>JAKFHU010001815.1:52963139-55926278 GCA_023783475.1 Daubentonia madagascariensis | reverse complement strand
TGATTCACATTCTCCAACCCACTTTGTATAATATGTGGTAACTGGCTGTCCAAAAAAACCATGAAACCTTCAAAATTGCTTTGCCACATGGAGACCAAGCACCCTACATTAAAAGATAAGCCTTTGGAGTTTTTCAAAAGAAAGAAACGCGAACATGAAGAACAGAAGCAATTATTGAAGGTCACCATTTCATCAAATGTGTCTGCACTGAGAGCATCATTCTTAGTGGCTAACCACATTGCTAAAGCTAAGAAGCCCTTTACTACTGGTGAAGAGTTGATCCTGCCTGCTGCTAAGGACATTTGTCATGAACTGTTAGGAGAGGCTGCAGTTCAAAAGGTGGCACACGTTCCTCTTTCAGCTAGCACCATAGCTAGATGAAATAGCGGAGGATATTGAGGCACAATTGTTAGAGAGGATAATGAGTCACTGTGGTACACAATCCAGGTTGACGAGTCTACCAATGTTGACAGCAAGGCAACAACGCTTGTTTTTGTGTGATATATTTTTCAGGAGGACGTGCATGAGGATATGTTATGCTCACATTTTTTGCCATCCAGCACCACAGCTGCAGAACTATTCAAGACTTTGGTGATTACATATCAGGAAGACTGAATTGGTCATTTTGTGTCGGTATATGCATGGATGAAATGGCTGTGGTGACTGGATGGCTTTCTGGTTTCACTACTCAGGTCAAGGAGGTCGCTTCTGAATGTGAGTCTACGCACCGTGTCATCCATACAGAAATGCTGGCTAGCCGAAAAATGTCACCTGAACCAAACAACGTTTTGCAGGATGTGATTAAAACTATCAACCACATTAAAGTACATGCCCTTAACTAATGTCTGTTCATGCAGCTCTGTGAGGAGACAGGTGCAGAGCACACACGTCTTCTCTTATACACAGAAGTGAGATGGCTTTCTAAAGGTAGATCACTGGCCAGAGTTTTTGAGTTATGAGAGCCACTCCAGAGATTTCTTTTAGAAAATCAGTCACCACAGGCAGCACATTTCAGTGACACAGAATGGGTCACGAAACTTATTTCTGTAACACATAACCTGCTCAACGAACTCGATCTGTCACTTCAAGGGACAGTGACCACTGTGCTCAAGTCGGCAGAGAAAGTGGCTGCATTCAAAGACAAACTGGAATTATGGGGGTGATGAGTGAACGTTGGGATTTTGACATGTTTCAAACATTAGCAGAGATTTTGAAAGAGCCTGAGCCAGGGCCTTCTTTCTCCCAGGTGGTGCATGCTCACCTATCTCAGCTTTGAGAAGAGTTTGAGCATTACTTCCCAACCACAAAAGACCCCCGAACTGGGAAGGAATGGACCCAAGACCCATTTGTGAATAAGCCAGGTGAATCGACTTTGTCTGTGCTAGAAGAGGATCAACTGCTTGAGATTGCAAATGATGTCATCCATAGAGAAATGCTGGCTAGCTGAAAAATGTCACCTGAACTTAACAACGTTTTGCAGGCCTTAAAAATATGTTTGAGACGACTTCAAATCTCCATACGTTCTGGATTAAAGCCAAGGTGTAATACCCTGAGATTGCCACAAAAGTACTGAAAAGCCTGTGTCCATTTCCAAAATCCTATCTTTGTGAAGCAGGGTTTTCTGCAGTGACAGCAACCAAAATGAGATTATGGAGTAGACTGAACATATGCAACACACCTTGGGTGTCACTGTCTCCCATCACCCCCAGATGGGACTGTCTAGTTGCAGGAAAACAAGCTCAGGGCTCCCACTGATTCTGCATTATGGTGAGTTGTATAATTATTTCATTATATATTACAATGTAATAATAATAGAAATAAAGTGCACAATAAATGTAATGCACTTGAATCATCCCGAAACCCTCCCCCCCTCCACCAGGTCTGTGTCTTCCATGAAACTGGTCCCTGGTGCCAAAAAGGTTGGGGACCACTGCTTTATGGCTAAAGAAAGCCCGAGTGTGGATCTTCACATCAGCAGCAGCCTGGTGATATGAGAACTCCAATAAGTTCCTTGTCATCGTTTTTGAGTTTTTAAGGGAATTAAAGAGAAAGTCAACCTCAAGCACAGTTTTACAGCTGAACTGAGACAAGCCTGAAGTTCTGACTGTTTTTGTAGAATTTCTTTTTCAGACAGAGTAGAAGTCCCATAATAGCTCTCAGCCCAACTGGGGAGGGATACGGTGGGAGGAAGCCTTGGGTTGAGGCCATGAGAAGATTCTTTCCTTCCCAACTGAGGCCACATTGACCAGCCATCTGCAGACCTTTCTGTGTTTCCTGTCCTCACACACATAGATCTGGGAAACAGTCGGAGTCTAATGATTAACATGAGAATGTTCCCCAAGGGAGGTGGGGGGGCGGGTATCCTGTACTCTCTAGGGAGAAGGAACCAGGGGTAGGGGTGGGGTCCTACCTTGGGATCAACCAGAGCATCTCCTTCCTCACACTAAACTGTCTTGTCTGCTGCTCCAGGTAGCCCAAGTTAAATTTCACCACAACCTAAATTATAGCATTTGGGATATTTTCTGTTCTTTAGTTATTTTTTATGTCCTTTTTTTTTTTTTTGGTCTCTCTCTAAGAAGAATGTTTTTTCTCTCTTGCTCATCATCATTTTTTATTCCCCATGTGGCTACAGGAAAATCTGCTTAGGAGATTTGATGTTATCTGGTGATTCAGAGTTATGAGCATTGGAGAAAGTCCTTTCAATTTGAGAAGAACCTTAGAAAATGAATATACTGTTTAGAAGTGAACATTGATATTACACAAAAGAAAAATGTGTTTTCTATTCTGAAAAAAAAAGAATTACTATGAGTTGCTTGTTTGGTTTGGGGAGTTTTAGTTGGGTGTTTGGAACTGTGTTGTAAGGCTTAAGGCAGAGATTTTTCTTGACTATTAATGTTGAATGAACTGGCTGGTAGTTGGTAGGGATGTGTAGCATAGGGTTCATTCACGGAAATGGCTATTTGACGGGTCATAAAGCTAATTAAAACCAAATTTTTTTTAAAAAAGAAGAAATACTGGTAATTGCATTCAGGATGTGCGTGGCCAACTTTGGTTTCTTATAATATTACTCAAAATGACTCCTTCATGTGGGAAAATATTTTTACTTCAAATAAAAACAGAAAAATATAATTAATCTAGACAAACAAAACAGAAATTAGCACATGATCAAATCCTAGGGTCTAAAACAAGTCAGGCTACAGAGTCTAAAAGAAATCCAATAAACTCTGTCTTTCATTTATGTTTCTGGGTTGGTTTTCACAGAATTTGTGTATGTGGGTGAAACTTGACCATTACTTGACCACAACCCCAGAGATTAGAGATTTAATCAGGAGACAGCGGCAAAAGAAATTCCAAAAGGAGACAAGAAGTAAAGCAGAGCCCCTAACATTGTGTTTAAGTAGATATATCTAGCTGCAATAAAGCTAAGAAACTTCAGAGGCTTATTTCAAACATAGATGAAATTAGTTGGCAAGCAACACTTTAATCAGAGTTCTTATTCAACAAGGGTTATTTATAGAATCTGTATAGTTTTAGAAAAATAATACTGATTATTCACATTGTTTTGGCCTAATCTTTTATTTATTCTTTCACTCCATCAAATATTTATGAAGAATCCACTGTGTGGCAAATGTTTGTGCTATAAAAACAAGATGAGTTTCCTAGCCTCATGGAGCCTACCATAAACAATTACCCAAATAATCATTTTATCAAAGTTATGATCAATGCTTAAAGGAAACTTTAGTGTGCTTTCAGAGTGTGCTAAAGGGATCCCTAACTTTGGAGGTATGGATTCAGGAAAGCCACCCACAGACTTAAGACTACAACTAAGATTAGAAGAATAAGAAAGAGTTGACTACTAGGCGAAGAAAAACTAGGGAGATTCCCCAGCAGAAGACCCAGAATAGGTGGGGACCAAGGTGTCCTGAAGCCCAGCACATTCAAGGAAGCCAAAGAGAGTCAGAGTGACTACACGAGTGGTGAGCCAGAGATGAGTCTGAGAGGAGGGTAGGGACCAGGTCACGTAAGTAGGGATGATATCCAAAATATTTAGCAATTTAGAAAGATACAGACCTGTATCTTTCAGGCCAATCAGAAGGAGGCTGGCTGTCAACAACCTGCATGGTGGAGCTAGTACAACTGGCTGACCATCAGCCCAGCATGAAAGGCCTTGTAGGACATGTTTTGAGTTCTGGACTTGATGCTTAGAGCAAAAAAAAAGGCATTTAAGAGTTTCCGGCAAGGGAGTATCAGGATCAAATATGAGTTGTAGATGTATTCCAGAGAGACTGATCTGCAGAAGATGAATCAGTTCAGTGTACTAGTGAGCACCCACCATCTCAGAGGCAAAGGACTGGTGGGGGTACTAAAGTGAACAACAGAGACTGCAGCCCCTGCCCTTAGGAAGCTTACATTTGATAGTGATGCCACCTCCTAAATATTCATTACTGAAAGATCTGCTCTGTTGGGGTAGAAAGTTCTTCAGAGAAATAATTAGGAGCAAATAAAGAACCTCCGCCTGAAATCCATTGTTATCTCTTTATATATTAAATAGTAGGTGGAATTACCATCCTAGTAGCTCTGTATTACAAAGGGAAAATGAATTAAAATTTTTGTAACTGAAGGACCTTTTTTCCTGAGAGCTCAACATTTCTAGCCAAATCACTGCCCTCCAGGTCTGCATAAAGCAGTCCCCAAATACAGAAAGCCACAGAGTCCCAGTGAGGGTTTCCTTTCTCAGTGAGCTGTCACTGACACACACTTCTGCCTCCAGGTTATCAGCAAGAAATTGCCTTAACCTAAAGGCCACCACCTTTCTGTCAGTTTGGGTGTTGCCAGACACAAACAGAACAAGAACTGCTGGGAAAGACTTCCTCATGGGTGCCATCCTGTCTGTTGACCAAGGAAACAAGTTAGGTGATGTCTTCCTGAAAAGTCCCTATAAAGTTAAGGTAGTTTCATCTTCTCACAAGCCACATGAGACAGATTCTCCTTCATCTTTTCCTAAATAAAAGTTTTATCAAAGGTATGCAAATCAGTACAAACCCACAGCTGGGGACTGGAGGGAGAAGCAGTCGACCTAACATGAAAGAAAACAGACTAAGGTCAAACTATTCTGTTTAGTTGACCTATTTCAAAAATAATTTAGTAACAAGGAGTGGATGATTGGGAGATGTTGGTCGAAGGATACCAAACTTCAGTTAGATAGGCAGTATAGGTTCAAGAGATCTAAGGACAAAATGATGACTACAGTTAATAGCAATGTATTTAGTTCTTGAAAACCGCTAAGAGGGTAGATTTTAAGTGTTTTTATCACACCAAAAAAATGGTATGTGAGGTAATACATATGCCAATTAGTTCAGTTAAGCCATTCCACCACCTATATATACTTCAAAACATGTTGTATACAATAAACATATGGAGTTTTTATCTGACAATTTAAATAAATAAAAATGTTTTAAAAGTAATTTAGCAACAAAAGCATTTTTAAATAAATTGGAAAAACCATTGTAACACAGAGAATGCAGGAATATATAGAGCAGGCACAGAGTAATGGGACAGTTTTCCTTCCTCCCTCCTAATCTCACCCTCCAGGAGTGCCCATTTAATATGTATTCATCAGCACTTTTCTATGTTTCTCAAGATATACGTGTGTATAGTTCTTGTTGTAAAAATAGAAATATTCCAAGATATTATTTGACGTATTATTCTTACCACTTAATAATATATCACGAACATCTTCCAAGGCAGTGTGTCTCACTTTTTATAAGCTGGAATTGTAATCCCTTATAGATGGTTCTAATTGTTTAGATTTAATGAGATCTTTAAATTCTCTAACGTTTGTCAAATAATTCCAAACTGATTGTAAATAGGGGAATTTATTTTAAATAATTTTATGTTAAAATTTACATGTTATGAGCTCTTTATTTAATAGCTGGGATACATACCTCTTGGTGAGGACATTGTCCTGTAACTTTTAATACTTCGGGTAAACGTCTGTGTGCAGAAGACTTTGTGGCACATGTGGAGATGAGAAGGAGGAGCATGGGCCTGTTTGAGGCACTGTGGCACAGTGGAGTACAGTCAGAGATGGGCTTACTGTCAGGGTATTTATGTACCGCATAAGCCAAATGCTTATTTTAGATTACTTCTAGTACTCGCTAAAGTCATTTTAGATTGTGATTAACGCTTAAATCGTAGACTTTGAGTAAAGGATTACCTCCATAATATGGGTGGCCTCATACAATCAGTTGAAGCCTGAAGCGAAAAAGATGGGCCCCTGAGTAAGGGAATGGAGCCCTGTGCCCTTAGACCAGAATCTGCCTCATACTCCTTTCGGCTCCACTAGCTGCTCCTGCCCTGTTTCTAGACTTGCCGGCTCCCTCAATCTGCAGCCAATTCCTTAATCTCCCCTCTCTCTCCTCTCCTCTCTCAGAGCTAATTTGCGCGAGAGAGCGAGAGCACCTATTGGTTCTGTTTCTTCAAAGAACCCTGACTAACACATTCTCTAAGCCTCAGTTTCCTCATCTGTAAAATAGTGACAATACTATTTCCCTTGTGGGATTACAGTACAGACTAAATGAAATAATTCATGTTAAGTGCCTAGCCCAGCACCAGGCAAATGGTCTGTAGTACATAAATTTTTACTATTATTTTTTGGAAAATAAACTTGAACTCACTGCTCTGATCATTACCACTCTCATCCCGCTCCCCCGCCAGCTAACTCTTTCTCTCTCTCACACACACACACACACCCCTCTGAAGAATACTGAACCCAGGCCCTTCAGTTTATAGACAAGAAGTAGCCCAAGCTTTGAAGAGGTTTATTCAAGAGCTTCTTGAGCAATGTTGAAACCAAAGCAAGATCTTCTTTATCTTCCCGAGGCTGGTTCCCCACTGCATCCTACCTCTCTCCTAGGAGCTGGGTATTTCTTGACTCATTAATTTAAGCTGTTTGCTTCACAACCCACATAGGGCATGCATCTTAACCTCTGCATCATGCATTAGTGACGCCGTGAGACTCGTATATGATTCCGCCATGCGTCACCTTTAGTGAGGGCCCTCTCTGTCTCTGCTCCCTTTCTTGTAGGTTTCACTTCAGTAAGTCATACTGGCATGGAGCGGGGGAGAGGAGGAGGAAAATTAGAAAAGGAAACATTTATCAATGACACGCTCAGCTAAGCTAATACCTAATATCAGGTAGGTCACTGCCCCACCTAGGCCCAGAAGAAGCAAGTAGACTCTCACTCCCTGTGTTTTGTGATGACAACAGGCATGATGAAATTAGAGCTAGTGTTGTCCCCAGGGTTCCCTATTTTCCTAAATATAGAAGGCCCTGTGTAACCAGCAACACATTCTGGACCATATTCACTCCAGCCTCAGCTTTGTGTTTTCAAGAATACGGTTATTCTGTCTTGCAATTTTTAGTGCAAGGTAGGCTTCGCAAAATATGCCCAAATATGCAGAAGAAATTTGAAAACCAACTCATGGCTGAGTTGTCAACCCAGAGTGACTTTCAAGAGTGGCTCAAATTAAAACGTATTCATAAATACTTGATAAATACATCATGGCTAATTGAAATGTCATTTTGGTATTTTAAAACTCGTTCCAAACAGGAGGTGGACACCCTCCTTGCCTAAGCAGACAGGGTGGAGAAATTGAGGAAGGTCTACTCCCTCGTATTTGTAGCAGACCCACCAAAAAGTGTCTTTCCATGCAATGCTAAGAAACTCAAGTTTGAGGATAAAATTATGAGAAATAATAAAAAGCCATATTTATTGCTTGTCAACACCAACAGTGCTGAAGAGAAACTTAATAAATTCTGGTAAAATGAACTAAGTTAGTGAATAAATGGTATGAATTATGAATAGGCTTTGAAATGCTTAACACTTTCCCAAATGAATACATTTCTGTAAATAATATTGCAATTCTTAGCAAAATTCAATAAAATTGTCTTTGGTGAAGATCATCTTTGTGATATGCGTAAGTCAGCTAAAAGCCCATAACTAATCCACGGTGTGCTAGGATGAGTCTGGGCTGGGCTGGAGTCCGGACATCTAAGTTTTTCGGTTTGTTTGTTATTGCTTCTCATCGGCTATATTGTTTGCACAATCACAAAACCTACGTGTGGCTAATTCCTCACTTGTAAATTTAACCAAACGTGCTACTTCCCAAACTAGAAATACAAAGATGGTAACATTTCTATTTTGTTATTTATTTTTAAATTTAACCTGCTCTGTTAACCAGCCATCTGGTAACTCCCTCTTGAGCAATATTCGGCAAATTATCAGGAAGTCTGGGGCATAAGCAGGCTCAAACCATGCACAGAACTGGAGCCCGACCAGGCCACAGCTACTGTTGTCACTCAGGGTCCCATGGAGGCTCTGTGTGAGGCTGCTCCTGCACACTCTGACTGGTCATTCTTGCCCCCTGAGTCAGGACTACCCAGCCCAGGGGAAGGACCTGTGCAGGTCTCCAAGGCCAAACTCTTTGGTTTATTGTCACATATTGTTCCCCAGTGACAGGGAGGCTGTGGGTGTGTGAGTTGTGGGGGGCTGCTATTACAAGCACCACAAAGTGGGGGTGCTTAAAAAAACAGACGTTACTGTCTCACAGTTCTGGAGGCTGGAAGTCCAAGACGAAAGTCAGCAGGGTTGGTTCCTGTGAGGGACAATCCATTCCATGCTTCCCTACTAGTTTCTGAAGGCCTCAGGTTTTCCTTGGCTATTCGATGGCATTTTCCCTGTGTCTTTACACCATATTCCCTCTCTACGTGTTTGTCTCCAAATTTCCCCTTTTTATAAGGACATAGTTCATATCGGATTATAGCCCACCCTAATAACCTCATTTTAACTTGATTACCTCTGTAAAGATCCTATTTCCAATCAGGTCACATACACAGGTACTTCGGGTTAGGACTTAAACATCTTTCTGGGGGACACCGTTCAATCCATCCAGATTCAGTCAAGCCAAGTGTTGGAGATTCAGCATTACTATGGGCCCACCTCACCATGTCTCCCAGAGCTGGAGTCTCTAGAAGCAGGACTTCTGGACCTAATTCTTCCTCTTACAGAAGACTCTTTGTTTCCTAGGTATATTAATCTACCTCTTCCTCTGAGATAAGATGTTGTATCAAGAGTCTCTATTGTCTTGACAGTATCACCACATTTTACTCCCAAGCAATGGCTGTGATTATTCAATGTACATTTCCAAAACTAAGAGGGTTACTCAAGGAGCAGGACATATATGCAATTTCTATCAACTGTAAAAATTTCTACATAAGATAAAGATAATGGTATCTGTTTATCCTCATAAATTTGTTGTAAAGACCATATGAGATAGTAGAAACACACATGTACACACATGCACAAACAAAACACTTAATAAATCCTAAAGCACACATTGAGTATAAAACCCTTATTATAGAGCAAGAGTTGACAAACTTTCTTTGTGGACCAGATAATAAATATTTTAGGCTTTGTAGGTCAGGAGGCAAAATTGAGAATATTACATAGATACTTATATATAACAAGAGAGAAAACTAATATCCACAATTTTTTGACAAAATTCAAAATATAATAACTGAGTACAATATTTTGTAATACAGTTCTACAAATGGGAAAAATGAAATTCTTTTGGGGAGGAGCTAACATTTCCCTTAATTGGAGTTTAAAGTTAGTGTTTCTTATCATCAAAATTGGCTGCAAATGTTCATCTGTTAATGTTGATCTGCAGTAAGTTTATGTATTTCTTCTTTGAAAATGTCTTCACACAGATAGGAGTTACATGTGGCACCCAAAACACTGTCAGTTTGTAACTGTGTCACTGCACTTTTAAGTGGTGGTGCAAAGCGATGAGAGTGCCACATATGGCTTCTGTCAAAGCTACTTAGCTTGGTTGTGATAACACAAGAGTAGTTGTAGATGATACATAAACAGATGGGTGTGGCTGTGTTCCAATAAAACTTTACTTATGGACACTGACACTTGAATTTCATATAATTTTCATTTGTTGTGAAATATTATTCTTTGGATTTTTTAAAACCCTGTGAAAATATAAAAACCATTCTTAGCTTAAAGGCTGTACAGAAACAAGCAAGGGGCCTGATTTGATCCTAGGACTGCAATTTGCCAATTCCTGTTATAAGGGATTCTTTAATTGGGAAAAAAATTAATCCACATCCTGATTCCTCCTACTTAACTGAGATAATTTCTTCATCTTGGTTTCCATCAATCTCCCCCCAATAATTTATAAATGTTCTCTTATTCATATGGTATATGTAGTTTGCTCCTAAATTGAGCTGTGTATTCTGTAAATTATGTCTAACAAGCAGCTCAGGAAAGATGAGCTTCACAGCTCAAATGTGTGAAGGCAAGAGACCTTGCTTGTTTCTTCTACAGTATTTCCTAACATCCAAAGCAATGTTTGTTTGTAGAGTGCTTTGTACAAATCGAACCTTTAAAAAGCCCTCATGTGGGACCTTCTCAAACCGTACCAATTGTTCTGGGCCTTGTGCCAGTCCACAATCCTCCATGAAGTCTTCTCCAGCTACGCCAGCCCATCCTGACGTTGCCTTCTCCGCTTTCCTGTTGGACTCATCATCCATGAGACATAACTGACCTCTTAACCCTTGATGAACCCTCACATTAGTTTTGACTCTTCAACTACAAAACCAAAACCACTCCAAGAAAGGAACTGGTGTTATCCTTATTTTTCTTTCCCTCAAAAGCCAATTAACTCCCACAGTGGGCACACTCTGAGGCTGTGGGTTCTCCATGGGGAGGCCCAGCTGCCCCCCCGGCACTCCTTTAGGCGTTAGGCTGGGCACTGTCCCCCCACCTCTCTGGCTCTGAGCCTTTTGCCAAGGCCTAACCACACTGAATCAGCAGTGATTGCCGTCCATGTGGGCACTGGAACTCCACCACTCCCAGGAGGAGACTGATGCCCAGCACTCCAGCCATGGCTGCATGCCAGCGAACAGGACCTACCTCAAAACCGACAAGTTAGAAAAATTCTGAATTGCTGAAAGATCTTCTTAAGCACAAAATTTTAGGGAACATCGTCCAAATTCATTCCCTAACTTGTACCCTCTTGAAATACACGAATTTCTAAAGTAAAGGAAAGACTGGCTCCTCCCGTTCCACTTGGGTCTCCTCTCTTGACATTTTCTTTCCTTAGAAGATATTATAGTAATTAGGGTAAAAATTAGAAAATTAAAAGCCTGATCCTTGATATATGATATGAGCCCCACAACAATACTTAATATTTTGAAACTTGTCAAAGGTGGGTTTAAAGCACAAGACCACATGTTTTCATCTTGGATGACTTATAATGAGATACTAATAAAACACTCCAAGATGTGGTAAGAATAGGCGATATCACCACGCCTTGGGTGGGTGAAGCCACTTGGCACGGATACCCTGCCTCGACACACCCCTGAGGTGTGGCAGACCAGACTACCACACCTACTGAGTGTGACAGCTGAGTGAAAACCAAACACTTCCAAAGGTGAGGGAGAAAATCAATACAGGTGCCTCGGGAAGTGATACCAGAAAATGATATGACGCTGGCAGGATTTTCACTGCAAGGGGAAAAAAAAAAACCCAAAGAAATAAAAAGACCACTTCTTTTTTTGGTGGTATGGAGCACAGCTTCCAGGGTGACCCTGTTTAATTGGTGGGTTGGGATCAGTGTCTCCTCTGGTCAATCTCTATATAGGACATTTCCTAAGTTACTCGATCCTCTAAACACTATAAGAGTTTGGAGACTAAGCTGAAAACTTAATTAGTATTATGCAAACTGTGGGATTCTAGTATTTCTAGTAAGCTTAGGAAGCTGCCAAACATTCCTGCCAAGTTTCCTTAAGCCTGGAAAGGCCTGCAAACACTAATCCAAGAAAGCAGCTGCCGGGGACAGCAATAAATACTAATTCTCTCACAGACTAGAAGGGAAATACTACAAGACCAGGGAGGGGACTTCTTTTTGTGAAGGAACAATTCAGCCCTATGGGTGTCAGCTGTGGAAAAAGCTCTAGGTGACACCAGAGGGGGTTAGAATAGTCTGTAAGACCACAGAGACATGAGATGGGGGAGTCGCCTTTCTGCAATAGGGCCCACCTCCTCCAGACCATAGTAAATGTCTGAAGAGCTCAGAGAAAGAAATCCCAGTAGTCTATTTTCCTCAGTAAAGTTGGAGGATGTAAAGGTGTCCATACATCATTATAGTGAAAAAAAGACATTATCTTCCTTTCCCAAAAGTTTGATTACACTTATAGTTTATATGTAGCTCTTTAAAATGGCATCTGACCACCTCCTTCTTTTTGTTCTGCTTTGTTACTTAGAAGACTGACAAGCTTTCAAGAAGAATTTATTTTCCCAAAAAGGATTTTCAAGGATCATACTTAACTGGCATTAGCCTTTTATTTCTTAGTAAAGCAAGGAATGGAGAAACACAGCAAGTGTATTGGGTGTTCTCTACGTGCCAGGTTCTGTGTTAAAGTGTTTCACATTCACTGTCTCACTCTCCAGAAGAAGAAAGACATTTTCTGCTAATTTTGGAATAGACACAAGCCAAAAAAGTTATTAACTTTAGAAGACAGAAGAATAAATGAATAATTGAAAGAAAGGCTTATCAGAAGGGAAGGCCCTTCAGCTCAAGTGCGGCTGGATAGAGGAATTGCCACCATCTTGATTGGCAGGTCGGTAGATGATGGCATGGTGGGGGTCTCAGTCCATTCTTCAAACATCAATTATCCAGATCCTCGGCAGCCACCCCCACTCCACACGCCACTAAGAATGAGTCTCTCGTTAGAAGCAAAATGGAGAATCAGTCATCTTTTTGCCTTCCTGAGGAGCCAATTCCTTAACATCGGTTTCCATCTAATGTATGCTATTCACTGGTTATCATTGTTTTGTCCAATCATCCATTTTTTCAACCATTATTCATTGAGTGTCTACTATGTGCTAGGTATTGGACTACACACTCTGCATCCAAGACACAATCCCTGTCATCAAAAAGTCTGCCATTGATTCCCTTCTCCCCAGGAAGCAGGAGGCAGGAACACTAGCCAGAGCTGCAGGGTGGTGCCCAGGGAACCAATTCAGGCAAGGTGTACTCGGTACTTCGGCATGAGGAGCCAATGGTGACTCTCTACTCCCACACATGAACCGAAAGACCACTACTTCTGGAGAATCAAAGTCAGAAGGCAGGTGGGAGAGTCTGACACAGAAGGAAAATCCAGTTAGTGATCAGAAATGGAAAAAAACAAACAAGAACACCTGGCGCACCTGCTCACCTTTCACCGTGGAGGAGGGTATGGAGAACTTCCCAAGACAAGGGAGCATTGTGCACAGGTACTTCTATTGGGGCACAGATTCCTCCATGAGCAGGAAGGGAGTTCTCAAGAATGCTGCTCATGGCACTGAAGCAGCTCAGAGATTCAGAGAGGAGAGAGGACACGGAAACCAATTGCCACAATGAGAAGGAGCATAGCATGTACTCAAATGACTATGGAGTCCAGAATCAGACCATTACTGCTTCCTTGGACAAGTAACTTCAGCTCTGTGAACCTCATCTGTACAGTAGGAATAATGTTTTCGTTGTGAGGATTAAATGAAATGATGTGTATGAAGTCCCTGGTATATTCTAGACATTCAGTAAGCAATAGTTATTTCCATTATTGTTAAGGGTAGTAGGATAAGTGCTACCATAGGAAAAGTACCAAAAAGCCATCTTTATGTCTTCTCTGGGGAAGTCCAGAGGGGGAATGACTGATGCAAAGCCATGAAGATGGGAAGGAGTTCCCCAAGTGGTCATGGAGGGAAGGAAGAAGAAACCACACAGGTGAAACACATCTAATGTGGCTGGAGCATAGAGGGCAGCATGCCTGAGGGAGAAGAGTGAATAGAGATGCTGTGGGCACAGCACAGGCCAGGCCCTGAGGAGATATGTGCCATGTGCAGAAGCTACATCTTCCTTGACTAGGAGATGGCAGGAATTTTAAGCCGGAGCCCACAGGTTCAGGTAACAGCTAGCACTTATGCAGCCACCACTTCATTGGAGTTTTCTATGGCCAGACACTATTCTAAGCACTTTACATATATTAACTCACTTAATATTCACATAATCCTTTGAACTAAGTACTAACTAAGAAAACTAAGGCACAGAGAGGTTAATGAGTGTTCCCAAGAACATATTGTACTGAGATGTGTATGTAGATGGATAAAGCTGAGGGGAAGGAAGTTTGGAGAGAAGACAGATTTGAAAAGAGAAGGGTTAGAATGAGTTAGGAGGGTATATCCAGAGGGGAGACAGAGGTGCCAGAACTAAGGCAGCAGGGGAAGAAAAAGAAGAGGATAAACTTAAGTGGAAAATCTAGAATTCAGGGAATCTAGTGACCAGCTGGATATGGAGACAAGTTATTCCTTTGGGAAAAAAAATTCTTTTGTGAATTCAGTTGGTCTGTTTTCCTGTTTGAAATATTTCTATAACATTGTCCCTTTCCAATGGATGGCTTCACCAGAATGACAGCGTGTACTTTCACCAATATCCATTTAGTTGTTCCTATCCCCCAAATCGAGAAACTCAGGGTATTAGGACTTCAAAAAATTTCAATCTGGTGTTGTAGTTTTCACCTTGAAATGGGGTATTTACTCTTCATCTAACAATAGACATTTGCTTCTGTCTTCTAGGAGTTTCACTTTGATGTGTCAAAGGAAATGTCATGAACTCTAGGGGAGAGTCATCACCGCGTGAGTGCAGGATAAACAGCAGGTGTGGCTGGGGCTTTAGGAGAGATGTCAGTCCTCCTATTCCATTTTTAGGGATAAAAAGGTAAATGTTTCAAATGTTTTGCTTTCCAGGAGTCAAAGACAGCCTCCAAAATAGTCCATAAATAGAAGCCCAACACTTCAGAGTGAAGCTGCATGAGAGAGAGATGCCTCTCAACGTCCTGATGATCATGATTACAAAGCCGAAACCAACACACTCTTCTTTGCATCACTTGGGTGAAGCAGGTGGGAGGCAGATGTACTACCTGCACACCTGGTAGGTTGAAGGCAGGTCTTTAGTTTGAACATTAAGCAATCACCTTCCCTTTTAGAACCTTGCAAATTAAATTGCATCCTAGGCACAAGTAAACAGATGCCTTGGCAATAACCAGGTTCCGGGGCTGGTAAGACAGAATAATAATCCCTTTCATTTGTATTGCTTCAGTATCCAGCACACAGTGGTCTCACTGAAATGATTGTGTGCACAGTATTGTCTTCAATGAAAAGCAAAGGAGTCTGGTGCTTAGAGAGCTGTCTTGCCCAAGGTAACAGCAAGGTGAAGGCAGAGTGAAGATGGGTCTTCTGACCACAGCCTACTGTTACTGCTACCATACCATGAATAAGTGGATTGTGATGGCTTTGGTTCTTCTAGCAGGAGAATCCTCTCTTTCTGACAACAGGAACCTCTCATTCCTGTGGGGACCCCATTCCCCTACTTAGGAACGGACATGTTGTCTAGGATATAGATCTCCTACATTTGGTTAAAGGATAGACAGACAGCTGATCTGAGCTGGGCCAGCCTCAGTTCTCCCCATCTGCTCTTGGAGAAAGATCCTCTTTTCCTCCTGAGGTTGTAAAGCTGGTAGACTGGGAGTCTTAAGCAGCTTCTGGCCATCATACACTCAGGGAGAAAGACCTTCAAAGAGACAGAGCCATAAGTGAATCATGTTTAGGCCTCTGAGTCCAGCTATATCAGAAACTAGTCCTACCCTTGGACTGTTCAGTTATATTAACTAATGAATTACTGCTTATGCTTATTTGAGTGTTTTGCTTTGTTTTTTGGTTTGATCACTTTCAGCCCAGAGTCCAGACCAAAAGATGCCCAATGGAAATAACAAACCTCAACATGAGCGGCTCAGAGAAGACCTCCTGAACATGCTATCTGGTTCCTGCCCCCACTTCCCTCTCTCAGGCCCACACTCAGTGATAGTTCACCCATGCTGTGGGCAGACTATAATCTGGGGTTATTTCAGGGAACTCGAACCCATCCTTAACCAGCATAACCAGAATGATTTCTTCCTTCAACTGTCTTGAATTCTCGAAAAGCATGCCTTGGATCAAGTGGCTAGGATATGTGTTCCTGGGAGCCCCTTGGCTCTGGGAGGTGGAAGGGAAGTATAGGTTGGGGCTAAGGTGGGTTGTGCCCAGCAATGTTCATGGAATCAGGGGGAATGGGTGGATTCTGTTCATCTTGCTCTTTTGCACTCTCTCTAATACCTTTCAGGATGCCAAATTAATAAAGCAGAATCCTTCACAAGACCTCCAGGAGGTCAGGAAGGCCCGTCAGATTTTGCCTATTGGAGCCTTCATCCAGAGCCCTGCACATACCACTAACATGAAGGTTAGCCCAGAAAAGACTACAACAAACCTTGTACCCCTTCATGTCTCTCTCAAAGCTAAATAGAGACAGCAACAAGACCTAAATGTGTTTTGCTTTTCCTATTTCTGCCAAACATAGAGTTTCAAAAAGAAATGCTTTATGTAAATACAATAACAAAACCTAATATGCACGTAATGAAGTTGAAAAAAACGTACCCTGTTTCACTACTACAGCTTACAAATTGCTTTTTTGGCAAAGACAAATTCTGAGAAAACTGAAGCTATTTTGAGACATGAATTCCAGCCCCCCCAAACCAAACAAAAAAAAAATCTTTGATTTTTAAAAATAATGGCACATAAGAGGCTTGAGCTCATTCAAAAAAAGAGCAAAAGCTGTCTTACTGCCCCTCAAGAACATGCATATCACAACCACGGTCTTGTTACTGGTGTGTGTGCATTTTAACTTGCATGATTCGGCCCCAAGAGCATTGCTGACATACTGTTGTTTGTTTTACTCAGGATTAGCAGAAAATTTCTGTGGGTGTTTTACGTCACTGAAGTAGGAAGCACTGAAAACTTATACCAGCCTGGTTGATATTTCTGGAAAGAGAACTCTAAATTAGTAGAGGAAGGGGGTGGGGTGGCCAGGAAAGAAAAGAATGAGTAAGACTCAAGAAAGCCCCATCAGGAAAGTCCCATTTGGAAAACTGAATTGATGGCAAATGTGATTTCTTGCATGAAGCAGCATTCAGCTCTGCTTGGTGGTGAAATAAAAGTTCTCATTGTCTCAGAGCGGGTGAAAAAAAAAGTGTGGATCTCGTGTCAGTGTCTACCAATTTGTGGAACTGAACTTTGGCAAACAACAGTGAGAGTTACAAAGCAGTAGAATTTCCCTTTCTATAAACTACAGATTTGTATATAATTGGATGGAAGGAGCTGATAGAGTTTAGTCTGGAAACATTCGGTCTGAAGTTTGAGATTTTTCAGATTTTCCAAAGAATTATAACAGTCACGGAATCATGTCTAGTCCACATGTCTTTTTTTTTTTTTAAGGCACTAAAAAAAAAACTAACACTGCAATAAAAAGTGGGCAAAAGATGTGCAAATATATTTGTAAAAGAAGAAATACTAATGCCATGACTCAAAACAAAAGTATGACTTCATTTATAATCAAAAAGATGCAATATTAAATAATAAGGACCTATTTTTATTAAATGAACAAAAGGTTTTTTATGTGACAATCTCATCTTTGACAGGTGTGAGGAGACGGGTACATGTATGCCCATTCAGTTAACACTACCATTATGGAAAGTAATTTGCCAATTTTTTTTTTTTTTAAAGATGTGACTCCTACAAGCCTACTGCTAGGAATTTACCCTAAGGACACTTATGAGAGGTACACAAATATTTACATTCATAGCAGCACTGTTTAAATGCTGAAAAATAGGAAAAAACTCAAATGTCTAACAGTAGGAGAAGGGCTAAATTAATTAAAGTTTACTCACATAACTCAATATTATAAAAATGTGTCAAATAATTTTTTCAATAAAGTCAATGTTCATGAGAAAATGCTCAGTGTAACAGCAAGAAGAAAAATCTGATTCCAAACTGTATTTAAAATATGATGTCATATATCATTTATATAAAATTCACATATACACATATGGATTTACATATAGTAAATACAGTATATATATTATATATAGTAAATACATGTACATAGAAAAGATATAAAAGAAAATAAAATTTATTCATGGTAGTAATCACTGGGTGATGAAACTATAAATTATTTTGACATATATATATTTTCAAATTATCTGAAATTTTATAATATTTGAGGTGTGGCAAAACTTTGGGGGGAAAAAGCATACCTTAGATATTCTAAAGAATATTTCTAAGATAACTAGCCAGACAGCCAGATATAATTGGACAAAGAATTTACTCTCTAATATTTTATTGTGTTTTTTTAAAATACAAGATAGAGAAGTACTGTGAAATAGTAAAAAGAGTGTTGTACTCACAAATATGTTACATGTTATATAACATATAGTCTGTTGTGTGATATGTTTGTGTATTTGTGTGTGATATGTACATATCATCATACATGTCCCCAAAAAGAGTTCAACCTTTTAAGAGTAGGAAGGCATATCAGGAGCAGGTAAGTTACATATATGTTAATATTACAGGAAACTTAGAAACCATTTGGGATTAGAGAAAAATAAAAGTTTATAGTACCAGAAACATGGGATATGTTTGTTTGAGCACTATATTTAATTCTGAGCTTTTTAGAAGTTAAGCCAAATGAGGAAACATTACACAGTTCTAAGTATCTGATAAAAGGATGCACACACTTTTATCTGGAAAAACAGACTTCTTTTCCCTACTAACTTCTAGTAAAAATTTGCCATGTATAACTTTATATAAGAATGTTGCATAGCAAAATGGACATTGATCTTTGATAGAAATCAAGGACATCAAATTAAAACAAAGCTCAATGAATAAGGAGTCAAGCTATACAGCCTTGGTATGTTGCTTTCTGATAAGCTCACTTGATGCAGGAATAAAATTTAAATAATCCAGAAAGGATTCAAACTGGCTACAAACAGACTGTCACAGGCTGAATTTGGCACATGGGGCGTTTCATAAAAATTTTAATTCATTGTCAATATGAAAAAAATCAGATTTGACATGAGAATCTAGCTTTTGAGTTTCATTTAAAAGAATGCAATATTTGGCAAATTGAAATCACTTTCTTTATAGGCATTGGCTGGCCTTGAGCAGCAACTGACTCTGGAGGAAGGTCATTTGTACTAATGGTCTCAGTTAGGAGGCTTCCTACCCCGGGGGGCCTTGTGCATGTGGGAACCCAGATCTAGAAGAATGAAGAGTTAGCATACCTTCTGGATGATGTCTTTTGAGTACAAATTATTTCATTTTGACTAAATCTAGATAGCAGTCAGTTTAATACTGAGCTCTCAGATGGTACATTAAAAGGCAACATAACTGATTCATTGAATCAGAAAAAGTTTATGAAATAGTGTGTCTGGAGCTGTGATCTGATACAGTCAGGCACCAATGAAGAGATTGTCTTAAAGAAGTCATGTGTTCAAGTCCAAGGGGCTTTGGAATTCCCACTTCCCCTGAAGACCACAGGGGTTGGTGCACAATCAGGCAAGCACTGCCTCCCCCTCTCTTTTACTCCTTTCCTCCTTCCTCGTGCCCCACAGTTCTGCCTGTTCCCAGCACTGTCATGGGGCATTTGTCTGAGTCTTCCCAGTAGTGGTGATGACTTTGCACTGGCCCATATGCACTCTCACCCTCCCCGCCCCCCTCCACACACACATCGTGATTCATGCTATAAACTTGTGCAAAGACAGATGGGAATTCAGCGTTCAGCTGGTGGCATAGAAATGAGAGGTGTTAGCTAATTCACTTAGAGAGTGAACTTTAAAAAAGTATCCTTGACCTTAGCCAATATACCCTGCCGAGTTGAGTGGTCTCCAGCACAAAGGAGATATTTGCCCACTGGACCATCTTTGGTGATAGCAAGGAGGAGACGTTTTCCTTAGTCAAGCGGTCTGAGGCAGACACTGTTGGTTGCATGGTCCATAGCCATCCCCTCTCTTCTTTCTTGCTCATGATTTTGTGGGTCGGGAATTTCAGAAGGGCAGCTGAAAAGTCCTTGCTTGGGGTTTCTCATGTGGTTATACACAGATGGTGGCTGGGGCTGCCAATATCTGAAGACTGGACGTCCAAAACAGCTCATTCATGTGGCTGGAGTCGATGTTGGCGGTTGGCTGAGAGTTCAGCTGGAGCTGTCAACTACAGAACCTGTACGTGGCCTCTCCAGCATGGCAGTCTCAGAATAGTCAGAGTTCTTTCACGGCAGCTGTCCTCTCCAGGGTGAGTGTCCCAGAAGAACCAGGCAGAAGAGGCATGACCTTTTATACTCAAGCCTCAGGAGTCACACAAGTCACTTCCACCATGCTCTGTTGGTTAAAGCAGTCCCAGGCACGCCTTGATCTCAGCAGATGGAACACGAGCCTCGCTTCTCTATGGGAGGAGGGTCAAAGGATTTGCAGACAAGTTTTAAATCTTTCAAAAAAAATTGTAAATCTTTAAATATAAACTGTAATGCATCAGCACATTGTACTCTTATAGGTCTGCATTCACAAAGTCACATGCTGTTCACTTTAATGCAAGAAGGATCCATTCTGAATTTGCCAATTTTATGATGGACTGTAGGTGAAAGCCTTCATTCTCTGCCACTTCATTCTTCCCATTATTTTTTATTACCCATAGAGGAGTCTGGTTCCTTCTCAGGATGGCTGAGTGTTCTCTATTCCTCATTTCTATTCCCTCTTGCTTGCATTCTCGCTGTCGGCAACCTCAGCTGGCATTTTCTGCCCCACATCTCCACATACACGCAACTTAGCTCAGATATGGCTACCCCACTGCCCTGATATTACCCACCTGAGATTAAGGACATTCTCTGGGTTTCAGTTTTGAATTCATGGATCTGAGAATCTTACTGGTGCAGAAGGAAAGGATGTATATGCTGCTCAGCCGATCTATTAGAGAAGACCCTTTGAGAAAGGATGTGAAAATTTAGGGGTGCTAATCGATTCTATTTGAGTAGCAGAAAAACAATCAATTATGTGTAAGGGTTCTGGTAACACAAAATAGCTCTACCCAAATCACTATCCCCTTCACTGGCTTTCTATTACCTTTGACAAAAAGCATTGATTTGTAGTCCACTTGCACACCACCTTCTGCATCCACATCTTCTTATGATTGACAGGCAGCAATGCGTACACATCCTGTTTCCTTCTCTTGTAAAGCAATTTTTCATGGAGAGGGGTGGGGGTCGGGGTCTTCTCTTCTCACTGATTCCTGACACAAGCTCCTAATTCTTACTTACCAAAACACAACATTTCTAGTCATGTAAAACTAATCTCAAACATTACTTACTCCAGAAAAATAATTGCAAACAAATGGTCAGATGGATGGCTATACTCAGATATTCTTGAGCTTAAGGCAGAATCATTTTCTCTAGGGCCCACCCTCCTAGTGGCCACACTTTCACTATCAGCTACATAAATTTACAGGTGTCTCCCTGTGGCAAAGTCCCCATTTGCCATTTCTCACATTTTGATTTTTGCATTTATTTTTAAAAAGCAATATGAAAATTAAAAAATAATCTAGCCTGTATAATTCCATTTCCAGCATAACACTGTCCCCAGCATGTGTATAGCTAGGCTATTTAGTCATGAAATTTCACAAGATTTAGGAGCTTGGTTTCATGTATATCATTATATAAGTGCTTAAGAAATATTCACATGAATCTTTTACTGCCTGTGCCAAATAAAATATGTTGATGCAGGTCATCCTAAACTACTGCAGTCCTCAACCCCCGGGCCGCAGGCTGATACTGGTCAGTGGCCTGTTAAGAACCAGGCTGCACAGCTGGAGGTGAGTGGTGGGCAAGCGAGTGAAGCTTCATCTGTATTTACAGCTGCTCCCCATCGCTCGCATCACCACCTCAGCTCCACCTCCTGTCAGATCATCAGGGGCGTTAGATTCTCACAGAAGCATGAATTCTACTGCAAAGTGAGCATATGAGGGATCTAGGTTGTGCACTCCTTATGAGAATCTAATGCCTAATGATCTGAGGTGGAGATGAGGCGATGATGCTAGTACTGGGGAGTGGCTGCAAATACAGATTATCATTAGCAGAGAGGTTTGACTGCACAAAGACCATAATAAATCAATTGTTTGCAGGCTCATATCAAAACCTTCTCAGTGAGTGGCAAGTGACAATGTAATAATAATAGAAATAAAGTGTACAATAAATGTAATGTGCTTGAATCATCCTGAAACCATCCCCACCCCCACCCCGTCCATGGAAAAATTGTCTTCCATGAAACTGGTCCCTGGTGCCAAAAAGGTTGGGACCACTGCTCAACTACAAAGGAAAAGGATATTGCAATAGCAGTAGTCGTGCCCAAAATAAAGGTATATGTGTTTTTTGGTGGGATGGAGGGAGGGTGCTAGTTATTAGGAACAAGAACTTGCAGTCCTTGTGCCTGTTTCTTTCCTAATAAGGAGGGGAAGAGAACACACAGGAATGCTGGGGATTTCAAAGAAATGCGATATTGTAGTTTGAGAATCTACAGATTATCAGCTGCCAAGTCTCAAATTAAAAAAAAAAGCATCATAGTCAAAATGAGACCTAAATAGTTTCTGGGACAAGGATATTTAATCCAATGATTAATCTATAAGTATTTGAGAAACCACTCAGCAATCCAATCCTGAAGCATCTGAGCAGACAGTAGTAACACATTTTCTCTTTGATCAGATCATAAATCATTGTGCTCTACACTGATACCGTTCAATCAAGAGACTCAAACTGTTTATTTGCTATAACTTGGAGGTGCCTTTACACTAAAATTTTTACTTAGCCTTACATAATCCCATAAGAGAGAGTGAAGAGAAAGAAATCAAGGCAAGTATAATATCTTCCATTTTCGGCTCTTTTATTCCTTTTCCCCTTGTAGATGAAACGTACACAGTATCAACCACCTCTTTAAGAGAGACTCAGCTAACTAACAGCCGAGGTAAAGCTCTAAGGACCAGCTACTTTGCAGGACTCACAGCAGTAGTTAAAGGGAAGTGGGGTTATCTCTGTTTCTATTGCCTGCATTTGGTGAACCCAAAGGAACACCTGGGTTTAAGTTAATCAGTTTCATTACTTTATTGTATCTTTAATTTCTTGCTAAAGAGAGATAAATTTTACCTACTAAATAAAATGAAAGGCTATCTCCTTTTTCCTAGAAGCATGACATTTTTAACACTAAATAAAATCATGTTTTGATTTATTATTGCTTATTTCCTTACATGCTTATTCTATTTTTCTTCAATCTCTTATTCACTGGTACATAGAGAAGACAATCTAGTGTAGTTTTTTTCTTTGATTTATTATTGGCACGAAGTACTTTTCCCCTACCATATTCCTTTATTTTTATAATCGAGTTTTGAATAATCCACGTTTCCCAGGAATTATTGACAGCTTTTGAAGCATGTGTTAACTGCACTCAGCTTATTCCACTTTTCCCTTGAGATAAATCAGAAAACACATGATTTACCACATGAGCAAGCCAGCAATGAGAAGAGGCAGCTTTAGGAACAGGTAACTACTGAATGCATATAATAATATGAACAAATGATGTATTAGTAATACACAAAGATTTGTCTCATTTTCATGCAGTTACAAAGAGAGGAGGAAGTAAACATACAGTGTCAGGAGTTCAAATGCTATGGTCAAAACCATCTGAGCACAAATCCCAGATGTGGGATCTTGGACACAACCAATAACCTCTTCTAGCTTCAGTTTCCTCTTCTGTAAAGTAGGAAAATAAGAATAGGTACACCATATAATAACTGTAAGAATTAAGTCAAATAAACTGGTTCTTTCCTTGTACACAGTAAAGCATTTTTAAAATGTATGCTGCTGTTATATTATAAAAGGCAAAGTGAAGTAATGGTTTATTATAACTGTTCAAATGAAAAATACTAAGAGCAAAGAGAAAGTAGTGATTACATTGTTCACAAAGACACTTTTCTCCAGTCACCGTCCTCATTCACAGAGCGCTATTAACAATGTTCATCTCAAACGTGATCTCTCTCTAAAAGATCATTGCCCATTGCCACGAGCATGGAAACGGGCCAGGATGAAAACTTCCCTTTACCGCCACACACCTCTGCAACCTGCTGCCTCATTTCTTTGCTCTCCTTCACAGAAAAACTTCTTAAAACAATCTTCTGGGTTTCCTGACTCCCTTTCCTCCCTCTCACGTGCTTCAGACCATTTCTTTTGGGCTCTCATTAGCACCCTGCATAAAAAAAACCTCTCGTCACAATCAGCAGTGGTCTCCGTATTGCAAACCTAACGTTCACTCTTTCCCCACCTTCTGGCTTTTCCTCTCACCAGCATTGGACATGGCCGATCCCTTTTTTCTTTGCCTTCTTCACTTGGGTAGAACACCCTCCTCTCTTTTGGTCTCCTGCCTCCTCACTGGCCAGTCCTTCTCAAACTACTCTGGTTCTTCCTCAAGTTCAGTCCTCAGATCCTTTGTCTTCCATCCATATTCACTCCCTCAGTGACATCTTCAGTGCCACAGCTTTACATACTGTTTATGACTTAAGACTCCAAATTTATATCTCCAACATCGACTACACCCCTACCATCCAGATTCATGTGTCAACCTTCCAACTAGATATTAACATCTAGTCATCTAACAGAAGCTCCAGTCTTAAAATGTTCACAACTGCACATCTGATTCTCTACTCTTCCCCCAGATAAAGGCTCCTCCTCCTTCAGTCTCATACATCTCAATAAGTGGAAACTCTATTACTACCTTTCCAGTTGCTCAGGCAAGGTCTTCAAGTGGTCCTCAACTTCACTATTTCTAGTACATCTTACATCAAATCCTTCAGCAAATTCTGAAGGTCCCACCTTCAAAATAAACCCAGACTCCAACCACTTCTCTCCTCTCACCTCTGGAACCCTTACCTGAGCCACCAAAGTCTCTGGGTCGTTCCCATAGCCCCCCAACTGTTCTTTCTGCCCCGTCCTAGCCCCAACAGCCTCTTCTCTCACAGCAGCTGGAGGGAGGTGTTAAAACACGTCAGATCAATCTTCTGTTCAGAAACTTCCATGGGGCTTTCCATTGCACTCAGAGCAAATAATCTGGGCCTGGCCACCTTTGCAAAGTCAATCTCCCACTGTTGTCCCCCTTGCCCACTTTGTTGTCGCAGCTGGGCTGTTGCAACAGCCTCCTGTTTCTCTGCTTCCAGTCTATTCCCCCTACCCTGCATCCAGCTCTGATCTCACTGGTCTCCCTTCTGTTCCTCAAATACTCTAAGCCCACCCTTCCCTATAGCCTTTTTGCATTTGCTTAGAAAAATCTTCCCTTAGATAATCCATTTGACTTGAACCCCTCTCTTCCTTGGGTCTCAGCTCAGTCACCTAATCAGAAAGACTCTTCCTGGCCATCCTAGATAAAAAAGCAGTCCCCACACCAATCACTTTCTATTATCTTAACTCACTTTATTTTTCTTCTTAGCAGATATCAACACTAGACATGCTATAAGTATTTATTTTTTATCTGTTTATTGTCTATCTGCCCTACTTAAATGTAAGCTCCATGAAGGCAGGGACTTAATTTTAATTGTTGGTTTAGCCCGGTGCCTGAAATAGTGCCTGGCTGACAGTAGATGCTCAGCAATTATTTGCTGGATGAATGAATGAATAAATGAATGAATGAATGAATTAGTCTTTTACTCAATACACACAATTTGTGGTAGGCAACTAAAAGTTCTTAAAAGTTAAAAGAGTAGAGCAGACTTGGGTGAGTTAGAAAAAAATATAGCAAAAAAATCAATGAAATTGGTTAATTGTCCAGTTGATGTCCCTAGAAGCTGATTTTTCCATTATTGACATGTCCAATTGAGGACTCACTCCCCTTATTGACTAAAACTTACCACCAGGCTGAGTCACATGGGACATGCTGCTGAGCCAGTTTTTCTCCCGTGTGCCTGAGTGACTCAAAGTGCCGATGACAGCGATGGTTTTATGTCCCTGGAACTCCACTTGGAAGTTCAGAATAAATTGTCAACTTCATTCAAGTGTGTCTTGCTCAACTAGGTTAACTTGAAACTGTTCATTCCTTGAACGAGATGGCTGTTTTATCTTTTGTCATCCACTTGCTGTGTGACTAATTTGAATGTTAACATTTTTAAGTGAAAACCCTTTGTTACTAAACAAAACCATTTGAAGAGATTTTCAAAATGTCTGGATATGGTATTTCTCAGGGAAAAAAAAGCAATTGAAGACTTGCTAATTATAAACGAAATATACATGATTTTAATTGAGTGTCAGGAGTCCAAACTTATTATTTCAGCATAAAGACATCTTACCAAATGCTAAGTATTGTGGCATGCTGTTTGAATTTGTGCCCTAAATACTAATGAACCATGTGCTAAACTTCTAAAAGGCATGAAAATTTCCTCCTCTCTCCTCCCCCACATAAAGGGAGATGAATGAGGTGCCCAACCTGATAAAGAAAGTAAGAGTTTTATTACTGTTATTATTCATCATCAATATGATTGTTCGCTTTGGAAAAATATTTTTGTTTTAATATTTTAATGGGCTTTGTCACTATCTTCACGATGGGTTTAAAAATCCATATTAGTACTAAATGACCAGACATAAGTCTTTTGGATAAAAGGGCCAAAGATTTAGTATTTCTAAATATTCTCAGGGAAACAAAAAGAAAACAAACAAACAACAAAAAAAGAAAATGGCCTACATTGTCATGATCAAGTTAAAAAAAAATAGACCTGGATAGCCTTGGGAGTTGGTATAAAATATCACACAAACTATTCTTTTGTATACGTTTTTGGTCTTGCCTAGGGAAGATGTTCAGCTTGTTCAGTTCTCACTTCCAGAGAGAAGGAAAGGAGGTGAGGAGCTTCAGATACCCATAAAAACTTCCAAAAACAGTAACTTCAAGTAGTTTCTTCAATTTCTCCCAACATGAGATACTGGTTTGCCATGTCCTGGAACATTCACTTTTACACATAAGAATTATAAAAATTAGACTACAACTGGCAACAATGAGCAAACTGAACATAATAATGCAGAGAGCTAAGTTCAGTTCCTCAACAATATTAAGAGAAATTATAGCCTCCAATATGACACTTTAAAGGGTGACATTTAATGATACTCAATTCTCTGGGTGAGTCAGAAGTTCCCCTTGGGTAAAATCATTAACTTTTTAAATTCATTGATGGTACCAGAGTAACATTCCACAATCTCTCTCCTACTTAATCTTAGCATCTTCCACCTGAAAGGCTCACCAACTTCAGCCCTATTCATTGCACAAGGAGGGTTTTTTTTCAGTGCTCTTTTTTTTTCTCCATTTATTTTTTATTTGTATATATTCATGGGATGTGAGTGCAATTTTGCTACATTGTTATGTTGCATTGTGGTGAAGTCAGGGCATTCAGTGCACCCATCACTGGAGCAAAGCACATTGTACCCACCAAGCAACCTCCCGTCATCCAACCCCCTCCCACTTTCCCACCTCTGCGAGTCCCCATTGTCTAACATTACACACTCTGCTTCCATGTGTACACATTATTTAGCTCCCACTTACAACTAAGAACATGCAATGTTTGTCTTTCTGTGTCTGAGTTGTTTCACTTAAGATAATGGCCTCCAGTTCTGTCCATGTTGCTGCAAAAGCCATGATTTCATTCTTTTTCATGGCTGAATAGTATTTCATTGTGTGTATATGCCACATTTTCTTTATCCAAAGGAAAAGAAGTCACAAGGAGGTATTGATTAACTATAGTGCAGTATGTTGGATACTTGGAGATTCAAAGACAGTCCAAAAAAACCTCACAAAGCTCTCAGTCTGGAGAACAAAACCTTGATCATAGTGCTGCTGGGATCAAGGAAAAACATTATTACCAGTGCAAAGATGGGGTCATAGAACGCTTCATATGGCTTTGGAGGGAGAAGGTGCAGCAAGGTTAGGGAAGCCTTCCCAGGAAACTGACTCTTAAATCTTGAAGAATTTTTTGAGTGGAGGTGCCTTGATAATAAGGACCTAGAAGTGGGGGAAGGAAGGGAAAGAACATCTGAGCTATGCTGTCCCATACCATAGCCACCAGCCACTGTGCAAATTTAAATTAATTAAAATCAAACAAAATACAAATTTTAGTTTCTCAGTCACACTAGCCACATTTCAAATGCTCAATATCCACATGTGACTAGTGTTTACTGTATGGGACTGTGCAAATATGGAACATTTCCATCATCACAGGAAGTTCTATTGGACAGCACTGACC
This sequence comes from Daubentonia madagascariensis, assembly GCA_023783475.1. NCBI lineage: Eukaryota > Metazoa > Chordata > Mammalia > Primates > Daubentoniidae > Daubentonia > Daubentonia madagascariensis. The sequence goes on along the minus strand of JAKFHU010001815.1, from coordinate 55,897,998 downwards.
TTCAACAAAAAGAACAGCAAAAGCACAGAGACCTAATGGCAAATGTTGGTGGGAATAACTGCAGGTGGTTAAGCACAGCTGGAGGACAGGGTACCTAGAGAGGGAGAATGGCAGGCAACGAGGTGAGGCAGGGCCCACCCCAGGCCTTCCAGCAACTTCCTTGGCTAATACCACAAAATTCAGGAGGATTCGAGTCCTGGCAAATTCTGCCTCTCATTATCAACCAGTCATTACAGCATTGAAAAGCTGCATGACTGAAACGTTTGAACAAGCATTTTTGGTTCACCAATTGTGTTTATGAAACCATATGTCTTATGGAAACTAAGGCAACTTACCACATCATGAATTCATTATTTTTCTTTGAAAAAAGGAGATTGAATTTTTTATTTGGGCATCTTACCCCTCTTTTTATTTTTTATAAAAAAAAATCTGTGTAACATTTTGCACTTACAAAAACTGGGTTTTAAAAAATAGTTTCATGGTTCTACAGTACACAGATTTTGGTAGAGCCAAGTTTTGGCTGTAGGAACACATGATCATGCTATTAAGAATTCGAGAATGATTATAGGTAAACTGATTCAACCCCACCAAGCATTTTTCCTCAAATAATTAAAAAAGGATCACAACAAGACTTTTAAAAATATATAGATAAATTTAAAAATATATAGGATTACATCAATAATTTAGGATTCCCTCTCCTGCAATCCTTGGGTTCCTTAGCAGACCACATTGGGGGTATGTGGGAGTACCAAGGACTGGGGTCCCTTAACCTCTTCAAGCTGTTTCTTCGTTTGTAACATGGTGTTGAAATGGTCTCTCTAGAGATGCGGTGGATCCTAAGTAAGCCAATCCATGCAGAGCACTTAACATCTAAGGTCACTCTGTTTGTTGAAGAGGGTAGGGAGAATAAGGCAGCTGTCCGCCAAGCCATTTATATATATCTGATGGTGCTACAGGTCTGTTCCAATACTTATCTCCCGAGGTAGATTCTAAGATCTTTTATACCAAAAAAAAAAAAAAATGCACAACATTAAAGATTATGAAGTAACAAAACCACAAAAAACAATAAATAACTCGCATTTATGTCAGACACAGACACTGTATGGCTTTCATGAAATAAGTGTTTATCACGGAGCTTCCTAAGTTTTCTCATCCACAATACTCTTAACAATTCAGGAATTTTTTTCACAGGGCCCTAAACCAAAATACAGACCTAACATTTTTGTTTATTAAGTCATTACAGCCAAATAACATACTGGTAATAATTCATGCAGTATCCCACAGAAGTTATCGTGGTTTTTTAACAAAATTTAAGATCTCCCATGACGTCCCTGTGGCTTCCTTGCAGCACTCTAGGGCACTTCAGTACCCAGTTTGGGAACTGTGGGTTTAGTATTTTACACTTTACAAAGCACTTTCATAGCTACTAGCTCACTTAGCGGCACTGCAACTACTGTAAGACACTATGTAAAGGAGAAAACTGTGACGGCAGCAGAGTGCATTCAAGGTTTTGTAGCTAGGAAGTTGCAAGTCAAAACAGAAGTTTATTGGAATCTGACTCCAGAGTCTTCCTCCTGCTCTGTATGCTGTTTCTTTTTCTACTCAGAATGTCCATGGCATCTTTTATTAATCTTCATTGTTTCCCAGTATTATTCCCCACAAAACTTAGGAAACTGAGATATGCAAGAAATATTTCCATGTTAAAATGTTCCTTTTAAATTTTGTATTTCAATTCTTTGACTAGACAAACCATTATTTCAAAATATTTTTTACAATATGTGAACCTACACACACATACACTCACACACAAAAACTATTGCAGCAGGTATATGCATGTTTTAGAATAAAGTAAGGTCCTCTAGTCATCCCTTATCCACAGAGTATATGTTCTAAGACTCCCAAGGCGTTGCCTGAAATTGTGGATAGCATTTTTACCCTTTATTTCCCTTAGAATCAGTCCTTCAAAGCATCATTGCTGCCATTGTATTTGTTGTCATACTATTAAGTAGATTTGCAACTTTCATCTCTATAATCACTTATATTTTCAGGCTTATTTTACAGAACAAATAGGCTAGTCACCTGAATCATATTTGATAAATGTTCTAGTCGTCACGATGGAATTTAGCAGATACACCCAAATCATCAGCAACACTTTCCCAAATACCAACCCACTTGGCTGATGGCATCCTTTGGGTATTGATTTTTGCCAGTTTCTATTTCAGAAGGTGAACTTATCTTAGATGTGTCTTCTAATTCTGATGGAGTCTTACTTTAACCTTAAATGTTGAGAAAGAAGCATAAGACAGAGTCCCTGCTACTCTCTAATCAAGACAGAATTCATAACTTTTCTTGAAAGAACTCAGTTTCAGGTCATTTTATTCTTTGTAATAAAATTGATTGAATAATTTAATTGCTATTATTTTACTAATATTTCATATGAATGAATTGATATTTCAAGGAAAAATTCTTCTGTGTAACCACATGTCCAGTTTTTCATGAGGAAAAGATAGAATATACACTATCATGTAATATATGATTTATGATCCATATAGCTCTGAATACTCCAGCCTTTTCTTATAAAAATAAAATTATAGTTCTCTTTCTAAATCCACCTGAGGTATATTATTACTTTGGTGGCACCCAAGGAACCACACCTCCCAGTACTCATGCCTTTGTGTATTTCCCTCCTACATTGACTCTGGGCTTGGTCATGTGAGTAGCAGAGGCTTGGCAAGTATTCGCATACTGGGCCTTGTCCTCTTGGAATGCTCACTTTTTGGATTCTTCTTTTTTTTTTTTCTTTTGCAACACAGCCACCATGATGTCAGAAAGTTCAAGAAGCTACATAGAAAAGCATAAATAGAAAAGAACCCTTCTCTCTTCTCTTCCTGCCATTTCAATCCAGTCATGGTAGTGAACCAGATTGGAGCATTCAGACAACAGTGCCCTGACACAGCAGTTTTGAAGCTTCTTGGTCTCAAGACCCCTTTCCAGTCTTAAAAACTACTCGTGATGCCAATAATTTTTTGTTTGTTTGTTTATATGAGTTACTTCTAGTGATATTTACTGTATTAGAAACTAAAACGGAGACTTTTAAAAAATATATGTATTCATTAATTCACTAAAAATAACTTTTAAACCATTACATGTTAATATTAATAACATTTCATTACTATTTTAATGTTTTACATGTTAATATTAATAACAACTATATTCCAAAAAAAATAAACTTAGTGAGGACAGGGCCATTGTTTCACATGTTTTGCAAATCTCTTTAAAGTCTAGCTTAATAGAAGACAGCAAAATTCTCATATCCATTTCTGTATTCAATCTGCTGCAATATCACCTATCACTTAGCCTCTGGAAAACTCTACTGTACATTCATGGGAGAATGAATGTGGAAAAAAACAAATAATTTCTTAGTGTTGTTATGAAAGTAGCTTTCACTCTGTGGAACCACGCATTTTGAGAACCATTGCCCTAAGGGATGGCAATGGAATCATCTCCAGGAAGAAACCCAGGTCCCTGAATGTCTGCGTAGAGCACAGCCCTCTGCCAACCTAGAACACTCATTAAGGACTATATTAAAGAATATCCTGAGGTCTCTACTGCAGGAATATACCCCACTACAGTCTCAGGGGAGAAGACTCTGCTATCCCTTACACCACTCTTCTCCCCACGCATGGAGACCTGTGCCTACTCAGCTGGTCCAAAGCCCAGCTCCACCCCCTTTTCTTGAAAGAAAAGACCCCCTAGTCTCTCACTGTCTGATTCCTTGTTTCACTCCCAAATGACCACCACATAGCCAGAGACAGCTGCTTTCCACCACGGGACCCAAGCTTCTTCATGCCGCAGAGCCCAGATCAAACACAGCCCCTGCTCAGAAAGAAGAAGTATCCACACCTCTATCCCAACCTAGAACTTTATCCCGTGAGGCTTCAGCCTCTGCCTCAGTATCATGCCCACCTCAGAATAACTGACAGTGGACACAGCCACTCCCCCTCCCAGCACCCCTACCCACAAGGGTGTGATCTGACCCTGCAGCCTGCAAAAGGCATTCACTTAACGATCGATATCAGGATATTACCCAAAGTCTGAGATACAGTGTTTTCCACAGCCACCTTGTTAAAAATCTACAAAGATAAATAACAACAGCATTGACAAGGAGCAAATTAGTGACAATTTATTCTGTGCTATCAGACTATAATGATGGGAAGGATAAAGTGATATATTTGTGTTTTTCATGACATTAAAGGAACTTAGTGGATTTGGACCAACATTAATGTAAAGAAATAGAATAGAGTTTAGTAAAATAGAATAGAATAGAACAGAGTACCATTTGTATCTGGGTTCAAAATGGGCTCTGTTGTGTACTAGCACTGACTTTGGGGAATTAAACTTTTGGCTACTCAGTGTCCTCATCTGTAAAGTGGGGATAATAGTTTCTACCACATAGGATTATGAGGATTTAATGGGTTAGTGTTTTTAAGGCACTTAGAACAGTGCCTGGGACCTACTAGGCACTATAAGTATTTGTTAAATACAATATACAAAGTGTGTGTGTGTGTTTGTGTGTGATTTGGGTTGTGACAAAAAGCTTGCAAAAACTCAAAGCTATAGGAGGTGAGACATAAACTTAACTTTGTGATACAGGACACAGCTAAGCAAAAGGAGTGTGAGTGGGGGGGTGTTCTAGGGTAGGAAGCACGGAGTGTGGGGGTCTGGGTTTAAGTCTTTCCTGCAGTCTGGGGAGAGAGCAAGATGCGGGAGGAGAACATTAAAGAGGGGAGAAAGTTGTTGTTTTACCTTATGTAGAATTCTTTTGTACTCAAATTCCCTTTATCAGGACCCAGATGTTTTAAAAATGATGCCAAACTGTGATAAAAACAGATGTACATGCAGGAAACAGAGCACATCTAGCAGGGAAGACTGTTGGGTAATTCAGTTTATTAACGACACGTTCTGTGTAGTAACTATTTGCAGATGATCATTAAAATATATCCCCAACAGTCATTTCTTCTGGTTGTTATTGTTTTCAAAGTTTCATCTCTAAAATCTCTTAAAACCACTTGCCTGGCTGGGCTGAAAGCAAGTTACAACCAGACAATTATTTAACCCTAAACGGGCATAGGACAGAGGACAATATGGTTTGAAGATTTCCATTCTTACATGTTGACAATCTTGATATAACTTATATATCACATATAAATTATATAAGTTGACATAACTTATATAACCCAACAGTCTGGACATAACTTATATATCACAAGTATATATATCACATATATGTATTTATTTGTGATATATAACCATCCAAAGCCACCTGGCCTATTCCAGGACCAGGACTGTGGAGTAACAAGGGTGAAGGCTAGTTACATTCAACTTCACTTCATCGTTGGCAGTGTCAATGAAAGGTCCACTCATTTGAATCAGTTCAAAAAACCTGCAGGGAAATTCTGTACTGTTGATATAAAAATAGGATCCAGAATGCAATCTTAAGGAATCTTAAAATATCATCAGTCAAGTAGGTTTTCTTGCAGTAGGTGATGTATTATTATTAGCCCCCGTTCTATAGACGAATCAAGTCAACCAAAAGAAATAAAAGCAACTTGGATTGTGAAGCTTATAAAGGGTGAGGGAATGTAGAGACCAAACCATGTATCCCAGAGTGTTCTTGAAGCTGTATTTCTTGGGGCCTTCCCCATCTTCATTGCTATTATTCAAGAATATAGTTTGTGTTACAAGTCAGGTATCAGATGTGTAAATAGGGATCACACCTGAAAGAGACCTGCACCAATTACCTGTAGGGCTGTATTGCCCAAATTACAGCCCATGCGACTGAATCCAGTTGGTGTGATGTAAGTATAAACTCACTGCACATCTCATGCATAAGCTTAGCAATAACAGAAAATACTTTCCTTCAGATTGCCTGGTGATTCAGGTAGTGGACATCTACCAAGCTCACGCTCAGGGAAGATGAACAACAGGTCTGTCAACATTATACTTCGTGGAGTGTCAGTCACAAGCTTTTCATGGAGAAGGCAGTTGTTTTGTTTTTCTTTTAATGACATATTTTCATGTAGTTAGGAAGGGGTGTGCCCATTTAGAGCTGTGACTATGACACCAGGAAGGATAGCATTAGAGTGAAACCCATGAGGCAAGGACCTTAAGTACAGGTGGTTGCCAGAGTGTCTATTATTAGGATCAATGAGATACAGTCAGATATTGCAAAATGACAGGATGGAAGGCCAGTTTCCCCTGACAAAGGGCAAAGGCATGCTATAAACACTTGCATGAACAAACAGCCTTAGCAGCAACCACAACCAGGAGAAAAATTAGACGAGGTTTTCCACAACAAAGGAAGTATTGTTCTCCTGTGGTCACCCTTAAATTCATCCTTTGTTGTAGAAGACGCTGAGACTCCACCATGGAACCGTGGCGTCCCACCCAGCATCCTTGCTGTGGGCCAAAGTGATGGAATAAATTGATTCACAGTGAATCGTTCCCTCTGACTGGGGATTCCACATCTTCTGTTCAATAGAAAAGAGTTCTCCAAAGAACGAGGTTCAATGGGCCAAGCTGACAGCCGGTAAAGCAGACATGGCAGATCCAATTCCCTCTCAGAGGTGGGCACCCCATCTGGCCTAGGGCAGGAAAACTACCTCCAGGCTCCCACTTTTTCATCTTCATGGTGGGGCTCCCCATGCTGGTCCTCAGTGGAGACTGTCACCACACAAATGCATATAGCCCTTCCGTGAGGCTGCTGCTTTTTTTTTTTTTCAAGGTATGGAAACCAAAACCTGTTTGCTAAGGGAAATGAAAAGCTTGCAAGAAAACACATTTTGGTTGTGTAACAGACATCGATGGTGCCAGAAAACTGTCTTGGGTTCACGTAAAGTCAGAAGAGGAATTACACAAACAGGGATAACAGGGAATCTCAGTAAACCCTCCTGCCGGAGAGGCCTCCATCCTCCTATGACTCTACAAATGCTCTCTCCCCACCCACTCCCGCCCCCAGTTGGGCGATTAATCATCTCTGCCACGTCATCAAGGTGTGCCTGAACTGCTTTTTGCCTTCTCAGTATCAAAATACATGCACAATTCAAAAATACTTGTTAATTCAACAAGGATGTCTATTAAGAATCTCTTAAGTTCTCTGACAGAATGAGATGGGATATAAAAAAGTAATAACATCATTAGTAAGCTCTAACAAAGCGTTAGGCACTGAGGGTATAAAAAGTGACCCCAGGTTTCAAGGGGCTCATGACCTGGTGAACAGCCTCACAACTAAATAGATAACACTGGGCCAACACTATACTGGAGGTAGCCACAGAGTGTGTAGAAGCCACAAGAAATTGCCTGCAATCCTAAGGTATATTTATGCCATTTCTCCTACCTGTTTTTGGACTGGCAGAAATCCTTGAGAAGAACACATTGTCCTCAGAGGGTCCCCACCCTACTCCCCTTCACCTGGTCAGGTAAGAGTGAAAGAAAACAATTATAGGCGGGGTTCTGAGTGACACAATTTGGTGTAAGTTCAGTTAAGCTAGCAAAGCCCATTTTCTGAAAGAACTTCCTGTAAACAAGGTACCCTGACTGTCTCCAGCTCATGATGAATAAATGAAATCATTGATCACAACAGACACATTACCTAAATGAAAGTGGCTCACACAAGAATGTGCCTTCTATTTTTCCTGTTCTGGGGTGTGGTTAGGTTGACTTTCCCTTGGTAAAGGGACTTTTGGTTCTGACTACATAAGGTTAAATGCAGTTGCAAAGGTGAAAGGACCCAGCCAGGAAGTATTTGCTATTTGATAAGGGGAAAAAATTCCCTTGATGTTACAAAATAAAGCAAAAAAACAAAAACCTGGGTGAAAACATTTTTAGCTCATTGGCTTGAATTTTAAATCCTGTGATTACCTCAGCTTTTCCCAAAATTTTCTCATTAGCAGACATTGTGTAAAACATAATTACAATTGAAGGTAACCTGTGCTGCTTTCCTTTTCCCCCTCCTTCCCAATCCAGAGTCCTCCATCGTGACACAAAGCCATGGGAATACAGAAAGGCTCACTTCACTCTCCTTTTGAGCTTTTGCCATCCAGAGCTTCCAGCTGTACCTAGATAGAGGTTTTTGAACCCTGCAAAATGGTTTTTTTTTGCTATGGTTTCTCCTTCTGCTCAGAATGATGAAAAACTCACCACTTTCCTTCTTCTTCAGATTTTAATAGATTAATTCAAAAACACAATCTAAAAATGAGCTTTCAAATTTAAACCTGAACTTGAAGATTCAAAAGGGAGTATTTGTGGTCTTAAATTCTCTCCAGAAGTAAAGGCAGGGCTGGTGGGAGACAGAGACCCGGGAGAGGAGGAGAGAATCCCCACTCCCAGTTTCTTCTCCCAAATTCTGTTTCTATTAACACTGAGTTCACTAGCACTCCTCTTTCTGCTAGTAAAAATCCGTTCATTACAGGTGATGAAATTATCTATAGAAGTGATTAAAAAATAGTGACCAACAGTCCTTTCCAAATTGGGGCAGAAGTAGAAGGAAAGAGGGAGAGTGCAAACTCCTCCGGTTTGTTACTACCAACTCTGTACAATTGCCTTATCGTGTACACTCGAGAACACTGAGAAAGGACATTTGGGGAAAAGGTGAGAAATAGGAAAATAATAACAGCTAATACATCATGAAGTGCTTACTCTGTTCTTCTAAGCATTCTGTACTTAGTAACTCATTTATTTCTCACAATCCTATGAGGCTGGGAGAATTATCAATCACATTTTACAAGTGAGGAAATGAAGCACAGAGGTCAAGTAACTTACTAAGGACACGCAGCCAGTAAGCTCGTATTTGCACCCAGGCACTGTGGCTCCAGAATCCAATTTTTTCTTTTTCTTTTAACCACTAGGCAGCATACCTATTAATTTCACAAGAAATTATTGAGCTGCATATGCATAGTAGGACGAAGGGCAAACCAAGCAGGGACAGTCCAAGGAAGTTAAAATAGGAAGTGGCTAAGGTTAGAAGTACCACCAATTGAGGGGCTGAGGGGCTGGTCACAGACTGTCCAGCGCTTCCCGTTCAAACAGTCAGGAAACAACCTTGAAGCAGAGCTTCTAAGATCTTCCTCCCTTGGAGCTGAGAGCAACACGGCATTTCCCCAGGGGCACCCCCTTGGGAAATCAGCCATCCCTGTAAGGGGGCGTTTCCTGCCCCGGGCCCCCTCAGTGCCACTCCTTCAGCTCAGGAGCTGAGCGATCCCAGAGCTGGGCCGTTCCCACCCTGACTTGAGTTTTTGCCATGAGACAATTGATTGCGGAGCAGCACCCACACCAGAATCCGCGCTAGGCCCCTCTGCCTCTCGTTTCTCCCGTCTTTCTCGTGTCCACTGTCCTGGGAATTCTTCTCACAGGCCAACCAAAGGGCAGCCTCGGAAGCGGCCGAGTGATGCTCCAGTTAGGAGTTCTCAGCCCAGGCAGGGAGTCACGGAAAGGACCATGGAACAGTTTATAGTTGATACTCTGATTTAACTCCATCATTGTGTAGCTGGGGGGCTGAGGCCCAAAGGGCAAAATGACTTACAGTGGGCCGTAAAGCCGGTGAAAGGCAGACGGTAAGCTGGGACCAGAGCTCCCGCCCCAGCCGTGCCCCTCGCTGAAGGGCAGCAGCGGGACCCTCCGCCTCCGCGGGCGCTGTGCAGGCTTCCCCGCGACCCTTCCGCAGACAGTGGGCAGGGAGCGCTTTCGCAGAACTCTGTCTTCAGCCCTCACTCTCTTAGACGGTGAACCACCTTTGAACAGCAGAAAGATCAGAATTTGCTGGCCTCACCCACCACCTCACGCTGGTGTCTATGTTGCTTTTCTGTCCCACCCCCACCTAAACCCGAGCTTCCTCCGGCTTTCCTCCTTTTCACCATCCCCCCTCCCGTTGCTCTCTGCATTTGGTCGTTTGCAACTAACTCCTGTGAGCCAGACCCGTATCCATCCGCGGCACTTGCTTCTTCACCACCAGCTTTTCAGGGCTTGCCTTTGGGGGTGTGATCCCACGCCCCTCTTTCCATCGTCCACGGGGTTAGCGGGGTTAGCGGGAGGGCTATGTGGTGTCTTGGGTTCCCTGCTGGTGGCCTGTGAAGTCCAAGAAAGCTGCATTCTGCATCTCGTGGGTCAGGCCCCAACACCCATGTAGAATAACTAAGTGGTTTGTCTTAGCGTCCACTCCCCTGACTTCTCCCTCAGTGCTCCAGACAGGTCCACCTTCAACTATCCTGGTTCCTTCCCTACAGGGATGTTCAGCCATAAGGTAGCTTCCACAGCCACTATCTCATCAAAACAAGTTGATAATAACCACTCTTTCTTGAACATTCACTAGGAGACAGGAAACTTGGTAGGTCCTTTGCATCTATGATCTCAAACTTCATAAGAAACCTGCCAGAAGTGGTTATTATCACCATTTTGCAGAAGAGAAAGTGGATCTGTTTTAAGCAATTTGTCCCCTTACGGTTATAATGTGCTGAACCCAGGTCCATCGTGGACAGCAGAGGTCAAGCTCTTCCTGCCGCAGTATCTGTGTTTTTGGCCTAGTGTTATAATTCATTCTAATTTCAGGCATTGTCCTAGGAGAATTAATCTGTCACACCATTTCGATATGGGGAGCTGCTTCCTTTAGCTCTCAGCGGCATCTGTTCACACATCTTGCCCTTCCTGGTCCTGTGCCATGCATGCCCTGCTGCGTGTGCTTCACGCCCAGCAAGGTTCTCCTTTCCTCTGCTGGCTTGGACCCTCCTCTCCTCCTTAAGTTTCTCTAGAAGAAGTCATTAAAATTGACAGAGGACTAGGAACTTCCTGCTCTGCTCTTGCTCTTCCCTCTCTCCACTCGAGTTTTGTTTTCTCCATGGATGGGGCTGTCCCAAGCTTGCCTCTTCCCCTTCAACCCTGAAATTCAGGCTCTTTCCTCAGGTACTTCAGTGAAATATCAGCTCCTGGAGGCTGTCGCTCTGGTTCTTGGTCAGCACCACGGTTTACCTTCCTGCCAGCTGGCTTCTATTCTGCTATCATCAAATAATATTTGCTGGACAATTTTCTTTCCAATTAAATCTCTCCCCTCCCTCCCAGGCTACTGACAACTTAGCTTGAATCTCACTGTGCCAGAAGTTGGTGAGATCAGCAGTGTGGACATTTTTCAGTCAGGAACAGTGCTGAGACTTTGTCAAAAGCCACAAGGCTTGTCAGGAACACAACACTGACCAGAATCTCAACTTGAGACAGGGTATGGTTTCTCTTAGAATCTAGTAGTTTATCCATTACACCAGAAGTTCTCAAACTTTGCTTCCAAAGTAGAACTGAGACGGTATTTTACTAAAATAAGATAATGGTGGTCTTCTAATTTACAGGGGGAAAAAAAAGATAATAAGTAGACTTTCTCACTTTTGTTTCACAAAATTTTATAAACTTTTAAGATACCTTCTACTACTTATGTGAAAACAATAATTCACAACAAAATATTATCAGAAATTTACAAATATAGCTTTAAATATTTGATGGACTGGGTTTTTTTTTTACTATTTTGGAAATATGCATATATAATAAAAGGACAGTTTTCTGCTGGTAAATTACTACTTCCTACAATAGAGTTTATTACATGAATTTTTAATTTCATGATTTTCCCATCAGAACCACTGGACTGAATTTCCTAAAGGGACTGGTGGCTGGGGGATGGGTACCTGAGTTTTCAGCTTCCTTGTTAGAATAAGTCAAATGCAAGATCAGCCTTGGGCAGTTTGGATCAGAGCACCTGTCCTGGCTGCCCAGGGTGTTGGGGCTTCTTCTGTGCTGCTAGGGGAGTATCTGCCCCGGGTGGAAGGAGACCCCCAGGAGGAACCAGGGTGGGGAGAGGAGGCCAGAGCTGGCTGCCAGAAGACCACAGGACCTCCCGCACTGTTACCCTTCTACCCAAGTTCTTCTTTGCCTTTTGCTGGATGTCTTCCCTCTCTTTTATCCCCCTATGTTTCTCCAGGCGGTGATTTTATTCAGCTTGGGGAGAGGCAGCATGGCACTGCAACTGGCCTTGAGTCCCAGCTCCTCCCTCTGGCCACTACGGTCTGGAATCTCCTGCTCACTTTCCATGATGCCAACAGCTCTGGAATAGAAGTGGAGAGAACAAAACTCTTGCCTGGCCACGTGGAGTGTTTGGACATTTTGTGGGTACATCACTTCAGGGAGTTACAAAGATATTGAAAACATTCACAAAGTAAGCGCCTTGTCTTACAGCAGATGGTCAAAAGGCAAAGGCCTGTGGGCCGGCTCCAGGGAATGCTGCCTGTTCAGGCCGTCCTTGCTAGGCCCTCCCCTGTCTTGCAGAAGTACTAAACTTGATTGCAAACCTACTCGAGAGCAAACTGTCTCTTCCTCTGGGTGTATGAAAAATGAGAAAGGTCACCCACTGATTTCAGTAGTGAAACTTTTGCTCATGGAAGACCAGACGTGTAGTGTGGCGGGCAGCGCGCAGACAAGCAGGAAGCTGTGTGTCACAAAATTACTTGTTCTTCGAGAAGCCGGAGGTACGTGGTCACTTGCTTTGCTAAGCGGTACTCTCTCTGCCCAACAAAATCAACAAGGTCTCCTTGAAAATTTGAAGTAAGGCCTGTGAGGGGTGCAGCCTGTTCTCTTGGGCTAAGTGGGCAGCTTAATTTAGTCAGAGAAAGAAGAGAGTAAGGGTCCAACAGCATGAGAATTACCTGGCGTGATGCTCACACTATCACGCCATCCCCATTCTGACTTCATTGACCCAGATTGGGGCCAGAGTCTCGGGACTGTGTACACCAAACCCAGCTGCTTGGAGTCGGCAGGCCCAGTGCTGAGACCCGCTTGCTCTCTTGGACGAATTGCCCAAAGCCTCACTCAGAAGCACAGCAGCCCCTCTAACAGCAAAACAAACGGGTCTCTTATCACTCATTTGGTGGCAGACACCATGTCTCCAATGCCTTGTATTATGCACAAGCTCTCAATACAGGAAACGGGGCAGCTCTTAAGAAAGATGAGGCCTGCATTGTCAAAAGCCTAAATCAACCACTCAATGGGCTGGTGCACAGTATGGGACACAACAGAGCTTCAGCTCAGAGACTCAGAGAGAAAACCCTACACACCCCAGGCAAATGGCTTAACCTCTCTAGTCTCAGCGTCCTCAACTGTAAAATAGAATGTTGGACTCACTGGACAATCTCTGAACTCCTTCTAGCTTTAAAAGTGTGTAAGTTTATGGTGTTTTATCCAATGCATCTGACCATTTCAATCTGTACTAACCTGTTCTTTCCACCTACAAAATAGACATGAAACACATCATCTCCAGGGGGTCTGATGTGTCAATTGTTGGTTTTAAATGCCAAAGAATTTTAAAGTTTTCTTTGTAGCTCAATTTCATCTTGAAAGTATGAGTTCAAGCAAATCAAGTCTGGTCAAAGCCTACCCTGGAGAAAGATAATGTGAGATCCAGCCCTGCTTTGATGTGCCAAAGAATGGCATGTTCTGAGGAAAGGATATGTGGCCAGGGCACATTTCATTTTTCTCTTCAATCCCTGAGTGTGGTACATTAATACTGATTCCCGAAAGGACCTGTTAAACTCTTCCTGATACAATTCTTTGAGAGATTGCTGAAAAATATGGACTTCCTATGGCAGATTTCAAGGCTGGGGTTTCCAGGTATGCTTGATTCACGTGCAAATCTGACCACACCTGCCAGCTGTCACCAGGGAAGGGACATGATGAAGAATTACCAAAAGCCCTAGGAATTTAAAATTTGCACAAGTGAAACTGGCAGTTTGCCATCCTGTCTATGCGCATGGATTTCCTTTTCTGACCAATTTCTTTTGCAGAAGGAGAAATTAGCTTTATTACTAACGTTGCTTCTATTACTACCTTTAGGCAAATTATCAATAGCCAGCTCTATCACTTAACGGTATATATAGTACTTGAACTTTTACTCCCTAAAACACTACTAAAACACTCATGACAGATAGATAATGTATGTGTGTATATATATGTGCATGTATATATATGGTTTTAAATATGAACACACACACACCATCACCATCATTAACATCAAAATCAGATGTTCATTTTATGAGCACCTGTCATAATCACTGCCTCAAAGAGCTTGCAATTTAATGAGAAAGAGACAGAGAGAGAGAATGCAGAATAGCAGAATATCCATAAAAAGAGTTGGATGGCCTTATATAGCATAAACTGGCAATTCTCAAAGTGTGGTTCAGAGACCTCTGGGGACCCTGAGACTATCTCAGGGAGTCCAACAGGGAAAATATTTTCATAATAATAATAATATATAACAACGTTATTTGCTTTTTTATTTGCATTTCTCATCAGTATACAGTGGACTTTTCCAGAGGCCACATGACTGTGATATTGCAACAGATTGAATGTAGAAGCAGATAAGGAATCCAGCTTTCTCTTTTTAAGCTAGAAATTAAAGAGATTTGCAAAAGTAAAAAAAAGAATACCACTCTTCTCACTAAATATTTTGGTTTTGAACTATTTTTCATTAAAAATATGCTAGTAATGTTAATATATAATGAGGTTATTATTTTTAAATGAATTAATAAAAATTTTTAATTTCTCAGTTTTAATTTCTAAAAGGGTAAATATTGATAGCTACAATCCACATAAACAGAAGATTTTGGGGGTCCTCAATGTACTTTAAGAGTGTAAAGGGTCCTGAGACCAACAAGTTTCAGACCTGGTAGCCTAGACTAAATTCCTTTGCCTGGAATGTTCTTCTTACCCTGCTCTCCATTTATCCAGGTTTTACCTATTTGATCAAGACTAGGCCAGGTATGGTGGCTCACGCCTGTAATCCTAGAACTTTGGGAGGCCGAGGTGGGAGGATCATTGAGCCCAGGAGTTCAAGACCAGCCTGCATAACACAGCGAGACCCTGTTTCTACCAAAAAAAAAAAAAAATTAAGACTAAAGATCACTTCTTCCATGAAGCCTTCCCTCATTCCCCTTTTCTATTCTCAGCTACACAGAAAGGGACTGATAATTACTCAGGCACCTGGCACTGGTATGTGCCAAGTACTGTCTTAGGGGCTTTCACATATGTTAGATGTTACCTCTCACCACGGGATCTCTTACTCCCTTAGTTCTCATAAAATATTCTTACTTTGCAATATAGTTTGTAAAATACAGGCTATCACCCCTATTAAACTGTAAGTTCCTTGAAAGATCTGTGCCTACTTTATCTTTATGTCCTAAAAATAGGTAAATAAATGAATGAATGAATGCCAAATTGCACAATAGTGATTTAGGCATAAACTGTATAGGAGTTCAGGGGAAACACCTATTCTGAGGAAACTGGATGAAGAATGTGAAATTTGTGGTAGATCTCATAGACAGGGGAGGGCTTTCACGAGTAAACTAAAAGTGAAATGGACCTTTCAAATGGAGAAATAGCATGATCAAAGGCAGAGGGTTAGGAATTCTCAAAGTGTACTCAAAAAACAATAGGAGGATTAATGCTAAAACTGGCATTAGTATGACTCATATGAGGAGGTGTAAAGGGGCAGATAAAGAAAGAAATCTGGACATGAGCATAGAAAGCCTGCTGGTTTCCTGAATATAAGTAAGAGAGAAGTATTAACATTCTGTAGCTTACTTCTCAACGTGAAAACTTGGCGTTAAAGGTAAAACTAAGCCAGAATTTAGCACAGGGGCATAGTAAATGAAGGCCACTTCCTACTTAGACCAAGCCAACCCTGGTTTTCTGTTAAAAGACTCAACGTTTAGCTATTAAATACATACACACTTTCCTGAAAATAACACAAGATCAAGTGTTGAGATGTTTACAGTTTTTAAAAAATCATATTTGATTGTGTAAAAACTTGATTAAAATAAGGTCTCATAAAAATTACATCTAATTGTTTTTTAAAATCTGTCCTCACAAAATAAGTGTTTGAAACAAACACTTTAGGCATTTCAAAGTAATTTTTTTTTTTTACTAAGTGAGTACCTCTTCTTTATAAACCAGAATAATATTTTCCTAAGAGATATGCCAGAGTTTCTATCCGCACACAAAGTTTTACAAAAGTCTTCACTTTGAAGATGCAAAATATTTAAAACTGGTCAAATATTTAAAACTGTACAACCAATTCTATAGGGCAGTCGAGTTTGATTAAAATGTCATTTGCTTTTAGTATATTTCTAATATATTACCAGTTGACCAAAAAACCAAAACAACAAAAAACCAGAAAATAAGAAGGCTGACACTCGAGCTCCCTGGAACGGACTCGGAAGCTAAAGAGGCAGCGGCGTGGTCTCAGGACGAGAAAGGAAAGGTGAGCAGGAGTATAGCACTCCTCAAGGAGCCATTACCCAGGCAACTGATCTGTTTAGTGGTTCTATTTGTTGTGTGTGTGTGTGTGTGTATGTGTGTGTTTTAATAATGTAATAACAATAACAAATAGGGAGGTGGAAGTTTAGGTGAAATACAAGGCCTATTGGAAATATATGAATATTTGCTACCAGTAGCTGAATAATAGAGTTGTCAAATTGTGGATTTTCTTTAGCGTATTTTAGATATAGAGAATAGCCGTTGCATATTTAACAATTAGGGAAAACATTTCCTGTACAGTGCCATCTATTACAGACATTTTCTTATAACCAGTTCATCAAAACGCCATTCTGTTAGAGGCCCTGAATCATAAAGAAAAATGAGCTTATGAAGTTATTTGTACTGTGATCCCCTCAATGTAGTAGAACCTTTTCCCTAAGTTTTCACTGAGTAATTCTTTTTAATTTTTCCTTAAGTACTATACATAATCTATAAGCATTTACACACACACACACACACACACACCATGACAAGGAGGCTTCAGAGGAAGGATGGAAAGATCCATGGATAGAGAGGCAGAAACAGAGAGAGCCTGTTATGATTCTGTTTACCTAATTGTAAAATATGAGCAAAGTCACTTTTTTTTCCTGAACCCCAATTTCCATTTTTATGAATTGGTTATAATAATAACATCTCTGTCTGCCTCAGAGGATCATGGTGATACCCCAAAAAATGACATATAGAAAAATATTTTGTACAAAGACATGATTTTCACAAATATTTAAGTACATTTCTTATGCTATAAGGGCTCAGTTTCGATAAGAGCTATCTTGGTTAGGCAAAAGTCGAGTTATGAAACTAAAAGTACAACTTTCCATATGATGTGGAGTTTCCTGTTCTGTGTTTTACAGGGCCTTGTCCCAGTGGGTGACTATTTATTACCATATGACCAACCCAAGCTTTGATTACAATTATTAGGGCATGAAAATATTGGCACAGCCAAGATCCCTGTTGTGAAATATAAGGACCATGAAAATCTAAAAAGTCATGGGGCATTATCCTTCATTCATGGGTCCTATTAGCTGAGGAGGCTAAGGATAATTTCAACAAAATGAATTAGAGTTGGAATAGAAGGTCAAATATTACCTTATTGATGAATCTACCAACTAGACTTCCCTGCCAGTATTAGACGGTCATACTGAGACCTGGACTTTGGTGCAATCACAGCACTAACCCAAAGCAAGTGAGAAAGAAAGCAGGTCCTCCTCCCTAGGGCACCACCCTTTGTACTACTGGGCTCAATTTCAGGGGCCTGCCTGCCTCACTGTCCTGGCCTGGTACCTTTGTGATGCCCAGGGCCTGAGGTGGGACCTCCCTTTAGGACCTCTGTCCACTCTCAATGCATGCTTCAGATGTTGCTTACTGTCCAAGACATTGGACATTGGAAAATATGTTTCCTGCTGCCCAATATACTCCATGTAAGTACAGACTTTGCTATATGCTGCATTCATGTCAGGCCAGGCACTTATCAGATACAGGGATGGCCAAGAGATATTATCAGTGGTCAATACATTACTGTATTGCTGAATATAATATGAACACCCAATAGTTGTCTTCATTTCAACCAGGAAACTGGTTGGGTGTGACAAATGCACCCTTGTTACTCAAGAGGTCTCTGGAAAGCTTTGCTCTGCTGTTTGTGACTTTTGAAAACCAAAAAATGACTCAGATGGCTTTGATTTAATTACCTTACAGAAACCACCTTTGAAACCCGTGAGCCTATGAGTTGCCAATGGTAACTCCACCAGTCTGGAAGTAGGCCATAACAGGCTTTCCCTAGAGAGAGCCAATCTGTCTGCAGCCATGGAGAAAGCAAGATCTAAAGTTGATAGTCCAGTCTATGAGATCTGTCTGGCAGTTCTGCCACAGCCGGGGAAGAAGCCACTCTTCTTATGTCATGGGAAGCAGGCTTACAACACAGGGCACCGTGAGTGGCTTCCAGTGAAAGGGATGTATGTGCTACAGTGGTTGTCTCCCACAGGAACTGGTTTAACAGTCAGGTCCTGCTGTGTTGGCATCATGCTTCATTAGGAGGGCTTTATAGAATTTTTCATTATTATTCCAGAAAAAAAGATTATTAATCAGGTCACTGCTGATCCTCCCATTTAACCAATGGAGAATCCAGGGTGAGCATTTGCCCCTTCCAGCCCCATTCTAAGGCGAGTCACTTTAAAGCCTCCTGCCTCCCACCTCAGTGGTCCCCTAAGTTGTGGTGAAATGTAACAAGTGACAGAGACACTGCAGATCTGGAAGCAATTCATCTTTTGGTTTGGGTTGGTTAATGTTTTTTGGTGCTCAGGAGGAGGGCGGGGTGGTCTCTACTATTTCAGAAATGTAGGTTTTGACCTTAAATTGTGTCATCCCAGAATATTTTTGCATTTTAAAAGAATTATCGTGGGACCATATTCTGCATTATGAACAATTTCTAAATGTGACTTCAACTGGAAACTTTATTAGTTCATTCAGGCATGGTCTATGTCACTTAACAAAATGCTTCAGTTAATAGATAAGTGTTCTTTCAGGGGTACACTATGTCTAACACACCCAGGAGTTCTTAATTCTGCCCACAAACAACTGGCCAATTACCTATTATCACATGCTCAAAAGAAAGGTAGCAACTATTCAGGTCAAGTTTTGCATAGAGGAAAAAAAAGTATGACAAAAGCCCTATAAAATAAAATTCTTCACATTTGTACAATAGACGTCTAAAAAGCATTCTCGTGTAGCACAAACATAATACCAGGCATAACATTAAAAAGCATTTACTTAACATTAACTAAAGTAAAATATTTGCTTAACATTAAGAAGCATTTCCTATAAATAATGTAATCCTCACAGCCACCCTGGTTTTGCAGATGAAGCACCTGAGTCTTAGGGTGTCAAATAACTTGTCAGCAGCTTCTAAAATGCCCCCATCAGAGCCTGAACAGGCCTCTGACTCCAATGCTCCTTCCTCCCCAACTCTACTTCCCCAATAATGAAGGGAGCCAGATTTTCTCCAACTAGTACTCTAATCTAGTACTAGATTAATTTCTAATTATGAGACAAAGTGTCTTCATCCCCTTTTCCCAAACAAGATCTTTCTCTGTTCTGAATTTCTGGGGAAATCATAACTCTGTGATGATACATCTTCCTTCTTCATACTCCCTTCCCAAACCACATACGGTGCCTGTCTCTTATTGCAATAGTTATTTATGAAAGGAAGGAAGGGAAGGAAAAAGGAAGGAAGGAAAGGAGTGAGGGAAGGAGGGAGGGAAAAAGGGATAGAGGAAGGAAAAAAGAGGGAAACCTTAGAAAATTCATCTTCTCTCATTATCACAGCAACTGACCATCCATAAGTATTTTTAAGCACTTAATATGTGCTCTGTACTCTGCTGGGATGTAAGAGAAATGTCAATCAGGGATCCCACCTGAGGAAAGTTATAATAAAGCAAAAAGATAACAAAAATGGTTGAATTAGAGAAGAAAACAACGTGAGACAGACTGTCAGATGGGAAGTTGAGAGACAGGGAAAGCAGTGAGTCAAGGAAGGACCTATGGGGTGAGGGGCCCTGGGGGAGCCTGGAGCTGCCTGAGGTCCTGCTTAGGGGACAGAAGAAAGTGCGCCTCTCAGGAGTGCAGGCTGACACGGGAGAAACTTGATTCCTTGTGTTTTACGTGGTTTGCGTGCGAAAGGCCAAGAACCCTAGAAGGTGACACTGGCTACTCTGTGGGCATGAAATGACTCCATGAGTCATTGCTAGAATGTCAGAGGGATTTCTTAGTCAGGAAACAGTCCCTGCCTCAGTGTTTATGATCAACAACTTAGACAAACAGAAGTCTAAAGAGCAAACAAGCTAGCACAGAGCCCTGAGCCCTCGGACCAGGCCGTAGCCCATTTACTACAAATGTTCTTGGCCACAACAGGCCTGTCACCACAGCCGTGGATCCTGTGACTCTTTGATCTACACCTCCACACTTTGCTTAGTGTTTCACTCAAGGAGAATTGAACAACATTGATCCAATACACAATGCATATGCGATATGATATCTTTAAAAAATAATAATAACTTGCGAAGTGGATTTGTCATTTCCAGGTAAAAATATTGCAAAAGCCTGATCCGTGTCAGACTACATAATTCCCATTGGGCAGACTATGACATATATAGCTTGAAATTTAAAATGGCATTCTTCATTGGAGAAAAGGTAGTTTTCAAGATTTAGATGGACATAGTTTTAAAAGATAGGGTTTATTTCTTACTGGACAAACTTGTAAGCTTGAGTAAATTACTTAGTATTTTTGGCCCCAATTTTCTCATGAATATAATGCTTATATGTGGGGGGAGGGCTTGTCTCTACACTTCCCTTACAGCTCCGAGATTCAGTGACTCGAATCTCTGTGTATCCCTGAAGTAACAAACAGCACTAAAAGGCATGCTATTCTACCTTCTCCTCGTGGAGAGCGTTCAGTCCCTGAATATTTTGAATAACCAGTAAAGCAACATCAGCCTGTTCTGCAGAACTCTTAAATAGAAGACCACTATCTCTTTCCTTGTAACTGAGATCAATCAAAAGGCTTGAAGATTTGGAGATGCTATTTTAGTAGTGTTTGTCTTCCTGAAGTAATATCAAGTCATTTTTGCCCTAAAAAAAAAATCATCAAATAATTCTGCAACCAAATGTTCAAAGTATTGACCAAAAAAAAGGGAGAGCACGCACGCGCAGAAGGAAAGAGAGAGACCCAATCATTGAACTAGAAGACAGATTTTAAGTCCACTTACTACTCAGGTGACCTTTGATTCTAAATACTTAGGACCTCAAAGCCTGGCTTTTTGAAAAGGGGGATGGGGAAGAAGCATGCCTTCAGCGTCTAGCTCACAGGTTCACCTGAGGGAGACAAGGGATAGTGTAAAAGTGCTTCATAACACTTAACTTGTTCTACAAATGAAAGGGGTCATATTTTTTATTGTGAACCATTGTTCTTGTGATTAGAGGAAGCTGCATCTATAAGCACAGTAATAGCTTAAACATGTGTTATAAACTTAAGTCTAAAAGTTTATGCCTTTAGCAAAGAAAGCATTATTTTTATTATTATCATTGTTGACAGGACAAAGAGAATTCAGTGTTCATCTGAAGGAAACTCATCAGAGGGAGCTCCACCTTATAAAGATTTTTTAAACCGTGTGACAACACAGGTAACCAGGCAACTGGGGCACCTCCTACTTTGAAGCAACACTGGTGTTAGTGGCATAACTCACCCTTTCCTTAGTATCGGGTGCAACTGCCACCAAGAACAACACCCATGCCCAGGTGGTAACTGTGCCAACATGGGTCAACATCTCACCTCCTCATCAAGAGCAGTCCCAGGACAGAGACCTGGAATGCCATGGTGAAATCTGTACCTGAGGATCGTGGTCGGCCAAGGAGAGCTATATGAGAGCTGAACTGCAACAGCTATGTGTGCTTTCAGGCCAGATAGGAACTTTTCAACTCAGAAAGGAATACCTCTCACCTGGTTGGAATACTCATGACAAGTCACAAGAAGAGTCACCAGTCAAAAACAACAGTTGGGCTGGGCTACTCTTGACTTTCCACATGTCTTACAGGGCAGAATTTTTCCTGAAAATCCTGCAGTTCAGATGTTTACAATTATAGGCAATGAGGCTCAAAGAGCCAGCCTCATGGATCACTTGTGTTTTATTTTTGGTTTTGTTTTCATTAGAAGCAACACTGAGCTGAGCCATGAGCCTTCCAGGGAGTTGCACAACCTCAGCTTTTAGAGATTGTGTTTCATGGTCACGGAAAAAAAAAATAATTGGATTTAATAGGTTTTCACAATCATATTATCTACTTAACCTTCCAAGATCATTACTCACTTAATTGCACGCCCCAAGGTAAGATCATAGGGTAGGGGCTACACTAGACAGTTATAACAATTTAAAAAAAAAAGCAGATTCTTCACAAGTAAAATCTATATGTAATAGCAGAAGTCATTTTAATGTTCTTATTTAAGCCCCTTAGATATGACATAATTGTGCTCCTTTGATAACCAGTCTCATTACAAAAGGAATACTTGCATGTTATGTGATGTTTATATATTTACATATAAAAATATATTTACATGCGATATTTATATATCTGCTTACAAAAAGATTATATAAGTCTAAAGTGACAAAATATAAGCCTCAAGCTGTGGGTGACAGGCTTTTGCTCTGTTATACTGTTGCGTAGCTTTGTGCAAATACTCTCATACCTTATAGAAGAGTAACTACAGCCAAGGATGTTCTAATGACCTCAAGGTATCAGGGCGGCTAGCACACCGAACACATCGAATATATGGGACAAGGGTGCTTCAGTCCTGTAAGGAGTGAATTCTTTGCTTAGCTCTTAGAGCACCACAACATGTCATTCAGGTTATAAGAAGCTTTAATTAGCTGTTCTACAAATTAGAGCATTCTTCAAGCTCCAAAAGATGTTCTCCATCTTGACACTGTCTAAAGGAAAATCTTGAACAAAAACCTCACTCCCAATCTGGTTCTTATTCTCTCATTTACTTCTATGGGATTAAAGCAAAACAAGAGCCCTTCTTTTACTCTCTATACAGAGTGTACTATAATTGGATTCCTTGTTCCCGTTCCAAGCCAAGGCATTGGATCCACGTTGCTTCTGCCAAGTTTTTTCTCCACGCTGTGATGTCCTTGTTTGTGTTCACTCCCAGTGTTCCAGGTTACTCTGTCAACCCGGTCTCAATCTGTCCCACATCCTCCCACAGAGGTCTTACTTTGCTGTTGAGAAAGGCTCATCGGGAGGAGGAAGTCCAACACATCCACAACACAACTGAAGGGCTGCGCCAGGAAGACTAAGGCCACGTGGTGGGTGAGAGCAGAGCTGGCAGCTGAAGATGAGGCTGGCTGATGGAGGACAATCACCCCAAAGCGCAGCAGACACTAGCAGTCTCTCTGGGCTCCCAAAAGTCCTAAGAATCAGGGCTGAGAAGGATGTCCCCATCTAGGCCTGGCAGCTTTCCGTAAGTCTGCCCAGAGACTGAGAAGCAAAGAGAGTTGCAGGCCTTCAGCTCCTCTGTAGTAACTTCTTCAGTAGGTTGATTAAAGAAAGAAAGAACCCTGTCTTCTTGGAAAACCAGTTTATGAGTCTTTCCATAAGTTGTGGTAGAACAAAGGAAAAGGATATGTGGAAGGGAAGGGAAACAGTACTGTAATAAAATTAAAACCTATTTATTCTGTAAAATGTTAAAAATCTATTTCACATTAGTTAATTCCTTAATGAGGTGGCCCAAACAAAAAAGATTTGGTCAAATTACTATTCTAATTTTCAAAAGGATGTTTTCAGTGAAAAGATTTCTTTATGAACACATAATAAGGTTGGTGTTTGGTTACTTTGTTGATACAACTGAAAGAGCACACCCAGAGCATCCTTTCAAGTATCATTCCTGATCCTAAGCTTGCTGTGTGGTATCTGGGCATCAGTGTCCCAATAACAGAGCCACAACCAAGAGGTCTCACCAGGACTATCTAATCTAAGGGATAACACAGGCTGACCTTGGCAGACATACCCTACAGAGGCCCAGAACCTCAGGGGCTTCTAGAACCACTCCACCCTCCGGTGGCCTCTCCAGGAGGGGATACTGTCCTTCTCTGTACTCACCACCCTCATTCACATCCACACGAAATGTTCTGTAACCATTTGCCTTCTACTCCTTTAGCAAGCACCTAAGCAGGATGGAAACTGATTTTAACAACATTGGCATTCACCAAAAAGAAAAAAAAATCTATTGAGAATCTACTCTACAAAGCACTGTGCTAGGTGCTCAGGATACAGAGACGAAAAGGCAGTAGACCAAAGTGGTGGTGGGTGTTAACAACAGTCATTAAGGTCATCCTAGTTCCTTTGTTCTGACTCCATGATCATTATTAAACTCTTAGTTTTATATGGGCATGAAAACACTTTGACATCCTGATCTCATTTCATCTTCACCACAATCTTGTTGAATAAGGATTGTTCATTTTGTAGATGAAGAAACTGAGGCTTAGAGGTGCTGAGTGATTTAGCCCCAAGTCACATAGCTAGACAGGAACTAGACTTAAAACTTTTGTTTATAAATATGCTGCTTGCTCCGTACATCACCCAGCCTCTTGAGGGTCAGTGTGGGAAGTATTTTTCCGAGAAACTTTCTGGCGGTAACACAACAACACACAAGTCTTGAACATCTACCATATGTAAAACCTACCCTGGCCTCTGGGAAGAAGATAGAGCAATACAAACATGAATGCAATATTGTTCCTACTCAAAGGAATTTCGTGAAAAGAAGAAAAGTCACTGGTTGTGAACAACTAGTTCAAGAAGTTAATGAAATGGGAGGAAGGGAAAGAGAAAGTATCATGTGGGGGTTGCAAACTAAAAGATCCAAGCTGAACTTTGGCATTATGTTTGGGAGGTATTATCTTCACGTCTCATCCCAATTACTCTCAGGCCAAAAAGCAGGATGTAAACATATGGTTTTCCACGCACGCTTTTCTATAGTAGAGAAAGTGTGCTGCCTTGCTGACACAAGTATTCTGACCCCTAAGAATTATCTTCTAAATTAATAAGTTGGAGGAGTATTTTATTTTTAACAACACCTGAGAAAAGTCCCTTGGAATTTGGTAACTGTGCATGAGTCCTCAAGAACGTGAAAACTTTCAGAGAACTGATAAAGTTAAGTGTTTTTAACCAACAAAACTAAAAAGCAGACCTTGGACCATTATAATCATCTGTGAAATTTTACATAAAATGGTTATCTAGACCTCTATTTAGCTTCGAAACTTCACAATGGGAAGCATTTCTTCTGGAGAATCAGGAAAAATTCAATGAGAGTTGGCATTGACCGTTCTGGACGGCTAAGAAAGTGCCACTCACAGACAATAGCAGCAACTCTGGCAGCAAAAGAGGATCTGGACCACAGTGCTCTTTAACAGAGGAATATCAGGAGAGCTGTTGTGCAAAGAAAAAGGTCAAAATGTGTATCCCCCATATGAGACTAAATTGTGCTGCCTCTGCAGACAGCCAGTGCTTTCTTTGTGTAGAGGTATTGCTCCTCGAAAACTCCGCCAGGCTGCTCTGTTTATTGCTTGAAAGACCAAACAGGAATTGGAGCACCTCCCCAACCCCGTTTGTTTCCTCAGAGTGCACTCGGACCCCTCCAGGCTGTGAAACCGAGATGAAGAGCCTCCATTAGCATCTGGCACACGCTGAAGGCAACAGAGTGACAAGATACCTGGAGACAGATGCTCTACTTCCTGAGGAGAGGGAGGCTGGAACCTAGACCTGGGAGAGTTGAGAAGGGAAACAGTGGGTGGAGAAAGAGGTCTGAGAAGAAAGAGAGGAAGAGAGGAGGAGATACTTGACACCCACTTTCGAAGGCTTCTTACCCCTGTGTAGTAGAAGGATTAGAAAATCCCTGCTCTGTCCAGTATACTAGATCTTTGAGTGAAGAACGGGGCTTACCTGCTTTTCTGTCCAGAGACCTAAAAAGGAGCCAACTTCCTCTGTGGATTATCATTACTGGATATTAGTCTTCAATTTGTTTTTAATCTATCCAGAATTCATCTAAGACATTTATTTTTTGCTTAAATTAACCATAGTTACCTTCTGTTGCTTGCAACCAAAGGGTTCTAGCTACTCCCTCCCTACTCTTCCCAACACCCACCTAGATCAGCATCTATGTTCTTCCTACCCTCTTGTTACAGTGAAAGAAGTGTCCCTTCTTCCATCAAAAGCCAATTCCTTCGGTGGGCTCTAGACCCTACCACCTTCCACACTTTCAAGGACTCCATTCCTTGGGTTATCTTCTCTTTTCTGCATCATCAGTCTCCCCTGCCTCCTGGGTCATCTTTGTAAGGCTATAAACAGATTTTGCTGTCAACCATCTTAAAAGATCCTCCGCTTCTTGCTCCTACATTCCCTACAATTGCCACTCCTCTGTCTGCTGCATTGCATAGCCACTGCTCTGCAGAGAGTTGCATAGAGGTGCTGTTTCCATCCCCTCACTTCCCAAATCTCTCTTCAACTCACTCTTGTCTGCATTCTACCTCCAACGTGCCACAGACACTGGACCTGCTCTCACCAGGTCACAGGTGGCCTCCAGGTTGCCAAGGCCAGTGGGTATTTTTCTGTTCTTATCTTACTAGGCTTTTTGGTGGTATTGGCCTAGTTGGCCACCCCCTCCTTCTGGAAGGCTTTCCTCGACTCACAAGCAGGCTGCTCTTGCTGAGAGCGGCAGGCCTGGGAGCTGTGAGAGCTGAGGAGCTAGGAGACCCAAGACAGGCAGGATGGAAGCTCATGTCGTTCTTATGGAGAAGGACATATGGTCTTCTTAAATAATTCAGATCGCTTCACTCCCCTAATTCAAATCTTCATTGACATCCCAACCATTTGAAGTAAAACTCACACCCTTTAAATGCTCTCAAGGAAAACCCCGAGTAATCTGGCCCTATCTACTTGCCCAACATCAAAAGTATTCTCTTGACTTAACCAATATCCTGCATTTTCACTTTGAAATGTGAAGAGCTGCTTAAGAGTTGTTTTCTTCTGGTTTGTTTTTCGAACTATATAAAGTCATTGTAGTACTTAAAATGGGAAGTAAGGGATAGAAATCTTATCAGCTATTGAATCAAACAAACATTTATTTACAAAGCACAGGCCCATGCCATGCTGGGAGCTCTCTGGTCTTTCAAGCAAACAAAACTAGAACCACCTTCTGATTAGTCCATGGCCAATTGTATTGGTCCTGCCAATATAATTCACTTCCTTTTTTTGTTTTTGTTTTTGTATCCTCTTATTGCCCACAATCACCTCAACCAAAGATAACCCAGAGGCCCTATCTTGTAATATATTGGGTAGAAGAGACCTCATAGAATCAAATGTTTTATCCACATAAATCAATGCAAGGTTTAATCCAGTGTATGAACTTGTTAGCTGCCTAAGAAATGTGATAAAGCAATTGACTGGAAGTGAAGAAAAGAGTTGGCATTAACACTAGACTTGTCTTTCCCCTACTCTGCATGCCATGAGTTTTTGAGTTTTGACTGCAATCTTGAAAGTATATACCTCTGTATCGTTTTACATTTTTACCTTGGACCACTACTCCCAGGGAAATATGTCAACATCCACGATCAGATGTATACAAGGAACTGCCCCACTACCTCAGTCTGTGTTGTTCTCGTGTATAGGACACATATGTCCTTTTGCAAAATTTGTAAACAAAATTGTGAACATCACCCTATTTGGTTCTGTCTGTCTCTTGGTAGTGATACCCATATACTCATTAGACCAAGAAAAGAGTGGTTTTCTGTGAGGTGAAAGGTGGACCAAGGGTGGTCGTTTTCAAAATGCAATGGAATTAAAACCTCTACATTTCTAATCTCCTTCTTTTGCCTCTGGTTGCAATGAGCTGTGTTGGGGTCAAGACAGATAGCCTTTTTCTGGACAGACATCATTTGACAAAGCTATCCAGAGGGTCAATCTAGCCAAATATTCATCTGGATTTTATCAACTTGATGTGGTTAGGAAAATAAAAGTGATTTCAAGAACAAAGTAAAAAGTCACACACTAACTCCCTTTTTAAATAAAAATAGATTTTTTAATTGTTTTTTTCTATTTTTTCTACAGATACCATGGTGACTTACAAGCTTTTGTTTTAAATGAAAGTGGTGCTTTGAGGGAAATATATAGTTTTTTGTTTTTTGGGTTTTTTTTTATAAACAGGGTCTTAATCTGTCACCCAGGCTGGAGTGGAGGGGTGCGATCACAGTTTACTGTAACTTGAACTCCTGGGCTCAAGTGATCCTCCCACCTCAGCCTCCCGAGCAGCTAGAACTACAGGTGAGTGCCACCATGCCCAGTTACATTTTTTTATTTTTTATTTTTTGTAGAGATGGGGTCTCATTGTGTTGCTCAGGCTGGTCTTGAACTCCTGGCCTCAAATGATCCTTCCACCTTGGCTTCCCAAAGTGCTAGGATTATAGGCATCGGCTAAATAGATTTTTAAAAATTCAATACTTTTTTTAGCCTTTCTTTTTGCTCTTAAGCTAATGTGCTTGGTTATTTTTTTCTTCTTCCAATACCTTCTTCTCCGACATATGGGTGTAACTGAATTGAAATATTCTTTCCTGGTTCCTTTTTCTGAAGAAGGTGCATGTAGATGTGATTGGTATGCAGATGTGACCAGGACAGTCTGAAACAAGGCATAGAGCCTGCTATATCACTGGCATTGTTACATCATAAAAATTTACCTTCAAGTAACTTGAGCTGGGGCTTCAGTGATTGGCTATTGGAGGCCAGAAAGAGATTCAGCAGTATTAATGATAGTCAGTCAAAAAATGAATAAGTAGGAATTTGCTAAAAAGTCCTAGAAGTTCAACAATTGTTTCAGTACTGTAAGATTTATAAAAGAATAACAGCTGGCCCCTTCTTCAGAAAGCTTATAACCTAGAAGGGGAAACATGATCAATGGCAAACTTTGTCTCCTTCACCAGGTCAGGTCTTTGTCCCCTGTTCTTAGGAGACTTTACCACTGTTGAGCCTTAAAATAGGCAGAGCTTTAAAATCAGCACATGTCCCTATGTGACTGTAAGAATTTGGTTTCCTGGGGCCTACTATTCTATTCCCAGTACACAGGCAGCACTTACCATGTTCTAATGTCTCTCTATTCCTTTATCCTGTCAGTTATTTGGATACTGGTCTGTTTTCCCAGCTTGGGGCATAGGGAGAAGGTAGTATTGTGAAGACTCACTTCGATTGCTAGATAGTTGCACCCACTACCAACTAGAATTTAACATGGCACCCAGTACGTATCAGAACTCAAATAGCAACTGTTTGTTTTCAAATTTGAAACAAAGAAAGAGCAATGAACAGTATGGAGGCCTCAAAATCTGAGTGCAGGGGAATGATGGGGAAATGCAGTCTTTAAGGAAAATTTACCAATTGAGAATATGAGATTGGAGGGTGGAGGCTGGAGTCAGGAAGGTTAGCCAGGAAGGGGCTATAAATGACCTAGTCCTGAGATGATGAGAACCCAAGTTAGGAAATGGAAAGACACTCAAGAATTTAGGAGAGGTTTGGGGGAAAGTCAGTAGAACTTGAGGATCATCAGGCATGATGGGAAAAGGCTGCAGGGCAAGCAAGGCTAAAGGCAAGAGAAACGTTAGAGATGACTTCAAAGTTCTGAGCAGGAATGACCATGAGACAAGGGCGCCGTGGCAGAAACCAGGAACTGGGAAGAGGAACTGGTTTTGTGGGGGAGATGATGAGCTCAGTTAGAGACTGTTGAATTTGAGGCAATGGGAAGACTTTCAAGTGAAAACGGCCAGCAGGCAGTAAGAGATATGGGAATAAACCTTGAGCAAGGGCCAGGACGTGAGCTGTAAATCTGTGAGTCATCAGCTCATAAGTTTGCAGCCATGAGAACGGAGTCGACTTCTACACACTGCGGTGCCCAGCAAGACGCGTGGAGGACCAAGGACTGAACCTTGGGTAAGAGGGCGTGTGAGCAGGGAATCAAGAAACACATGGGAAGCTTCAGAAGAATTGGAAAGTCAGCAGGAAAACAAGAAGGGTATATTGCCAGAAATGCGAGTGGATGAGCCATTTTCAAGAAGAAGGGGGTGGAAAGAGCAATGAGGGCTGCAGAAGAGACGGTGAGGACGAGACTGAAAGAAAGGACATTGGAAGTGATAGTGGCAGTTGGTGGCATCTAGGAGCCCATCTGGGTAAAGAGGTGGGGATGGAGATTAGATTTCAAGGAGTTAAAGAGGGATTAGGGAGAGAGGAAATAAACAGAGAATTTAAACCATATATACAAAAAAAGTGTAGTGAGAAAGAAATAGAATCATGGCTAGAGAAGACAAAAGTGTACACTTACTATTTGTGGGGAATTTTTTAGAAACTATTTTATAATGTTTGTTAAATGAGGCATTTAATTCCTACATCTCTTGCTGACATGGCAAGTAAATGTTCAGATGGACTTTTATGATCCTTGAAGTGGAGCATAATACCCTCTCCCTCCTCCCAACGCACACACACACACACACACACACACATACACAAACATGCATCTTTTTTAAAAGTTCACAGACCCCTTCCCATGTCACAAGGATTGCAATTTCCAGAATTTGAGCTTCAAGATAAAATCAGACAGAAACTTTCCTCAAATGGGCAATTTGACCTCTAATGACATCAAGGCTGGGTAGCACCAACTGCTCAGGGCTGTGTGCCCTTCACAAGAATGCTCTTATTTGGGCATTTCATCTCAGCCGCTCTGGTGTCTGCAATCCACCTTTTGTGCAATCCAAAAGTGTTTGTTTTGTGTAAAACATTGAACTTCATGTTCAGTGTTGATGTTTATTCTTTAACTAGCCTAGCCATATTAGGGGCTCTTAAAAAAAATGACTAATTCCATCATTCTTGAGTGGTTATTCCTACAGTGGTTTCAACACAGTCCTGGAGAAGACTGGCAACTCAAAGAACAAACCGCTCAGCCTGTGCCAAGAAACAGCAAGAACACTCTGAGCAAGGCCTTCATGGTTCACATAATCATCATTTGTCTAAAGACTATCCTGTCTCCTTGTTCCCCAACATAAGTACCCTACTCATTCCCAAGGTTAAGGAAAATGTGGTGTGTGAACCTAGAATATGAATGTACTGTGTAAGTACTAAATATTATTTCAAATATGCTACCCATATCGCTTGACACTAAGCCAGATTTAGATTTGAATATAGAATATAAACTTCCGTAGGTTTAGTTAAGAAAATAAAAACAATTTTCCTTAATCACAAGAATAGTGAAAACAGATGCCTTCAGATAAAGAAATACAATGTACTCATAATTTTGATTTGTGGAGTTAAAATAAAAATTATTTATTAAATTATAACACATATACAAATAAGTACACAAATTATAAGTTTAGGGCTTAATGAATTTTCACCAAATGAACACCCCCATGTAGCCAGCACCCAGATCAGGAAATAAAACATGACCAGCCCCTTTAGAAGCCCCTCTTATGGCCCTTCCCAGTCACTACTTTCCTGCAAAGGAAATCATTACCCTGCTTTAAATCATGTATTAGTTCTGCCTGTTTTTTAAGTTTTGTAGAAATAGAATCTTAAAGTATATATATGATTTTGTGTCTGGCTTATTTCTCTCAACATTCTGTTTGTGAGATTTAGATTCATCTATGTTGTTGTTGTTTGTGATAGTTTGTTCATTGTATAAATATACTACAATTTATTTATCCATTCCTCTGTTGGTGGATATTTGAGTTGTTTCCAGTTTGGGGCTATTGCAAATTATTGCTGCTGGGAACATTCTCGAATGTACCGTTGATGCACATGTGAGTTTGATTCTCTTGGGTATAAATGTAGGAGTCGAATTGCTGGGCCACAGATTCACCTTCAGGAGATAGTGCCAAACAGTTTTCCAAGTTGTTGTGCCCATTTAGCCTCCCACCAGAATGTATTTGAGTTCTAATTGCTCCATATCATCACCCATACTTGGTATTATCCGGTGTTTTTAGGGTTTTTGTTTGTTTTGTTTTTGCCTTTCTAATGGGTTTGGGATTTTTTTTTAAGTCTATGAAGAGACCACAGTATAGGGAACAACAGCACAGTCATTCTTAGTCTAAATGAACATTACTAATATTGAGATCTCCCCATTTTAAGAATTTACAATTATGAAAATTATCCTTGCTAATATCTAAAACTTACTTTGTATTTACACTGAATAAGAATTTTACTCAGTCTGTAGTTTAAAAGTCATATAGTTCATAAAGATCAACTGAAGTGCTAGAGTCCCTCAACTCTACTTTTAGATGTCTTAAAAAATAAAAGACAGGAGGAAGGAAGGGAGGGTGGGAAGGAGAAGGAAGAAGGAGAGAGGAGCAGGGAGGGAGGGATGGAGGAAGGGAAGGAAGGCAGGCAAAGTGATCTTACAAACATGACTGTTTTCAACAAAAAAAGAAAGAGATAGTTCTATAGGAAAATCTCTGATTGACTTTAATTTCCTTGCAAGTATATTATTCTTTGGGGATGACAATGTAAAAAATAAATGAATGAATGAATAACACATACACGTGCACATATGTACATTTAGACATGTTTATATACAGGTAAAACAAAGCATAGATATAAATTAAAATAGATGAAGTAAAACACTGACACATGCAAGAGTATATTCCAGATGGAATGTCTCTCCCACATGTTGAATATTGCTTGGTTTCGATGATGGCTGCTGGGAATGCCCCTGAAATGCTTGTAATCTTCACAGTCATCACTTGAATTAACCATGCACAACTCCTCAAAAAGTCCCCCGAAAAATTTAGGAGAAGAGACAAAGGAAAAAGGAACAAGCCACTTGTTACCTGGTTACACACCCACTGTAGACACTCCTCAGAGCCAGTTCCAAAGCCAACCCCCTAAAAAGACTTGCAAGTCACTGTTGCTCTGTCTCCTCGAGCTCCAGAAGTGCAAAGAAAGTCCAGATCTCTGAACAAATGGGGCTTCTCCTCAATCCTCCCAGGCCAAGCTGCTTTCACTCCCACCATAACCTCGGTAGTCCGCCTAGTGTCAGAGCCTTGGGATAAAAGTCATATAGCCTGCTCATTTCCCTAAAAAGCCTGTGGAATTCAGAAGAGTAGAGCCCGGGTCTTACTCATTCTTTTGAGTTGGCCAGAGTCACAAGCACTTTGCAGAGCAATGCCCAAGAAAACTTACTGAATTGGACAGACCCCCAGGTCAACTCTGTTTATACTGAGAGTGGTGGGTGTTGTTTTCTACAATGTAGAACCATTTAGGTCGGGCTCCTATCATTCTGGATACTTCCACCCTCCCAACACACACACGCCCCTTTCTCCCCCTCCTGTTCTTCCTCTCTTACAAGATAGGCATAAGTACCGCAAAATCACTCTCCTTTCCCTGAGTAGTCGCAGCCTGGCTAGCTTCACACGCAGCTGGTAGTGGTGTGGTGAAAATGCTAAAACCAGCAGGAGGAGCAGAGAATTCTACTCCTGTTGGGCCACTAACTGGCTGTGTGGCCCTTGCCTTTTGGGCCTCACTTTTCTCATGCAGTAGGTGCCCTCTTAGTTTCCTTCAACAGTATTGCACAAAGGTGTTCCTGTCTTCGCAATTCCTTAGAAGGAGGAGCTTCCAGAACACTGTCAAAGCCAGAACAAGATCCGATTCTCTGTCTCCTCAGAGTGCAAGTTGGTAACATCCAAGACTGGTTTATTAAATAAACGTGTGGTGGGACCACTTCCTGTCTGTTTGGCAACAAGACACTTGGAAATAAGAACTCAACAACTGGACTTTCAGCACTCAGCCCTCACTCTCCCTTTCCAAACTGGGCCTGCTTTGGTAATCGGGTGAGGGAAAGGAGACCCTTCAAATGAGAGCAAGAGACTGCACAATAGAAACCCGGCAAGTAAAGAGTTTTGTAAAGTCTTCGGCAATTCTTCCCCTTTGTATAGCTGGAGAACCATAATTTCCTAAATTACTTTTTGCCAGATTACTACCCAAGAGAGCAGCTGAGGTCTTGGCTTTCTCCTAATCCCGAACAGGTTGGATCTTCAGAAGTCTAAGTAGATTTTCTCCTTAGAACTGTCCGATCCATGATGAAGTCTGTAGCAACCCCGTGTGCAAGAATGTTTGCCTTTTCTCCAGAAGCCATGACAAAAGGAGTCACTCTGGGTGGGCAAGAGATACTTACCGAAGTTTATTTTTCCAGTGCAAAGTAAAAACCTGAATGTGGAGACTGATAGAATGTGGACTGAACAAAAACAACAAAAAAATCAGTGAAATTGGTTCCCTACCCAAAAACATGGGTTTAAAGGTGTGCTTGGAAAGTGTAACAAGATACCCGGTGGGAATTCCAATGTGCTTCCTTTTTTGGAAGAATAAAGGAGAAAATTAATCCTGGCTTCTAAGATCAGGACTGAGACTCTGATCAGAAGATGACTTTTTGCTTTTTATTTCTCTCTCTCTGCCTCTTTTAGTTCCACGCTGAACACTGCCAAGCACCAGATGTTCAAAGTAGTAAACGGCTGGAGTTCTCTGCAAAATCTGTTCTTCCAATTGCACTTGGGTGGTGGTGGTTGCTGCTGCTCTCCTGCCTCGTTCCCCCCACCCTAACACTGTTTGTTGCTGGTTTTTTTTTTTTTAAGGTTAAAGTTCAGCCCAGCTAAAGCTGCATTTAGAGAGTGGGAGTCCATGTCTGGCCACAGAGCAGAAGGAGATGGGGAGGGTGACTTTCTCTGTAGTTGTGTGTCCTAGATTTTCTGAAATGATTACATTCTGAGGACTCAGAGGCAGCTCACACTTTCAAGTCTGTGTGCTGACTCATGTCCTCCCCTTCAGGGCAACGGAAAGGAAGGGTGGAGCTGGAGGATCAGGGGTTGGGGAGCAGGGTAGGAGCTGGTGAGAGGCTGGCTGGAGGTTGGCTGGCGGGGAGCAAAGAGAGCGCGCAGGACCCCGGGCGGGACCCCTTTCTGAGCAAAACCCTTCCCATTTCCTTCCACTCCTGAGACCCGACTGAGGAGAAATCTGAACAAACTGCCCACATGGCACTTTCTCGTGCTTTCCCCCCACGTCTTTCCTTGTTTTCCTTTGAGACTTCTGGGACCTACATAGTTAATAAAGGGAGGGAAAATATCAAAAAGCTATTTTTGTCTTGTTTGCAAGGATGGGTGAAATGACTCAAATAAATTGAGAAAAACAAACAAAAAAATCCCCCATAACCTGGGGTGATCCAGAAGGGATCTTTGCTGAGACTTAACAGTGTCATTTCCACTAGTGTCTTAGGTGGGTTCACAAAAGTTTGGGTCATTCATGCAGCTAGCCATACCTGGGGACTTTGAGTAGCTTAATCTTTTAACTAGTCAGCAGTTTGATAGTGTTGTTTATCTGATGATTAATAGGAGGCTCACACACTCTATTCTAGTCTCAAGTGCTGTCAAAGTTCCTCTACCGGGAAAGCCATCTGAGGTGGGCCCAGAAACTGACATATCTCTGGTGACCCAGAACAGGTTTAAACCCAGCATTTTATGTTACATTTCTGGTATACACAGATATGTCTTCCACAGAACTGATGGTTAATAATTTTTGGTGGTTTTCGTGAATCAGAAATCACTCTGTGACCACTGATTCATTTGTTTAATAAATATTCCATGCCTACTAAGTGCCAGGCCTTTTGATAGGAGCTGAGGATACATGAAGCTTTTTCTATTTGTCACTGTGAAAATAAGCACCTACATTCACACACATCCACGCACAAATGTGTATATTTAAATCACGCATTGTGGTGGATGTGTTTTGTGCAAGAAATGAATAGGATGCAGGGATAGAACTGAAGGATGAGGTGGAGTCAGCTGTGTAAAGGAAGAAATGATCAGTTCCACTGGCTAAAAGGTTGAGATGGGGTCTCTCTCATCTTTACACCCCCTGTGCCCAGCCCAGTGATTAGCACACAGTGGACATTTAATCGTGCGGCCCTAGGCGTCCCCTCCCCTCACTGCAGATGCTCTCTGGGCTGACATTCAGTCAGAGTGCACCAGCTGTCCCAGATGTTCAGTTGCCCAAACACCCCTCCCCACCCACTCCCTGGTCCACTCCCAGACCTCTCCTGCAATCAGCAACTAAGGGAGTAATGGGTCCCCAGCATGGCTGGAGCCTTCCAGACCCTGCTATAGCTCTCCCATGAAGGCCCGTTCTAATTTGTGAGTGTTAGAGCTGTCCTGCCTGTTAAATATTTCTGGAATAATCTCTGCTGTTAGAATGGGAGTGGGGAGGGTGGGGTGTGTGTGTGCGTGAGAAAGAGAGAGAGAGAAAGTACATGCTCAGCAGGCTTAGAAAGAGCCAGCTGCCTTGGGGGAAATGGCTAGGATTTTTTTTTTTTTGAGACAGGGTCTTGCTGTTGCCCAGGCTGTAGTGCAGTGGCATCATCATAGCTCACTGCAACCTCAAACTCCTGGGCTCAAAAGATCCTCCCAGCTCGGCCTCTCAAGTAGCTGAGACTACAGGTGTGCACCACCAGCCTGGCTAATTTTTCTATTTTTTGTAGAGACAGGGTCTCGCTCTTGCTCAGGCTGGTCTCAAACTCCTGGCCTCAAGCGATCCTCCTGCCTTGGCCTCCCAGAGTGCTGGGATTACAGGCGTGAGCCACCATACCTGGCCAAAGGATTTTGACAGGACAAAGGATTTTGTCCCCTTTATCAGTTTCATCACTACCATCAAATAGTATCTATAGTATCTCCCTTCTTTCAAGTCCTAGAATAGAATGGTAGAGAAATTAAACAGTGTTCATGCCTTTTAATGTTATATACCTCAAACGTATATGGTATACCATGTGCAGAAAGCAGCACTGAGTGTGAGGAGATGAGACATTTGTGTTATCACAGCAAGTTTGTTTTGGGCAAGGACAGTCTAACTGCTTCTTCCTGGGAACCCTACTTGGCATTCTCATATCTGTGTGTGGTAAGTCAACTAAACAGTGAAACTCTTCAACTGTAGGAACAGAGAGAAGCAGGAATAGAAAAAGATCTATTTAATTGTACTTTTCATATAGAAATATAATGCACATATTTCCACTTTTAATATTAAAATATAACTTATTAAAATAATAGAAAAACATTTCTTTAAGTTTAGGGGCTCAAACTATGATTCAGAGTGGATTTGGGAAGATCTATAAAAACTTAATCACAAGTAAATCATCTTGCTCTCTGTAGTCACACTGAACTGAAGTCTGATTTTCCCTTATTTGATGTAAGAAAGTTATTTCCAATCACTGCTACTTCTTCCCTCTCTGGCTCCTGGTCCAGGGCTTCGTAATTTGTTTGGACTTCAAGAATGCCTGGGACCTGCCAGTCCCCTCCTGCTCTGCCGCTGCTCCTGTGTCTCCCTAGGGGAAAGGAAAATCTCTTTCCTTTCATGTGGCTTAGCTGAACCCCATTTCTGCTTACTCTCCCAGCAGCAGAAGAAAAACAACAGCAGCAAACCACGAGGTTGTGACCATGATGTGAGTTCTTCCTGGTGGCATCTTTCTCATAAAAAAAAACAAAAAAAGAAGAAGAAGAAGAAGAAGAAGAACCTCTCTTCTACAATCCATCTTTCCAGGTTTGCAGAAGCTGCTCTGTGCCTTTAGGGCTGGAGCTGTTTCTTTGCATGGAGCTGAAAACAAATCCACCTGGAGTGGACCTGTATGGCCTGGAAATAGCTATTAGTAGCGCTCTGCCCCTTCACCGTGTGTGTCTTAGTTGCATTTACCTTGCCTTCCTTAGTCCCATTTCCTTTTCCCCTCTTCTGCCTAGGCCTTGCCCCACTAATGGGACTGCCCAATCCAGTTACTTCAGTTGATTTCAATTCAACTCCTGTTATTAGGTAGGAGGAGGTCCTGTGCAAGCACTTTGTAATAGGTAAGGTGTTTTATAAATATAAGTTGTTACTAAGCACTAATTATGTCCTGTTCTCTTATCTGGAGTGCAGGCAGGAATGGGTGAGTGCAAAAAAAGATAAAAAGCCCTGGCCCTGACATTCCAGGATCTTGGGGTCTAATAGAGCAGGGGGAAGATGCTTAAGAAAACTATGGTAACTGAAGCAAGGATCCCAGACCATGGGTCATGCGAATGGTCTCCCAAACCTACTGTAGAGGAGGGAGCATTTGAATGGACCTAGGAAGACGTGAGACTTCTGCTGACAGAAATGCTAAGGACCTTGAAAAATCCTAAGCCATATGGTGTACCTTTTGCTCAGGGAGTCACATAACATGATAGAAGTGGATCCCTTCCAAAAAGAAAGGAATCCTATCAGATCAATGATAAACCTGAAACGGAAAAGGTGAATGAGGCCCCTGACCATGTAGCCACATCCTCAGTCCTCCACCATGTTAAATGTAAGAATGAAATGTCCAAGTTACATCTTTGGAAAGATGTCAAGTTATACCTGAGGTCCTTGAGTAAATATGACAAAAATTCACCTGTGCACAGAAAGGTGACAAGTCCCCTTCTGTCTGGTTGAGGACTTGAAGAGATGAAGAGTTTCTTTGAGCCTCAGAGAATAGCACGGGAGTGGGGGCAGGAGGTGGCATTCTTTTCCAACCAAAGGTACAAACACTCTCTTAAAAAGAAAGGTGCATTTAGAAGGAATGTGGTCCCCATACATCACCTGTGATTAGCTTTTGGGCAACTTTCATGGACAGGAAGGCTTCCATTCAGGAGCAGCCAATTCACCCAATTACCTTGTAGGTCTTAGGTCATCCCCTGAGAACAGGAACAATGCTCCTCCGACCTGGGGAGGAAACTCAATCAACCAACTCAGGTGTGCAATGAAGCATTTGAAGAGTCATTGAAGGTGCTGTTTACTCTCATTGGGTTTTTTGTTTTTTCTTTTTTGGATGGAGGTAGATAACATGATGTCTTTTACTAGAACCTACATCTGGGAGATTTTTGTTTTTCTGTTTGGGGTTTTTACCAGTTCTGTATTCAAAGACCAACACAAAACCTCTATTTACTTTCTGTTCTGGAAAATGCTGTCAGCTCTGTGTTGGGCACTTCTAGAAAATCTTCCCCTGCCCCCAGCCCAGCAAGCCTCTTTAGTTTGACTACAGGAGGATGTTTACCTCTGACACCATCAAGGTTCAAATCTGGTCAACCTTTTACCAGCTCTGAACACATAAAGCCACACTCTTCTAAGAGGGCACTGGACTCTATTGCATGCATTTCAATGATTTTTCCTTCCTAAATTTTACATTTGGAAGATTGCAGAGAACCAGATTCTCATGCCACTTGAGACAATTTTGTCAGCTGTGATTTTCCTAAGGCAGGAATCCATATTCAAATACGAGAGCAAGAGGAAATTTTAGTCTAGACATGAAAGAAAAAAACAAAAAAGGGTGAATAAGCTTAGAATTGCTGCAACATTTTAGCCTTTCCAAGAGAAATTAAGGACAGAAGTGCACCTAATCAGATTCTCACATTGTAAAGAATCTTCTGATTATTCCTAATTTTTCTCTTTTACAGTTATCCAAAATCACTACTTCTTGACAAAGTTTAAAAACTGAATATTTCTGACATATGCTCTCATCCAGTGATTTAAAATGGAAGGCAGAGAGGAAAAATACTCTCTAATTTTCACTCAAAGCAAAACTAGCCACTGAGATGTATGAAAAAAAACAGTAAATGAAAAAAATCTCTAAAAGATATAAAAGAAGGGCAGTGAGAGATGGGCAGTTTTAAAACTCCTCCTTTAGATCTACAATTCCATGTGATTAGCTGGCTAGTGACTCCTGAAATGAGCTCTGCAAAGACAGAACCAATAAGATACTAGGATCAGACAGCACAGGCAGTGTTTTTGTGCCAGGAGACCTTGTAGAGAGAGAATGTTTGTCATTATTTACAGCAGAGGTTTGGGGGGCTAGAGGGGAAGAGAGAAAAAAGACGAACCCTTCTGGCATCTACCCACACAGAAAATTTTTGTACTTCTTACCATGGAAATATTAACTTAGAGGAAGGGAACAGACCCTTGGGGACTTCCATCCTAAAGTCTTTCTGAAAGGGTAATGCCCAGAAGCACATCCAAAAAGGAAGAGACTTGCAAATGGATTTGTGCAGAAACAGTAGTAGAATCAGGACACCAGATATGTCTGCACAAGATGAACTTAGTCACCAGAGAGTGAGGGAGATCACTTTGTCACCATGCAAACACGGCACAGCCATCCTGGACACTCCAGGACCCGCTTGTCAAGCCCTTGGCAGAGCCCACAGTCTAGTGAAACACTACATTGTTGTGCCCATCCCTACACAAAACTCATAAACTCCCTGCAATATCCTTCAGTGTCCATCTTAGTTGCCATACTTAAAATGCTCTTTGAGCCCATGGGGAGGACAGGAACCAGACACTAGACCCACTTGGGGACCCAGATTATTCTGAAGCCAAATCCCTTCAACATGAAATAAATCTCCAACTTTCTCAGGTCTCTTGAAACAGCAGCAGTTGGATGGGTTGCCATGGAAGACTGCTAATGAACTTTCCCACATTGAATATCTCCCTATTCCTTTTTCCTTCAAAGAGAAGAATTCATAAAAGCATTTGCACAAAATCATAGTGAAAATATTGAATTCAGTATCCATTCCTTTCCCTTTGCAAACACCACCATATTTGCTGCAGGTTGACAAATGGGTATACTATTAGAACATCCTGAAGATTTAGTGACATGTCTTCTTCTGCCCATATGCTCCAAGTTTAAGGTAAAGTAGAGATGCTGGAAAATAAACCACAGAACACGTATTCCTTCCCCATTTCCAGAAATGCTCATGTGTTTGGACTATACAATCAACTGAATGTTTACCTAACATGGAGATGAACAATTTTTGCTGTGTAGCAAAATTTCATAATGGTTTGCAAAAGGAGTTGTTCTAAAATGAAAGGCACTGAAGAAATACAAAGAAAAATATCTTTCCTGTAGAGGACTTACATGAGAATGTTTAAAGTCCTGGGTCACAAGCCCAACTTTGTTTCTAACAAGCTATCATATAATTTTTCTAGATAAAAGATGTCATCTGAAACATGAAGGGAGTGAAATAACAGATTTCTTAGGCTCTTTTCACAACTAAAAATTCATGACCAATTTTCTTCATATGAATATTCAATTATCCACAGCCACTCAAACTGACTTTCCCCACTGCCCAGCCCACTGCAGCCACAACTGTGCCGAGTGCCCAGCCCAGAGGGGCTCCCAGCCTCTGAGATTTGGGACTTGCTGTGTTCCAAAGTCACATTAGACAGTCTCTTGTATTTTTAATTGCCTGCATTTCTTCTTCTCTCTGTTAGTACAGCTCATCCAGAGTTAACTCTCTAGTTGATTCAGCCAAAAATCACCTGGCAGATGTAAATCCTGAGTGGTTTGCCACACACACAACAAGAGGACATTAAGACATCAAAGAGCCCTCAAAACTATCAAGATGAGTGGCATCCAAAGTCTCAAGGGAGTATACTAGAAGATCCATTAGAATGTAGAAAAAATACTAGATCACCTGTTTATTTATTTTATCATATTTCTTTTAAACTTCTATTTTAGGGATATTTTTATAATGTGCATAATATATTAGAATCTTACAGATGCATATTATTTATAAATTAGTATACATCTATTAAAGCATGCATGCTAAATTTTTTTTCCTTTTGTTACTTATAGGAGCATATGATCAAAAAATAAGTTCAAACACTAATCATCTAGTGCCCTAGACCAAGTTCTGTTTTTGTAAATAAAGTTTTATTGGGACCAACCTATAACCATTCATTTACATAGTATCTTCGGCTGTTCTCACACTATGATGGCAGAGTTCAGTTGCCTCAGAGAGGGTATGGCCCACGATTCTAAAATATTTACTGTCTGCCCCTGTACAGAAAAAATTCACTGACCCTTGATCTAGACTAACCCCATTTTTACGGGTAAAGGAATTAAAGTGTAGAGATGTTGGGTAAATTGGCAAAGCAGAACTGAAGCCATAGATCTTCTTGAAAGCATTCTTCAGCCAATGCTTTGTGCATGCTATCACTTTGTCATTCTCATACCTTGTGTTCTTTCAAGTCTTTTGACATCCAAACTAAGATATTACTAGACTAAAATTCCCGCTTCACCCACAAAGGGCTACTTCTACCTGAGCTCATCTCTCAGCTGCCCCCACTGCCTCATTCCCCCTGGCCAGGTTGCGTCAGCTTCCTTGCACCACAGTGGGTGGCCTGCCCCTGCCAAGAGACGCTGTCACGCTACTCATCTGCTGTCTGGCCCAAACAGAAGATCATCTGGGTTTTTTCTTTTCTTACACACTCTAATTGCTATTCTGTATTTCTTGAAACACCTGAAAATGTAGTGACCAATAACATGTTTACTTATTTGGAATATCCAACAGAGATGTTAATTCTGGTAAGATAATGAAAATCATTCAAAACTCTCCAACTATGGAATCCTCATGGGATCATACTCCACCTACCCAATGTCCATCTCTGTGAGTACATAAACTTCAGATTTAGAGTCATTAAGACGAGCTGGTATGGGAGGCCCTTCCCAGGAAGGAGAATTAGTCTGGGACTGTGTTTCACGACGACGGAGTTACTGGGCACAGTGGTTCTTCAACTGCGGTCCCACACCAGCACCCTCAGCATCACCTGGGAACTTGTGAGAAATGCAAATTCTCAGACCCTATCCCCAAACTACTGAATCAGAGACTCTGGGGGTCGGGCCACAGGAATCTGAGTTTTAACACGCCCCCCTGTTGATTCTGATGCTTGTGAAAGCTTGAAAAGCACTGATTTAAGCAATTTGGCATCACAACCAAAGACCAGGAGCTAAAAGGAAAGGACCTCCTCTACCACTACTACCCTTCCCTAAAGTCTCCACCGTGCCACCTTTCCATTCACTGCACCTTTCCATTTGCCAGAGCTCCAGGAAGAGATACTACTTCCTTGCCTTCAACAGAATGGTAAATATGAGTGAGCTTGGGGCACTAAAAGAAAAAAGAAATTCCAGCTTGCCCAAGGACCACAGTACCTTACCTCAATTATGGTCATTTTGCACTGCTGACTCACTGCATTTCTAAAAATGCTTATCAAGAACCAACTAAGTACAACACTCTATGTAAAAATGTATTCTGTACATCTATCTCAGTGAACATTTATCCAATACTATGGAGTTTACAGTCTGATGAAGATAAATTTTCAGCTAAAAAATCACATGCAAACAAATATGAAAATCCAAATCAAGCACTTTGAAGGAAAGGAACCAGTTGCTACATGGATGTGTCATGGAGGAACTTGACCTGGAAAGGACAGTTGGGGGTGCTTCCCTGGGGAACTGACATTTGAGCTCATCTATCTGCAGGACAAGATTTTTAAAAAATGGGAGAAAGCATTGTCCACTTAAAGAGAAAAGTATGTGCAAAAGCCCTGTAGCAGAAGGAGAATGATATTTTGAAGAACTGAAAGCAGACCAGTGAGGCTCACAGATTGGGATGAAAGTGGCATAAGAGGAGGTAGAGGAAATAAGATGCACCCACATTAAAGATGTTGTTAATTGTTGTAACAGTGAGATCACTCTGGCTGCTGTGGGAAACTTGAAGGAAGCTAGA
Organism: Daubentonia madagascariensis; assembly: GCA_023783475.1. NCBI lineage: Eukaryota > Metazoa > Chordata > Mammalia > Primates > Daubentoniidae > Daubentonia > Daubentonia madagascariensis. The sequence goes on along the minus strand of JAKFHU010001815.1, from coordinate 55,854,460 downwards.
ATAAAGTGACCATTGTAGTTGCCCAGGCCAGACATGAATGTTTTTGTAGGTTAGACCAGGAAGAGGTAGAGAGAAGTAGATATATTTTAGAAGATATTTAAGCAACAGCAACATAGAAGGCTTGGTGACATGGAGTAAAAGACAGAAGAGGTCAAAAATAAGTCCTTAGTGTCTGGTGTAGAAAACTCAGTAACTGTTCACAGATATAGAGAGCACTGATAGAGGAGCAGATAGGGTGGGGTTGGGTAAGTACAGAAAGTCTGTAAGGTCTATTTTGGATGGGCATGTTTAGGGTTCCTTGGATGCTTACAAATGGAAAGTTCAGGTAGGCAATCATAGAGTTGTTCTGGGGTGCAGAAGAAAGATATAAGCTGGACATATAAAATTGATATTCATAGGCATATTGATTCATGGGTACAAATACACAATTTGATAGAAGAAATAAGACCTAGTGTTAGATCTGTAGGGTAACTATAGTTTACAATAATCTATTATACATTTCAAAATGGCTAGAGGGGAAGAATTCACATGATTCTAGCATAAAGAAAAGACAAATATTTTAGGTGACGGATATCCCAAAAACACTGATTTGATCTTTACAAATTATATGAATGTATCAGATTATCACATGTACCTTGAAACTATGTACATCTATTATGCATCAATAAAAATTTTAAAATAGATAATATTTACTCAGAGAGAGTATGTAGAGGGAGAAAAAAAGAGGATCTGAGACAAACTCTGCAGGAAATACATGTAGTTAAGAATGCGAGGGAGAGTGTCCTCAAAAAGGACTGAAAATAAAGACTAGAGAGGTTGAGAGAAACCAAGAGAACAAGGCATTAAAAACCTATGGAAGAAAATGTTTGCTGAAGGTAAGTTGTTTAAGATCTCTCCTCCAAAGATAGAACTCCAAGGAGAGTTTTCATTTTGTATGAAATGTGGTGATAAACAGAAGCCTTGGCCAGGAGTGTGCTGAAGCTGGAAAAATCATCAGAATTTTTTCAGAAAAAAATGATTTTCCCCTATTAAACCTTATCTCTCAATTTTGGAGATTGCAATTTTTTTAAGAATTGAGTCAATCATAAAAGTCCAATCATACTTCCTCATGAATAGGTGATTTTTAAAAATCCAATCAAAGAGAAATACTTGACCAAATATTTCTCTGTATAGTAAGTAACACGCAAAAGCCTCTATCTCCTAAGCTTTCTTCCCAAAGGCCCCATGGGGGACTGAGATTTTTTGACAGCAATGGAAAGCTCCTTTCTTGGTGCTAGCTAAGACAACGAATAGGAATGTGTTGGCTCTAAAACCATGCTATAGGAGAAAAGCATCAAATAATACCAAATATGACTCATCCTCAACCTCCTTAGGCAAGGCTTAACACTGCACTGGACACCTGTAGATAATGGAAACCACGTAAAAGTAGTAATTGGCACAATAGCTGAGTTACTGCTTTGGATTCACAAAGTTTCTTTCAATAACAGCTTCTAAAATTTCTCACCTGGTCTGTTGAACATTATCTTAGGTCAAATGTAGTCTATACGCAAAGGATTGACACAAACAGGTATAATGACTTGGCCAAGACAGCAAAAGTCAGGTAGGTCTTGAGAGCAGAGGCTATCTGCCAGGGCAAAGGCCTACATCTTATGCTTCTTTGTGTTCTCCACCAATACAGATAAAAGTTAGAATATAAGCATTTGGGGGTAGTTACTGACTGAGAAGTGATATGACAGAACAATGTATATGTATAAAGAGTAATTGAGCTGTATGCTTAAGATTCATATCCCTTACTCTGTGTGTGTGGATATATATATATTATACTTTACCAAAATTAAAATAAACATGAACACAAATACTGTTTGATTTCAAAATGTTTACCCTGATTTGCCTGACCTGAGTCTTTCACCAGTTATACCAAACTATTAACTTCATTTTATTTTATTTTGCATGGTTCTTCTGGCCCGAACGGAGAACAGTGGGCATGGTTGGCCCTGGGGGCCTGAATCTCTGACACACACCTTCTGCTCTAGGCACTTAAAGACACATCAATCACATGTAGTCTTCACTTATTATCATTCTCATTTCACAGATGAGGAAACTGAGACACAAAGAGGTTAAATAGCTTACTATATGTATCTGAGTCCAAAGCCAGTAATCTTTTCAATAAACCCAACATGCAATAAAGAAACATTGTCCAGGAAGAAAGAAATATCTATGACCAAGTGGCAAGCGCCATCAGTATCCAAAGTCAGGACACAAGAAGGACTTGTCAAGGAGGAAGGAAGAAAAGGAAAAGGAACCAGACTGTGGAAACAAAACTTGCATATGTGTGGGATGCTTGACAAAAACTTTTATGCATAGTATATTTTTGGAAAAGTAAAAAGTGAAAAGAAGACACAAATAAAGAATTTTAACTGTTTAAAGATTATGTCGGTATTATTTTTAGCCCCATTTGAACCTGAAGACGACAGACAAAATAGAAATGTGTCTTATTTCTAGACAAACTTTCTCCAGCTATCTTCATAAATTATTATACAATTATTTGGAAATGAATGTGTTGTGTCATTAATTTGGTTTTTTGCTCAACTTTTCTAAACGTGTTTCCTTGGGTCTGGCCACTTGCTGAACTCTCATTAGTTCAAATAATTGATTATCTTTCATTTTTTAAGTAGATGATCATAAAATCCACAAATAAGGACAATTCTGCCTCTTCCCAATCTTTATGCCTCTTATTTCAATTTCTTCATTTATTGCATTGGCTAGACCTTCTAGTTCAACGTTGAACACTAATAGTGATAAAAGCTGTAATTTTCTTGAGTGGGAATGCTTCTAATTTCACATTTGTATTCTCCTTTCCTATATTTCAAACTCTCTCTCATGTTTCTCCTCTTTCATTTCTCTCACTGTGCCTACCTTGCAGGAAAATATTGAAAAACGGTGAACTAAGTTTCTGATCCTTTTTCTTTAGGCATGGGAAACGAAGGCTTCTAGCCTCCTACCTGGAGGCCTGAAGCACCTGAATCCAAGGACTCCCCAAAGCACAGGTGAAAGGGAGGGTGAATATAAGCATATACCCATCACCACCCAAGTAGAAGAGGCAAATGCTCACCTTTTAAAGAGCGGTGAAGTCAGGCTGGGAGTTTGGAGGAGCACGTGTGCTGCATAGTCAATACTTCAAGGCAGCAGTGCCAGTCCCTGGCTTCACATACATGATCGGGGCACTGATTTGTCTTTTCATTACCATGTGCAGAGGTCAATAGGCATTTTCACATGGACCAGAGTTTGTCATTTATTTAGATTAGTGGACTAGAAAAGAGACCTGACACTAAAGAGATGTTTCCCCTATTATGAAACTTGCCTTAGGAATTAAGATCAATTGTTTTCAACCTTTTTCTTTCAGATAGGTTATTAATACTAAGTAACTTTTCTGCTTCATAGGATCAACAGTACCACCCTATTAAAGGATTTGAAAAATCAGCAGCATCTCCCTCACTGAAGCAGGAAGTCTTTAATCACCTCTGACTTCTCCTGACCTCCCATCCCTTAAATCTCACCTTTGGCAGAACATAGAGAATGAGAAATGCTTTCTTTAGCCTACGCAAGAATTACAGTCTCATAGCATATGGGAAGACTGCAGAAAGAAACTCTTTTATAACTTTTATCAGTTGATACTTATTAACACACTTAAAATATTCCAAATATTTACATATACATGAGGAAATGGGGCATAAGTACAATGTAATTTTTTAAATAAAATATACTTAGTAAATGGTTTTCTTGGTACATGCATAGAAACTGTAAAATACAGGAAGTTGTAGACTTAACTGACCCCAAGCAGAATCTGATTGCCAGCTACACTGGGCTCTCCTTTGAAAGTTGTGCCACAGATGAATCAGACATCACAGATACACATATACCAATATGTAAAAAAAAAAAAAAAAAGAGGTTCCCTTTGTGAAAATCACTATTGTGTGGCATTGTCATGATGGTTCCTGTACATCTTGCGAGGTACTGTGCTGATGGGCAATGTCTTTCTATTCCACACTCCAGGTCCCCAAGTCCTGGGGAGGTCTGCCTTCCTTCACCTTCTTTCCCAGCACCTAGAGGAGGGAAGGCAGTCTGCTTCAGAGAAGGAAATCAGAGGCAGGAACTTCACTTAGAGTAGAGGCCGGTTTTTGACAGCTTAGGTTGAGAAACGAAGAAAAAGGGAAGGAAAATCAAGCTCTGCCTCTGAGACCAGGAACACGAGAATAATAGAAGGAACAAGTGAAGCATCTGATACAGAGGAAATGGTGATGGAGACCAGCGCTGCCAGCTCCTTTCAATCACCCAATGGACAGTGACAGGTAGCTGCTCCATGGCCAGCGGTGAAGTGAAGGTGCAAACACAGCGGGGATTCCTGAAGAGTCATTCTCTGAGACAACATTTGGTCCCTGCTAGATTCTTACTAGCAGCATTTTCTTTTTGAGTCATGACTTTGCTTTTATAGAAACAGTCACGGCCAAAATATTTTAAAAGATTACTATTTGAAGAAGAACAAAAACTTCCCTTTGTCCACACTATTTCTTCACCTTAGGGAATTTTAAAGGCCAAAGCTTCAGCAAGCTGAATTTTTTCTCCTTTTTCTTTAATTTTTTTAACTGAACTATGTACATAGAAAAGTGCATATTTCATAATGTATAGTCTGAAGAATTGTTGCAAAATGAATACCCCCTTCTAACTAGCACCCAGATTAAGAAACAGAATGGTAAGAGCACCCCTAGATCCTCCCCCTGGCCCTTTCCAGAAAATAACTCAAAGGTAGCCATTATTTCGAACTCTAACAGCATTATCTGATTTTGTCCTTCAAAAAGTTGAATTATACAGTATGTACTATTTTGTCTGACTTGTTTCACACAATGTTGTGTTTGTGTGTGGTTGTAGATCATTCATTTTTATTGCTGTATTGCACTCTATTATGTGCATATATCACATTTTAATTTTTAAATTACATTCTTATAGGCATTTATATAATTTCTAGTTCTGCCTCTTACAAACAGTGCTTCTATAAACACTCTAGTACATATCATTCAGGGTCCATTTTATTTCAGCCTTTAAAATTAAGTAGTGTATCATTGGTGAAAAGGGGAAAAATATTGTTTTTGGATCTAACTGACAGATACTTAAAATAGTAGCCTTACAATAGCATATTTGGATATCATTATGAAAATATGCTTCTGAAATTAAACTAAAATCTATAACACTATAATGATAAAACCAGAATTCTAGTGAATAAGAAAAGTTAATGTCTACTTTTAAAACAAGAAATGCATATGCCAAAGTAATATGAAGAAGCTAATAGTGTTGGTCTTTTTTTTTTTTTTAACTTCACATACTTATCATTTATCTCCAGTAAAAAATAGAACTACCATATGATCCAGCAATCCCACTTCTGGGTATACATCCAAAGGAAATGAAATCAAGATGTTCAGATATCTGCACTCTCATGTTCATTGCAGCATTATTCACATTAGCCAATATACAGAATCACCTGTGTTTATCGATAGATGAATGGACAAAGAAAATGTTGTATATATACACAATGAAATACCACTCAGCCTCAAAAAAGAAAGAAAGAAATCTTGTCATTTGTAGCAACATGGATGAACCTGGAGGACTTTATGTTAAGTGAAATAAGCCAGGCACAGAAAGACAAATACAGCATGATCTCACTTACATGTGGAATTTTAAAAAGTCAAACTTATAGAAGAAGGGAGTAGAATGGTTGTTACCAGGGGTTGTCAGGGGGCGAAGATGGAAGGTGGTGGGGATTGGGGAGATGTTGGTCAAAAGACACAGAATTTCAGTCAGGAGGAATAAGTTCAAGAGATCTATTATATAACCTTGTGACAATAGTTAATAACAATGTATTGTATACTTGAAAATTGCTAAGAGAGTAGATTTTAAGTGTTTTCATGGCAAGCTGAATTTTTATGATTCTTAAACATACACATTATGGCCAGTGGAGCTAAGCTCATCACAGATTTAAAGTTCCATCATTAGGAGTAAATTTTTATTTATAAATCCCCTTACATCTGCTCCCTAAGACACTAATTTATTCCCACCAAGAACAAATACTCAAACCCCAACCAAGTATGATATTCATAAGATTTAATAGTTAAAGAGAGAAAGTAAGTCAGTCCAAGAAATGTGTGTGACATCTTATTTGTGTCTTCTCCTGGGTTCAGATTCTTAACTTACTGATCCACTATATCAGGAGTCAGCAAACCATGGTACACAGGCCAAATCCAGGCAACGGTCTGTTTTTGTACAACCCCCGAGCTAAAAATGGCTTCACATTTTTAAATGGTTGAAATGATCAGAATAAGAATATTTTTGTAACACATAAATTTGTGACACAAATTATATAAAATTCAAATTTTAGTGGCCTTAAAGTTTTATTAGAAAACAGCTACACATTCATTTACTTATTGCCTACAGCTGCTTTCATGCTACAATGGCCACATTGAGTAGTTCTGACAGAGACCATACTACCTGCAATGCCTAAAATATTTGCTCTCTGGCCCTCTACACAAAAAGTTTGCCAACCCTTGCCCTAAAGTCTGATCATCACCATCCTACAATTTGAGAACTTCATATTTCATAATGTACTCAGTATGATCCAAATGCAATATCATTAAAAAGGACAAAAGCAACCATTATACTGGATTTTGTAGGACAGTCCTTATTTCAAATGTCCTGCCACATTGTCCACATAGAATATTCTAATGTTTAAGTAATGCCAATATTTAAGCTTTCAAGTAATATCTCCAGATTCCCTCCTACATGTAGAAGAGACAAAAATCCTTGATCAGAGAACATGTGCCCTGATTTTGGGCTAAGAAACATGCTGACTGAGCCTTTGGTACTCCTTAGATTTAACCTGAAGTTAATAATCTGATAGAAACAAGCAATCAGAGAACGTTACCAAGAAGCATAAACACAGGAACACTCTCAGGAAAACTCAGCTGATTACATCTTTCCTTTTAGATTAATAGAGACAATTCAGCCTGATCCATTAACAGTTTCTTTTGCCATGTAAAAGAAATCTATTCCATGTAACCGCAAATGTTTTTCAACTAAATTTCCCTCTCAAAGAGTTGCCTAAAATACGAAAAAAAGATACTAAACTATCTATTTGTAAACAGTTTTAAAATCTTTTCAGATTTATTGGGGGTGGGGGGTGGTTTAGGGAATGAGAACCTAGTAAAAAGATTACTCTAGAATGTAAAATGGAAGCCATGATGACAAGAAGTTTTATTTGATCTGAATAGAGACCTAAATGCTTTGCAGAACCGGACTGCCATTTCCAAAGCAGCACCCTGAAATGTTTAGAGGTCGATGCTATAAACCACCCTCATCTATCCCAGCATGTTTCTCAGAAGAGGTAGCTGGAGGAAGGAACAGACCAACTGGAGGAGTTCATTATCAGATTATGTTTTAAAGGTAGTAAACCCATTAATTTTTCTCAGCTATCTAAACTAACAATGATAAGAAATTGTCAAATGGGGAGGACATTAGTTAGACTCAAGCGGGAATAGTTTATCACGGTCTCAGAATTCTCTAATCAGCCACAAAATATAATCTGAACATGCCCCGTTCATTATGCAGGATCCACATAATACATGACAAGCAAAAGGCAGGCTTCCACTCTCAAGGGGCTTGCATGCTTGTTGGCGAGGCAAGACGAAACTTCACTCTAATAAGCATTTCCAAATGAAACTATTATGAAAAACATGAAAGGGAAAAAAATCACATAGTGAAATTGTTTTAGAAGTTCAAGGAGACCCAAACGTACTTTTCTTAGAAGTTGCTTTTGCTAATGCGGCAAACAGCTCTGCTCCATAAATTGCAGCTTCTGTTGTGTAGAGAATGAAGCATAAATTACTGTGTTTTTCTCACCTGCAGAAAAGGTAACTGAAGGAGACAAGTTCTGTACTAAAGCAGTGGCTGAACCTACAGACTCCGAGCCCCAGGAAAACTGCATCTCAGAAGGCTGAGCATAGGGAAGACTCACACAGCAGTGGTGCCGACAGAGGTGAGATGAGCAGGGAGATTCACAGGAAACAGCACAGCCTGAGCGAAACTGAAACTGACAAGACTTCTCTGAAAATACACCCACAGAATTGGCCAAGGACTTCTAACAGAGTGTCCTAACATCTACATTTTGTTGTGGCCAAGTTTCCAAGAGGCAAATTTAAGGAACAGAATGATTAAAAAAAAAAAAAAAGTGTGTGATTGGATGTTCCAGGGAAACATATCTTCCCAATGTAACTATGCTGTCTGTGTAGTAACTGTGGACTTGTCCGGGTCAGTTCTTGGCTTTTCACCCAATTTTCCTCATTGTCAAGAGAACCCATTTAAGTGTGAGCTTCCCAATGGATTATGGCCTGTGGTCTTGAAAAAAAAAGTCCAAGGAACAGCCCCAATAGACACAGACCATTTGGGCCCAGTAGGTTCTTCCAGCTTAGGAAACATGGCATCTGGCCATTCCATGCTGTCTCCACCTTCTCTCACCAACCTAGGTCACAAAAGGTAAATCTGCAGACAAGCTACTCTCATCTATACATACCACAAACTTAACTTTCACCACTGATCAAGGGAGTGATTTCTCACTGTACCATTGGCCCTTCAGCAATTCCTCATTTAAATATGTACTTTTGGGCCTGCATGTACTGTAGGGTTCATGCACTTAATAATTCTTTCTGTTTTATAAAGCTAATTGCCTCTGTAGCTATCTCTACACCCTTAGGTGCCATTGCAGTCTGTTTTTTGGAAATGTGAGCACTCATTCAAACTGACTTCAAAACTACAATTTATGGAACAGACTGAGTCACTGATCTCAGTGGCTGCCTTTGTCCTGGTACACTTCCTTCTTTTCTAAAGGGAATTTTCTTTGAAGAAAAAAAATCGCTTTTAGATTATTTGTTGTAGAACATTTGTGAAAGGGAGTTTTCTTGGAAAATTATATGAATACAATGGTGAAGTTCTCATAGAGCAAAAATTCTACTCTGAGATACACACTGTGAACATTTCCAAAGAGCCTAGAGAAAATCATCTGTGTGGAAATTGTTTTTAAGACACTTTAACAACAACAACAACAACAACAAATCATCTCTTAATAAAATTGATTTGAGGATCTGCCACTACCTTTTCTAGCCATTTAACGTTTCTAGGTTTTAATATCCTCTTATTATGAAATAAATTAGCTAGATAACATAATTGTACTTTATCATTCTGAGAATAAGTATAGAATGACAAATTTTTTAATACTAAAATTAAACATAAGATGTATTCAACTAAGACAAAAAAAATCCTAATTTACAAGCCTATATTATAGGAGGTAAAAACAAATGTTATATGGCAATTTATAGTATATAAATTAGGGATCCTTGGCTTAGGGATCCTTGGCATAGCCAATTCATGCAGGAATCTCTCAAAATGTAATCCAGTTTCACAAAATTGATCTAATTCACAAAAACTTACAAATGTAACCACTCTGGAGCCCTCAAACTGCTTGAGTATGATGCCTTTAATATATACATTGATCAATACATTAAAATCTATCAGATACATTGATGTTCTGGGCATTTCATAGACATTATTCAATTTAATCATCAGTAACTTGGAATTTACAGATAAGAAAACTCTGGGTCGACTGGGTGACTGCTGTTTAAAGTCACACGGGGAGTGAGTTTGTGCCAAGATCTGAACTCCACTCGAGTCTGTCTGATGCAAGCATTCATACTAACTCTTTGTAATTTATACAGTTGGTTCTAGTGAGTCCTTATTTTGTCACAATAAGAGATCTGGTCAAGTATATTTCTTCCTTTAAATTAGATTTTTGGTTTAAGTTCCTTTTTCCTCCATTCCCTCCCCCAATTCCTTTCAATTTTAATGGTTTTTTTTTCCCTTTCGTGGCTGGGTTTGATTTTAAACAGCCTTCTTAGGAAAATTGTGTTCGTGTAAAACTGGAGGGTCAACAAGTTTCCTGGAATAGGCAGGTCATATTTGAGGGTGTGGAGCTCTTGAGGAGGGGAAGTGGCCCACTTTATAACTTCTGGGAAGGGATTTTCTTATACGCATATGTGAGTTGTGATGTATCTCCACACTTGACTCTCTTTAGTTTATGTAAAATGTTATGACTGTTGTTTTCTTCACTAAAGGAAATCATACAAGAGTTTTACCTGCACTCTATCTCACTTACTAGACACAAGAAACCACCAGGAGAGTTCACGTCATTCTACAAAAGCAATTAATCCAAATGGTTACTTCCAAATTGTTGTCCACCCAGTTTTAAGTCTATAAGCAAATTGAGACCTGCCAAATACCAGCCTCAAATATCAGTATTTTTCTTGCGTGCGTAATTCATGCACTGAAGCTGTGGCTTGAAAACAGATGATATTTGGTGCCAAAGCCTTGAGAAGGTCACCTTTTTTCTCCTTCTCTTCTTTCTAACCTACTACTCATAGAGTCAAAGGAACTTCTGAGAGCTTTGTATTATAGACCCGTGTTTGCAGGGGAGAAATTGGCAGAATGTGATCTATTTGGAGGAGATTTATTTTACACTGATTGAGTTTTCCTACAGAATACTCTGGATTTCTGATTGAGCAATATCTTGGATATTTCAAAAGTTGGCACGCTGGTAGCTTCCTTGTGTTTCGCATATTTTCTAGCACATTGACAGTTGCTGTTCCCTCATTCCAGAGGATGAGCACAGTTGCGTCATGTTCCTTCATCAGCCTGCACAATCAACCCAATTGTCCTGAGATGGATCGTTCGCATTGTGACAGATCACCTTGACTGCAAGTTCTTTTCTTGGCTGTGAAATCTCCTGCTTAAACAACTTATTTCATTGACATAAACAGGATCTTCTTACCCAAGCCCAACAGTAACTAGAAGAAAAGCCTTTTCAAAATTCGTCTTTCTCAAAAGAAAGAGTGAACCCAGAAGCTTGAGATAGGCACCATTATTGTAAAGCTAAGCCTCAGCATTTACCCCGAAACTCACAAGACCTTGGGAACCAGGTGTGTAGTCAAAAATAATGGCTTTTATTTCTGTAACACTTAAGAGTCAACAAAACTCATTTACATACATTATTTCATTTGATTCTAAGAATAATCCTGTGACGTTAAGCAGGACAGAAACTATTATAATATTGCTATTTTTCAGATAAGGAAACCAAGATTCAAATAAATTTTTATTATTGTTAAAACAATAGTAACCAATACCGTATGGAGGTTAGGTGCACAAAGTGCGTTCATATATGCATTATCTCAATTGCACTGACAGCAACACAACAAGGAAGTAAGACAAATATTATCCCATTATTTCAGATGATGAAACAGACAAATAAAGGCCACCTTTATTAGGATTTGTGCTAACAGATATTTCTACAAAGCTCTTTGTACAACAAACCCCCTCGGGAACCATCCTTCCTGGTGGGCAGCTTCATGGAGCACTTGCAACATTCTCTGCTGGTTAGCTCTGACTCCACCCTTCCCTCCCACTCACTCCCAAACCCACCGTCAGCCTCGACACAGCTGTGGAGAACAACTCAATTAGATCTATTTTTATTGATAATTTGAATAGAGGTAATATAAATAACGTGACTGAAATTTTGGAAAATAGAAAAAGACAAAAACCACCAAGACGTCCCATGACCTCAACCTCTGTTAGTAGTAGGCCAAGTTTACTCTAGCTTTTCCTCCCCCTATGCATCTGCTTTTCTTCTATTTGTAATCATAAGACAGGTTTGTATACATTTTAACTTTGCATTTTCAGTTGACTTTGTATCCTAAGCCTTTTACCTTGTTGCTACCTTTAACAGCCATTAACTTTATCAAGTGGATAAAATATTAATACTTTACCATGACCCTATTGTTGGACACTTATGCTATTTCTACTTTTTCATGTGCATAGCTTTCCCCACATTTTTAATTGCTCCCTAGGATAGATTCCCAAAAGTAGGCTTTCAGGGTCAAATAGCACAGATACTTTTCTGGCTCTTGAGAGTGCCAACCTTCTTTCCTAAGGGTTTGTCTTCATTTAAACTGCCACCAACAAAATATGAGATCCATTTCATTAGAATCACTATTGAGCTTTAACTTTTGCTATTTTATTGCTTATTAGTTTATTATTTTAATTTATATGTTGCTGACTATGAGTACATTCTAACATTTTCTTTATTTTCATATGTTCTTTTTTGTGAATGATCTGTTCATGACAACTAGAGTTTGATAGTACAATTTCATTGAATAATTAAAACTAGTATTAATTCCTAGAGCATGAAAGAAAAATATCCCTAGGAAAAAAAGTGACTTCTAAAGCCGTATTTAAATGATCTGAAATTTCTTCTACCTGGTACTCCTTCCATATAACGTATCCAAGGTTGATCCACGCACAAAATATGTAGGAAGCACAGTTAAAATCATGTCAATGTCCATAAGTGATCCTAAATTAAAACATGTTCTCTGTCTTTACACTCAGTTGCTATACTCATTAATTAGCACAAAAAGGGTAAAGATACTATATCATAGGATTAAACTTAGATCCTATATACCAACTGAATTAATTTATTTTGGGTAAATCAAGTAAACATAACGTGCTGAGCCTGTGTCTTCACTTATAAAAAGAAACAATACTAATCCCTATACAAAGCTGTTGGAAAGATCAGGGAGAGAGGTTTACAAATATGTGTTAAAATGTGAGAAATTATCAACTTTGGCTTAGTTTTGAAACACAACACAAAGCGCTAAGAATCCCAGAAGATAACATCTGCCAATAGAAGTGCCACTATAGACACAACCTTCTCATTTTCTAATCACTGAGGACACAGCACAGACATATAAGGAATAGATAATTTTTCTTCTATTTTTGAAGTCCAATATTATTGAGACTTTATAAAATCTACCAACCCTTATTGTAACAACCTGACAGAGACTGCAGGCACTAGAAAACTGTGGTTTCAAATGTTTCTTCTTGGTTCTAGACTCCCATGGGAGCAGAAACTATTGCATCCACTGATGAATCTCTAATGCCTAGTGTAATGTGTGGCACAGTAGGCATTCAATAAATACATACTGACTGAATAAAGAAACTCATTTTATCAGAGCAACTAAAAGTTATTGACTTCTGCCTCTACATAAACAGGCTGACTGGAGGAACCTAGTTTGCTGAAGATACCTGTTTGAGTGGAAGTTAAATGACCTAACTTACTAGCATAAAAAGGACACAAATTTAAGCACCAAATGTATGTAGTCTGCTTAATGACAGCAGTAAAGGGTCTCTAGTGCCTTGGGTCCTCCAAAACATATAAATACAGAGCACAAGAGGACCTAGCATGTGTTTGAAATCCAATCACTGTATCCTCTTGATATTCTTCAAGAAGCAAATCAACTGGGCTTCATTAGAACAGCCAAAGACTTTCATTTAAAATGAAGGGGACCTAGTGAAACAAAACTGTATGTACCAAAAACAGTGAAAGGACCTAGTCCACTGACATGTTCAAACATTTTAAGGAAAGCTATTATTTCAAGCACATGTCAAAAGGATAGAGAAGGGAGTGTAATGAATTACAGAATAACTGGTGTTTATGCCTGAGAGTCCCTGGGCTGTTCTGTACCTCCTGGAAATTGTTTATGTGCACAAGTCCTATGATCATGGGGCTATGATTAGTGGATGCTGACAGTGTGACAGCAGAGGAAGGCATGAATCACCTCTGTTCCATATAGGAGAAAGCTAAACAAGACCAACTCTGCCTCAGAAATGGACTTCTTTTTCCACATTCTGTCGGAGTTCTGGTGACTTGTTGCTAGAAGACAGCGTAGGGAAGGAGAGAGAGGACTGGTAAGGGATGAATTTCACCATTTTTGGAAGTTCCACTTCTTCTGAAAACTCTCATCATTTGTGAAATTACAATTTCTTAATTTGTACCTAATAGCTAATAATCTCCCATTTTTTTTTATATTAATCCATCGTTATTTTTTAATTATTGAGCTCCCCAAGTGCCCAGTACTGCACTTCTGAAATGGTCCTATCTACAGGAACACCTGTATTTCACTTGGATCCAAGCTTTCTCTGTATCAAGAACCCAGTACAGAAATGCCACCAGTCTAGGGAAGGTAAATAAAACTAATGACTTCCCCAAATTTCTAGGAATTATCCACCAATGAATCTGACTGGATGACTGTATCATAATAAATACATTGCAGCATTAGGGATATTTTGTTATCATCTGGAAATAGTAGAAAAAAGTAGCCATAAAAAGCTCTTTACTGAATACAGGTGGAGATGTCCATCCTTGGCAAAGTCTATACAATAATGCTTGGTTGAGATGCTTGACCTATCTGTAGTTACAAAAACTGAGTATGACTCTCAATTGAAGCAACTAACTAGAGAAAAGTGTGGTGATGTGCAAAATCCCCTGAATCAGTCATAAGACATTAGTTTGCTTCAAGTATTGGCATTATTAAGAAAGAGTTTGTAGTTCTGAATATTTTGAATTTGTTATAATGGACAGCCATATCTTACTGTCCATTCAAGAAAAGTTCTGGAACTAAAGTGGATGTATTTACTGTCATGGAAGTCAGTAGTGGATTTGGGAACATAGCCTCCTCTCATCTTCCTGTGGGTCTTCTCCTATCTGAGTCTGAGAAGCTGACCCGTATTAACTAATGGATGATAGGCTGGGGAAAACCAGTTAACTACAGGTAACCAAGAAGAAAATGCCCTCAGAATGACATGAGCCGGGACACCTGTTTGAAGTGAGTTGATGTCATCTTCTGATGTCTTTCCAGTGATTTGCTTAGAAGAAATCTGTCCATGATCACTTACACAGAGGCAGAAAAAACCCCTGGGGTTACACCAGGCCTTTATCCACAGCTGAAACTGATGAGGCCTCCTGGCAAGACCCCAAAGCCAAAGACTTTGTTTCCTGTCTTCTCAAAGTCCTGACCTCCAGCATTTAAGGAACCAATAACATTTTTTCATTTCTTGAGTTATTTTTCTCATGCAACCCATGGCAGCTGTTTGCCAGGTCAGCATTTAGACTAATTTGTTACAGAAAGTGGGGTAAATGTGTGTTTACCAAGGACCAAAGATTAGTATGAGACCTAAATACATTTGTATGCAACCAAACGAGGTGTATAATCCTTTCATCAGCTACGTGTATTGTAAAATTAGAATATTGGTATTCAGAACATTTATTCTAGATGTGTCTCAATTTCTCACATTTGTTGTCTTGTTTTGATTTGATTTGGTTTTTAGAAAATTGGATGACAAAATATTCCAATAATGACTTATCTTTTATAAAAAATCTCTCTGAGAAGAAATATAATTTTTATATTAGCTACATATAGGTATTATTTTAAAATATTTTTCTTCTGTACTTACAGTAACCATGAGATTTACATATAGTTTAACAATCTTGCATACTTATTTTAAGGACTGGAAACTTCTGCCCAGATAATGGGAAAAAAAGAAGAATACATATATTGTGTTCATTTCTTCAAATACTAAACTTCTGCAAGTGCTCAGCCCACATATATCATGTTATTATCTGCCCCCACTTGGAAAAAAATTACTAATATTCAAGTACAAAGGGGAAAAATTAATATTTGATTGTCTCATCTGTAGTTAAAATCCACTGGAAGCCACATACATTTACTTCCTTTAAAAAGAGTTTCCAGGAACTCTCTTAAAAGAAAGAACTAGACAGCTTCCCAAGCCATAGCTAGCACATTGTTCCCTTGTCCTCTTTGGGGTTTTGTAACACTAGTTGATGGGGGTGAAAGGTATTGAGATTTGGCAACATTTTCTCAAGTTTAAAGCCTCCTCAAATATTGCAATTTGGGTCCAGCTTAAGTATTTTGCTGCATGATTTTATATACCTATCCTTGGTCAAATGTAACTGCCTGTTTCAAAGAAGGGAAAATGCTGGAACAGTATAGTAAAAAGGATTATAAGGCTTCTTGGATACCAAAGCACATTTTGATGAGTTACATGTAAGTGAATCAGAAACTTATCGCTTACATTTCCCTAAAACACACAGAGATTTAAAAAAGAAATGAATAAAGAAGATGTTCCCAATACAATACATCTAGTATATTGCCCATCAACATTTAAAAGAAAATAATTCAACACTTGGCAGTAGACAATAAGGGGATTTGCCTAAGCCTGGTCTGAGAGTGTGGGGATGCATCTCAGCTGTCCCCAACCCAGAATATTTACCTTCAGGGACTCATCTCCTATGACCAAAACAAATGTAAGCACAAAATTACATAGTTTTTTCCTACTTAAAATGGTAAGCAGTTCCTTAATTGCATAACATTTTCTTTAAAGAATAAAAGCCGATGGAAACCAACCACAGTGGACAAAGTAAAACATAATACATTTTCTCTATCTTAAGAAAACTCATTTATTCATTCTTTCAACAAATATTTGTTGAGCATTTACTATGTACCACGCACTGTTCTGGGCTCAAGGGATTCAAAGGTAAATATGACAGATGAGGCTCTGTATTTATGGAGTTTGTCATGACAGGAAACCTTCTCTGTCATGTTAATGTTGTAAATAAATTCTTTAGCTGTTGTCAAAAACTTGGATTTAGATATCTGGATGACTAACTTTGTGACCCTACTGAACACCAGGGGAAGAGGGAGGAATAAAAGGTCCCAGAGAGCCCCAAGCAGAAGTTATGACAGGCAGGCCTCAAACCTAGTTTTCTAGCAAAGATGCTGTGTAAAAATGATGTAAATTGATTTGATTTTCAGAAAGCAACTGATATCATAAAAGAAAGTTATGGTTCTTTTCAAGGGTTTCATCTTGATCAGCTATAAATGATACAATTGTACTTTACAGAGCATAAAACTTAAACCAAATACAAATCCACAGGGCAAGCACTCATTTTATATATATCCAGCTCAAGAGAGGTGCTATAGGGAATCAGGGAGAGATCACAGTGCCTGAGGAACAGCTTCAGGTGTTGCCCAGCACTTAGATGCCCTGGCCTACATATGTGCCATGGAATCAGCAGGACATTCAGGTAGATCTCCAACTTCAAAAAATTGTCTGCAGCTTCCATTTCAAATTACATACCCCAACCTAACAACCTGCTATTCCAAGCTCTGACCTCCTGACCTTCATATTCCTCCTTGAATGGTTCTTTCTGTGGCTTCAAAATCCCCTCCCCAAATAGATAACCTACTCCCTCACCCCCAACATTCTTCACCTCAGCCTCCTAGGTGTTTCCTTCACTGCTACATCCCCAGTTCTTGCCCCAATGCCTGCATCATAGTAAGTAAAACATTTCTGTTGGATGAATGGATGGATGGATGAGCTTCCCTGGAAAAACTCTTGACCTGAGGCTTCTGGTCTTTCGGAAACTAACGCTCCCATGCCAGCCCCTGATATGATGACCTGGCCAGATTTTCCCCATCACTAAATCCCTGATAGAAGACAACATGAGTGGACTGTGCTACCAAAGAGACCAGGACCTTGGCCAATGATATATCATTGCTGAGCCTCAAGGCCTCATATGACACTTGCCCCATCAGGCCATTGAGGATGGCATGAGATGGGCTCCAGAAAGCACCAGACACATGCTAAACACTCACTCTCCACTCACCCGTTTTCTAAGGTAAATTCAAGTCAATTGAGCTGGGAAAAAAAATAAGCAACCATGTACAATTAAATTTTACCTGAGAGCTCCTGAGGAGGAGGGCTGGGAAGGGCAGAAGAGACTGGAAGGTCTTGAGAAAACCTTTGTGAACATTTCCTTGAGAACAGCTATGAATTGTGGCCAGGGAGAAAGGGAAAGGGAGCCAGAGAAGGGGGACACTTGTCCTAGAAGGTGTTAGACCCATTTGTCAGGGAGCAACAACAAGATCAGGGGTCTCCAAAGTGCACAAGATGACCCACTGGGGTATGGAAAGAAAGCATTAAAATCTCTATTCATAGTTTTTCAATCTAAAAAGAAAACATTTTTACAAATTAAGCTTCACCAGATTGACACTGGTCCCCTCAACCTACCCATACCTCAGGAGGTCACGGCCTCAGTGACGACTCAGGAGGGGTCCCCAAGGTAGGGTTCCCTTGGTAGGCAATGGGCTGGGGGCTTTCAATGTATTGCAGCTCACGTGTGCCTGGTTAAGTGGGCTAACAGCTCATTCAGTCTAGTTTTAACTAAACTAGTCTTTTCCAAACAGGTGGCCCAAAAAGTTTCCTTTGAAGAAATTCTTAGATTGAAAAGAATAATATAAGGATCAACAAATAACAAGAAACTGACAAAGCCAACACCTCTTCTACTTTAAGTAAGAGCTCATCATTCACTGTGAGATAAAAACCTATGGTGGTCTCATCAGAATTGACATAGTAAATCACACTGCTCTCATTAAAAATATTATTAACAATATTTATCTCAGTAAGAGCAAAAAGGTCTTTTGTACCATTGAACTAAATAAGACTTATGCTTAAAATATTATTTATTACAGTCTTAGCTCATGCCATTAAAAGTTATATATTATGTATACTTTATAAAATGTATCATATTTCTGTATAGCAGAACATGTATATATTTTATCCATAAATAAATAGACATACACTGGAGGCACATGTTCATAAGTTTTTACTTACAGGACTTTCCCCCGATGAGTTGGGAGACCCGGACCTATAAAGCGGTTTGTACATGTACATACTGCAAGAAATCACCTGGTTGCAATGAGCAGAGCCCTGCAAGTGTGAATCAGTGTGCGCCAAGTCCTGTCTGAGTTCCCGGAGACCACCAACAGTCAGGCCAGGGAACAGGACCCATGCTGGCAGGCGCCCCAGATCCATTCGGTTTACATCCCAGGGAAACAACCCCGTGGTCAGCAGCCAGGAGTTGGGCCCAGGAGGAAGATCAGCCCACCCGAAGACCCACTAACGCTGGTGAACATGTATGGCCCTGTTGTTCATACCCCTTACCCACGGAGAATGTCAATTCCAGACTGCAGAAATTTTGAGGAGGAAGTTGAAAGAAAAACGTAATTTGGCTTTTTGTGCAGGAAGGGGGAAACTTGCAGTTGAAGCGATGAGTCCCGGGGAATGCAACAGGATGGGCTCTGAAGATACGAGTACAAGGGGCAGTGTAATAAGATGACTCAGTTGAGGGCAGAGATGAAGAATGCAAGAAGCTGCTCGTCTAGCAAGCAAAAACAGGGAAGGAGGCACCCTGGATGCCAGGGTTCTCTGCTTGAGACACAGCAATTAACAACATGCTTAATGGCAGAAAAGAACGCAGGGAAGAGGAGGAGGAGTGCTCGGGAGTGACGCGGGCAAGGGGGCAGAGCCCTCTGAGGAATTTCTTCAAAAGAAACTTTGGGGGCCACCTGACCGTTTGGAAAAGGCTGGTTTAGTCAAAACTAGATCGTGTGAGCTGTAGCCCCCTTGGCCAGGCACACAGGAGTGAGTGCTGCCGGGAAGTGCAGGGCACAGGGACGCAAAGGGGAAAGAGGACCCCGTCTTTGCCCCCTCGAACCCCCCTCCTCCCCCCTCCTCAATGCGCTAGGGGCATTTTTAGCGTTAGGCTAGCGGGGGCCAGCCCAAGGAAGGGTGAGAAGGGAGGTGGACACGTTTACCGAGGAGATCAGAAAGGGAATAGCTCCAAGAGGGGGAGAAAAGGAAGCAGGAAAAATAAAGGGGAAGAAGGGATGTTGTTGACCAAACAAGTCAGAAAAACCCTACAAATACACAGTAAAAATAACAATGAAATTTAAAAATTAATAAAGGATGATGAAAATATGGGGGCTGAGAAGTAGAGTTACATGAAAAAAGATATGAATAAATCAGCCAGAATGATACTATGTGGTAAAATCGAATTTTACTCATATGACTCAATAGAAGAAAGAAATCGCCAGCCACATTGGGCCAAATCCCTCATTTCTTGAGATGATAAAACTGAGTCCCTGCTCACCCCTACCCCAAAAGGTAGTCAGCTTGCCTAGGAGCAAGGAGGAGCACCCACACCTTCTGGCATCTAGGCCAAGGGTCTCTCCTTACCCTTCTGTTACTCAAGCATCCAGCTGTATTTCCCAGGGTGCAAGTCCTTGACTCACTACGGGGACCTTGAGGCTGCCAGATTGTTGAGCTCACAATCCATGGGATAGTCAGCATGAAAACGAAGAAAAGGAATTGATAAAAGATATTAAGTGATTGGCAACAGTCAAGCCAACAGCAGGAGACATTCAACACAAGCAGTCATCCTTTGAATAACACAAACTACAAGCGGTAGCAAGTAAAGTTGGATTCAGGCCTGTTGTGTCCTCCTGCATCTTGCTGGGAGCAGACACACTGGCTAATTCTCCTACTTTGGAGAAGAGAAGCTGTTCCTTTTGTCATCAACTGCAATTCTTGGAACAAACACAGCATTCTACTTCAAATCTGGAAAAAATAGGCAAGATAGGTTTGGAATTAAGCTCATATATTACTTACAGAACTCTTTATTGAGGGAGTTCCATAATGAGTTGACAGGCCTATCACCACTATGGCTGATAAATAAACTAGATTTTTAAGTTCCTAGAGGAATTAAAGACAAATAGGCAAGAAGTTATAACTACTGTCTCTTAAAAAAACATACCCCAGAGCTTCATTTTCTAATTATTTTATGTTAAACTTATATGAGAAGTAAGTTAAGTATATTGACAGTGAGGAGACTTTTTTGTGCCTAAGTTTTTCATCAATAATGAAAGCTGTTCGTTTTCTTTTACTGAGATCTGCCAAATAAAATGTGCACGACATGGAAAAACTATTTAGATCTTACATAAAACATAACTTGATTTTTTCCCCTAATTTTTATATCATAATATTCCTCAACAGTTAATTTAGACAAGAGTAAAGTGAAAAGAGGAAGCTATAAGGAACATAAGTGTGCAGAAGGTGCTGCTCATGCGCTGTGTGAGGTTCCAGAATACATGGCTCTGATTCCCTCCTGTGTTCTGTCACTGATACCCAGGTGTGACAGATACCACTGGAGGTGGTGTCGGACTTCAGCGCTGGGAAAACTATTAACCATTCAATTCTCTCAACTCTTCTGATTGTATCAATTAGAAAGTCAACTTGAGCTACTATGACCTTAACATCTAACAATTGCTTTTCTCCCCTTTTAGTTACAAAGAAAAGGTAGCCCTCAGCCTCAGGACGTTTAGCAGGCAACATTTCCAAGCTTCAGTTTAATAAACTTTCTCTTTTTTCCATTACATGATAGACCCTTGAACAACATGAGGGTTAGGGGTGTCCATCCCCTGCATAGTCAAACATCTGCATATAACTTTTGACTTCCCCAAAATTTGATTACTAATAGCCTACTATTGACTGGAAGCTTTACCAATAGCATAAACAACTCATATTTTGTATGTTACATGTATCGCATAATGTATTCTTACAATAAAGTAAGCTAGAGCTGGGTGTGGTGGCTCACATCTGTAATCCTAACACTTTGGGAGACCGAGGTGGAAAGATCGCTTGAAGCCAGGAGTTCGAGACAAGCCTGAGCAGGAGTGAGACTCCGTCTCTACAAAAACATAGAAGAATTAGCTGGGCATAGTGGTGCATGCCTGTAGTCCCAGCTGCATGGAAGGCTGTGGCAGAAGGATCGCTGGAGCCCAGGAGTTTAAGGCTACAAGAGCTATGATGACGCCACTGCACTCTAGCCCAGGTGACAGAGCAAGACCCTGTCTCGAAATAAAAAAAAAAGTAAGCTAAAGAAAAGAAAATGTTATTAAGAAACTCACAAGGAAGAGAAAATATATTTACGACTCATTAAGTGGAGGTGGATCATCATAAAGGTCTTCATCCTCATCGTCTTCACTTTGAATAGGCTAAGGAGGAGGAAGGAGAAGGGGTTGGTCTTGCTGTCTCAGGGGTGGCAGAGATGGAAGAAAATCCATGTATAAGTGAACCCGCACAGTTCAAACCCATGTTGTTCAAGGGTCAATTATAGTTACTTTTATTTTCACCTTCTATTTCTGGCAAGTGATAGCGGATTTCCATTTACAGTAGTGATAAAAATAGTTACTTTTAAATACATTTAAGGCAAAAAGTGAATGAGCTTAAAGGAAAAATAGTAAGTAAAAGTAATAAAGGGGGCACGAAGATATGGCAAAAATCATGAAGGTGGTTGTTGTCCTAGAGAGCCATGCAGGGAAGTCAGTTTTAGCTTGGACAGTCTGAATGGAGACAACCAAAGGGGCTCTTACCCTTCATTTGCTCCATGGCAGGGTATAGTGCCCAGGGCATAAGTCACTTGCTTGCAGGAAAACACGAGACCATTATCAAGACCATCTGGGCAAAATCCATACACCTGGCAACCTGGGATGGGTGTAGAAAACAGCTCCAGATACCAGGGAAACTCTTGTTTTTAGCCATCTGTCTTCACTAGGCCAGATTCCAAGTAGGTTTGGAAAATAGAAAATTATTCCAAAATGGATGATGGAGGAGTACAGAAACATTCACTATGATGCTACCCTGTAGAAGAGCCCATGTATTAATATTAATCAGGAGAGGCTCACCCTGCATATCAGTGGCTTATCAAAAGGAAGCTTTCTTTCTCACTGATGTGGAGTCCGTGGTGAGTCCTGCAGCTCTTCAGGGCAGCTCCCTTCCAACCAGTGAGGGAAGAATCAGGCTCCTTCCACCTTGCGGCACTATGACTTTAACCCATGGTTTCCAGACCACTTAGGCAAGGGGAGAGAGAGCTTGAAGGTTACAGAAGGGCTTACCACTAGGGCTTCCATACTAGAATTAGGAACCGTCAATTCTGCTTATTGTCCATTGGCCAGAAGTGGCTGGGAAATGTTTTCTCCCAAAAAGGAGAGGAAAACAGCATATCAGTGAGCATCCAGATGATCTAAAAGAGTGTACAAGCAGTCATTTTGGATTAAATTATGAACTAGCAGGAGAATCAGTGAAGAATTTAGAAAATATCACTGAGAGTATGAAATAAGCAACCTATATTTTCTTAGGAATACTTTGCCAGAAAGATCTTTGTTTTCCATCATTGGTGACTGAATTCTCCTTTAATATCCTTGGGCCAAGCTGCATATTTGGGGAGGTGCCTTATGTGTAAATCACCAATAGTCATTACCAACTTCTCCCTGGCTAAAGAGAAATTTAATTTAAAAAAAAAAAAAAGGCTGATAGAATGTATCCCAGAGCAATAAAACTATTTCCTCTCCAAATAATGAGTTAAAAACTTTGCTTCTATTCAGACGTTGACTTGATTGAATGAGTGATGATTCTCCATTGCCTCGTTTCTCTGGTCTTTACATTTCTGTACCATAAACTCCTTGCTGCCTTTCTACAATGGGTGTTTCTGTCCCCAGAGATTCCCTGTGTTCTCTTACTACACTTTAATCTTGATCAAAAGCCTATGGGATCCACTGAAACTAGAGGCTCAGTCTAACGTGTCAAGCCAATGCGTGTAAAAGTGGGAGTAGAATGACAAGGGGCCACAGAGAGGCTAGTGTGGCTGGTGATAAGCAAATCTTCCAACTAGATTTTCCCACTATTTCCCACTGATTCTTAGTAACACAGAGAGAAGAAACATGCCAGAGGGAATTACCCTACCCCAGCAAAACTGCAGTCTTTCTTCCTTGTTCATTCCTTGGCTTGGCTTAGCAATTATGAAGTAAAGATGGAGAAGTGCCTCAGCCTGATTTCACCAGGACTGTCTGAATGATTGGAGGCTCCAGGGGCCTGGACACCCTGAGGATTAGGGCAGGCTCTCATCCCATACACAAGGAAATGCAGAGGCAGTTTGGGAGTTACGGTGCTTAGTATTAAATATACAGTATGGCAGTCCTCAAGTGATTCCTAGAAATGCCCAATCCTTTGCGGAAGGTCCATAATTTGATATCCTGGCCTGGGGGGGGAGGGCAATTGCCCTCCACTTTAGCCACTCTGCAGTTCCTTTTCCTCACCTATGAATTAGGGATAAAAAATAATACCTAATTCAAATGATGGGTCTGGGAATTCAATGGGATAATGCAATAAAGCACTAACACAGGGCTCAATAAATAGAATCTCCTTAGTATTAGTTGAGAAAGAGAATATTCCTGAGCTGCAGGGTACAGTAGAGGGATTATGCAAAAGACAGGGGTTTTTGCCTTCCTTATTACCTCTGTTCCTATCTCTCTTTCTTAATTCATACCCAGCCTTCTCATCTCACATTGACTGCTCTTAAAATTCGGTCATTGCATTGAGATTAGTGAGAGAACCACACTGCTCCAAAACTTAGAGAATCAAATAAAAAAGAAATGAATATAAGCGGATTCAACCTAGACAGGAAGAGTCACGGATTTTACGATCCAACCCTAATAGAGCCCTTTTTCCTTCTCTACTGCAATCTTCCGCCTCTTACAAAGAGGCCCCTAATGTGGCGCATCATGGGTAGTTTTGAAATTCGAGTGAAATGGGATGTAGAGACCACAATCATGTCCACACACGACCCAAAGCCTCTGTTTGACCCAGCCTCTTCAGAGGAAAAAAGAATATTGCATCAAACTAAATGTGCTGGGACCTAGACCTTTAATTATACAGCTTTACCATCCTAAAGGAGGCCACCACTAATTTAAAATTGTCTGGCTATTGCCTACACAAGTAATGTTTGCAAGAGAACAGAGCAATCCCAAATCAGTCCATAATGACCAAGGTCTGCACCACTTACTGCCCCCAAATAGCTAAACCTAGACACGAATCACCTTATTTCCATCCTGTGGGCTTGTGATGTAAACTATAAAGTAAACTTTCATTGATGAAGACTGCAGCCTCTCTGTAAGACATCCTGTTAGCCAGCCATTTACCCTGCTTACTTCCACTCGGATAACATTTAGTAACTACTGATCCCAAGGAAAAGCTTGCTCAGAGAGCATAACTCATTCAGAAATTGCTAGCAAGAATTGTATTATAATAATGCCTTTATTTTAAAAAGTAGATTCTTTACTGTATACGTTTACAAAAGCTAATTTGTAACTTTTGGTGCTGCTGGGAGCTTTGGAAAAAAGTCATGACTTGCTCCTTTTGACAAAGAGTAATAATGGCCTAATATTTGGCCTGATGACACAGCGTCTGTTAGGATGTTTTATAATCATTTACTCCTTATGAAAAAAAGTAATCACTTAAAAGGTAATGCTGGTCCATTGCACAAATTTTGGAGAATGTGACAAGAAGACTGAAAACCCATAATCCCACCACCCAGACAATAGCAGCTAACATTTTGGTGTGTTTTCCTTTGTTTATGTATGCTGACTAGAATAGTTAAAACCTTGCTGTGTACACACCTTTTTATGCTACTTTTTACACTTAATATCAGTGCTAATGATCATTTAAAACATCTGTGAAGATCTTTTTTACAGTTTTATTCCTTTTCAGAAGGTTGTGCTATCATTTACTTATGCATTATTTTAAAGTTGTATATTTAGGATATTTCCAGATTTTCTGGTCTTATAAGCAATGCTATGTTGAACATCTTTATGCATACATTTCTGTTGGCATTTTAAACTATTTACTTAAAATAGACTTCCAGATGCCAAATTATTGAGCAAAGCATATGCATATTTCATAAATGTTTGCTTCTAATATGTAGCATACATACAAGCTCACTGGTCTTACTTATTTTTAAGTTGAAAAATTATGTTTGGCTGTTCTTAACACTGAAAAAAATCATACAGTTGAAATTAAGTTTTAGTTCCATATGAAATGGGATAATCAATACCTAATTATCAATTTTAGATATTTCTTCAGCAAAGACTAATTACTTATATATTTAATTGATATGGTTTCTAACTAGGGATCTACCTAATTATAAATCTAGGCACCAAGGTAGGATTAAGGGATGAAGCAAATCAGATTTAGGGATGGGAGCAGGGACCAGTGAAGAGGCAAGCAGGAACCCCAAACTCCATTCATCCCTTGAAAGCATTTTGGCATCTGCACCACCCAGTGAAACAGTATCCACTCACCTAGCTCCTGAGGTGTAGGATGTGTTGGCAGGGCAGGAGGGAAAACACCAGCTTCCTCTCTCCAGATAGAGAAGGGCCACTAGGCCAGAAAGCATGGCCAGGGCCTCCATGGCTTCCAGAAACCTCCTCCTATTCACAACCCCTCTTCTGCTAGAAGAGAGAAGGTGCTTCTGGTTTGCAACCCTCACAACACTTGCCGAGGATTGCCCATGCAGCTTCCACCTCTGTCTACAGAACCCCCACCCTTTAGCATTTAATGTATGAGGAAGCAATCAGGTGGCAATCAGGTGGTTCTGGGCAAGGTTAGTAGATATGTCAGGCCCGCAGGGAGGCGGCAAGTCTTACCATTGGAATTTCCTAAACTCACCTCTTAGGAATGTTTATGAATGAGGGAACATTCATTCATTCCTTTCTTTTATTCATCCATTCATTTCTCAGTTTGTTCTTTTATTCAGAAAATAGTTATTGGATCCTATCTACCACCATGCAGGAGCTACTGTACTGGGCATGGAGGACTCAACAGTAGACATGATGACTGCCCTGCCCTTGTAAGGCTTATGGTCTAATCAAAGAGGCAAGGAATTAAACAAGCAATGGCAACACAGAGGACATGCAGGGCTGTGACAGAATATGCAAAACAGAGGCCTGATGGCTCACCCAGAACAGAAACGACCCAGGCACAAGGAGAGGGCTGCAGGGTAGCCAAAGGCAGGGAGAAAACAGTCTAGGCAGGGAGGGTGTATGTGCTGGGAGTCCAACTGCCTGAGAGACCAGGCTAAGTTTGCTCCAGCTCCTACTCACAGCCAGGAAGACTGAGCATTGCAGCAGGAAGGTGCCAACTCTAGTCCAACTCCGACATTTGACAGCGGTAGGAAGTGGGGCCCAGAATGGGAAAGGGCTCGCCCAAGATCCCAAAGGGGGTTGATTTTGTGCAAGGTCTGCCACAGGCTACACCAGCCAGGTGCTGGAGTTTAGCTCAGGTAACTTTCCCATAGGGGCTCCATATGTACATATTTGTGTGTATTAAATATGTATGTTCTAGATAATAGTAATACAGACACAGATGTAATAGTAACCTTTGTGTTCAAAGAGAAGATGTTTGATTTCATTAGTATCCCTCTATGAATTAGGCTGAAGTCCAATATTTGAACTGCATTAAATAAATATAATAGTCAGGGCTAGAAGAAGTAGCTGCATTCATAACTTTGCCTCCCAGCTGAGAATCACTTTAAGACAGGGTGGCCGATACCATTATTTGTGCATTGTGTGAATACATGTGCAAAGATGAATAGTGAGTGCAGGAAATTATGGTGAAAATTTTAAATCGCTGCTCTTTAGCCACAGGCTGAAGCCCTCAGCAGTCAATGGGGACGGTCCCCAAATGGGAGAAGGCCCAAACGAGGATGAAGCATAATGTGATTATACCTTTCTCACATTTCCTTAACAGTCCTGAGACTGCAGACTCCTACTCTTTTGTATCTTTCTTTCCATCCTGCTAGCTGAACCATGTTAATGTATGTCAGAGCAGTCCTTGCGTTTTTCCTATCAAACCTGTTAAAAGGGGAAGAAGGTTCCTGTTGTTAATTGCAGGGGATCTCCCACTCTTTGTTTCAAGGAAAGTTTAAACAAAATGCTCACCCACTCTGGGGCTTTAAACAAAGTTCAAACAGAACAAAGTTCTCCTGCCAAGGTTTAAGGCAAATTTCCTCTGTCCAGATGGCTTCCTCAAGCAGGCCAGCGTAAGAACCAAGACGCTCACCCTGCTGCCTTTTAATGCCTCTCCTTGATTGTTGCTAACGATCCCCAGCTGTCCTGCCTTGCTAGCTCCTTAACCTCTTTCTGCTGGCCACATCTGCCTGCAGCGCTGTGAGGGGCAAAGGAGATGCTGACAAAGGAGGCATCCAAAAGATGCTTTGGAGGGCTGTCCCTGAGGCAACACATGTGGGGCCACGCACTGGGGACTTGATTAGAATTAGTTTCCCACAAGAACCTTCAGGAAAAAACTTGAACGTCGTATTTTATATCAAGTAAACAAACCTGATGATGGGAAATGCCACTAACTGTAGCAAACCCACCAAGAATTCAGGGGTATGGCCATTATACTTGGCAGGTTACTTTCCCTATCCATTAGTCCACACATGTACTGGGCAGCAGCCCAGATTGGGGTGGTAGCCATGAGAATTCTGACTGTGTTCCAGCAATATGTGTCCACTCACTCACTGCCCTCCCCAGCTGCACCCTGCACTCCAGCCCATCACCAGTAAGGCACGTTCACTTTCCATCTGTACCAGATAGAAGCGGGTCACTTCCTCGTCCTATATTGATTTAATGCTTCCCTCATTTTTTTCTGTGTGTCCTGTAGGCATCTGGCTATGTTAGCCAGTACCCAGAGTCAGGGGCAGGGTCTTACTATGCAAGCCTGCCCGGAGGTTCATTCAATTAAACATTAAAAAGTGCTTTTTTGATGATATCACCCCATAGGGTACATGATAGTTTGATAGTCAAATCCACTTCATCTATGTTAGCCTAAGTTCCCTTTCTATGCCCTGTCCCCTTCTTTCCCTAGATCCTGTTTCTTCAGGGAAACAAGCCCATTGTCTTTAGCCCTAAATCCACACATTTGGCTGACTTAGCAAGGTTTTTGTTCATTTTGTTCATTGCTTCCTTGTTTTAGCCCATGTTAGGATATTACCAAATATTCTTTTTTTCATTCAAAATATTGGGGAAAAAAGCTTGAGCTCCTTGGCTTAGCTGGCAAACCCATGGCATGAGGCTACAGGAGGCACAGGATGGTGCAGGGGCAGGAAGACAGCGGGCTTTGCATTCAGACCCAGGTTATGGTCTGTTACTTGGATTCCTTGTCCTGTAACAGTGGCCACATTTGATGGCATAGCTGAGACTTTGCCTTATCATCCGTGAAATAAGAGGACAAGCTCTGGCTTTAGGGGTCATTGTGGAAATTAGAGATAATACATCTAAAGCTCCTAGCCTGGTGCCTGGCATGTAATTCGCACTATGGGAACTATTATTAGATGTCAAAAGTTCTTTTTTTGGAGGGGGGTCTTTTTTTCCAGTTTTATTGAGGTATAATTGACAGAAAAAATCCTATAGACTTAGGGTATACAACATGATGTTTTGATACACTTATGCAATGTGAAATGATTACCATAATCAAGCTAACTGACATATTTATCATCTCACACTGTGTGTGGGGCAGGGGGGGTAAGAATACTTAAGATATACTCTCTTAGCAAATTACAAGTATATGATACATTATTATCTATAGTCACCATGCTTTACATTAGATTTCCAGGATTTATTCATCCTGCATAACTGAAGTTTTGTATCCTTTGACCAATATCTCCCCATTTCCCCCACCCCCACCTGCTGGCAACCACCATTCTACTCCCTGCTTTTATGGATTGCACATGTAAGTGAGATCATGCAGTGTTTGTCTTTCTGTGTCTGGCTTATTTCACTTAGCATAATGTCCTCCAGGCTCATCCTTGTTGCAAATGGCAGGATTTCTTTCTCTTTAAAGGCTGAATAGTATTTCATTGCATATATATACCACATTTTCTTTATCCATTCATCTATTGACAGGCACTTAGGTTGTTTCCATATCTTGGTTTTTTGAATAATGCTGCAGTGAACATGTGTGTGCAGATATTTCCTTGAGACACTGATTTCATTTCCTCGGTATATATACCCAGAAGTGGGATTGCTGGATCATATGGTGGCTGTATTTTTGTTTTGTGAGGAACCTCAATATTATTTTTCATAATGGCTGTACCAGTTTTGATTCCTACCAACAGTGTATAAGAGTTCCATTTTTTCTACACCCACCAATATTTTTTTTTCATTTTTTTAATTTCAGAATTTTATGAGGGTACAAATGTTTTGGTTACATGGATTGCTTTTGTACTGTTTGAGTCAAAGTTATAAGTGTGCCCATCACCCAGATAGGATATACTGTACCCGTTAGGTATGATATATTTAGTAGAAACGAAAGCCAGCTTCTTCCCAATATGTGGCCATTTTGTCCACAAGGAGATGATATGGAAAAGAGTGGTTTGGTTAAAAAGCAAACTGCCAACAGATGCAAAGTGGCTGGTGACCAGGGTCTGCTCACCCACAGTGGCCCTGAGGTGGGTGGGGAACACTCCCATAGTCCCTCCATCCACCCTTGAAGTTTTTTATGCATTAGGACAATCCACCAGACCTCAGCTCCACACCTACTTCTGATTACAATTTAAACTACCAACCAGGTTAGCAAGGGCAGAATAATATCTTCCAAACCCCATCACGGATTTGACCTCGTCCTCGTACACTTGGTGCCTAGAGCATACCTGGCTATAAGGGGCAGCATACAAATATCATCCTGCCCAGAAAAGGAAATCCTAAAATGAGGCTTCCCAATATATAGTTCAATTTTTGTATTGACTCTTGCTCCCTGCTCCCAACAAAAACTCACTGCAAATGATGCAAATACTTGACTGTCTTCCCTCTTGTAGGTGTAACGCCCTTACCCTGTTGGTCCTACACACATGTCCTAAAGTGTTAGCAATGAAAAGCAGGACCCAAATGCCATACAGGGCCATCAATAGTTACAGACTATAAAAAAGCCTTTTGACAAAAGTGAGAGCAACATGGAAGCAGAAAGCTTGACTTTCTCACACTGTCCCAGGAAATGCAAGAAAAGCTGTTTTGAGCCACTTCCTAATCAATGATATATTGATGAAATATGTTGTATAATATTAGAGGCAAGTCCTCAATAGACATTATTTCACTACTAGAACGATTGCTGAACAGTCATTTCTGGAGTGCCATCAGGCACAAAGAAAGGAACAGGCAAAAAAGTTTAAAAGCAGATCATTCCTCATACAACACAACACCCCCATATACACATGACCACTATCAAATGCATTCTAGATTTCACTAGTTTATATTTCCCATACTTTCTTCAAGTTCTCGACATCACTTATCCTTAAAGAGGATTATGATGGAGCTTCACTCCATCCATGTGCATGTACATGCCCCTCCTTAAAGGGAAAGCAGAATTATCACTTGTCCCTTCTCCCAGCCCTGAACTTCCCTCTCCCAGGGATCCAGAGATTTCCATGCATCCATTAAGCCCCTCCAAAATCTGCATTCTATTCAAAAGAACAACTATGTGGTATTACATTTTTGTGACTATAAATAAAACATTGTGTAATGAAGAACCAACAATAGTAATAAGTCCTATAACAAAATAAAACAGCAGCAGCTGCAGCCCGAAACAGATGGTGAGGGACCATACCCAGAAAGCAGCAGCAGCCTTTGTGCTGACTGAAGGCAACAGAGGCACATGGGGCACTCCCTGAGAAACCCCCTTGGGCCTCTATGACTTGCCCAGAAGGTCTGCCCTCCAAGCAACAAGCACAAAATCAAAGAGACAGCAGTGTGAGAGTCTATTTTGATCCATTTTCCTCTCCAGCTTGGCCACCTGCACTGGGTGACATCCTCACAGGACCAACCTATTGGCAGGTTCTGGCACCACCAGTGACTCAAGCCACTGCCTAAGAGCACATAGTCCTACACATGTACAGACCTTAGCTGACATGTTTCCAGACACCTGGCTTGGCCTGATGTTCCCAGAGTCAGCACTGGTGTCCATGTACCAAGGTCAGCACAACAGGGTGGGAAGTCTGCAGGATGATGTCCCATCCAAGGTTATAGAGACCAGACGAGGAGGTCATAGCAACTCCAGGTCTTGTCTGCCCATGGACTTAAGATAACAACAATGTTATTCTTCCCTTCTGACAGCTATGAGGGAAGGAGGGGGTTCCTTGGGGCAAATGTTGCAGATAAGATCAATTAGGCAAGGAAAGGCAAGGGTTGGAGAGGAAAGGTTGCCCCTCCGTTCCTCATGGGCCACCCTGCCTCTAAGGCTCCCCTGCAGACAATAAGCTGTGGCTCACACAAATGCAATTGCAAAGGGTGTTACTTTTTTCATTTTATTTGTTTTTTAAAAAATCTTTAAAGGCAATTATAGAAACAGATTTGTTATAGACAAATTTAGTGTCATCAAAAATAAACTTTAGCAAAAAAAGAAAAAATGGAATTGATCATATAACAGGCAAATAGTAATATGACTGGACCCTTTGTTAATGTCACATTTTAAAGCTTTCACTTGCTGAGCTATTGAATAAGGAGATCATGTTGTAGTCTTATAGTAATTTAAAAAAAAATTGGGTTAGAACACACACGAAAGAAAGTGACACGTTCTTGGGCAAGTCTGAAAATCCTGTTTGCCTGCAGAGTAACAAAGGTAGGAGTAATGAGGGCATTTACTTAAGCTGGCTCCCCTGGGAAAGGCACAGAGCAGACTAAACTGGGTGACACAGATACATGTGGACCTGGCCCGGGGGTGTGAGGACAGAAGAGGAATTACAGACCAAGACCAAAAAAAGAAAAGTAAAGAAACTTTCCCATCAATAGTAGAACTGAGAGTTCCTGACACAGCAAGTTTCCTTCCTCCTGTCCTCCACCCAAGGGCTGTCTTGATCATTTGAATTGTGTGGACAATTGTGTGAACAGCACACCAGTCTTCCGGCCTGTCAGTGATCCTGCTCCTATCAAAGAAAACGGAGCTGATAGCATAATGGTAAGAACTGTCAGCAGCGCTCGCTGAAGTGAGTTAACATGAACTAGTTGGGACTGCCCACCTCTGTCTGCTGGCAAGCATCAGGATATATTTGGAAGAGGAAAAGAGAGAGGAGGGAAGAGAAGAGGGAAAAGAGACAGGCTGTTCCAAACCAGCATTAGGCTGCAGCCAAGTCTTTTCCAGAAAATGGAAAATCCTTCTTTAAAGTAAAATCTTCATATAAACTCGGTTTTCCCATCTCTCTTCCATTCCTTTCTCTTTCTGCCTTTTCTCTTTTCTCTCTTTCCTTTGGTATCAGCCAAAGGACATGAAATGGCTTGAAAGCAATCCAAAACACAAAATTTAAAAACACAAATTATGGTGGAAATTCAGAGGCAGGGATAATACACTGTACATTACAATGGAAAGCGGAGGCCTAGGGAAACTTAGAATGCACACGTGCAGGCCGAAGCCCTCACAGGTATGCAAATTGAGCTCCAGATTTTTCTCTGAAACCTTTGGTAGCCCAAGTGAAATATGACATCCAAGTACATGTTTTTTATTGCTCATGTTAGGACTAGGAAAAATGGGAAACTAATTCTACTCCTTGAACCGTGTCTGACTGTAAATATATTCAGCAGTAAAACTGTGGTTTCCCATCTGCCAAACAAGAAGTGTATCTGTTCCATACTTCACAGTAATACATGTAGTGAGATATCTTTCACAAAGAACTCATCATGTAAGATAAGCAGTAGGTATTTTTCATGGTGATTTGGAACAAAAAAGCATGGCTGGATATTAAGTATGTAATATCAAACATGTTACTTATTCATAAAAAAAAGATCAGGTTCTGCCTCATTAAAGTCTAAGCCTATTTGATTGCTGCTGGGGCTTTTGTTTGTTTTGTTTTGTTTGCTATAATTATTTGGTAGGGCAGGATTACAACTCTATCCAATAACTCTGGAGAAGATTTAATTAAAGCAAATCATTCTACAGTGATTATTGGGGAACATGTACCCATTCTTCATTTTGAAAAGACTATACATAGCTACTCAAGAAAATAAGTAACCTCAAAAGGTAGGAAAGATCCATTCCAGATTCCCATCTTGGAATCTTTCTTAAGTTTCAAGAGAAAATTTTCTGGTAGGAGTTGTTTAAAAAGCAAACAAAACTCTTCTGTGGCCTCATTTCTACATCAGCCCTATCCAGAAGCACACAGTTCAATGGAGAGTCACCAAATCTGAATTCTCAGTATTAACTTTGCCTGGAAAAACAGTTGGCACATCACTTATTATATTGTTGTCAGATATTATATTACTAAGATTGACATTATAGTGGCCTATGTCTGAAATTATTAGCATAATTTATTATTCCATATTATTGCTTAAGTATTAATATATTGCACATAGCACAGAGCCTAGAACATAGGCACTTAATTATCAAAACAATTAATTATAAAACATGAAACAGGAACAAAAGGTAAAACAACTAGAAAGAATAAAAATTATGAGTTGAAAATGATAGGATAAGTTACTAAAAAAAATGGAAAATGTAATAGAAGTAATAACATAGCTTAGAAAATTGTCTGGATACAAGAGAACAATTTTTTTAAATTGCCAAGATTCCTATATAATTTAAACAATTTACCATTAAGAAAATATAATGGGAAAAGCTTTTCCATTCAAAATTGCAATCAGTAATAACCAAATAAAGAAAAAACCCTAACCAACTACATAGCTATGCTAATCAAAGGTAAATTCACTGATTTATGAATATGAATTGGCAATTATAAGTTACCAAATGTTTGTGAAAAACGAGTAGCAGAAAGAGAAGGACTAATATAAATAAACAGAAACTGACCCCAGAAGAAACAGAGACAGTTCAAGGAATCACCAAAACAGTAATTTGGTACTCTCAGAGACATTTAAAAATGTCACATCCATTGAGGAAAAAAAAATCTTGTGTAAAAAGGAGGAGAGAACATGACAAAGCTACACAAAACAAAAAATGTGCCTGTCAAAATGAAATATGTAGAAACTAAATAGTAAATTAGATGGGGCAAAAGACCAAGTTAGTGATCTAGACATTTAAATTCAGATGCTATCCTAGAACGTAGAGCAAACATGCAAAGAGATAGAAATACGAGAAAAAAATGGGAGGATAGATCTAGAGTTTTCCTCTCTAGTTTAAGGGAAAAATTATATAATGTAAATAATCAAAAGAAATAATAAAATATAATTTTATTTGTGAGAAAAATCACAATGAATGGGCCCTCCAAATGAGGGACAAGATGAATGAAGAAGAGATTCATGCTTAGACACAACGTTGGGAAGTTTCAACATTCTTTGGATAAAGAGAAAATTCTAGTGGTTTCCAAAGAAAACGATAGATTACCTGCAAGGAATAAAAATCAGACTGACATCAGATTTCTCATCACCACACTAAATTCAAGAAGAAGAAGAAACGACGCCATCAATTTCCTAAGGGAAATCTGTTTGAATCTAAAACGCCTATTGCCCCGCCAAATTACCAATCAAGGGTCAGTAAAGGCATTTTTAAACATGCAAGAACTCAGAAATATTACCAGCCAAGAATCCAATACAAATATCTTTTACTCAAGGAAATAAAAGAACAACCCCAAAAAAGAATTTTAAAAGAAAGAAAATGACAGGAGAATCAAAAAGCAGCGCCATCAGATTATGACCCAGAAGGAGTGTAAGAAGCGGAAAAGAGCTAAAAGAAGATCCCCTGGACCTTGACACTTGAGACCATCTATTCTGAGCAACATGATTTTTGTCACAGGATTGCCTTTCCTTCAAAATGGGCCCAATCAAATGACTTAGTTCTTTCTGTTTTGGGGGCTTTAATTTTTAGAAGAAGTTTTTAGAGCACTAACAGTACAGCTTAATTTTATCAATGGAAAAAATGTAAATGACATAAACCTTGACAATTTAGAAATGATAGAAATCAAAAGTCGAAGCAGGAAAGGGAAGTGAGAGGTAGTAAAATGCTCTTGACTCCTCACGGAGGGTGTAACATACATTAGAATGTGATAAAGCAGGAAAGAAAGTTTAAATGTGAATATGTTAGGTAACAAAATAATGAATGTCCTTGATCAACATGGCCAAATGAGAACAGGCCCCTCTTCCCTCCCCAAATTCAATAAAACATAAAGGAAAATGAAAAGGTGCAAACCCACAATATCACAGAGAACTGACGGGAGGGGAACTCTCAGAACATGAGAGATTTCAGAAAGTTTCTGAAAGATGGAGGGACAAGTAGTGATAATTAAAACAGTAAAAGGAACCTCAATCTAGAATTCAGGGGGAAGAAGGTGCAGTGGAAGAGGGAGCAGAGCATCCTGGGTGCGAGAAGGTGTGACAGAGCACAGGAATGAGAAAAATGGCTCAACGGGAAGATTAATTGAGGTCTTAATCTGGAAGACTTACCTGCTGTGCCCCCACATCCCAATGCTGTCCCCCGGCTGACAGACAGGCCCTCCCCGCCAAAACCGTAGGGTTCTTTGCTAAATGAAATGAACTCTCTGAGGAGAACTAGGGAAGCCAACGTGAAGTCCCCTCATTCTGGTATTTGGGGGATATCCAGGGTCCCCATGCTTTACATCTAAAATAAACAAGCCCCTCAGTCCACAGAACTGCCAGACAGCCTCTCTACACAGCCCCCTGTGCCCTCAAACTAAGTGTGAATGGTTGGAATAGATGGACAAGTGAAGTGCAACAGCAGGATAAAAGAAAGCGATCAAAATAAACCCTTGAAAAACAGATCCCGGGGAAACAAAGGCTTCCAACAACTGATAACAACTTAAAAAAGAATCTTCAATAAATATTCTCAGATTTTTAATGTTTTATTGAAGTATAAAAAACATACAGAAAAATGAATTGATCATAAATGTACAGCTCAATGTGACATCACAGAGTAACTACCACCCACCTACCTACATCACCTAGGTTAAAAACAAAAAAACATTTCCAGTGCATCAGAAGCCCCTGTCACGTCCCTTCAGTCATTGCTCCCTTTCTCCTCCCCAAAGGAACCTGATTCCCAACACCATAAATTTGTTCTGTCTGTGTTTAAATTTTATATAAGTGGAAGCATATGATATGTATGTTTCTGGCTTCTTTTCACTCCACATTGTGTTCCCAGATTTATCCACACTGTTCTGTGTGGCAGTGGTTCATTCATTCCTATTGCAACATAGCGTTCCATTATAGGAATTCGTCACAATTTATTTATTCTGTGTTGCTGGTCATTTGGTTGTTTCCAGTTTTAGTCTTTTACACATTTTTACACATTTAGTCTTTAAACACTTTTACATGTGTTTTGGTGCACATATGACACATTTCTGTTGGATATAGCAACATATAGAAATGAAATTGCTGGGTCACAGGGCACTCTAAATTTCAACTTTAGTAGATAATAGCAAACAGTATTCCAAAATGATTGTAGCAATTTACACCCCCACTAGCAGCATATGAGATTTCTAGTTGCTCTTACATCCTTCCCAACCCTTGGTAAAATCAGTTTTTAAAAAAATTTAGCCATTCTGGTGGTTGTATAATGGTAGTTTTATTGCATTCTCTGATTACTAATGAGATTAAGCACGTTTTATATACTTATCAGATGTTTAGATATTAGACATATTTATTGAATATCTTTTTTTGTTCAATTACTATGCCATTCTCTTACCCATTTTGTTGTGTTGACTGTCTTTTTATTTTTGGTATTTGTGTGTGTGTATGTGTGCGTGTACACATATGTAGAAAGAGAAGTGTCTACATATTCTATCACAGATAGGAGCTCTTCCAATTACGTATATTGCAAATATTTTCTCCCACCCTGTAGCAAAAACAGAATGAATACCAGTCAATAGGAAAAGCAAGAAGCTGGAAGACATTAGATATGCAAAGTTCTATGCCTCATAACACGAAAGAACTCTTCAAGATCTCACCTTCTTTCCACCTTAAGAGAACCTTTGTGTGACACCTGAGAAGAGCTTCATTTAAAGGACTGAATCATGTTGGACCAGCAAAATAAGTTACCTACAGAGTAAGTCCCCATCTGGGCAGACAGAGCCCTCCTCTGGAACCTCCCGGCGTGGAGAGGTGAGTACAGGCTGCTACGTGGCGCGCTGGAGGTTCAGGCTGCGGTTGTCGTGCTCGTGTGACGCAGAGTCGAAGGACGGGGTCCTTGGCCTCGGCTGGGAACATTATCCTCAACTATGCTCTTTCCCGCACTCCTCACGTTCACTTCCAAATCACGCCACAGACACGTTCCTTTCCCACTTACACCGCCGCCACTTTGATCAAGCCACCACACCTGCCTGGACACCTACCCATTCCCCCGTTCTTCCCTTCCACGCTGGCCCCTCTACGATCCCTTCCCCACGTGGCAGCCGAGTGACCACGTTAAACTGATATCAAATGTGCGTTCTGCTTCGGGGGCTTCCTTTGCGCTCAGAATAAAATCCCACCCCTGCTTCAAAGCCCTACTGGATCTGGTTCCTTCTCCACCTCACCTCTCGCTGTCTGGCCCACTAGCCCTTGCCTCTGGTTTTCTTCCTATCCTGGTGTGTGAAAAGGTTGGTCCTAACTTGGGACCTCTGTGCTCACTGTTCCTCCCCTCCAAGTCTCCTCCCCCACGTGACTGGCTCCTTCCTGTCACTTTCTCAGAGAGGCTTTTCTGATCACTCAGTCTGAAGGAGCCACCTAGTCCCTGTCTATCACAAAACCCTACTTTTATGACACCTGAGGGTTTGGTTGTTGCTGCTGCTGCTGTTTACTTGTTTTGCTCACCTGTGGTTGAGTGTCTCCACATACTCACATGTCTCCATGACGGAAGGGCAATGTGTGTCTTCTCACCACCTCATAACAAGCACCCAGCATAATGCCTGACACAGAGAAGGAGCTCAGTAAATATCTGTTGAAGGAAAGAATGAATATTCAATCATTGTTGCCCCTGTAAGACCCCATTTGGGATCTATTGAAATCTAAATACTTGAAGAAATACAGTCTGTATAAGGGGTTGGATTTAGTAGTCTTTTAGGTAGTGTTAATTAATTATCAATTTCCATGTTGCTTTGCTAATTTTGCCCTTCCCCCAAAAAAGTGTTTGTTTGTTTAACTCTTAGCTATCTTTTCAAATTTAGATGTAGGATGGGTAGCTTGCTTTTCATACGCAAGGAAGAATCAAACTTGTCTTCACCTGGTTTGCAATTCCAGATGGAAACTTCCCACAACTGTTTCACGGGGCGCTCTCAAGTCCTTAAACTCAGGCAGTTTAACCAAGGATTTGAAGAAATCCTTTCTCCTACAGGACTTTATCATCTTCTAAATTTTATCCTTTGCTTTTGTGTCAGGCAGACTCAGCATTAGACATATTGAGAATTAGAATAAGCTCAAAGAAAAAATAGACAAGAAATCTAATTGTAGAGTAGACTTAAATGAAGATGAGCTAATTATTAAATACATGACATGCCTTGCCAGCCCCTTGGTTGAAGATATTTGTATAATTCGCCCATAGATATAGTTCTAACAATAATATCTAGCAGCTACCACGTATTAAAAATGCATTATGTGCCATGCAGCGGGTTAATCCTTACTTAGATAAAGATGGATAGATTGATCTTATCAGGGCACTAGATGAAGCCTGGAAGAATTCAGTTCTTATTGTATGAAATCAGATAATTCAACAGTTGGTGCCCTGATGTGAACTCAAATCAAAATGATGATTGTTGTCCCTGCTAAAATTACTTTGCCACGAAATTGGCAGTTGGAAAGTCTTAAAATTCCAAGGAATGACAGGAGACACAAAGTTGAATATAAAAACAATGCCTGCCTTCAAGTGGTTCACCTTTCTGAGTGAGAAAGACAAATAGATCAATTCAATCCAGAATGCTGAGGGCTATAACAGGAGTGAGTACAAAGCACTGTGGGAGCACTAGCTTATCCGAGGAAATGATGTTTAAACTGAGTCCCTGAAGGAGAAATAAGAGTCTGGGAGGAAGATTCTTCCCAGGCAGAGGGGACATCAAGTGGCAAGGACCAGCTGTGGGAAAGGGCATCGTTCACTAGGGGAACTGAAAGCAATTCAATATTGGCTAGAGGGCACAGCGTGTGCGGGTGTGGCAAGACATGATATTGAGAAGTCAACAGAGTCCAGACCATGAAAACTTTGTAAGCCAAGCTCAGCAATTTGGGATTCATCCTGTGGGCCATGGGGAGTCCCTGAAGAATGCAAAGCCAAGGAGTGATTGATCAGAGCTGTGTTTAGAAAAATCACTTTCAAGGGGCAGGTCTGGAGGCAGCAGTGGGCAAGCAGTTATAAGGAGACCATGATGAGGGTATCATAAGCCAAATTAGAAGCAATAGAAATGACGAAAGGAGGAGGAGAGGGATATAAGGAGAAATTAAGGATGATTCCCAGGTTTCCAGATGACCATTCCAGAAGAGAATATTGCACTTTGCAATATATGAGCAAGAGCACTTCCAAGTCAGGAAAGGTATGTTCATTTGTTTTTAAGACTCTGAATTCCAGCAATCCGTAATTACAGTGCTGCTAATATGATCAGGGGGCTTGACCATAGTTAAGAGGAAGCTCTACACTCCAGTTTCTTATAGTGGGGGAATTCATTTCATCTGAGAAGGAAGAGGACTTGAAAGGAAGTTAACCAGAGGCAGCAGCTGATTACAGTCTAGGGAGAGGACTAGGGAGAAGAAAATTAGATGTTGGTCAATTTAAAGAATAGAGCCTCCTAGCAAGGAAGCAAAGGGAAAATTGAATAGAATAGAATGATTAGTGTTAATGGGATGTCACTTGGGTGAGCCATTCCCAAAGGGAGGTGAGCTCAAGGTGGAACTGATAGAATGGGTTGATTTGCTGAGAAAGTTATTATGCGAA
Organism: Daubentonia madagascariensis; assembly: GCA_023783475.1. Taxonomy (NCBI): domain Eukaryota; kingdom Metazoa; phylum Chordata; class Mammalia; order Primates; family Daubentoniidae; genus Daubentonia; species Daubentonia madagascariensis. Next base: position 55,813,882 of record JAKFHU010001815.1, on the reverse strand, counting down.
AAGGTCAGCATCAAAACTTAGGCTCTGTACCTTAGTTAAGTTGGCTCAGAAACATCTGAGGTGTCATTGAAACTGTTTCCTGTTAGGGAATCCTCTTCAACCAATTTGCAGAACTCACCTAAGACCTGTGCGGAAAGCTGCAGCTCTTGCATAAGTGGTTGTTTTGCAGACTGAGATATAAGGAGGACCAGAAATGCTGAACTAATTCTGAACCAGCCAACCACTGCGAGAGGTTCGAAGGGGTGGCATACGAAGGAAAATCCCCAAGAAACAAACATATACCGCTGCTTACAAGGCTTCTGTCTTGAACCCTAATGTTTTCTCCTGGTAAAATGGACTAGACAAAGAGAAGCCGGGAGGCTCCTTTTTGCCTAGAAGTGGTGTCCTGAGGTCTGGAGAAGTTCTCCAGTTGGGTTTTAAAAATCCCCACAGATCTGAAGAAGTATTCTTAGGGGGTCCTCAAGTTCTCTACAAGATTTTTTTTTAAATTTTGTGTTTCTACTTAAGTATTTGTAAAAATTAATATAAACATATTTTGGATTATCTTCATAATTCCTTAAAATCCAGTCCTGCCCTGCAGTGCCAGCCCTGCCTTTGTTTCTAGTTTACAATCACATTGGTGGCAAATACTACTTTGTTGCCATGGACTAATGAATGGGAAAAAAACAGAAAAATTATGCAATAGAAGTTCTTTTCCAAGTAATGCTGGAGTACTAAGGTAATGCTAAGGTGTGTAAGTAGCTGAGTAGGTAATACTTAGAATGCTAAAGTAATTCTACGGTAACACTAAGACGATAGTCAGGAAGAAAGAGCTGTATCCTGCCTTAACAAATGACAAGACATATCACCTATCTTCACCAGAATTGCCCCAGGGGAGAACTCAGGGGACACACCGGCAAGGCAAGCAGGAGGAAAGGTTTGTGAACACAGCAAGGGGGCTGGTGGGGCACGGCTGAAAGCATCAGAGATTAGAGTAAAGAGGGGTAGAGGAAGCTCAAGTTCAGATGGCCCAGGAGGACCAGAGAGGAAGGTGCTCGGGAGACCTTAAATACGTGGCAGGAACTTTGTATTAAAGAGAATCCTTCTGGAAGGTAGGATGTAACCTGGTTCTTTTTTTCTTCTGAGCCTCTTCAGTCTTAGTTTTGTCATGTTGTGCATTCAATAATGCCAAGGTTTGAGTTGCATCTTTAGTATAAATTCTTAAGGCCAGGGTAACTTTTTTTCAGGCTAGACAAAAAGTGCTTTTGCACTTTTTCGGGTTCTTTCACTTGTGTAATGAGGAGAAGCATGTAGCTAAATGTCACTCCCAGGCCAACATTAAATTTATTCATTTACTTAACAAACATCGACTGAGCATTTATTCTGTGCTAGCCACTAGGATACAATAGAGAACAGAAGTGGCTCAGTCCCTGCCCACGTGCAGCTTTCTACACAGTCTAGTAATCTAAGGAATGGCTGACATTGCTGGGCCATGCTAAAGGTATAAAAGCTCCTCCTTATCCTAACACTGCACTTATTTTTTAAATAAAAATAATAAAATTAATGCCAATGTACTCGTAAGTCAGTAGCACCAGAGTTTATTTTGATGGTCTCTAGTACTTCCCCCTTCAAAGAGCAGCTCACACTCCAGCACCAACAGCATCACCAGGCAACTTCTTAGAAATGCAGAATCCAGAGCACACCCTGGACCTGCTGATCAGAATCTCCATTCTGTTACTCAAGTGATCCTTATGCACATCAACATTTGAAAAGCCTCCTTCTCTTAAAATGTTTTAAGAGAAATGGCGGTCTTTACCTGTGAGGATAAATCTGAAATATTTTATCTGTATTATTTGGAAATAATAATTTAGATTTGATTATTGTTTCTCTGGATGAGCACTATTTCAGTGGGTCTTGGGCCAGCCAAAGAAAAGTGTGTCTGGTTAATAGTCTAAAAATAAATTCTCAAGTTCCCTTTACAACTTCTGCATTTCTCATACTTAGTTTTTAACTTTTACTTCCAAATGGCCTATTGAAGGGAAAAAAGTCTTGATTGCTTTGACTTCGCTCCAATAAGTTATGAAACTTTTAACTTTGGAATTCACTTATTGAGAATATTCATTAAGATTTTAAAACAATAATAATAATCACAAGTCTGATTATTTACCACTAAAGCCTCACAGTTGAAATATTTCAAAATTAAGAACAATTATTACAAAAGTTTTCTGCCAATTATAGTAAAGATATGTATTCCTTATTATCAGCTATAAAAATAATCAAGGGAATTAATAAGCAATTTTATCTTTATATAAATGCCTATGTGGGGAGGGAAAGAGAGAGAAAGAAAGAACAGTTGCCAAACAGTGCTAAATAAAACTATTTCAAGACTCTCGTTGTTGAACACTCAAACAACAAGGAAAGTCAGAATTGTTTGGAAAACACTTTGTCAGTTCTAAACCCTTCACGACTTCAGACTACATTCTCCTGCGTCAGGGCTTTCTCCCCAACCTTTTCTATCACCTGTAAGGCCTTCTCCTTACTGGCTACCTACATCTCAGATTATCCCAGGTGTCTTTTACTTCTCTCTTTCCGGGCCTTTGACTACTAACACTCCCATACAGCATCACACTACTAACTGACACATTAAGACATTCAACTTTATATTTTTTGCTGCTAATATTTTAAGCTCTATAACGCAGAACTTCAACTATAGAGACATAAGAAAATTCTGAGCACATAATAGCTACTCAATAAATACTCATCAGTTGATTGGTCAACTATGTAAAACTATACTTGAATTGAAGGAACAAGGGTAAGAAAAGTCCTCATGTTACCTAATTTAAATGAAGCTGAAAATGAATAGAATTAACAAGATTCATAACAGGCACCTGGCCTAAGGTCAAGAGATTTAAGGGTTTCACGGTATTTGGTTACTCTTTTTTTGGTCAGTTTCCCCTTCAAATTAGCTAAAGAACTAAAAAATTTATAAAAGGTTCTTTTCAAAGTGTGTCTGTACCCACAAATTTTATCAGTATTAGTAACAACCTTATGAGCACAATCAAATGGGAGCTATAAATAAAAGGAACATTCTAATAAGAATTTACAGGCATGTGTCTATCATCTAAGAAGACATAGCTCAACTTGAAACTTTGTCTACACATGACTCCATGGTTGACCCCAAAAAGCCCAAAATTAATTTAAAAATTTCCCATTAACTATTCTTTTCGATATTTTATAAATCTTACACTAAATCTTCAAAGTTCACTAAAAGTCCCATCTCTTCCATGAAGCTTTCTTTTACTCCTACAGAAAACCGCCACCTCTCTCCTCTATAAACGGCAATTAAACTGAGATTTCAAACCACCTAAAAGAGTATTTATTCTCATGAATACTTTGTGTTTCAGTTTTATCTCCCCAACTAGATTAAAAACCTTTTGATATATCTATACAGAGCTAGGTACATAGATACACAGAAAAATTTGCGAATCAAGCAGAAAATTCTTTAGTCATAGCTACTAAAGAAAGACGATATTTGCTCAAGTATAGTAGAAAAGGAGGTTTTGGAAGTGAATTAAAGTCCTAAATAAGAAAGGTGGATAATTAGGAAATGTCAAATAAAAATAGTGTATAATTTTGTATCTCAAAAAATGTTTGGGTCCACAGATTTTTCTGAAACTCATTGGGCATCAATTTAAAATGCCTATGCTTATGAACACAACATCTGAGCATGAAGCATCAGTTCAGAAGGCACACGAACTCTACTTGCAGACCAGAATCAGAGAGTCTAATACATTCAGCTCACAGTTATAGTTTTCCAAAACCAAATGCCTAATCTTTTAATGCTGGCCAGTCCTCATAAAACAGCCATCAGCCTATCAAACATAATGGAAGAATTTTTAAAGTTCCTGGAATAAATGTCACTCTGAGTATATTTTTTTCTCGTCCTATGGGAAAACAGCACAAGACTCAATTTTATTAGAGAACTATGACGTTCCAAATTTCGTCATAGTCAGCTCCTCCTTAGCACCCAGACAGTCCCTGCACCTCACCCCACCATCTCCCGTCCCCTGTTCCCAGTGATAGGGGGAGAAAAAAAAAGAACTTCGCCCAAGTTCTGCTGACGTCAATGGGGTGTTTGCGTGCAAAGACAGTCTTGCGGATGGATTCAAGACTGTATGTTGTAACTTTTCTTAAGGCCCCAATTATTCAAAAAAACCTCACTTCTAAAGGGAAGTATCAAAAAATCCAGAATTCTCTTTCAAGGAAAAAGCAGTGAGCAAATCTTACAATAACTTGATAATGCCCTAAACCTCATAGTAATAACACATGGTGATCACATCTTCTCAGGGGGGAAAAAAATGCAAAGAAAAAAGTATAAATAAGAATAGAATCACAAGTATCCACAATTCCTTGTATTGGAGGCTTTTTGTTCTCTGTTTCTTCAACATTTTCACTTATGCCAAACACTATTGATGAATTTAAGTTCCCACAGAGTTTTCTGATTATGGTGCTGAACATTCAAACACCTACAAAGAACCATTTGCTCAAGACAAGAAATCAATATTTATTAAGAAATAACAAATGTCAGATGTTGGACTTTGTGCTACATGGTGGGGGACAGTGAGTAGTTAAAAAAAACTAAAAGAGATATTCTTGCTCTCAAACATTTAAAATCTAGTTAGGTGACAGGTATATATTTTGCCTTTTTGTTAATTCAACAAACATCTGCTACAAGCCTGATATGTATATAAAATAATTGAATAAAGCTCTAAACACCAATTGGTCAATAAAAGCAACAAGGTCAGTGTGTGGAGGATGGGCATGGCCAATCCAAGCGCATCCTAAGTGTGAGCAGAGATTAGGGGGTGTCTGGGAGCAGGGGTCAGATGACCCCAAGGAAACATTTTATTTAGCCAATCCTTAAAACTGTTTATTTCCTGCACTATACTCCCTCATAAGACAGCAGACTGGAAAACTATCTTGTGACTTGGAACTGTTCTTGTTTACAAAGCTGTGTCAACTGTAAGCTCAAAATAAGGGCGTACTTCTTTTTCAATTTCTATATGAAAAGGAATCCGTTCATTCCAGGAAAGATAGTGTTACCCAAATGAATCACAAAATTGTTCCTTTGACACACTTCAGATCTGTGGTTGTTAAAAACAATTATCAAATAGATAATGCCATCTAATTGTCAGGTAGCTTGTTCCTCTGGGTCTTTTGTTAGGTGTAGGGGACAGAGCAGCTGACAAGTTATCTCAATTCATTTCAGTTCCGTAAACCATGTATAAGGAATTGTTCTCAGGGTGATACAAAAGATGAAGAATACAGAGTTGCTGCCCCATCTCTTCAGTGGACTCACTTCTACACAAAATCATGTTAATGCTCCCACAGCAGCAGGGGCAGAAACACAGCCAATCTGGTTATCTTAACCCTTATAGCTTCCTTTTTTCATGCATAAAATGCCATTAGTTGAGCTAAGTGTTTCATTCAGCGCTTGAATTTTACTACTCTTGTCTTAAAGGACAAACCTACCTATATATAATAGGTGTTATCTTTTCTCTAAACTCCCAGAGCACTTTATCTAGAACTCCGATGAGACACTCACATCCTCTACCCTGCCTCACAGTTGCTTTCAGGTAAGTGGTATATTTGTGTGTTCATTTTCTGTCTCCTCCATTAGAATGTAAGCTGCCTGAGGGCAGGGGCTTTGTTTTGTTCATCAAGGTAGCCTCAGACCTTAGCACAGTGCCTGGAGCTGAGCAGGTACTCAATAAAGAGTTAACCACTCGCTGCCTGGCACAGTGAATGAATCAATTGATGGAGAATGAATCATGATCCACTGTTCTAGATTCTACGTTCTCAGAGGGTAAGAGTGCATATCTAGTTATTCCTCATCCCCCACAAAATATGCAATAGGGATTCAGTAAATGTGTGTTATATCAGTGAACTGAATTGCAGCACCTCAGAGTCGGGTCCACCGTATGCAGGTATCTGTTGCGCAGCCTCCAGTGCAGATGACCATTCAGCCTCCCCTGGAATGCTGCCTGTGACAGGGCTACCCTTAGGTTGACATGACAAATGAAAAAGAATTGTATCTTTATCCAAATATGGTGCTGTCCAAATAAGTTAAAAGGCACTATCCTTGCCTTCCTAAAGATCGTATTTTCCAGCAGAGTATCGTTGCTGAGCCCAAATTGGTGACCCCTCTAGGTATCTCTTTATGAGTGGATGGCCTACGGCAGTGTGCTTCGTAACACTGTACACACCCCAGAATCACCTGTCAGCCTGGTAAAAGTACAAATGCCCAGACTCTACTTCAGACCCACGGGGTCAAAGGATCCAGGGTCGGGCCTGGGTGTACATATTTATCTACTCAGGTTGAAAAACACTGAGATAAGGACATTTTTAGTTTCAGACTCAAGAAAGAGAGACATTTTTGCGCCAGGGATCCTTAAATCTTGAGTGGGAGAGTTAAGGAAGATTTGAAGACATTTCCTCGTCCAGCTCCATAGATGGTTTAGGCTCCTATGAGGAGGGCAGTGAGCTGGACAAGCGGAGAGAGCGGGTGAAGCTGCAGGCCGTGCAGCCCCGGGGCTGGAAGGGAAGCCAGGGTAGTGACACAGCTCAGACATGCGAGCTTTTGGGGAGGTCTGCAGCAGCTACGCCACCGGGCACCCTAAAGCCCCAGGACGCCAGAATCAGAACAGGCTGCTGGTCACACGGTGGCTGTGGTTGACAGACTTGAGCACATGGCAGACACCCTGCTGGGGACTTCCAGACTAATAGAGAAAGAGACCTCTGCAGGGAGATTCATTCATTCATTTAACACATTTTTTGGAGCACTCACTCTTAGCCAGACACCGTTGGAAGTCCTGGGATTACAGAAGAGGGTGGGAATAAACCAAGAATCCCATTTAGGAAATGTGAGTTGTTAGTGCTCATGTGACCGGTAGAGGTTCCAACTAGTCCTGAGGCATTAGGAATATAATTTTAATAAATAATGTGGAATTAAATACATACAATGAGACAAGGGTGGGTATTTCTTTTTCTGATTTTTTACTTGAAGAAAAGAGAAATCACTCTTTGGACTTCCTGTATCTTTTTTAAAAGTTATAATTCCATGAATGCACTAGTAGTTTCCTGGGGTGCCAGGCACCCCTTGTCCACAGAGTTGTACTGGTCTCATTTCCCACTTTGATCCAGAGTGCTCAGGAGGACTGCAAGTGGGGTGCAGCCTGGCCTTTGTTCTGGCTGCAGCTGTCTCTGCCTGGATGAGCTTGCTAAGAGCCCAGGGTAACGGTCTTGACCGTGACTGCTCACGAGAGGCTATGAAAGGATAAACAGGCAGCCACATGAACACGATGCTCTTTAATTACGAGGTCCCACCATGGAAGGAAGGCCCGCAGACAGGCAGACACATTCCAATTACACTAATATACCTTGTAAACATCAAATATTTTTATTCTGAGATTAAAGAGAGCCTGTATCCTCACAGCACTCCTGAGACTGTGCATCTCAGGGCTGTTGCCAGTGCTGCTGGTGAAACAGGATTTCCTTTGGTTAAAATAGACTTTCACAAAAATAACAGCCTCAAGTCTGGAGGTGGTCAAATGTGACTTACACTGCAGACTGTCCAAAATTTCAATTGTAGTTCTTAAATGTCTTTCAGAAAGAACACAGTTCATATTCCCAGAGGAAACTGATTATCCTTGTTTTCTTCTAGTTTTTACCTTAACCATAGAGTTCTGTGGTCAGTTGGTTCCCTTGGTTAAGGCGTGGTGGTAGTGGGCCTTGAGGCTTAAGTGTGGTTGCTGTATGGGTCACCAGTCTTCACTCAGTGTCAGCTCTTCCTGGGTCACAGACTGAGAGGGAACTAACCCAGCCATATTCTTTTATCCAGGTCAGCTGGGACCAGTGGCCTGAATGTGCAAGGTGAATGCCTGGGTACCTAACCACTGGTTCTAAGATAATCTGAGGAGAAAGAGTTATGAAATTGAGCAAAAGCATGCATATGCCTTTCTGACCATGAGCCTTTTGGTCAGTCATTATCATACGCAAAAAAAAAATGTCTTTGAAGCTCCTAGTCATATATCACAAATAAATGCTAAAACTAATAAATTAACTTCCAAAGGAATAGGTTCTCCATTTGAACCAGTTAAACAATTCATGTAAGATGAAAACTCATTCTGTTTTACTCCTTTCAGTCTGCTATAACAAAATACCATAGACTTGGTGGTTTATAAACAACAGAAATGTATTTGTCACAGTTCTGGAGGCTGGGAAGTCCAAAACCAAGGCACCAGCAGATTCGGTGTCTGGTAAAGGCCCACTTTCTGGTTCACAGATGTTTCCTTTTCCTTGTATCCTCATACAGTGGAAGGGGTGAAGGTCTCTCTTGGGCCTCTTATAAGGGTGCTAATCCCATTCATGAGGGATACACCCCCATGACCTAATCACCTTTCAAAGACCCCACCTCCTAATACCATTACCTTAAGGGTTAGGACTTCAACATAAGAATTTTGTGGGACACACAAATATTCAGACCATAGCACCTTCTTAGTGCAAACAACTCCATATTACAATGGTAGCTCTTTGTGGATGGTCTGCTGAATAGTTGGAGGCAATCCAGTCTTTATATGGGCATCACAGTTTCAATACCTAGGTGAATTCGATACCTAAAAAAGACAGTGAGTCCTTAAAAACTGTCCTATCATGACATGAACCATCACTTCTAATTTCTCTATCACATTAATTTGAATTTTTATATATCATTTCCTCAAAGTGGGTGTTAATGCTATAAATTAGAGGAAATCAAGCTTTATGGGTTCCTCTACCAAACACAGTCTCTCTGGCACAGGATAAGGGATGTGATCTAGAAATCCAGATCCAGTGACCCTTCTGCTTCAGTAGCTTTTATGACAAAGCTCCAAGATACTTGGGGACTACCGGAATGGCTCAAAAGGCAGGAGGTGGGGTGAGGTGGTCCAGAGAAAAGACAAACCTGTCTATATCCTCATGTCCACCTATCCCCATCCCATCCCACCCTGGGCTTTTTACAGATTAAGGTGAACATCAAAGGAAGCCCTGAGGGGAAGGTGCAGTCATAAAAGGGCAGTGAATGATGTGTGAGAAACAAAAAAGGGGGTTTGTTTCCCATGCTTTACAAGTTTGGGTTAGGGAGAGATTTAGCTCATTGTTGGCACATAGGTAGCCACAGTATTCCTTGGCTTATTCACTCAGTGAACACCTTGAATACTTAGCTACTATTTAACAGGTTCTATGGTGAGTGTTCTGGACAGAAAATGGGTTGGACAAAGCCCATGACCTCAAGCTGCTTATAGTCTGGTATAACAGATAGACAAGTAAACGCCGGGGGCAACAGAGCCACTTACTCTGAAACATGTCTTAGAAAGTTCATTCTGGCTAAGTAGGAGAGGATAGATTTGAGGAAGGCCAGACTGAAAGCAGAGAGACCAAGCAGAAGGTCAATGCCCAAGTAAGTTCAGAGTATGGCACCAGGGCTTGTCCTATGGCAGTGACTGTGGCAATGGAGAACACAAGACAAGCTGGAAGAGCCAAGTTTAGGGGCCAAGTCGAGGGGCTGAATCGTGGCAGGATATAACGAAAGAGGAGGAATTGTGTCTCAGATGACTCCTAGGTTCTTGGTTGCCGGAAAAGGAACACAAGGGGAGCAGTTTTGAGGAGGGTATGTTGGATGGTAGGTTGAGATTAGAATGTTTGAGTTTGAGGTTCTTGTTGTACATTCCAGTTTAAAGTGCAGGAGAGAGGTGGATGCTGAATAAATATATCTAGGAGTCATCAGGTTGTTTTTTTTGTTTTTTTTTTTAAAAAAGGGAACAAATGAGATCACCCGGGGAGAACACGTGGAATGGGAAGGTACAGAGGCTCAGAGCTGGGGGGGTAATGGGCAGAGCCTCAGCATCTGATGCACAGGAAATGTATTTTTTAATTAGGAAAGAGTCTAGTGGAAAAATCACAATGAGATATCATCTCACCTGAGTTAAAATGGCTATTATCAAAAAGTCAGAAAATAAAAAACGCTGGCGAAGATGTGGAGAAAGGGGAACGCTCATGCACTGTTGGTGAGAATGTAAAGTAGTACAGCCATTATGGAAAACAGTATTGAGTATCCCCAAAAACTTAAAAATAGAACAACCATATAATCCAGCAATGCTACCTGGGTATTTATCCAAAAACAAGGAAATCACTATATCAAAGAGATGTCTGCACTCCCATGTTTACTGCAGCACTATTCACAATAGCCAAGACATGGAATCAAGCTAAGGGTTCATCAAGGGATAAATGGACAAGAAAATGTGGTTTATACACAATGGAATATTATTCAGCAACAAAAAGGAATAAAATCCTGTCATTTGCAACAACATGGATGGAACAGGAGGATATTACATTAAATGAAATAAGCCAGGCACACAAAGACAAATATCACATGTTCTCACTCGTATGTGGGAGTTAAAAAGAATTGATCTCATGGAGACAGAGAGTAGAATGGTAAGGAGGGAGGGGGAATGAGGAAGGGCTGGTCACGGGTACAAAAATACAGTTAGAAGGAATAAGGTCTAGTGTTTGGTAGTGCAATAGGGCAACTATAGTTAACAATAATTTATTGTGTATTTCAAAATATCTAGAAGAAAATAATTTGGAGTGTTCCCAACACAAACAAATGATAAATGTTTGAGGTTATGGATATCCCAATTACCCAGATGTGATCATTACACAGTGTATGTTTGTTTCAAAATATCACTTGTGCCCCATAATATAATATACATAAAATAAATTTATGTATAAGTAAAAAATTTTTTTAAAAAGAAAATAATATAGTGGAAAAGTATAATAGGAATGAAAATAATATAGGAATACTAAAGATAGAGAGATTGCTCTACAATAAGCATGGTACATTTCTGCTAAAATTTACTGTATTTGATTATAAACACCAAATTCTCACTATCTGATAAATTTGCTAAACCTCTTCCAGTTTAAAAAAAATTATTTTTCCCTTTCCCTTAAGCGTTGTGTGGGAATCACTGCATTAAAAGTGATTTCATGGCACACTTATAACTTTGACTCAAATGGGACAAAAGTAAATTATGTAACCAAAACGTTTATACCCCCACAATATTCTGAAATTTTTTTAAAAGTGATTTATTTTCCAACTCCAAAATCATTTTTACTTCTCATAAAAGCTGAAAGTGATGCTTCTGAGCAGAAATGGATGAGTATGTTAAAGACTGCCTCTTTTTATGAAATCAAGTCCATATCAAACTTTTTTTAGCTGGAATTACTAATACATTACAAAGACTCACAGTTCTTTAAATAGAAAATAAAAGTCCACTTTCCCATAACTTAGATCAAAGGCTGCTTCTTGTTTGCTGGGGGGTTTTTATAGTTGCAGCTTAAATTCAGGATGATTTTTTTACAAGGCGAGGAAGACGTAGATCCTTCTGCAAAAAGCGGAACTTTCACAATTAGTGAAAACCAAGAGTGCTGACACGAGAGCCTGGGGGAAGATGATATTAGCACAGCACGTGACGAAGGGACGCACAGGCCCCCCAGCTACCTTCCCGGCCTGTGCTGGATACACACGCACCCCAGGCTTACTGCTGCCTGTCACGTGTTTGATCTGATTTCTGAAGCAGGTACCACAAGAAAGAGCAAAATGCCTATCTTTGCTTCTAATATTGAAACCAGCTGTGTTTATTCCTCTCCAACCACCTCTCCTTCTCCCTCCCCCAAGTAGTTTGCACAGACAAAACGTTTTCAGGCCAGACAGGCAACCTTTCAACTTCATGGTTCATGTGGCTTATTAGCAAAAGCCTTTTGTAGGCTTATTTTCAAAAACTGCAAGTACCCAGTAGAAGCCGTGGTGATATATAAAAGGATGTCCTTCCCTTAGAAGGAGAAACTTCAAAGCAACCCCTGACATCCCAGAATTCACTGCTTTTCCAGTAAATATTATCTGTTTGGGCCAGAGAATTTTAGACTTTTGGATAAATTCAAAGATAAAGAGCTTGTGTTTAGTGCAGAATTTCTATTTGTGTTCTGAGCCAGAAAACCTCATCAATTGGATATATATAACATCACAAGCTGATCACTCAGAGAGAGTGGAACAAAGTTCACGTTGGCTTTGCTGACCCTTTCCTTGAAGAGCCATCCAGCAAGTCCATGGGCAGGACCCAGGGGTAGGTGCTGTGGCAGTAAACACAAAGCAGCAGGGGTAGAAGGGGGTCTGTGCTCAGAAGGAGTGTTCATTGCAAATTGACAGGGCAGGCAATATTGGTTTAAAGGAATAAAGGAGGGTTTAAAGTATTTGATACACAACTTTTAAGGACACATGAAGTACTGTAAAAAATAATTGCTATATTAATTATGAGTAATTTACATGTATTTGTTAGAAAATTTCTGTTAAGGAACTTTAGGGTCTTAGTTGTGGTTTTGAAGGGTTTTTTGGGTCTAATTCGTGTCCCCTACCCTCATTTATCAGATGTCCTTTTTGTGCCCAGCCTGGGCTCCAATTTCACCATCTTTCACAGACTCACCACAATTTTCCCTCATAGCTTCACCAAAAACTCAGGTGGACCACTGCTGGTTTGTTGCTGCCACAAGTTACCTTCCATTCTGTAGAGAATCAACCTCAAGCAAAACCAATAAACATTTTTTTGATAAGGGGAATTGTTCACTCATCCATTACCAAAGGCTGCCCCAGGGGAGATCTCTAGCTGTCTATGATCGTAACGAGCATATCATCCATGCTCTTCTTTGCCATACGCAAAATAAAATCCCAAGATCTCTGACACAAAGGAATTCATGAGCCAGCCAAAACCAAGGTAGTAAAAAGACACTGTCTTGAGGAACAAAATGGAGGGAAAATGTAGACAGAGCAATGATGTGACTGGAATAATTGAGATTTAATCGAACTGAGTACAGGATGAGAAGTCAGAAACACATCCGAACCCCACTTTTGCCACTGACTCACTGGGAAGCCCTTCCTTTCCCCTTTGCTCAGATCTTTCCATTGTATAATTTCAATTATCCACCCGCCTATCTGGGACACACAAAGTTATCTGCTTTGTTAATTCAAATGCATATGTGTATTGAGTTCTATGTTTGGTTAGTGTGGGGAGCAGCATTTTTCAAATATATACTCCCTGGGAGAAAATTAAGTCTCCCATCTTGTGTGTCCAAGGTATAGGGTCACCTGGCAATTAGAGGGTCAATAGAGGTCCCTTGCCCAGCCTGGACAAATGTCAGACTACAGGACAGTCTGGCTTGTAGTTCCAGATTGAATATCATAAAATCGGTAGTTGATGGAGTCATTGAGGGTTCAGAGTTTAGTTGCCGAAACTCAACTTCAGTTAGTTGAGCCAACGGGGATCATGCTCTAGACCATGAGCTCATGCCATCCAAACCCGTCTGAGAGCAACTGATCAAGCAGAATGCAATGAACACATGAGTTGGCCTGATTTGAGAACTGAGTCTACTCTTCTATGGGGGTTTCCCCTTCCAGTACTGGTTTTCCCACCCAGTAGACCCACCATGGATCAATTGCTCAGTGAGCTCAACCTCCTATCACAGGAAGGTGGGTGTTGTTAAAGGATAGCTCCTGCTGAAAATACTATCAGAGAGTGCCCTTCTGCTCCAAGGGAGATTTCTATACCAAGAACTGAGGCTGGCTGCCTTGAAATAGAACATACTCTTGTCTAAACACAGCCGGAGACACTTCTTATTCCACGGCTTGCCACTTCCCAGGCCCTATACATAACACACCCTTCTATGACTGCAACCCAGCAATTACTCAAATTGAAATGCTGCTGAGGCATTCACAGCTTTCTCAACATGGTACATTCCAGGCTTTTGCTGACAACATCATAGGACTATTGGCAGCATTTTAACAAACAACCCCTTAAGATAATCTCCTTCATTTTCTGTTGATCCTTCTCAGCTTCCAGTTCACAGGACAGGTTTCTTCACCTGGTCCCCAAATTTTCAGGGCATGCCTTCTAAGCCTGCAACTTCCACAAGGGACTGAATACACACGCCCCGTGGTGTCTATGAAGTCAGAGTCAAAATGTATCTCACGCCTGTAATCCTAGCTTCTCTGGAAGGCTGAGGTGGGTGGATTGCTTGAACTCAGGGGTTCGAGCGAGACTTTGTCTCAAGGGAAAAAAAATAAGCCAGGCGTCGTGGCTTGTGCCTGTAGTCCCAGCTACTCAGGAGGCTGAGGCAAGAGGATCGCTTGAGCCCAGGAGTTGGAGGTTGCGGTGAGCTGCAAGGACGCCACTGCACTCTACCCAGAGCGACAGAGCGAGGCCTCCGTCCCCACAAAAAAAAAAAAAAAAGTATCTCATATGTATTACTCACAACTGGGCATTCTTAAATGAGTTACACTGTGTATTAAGAGAAATCAAATCCACAAAGGCTATAATTATAATAGCTTTATCTCAGGAAAGAATGGTATGTTGCATAGTTCCCAAAGGACAGTCCATGAACCAGTTGATTTAAAAATCAATGCAAATGTTAAAAAATATATATTCCCTGATCCCTACACCAAACCTACAAGTTAGAATTTCTTTTGGTAAGACCCAAGAATCTGTATTTTTTTACTTTCCTGGGCATTTCTTATATTTTTCTAGCTACAGTCCCAGCTCTGCTACAACTTGGGGACATACACTGGGGAAGTTACTAAACCTCTCTGAGCCTTAGTTTCCTTATCTGTGAAATATTATAGTGCCTGCACCTTAGGATTTTTGTGAGGTATAAATGAGATAATATGAGGGAACTACCTGCCACAAAGTAGGTTCCTCAGATATGGTAGCTATTGATTATGTCATAACAAAACAGCAATGCAGATGAGAATGGCCCTGTGCTGGAGCAGGAAGAGGCAAACCAAGAGGGACCAAGCACAAAAGTGGGCAATACACAGGGGGCAGGGGCAGCTGAAGGTGCTGGGCACTGTTCAGCCCAGTAGGTGGGATACGGCATCCAAGTACAGGCCAACTGAAAATAGGAGGGCTGTCCCAGCTAGAGGGAGAAGCCCAGCAACAGGGACCCAAAAGCTTAGAAGCCCAGGCCCACATGCAGCTGCAAGGAAGCAGGGGCCAAGCCTTGATGACCCCACTGGGACTCTGCAGCAGGGTTCCTGTCCCTCACAGTAAGAGCAAGGGACCGTGAGGCAGGCTGGTTCCAAAGACAGGGACTTAGGTTCAAAGAATAAGGTAGACACCCATATACTAAAACTCAAGAGGCCTGGACCTAGCGCTCCTCAAATTCTCCCAGAGAGCTTCAGGATAAATCCTTGTCATAAATCAGTTTGACTCAGGCAAAAGCTACACTGGAGCCACAGCAACACTGGGACAGGATGAACCCAGGCAGAGAGTCCAGGAGAGGGCAGCTGGCGTAGCAAAGCACCTCATTTGGACAAGTCAAGAGACGGGGGTGGAGGTGAGTAGGAGGCCAGACAGTGAGTAGAGTTGTGTAACAGGAGAAAATAAAGGCCTCCTCCTTCCCCTTCTAATAGAGCCTTACAGTATTTCTTGTTCAGCTTCTTCCTCCTTCCCCATTATCTGAAGAGAGAAAGACCAAAGCCGCACTGCTATGTTCTTTAGGGGAAAACAGAGAAGCAGCACTGAACTGGCTGGAGGGTGAGCAGGGGTATGGGACAGATTGGGAGGCCTGAGGCCAACAGGAGAGGGGACAGATGATTAAGACATCAGGTACTTAAGTGAATGCAATGGAGAGTCTGAGGGAGGCACAGGAGAGTGAGAGGCTTACTAAAATTTGGGAGCACTAGAGAAGAAGACAGAGAATGCAAAAGAATTGTTGCAAACTGTGTAGTGGAAAACTCCCAAATGTTAGCAAGAGTCTCAAATAAAATGGAACTCCTGCTTGTGCTATGTTTCCTTAAATGCAGCGTTTTGAGGCTGTTCCACATGGGCCCCAGCTGTGTAACAGCTCAAGTTAGTCGGAAGTGCAATGCTGGGCACACAGAGTAGCCCTTGCAAGAGCTTCCTCATTATCATATCTAGAGAGTGAGAGCCAGATTTGTGGAGAAAGAGTGCAAAAAGAGCTAGGCAACCCTGCAGAAGCCTCCTGGGCTGTCAAGGCCCAACTTCAGCCCTACCCAAAGTGCCTGCCCACCCCAGTCCCATTGTATAGCTCCTTGCCCCTCCCCCATACCATGTGTCTTCATGCCTTCAGGCCCTCTAAGGGCCTTCCCTTCCTCAGAGTATTAACCCTCTCTAAGAGAAGTATTGGTGCTGCTACACCTCAACCTGAGCCCGCCCCAGCCCTGGTTTACTTCATCCTACCAGCAACTCTCAGTCTTGGCTTCACTCACCGTTTTGTTCATTCCAGCAACCCATGGAGACACGCCCCCCCAATAGATTATGTCCCAGTAAGGGTGATTCTGCCTCAATCAGTTAATCAGAAGCCAGGATAAGCACCCAAGCTCTCCAACAATAGGAGATCCAATTCCAGAGCCAAAAGAAAAGTGGAGATAAACCAATGCAGGAAAAGGAGGTAAACTATTCCAGAAGCCCACACTAGTTTAATCTGGTGAGGGTGGGGAGTGGGTACAGGCTACATAAGGATCCAGTGTCCTCAACTGGACCCCACACACCAGAATTGGGGCAATAAGAGTAATTCTAGGTCCCACTCACTGGGTGGCGGAGGTGCTGTTGATTTCCTGTCCTGTCGAGCCTGGCTCATGAATAGGGCAGGGGGGTGGGGGGGATCGTGGGCATCAGGAACTCTGATGGGCAGAAGGCAAGGAGGTCAGTCACAGAGAGGAGCTCTCGGGAGTGGGAAGCAGGTTGGAAGTAGGGGAGGGATGTAATATTTGCTGGGCACCTACCAATTGAGGGGGCTGGTATATGTCATCTCCCTTAATTCTTACAGTATCTCTAGGAAGCATCAACGCTATTTTTCAAGCTAAGATAACTGAGGCTCAGTTTCTCCTAAGTTGCAGCTAATTCATGGTGGGGCTTAGATTTGAACCCCTACCTGCACATCTGACACTAAAGACTGGGCTTGTTCCCACAGAGCAACACAGATTCAGCCCTAAAAGTGTGCTGCCTGTGAAACCAAACGGCATCTGGGACTTATGTCAAAATAATCTGGGAAGGCGGTGGGCAGTGGGATGAACAGGGGATGGGCGAAACAAGGCTGGCCATGTGTCCACAGTGGTTGAGGTGGAGGAGTACTGAGCCCAGGGTGCCGTGTATTATCCTCTCTATTTTTTGTATATTTTTTGAATTTTCCATAATACAAATTCTTTTAAATGTGCCATGTGAACAGTCAAGGTAACACACGATTTCCCTGGTCTTACCAGTCACTAAACAGATGCTCTGGTTTTGTGCTTACTTTGGTTATAAAACTGAGCATTCTGTTTAGCAAAGAATTCTTACTTTTCTAGGAATTTGCTTCTGTGTTGGGTAAGTACATACATTAGGCATACTTGCATCAAATAGAACATTTTCAGGAACTTCTTGCATGAAATAAGAGACTTAATAAAGAGCCTTTTCTCATTATAACGTTAAGTGAAAAAAAGCAGGATATAAAACCACATTTAAATCATAAAATGAATTTTATTTAAATACATGTATAGAAGAAGGAAATACACAAAGTAATAACCTTGGAATTAATTCTCTGATTTTTACAAACTTGACATCGAATGTGTATTAATTTTAGGAACAGAAGAAAGATATTTTAAAGGAAGTATTTTTTTTAATGGACTTCGGGGACACAGAACCGGATCAATTAAAATCTTTGGTCTATAACACTCTGTCGTCATTGGTCTAGCAGTGCTTTTTCAAGCATTAATGACAGCTACTAATAACCAAATCGCTATCATGTGCCAGGCATGCATAGGTTATTTCTAATCTTTACAACAATCCTGCAAATTAGATGTTTTTAATTCCCATTTTACTGATGAAAAATTAAGACTAAGGGGAGTTAAGAAACTTGATCAGGGTACGCATTGATTTTGAATTCAGATCTTCTGACCCCAGAGCCTGTCTTTCTCCATCACCCCTTACCACCTACCTCTTCAGCTTTACATTCCAGAGTAGAGAAAAGGACACCAGAAGCAGATCCCCGGAAGAGAATGACTAGGACTTTACATCTCTGACTATGGCTTGGGTTTCCTCTGCCCTGTCCTGATTCATATTGCCCAGTTGTCTGAGTCTGGCCAGGATAGAGCTGATTAATCACCATCTGGCCAAGAAGACGGGCTAATGTTCTTCTATCCCCTGAACTGAAAAACTGAATCCTAGCACCCGACTCTATGAATTGATCACTTCTGATTTATACTGTAACATGGCCATTCTCTATTCAACTATTTGTATGTGATTTAGTTATGGGCCTTGGAAGGGACAAGTCTTCCCATAAAACACTATTGCATTTAGGGGAAATAGGCCCAGATCACCTTTCCCTCCCTCTGACAGCAGAAGCTGCTGTGGTCAGCCTGGTAACCCTGATGAAGTAGAGTGCAGGGGGCAGATTGGGGTCTCTACAGAGCCTAAAGGTAGACGCTGAAGCCAGCAAAGAGTCTGGAATCTGAGCCAGAAAGTAAGAAGAGGTTCTGGACAACTGCCTAGGTGGGGTCCTGGTGCTGCTGGCCTCTTGAGTTAAGTGGGCAGGTTGGCCAGTTCACAACCAGCCACAGAGAATGACCCAGTCAGCAAGCTAGGTCTGCAAATTACAGGTTCTGAGTAGTCAAATGATTGTGAGTCCTAAAGCAAACCTAATTTATTTTCCTACTAGTGAAATGTGGCGACACCTGCTCCCTGGCAGGAAGGTTTCTTGTTCTATGAAGTGTGTTGAGCAAATCAATAAATGGGATTATATACATAGCCCTATTTTACAATAAATTCCCCCAGAAATGGCCAAATCATTTCCCCTCGTGAGTAAGGCTGCCCACCGCACACCAATTCCCCCGTGGTAGGTTAACCACTGTGGCGGCACAGCTGTGTGCGGTCTCTCACACCTACCTAAACGTCCCATGGCGGAGTGCTCAGCTCAATCTGTTTTCCACACAGTTGGAGATTTGGGTGTTAATCAGTAATGAATGCTACCTATACTTGGTCTCTTCTTTGTTTACTCAAATTACAACAACCAAACGTACTTCTACCCTGGACTTAACAGCCTCCTCAACTATAACAAGAATAGGTAGTAATCAGACTTGGGGGGAAAAAGGCCCAGGAGAATGTTTGGGATCACTTTCTTCATAAAAGTGACACCTAAGAGGTGATGCACATCACAGAAATAAATCACCCACCCTTGCTAAGCAAGAGTAAACTAGGCCTGAGTGGAATAGAAGTGAATTCCTGAAAACAGTTATTGCTAAATAAACTGGGCCTTGATTCTCTGTAGTAGGCAAGGAGTGAAAGAAACACCAGCGAAAGGATTAAAGTAACTCGTTGGTCATTGCTAAATAATATGGTCAACTGCTTCAACCTCAATTGTCTGGCTACTGACTTTAGTAGAGTCCTAGCTGTTGCCTGTTCTTTGCAGGGTCCCGGGTTCACTTTGGGCCACATAGATTTGACCATCCCACGTCATAACTGGCTGCAATTCCAAACACTAATCCCAAAATGTACAATAACTTAAGATAATTAAAATAAGGAAAAAGGCATTTGAACCTTAGTTATAAACTTGCAGATATTTCTACTTTTAGATATTTTTGCCTAATGAAGTGTTCCTTGCTCTGTTTTTAAGGAATAGGACATTTTATAAAACAGCTTAAATGACTTGAAGAATTAGGTATTGGTTATTAGGCATAGTTCAATTTTATATTTTAATGATTCAAAAATGAGTAGCCCTATGTCAAGTTAATTTACCTTCAAAAGCACCTAGTCTGTGTGTGTATCCGGTTTTGATTTATGTGGGTTTTTTGTTTTTGTTTTTTGGTGGTTGTTGTTTTTAGCATAAAGGGAAAATGGTGGGGAAATACGTATTACATTTTATTCAACCCCAAATGTGAAAAATAGTTTTCCATGACTCTGCTGACATGGTTGCAGCTGGGTTCATTGAAGCCTAATTTACATGCCAGTAACACATGATCCTGCCCAGAAGTGCTGACTATCACTGGGCCAAAACCATGGCTGGCTTGCTGTGCAATATTAATAACAACAATAGGCAGGACATTATCACAAATGTTTTGAGTGAAGCCCCCAACCTCTATTTCAAGGTTTACAAAAATCTACAATTTTCCAGGCAAGGGGTAACCACAAAGAAACCAGGCTTAATTACAGAAGAAAAAAGAAACCAGCAACTGAACATATGTCTGAGACTACTGGACTCCTCAATCACTATGACTCAATCCTTCATTCATTGTTGTAGAAATGCACTAGAAGCTGGGGACACAAAGCTACATAAGGTTGTGATCCACGACCTCAAGGAGGCCAAAGTCTAGGGTGTTAATATGCTAAAAATCTTAGATTTAAATCTTAACATATTTTCTGAATCACAAAAAGCTGAAGGAAATATGAATGATAAATTAAATCTAGACAGAAAGACAATGTAAGTGGCTGAATAGAAGAAAATGGAGATAGGAAGTTGTATATAAATCCCTTCACTGAAGTGCTGTAAGAAGTTAAGTAAATAAAGATTACACTGTCATTCAAAAATATATAGTGCCCCAATATATGTGACATTATTCTGGTAGCAACTAAAACAAACTATTTCTGCCCTAACAATAAGAGTTAACACTTAAATAGTGTTTTTTACATGCCACACAATATTCTGAGCACTTCACATATATTAACTCATTTAATTCTCAAATAACCCATGAAGTAAATACCATTATTATCCCCATTTTACAGATGAGAAAAGTGAGAGATTGTGTTCTCAATTGGTATGTTATACTACTTCCTTATAAAAAATAATTATACTAAAAACAAAAGACCCACACATAAACACTGCACTCTGGTTGCTAAATTTGTTTCTCATGGGGGTACAGGTTAATAATTCTGAAATTGTTTTACATTAAACAAATTTTGAACAAATAATTAAATGGATGGTGGATGGTGGAAGCCAGATTTCTTACTGATTAGAGAGGGAGTAACAGATAAACAAAAAAGGAAGGTTAGAAGTGGATTATAGTCATAGACATCAATATAAGCTCATGTTTAGCTTAATATATATACAGGTGAATAGATACAGAAATAATTACAGATATGTGTTGATATGGCTAATATACACACACATTTTCTAGCTCTGTCTGCTGACAGGGCCTGGAAGCAATGAGACCCCAGAAGCAATGAGCACACCTACCACCTAGATCTTGGTTTCTAAATACCATTTACAATACAAGGAACTAGGGATCCCTGGAGAAATGGCTCATTCTAGGGCTGGGGCAAGAAAAATATATAAGATGTACCAGGAGCATCTTATAGTACCAAAAAATGAGAACATGCTTGAAAAACAAAAGGATATATCAAAGGGACACAGGACCCAACCTCAAGGAGCACCCAATGACCAAAGCTAGAACGATTTAAGCAACAAAATAAATAATATCCTATTGTATTATTGCTCAAAGTATAAAATAAACCTATATAAGTTCATACCAATATAAGTAAATAACCGAGTACATCAATAAATGGGGAGAACAGACAAAAATTCCTTATGTAATAATTCTAAATAATGTATATAGACACTCTCTACCCCAGGGAGATTATCCCTGCTTGGGGATGGGCTAAATTTAGTGACTCACTTCCAAAGAATACAGTAAGGAAGTAAAAAATAATACCATCACAGTGGATAAAGCTGCCTGGCAAATATTACTTTAACCATATGATGAAGGTTAACATCCTCAGTGATATTATATGGATATCATGTACTCCGTCATATGATATGACAAGAAAGACACTCTACCTCTGTGACTGACTTTCTCAAAACCCATAACCCATGTATAATCATAAGGAAATATTAGACAAACCCAGATTGGAGGACATTTTATAGGATATCTAGACAGTAATCCTAAAGACTGTCAAGGTCATGAAAAACAAGGAAAGACTAAGAAACTGTCACAGACCAGAAGAGACTAGGGAGGTATGATGACTAGACACAATGTGGTACCTGGGATTGGATCCTGGAGCAGAAAGAGGACATTAATGAAAAACTGTTGAAAGCCAAATATAATCTGGAGTTTGGTTAATAGTAACATATCTATGTCAATTTCTTTGTTTTGATAAATGTACTTCTAATTGTTTTGATAACAAGAAATTGTTATATTCTAAAATAGGCAACCTATGCAAAATAAGTAAAGAGCAGCTATCTAGCATGCCAATGAAAGGAAAGTAGAAATAAAAGCATAACAGTTTTTAGTTTTCTGCTGCCCAGAACTACTGATAGGACTGTTACTCCTTAATTCTTCATAAGGCTCTTTGGGTGGAACACTAAACCCACTCAGCCTCATTCATACACAAATGCTTATTGAACACATACCACGTACCAGGCACTGCCCTAACACTAGGGATGCACTGGGGAACAACATGTGATTCCTTCCTCCAAAGAACTTCCAGTCTGGTTGGAAAAAGAGAAAGAGAGAGGAAGAGAAAGAAAGAGAGAGAAACAAAGTCAAGTCAAAATAAAACACAGCGTAAGTGCTGCCTAAGAGGTAATTTCAAGATGGCAGGTGCACATCCAGCAGGGACATCTGACCAATTCAATGC
Organism: Daubentonia madagascariensis; assembly: GCA_023783475.1. Lineage (NCBI taxonomy): Eukaryota > Metazoa > Chordata > Mammalia > Primates > Daubentoniidae > Daubentonia > Daubentonia madagascariensis. Next base: position 55,791,194 of record JAKFHU010001815.1, on the reverse strand, counting down.
CAGGGCACGATGTAGAAAAGAGGCAGTCCTCCTGGAAGAGTTCATGAATGTTCTAATGTACCTTAGGACCATCAAAAGAACCCCTGGTGATGGTCACATACACCAACCTTCTTCTAACAGCATAAAGTGCATTTGGGAAATACAAATCTAATCATGTCATCTCTTCATGAAACCCATCAAGAGCTTTCCATTACTCTTAGGATCAAGACAAAACTCCTTACCATATGGGATGATTGGTCTTATGTTTCAACTTGGCTAGGCTATGGCACCCAGTTACACAATTGAATGCTAATCCAGGCACTGCTGTGAAGACATTTGGTAGATGTGCTTAAGATCTACAGTCCTCCCCTTATCCTCAGCCCTTTCAACTCATCCTGTCCCCTCCTTCCGGTTGACTTTAAGTAACTGGAGTAACTTTAAGTAACAAGGAGATTACCCTGATAATGTGGTGGGTCTCATCCAATCAGTTGAAGGTCTTAAGAACAAGACCCAAGATTTCCCAGAGAAGAAGAAATGCTTTTTCGAAAAAGAAGAAATTCGACCTCAAGATTGCAGCATCAACTCCTGCCTGAGTTTCTAGCCTGCCTGCCCGGCAGCCTGCCCTACAGACTTTAGACGCACCAGTTTTCTTAATTATATAATTATATGAGATGTACAATATATATTATATATCTTATTGGCTCTGTTTATATATAAATGGTTTACATATTATATATTTGTATTAATCATTATTAATAACTAAAATTAATAACATATCCTACTGGTTCTGTTTCTCCAGAGAACCCTGATAGACACAGCACCGTCCCCAGGCTTCCTGCAGTCTGGTTCTCACCCTCTCCAGCAGCCACTCCTCCTCCCTCTGTCTCTTCCACTTCACACTGGCCTTCTCTCATCTCCTGTCCTTTCCACTCATCCTGTCCCCTCCTCCCGCAGGCTGTTCTCTCTGCCTGGATCTTCTCCCTTCTTTTCCTTATTAACAACTACTCACGCCTCAGCTCTTAGCTCAACTGCTGCTTCCTCAGGAAATCTTTGCTGCCCTCCCAATGTCAACCCCACTCAGCATAAGCTCTCAAAGCTCCTCACACCTCTCCTGCATGGCTGGGCGAGTTGCAACTGCAGTCTTCCCTACATGTAAGTTCCATGAAGGCAGGAACTGTGTCTGGTTTGGCTCATTTTTTGGAATTATATTCCCTAGCACAGTGCTTGGGACATAAAAGGCTCTCAATGAGTATTTGTTTAATGAATGCCAGCACAGAAAACAGCCCCTCTCCACAGCCACAGCCTCTGAAGTTCTTGCCAGGTAGAATCCAGTTCTTTTGACGACTCATCAAGTTGAAACTCAAGGTCAAAAAAAAAGGGGAACTCAGAGAGGCAGTCAAAGCAGACAGAGGGAGGGGGCTTTACTTGCCAAAGACAGAAATGTCTCTGCAGATGGGCTGGAGGCGGTCAGTGTGGCTATAGCCTCACGTTAACACTGACTTCTCCAAAAATACCACTTGCCTCTTAACTCAAACTAGGGTTTATGTAATGACATTTCCCACATATTACCAGCTGCCAAATGTTGAAATTCCCAGAAGCACCTTTTTAAAGTCTTAAATATCAACTCTAGCCTATTAAAGAAGAGAAAAAGAAAACAAAGATATGTTTTTACCAGATTACTTTTTATTAAGAAAACAAAACCCTAAAAGCTCTAACCTCAAAAATATCTAGCCTCAGCCGAATTTTGATAAGTATAAGTGGGTGATTATTACATTTCTTCGTCAGGTTATTTTTACCCTGAGTTACCTGCACTGACTAAGCTATCAAAGTTCCCAGAACACCAGGCCATTAGGTCAAGTTTCCAAAGGCAGTAGCTATAGCCGATTTCTCGGTTCTTATATATGGCAATTGTAAAACACAACTTTAAATTCTTCAACATTCTTCCTAGTGAGAGGTGAGGTCTATAGCCCCAGTTTTTTAATCTGAGTAGCTTGTATCTCACTTGCATTAGAAGGGCTTCTGTGTGACTTTCACAGCTTGGTCACAGATGACAATGCAGTTCTGTCTTGTTCATAGGAGGAGTCCTGATTGGAACCCGGAGCCAGCAGGTAAGTGTGACTCACTTGAGGCTGCCTTACTGTGAGGAAGCCAGGCCATATGGAGGGGCCATGTGAAAGTGCTCCAGATGGCAGTCCTAGTCTTCAAGTCCCCCTCACCTGGGTCCCAAGTTCTCAGATGGTTCCAGCCCCCAGCTGTGAGCCACCCCCAGCCTTTGAGTCTTCTCAGCTAAGGCCTAGATGTGGGGGAGAGGAGGCTCCAACAAGTCATCCCCTCTGTGTCCTTTCAGAATTTCTAACCCAAAAGCATACTAAAATAATTATTGCTTTACACAACTGTGACTGGAGTGGTGGTCATTAATGTAGCAATATTAACCAGAACAATATAGAAAAATGGGAGTTATTTTGTAAGTGTCAAAACAAATTTCCAACTTTTCTCCATCAACAGCTTTTACCTATGACAAATCCCTCAAATGTAAACAAACAAATGAACAAAGAAAAGCTAGCCTCAGTGTTTCATGAAAAGAGTGAGTTCCAAGCAGCTTTACTACTGAGAGAAAAAAAAAATCCTTTGGGGAAGAAAGTGCTCAATCAATGTTTGAGTGAATAAAAGAATAACCCAAACAGCTATGAAATGTTTAGGTGAGGAAACAGCAGGAGGCAAAGGATCATTTTCTGGGACCAATGGCAACCTTAGCTCCCAGTTCAAAAAATTCAGTCCTACAGAAATCTCTAGAGCATATCCTCGTGTTCTTATTCTGTCATATTTAATGGTATTGATCAACAACCAAACACACACAAAGAATATATATATGCAACTGACACAAAACTAAGCTGGATAACAAACACATCCAATGGCAGGAAAACTCAAAATTATTTCAACAAGCTGGAAAAGTAAAGGAAGATAAAAGTGAGTAATCTTATCCCAGAGGAGTAACCTCATCCCAGAGGGCAGCTAAAGAGATTGTGCAAGGACCTCAAAGTCTTTTGGGAGAGATATTGGACTCATCCTGAAGAAAACAGGAAGCTATGAAATGTTTTAAAATAGAGAATCATTGTGATGAAATACCGTGTTTTAGATGATTAACTTAACATCTCTATGTGATGGATTCAAGAGACAATAAATTAAAGGAAGAAAACACACTTAGCGCTTGCGAAATGTTTGCAGGCCCACCACAATGAAGTATGTGGATCTGGGCTGGACTGACCATATGAGAGGAAAAGAGGAGCAGAGGTGATTGGGTGGCACGACCAGGAAGACGCAAGCAGCAGGCCAGGTATCAGGAGCACAGATGAAGGAACAAAGAAGACCCAGAAGCCTTAAGTGAGAGGTCAGTATAGTTTACAGAAACAGAAAAAAATGGGAGAGGAAGTACATTTGGAGACAAGGAAAACAAGGTCAGTAGAAATCTATGGACTTTGGGATAGTACTAACAAGACATTTAGGTTTTTAAAAAGCCAATGGATAATTGAAGACCTTAGATTAAAGTTCAGGAGAGAAAATGGGCCTAAAGAGGTAGATTTGGGAATTATCAGCCTGGAGGTAATACCTAAAGCCATGAATAAATTCCAATATTTTTGCCCTGTTAGACCATGGTAGATCTCTGTCCTTCATGTGATGTTATAGTTCAGGATGAAAAATTTTGAAAATATACTGCATCTTTTTCTTGTAGTGAGCAGTATAATTAGGTCTACTATACCATAGCAATCTTATTGATGATTTGGTAATTAAGAGACAAAATATGAATTACCAAAAGTACCTATATTCATTTTGGCTCTTGGATCTATTTTGAACTATTCCTCCTCCTCACTTCAACTGACAGGATTGGCCACAGAAATCAAAGCACCATTTTCAATGCTTTGAAAGAATATCTGGGTAGGCCACCATCCCAACTGCTCTCCACTTGAATAAATTGTCAGAACACCAAGAGCTTTTGTACAGCCAAAAAGAACCAAAGAATGTGCAGCTGGAGGTATCAGCTGTGCATATCTAATTCTGGCTAAAATAACTCCCCAGAGTGCCCAGCTGTAGAGAGAGAAACGAGAAAAGAAGAAAGACAGTGATTCCGTCAGGGAAGTCAACAGCGGCTAACGACACAAGCTGGCCACAGAGCGCTGATACAATGGGTGGTAGAAGAGGTGCCGCCGCCGCCGCAACATTTGGGTAACCTGCAACTGCAAAGTGCACATCTGTCTGTGGCCATCTGTCTGAAAGCATGCTGGGGTCAGAGGCACAGTGAAATACACTGACCTGAAAGTGGAATGAGATCAGATAAGAAGAAGAGAAAAATACGTAAGGAATCTAACTGACTCCGCTTAGAAAGAGGCAACAAGTTGAAAGTGTGGGATGGGGTCTCCTTAAGTAAATTATGACTCAGCAAGTGCCATTTTGTCTAAGAGAGTCATTACAGGAAAGCATTGTCTCCTGAAAAGTGTCTCTGTGAATGAGCCTGTTTGGAGTAGTGACAGCGGGTGCTGGCAGAGGGAGGGTAGTGCTGTGTGGCTTCCCCAGAGATGATCTGGCCTTATCTCACCGCAGAAGCACTGACACTTGCTCTCCTTGGCTTCCATGATACCCAGCACATTTCATGTGCGGATTTTCCTCCTCCATCTCCTGGCCACCCTTCAGTCGCTTTCACAGGTTTCTCTTTCTCTGCCTGTTTTTGAATACTGGAGCTCCCCAGGGATCCAAGCCCTCCTCTCTTCCCACTCAAACACTCTCCCTGGGTGATCTCATCTGTGCCCTAGCTTCAGTGTCATTCATGTATTAATGACCGTCAAATATTTACTCTCACTCAGACCTAGATAGCAACTGAACACTGGACATCTCTTGCACATTTTACAAGCCCAACTTGTCTAAAACTGAACCCATGACTTTCTCCTAGAGACTCATGCCCCCTCTAACTTTTGCTGTCAGTGAATGGCACCTCCATTCACTTGTTACCCAAGTTGGCCACCTTACGAGTGGTTTTTTGTATGCTCTTTCCCTTGGCCCGCACTTCAATCTCACATCGATGTCCCAAATCATCCACTGCTCTCCAGCCCCATTTCCATTATCCCAAGGGGCCACCGCCTTTCATGACTGGTCTTCATTCCATCATTACGACGGCCATCCCACTGCTCTTCCTGTCTGTCTGCGATCTTGACTCTGCCCTACTTCACCCTCAATCCATTCTGAAGCACTCCTTCTAAAATAAATCCAACCACCTCACCTCCTCTCCCTAAAAACACGTCAGTGGGTTACTCTTGTTCTTAGGATAAGGTCCAAGTTCATTAATATGATTTGCATAATTTGCCACATCCCACCTTTCCATCCCCACCTTTGCCTCCCTTTAAACTCAACAATCCAGTCATATTGAGTTTTCTCTAGTTCCTTGAACCCACCAAGTTATCCCTCAGCTACAGCATTTTGCTAAGGATGCCTAGCCTTCTCTTCTTTTTTTCTTTGCCAAACAATAACTATTCATCCTTCAGGTCCCAGTTTAGAGAAAACTTTCTCTGACAAGCCACCCCCCACAGTGAATTCCTCTAGGACCCTGTGTTTCCCCTCATCAAATCACACTCTATTGTTAATGCCCATTTACATGTCTTTATCTTCCACAAGACCTTGCACTCCATAAGGGCAGAAAGCATGTCTGTTTTACGGGCAATTGTATCTCCGGTACCCAGCCCATTTGGGCTTGTTATATGTTGAATGATTAAATGATTACATGAATATGTGGGTTCCAGACTGATCAGCAGCAGAACTTCCCCAGATCTACGTCAAACTATATCCCCTCAGAGAATTAGAAAGATTTCCAATGTTCCTTTGTCTAGGATGAGGCAGCTGCTGCATCTCCAGGACATTCATTTCCTGAGGTGTGGCCAACCGGTATCTGCTGAGGGATTCCCAGCTGCAGCTCACTGCAAAGCTCCAACTCCAACCACAAAATAATCTCTTCATTTCCAGCAAGGGGTATCAAGAATTAATGAATCTTTAGTGTCTGGTGCCTAGGGAGGCAGAATATAAAACAGAAAAGCCTAGGGAGTCTCAGGGTCTTCCTAGAATAGATTGTATTGTACTACACCCTACATCAGTGGTTTCAAAACTTGAGCATGTATCAGAATCATCTGGAGGTTTTGTGAAAGCACAGATGTCTAGGCCTGCCCACCAGAGTTTCTGATTCAGTAGGTCTGGGATGAGGCTGTAGAATTTGCATTTCTAACAAGTCTCCAGGTGATGCTGATGCTGGTGATCCGGGGACCACAACCTTGAGAACCACTACACTAAACATTTGAGTCACCCCTTTTAGTGATACAAACATAAGAGAAATAGGCTCCCAATGCACTGGGGGGGAGTACCTCCTCCTAAACCCCTGCCCATTAATGGGCAGGAAGTAGGAAAACTTGCATAGGAATTAAAGAACCTCTAGGAAATAAGAAATCAGAAATCCAACCCCTTTTGTATTGAGGTTGAAGATTACTAGAACCATTCTGATAGCTTAGGGCAGTCTGAATTAAAATAACACTGCAAGAAAAGGACATGAGGGGCCTTGTGGTAGAAGTGCCTACTCAAGCATTCATTCCTCTTCTGAAAGCAGCTCCTTGTTTTCCCTTGAGGAACTACTATTCTCTAGTTCCTAGTCCCTATGATTCAGATAAGGCAGACTTCACCCCCTGGCACAGGGGACAGCCCAAAACTTAGATCTATCCAATAAGAGTGTGCCACACCCAGCCCACAATGATTGGGTCAGAGCTGGCATGTGACCCAAGATGACCTCAGGAGAATCAGTCCTGGAGGACTGTTGAAACTGTTGGGACAGAAACCCTCCCTTTCCTCCGGGCTTGCTGAACCGATAGGAAGAGTGTAATAGCACCAACACTGAAGAAAACTCAGCCAAGAGACAAGAGAGACTTACTCCTGACAATATCATCTGGATCCAGCAGAGCCTGAAGTTATAATACCCCAGAACTTGAGCTGAATTTCTGTCACTTGCACTTGAAAGTCTTGACTGAAATAAGAGGGAATTCTACTAGCCAACTCATCATTGCTATGGTCCAGGATGCATAAGTAACCAACTGGCCTAATGGTTCCTCTCCAGATGGACAGATCTGCCAGGTCGACAGCTTTGCCCACCCCTCTGGAATTCTAGTAAATAAAATTTTTCCTGACAAATCACTTCTTTAGCATAACACTTAGCACCTTGCCTCACCACTACTTACTTGCCTTTTTTCCCTCCTCTGAGAGCTCTCTGCATGTAAGAACTGTGCTCTTTATAACAGTTTTCTTAGTGGCCATGCACAGTAGCTGGCTCACAGTAGGTACTCAATTAAGCAACTGTTTGCAAACAGCCTTTAAAAGAAAAATAACAAGAGGCCAGGTGCATGTGGTGGCTCATGCCTGTAATCCCAGCTCGGAAGGATGGCTTGCTCCCAGGAGCTGGAGGCTGAAGTGAGCTATGATTGTACCACTGCACTCCAGCCTGGGCGACAGAGTGAGGCCCTTTCTCTAAAATATATATAGAGAGAGAAGGAGAGCCTGGTTACCTGATTGGTTAGTCTGCATCCAAATAGAATGGAATTTTTTGTTTTTTAAAAGAGATGCAAGGGGAGCAAAGCACACTGGAAGTAACACTAAACTAAAACAGGTAGCAACCCTCCAAGGTGAGCTTCAAAAGTCAGGTAAACCTTTATTCGGTTCTAGATTATTTCTAACTAAATCCAAACTCCCACTAGAAGCATCACCATTTTTCTTTTCTTTGAAAAAGCATTATGGGGGGTTGTGGGGGTGCACCAGAGAGTGACAACTGAGTTGGTGACTCCCACATAAATCAGCTTTCTCTTCCCCAAATCAGTTTCCAGAAACTCTGCCATATCATGCGACAAGAACTCCCTGGCTCCTAACTCAAAGGAAAGACCCAGAGGTCTTGGGCAAAGACGACAGCAGCCCTCCTTTGGTGGCTTTCAATGATAAGTAGCTTCCTGCCAGAGTGGTCACAAACCCTGAACTCATGGAAAAGAATTACTCTATGAGAAACAGAACCCAGGAAGGGTTTGTAAGCTCTACCCAGCACAGGTTCGTCACATTGTTGTCATCAAACATCCTGTTGCCTCCTGAGGCGTCTGTGAGACCCACCGGGCACAGCTGTGGTCACAGACTCTCCATCCAACAACTGGACCTGAGAAGTGGCCCATCTTTCTGACATCAAGAGACCTGCCCTAGAAGAAAAACAGAAACAGCACAGCAGAGCTGCCTTTTCAAATCCTTGTGGATGTCATGAGATTAGCAGCTTTCCTCTGAGTCTGCCTCAAAGACTTCCTTTGCAATTGTTCACAAGCTAGCTCAAGGGATAGGCAGTGAAGTTCACTAAAACAAAAACATAACCTCAAACATCTAAAGCAGCTGGTGGAAATTGTGACTGTTTTAGAAGAGCTGACTTATCTAGCTGAGTCAAAACAAGCGTGAGCGCTTCAAACAGGCACAAGATCAGAAACTAAATTAGGTGTTTATTGAGTGCTGTCCCTCTTGATTTTTTTTTTTCCTCCTTTGCTTGAGATGAATCTCCTCCTTAGCTTCACCCTGGCAAGGGACAAAATCTTTTATGATATAAAAATTGACATGTTGGGAAATTCATTGTAAAATAAGGGTTTTTTCCTAATTGTAAAAGTACGATATGTTCTTTAGAGGAAACTTAGAAAGTGCAGAAAACCCACAAAAAATAAAATAAAAATCACCAATAATCCCACTACTGTTTCCATTTTTTTAAACTTTGGTTTTTCATACACACACAATTTTAAATATATCTTGATCTAGATCTAGAGAGATAAATATAGATATCTATGTTAGAATCACTCATTTTAATCCTGATTTTCTACCTAGTACATTATGATTGTTTTCCCATGTCATTTATATTATGCAGACATTTGTATGTCTGCATAATATTATACTATATAAACACCATAAACTATTTAGCTAATGCCAATTGTAAACATTTAGGATATTTCTAATTTTGTGCTATTATCAACAATGCTGTGAACAAGATCCTTGTTGATTAATCTTTGCCTGTGTACACAGTTAGGAATTGTACTTTATCGGGGCACTGAAATTCAGGATATACGATGAATAGTAATTGCGTTGAACAAGTCTAGCCCCGTTCTCCCAGAGAACTGCTGATAGTTGTTTTTTTTTTTTTAAAACAAATTTTCAGAGAGGTTAGGCTGCTACTATTAGAACTACAAGGCCTTCCTGGTTTCATAGAACCCTTTCTTTCAGTCAAGTTAATGGTTTCTCCAGTCTGCAATTCAGAAACATTAAAATAACTTCTAAAAATTTATGACAAGAAATGAAAGCAAGTAAAATAAATAAGTATTAGGAAAGATTACTAATCTTGTTAAGAAAAAGAAAATACACTAAAGAAGTAAAGAGTAATTACATCAAATAAGGTTTCAGGCTTGATTAAACTGAGCTACCCAAAACTTTATCTTCCAGAAAACTCTCAAATTTAGATAATTTGTAACAGGTTTTACAATTACAGGAAACTAGTTAAAATGTTTCCACTTTTTCCTATTTTCTAATTCAAAAAATGAAATGCTCCTAAGAAGAAGACTCTCTTAAATGGCATTATTATCTCTCATTCTGGATTTACTGCCCACATTGAACAACAATTGCTTCTGAATTGGCATGAGACATCCACTCACTCACTATTGGGGAATGAATCACTCCCCAAAATCACTCTAAAATTTGGATAATAGAGAAGTTTACCTCCCGCCAAAAGCTAAAAAAATGCTGGTAAAATTTAGGAAAATCTTTATCATGAAAGCCTGCCATGGTTTCAGAGAGCATCTCTTAGTAGTTGCTGCACTCTATGACCTCTAAAAAAAACACGTAAGCAACCCCATGCGTACACACAGCCCCTGCCAGTTTCCCTTAAAAGTCTCATTCTCTTCATCACCACTGAGTGGAATTAAAAACAGTTGGTCAGGCTCCACTAATCGACAGCTGCTTGCAATTAGATGAAGCATTTAAAGCCATTCTCCTAACTACCTTCTCAACTGCCTAACCATTCAGCATGAGCAATACACCGTGACAATTTGCCAGAATGTTTAACTTATCTCCATCTCTAGTGGTTTCTATACCTTCCTTATTTTCTTCGGTCTTCCCACACACTGTCTGACTCTTCCAGTTCCTCTTGTTAAATTAGGGGAATACAGAGAAGGGATTAGTTAAAACCAGGTCGAGCCAAGCCACTTTGTGCAAAGATGGAAAATTCTACCCAGGCAAATATTAGAGGGCAGAGTAATCTTGATGTTTCTCAAAGAGAAGAGAAAAGACATCTTTTTTCTTTTTTCTTTCTTTCTTTTTTTTTAAACAATAAAATTGAAAGTTCACTACAATTTTTGTCTTTTAGGATGATGAGGAAAAGCAAAAGTTACTGGGCCTTTGTGAACTATTTCCAATTTTCAGAACTTATAAACAGTCATTTAAGAGCAAGGAGAAAATGTACAGATCACTTTATCCAATAGTTTCCTTTATAAATGAAGAAACTGGGCATCAAGAGTCTAGCTGCTTTTCTTAAGGTCACACAAAAAGTGGCAGAATGTGTACTGAATCCAGCTCTCCTGATTCTCAGTCCAGAACATTTTCCGCAACTTTAGCTGCCATCTCTGCAGAGAAAATCATCCCATCTTGATGGTGGCACCAGTTGCCTCATCCAAGGAATAGAACTGCAGTCCTTCTGTGTGGCTCCCTCCTGTCAAGAGGCACCTAGACTCCAGCCCTGCCCATCTTAGGACTTAAAAGGGGAAAAAATAACATGGCTTCTCCTTTGCAATTAAATCACTACCCCATCTTCCCCATCTCACCTAAAAAACACCCTGCACAAACTTAACCATCTCCAACTACACTTATCTTTCTCCATCTCACCTTCTGATGTTTATCACCATCCTACAATCATTTGGGCTGTTTTGACATACAGGGGGCAGGAGGAAAATGAAGGAAGGGAAGAGAAAAGAAGGGGGGGTTCAGTAGAAGGAGGCAGTCACGCCTACTCAAAATTCAAGAAGGAGCTGACAGCCAAGGTAAGAATGGCGCCCTCACACCCCAGACCTCTCACTCACAGGCTGTCTTGTCCCAAATCCACCACTCTTCCTGAGGCTAATCCCCTCTTCTCCAGAAACCTCCTTCCCACAACCTCAAGCCTCTAGTCCAGTCTTTGAGACAATCATGGGTTCTTCCTTCTATATCTGAGGGCACCCTAAGTACATTATCCCATTTTCTCCTTAAACTCATATTCCATTATACTTACCATAGAGAATGTTATCCTTATATATTGTGTGGCTTCAAAGTCTTTCTGATAATTTTATTGTGCTTATAATAATGCTTTAATATGCTATATATATGCTTATATTTATACGTTTATATATATATATATATATATATAATGTGTTCCTGCTATATATATGTGCGTATATATGTCCCTATGACATTCATTCATTCATTCATTTTCACATATACTGTACATAAAGAGAGGGAGAGAAAGAGAGAAATTTTAAAATTTTTCCTGTGGCCATAATGCTCTAAATGTTAAAAAATACTCTGGTTGGAGTTATCATTACATTTATTACAAGCATACAGTTGATCAACATAACATAAGCATATTATAAATCTCATAGATAATTATTAAATGTATAAAATGTATTGGAAACGAATCTCTTAATGAATTCAGTGGCATGTTTTTTATCCCAGTTAATTCAGGTACAGCAGGTCCTCAAATAACGTCGTTTTGTTCAACATTGTTTCCTTATAACGTTGATGAGAAAAAAAGGAATGAATTCCCAGTCAGGGCCACTGTCAGCATGAAGTTTATACTGTTCTTCCTTCATCTACATGGGTTTTCTCCTGGTAATCCGATTTCCTCTCACATACCAAAGATGTGCACGTTAGGTTAATCAGCATATCTAAATTGTCCAAGTCTGGGTAAGCGTGGGTGTGTGTGTGAGTGTGGCCCTCAATGGGATGGCCTCCTGTCCAGGGAGGTTCCCACCTTGCCCCCTGAGCTGTTGGGACAGGCTCTGGCCACCCACAACTCTGAACTGGAATAAGTTGGTAAATAATTGTCTTACTTGTTTTTATTAATGTTTCTTAAATGTATGTATAGCTCACATTTATTTCAATGTTTAATATTATTAGAAGTGTTCAGGGTCTTCATTTAGAAGTTTGTTGACGTTTTTATGGCCAGAAATATGCTGTAAGAACTTAACTCTTGTTTATATCAACTGGCCCGTGGTAAAATTGGGTTGGTTACACATCATTTCACTTAAAGCCACAGTTTCCAAGAACCTATCGACAATGGTAAGTGAAGGCTTACTGTATTTATTATTTGATATTACTTAATGCTAAATTGGAGCAGTTTTCGGAGTCAATTCTTTTACCAATTTTTCATTTTTATGCAAGTAAGCACTGAGAAAGTACTTGTTTTATTCACCTAAATAGAGGAAATGAAAGAGTTTTGTTATAGCAATGACACCATATATTAGGGTCTCCTTCCTAGTTACATACCAAAATGGCAGAGTTATCCATCATCAAAAATTATTTTTAACACCCTATCTATTGACAGCTTAGAGCCTCCTTCAATTTTGTAGAAAGTGAAGACTAGAAACCAGTTGACTTTAGAACCAGATTTTGGTTTTATTCCATAATTAGAGTCATTCATTTTTTCAACACCAAAGTCAAGATTTTGAGTGATTCCTTATGTTGTCCCGCAAGCGATTTTACATCCTAGGACAAGACACCCTAGCATGATTCGCTGGGCGATAAGTATGCCTTTCTTGCACAAAGAGGTAGGAAAGGTAAATGACCACTACCAAACTACTGGCTCTGGGGCAGATCCATTTTAGGAGAGCACATAAGGAAGGTGATTCTCTTAGGACTACATGTGGCTGCATACCCCTCAGGAAGTCTTCACACACCCCAGGAAGGCACGCATCCCAATTTGAATACCACTGGACTAAAGACACTGCATGATCTAGTCCCTGCCTCCTTTCCAATCTCATTTAACCCTTGTTTCCTCCACACCTTAAGCTCCTCTGAGTCTCTGAGCATGCTGTTTCCCGCTCCCAAAAAGTCACTTCCTCAGAGACACCTTCCCTGACCGTGCACTATAAAATAGGTTTCCCAGTTATTCTCTCTCCTAGTTCTCTGCTCTTCTCCTTCATGCTGCTTATCACAATTTGCCATCATATATTAATTAGTATTTATCTAAGCAACCCAGTAGGCCAGTGTCTGATGTGGTCCCCCACTGGCATCTTTGGCATTACTTGGGAACTTGTTAGAAATGCAAATTCCCAGGCCCCACCCCAGACCTATGAATGAGAAACTCTGAAAGCAGGACCTGGCAATCTGTGTTTTATTAAGTCTTCCAGGTGCTTCCGATACCACTAAAATTTGAGAATCACTATACTGGATCATAATCTCCATAAGGACAGGGACTATGTCAGTTTTTTCCCATGTGTATATATCCCCACCCCAGGACTTTGCTCAGTGGCCAGCACATAAGAAATGCTCCATAATTTTATGTTGTTAAATAAACCCAAATAAGACAGAAGCTTGCCCCACAGTAAGAATCACATTCGTGACCCATTATATATGTGGAAATATATACATATATAACAAAAGTTTTACAAAATAATATCCTTACAACATGCCGTATACTTCAAGCATTCTCCATCCTGTGCTATTTGTTCTATTTCTTTTTTATTTTAATGCTGATAAGAGTAACACTGCATTTATTTCACACTTTACTAATGGGTCTATGTGCAGTTTGAAAAACCCTAGTCATTGAGGCTATTCTAAAAAATTTTATGCCTGTGCCCCTGTTATTCTTTTAATCTGAAATTCCTTCCTCCCCTCATTTCCTCATGCCCAAATCCTACTGATTCTTTAAGGCTCACCTCTTATAGTGGATTTCTCCAATATGAAGATCATCCTTCCCTCTTGTGAATTCCCACCACATTTTTTTATGTGCCCAGCTTACAACTTTTTTACTTTCTCCTTTTAATATAGGGTTTATGGGATATCACTTTTCCTATTAAAGTTAATCCTCCAGAGCAGAATCCATATCTGATTCATCTTTGCATTTTTCATAGCATTCAGCATATAACTTCAAATAATATTTCCTAAATAAATTAGACTTTCAAGGAAGGAGCTAATAATTTTATTTATGGTTCTGTGGAGAAATACTTTTCAAGGAAGTAGGGTTTCAAGGGATGGCTAAGAGAGGGAGGACATAAGGAAAACAGGACCATCTGGGCAAAGTGCCCATGACAGAGAAGTGGGGGGCACATTCTGGCAATGTTCTGTGTGTGGTGCAGAAAAAAGGCTATGAAATCAGAAGGGGTTGGGTGGCAGAGCACCTTAAATGACCTGGACTTTATTCTTCAAAGAAAGGGAAACCATCAGAGACCTTTAAGGAGAATAATGTGGTTGGTTTTCTGTTTTAAAAAAATTATATCTTTGGTGACAAGATGTAAGGGATATATAGTTATGGCAGCTCTGAAAATGTGCCACTCAGATCTCCTGCTGTGGGCAGCAGATGGAGTCACCACTCAGCTGCTGCCCCTGCGGGTCCACAGTGGATTTTGTGCAGTGGACATGTTTTCCCAGCTGCCCCACCAATATGGCAATACTAGCACTGACCCATTCCTGAGAGACAAGGAACTCCCATCTACCTACCCACAACTTTATTAGAATTACACACAAGTCTGAGACTCCCTATGCAATCCTCCCTCTTTCCTCCACTCAGATGTGCATTGCAGTGTGAAGGCTCTCCTGACCACTTCTGCTTCCCCATCTTTATCCTTCACAGGCATTTCCCCTAATAAATACCTTGCACTGTTAATCTTGTCTTGGCATCAGCTTCTCTGGGCACCTGAAGCAACTGCAGAGAACAAATAAGATCAGGAAGGAGGTAAGAGGTGAAGAGGTTAAGATGGACATGCCTAATTAAAATACACATATGCCCTTCCTCAAAAAATTAAAACTAGAATCACCAGATGATCCAGTAATTCCACTTCTGGGTATGTAGAATTGAAAGCAGGGACTCAAGCAGATATATGTACACCCATGTTCATAATAGCATAACAGTACAATAGCCAAAAGGTAGAAACAACCCAAGTGTCTGTCAGCAGATGAATGGACAAACAAATGGTGGTATACACATACTACGGAACATTATTCAGCCTTTAAAAGGAAGGAAATTCTGTAACATGCTATAACATGGATGAACCTTGAGAACATTATGCTAGGTGAAATAAGCCACTCACCAAAAAAACAACAACAACAACAAAAAAAACCCCAAATAGTGTATGATTCCCCTTATACAAGATAACTAGAATAGTCAAATTCATAGAGACAGAAAGTAGAATGGTGGCTGGCAGGGGCTGGAGGAAAGGGAAAATGGGAAGTTGTTCATTGGGCATAGATTTTCATTTCTCCATGATGGAAAACGTTCTGGAGATCTGCTGCACTACAATGTGAAGCTACTTAACAGTATTGAACTGTACACTTAAAAATGGGTAAGATTGTAAATTTTATGTGTATTTTACCACAATTTAAACATACGCCTGAAAATATATTTGTGCTTATTAATGTATACATACAGATATTGAATATACAACAGACACTCAAACTAACTGAAATGATCAAAACTGAAAGAAGGAAGAGTTCACCTAGGAAGCCACTGTGTAGGAAAGGATGCAGATGTTTTATCAAACTGCCTTTCTTCATAGGCATAAATCCAACCGAGGTCAGACAACACCAGACAATCTCCACAAAACGTGAGATAGCTAGCTGACCAGAGCACTCTCACCATGTCACATGCTGCCAGAGAAGCTGGGGCTACAAAATACAAGCAGACGTCAACACTTTCACCTTCCACTTTCTAAATATCGCTGATCGTGCCAAGTTTCGTTTCACTTATTGGGGCACTTTCCATGTTGGGGGACAAGGGTTGAGGGAGGGCGGAAGAAAGTGTTAGGATCCAAGTTTCATATCTGCTAAAGTAAACTGATGTTGCTTACTGCTGGGTTTCAAGAGAAAAGCTTCCCTAAATCAGCCAAGAGTTGCTCAGAAAGACATATAGACCAGGGGTCAGCAAATGTTTTCTGTAAAGGGCCAGGTAGTAAATATTTTAGACTTTGCAAGCCATACAGTCACTGTTGCAACTACTTAGCTCTGAAGTTGTAGCACAAAAATAGCCATCAATAACACAAGTGAATGTGCATGGCTGTGTTCCAATAAAACTTTATTTGCAAAAACAGACAGTGAGCCAGATTTGGCCCATGGACCATAGTTTGCCAACTCCTGATGTAGAGCACTAGGAATTCTTTCAAAAAATATTTTCTTCCAGTCTGGATGTGAATGCACTGCCTGCTTTCTGATTTTTTTATCTACTTAATACAAAAAGTACACAATTAAAATCTAGTTGAAAATGATCAGTTATATTAATCACCATCTTTAATAGAGAAAATGGCCATGAAATAAGCTCTGGCCTGGAGGAAAGAAACCAAAATAGTCATCTGATTTCAATCTGAAATTACTTTTATCTGCTAGACCAGTGGTTCTCAGAGTGTGGTCTTTGGACCAGCAGTATCAGCATTACAAGGGAACTTCTTAGAAAAGTAGGAGTGCCCCCCCATCTGTGTTTTAACAAGCCCTCAAGTGATTCTGATACAAGATTTAGTTTGAGAACCACTGAGCTAGAATATGTCTGAAGCTGCCTCAAATTCTCCAGCAGCAACGTAGGAACATGGAAGTCTTGTTATTTTCCCTTGTCCCTAAGGTCACAAGGAGATAGCCAAGGCTGGCTGATACACAATTAAGGTTGTTCACTTAACTCAAGCATATTTGTGTTTAAGTTAAAACACTTAAGGTTGTTCACTTAACTCAAGCATATTTGTGTTTAAGTTAAAACACATGCTCTTTTTTTTCTTTGAATTTGGATCATGCCTATTTAAAAGAAAAGACTGTCCAATTCTAAATTAAATACAGTGACCCTTGAACAACACAAGTCTAAACTGTACAGGTCCACTTACCTGCAGATTTTCTTCTGCCTCTGCCACCCCTGAAACAGCAAGACCAACCCCTATACTTTCCTCCTCCTCTTCAGCCTTCTCACGGTGAAGATGACAAGGATGAAGCCCTTTACAATGATCCACTTCCACTTAATGAATAGGAAATATATTTTCTCTTCCTTGTGATTTTCTTAATAACATTTTCTTTTCTTTGGCTTACTTTATTATAAGAAAACAGTATCTAACATATATAACATATAAAATATGTGTTAATCAACTATTTACATTATTGGTAAGGCTTCTAGTCAACAATAGGCTATTAATATAATAGTAAAATTTGGGGAGAGTCAAAAGTTATTATACGTGGATTTTCTACTGTGTGGGAGGTTGACGCCCACATTTTTCAACAGTCAACTGAAAAGATTTTCTTCAGCTTGATCTGTGGAATGATAAATAGAGTCCTTAGGACTATAGAGATAAGATATGTAACTTGTGATGGGGATTAGATCCCAGCTGGGCCAGAGCCAAGATATGTATATCTCTGGTGTGTGGAATTAGGCAATATCCAAACCCCACCCAAGTATCTATTTGCATCCCTCATTTACATAGGGACCAAGGAGAATCCTGAAAAACATTTCAAGCCATGCCCCTGACTGAGACATTAGAGACACATCTGGGAGACTTGGTGGGGTGGGGGAAGAATGGAAATAGAGAAGAATGAGGGGAAACAGAAGCCAACCCCCCTACACACACAAACATGCACCCCAAGATAAAATTACCCATAAAGAAAAGTAATCTGACAAACCAGTCATGCCAGCCAGAATGCCTTTCAGAACCTGACCTCCTGTGCAGAGCTGGTTTCTCAATATGGTATGGCAGCTGGCATGTGAACCATTTCCCCCAGCTCTCCTAGAGGCACGTGAGCATCCCCACAGATGCACGGTGGCTGGGTTCAGTGGGTTCGTACATTGAAAAAGCAGGCTCACTAAGTTCTACAATGTTCCATAGGGCCAAGAAATTCTCCTGAGGCACAACATTCTTCCCACTTTGCAAGAGGATGCGGGACTCTTGAAGAGAAGTATGAGGCTCTGCAGCTCTGGAGTCAGATGGAGAACGGGCAGCACAGTAGAAGCCAGGAATTTTGCAGTCAGGAGCGCCATTAGAGCTTTTATTAGGCACCCCTTGGGGACTCCTTCAACACTTGGGGAAGTCTATGAAAAGTCTTGGGGTTCCCAAGTGAGCCAGCTGGAGACTGAATACAGCAAGATTCTGATAACTGTGTTAATGTAACTTTATCGTACCCATAAGATGGTAAAGTTGGGTGATGTGTCTGATAACTCTTGTGCCCTGTATCAGATTCTCTCTACTTCACCTTTCATTTATTCTAACAACTACTATAGCGACTGGTTTTGCAGACTCCAACCAGCCTCACAGAGGTGTGACCCGAAGGGCTGCCCCTCAACAAGTCTCTTGTCTCCCACACCAGAGCTCTTCTGTTGAGTCTGGGGAGAGGGCAAGTACCACTGTGATATTACTTCAACATAAGAATCAATAAATTTACTGGGCCAATGGTTTTATTGAATTCAAATTACACAAAAACTTATTCAAAGTCACCCTGTATGCCTCTACGATGTCTCTAATAGTAACCCACGACCCAGAGAGTTGTGCTAGGGCAAGAAACCTCAGCTCATTTGATTTTTCCTAGTAAAGGAAAACAGCTGAAATAAATAATCTATTTAAATAATCGAAGGAATATATAATACTATATTTCTCAACCTTCAAGTGTGGCTATGTTCTGACTAATAAAATATAAACATTAGAAACATGTCAATTTTTCCTAAGTTCGTCTATAAATATAATATGATTCCCATAAAATTCCATCCATTTTTTATTCCCCTGGAGCTAGACAAGTTGATTATAAAAGTATTTGTTCTTCTGGGTTAGGTCACTAAGGCAGCCTTTATCCCTTCCTCCTTCCTACTGTTAGAAAGAGAGAGGGCTGGAACTCCAGCAGCCATCCTGGATCATGAAAGGCCTTGCAGACGAAAGCCATGTGCTAAGGTTATAGACTAGAAAGACAGAAAGTGCTTAAGCCACTGATGTTGTTAGAACCAGCATACCAGCCTTGAACTCCTACCTTCAGCCTCCTTTTACCAGAGAAAACAAACTCATTTAAAACACATTAAGGTACTCTTTTCTTGCTAACTGCAGTTGAACCTAAGCCTACCTGATACCATATACCATTGGCCAAATGGCCAGATGGCATCATCCATGATTCAAAATGAGCCCAGCACTTCTGATGCCTGTAACTGACTTTGAAATTCATCCAAAAAATAATAATAAATAGGCTGAGACATGGATAGAGGTGGCTAGATATAAGACAGATAGTTACAAAGTAAATATAGCAAAATACTAATTGTAGAATATAGATGGTGGTTGTATGGGTATTCACTATACATTTCCTTCAGCTTTTCATAATACAATGCTGAAAATCCTATTGACAAGCCATCAGGACTATTTATTATGTTTTTAAAAATACTCCTGGCAATGAGGAGTTTTGTAGCTTCTCTTTTCTCACTAAAAATGCCACTTCTTTTCCTGTTCTATAAACACTACTGTGAGCTTCAAGTCTTGAAAAATAGGACTGAAAGTACTGCCAATGGGACAAACTGGGTGCAAGTAAAAATTTTAAAGGCTGTATAAACAGAAATCCATCTGGAAAGATGTTTTCTTCTTCAGCACAGTAAAAGCTAGAATAGAACTTCCTGATATAGACGTACCGTTTGACTCTCTGCAAATCCCACTGGGTATAAGAGAGAGGCATCTTGCTCTTTATTTAAAAGTAACTTTCACCAGAAATATGAGGCTTGGAATATTTGATTCTCAACTAAACTGCATTCAGCACTAAGAACATCATTTTCTTCCCCTGTTGAGATGCCTTTCTCTCTCATTATTAATACAGGGACACTTCTAAGGGGATATCATTTCAGTTTGGTCTCCTGATCAACTTGAAGCATTTCTGTTGAGAGAGTAATAATTGCGGTGTTGGATCTTTTTCCATGGGTATGTATTATATGCAAAACAAAAGTGGAAAGGACCACTGAACAATTACTGGCAAGAATGCTAAAGTTTGCAGAAGGCTTGGCTGCAACTGCCAATACAGAAGAAAAAGTCTTTTTCTATTCTTGGAGATGCAGTAAAAATGTGAATTAGGGCTTCCTAAAACAGTGCTCAAATTGATTTGGACTATTGTGTCTACTAAAAGAATCTATTAGTTGGTACTAAAATGCCTTCAGAAAATGGTGCAAATTTAATTCCTGAAAACTTAACTCTGACCTCATCCAACAGTATTTATTTATTATATTTATTGAAGGGCTGTAGAAGCAGACACTAAGCTAAATGAAGGACATGGATTCACATTATAATCCTGTAGCATCACTTGCTTACAACTTGCTGGAAAGTTCTGCTTCCGAATCAAAATTTTCCAAATTTGATCTTATCTCAGAAAGAATGCTACAGCAAAGCCTGGGGCAAATATCTTCAGCTGTATTTAAATTATTCAAGGATGAAAAAGAATACAATTTATATATATATTTAATTTTGGTGGAAAATTATCCACTGTATATAGACTTCTATAGCATAATCTTCTGGGAGAGAAATAAAGGATAGAGAAGACCAGACTTTATCAGTATTAGGCAAAGTGTTAAGCACTTTACCTGTATCATCACCCTCACAAAACCCTATAAGTCAGTAATTGCTATTATCCCCCTTTTATAGATGAAGAAACAGAGGCCTAGAAATGTTTGGCCCAGGTCACCTGCTAGTAAGCAGTGAGGCCAACACTGGGACCCAAGTCTGTCTGATGTCAGAGCCTGATCTTTTAAGCACCATTTGATACTGCTGTGATCTTTGAAAACCAAGTGCCACACAGAACACTCACCAATGGGAGAACCAGAGAGACAGAGAGAGAGAGAGAGAGAGAGAGAGAGGAAAAAAGGAAGGGAGGGAGAGGGAAAAACTGGTCTAAGATACAGGTTGGTAATATTATAGAAGTATTTAGAGGTTATAGATAGGAAGTATTTCACACCAAATCTGGATGATTTCTTTGTTTCTTACTTTCTTATCCTTCATTTCTTCAATGTTTTATTTCTTCTGGTAAATTTAAAAAAAAGAATGGCAAGTACTTATCTCTTAATCAATTATAAAATTGATTAATTGCAAATGCTGTGCCTCCCCTCCACTTCTTCTGCATCTCTTTCTCCCAAATATTAATTGAACACCTATTGTGTGCCAGACCTTGTCATTTATATTCTACTTCTACTATAGAATAAGTCCAACTTAATTCACTTTTATTAATTAAGAGGAAAAATTATTTTAACTATTGACACAGAGTAAGACAATGAGACACTAAGATAAAAGGCAACGAATGAGCGCTGTCCGAATATTAAGGATGTTAACATTAAAGCATCAGATGAAGCCTTATGTTGATGAACCAGACCAGGCATCCAGCTTGAGTTTCAGCTCCACTTCCCTGACCTTCACCACAAGAGGTGTGCAACCACCACCACCACCACTGATATTAAGGTTCTAGAAAGAAGTTGACGCCACCAGAGAAGGAGAGCAGAAAAAGAGTGTGAACAGCCACCACAGTGCCAATAAGGGTCAATGAGAAGAACTGAGAATACCCCATTTCTACTTTTGGGCCAAAACCTTGTCTATCTCGGTCACCACCGTATCCACAGAACCTCGCACTCTACCTGGAATATAGCAGGCACTCAAGTAAAATTAGGTTGACTAGACAAATGAATTAACGAATAGGCCAGAAAATGACAAAGAGCCAGAAATGACCATATTGTCTCTGTTAGATGAAACAAAAGGAATAGCCATTTATCTGGAAAATGTTAGGATGTCTATATTCAATTTGTGTGTATTCAGAAACCTCAGACATCCTCACAATTCTATTGTGAATCTACATCTCTCAGTAATCTATAACTCTAATAGAAGATGTAATCACAGATAAGAGATGTAGAAAGGCATCACATGGAGGGAATTACTCACTTCCTTACTCCTAAACCTGTTTGGTTTCAAGATTTGTCACACCCATAAGGGAACCTTCCTCCTGGAAAGAACATTTTGTTGGTTTCAGCCCAATGACCCCACCAACCACGGCCTTCCAAGCATCCTGAATCAAGAAACAATTGTGAAATACGGGGAAATTTTGTTTAGCTCAAGTCATAAGACCCCCAAACCCTAACCAACAGGTAATGTATTCAAGTGTAATGGGAAACGTAAATATTCTGCTCAATTTTCCTCATTAATATCACCTATTTCTCTTCCTACTTCACCCCAAGAGAGTTTTGTGTTATAGAGTCATCACAGTTCAGTGTAAAAAAAAATAGAACATGTCAAAATAACAATGTAGATGGGAAAACTCACATCTAATGGGTGCGGGTCGCACTGTTTGGGGGATGTTCACAATTGTAGCTCTGACTTGGGCAGTGCATAGGCAATATATGTAACCAAAGTGTTTGTACCCCCATAATATTCTCAAATTTAAAAAAAAAACAATGTATTTTATAGCCATTTTTATTACAGCCTTTTGTGTCTGTCATCATTTATTTGCTCCCTGTCTTAACAATTCTCAGAAGCCACTGATAGTATTAATAATTGCCCTGGAGCCACTCTGTTCACAACCAGAGAGAAGGCAAGACATGGCCCAAAGAAGCCAAAGAGGAGCAAACTCGGTCTAAGACAAGGAGAACATCTGAACAAGGCAGCAAGTAGAAAAACCTGGCGTGGAATGCAGGGTCCCTGAGAAAAACAACTGGATAGGCAGAGCTACAATGGGTTACAGTGATCCTCAATATCAGAGGCGGACTGGTTCCAAAACCCCTGCAGGTACCAAAATTCGCAGATGCTCAAGTCCCCTATACAAAGTGGTGTAGTATCTGCATGTAACCTATACACATCCTCCCATACACTTTAAATCATCTTCAGATTACTTGTAATACATGATGCCAAGTAAACGCTACAGAAATAGTTGTTATACTGTTATTGTTTTTATTTGTATAATTTTTATTTTTGTATTGTTGCTTTTTATTGTTTTTTCCCAAATATTTCCAATCTGCTGTTAGCTAAATCTGTGGATGTGAAACCTGTGGATATGGAGGGCCTTACTGCATAGGAATTTGGGTCTTGATGTGGTGATAATAGAGAGTAATAGTACCCAAATAATAATGAAGAAAGCAGTATACAGTAGTCCCCCATTATCCATGGGGGATAGGTTCCAAGACCCTCAGCGGATGCCTGAAACCATAGATAGTACTGACTAAAAAATATACACTATGCTTTTTTCTATATATTCATACTTATAATAAAGTTTAATTTATAAATTAGGCACAGTAAGAGATTAACAACAATAGTCAAAATAAAATAGAGTAATTATAACAATATGCTGTGATACCAGTTATGTGAATGTGGTCTTTCTCTCTCTCAAAATACTTTATTGTACTGTGCTCACTTTTCTTGTGATGCTGTGAGATGATAAAACGTCTCCATGAGGAGATGAGGTGCAATGAATGATGTGAACATTGCGACACAGCATTAGGCTACTATTGACCCTCTGATGATGCATGAGAAGGAGGATCATTGCTTTGGGTGATCCTGGATTATCAAGCCACAGTGATGTCGATGACTGGATGTCAGGAGCAGAAAACACCCATGACTAATGGGCAGGGAGTGTACACAGTGTGGATATGCTGGAAAGAGAATGATCCACATCCCAGGTGGGACGGGGTGGGACAGTGCAAGATTCCATAATGCTACTCAGAATGATGCACAATTTAAAACTTATGAATTGTTTATGTCTGGAATTTTCCACGTAACATTTTCAGGTAAGAGGGGACTACTGTAGATGGATAGGAGAGAGAGAGAACAAAGAGACAAACTAAATAAACTGTCAGGGAACCCGAGCTTAGGTGACAAGGTCCTTGGCTAGAGCTGTAGCCATAGAAAATCAAGGAAGGACCAGACAAAAGACTCACTAGTCTGTGGCCTCAGTGCCTCTCATGTTCCTGGTACAACAATTCCTTATTGAATAAATGGAATAGAAAATGAAAAGAATGAGAAAAGGACAAAGGAGAAGAGGAGGAGGAAGAAGAGGAGATGGGCCGGGGGTGGGAGGCAGAGCAGAGGCACAAAAGCAAGAGCAAGAGCAGGCAGAGGCGGCGGAAGTGTGGGAGCTGGCAGGAGGGCTCTAAGTGTTCACTCCAAAGGACGAGGAAACAAGGGTCACCCATGACAACCTGGAGGAACACAGCCTCTGGCCACGGGATGGAGGTGATGGTGGCAACTCCTGGTGGAGTCAGCAGTGTGGGGCACAGTCCAGGACAGAGTCAGGGCTGGAAACGGAATTCTGAGGTGAGATCTAATGGCAGGCAAGTAAGTGAGATCACCAAGAGAGACCAGCTGAGGACAAGGTGCAAAGGGAACTAGCAAAGGGGACTGAGAAGAAAAAGTAAAAAAAAAAAAAAAAAAGAGAGAGAGAACGAGAGACAGAAGAACTAAGAAAACACAGTTGCATGACTTTGGTGGAGAAAGTCTCAAGGAATTGTTTGTGGTGTGAGAAGGACCCACACCTGAGGGTCAGGGAAGCTGCACCTGAGCCTGGGTCCTGCCACCAGCTAGGCTTGGGCGCTGGGGCAGCGTCTGAACTTGTTTAGCCTCCATGTCATAATTTGAAAGTGGTCTCTGAAATCTATGCCAGCTCTCAGGATCCTTGAGATCCTGAGCGCGACAGATGCCAGAGATCAAGAAGGATGGGATGAGGAAAACAGAGTGGTGACTATAGTAATCTCAAAGAGGAAACGCCACCGTTAGCGTAGAAATTAGCAGGAAAGGACTAGGAGGAAAAGAGTAGACAGGACTTCAAGACTTTGCAAATAAATACAAGTGCCCAGAAAAGCAGAAGGATCAAAAGGAGGTTTTTGGTTTTCTTTTTATCTTTTTAAAAAATTTTATGGGTATATAATAGTTGTACATAGTTTGGGGTACATGTGATATTTTTATACAAGTATACAGTGTTTAATGATCAAATCAGGGTAACTGGGATATTCATCATCTCAAACATTTATCATTTCTTTGTGTTAAGAAAATTCCAAATCCACTTTTCTAGTTATTTTGAAACACACAATATATTATTGTCAACCATAGTCACCCTATTGTGCTACTGAATACTAGATCTTATTCCTACTATCTAATGGTACTTTTGTATCGATGAACAAACCCCCCTTTATCACTCCGCCACTACCCTTCCCAGTCTCTCATAACCACCATTCTATCTACCTCCATGAGATCAATTTTTTCAGCTCTTACATATGAGTGAGAGCATGTGATATTTGTCTTTCTATGCCTGGCTTATTTCACTCAGCATCATGTCCCCCAGGTTCATCCATGTTGTTGCAAATGACAGGATTTCATTCTTTTATGGCAGAATAATATTCCATTGTGTATATATGCCACGCTTTCTTTATCCATTCATCTACTGATGGACACTTAGGTTGAGTCCATACCTTGGCCATTGTGAATAGTGCTGCAGTAAACATGGGAGTGCAGGTACCTCTTAGACATAGTGATTTCCTTTCTTTTGGATATATACTCAGCAGTGGAATTTCTGGATCATATGTTAATTCCATTTTTAGTTTTTTTAGGCACCTCCACACTGTTTTCCATAGTGGCTATACTATTTTACATCCCCCCCAACAGTATAGGAGTGTTCCCCTTTCTCTGCATCCTTGCAATGTTATTTTTTGTCTTTTTGATAAAAGCATTTTAACTAGGATGAGATGATATTTTAAGAGGTTTTGTTTTGATGATGGGAGAGACTAGAGCTTGTTGAAGCCAAGGAGAGGAAGAGATTAAAGATGAAAATGTGAGAAAAGAATTTAGAGAAGATGGATAAGAATGGGATTCAGAGTATAAGTAGATAAAAACGAAAGAATGTTTTTTTATCTGAGGTGCTAAGGACAGGGCTGTCAGAAAAGTCAAAGAACTATGCTATATAAGTACTATGAAGAAAAAATGAATAAACAGAGACTATTCACCTGGAACTGAGTCTCTTTACAGCATAGTCTGAAAAGGAGGCAAATTTTTGTGTAAGTTATCTATTTCAGCATTACAAATTACCCAAAACTCAATGGCTTAAAACAACAAATATTTGCTATTTCACACAGTTGGTAAAGAACAGCTTAGCTTGCCAGTTCTAGCTCAGCATCTCTCATGAGGTTGCAGTCATCATGTCAGCCTGGGCCACGGTCATCTGAAGATTTGGCTGCGGAGGAGAATTCACTTCCAAGATGGCTCCCTCACATAGCTGTCAGCTGGTGGCCTCAGCTCCTTGTCACATGTACATTTTCTCATGCCATGGCATCTGGCTTCCACACAGAACAAGTGATCCAGGAGGGTAACCAAAATGGAAGCTGCAATGTCTTTACGACCTAGTCTCTTCAGGGACACACTGTCACTTCAACCATAGTCTATTCATTAGAAAGGACTCACTAAGTCCAGCTCACTCTCAAGGGAAGGGGAATTAGGCTCCACCTCTTGAAGGAAGGAATATAAAATAATTTGTGAATATATTTTAAAACCACTACAGTCTTCAAAGACAGTGTGAATGAGGAGGAGGACTGGCGGTTCAGAAGAAAGTAGCTATGAAATATCCACTTTGGGAATAGCCTAGGGGACACTAAGATAAGATGCAAATGTTCCCTAAAAAGATTATACTAATGCTACAATAACAGCAAAGAATCACCTTTTGTAAAGAGCAAAAATGATGATATGAATTTATACCAGTCAGACCAAAAGTTTACAAAGGGGAGAAGATTAACATTACCAGACAGAGCAAAAGCTTAAAAAAAAACCTGTTAAAGGTCATAAAGGGTAAAAGACTAATAGCACACCAGACCCACCAGACACACCTGATCTCTGTGGAGTCAGCGAGGAAACAGTGATGCATGCACGAGATCTGGCAGATGGCTATGCTCACTGTAGCTGTCACTCAAGTACCAGTCCAAATGGGTAGGAAAGTTGCCAGGCTATTAACCTGAGTGCTCTCGGCAACACTGAATTAATTATCCCCTGAAAGCAATTTAGAGCAAGAATCACATTATTGTTGTTTTCATTTTAGCCCCCAGTGGTAACATGATGTCTGAGGGGCAAAAGCATAGAGAATACATAAATATCTATTTGAAGGAAAGTTGGATGGGTGGGTGGATGTATAAAACTAGTTAAAATGGAGAGGTAGTGTATGTTAATTTCCCTTTATGCACTTGGAATGTTTAGATTTTAACGGGACAGAAGGTATTGAACTCATTTCTTCTTAACCTTGGAAATACTGGTAGTTTGCAAAGGGTTATATAGCATACAATGTGGTAACCAAATATGCATCCCAAAATAGTAAACAAATAGCAAATTTATTAATAAGGTTGCTATTATGTTGAATAATTAACAAAATTATTCATTAGATTTTAAGGTATATTTTTAAATTGAATTATGTGTTCATCTTTATTTTCTTCTGCCTGTCACTACTATTTAATAAACATGTATAATAGATATGCCTGAACTTAACACATTTTTAAAAAGTATATTAATTGGCCCAGACTCAATTAATATACTTTCTTAATCTAATTGTTCATAATTAAGGCCTCCCTTTAGCTAAAAACTTATGTTTTAAAACCTATGTTTGTCAAATTAAAAACAAGAAAGCCAGTTAAAAAATAAGTCAAATTCTTCCCAATTGCAGATAGCTTAGGTGTGTATTTTAACATATAAGAGACACTATTTCTCCTGCCTCATAAAAACTTGGTAAAACTATATCATCTTAAGCATATATTTAATTTTGTTGAGTATCTGTTATAAATAAATTGGATATTATACTGGAAATAAAGAATGCATGAATCTATTTATTGAGTAAATATAATAAAATAACTGGTGGACAGCTACATGTACAGAAAGTTGTCCAGATCCATTTTCAGCATGCCTATAACTTTTCTGCACATTTTAGTGAATAATGTAAAACAACCTTAAATTAAGTAAGATTAAAAGCAAATGGGATGTTTATTGCTTATTTTAGTATTAACTTTATTGTAACATTATTCTAATTTAATATTACACTCATGTTTGATATTTATTAAACACATGGAAATGTATATTGTATCCCATAATGAAATATGAAATGTATATAAAATGGAAACTATATAGGATGATATAAATATCAACATGTCAAATGCTCTTAAGAAAGAAATGCATATTCTACTCTGGATTTTTATAGAAAAAAGATTAAATGATATTCTACATTTATACAAATCAATGTCAATCATTTTTAAACACTAGGAAATGAAATGTTCTATTCTTTTTTTTTTCTAAATTCACTGATGAAGTATTCTTTATAATGGAAAGAGAAAAGGGCTAAAGCTTCGAGAAACTTAAAAATTCATCTCCTTGATGCTTCTAGGTGATTCTTCAAAGAAGCAAATGCTAAAACAGAAAGGAAGGAAAGAATGAAGGAAGGAAGGAAGGAAAAAGGAATGAAGGAAGGAAGGAAAAAGGAAGGAAGAAAGAAAAATATATACTCACCTATTTACAAGAATGGACTGACATTTTTGATTACTTTCATAAGTGGGCAATGATTTAATTGGACTTCTCTAATAAGCATCAGAGATCCTAACAAAAATACCAGTATGTCCCTAGCCCAACTGCAGAATAAATGACTCTAAATCCATTCCCAAGGCCTACACTGCTATGAATAATCCAGAGACTTCAATGAACGAAGTCATTGGATGATCAGAATGATCCTTAAGAATTATCAGAGACCCTAGGGGCAGCTGGGGAGAAATTTCACATGCCCACAGTGTTTGTACCTGTGGACATCCGTCGGGGCAGGCAAGGGATTACACGCAGTAATGTGCCGGAGTTCGGCACCTACAAGCTCTCAAGAGTCATTTGTGCAAATCTCTTCCCAACTCCACATTCAGTGTGGTAGCTTGAAATGGGCTATGGTGGGAGCATTTACACCATAGTAATTGGCAAATTCTACAAATCAGGCTTTTTCTCCAGAGGGCCAGTTGTTGAACATTTATGGGCGTACTACTGATTGATTACAAGTCAACAAATCTCTACAAAAAAACTAGTGAGCAGTACTCATGCTACAGTTTTCCCAACATACTGGTCCTGGGGAAATTACCTTCTTCTTCTAACCCCAACTCTCCAGGTGAAATCAATTCCCCTTTGGAAATAGGTTAGGTTACAATTACTAATCACTTGATCAATTTATTAATAAATGTCCAAGTTATTGATTGTGCTGACCCCATTGTCAAAGCCAATAAAATTTCACTGAGTTCAAATTTCCTGTGTTCTTAGCAGCAGAGAAACAGAAAAGTTAAAGATGTCATCCCCAATATTATCTGTACCACACAGTATCTAGAACTATTTTTACACTATATCAATGTTTGTTGAAATTACTTGCTCTTGTAATATCAATCAGATGTGAAAGAGAATTAAGCAACATAAGATGAAAAAAGAGGAAGAGATGCTAATAAACAATTCAGGGACACAGTTTGCATCTGCTGGTAGATACCTTCCTCAAAACTATTCTAGATAGTAGAGTGAAACAGCCAGTCTGGCTCTTTTCCATTTTTCACTCCTAAGCTGGCTCTGACAGTAAAGATGACTGTGCTGGGTATCTTCCACTTCCTTCTCCAGATGCCCTCTCCACCTCTCTCCTCTCTTTGGGCCCAAGGAACTGACCTGCAGGGACTGCACCAATAAGTCTCCCTTGTCACCTGGCTCCTGGGGAGGAGAGGAGGGAGGAGTGAGAGATCGGATCTTTCCCTCCCTGCAGGTTGCAGTGGGCTGGCTGTACCCCTCCACCGAATATCACAGTCCTCATCAGGCAGCTGCGCCATGCACCTCCCTCCTTCCTGTTCCGACAACCCCCCGTTGCCCTCAAGTCTTGGGTGGTAGCAGTGCCTGGCTGTGACAGCTCCAGCATACCACACTATTCCTTCTGGGTTGCCCTATGCCTTGCCAAGACGTTTTAATTGTCCCTTTATTACATTCTCTTCCTATTACTCAATTTGAGTGCACCATCTATTTTCTGCTGGGACCCTCAAGGATATAAGAGTATTGGAAAATCTAGAAAAATCACTGAACACTACCAAATTGTTGCCTCCCCTGACACCCTCCACATGACTCTGGGCTGCACAAAACTCTCATGCTTTTAGACTCACCTAAAATATTAGCCACACAATCCACAAGAACTCACTAAGCCCCTGTCCCATACTTAGCACCATCCTGGATATTTTGTCCCATGCTACCTACAAAGGGATCAAAATGGTCAACTTTTAATTTTTCTAAGTTTAACTTCTTTTGGAGCCTGATCTAATTTCTTCCACAGAGCTGTACATGACCACACTAACTTCGATATTATTTTATTCACCATATTAAGCTCCTATATTTAAAGTACACGTTACCAAAAAAGCAAATAAATAAACAAAGCCCCAACCTCCTGTATAGCATTAAGGTAGGGTTAGAGAGAACAGGTCATAGAGATTACATCAACCTCCAATATGTCAAACACGTAAAGGCTCAATTCAAAGGGACAACCATGCCCACCTCACTATTTTCATACGGAACCATCCTGGAAGCTAAAATGATATGAGCTAATATTTTTTGAGTACTTATTGCAGAACAGGTTCTATGCCGAGTACTTCACCTGGAATATCTCATGCAACACTTTAAACAGCTTTACACTATAAGCACACATGGTAGTATTCTCGTTTTACAGATGATGAGACTGAACTTATAGGTTATGTTCCTGGTCCACACTCACACTGCTAATGACAAAATGGGATTCAAATGCAGGCAGCCTGCTTCTAGAATCCAGGCTCCGAAACACTGCATGAGAAACCAGACCAGGGTCAAGAGATTTCTAGAGATTAGAAAATCTGATGTTTGGGAGGACAGTTTCAAAGAAGAAAAAAGAACCTTCAATTTTGCTGTAAAATATTCCTTTCTCCCCTTTAAATCTTCAAGGTTACTCACCCGGAGCTGGAAGCTGGGGCGTGTGTTGTTCTATATATTACTTTTGTGCTCTAGACAGAACGTCTTCTTGACCTCAAACTCTGCTCTCCCCACACCCTGCAGGGTTCTCAAGTTCACACACTTCCAGAAGCCCCTATTGTCTTGGCTTGATAAAGGCTTTGTAGTTCTCAAGGCCACAAAGCATTTATTCCTGTAGTTCCTCATAACTGACAAAGGAAAAACAACGATTTCAATGAATTTTTTACCTACAGCTTCACTCTCTTTTTTGATATTTTAGGTATGCAACAATTAATAGACGAAGTTCTCCGGGATGTTCTAATTACAAACTTCTTCCCACACATGTGGAAGGAAATGGTCTATTTCACAGAAGGATATTTTGTAAAACTCAAATTTCAAATTGAGCTGAAAATGAGCTTAATTATCTCACTTGGGATTTTTCTTGCCCTTGGAACACTGGTATATAAAATTAGAACTTCAAATAATGGCTACCAGCCTCTTCCTTTGGTGACCAGTTTTGGTTTAAGGTTATAAATTCATTGGAACTAGCAACCCTAGACTTTTGGGTTTTTAGGGACATTATTACATCTATTCCCATCTGCTATATTTTAACTCTCCAAGAAGCTGAATGTCCTATTTCGTTTTCTCCTCAACTCTAAGGATTGGGGTATTATCAGTGTATTAGTTAGTTAGAGCTGCTATAACAAGGTACCACAGACTGAGTGGCTTAAATAAGAGAAATTTGTATTCTCACAGTTCCACAGGATAGAAGTTCAAGATCAAGGTGTTGGGAGGGTTGGTTCCTTCAAGGGCTCAGAGGGAAGGAACTGGTCTAGGCCTCTCTCCTTGACTTGTGGATTGCCGCCTTCTCCCTGTCTCTCTTCACATCATCTTCCCTCTATGCGTGTCTGTCTACAAATGTCCTCTTCTTATAAGGACACTGGTCATATTGGATTAGGGCCCACCCTAATGACCTCATTTTAATTTACCTCTATAAAGATGGTGTATCCAAATATGATCACATTCTGAGGCACTGGGGGCTAGAACTTGAACATATGAATTTTGAGGGAGACCCAATTCAGCCCATAACCATCAGTGTTTGACCTACAGTCAATACACTGTCCTTTTCATATCAACCTATTGATACTCTAAGTAGAAAAATTGAAATAACACATTTGCTTTTGACAGGTAAAGTTCCTGATGTTTCAAAAACTATAGTTACCTCCATCCCAAAATGTACTGACTGAAGCCTTTAAAAAATTATTGTGTTTTGTTTCCGAAAAAGAAGAGGAGGAAGAAGGAGAAGAGACACAACAGGTTACTGAGAATGCTTAGGTTCTAAAGTCAGTCCCCTAACAGAGCCTTAGATCTAATCCTTACAAACTCCCTTCTGGATGTCCACATTCTACCACTCAGGCTCCTCTCTGGGTGCCTACCTGCCTGTCTCTGCCTTTTTAAAAAAATTGCTGTTTTTCACTTTTTAGAAAATTCATTGTTATGGTTTTCTTTTATATTCCCCAGGGTGAATTTTCCTAGTTGGATTTTCCTTCCTGTATTTATCTTTCCCACGCATTTGGATGATGTCCATGTGGGCAGGCTTAGTTGGAAAGAACTTATCTTGATAAGGCAATATATTTGCCACAAACCAGCAATAGCAAATGAGCTTTCTTTCATAACATTGAAAGTATCATTTCTTACTTCAAAAGACGGGGAGGGTTTAATGCAAGAAGCCATTTGTTACTGGCCTGTATACTTCTTCACCACTACAATTCCAACCACTACAAAATAGACACTACAAAAGTTGACCAAAATGAAACTCAGTGCATGTACATGAAATGAAAATCTTTATCTATGTATTTTACTATATATAACTAGACGGTTAGTGATTCAATACCAGAATTTAGTGATTCAACAACTAACTAGTTCATGTAACCTTAAAGAAGTCATTTCATATCTATGCTTCAAGTTTCTTATCAATAAAAATATGAGTTATATCACCCAAAATACTTTTTCATAGATTTGTGAGGAAAAAAAGAGAAACATAACGTATGTTTTAGAAAAAAGAACAAATTGTTTTCGACTTACAAATGGGCTCTATTCCAAAAGTTCATTGATGAGTCGATTGCTAGGAACTTGGAACATATTTTCCCAGAGAAACAATATGACAAAGGTGGTTAGGTTTGTAGGCAGCCCCAAGGGAGCATAAATAGCTCTGCAGGGGAACTGCAGAGCCAATGGTGTCCTAGATCACAATCAGTGCACAAGTGATATTCACGGGAAAGTGCATCCATGTTCTAGTGGAGGAGATTAGGAATTTTCTGTCACAGGGACAAGGGGCACCTCCAGTACATGCGTATCTGTAGTAGAAGTGTCTCTGTGTCTCTTACTCAGTCTACTCTCCAAGAAATCTGTGAAGGGCAGAGGAAGGGGATCTGTAGGACCCTGGGTAGGGGCTTGCTGCAAGTGGAAGAGAACAAGGGACTCAGCAATCTCGTGGGAAGAGAGAGAATCAGAATAAAGGGGTTCAGGAGGACAGGGCTGCGGAGAGAGGTGTTATAACCACTTGTCCAGGGGATCTGATGAAGGCTGGGGATGGTCGCTGCTGGCGTGGAGAGCCGCCAATGCACAAAGTCCTCTAAAGCAAGTTCACAATAAAGTCTGTAAACAAGCAGGCCAGCCTTTATTTTTACTTTTTTTCTAATTAAGACACCTTGTGTGCTCAGAGTACCTCTGAGCCAACACTAGTGGTGCAATGTCATTACCAAGATGAATGATAACTCCTTGTGGCACTGGAAGACAAGTATCTGCTGGGGATTGTCCAAGTATAACACAACCGACACTCATCAAATCTTTTCAGAGGGAATGAATACATGAAACAATCCTGCAGAGATGGACAATGTAGCCAGACAGCAGAAAAAGAATATGGATATTCATTTTAACTGAAATACAGTCATGTTATATTGTAAATAAAGTTATGTGTCCATCAGTAGGAGAAATATGCAGTTTAAAAAAAGAAAAAAAAGAGATTCTATAGGTGTTGATATGAAACAAATGTTTTTAATACGTATATATTAAGTGATAAAAGCAAGGTGCCAAACAACATGTGTTTTTTTTTTTTTTTGCATTCTGAAGTCTGTATTAAATATTTGAGTTATCACGGGGCAAATAAACAATACTGACAGTGAACTGAGCTTTTTAATAAAGTATTTTTTTCAATTTTTTTTTGTTTTCTTTTTTTGTTTGTTTTTCAACATTTAATTTGACAATATTCACGTATGTAAATAAAATGCATGTAAGGATATTTCTAATGATGCACAAATTACTAGAAACATGGTATCAGCTTAGATTTGTGTATTCAATTTAGGCCTATAGCCTACACATTTTTCAAACACCAGATTTTGAAAAAATAATTTTTCACTAGAATTTTCTTTTTTTTAAAGTTTAAAATTAAACTTTTAATAAGTTACATGTTATTTATTGATATAACATGGGTAAGTGTATTAATCCTTCCTATGCACAACAAAAATGTAGATATTAAAATATATTTTAAAAACCCATTAACAAGTATTAGGAGAGTACAGATAGCTAAGAAAATAGGACACAGGACAGACACATTTTGATAAAGGGCTGAGAGGTATCAGAGGTGTGTCCAGGAAGAACCTAGTAAGCGGCATCCCTGGGGATGAGGTAATCAAAGAGGAGATACCACAAGGTACTGCTGGGTGCAGGGAAATTCTAAGGAGGAAGAAAGCCCAATTGAGGCAGTGGTAATTGAAGATAACCTTCATCAACAGAGTCAAATGTAGTTGGGATTTACGCTCAGAGATTCATAACCCTTCCTCTCAGGGGCTTTGTTACAAAAGATTATCCCCCAATTATGATTTTCTTTTTTTTTTTTTCTTTTTTTTTTTTTAATTTATTTTTGTAATTTCAGAATATCATGGGGGTACAACACTGTGGCCATACACATTGCCCCTGTTCTGCCTGTGTCAGAGCCACAATCGTGGTCATCCCCCAAACTGTGCTCCCCACATCCATTCAGTGAGAGTTTTTCCATCCCTTCCACCCCCCTCCCTCCCGCCCGCCCTCAGATGAATGTTATTGCCCTGTGTGATGTAAGTGTTCATCAGTTAGTGCCAGTTTGATGGTGAGTACCAGTGGTGCTTGTTTTTCCAATCCTGTGACACTTCGCTTCGAAGAATGGGTTCTAGCTCCAACCAGGATAATACCAGATGA
Organism: Daubentonia madagascariensis; assembly: GCA_023783475.1. Lineage (NCBI taxonomy): Eukaryota > Metazoa > Chordata > Mammalia > Primates > Daubentoniidae > Daubentonia > Daubentonia madagascariensis. The sequence continues at coordinate 55,755,780 of JAKFHU010001815.1, read as the reverse complement.
GTTAATTCACTGTTGTTCCTTATTGCTGAGTAATACTCCATGGTATACATATACCACATTTTATTGATCCACTCGTGTATTGATGGGCACCTTGGTTGTTTCCACAACTTTGCAATTGTGAATTGTGCTGCTATGAACATTCGAGAGCAGATGTCTTTATTATAAAATGTCTTTTTTTCTTTTGGATAAATACCCAGTAGTGGGATTGCTGGGCAATATGTGTTTTTTAAAAATGGTAACATAGTCCTACATAAATATATGTACTTGATATATAACAGATTTTTAAAAGGATAGCATCTGTGGTTACCTCTGAAGAATGGAAATATGAATTGATGGTAAAAGGAAGAAAGACAAACTTTACTGTTTTATCTTTCTATGCTGTTTAAATTTTTATCACAAGCCAGGATGACTTTTTAAAAATTTTTTTTTATTATGGCAAAATTTACCTAACATAAAACTTACCGTTTTAACCATTTTTAAGTGTACAGGTCAGTGGCATTAAGTATATTCACATTGTTGTGTGACCATCGTCACCATCCACCTCCAGAACTTTTTCATCTTCCCAAACTGAAACTCCATACTCATTAAACAATAACTCCCCCTTCTCCTTTGTCCCCAGAAGAATGGCTTTTATAACTTAAGAAAATAACATAGAAAAATTCTTTCCACACAAAACATCCACGCTAAATTAACTGATAACAGTGCTATCTTTAGAAGTGAAATAATAATGACTCTGTTTCTGAAACTGGAAATTCCATAACACAATATCAGATTGAGTATTTGTCAGTGTACCATTAATGTATGCAACTTATTAATCATCCTTGACTAATTGTCCTGACTCCGGATCATTGTTACGTCCATACATTGAGACACCACGAAACTGCAGTATCATTATGCTAATAAGCGTAAATGCGCCACTCACCCTTCTAAGATCTTTTTCCCCCTTCCCTGGTTACGTGCCACCAATGAGTCTGTTGAGAGGAGAAAGTGATTTTATTTACACAAATTTGTGTCAATTTGCTCAAAAAAAGTCCCGCATACAACACATAGCACACGTGTTCAGGTGCCACCTGAGAGGGAAGGACAAGCCAGAAGCAGAAGTAGGCAAGTGGGGTTATTGTGAGATGGGCAGTGTGTAGACGGGGAAGGCACTCAGAAAGCCCAAATGGCAGGAGCCCTGCCAAGGGCATCTAGGACACAGATCTGGAGAGTAGCAGTACTCCTGGGCAGGAGGAGGTGGAAAAAGCCCCATCAAGGATGATTAATAAATTGCATGCATTAATCCAACAGAACCTACAAAACCTGCTTATTAGTTGACTTCACAGCATGACTTTATTATCAAATTATGTCTATCAATAAATGATTAAGTGTGTTTATCACTTCTACCTTGGGCCCAGAAAGCCTTCAGAGATGAAACTATTTCTGAACTTACAAACTGAGGAACAGCCTTAGGAATGCGATCACTGGGCCAAGGTGACCTCTTCACAGAAGGCCTTGTCTAGGATGTCATTATTTCTGGTCTATCTACAGCAGTGAAACATGAAGATTAATTTGCCAAATTTTGTATTCTTTCCTTGCACACAGTTGTAATCCAACCTGCCCTTTCTCTGGCCTTTAATGAAATTATTTCTTCACCAATGCGTGCTTATACCATACCGATGATGAAAGGAACCCCTGATCTCAGGATAGGAGAAAAATCACAGAGGGGTGGGTTCTTGCTTGGATGAACAAGCATATAAAGGGAGGTGATGGAAATTTAAGGAGCAATGAATGGAAGAGAGTATCCTGCAAACTTTTGCTTTGAATGTCCAGAACTTAGATTTATCACCAGGTTTCAATGGCTTGTTTTAATTGAAGATAGATTCAACAAATATGCGCAGAGCATGCCTAACATGTCCCAAGCCCTATGCTGGAAGCTATGGACATAAAGGCAAATTAGACCTCAAAATCTCACATCCTACAGACCTCAAGAAACTCACAGTCCATGAACAGTTTGTTTCTTTCCTTCACTTGGCTAGGAATACAGTAGTATACAATCCATAAATTCTTCTTGACTTGACTTAATTTTGGTAATTTCAGGTCAGTGAAAGCAATTCAGTAAGTGTTGGTGAACATTTCCCATCTCACTACTTTTTCCTTCCTATTTCTGTTGAATAACATAAGCTCGAAACTTACTTTTTCAGAGACTGCTAAATAGTGTATTCTATTAGTTTTCAGCATAGTTTCATTGGTCATCTACTAGGAGCCAGATACTACTTTTAGCTCCATTAATAATAATTCCAATAATGTCAAAGGCATGCATTTTGGAGGCAGGAGATCTTGACATGATCCCAGTGCCACCAATCAGTAGCTCTGTGAGTTTTTCACTTCAGTTTCTTCATTTGTAAAATGCGTATAATCATAATAATACCTACCCTTCCTACCCTCATGTAAGGACCACAAGGATTGTTTTCAAAATAAACTATTTATATTTGAAGATAACATTGCTAACAGTATCTTTTAAAACAAAAACAAAAACAAAAAAAAACAGATTAATCACAGGCAGCATTCCACGTTCCTTTTCAACACTAAAGCAAGTAAGGGAATCCTATGGCTTATCAGGAGCTGAGGCTTAGAGGACGTGTAGCTACATGTTGCTCTACATCTTTGCAACATTCTGGTCCCTGAAAAGTCTTTGTTAGAACGAAACATAGATGCTATTATGGTTGCCAGGGTTGTGTTATTAGAAGATGTGCTTCAAGATATCCAACTACTGAGGAAAACTTAGCAGTTGAAAATCCTAGCACCTGCAAATCTTAGAGAACTCTATAACTTGGATGAAAATATTCATGGTTCAGATGGTGCTTGGTTGCATTAGAAAGCACATCCTCATCATCAGGGCCACACTGTGACTTTTGTGAGCCCTGGGTACTTTTGCCTTCACAGGCTGCTTCCTCCTTTAAAAAAAAAAAACACTAAAATCATATTTTTTTACCATATTGGTATAAAGGTGAAAATAATCCAGGCAGGATTTGTTATTGCAGGTTGAATATCCCTTTATCCAAAATGCTTGGGGACCAGAAGTGTTTTGGATTTCTGATTTTTTGGGATTTGGGAATATTTGCACTGTATACTTACTGGTTCAGCATCCCTAATCTGAACATGCAAAATCCTAAATGCTCCAATGAGCATTTCCTTTGAGTGTCATATTGACACCCAAAAAGCTTTGAATTGTGGAGCATTTCAGATATTGGATTTTCAGACTAGTGATACTCAACCTGTACACATTCATTATTATTACTATACTATTTTTCCTTGTGATTTTAAAAGAAATTAAGACATTTTCATAATCCCTAAAAGTATTGTGGGCTTTAGCCCCTGGGCCTGCTGTGCCTAATGGACAAGTCAGTCCTGCTCGCTGAAGCAGGTGTCTGGCATCTGACCCCTGCTACTTCTCCTTCACTCCATTCCAGCCCACCCGAACCTCCTTCTTGCCCTCTCACATGCCCAGCACTTCCCATGCCAGAGCCTGAGCCCTGGGATTGCCCTGACCTGGGATGCTCTTCCTGAGATCTTTGCAAGTCGCTCTGGTCTCCACAAATGTCACTGCCTCAGAGAGGCCTTCCCTGACAACTCTGACCATCCCAGCCACTCCTCATCCCATTACCCTGCTGCAGTTTCTTAGCGGAGCTTATGACAGTCTGAAAAGGTCTCATTTCTTTGTTTATTATTGGCCTCTCATGCCAACACGAAATAAGAGATATAAGTTATATGAGGACAGGGACTTGATCTGCCTTATTCCCTGCCATATCCCCAGTGCTTGGTCCATGGTAGATACTGAATAAACATTTATGGAATAAATGAATGAGTGGATAGGCTGCAAAGCTTGCTCCGCTCATTCAAAGAATGTGGGAACAAAATAGAGAGTGGCTGCCATTTTGTTCATTCATTTATTCTTTATAAATAACAGGTCTCCACCAGAAGAGGACAGGAATCCTTGGGAAGGTAGTGCTGTAGGGAGGGGAAGGAGGAGAAGGCAAGTACTTCTGCACACACAAACGAGCCAGACTCAAATGAGAGCACAGAAAATTCATATAGCTGAGCTCTCTGCTTTAGGAAAGTTCATTCAGCAAGTATCTATTAACTGCCTACTCATGTTAGCCACTATCGAAGAAGAATTGGATTAGTTCTTACCCTCAAAGAATACAATGAAAAGGCAACCAAGTGGAAAGTTAAAGATTGGAAAACACCTTGAAGGGACATATACTCTACCCCCAACTTCAGGCAGGACATGGGACATTGCTGAGACACTCAGAGAAGAGTGGCTTTAGGGACTGTGGGGACCATTTTTTGTTTCCCAACATGCATTCCTGCTTCTTTTGGTAACAGCACACCTATTTTCTTTGAGGAATTACCCTTCCCCATTATATGTAGTTTCGATGGGATTCTTATTCAAGGTCCTCAGCCCTCTTCTCTGAGAGAAGAGGTTGTCATGTGACTCAAACAGAGCCAATGAGACTTTCTCTAGAGGCTTGACTCTTAGCAGAGTGACCCAAGAATGGGTGGGGGCCCAAAGCATTCATTCATTCCAGTAGTGGCACTGTCACAAAACCATGGGTCCATTCCCACTTTCAAGAATCCCAGAAATGCCCTGGCACCCTTCTTTCCTGAGCATGGTTCTCCAACATTTCTCACTTTTGTGAACTTCCTGACAACTCCTTTTCTGTTTAAGAAAGCCAAAGCCACTTCTGTGAAGCTCCCTGACTAAAGCGGTGGGAGAGGTACTAGACCAGAGTCATTAGACTGGGTTTCTAGACTTCTGAAGACTTCAAAGGGAGATGATTCGTACTCAATCAGTATTCCAAGGTTACTGGGAGGTTAAAATGAACTGGTGAATTAGCAAGTGTATGTTTCAGTTAGGTCTCCCAGGAGGCAGATGCTGAGACAAAGTTAGGAGACCAAGGGGTTTATTTGAGGGTAACACCTCTGAAAAATAAAAGGGGAAATAAGCAGAGCCAGGCAGGGAAAGTCTTCAGACCACAGTGTGTAATCTTGTCATAGCTTGATGATGAGGGTAACCTCCATATGCATAAAAACCAAGGAATCTCTTAAGGGAAAAGAATCCAGATCCCAACCTTTTACCTTAGAGGATCAAAATTACTAGTACTTCTTTGATGGGCTATGACAATCTCAACTGGCCCCAAAAGGGAACTCACCATAAGGGAGGGGGCATCTAGACTGGTGATGCAGGCTCACCACTGGGTCCATGGGTGTTTGAGGAGAAGGGGGTTCTACAACTGCTTGTGGAAGCCCCTCCTGAGCCTCCAATTTTAATTTCCAAGGCCCCGATTCAATAAAATGTATAGACACTAAATCATCCAGTTTAAAATTTTTACAAAAAATGTTGTTGGCCAGGCACAGCGGCTCATGCCTGTAATCCCAATACTTTGGGAGGCTGAGGCAGGAGGATCACTTGAGGCCAGGAGTTTCAGATCAACCTGGGCAATATAGCAAGACCCCATCTCTACAAAAAAATAAGAAGAATTAGCCAAGCATGGTGGCGCATGCCTATAGTCCCAGCTACTTGGGAGGCTGAGGCAGGAGGATCGCTTTAGCGCAGGAGTTCTAGGCTGCAGTGAGCTGTGATCACGCCACTGCAGGCAACAGAGTAAGACTCTGTCTCCAAAAAAAAACGAATTAAAAAAAAAAAGTTTTGTTAAATCTTTCCCACATTGACTCCTTTCTAGTTTTACTCACAGACAGACACATGTATAGATCATTGTTTGAAGTTAAAGGAAGACAAAATAAATTAAAAGAGACTGAAAAACAATTAAATATTTTAACCTACATGAAAAAACTAGTTTTCAAAAGATTAAAATTAGTTTAAACTACTTTTAAGGCTAATTTGCCTATATGCTATCAATAAAATTTTTATATTTATCCCTGAAAAAAGCAATCATCCAGGGTAGGAGGAGAGAGGATGAAGGATTTTTCTTGGCCCATCTGAACCAGACATGGAGAAGGCAAACACTCACTGAGACCATGCTTTGTTTTAAAATAGGATTTATAGAGTAACAAAACATGGGTAGTGGGTATGAGGAAAGGAGAGATTCTTTTCCTTTCCCAAATTGTCCTAGTGCTGACATTAGGAAGATTAACATTTGATTCTAAGTGACCCTAGTATCCACTTATTTGTCATCTTGGAAACAATAGGTTAACAGTTTTCAAAATAACTGAACAATATAAACAAACAGTTGCTTTGACTAATCTGGGATCTACTGTTGCCATAAAGTCACCTTCAGGACATTTTCAAAAAGGGTTTTGGGGGGTTTTGTTTTGTTTTTTTAATCTCCTGACAGTGTGAAAAGACTTGCCTGACAACTGAGGAGTGTGTAAAAGGAAGGTGTCCTTCACGCTAATGGAGCCCTTCCACATGTTTTCCCTGCACTGCAAGCTGCCCTCCAGCTGAAATGTGAGGCTTCCACTGGGGGCTGGCTGAAAGAATTTCACTACCCTTCCAAGGCACTCAATGTAGGCTTCTTTCTAGCACATTTTCTTCGGGTTTTCATTCACAGACTACTATCATCAATAAAATAAAGCACTCAATTTCTAAGCACCTGAAAAGTGCTGACACATGCACACCTCAAATGAATGGGGTGTTTAATCCTCTCCTCCACTCTCTACCTCCAACAAAACACAAAAACAGCCACATATGGTGTATTGACACAATCCACCTTGTACTCGAAATGCTGCTCTCATTATATTGTCTCTCCTTCACCCACCCCCACCACAGACACATGTACAAAATTTGAATCATATCCAAAAGCTGAACCAACAAAACTAAGATGCCCAATATTTTTATTTATCTATTACTATTTCTCAAGTCTGGAAAATTTTGAGTTTTCATGAATTTACCCTGGAGAAGAAAAATTCTCCATAACCACAAACAGGTTTCATAATCACTCCAAGGAAATGACAAGTTCTTCTTGGGAACAATTCCTTTTGCTTTCTGAAATTTGAGGTGAGAAATTTCATTTGTTTTTCACCAAACCACAAAAATGAATGACGTCACTCTTACACCACAGGAATTGGTACTATAAGTTCTATGAAGAGATGTATGTTGTCATTTCCAACCCAGATGATTAAATTATGTGCAGTGCTAAGTGGAGAAGGAGAGTGAAAGCCACATTACCATTACTGGTTATTCAGCGCCATATGTATTCCTACATTTCTCCCTTCCAGTATTTTCTTCCTAAAAGTGTTAAGGGAATATTTGGGGCTTTTTTCTTTGTCTCATTTCCCCTCAGTCAGGAGCTGCTAGCTAGTTACCCAGATTGGTACCAAACCAATCTGCTCACTGAAATATAGATTCCACCTCTTAAACTGCGTTTGTAACAGGGATGGGGTCCACAGAGATATGGAAAACCATACCAATCATGTGGTAAAATATCTGTTTAAGAGACTTTTTGATTTTTTTTAAATAAGATGAGCCTTTTGAAAACTTAGAAACATTATAGTCCAGCCAGATACCTCCTTTATACACATAAGGAAATTGAGCACCCAAATGTTGAGCTGATTTTTCTTAAGATCACACAGCTAATTAGAGGCATAATTGAAACTGGAACCCAGATCTTTTACATCTGTCTTTATTGTATAATTATAATGGGGGTCAAGATGAAATTTATATTTATAAAATGTAATTTAAGCTAGATTTTGATATTCAAAGAATTCCTCAAATACTGTTTTTACATTTTTTAAAAATCCTATCACATTTTGTCTCAGGATTATCATTTCTGTAAGGCTATCAAGTTCTATCTTCACCTGTACTGGAGAGCAAATAAATTTGGTGAAATAAATTTAACAGCAATACACTGAAGTGGTATTAGACTCAAGGAAGAACCTGAAAGGAAGGGTTATTGAATACCGAATCAGCCAGGCAGGCAGCACAGCATTAAAAATTACAGACCCCTCAAAGATGTGGGCTGCATTTACTGACTTGCTTCCAAACAGTAGAGTATCAAAAGGGAGAAAAATAATTTTGACAGTGGAGAAAGCTGGAAAACACCACTTTAGCAATGTTATCAAGGTTAACATCAACGATAAATCATGTTGAGAGCATATATACTTGATATAATGTGATGAGAATGGCACTTCATCTCTGTGGTCTTCCTTCTAAAAAAACATAACCCCTGCCTGCCCATGAGAAAAATATAAGACAAACCCAAACTGAGGCACATTCTATGAAATACCTGACCAATGCTCCTCAAAATGTCAAGGTTATCAATAACAAAGAAAATTTGAGAAACTGTCATAAACCACAGGAGGCTAAGGAGACATGATGATTAAATGTCACATGATTGAACACCTGTCCTAAGTGACATATACAGAATATTGCAACAACGCAGAGTGTACATACTTTTCAAATGCATATGAAATGTTTATCAAAACTGAACATGTGCTAGGTCATAAAGCAAGTCTCAACAAATTTTCAAGGATTGAAATCATAAAGCATATGTCCTCCAACTAAACTGGAATTAAATTAGAAAGCAATAACAAGAAGATTATTAGAAATTTTGCAAATGTTTAAAAGTATCAATGCACATCTAAAATATCCAAGGGTCAAAGAAAAAAAATCATAGGGGAAATTTTAGAATATTTTAAAATAATGATAATGAAAATGTGACATATCATAAGCTATAGGATGCAGCTAAAATCATGCTTAGAGAAAAATGGATATAAATAAATATATGAGAAAAGAAGAAAGACTGCAAATCAATAACTTATGAGTCCACTTCAAGAAATCAGGGAAAGAAAATAGCAAATTAAACCCAAAGAAAGAAGGAAGAAAAAAATACAGTCACATGCAGAAATTAATGAAATAGGAAATATATAAGAGAGAGGATAAACAAAAACAAATATTGGGTTTTTTTTTTTTTGGTATAGGATATTAAAACTGAAATACCATAGCAAGACCAATCAAGTAAAAAAGAGAGAAAAAAAAAGATGCAAATTACAAATATCAGGTTTTAAAAAGGTGATATCACTATATGTCTTACAGATATTAAAAATATAGAAAGAGGACAGTACAAAGAATCATGTGCCAATTAATCTGAAATTATAAATAAAACAATTTCTTAGAGAAAAACAATTAACTAAAACTGACACAAGAAGAAATAGAAAACTAAATAGTCCTTCTTGTATTAAACAAATTGAATCTGTGATTATTAAATAACAACCTTCTCCCTCATATAGTCTTCCTAGCATTTAAGGAGAAAATAATCATTCTTCCATAAAACCTTCCAGAAAATAGAAAGGGAGGGAACAAACACTTCCTAACCAATTTTATAAGGCTTACATAAGCATGATATAAAAGTGAAACAATGACATTACAAGAAAGAAAAAGCAGAGTCAAATCTCATAACCATAAAGGCAAAACATTCTAAACAAAATATTACTAAACTGATTCCAATATGTATAAAAGAAGAATAAATCAGGATTTGAATAGATGAAGAGGCATTTCAAAAAAAATCCATACTCATTCAATATTTTAAAATAAAATAAAATAAAGACTCAGCACACTAAGAACAAAAAAGAATGTCCTGTATTTCATAAAAGTTATCTACCAAAACTGTATAGCAGACATCAGACTTAAAAGTGAAATGCTGGAAGTTTTTCCCTGAGACTGGGGATGAAACAAAAATGCCAGCTATCATTACTTCTACTTAACATTGTATCTGAGGTCCTAGACAGTGCAACGAGGAAAACAAACAGAAAGAAATAAAAGATTTAAGGATTGATGTACTTATATCCTCATGTACTTAAAAGTCCAAAATAATCAATAAGCTATTAGGATTAAAAATAAATTTAGCAAGGTCACTGGATAAAATGTAAACAAAATCAAGTATATTTCTAAATAAGCAAGGAGTAATTGTAATAGCAACCAAAGAAATAAAATACTAAAAATAAATCTATCAAAAGATATATAAAACCTCTAGGTGAAAAACTGTAAAACTTTAGTGAGAAAAATTTTTAAAGATCTAAATAAATGAAGTGATATACCATGTTCAAGAATTGAAACACTCAAGATGTTGATAGAGCTGTAGAATCAATGCAATCCTAACAAAAATCCAGTGGAGTTTTGTTTGTTTTCCTTCACTGGAAATCATCTCTATACATTTCTTTATATAGAAATGTAAAGGATCAAGAATAACTAAGCCAATCTTGAAGGGAGAACTTACTCTATCACATATGAAGACTTAATATAAAGCTACAATAATAGCAAATAATGGAGAACAAGCTGCCTGGAGAAACAGGTAGGCAGTTCTGAAGGTCCAAGTGAGAGTAGCGACCATGAATTCTTCATAGCCTCTGTTGGAGGCGGGAAACCTGATTTTTCCCTTGATAAATGTTTTCATATGAAGGGACTAACATTCTTGCCTTCTTTCCATCCCCTGACTCACTCCTTTCTAGGAGTGACTTACTTAATCAGTGAGTTTGAGAGGAGGAGCTGAGCCTTCAGCATGAGGATCTCTCTCCGGTGCCAGTCAGGCCATAGGAAACACAGCTTGACAAAGCCAGGCTCCCACATGAGCAGGCCAGGCTGGGGTTATAGCGGGAACTCAATACTGTAAAGGCAACTATGTTCTATGAGTGCCATAGACCATCAGTGTGTGAGGTGCGGGCAATCAGGTATGCCCAGGGAATTAAGAAAGAACTCGTGTGATTCAAAAGTGTGCTTCAGTTTTATTCAGAACAGAAGCAGTGGAAGAATACAAAAATAAATAAATAAATAAATAGGCTAAAGTAATTAGAGGAAGAGAAAATTTACCTAAGGGAAAAAGTGAAGTCTTAGAAAACTGGCTGGACAGGATAGGTCTATAGAAAAAATAAAAGAAGTTGCACCAAGGTCTAACAGCTCTTTGAAAGGAAATTCAAAAAAGGATAAGATTGGAAAGATTACTGGGACCAAATAATCTAATAGAGGAAAGAAGGCAAAATTGTGGAGGACAGACTGAAAAATTCCTTCCACGGGGGTCAGAGTTCAGGAAATTAGTGAGTAATGCTCTCTTTTTTTTTTTTTTTTTTAGAGACAGGGTCTTGCTCTTGCTCAGGCTGGTCTCGAACTCTTGAGCTCAAGAAATCCTCCCACCTCGGCCTCGCAGAGTGCTAGGATTACAGGCGTGAGCCACCGCACCCGGCCCGGGTAATGCTCTCTTAAAGCTGCAGATAAAGAGTCCATTATAAAAACACATGCGCAATGACCCTTTAAATATAATGATATCTATACCAAGTGACTGCACACAAATTGAGTATATCTGAGAGGGAAAGTTCAAGAATATCAGAATAAAATTTTCAAAAGATAATTGAGTAACCTTCAGGGTAATACAATTATTATAGATAAGTACATAGGTATTATCTGACTTCTAAGGAAATGTGCTGAAGGAATTTGTGGGATTAAGACTCTAGCAAAGACCCAGCAAAGATGGGGCATATTAATGAAACTCAAGAAGAACAATAATAGATTGCATCCAGGCCTGGATTAAATGTTAGTCTAATGGGTGTGATCATCCAGCCTAGAAAAGTAAAGTAGACAAAACGTGTTTGAACAAGAATGCTTTTGATGGACTCAAAACTCACTGATTTTACTCACTGAAAGAGACCATAAGAAATAACCTAGATTGTAAAGGAATGTGTAAGAAAAACAGTGATCTGATCCATTAACATTGAAAAAGTGAAAGGAAAGAAGGAACACAATTCCGGCACACAGAGCAAGCCCCACAACCCCTCCAGTGTTAGGGATGACAAGGGACGAAATTAAAAAGCAGGTGAGGAAGACATTAGTGAAAATGATCAAGTAAGGACCTCCAAAAATCCTCTCCTCCACAATAGCAATAAGAAGATTGGTAAAATTTTCAGAAACACCTTTATGGTTAGATTTATTTTGAAGTATTTTATGCTTTTTTATGTTATTGTAAATGGAATTATTTTTTAATTTCATTTTTGGACTGTTCATTGCTAGGGTATAGAAATAGAATTAATTTTTGTATATTGAGTTTGTATCCTGCAACCTTGCTAAACTCACTTATCAGTCTAATAGTTTTTTGGGTTTTTTTTTTGTGGATGTCTTTGGATCCTCAGGATGATGTCATCTGCAAGTAGAGGTAGATTTACTTCTTCCTTTCAAATATGGATTCCTTTTATTTCTTTTTCTTGCCTAATTACCCTGAGTACAACCTCCAGTATGATGTTGAATAGCAGTGGCAAAAGCAGACATTCTTTTCTTGTTTCTGATCTTGGGACAAAAGCTTTCAGTCTATCACTATTATGTATGATATTAGCTGTGAGCTTTTTGAAGGCTTAGGAAGTTCCCTTCTATTCCTAGTTTGCTGAGCGTTTTTATCATAAAAGGGTGTTGGATTTTGTCAAATACTTTTTTCTGTATCTGGTGAGATGATCATGCTGTTTTTGTCTTTTTATTCTATTAATATGATGTATTATTTTGATTGAACTGGTAATTGAAAAACTTTCCACAAAGAAAAGACCATATGGCTTCAATGGTGAATTCCACCAAATGTTTAAAGATTAGCACAGTTTTGTCACAAACTCTTCCCAAAAATAGAAGAGAAGGGAACACTTCACAAATCATTCTATGAAGCTGGTATTACCTGACACCAAAACTAGACAAAGACATCATAAGAAAACAGAACAAACCCCTTATAAATATAGATGCAAAAATACTCAACAAAAACTAGCAAGCAAGTTCAGCAACATACAAAAATGATAATGCACCATGACCAAATGGGATTTGTACAAGGAATGCGAAGTTGGTTCAACATGTGAGAATCAATCATTTTATCTCTCGACTGAAGTTTTCTCTCAATCAAGCTTATTTCATGGTCATAAAATAATAGCTGGCATCAAAAGACAGGAATCCTGGCACAACTGAAAACAAGAAGAATTTTCCACTGAATCTCTGCAATGACCTTTGGTAAATCTGGGTCCTGAATTCTGGGAACTTCATTTTGCTTGAAATAACTGCCCTAGGGCTGAGGATTTGCTTGTTTTATAAATTTCATGGTATTGGCTATTGCTGTAACAGTCTTGTATATCCTATGATTCTTTGGACTCTTTATTTTTAAAAAGGCTGATATGCGAGAGTCTTGGTGGTGAATTAATACAACCTCTGAGTCCATGGAGACTTTGGCTTCTGAAGGAGAGAAACCTACTTGGGTTGAATCTGAGCAGAATAAGAAATTGGAGAGGATGGATTTTGGATTTAATTCCTTTGTACTTTAACCCTTTCAGCTCTAACTTATTAGGGAATTTCATCTTTGGACTTGGATTTCTTCTTAAAAGACTGATAATGAAGGGGATTTTTATTCAAATGTGAGGCATCTCTGTGTTGGTTGAACTTTATAATTGGAGTATCCTTATGTGGGAATTTAATCTTATTGTAGAACCTCTATATTGGATAGATGTGCCTGGACATAATTTGGGATGGGAAACAGAATATGAAGTGAACTTTCAGCCTTACGATATTTTAATTATTGTCCATTTTAACCTATTTAAGAGATGTCTGGGGGAAATTTTACATTGCATATCAGCAGTCCCTGGTAGGTTTGGGAGAGCTGCCCTTCCTCAAGGCCAGTCCCTGGATGATCAAAGGCTTAATAATAAAGCCAAAATGATTAAGCCAGGAAATTGGGCAGACGGTTGAGGGTACTACACATTTTCACCTCTAGAAGGAACCTCTAGAGAGTGACACTCTAGGGCTTTCTCCCAAGGATTGGTAAGTTTGAGGAGAACGGATAAGCATGCTCTGCTTGTGCCTGTCTCTTCTCCTTGGGAATAAGCCAGACTGTAGGAAGCATACATTCCCTGTTCCTTCATGCCTTGAGTTTTATAGGCGTGGAAATAGTTTCATAAGCAAGCTGGAAAGACAAGAGCTATGATCAGAGAGTGAGCATTCCGAATTAGTAATTTTAATTAGTAATTTTGGAGCAGTTTAATTAGCAATTTCAATCAGTAATTTTGAAGTAAGAGCGTGTGGGGTGAAGACACGGTCCAGGGCATGTGGCAATGGGCTGTTGAAGTGGGAGAAATAAAGGACCATCAGAGGTGAGGAGGGCACACTCTGAGCCAGGGTATGGGATGCATCATCCATGGGAACTTTGAAGCCTGTTCGAAGGTGGAGTGTTGGGAAAGACCAGGAGCCCTCTGCCCACATCTTTGACGAAGGAGGCAGAGGTGGGAGGTGGCAGATGACGGCAATGAGGAGGGGCAGTGACATGTGCAGCTGAGCACCATGGACCTCAGTGGAGCAGGAGCTTTAAAATGAGGATGACGCAGAGTGATCTGGAGGCAGCAATGCAAAGCAAGGAAGATCCCTGACCTCCACCTCCAAACTCTGAGGAATAAGCGTGTGAGAAAATGAAAGCATCCAGGTGGCAGCCAGACTGCAGGAGAGGGGCAGAAACATGTTCAGATGAGATTGCACACACGGAGTAGGTTTTGCAGGGTGAGTGACAGAGGGTGCTAGACCAGCAGCACTAGCATCACTTGGGAATCTAGTCGGAAATTCAGCTTCTCAGGCACTACCCCAACTGCTGAATCAGAATTTGTGTTTAACAAGATCCCAGGTGACTCACTGCATATTACGGTCTGAGAAGCATTGCTCCAGAGAAGCAGGAAAGGAGAATGCTACCATCACCCCCAATATCCTCCGAGGCCTGGTGTTTTAGTTTCTTACACTGTTGATTTTTTTCTCACAACTACATTTCTGGCATAAATTAGTAATTTATCTCTAAAAATTAGTAAAAATACATCATCTTTTTTAGATGTATCAAAAAATAATAGTCTTTATTTTAACCCTTTAAAAAAATCTTTTCTTCAAGGTACCATTTACTATTTATCACACAAATGAAACCAATATATGTTACCTTCTGTTGTTACTTATTTATGTCTGTCTCCATAAATACCCTAGAGGGCAAGAACTGGGTGTTATCTCTCTTTGCAGCTCCAAGTCTGCATATATTCAGATTTTTATGAGCAGTTGTTAGTGATTGTGAAAAGAAGGTGGTCCTGGTATCTTTTGTCCTGAACAATTAACCCATGGATGCAAAAAGTCAGAGAGTCAAATTGCACTTAATTTCATTATGGAAAGACAAAACCAAAATTCTTGCTAAAATCAATATAGATAAAATCTGTCATTTCCTTTTGCCTACCAGTCCCTTACCCTATCACAGTAAGAGATAAGATAGTCTGACAAAATTTAAGACCAGGCTGTCACTACCCAGGACTTCTTTAGACAGTTAGTAGATTAAATCCATGGCTACTCTTTTCCCTAACAGCACCCTTTTAAGAGTCATATATTTTCTAAATTTTAGAGACTTTTTCTATTATACACAAGTTCTTAAAGATAACCAGTGGCACTACAATCTCTATCAGTGCACTACAAAGTGCTAGTGTTTTTTATAGAGTAGCCAAGATCAATTTATTTAATTCTTCAAAAGGCATTTACTTCTTCATTTTGGTCCCTCTTTCTACTGAATTTCCTGTGAGGAGTAGAAGAATTTTTTCTAAGGACTATATCTACATGCCAGGACACTGCCTTTTCCAAGTCATCCCTCAGCAGCTTTCCATCTTTAAAAAAAAGGATCAACATCTGGTGCCTTCTCTCTATCGCTGGGCATTGTGGATACTATAGGGGAATTTTTTTTTTTTTAAATCTTCTTTCTGCCTGATGTTCCAGAGTCCCTGGGAAAGGCTGCGTACACGATATGGCTTTTTTAAAGTGCTTTTTGGACCTCACTCCTACAAGCCTTCAAAGTTTATCTGTATTTCTTGATAATCTACCAAACTATCCTACTTTCTCTGGCCAATCCTTTTGAAAAACACTTATTTGATAATTTTTTAAAGTACATAGATTTACTTCTTTCCTTTTTTGTATTTTTATGTCCCTAGGCTGATATTAAATACGTAAGACATTGTATGACATAATATAACCTCTACTTACCACACTATAAACGAGGCAATGCTGGATTGTCACAGCATCTCCTCCCCAGGCACCCTCTTTTTGCTGATAAAAAGAATGAAATAATCCTTGACTGAATTAGGAGAAGTCTCCTGTAATCAACAAGTGTACTATTAGGCCCAGGTTCCCAAAAAACTTTCAGTCCCAGCTACTGCTCCCTATTCTTACTGCTACTGCCCTTGCCCAGGCCCGCGGGACTTACACACATTGTTTTATCTCATGCCCTAATTATTTCATGGGAAACATGTTTATCTGCCCCATATAAGCCACTTGAGGGAAATGACTCAGGTTTTTTCCTCTATCCCCCCAGCACTCAGCCATACACCTAGTGCTTGCCACCACCCTGAGCCTCTTAGCACAATTCTGAGCACCTAGCACAACCTTGAACACTTCTTTGTTATTTAATCCATTAATTGGCTTTTACTCTCTCACTAGTGGGTAAAACCTGTATCAATACAGGTAATGCATACTTGAGAGTTGAGATAACTACCCAGGAAGTTAAAGCAAAAGCCAATCATTGTCTCCAGCCTCTGTTTTTCTCCCACAACAAAACTTGCAAAAATCAGCAAATTGGGTGCTCCCAACATGAATCCACATGTAGTCACAGTTAGTAGCTAAGCCTTCTGTATAAAGGATTTTGTTTAGAAGTAGCCAAAGATAGCACACAGCTTTGTAAAACACGGAAGCAGGGTAACCAATATATCTCCATATGAGCACAGGCTTTCAGTTTATTGTACATATTACATTGTCCCAAAACCTAATCAATCAAACTACAGATTACTTATTCATTTTCTTTTAAACTCTGAACTTTCTTTTTTGCAGGATACAAAGTAAAGAGGAAAACATCTTAATTTTTATAGGTTACAGACAAATTAGCAGGCTTCCTAATAAACATTAACATTTGCTTTGTTTTTAATTAAAATTCTCTCCACCATAGACATAGAGTCTATAGCTGTATTAGTGTTTAACAAAAAAACATCTTTCACAATACCTGGACATGTGTATGCACATGAATTTGGAAATAGAACAATATATTTTATTATATTTATTTATAATCACCTTATTTGAAAAAAATATTTAAGATGTTATACAGAAATGCAAAACTCATATCCAGGCACTTATAAACATATACAATCACACATAAAATGACACCTACTATGACACTGCCTAGGCAATATTGAGAATCAATTTTACAACAAAATTAAAGCTTTAGTTCCTATTTTATAATGTGTTTTCATTTAATTATAGAAGGCAACATATTAAAATATTTTAATTTAAATAATAAGTTAAATTGTATTTAAGCTCTTTTGCTAGTTAGATTTGAGTGAATACAACCGCATACTTTGATTTCAGGAATATAAGTAACAATGTACTACATCATTAGTCATCTTCAAAGACCAGGAGGTCTTCACACCTTTCTCTCAGTTTCCCTTGCCAGGACCAGAAAAGGATACTATAAATGTCATGTTGTAAATGATAAATCACATTTTTATGGACTTGGAAGTTAATTTTGCTTAGAAGCATTTTTATGGACTTTGGAGGCTAAAGAATAAAAGCAGCTAGGTTTGTAAGATCAAAAACTTTCCTTCCAGGGAATAGCATTTGTTTTCTCTCCTACACATTCACCACTGGTTTCAGTTTCCTCTTGCTATTTTTTCATTGCTAAAAGGTACAAGCTGAAAACAATATACCTAATTAAGGCAGCTTTTCACCCAGCCTCTCAGTTGAAAGCAAATTTTTTTTTGTTATGTATGGGAAACAATAAAACAACTTGGAGAGTTCTCCCCACTGATCATGGCCCTCTCTTCCTTGCTGATGAACCAGATTGTGTTCAGGTGTCCACACTCCTCCTAAGGACATGAGAAAGGCTGGCCCGAGTCCAAGGGATGAATTTGGTTAGCCTATGGTGTTCATAGTAATGAATGATGAGATTAGGGAGGGATGCCGGACTCAGGTCTGGTCAATAGGATCCCATTTCTGCCCCTACTTATTAATGTCCCTCAAAGGGAGTGTGAAACTGCGGCAGCTATCTTGCCCCTGCTAGGGAAGGTGGGCCACCGTGATGACCACGGCAGGACAGAAACATGGAACCCGGATCTCTGGTGACACCACTGGAGCCACTGAATTAACCAACCTTGAAACTGCCCTACTGCTGAACTTTCTGTAACATAAAACAATACATTACTAACCGTTTAAGCCAGTAGAATTAGGGGTTTTGGTTATATGCAACTGAAAACTAATATACTCCCTTCTACCTCATGCTGTGATGGAGTATAGCAAAATTCAAAATGTAGAGAGAACTTTTTGATATTTTACTCTGTAAGTAGCAGGAGAAAGGGAGAAAGGAACACAGGACCCAAGCATGAGTACTCCATCTGTGTATTAGCTGTCTCCTTTAACCTCAGTGCTCACTCACTCATTCCAGAATACTAAATTTCCTGGCATTTTTCTGGGTACTAAGAATACAGAGATTAACATAATACAAGCCCTCACCCTTAAAGAACTCATAGGCCAATGGATGAGACAGATGAGTCTACTCAAATTTTTACCTCAATGTGATTATATACTATCTGTCCCGGAAGCCCTAAGTGGCACCTAATGTAACCTGGGGGTAAGAGGCTTCGTCTTTTCCAAGGAAATGGATTGTTCAGGGAGGATTCAGAAGGAATTGTTTTCCAAATTATGAAGATATTTTTCTTTAATTTAACCAAACATTTACATTCATGAAGGCATTTATTTCAGAGAAATCTACATGACTCTTGGAGTTGATTTTGAAGAAAGAGCCTTAGTCAGACAGATGCATCAGGGCAAGGACCATCCAAGAAGGGAACAGTGTGCAGAAGGGCCCAGGGCATGAGACAGCACGTCTGGGGAACAAAAAACAACCCTGCAAGACAGGACAAATGTGCACTTGGTGGTGGGCGATGGCTCTGGGGGAACAGACACGGGCCAGACAGTATAGATCTTTACCCTGGTAAGGGCCAAGCACTACCGGAGGACTGCAAGTGACAGAGGGACATAACCCAACGTATCTTTTAGGAAAACCACTCTGGCGGTAGGAGAAATGAAAAATTTAGAAAGGAAAGGGACAAGACTCTGAAGCTACTTCAGAAATCCGACTAAAAAAAGTGGTGAAGACCTGGGCAAAGGCAGGAAAAAAAGAGGGAATTTGAGAATGATTAAAAGAAATTGTTGCCAGGCACGGTGTCTGCACACCTGCAGTCACAGCTACTCGGGAGGCTGAGGTGGGAGGATCCCTTGAGCCCGGGAGTTCTGGCCTGTAGCGTGCTATGCCAGTCGGGTGTCTACACTAAGTTCAGCATTAATATGGAGACCTCCCCAGAGCGGCGGACCACCAGGTTACCTAAGGAGGGGTGACTTAGCCCAGGCTAAAAACTAGTTTAGAGCAGGTCTAAACTCCCGTGCTGATCAGTAGTGGAGTCTGGCCTGTGATAGCCACTGCATTCCAGCCTGGTCAACATAGCAAGACCCCATCTCTTAAACAAACAAACAAATACATAAATAAATAAGAAATTGTTGTTTGAAGGCAGAGTAGATGGAAGGAGGGCAAGAGGTAACCTAAACTGGTTCCCTAGGACTGGAGTGGACAATAGCGGAGATGATTGTGCCACCAGGAGAGACAGATGGGACACCTCTGGAGAGGAGAAGCATGGCACAGTGAACAGCAGACACTGCCCTGGCCAGCAGCCACGAGGAAAGCTCCTGATCGCAAACAGTCCATCCCATTGTCACTGCTGTAATCTTAATCCACCTGAACTGACAACCTCAGAAAATATGTTATCTGTAGCTGTGAACAAATTGTCAATGAATTACTATTCCTTTCTGACCCTCAAAGTAACAGGAAGTCTCAGAGGTAGATAGAAATATACTGATTTATTTTGTGATACATAGATAAATCACAATGTAAAACAAGGTAAATGGAAGAACAAGTTGAATATCTTCTACACAGAAGCATAAGTGAGTCCAAAATTAAAGAGAAATAGTTGGAAGTGATTTTCTTTTTTTAGTTTGGCTAGTTGGTCTATATCACACTATGTAAATGCCACAGTTAATTTACCTCATTTATATTTATGTATGTCTGTTGTATAGAAAATAGAAGATATGTAAATACATATGCAATTATTTAGGTACCTTCTGATTGAACCTTTAAAGGCATAGATGTTACCTAGAAGTAAATTTACTTGAAGGCTTCAGTGAGATTCTATAAGAAAGGGAAATGGCCTTCTATAAACAAAGGGGAAACCAAACCCCTAAAAGGCAGATCTTTTGGCCTAAGGCAGGTGCCTAGGGGAACAGAGTCCTGTGTCCCCTGTGCCCCCTAAACCCTGGCTGAGAGTCAGCAGTGGATGCACCCATAGCTCTCTCAACACATCCGCCTTATGTAACAAGCAGCTGAGGCTGATTTTTCTCTCACTGGTGGGAGACTTTCTCTAAGGAGGGGTGACTCAGCCCAGGTCAAAAACTGAGCAGATCTAAACTCCCATGTTGATCAGCAGTGGAGTCTGACCTATGAATAGCCACTGCACTCCAGCCTGGGCAACATAGCAAGACCCCATCTCTTAAACAAACAAATAAATAAGAAATTGTTGTTTGAAGGCAGAGTGAATGGAGGGAGGGCATGAGGTAACCTAAACTGATTCCCTAGGACTGGAGTGGACTTAGAAAAATTATACTGGGTGTGTAGGAGTTAGGTGATAAGAGATGCCTGCTACTCATGGGAAAAATAATTCATTCAGAACCTATTGTGGGCAAAGTTCCCACTAAGATGAAATTCCTGCCCTCAAGGAGATTACAATGGTATTATTAGTCCACTAAATGTGAAGAGAGTGGACTAGAGCAGCACCAGCAGCTGCAGGGCATGTTTCACAGTTGAATGAGTATTTGCGCTGGCTCTTAAAACTGAGTAAGGTTTACAAGAGGCAGAAACAGGAATGAGAAAGTATTCTAAGTGAAAGAAACAGCATGCTCAAGATATGGCATCTAGAAAGAACGTGGTAAGTACAGGGCATAACTCCAGTGTCTCCTCTTTGAAGACTTCCCTCAGGCCTCTAAGAACACCCAGGTACCTACCCACTGCACCTACCATATGTATTACAGTTATTTCTTCACAGATGTCGCTCCCCACCTAACACGCTAACCCCTAAAGGTCTGGGGTGCCATGTTTTCATCTTTCATTCACAGCACTGGACACCACACCTGGTGTATGACTGGGACTCAGCACCGTCTTGCTGAGTGAAGAGGGCCTGCCCGTGTGCATCAGTGAAGGCTGGAACCAAGGTGATGGGGGTGACAGGCTGCAAGATGAAATACAGCATGCAGCTCGGAGCCAGATCATGAAACACTCAAGCCCATAATTACAGTGTTTGGATTTTATAGAGAATGTAGACTGTTTTCATCATGAGAGATTGGTGGTGAATAATCAGAAAAGAACCTATCACAATGAGAGACAGTGTGTGGCACAGAGGACTTGGCAGCTGCTTAGCGTTCAGTGCTTACCAGGTGCCAGGCATTGGGTTGAACACTTTATGCATGCTATTTTATTAAATCCTCACAATTCTCTAAAGGAGGTATCATTATCCCCAATCCAGAGATGATGAAACTGAGGATGCTTATAGATGAGGACACCTACGGGGCCTTAGGTCTAGGATTCCTCCCCAACCCCATCTGACCCTGAGAACAAAGCATTGTCTTGAGCAAACAAGTATGAGGAACCCAGAAAATTTCAGCACTGATCAAGAAGAGGCACACTCTTTCTATAGGCCTGTGGGCAATCCTGCCTAGAGCAAAATCTCTCAAGGGAAGCCATGACATGTGTCTACCGACACATACATAAAATGATATCTTTGCAACAATTTAACCTCAAGAAAAAAAAATTTTAGATGCCAATTTTTAAATGTACAGAGTTGCATAGCTTTTATTTTGTTTTATTCTTTTTAGGTGGTACAAGAGCAAAAATATTTGACAATCTTGGTTTAAATTTCTACATAAAAGTTTCTGGTCTTAGATAGCCGTGGAAGGTATATTTACAGGTATAATTATTTTCTCCTTGAAGGCATGGACTTGCTCTTATTCATTTTTGTATTTGACCACACAATACTTCACACATATTTTAAGCTCTATAACATATTTTAAACCAATCGGGACTTAATCAGTTTGGGAATGATAGAAGGCAAGGCTGGCAAGATGAAGACATTGAGTGACAGTCTAAGAATCCCAAGTTTTGTCTTGTGGCTCAAGGCTTTTGGAAATATTTATGATGACAGGATAATTTTTAGCAGGGAAAGAAAGAGAGGGTGGGAAGGAGGGAAGGAGGAAGGCAGGGGGTGGGGACAGAGAGAGAGACAAAGGAAAGAAGGAAGGAAGGAAGGAAGGAAAAGAAAGACTGCAGACTTTCCTTTGCAGTATACAGTAATATTTTTCTGGAGGCAGCCTCACAAAGCAGATTTCTATCAGGAGGCAAAATCCAAACTGAGCATGAGTTAAGGTTTATTGCCATGGTCAAAACACACAACACACACACACACACACACACACACAGAGCATGAGAAAAAAAGTGAAGATCCTTATTGCCTGGAATGAAGGTATACAGCAATGAAATGCAGAAGAGAGAAGGGATGCCTCCATCCTTTCTGGAAGAAAACAAGCCCCTTAGCAATAAATATGGTAATTATCTTTATTATACCATTTTAGGGAGTGAGGAAATAGGAGTTGAATTAGAAGAAACACAGATATGGAGGTGAGGAGACCATGACGCAGTTTTACAAAACAGTATTATTATTGTAAAGAAAACCAGGTAAGAATACCCTCACTTCTACAAAAGGTATGAATTTACTTAGTTTTAATGTTGACAAACTTCTTGACATTAAACAGCATCTTTATGCATCTGTGTTCCCGGCACTCACTGATATCAAGTGCTCATCATTCTAAATTCATTGCCCTTTAGTTGTTTCCTTCACTAGCTCAAATAAAATCAACAAAAGCCTCTGAAAACATTTTTTTTTGAGACAGGGTCTCACTCTGTTGCCCAGGCTAAAGTGCAGTGTCCTCATCACAATTCACTGCAACCTCAAACTCCTTGGCTTCAGTAATCCTCCCTCCTCAGCCTCCTGAGTAGCTGGGACTACAGGTGTGCGCCACCACGCCCATAATTTTTCCACTTTTTTTTTTTTGTAGGGATGGGGTCTCGCTCTTGCATGGGCTATGAAAACATTCTTTTTAAAGAACCGAAACAGCATGGTACTGGCACAAGAACAGAGACATAGACCGATGGAACAGGACTGGGAACCCAGATATAAAACCCTCCTCATACTGTCATCTGATCTTTGACAAAGTAGACAAAAACATACACTGGGGAAAAATCCATATTCAATAAATGGTGCTGGGAAAATTGGATAGCCACATGTAGAAGACTGAAACTAGATCCACACCTCTCACCTCTCACAAAAATCAACTCATGATGGATAACAAACTTAAACCTAAGATGTGAAACATAAGAACTCTAGAAGAAAACGTTGGAAAAACTCTTAGAGACATTGGCTTAGGCAAAGAATTTATGAAGAAGACCCCCAAAGCAATCACAGCAGCAACAAAAATAAATAAATGGGACCTGATCAAATTAAAAGGCTTCTGCACAGCCAAGGAAACTATCACTAGAGCGAACAGACAACCTACATAATGGGAGAAAATATTTCCACGCTACACATCTGATAAAGGACTGATAACAAGAATCTATACAGAACTTAGGAAAATCAACAAGGAAAAAATCAAACAACCTCATTAAAAAGTGGGCAAAGGACAGGAACAGAAACTTTTCAAAAGAAGACAGAATAATGGCCAGCAAACATACAAAAAATTGCTCAACCTCTCTAATCATCAGGGAAATGCAAATAAAAACCACAATAAGATATCACTTAACTCCAGTGAGATTGGCTTATATCAAAAAGTCCCAAAACAACAAATATTGGCGGGAATGCAGACAGATAGGAAAACTCATACACTGCTGGTGGGACTGCAAATTAGTACAACCTCTACGGAAAGTAATATGGAGATACCTCAAAGAACTAAAAGTTGAACTACCATTTGATCCAGCAATCCCACTACTGGGATGTAGACATTCTACAAAAAGACATCTGCACGCGAATGTTTATAGCAGCACAATTCACAATTGCAAAGATGTGGAAACAACCCAAGTGCCCATCAATACACAAGTGGATTAATAAAATGTGGTATATGTATACAATGGAGTATTACTCAGCAATAAAACACAACAGTGAATTAACACATCTGATATTATCCTGGATGGGGCTAGAGCCCATTCTTCAAAGCAAAGTATCACAAGAATGGAAAAACAAGCACCACTGGTACTCACCATCAAATTGGTACCAACTGATCAATACTTATGTCACACATGGAAATAATATTCATCAGGGGTTGGGCAGGTGGGAGGCGGGTGGAGGGGATGGGAAAACTCTCACCTAATGGGTGCGGGGCGCACAGTTTGGCGGATGCCCATGATTGTAGCTCTGACTTGGGCAGTGCATAGACAATATACATAACAAAAGTGTTGTACCCCCATAACATTCTGAAACTTTAATAAATAAATAAATAAATAAATAAATAAAAAAGAACCAGAATCAATTTCATAATTCTCTCACTCTTTGTACAAATATTTTTACTAAGCATGTATTAAACGTAAGGTTTCACAACACGAGTGTGCTGTGGGTAATGTGATGATAAAAAGGGCATTCCAGCACTCAGGGAGTTTTAACCTTGTAGGTGACAAGGAGAGGTGTCATATATACACAGAGCTATAATTCAAGTGGTAAGTGCCACAAGAGAGATGTAAACATGCCCCTAAGAGTTCAGTAAAAGGAGAAATCACTTCTGGCAGAGGTGATCTGGGCCAGCTCCACATGTGAGGAAATGAGCAGGTTCCTTGAACCTAAAGACACCCCCTCACTTGGCTTTTAGAAAGAGATTTTACCTGATGACAAGTTCTTTGCTTTCCACTCTGTGTGACTGCTAGTTGGCTGAGTAAAGAAATCCTGACCTATCTCTTTCAGGATGACCCTAAGATAAATACAATGGCACGCACGCACACACACACACACAAATACCCACCAACAGAATTTCTAGACATGTTTTCAAATTAGGGATAATCAACAGAAGCAAAGTGGATGGCAGATGTAGTGGCGTATTGTGAGACGATCCCCCCTTTCATTCTTTATGCCCTGCCTCATTTATACAAGGGAACTGTTTTTATTCTACCTAGCATCATAACTGAAAAAAAGAAAGAATATAACAAATAAACAAACAACAAAAAACCCAATGCTATCGGCTATAACGATGTAAACTTTGAATATTAGCAGGGATGACGTAATGTCTGGCTTTAACCCCTGGCTCCTCTGCATGCACTGGGGGGGTGGCGCCGAGGAGGGGAAAGAGTAGGGTAACAGTGTTCTCATAATGAGGGTGTTAAACACGGGAATCTCTTGGGGGGCTTTTTAATTATGAAAGAAATGTAGCTAAATTTTATTTTGTGTACTTTATCACATTTTTTTAAAAGTAATGTATGTATATATTCTTCTTTTTAAAAAGAAGGGGGAAAAAGTATGTTAAAGATAGTTCTAAATTTCCCACCATTTCTAAACCCATTCACTTCTCCCAGACATGGACATACTTTTGAGTTTGGGGTGTGTCCTTTCTTCCATCTTTGTTTTCCAGTAAACAATGCATGGTGCTTTCTCCGCTTGACCTGCTGACCTCAGGCTGCAGCACCAGACACAGAAGCAGCAGGTCTCACATGAACTGTCTAAACCAAATCCCTACAACAGAGCCCTTATTCTATATCATACCTAGTGGTTCAGCTTCTGTTGATCCAACCCTGACCTGGTACACAGGGGATGTCTTAAGAGTCAGAGAAATTAACCCTGAACTGCTCCTTCCTCCTGCCATCTCACTGCCTCCTGCTTCCTTGGAGGACTGGGTGGTGAGTGACTACCTTATGCCTAGGGAAGAAAAGCTGTCCATGCCAGAATAAGATTGCCTCCCCCTGCCTCTGTCGATCCTCCTTCCTCCCTTTTGAGGGCACTGTCTACTCCTTGCTCAGAAATCAACTGATCAGTGCAGCGTAAAATTCCTTCTTGCCCAGGGCCCTCAAAGAAGGTAATTGCCTATTTTTGAAATAAAGGAAATTCACTGTCTTGATGTTAAATATGAAACATGTATCATTTGAAAACAATAAGTCAACATAGTACTCCACCAGGGGCTTCCCCCTCTTTAGGATTTCATCAATATTGAAACAGACAAGGCTTGGGAAAAAGAAAGTCTTTTAAATTAGTTTTTAAAGCTGAAGGGTGTTGCCGAGACAGGCAATAAGCCCTAAGTAAAAATTCAACATGTTTGCTTACCCCAAGGAGAAATGGACACAGCCAACTCTGCTACATTTGAAGAGGCTCTCCTACTGGAGGCCAAATCAAACATCCCTCTCAAGAGGGTGCCAGCAGCCAGGGCCCGTTGCCATCAACACAGACAGCTGTGAAGAGAGTGTTGGATTTCAGTAGCTCAGCCTCATAATTAAGAAAACTGCTCACTTCCTCAAGACTACACGATGCCGTAGGTACTCGAAGAAAACTAAAGCACAACGATAAGATAGGCTGAAAAACAACTCTCACTTTTTCCAGTAAGATTACTTCATCTTGCCAAAACTAAGACTCTTCCCTCAACTTTAGTATCAACGAGGGATGGGGAGGAGGGACAATCAATCCTTCATTGCTCTTCCTCGTAGAAGAGAGAGAGAGAGAGAGAGAGAGAGAGAGAGAGACGGGAAGCCTCTGAATAAATGGAATGCAACTTTTATCAAATTGGGGTTATGAAACAGACATGTGAAATCATTAAAAAAAAAAAAGTACACGGTAGAACAAGACATTTTTGGCAAACCAGGTAGTAGAACAGATAGGCAGTCAGACTCCACATACACATGTCATGGTGAGAAATACATATTTATGTGCCTATAGGAGTCTACTTTTTGAGTAAAGGGTATGTGTTACTATGGTAGTACCTGAGTTCATCTCCTGTTAAATACTCAAATACAAGTAAGAAACAGGCTCCAGACAACTACTGCTAAAGGCATTCTCTGCTTTTAGCAGTGAGCAACTGAAGGCCCAACTAAAGACAACCTGCACACTAAGGGAATTTATTTTCTTGCATAACAAAAGTCCAGAGGAAGATCAATTCCAGAGCTGATTAATTCAGTGGTTCAGCAGCCTGGTCATGGGCCCAGAGTCTTTCCATCTTTCCACTTCATCATCAGGGTGTCAGCTAGATCATAATCACAAGACAGTTACAGCATCACAGCCTTAGACACCAATGTCCAGAGATTTGTGTCTTTTTTTTTTTTCCTTTTAGAAACAGGGTCTCATTCTATTGCCCAGGCTAGAGTGCAGTGGATCAATCATAGCTCACTGCATCCTCGAACTCCTGGGCTCAAGTGATCCTCATGTCTCAGCCTCCTGAGTAACTAGGATTGCAGGCACACGCCTAGCTAATTTTTTAAATTTTCTATAGAGACAAGGTTTTGCTGTGTTGCCCAGGCTGGTCTTGAACTCCTGGCCTCAAGCAATCCTCCCACCTCAGCCTCCCAAAGTGTCGGGATTACAAACGTGAGCCACTATGCCCAGCCTATGTCTCTTTTTAAGAGCTAAGATACTTCATTTAGAAACTCCTTCCCATCTGCTTGTCCAGAACTAGATCCTGGCCCATCCCTAAGGCATTCCCAAGTAAGAAGCATGAGACCTCCATGATCAGCTTAGACCAGGCAGGGTTTAGCTGAGTCCCAGGGGTAGACACAGGAGCAAAGCCAAGGCTCTGGGTGAGCCACTGACAGTGCATGTTAGGCTGTTGCTAAGCCAATGTATGATTCAACCTAAGAATAAAAAATTTGCTATCAGGGCCAAAATGGGCAATTTCCATAATTTTTTTCTAGTTTGATACATTGCCCCTTGGAAAACCTCATGAATAAAATGTTAGCAGAATCTAACACAATCTGAAACAGACTTATACTGGTAATCAGAGCTTGTTCTAAATGAGCAATATGAAACCTTTTTCCAGGTAATGTTCCCTCAAAGTATCAGCAAATAGTCAAAGACTACCTAACTTCCTTGTTGAGAAAATACTCTGTTTTACGTAAACAGGTTTCAAAATACTGGGTTTTTATAAGACAGCCACCTTGTTTTGTCTACCCAGCAGTCTCTTTCTGTCAGAAAACATACGCCCCCACCACCCAGTATCCCTACATGGTTCTGGTGGACCTGCCAACCATACTACCCACCACAGAGGTGGGTATGTGGCCGAGGGCTTGGCATTCAGGGCACTCAAGTGCCCTGACCACAATATTAGGCCAACAGTTAGACACTTAACCTCAACCCAGGCAGAAACCAAAAAAAAAATTCCTTCCCTGAGATTTACTAGATGAAAACCAAGAGAATAAATATTACCCCTCTTTTATTGGATCCTGCCATGTTTGGATCCTGGAGATGCCACAGGAGAAAATGTGGTCAATGCAATGACACACACAAAATCAGAGACTAGTAGGGGTTGGGGTAGGAGGACTAAGGAGGTGGATCCAGCTGGCCTAAAGCTGCGACCTTCCCAGTGGTAACAGATTGCATAATTGGCCCCAAATTTCACCCCTCCCTGTATCTAAAACTTTTGCCATGAGACTTGGCAGTTTCCCCACTTCCATGAGAGAGTATATTTCCCCACTCCCTGACTTGGAGGTTGGCCACGTGACTGACTGGCCAATGGGATGTTAGCAGACATGACACAAACAAGGGCTTTAATATGCCTTTGCTATCACCAGGAAAAGGACATGTCTCAACTTACCTGCCGGTTCAAGGAAAACAAAAGACACATGGAGCAGACCCAAAGCTCTGTACCACAGCCTCAGAGCCTAAGTCTGCTAAGGCATGAGCAAGCTCAGCTGGGATCAGCAGAGCTGGTCCAGCCACCCATGGATGTGTGAGCTAAATAAATGCTTGCTGCCACATGTCACTGAGATATGTATGGTTATCACACAGAAATGGCTGACCAATACACCAGTATGTGAGCCAATAGATTACACACACACACCCTTTTTCTTTACCTAATATTTTTGTTTGTTTTTAAAACCAAAATGGAGGGGGCTTCTTGCCTATTTTGTTTTCTGTTATATCTCCCCAACCAATAAAATGGGCTGGGACATTGTAGGCACTCAATAAATATTTGATGAATAAAGCAAGTTTGAATTGAATATCTGTCACTTCAAAGAAGAACCCTGACTAATACAAGCCAGAAATCAAAAGTTTGTTTTCCTTTGATCTTACAAAATATTTTTACATCCAAAAATCACATCAATAGAATTTAGCTTAGTGGTTTTCTCCCAGGTTTGGAGGATTTTCGGTATTAACAAATCATTAATGTATCAAGGATCAATACAAAAGTACAGATTAGTACTTAACGAAGTCAATCCTCAATTATTTCTCACTAGAGAAAATACAAGTCATAAAGCCATAAAGTCACCCAGCCAAGGCCACACTGTGCCACTGGTTTGCATGATACCCCTTTGTTAACTGCACCACCTCTCCTGATTAATTACCCCAGGGTGGCTTCATATCATATGGTCACCATGTGTTTTTTCATTTTTATTTCACACATAGAAAAATTGCAAGACTAGTACAAAGAACTACTATACACCTTTTCCTCAGATTAACCAATTGTTAACATTTGTTCTATTTGCTTTACTATCTGCTCACTCAATATATTTACTTCCCTGAATCATTTGAGAATAATTGCAGGCATCATGCCACTTTATCAATAAATACTTCAGTGTATACTTCCTAGGAATGAGGACTTTCTTTGACATAACCACAGCATATTTATCAAAATTAAAAAATATAATATTTAATACTGATATCTAATCCACTGTTCATATTCAAATCTTACCAACTGTCCCAATAATGTTCTTTAAATCCTTTTCCCCCAACCCCTGGTCTGAGATCCAATACAGGATCACATAATGCAATTAATTGTCATGTCTTTTTAGTCTCCTCTAATCTAGAACATTTCTTCAGCCCTTCATTTTTTCATAACTTAGACATATTTTAAAATTTGAAATTGAACCTAAATTTATTTAATAGAATTTAGGAGAGAAACGCTTATGCTCACTTCTCTCTCTCCCTCCCCTCCACCCCCATTATATGATTGAGTATATAGTAGCAAGGAATTCTATTTATCCTAGAAATGTTTTTAATTGTGGTAAAATACACATAACATGAAATTTACCATCATTACCATTTTTAAGTTTAAGGTTGAGTGGTTGTACAACCATCATCACCATCCATCTCCAGGGCTCTTTTCAACTTGCAAAGCTGAAATTCTGCATCTATCAAACAATAACTCCCCATTCCTCCCTCCCCCCAGTCTCAGGCAAGAACCATTCTACTTCCTGTCTCTATGAATTTAACTATTCTAGGCACCGCGTATAAGTGGAATCATTTTGTGAATGGCTTGTTTCATTTAGCATAATGTATCAAGGTTCATCTATGTTGCAGCATGTGTCAGAATTTCCTTCCTTTTTAAGGCTTAATACCATTCCATTGTATGTATAGACTACATTTTGTTAATCCATTCAACCATCAATGTACCCTTGGGTTGCCTTCCACCTCTTGGCTATTGCGAAAAATGCTGCTATAAACATGGGTATACAAATATCTCCTGGAGGCCTCACTTTCAATTCTTTCAGGCATGCATTCAGAAGTGGAATTGCTGGATCATGTGATAATTGTATTTTTAGTGTATTGAGGAACCACCACACTGTATTCCATAGCAGCTGTACCATTTTACATGCCCACCAACAGTGCACAAGGGTTCCAATTTTTCCATATCCTCGCCAACATTTGTTATTTTCTGTTTTTTTGGATAGTAGCCATTCTACTGGGTGTAAGGCAGTATCTCACTGTGGTTTTGATTTGCATTTCCCTAATGATTAGAGATGTTGAGCATCTTTTCATGTGCTTGTCAGCCACTTGTATATCTTCTTCTGAAAAATGTCTATCCAAGTCCTTTGCCCATTTTTAAATTTGGTTGTTCATTCTTTATTGAGTTTATAGGCGTTCTTCATATATTTTGGATATTAACCCCTTATGAGACACTATTTGCAAATATTTTCTACCATTCTGTGAGTTGCCTTTTCGCTCTGTTGAGTATGTTCTTTGATGTACAACAGTTTAAAAAACATTTTTTTAAAATTTTTCTTTAGAGACAGTGTCTCACTGTGTTGCCCAAGCTGGTCTCAAACTCCTGGGCTCCAGCAATTTTCCCACCTCAGCCTCCCAAGTAGCTGAGACTACAGGTGTGCACAAAGTGACTTTTAGCAAATTTCTCAACTTTCTAAGTTCTATTTTGTTGTTGTCATTGTTGTTGCTTGTTTTCTTATTTGTACACTTCAAATGGTAAGAAGAAACTAGGTAATGTGTGGACAATTGCCTAGCATGGTGCCTGGCACAAAGTAAATGCTAAATAAATTACTTTGACTATTGAAGTTAAACAAGTTATACTTCCTCCTACTTGTAGTTTTAAGTGACAATGTAGTATTGTCCCTTTGCCATGCTTTATTTTTATATATAAGGTTTGATTAGGGAGAAGGGAAAGCTTGTAAAGCAATTTGCAGTTTTTAATTTTGATATAGTCCAATTTATCTATTTTTTCTCGTGTTGCCTGTGCTTTTGGTGTCATGTCCAAGAAATCATCCAAATTGAATATAATGAAGCTTTTCTCCTGTTTTCTTCTAAGAGTTTTACTGGTTTTTTTCTTTAGAAAACCTCTAAGCCACTTAAGAGTTCTACACTTTCACATTTTTTTAGGGTTTTGACCCACTGTGAGTTCATTTTTGTACATAGTGTATGGTAAGAGCCCAAATTCATTCTTTTAATAACCAGTTTTTCCAACACTATTTGCTAAAAAGACTTTCCTTTCCAAATTAAATGGTCTCGGTACTCCTGTCAAAAATAATTTCACCACATATGTGAAGGATTATTTCTGAGTTCTCAGTCCTGTTTCACTGATCTCTACATCTGTCTTTATGCCAGTATCACACTGCTTTATGGTAACTTCAAAATGTTTTGAAATCAGTAAATGTGAGACCCCCTCCAACTTGGCTATTCTTTTTCAGATTGTTTTGGCTATTCAGTCCCTTGAGATGCCATATGAATTTTAAGATGGATATTTCTATTTCTGGAAAAAACACCATTGGGATTTTGACAGATTGCATTGAATCTATAGACCACTTTGATAGTATTGACAACTTATTGACTCTATTAAGTCTTCCAATCCATGAATATGGGATGTCTTTCCATTTATCTGTATCTTCTTTTATTTCTTTCAGTCATGTTTTATAGTGTTCAGTGCATAAGTTTTACACCTCCTTAGTTAAGTTTATTCCTGAGTATTTTATTCTTTTTGATGCTATTGTAAATGTGATTGTTTTCTTAATTTCCTTTTCAGATTGTTCATTGTTAGTGTATAGAAACACAACTGATTTTCATATATTTATTTTGTATCTTGAAACTTTGCTGAATTCATTTATTAGTTCTAACAGTTTTTTGTGTAATCTTTAGAGTTTTCTACATAGAAGATCATGTCATCTGTAGAGATCAATAGAGATAATTTTACTTTTTCCTTTTCAATTTGGATGCTTTTTCTTTTATTCCCCCCTAAGTGTTCTGACAAGGATTTCTAGTACTATCTTGAATAAAAATGGCAAAAGTGGGCATCTTTGTCTTGTTTCAGATTTTAGAAGAAAAGATTTCAGTTTTCACCTTGAGTATGTTGTTAGCTGTGGGCTTTTTCATAGATGACGTTTATTATGTTTAGGTAGTTTCCCTTCTACTTCTTTCATGTTTTTATCATGAAAGAGTATTGAATTTTTTCATAAGAGTGTTGATGCTTTTTTTTTTTTTTGCATCAATTGAGATGATTATGTGGTTTTTTTCCTTCATTCTGTTAGCATGCTATTTACATTGATTGCTTTTCATTTGTTGAACCATTCTTGCATTCCAGGAATAAATACCATTTAGTCATTGCATATAATCCTTTTAATGTACTGTTTAATTCTGTTTGCTACTATTTTATTGACAATTTTTGTATTTGGCTCAGCATTATTTCTGGGTGTGACCACAAGGATGTTTCCAGATGAGATTAGCATTTGAAGAGTAGACTCAGTAAAACAGATTGTCCTTCTCATTGCGGGTGAGTGTCATTCAATCCACTGAGAGACTAAATAGAACCAAAGGTGGAGGAAAGGAGAATTCACCTCTTCTGCCTGACTGTGTGAGTTGTGAGTTGTGGCATCAGTCTTCTCCTGCCCTCAGGCTTTTGGACGCAGACTGAACTATATCACCAGCTTTTGTGGGTCTCCAGCTTGCAAACAGCAGATCATGGGACTTCTTAACCTCCCCTTTTCTCTCTCTCTATAAACACACACACACACACACACACATACACACACACACACACACACATACACCCCTATAGGTTTTGTTTCTCTGGAGAACCTGACTAATACAAAAGCCATCTGGTTCTGGCCTTTTCTTTTTTGGGAGATTTTTGATTACTGACTCAATCTCTTTACTGCTTTTCTATTTCTTCATGAAAGTTTAAGTCTTTGTAGGTTGTATGCTTCTGGGAATTTATCTATTTCATCTAGGTTACCCAATTTGTTGGAGTACAATTGTTCATAGTATTCTCTTATAATTCCATTTATTTTTGTGATGTAGGATGTAATGTCCCCTCTCTTATTTCTGATTTAAGTTATTTCAGTGTTCTTTCTTTTTCTCTTAGTCTATCCAGCTAAGATTTGCCAATTTTTTTGATGTTTTCAAAGAATCAACTCTTAGTTTTGTTGATTTTCTCTATTGTTTTTCTATTTTCCATTTTGTTTATCTCGTCTTTAATCTTTATTATTTCCTTCCTTCTGTTAGCTTTGGGTTTAGTTTGTTCTTCTTTTTCTAATTCTTTAATGTATAGTAAGGATGTTGATTTGAGACCTTCTTTTTTAAGTAAGCATTTACAGTTGTGAATTTATCTCTTAGCACTGCTTTCAGTGAATCCTACAAGTTTTGGTATGCTATGTTTTCATTTTCATTTGTTTTAAGATATTTTCTAATTTCCCTTGTGATTTCTTCTTTGACCCATTGTTTCAGAGTATATTATTTAATTTCCATATATCTGTGGATTTTTCTATTTCCCTTCTGCTATTGATTTCTAATTGTATTTCACTGTGATTAGAAAAGATACTTTGTATGATTTTAACCTTTTCAATTTATTAAGACTTTTTGTGGCCTAATATATGGTATATTCTGGAGAATGTTCTATGTGTACTTGAGAAAAATGTGCATTCTGCTATTGTTGGGTGTAGTGTCCTATAATTCTGTTAGGCCCAATTGGTCTATAATATTGTTCAAGTCCTTTATTTCCTTATTGATCTTCTGTCTGGTTGTTCCCTCAATTTTTAAGAGTTCTTTATATAATAGAAATATTAACTCTTCATCATCATATGTTGCAAATATTTTCTTCCAATTTGACATTTGTCTTTTGACTTTGCTTATGATATTTTTTGCCATACAAAAAATAAAAAAGTCAAATTTAACTGCTTCAGGATTTTGAGATACAGAGTCTTCCTTATACCCAGGGTATAAGAAATTCACTCATTTTTTTCTTCAAGTACTTGTAAGGTTTTATTTTTTATCTTTTGATTTCTGATTCATTTGGATTTTATTCTTATATATGGTGTGAGATATGGATCTAGTTTTTTTCTTTTTCTAAGTAGCTACCAGTTTTCCCAATAACTTTTAAAAGAATGTCCTTTCTTGCTCCAGTGATTTAAGATGCCACCTTTATCATTTCCATGTATACTTGGGTCTATTTCTAGACTTTCCATTGATCTGTTTGTCTATTTATACACTACTACAACACAACTTCAGTTATAGAGATTTTATAGCATTCTTTAATATTGGAAAGGGCTAGTTCCACCTTGTTGCTTTTTCCCCCAGTATTTTTCTAGCTATTCTTGCATCTTTATTTTTCTATAGAAATTTTAGTATCAACTTTAGCTCCATTAAAACATTGTGGATATTTTTATTAGGATTTATATCAGGATCAGGCAAAATTTATAAATTTGTCAATTAATTTAGGGAGAACTACATGAGGTTCAGTTGTCCTATACAAGAACAAGGATCTCTTTCCCTTTGTTCAAGGATACGTTAGTGTCTTTGAGAACATTCTGTCCTCTTGACATAGAAGAAATTTATTTCTAATTGTGGAATTTTCCACACAGTTTGCTGTTGGAAAACTTCTAACATGCTTCATTCTCACAGGTGAACACCAACTACGTAAAACCAAAACCATATGGCAAAAGAGTATTTTTGTTTTCATTCAGGGATTTGTCTGATTATTAAAGTAAATGAGACATAGCCTGTTCTTCTGCCCTTTAATTAGGAAGGTAAAACAAGTTACAACAAAAATATTTATATATATACTACCCTTGAAGAAAGTTCAGGTTAATTCATTCTTTTAGTAAACAATTATTTATCGAGAAAATATTCAGTTTGTGGAGCGACTTTCTTGGCACTGGGGTTTCAAAGGTGAATAAGACACAGATGCCTTCTTTAAGAGTTTCACATCCACTGAGGGAGCCAGGCCCTTCCCCAGGCAGCCCAGGAACTCTGTGCTCTAGACACAACAGCCTATCAACCACATCCTCCTCTTTGTTCACAGAGCTCCCTTGGACCATGATGCTCTGACCCTCCTTTCTTCTTGCCCGTCAAAATCATACATCTTTCTTCAGTCCTAGCTCAAATTCACTTCTACTGAGAAATGTTTTCTGATCGCCTTGTCCAGAATTAATTACCCCATTTCTGCAGTCTCTATTAGATCCTTCTCCTTAGAATGTCTTGTATTCATATCAAATCATTTCAGTATGATTCTATCTCCCCCACTGGCCTTAACACAGAGATTAGTTGTATTTTATTCATCATCGATTCTTTCACAGTGCCAAGAACAGTGAATTTTCCTATAGATGATATTGGTCATTATTTTGGGATGCCCAGCATCTCTACAGCCTTTCCTGTATTTGGAGAATTTCCAGTCTTATAAGCCCTGGCATGAGCAGAGCATGCCTCCTACTTTAGAAACTGTAATGCCAGAAACTCATTCTACCAAGCTTCCTTGCAGAGTGCAAGGAAGAATATTTAATCACAACTCCTATGGTTGAATCAGGAGCTAGTGATGCAAGGAATTAGAGAGAATTGAGAATCCTGTCTGGTTGTGATGTTGGCTAGAGTGGAAGAGATAGCAAAAGTAATACCCAAGTTTCCACACAAGTGACGTTGGCAGTGAAAGTGGAGAAGGCAGGAAACATAAAATGGAAATGAAGCACTGCAGTCAAATCACCAAGGACAGAAGTATTAGGATATACAGATTCCCATTAAGGCATCAGGATTTTAATAAGTACTGAGAAAACCAAAAATGTTCACATGAACAGCCCCAAATTTCTCTAAATAGCATTTGTCCTCAAACTACTGCTGCTACCTGAGACGCTAACAGAGACCACTTTAGAGGTTCACAAAGCAAAATAATGTCTAAACCCATTTTACATGTTCATTCTCTATCCATTTATGTACTCATCCTTCCTTTAACTCTGAACTTTCTCTATACTACACCCTCTACTTGAACACTTGTTAACATTCAAAAACCTTTCTCTACATGAAAACACACTAGAAAGAAGAAAAATGTTAATTTAAACTACATTGAGACACAATCTCTTACCTACCAGATTGACAAAAATCCAAAGGTTTGACAACATATTTTATTGGTGATCTAAGGAAAAACAGGTACTCTTATTCATTGCCAGTGGAAATGAAACATGGTATAACACCTAGGAGAGGAATTTAGATACATTTGTCCTTTGACTCACTTTTATGAAATCTATCCAACTATAGACTATGCAAAAGGAGGAGGAGGAGGTGGAGGAGAAGTGGGGTAGAAGGAAGAGCAGGAAGAAGAGGTAGAGAGAAGGAAGGAAGGAAGGAAGGGAGGAAAGAAGGAAGAAATTATGTTTGCCCAAGGCTATTCGCTATGGCATTATTTGTAATAGCAAAGGAATGGAAAGAAATCATATTTCTTTCCATAGAAACTGGTTGAATAGAGTACTATGCAGTTATAAAAAGAATGAGGAAAACCTCTGTCTACCGATATGAATATACCATATATATCATTTAACAATATATCTATATATTACATATATATTACGTTATAATATTATAATATTCTTGCTTTTCCATTTAACAATATATCTATGTATAATATGTAATTCAAAGATACATTGTTAAACAATATTATATATAATACACATTCTATATAATATTAGATATATTGTTAAATGATAAAACAAGGAGATTATTAGATGCTACATTTTGTGTAAGAAAGAAGAGAACTTTTGAATACGTATATATGTAATATTTACTTATATGCCCGAAGGGAAATGATGAAAGGATAAATGAGCACTAATTAAAACGGCTAATGTGGAGGGGTATAGAGAGGGAATAGAGATGGAAGGGAGATATCTATGAATGCATCTTTTCATGCAGTTTTTACTTTGGAACTATTGTGAAGGTTTTACATAATTAGAAATCTAAATTAAATAACAAGGAAAAGAGCAATCCTTAAAAATTAAACAAATAGAAACAAAATAATTTGACTTTCTAATTGTATATAAAGCCAGTGCCATAGCCACAAAGGAAAAAAAAATTATTTCAAGCGACTGTAAAACACAGTATTTTGACTATGCATCCCTACTGGGTTATACTTTAAGACCAAAGAATTGCCAATAAGTCTTAAACTGTATTCATTAGTAATACTGTCAGTAGTATTATCGGTGTTTAGAAACTCTTATGGGTCTATTCAGGATAAAGCAAATAATTACTTATGTTAATTTCCTTGGGACCCAAGATTTTCAGCATGAAGAAAAAGAGATACAATTATAAAATCAGAGAAGTTAAGGGAAAATCCTATATTTTAAATTTGAATTGAAACACAATATAAATGAACAAATTTTTCTTTTCAAAAATATTTCCTAGCTTTTACCACTAAAAGGCTTATAAGGAATAATAACTCAACAGCAGTAAGCACCCACAATGGTCAGGTTATGCTCTAAAAACATAATTTACCACCAAGGAACCAAGACTCTGGAGAAATGACTGTTCCAGGTCTGAGGCAGCAAATGTATAAGATGAGCTTGAGACATCTTTTTGTACCAGAAATGAAGGAAAATATCAAAGAGCAATATGCTCATATTGAAAGAACATAGGAGGCAACTTCAAGGGACTTCAACTGGACTAAGACGTGACAATCTGAGTCTCAAATAAGAAAACAACTGCAATGAATTAAAACACATAAAATACATGCAAATCCATTGGTCATCATTGGAGGTTCCTTGGACATCAACTCATCAACTCATTACTCTGAAAATTTAAAAGTAAAAGGAAAGCATCAAGCATTTATCCTCCCTTTCCTATACCACAGTACTTTAAGGGAATCAAAGAGGAGATGGGAGAAAGTTCTTTAATGAATTATTCCGCTTAATAAGTTCAGAGGAATGATAGAATTTTAAAAATCACCATTTTTAACCCCTAAGGAAACGACAGCTCTTCTTGACAACAATCATCACTGGATCCCAAAACCATTAGATGAGAAGTTGATGGAGAGATTAAGCTGACACTCTCTGAACTCATGGATCAATCTCAGCATCAATGAAATCAGGATAACCACATATTATGTGCTTCAAGAAATGGTGCCATACCAAGTACACAGTACCTTCTATGAAGTATTCCTGCCTAAATAAATTGAACCTATATTTAATTAAGCCTCTAGGTCTAATTGCCAAGCTGCAGGAAATACAGGCTATAGACGAACAGGTTAAAAACCAGAACAAGGGACATAATCAGCCAATCCCACAGAATGTGGCACATTCTACAAAGATAAATGACCTGGTTTCACCAACAAACCCATTAAACAAAAAACAAACCAAAAAAAAAAAAATAAGAGAAGGGGCAGTTACAGAATAAAAGAGGCTTATAAGCCATATAACAACCAAATGCAATATGAGGACTTTATTTGGATGCCGATTCAAACAAACCAACAGTAGAAAGATATCTTTGAGACTATCAGAGAAAATGTGAATAAGGAGTGGGTATTAGATGATATTAAGATTTATTATTAATTTCGTTAAGTATTCTAATCGCATGGTTGTTATGTTTTTTAAGAAAACTTAGAGTGGCATTCTGAAGTATTTACTGATAAAACAATATGGATGCTAGGACTTGCTTTAAAATACTCCAAAAAATAAAAATAAAAATAAAAATGCAGAAATCGATTAAATAAGCACAGCATAAAGCTAGATAATATATACATGGAGGTTCATTTTACTATTCTATTTTTGTAAACATTAAAAATTTTCCATTATAACAAGTAAAACAAAACAAAACAAAACAGCAAAAAAAGAAAAAGCCCACAAAGTAACAATCACCAAAAAAACCTCTTTGGCATAGAAGAGCACTGGAGCCTCAGAGGGTGGGCATCTGCATTAGAGTTCCAGATCTGCTACTAACTCACCACTCTAGGGCTCTAGGCCTTTAGGGCTCTGGACCTCAGCTTCTTTATTCATAAAATTAAGAATTGGATTTTGACTTCTAAAGACTCTTCCAATTCTAACATATTGTGATTCTGTTACTCTGAAATCCCCATCTCTGGCTCCTTCTCAAAAATCCTTTCTCAACTAAGTAACTGTAAGACAGTTTCCTGTAACTCTCCCAAGAATGCTTTCTTTGAATATGTGACTTGCATATCTCACTTTCTATTCTCTCATGTATAGAAAGCACCAGAACTAATTCCTGTACATTTAAATCATTCAACACTTGCTGCACTCCTTATACACATCTGCTTCTGTTGTATGTGTGTATGTATAAGCGTTGTATGTCTGAGACTGTAAACTAGGACACTGTCGACCAAGCATATGGGTGTTTGCTTTAATCACGCTGATGACTTAGCACATTGTCAACATGAAGCAAATGTATAATACCATAATACTATAGTATAAATAGTGAACATTCTAAGCAATCTGTTGCAGCTGGCCTAACTGTCCACAGACAGAATACAAAACCCTGTTTTTTGTGGTTTAATTTGCTGCTTCTTCTCCTGTCCAACATTAGGAGTTGTCATTTTGTGGATCGTATTTCCATGGATGGATAAATGACCTTTATGTTTCACACAAAATAGGCCTAATCCACAAGGTTTCTCTTTTCCCTCAAAGGGTATGTAAGGGTATATGACCCCCTTTCTTATGTGAAGAATATAAACTTGTCCAATTTTCAAATTTTGTCTATGAACTATCTAGCTACTGGCTAGACTCTATGGTATTGCCTTTTCTTCTACAATCTTGTCTAAAATGTACAAGTTCATAATTCAGATACACCATACAAAAAGAGTCTCAGTATGGCAGCAACACTGGGAACTGATTAGATATCACTTTAATATTTGAGGCAAGTTCAAATCAATGCTGTTGGTGTGCTTCTCAAGATTTTGTCTTTTAGATAACTTCTAAAAACCAGGTAGTGACCACAAGAACGCTTAAGTGGATTTCTTTTCTTTTCTTTTCTTTTTTGTGGAGTGGTGGGAGGATGAAAAGGTGGTTGTAGTTTTGAATGTTTGGCTAATTTCAACTGAGTTGTCTATTTTGCTTATATGTAAATTTTGTCTAATCCATCCTCTTAACTCTAGGATGACCTGGTCTAAGGATGTTAAACACTGCAGATAGCTGAATTTCATACCTGCTGAGGCAGTGTTGGCAAAACCGTCCTTCTTATTTAATAAAAAAATGACCATAAGTTTCCATCAGAAGTTTCAAAAAAGTACCACATTGCTGTTGCAAGTGACCTCACAAAATTTTATCGCTCTACTAATGTCACTTCCCTGACCCAAAAGTCTTCAGTATTTTGCTTCCTGAATTACACAGAAACTCCAGCTTGCATTCCATACACAGGGTAATGGGAGTATAAAGCCTACATCTCAGTGAGTTAATATGAGGATTAAATGAAATAATACACATACAGTGCTTATCACTGTGTCTGAGAGCCAAAGGCACACAAGATTGTTCTTTGTAAGCACTCCCTGCACTCCTCAAAGTCCCCAGAAAAAGCACATTTTCCATAAACATTTGTTGAATAAATACATTGAATGACATAATTTAAAAAATAAGCTATTCGATATCTATGAACAAATGTAAGTTCTCCCTTAACATGGTAGTATAACTTGTCAAGGGCTTTTACACAGGGTGTTAGGCTATTAATATATATAATGCCCCAACATAGAATTTTAAAACCAAACAACCGAATTTTAAAAATTTAATAGGAAAAGAGTTAATAAAGGGAAGGCCTATTTATTCAGATGAATCAAAGATGAATCTGAGATATAATCATGTTTTATTTGCACAGGATCATTCACCCTGGAATCAAAGCACTCACCACAGATCTCATTAACCCTTACAACACCCCCAGGAGGCAGGTAGATGGTGAAGATGATCCCCTATTACTGATGGAGAGAGCCTGAGGCTCAGAACAGTAAAGGGACTTGTCAGAGGCCACATCAAGTGAGTGAGTAATGGAGCAAGAAATGGAACTGAATTCTGGTCTTTATCCTTGGTGCGCTATTATATTTTACCATGAGGTTGCCAAACATCTCAATTACTTTTTACTCCAAAGTCCATTTTAAAATAGGGCTGGGCACAGTGGCTCACATCTATAATCCCAGCACTTTGGGAGGTTGAAGCAGGAGTATGGCTTGAGGACAGGAGTTCAAGACCAGCCTGGGTAACACAGAGAGACCTCATCTCTACAAAAAAAAATTTAAAAATTAGCCTGGCATGGTGGCCTGTGCCCTATTGTCCCAGCTACTCAGGAGGCTGAGGCAGGAGGATCCCCTGAAGGGGTTCAAGGCTGCATTAAGCTATCCTCACACCATTGCATTCCAGCCTGGGCAACAGAGAGACCCTATCTCCAAAAATAATAATAATTATTATTATTATAATATAAAAAAAACCTCTTTTTAAAAAAAGGAGCCAAGCATACAAGATTCGGTAACTAAGATAGAAAAAAACACAAATCAGCTGGGGTTTTTGTTTGTTTTGTTGATTACATAATATCACTTAACATGTCTGGGGAAGAAAATTGAGGCAGATGGTGGTTCAGAAACAAACTTCTGCATAAGGCAAATCGCTACATTTTAGGACAATTAATGTGAACTCTAATTTGCAGCTGTAAACAAAGGGATTTGGTTTTGACTTTCCAAACACAACTCTGTAAATTGAGCATATTTCTTCATTGATTTTTTTTGCAGGATTCTACCTTGTGGTGATGAGTAAACGAAGTCTTTTTAATTGACTCATCAGAATAGGGATTACCAGAATTTTCAGGTGTTTTAACCTCCAAATTTTCCCAGAAGCTCACAGGATGAGTTATTACGCTCTAAGTATCCCTTGACTGAAAATAAAACACATAACGACAAAAATGATCCAAAACCCCTATGAATTTCCTGACTCTACGCGAGGAAATTGTTTACTACCCTCTCTGTCTCCCTAAATTTAAAAACTGTGGCGCTGCGAAGTTGTGCGGCAGATGGAGTCCCAGACAGACGCTGGAAGCCCGGGGCAAAAACCCCGAATGGAGGTCGCAGGGCGGCCGGCCTGGAGACTGGATTCTCCGTTCGCTCCATCTCCCACGGATTGAGAAAAACAGGCTCACTAAGTGCACCGCTCCAAGTTGCTTTCCTGATTTTTCTTTTTTAAGCATAAAAAACGATGAGAACGAGGAGATAGACGCTAGCGCCTCGCAGGCGCTCTCGCGTCCCGGTACTCGCGCTCCGCCCGCCCCCGGGTCCCCGCAGGGACCTCCCCGGGGCGCTCCTCCTCCTCCTCGCGGAGACTCCGCGCGGGAGCTCACGCCGCACGCCTGCGGTTCCCAGACTCGTAGTTCCCGGTTTCGAGTTTCCTTATCCACGCGATGGCTCCGTCGGGGTCTTCCAAGGGAATCCAAAGGGTGGCCGAGCCCTGCTGGAGAAATCCGCGGGGGCGCGGTCTGTCGGGCTTTTGGTGGCTCACCTATGCCCCACTGGCCGCTGCTATTCCTACCCCGAAAATTCAAGTTGCCTGGGCACCAGCAGGGACTTTAAGGGTAGGGCGTTTTAGAAGACGCTCCCCTGCTTAACCTCCCGAGGCTGACTGATGGTCGCATGCCAGGCTCGCGCTGGCTTCAGGGCAGCTCGGTTACGGTGCGGGCCACACCGAGCGGCCGCGGAAGGGATGACAGGGTGTTTAGAGGCAGCAGCCTCTTGCCTCCTCCCAACCTTCGGACCTTCCAGAGTCCTGGCCGGCTGCGCCTGATGGTGCGTGCGATCAGCCTTCTTCCACTTCTTGCCAAAGAAGGCTGGGACTCGGGCCCTGGACCCAGACCGTCCGGAGT
The DNA here is from genome assembly GCA_023783475.1 of Daubentonia madagascariensis. Taxonomy (NCBI): domain Eukaryota; kingdom Metazoa; phylum Chordata; class Mammalia; order Primates; family Daubentoniidae; genus Daubentonia; species Daubentonia madagascariensis. The sequence goes on along the minus strand of JAKFHU010001815.1, from coordinate 55,712,145 downwards.
CTGTCCTTAGCTCCGCCCTTTATCGGCTGCTGCGCGACCCTGAGCAAGTTACTTAACCTCCCTGGTCTTCACTTTATTTGTAAAGTGGGAATTATAATAACACCTACCTCGGAGGACTGTTGTGAGAATATGAGATGATGCATTTAAAGTGCTCTCGCACTTGAGAATTGCTCAATTAAAGCCAGGGGCTGCTTGGTAGAATTCAATGAGTTTGGTATGAGGCGTCATTCAACTAGCAAGAATTTGACAGGACCTGAGTGCCAGGCTGTGCCCTAGGAACTAGGAAGAAAGCAGAGACATCACAGAACAAAAACTGCTGTCTTGGTTGGGGGTGGGGGTTACCTGGGTGGGGTGGGGGGCGGGGTGGGGTAGTGAGAATGCACAGCGTGAGACAGTGGCGATTTTAAACAAGGTAGACAGTTGAGCACAGCAAAGTGAGGGAGGAAGCCAGGGTCTAGCCAAAGGGAAGAGCACCATGGAGCTACTGTCCAATTTCCCTTACTAAATCCTGTCACCCCTCTTCTCCACACACAAACATGTCATCATGTGAATCCTCCCTAGGGAGATTGGCCTAAGGAAACAGGCTGGGTAGCTGGAACAAAGTCCAGTTCTAGCACCACTTCCAGCCTGTGGTGGTTTAAGTCAAGAGCCTCCTCCTCCCTTCCACCCCGTACCCTGCAGCCCCATCCTCACAGGTCTTCAAAAGAATTTCCCTGGGAAGAGGCATGAGGGATTTGGGGACACAGAGGAAAAACCATGTGAAGACATGGCAAGAAGGTGGCTGTCTGTAAGCCAAGGACAGAGGCCTCCGGAGGAACCAAACCTGCTGACACCTTGATCTTGGACTTCCAGCCTCCAGAACTTTGAGAAAATAAATTTCTGTTGTTTAAGCCAAAAAAAAAAAAAAAGAATTTTCCTGATAGCCATAAAGGAGATAACTCACGTTCTGTCTAGGAATCTAACTTCCCCTTCCCCTTTCCATGGAAGATGACGAGAAGGGTAGGTGATGATGCAGATACAAATCAAGCAAAAAGTGGTTTTTCAGACCTGCTTCTGAACAAACTTTTCTCTCAGCTCTCAGCAGTAACAGTGACTACACACTTCTGAGGAATTATACAAAGAAATATCAGAAACAGAGAAACAATTTGAACTGGATGCTGCATCCTTAATTATATTGCACCACTAAAAATAGACAAATGACTTCTAAAAGATAGGAAGGTAAGGTACAAGACATACATACACACTTACAAGTCTGGCCTCATATACACTATCAATATCACATATCAGGCCAGGTACGGTGGCACACACCTGTAATCCCAGCACTTTGGGAGGCTGAGGTGGGAGGGTTGCTTGAGGCCAGGAATTCAAGGCTGTAGTGAGCTATGATTGCACCACTGTACTCCACCCTGGGCAACAGGGCAAGACAGTGTCTCTGAAAAGTAATAAAAAAAGTAATAGCACATATCAGTAAAAATAACTACCACTTATTGTGTTCTTATGTGCTTAGTGTTTTATGTGTATTTACTTATTTAATCATTATAGATAACCCTATAAGGTAGTATCTACTATCATTTTATAGATGAGAAAATTGAGCTTTAGAGCAGTTAACTTGTCCAAAGTCATCGAGCTAGTAAATAGTGGAGCCATTCCCCTCCCACATTTTATTAAAATAAATATTTATTGAGTACTTCCCATGTGCCAGGCATTGTTCTACGCACTAGACATACAGCATTTTTTTTTAAAAATCCCTCCTCTCATATATATGTAATATTTCTTAAATTCTTGTGGAGGGGAAGAAGCAATAAAGAGGGGGAGCAAATTTAGTATAAGAGAAGTTAAGTACCATGGAGAAAAACAAAGCAGGGAAAGGGGGAATGGAGGGGATCTGGTTGCAATGTCAAATAGGTGGTCAGGGAAAGCTTCCCCCAGGAGGTGGCATTTGAGCAAAGGGCTGTAGCAAACTATGCCTATCTGGGAAATAGTGCTCCAGGCAGAGGGGACAGCAAGAGCAAAGACCCTAAGGCAGGAAAAACATGAAGGTCAGTATAGGTGGAGGAGAGTGGGCATGGGCAAGGAGAAAGTAGGAGAGGTCAGAGATGGAGTGGTGACTCAGGTGGTATAGAAGGTCGGCTTTTACTCTGAGCAAGGTGGGGAGTCACTGGGGGGTTCTGAGCTCCCTCACATATCAGGATCACTCTGGCTGCTGTGCCAGGAATGCAAGGTAGAAACACGGAGACCCATCAAGAAGCTGTCATAGTAACCTAGGTGAGCTGAGGTCGTAAGGAATGGCCAGATTCTGGATACATACAGAAGACAGAGACATAGCATTCGCCAACAGGCTCCATTTGGAGTGTGAGTCAAGGAGTCAAGGACTGCCCCAGGGTTTTTGGCCTGATCAACTCCTGAGAAAAATGACATCGCTCTTAATCTACAGGCGGAATGCTGAAGATGGAGCAGGTTTAGGGGCAAAGCATCAAACAAATTAAATTTGAGGATCTTTTAGACATTTAAGTGGAGACAGATACCAAGTAGGCAGTAGGAGAAACAAAACTGGAGGTTGTAGTTTAGGGAATAAGTGGAGGCTGAATGTACTTTTTAAATTTGGGGATTGGTTTAAAATTTGGATGGTTGTAGGTGCTGGTGACTGCAAGAGATAACATAAGGGGTGAGGGAAGGTGGACAGAAGAGGTCTGAGAAGTGGGCCCAGGTATGCCCCAACTTTTCCCACTTCACCAGGACTTAAGAGTGAGGGAGAAGAGCACACAGCCTTGGCACTCGGGTTAAGAGTTGCTTCCACTGTTAAATCTCTGCCCACTCTCCTAGGCACAGTTAATCCTTTTCACTGGAGGCAGCTGGGAGGAAGCAGGGGTTTGGCGTGCCAAGTTTGGCACAGTCACGTGCTCCAGTGCCATGGCCCTTAGTCTCTCTGGGTGTCAGTATTCCCCTCTGTAAAATGGGATACTAACACCCCCTTACTGAGCGGTAATCTCGGATCCGTGAGAGAAAGGAGCCCATACAACTTGCTCTTTTGCTCCTTCCTACTGCTCAGGGTTTTCCCCAGCAATTTATGTCCCACCTACCTCCATACATTGTTCTGTCATCATATATGCTTGACACCTCCAGCGCCATGCTAGTACAAAATAGGTGTCTAGAGAAAGAATGAACGAAGCCAGAGATCGGTAGTGGAATCCCAGGCCAGGAGTGATCCGGGTCAACTCATCTCGCCTTGAAGGGAGGGGATCCCGCGCGCACCATACGCAGTGCAGAGCCACCATGGTGTGCTGGGCCTGCAGCCCGGAAAGGGCGCGGGATCCCCCCGCTCGCCCCTCACGTCAGCCCCTTCTCCAAACCCCAGACGAGGCGGGGAGGAGCCTCGGGCAAGGGCGCTGCTTCTCCTGCTGCAGCAGAGTCCTCTGTCTCTCCCGGACAAGCCCTGAGAGGCGCGAAGCCGTCGCGCTGTGCCTGCCGCTGCCAGGACGCGGGGTTTCCAGTGTGGGGGTGAGGTCTCGAGTCTGCGGTCTGGGCACCCGCGCGGCTCCTGCCCACCCGCCTAAACGCACTGGGAAAGGCGCCCGTTTTTCAAAAGACGGATTCCCTTCTTCCTCTACTGCCAGCCCTCAGATTTCTGAGGAAAATGGAGCCCAGGTTTCCTGTAGGCAGGTCATTCAAGGAGGATTGCGTGGGGGCCTCTCTGATCCGCACGGCTGTGCCGGCAGAAACCGCCAGTGCGCTGCGTGCCGCCGGACACGGTCCCGCTTCCGCTCGCCCCGACGCGGCCGCGCGGGGTCAGCCCTGGAGGAGGTTGAGTCCGGGCGGGAACACACGCATTTGGACCCAGTAGCCCGAGCCTGCGGGTGACATCCCGAGGGCGGTTGCTGGGGAGATCACGGATTATTGTAGAAATTTATTAAACCAAATTTTCTATACATTTCAGCAACCCGCAAGCCCAGCAAGGGCCCACATCTAGCAACCATGGAGGAATTAACTTGGATATTCTGGGCAGTGGTTCTTAGCATTTTGGGGGTAACTGATCTCTTCAAAAATGGGCACAAGCTATGGATTCTAGCCCAAAAAGCACACACCACTTTGGGGTACATGTTCAGTGGTCCGGTGGTCATACCCCCCACCACACACACACACCCCTCTTCTATCACACCTGGAGCCCTGGAAGTATGCACAAGCTTTGTGATCTCAGCAGAGGGGAAGAATTTTTACAGAACTCCTTTGGGTGACTGTACCCTCCATCCCCCCTCCCCGCCTCGGTAACAAGTGGACAACAGTTAATCAAGGGACCCAGTGAGTTTGGTGGATACGAAAGGACACAGACCTCCTGGGAGAGGAAAGATGCAATTAGAATGAAATCATTCCCTTGGGTTGTCCTGGCCTCTCCAAACCACCAACAAAAATGTAATTAGGGCAAAAATGTTTTGGAAGGAAGTTAGCAAACAGGGAAGGTTTCCTTAGACGTAATGATGACCGCTCTGTATTTTGTTATTCCATTCACCAAGAAATTTCTGTGTTATAAGCCAAGAATGTTTGATGGCCTCTGACCACACGTGCTGGTTGTTTTGGGAAGGGGCAGGGAGGAGGGCAATAATGCTATACCCACTGCACCAGGGGCAGCAGCTTTCTGCCCTCTAACCGGCCTACTGGCGGTGTGTTTGTGTAACAGTGGAGGATAACATATCTGTCTTATTTTATTTCACCAGATGGAGAAAATGCAACAATATTTGGGAGAAAAAACATTTCCTGTCTTTTTGTTCTTAACATAAAAAAGCACTTTATGGCTATTTTTTTTTTCAGCTTATTTTCTCCTCCTCTGGGGCATTTCTTAAAACCTTAAAGCATATATTTGCCAGGAGTCTTTGAATTCTCACAATATTTCTATCTCTTTCTACAACCAAGACGTGGTAGACTTGCTCCATTAGGGAAACTTGTGTTTTACAAGCTGTAGAGGACAACTGCAATAGCTAAATTTTTTTTTTTGAGAGAAAATTTTAAACTTAAAACACTTAGCATTTAGCATTTATGGGCCATTGATTTTTTTTTTATTACCCATTTAACCATGTCTTTTCTTTGACGCTCATCCAGAAGGACTCTCATCATCCATGGCTAGATCAGAGAAACCAAAAGGAAAGGTCTTCATCATCTCTAATCTCCATCTCTCACCTCCCTCCAAAGCAGTTTACAATAAAGAGAACTCACTCCCACATCCTGATCCCTGCTCTTCTTTGATCTTCCCCATCATTTTCTTATTAAAAACAACTGCTCTGTTGCCACCACTACCAGTTTCAAGTTGTCTGGGTAACTATTTTCATCCTTAAATTTTTAATTTTGAAAATCAAGTCATATATTAGAGTTATTATGGTGGCAAATACAATATCCCCACTTGAAAAACAGGGGAAATGTGTAGAGAACAACCTATTAATTTTCCACCAGCTAGAAAGCACTAAAATGCTACTTTCTGAATATGGGTCTCTGGTTTTCCAGCCTGGCTTCTTCCTGTCTCAGTCACACCAGCTTTCATGGTTTCCTGGGCTATTTCTCCCGTTGAACAGGAATTAAAAGTGAGCAAACACTAAATTTCATTCCCATCAGCATAATAAAAAAAAATTACTTTCTGTAACAAGTTACCAAACTCCAGCCAATGATGCAATATACCACCAAATTCCAGTAGAACAAAATAATTTGAATAAGCCCTCAGATTTCATAGTTTTGGAATTTATTAACTACTAAAACAGACACACTGCATTACCTCTTTGCAAATGGATGGGACAAATAACTTATCAAATAAAAATTTTAATATAAAGGTTAAAAAGCTTCATACTTCATACAAAAAAAAGTTGTAATCAGATTTGGGAAAAGGGCACTAACATTAGCAAGGTTGAAAAAAAATGAATAGAGCAAAGATAGAACAAGATTCTTTAGATTTTTTTACCATAACTGAGTACCTTAAACAAGTTTATAGGGGATTCTTTCATTCACAGCTAGATATATAACTCCACTTTCTGAATTTCAGTATCCTAGGGCCAGTGGTATACTCCACTTGAAATTACCTTCTTCCAGGAAAGATGCTGTCATCTTATGTCCTTCTCAAGCTGAGTTAGGAGCTACTGCTACAGTTCTCTCGGTAGCACTTTGTACTTCTCCCCTAGGGAGAGGAAGCCTCATGAGTGAAGAGTGCAGGGTAGCATTTGGCCAGACATCTGAGTTTGAAACCCAGCTCAGATACTTATTAGTTGTGTAACTTGCATAAGTTACTTAATCTCTCTTAACCTCCTTTCTTCTTCTGTAAAATAGGTACAATAGAGCCCCCTTGTAAGGTTGTTTTAAGAATGAATAAATATGTGCACCTGACATATGTAAGCACTCTACAAACCAACATCGTTATCATTCATTCACTGAGCATCTGTCCATCTGAGGGCCTGCTTTAGGCACTGAGGACACAGAGATCAATAAACCAAAACCCTTCCTCAAAACCTAAGTTTCTTGAGTAAGATGGCAAATACAGTAACAGAGATATTAACAATTACAAGGAGTTATGGGAGCAGCAACTCAGCTGGAGAGAGGGGTACAATCCAAATAGAAGGCATGACATGATTAAAGACAAGGGCTAAACACAATGGCTTGTAAGGTAGAGTGTGACCACAAGTAAGTTGGTTCCCCATTTAATGCAAAGTAAGTCCCTAACTTATTACAATGGGTAGGGAGAGCCTTTCCAAAAGCACACTCACCCCCATTTTCTCTCTGCCCTCATCTCCTATCACTCCCTCTGCTCTCTTGTCTCCTCTCCTTGATGTGCTAAGCACATTCCCACCTCAGGGCTTTGCACTGGCTCTTCCCTGGGCCTACATATTCTTCCTGTTTACATAGCACACTGCCTCACCGCCTTTTGTGGTCTTTGCTCAAAAGTCACCTTTTCAATAAAGCTAACCTTGATGACCCTATCTAAATTGCCCTTCCCCATCCTATGAAACCTGCTTATTTATTATGTTTATTGTCTACTGATACCCCCTACCCCCATATAAGTTCCATGAGGGCAAGGATCTTAGTTTTGTTCCTTGAGGTATCCCAAGTGCCTAGGACAGTGGCCGGCACACAGTAGTGTTGAATGAATGAATGAAGTGTGGCTGGAATGTGAAGTCAGGGCAGGAAGTAGAGAAAGGTGAAGCAGGAGAGAGGTTCAGAGGCTTTGAATGCTGTGGTGAAGAGCTTAGATTTTTATCTGCTAAGTAATGAGAAGCCTTTAAAGGTGAGTGGCATGTTCAGATGTGCTTTTTAGATAAGTCACTCAAGGAAAGGATTTGAAGGAAATGATAATGGCAGAGACTTCCAGTGAAGAAGCTGCTGCAAGTGAGCTGAGAAGAAGACAAGGAAGGCCTAGACTGGACCAACAGGAATAAGAAAGGAAGGCAAGGGACATATCTGAGGCATAATTAGGAAGTTAAGTCAGGCAGGACTTGATAAGTGACTTAAAGTGGAGGGAGAGAGAAAGAGAAGACTTGAGGATGACCCCCAGGTTTGTAGTATGGATGACCAGGAGGGTGAGCTAAGTAAAAGCCATTCTAGAATACGCAAGGGGGAAAGGGCAGGGGAGGTAATGAGCTTAGCTCCACATATATCCAAGTAGTTCCAGTGTCATTTGTGGAAGATGGAATTTGGGGCTCAAGATATTCTAACTAGCAATAATTATACTAATATTAAAGGGGAAACAACTTCCATTTCAAGCATACAAATTTGCTTCCAAAAGTAGGGATCTAAATGCAGCTATACTTTTTAAATTAAGATTTTACATATCTGCTCTATATAATTTTTCCCAGATGATAGCCAAAAAAAGTGATATTTTTATTATTTATTTTTGACCACACTTTTTTTATGCTTTTATTCATAACCCATTTATTGTCTATATCCTGCATTAGAACTGAGCATACAGTAAAAAAGACACACACACATAAACACATATACACTATCTGAGCCTTCTAGAATATACTGTCTGCTGGGAGATACCTATAAGTCAATGGAAAATCTCAACAGAGTGGTTTTCTGGATCAGGATCAAGAAAGCCAAGGTGCTCCAGGTACACATTAGAAGGGCAGTTTCTTCTTGGTGGGGGATTCTCAAAAGGCTTTCCATAGGAAGGAATTGCAAGATTGGATGTGAGGCAAAGCTGGCTAAGTGAGGAGGGCAAGTATTCCAGACATATTTGTTCAGATCTGTTCAAAGAGTTGCAGCTTGCTTCTTGCAGGAAACATTCAATTCTGGGTCAGTACATTGACTGCACTTTTTGGTAGGAGATTTTCAGCTAACTGCCCAGAGAAAATAATAATCTCTTCCCCCAAAAGAGTTACCATGTTTCGTTGTGAAATAACTAGTGGTATAAGACCATACCCTTTCATTTTGTAAAAGTATAAGGAAGAAGTTAAGGAAATTCAAAGGCAATATTATATATTCCAAACAAATTTGAGGAAATACTTTCAAAATGACATGTAATTAGTTAGTGGAAGTTACTATCACAACAAAAGATTGAAGCAAATTGCTTTACAAGCTTTCCCTTCTCCCTAATCAAACCTCTATATAAAAATAAAGCATGGCAGAGGGACAATATTATATTGTCACTTAAAACTACAAGCAAGAAGAAGTGTTACTTATTTAAATTCTTTTTTTTTTTTTTTTTTTTTGAGACAGGGTCTCACTCTGTCACCTGGGCTAGAGTACAGTGGCATAATCATAGCTCACTACAACCTCAAACTCCTGGGCTTAAGCGATCCTCCTGCCTAAGCCTCCCCAATAGTTGGGACTACAGACATGCACCACCATGCCCAGCTAAATTTTTCTATTTTTCGTAGAGACAGAGTATTGCTCTTGCTCAGGCTGGTCTCTAACTCCTGGCCTCAAACAATCCTCCCACCTCAGCCTCCCTAAGTGCTAGGATTACAGGCGTGAGCCACCACGCTCAGCCTCTAACTTCAATAATAATAATTTACTGGACATTTACTTTATACCAGGCACCATGCGAGGCAATTGTCTACACTTTACCTCGTTTCTTCTTACCTTTCAAAGCGTACAAATAAGAAAACAAACAACAAAAACAGGACTTAGAAAGTTGAGCAACTTGCTAAAAGTCACTTTGTTATCAAGTGGTGGAGAAATCATTTTAGAGAGAAGGAAAAAAAAATCTTTTTCTTTCCAAGATCCAATTATTTGTCACAACTTGCCCTGACTTGTTACCGAGGAGCACCATGGGTGCAAAAGAGTCAGCTTGGTTCACAGGTTGCTGACTCTAGCCCAAGAACTGAGCAGGCCAGACGCTGGAAAATGTGTAATATGTAAAATAACTTTGTTATAAAAATAAAAGAACAAATGAATGGGCTAAGCCCATGTTAGTGATCTGGAATATTTTCTTTCTAAAGGTAAACTTATTATCTAGGACCATGGGAGAATGTTTTAGACAGTAACTAGCCGCGACAATAAGTGATCATGAAAGTTCAGGCACACACACTGGACGGTTGGCTGGGCCTGGGTTTCACCGACTCACTAGCTCGCCCAGAGCTAGCGCACAGCCCTCTCCCTGCACTTTTGCTGAACTGATTCCAGTCAAGTCACCCAATGGGTTACAGGTTAGACGAAGCCGTCATCTGTTTTTCAAATGAGCACCGTTTCCTAGGTTGGATAACAAGCCAGCTTTGGTGGCCCTTACCTTACGCTAACCTAATAAACTACCTGGAGAACTTTCCTCCTCAAAAACAAACTGCCAAGTCAGCGCTCGGAGAGTGAAGTCCCGACTGCTTTCTACTTTTGGTTGTGATCCTGGAGGCCCGCGTAACTTCGCAGAACAGTCTGTGGTCACGCAAGCTCAGTTTTACCCTTGAAATGGGAGAAACACCTGTTTCCCCGCCCAGGTCCTTCCTGGAGCGCAGACCCGGTACAGCCCTCCGGCCCGACTTCCCGGGCTCCTCGTCCCCCGCTACCGTAACACATGCAACTCTTATTTTTTCAGATTGCCTCCCTTTTGTACCGGCCACTTCAAAATCCTTTTTTAAAAAGACCCTGTTATCGCTCAGGCGTGAACCCCGGGTGCAGAAAGTGAGGGCGGGCGCGGGGCCGACTGCGGCCGCGCTGCGGGACGCGTGCCGGGCGTGGGGAGGGTCCGGGCGCTGCGCGCAGACCACGTGACGTGCGGCTGCCCAATCCCCGCGGCTCAGCGCCGCGCGCCGACGCGGGCCTGGGAAGCTCTTCTCCCTCAATGAAAGTTGTCCACTGGGCTGTTACCGCCTAAACGCAACGTACAGAGACTTCGCACCTTCCTCCGCTTCGGCTCCCCCAGCCCCCCCCCCCCGTGAACTTCCAGAGTGGGACTTCCCTAACCCGAGGGCTCTTGGCACAGTGCACCGTCACCTTCATCAACTGCTACCTGCCTGGTAGGCGGGAAGAGCTTTTTAGTTGTGTGTCTCCAGGTGGGCCCAGGAAGGATGAGGCCTCCATACTCCTCTTCCTCCAGATCAGAAGTGCAAAGTGATGATTGAAGGGAGTCTTTGAGTCCGAAGAAGTGACCCGAGGAGCTCCGTTGTTGCCACTTTTCCCAATTTGGCAGAGGGGGCCCGTGAGTGGAACAGACCCCTGGAGAAGTAGGGCAGATATGTGCAGACCTCAGCCCTCCATTTACAGTATTTCAAAAACGACTCTGGATCTTTTCTCTACCGGAGTCGTTAACTACGGGTAATTCAGTATCTTAATTTAAAAGAACTAAAGTCCTAACTTCAGGTTACGTTTTGCCCTTTCAAAGACTTGTGGGAGGCTTAATTGTGGCATCTCAGGTTTACCCCCAATGTCCACCACGAAACAAAAGCTAGCCTTCCTAAACTCAATAACAATAGGAGAACTGGTTTAAGCCACTTCTGGGTAGGCAACCCCCTCCCCTAAAGCCTTCCTTCTCACTCCAACCTGCCTCTAGGTATGTTTGTGTAATCAGAGACTGGTTGTAGCTGCCTTGACGTTTCTCTGCGGGAAAGCTTAGTTTGCATTCATTGGAGTCGCTTGCTTTCTAGGTTTATCTGGGCGAGAAGAGAAGGTGCCACTTGGAAGATTGGTGGGTTTCCCGCCGGACGGCTTCGGGAGTGTGCTGAGCGCTGCTGTGCCGCTTATGACTGCAATGAGGAGGGTAACGTCAGAAGGTCTTTAAAACGTTACCTTTGCTATTTTAGGAAATAAATTTTCAAAGAATCGAGGCAGCGGGGGCAAAATATATTTGAGCTAGGATTTTAGTGAAGAGAGGATCACGCCCAGAGCTAGGGGTAGTAAAAGAGTGGCGATTTGGGGCTCTGATGTTGCTTAATCTGTAAACTCTGACAATATACATAGATACCTTGCCAATGTCATTAATTCCGTAGTCTCTTAAAATGGAGTAGAAGGGACGTTACGATTGATCATTACGGTTTGTTTGAAGAATAGAATTCCGTGTCACCAACTTGTAAGGGCCAATGAAACGCAGAGTCGGATACAGCTTATTTTTGGAATGTAAGCTTTATATCTTTTCCGAATTTATGAAATGTGAAGGGGAGCAAGGCTATCAACGTTAGTTGAACAAGGGCAGGAGCATTTATTCCCCGCCAGTCACGTAAAAGCTGCGCCCAAAGTTTTAAAGAGCGCTGGGACTGGCGAGGGAGGCGAAGAGCCGGCGCGGCTCTGGGGATGCGGTCCCGGCTGCCGCGCTAGGGACGCCGCTAGGACTAGATCTGCGACCGAAGACGCCGGGGGAGGCGAGGGGTCGAGGTAAGAAGTCGCCAAAGGGGACCGGGCTCAGAACAGGCTCTCCCCCCACCGCCGAGGTAGTTGTGGAAGAAGCAAATTCCACAGTGAATTCTACTTACGGAGCTCAGCGTGTAGGCAACTAGCGGGCTCTCGACTGGACTGCATTAGCCTAATTTAAAAAAAAAAAAAAAAAAACCACCACAGCAACCCTGCAGCGGACGCTTCTGCTCGAAGACGGGTGGGGACGTGTGACAGAGCGGAGGTAGCTTTTCTATTACTCATCTTTTTCTTAAAAGTCATTAAAAGTCGCTCATCCAAAATTGGGGGGGGTGAGAATTGTCCAAATGTTGTGTTCATTTTTGGACGAGATGAGAAGAACTAGGGGTCCTGACAGCAGGTCGAGAGGACTCTCGAGATGGGTTTAGAGTCAGTCATTTTGTCTCGAGTGCTTGGGGCTCCAGGAGAAGAGGGTTGTGCAAGACAAATTTCCAGGGAAATCTTTGCCCGGGATCCCCCCCGAGGTCACAAGCATCAGTCCCTCCCAGGAACTTCCTAAGTGTAGCTGTCTCCAAGCCGATTCCGCGCCGTGGCTGGCTGGGTTTACAAACTGAAAAATAATCTGTCAGCGCGCCGGTCAGGCTGTGTTGGGAAGTCGCGCCTGGCTGCCACCCCCCCGCGTCACGCTGCCCGGGCCGGGTTCGGTGACAGCGAGCATGTCACCGGAGCCTCCGCAGATTTCGGAGCATCCCGACTTTCTGAGGGCTTGGTTTTTTTTGGCAGAGAGGGAAGAGCCCCTTGTTGAGAGGATTAGAGCGCGCGTTTTCTCCAAGGTGCACACCGCTTAACCCGCGGCAGTCGCGCACTTCCCGTGTTTGAAAGCCAGAGAGATGAGTCAGATGCCAAAGCTGCGGAGTGACAATCTGAGTTTTTGGCCCAGCCTCGTCCTCCTCCCCCTCTCCCACCTTCTTTTAGGTCCTCGGTTGGTTGGTGGCAAGTGTATAGGTTAGACTGGGGCGGAAGAGGGTCTGGGCAGGTGCCAGCTCAGGGCTTCTACCCGGAGTTGTCTTGTTCACTTTGGGTCAAGGAACCACCGACTGACTCTTTCATAACCAGGTTGGGCATATTAACTCAGCTGTCTTGGCATCTGGGGGAAGTTCCCCTAAGGTTTTTCTTTTCCTTTCTCTTCTTTTCTTCCTTTCCTTTTTTAAACGGAGCCGTCTACGAAAATATCTTTTAAAGTTTTAAATATCTTGGAATATACAGAAACGGATAACAAAATTTCAAAACGAGAAGGGGGGAACAAAAGGAAAAGGTCTCACTTGGAGATCTTTTACTTAGTAGTCATTGCTGAAGCTGCTAGAGTGTAGGACAGAGGAAGAGAGTTTCAGAAGAGAATTGGTTGGGTAAAAGTTTTAGCTGTAATGTAATAGAAAAGACACAGTAAGTGGGAAAAATAATAAAATGTACAGTAGATACACAATACAGATGACTGAGAACCTCTGCTCACACTGCAAGCCTCTTTCTCCCAGGGAGAATATTTGAATTTGAGTTTTTCTTCCCATCAGTCAAGTAGACTTTTTTCTTTAATTAGGAGGCACAATGAAGTTTCTAACAGATGTTGTCAGCCACAAACTCTGATTGAAAATAATAAATATAATTAATTTTCAGGGACATCTTTAGTTTATAAGGCCTGAAATTAAAATACGATGTTTTTAAACATTGTGGTATGAAAATGCAGAAAAACATTTGTTCCACATCTTGTAGTGGTACCATTTCCTTGCTCTGTGTTGCAAAAGCCTTCAGTAGGATATGGCCCCTCTCCTCTCTCACCTCAACACGTCTTTCTTCAAACTTGATTTCTTTCTGATCTTAGGAAATTCTGCTTAAAAAATATTTCCTGAGTTTAAAAAGCCTGCATTCAGGGTGAAATCCTTAAAATATAGCATGATCCTGATCAGATCACATAACTTTTTCTTATAAACTGAGTATTATAAAGAATATGTTTCAGCAGCTATTTATCTAAATATAGTTTTTAGACATGCATCATTTAATCTGAATTCATGTCACCAAACTTCTAGTACCCTGAAATAAAAGCACAAAGATTAAATTCCCTATAATAATTGTCAGATAAATGTGATGATCACTGGTTCTGCTTGGTGTAGTAAAAATTAATCAACAATCAATCATTTCTAAATTGAATATACAACATTAAGACAGTATTGAGTGGGATGCCCTACTATGTTCAGCTCTTAATTCTTATAGCATCATTCCTTCTAAACTCTATGCAGTGGGTTGAAGATTGTCATTGTAAATTATTTGTTTCCTACGCATTGGAAAGAGGCCAAAAGTAAACAGGTTTTCTGTAGTATTCAACCCCTGCCCTGCCAAAACATCTTATGGTTTGGACTGCATTTTAATGTATGCCATGTTTTCAAGTCTATTTGGTTTTGAACTAACTTTAGCCTCTGTGCAAGAATAAGCTATCATCCTTTAGTAGATTTTTATGGCTGTTTTAAGTAACAGTTTTTAAAAAGTAAGTGCCAAGAGAGAATATTACAAAGTGAGGTCTGTCTTCTTGGGAGTCCATATCTATTTGAGTCTTTAGGCCCATAAGTACTTTTCATTTTCTAGTGACGACATCTCTGAAGGGTAGTTAGGGCTGATAATTACATTTTCTTTTGACAGAGGGGGAGTAGAATCCTATGTTTCTGACACAAATTAAATGTTATTTCTGCCACATAGACTATCTCCTGGGTAAGGGTCACATCACCATGATTTTGGTTTGCCATGTTTAAGTAAATAAGAAAACAAATGCTGGCCTTGCAGAAGCCACAGCTTATTTCTCATGTTCTTTTTTGACTGTAGCATTCCTTCACTTATCTGCCTCGAACTATACACCCACAGGCTGCAGGAGTTCTGAGAAGTAAAAATCTTCCAGATTGGCAATATAATTTAAATGACAAATGTGTATTGAGCAAATACTATCCAGGTGGGATAAAAAGTAGAAGACCTGAAACTCAGTGTTCACAAATGAAAAGGCCCCACCAATAAACGTAAGGCACTTACAAACGTAAGGGATGGGTCACGTTACTTTTCCTGCAAATTGTTTTAACAGCAGTATTTTTGTTTTGTACTAAGTAGCTTTTCCTAGCTGTCTAAATTGTTCTTGAGCTTCCTCATATATCATAGAAGCATGAAAGTCTAGGCCACAATTATAATTTTTTGAAAATAATTTCTCTCAGTTTGTTCTCTTTTTAAATACTAGGATATTTGCTTAATTGATAGTAATTTTAGTCCTTTCTAAAAAAAATTACTCATTTGTTCTTCTTTAAAGTTAATGACATGGGGTACTATTTGGGGTAGATTAACGTGGAAAAAAATAAAAAGTTAATGACATTTCTCAAATTCACTTGATTGAGTCTCAGAATATTTGGGACAATCAGTCCAGTCTTTTCTCTTTAACTGGTTAGAGGTGATGATGCTGCATTTAGGACTAAGTTCTGCCATCAATTCACTTACAAGCCTATTTTAAAGGAAGTAGGTTGGAGAGGTTGCCCGCAGAAAGCTCATATTCTCCATATTTGTAAAAAGGATTTTGAACTGTTTCTTTACTTATTGGAAATTTAAAAATCCTTAGAGGATTTCTACTAGTAGAAATTGCTGGAAAACAAAAGGAGAGATCTCCAGGCTTTGTAATATGCATTTGGATGAGAGCTAGAGTACATACTGAGAAAAGAAACTATACCTTCAATTTCAGTAGTGTTTTATTGTTTGGTAGTTAAATTTTAACTATGTTGGTTTCTTGCGCTTCAAAAATGTACCTTAATTTGAAGGAAATTTTTCTTTCAAGATTTTGGCCACATTTGCTCATAACTTTTAAAGAGTCTATAAGCAAAGTTGCTTGTGTAAGCAGTGGAAGGCTTTGTACACTAAGCAGAATGTCTTTCAACGGTTTCTGAGTAAAATATGTGTGGCGGTTTCCCTAATGAAATTTTAAATATGGTGCTATGAATTCTAATACAATCTGTGGATAATATATGAACAAAAGCATGTGTGTTAAACATTACCATTGCAGAAGAAAAATATTTTGTTTTCTTTGACTGGAATACTTTAAACTTTGGTAATGATGAGGATCATTGCTTGAAAGAAGAGATCACTGCATGTGATATTTATTCACATCTGACAACTTGAGAGTCAATGTTTTGTAACTAATTCACTTAGTAAAATGGTACTGTATGCTCAAGCAGAATTAAAAAGTAAACTGTTAGAGTTTAGAAATATTCTATTAGAAAACTTCATATGTTTTGTTGGTTTCTATTTTACATTAATATATGTAATAAAAAAGGAGAAGTTTGAATACATGAACTTTAAGTATTTTCATTGCAAATTTAATTGACTTCTGATTGTGGTTTTCTGACAAGTTTGTTCTTATAGATTAACATTTTGCTTCTTATAGCATTTTGTACTTGAAATACCTGTGTATCGTATTTTGGTTCTGTCAAACTGGAAGTTTATAGCTAAATATTAACTCTTTTTTCATTTTTTTAAATGAAAAGGCTGAGGCAGGAGGATCTCTTAAGCCTCTGAGTTTTTAAGTCCAGCCTGGGCAACATAGTAAGACCCATCTTTTAAAAAAAGGATACTTTAAATATGAGACATACTAGAAAAAAAAAAACTTTTCAGAACACTCTGTATTTGACAATAAATATTTTCTGACCCCAACATAAATTCATCTAAAAGGTACCACATTTTGGTTGATAGAAAGTTTATATTGTAAATAAACCTGTAAGTCCAATGGATACACTTTGTTTCCTTCTATACATTTGACGGTTAATTTTACTTTATTTAGAATTCACCTCTCCTAGGATTGCCAGTCTCAAAAAATTTCTTCCTAAGTCAGACTCAGGGTAGACAATCTACCTAGTTTAAAATAAAATGACATTAATTCCCAGTTTTTCTCAGTACTTCCTTCCTTCCTCCGACATCTTTTCTTTGTCAGCCCAGGGACTATTAGTCAACTTTCATCAAAAGTAAACTTTTCCCTGTCTCTACAAAAAATAGAAAAATTGGCTGGTTGTGGTGGTATGTGCCTGTAGTCCCAGCTACTCAGGAGGCTGAGGCAGGAGGATCACTTAAGTTTGAGGTTGCAGTGAGCTATGATGACGCCACTGCATTCCAGCCTGGGCAACAGAGCAAGACCCTGTCTAAAAAAAATTTTTTTAAGTAAATTTTTTATCATTTATAGTTCTGCCTCTGCTAGGTTGGTAACATCCATCTTCCTCTGTTGGGTTATTATAGTCACCCTGGCTATGGTTTTGCATTGGGATGTTTAAAAGTTAATACAAATGTACTTTTTGATTAAAATTTAGGAAACACATTGTGATCAATTAGAACAAAATTTGTATACAAAAGTGACACATAATTCTTTTGTTGGCATTAAACTAGAGTAAGACACTACCTTCCAGAAGTGATTAGGTAGAACACTAGGCCTCAGAATCAGAGAGAATGTTGCCCCAAGTACACAGCTGATCTGTGCCTTTCCAAACACTTCTGCATTTGGAACTCTCCTTTTTCTGGTGTTTCTCTGCAGCTCTACTCGTCATATTACTGTCTGCTCCTGATGGTCTAGTGTAAATCTGATGTCTTAGGAAACCTTTTGTTCAGCCAAGGGCACTCTTCCTGTGGACTTTGATTATGTGTGTTGGCACTTCTTTGGTACTTGCCTTGCACCAAATCCTCTGAGACTTGAGTGAGTGTGATGGTCTCAGGTGTACCAAAGCAGGCCTTCCAATTCCCTGCCCTCTGTGATGTGGCACTGGGTCAGGGCCTTGAGTGCAGTAGAAATCGACTTAGACCCAGTGTTTACCAACAAGTTTATGTAACCTTTAGAGTTATTCAACTGCAGTGCCTCAATTTCCCTATGGGTTAAATAAAGGGTGTTGAGATTAAATGATATTTGATACTGGGCAAGGTGGCACATGCCTGTAGTTCCAGCTACTTGGGAGGCTGAGGTAGGAGGATTGCTTGAGGCCAAGAGTTCAATGCTGCAGTATGCGATGATCTCACCTGTGAATAGCCATTGCACCCCAGCCTGGGCAACATAAAAAAACAAAAACATACACATTTTTTATGTTAAAACCTGCTGTATACTCTTTTCGTCTATCTTCCCTCCCTCCCTCACTTAAGATTATTTCCATGAATGTTTTTTAGACTTTTATTATATTTTTATGTATTTATAGTATTGTTTGGCATTAAGAAATCTAACATAGACAATATCATACTGTTTCCTGTACATGTGTTCTTTTTAACTGAACATTATGTTTTTCTGAGATGTATCCACACAGATATATGTTGCTTTGGCCCATTCCATTATCAGTATTGTAGTATTCCATTAATGGATATAACATCATTAATTTATCTATTTTGTAATGCTCACTATTTCAAAACAGGCTGCTATGAACATCTCATACATGTCTCCTTGTGCACAGATGTAATTGTCTCTCTAAGGTGCCACACAGAAATGGAATTGGAGTACAGTGGCACGATCATAGCTCACTGTAGCCTTCAACTCTTGGGCTCAAGTGATCCTCCCACCTCAGCCTGCCCAGTTGCTGGGACTATACGCATGTGTCATCATGCCTGGCTAATTTTATTTTTTGTAGAGACAGGGTCTCACTATGTTGCCCAGGCTGGTTTCGAACTCCTGTCCTCAAGCCATCCTCCCACCTAGACCTCCCAAAGTGCTAGGATTACAGGTGTGAGCCTTTGTGCCTGGCAAGGAAATTGTTTTTCAAAGTGATTGCACTAATTTACATTGCTATTAGCTGCATTCGAGAGTTCCTATTGCAAGTATATTGTCTCGAACACTTGATAAATTCAGACTTCCAAATATTTAATAAATTCAGACTTTCAAATATTTTCCCACTTCATGGCGGGGCATGAGGCTTCACTGTAATCCCAGCACTTTGGGATGCAGCAGTGGGAGGATCACTTGAGCCAAGGAGTTTGAGGTTATAGTGAGCTATGATCCAGCCACTGTACTCCAGCCTGGTTCACAGAGTGAGAGACCCTGTCTCAAAAAATATATATATTTTCTCACTTCAGATGGGTATAAAATGGTGACTCACTTTAAATTATATTTTCCTGACTGCTAGTGAAAATGAGCATTTTTTTCACCGTTTGTTGGACATCTAGCTTTCCTTTGCTATGAATTGCTTGTTCTTATCCTTTGATCGTTTTTGTTTTGGGAAATTTGTTTTTGTTGCTGATTTATCATTCTGTATCTATTCTGGATTCTAATTCCTTGTTGGTATTTTTGCTGTAAAAATATCTTTCTAATCTGTGGCTTAGCTTTGCATTGTTCATGGTGTCTTTTAAAATGCAGAAATTTTATTTTTAATATAGTGAAATATATTAATATTTTCTTTTAGAGTTTGTGCTTTTGTCTTTTGTTTCAGAAATTCTTCTTCATCCTGAAGTCACAGATATGCTTACCCATATATTTTTCTAAAAGTTTCATAAAATTTTATTGTGTCTTTAATTTACCTAAAGTGTATTTTTGTATTTGTTATGAGATAGAAAGCTATTTTTTTCTCCCCAGTAGATACCTAAGTATCCAGGCACCATTTATTAAATAGCTCATCCTTTCCTTATACTTTTAAAAGGCCACCTCCATCATCTATCAATTTCATGTATACTTGTGTATGTCCCTTTTCTTTTCCTTGGTCTGTTTGTCTATCCTTGTTCCACTATAGTGGAGTAAGTTGCTTTATCTTTTCACACCTAGTAGGGTTCCCCAACTGTGTTCTTCAGAATTGTCTTGGTTATTCTTGGTGTTTTGCAATTCCATAGGGATTTTAGGGTCAGTAGATGTACTTTTTACAAAGTGGGAAAACATTATAAAATTATTTTTTTTGAATGCTGCTATCCATGAATAATTTTCTATAGAATTTCAAACTGTCGATAGATATTCACTTAACTTTTTCTCTATTTAATTTTTGGATCTTCATTGAATTAATTGTGGTAGTTGATACTAAACTAACTTCAAATCTGCTGTTAAATTTGGCTGTCCTGAATTTTGGTGCATGAACAAAGTTAGAAAAGTTAATTTAGTTTTTAAAAAATCAGTTTGATTAAGCTGGAGGGTGTTGGGTTGCAAAAACTGAGGTTTTTTGTTTTCTTAAGTAGCATTTGAATTGAGATGGGGAGGTAAGGCCAGGTAATCGCTTTCTTTTCTCCTTTTGTCGTTAAGCAGAGATAGAACAATGGGTGTTATTTGAGAGCTGCCCTTCTAACCTTTGCTGCTCTTAAAATGCCTTCAGGTCATCACAAGTTTCTTAGTGGTATTTTAATTTTTTAATTTAATGTTTAACTTCTGAGAGAATTGTTTAGAAATGTTTACCTTGTTGATATTGCAGGGAAATGGTTAGATAATGGTGACTATTGGTGACAATAAGAGATTTCATAACATGTTTATTTGGGGGAGTGATTAAAAATAGAATTGTCATAGTTTTATTTAATTAGAAATTTATTTTGGATTCTTTCATCTTAAGGCATCTAATATTGGAAATGAATTTTAATGTTAAAAGATAGGGAGATTGATTTTTAAAATGTATTCTGCTTTATACAAACTTTGAAAATACTTTTTGATAACCCTCATCAAAAGTGACTTTACATCATAGTTGTTTTATAAATATTTTGACATATTTTTATTATGTATTGCATTAGTCCACTGGAAGAAGAAATGATATTTAAGGTGCTCAATTCGTTTCATACTATAATTCATCAAGGATTGGCCCTAAATGCTTCTGTGTATACCTATAGAGAGTGTAGTCATTGGTTCATGGTCCTGATTTTTTTTAGTTTCTCATCCTTTTCTGTTCTGAACCTTACTAGGCCAGGTTCCTCAGCTATGTATGGCCAAGAGAAAAGGAATAGAGTGGCCACTATCTCTTGGAGCACTCAGCAGGATAACACATTATGGTGTTTGGGAGTTTTTACTTTATCATAGTGCAATGGTATTTGTGGTTATATTTTGTTTTCTCTTTTTATGTTGGTTGATGTAATCAAAATTAATAAAGACCAAAATATTCCTAGTCAGAGAATACCTTTACAGATATACATAGGAGCATATAGTTGGAATTTAAGATACTCATTTATTCATTTACTTATCATATATATATGCATATTATGAATAAAGTGACCATATAATCTATTGTCCAAAGTAGGACATTTTTGAGAGTGAAAGATGGCATTAGGGACAATGACACCAGGTCAACAAACATAAACCAGGATCTTCCCTGACTACTGTGTATCATGCTTCCTACAGTCAGGAAGTTTAAAATAATTTAGTTAACACTATCAGGGTGGGAAAGGGAGGGAAAGAATTGATTAGAAGGAAGGGGAGGCTTCTGTATAGGCACTACACCTCTTACTATAACACAAGCACCCAGAGACTGCACCTTTATTGGGTGCTAAGTGTGCCCTGCTGTGGTCTGCTAGTTTCATTTAATTTGCATATTCTATCTTGTTCCTGCTTTTGTAGGAATTGGTCTCCACCTTGCTTCATTATTATCCTTAGACATTTTAAAACATTTTTCTTTAACTTCTGCATTTCTTTTATTTTGTGCTGGTAACATACTTCTGGCTCTCATCTTTGTTACTATTTTTCTTATTTTATAGTTAGATTAATTGGATTTCCAGACCATCCCCTAGGCGAAATTGGTTAGCTATTTCTTTTGACCACTTGGGAAGAAGGCCTCCCAGTAACGCATGTGCTTTTTATTCCTGTCCAATCATTCAAGTCATAGGTTTTATAGGTGGTTTATTTGGATTATAAAGAATCCGAAGGGAGCACAGACTTTGACCTCAGGTCCAGATTTTGCTAATTTTTGGACATGAGTGCACTTGGTTCTCAAAGCAACACAGCTTTGAATGCCTATATTCCAGCGTTGTTGCTTTAATTGCAGTTTGCCTCCTTCTCCAAAGGGAGTCCATCCAGGGCTGACAGATGGAGGAAGAGGTCATCTGTCCTTGTGTAGGATGTATGGACTGTTTTGCAAAGAGTCATTTTGTTTTTGTGGGTAATGCTCCCCCCTTTTCTGAAATCTATACCTGAGAGTACAAAATATGGGAGTGTGTGTTTGCCGATAATCAGATCAAAGGTTCCCGGGGGCCTAACCTACCTGAAAAGGGAAAGGAGCTATGGTGGCTCTCTGCAACCTGACCTCTCCACTCTCTCATTGTAACCAAGTTTTTGATAGGCATCTAGATAGAAAGCTGCTGGGGTTACCTTCCCAGGTGCTTGTGAGATGAAATGTGTGTATCTGTATATGGATATGGTAAAGTTGAGCTATTGGAGGTAGAAAAAAAGACAGTAACGTGTAAGCTAACATAAATATTGAAACAGATTGTTAATCTTTCATCAGAGTCTCTTGGTTTGGAATCCTTTTGTTTGGCAATAATGAAGGTAACTGTTGACTAATATTGTTTAAAAGACTGGTATTTGTGGCACCAAAGATAAGCATAAGCAGAGAAACTTCTTGATGCTTTGCAAATATTTACAGGCTGAAAGAATATAGTTTGACAAAAGAGCCAAGTGATTTTGTAGTGACTTACTTTCTGGTTTTCCTGCAATTCAGAAGATAACTTACCTGAAAAAAAGGGTAGGTTTTGCTTATAGAGGTGTAATATATTATTCCAAATCTCGTTCTTTTAAGGGTTATTATTATTATTGCTTTTTAAGTGTTTAGAAAAACAAAATCTGGATTAATTTTTTAGGGGAGATGCTGATGGTGTTAATAGTATGACGCATTATGTTGTTATGAATATATTAAAGCATTTTAAAATATTACAGTAATCGAAAGTTACATCCACTTTCATTTTACACATTTTGGCATTGTGATTAAAAATGCGTTGTCAGCATAAAACTACCTTTTCTTAGGATAGATATTTAGTTACAAATGCAACAACTGTTAAAAATGATATATTTGTGGAAAGGGAAACAATGTCCCCAAAATAAATGTTTTTATGGAAACAATGAACGCTTTGCTAGATTTCCGCTTGTGGTGCATGGTTCTTCTAATAATGTAGTAAGTTTACAACAGGACTGATACCTTTAATTCTCCAGTTCTTTTATACAGTTAAGCGCTGGCTGGAATCTTCTTCAGGCTGAAAGAATGACACATTCAAGAAGTCTTTGACAGTGTTTAAACACCTCTTATCAAAACTTAATTTCCATGAATGATTGATTTTGGCACTTGATGGAAGGCTGAAGAATGTTCAATTACCCCATTTTCATGTGCTAATGAAGCCGAAAGTGACTTAAGAGGATTTCTTTACACTGTGGCAGCCTGTTTGGATATGCACATGACTTCTTAGGTTTCTCTTCCAGGGTTTGTCTCTACTAAATAGTTGTCTTATTGAGTAACTGTGGCTAATCTGTCTGCTGGGCCACAGGCCTTGGCCTTCCTCTGTAGAGTGGGCTGTAATTAGTGAAGCTGTCAAACCAGGTGTTTAATTTCAAGAGAACTTATTTTGTTCAAATCTTCTACTTTGCAAAATCAATGAAGTTTAGAGTTTCTGTTTGTTCACAGATACTTCTTTGGTACTAGGTTTTGAGTAAAATCAACATGGAAAATGTTTTAAACTGGGGGGGGAAACAACTTTCAATTCCACAATTTAGGTTTAAAAGCTTGAGTATTAGATTTAATTTTTCACATACTGCACTGGAATTTTTCATTAAAACATTTAGCCCACGCTGGGCTAGAAATATAAGTATCAAATGGAAGAATTTTCTGCCCCATTTTTTGAGGGAGAAGAAAAATTGTATTACAGGAAAATACATGACTCTCCTCACTAAGATACATGCGATGCTGTCGGCGGGTTTAAGTTTTGATGATTATGCTGCATGTTCTTATATAATTTTAGTATTAGAAACTAGAAGACTTTAGAGTTAGATATCCTTCCATATCGAGATTCCCTCAGGGTTTCTAATTCTGTGGATTCCAGAAAGGTTATTTCTCTGGCATCTGAAGACTTCTGAAGCTTGTAGTAAGTCACAAACTGGTTTTGTGATCCCAGTGAGACACTTCTAGCCTCTGAAGTTCAAAACAACAACAGTCTTCATCCAAACTGCTTATTACTTCCTCACGGCTTCCACTTCCTTCTCAGGAAGGTGTCTGACTCCTCAGAGCATGGAAAGTGTTGTATTCAGGGGAGAGCAGATCCTTGTTTAGATTGCAGCAAATGTGCTGTGTGTAAACACTTGATGGGTGTGTTCTAGTTCTTGTTAGGGGTGTGTTCCAGCAGCCTCAGCCAAGACTGATGGGTGTCTTTTTCTTTTTTCTTTTTTTGCCCTGTGTGGATGGTGGGGATGGGTGACTTCTCCAGACAACAGTTGAGTAGTTGATTAGTGACTTTTGGCATAATCTTTACTTTTGTAGGGAGGGGGGAAACACGTCAGAGGAAAGAAGCAGCTCTGTTTCCTCAAAGGACCCCTGCCTAATGAACTTGTAATTAGGAAAATTTAATATATTTGCCTTGTGGAGTGAACCTAAACTCTGATTAAACTGAAGCTTGAGATTCTCTCAAAACTTCATTTAACTTCAGACGTCACTTTTTAATCTCCGTCTGTACCTAGAAGACATCTTCTCTTTTCCTCCACCCTCCCATGGTTATCTCCACCTCATCTCCCCACCAAAAAAATTAAAATTTTTTTTAAAAATGGGAAGGAAATAAGACCATTGCCAGATATCACCAAAGTATCCTCAGGGTTTGAGTGGTACACAGAATGGAGAAATTACTTCCTTCTTTCCACTTTTTCAAGGTGAAGGCCATCTCATGTCCCAGCCACTCCTAGCTCTCCATCAGAAGCCGCTGGTCTGCTTCCTAATCAGTATTAAACTAGAAGGCAGGAATTCTCCTCATGGCTTCTCTACTGTGGCAACAGAGCAAAGTCATTGCGTTTCCTGCGGCTGGGCATATCGTAGTGAGTGTAAAACGGCCACGGTTTCTTCTAATGCTCATGCTCAGTGATAACTTATGCCACTTGCTTAATAATTTGGAAGATGTACTAAGAGATGACAACACATTGCACTCAAAGTCATGCTTATTATTTGCAGTGTCCCCAGTATATTTCATTGCGGCTTGATCGCCATTAGATCTGACCTCATTTCTCTTCCTTCTGAGTGGTTTTTCTCTTATTTTTCCTAGTTTGCTTCCTTACCATTCTCCACATTCTCTAGGAGTTGGTGAATCAAAACATTACGTGAGACAAAGGCAACTGTCATTTTTATTACAAATACTATTTGAGCAGCCCATTCATATAAAATTATCTACTACTGCATCTTTTAAATGATATGCAACTAAAGATGGGGGGTTGACAACTAAAAAGTTTTATTCACAACTAATGTTCTTGGTACTTTTAATCTTTTTAATTTCTTAAGACTTTTAAACAAAGTAGATAATATGTGTATTTCCCATATTATCTGGACTTTGCCCTCCTTCTTTACTCTTTGAGATTTTTCTCCTCCTGTAACTCCTCACTTGAGGGTTAGCTAATTGGGGCTCACCTGCCTGACTGCCTACCTATTTTTGCATTGTACTGGTCAGTCTTCTTTATGTTTTCCTAAACTTAGCTCCTAAAAACTGTCTCCAGTTCCAGGCTTTCCCAGGGCCGATCCCTCCTCCTAAGTTTCCTAACCATCAGACAGTACTCCCTATGAAGACATGGGTTCAGTGAAAAATGTGCCGTTTTAATTATATCTCTTTTTATCTCTAGAACCTCTAATGGCTTTACATTACGTACAGCATCTTAATCCTGCATTCTTTTCAAAGCCTTTTAGGAAATGGCCCCAATGTTTCTCACGTTACTCACACTTGTGGGAATCCCCTCCACGTGCTGGGGTCCCCGCCTCCTTAAGGCCTCCCAGTAACTGCACTGGATCCCCACCCTTTCAAAACCACACTCTTTCTTTTGCCCCTAAATAACATTAATGAACACATGGAATATTTACTCAGTGCCTGGTACAGGGGATACAGACATAAGTCAAACAGTTCTTGCTTCCTAGAATTCCCCTCCCTGCCCTGACTGGCAGGCAGGAGAGGTAGGCCCAGTCAGGTAACATCTGAGGGTGAGAGGGAGGGTGGGGGTGTTTGGTGGCAGCCCTAACCTGAAGTAAAGGTAGAGACTGAAGTCTGGCTCTTTATTCATCCCTGTTTCTCCAGGACTTCGTCTGATGCTTTGCCTGAAACAGATGCTTGATTACTGGCCATTACTTGTACTGCCTTTGTCTTTCCTTTCTTGATTGCTTTGTCTTCTGCACCCTCCAGTAGCTCCCACCTGGAATCTCTTTCCCTTCAACTCTGCCTCTAGGAATCCTACTCTTTCTACAAGCTCCAGATCAAAGACTACCGTCTCCATGCAGCTGTGGCCGGGTCCATGGCCAGACATCGTCTTTCCCTCCTGAACCCCGGAGACTGAACACAGGTCACTGGTGGCAGTGATTATATTATGCCATGTGACCACATCTTCTCTTTCGCTCACCCACTTCTGCCTTAATGCTGTTGTCTCCCTAGAACACTTGTGGGGAGGCCGTTAGGGGCTTGGTTTTGCTTCTCGGCATAAAGTAAATTAACTTTGACAAAAGATATTTGAAGCAAGGAAATTGGACAAATTCCAAATGAATAAATACATTCAAAGTATACGTGTGACAATCAGGTTTTAAAATGTTACTGATATGCTTCAAAGTAGATTCATTCCAGTTCCAATTTATAGTGTTGTAAATATTAACATGGATTTTTTAGGATTACTTTCTCTTCCTTCTGGTTCAGAAAGCTAGATCACACTAGGTTGAAGAAAAAAATTTTGAAATGTTATAAATTTACTCAGGTGGGTAATTAGCATTCTTTAGGCAATTCATTCCCCCAGGGTTATATTTTGATTTTCCTACAACTCTGCTTATTTAAAAAATTCCCACATATTCAGAGCTTTAGTAAAGGAGGAAGAGGGTACAAGAAATATATCTACACATATACATATGGAGGAAAAAACTGTATCAAGGTGGGGAGCAGAAGTGAATTAATGAATTAGGGGGTGCACGTAGGACAGAAAGCCCTGAAACTAAAGAAGAAGCTAATTGGAGGGGAATGTCCTGAGCATCTGCCCTGAGTGTGATATGAGTATCACCTATTCCCCCCTGAATATTTGAGTCATCTTATGGCAGGTCAGAGTCAGCAGAATCCAACAGGCCACTCTGAGAGCTTTGGGGTCCCAAGATGTGCCCAATCCCCTTCTCTGCAGAGTATGGTAAGGCTAGTTTAGGCCCTCTGCAAGCTAATTTAGCTTGTGTAATTAAGTCACAGTTTGAGATACCCCAGTGTCTGGCAGGGCACTCTCCTTCAGGTGTTTCTGATCCTTTATTTGTTTATTTATTTATTTTCCCTTAAGGAACAGATCCCCCTTTTCAAAGAAAAGCTTACTAAGAGTCTCAATAAATAAAATATGAATGATAGCTTAATACTATAAAATGCATAATCATTTATTTTATATGTTTACATTTAAAACATTTATTTATTTATTAGCAGGTGAATCAGCTCAACTTTTTTTTTTTCTGAGTTGCCCCAGTACCCCAGTAGAGTGCAGTGGCGTCATCATAGCTCAAACTTTGCAACCTAAAACTCCTGGGCTCAAGCAATCCTGACTCAGCCTCCCAAGTAGCTGGTACTAGAGGCGCACGCCACAACATCCAGCTAATTTTTCTATTTTTAGTAGAGACGGGGTTCTCACTCTTGCTCAGGCTGGTCTTGAACTCCTGAGCTCAAGCAATCCTCCTGCCTTGGCCTCCTAGAGTGCTAAGATTACAGGTGTGAGCCACCAAGACTGGTTTTGGTTTTTTTTTTTTTGAGACAGAGTCTTCCACTGTCACCCGGGCTAGAGTGTGGTGGCATCAGCCTAGCTCACAGCAACCTCAAACTCCTGGGCTCAAACAATCCTCCTGCCTCAGTCTCCCAAGTAGCTGGGACTATAGGTTTGTGCCACCAAGCCTGGCTAATTTTTTCTATTTTTAGTAGAGACGGGGTGTTGCTCTTGCTCAGGCTGGTGTGGAACTCCTGACCTCAAGTGGACCCTTCCATTTTGGCCTCCCAGAATGCTAGGATTACTCTGGGGAGCCACTGCGCCCATCCAGTTCAACTTTTATGGAATCCCAAATGTGAAATCTATGATTATGGATGGTAGTTACGGCCTTACATCAGCCCAGGCTTCTAATTAGTTTCTATATATTGTATTGTGTTCACCTCATCAAATCAATCCATTTCATGAAAGTATTGGTCAGTTTGGTTCAATTCATCTTAAGATTGACTAATCTTATCACCTCTATCATCAACTTTTATTTTTAAATTTTTTTTTTATTTCTAGTTTTAAGGTCACAAAAGTACCCCGAACTACCAAGTGCTAAAACTCGAGCTATCTGCAGCATGACACTGTGGACCTGTGTTATCACCACATGCCCTGTCATGTCAGGGGGGTCATTTGTTACTGTACAATTCATTTTTGGTCAAGCATCGTGCATGGGGCTATGCCCCCAAGCCTTTCCCAGGATCTCACTGAGCTCAACCTGTGGGTACTGGAGGTCCACTCATGTAGCCTTACCCGTATGGACTTGCTCAGGACTTCAGTTTTAGAAAGACCCGCACAAAGCAAGTGCCCTAATCAGTAATGCACATCTCAGGATTTCAGCTGTAGCCACAGAATAACGGCAGGAGTAGCCTGCAGAGCCCAGTTTGAAAACTATTGCTATGGTATACCCAGCATTATTAATCCCCAAACGGTATCACTTTTCATTTTTATTGTCTTCTCTCGTTTTATCTTTTCATCATGGAGTAGTTCTCTTCTATTTGTTTTGTTTAGTTTTTCCATTTTAAAGAATTAAATTACATTGTTATAGATATTACCCAAGATATACAGAAGGCTTAAATTTGTCATTCTTTATAATAGACACTCGGGAGGTAAGACTATCTGAGCAACCTCTGATGCCTGATTTTGGTCCGGTTGGTGGAGAGGGAAGTTGATACCACAGGAGAATTTCTTAATGTTGACTAGCGCTATCTCAACCTAAAAATGCACTTGGTTCTTTTTTTCGTGGGACCTAACTCCAATCAGTCGCTAGACTGAGAGAATACCAGGACTTGTTTGGGTCTATCCACGTTACTATGAGCAGCCTGCCTTCCTGGGCAGAGGCAGGTAGGGTGGTGCATACGAGTGGGTGAGCCCTTGGAGTGTGGGGATGTGGGGATGGCACGGGTTCCTCCTCCTGATCATGGTGCCCAGGTGCACCAGGCAAGGACCTGTGTTCTCTCCCGCTTTCTCACCCTGTCCTGCACAGCAGCTTACCATGGTGCAAGGAGAACAAGTATTGGAGTCAGAAGTCCTAGCTTAGTTACTTGCTCCAAATGATATCTCTTAATTTTCATCGATAGTCACGCTTCTAAAGGGGGTGGCTTGGGAGTGGCCCAATCTCACCTTAACATTCAATTTAAGTGAAAACAGTGTATGTGGTGGCAAAAGTTCCTTACTCTCAATCAGCCTCCTGCCCAAGATCACTCACACACACCACAGACACACACCATACACACACTCCTCCCCCCATACCCATGGTTATGATTGCTTAGCAACTTAGGAGTCTCCCTGCTCCCCAGGTGTTTTCAGGTGAATGGTTTTCTAGAGCAGTTTTAGAAGATTCAGTAACTATGAAGAGCTGAAGAGTGATATGTTCTAGGGAAAAGATTACTTGTTCTTCTCTGTATATTTGAAAATGCAGATTTTTTTTAAGTTTTGGGATTTGTTTTCTGTATTTTTGTCTTTTAGTTTGTGAGATGACTGAATAAATATGCACTTAGATGTATAAGATTTGCCAGTCCTTTTTTTTCC
Source organism: Daubentonia madagascariensis (assembly GCA_023783475.1). Classification (NCBI taxonomy): domain Eukaryota; kingdom Metazoa; phylum Chordata; class Mammalia; order Primates; family Daubentoniidae; genus Daubentonia; species Daubentonia madagascariensis. The sequence goes on along the minus strand of JAKFHU010001815.1, from coordinate 55,682,468 downwards.
TTTACAAGTAACGTTATTGAAACCACAAGGGGGTTTCGTCTAGGTCCAGTTGCTAGTCGCACAAAGATCCAATTATTGAGACAACAAAGAAAGAAATTTTTAATATGAAGAAATGAATTTTTAATATGACACATCTTTTTGGGAGCATGGGAAAAGTCACCTCAAATCCGTCTAGTCTCTCAGACTAACAGAGATCATGGGCTTTTAATGGAAGAGGCCACATACCTTGGGTCAGGTCGTGGTGTAACTAACAAAGGGCTAGGTGCGTTGGAGGCAGGTTATGGGGGATGGTGGGTCAGGAAGTCTGTCCAGGGGCCTTCAGAATCTCAGTTCCTTTGTCTTGAAGAAAATCCACCATTTCTGGGAAACAACTCAAAAGATCAAGTAATTAGTTAAGGGAGAGGATTATATAGGGGTCCTTGACATTGTTCAATGGGAGGCTGGTTACACTAATCCTTCTAAAACAGAAATATTTTATAGGCACCAGCCCAAATTGAGTTTATCTTTACCATGCATATAAACCGTCTATTGATCTTTCCTTCATTTGAGGGTCATTTTCGTCAAGAAAACCAATACTTTTAATCCTTGTTGGTGCTGCCAAGAGTTTCTGAGGTCCCACACGTACCGGTAGAGATTCGGATGTTGAAGTGGCTTCCTGCCACTCTCCTCTTCCCCACCAGAGTCCAGCCACACTGTCCTCTGCCGTTTCCTCCCAGGCTCTGTTCACTTGCTGGTCCTTCTGCATGGAATTCTCTTGCCCGTGATCTTGGCCCCCTCCCTTTATTGAGTTTGGTCACCTCTTCATAGAGGCCTTTCCTGCTGGTACTATCAAAAAGAGCTTCCTCCTTCCCCATCCCCTTATCCTGCTTTACTTTATTTTGTAACTTTTCTTTTCTTTCTTTTCTTTTTCTTTTTCTTTTTTTTTTAGAGACAGGATCTCACTCTGTCACCCAGGCTGGAGTGCAGTGGAATCATCATAGCTCACTGCAACCTCAGACTCCTGACTCCTGGGCTCAAGGGATCCTCCCACCATCCCCCATAACCTACCCCCAATGCAGCCTCCTGAGTAGCTGGGACTGCAGGCACACATCACCACACCCGGCTAATTTTTAAACTTTTTGTAGAGACAGGGTCAGGCTATGTTGCTCAGGCTATTCTCAAACTCATGGCCTCCAGCGATCCTCCCACCTCGGCCTCCTGAAGTGCTGAGATTACAGACTGTAGCCACCACGCCCAGCCCACTGTCTAAATGTAGTTATCTGTTTGTTTACTTCTTTATTATCTGTCTCTCCAGCCAGAATGCTAACTCCATGAGGGCCAGGGATTCATTTGTCTGCCTTGTTCACTGTTGTGTTTCCAGTGTCTGGAACAGTTTCTGGCACATAAGAGATGTTCAAAAAAATCCTTAAGTAAAAAAAGTTGAATGAATGACTTGGATGAATGCAAATGCTGAAGTGTTTAGGATTTAAAAAAAAATTTAAAACTAGGTTACTTTAATATATATATCTACCTTTAATGTATAATATAAATCTAAATTTAATCTATAATGTAAATTTCTTATATAAATATAAATGATGCTGGATGATTATAGACTAAATAACAAATTTAATCTATAATCATCACATTTCTAAATTTTGGATTTAGCCTGAGAAGACAGAATGTGGTGTTTTGTTTTTTTTTTTTGTACAGAACCTTAAAAGGCAGCAGTTGGTTTTCTCATGACAGGTGTCTTTCTCTCTCTTTTAAAATAGCCAAAGCTGTAAATTATTGTGACCAAAATAGTTTGGAAAGATGATGGGCTGGGTTTTTATTTGTTTTGTTTGTCTTTTTGTGAGATGGGGTTGAGGAGACATGGAGACATAGTAGGTTCATAGAGTTCAAGATAAGGTCCCCTGGGATGCCCAGTGAATTTCCTTAAATTTAAAAGAACCAAGCCTTGCCCTTGTAGTCTGAGCAGTGGTCATCTAGAGGCCAGCTCCCCCCCACCAAGTGTTCCCTTTTCTGGGATGGATAACTCAAAGGTGGGGAGGTTGCGTTTCTTCCTTTCTTTTACAAGGTGGTAATCTCTTAGCTGCCTATGGAAATAAGGCTGCTTTGAAAGAGGAGCTTTACACATTGTAAACTTTTCCCCCAGGGCAAGTCAGCCATCCTTAATGCTTCTTGAAGTTAAAATTTCTTTTCTCTTTCTCTCCTTTTTTTTTTCCTTTTTTTAAAATTTTTGTTAATGAGGTAGAAAATGAACTTCTCTGCACTTGTTAAAAAGTGCTACTTGGGTAAAGAAAATATGTCTGTGTCCCTTGTACAAATGTGTAAAATCATCAGTTTTGAGATTTGCGTTTAAAGATTTCAAACTCCTGAAGATTTAAATGAAAGGCAAGGTGCTAAACAATGAATCCAGTATGCCACCTTTTGAGTAAGAAAGACTGAACCATATTTGCTTCTGTTTGGTAAAGAAGCAGCTGGAAGAAGAAAGAAGAAAGCAATAACAGTGGCCTCTGATGGGCAGGTGGGACTGTCAGGGGTGGGTAGGAAGGGTGTGACTGGAGAGAGAACCAGGTGAGACTGCTCCTTATGTATCTCTTTATATCATTCTGACCTGAATCATGTAGTGTATTACCTATCCAACAATGTAAAACAAAAATAAACATTTTCCAAATTCTTAACTGCCATCTTGTTTCAATCTTTGGCACTTCCTCTTGTGGTGTTTTTCTTCTTTTGGAGGGAGTGGAGTGTGATTTTTTAAAAATTATAGTAAAATATCCATAGCAAAGTTTACCATTTTAACCATTTTTAAGTGTGCAATTCAGTAGCCTTATGTTCATTCACAATGTTGTGCAATTCTCCTCACTATTTCCAGAATTTTTTCATCATCCCAAACAGAAGCTCTGCATTTATTAAACAATAACTCTCCCCCTCCCTCAGCTGTTAGTAACCTCTATTATACTTTCTGTCTGTATGAATTTGGCTATTCTAGGTACCTCATATAGATGGAATCATATAATATTTGACCTTTTATATCTGGCTTATTTCACTTAGCATGACGTTTTCAAGGTACATTTATGTTGTAGCATATACCAAATTTTTATTCCTTTATATGGCTGAATAATATTCCATTGTATGTATATACCACATTTTGTTTATCCACTCATCTGTTGATGGACATTTGGGTTGTTTCCACCTTTTGGCTATTGTGAATAATGCTGCTATGAATCTTCTAATGCTTTCTTAATATCATTGTATACTTATGACAGTAATTATTTACATTTATGTCTTTCTCCTCTTCTAGACTGGGAACTTCATTTGAGAGTGAGAGACCTGTCTTATGTCTCGCTCATTTCTTTATCCCTGACACTAATAGAGCATCAAGCAGGTGTTTAGTTGGCACTCACTAAATATCTGCCTGTCAAATGACTAAACAGTAGATTAAAAATGAGTTTTGAGTTTACTCCATAAAGGACAAAACAGAATAATAAATATCTGCCTGTCAAATGACTAAACAGTAGGTTGAAAATGAGTTTTGAATTTACTCCATAGAGGACAGAACAGAATTTGAAAAGTTGACACTTGAAGGATGGTTTAAACTTTGATGGTCCACTTGTACGTGGATTTTTTCAATATATGTGTTTGAAATTTCTTGGAGATTAGTGACAATTCCAAAAACCTCACAGACGAATTATGTAGCTTAGAAATATCGAAAAAAATTAAACAGTTATGCTGTGAATGCATAAAATATATGTAGATACTAGTCTATTTAGGTGTTAATTGACTATTTGTGTTATCAGTAAGGCTTCCAGTCAACAGAAGGCTATAAGTGTAGTTAAGTTTTGGGAGAGTCAAAAGTTATATGTGGATTTTTGACTGGGGGGTTTGGCACCCCAGCCCCTTCCTTGTTCAAGGGTCAACTGTATTTGTTCAGCTTTGAAGTAATAATCTTGTTTATTTGGAATTAGTTTTAAGTTAAAGCATATTTAGATGATAGGAAGTAACTGCAGAAATGTAGCCATTTTCTAAACACAACATGGCAGCCAGAAGGCAATATTAATAAATACAGGCTAATAGAAAACACTCCTGCTCTGTGTGTGTCTGAGTCTGTGTACGTGACTCCATTGTGAACTGCCATAGAGAGTGACCTACGCACCTTTCCCCCTACCCGTGCCGGAGGGCACCATGTTAAGAATAGAGCAACTAAGTTCAGAAATAGGCAGAGGGAAACAGTGATGGGGTTTTGGATAAGTTCACACAGTTGCTTGGCCAGTCTGACCCTGGGCAAATGTCCCCTCATCTCTCAATGATGGATGATGCAGCAGCTTGAACCAAGCTGAACAATCCTGGTTTCAAGGCCAGCTGCCAGATTTTTTTCCTTTTTGGAAAGGGACCCTGAAGGGATGTTGATTTAGTGGCATCTTTTCACGGTTGACTCTGTCAGTCACCATACTGTGGAAGCAGGGGCAGATTAAAGGCCAGGCCCACTTTTCGAATGAGAAATAAAGCCTGTGGTGGGCTGAGAAAGGGGTTGGGGGGGAGTGTGGGTAGGAAAGCTCTCTCTTATTTTGAAGAGAAATAAGAATTGTGTAGCCTAAAAATATCAAAATGGCTTTTGGAGAAATGATATTGAATATGGTGGACCTGTAGAGCTGTAAAAAACCATACTGATAACTAGTCCAGCTTCTTGGATTTACTGGTGAGGAAATTAACAGATGAGATTGCTTAGGAGGTTTTGTATGTGGCCATATCACAGAAAGGCAGAGTTGGGCAGATACCAAGATATTTTCATCTGAGCTGCTCAGCCTTTATGAAACAACTTGATTTTCCAATGGTGGCCATTCTCTCAACAGAATACCTTTTTTTTTTTAAATAAAGCTGGAATGAAAGACATTTGACTCTGGAAAAATAAGTTTGCCGGTAATGGAATGTGTAGTTATTAAAATAGTCTTGTTAATATAGTGATTTATACTATTTTTAGAAATAGACTATTTTTTAGAACAGCTTTGATTTACAGAAATATTGAGAAGATAGTACAGGGAGTTTCCATATTCCTCTGTTAATACCACTTTCCTCTGTTATTACATCTTACATTGGTCAATTAATGAACCAATATTATATGATACATTCTTATTAACAGAAGTCCATACTTTATTCAGATTTCCTTAGTTTTTACCTAATGTCCCTTTTCTGTCCCGGGATTGCATCCAGGATCCCACATTACAGCTAATGGTCGTCTCCTTAGGCTACTCTGGTCTGTGACAATTTCTCTGACTTTTCTTGTTTTTCATGACCTTAACAGTTTTGAGTAGTGCTGGTCAGGTATTTTGTAGAATGTCCCTCAATTGAGATTTGTATGATTTTTTTTTAAATGAGTAGACTGGAGTTATGGGTTTGGGGGAGCAAGACTACAGAGGTAAAGTGCCATTTCATCACGTCGTGTCGAGGGTACACATCAACATGACTTATCGCTGTTGTAAACCTTGATCACCTGGGTAAAGTAGTGTTTGTCAGGTTTCTCCACAGTAAAGTTACTCATTTTTCCCCACCTTTCCATACCATACTCTTTGGAAGGAGTCACTGTATCCGGCCCACACTTACAGAGGCCCCCCCTTATGTTTCAGTTCCTTGGGGGCAGAGAATCGACATAAATTATTTGGTACAGTGGGGTTTTATATTCTAAGAAAAGCTTAGAATGTTTTTATATGTTATCTTTTACGTGCTTTATGTTATTTACTCATACAAATTTACCCAAGTGGCATTTCAAAATAACGTGAATAATTGAAATACAGGTTAATCACAAATACTGAGTTTATAGCTTTTACTTTTTTTCTTCCCTCTACAATTTCTCTTTAAATTAGAACTGAAAGTTTAATTATTTTCATTTTTCTGTGCCAAAAGGAAGCTAGCTAAAAATAGAATGGGGTGGTTGGAGAAATAGATGTGAATATTCTGCATATTGGTTTTTCAGCCCCTAAGTAATAAATGATGTTTATTATTGACTTCCTTAATTTCTTTCTTTTCTTCTTTTCTCTCTCTTTTTATTTTTTGTTTGAAATTTTACTTATTAAAGTTAAGGAAAGAGAGAACCAGTATTTACTTAGTACTTCTTGTATGCCAGGCGATTTACATTTACATTTGTATTATCTGACTAAAATTCAGAGAGTTGATGAGGATTGGTGGAGTATAGTTTCCTCATTTCACAGATGAGGAAACTGAGACTTAGAAAGACTAAGCAGTTTGCCCAAAGTTTATGCAGACTAGTCTGGATCCAGTTCAGGTCTACAAAACCCCGACTGCTCTTTGTATTCTATGCACTCCCCACCAACAATCTTTTTGTTTCTATCCTTCATGATGAATTTGACAAAGAGGAGGAAGAAGGGAGGTTTTGCCCTAGTTCATAGAACATTCAAAAGTAATGTTCTTGGCATCGCATACAAGACCATTTTTCTATGACTTGTGTGATTTTTAAATTGGTTGTTGGCTTTTAGGTACTTGAGCAAGTCCCTTCCCACCTAAATATCAGTTTCCAAGTGGGTAAATAGAGAACTTTGAGCAGAGTGCCTTCCCAGCAATCATACCTGCACAGTATTCTGCCTCAGCCCTTTCCTATTCTTTTCTAGCTTCATATCCTCTGAGGATTTTCATTATGTTGGTGTGGATTTGGGCTCTCATAAAAGGCTAGCATTAATAAATAGAGTAAAAAGTAGGCCGTTAACAACAATAACTTATTAAAGATAGTTTTATTTGGTTTTTGATAATCGAAGAAAAACACAAGTATGCGCACTAAATCAAGTTGGCAAGAGCGTATAATCTGATGCCAAGTATAAACTGAACAGACTTCAGGCTTACTGACATCAATTCTTTGATTATGTTTTTTTTTCTTTTTTTTAAGTACTTCCAGTTTCCTATGTTTGGGTGGTTTCCCTTCCCAGCTGCCTACCCTACTCCCATTCCAATTTCAGCAAAAGATACAGAAAATGGAGGAAAAAGCCAACAAAGACTGTATGTGCAGAGGTGGGTAGCAATGCAAAAATCAGCAGTCTACCTTTCATTGAAATTTGCCCCGTTACTAAGTTTGCACTCGAGCGGAGTAAACAAGACAGGGTTGGTTTTCTCTGAATTAACCTAAAAGGCTCTTACTCCTTGGGGGCAAGGAGGAAGCTTTCTTGAACGCTATCATAGGAAAACATAATGATGGTCATGCAGTTAATTAAGAAGCAAAAGGACCATTTTCCTCCTCCCCCACAAACTGGAATGTTTATTATTTCTTCAAGTGTGTGCCAACAATTAGGAGATTGTCATTAAGTAGATTGATGACTCTGAGAAAGTCATTTTATGCCTGATGTTTCAGTTTTCTCATATCTAAAATGGAAGTCACAGTATCTATCTTCCCCCCCAAAAGACTGGTATAAGAATAAAATAAGGTGAAAAAGAGCTTAAGAAGTATGGGCTTTGCAGAAGCATAATGGTATTTCTATTGAAAGAGCAAGCTATTCTGGCAGAATTGGAAATATGAGATTCCATGTAAATCTTCAGTCTGGATAATTAGGCGTGTACCCTTAAGCACTAAGTTTAATATTGAACATCATCATTTCACTAGTTCTTAAAGATCCAAGGTCATCACCATGAATATTGATTAAGGAACTGTTCAGGGTCTTTGCCCTTCATTCTAAGTGGTTTCAGGCTGCTGTGATTTTTTGAGTTCTTAAATGTGTGTTCTGCTTTTCTGTTCCTTTCTTACTGATAGACTGCCAGCTGCCCTCTCCTGTGCTATTCAAGTGGTTTCCTTCATCCTTTCTGATTTTCTGCTGTGGTGCTTGGATATCTGGTAATTAATTCTTTAGCATTGTCTCTGATATAAAACTATATTTGACTGATAGTGGGGAATTGCCATGATTTGAGGGCACAAGCTTTGTTGCCTCTCTATTGGTTATTTGGTCTATTATATACTGTGGACATTATTATTTTTTTTCTTTTGCTCTACTATGGGGTATGTCTATAGTGTTTGTGTGAGTCTGACACTTTAGTAAGACTACCTGTAGTGTTTAATAGTGGGTTAAATTTTAGTGATTTAAAGTAAGTTCTGACCAGCCCTCACCTTCCCTAAGAAGCTTTACTAAACTAGGCAATGGAGGTCATTACTTTTTCTTCATTTAACAGGAATTTTGCTCAATTCCTTGTTTCATCATCTTTATTGAGTAGGCGGGACTCTCAGCTCTTCCTTAGGGTATGAACCACACATCTTGCCTAAAAAAGCCTGTCCCTTAGAACAGAGCTGGATATTCTTTGCTTGCTGCTCTCCCAATTTTACAGACAAAAGAATGGGCTGGGTAGACCACATGGCTTGTGGCAGGGCCAGCACTTGGTGCTAGTGGAATCTGCTGGCTGATACCTGACTCTAAGCTGTTTTTCTACCACATCTCAACTGTGACCTGAATCCTTACTTTTTCACTGACAAAAGATCCAGAAAAATCAAGCCAGTGCCTACATGTTCATTTAAGTGTACTTGAAGCCTTTTTGATTTCTTTCGTGCCTAGTTGGCCATCTCTTCCTGTGGAGCATGGTCCTGTGGCTATCTCAGGATGGCCATGAACCCCCAAAATTAAATGCAAGAATTTGTGTGCCTATAGTTTTCTTCAAAGTTTCAAGGAACTTTAGTTTTTAAAAAATTGTCATACAATATTATATTACTGTTTTTACACTACAAATAGTATCCCCTCCCCCCACCTAATTACTACTATGTTTCATTCAAAGGATTAAAAGTACTTTAGACACCTCATTTTATTTGCATATTATGATAATGATGACAGATTGTAGATGAAATTTTAAACTTGTTTCAGACATCTCTTCTATGAAAGAAAATGACTTTCTTGTAAGACAAGATGTGACATTTGAAACTATCATTATACTATAAATTCAGATTATTATTTTCTACATTTTTAATCATCGATCCAGTGGAAAAAGTCACATAAGGTGTAGAGCTTTTTAAATCTCACCAAATCTGAATCTGTCTTTTTCTGTCTAGTAGAGTAGAAATGAAAGCACTGATGTGCTTTTAACATTGATTTTTATAAATGACTGTGTACCAGACACTGTGTTTAGCTCATAATTTCAGGAAATATTTGCCATGCTCCAGAAGAAGAGGTAGTGAAATCCCTCTTTCTTCGTAGTCATCAGATCTGCAGTTAGAATATGTGTTAGGTATGAATTTACCCATCCCCAACGGGTACAATGCACACTATCTGGGTGATGGACACACTTATAACTTTGACTCAAACTGTACAAAAGTAATTCATGTAACCAAAACATTTGGTTAAACCATAATATATATTAAACCATAATATTCTGAAATTAAAAAAAAAAGAATATGTGTTAGGTAATATATCCAAGCTCATGAAAAACAACAAAAAAAATGGAGATGGAAACGGTTTTGTGTTGAGACCCAGCACTTGGGAGTGAATCGCACAGTCTCTTGTCTGCCGAATATTCTATTTCTTACCTCTGCAAGGTAGAGCATCTTTGACCTCTTTAAGAAAAAAAAAATGTAAAATTAATGATTTAAAAATAAATAATGCTGGGAGATATAGTAGAAGTGGAAGTCACAGTATATAGTAGAGACTTTTTAAGCAAGCACACCAGGTCTGAGCTATCTGGTTAAGTTGTAGTATGTTATCAATCAACTTCTTTCACATTTAAAAGGAGAAAAGAAGGGGAGAAGCAGTGGAGATGGAGACCCTAAGTTTGAAAAAGCACTCGAGTCCTAAATGTTAAAATGCAAAATTGTTAATTTAGGCTCTCCCACAGCTGTATTCCTTTTGTGTTTTTGAATTCATTAACTTTTATGCCATATGCTTGACATAATCCCTAGTACAAAATAATCCAGAAGCACAAGAGGTCTGAATCTATCATAGCAGATCCATAACTATCAGCCCACTGACAATACTCAGGTTTAGCATGCTGGCAATTTTTTAAGATTAAAAATATTTAATTGATATTTATTACCCATAATGATACAAGTTAAGGTCTGTGCTGCTTCTTTTTTTTTTTTAAACTGTTTTCCAGTTGAAATGCAGATTTGGAATATTCAAATCTTCAATCTGCTTCTTAGAAGAAACATTTTAGTATGAGACTAAGTGGCTGCTTAGCATGTTCAGCCTTAAGTGAGAGGAGAGTATGTGTGAGTAATTTTCATTCTCACCTAAGAAAAGAAAAAAGAATTATCTGTATCTTTCCATAACTAAAGTCTCAAGGTTATAATAACATGGCATTATTATGCATCTTCTTAATATCAAATTGGTACTCCTAAGGGAGTTAATAAGTTGCTTATACAGAGTTTTCTTACAAAGTCAGTTGGCCTTATAATGTAGTAACCTAATGTCTTTCTGGTGTTTAGTCAGGGAGAGTAATAAGAATAATAAACATGACTAAAAGTTGGTGATCTTATAGAAGTTTCAGAAGTTTTGAAACAGACCTTTTGTATTTCATAAATTAAATGAAACATTACAAAGGCATTCTTTTATTTCCTTTCATTTCTTTTTTCCTTTATTTCCTTCAACAATCTTCCCTCAATTCCTATAATGCATAAGAGCTGTATTAACAGAGGTACTTATGATGGTCTGCTTTTCCATGTAAGCAATGTTAAGGAAATATGTAATCAGACAACTTCTTTGAAAGAAGGTTGTTGTCTTTTTCATTGTAATATAGTTTTCAATATAGGAGGAATCTTATTTGTGTATTTGATCTAGAGCAGAAAACTGAACGGTATGTTTTTCTCTGATGCAGTGGAGGGGAGGGAGAAGTGTAAATTTCCTACTCATGTCAATTTCCTACTTGTTAGCGACAGTAAGTGAAGGGTGTACTAAGCAGCGTCTGGCTGTCCAACGTGGATGGATGGCACCTAATAATTAGCTTCTTACTTCTTAACTTAGTTAAGCCCTTAGATATGTAGGTCTTTATTTTTCCATCTTATCTAGAGAGTTATTTGTGCATGCAAAGATGTATATTTGTGGATGGGAGACCATATAATAAGGATGAATGCATATCAAGACAGTCATGGCTGAGAAGCAGCAAGCAGAAAACTCCATCTGTGGGAAAACATGGAACAGCAAAACCAGACAGGAAACAGTGCTAAATCTAAACGAGTCACAGCAATAAGTTTCAGCAAATGGGAAAGAGAATGTAGGATGTGCTGTTTTTACCGAAGACATGTGTCAGAGTTTGAGCGTACCTACCGCAACTTCCATCTTTTCTCTCCCACAGCCCCCACTACTCCCAGGTTGTTGAAATTCGGATCCCCACCACCCACCTTATTCTTTCACAATGTGTCCTATGTGATCTATTCAAATCTCATTAAACTGATTTACTGAGCCCGCTGGCTCTGCTCACCCTCAGTTTATTCCTACTTTGTTTAAAATTCGGGAAGTGCTGGGGGAGGGGCAAGACATTAATCGCTGCACTTGTGCAAACGGAGTGCCAGCTGATTTATGGCAAAGGTTATAAAGGAAAAGTATTAAGTGTGCTTCATTCCATTTGGCAAAACCATCCTGCACAATGTCCACAGAAACCCCAAGAGTCCTGTTTTGTAGAAAGAAGGGGGTAAAAACTCCACCAAAGATGTGCTCTTCTTCTTTTGAGCATTAATTAAGACTGTAAATCACAGGCCACATGAAACAACTGTATACGACAGAACATAGATGGTCCAGGAATTCTGCTGGGCTCGTGTGATCAGTCTGAATACCTACACCAAAGCTCTAATGGGAGGGCAGACTTCAAAGGGCAGCTTTGGCATGAAGGAGAGGTCTGCTGCAGCAGGGAGAGAGAGTTATAAAGTACAAACTGTGTGGAGAAATAGGTGTCGGGGACCAGGAGGGAAGGGGAGAGAGAATGAGAGTGGAGGAGTTTAGGATTTTCTCTTAAAAATATCAGATTAGGTATTGAATAATGTGTAGCCTTCTATTTTAAGTGACTTTGATTTCATTGATTTGAAAATGAAAAAAATACCTCTATTTTGGGGCAGAGAAAAAAGAGAAATAAAGAAAATAAGTTTAAAAAGAAAGGCCAGGCATGGTGGCTCATGCCTGTAATCCTAGCACTCTGGGAGGCCGAGGTGGGAGGATCCTTTCAGGTCAGGAGTTCGAGACCAGCCTGAACAATAGTGAGACCTCTTCTCTACTAAAAATAGAAAAAATCATCTGGGCAGGAGCCTCTAGTCCCAGCTACTCGGAGGCTAAGGCAGGAGGATCGCTTGAGCCCAGGAGCTTGAGGTTGCAGACAGCTACAGCCAGGGGAACACAGCAAGACTCTGTCTCAAAAAAAAAAAAAAAAGAGAGAAAAAAGAAAAAAAGAAAATATTCTTTCCACCCTCCCTTCCGCCATGTGAAATGCTCTTTGGCTGCTTTGTTGACTGTTTGCCATCTCCTAATGCTGGGTCTCAGGCCATTCCTACTACTGGCAGTTAGGAATGTTCCCCTGGAGTGGGTTTGCAAATAGTTAATTTAGCACTTAAGTCACTTTCCTTAGTGCAAGATCAGCTTTCAGGACCAATAGAGTTGAGTTGAGATCCTATTGCATTATGTTCCTTGAAGAGCTCTTCTGCATTCCTCTTCTACCCCAAAATACACATTGAATACCTGCAATAAATATTTTTCTTTCATGATCCTTTTAAGGCTGATGAAGCATATTCTTTGCATTAAGAGATAATGAGGCTGATCTGCCCTTTTAGCATATGTTTCTTTTTCTTCTGGTGAGGCTAGATTTCTGCTGAGTTTTCCTCACATTGAGGTGGTTCAGTGCTTTTTGGTCCAATTGCATATATTTTTAGCTCAGCAGTTCAAGACTAAGGTTAAGTCCAGGTTTGTGGCTGTGGAACAGAATTTAATGTAGGACCTTTGCTTCATGAGCATAGTATTTTAACTAACTGAGGTATTGTGACTGAGAATTATACATGGCCTCTCATTGAAAATACTGTTGTCTGCAGTTTGTAATAGTGACAGTTGAAAACAACTTGACTATCCAATAACAAGAGTTTGGCTAAATAAATCAGAGTTTGTTCATACAATGGAATACTAAAACATGGTGCAGAAATATAGGCATTAATATGAAAATATGTTCACACCATATTAAGTTAAAAAATAATGAGTATGTATGATCATATTTTTTGTTTTGTTTTACACCTCATTAAGGTATAATTGAAGTACACTGAAGTACACGTATTTAAAATGTACAATTTGATAAGTTTTGACATCTGCAGTCACCTGTGAAATCATCACAATCGAGATAATAAACATTCCATCAGCAGCACCCCCCCAGAGTTTTCTTGTGTCTCTTTATGAACCATTAATCTATCCTTTCTTCCATCCCCATCCTCAAGCAAACACTGATCTGTATCCTGTCACTATAAATTAGATTGCATTTTCTACACTTTTCCAAGGTTGTATATATATCTTCCTATTTTTTTAATAGAAGTTTCATAGTTTTGGGTTTTATGTTTAAGTAAGTCTAAGACTCATTTTGAGTTCATTTATATGTATGGTGTGAGATAAAGGTCAATGTTAACTTTTTTCCTGTATGACTATCCCATTGGTCCAGCACCATATATGAAAAAGACTTTTCATTCCCCCATTGAATTGCCCTAGCATCTTTGTCTAAAATCAGTAGATCAAATAATGTGTGGGTCTGTTTCTGAACTCTGCATTCTGTCTCATTGATCTTCATGTCTCAAATGAACCTATTTTAATATCAATGTATGATTAAAAGCTTCTGGAAGAATATACTCAAAGAAGTTAAAAATGATAGTTGGTGGGTTGGAGTTTGCTCTCATTTGTATTCTCTTTTGGTTTTTTTTTTCCTTCATAATGAGTATATATTACTTTTGTAGTAATAAAAAAATAAACTTTATTTTGGAAAGAACCTAAAAGCAACGCCCATGTGGTGCCAAGACTTTGGATATTATGTTTAACTTTATTGGGACACTTTATTTATTCGTCAAGTTTGAGAATATGTATAAAACAACTTCTGTATTACATAGAAAATACAAATGTAAATAAGACAAATTATTTCTGTCCTCATGGAACTTACAGCTGAGATGTACAGAAAAGTAAATGGATAAATAAATATACGGTTCTGTGTGCAATGAGGGTAGAAGTACCAGGATCTTCAGGGAGCACCTAGCAGAGGAATCTGCCCAGACTTAAGGGAACAGGGAATGCTTCCTGGAGAAAGGCCCTCCAATCTAGAGCCTCCTTTAAATAGTCCTTTCATTGAAGCCAGAAGGAAGAAATGAGGATGCTGGTGAATTTAACTTTTGGTGGTAGAAACTTGAGCATAATTTAGTGGTTTATATTTTCTCTGTGAAACAGAGAGATCTTCAATTTTCTGAGATTTAAGGACAGAGGCTTGAGAATGAAGGTTTGAAATTGAAGATGTAGAAAATCAGTGAGAGCACTGAGTTGGGAAACATGGAATGATGGCCAGGCAGTGGTGGAAGTCCAGTTGAGGTGGGAACCATGATGTTATCCAAGGCTCAGGCTGTCTCCAAGCTTAGCTTTTTGCAGTATGTGGGAAAAGGTGCCAGGGCAGCAACCACGAAAAAAAAGTAGAACTTTGAAAGTTAAAGCTGAAAGGGACTGTAAAGAGAAGTAGGTCAGCTCTTTAATTTTACAGATAAGAAACAAAAGGCAGAATTGAGGTTAGAGCCTGATCTGGTGATTCCCATCCAAGTTTTGTTTTTGTTTGTTTGTTTTGTATCTAGACCGTGGCAGCCTCCTTTAATAGGTTTGAGTCCCTTAGACACAGGAATCTTATTTATTTTTCCTTAGGCATTTCCCCTGCAATTAGTATATGTTGCCACTCAGTTGAAGATGATGCCTTCCTTAAGGTCTCGTAAAACCACAAGTAGATTCTCACAAAACCAGACAAATAGATTTCGTTAAAAAGAGAAGAAATGAACATGTTTTCCCACAAAATTATCAATTAAAAAATTTAAGTAGTAAAGTAGCTAGGCATATTAAACAATACCATATTTAAATGACAACCCTCAACTAAAGTAAAATTTGAAGAAATAAGCACCCTTATACAATTGGTACCTTTCTTATTATATGTTAATTGTTATTAATTATTGATTATTTTAATCCTAGTTCTCCACTCACTAAAGTTGCTTGTAAGTAAGAATAACAGCTAACAATATTAACAGTTTATTGTATGCCTGGCATTGTGCTCAGGGACTTAAACATTTTCTCATTTAATCCTCACAAAAGCTCTATGAGGTGGGTTGTGTTATCATTTCCACTTTAAAGATGCAGAAATATAGGCTTAGAGTGGCAGAGCCAGATACTAAAACATGGGGAGTTTCTTTTTTTTTTTTTCCCCAATTTTGTTTGTTTGTTTGGGACAAGGTCTCGCTCTGTCACTCAGGCTAGAGTATAGTGTCATCGTCATAGCTGACTGCAACCTCAAACTCCTGGGCTCCAGGGATCCTCCTTCCTCAGCCTCCCAAGCAGCTGGGACTATAGGCACGCACTGCCTCGCCCAGCTAATTTTTCTGGTTTTTTGTAGAGACGGGGTCTTGCTCGTGCTCAAGCTGGTCTCAAACTCCTGGCTTCAAGCAATCCTCCCACCTTGGCCTCCCAAAGTGCTAGGATTACACGCATGAGCCACTGTGCCCAGTCCAATGTTTTGATTGTGATAAAATACATATAACATAAAATTTACCATCTAACCATTTTTAAATGTGCAGTTCAATCAATTACATTAAAAACATTCATAATTCATAATATTGTACAACCATCACCACCATACATCTCCATAACTCTTTGCATCTTATAAAACTGAAACTCTATACCCATTAAACAATAACTCCCTATTCATCCCTCCCCTATCCCTAGCAACCACCATTCTACTTTCTAGCTCTATGATTTTGACCACTCTAGGGGCCTTATATAAGTACAATTAAACAGTATTTGTCTTTTTCTGATTGGTTTATTTCACTTAGTATAATGTCCTCAAGGTTCATCCATGTTGTAGCATATGTTAAAATTTCTTTCTTTATTAAAGGCTGAATAATATTCCATTATATGTAAATACCACATTTTGCTTATCAGTTCATCTGTCAGTGGACATTTGGGTTGCTTCCATGTTTTAGCTATTATGAATAATGCTGCTATGAATATGGGTATACACACATCTCTTGGAGACCCCACTTTCAATTCTTTTGGGTATATACCTAGAATTGGAATTGCTGGATCATTTGGTAACTCTATTTTTAATTTTTTGAGGAACTGCCATACTGTTTTCCACAGTAGCTATACCATTTTACATTCCCACCAACAGTGCACAAGAGTTTCAATTTCTCCACATTCTCACCAGCACTTGTTATTTTCTGATTAATGGTAGCTATCCTAACAGATAGGAGATGGTATTTCTTTGTAGTTTTACTTGGCATTTCCCTAATGATTAGTGATGTTGAGCATCTTTTCACGTACTTACTGGCCTTTTCTATATCTTCCTTGGAGAAATGCCTATTAAAGTCCTTTGCCCATTTTTGAGTTGGGTTGTTTTTTTGTTGTTGAGTTTTAGGAATTCTCTGTATATTCTGAGTATTAATCCCTTATCAGATATATGATTTGCAAATATTTTCTCCCATTCTGAGGATTGCCTTGATATTGTCTTTTGATGCACAAAAATTTTTAATTTTCATTAAGTACAACTTGTCTATTTTGTTGTTCTGTACCTGTGTTTTTGGTGTCATATCCAAGAAATCATTGCTAAATTCAATGTACTGAAGGTTTTTCCCTTTGTTTTCTTCTAAAAGCTTTCTGGTTTTAGGTCTTACATTTAGGTCTTTGAGCATTTTAAGTTAATTTTTTGTATATGGTGTTAAGTAAGGATCCAACTTTATTCTTTTGCATGTATATATCCATTTTTCTCAGGACAATTTGTTGAGAAGACTATCCTTTCCTCATTGAATGGTCTTGGCACCCTCGTCATAACTTATTTGACTATATATATGCAAGAGTTTGTTTCTGGACTCTATTCTATTCCATTGGTCTGTACATCAGTCTTTATGCCAGTATTACACTGTTTTGCTTACTGTAGCTTTGTAATACATTTTAAAATCAGGAACTATGAGAGCTCCAAATTTTTCTTTTTCAGATTATTTTGACTATTCATGGTCCCTGAGGTTCCATCTGAATTTTAGGATGGATTTTTCTATTTCTGGAAAAGACACCAATGGGATTTTACCAGATTGCATTGAATCTATAGACCATTTTGATAGTATTGACATCTTAATGATATTAAGTCTTCTAATTCACGAACATGGGATGTGTTTCCATTATTTAAGTTTTATTTAATTTCTTTCAGCAATATTTTGTAGTTTTTATTGTTCAAGCCTTTTACTTCCTTGATTAAGTGAATTCCTAAGTATTTTATTCTTTACTGATCTATTTTAGATGGAATTGCTTTCTTAATTTTCTTTTTACTTTGTTCATTGTTAGTGTATAGAAATGCAACATGATTTTTGTGTGTTGGCTTTGTATTCTGCTACTTTGCTAAATTTATTAGTTCTAACTATTTTTTAAGGAATCTCTAGAGTTTTCTACATACAAGGCCGTATCATTTGCAAACAAATAATTTTACTTCTTCCTTTCTAATGTGGATGTCTTTTATTTCTTTTTCTTGCCTAATTGATCTGGCTAGAACCTCCAGTAATATTTTGAATAGAAGTGGCAAAAATGGGCATCCTTGCCTTGTTTTGAACTTAGAGGAAAAGCTTTCAGTCTTTTACCATTAAATGGTGATGTTCACTCTGGGTGTTTCATATATGGCTTTTATTATGTTGAGGTAGTTTCCTTCTATTTTTAGTTTATTAAAGGGTTTTTTTTTAATCATGAAAGGGTGTTAAATTTTGTCAAATGCCTTTTCTGCATCAATTGAGATGATCATGTGCATTTTTTCCCCTTCAGTCTGTTTTAGTGGTATATTACACTGATTGATTTTCATATGTGGAAATATCCTTGCATTCCAGGAATAAATTCCACTTGGGCATGATGTGTAATCCTTTCAGTAAGCTGTTGAATTCATTTGTTAGTATTTTGTTTAAGATTTTTGCATTAGTGTTTATAAGGGATATTGATCTGTAGCTTTCTTTTCTTGTAGTATGTTTGTCTGCTGTGGGTATCAGGGTAGAATTAGTTAGGATGTGCTCCCTCCTCTTTAATTTCTTTGAAAAGCTTCAGAAGGATTGGTGTTCATTCTTTAAATATTTGATAGAATTCACCAGTGAAGCCATCAGGTTCAGAGCTTTTCTTTGTCAAGAGATCTTTTCATTACTGAGTCACACTTCTTCCTAGTTATGGGTTTCTTCAGGTTTTCTATTTTCTTCGTGATTCAGTCTTGGTAGGTTTTGTGTTTCCATTTTATCTACGTTATCTAATGTGTTAGCATAGAAATGTTCATAGTACTCTCTCAAAATCCTTTTTATTTCTGTAGAATCAGTGGTAGTGTTCCCACTTTCAATTCTGATTTTAGTAATTTGAGTTTTCTCTCTTTTTTTCTTAGTCCATCTACCTAAAGGTTTACCTTTTTTTTTTTTTTATCTTTTAAGAACCAGTTTTCAGTCTTATTTTCTCTGTTGCTTTCTATTCTCTATTTTGCTGATCTCTACTCTAATCTTTATTTCCCTCCTCTTCTAGCTTTGGGTTTAGTTTGTTCTTCTTTTCCTAATTCCTTAAGTAGTATAGTTAGGTTGTTGATTTTAGATCTTTCTTATTTTTTCAATGTAAGTGTTCATAGCTATAAGTTCCTGCCCTTAGTGCTGCTTTACTGTATCCCATAAGTTTTGGTATGTTGTACTTTTGTTTTCATTCATCTCTGTTTTCCAATTTCCCTTTTGATTTGATTTCTTCTTTGATCCATTGTTTAAGAGTGTGTTTTTAATTTCTACAAATTTTATTCATTTCCTGGGTTTCCTTCTGTTATTGATTTCCAGCTTCATTCCATTGTAGTCAGAGAAGATACTTTGTATGATACTTATCTTTTTAAGTCTATTGAGACTTAATTTGTGACCTATCATGTGGTCTGTCTTGGAGAATGTGCTATGCACACTTGAGAAGAATGTATTCTGTTACTGAGTAGAGTATCCTGTAAATGTCTGTTAGATCTAATTGGTTTATTGTGTTGTTCAAGTCTTCTATTTCCTTACTAATCTTCTGTCTGGTGTTCTGTCCATTATTGACAGTGGGGTATTGGAGTCTCCAACTATTATTATAGGATTGTCTATTGCTCCCTTCAATCTAAGTTCTATTAATTTTTGCTTTATATAGTTTGATAGTCTGTTATTAGGTGTGTAAATGTTTGTAATTGTTATATCTTCTTGCTGTATTGAACCTTTATTAATAAATAGTATCCTTCTTTGTCTCTTATAAACTTTTGAGATTTAAAATCTGTTTTGTCTGAAGCTAGTATAGCTACCCCTGCTCTCTTTTCATTATTATTTATATGGAATATCTTTTTCTATCCTTTCACTTTCAACTTATTTGTGTCTTAGGATCTAAAGTGACTCTCTTGTAGACAACATATAGTGAATAATGTTTTGTTTTGTTTTGTTTTTGAGAGACAGTATCTCTGTTGCCCAGGCTAGAGTGTAGTGGCATCATCATAGTGAGCTCATTACAACCTCAAACTCGCGGGTTCAAGTGATCCTCCTACCTCACCCTCCCACGTAGCTGGGATTACAGGTGTACACACCACCAAGCCCTGCTAATTTTTCTGTTTTTTGCAGAGTTGGGGTCTCACTATGTTGCCCAGGCTAGAATAATGTATTTTAATCCAGTTTGCCAATCTCTGACTTTTGGTTGGAGAGTTTAATCCATTTACATTCAAAGTAATTACTGATAAGGAGGGACTTACTTCTGTTATTTTGCTATTTGTTTTCTATATGCCTCATAGGGAAGCATTTTTTTGGTCCCTCATTTCCTGAATTACTGTCTCTGTAGTACTTAGTTGATTTATTGTGGTGAAACATTTTAACTCCCTTCTCATTTCCTTTTGTGTATATTTTCTAGAACTATTCTCTTTGTATTTACCATGGGAATCACATTTAATATCTTAAAGTTGTAACACTCTAATTTGAATTTACACTAACTTAACTCAATAGTATACACAATCTCTGCTTATTTATAGTTCCATCCCCACCTCTTTCAGTTACTGATGCCACAAAACTACATCTTTGTACATTGTATGTCCAAAACACAAACTAATAATTGTGTTTTTCAATGTATTGGTCTCTTAAATCATGTATAAAACAAAAAAGTGAAGTTAAAAAGAATTTTACAATAATACTAGCTCGTATAATTGCCCATGTATTTAACTTTACTTCTTTTTAGATCTTTATTTCTTCATACAACTTTGAGTTACTGTCTAGTGTCCTTTCATTTCAACCTGCAGGACTCCCTTTGGCATTTCTTGCAGGGCAGGTCTAGTGGTAACCAACTTCCTCAACTTTTGTTTATCTGGGATGTCTTAATTTCTCCTCTCTTTTGAAGGTCAGTTTTGCTAAATATAGGATTCTTCACTGAGGTTTTTTTTCTTTCAGCACTTTGAATATGTCAGCCCACTGCCTTCTTGCCTCCAAAGTTTCTAATGAGAGATCTGTGGATGACCTTACTGAGGATTTCTTGTATGTGATAATTGGCGTCTTTCAAGATGACTTGTCTTGGTGTGGGTTCATCATACTTGAAATTCATTGAGTTTCTTAGATGTTTATATTTATGTCTTTCATCAAATTTGGGCAGTTTTCAGCCATTATTTCTTCAAATAATCTTTCTGCCCCTTTCTCTCTCTTCTTCTTATAAGACTTCCATGATGAGTATGTTGGTCCACTGCTGGTGTCCCAGTGGTCCCTTAGGGCTCTGTTCACTTTTCTTCAACCTGTTTTTTCCTTTCTTCTTCTCAGACTCAATAACTTCCATTGTCCTATCTTCAAGTTTGCTGATTCTCTCTTCTGCATGCTCAAATCTGGCAGAATACCTCTAGTGAATTTTTCATTTCAGTTGCTATACTTTTCAGCTGTAGAACGTTTTGGTTTCTTTTTAGGTTTTCTATCTCATTTGATATTTCCATTTTGTTCATACATTGTTTTCTTGACTTTTTCACTTTCTCCACATATTCCTTTAGTTCTTATTTTTTATTTTTTTGAGACAGGGTCTCACTCTGTCACCCAGGCTGTACTGCAGTGGTGCAATCATAGCTCACCAAAGCCTCGAACTCCTTGGCTCAAGCAATCTTCCCGCCTCAGCCTCCAGAGTAGCTGGGACTACAGGTACGCACTACCATGCCTGGCTATTTTTTAAAAATTTTTTTGTAGAGACGGGCTCTTGCTTTGTTGCACAAGCTGGTCTCAAACTTCCAGTCTCACGTGATCCTTCTGCCTTAGCCTCTCAATGTGCTGGGATTACAGGCATAAGCCGCCATGCCCAGCTTTCCTTTAGTTCTTTCAGCGTATTTAAGACAGTTGTTTTATAGTCTTTATCTAGTAGGTCTGCCATCTGGTCTTTCTCAGGGATACTTTCTGTTGGTTTATTTTTTTCTTTTGGATATAGGATTCTTGGTTGCATTTTTTTTTTTTTCCTTTTGGCATTTTTGAATGGGCTGTACTTTCTTGTTTCTTTGTGTGCCTTGTGATTTTTGTTGTTGAAAGTTGGACATTTGAATCACATAATGTGATTAAATCTGGAAATCAGATTCTCCCCCTCCCCCAGAGTTTGCTATTTTTTGGTTTTGTTTTATTTTGCATTGTATTGTTGTAGACTGTCTCTGTGCCAAGGATCAGCCTGAGGTGTAAACTTAAGGTCTTTTCAGGTCTTTTCTGATCCTGCACATTTTGCTGGACTGTGTGATGACTGTCTAATTTACTCCTTATATGCAATTGTTTTAGCATATCCAAGTTTTTACTGTCTGGCTCCCAAAAGGGGAAAAGGAGAAAAATGAAGAGAAGGAGAAGGGGTGCTTGTTCTTTAAAACCTGAGGAAGTTGCTTTAGCTGGAGGAGGAGGAGGTTGCAACAATAAGGAGGAGCTGTGTGCAACAAAGACTGCCTTCCCCTGCGTCTGCACTTCCATGATCAGAAGCAGCAATCAATGGTCAGAACATAGATCCCAATATTTGGAGGAGAGAGTCTTTGTTGCCCACCCTGGCAAGCTGCCTGCAAGCTGCTCCAAGAATATGTGCATAGCTGCCTGCCATGGGGCTGGGGTGGAGAATGGGTAACTGCTGCTGAGCTAAAAGCTGAAATTAACCAACATTAAGGGCATTTTACCATCCAAGCCTTCTCCTAGAAGTTGCATGCTTTCTGTAGACTCCAGAGTTCCAAAATAGTTACAACAGATAAATTTTGACAGTGTGATTGCTGTCTAGGTGGAGAGACAGATTCCTGGTACTTCCTACTCCACCATTTTTCCAGAATCCTCTCTCCCAATTGCCATTTTGAACACATACATTTTTATTCTTCTACATGTATTTTCAGGAATCTTATTGTGATTTGAATAAAACTTGTCAATGCTAACGGCCCATTGGTAGGGAAGATCAAATGAAGTGATATATGAGCATGCATTTTTAAAACATTTTGAAAATAAGTTCTCTTCTTTCTTGTTCACAGTCTTTATAATTAGACCATAAACTTAGAAAGCTCAGAATAGCTATGGTATAAGCATTCCCTTTGATTTCCTGTGGTCATTTCTACCCTCTCAGTCTGTATTGGAGGGTGGGGAGAGACTGAGAGGTTTCCTCAAAGGATAGGACATTTCTTTAAAAATAGACAGGTAGAGAGCCTTTTTTGTATATGAACTTTATTAAATCTGAGAGTATAAAATTATATTTGGTCTGTGTGTTCATAGAAGTCTGTCTTAAGTCTATTTTCACCTAAGATAGAAATGAATCAATTCTTATTACATTTTCCTAAGTTTCTGTATGATCCAACACATTGATTATGGAAAGATGAATTATCCTCTATAGTTACTATTTTGGTCACTAATAAATGTTTTTGAAACATTGTGCCAACTTATCAAATAAATCTCTATTTTTAAACCCACTTTTTCAGGAAACAACCACAGCTATTTTTTAAACTTATTGTTTTTATTTTGTAAGTATTGAAAGGTAGGCCACTTGGAGTTAGCTTCCTTCTGCCTCCCTTATTATTAAATTCAAGTGTATAATTTTACCCCTGCTGTGTTCAGTGAAACATGATTAAAACGTTACTTTAAAAAGTTAAAATAAGCTAGTTTACAAAACAGTAGTACTAAATGGGTTAGTCACAAATCTATTGTCATATAATATTAGAAATAAGTATTTCTCGCTGACATCTCTGCCTTAATCAGTTAGCTACGGCTTAGTGAGATTTTGTTTAGCCTATTTTCTGAATGGCAATTAAGAAATGGTTTTATTTACTAGTAAAGGTTTGCCAGTGATATTTTTCTGGCCTGTCCACCCGTGTAAATTCTCTGTCTCCATGTTCCCTTTACATTCCCCACACCTCTCTAGAAACGCTCTTCCTTACCCCCCATCTCTAAGACCAAGGCATTCAAAATATTCTCTGTGTGTTTGGGCACTGCCCAGTGAGGAAGAAATGATTAAGCAGCTAAATGCTTGAAACCCAGCTAAGTGCACCAATTATCATCTGCTTAACTCTTATCTTGAACTGTGAGGGGCTTAATGGCTAGAACCCATTGTTCTCCTTTTCTTGATATTAATGAAGAAATCAGAGTTAATTAATGAGGAAATTCAGTTGATTTCCTAAGGTGGCTGAAAGTGACCTGCTGAATTGATTTATTTGTCTCCTCCTTTCTTGGACAGTCCCAGCTGGACTAGAGCAATGGAGAGTGTGGTATTATTGGCATAAACACATGCATACACCCACCAAGCCAGGGTGTACTTAGCCTCTAGTAAAAGGACTGAAAAGGCTTGTAGATAGTCTGCTTAAGAGATATACTGTACTCCTAGTTTCTGTTCTACTTTCTTAGTGATTAAGAATCCTGACAGCAGCAGCCTACAGCTTCTCTATGTAAAGCAGACTTTTCCTCTATCCTGTGGGCTCAGGTGTTGTCCAAATAGATACCTGACTATATAAATCAGAAGGTTGTCTATTTCTTCTTTGTTACAGTTACAAGAATTATTAATTTTCAGTTACAAATTAAGAGTAGAAACTCCATTTTCAATGTTAACAACATGGTGTATATCCTTCGTTACCTTCTTCTATGCTCATATAATTGTAGAGGAATAATTAACATAGAGATATATAGCATTTTCTGTCATTGTTTTTGCTTCATTGACGAAAGTAAGATTTATAATATGATCTGATAGAAATCTTTCTAAAGCCACTGTTATAGGTCTAACTTATTCTATTTAATGTGTGCCTGACATTAAATGGCATAGCTGTACTACAGTGTATTCAGCCATTCCCTGATAATGGGCATTAGCTTAGTTTCCTATTTTTTTCCCACTGCATACAGCATGACATTTTAGGAGAGGTAAAAGTAACATAGTTTCTGAAGTTGGTCTGCTTGGATAAGAATCCTGTGGTACCACTTAACAACTTTTTGATTTCCAGCAGGAATGTTTCTTGTGTTGAATTCTGTTTATTCTCCCTCCCAGGTCTCATAAGCTGGCACTACTTTAGTAGTAGTAATTAATATTACTATATGTCTGTTACTTTTCATTGTCATTGTTCTTTTGAGAGAATCTTCTTCTGGATAACATAAAGCATCTTCCAGGCTGTACCCCCAAAGATTGTATTTTTTCACATTGCTCAAAAGCTAGTATTTTTAGTCAGGAACAGAATGAGTCAGTTGAAGAAAATTCTAAGTTGAAAAATATCTTAAGCATCTATCTCTAATAATGATTAAGGAAAAAAAAGCCATTGCTTTAGGTTATTACTATTTATTATGTTGTTCTTTTACTTTTATTACTTTAAATTATGGGGAAATTTTTGAAAATTTAAGTAAGACATGCTAATTGTAGAGAGTTTGAAAGCTACATGAAAGTATAAAGATTAAAATAAAATTATCAGGTATGACTATAATGAAATAGCATGAGAGAATTTTCTGGCATGATAGAACCATTCTGTATCCTGAGTGTGGTGGTGGTTACATGAATCTACACGTGTTAAAAGTCATAGAACTGTACATCCTCCAGAAAAGTTAATTTTACTGTATAATAATTTTTAAAAAGTTAAATAAAAAATAGAACTCTCTATAATTAATTCCTCCACTTAGCATTAATCATTATTAACATTGTGGCATATTTCTTTCTCATATTTCTATGAATATAACTACAAATGTTTTTTTAAAACAAAATTGGGATTATATGTTTATGTATATACTGATTTTCAGTATCTTGAATATTTTTAGTATCATTATAAATTCTTTGAAAAGATCTTTATATGATTGGATAATATCCCATCACCAGATATATCTAATTTATCTAAGTGTTGGCCTATTATAGTACATTTCCCCAGTATTACCTTAAAAATTAAATATGCAACAAAAATTGTTAATTTAAGAATGAATATTTAACTTTTGCTTCTACTGGAGTTGTCCTTAGAATAAAATTGGGTCTTCAGAAAACAAATCCTTTTCTTACCACAGGCTACAAAGTTCTAGAGCCTCAACTCATGCACTCACCTCACCCAGCCACCCATCTTTAAGCCTCAGCTTAAAAGTCAGCTCACAGGGTGGTCTTCCCTGAACACCTGGTTCCCCTCCACTCTTCTTTTCTCTCACACAATACCTTGTCCTGGTTTTTTGTTTTTGTTTTTTCAACACTTGCCATAATTGGCATTTATTTTTACATTAACTTGTTTATTATTGATTTCTTCCACTTAATTATAAGCTCCATGGAGAGCAAGGACTATGTCAGTTTTACTGAATACTGTATACCCACTGCTTAACACAGTGTCTGGATCAATAAG
Organism: Daubentonia madagascariensis; assembly: GCA_023783475.1. Lineage (NCBI taxonomy): Eukaryota > Metazoa > Chordata > Mammalia > Primates > Daubentoniidae > Daubentonia > Daubentonia madagascariensis. The sequence continues at coordinate 55,656,527 of JAKFHU010001815.1, read as the reverse complement.
TAATCATTGGCTAACTGACTGAATGAATGAACAAGAGCTATTACACTCTAGTAAGACACAGACATAATGATTACAAAAATATGTTTGGAAGGCTTACATTCAGATTTTAATATTTTTAATCAAATTAACTATCAGTGGCACTGAGACTGCTCAGTGACCAACAGAGTATCTTAATTTAATGAAATGGGTTGTGATCCTCTTATTCCACACTGGAGTATTTTAAAAGCTAGGCAATTCTTTCTCTTCCATTTAGCTTTTTCTCACTTTCATTTTATGTGTTGGTTTTATGCCCTCCCTCCCCACCTCCATGATATGTATGAATATATATTTGTACAGCTCTATCAGTATTTTTTAAATTACTATTGGTTTTACAGTTCTCAATTTCTTTGGAAAACAAAAGCTTTAAATTCTTTTTTCTCCCACCAACTACTTTTTGTTCTTTCCTTTTTTGTTATCTTTTTTTTCTATCCCTTATCCCAGCCAAATTCTGTTACTAACACTTTGTGAGTTTGCCTGACAAGACTCTTAACTCCATTTCTCTTTCTTGAACTGTTTAGATTTTGAAGTTGTAACTAAGTAATTAAGTTGAATACTAGGTAAAATTTGGCACTAGGTTATTTTATATGGGTTTGTTTATTTTGTTGTTCTTGTGTGTTTGTTTAATAAATCACTTAGTATTTTTTTGCCAAGGGAAGCCAAAAGTTAATCACCATTGCAAAGTGTAAGATAGATAATATCCAGGGTGAGCATTTGGGTGTGAGGGGAGCAGCAATACTGTTCAGTATCTGGAATCAAATCAAATCACCTGTTTCTATCCTTCAATCCCTCCAGTCTTTTACCAACACTTCCTGGAATTTCTGCTACTTCCTTTGCAGATGAATGGATCATCACTATTCTTGTGATTGTTAAGCTCAGATACCAGTATGGTAGTTATCAAAGACAGAATTAAATCAGGTTCCTTCTAAGGACATCCTATCCACCTAGATAAGACAAAAGAAAAGAAGAAAGGATCACTCTGATTTCCAGTGAGAATTAGGTGATAAGAAAAAGGCAGTGAACATCATTTTCATTGAGGGTTTTTCCTCTCAAAATGAAAAAAAAGGTAACTATTAATATGTAGACACCTTTGGAAAGTTCACTTTCCCTTTACAGTGACTAGAAAACCAGAGGGCTAGAAATATGAAATCTGGATAACCCTATAAGATAAGATGATTGGATGCATTGCAAATGGAAAATATGGCATTAGAATACATTTTAAGTGACTTTTTTAGCTTTTACTTTTATCTTTCTGGTAAGCTATCATGGCTAGAAAATGTGCTTTCTCAGCTATCTTGCCAAGGTTCCAACTGATACAGGAACTATCCCAATAAAGCACCATCATTGTTTTGACATTGTTCAGGTGAGTGGGAATAGCAGTGTTAATCCCCAGACAAGTGGCTATTGCACAAGTTGCAGAGAAGAGATTGGGTGTCATTGGGATGCAAAACTTGAATTAAGGGTTGCAAGTCCACACTTTTACTGCTTTCCTTAAGATATGTGGTTTAAAAAAAATTAGTTTCATATTAGACTGTTTAAAAAAGCAAACAAACTTTATTTAGTTTGGTAGATTTTCTTCCTGGTGTCTGGAACTATGCCCTCATTTATTGTGGCTTATTAAAAATAGCATATAAAGCAGTAATTATAGTATAGATGATCAACAAGGCCAATATGTGCCATGCTAATCTTTGTACAGTGTTCTGAGAAATCAATGTTGTTCTTTTTTATTAGTGGCTGAAAGTAGTTAAGAAATGTTTTCAGTAAAAACCTTGTTGATACTCAAGATATTTTTAAGAAACAAGGGTGGGACAAAGGCTAAATCCACTGGCTTTTGTTGGCTATCATTGGTTATTTCTAAAATGAGATGGATAAAATAATACAGAGAGGAAGAATCTCTTTCTTTGTGCTTCAGTCTGATGAGGGTGTGGGGGAAGATTGGGAAGAGTTTGGATCTTTAAAACTTAAACTAAATGTAGAATGTTTACTAGGCAAAGGCTAAACAAACTGATGTTTGGGTTCTAGAAAAATGTTCTAAACAACAATCTGTTCTTCCCCAGCAAGACTCATGAGATAGATGCAGAGCCAACTCCATATTCTCATGGGTGATATTATTATAAAATACACTCTCACATTCAGTGCCACCAAATGTCTGATTATTTACCTTGAGCAAGACAAAAATGTCACCATTGTTAGAGGAAAGGAAAGTATTAGTCCTGATGCTAGCAGAGCTGCCTTAGAAAAGAAAAAAAAAAAAAAACCAAAGAACCCTTAGTAGGATGCTAATCAGGCCTATTCAGAAAAGCCCTAATTAATGTAATTAAAATCTGTCAGATCAAACTGATTAGCCTGATACAGAAGCCAAGTAGTGGGAGTGGGGCTCCTAGGGGAGGGGAGGCAGCTGCTGCTAAAGTGGGGTTAGCTTTCAGGAGAAGGAGGTGGTTGGTCTCCCAGGTGATCAAAGCAACTTGTATTTCATTTCCATGAAATAAGGATAGTGGGCTCCTGGCTGGAGATCTAGTTTCCTGCATCTCTAGTTGCTCTCATGTAGTAACCTGTTCAGTAGGAGAATGGGCTTTCTGGGCTGTGGAGGGCAGTGGAAGGCAGTGGAAGGGGCGGCTTGTCTTCCTCTTTGACAGCTAGAATACAGATGAAGCATTTTTCATCCCCTGGCAATCACCTGTCGCAGTCATTGGCCATGACCACTGTCACACCGGCAGGAAGGAGACAAAGGCCATGTCATGTGATCTTCCTGATAGGGCTGTTGACACAGGCCTCTTCTGCAGCTCCACATTTTAGGGTAGGAGAGCAGCCAATGGCCTCTGCCCCGCTGGGCTCTGCCCCACCAGGATCTGCACTGGGAAAGGAGAAAGCTCTGCTCAGGGGCAGCTCTTGCAGAGGTCCTGAGGAGAATTCCAGATGGCCCAAGTAGAAAAGTGAGTATTTCATCACCAGTGGGAGAGAGTCTTAGTCTAGCCAAATTGAAGAAGAATGGACAAGTAAATTCAGGGCTAAGAAATTTTCTGAGCTTCTAATTGTGTCTGGAAAATATATTCTTTCCTATAGGGGTAAAATGACATTCCTTCTAATAACAGTTACTCTGAAGTTTCAAGAAGGTCTTTGCAGGTATTTATCACTTCTTTACTGATTTAGAAATTTAAAAAGCAAGACTTATTTAAGAGATTGGTGATAATCATATGGAGTGATTTGTATGATCTTTCCTTGTTTCTTAACTAACTAATGAATACACAGGACTAAGTCCCCTGGGTCTTCATAATGCTTTAGGCATGTTGTACCCATTTTGATTTTCCTGCTAACACCTATATCAGAAATACTGGGAAAGAAAAAAAGAATAACTAGTGAAGGTAAGGGAAGAATTTGAAATCTCAGCTTGATTTCTTAATTGTAAGTTCTACATGCAGTGTACCCCTCATTTTAAGAGACAGCTTAGCAATTAAGTTTATGCAGTTTCTTTAGTTTTTGACAACAGTGAGAGAAGTAATTAATATGGGTTTTGTTAGCATAGCACACTTTAAAAATTGTCTTTAGCAATGGAATGAGCCTTTGGTGAAAATGCCTGTAGAAAGGTGGACAGACTCATGAATAGTTGGTCAAAATATAAATTGAAAGTTGCATACCTTCTTTTCATTGTATGTGGCTCAGCTAATCACACAAAAGTAGGATGTAAAAAGAAAATCTTTGTTGTAGGAAGTTAATAGGACCTAACAAGGGGAAAATGTGTGTTAGGATTGCTACTACAATGTACCCTTTTGTCATCCTTATCTTCCAAGTCACATTTTGCTACAATACTCATAACGGTTGCACCAAAGGAATAAGATTTATAACGGCTTTCACCAAAATTTTAAGGACTAATAAGAAAACCGTTTCTGGTAACTGAGAGAGTAAGAGCTAGGATTTGAGAACCCTGGATAGTTGTCAGTTTTTGCTATTGTCTGCCAAGGAAGAGCAAATCCCATCCTCTGACCCTCAGTTTCCTCAAAGCTAAAATGCAGGGGCTGGGCTAGAAGAACTGCACAGTTCTAAAAGTCTGGGACATTTTAATGAATAAATTCAAAGTAGAGGGATAGTCTTTTTTTTACCTATAAAACTGCAGATTCGGTACTTTTTAAACAGCTTGTGCCAGAAATTTTAAAATGTAGTGGTAATTAGTAAATGAGTGTTATGCCTTTGTTTCTATTTTGTTTGGTATGAATAACTAGAATTTAGAAAAATTCTCCTCCCTTTTCCAGACTTCTAATGGCATAAGCTTTGTGTCTCTCAAAAGCAACATCTCTAGAAGAAGCAATGTACAGGTGGAGATGAGCAGGACTTGGGCACTCAGGACTAACCACACTGCATTATCATGAAGTCAGCAAGTTATTTCTGTCCACACCTGTACTGATCAGGCTACGCTGAGCCTCTGTTTGACTTAGCCCCCTTTTCTCACAATTTCACAATTTTATTGCTCTCCTGGTTGCATCGATATCCTTGAAAAAGATAGCTGAGTTCAGTTAGTGAAACTGCAGTAAAGTGTGGTTGCCTGGTCAGCACAGGGTCTTATCAGGAGAGAAATGTGTTCTGTGAAATACTGAGGTCCAGAAAGGTGGGGGCAGGCTTTTTTCTTTTTTCCTTGTTACTTTGTCTTGCTTCAGATTTAACCTTTTCCATTCCTTAGTGTTTTAGAGCTCTTTTCCCTAAATATGAAGGATATGCTTTCCAACTTTACATTAGCACTCTTGGAGACAGCCGAGAGTGTGGGTGGGTGAATATGAGAAAGAGAGAGAGAGAGAGAGAGAGAGTGAGTGTGTGTGTGTGTGTGTAGACACAGATACTGGAAAGCAATCTAGTTGCAGCTCCCAAAGCCAGCTGTTACCTCTACTATTTCTATAATAGAGAAGCTTGACAAGAAATGTTGAAATCTATAGCTTCTTTTACCAAAAACCCTCAGGTGGCTGACCTAATTGTATACACTTAAGTCTGTGTGGATGTGCTTTGCATGCACCCCTTTAGTAAACAAACACTTCCAAAGTCACTTTTCCAGCCATACTTCCCACAGTTCTGTGACAGTCCTTCATTTTGCCCAGTGTGGGTGGGAAGAAGTCATGTACTCTTCCCTTCCCTTGCTCCTTTGCCTGTCCAGCTGCAGCTGCTGGGTGCCATCCGAGGCTCAGCTCAGGTGATGCCTTCTCCATCACTCTGCCCTGGTTGCTCTCTTCTTTCCTCTCCTGGCTGTTTCTGTGGCATCTGTCATGTTTCCCTGAACCACACACACATGCACACAGGCCTGTACTGTGCCGCGTTGGAGGCACCTTTCTCCATGTCCAGCACCGTGTGTGTAATACTGGTCCACTGGGCAGATAAGCATAGGGAAGAATGACAAATGACTGCCTTGACCGTTAAAGTCAACTGGTCCCTGTTCTCTTGATTCTTTGTTTCTCTTTATTTCTTGCCTTTTTGGCCTTGAGAACCTGAACTTAGGTCATCGAGAATTGCAAACACGCACTTTTCCCCGCACGCTGATCTGTTGACCACTTCTTTAGTTTTCCTACCAATGCAAAATAAATTAGTTGAACTTTCAAACTATTAAAATTTGGCAGAGAGTAGTATATGAGATGGTGCCGAGTAAGGAGTGTGAATATTAGTGTGATGCTGGTGTGATGTGAGTTAGGGAAGGTCACCTAATCTTATCAGGCCTCTGTTTCCACTACTGTAAAAGGAGGGGTTGGGCTCATGGACAGTGATTCTCAAACATGGGCCTCAGATCCTTAGGCTGCTTCCACAACCAGAGGTCTACTTTTATCTATTCTATTTGTTAGAGTTCCTCTAGAGTTTCAGTAGGTTTAATAGAAGAAAAAAAGATAATCTGTGGCGGTTCCATTACTACCATAAGATGTTTGGATATTGTTCTATTCTACTACATTATCTCTAAGGTTCTGCACAGAATTCTAAAATTGTGTGATTTGATGAGAGCATGGAAGAGTTTTACTAGAACTAACATGAAAGCCTAAAAGAGAATTATTACATATAGGAATTGGGTTTTTGTTTAATTTTGATTTTAACCAGAGTTGTTTGTGGTACTTCTGGATATAAACTGTTGAGGGTTTTTGAGCATTTACTTTTTTATTCTTTTAAAAAAAACAGATGAGATTATTTTAAAAGGATGTGTATTTTTGAGCTGTCAGCTTTCTGGGCATGCTCCCTTCATCCTATCACACCTGCCAAAAGAAAACTTCCCTCTCCACAGAAGGCTTTCTGTGGACTTGCTGGTTTTGTGTGCTAGATGTCCTACAGAATGACCCCTTCAAAAACATATTTTATAACAGTCAGTACTTAGCTGGATTTTGGCCATTCATTCTTTCTTTTCCTTGAGGTAAAATAAAGCAAACCAATATACTGACACCTAAGGAATTGAGAAAAACACTATTCAGAAGTTACAAGTAAAGGAAAACTTTTTAAAAAGTCATGTCCTTAAAGAAAGAATTGTTTACTTTTTGTATTTATAATATAGTGATAAGTTGTACTTAGAAAAAATTTGTAAAAATATTTGGAAAAGGTACACCCATAAAATCTTTTTGCCTAATTGTTTGGTTTTGCTGTTATACCGGTGATGTTTGATCAGTTTTCAAAAAAAAATCTTTCTAGAGAAGTCAGATCTCACAGTCCACGATGTTATCCATTCAGTATGTGTATTTTTTTCATTCAGAACATTGGGCCCAACTGAAGAGAAACTTAAGAAGGATCAGAAAGTCAAAAAGTTTCCCTAGTTATACCTAGGAGTGAAAATCATAGTAACAAGAATATGTGACATGTGATATGGTACTAGTTAATTGTTAACTCTTTGAGTTGGACCTGGATCCTTAAGTAAACATAACCACAGTGGATGGGTCTTCTTTCCCCCTTAGACCCAGGCTTAGGCATGAAGCTTGAGGATCAGGGAGGCCTCTTCCCCAGACTGAGAGAGGACTCGCAGCAGGAGGGCTTTCGCTGTCTCTTCAGACAGGAAGGGAAGGAATCATGTTACTTAAACTGCTATTTTCAAATAAAGAAGGCAGAGAAGGAGGACTAGTTCTGTAAATGTCTTTAAGATCACAGGGTAGCTGACCTGACTTTCTCAGCTGTTATTTTGCTTGTTTAACTGACCCGTTGTCTGAACAGGTGTGTGGTGTGGCAAAGGATTGCTTAGGATAGCTGGCATAACTTTCCTTTCCGTCTGGAAGAAAGAGGGGCAAAAAGTAGACCATAACATGCCTTGGCTAGGAAGATTCTGAAGTTTGAGCCCTTGAAGGGAAAAATGTTGCTGAAACCCGAATTTTCTTTATAGAAGGCAAAATGATTTTTGAAAAGGTGAGTGGGTGGCCTATGATGGTTATACTGTATTTGGAGAATGGTATTGTCTGTGTATTTTCTGGGTAACAAGTTTGTTTTCTTTCTTTTTCCATATATAAACTAGATAACTAGAATTTACATTTTAAAAATTAACATTATGCTAAGTGAAATAAAACAGACACAAGAAGACAAAAATTGTATGAGTCCATGTATATGAGATATTTGGAATAGTCAAGTTCATAGACACAGAAAGTAGAATAGAGGTTACCAGGGACTAGGGATAGGGAGGAATGAATAGGGAGTTATTGTTTAATAGGTTTTGGGATGATGAAAAAATTCTCGAGATGGATAGTGATGATGGTTGGACAACAACGTGAATGGACTTCAAGCCACTGAACTGTACACTTAAACGTGCTTAAAAGGGTCGGTTTTATGCTATGTATATTTTACCACAATAAAAAAATCAGTTATTATAAATATTGTTCAATGACATATTTATTATAAGATATACCAAAGGAAACCTGTAGAAACTTGGTCCAGTCACTAGGAGGTTATCATGATTAACGCATAGCAAGATTTTTTTTTTTAAGTGAACCTAACTATTTTGGAAAGATCATTTTTTTACTCTATGGAAGATTTTCCACATTCTGTGTATTAAGGGCATGATCTTCTTGAATTTCTAGTTAGCAATGCTTTTAGTATTTTTTATACTTCATGTACTTTACATTTAACTAACAAATTTAAAAAATAACTATCTACTTGATGTTAATAGTTTATCTTACCTCATCAGACTGTGGCATATTAAAATATCTAGCATATTAAATTCTACAATTATTTTGGATCCTTTCTTAGAAGACAGACTGTCTCTGATCGTTACCACTTGATGAAGCATTTGGTAGGATGGCAGATTTACACCCAGATACTTCTCAACCAGGCGTGTAAAAATACATCTCTTTAAAAATCCATGGTCAACATCCAGAGGTCATTAAAACCTAAAAATTATAAAATATTTTTATTTTCCACAAATTTATTCCTTAAAGTAGTTTTTGGGAGTAAAATTTTAATTTTAGAGTGAATTGATTCTTTTATTTTATTCAGTTTAGGCAAACTGGACCCAACTTCATTTCCTGCCTCGCCTGATGATTGTATTTACACCAGTTCTAGGAGCATGGTCAGTGAGCTTGCAATGCCCACTCCTTTCTTCTCTGCTCACTCCCTCTGCCCAAAGAAGAAAAAGCCTTGTTGCAAATAATTTAATTTGAATTTATAGTCGAAACATTTTTGAATCTGACAGAAGTAATATCTCTTAGTGAAAACTAAAACTCAGTTGAAAATTAAAATTAAAACAACCAAATTGGAATACAGCAGAAATGTTAAGTAATAAATAATCTCTCGAGAATAACATTCTCCCCTTTTTGTGTTTTTTCCCGCATTTTATTTACAGTTTAAAAAACAGAAAACACAGAACCAGACTTATAAATACATAAATTTTCTATTCTATTGTATCCTAATTGTTTTAAGTCCTTTAAATATACTTATTAGAACCTAAGGACACTTATGAAACTTTAAAATGCCTATCCTCTAAGGAGGTTTTCTTGTTATCATTGGGACCTAGTTCTTAAGAAAAAGGATTGAAGCAGAAGTTGAATTCCCTGAATTGAGAGGCTCCCTGAATAAACGTGTCTTGGCTAATGTCCTTTTTTATGGTTTATTTTAGCAGTAGCACAGTCCCCCCACCCCCACCCCTCCAGTGTTTACAATACTCTGTTTGGGTAGAAAGTTCATGCCTTCGAGCATCCTCAGCCCCTAGTTTACAGAGAGATGAGATAGTTTGAATGAGTGTCTAGAGTACAAAGGTTATGAACTACTTGTAAAAAGTTACAGAATAAAAGCCCCTCTGGGGTTTCATTGCAGAGCATGATCATTGTGTTGGTCTCTTTTTTTCATGGAGGCTCAATTCTTGAATCATAGGTCATCTGCTTGCAGCATCAGTCTGCCTACTGATTGGTTAAGTGGTTGACCAAAAACTGATGGTGCCATGAGCAGCTGTCATTATTTCATTGTGGCAGGCAAATAGAGAGCAAGATCATCTAAAAAGTTTTACAGAAACAGTTATGTATAAAGAAAACTGAAGGAAGATACAAACTCAGAAGTTTTACAGAAGAGTTTTAAAATGCATTTTGACTCTGAAGTAAATGATTTGCCTTTTAATTCTTCTTAAAAGTATTTAAAAATCTTTTGTTTGTATGCCTGGTATATTTCTGCTTAAAATTGAAAACCAAATTGCTTACTTGTTCCCTTCTGTCTGTCTGTCTGTCTCTCACTTAACACTAATTCTGAATTTGGGGGAGTGGGCAGAGTGTGTCTTCAGTGATATTAGATTTTCCTTGAAGATTGTCTTTCAGGGATATGTCAAGTATTTAAAAGACCATTTAGGTGAGTTGGAAAGCATAGCTCTTCAACTAAAACAATAAATTCTATATGTTTTCTTTTGTGCTTTACTAACTGATGTATGAAAGACTTGGACATTTCAGCCTAAGAAGATCAGTGTGGGATTAATGTATCAGCTTTAAGAAGATAAGGACCACGTGCATTTTACTTCTTCAGGTAGAACTAAAAATAGCGACATGCATCTTAATCAATTATTTTTATTGGTGATTGTAATGAACCATAGTGGTTCTCTCTAAGGAGAAAAAAGAAGCTTAATTTAATGTTTTTCAAATTTTTCCATGCCAAGAAAAGGTATAAATTTATTTGATCTTTATGGGAATAGTGTATATGTGTTCCTTTATGAGTAAAAACATATTACTGGTCCTTTGACAGAGCAGGCACGTTATTTTGAATTCAAAGTGAGGATAAGGTTTTGACATTGCACACACACCATTTTACTCAAGATACTATTACTGTAAATACTAGCAATTCATTTATATCCTAGGAACAAAATATATTGAAATGATCCATGCTGCTACTGAACCTGTGACCTGGGATTCCTTAGCTAACTAGCACTTCTCAATATGGTCTGGCCCGAATTATTTGAGCCAAGCAAGGAAATCATTCTCACAAAACATCTACTTCATGTTTCCCAGCAATTAATGGATTAGGACTTGGTTCACCACATGCAAACTGCTCCTTCTTCACTACATGTTGGCATCTCTGCAGAAGGGGTTGTTGTGAAGGGTAACGCCTTCCCACTTTGAATCAGTACTTCTTGATTCAAAACATACCATAGAGTTTTGACCTAAGGGTGTCCAGTAGTTAAAAATCACTGCTAATTGAACCGTCCTAGCATTTTGGCTGGTAGGACTGAGCAGGGGCCTTAAATGTGTATCTGATAATACCCTACTTTGCAGTTTGATAAAGCAAAAAGAAGAGTTAGCTTTTAGAGGATTTTTTTTCTTTGTTTTAGTTATATTTGTGTGAACAAAATGCTGTCATGACTTTGGGAGGATACATACATGTCCTGCATTCTTATATATGTGAGACATGATTAATCTGGTTGGGGCCTACTGTGTGATTAGCAGCCTGGTTCACTGTTATAACTAGTTGTCTATATATCTGTTATGTTTTATTTACTTGTTAGAACATTTTAAATGGAAAATGTTTGTCATTTGAGTATCTGAAACTGTAGGGGGAGAAGAGGAGAATGGAATATGCGTCCTCTTGAAAGCCTGCAGATTAGATTATCAGCACAGTTAATGCTTGAGGGACCTGTGTCTCCCTAACTTGCCAATATCTGTTTGTTGAGTGTTGCAAGAGTTTGCTAATTATACAATTCACAAGATGTTTTGAGCAGAACTTGTGGACATTTCACCAATTGAACAATTTATTGCTGCAGTTGAAAAAAGTTAGTTGGTGTTTATTAACTAACTTTCTTGCCATGTTTATGGAGAATCATGTGTTCAACTCCTGGTCCCTGACTCTAGAGTTTTAAAGAGTTCAGAGTCGTTATTGACACTTTACTTGCCAATGTGCCTGTTGCTATTTCAAAGGACAACCATCACTTTGCTGAACTTGCAAATATGGATTAAGTAATAAGACTCTTGACTGAGAGTCCAAATAAAATTAAAGCAGTGTGGGAGGGGATTGGAAGAGAGGCTCCTTCTTCAGAACAAATATCAACTTTTTTATTCAAGGAAAAACACATTGTTTCAGATATAAAGTTAGAAATTGAGGTATTTAAGATTAAAAGTAAACCCTTTCAAGTTAAGAATTTCCATCTCATAATCCTTTACAGATGAAGCTACAAAGCCATTTATTTCATAACTCAAGCGCAAACTTCCATCATTAAGTCTTTGTTGTACAACCCTGCAGGACTTAGGGTACTGGCTCTTCTCCTCTGTTACCCAGTGAGTAAGCCCTGAGTGCTGAAATGGAAGAAGCACAGAGAATTTAGACTGGGACAGATCCCTAAGAAGATAGGGGCAGTTTCTGGCCACCTCACCTCTCACAACCTCTCCCATGCAAGTGATTTGAATAGAACAAATTGGCCATTCCTAAAATGTAATTAGTAGGAATATTAATCTAGCCTTAATAAGGGTGGAAAAACTGTCCCACTCATCAGATACCATATCTAATCTGCTCCAATGTGTATTAACTTGCTTGGGCTTTAATGCCTTCAGACCCAAAAGCCTGTTTTATCAGCCACGCACAACTCGCTCAGAAACAGCAAGGGCAGCTCCTGTGAAGGAAGTAGATGTGAGTCTATTTGCCCTTTGTTGTGGTCAGTAAAGGAACTGCTTGTGCTTTTTAATTAAAAGGATGGGACCATATTCTTCTTAACTGCAATTTGAGCTATAATACAAAGCATTTAAAGAAGAATGACTTTTTAAAAGAAATTCATTGACATTTTCTCCTTCATTCAACCCCTAACCTTTTCTTTGAATGATTTCTCATTTTACACTTTTTACTTAGCCCCTCCTCCAGAACATATTCAGCCTCTTCAGTTCTAAATAAGTTTTTGAAGGTGCAGCACTGCTTGTTTGTTATTTAGCTTGTGAAGGTGCCCAAGGTATGCAAGGCCCTGGCGGGTGAGAATGCAGGGGCAGTGGGTATAGCTTTTGCTTTCAGAATGTGGATTTAAAAGTGCTTAAGAAATATGAATTCAGCAGGGCGTGTCTAGGATAGCCAGAAAGGGTTCATCAGAAACTGCAGACAGCTGCTTGTGCTACATAGCATTTTATCCTTAGAACTAGACAAGGAAATTTGTATTTCCTGTTTTAATTAGAAGAGACTTTCACAACATAAGTATAAAAGGCACGGTTTGCCCCAAAGACATGCATCTGCTTCATATAAAATAAATGCATTATAAGTGTGAGAAATTGCTTGAAGATGGCTATGATATTGAGAATATGCTGTGTATTTACTTTATAGTCATCTGAGGTTTTCTTTTCCAGTAAGGTTAAGAACCTCAAGAATTTTTATGAGTGTTTAGAGAAAAGCATGTTTAAGTACTGTGGTTAATGCATTTCTATAGAAAGGTGAAAAGAAGCCTTTTGCCTCATACTCTTGCCAAATATATTCACACATATGCAGCTTTTTCTTGTAGACCCTGAAAGGAGGCAATGGTCCTTAATTTTCCACCGCAGTTATTGGTTTGGGATGCATGATAAATGGACTTGATAGGAATATATGTGTTGGGGGAGGGTATATATTTTTTTCTTCTGAATTTGTAGGATAATTTACTGGTTTATTGCACAATATTGATTTTTCTTTTCACTAAATCAACTTTACATATTATGCATATGCAGAGAATGCTAAATTCACTGTTTCAAAGGAAAACATGTCAAAGAGCCATTTTAAATCTTTTGGAGTGACTGATGATTTCTAGCAGAACCATAAATCATCTTTTAAAATGATACTGGATGTAATAATCACTCTGTCCTTGCTCTATAAAACTCAGCTTTCATTCCTATACCCTTTGTTCTCTAAGAAAAAATGCCTTAAACTTTAGATAATTCATTTTTTAAAAAATTATACAAGTATAGGTAAGAAAAAAAAATAGTGAGAGGTATATTCCAAAAATCATAATTCAACTTTTGCTGTTAAAGGTAGGTAGAACATGATGCAAATTAATTTATAGTCTTCCTCTCTTGACCCTGTGTACTTCCTCCTAACTTTCCCATTTGGGCAAGGGACACCTCTTGGTTGTATAGGTTTACAATCTTGAAATGCTTTGTGACTCTTCCTTTCCTTGGCCCTTCCTTTCATGACATACCACCCTGCAACAATATTTGTCAATGTTCCTGGAATCAACCCTCAGGTGACTTTTGGAACAGCCTCTAAGTTAGTTTGAGCTGCTATAACTAAGTACCACAGACTGGGTGGCTTATAAACAACAGAAATTTATTTCTCATAGTTCTGAAGTCTGGGAAATCCAAGCTCAGGGTCCAACATGGTTGGGTTCTGGTGAGGACTCTCTTCTAGGTTGCAAACTGTGAACTTCTTGTCCTATCCCCACGTGGCAGAAAGAGGGTGCGAGAGCTCTCTGGGGTCTCTTTTATAAGACACTAATCCCATTCATGAGGGCTCTACCCTCATTGCCTAATCACTTCCCAAATACTATCACAGTGTGGGCTAGGATTTCAACATACGAATTTTGGGAGGACGCAAATATGCAGTCCATCGCAGCCTCAGAACGAATGATTCTGGCCTCCATTTGCTTCCACTTTGGCATTCCCTTGCAAGTAGCAGCCAGCATATTTCTTTCACTTCATCTTCATAATGTCAGTGTCCTGTTCAAGAAATCACTGTGTACCACAATCACTCAATGAACCAAATTTATATTTATAGCATTCAAAGTCTCCATCCGTCCATTTAATAATTCTTACATACGACAAATATTTCTCGAGTACCTACATGTGCCAAACATTATTCTAAGTGCTGAAGATACAGCAGTAAAACAAAACAACACCAACAGCAACACAAGACATTCTGTAACCCCAATGGGGATTACATTCTAGTAGGAGAGACAGATAAATCAATAAACAAATACATTTATTAATACAATTTCAGATATTGGTAAGAGGTGGCAATCACAATAGTGAACTTAAAACAGTGTAAGGGATAGGGAATGATGAGATAGTGTGCAGTTGTAGATAAAGGTAGACAAGCAAGGTCTGTAATGAAACGAGTGAGCAATCTGTGTCAGGTCTAGTGGAAGAGTAGTATAGATCCAAAGGTGGAAATGAGCTTGTTTGTTAAGGAAACAGAAAAAGAAGCAAAACCAAAAAAAAACCAGTGTGGTTGGATCCTGGAGAACAAGTGGGAGAGTGCAAGGAGATGAGCTCCAAGAGATAGGTGGAACATGGAAGGTCTCGTTTGTATACCACGGTAAGTAAGCGGTTTTGATTTCATTCTGAGGATGATGGGAAGCCCTTGGCAAGTTTTACCATCTGATTTATGCTTCTGAGATCTCTGAATGGTGGGTGAGGAATGGACGGTAGGGAACAGAGGGGGAGAGGGGGAGAGGAAGGCCAGTTAGTAGACCCACTCGTTCAACATTCCAGGGAAGAGATGATAGTGTCTTGGCCAGGAGAGATGGTGAGATACGGTTGGAGGAGTTAGGATATATTTGGAAGGTAAAGCCAGTAGGACTTGCTGAGGGATTGGATGTGGGCTAGAGAGACAGGGGGAATCATCAATGACTGATGGTCTCCAAGTTTGACCGTGGTGATGAAGGTACCACTCACTGAGATTGGAAGGCATGGAGGAGACCAGTCTTGGGAAGAGAGAATCAATTCTGCTTTGGATTGTTAAGATTAAAATGTTCATAAAATGTCCAGATAAAGATGTTAAGTAGGGAACTATTTATAGGAATCTGGTACTCAGAGGAGCGTTCCAGGCTGGAGATTAAAATCAGGAGTTGTCGGCATGTATTTAATGTATTTAATA
Source organism: Daubentonia madagascariensis (assembly GCA_023783475.1). NCBI lineage: Eukaryota > Metazoa > Chordata > Mammalia > Primates > Daubentoniidae > Daubentonia > Daubentonia madagascariensis. The sequence goes on along the minus strand of JAKFHU010001815.1, from coordinate 55,641,278 downwards.
TAGATGGTTATTTAAATTCAAGCATTAGATGAGGTAGCCAAGCTCCAGATCACTCTGTCTTTTCAAGGAGGAAGACAAGGATCCAGCAAAGTAGACTAGAGGTAGTGCCCAGTGAAGTAGGAGGAAAACAGGAGCATGTAGTAGTCTGAAGTCAAGTGAAGAATGTTCTCAAGACGAAGAGCATAATTGTGTCAAGTGCTGCTCAGAGATAAGCAAGCTGAGAACAGAGAATTGCCCGTTCATTTGGCAAGATGGAAATCATTGGTGAACATGTAGAGTGATTTCAGTGCAATCGTGGGAGAGAAAGCTTGATTGCAATGGGTTGGGGAGAAATGGGGATGAGAGGAAGTGAACCTGTAGACATAGATAACTCACTTGAGTACTAGGGATTGGGGTAAGTGTGAAAGAGGAGGGACCATGTAATAGAAAATTATATACGAGGGAGGATGGAAAATAAACTTGAGGTTGGGTGATAAGGGAAGTGAGAACAAGTGGTAAATATTGCAGAATGAAAAAGTAGGACAGTTGGTCATTGGATTGGAAGATCTGATATAATTTGAGGGATTTTTGGAGTCAGGGTAGTAAAAATGTGCTGGGAACACAGAAGAAGATGTGGAGACAGAGGCTTTGGAGGAAGTATGCTTCATGGAGCTTCATGGTGTGATGACCATTAAATGGACTGGGAGTTGGTGGCTGGGAAGGGGGTAAAGGTGGGAGAAAAAGATCCGATGATGGCAGAGGTAACAAGAATAACAGGGAGGAAGACAGTGAGCCAGGTGGAAAGCCTTCAGCCAATAAGGGGGATAGGCCAGGAGATCTGGGAAGGATGGCAACAAGCAGAGGTGTAGCTGACGACTGATGTGATGTGCTTCAAAAGAACTGGGGTTGGGGTTGGGAGAAATGATCTGGAAGCAGTCATGGAAGCAAGGAACCTCAACTCCAATGCCAGGTTTCCTGCTTCTCTTTTTGGTTTTCAGCCAGTGTCCTGGGATTTAGCCAGACCAGTTAAATGGCTCCAGTAATCTGGACTGAATACCTTCCAGCAGTCCAAATCCACCTTGTCCTTCCTTAAACACCTGGCTCAGGAGTTACCACCCCAGCCAGGTTGTGCCTGGCTCACCTTCTGGCTGAACTCATCTGCATTGGGCATGACAACTATGACCCATAGCTCATTGTTATTTCAAATATATTTTCTAGTGTGCAATTAGATTCTGAGTTCCTGTACTTTATTTTGGCCACCCCCAGAAAGTTTGGCCCTTATACCCCAGCAACAAGTACTGTGGTATAAGGACATGCTATTTCCTATTTGAGTCGAAGGTCTTAATAAGGAAATTGAGGCTCAGAGACATTGAGTGATGGGCTTAAAGCTTTCAGCTAATTAGGGGCAGAGGTCTTCATGCATTTTAGAGGCATTGGGATACTTTAATGATATCCAACAAGCAAATTTAGCTTTGGCACATCCAATCAGTTTCTACTTTAGAGAACGGAGTTAGAATTTAGACCTATCCAGGAGGCCTGGAAGTAAAGTAGACAGGCTTTAAAGCGCAATTACAAGATTCATTCAGGAGAAGATCTCTCCTAATCTAAAGCTAATGACACCAATCCATTTTGTTTATTAGCTTGGCAAAGATGAAAATAGCTGAAAAATGCCAGTATAGGCAAGGGTGAGGGAAAAGCAGCTATCAGCGAAGCTGTGAACACATCCATCAATGTTGGGGAGCAAGTGGGATGTATCTATTAAAATTTTTAAAATCTCTTAGCCTCTGTTTTCTACATACCTTGTTTTTTATAACTCTTTTAGGATATTTACAGATGTTCTTGATCATTTCCAATTTGTAACTGCCTATTCAATCTTAAAATACATTTTTACTATATAAATGGGAACACATCTCTATCACGTGCAATATATCTTTTTATTCTTTAAGATCTAAGTACTGAGAGTAATTTTCTATTTCTTTGTCCTATGGAAAACTAAAAATCTTTATTTTTCTTCCATAGGGAAGGAAAATGTGTAACCCCTTCATGAGGCTGATCCATAACATAAAAATTCATGTCTTGAAGCTGGTTTTTCCACTGACTTATACTACAGAATAGTTTGAGATATACTTCCAGTGCTCTGGCTGCCTCTGCACAGTTGCTGAGGGGAGTGTGAAGGAAGCAGAGTCTTACTAAGTAATTGTGGTGGGATGGGGATGTATATAAGAAACATTGGCCCTTTCTGAGAATAAAATATTTTTATAGCAAATTGCTCTAACAGGAGTTATTCCTGTGTAGAAAAGGTTTTGAATAGCTGTCAAAACATTTTACAACATAACCCCCGCCCCCAACACACACATCTTTTTGAATTGTAGGTTTTGACTAAATTTTGCTGCTGCTCAGCTTGCAACAGTTGGTTACCAAACAGGAGGACTGCTAATATGCTCAGAGAATGTTGCTTCTTCCCTGGTTGCTTCTGGGAGGATTTGGTGGGGGGTACTAGGCGTAGAAATGAAAAATTACTGCTGGTTTCTGTTTTTAAGAGTCAAAGGAAATAGCAGTCCCCTCTCATTCCACCCCCCCCAAAAGTCTAAATGAAGACGGATGAATTCCCTTCCCCTCAAAGGGCGAAGGGGATGCCCCTATCTACAATAAGAATGGCGGGGGGATTCTTGGGTCCTCTCAAATGCAGTCCTTTCCTCGTGTTGTTTTCCTGGGGCTTCCTGACTGTGACCACTGCTCAACTCTTAAAACCTCTACGTTCAGGTCAGGCGAAGGTCAATGTAAACTAACTCAAAGCCTCCTTTCCAGATCAGTCTTCAAATGGCAAAAAAATACCAGGGGAAATATGTGCTTGGGTTTTCAAAGGGGGCCTTGAACACCAAGTGTTTGCCCTCTGAGTCTTTCACATCTTAGCTACGGAGCAGATAATATTGGCACCAACTTATGTGATACCAACTTGGTTTCTCAAGTAGAGTTTTCTTGATCTTAATATATATCCTGCTTATAAATGTCTTGCATCCCCTCCCCCCTGGCCCCCCAAGTAATGAAGAGTCACATTTTAAACCAAAAACATGAATTACTGACATGTCAGGCATGAGTTTTATCCTCATTTTCAGGTGTTTAAGAATTAAGTGTGACTGCCTGCCCTGTGTGATACATATTTTCTCTAAGGCATCCCTTCCTGCATAAAGGTAATGAGTCAATTTAGTAATTGGAAAAATAATTTCTAAGAAATAGAAAAACATATGAAAGAAATGCATTATGATCCATCCCCAAAATATTTATCAGTCAATTCTGGAAGTGCCATTTTAAGTTTTCCACATGCTGAATCAAAGTTCTTGATCAAATCATTTGTTAGCTTGATATTAAAAAGATGGGGTGACGAGAACAGCTGCAGAGGAAGATGGAAGGCAGAAATGTCTCAAGAAGCTTTCACAGTGTTATTTTGGTTAATTTCTCCCTTGTATGCTAGTCTTATTTAAAGTAAATTATCCTTCCTCATTGTGTCAGAGTGTGGCTTGTAGAGATTTAGCCTATATTCTGTTTACTTCTATGTTTTAACAGAGTGCAGAGGACAGGATAGCTTTGAATTTGAAACTGTCTTAGAGAGTTCAAAGCTTACTCATTCTGCAAAGGGAAACAATGCCCTAGTATTAAAATTTTACCCCAAATCCAGCATGTGGGTTGGGCCTGACTGCAAGAGGGAGTACATTTCTCATAGAGGAAAGGGGGAAATCTCTGTCCTGTCTAAAAATAGCATTGTGTTTTCTACCAGTTCGTATCAGCTGGAGGTAGGATTAAAAAGTAGTTGTCTAAGAGAAACACAATAATTGAGTGTGACTGTTTCCTCTGCAAGGCCCGGCCCAGGTGGTGAAAGTTAAGTGTTGTCATTCAGATAAGGCCCAAAAGCAGTTTGCCTCAGTGTCTATTTGGTTCTTCTGCAAAATGTCCTCTCTGGGTGTTGAGCCGTGGACAGACGAAATCCAGGCCTGTTCACAGGGCGGCAGTGGCGATCGCTCAGACTCTTGGTGAGATGCTTAGCAGGGAAATTGTTGGGTCGTTTAAAACACAGGTGAATGTTTTTGCAATGAGTCCGAGTATAGAGACTTGAAGAGGATTTGCCAAATAACTTGAACCTGATGTTTTGAGGACCTCTGGAATAATTATACTCCTGTGTGAAATGGGAGAAAGAAAGCAATGCCAGACCAAGTATTTGTTTTCTGAGAGCATACGGGCAGTCTCAATTTATCTTGACCTCTAGTAACAGGGAAATCCTCTCTCTGCTGTTCCTGGCAGTGTAGGCATAAGTTGGGTCTTTATGTTTCAGATGTTTCCAGAGCTGGTTCTCCTTAGTGAGAAGGAAAGAATGCATACTTGGGCAAAGTTCTCACGGATGCTGAATTAAAACTATCATTGATCAGGAAACCTTCCACTTGGGTGGCATCAGAGGAACAGCAGAGAACCTTGGAAAGAGCCTTTAGAGCCTCGCAGGTGTGAGTAATGTTTCTCATCCCAGTCACTGAATTGCTTATTGAACTTGGGACAGTTGCTTAACTGAGTCACTATTTCCTCACATGTAGAAGAGAGATGATGTTCCCTGCTCTTAGTCTACCTGGTCCTCAGTAGGACCTCTGCCAGCTGCAGCTGTTGTCCATGTGACTAACCTTGCACAGACAGCTGGACTGGCCAAGGACTCCCATCGACCAGTTCATTCTGATCTTCAGGGTACTTGAGGGTTGTTGTGATGGCCAAAAGATGTCTGTGGCTTTAAAGTCTTTTTGTCAATTTTATGTATTATTTCTTCAACAAGTATTTCTTTTTGTCAATCTTTTTTTTTTTTTTTTAAGAGACAGGGTCTTGCTATAGTGCCCAGGTGCTAGACTCCAGGCCTTGGGCTCATGGGATACTCCTGCCTCAGCTTCCCAAATAGCTGGGACTATAGGTGAGCACCACCACACCCAGCTCGATCTTATATATTATTTATTCAACAAGTATTTCTTGAGTACCTACTATGTATAGACCTGCCCCACACAAATCAGTCCACAAGAGATAGGCCCTAGGCGACAGTACGTTTTCAGAGAGTATCCTATGATTTAGCTCCCTTTATAATGCCTTGTGTTGTTAATAAGCTGAAGTAAACAGTGGCTAAAAGTCTTGAAGAAGGATATTGTAAGTGACAATTCACTTTTTCTTATGTGTATTATTAACATGCATCAGTAGTCAATGATATTCAGGTTATTACAATTATATATTAAAAGGGCTACACTTTTGACATGCAAATAGTTTTCAAAAGTATGTTTTTAATTACTGCACAAAAGTTGATAACATTACTAGGCTGCCTGCCCAATAATGTTATATAAATATAGAAAATCATTATAATGTCATCTGTTAGTTTATCAGTTTATTTTAAATAAAAATTGGGTCAACAGGTCTTCAGATAAGAGGTTGGGATAAAATGAGATTGAGACTTTGCTGCTTCCATAGATTGAGCCCATGACTTCCCAAATCAGGGGGCTGCCCCATAATCCTAATGGATTGACTTCCAAAATTCCTTGGATTTGTCCTGCTGGTCTTGTCTCTCTAGGGCTTAGCTGGATCCCTGCAGATAGATATTATGGTTTATATACAGTAATTCCACTTAGTCCAGCTGTAAATTTAAGTCTATTGTATTAATACAACATTGAAAGGCAGCCTTGCCCTTGTCCATGGAAGCTGAGCCTGTCTTTCAGAAGTGTTTAGCAGAAAATCAAGGATTTTCAATTAGTTGGTTGGGAGGCCCTTGGAGAAATAGCCACCCTGCCTAACTAACTACCCGTTGTCTGTGGTTTCCACTTGCTCCTCCCAAATGGGACAAATAAAGAGATTCTGTGCATGGTCAAAATAAAGAGATTCTGTGTGTGGTCATTAATGGGCAAGCCTTGGTGGGGGCTTTGTTCTTAAATGGGGGCTTTATCTTATCCCTGCTGGTTAAGCCCCTTCGTGTACTCCTCACCTGTCATAACTGTCATACATTTAATTCATCATGCTGGTGGACAGGAGCTAGCTGATCATGTCAAAAGGCAGGAGGGAGCTGTGAGGCGGGCTCAGTCAAGTCAGTCTTAGAACTTTACTCTCAAAGACGATTATCAGATTTTAATGAAGATTTTTTAAAATAAGATTTGAATCAAGTAGGCGGTTTTGTGAAGGAGAATTTTCTGCTTCATGATCCTCCCTCAGAGCAGGTTGGATTTTAGAATCCAGCATTTCAAAAGGTAGTACAACAAAATATGTTTAATTTTAGGAACTCATTTAAAATGTGATAGGTTTTCAAAAAACAGCATTCTTCTGCTCCTCTACTATATAATTTTTAATTGTTTTTCTGATTATAAAAATAATATTCATATAGATTTGAAAAAATACAAAAAAGAAAAAATCAATAGTATTTCTACCACCTAGTTATAATTGATTGTTAATATTCTGTGTATATATTTCTAATCTTATTTTCCTATGGAGATATGTATATACACATTTTCTACCAAAAATGCTTATAGTAATGTCAGTTATGAATCCAAGTATTTTCTCCATTATTACATATCTTTGCAACACTGTTATTTATTATGAAATTAGGATATGCTTATAGTAAAGTATTGAACCATGCCTGTGGACATTTATTCAGCACATTCTGTGTGCCAGGCCCTATTCCAGATGCTTTGTGTGTATTAAGTGATTTAGTCTTCACAACCTCCCAATGAACTTAGTGCTCTTATTATCTCCATTTTGCTGATGAAGAATGAGAAAAGTAGAGACGGTAATTACCTCACCTAGCGTCAGACAGCCTGTAAATAGTAGAGCCAAGATCTTAACCCAGGCAGCATGACCTCAGAGCCAATTCTCTTAACCACTATTCCAAATAGCCTCATAGAATTTGCTTGTATAAATAATACATTTAACTGATTCCATATTGCTAATCATTTGGCTTGTTTCTGACTTTTCAATGTTATAAACAGTGCTTATGGTCAAAAACTTAGTGGATAATTCCCTGGGTGCATCCAGTGACTTCCCTAGAATAAATTCCCTAGAATACATCTGTGTTAAAATGTGTAAGTTTGCTTCCTCAAAAAGCTAAACATAGAATTACCATATGACCCAACAATTCTACTGCAAAAGAATTGACAACAGGGACTCAGAATGTTCATAGCAGCATTATTCACAATAGCCAAAATGTGGAAGCATCCCAAATGTCCATCAACAGAAGAATGGGTGGATGGATACACAAGATGTGGTATATCCATGGAATGGAACATTAGCTGTGGAAAGGGGTGAAGTTCTGATACATGCTACACGTGGGTGAACCTTGAAAACATTATGCTAAGTGAAATAAGGCAGACCCAAAAGTTTAAATGCTGTATGATTTCACTTATCTAAGGTACCTAGAAAAGGCAGAATCATAGAGACCAAAAGTAGAGTAGAGGCTGCCGGGGCTGGGGGAGGGGGGAGTGGGAGTTACTGCTTTATAGGGTCAGAGTTTCTGTTTCTGGTGATGAAAAGGTTTTGGGAATGGTGGTGGTGGTTACATAACAATGTGAATGTAATTAATACCACTGAGTTATACACTTAAAATGATTAAAATGGTAAATTTATGTTTTATATATATTTTACCATAATAAAAAAAGTGTAAGTTTGCCAAATTGCCTTGCATCACGGTTTAGCCCATCTAAAGCCACATTATTTTTTAAAATTTAAAATTATTTATAATTTATCTAAATTATATTTATTTTGCATAGGTAAATATATTCCCATTGTTTGGAATTTTAAAGGTGCCAAAAGGTGTACAATGAAAACTCTACACAGCCCTCCAGCCACACAGTTCTTTTCCTCAGAGGTGACAACTGTCTTCAGCTTCTTGTGTAGCCTTCCATATGTCTATCTGTGTGCAATATGTCTATTCTTCTTCCTTCCTTTTCAAATAAATTATAGTACCTCATAAAGCATTCATTTAAATTTGTATTTGTAGAAACCTCTCTCACTGCAACTTATGTGCTTTTTAAAAGCCTGATTAAATTTTCCCCACAAGTGAAGGTTGTTACTAACCAGGCTCTACCGAGTTGCAGTTTGGGTAACAGGTGGGCATCCATGTTACCTGGAAACACCATGCACTCTTGGGGGAAGGTGAGCTCTCCAACTCTACATACAGTGTGAGCCTCATGTCATCTCCTGCAAAGAAACAAGGACAAAGAGGCATTTTTCTTTCCCTACATAAAGAACTTAATGTTATCCTCTCCCTACTTTGTTTTCTAATGAAAAGAGGCAACTTCTTTAGGAATTTGTGCTTGATGAACATTCTCTATTTGCAGGCTGTGGTGTGTCCCTTGCTTTTGGCCATTGTTGGTTGCCAAGGTCAGAGCCTTCCTCAGCAGCATGTGACTTCCCATCACTCACCCATCTTTGTGCTTGATGGTCTGGCAGAAAGCACACCGGGACTGGGGATAAAGACTTCAGATCAGCCATCAGCTCTTCCACTACTAGCCACTGCCTTTGGCAGGTCACTTCGCCTCTCTCATAGAATGAAGGGCTTCTGTAGGGTCCCTTCTGGCATCTGGAAATCTACAAAGTGTTTAATAGCTTAGCATAGCATCCAGTCAATTAAAAAACTTACACACAGCTGATAACAAATTCAGTAACTTTATTTTATATGACTCCCAATAGTATCTATGTTAAAAATAAATAAATAACAGTTCCTGATAAAGCCATAAATGAAGATGCTAAAACTTTCTGATGATGCAGAGCTTTTTTTATTTTAAATCAAGTTTATCAAAATTGTTCATAAACTTACGCAACTCCAAAGTGGTGTTACGAGTTAAAAAATGAAAGCATCTTTAGAATTTAGGGAAAATATTAAAGGCTTTTCCCTTCCAACACGACAGGTAGCTAGACTGTCATTTTATAGTTGTATCAATCATGGAAAGAAAGTAAACTGGAATCTGAGAAAATGCTCAATTTGTAAATTCAGAGGACGTTGTATCTTACGGTAGGGAGTTGCATTACTCTTCCTGTGGTCTGGCAGCCTTCTCCACTGCTCAGATACCATGGAGAAAGAAAGGAGCTTCTCAAATACTCTAAATGACACGTGCCAAACACGTGGAAGGTAAATCCCCTAATTTAGTCCATTCTTCCAGCATTCCCTGGCAGACAGCCAAGCTAAATATTTCTGCTGGATAAAAAAATGAACTCCTGTGTGCTACACTCTTAACTAGTTGCCTGATTTCAGTGAAAGAGGTTGCCTCAGTAAGGAGAATGGGAAATAAGTAGTTGGCCTTTAACACCCTATGTGTGTTTTTTCATCTTAAAAAATTTCTGTAAGCTATTTATGGGCTGTGATTGGATTAATTTATGCTAGAAGGAAGGAGAAAAATTGGAAAACAGATTTAACTCAATTCTTCCCTCTCCCTGCCCACCACCTCTCCCTCAATTTGTTTTTAATGATTATCTTTTCAGATTTCCTAGGTGGCTGTCATTTTGTGTCTGTTGCATGTTTTTTTAGCTAAATCAGTTTTCAAAGACTGTTAACATTTGGTCAACTGAGAGACCCAACATATGGACCAGTGGGTTTGTGTCAGATGGGGATTATAGTTAATTGAAATTTATGACAACTGTTAAACTGCTGACTTCATTAAGACTAATTAGAGGAATAGAATTGGGAATCAACATTCAGATACCCCCTTCTAATTGTTTTAGATGTATTTCTTTTATATAAAAGATAGGACATTTTTAGTGATCATAAGAAGAATGCAAATGGAATTACAGTACACTTTTCCATCTGCTTTTTTTCATCCAGTGGTTTATCGTGAGCATTCTTTCATATCACATTTATTTTAAAACTTCTTAAATGGCTGAATAATACTCAAATAATGTGGCAATATTATAATCCGTTTAGCAATTTCTGTAAATTTGAACATTTAGGCTGCTTCCAGTTCGTTATAATTATATATAACATTGTAATTAATATGCTTATGTAACTTTGCTCAAATTATTTTCCTGTAGATATATTCCCATAACCATAATTATTTGGTCAAAGATTATGAATCTTTAAGGCTCTTGGTATATATAAATTTCTTTCCAGAAAAGTTATACCAACAAAGTATAGTTTGTAAATATCTAGAAATTTAAATTTTGCCTAAAATTTCAAGAATTTCCATCTTTTTATATTTTTCTCTATGTAAATATTAGTGTAATTATTAATATTTGAATAATTACCCTGTGGCATAGTTTCTATCTTTTGTTCATTTGATAAATATGTTGGGCTTTGACTGTGTTCTAGGCACCATGCCATACCCCAAAGAGTAGCTCTTGCTATTTTCAAATATTTATGCTTAAGGCAATCTTCCAGACTGTTTCTTTGAACAATCATGATGCATAATGATATATTTGAACCATCTACATTAAGACTGCATCTTTTCATGCCATCCATTCATGTTCTAATTCAGAGAATGATCAAAATACAGTTTGATAAGAATGGTATATAGATCCAATAAAAAGTTAATACATGAAGATGGTGATACTGACCCACTTTCAGTAGAATGTAGAATTTTGTGTTAATTTTCTGATATTGGGTATTGCATTGGTGTTTACCCATCCACACTCTTGGTGATAGTTTTCTTTCCAAGCCACAATATTCACCTATAACTGGAATTAGGAGCATAATCTGTGGCCATAGACCCAAACCAGCCTAAGTGACCTCTTTGAGTACAGAACTTATGTCCTTGGCCACAGTACCCCATTTCATTGTTAATCTCAGAGGCAGTGGCCTTCTGATTTCAAGATTGTTCTTTTTTAAGCACTAAAGGAGGCAAGAAAAGCTTCATCTTTCTCTGCTGCACCCCTTATAATAAAAGGATTTGTTACGTAAAATTTGGATTCAGTCAAAAGGCCACACTTAAGGACCAGGAAGTCCACGTTTCCTTAAGGCCTCAGGTTCCCCACCCCTGCATGCCGTTCCTGTGAATGTTCCATAACCACAATACATTTTCTTTGGGGGAGGGGAATTAGGGAAGATAATATTGTAAGTGTAGATACCATCTAAAAGGTTGGCATCTAATTAATTAAAGCAGTGATTCCCGAACTTGGCAGCACATTGGAATCACCTGAGGAGCTTTACAAACTAGTGTGCTCCCACCCCAGCATTCTGATTTAATTGGTTTGAGATGCAGCCTGGACTTCAGTATATTTTAAAGCTCCCCAGGCTGTTCTAGTGGGCAGCAAAGTTTGGGGACTACTGAAAGCTTGGTGGGGCATATTTTAACGACCTACAATCAGTGTGTTCATTTTCTGATGCCCTTGTGTGAGCTTTTGCAGTATGTCCACACCAAATCACAGACATTTATCTTCTTTACCTATTGTGAAGAAAAGATATCCTTCTTTTTGGCTATTTCTTTGAGGGTAGGAAAAGAGGAGAGAAGTGAGGAGTAAATTCACATTCTAAAAGATAACAACAAGTAAGTGAACCTGGAAATTATTTTACAGGGATATTCTGAGACATTTAATATATGGGTCTTAAGCAGAATTCCAGATTATAAATGATGTAACTCTGGGAATTGCAACTTTCCTTGTCCTCTCTACACTGAAGTGCAGCACACAACTGGGTGTGCCTCACCTGAGACTAAGGTATCTCATATTCTCCAAGCACAACTCTATTTTTTATCATAGAAGGGGGTATGGGGGGTGGGGAGAGAGAGAACAAGAAAACTCTTCATTCCTACAATTAGTTAGTCCCACAGTTAGTCTTTTCTCTGTGACCCAGTTCTGATAAAACTCAAGACCAGATAACCAGATTTCAGCATGTCCCATTGGGGGGCTGTGCCCAGATGTGTGTGTGGCTTCTCCTGCCGTCTGTGGTGCTGCCAATGTGGGGGAGCTGCAGGACAACCTTCTAACCATTTGTGTTGTGAGCCCCGGGTAAGTGAGAACAGAAACATGGTGGGGTGGATTTAGCTCTTCTCTGGAAAGAGGATGGTTTCAATACTCTGCATCCCACACAGACTTCCAGGGGTGCTTTGAAGGGAGCCTTATGCCAGCAGGCCTTTGAGCTTTCCCGGAAGACGTGGCCCGTGTTGTGTGCAGATTTGACTCTGGTGGGCTGGGGAAGGGGAAGTAGGGATGTTACAAGGGAGTAGTAGAAGAGGTGAGAACGGGCTGCTGGCTCTTCTCTTCACCATGTGGCAACTAACAGGGGAGAGACGCCCAAAATCCTGATAAGAAATGTGTACCTGTGTGCATATATATCATTCTAAATCCAGAGTATCTATTTCCTTTTGATTGCAGGTGTTAAGGGCAATATCATAGTGTATTATATTATTTCTTCAGTTTAAAAAAATCCTAAAAATGATTAAGCCATTTTATATTCTCCATGTCCTCTGGTCAGCTGGACAGTGTTAAGGAACTACTATTTTTATTTATTATTTTACCTAGATAATATGTAGCTAAGTATTTTATTGTTTAAAAGTTATTATATTTATTTATTTATTTATTTAGAGACAAGGTCTCACTCTGTCGCCCGGGCTGGAGTGCAGTGATGCCATCACAGCTCACTGTATCCTCCAATTACTAGGCTAAAGGGATCCTCCTGCCTCAGCCTCCTGAGTAGCTAGGTCTACAAGTCCGTGCCATCACAACTGGCTAATTTTTTAATTTTTTGTAGAGATGGGGTCTTACTATGTTTCCCAGGCTGGTCTCAAACTCTTGGGCTCAAGTGATCCTCCCCCCTCGGCCTCCCAAAGTGCTGGCATGGGCCACCGTGCCTGGCCTATCTGTGATTTTTAAAATTTGTGTGAAGAGAGAAAGCAGTAAGCAAACTTAGTAACTGATTTCAATAAGTATACTTGTTGGGGCCATGAGCAGTCACTGCGCATGGAATCGCAGGCCCAGTGTCTAACTGAGGAAGAGGCCTGGTTCTAGCATTGACCCTGATGTAGGTCCCACATCCTCATCTGCATCCCTTGGGAGCCAGATGGGACTTTGAATTCAGAATTTTTCAGATTTTAGAGAGGTAATATTGATGCATATACCCTCAGTTGAGTGTTCTTATTCAAACATTAGTGTTTCTGCAGCAGAAAACAACATAAAAATTCTCACTAGTTGAGACAAAGACTACAGTCTCCAGCTAGCATCCATGGGAGTTATGCAGGGTTTTGGGGGGAGAGAAGTAGTGCGGGAAGGCTGTGATAATTCTGGTGGCAGGGGGGGTGATGAAAATTGCAAAGGAATGAAACTGGAAATGGAGAAAGTAATTATAAGGCCATTGTCGTATTTTAGTGGTGAGAGTTGATCTATGGAAGTGGGAATAAAAAGCCAAACAACTTTCAATTTTCAGAGCTTTTGGCTTTGGGAATTGCAGATAAGATATTGTGGGCCTATAATAGTAAGGGTAACCAAAGAAAATTACTTTCTCTGTCTGGGAGTCAATTTCTTCCTCTGTGAAATTAAGAAATTAGATAAGATTTCTAGGGATTGTAGTTTTCCATGGACTGAACTCTCTGAACTTCCCATTCAAATTGCCAATTGCTCACAGCATTCTGTATAATAGTTTTAAAACACATTAGTAATGTATGTTTGATCATTTTAAATAAAACATGGTATATGCACTTTGGAATACTCTGTAGCCATTAAAAATGATGCAGAATGGGAAGATGTTCACAGTAGTAAGGGAAAAGAGTAGGTTATAAGACACTATTTATAATATGATTCCATTTTAAAAGCGATATTTAGATGCAAGAATGTACACCAAACGGTTAGCAGTGGTTGTTTCCTTGAGGTTCACTTGGAAGCAAGGAATAATAAAACCCATTTAAATCATCTCAGGTATAAAGCCTTTTGTTGGGGATTTATGAACAGGGCACACCAGATAATCACATAGACATATAAAGGCAAATGCAATAAAGTTGCCTCCTGGGGTCTAAAGTGAGGAGCAGAAAATCAAGAACCACACGATTATTTTCTCCCTCATTCAAGGGCCTCATTTTGAGTTTTCTTTGACTTGTCTCTGAGTTAGTTTTCCCTGTCTGTTCATTTTTCACCAGCTCAGTGTGGCCACCAGACCTGATACTTTTGTGATCAGAACCTCTGAGCTCCAGGACCACCACAATGTGCCAACAGTTTTTGCTCCTCATTTTGAATTCTTAAAAATCTGTGATCAGCACAGTTTACCTTGGGATACTTTCTCTATAGCACCACCACCACCATCACCTGCCTGTGTAATATCTACATGGTGATATTTTAGGAAATGTTCATTTCTTCCTTATTTATAGAAATTTTACCATGAGCACTGATTACTTGTGTATTTAAAAATAAAAGAGTAATTTATTGAAATTTTTTTAAGTTTTTTTTTTGTTTTAAAGACGGGGTCTCACCATGCTGCCCAGGCTGGAGTACAGTGGCTATTCACAGGCATGATCATAACACACTACAGCCTTAAACTCCTGGCCTCAAGTGATCCTGCCACCTCAACCTCCCAAATAGCTGGGACTATAAGGGGTGTGCCATCACCGTTGCTCGTAATTTATTTTTAAATGTAAATTTTTAAAAAATTCTAACTGCCAGCTGAATATTTCCCTTATCAGCATCACGAGCAATTCAAAGTAGAGCCTTAGAAACAACTTGCTTCTGGTTTGCTGGTAACTTCTTGTTGTTAAATTCAATGAACTTGTCTCAGATATCTTTACATGTGGAAAAAGTACATTTTTGTGTGATACCCTCCTAACTAAGCATAGGTTTTATATTTTTGTACTATGTCCTTTTACCTTTTAGATCAGAATGTTTATTTTATAGAGTCAATCTTTCAGATTTACTAGTTATTAAAAATAATTTTTCATACTTCAGAAGAAATGTGGACAATACGAAAAAAATTACATCATATTTTAAAATCACAACTCCTTGGTTCTTTACATTATTAGCTGCTTTAAAACAATGTATTAACCCAAGTGGGGTGGCTTAGAAGAATTCAATTATTGGCTGATCCCCTAGAAATGTTCTTACCTAACCTCTATATAACCAACTTGTAGTATTTTTTAATATTCTCCACATCCTCTGTATAACTAACACACTGACTTTTTAGCCATGATGTCTCTGTAGCAGGCACCTCTCCAATATTACTGAGCATTTCCTCTGTGTATTTTCTGATTTGGATACTTACCAAGAGTTGTTTGTATTGTTACCAAACTTGATAATGATAGTTGTAATTATGTAATTTAATTAAATATGATAAAACCAATGAAATATGAGTATTAAGAGTTGTTTCCATTACAAGTAGAACTCTTTGGAAAGACTTGATAAATACTGGTTGAAAAGTCCTGTAATTTAAATAGGTGTGAGTGAAGCAACCTATAAAATATTGGGGGGTGTAGGATTATAAATATAGGAGGATTTTGCACTTGGGTTAGTAGTACTGATAGGCAATGCATTATGGGAGGGTTTATGCTATAAGGAAATTGTGGATTGTGAACACGAAGAGGTTCATTCTCAATCAGAAGGCCTCGGCCCTACATCAAAGATGGGCATATTGACATTCATTGACATATTTTAAGTTTCAAATACTGTACAATGTTTAAGGTTAGTATTTATCATTTTTAAGAATCTCTAATTTAATTGCTTGTATAATTTAAAAACTGTCGGTCCCACATTGGATAAGAATGCATCAACCATATTGATTACCAACAAAATTGGAAAAAGAAGTTAATTTTGACCATCATAACAGAACTTGATTTGTGTTATAAATATTTCTTAATATAGCAAAATATATTTAGAAATTTTCTCTAAATTCAGACTTTTATAAATTGAGCCATATTTTTAAAGCAAGGACAGTTAGCTGTTAACCTTCAGTGACTTTATTTCCAAGGCAAAAAATTTTCAAAAATCCTCATTTTCCGGTACTAAATTAGATTTCTAGGAGCCGTGGTTTGAGCTCTGACTCTTCACGCATTCTATATATTTTGAGACAATTGGATTTTTACTTCCAGTGATCTGTGTCATTCAGAATAAGAACATTAATATTTAGCAACAATGGCTTCTTGAGAAATCCAAAAGAGAAAAAAATCTTTACATAGCCTTTCTTTAACCATTAAATGCCCCTGGTTCTGATGTCTCTTCCCTGGCCCTCAGAAGCTATTGTATTTGTTTTCCTATAGGATTACCCCAGTTTTTAACACACTTGAGAACCACATTATTCATAGATGCTTATTAGGACTTCTAGTGTAAAGGAGACTGTAATTTTAATTGAATGTAGACTTTCCCTTTTCAGGTAGAGGTGCAGTAAGCTTCTTTTTCTTTTTTAAGAGATGGGGTCTTCCTATATTGCCCAGGCTAGACTTAGACTCCTAGCCTCAAGCAATCCTCCTGCCTCAGCCTCCCAAGTAGCTCCCAAGTAGCTGGGACTACAGACACCTACCACAGTGCCTGGCTAGAAAGCTTCTTTTTCTTTCATTACCAAAAGTCATATTCCCAAAATCAAGGGATTTGAAATAAAACTGTCATAAAAATCACTACAGGTAAAATCAAATTAAAGTATGTAACACTTCAAATACATGGTTGAAACCTTATGTGGCATTCATATTGAATAATAAGCAAAATATTAGAATTGTAGTACATTGTCTTGTGTACAGAAAGAAGAATTTGGAGTGATAGTGGCTGTGAAAAAATTAGACTTGAAATCAGTATTTTGTGTAGAAGGCATTCAGGAAATTGGATGATGTTGATTATGTTTACATCAGTCTGCCTTTTAAAAAACACACAAGAGCTGTCACTTTACTTATTAGGAGAAAAATAAGGCATTTGTCTCTGAATCATTTAAAACTTTGTAGCACTAGAAAAAATAAACCCAAATTAAATTCATTAGATCTGAATTAATATATGAGGAAGGCAAATGTTTAGCAAAATGTAATGTAATTTTAGGCTGCCTTATTTAAGAAATGGAACTCTGTTTCCTACACACAAATGGATTATATGCAAATGGTTGCATAACTTATTTATCTTTGTTTTAAACTGCTCTGCACATCCTAAAACAATTTTGCAATCAGAATTATCAGCCCACTAAGCAGCAAGGAGTTTGTTTTGTTAATTGCTCTAGTTAACCCTAATTACTGTGGGGTGGAGTGGCTGTGTAGGGGAGCAAGGCCCTAGGACTGGCAGGAGGACATTTTAGGAAGAAGTCCAGGGCCAGGGTGTACAGATGGCTGAGTGGACAAAAGCACACCCCACAAGAACTGTGTAAATCACTTTTGCTTGGAAAATCTATTACATTTGTTTTTAGTAATCTATTACGAAGTGTTTTTGAACTTATTTTCAAGTGCTGTTGTCAGAGGGAGGTTCTTCACTTTTCCCATAAGCATGCACATTTTTATGTTTGTGGCTCTGCTCTGGAACATTTTTTAAGTTCCATAAACAAGGGCTGAGCAGCAGTATACTTTCTCTAGAAAGAGAAAGTATCTTCAGAGCCTACTGCAATGCTTCATTCACAGGTGGGACCTGAAAAACATTTTTGAGCCATTGATTTAGCACACATTAATCAACCATCTAACACATGCCAGGCACTGTGCTAAGGGCTGGGTTTTCAAAGATGCCCTTGATTGCTTATAGCCCAATGGACACAAAAACAGATCTTGTTCAGTAGGGTGGATTCACTGGTAAAGCATGAGCAAAAAAGTGGTTCTAGATGAGGAAATGGAGCCCAAGGCCCCTGAGGTACAGTCTGTCCTGGAAGCCAGGTATCTCGGGCTGTGCCTACCTCTGTTACCATGACCTGGCAACTCTGGAGCATTAACGTACTTCAACAATCCAGTACTATATTTGGACTTCTGTGCTGTATCCGCTTGTTGGGTCTTCTGAAATTAAAGATGTTTCCAAGAATGTCCAAAATCATATGAATGTGTGTAAGTTTAATATGCATAACAATTTGAAGAATAATTTCACAGGCTGTGTGTTCATTTGTAATGGCATTTTGGAAAACCTTTTGTCTTCTAAAGAATGGAGGAACATTGTTACCAGAGAAACCTTTTTTAGAGTCTGGCAGAACCTTTTCATATTAATGTAAACTAGTTGTTAATGAAATAGAGGGCAATAAGGAAATGAATCTTTGATTTGTTTAAATAGATTCTGGGCAGAGTCAAGACGAATTGGTGTCACTTGTCTGATGAGGGGAAAGCTTTGGGAGAACACTGAGTTAAGCAGTGAGGTACCTGTGATGAGTTCTTTCTTGCTGAGTAAATGTGTTTACTTTTTTCACTGGTATTTATACTAGTTAATGTGTTGCTCCAGATAAATCTACTTCCTGAGTCCATCTTTCAGCTCATCCTCCTCTCTTTGGAGCTGACAAATGGTTTGAGTTTGACACAGTTTATCAGCTGAGCCCCTGCTGGGTGCTGCCTACAGTTTGCTCAGACTGCTATAGAGAAAAAGTGAGCTATCTGCAATATTTTGGTCAGTGTCCCTCTGTTTAGAGGAGGGCGCATTGCTCTGGGACAGATTCAAATGTCTGTGAGGAGTTTTACCTCCTGTAGCATGTAAGTTTTCAGCCCCAAATGAGCTCTTGATCATTTCCTGGTAGGGTCACTATAAAATTGAATCAAATGGTACACAATTTTCAATTGTATCAGAAGGGCAAAACTAAACCTGTTAGATGTGCGCTATCATACCTCTGACGAAAAAGGGCTCTGAAAGTGCGTTACATTTGTGGAGCACTGAAAAAGCCTGTTCCCCCAAATGACTGCAATCCCAGAGATTGCTGCTTTTGGTGGGGGCAAGACAGCAGGTAGATGCCTTCTTTGTGTAGTATCAATGCTTCTCAATTTAACATTCCTTCGCATTAAAGCGAAGGTGATAAACTTGAGCTAAACAGCATGAGGGCCTTGAGTGGGTCACTTGTGGTCTCTGGAATTTGAAGTTTTATTTTTTAAACGTTTTATTATAATACATTAAGAAAAACTAAAGAGAATAGTATAATGTACCTTATACCCAGTTCAACAATTATCAGCTTAAGACCCTGGGTAATTTCATCTGTACTCCAACTCCTAGCCCTGATGATTTTGAAGCAAATGCCAAAAAGCATATAATTTCATCTGCAAATATTTCAGTATGTATATCTGAAAAACAAGGATTTCTTTAAAAAAAAAAAACCAACAGCACATGAGTCTTGATTGTTGGAATTACTGTTAATTCCAAAGCTGTATATTTTTAGGACAGATTATTATATACTCTTTAGGCTACTAAGTAGGGAAGAGTCAGAAGAGATGTCTCTATAAAGATTTCTTTAGCATTAAAAATATACCCCAGGGCCAAGATTGCATTGCAAAAATGATTTTGCTCCTTTCATGAATTCTAGAAGATTCTGGAAGGAGAGCATGCACACGCAGGCAGGCACTAAACTGGCATTTAAAGCTCTGTTGTTTAGATAGAATTACATCCTTTGGGGTGTTGGGTGAGAATGAACACTTTACTCTGCCTAGCTGCTGGTGGCAGTGTAATTAGTGAGATGTCAGCTACAAATAGAGTCACTGAGGCATGTACTCCACACACATAAGCACATGCAGATTTGGCAGCTAGCAGTGATCTAGCAGTTGGATTCTAAGTGTGCCTCATGCCACTTGTTGAGCCTAATGAAAAGTTCAGTTTAATCACTGATGTGCCTATGCCAGTGGGCATGATTAGCTGTTAGCAATTAGTGAACTGTCTGAGGCCCCGTAGTTACTGATTTGGATGCAGCCGTCTGTTCCACAGCTCCCCAACCCCCGACCTCCATCCTTCTCTTCCCCTCAATCTATGAGGAAGAGGTGAGAAGTAAAAGGAAAAAAGGTCCAGATGGGAAGAAAAGAAAGCTGAAAAGATACTGTAGGAAGTAGGTCAGGACTTTGGAGATTAGAGTAGCTTGCTTCATCCCTGAATGCGGGAGGCAGGGACAAGTAGCATACAATTAGGAGGAATTAGAACAGCAACAAGTAGCTTGGATTTATCAGCTTTAATTGTCTATTGTCAGGACAGAGCTCTCCTCCTGAGGATCATGGTGGCAGTCTACATCCTAATACTTTTAATGGACCTCCATTGTGGGATTATCTCTCCTAAACACAGTGCCTGTTCTTTTAAAAGGAGCTGTTGGGGAGCCTGCCTGGAAAACACCGAGCTGTTGCTTTCTCTGGGATTGGCCCCATTCTAGGGTAATGCTGTGTTGCCCTTTAGTCCCCAGAGGCGCCCCTTAAGGGGGAAGATGCCTATTGAACATTAACTTCTCTGCCCTGCTTCCCCGGTGTGTACTTTGAGGAAACAATGGGCTGTAGATGGAGACCAGATAAGTCAGGGCTGATGGCTTCAGAATCTCCACACTATCTTCATGTTAAAAGGCTTCCCAGCTTATTCTTAGTCAACATTAGAGAGTTTTTCAAAAGATAAGGTGTCTATCAAATGAGGTTTGTTATTGTATTGCCTCTGCCTTCTCTTTTCCTCCTCCACCCCTCCAACCCTCAGGTGGAGAAGTAGGCATTTGAGGGACAGTCACCTTCCTCCAAACCCAGGCACTAAATTAGGTGGGTTGAATTTGTTTTAGTGTCACCACAACTTTAACATTTAAAAGGTTCTACAATAGGTGCACCCCTACTTCCCCCTTTCCAAGCCCACCTGTACCTTAGGCCCAGCAGGTGCTCAGTAATACCTGGGATCCAGTACAGAACTCTGGGCCTTCGGCTGGGTTTGCTCTGTCTGAGCAGCGGCCTTGCCTGTGGGGTGACATCTCCGGGTGCATAGTTGTCTGTAAGGTCCAGTTACCAAAAGGAAGGCTGGGAGAGATGCCCTTTCTGCTTCCTGACCTCTGGTCCTCAGTTTCCCAGGACCAGAGCCTGCCGCTCCTTCTGAGCCTCTTTTCACCTTTGTTTTTAAGCCAACTGGCCCCTCTCTAATCTTCCTCTAGGAAAACCTCCTATCTCCGACTTCCTTTTCTGTTTCCGCCATGGGTCCTCCCCTCTTCCATCAGGGCCTCTCCTCCCACGCAAGGTGAGAGAAGCAAACATTCAGCCCACGGTCTTGCTTTCTCATTTGTGTGGAAGCTACTCTTCTTCTCCCCCAAATGAAGAGAAGAGAAAAGAGAAGAGTTTCAGAATGAACGCCTTTCCTGTTGCTCTCTGTCTTCCTTTGCAAACAGTCTATGTTTTGCCTTCTGTTAGTTAGTTCAGGTTTATTCCTTTTTCCTACCAATTGTAAGATTAGTCAATATCTTCTGGGCTCAGAAATAATCTTTCTCCCCATGTCCTTTCCCACAGACTTTTCAGAAATTAAAATCCCTCTCATGTCTGAATATTCACTATAATAAAAACATAATTGGGGGAAAAACAAATATTGGAAACTCACCTTGATTTCCCCACAAATCATATGGGAAATTATTATTGCTATTGTTATTTATTAAGTTGGATGTCGAACCAAATGGATAATTTAAAAATATATAAATGATTAGATAATAGCACAACTGTCTGTCTGAAGGGAGGGCCAAAAAAGATACTTAGGTGTGATGACTCCGTAAATACTCTTTAGCCTCAGACATCATGTTGGTTTTATAAAGTCCTCTGGGTAGCACTTATCATATCTTCATTCCTAGGGAGGGAAGGGAGCTCTGCCTTTGTTCTTCAATTTACTTAATTTTTGTTTCCCTTATGTAAGAAGTCAAAACATTGACCTCATTTCAAAACATCCGACAGCCCCGATGATCACCACCCCAAAGTTTAGGCCCTGAATGTGTTTGTCAAAAGTTTTGGGGAGGTGAGCTGAGTCATGAGAAGGAAGCTTGTGCTATTTTTAAATTGATTTAACACATCACTGAAACATATCATACACATCTTATACCAATGACACACACACGCTGCATTGTAACATAGCATGTGTCATACATACATTCTCTCTCACTCATATACACACACTTGCTCTTCTTGTCTGGCTTTTTAAAAGGAAGACAGCCGGAAAGCCAAGCTCAGTGATTTGAGTTGAAAAGGCTTTTAAAGTTTAAAAACCAAGTGTCCCTCTAATTCTCAGCCTGGCTTTGAGACATGTGGGAGGGCTTCAAAGCCTCAGTGTCCCTCTTTTAGGCTCCGGCTTACAGTTGGTCCCCAAATGTTTACCAGCATGAAGATGCCTAACTTAACAGGAAGTGGGAAATGGGTGTGGGGGTGAGGGTGGGGGGGGGTAGGGAGTGGGGAGAAGAGGGTGGGGGGGTGTTCTCTTGATGTGGTTAGCCTGTCATTGACCTTGTTTGGGCATAGCAGGAGTTGAATTAGAAAATGAAAACATGCTTCATCTTGGGTACATTTCATCCCATCTTTTACTTTCCTTAGGGGAAAAAAAAATGTTTTTCCCAAGTAGAGTTCAGGTCTCCAGATTTGGTACTTAATTTCCCTTCATTCTACAATAGTCCTTTCACTATAGAGTCATTTGGTCCCCTACATTGCAATTCCCAACCCACCCAAGGACTGGGAGAGAAAAAAACTGGCCCGGTAGCTGAAACCAAATTAACATCAGCTTGTTGAGCTGTTGTGATAGTGCCATCAAAGGGAACAGATGAGGATTTCTGAGAACAGAGCTGTTTGGATCATTCATGCTTTGCTGCCATTGCGAACACTCTTAATGAGAGAACTCTGCCTGAGAAATGCTGATTAATAAAGATAACTGAGGTTCTTTTTGGCTTTCTAACAGGGAGGGAAATAATATAGTGACTAAAAATGCACCAAGTTATTACTTAGAAACAAACATTTTGAGACAGAAGATTCCAGACAGTGGCAGCCTCAGATAGTTCTCTCTGCACAGCTGTATCGCTGCCAGTGTCTCCCAGCTTTAGTTAGCATTAAAAATGGGCACTGCTTGGATCTTCTGGAAGGACAGAGTGAAGTTCAGAAGTCAGTCCCTTTTCTTCCTCCTTGACTGTTTTGTGCTGGACAATACCTAAATATTATAATATGAACAGGTCTTTTCCTAATATGGAACATACTTCATTTCTTTTATTCCTTCTTCCTTTTTTGTGTCTTGTACTTTAAATGATATTATGCCTATCCTTGACTACTATAATCATAGTCAGAAGTTGGTCTGGAGGTTTTTTTCTATCACTTTGAGACAAGAAGCGAACATTTGAAGGATTTCATATTCCAACACTCTGTGTCTCAAAATTTACTTTCCTGAAGTTCCACCCGTGGCCTTGTCCAGCTCAGCTGGAACACCTGGAACTAATTTTAGGGTTGCCTGGCTAAGCCCCACACTGGTATTTGAAGTTTGCGTCCTCCTTACACTCAAGCCCATTTCACCATCTCTGAAGGTGAGTGCAGGCTGATATTAATTAACAGTGAGTTGATTCACTGGCATCTTCCAGTCATTAAAGCAAATATTTGGCTTAAAATAGCCATCTTCCCACCTCAAATATCAAACTTTTTGCCTATTCCCTTACTCCATCATGGCTGACTCACCAGCACTTGCATGATGGTATATGTGGCCTAAGAGCAGAGTTTGATTCTAAGAGGGAAGTGAAATGTTCTTTAACATCTGCAAGTGAGACTGAATAGCAGGCCAGCCTTCAGTATGACTACATTGTTTTTCTGTCCAGTGGCGCTGACTCAGCATCAGTTAATAAACCCTCTCGAGAAGGCTGGATTTCTCTTATTTAATTATCATCTTGGAGCTTTCTGAGAACTCTTAGGAATTGTTCATTCAGTTTTATACTCCTAGCATATCTGCATTCTAAAAGTCCTGTTTCCTCTTGGTGCTAGCGTCCCCTCTGGCACAGCATAGCAATAACAGGTGGACCAAGCAGCAAGCAGGGAGTATGTGCTACTTATGTCCCCTAGTGGGAATTTAATTGTTCTGTACTACAGACAGTGTGGAAGAAAACTATTTCCTCCTCTCCCCCCCAAAAAAAATTCCAGAAATTTTCTAAAAGAGGGAAAAGACATATTTTAAATATAAACAGACATATTTTTAGGATTCAGTTGGGCTTTTGTTTTGCTTTGTTTCATTTCTTCCTGTAAACAAATATTCAAATACCCATTTCATTGTATGAGACTATGTTTGTATCATTAGGTTGAGACTGTGTGTGTATGTGGGGGTGTGTGTGTATGCACACGTGTATTTAAAATGTTAGAAAAGACATTGCAGCTTAAGGTCGAAGGAGGGATGATTAAAAAAAAAAACGACTACCTATGGTGAGGCAAGCAGGAAAAGTGGAAGACTTGCATTTCAGTGATCTAAATAGTAATTGAAAAGGGGTGTTTGCTATAAACGGACCCTTTGCATCATTGTTTCTCTGAATTAAAGGACTCCTTGCTGAAGGCACAAGAGCATTGAAGGAAGTAAAGCATCTGGTTTGTTTTGTAATGAGAAGCAGGAATGCAAGGTCCACGCTCTTAATAATAAACAAACAGGACATTGTATGCCATCATCACAGGATGTCCTTCCTTCAACAGAGGACTGACTGGGGCTGGAGGAAAAGCCGGCCCGGCTCAGAACGAGCCCCACTAATTACTGCCTCCGACTGCTTTCTACTTGCAGTGATCAGTTCAATATTCCCCTTAACTGTGAAGCGATTGATGCTCTACATTTTACTTACACTCCTGGGAAGTTTGCCTGCGGGTTTCGGGAGAAGAGGAAAGGAAAACAAAAATTAATCTGTAGGATTATAGCTTTTTTCTATTTCCCTGTTTACTAAATAGTTGAAAAGATGAAAGTTAGTTCTGCCAAATTTGAATGTATTTCAGTTAGCAGGAGAAATGTAATCTTACAAATTTTGGGGGGAAACGTGTATTTCATACGCAATAGCTTGAGTACTAGCCAGCTCCATTTTATTCCATTAGATGCATAAGCAATTTAACTTGCTCTTTTCAAGTAAGTTTTGTGTATTCTGTAACTGGCGATTTGAGCTGAGAAACTACAAAATGTTCAGGTAATTTTAAAGTTTCCCTAATTTAAGGAATGTGCGCCCCCTGATTCTGCCGCGTCTGGAAGGAGGGCGACCTGGAGTATTTAGAATACAATACAGGCCAAGTAGACGTTGAGGTTAAGTGCCTGCAAAGGGAAGTGAGAAGATTCCAAGTAAATGTTGAAATTCACAGGCGAAGAGAGGAAGCTCTCGGCGGCTCGCGATCTCTGGGGGAAAGCCCTGGGCTCGGCTCGCAGGTGTGGCCACGCCCCCACTTCAGGCGGCTGAGTGGCTAATGAAATGTGCAGCAGGGAGGGGAAAAAAGCCGCGGTCTGGTAAGTGCTGCCGTGACACTCGGCCCTCCAGTGTTGCGGAGAGGCAAGAGCAGCGCGCGGCACCTGTCCGCTCAGACCCGGGACGCGGGCGCCCGGGCGGCAGTCCGCGGAGAAGGAGGGACCGCCGAGGTGCGCGTCACTGCTGCTCAGCCCGGCCGGGGGACGCGGGGAGAATGGGGACTGGGTAGAGATGAGCGAGACTTATTTCAGATGTTGGATATTTGCTTGGAAAAACGTGTGGGTACGACCTTGGTAAGGAACTTGATTTTATTCTGAAATTAATCTGAAAACTTTCTTTTCTTTTCTTCTTTTTTTGCTAACGTAGTGGCAGTAGAAACAAGAAATGCTTCTGCTTTAGGGCACTTAGTGCTGTCAAACATTTATAAGACTTTTTCCTTATGAATCATTAACCCTTTCAGTTCTAGACATAATTGTCGATTCACTGAAATTTCAGTAGTGGTTACTGCTCACACCCACCAAAGTAACCATTCCGGGGTGGCTTAAGTTTTCAATTTTATTTTATTTTAACATGTATTTGGCATCATGACTGTACATGTTGGAACTTAATAAAAATAAGCAAGTTTGTTTAAACTGTAACTAAGGGAAAGACAACTTTGCATCCGACCTTTTTTTTTTACAAAGGAGCATCATATTTAGAGAGGTGGGAGAGCGTGAAAGGTACCTTGAAGGACTTCCACAGAGCGTTATGTTTACATTTTAACAAGTACACGTTCTTACATGGAAATGATACCCATATGCCTAATTTTTATCAAACATGTCTATTTGGGAAAACATTGCAAAAGTTGCTTCCCTTTTGCCTTTGGAAAACACTTTTTCTGAGTGTGAAGGAGAATTTTCTGGAATATCCTTATCAATTTACAAGTGGAAGCGGAGTTTGTCCTCCAAGTCTTCTATATTTGTTACAACTTTAATTACAGTAAACTGTAGTACATCAGTGACTTCTGGGAATTCGTATACTTTCAGATTTAAATGGAAAGTGCTATTTGTAGCTGAGGGCTCCTAAAGGAATTCTCTCCAGGGAATTTTATTGAACAGTTTTACGTTTTGTTTTGGCGTTTTCAATTTAGTGTGAGATGCCCACAAGTCCAAAGAAACTGCAGGGTGTTTTCCCCTTCACCCATTTTTCCTCCTTTCCTGTGGTCCAAATGATCTCTGAAAGGCTGTAGCTCAGACGCTGGCAAGATGCAACTCTTTTCGGTCTTACATTTGAGAGGATGAAAGAGAGAACATGCAGCAGAGGGGGGAGGCAGTTGTTTTGAAAGTTGTTTTGCGTTGGGAGCTGGTGGGAAAGTTCAGTCTTCCCCATTTGGAAAAGGCAGGCTGGGTTCCGCTCCTGCACCACACGCGCTTTCCATTTTTAGCTTCATTCAGAGGCAGACAGAGCTCCTTCCTCTTCCTCTCCTTGTTTGTGACACTTTTCTGAGGCAGCTTTTCCACAGTGCTGAGGGTCTGACGGCCATGACCCCAGGCGTTCTGGGACACAGGACTGTTTGCCCACAACATTTTTCTGCCGTGAGAGGTAAAGCCAGGGATTGTTCAGAGGTGCTTTTTTTTTCCTTTTCCCCCCAGTGAGGTTGCCACATTTTTTTTGTTTTTTTTTGACTAAGGGTAGCATTTAAAAACTTTGCTTCTTCAAGGCAATTTACTTTATACGGCTTTTTGGCTCTTACTCAACTGTACCAAGCACTCTGCATCTGCTTTTAAAGTCTTCAGACTACTGTATTAGTCATAGCCTCTCGGAGGGAGCCACAGGAACAGCAGGACAATGGGGATTAAAGGCCTTTCCCTTCTCTTCCAGGCTGCCCCCAGTGTAGCTCCAGTGCTGTGAGGTTTCAAGGGTTGGCAGAGGAGACAGAGGGGACCATGAAAATGGACATGGAGGATGCGGATATGACTCTGTGGACAGAGGCTGAGTTTGAAGAGAAGTGTACATACATTGTGAACGACCACCCCTGGGATTCTGGCACTGATGGAGGGACTTCAGTTCAAGCAGAGGCATCCTTACCAAGGAATCTGCTTTTCAAATATGCCACAAACAACAAAGAGGTAAGCCTCTGGTTTATTGCTGACGAAGATTGGCACCTGGCACCAAATCTCCCTACTTGCCCTTGAGGCCTCCCATATCTCTGAGAATCTCTGGGAATCTGTAAGTATCAGTAAATAACTCACCTCTCCATTCTCTTCGCTCTTGGCTTTCTCTCTCCCCAAGTCAGTTCCTTCTCATTTCCTCCAGCCTTCAACTGTTCCATACTAATTAGTAAACAGTTAAATCTTTTGGCAAATTGACATGTCTTGGAAAAGCCAGCTTGCAGCATGGGGTGGGTAAAATTGTCAGTGGGCTTTGAGAAAGCTCTGGACCCACTGGCCCTAGTCTCATTGTTATACAGTATCTTTTGAGGGAGAAAACTTTTTCTTAGAAAAAAGTTTTTAATGTTTCTTTTGTCTCCCTTCGGTAATTAGATGGCTTTATTCTTTTTAACGAGCCAGCTTTATTAGCTGGGTTTCTAAAATTATTCTCAAAACCTTGACGTGTTTATGAACTGAAGTGCTGGTATATAAACCGAGAAGAGGGTCATGTTAAAGTGTCCTCTGCCCGAATGACTTCAGAGGTAACCACTGTTTATCTGCAGCAGCTCCTTTGCTCTGGCTGGGTTGGCAGGCCGATTCCTTATTGGCCTCTGAAGTGGGTACACTCTTTGTTGTTTCAAAGGGGCTGAAAACCCAAACTTGGAATGAGCAACTGATTTGTGTTTACCCTTTTATATAAAGATTATAGCTAGGCGTGATGTTTAGCTGTGAAATAACTTGCAGAACCACCTCTTGTTTTGAGAATTTGGCTACTGCAGTTGCTCTCACTAGTCTATTGCTGTGTTGAGTTGAATGAACCCCTCAGCGGACTTCCCACCACGATCATTCCCACAGAGCACTGTCAATTCTATTACTGCCTTCAGAAAGTAGTGAAAAGGCAATCATTTGCTGTAGGAATCCAGAATTTGCTACTGGGACTATTCATTACAGCCATTTCAAATCACTTTCCCCCTTCCCTAAGGAATAGTATTTGAAGGAATCTGGGAGCCTGTTTGGGAAACACTTTGTCTCTTTCCTGTTTGTGTGTCTGAGTCCAATGTTTCTGGTAAGGGGGAGACACAGCTGTCTAAAATTAAATAGAGCAACTCTGCTCAATCTTTTTTTTTTTTCCCCCCACTGCTGGGAGAATGGAGGAAGATTTTACAAAAAGCTAAATTTAAATTGTGGCTGTGCATGAACAGTACCAAAAAATCTAACCTCAGAGGTTGGCCTTAATTATAACTCTTCCTGAGAGTAATGCTTTTCTCAATAGAAAGTCTCTTAAAATGTGGCCCTTGGAATCAATATAGGATTTGTTTGGGTATTTAAGGTTTGGCTGTGGCTTTAAAAGGTGTTGTGTGTTTTTTTCCCATGTCAGATTTGACCAAGTATTGGTCTGTTCCCAAGGTTCATTTGTGCCATGTTGCCCTGTCCAGTCCTTTGGGACTCAAATAAAGATCTCCACTCTGTGGGTCTTTGCCTCTTAATTCTTTAATGTTCTCGTTCTCAGATCAGCTCTTCGCTTAAGTTTTTCAATTTCCGTCATTCTACTTAAAATCATAGCTAAGTCAAGTAATGCTCTTAGATCATTTAGTTCAAGGTTCAGAAAGATAGTCACTTACCCAAAGGCATCTGGGTAAAACCAGACCCAGGCCTTGGAGCAAAGTTCTTCTGACTTCTCCAGCAAATACTTCTAGATTATGCTACACTGGCCCCTCTTGGTGTCACTGTGGTTTTATTTATCATCTTAACATATTTCAGACCGATCTTTTATTAAGCTATCTTTTTCCCCTCTGAACGTATAACTTCTTATTTCCGTATGTTAAGCAACCAAAAAACAGTGCGTGTGTTCCTAAAGAGGGTCTTCTTCAAAATTAACCTAGGAAGTTAGGTTTCTCTTATTTGTCGATATTTTATGTAACTAAAACACTTGAATAGGGGATAGTACATCTTCAGTTTCTAATCATAAAAGCAACCAGGCAATTAATTTGAATGTAGTACTGTCTTAAGCTTACTCTGGAATTTGTACCTATTTTTCCGTTTCTCTCTCCTTTGTTTTTGAACTTTGGGAAAGGACAGCTCCCTGTAGGTGGTGAAAGAGGGTGGTGCAGTTGAGCCATTGAGGCTAGGATAGCTGCAAACCAGTTCTGGGGCAGAAACATTGAGGATTGATGAAATGTTTGCATTATCATGATTCAGTTAGTTCTTTGTTCCGTGAGCCGTTGAAATAGGAAAAAAGCCTTTCTACATGTAGTTTTTATCTGACTGATTTATCTTGCCCTTCTTTAAATGTTTTCATTTAAATAGCAAAAGATGTTACATTATGTACTGTTGTGCTGACATACTGGGGAATTTTTTTTTAACAAGACCATTTTTCATTATGAATTTGTGCTATGTGTCAGCACCTTTTTGGTTTAAAAACAAAACATACAAACTATATTTCTGATCTTGACCTTCATTTTTAGATTTGGTTTAGAATCATTCTGCACCTTTAATGAGGCTGTTCTTACTTCCTATTTCCAGAACTAAAACCAGATATAGACATACTATTCAAAAAAAACTTTTTAAACTTATGGGTTATTCTTTTATGGGGATTTTCCCCTGTCCTCCTGAAATAATCTTTTATGACTACGTGACTACAGAAAAATCAATTTAAACATTTATATTTTAGAAGCAGTAGCCTGTAGCGTTTCTGGCCTCAGTTGAGGCTGCTTGCACTCAAGAGGCACTGTGGCTCTGTGAGTCTGACCGCCCAAAGTTGTGTGCTGATAAACATCAGACTGATTGTGAGGATTCACTCAGTGTCCACTTTGATTTAAGTCCATTATTAACTCAAGCCATCTGTAAAAAGTATCTCAACATAACATGCAATTCCCTCTTCATACTGTCTTTTATTTGGGAGATGATGTACCAAGGCATTACCATGTTTCCTCTAATATAAACATA
Source organism: Daubentonia madagascariensis (assembly GCA_023783475.1). NCBI lineage: Eukaryota > Metazoa > Chordata > Mammalia > Primates > Daubentoniidae > Daubentonia > Daubentonia madagascariensis. Next base: position 55,611,038 of record JAKFHU010001815.1, on the reverse strand, counting down.
ATGAAGGAGGAAACATTCCAAAAACACCTTCATTTGCTCCTTTTAAAAATGGGGTGAACTACAGGCTGAGGGTTTTGGTCCACTACCGAGTTCTAGTCCTCTCACTGCAAATATTCTTATAGTCAAAACAGAATTTTAATCAAATGAGTCGTTTTTATGGGGTGAGATTTGGGGAGGGAAAAGAAATAGTTAGTAATTGAAATGATCTTAATGTAATTTGGGGTGAGGTTGCTCAGACCACATTTAGACCTGAATAATATTTCTGCTTAATACCCACTGCTCTGTGTGTGTGTGCTTGTATATTCTCTAAAGAAGGGTTTTGCTTTTTTAAAAAACAAGACACAAAAAAACCCAAACGTATATTGTCCTTGCTATCAGAATTTCATTCAGCACCCCAGCTCAACACATCCCAAGCTGTAAAATCTCCTTCATTTTGTAAAATTGAAAAGAAGCCCTGTTTTTTGTCTGGAAGCTATGGACGTTGGGGTGTGTTCTGTAACTGAAGCCACTGGCAGAGACAGATCTGCCCAAGTGGCAGAGGGATGTGCACCACACATCAAGAGTTCCCGTGGGGGCAGATGAAGCAGGGAAGTATCGAAGCCCAGAGTCCTCCCACTGATGGGTTTATGGAAGGCACACAGTAGCCTGTCCCCAGCAGTAATTCTTTAGGACCCTGGTCAGTTCCAGGGAAGTTTCCTTCCTGACTTAGGTGAACACATTATTAGTCTTTTTAGCACTGTGGAGTTTAAGGCATATGCCAGGCTGCTCTGTAAATGATGTTTAAGCATGTTGTACACGATGGGTCAGGGAGACAGGGTTGGCTGAGATCCCACATCTGCAGCTTTCCAGGACCAGAGGGAGAGCTCTGACTTCGTTGTTCATTTCCCATTAAAAGCAACCCTGGTTCCTATTCCCCCTCCAGAGTACCTCGACAAGCACCATCATCTTAGAGGTTCAGCTTTTATGTCCTTTTTGAATAATGTCTCCAACATGGATTTGAGATGAAGGTGTTTATTATATATTAGAGTGCTGGACTTGGAGTGAATATAGGTGGTTTATAAGCTACAGGACTCCTTCCAAATTCTATGATTTTGTGTCTTTATTATCTATAGATGTAAGTTTATATGGACCCTATAGCTCTGAGTTTATCAGGAATTTAAAATATTAGGGCTGTGTCCCATTCTTAAAGATAATCTAATATTGAGGCCCTTTTAATTTGTCTGGGGCTTGAGGATTTTCATAGACCTCTCTTCCACCATAAGTCCTTCTCTTTTTAATTGTTCTCATGCCTTGTTCGTTGAATTGCATTTGTGAGGTTAGAGATGGCAAGAGCTACTTCCAATATTGCTTTGTATCTTCCCAGTGACTAAGTCCATAGTTGTGCTCAAATAGGTGTTGGGTGGCTTATGCCTTCTCTAAATTCCTTTGTAGGAACAAGATTCTAGTGACATCTTTTCAGCCACAAAAAAATGTTGTGTTTTCTTAGTGTAAGATTGATAGCTGAAAACCAAGAGGCCCATTCTGTAAAAGAATGGCAATTTAGAAGAAAAACCATGACCTCAATGTAATGCTACTTGTTGGTAATCTAGCTCTGACTCCCAAGACACTATCTGCAAGAGACTATAATTTAAAACAAAGTTGATGAACCAGTTGAGTGCCTTTCTTAAAATTACTGCTGTAAAGTGGGTATGTTGAAAATATCAACTGCTAATTATTGGCTCACCAACAAATGGCATTATTTGTTTTTCCTGTCTGTCATTTTAATATTATAGAATAATCACTCAAATATGAATGTCAAATGATTTGCATGTCGTACAGGTTAATTCCACGAATTTTCCAAATTAATTAGGTTCAATAATACGTCTAAAACAATGAGCCTCTGAATAAGTCTACTTAAGCTTTAAGTATATATTTTTATCTCGAGACTGCTGAGATATTCTGTCCCCAATTGTTGTGCTGCCAACAAATACCAATAATTATGAACTGTTATTAAAAGGGCAGATAGATGTAAATGAAGGCAGAGGAGGAGGATGAAATGAACATCTGCTTTTTTCAGCTCTGACAGAATTTCATAAAGAACCAAAAATAACACTCTTGTTTCAACTTGTGTTAGGTGTAGGAAATTTTCGTTTTTTCTCTTTTCAGTCTGAGTATGCTCCATTGACTTGTATATTGAATATTAAATTGTTTTAGAAAAAAACTTTGCAGATAAGAAATTTACGTGTGAAAGACTGGTCTGTCACAACTGTATAGATGTGCTTATTCCATATCCATTTAAAGAGAAGTTTAAATTCTTGATGAGATTCAATGAGAAACTGGTATATTTAATAACCAGAATCTTAGATTCCACTATGAACAATCTGTGAACATTTATTGATTCACATATTTGAGGCTACCATTTCAGGTACACAATTACACAGGAGCCACCAAGGATAATAAAAACCAGAAAATAAAAATCTTTTACCCTTCCCTCCCCTCTTGGTCCATTTCAGTAAGGTATTCAGTAAGTTATTTGTAGGCTGTTTTGAACAAGAAGAAAATAAAAATGGGAAAGCAAGAGAACAAAAACCAAAACAAAACTGTAACTGCCAAATATTGTAAAGGACGACTCACGGAGGAGTTCTTTTGAATAGTGATGAATTATTTCCTGATTCATGGTTGATGATTATTTTTAACCCCCCCCCCAAAAAAAGACATTTCTGATTAAAGAGGAACTGGCATAGTTAGAGTGTTTCTTTAGCAAGGCACCACAAAGTCAAAGTGTGTGATGCAGCCAGTCTGCAAAGGTCATTTCCTCAGATGTTAGTACCCACAGCTCTCCTCAGTATAAATGCTATTTCAAAGGAGGACTTTTGACCACTGTTGAGGAGAAGATGCTAAGAACAAAGTTACCTGAAAGATCTTTCTTCTATTAAAGAGAGCATACAAGCTATTTGAAAAAAAAAAACCCTCATCTGAAATGAAAAAAACATAATGCGTTTGGTTTCTGGTTCCTTAGGCCACTGTGGAACAACCAAAGAGCATTATTTTGGTTTTTGAGGTTAAAACGGCTTTATTCCCCTCAAGCACACCGTGTTATGGTTTGAGGGAGAATGAGAAAGAGAAAACTAGGAACAGGCTGAAATGGTCTAATCTTGACTATCTAGTTCTGCAGTATCTTATTCTCATTCTAAAACAGAATGGTTTTCCTCTCTATGCTGCCAGCATAAAAAGTAATAATAAAAATAAAGGACTTCTAGACTATTTTAATGCTTGGTTGAGTATTTGCTTATGATCTCAGACTTTTAAAAGATGGTCCTCCCCTACGGTGAAGCTTGTTGTTAATTATGTAGGTATCATTAATGTATGTTCTCCATATCAGAATTTTATCACTGTTGGTTGTATTACCACTTAACAATTCTATTCATTGAAATAAAAAGATGAGTTAACATTTTACAATTAAAGTAATTGTTTCATGTGATGTACCCTCTTCAGGTTATTGGAGTGGTGAGTAAAGAATACATACCAAAGGGAACACGTTTTGGACCCCTAGTAGGTGAAATCTACACCAATGATACAGTTCCCAAGAATGCCAACAGGAAATACTTTTGGCGGGTAAGTAAAGAAGATTTTTCCAGGCTCATTTAGTATTAGAAAAAAATGGAGCTAGAAGAATTGGGTCATTTCCTTTCTCTACCTGTGCTGAGAAATGCTGAGGCTCACCCACCAGTGTCCTGGGTCCCCATGGACACAGGGAATTCAGAGCAAATGTGATGAAACTGGTTAAATATTTGGCCCTGGAAATACAGCCTGTAGGTGGTTAGTGATGGAGATATGGACTATATGTGAATCTTGATTTAGGAACTCATTAGAACTTTGTGATGAAAGGAAACAGTTTGCTGCTTGCTTCAAGGGTAGGTTCATTTGCATTTCTCTGCAAGGAAGTAGTAATGAGTCACCAAGCCTTAGATTTCACCCCTTCTTGATTTCTTGCTGAGTTAACTTTAACTGAAAGGAAGAGTTATCACAAATGAATTATCTTAAAAGTAAATGCCATTAGGGAAGGATGGGTGGAAGATGGGGCTGGGGAATGAATGAGGACCATAGGACTAGTCCTATTTAAGTGCATCTGCGCCATGAAACTAGTACATTTGACAGTATTAGGGAAAATGCTCACAATCATGTGAGATGATAAGCTTTCCTGTAACATCCAGCCAAAAGGTCTGGCCAGTACAATTTCCTTTGGAATATAAGGGTTAGAAAGGACCCCAGAAGTGAGCTAATTAGATGGAATCCTTGAGTAAAGAGTGAACAGAGAAAAGTCAGACTGCTTTCCTCATCCCATAGTTGTCTCTGGAATATTCAGTTTCCTCAGTTAGAAAATAAAGATATGTTTACTTAAATTTAATAAGCATTTTAATACATACTTACATAAAATGTGCATTATTTAAATTCTTTTTAAAAAACCAGCTGCCTGGTAACAACAAAAATTGTGTTATGCTTGCTTTGGCTGGTATTTTTGTCTAGAACACTTGTATTATTTGGACAAGTATCATAAAAGACTTCTGTTAGTGAATCACTCAGAAGCTATTTCTGAGAAACATTTCTTTTAATCCAGTAAGTTTTGTGCTTTTAGAAATCTATTTTACTATTATCCAAGCAAAGAGCAGTTATAGATTCACTAAGAATTGTGTGCTCAAAATTTTTATTTAATAATTACTCATGCTTAAAATATGTTTACCACGATTTATAAGGGAGAAAACGTGAGTGCATTTTTGCCTTTATTGCCAATAAATTCTTCTTGGAAGTGAGCTATAGAGGTGTATAATTCTTGGAGTCAACGGTCTGAATGAAGACAGTCCCGTATAAGTCTCATTAATGTGTGGTCATTTTGAAAAAAGGCAAGAAACACCTAAGAATCTCCCCTCACTGTCCCACTTCCCTGTTTCATTTAAAGATTCACTGTAAGTAACTGAAAGTCTTTCCTTGGGAGGATTTATTTGAATCACTCTTTCACATGCAGAGGATATTGTAGGAGATATCTTCCCACATGTTGTTAAAAGCATCCTGATTTTGCTGGCAGGAATATGAACATCTGTTGTGAGGAAAGAAAAAGTTTCATGCAAATTACCCAGTCAAAGAAAAGAAGGGATGTTCGCATTGAGAAACCAGTGACATTTCTTGTAACTGTACTATGAGTCAGCACATTTTTAATCTTCTTGATAATACATGGGAATGCAGTGGGGCAGTAGGGAACAGCGTTCGTCGGACGCATGCATTGTTTTATTTTCTCGTGGGGGTGTGTGTGTGTGTGTGACTTCATGGCATCTACATTTCTGCTTTTAAATGAGGATACAGTAAATTGTAGTCCGTGGAAGACTGACTGGAATCAACATACCCGCAGCTTTAGAAAGCAGTTTCCGCCCAGCGGAGAGTGCAACAGTGATGGAGCCCCATGTTCCTGGAAGTTTGCACATCAGAGTAAACAAACTTGAAAACCCCTCTTGATAGCAGAATTCACCCAGCCTTGTTCCATTTTCTCTTAACAAAACACACCGCAAAAGCTCTCACAAGCTGCTTTGATGAAGCCACATGTATTTCCCCCTTCACAATTTACAGGAAGTTACTCTTAAATGAAAGTGATTCTGGTGTTTACTGCCTGTGTTAAAGGGACAGAGTTCCTTTTTATTTCTGATAACGTTTGAGCAAAATACAGAAACGATTTGTAGACTAACACAGTCAGTATGTGAGCAAGAATAAAGCAATAACCTGCTATCTTGTTAGTGCGAAATTTCTGCCATGAACAGTGCCCTACTCCTTGGAGACTACAGGTTTCAGATAACCAGGTATTGTATATGTATAAGGAAATTTCTTAAATCTGAAGTTCTTAAAAGGTGGTACCTCCTAAAAGAGGGAGAGAGAAACTTCTGTGGAAGGATCAGGAGTTAGTAGTTTCAGTAAGAGTATATTTTTAAATTTTTTCCTGTTCTTTTCTTAACTCTGCCTTTTTACCAAGTGGTCTGAATGCATCTGTTAATCAGAAGTAGTGTCACTCTAGGACAGACTTTGAATTTGAATTCTTCATTTTGCATTGCCTTTAAGGAAGGACATACTTTCTTCCTGTTCTTTTTCCAAAAGCACACGCCTGTGGCTCTGAGTGTGGTGTTTCAGCCAACCTCCTCACAGATAAGAGGGCTCTCTCCTCCCTCCTTTGGCTTGAAAGAAAAGCACAAGGCTGAACATGTTTATCACGAGGAAAAGTGACTGCTCAGTAGACTGTCAATTCTGGCTGCCATCCCAGTGTTCACTTTGTTATGGCAGGTGAAGTTCACCTTTGCCCCACCCAGTGTTTCCACAAAGAGGCAAGGTTCCAAGTATTCATATGAACAAGTGTTACTGTAGGACTTGGAGGGTTGGGGGTGGAGGATGTTTGCATAGTTTAAGCCTTGGGCGGAGGTGTAGGAAATGGCAAGTACAGAGGCCTTAGAAGAAGTTGAGAGACTCAGTTTGACGTAGTCAGTCGCCTTGGTCTTCTATCCAGTGACTCAAAGCACTAAAAGTCATCATCATCGGAACTGAAGTTAGTAGCATTGCCCGTTTGCCATTCACTGCTGTAGCCAAAGTAGTACTCTGTGGTGGTTTAATCAGTTTGAGGCAGCTCCTTAAATGAAAATTTGTGTTTCATTCTTCTGTTATTTTTCCTGAACGTGAAAAGACGATAAAGCTGAAATGGAAAAGGTAACTGACAAAGTATGCCTTACCTGTTTCCACCCCTATTTCTGCTGATTCAAGACCACTCTGGATAAACTGATTTGATTCCCTTGCTAACTAGGCAATAGGGGATCAGAAATTACACACAGGACAGGCTGTGTTTATTCTGAGAGGTGCCGGGGAAGATTTCCGTTGCATTGGGGCTGACTTCCTTTTACATGCCTGTCTTCTCTTTTGGACAGATCTATTCCAGAGGGGAGCTTCACCACTTCATTGATGGCTTTAATGAGGAGAAAAGCAACTGGATGCGCTATGTGAACCCAGCGCACTCTGCCCGGGAGCAAAACCTGGCTGCGTGTCAGAACGGCATGAACATCTACTTCTACACCATTAAGCCCATCCCTGCCAACCAGGAACTTCTTGTGTGGTATTGTCGGGACTTTGCAGAAAGGCTTCACTACCCTTATCCCGGAGAGCTGACAATGATGAGTCTCAGTAAGTGGATTACAGAATAAAAAAATTAAAAATGCCAGTAATGTCAGTTCTGCCCCTATGAGCTAATGACATGTTGTTTAATTATATAGCTTCATCATCTGTTGGCCCACGTAGGAGGCTTAAACTAGGAACTAGGAAGAGGAAAAACATTTTTTTAAATCCCTATTCTCTATTATGAAACTCAATCATAAAAATATATATACTAAGAGCTGCTTAGAGTTTTTAATTCAGAAAGTTACAGGAAGAAATATACGTACACTTATAATTTATCCAAAAAGGGGTGGTTGGGAGTATAACAGGGATTGGGCCAGACATAATGAATATGCAAGGCATTGCCCTCGTTTGGTGGTGCTTTCTCGGTTCTTAGAATGTGCATCGAAATATTGTAGAGCTGTGCATTTGTGAATATAAAGTTATGGTGTGATATGGAACATTATGAGATTGTTGCTAGAAAAACTCTGTCATGATTTCTCAAATATTACTCTAAATGAACAACCCTAAAGATTTCGTATCTTAGCTTCCTTCCTTATGGTAAACTAATTATCTGATCTCCCCATCAGTGTTACACAGTAGCCGCCTGTCACTTTATCTTAACAGATTCTCAGTTCCTTAGGTTTATGCGCTTTTACTTTTTTTATTTGGTTAAAATTGCTGTCATGACCTCTCTCTGCAAAGGGCTACTTCATTTCAGTCATTCTCAGGTGATCTCTGTGAGCGATTTAAGAATTACCATGAAATTCTAACCTCTGTTGTGCCTATGGCTATGTGTTTGTGGTTAGACTGCTCAATTTTATAGCAGTTTTAAAAATTAGCTGCTTTTCATTTAAAAGTTAAAACTAAATGCTGAAATTTTTGTAACTTTTTGTTTTGATATCATTTCAAACTTCAAGGAAACGTTGTAAGAAAAATACAAAGAATTCCCAGTTACCCTTTCCCCAGATTCACCAATTGTTGCTAAGTTGTCCATTTGGTTTTATCTGAAAGCTAAATTGTTTTAGTTCACATTCTCCCCCTTGAGACAGTTGGACTAAATATTCATCTTAACATACATTGGAATTTTGACTTCAAATTTAGGACCAATTAACAAGCCAAGTACTTATCTTAGTCATTTATAATCTAACTGTACAGCTATTTGGAATTCATTCCATACTGTTCACTTTACTTGATCTCCCTTACGATCTCAAGACTGTATTTGCAGTTTTCTAAAATATCTGGGGCTATAAAAGCTTCAGGACCTCCCCCTTGGATCCTTTTTTAAGATTTGTGTTCATGGTCTTTGTACACATAGTGCACCCTTGAACTTCAGGAAAAGATCTTGGAAAGTTTGGAAGCAAACTGGCTTCCAGTTTAAACATGATATGGGTATAATCAGATCGTGACCAAAGGTGGCAGTTCTTTTCCCTCATCTCTCTCTTCGGTGCTCCCGGAGACTCTCTGTCATGTCCCTAGGGCCCAGCATCCCGGGAGGCACTCGACTATTTTGGCATCTGTATGTGCCAAGGCCAAGTGTTAAGGGCCTGGTGGTAGAGGACTCAAAGGCACGGTCACATTTTCATGGAACTTACATTCCAGCAGGGCATCTCATGGGAAGATGTGCTCCTTCCTAACTTTCTCAGCATAGTGAGCCACTTTCTCTTGAGGGTCTCCTTACATTTTTTGAGTTTAATCATTCACAGATTCAGAGAAAGTCTTTAATTTTTGTTTTTCTTTAAACGGTAAGTCCATTTGAGGTGACCCACCTTAATGACTTTGCACCAACCACAAAGAAACTTTTTCATGTGCTTCCCCCACCCTGTGCCAATCCAAAAAAGGTTTTAAAGGCCTGGCATTTTTATTCCCCAAGGAAAGGCTTTGCACGGTGTTTTAAGATTCAAGTGTTTACTCTTTGTGTTCAGAAACAAGTTTCATGTATACTGTGAAGTGACACCTTTGTTCCCTCAAATATCCCCTTTTTTTAATGCAGCATTTTTTCTAAATGGTGGTTTACCATGTTCAAGTACCCTTTCATTGTCCAATACTCATAGTAAAGAAGGAGAGTTAATAATAACCAGCCATATTAAAATAAGACTCCTGCTGCCGATTGTGAAACCAGTTGTCTTAGGTGTGGCAGCTGATGACTGAGACTCTGATCAGGAAAATTTCTACTGTTTCATCAGGCCTAACAGGTAGATTGTGTCTCCAAATGAGCTCTGGTGGGTTTCTGTGCTTAAAGCACAATAGAGGTTTGTGCCAGAATCTCTGTGAGGGCTTAAATGGCAGTGATGGTTCACTTGGTAGAATTCCGAGAAGAAGAAGGAATTTGAAGCAAACCGAAGTAAAGAAAAGTAGGTAGCCAGAAATCACAAATTGGCATTTTTCTAAAAACAAAACAAACAAAAAAAGGAGTAAAAGAACTACTATGTTAAACCCTTCCCCTCCCAATTTTGGGGGTATTTTTTTCTATCTAACTAACCCATCTAGAAAACAGTTGACCAAATTATAGACTTCTAAATGTTAATCTGCTTTCTCAGTTTCAGTTGAAAACAGACTATGTTTTGCCTACTGCAGAACTTCTAGGTTCTTTCTTGTAGTCTTGGGGTTCTTATTATAGATCGAAAATGTGAGTCGGCATAATTAAGCCATTCAGAGCCTTCAGAAGCTGTTCACTCTTGAAATGACTCTGTCCGCCTACAGCCATTTAAGATTTAAGAACAAAAACAGATCTTGATTTTCTTTTTCATGTTAACAAACTGCTGCTGAGTTGGAGAGTCAGAAATGACACCAGCTCCACTGATTACTCAGCTGCTGAAGGATGATTTTTTAAAATGTACCTTTACTGTATACAGACTTCACAACTTCCACCTGTAGAACATCTTAGGGAGACTAGTGTTTTGCTCTGGATAGTCCTTTAGAATAAGAAGTAAATCCATTTTTCTGAAGGCAATAGAGATGGCGAACATTTATTGTGGATTTACTATATGCTGGGCACCGTGCTAAGTATTCTGCTTAGAAAACTTAAAATTCTGATCTTATTGTTTGTTGGCCCAATCATTAACTTTATATCAGTACAATAATCAAATTATATTAAGGTGCTTAGGAGGAGTACTTCCCTGGCTAAATGTGAGGGCCAGTGCTATGGACGGACTGAAAACTTTCATGCTTGCAGCTTTAGTTTGTTGAATTTTAGAACCAAGGGAGTATTGAAGCCACTGGAAAAATTATGAGACTGCATGTAATTTGCTACATAAAAATGGCACAAAGTTATGAGGGTAAAGTTTCTATATTTTTATTTTATTAGGGTGGCATCTTTTTAAAAAATCATTATTAATTTGAGCCGGTGTGGGTGCTTCCAGATCATTCCTTTTCACCTTCATAAAATTCCTTCCTGTGGTTGTGAGATGCCTTGCCTATCAGTTTTTCCAGCTAAGTTGTCTCTCTTTTCCTTTACCATTTTAGCTTTAAAAAACAAAAGTGACAATTTGAACTTCCTGCCTGCTGGCCCTCACTGAAAGACTGATATTGGCCTGATAAGGAGATATTTATTTTGGTTTAGTGGCTTCAGAAATCCCTCTCCCTCAACAAGCTTTCCATCTCTGGCCCTGATCGGCATCTTTCCTGATAGCGCTGTTCCCAGTGTTTATTCTGGGGCTCTGGCTCGCCCAAGAGTTGCTGATAACAGCCAGCAGGAGATAACATTCTGCGAGGGGCCCTCAACCTGGAATCGAATCCCTCAAGGCTGTCAGCCTAGAGAATGGATTTGAAGGGTTCATTTCTGGAGTTTCACAGGGTTCATTTCTAGACCTATCAGATAGCAAGCCTGAAGTTCTTTCTCAATGAAGTCAAGCAGGGACATTTTTTAAGACGATGAAAGATACTTTTGCAAAGGCTTCAGCATGATCCCCGAACCTGCCAGGTCTCCTAATGCTGAGGCCAAGCATGCCACTGCCTCTGAAGGCACCTGCATGCACCCTCAGCTGACGCCTTCAGCCTACTCCTAGGGCAGGTGTCCTAGCTCAAGCGATTGCTCTCCGATAACCAGAACTCAAACTAAGTATCACATGTTTTACTTTTGGTTTCCAGGGAAGGCTGAGCAGGGAGTTTTCGGTTTTCCCTGCTCAGACCCGTGTTTTCCCAAAGGCACCATTTGTCCTGTCTGTTTGGGAGGTAGGGCTGGCAGTAGCAGAGGGAGTCTGCAACTGTCCTCATTGCTGCTGTTCTTAAATAGTATATTTACCAAGTAATAATACACAGTCTTTGGGAATAAATGCTTTCCTCTGTTTTCTTTGGTGCTCTAAGTAATTGAGCTGGCTCAGGAAGTACCTGTTGTGGTTTGGCAGAGGTGACTGTCACACCTTGTGATTCCAGGGGCCAGCACTGCTGGGAGCCTGGTTAGACCAGACAGAGCCTTGGTGAAATACTCGTGCTGTCTCTCTGCAAATTGTGGGTCAGGGCTGGCATCCGTGTCGCTAATCTTGGCATAGACAGTTTGAACAGGGTTTCATCAAATTCGTATTAAACAAGAATCAAGGTGAAAATTGATGACTGCTTATTACTTGAAATGAGTCTTAATGTTTCACATCTCATTTGTAGGGTGTGCTGATTTCCTTCAGGTAAACCATGAACATCAGAACGGCTTTTATTAACCTATGAGACTCCCCCACCCCAGTAATTTTCCACCCTGTTTTAATGGAAGCTCTCTTGTTCCAATTTGAACAGCACTTTTCTATCTTGAAGTCTGTACTGATGGAAACAAAATCATCCAGACAGTGCTGTTCGTTCTGGTGACGCTACCATTGCCCCTGTCATGCTGAGGAGGAGACTGAGCAGCACTTTGGAGAGAGTGGCCCAGAGCTCTCCAGAATGAGGGCATTAGGGCCAGATGCTTGGCGTTCACGCTGCCAGCTGGCACTCACGTTTTCTCAAGAAGTGTGAGCAACTTTGGCATTTTGATTCAATCCTCTCTAGCCCTCTGAGTAATTGCCCTTTCTTCTTTATTTCAGCACAAGCACAGAGCAATCCAAAGCAACAGAGCACTGAGAAAAATGAACTTTGCCCAAAGAATGTCCCAAAGAGAGAGTACAGCGTGAAAGAAATCCTAAAATTGGACTCCAACCCCTCCAAAGGAAAGGACTTCTATTCTTCTAACATTTCACCCCTCACTTCAGAAAAGGACATGGATGACTTTAGAAAAAATGGGAGCCCCGAAATGCCCTTCTACCCTCGGGTTGTTTATCCCATCCGGGCCCCTCTGCCTGAAGACTTTTTGAAAGCTTCCCTGCCCTATGGGATGGAGAGACCAACTTACATCACTCGCTCCTCCCTCCCATCCTCCACCACTCCAAGTCCCTCGGCAAGAAGCAGCCCTGACCAAAGCCTAAAAAGCGCCAGCCCTCACAGCAGCCCAGGGAACACGGTGTCCCCTGTGGCTCCCGGCTCTCAAGAACACCGAGACGCCTACACTTACTTGAACGCACCCTATGGCCCTGAAGGTTTGGGCTCCTACCCTGGATACGCACCCCTGCCCCACCTCCCACCGGCTTTCATCCCCTCTTACAATGCTCACTACCCCAAGTTCCCTTTGCCCCCCTATGTTATGAATTGTAATGGCCTGAGCACGGTGAGCAACATGAATGGCATCAACAACTTCAGCCTCTTCCCGAGGCTGTGCCCTGTCTACAGTAACCTCCTTGGAGGGGGCGGCCTGCCTCACCCCATGCTCAACCCTACTTCTCTCCCGAGTTCGCTGCCCTCGGATGGAGCTCGGAGGTTGCTGCAGCCAGAGCATCCCAGGGAGGTGCTTGTCCCGGCGCCGCACAGTGCCTTTTCCCTTACCGGGGCTGCTGCCAGCATGAAGGACAAGACCTGCAGCCCCACGAGCGGGTCTCCCACGGCAGGCACAGCTGCCACGGCAGAACACGTGGTGCAGCCCAAAGCTACCTCAGCAGTGATGGCAGCCCCCAGCAGCGACGAAGCCATGAATCTCATTAAAAACAAAAGAAACATGACCGGCTACAAGACGCTTCCCTACCCACTGAAGAAGCAGAATGGCAAGATTAAGTATGAATGCAACGTTTGCGCCAAGACTTTTGGCCAGCTCTCCAACCTGAAGGTAGGCCTGGGGCTGGTGGGTGGAGGGAGTAATTTGATGTCTGCTAGGGTCTGTGCTGTGAGTGCATACTCATGTGTGTACTTAGCTCACTTTCCTTAGGTCATAAATTGCATTTTCATCAGTATGAGACCCAGGCTGGGAATAAGAAGTATGGATTCTACTTTGCTTTTGCCACTGCCTAGCTCTATGGCTTTGGATAAGTTACTTTCCCTCTCCTGAGTTTCTTCTGAAAAATAAAAATATGGAGTTTGGGCTAGAAGATCAGTTTAAAGTCCCTGCTAGCCTGTGATTTTTGTCCTTTTAGCTCAAGCAAAAGAAAATGTTCTGAAAACACTGGGATTTATTTGTTCTGTTTAAGACTTTGTCTTGATGCTTTTCTTGAGCTGTTTGCATCATAAACACCTGAGTCTTTGAGCAGAAACGTTAGGTCTCAGAGCTGACTTGAGAGCAGAGCTAACATATGTGGCTTCTTCCCAGGTCCACCTGAGAGTGCACAGTGGAGAACGGCCTTTCAAATGTCAGACTTGCAACAAGGGCTTTACTCAGCTTGCCCACCTACAGAAACACTACCTGGTACACACAGGAGAAAAGCCACATGAATGCCAGGTGGGCAGTGTTTTCTGGGTAGAACTTTTGACCCTTATAGACAATATCTGTGCAGTTGCTTTCCCATGTCATGTAGCCTGTAGTTTAAACCAACACAAGAATTCAACCTTGGCACAGGCTGATGGCACCGTGGATCTCCCGGTGCTCTGTATCTGCTGACAAGCAGAAATGATGACACAGCCAGCTTCCAGTGGGTGGGAAAATAATGGGGGGAATAAACACCTCCTCGTGTGCAGCCCACATCCCTGAGGTTTGCTTAATACCACACCTTAGGTGCCACCTTGCCTCCCAGGTTGCTGGGCATTGGCTGTAAGCCTGTCCCTCCCATCGCCAACTCTTAATCTTCTGGTCTTCCTGTCTCCCTTCTCTACCCTGTCTCCCCCACCCCCAAACCCTGTAGGTCTGCCACAAGCGATTTAGCAGCACCAGCAATCTCAAGACCCACCTGCGACTCCACTCTGGAGAGAAACCTTACCAATGCAAGGTGTGCCCTGCCAAGTTCACCCAGTTTGTGCACCTGAAACTGCACAAGCGTCTACATACTCGGGAGCGGCCCCACAAGTGTACCCAGTGCCACAAGAGCTACATCCATCTCTGCAGCCTCAAGGTCCACCTGAAGGGGAACTGCCCTATGGCCCCAGCCGCTGGGCTGCCCTTGGAGGACCTGACTCGAATCAACGAAGAAATCGAGAAGTTTGACATCAGCGACAATGCTGACCGGCTCGATGACGTGGAGGACGACATCAATGTGACCTCTGTGGTGGAGAAAGAAATTCTGGCCGTGGTCAGAAAAGAGAAGGAAGAAACTGGCCTGAAAGTATCTTTGCAAAGAAACATGGGGAATGGACTCCTTTCCTCGGGGTGTAGCCTTTATGAGTCATCAGACCTGTCCCTCACGAAGCTGCCTCCCAGCCACCCACTACCTCTGGTACCTGTAAAGGTCAAACAAGAAACAGTAGAACCAATGGATCCTTAAGATTTTCAGACAAGTGTTTTGTTTCTTAAGTTATGACTTGGCGAGTCAGGGTGCCTGTAGCAAATTGCTTGTACATGATTCCAGTTCTGCAAAGCTCTCCTGACAGCAAGTGGTTTCCCCTCACCTCTCTGGAATTAAAGAAGGAACTCTAAAGTTACTGAAATCTCAGGGCATGAACAAAGAAAAGACTATATATATATATATATACACATATTATATATGCTTATTTACACCTATGTCTATATATTTGAACCTGTGTATTTTGAATATTTGTGTGGATATGTTTGCATAGCCTTCCCGTTACTAAGACTATTTCCTAGCCATAATTATTTTTTCAATGATAATCCTTCATAATTTATTATACAATTTATCATTCGAAAAGCAATAATTAAAAAAGTTTACAATGACTGGAAAGATTCCTTGTAATTTGAGTATAAATTGTTGGATTTTTGTCTTGTGGCCATTCTTTGTAGATAATTTCTGCCCATCTGTAGAAGTACGTAAGATTTAGTAAACAAATATATTACTTCAGTTAACCTCTCTCTTTGAAAATGAGGTTTTAGTATTGCCAAAGTTAGACAGTTGATGTGTCAATTCATAGGATCATATCATTTGAACAGCACTGTATATAGCTTGGGGGTATGTGTGCAGAATTACCCAATAATAACTTGAGTAGAAGAAACAAAAAAGGGAATCTTGAATATTTCTGTTGATAGTTCATATTTTTTCCCCAGCCACAATTTTAGCAGAAAGGTGACAGGAAGGCGTGACCAACCTGTCTCTCTCCAAAAGAGCAGGGTCTTCCCACCCAACCCCCAAAGTCCTGTGACCATTCAGAGCGGCCACATGACTTTTGCATCCCAATGTATCATCTGAAAATGTGAAGAAGACAAAATGCCATGTTTGAAACCACTGTGCGAGCCTTTCCCCAAAACACAGGTGGTTTTGTATGTGTGAGGTTTGGGGGCTTGAGTCTGGGTGTTGTTTTGTTGTTGGTTTTTGTTTTTTTAATGTCAAAATTGCACAAACACGGTGCTCTACCAGGAAGGATTTGAGGTAGATAGGCTCAGGCCACACTTAAAAAAAAAAAAAACGGGTATTCTGGTCATCTTGGGGTAAAAGCAGGTAATGAACATTCCTATCCCCAACACATCAATTGTATTTTTTCTGTAAAACTCAGATTTTCCTCAGTATTTGTGTTTTTACATTTTATGGTTAATTTAATTGAAGTTGAAAGGGCATTGCAAAGTTGTTCGACAACAGTTACCTCATTGAGTATGTCCAGTAGTGCAGGAAATGATGTCTTATCTAATGATTTGCTACTCTAGAGGAGAAACCAAGTAAGTGTGCTCCGGAAAGATAGACTGTGTGTCAGTCTATCTTTTACTCTGCTAAGCCCAAAGATTACATGTTGGCGTTTAAGGTGTAGCAAAGAATGATGTATATTTATAAATCTATTTATACCACTATACCATGTGTATATATAATATATTTATAACCACTTAAATTGTGAGCCAATCCATGTAAAAGAACCTACTTTTCTGAAGGGCAAAAAAAAAAGTTTCTGAGACTTTGCTTAATACTTGATGACTTCACAGTCACATCAGTATGCTTGGGCACTCCTTGCCTATTGTAAGAGACCTTAAAACCTTGGTTCAAAGGTGGGGACCACATAACAACCAGGGAGAAAGAAATACATTGTTCTTTATTTTTAAGGACTATCTAGGACAGCTTTGTTTTTGTTTTGCCACATTATGATTACATGGTCACATGCAAGTCACAGAAATAAAAATCTCATTATTAATTCCTTTACCACTGTAACTTTGCTCTCTTCCTCTCTCTCCTTCCTAAATACTGATACATCACTGTTCAATTTATGTTATAACTGTATTCCACATTTTATTCACATCAACTAATAATCACCTTCAGAAGAGAACAATTTCGAATAATCCAGGGAAACCTGAGAGCCTTACTGATCTGTAACTAGCAAGACTGACAACTTTTTAGGTATCAGTGTTTGATAATGTCCTTAATTGTAGGTAAACCAAAGCATCCCTTCGACACTGATACCAGATACTTTCTATTCCCAACTACTTATTTGTTCTTTTTCTCCTTTTGTACTTTGTTATACTGTATTTGAGAATTTTTATAAAGACTTCCTGCTTCTTCCACCATCTGTCTTTCCCTTTTCAGCCTCTTACATGTGAATGTTGAGCCCACGATCAACAGTGGTTTTATTTTTTTCCTCTACTCAAAGTTAAAACTGACCAAAGTTATTGGCTTTTTACTTTGCTAGAACAACAAACTATCTTATGTTTACATACTGGTTTACATTGTTATTTATGTGCAAATTGTCAAAATGTAAATTAAATATAAATGTTCATGCTTTACCAATGCTGTCTAGTGTCTTGAGTGAAGAGCCAGTGAGCAACATCTTATCCATACTGTAAGGCACCAGACCAAATTTTGAACAGGACATGATTTGCCTCTCCCCTGCTGCCATCCCTGTTGTGTTGCCAGGGGCACACGGGCTATGACACCCTACTCTCCCTCGCCTCCCTCAGGGACTGTCCTTGTGAGGGATGTAACACCATTGATCTGTTGTCTCTCATAACAGTGTAAGATTTTTCTTTAATTTGAACTATAAAAGTGTTCTCTAAGAAAGGCATTTCAAGCATTAGCCAGTAAGTGGGGGAAGATTTGTTTGCTTTTGTTGGACTGTTTCGTTTTATTTTGTTGATGGACATGGGGTGGTGAGGGGGTAAGGAAGACTTGGATCAATTCCAGAAATCCCTTCCTAGCTTGTGCCAGTAAGTGGTGTGAGGAGACTCTGCCCACCATGGGGAAGGGGCCCGGGGAAGCTGGGTCCGGGAACACTTTGCCCATTGGTGAGGTAAGTTTTGCTTCAGTCGCTAACAAACACTGAGCAGGCCATGGGGGAATGCCCTACATCCCATTTTTTCCCCTTCACATGTTAACCTGGGAACTTAACTTGTGCATTTAAAACAAATTTCCAGAAAGCTGTTGTACCAGAATCTGAGCAATGTTAGTGTGAGACCCAGGGATTATGGTGGCATGGCCATGTGGCCCCATGTGGTGAGAATGAGTCTTCTTGCTTATCCATTGATGCTCTAGAAACTAACATGTCTCCAGCGCAAAGGCACAGAGAAATTTGAGTCTCATTTGATAATATAAGTAAGAAGTATTTATAGAAAAGTGATAGCATCGTCAGTGGGAAAAAAATCTAAAAGCCCTTTGCAAATGGTTTTCATGCTTCCCATTTTGTCCATTACCAAGTTTATGGTTTCATGCCCATGCTAACTGCATGTTAAGAAAATAATGCTCCTTCTTGCATTTGGACATTCAAAACTACCCGATGTTTTGTTTTGCTTTTCATGTTCTTTAAATTCACTTAAACATCTGTGCCAAGAATTTGAAATGCTGCCAACATGTAACTGTGGAGTTAAGAAAACCAGAACCCTATTGTCATAAACGTGCCAAATGGTGCTGGTTGTACTCCTAAATTCTACAGAACCATTGTGGTAATAATTTTTCAAAACAAAGCTCAGTAAGATCTAGAGTGTAACAGTTAACTACCATAAATCATAGTTCTTTACTTGGCAACTCATGTCTTTTTTTCTTGAGAGTTGCATATGTTGGGGACACTTGTGGACTGGGCTGTTAAATGAAAACGTCACATGGAAAGATAATACTCACTAATGAGCCCAAGTCCAAGTCCACCCAGCCAAAGTCCATACTGTTGGACTGAGACTTCATGAAGCTGTTTATGGGACAGAGCAAGACGAGAAGTCACCTTTTTCTGGTATTTCCTTAACAAAATAAAAGCTCTGTGCAGAAATGATGCATTCAATTCCCTACCTTCATGGGATATACAGAATATATAGTACCAGCACATTTCTAGATATTTTTTTCCTTAGGAGAAATAAAATCAATTTAGGACCCATAAGTTAGTATAAGTGAGCTTATTCCTTCATGTGCTTGTGTGTTTGTGTGTGTGTGTGATGCCTTGTCTAAAAGGAGATACTGAGAAACAGCCAGAACAGAGGAATGAAAGTAATTAGAGGCACATGGCAGAGAAATTCTCATGTACAACCAGGCCTCTAGAATAATCTGGTCCAGAAAGAAAGGTTGTACCACAAAGGGCAGCAGCTAAAAGCGTTGATGAATAGGAGAAAAGTTACAACATAGTCATTAAACTAATCCAGAAGACACTTCTATTTCCTTCAAGAGATCATAGAGTTCTTTGTCCATAATTTGTCATTTCATTATCAGCATCTGGCCAGAAGAAATCAGATCATTATGAGCATTGGCTACCTCTTTGGAGTCCACTTCTGGGTGTACAGTGGCTAAAAGAAATGTTTCAGGACCCGTAGATAAGCCTTCCTAACATCCTTTTTCAAGCTTCAGGTCCTCAGAACCCCCAAGTTCATTTGCTCAAAGTGCTGCTGACACCTTCTCTTTAAATAAGGGAGAAGTGATTTTAATCTCCATATAACCGTAATAGTGTAATTCAGGCAAAAATGCAGCAAGATTTCAAAAAGGATTTATGCAAATTCATACTCTCCATTGCCCAGTTTCACAGAATACTATAACCTAACCAAACCTCTCCTAGTTTGCTCTTCCTTCCAGGTTTGACAAGTAATGAACCAGAGTTAGCCGTGTACACATCTCTCTCTCTCTGAATTTAAGATAGAAGGTGAACATAGTCATTTTGTGGTTTTCCCCTATCCCCAACAAGAAAGAAAGAAGTGGCAGATAAGTCCCAATGGGCTATCTTGCTAAGAATTTCCTCAGTGTGTTAACAAAAGGAGTTCTTCTCATGGAACTGTGGCAAAACTCCTCAACTTTCGGTATCTTAAGGACTCATTGGTGGGTGAGGCAACCAGCTGTTCCCCACTGCAGGTGAGGAGGGGAGCAAAGGCAATGAAATCAGCCCACAGCAGAAGAGACTTTGAGTTAAATCACCAAGGCTAATGCCTACCTTTAGGGTTTGTAACACAATAGATTCCTTCCCGTGGGAGGGAGAAGAGTCTCCTTCCTTACAGGGTTAAAGAGGAGTCAGTTTGTTTGAAAGCACAGGATGAACAAGATGCTCTGGCAAGCCCTTCTTAGGTCTACAATTCAAAGATTTCCGACAACCTTATGAAAGACCCTGGGACAAGATAGATACAAGGCTTTGGTAGAGAACTTACTTTCTTTAACATTCCTGAGGCCTCCTAGGAAATACTATATACATATATATATATGAAGAGACCTGGAGAGCCTTTCTAATTCTGAGGAAGAGTCTATGATACCATGAAATGAACTATGCTATTTCATAAAATATTTTAAAAGCTATTCCATATTTGAGTTCCCAGGGATTCTGAAAAGGAGTGTCAAAAGAGACATGGTACCACTCTCACCTAGCATTGTGCTTGGCGCTCTGAAGCAACTTCCAGGCTAGTAGCCTTTCAGTGCAGTGTTTACTGAAGAAGAGAAGGGACCTCCTCTGCCTTCTCTCCAGCCATCAGCACTACTTCCCTTGAGTGCTGTTTCCCATCCACACAGGCACAGGAAGTGAGTCACACCCTCGTCCCCTTCCACGTACCCCTTTCTTGCCTCTCCAGTTTTAGCACAAGTAACCTGATAGTGATTTGCTGCGAGACCAACCCCCTGAAGATCACTGATGGGGCCACTTACTCTTTCTTCCACGGGTGTCAGGGCCAGAGTCTAAAAAACACACTCAAGTTGGGAACTGAGATACGAGCTCCTACCCTTACAGGAAAAGCAGTGAACTAGGAGTTTAGAGGCTTCGTTCTAGTCCTGGTTCAGCCCTTGGTTAACAGTGTGCTCTCAAGAAAGTTCTAGAACCTTCCTGGGCCTCAGTTTCCTGATCCTTAAAATGAAGGGGTCATTCCTGGATTATCTTCCTGCTCTTTCAGAAGCATTACATCTCTTACTATGCTAAGATTCCATCATTTTCTCTTATTTCCTTTTGGTTTGTTTTCCTTGGAACTCTGATTGTTGCTATAGGCAGATATTTGTAATTTAGAGAGCAGATGTCAGAGAAAATGGGAATAGGAGCAAGCCCTTATGGAAACAACTGTTGTGGCTTCTTCTGGCAAAAAAGAGTGGGCTCACAAAGGTCCCGCTAATTTGTGAGAACCATGAACTTTCCTCAGGAATTAATATGCTCATCTGAAAGGAATCATGGGTTGTGCGTTGTGCTTAAATCAAACCTCTGCTTGACTTAAGTACCGTGAGTTCTAGGATGTTTAGTTTAGTGGGTTTTGGGGTTTTTTTCCTTCGTCTTTTTTTTCTTTTTTCTTTTTCTTTTTCTTTTTTTTTAAGCAAAGGCCTACTTGTAAGATGACGGAGAAAGATTTAAGTTTGTTGCCACAAAAAGGAAAGGGGGACAAACATGCAGGCAGCTAAAGAAGAGAACGAGAACCCAACAGAGAGAAGCTAAGAAGAGGCAGGGAGGAGACGTTTCAGTTAGCAGAGCAATCAAGGCCCCGATGCTGTTCTAACGGTTCAAAGCTTAAAAAAGGGAATAAAGAAAAATTAAGCTGACGGAGGAGAGGGGGCCAAGTCAAGCCAAGACAGAAACTGTGAGTAGATAGATGTGAAAGGGGCTGAAAATAAGTGAAAAGTGAAAAATTGCTTTATGAATAAACCGTTAAAAAATAGTGAGTGAAAAAGCAATTGTGCTTCCAGTTATTACTGAATCACAAGCTCGGGAGCCAGAGGCCGCGCGAGCAGCAAGGCGGCTCCGGCCCGCGGCGGCGGTTGGTCGCGGCAGTTGCTGTGGGCGGACGCCGCTTTCTGCTTGAGTGTTCAGTTTCGTTGTGATTCCCCAGCACGGACGCGTGTGGGCCTCGCACTGCCCTGGGCACAGAAAACGTGCCCTGGTCGTCTCTCCAAGCTGCTGACGCGACGAGGCGGGTGCTCTCCTCCAGAGGCCACACACGACACGGACAAGCCAGGGGGTGGGGGCGCGGGGAAGGCGAGGAGACCTCCAGGGACAACGAGCCGCCGCCGCCTCTGCCCTTTACTGAGAACCAGTGCTCCTCGCTCCTGGTGACATGGCGGCCCTCGGGAAAGTCTCTGCGGTGCTAAGAGCCGACAGCTCACCCAGGAACACGTCTGGGCTGGGGCTAGCCGGCGAGACGCCAGTCACAGCAGCCCTCCCGCCACCCCTTTGCGGGCTGGAGGAAGGACGGGGAGCCCCGGGAAGCGGACTGGTTCCACCGGTGTGGCCCTGCCGTCCCCAGCCCCCGGGAGGAGGACGTGAGTGGAGGTGCTCGGGCACCCTCCGGAAGACAGGCCGAGCTCCACGCGCAATGGCTGGTACCAAATGGTACGGGCCGTGTCCAAAGCTGCAGGCCTGCTCTCCTTCTCGCCCCAGGGGCAGAACACACGTCTATGGCAGAACTGCCTATGGGCAGCTTGGTTTTCATTATCTGCTTAACAGAGAGGAGGAGGGAAGTGGTTGGTCACAAATTCCAAGACAATTTATGTGGGAGTGCTTCCGCACACTTCGTTGGTAAGCATTCCCCCGCCCTGAGCACACCCTCTCTGTGACGGACTCAGGGAGGCAGGTGGCCCTCCACTGCGCTGGGGCTGAGGCGGCCAGCCCAGGGGGCCCTGACCCAGATGACCCACGGAGCAGCTGACCCATGCACACAGCTGGGTGTGTAATCAAAGAATGAGGCCCGATTCTAACGAACTGTTCCATTTTTAATAATCAGGGCAAAACTGTAGTTCTGTACACCTGGCCAAAGGGGGAGGTTTTCCTCAAAGCCCCACATAGATCTTGGTATCTGCTCTTGCTGTTCTATAAGAGGTACCTGGCCTTGTGCTGGTGGGAAGGTTTTGAGTTTTTCCATGAAGGAGGTAGATAGGGTTGGGTTTTCTCCATCCCGGAAATAGGAAAATCAAGGCATAGAAGGTCAAGGGGTATGCCCAAGCCACCTAACAAGTTCATGCTGGAACTGGAAACCGAATCCCAGCTTCCTGACTCTGAGCAGACTAGACAATGCTCCCATTGCCGAGTTGGGCAGGACCCAAAGGAGTCACTGGTATTGTTTGTACCTAGGAAAGGCTTGCCAAAACAGCAGAGTTTTATATAGCGTTAAATTATTGTCTTTTACCTTGTTAGGAGCTTGACTAGTTCTATAGTCATTTCAGCAAGGAAGGAGGAAGAGATAGGGAGTCTTGGAAAAACATGGCCTACTATGTCCCACCGTTATTCTGAATCCATCTCACTTCTAGCTCCACACAACTCTTCGTGTCTCTGAAGCTGGGCTCATTCCACATACTCCTTTCATTGAAAGGCTTCCCTTTCTCTGAGGATGGCCAGTTCCCCTGCAAAGTGCCAGTGTAAGTTGGCATTTCCAGTGCTTTAGCAGAAGGGTGGGTGTCAAGCTGCTGAAGGCAGTTCTATTCAGCCTCAGGTCAACAGTGTTCCAAAGAGGAAACTGAGGCGTAGAGCTAACCCCACCCCATCAGGGCATACTTCAGAGACCTGGCAACTGCAGCTAAAGGGCACAGTGATCCTTGTGTAGAAGGCATTGAGCAATTGCAAAAATTCAGATGCTATTTTGGATAAACTGGCCTTAAAGTTCATTCCACTTTAGGGTATGAAGGGTGTATGTTTTCTACAAAGAAAAGGAAATGTATAAATGGACATATTTTTTGCTTCAAGTGCACATTTTTTAAAAACTGCGTTGCTTCTAAGTTTAAAGACGTATGCTCTCTGTTTAAATATTGCCCATCTATAGTTAACCAATGTACCTGGAGGCAGAGATGAAAGTTGAGAAAGAGCAGTCCGTTCTACCTTTTTGTTCCCAGGCAATGTAATCCCAAAAGGCACGATTCCTCCAAGAATTATTTGAAGGCTTTCACTATGTCCACCTGTTATACAGCTTTTGCAACCAATAGAAACCCTAGAAGATTTATAGTCAGATTGCTTCAAATTGGTCATTTTTGTCTCCTCTAGTTTTGACCTACACGTGGATTCCAGACTGAAAATTACATTATCCAAAGCAAACCATTCAGCCCATCTTAGATAGATTACAGCTGTTTCAACCCTTCCTCCGACTTAAATGTAATAGCATAATATATTATTGCTCATCTATAGCTTGAAGAATTATGTGCTCTTAAAAGGATTGGCTGACCAGAAAGAAAAGAGGAGGAAGGAAGGAATATTCTAAAACTGGCTATATAACTTAGAAATGAGAGAAGTAGCTTTTAAATTCAGGTCTGAATCTTGTTCACATCAGAGAGATGAGAGTTTGAAAGTGATAGAATGAAAGGAACATTTGTTAGTAGGGACCTTCAACCCCTTCTCTCCCTAAGTTCTGCTGAGGGCCACTGGGCACTTGGTGGGCTTCTCCAAAAGAAAGGCATATATTTCTGAAAGATTAAAAAAAAAAAAGGCAGGGTAAAGTCTGTGCTGAAGGTTCACAGACTTCCTTCCGTACTTGGGTTTTTCTCCCTTCTAAGAGCTGTTTGAAAGTATTTCTTGTGCTTCTAACTGAGCAGAAACCACATCACGTCTTCTGTCATCATCTTTGCTCACCACTGGAGACCCTGGTGGTTAGAGAGGGAAAGTCCCTTTCGATGGTGCATGTTGGGGTAGAGGGTGTTGGGGGCTAGGAGAAGGTAGGGATGTGGGGGGAAGAGAAATCATTAAGCTTTGCCTCTCTGGCCTAGACAATGTACCCACCCTGCTGGACTCGCCAATCCTCAGAGCAGCAAAGCGTATCTTTTTGGTAGTCCCCTAATTATTTTGGGGTGATAGAGGAATAGATCATTAAACAAAGGAAAGAACATTCACTTCAAGAGCTCCATGGTTCTGGGAAGCCCAAAGAGTGACCACAGTGACCTCTGTGTAGCCTGAGAATAGCTTATACCCGCCTCCTTAGCACAGAAATTACCTGATGGTGGACTGGAAATATAAAGTATAAGCACAGCTAAGTGTTTGGTTTGAGCTGTTTTAGGGCAGACTGTCATGACGTTTTTTTTTTTCTCTTTCTTTTTTTATTGTGGTAGAAAACACATAGCATAAAATTTACCATCTTAACCATTTTAAAGTGTTTTGTACAATAGTGTTAGCTATATACACATTGTTGTGCTACAGATCTCTAGAACTTTTTCATCCTGCAAAACTGAAACTCTATACCCATTGAACAACAGCTCCCTATTTCCCTTCCCCCTCAGCTCCTGTGTAGTGACATTTCTTGATCTTGCTACTAATCATGAGTGCTTTTTCTTCAGTCAAGTCTTTAGACTTGATTTCTACACTAAGGCCTGTATTGACTTTACACAGCAGCCGACCTGCTTGGGGAGCAGTTCAGAGTCACTCTGTTATGAATATTCATCACTCACTATGGATCATGGGCTCAAATGCATGTCCTCAGCACTCCAGCTGGGCTTCAGCAGTTTATGGAGTTGTTATTTGTACCACCAAATGAGTTAGGAATGAAAATAACAATCAACTCCTTAAATGTTTACAAGCCTCCTGGGCTATTGCACATGTAATTTAGAGCTGCCATATTGTCTCCTTCTTTCTCTCAGGGGAATGGAATGTCCTCTCCAGCAACTTGGTGGATATAGGAACATGGGGAGGAGAAGGTCTTTTGTCTTTTTTTCTAGTCAAGGCTTAGTTGAAGTCCTCTTTCTTTGGTAGCAAGTTGTTTGGGTTCTTGTTGCTTTGTAACACTTCCTCATACAAGTCACTACTAAACAAATCTTCCCTGTAGGTTGTCCTTAGTACCAGAGCAGGAGGCAGGTAAGTACTCTCACCCAATCAACACAATCAATTTGTCATTCCCTGAAAATAGAGTGGTTCCTCCAGTCTGTCCAGCGGGGTGGGGATGGAGAGGAAGGCCCGGCTACCTTTGAGCAATGCCACATTCCAGGGGGAGTGGTTCCTCCACATTGACCGCACTCTCAGGCGTGTTGTGCCTCGTGCCTGCAGCCACCCTTAAAGTGTTGTTGTTACACAACAGTCATGAACTCTGGAATGTCTCTGGTCATTTACAGCGTGACTGTGTCACTCTGTAAATGACACTGTCAAGCTTCAAGGCCCAGAACATAGTTGGCTTGTTTTTCAATAGACCATAGACCCGCCCCAAACAAAGCTTCCAGGCGTTTACAATGTCGTTCTTACTCTGAGACTTCTAAGAGAATAGAAATGCTAGGGAAGTAAAATTCAGGGACAGATTACAAATCACACTCCAACAATCTTACAGACCCTTTAAAACATACTAAACAATTTGACTGCACTATTTGCAGATAAGCTTTCTGGAAATTAGCTGGACACTTTGTAGAGTAACTTTTTGTCTTCTCTCATTCTTGCCTTGATTCTTCGTTCTTTGGTTCATTTCCCTATGAGATAAATGAAGAGAGCAAGAGATTAAGGTTCCAAAGAACATATGATTCATGAGTCATGTCTATTTTTTCTCTATAGTATTCATTGAAAATGGCATCATTCCAGTAGAAGAAATAGAAAGTAAAAATGAGCCTTAAATACTGCTTTTGATGTTTCTGTAATACAACAATAATTATGAAAATAATGCCTCACGTTTGATTTCTACTGTATAAGTTACTATGGTCTGCTGCAGCCATTAATTCATTTTATCCTCACAAATACCCTTTGTGGTAACTTTACTATCCCTATTTTACAAGGAAACAGAGCCTCAGAGAACTCAAATAAATTAGATAGTGCAGGAAAAAACCTTCATCCAGTGCTCATAGAAAATATTCCATGAACAGTAACTATTAAGTAACTTGTTTGACATCACACAACTAATAACTAGGGCCAGGATGGTGACCTTCCTATACCATGGCCACTACTTTCTCCACCTCAGCAGAGCAGCCTTAGTCTACAAAATCACAGATCTTTACAGAAAGATATAGTTTTAAACAGATTCTGGAACCTACACTTTATTACGTACTAACTATCAAGTTAGAGGTTTTGTGGAGGAGTCACTAAATGTAACTCACATAGTCTTGTGTTCCCTTGACCCATTTCCCCCAAGAAAAAATGCTTAGAAAATCCTTCCTCCTGTTGCTCTTATTCTTAAATCCTTTCATCAGATACGTGAACCCAATACATGAATCCTGAGATTCTTTAATTTATTTTTTGTGTCTCAAGTTGTGGGTGTGTCAGCATAATAATGAACGATAAGTTCAACATTTTTATTTATTCATTCACTCAGTTATTCATTCAATGAACATGTATTGCCTGCCTAGTGAACTTCAAATATGGGTTGGGCTGAGGTGATGGTCAGGTATGAATATGACTGGGACCTTGACCTCAAAGCATTACTTGCCTCAGGAGGGAGAGAGCAATGGACAATTTGATTAACGTTACTGGCCTCTTTTAAATAAATTAGTTCTATTAATACCTGATAAGAGGGATCAAATTGAATTAGAAATACTAATACCCAACTCTCATTTTGTAGCATTAATTTGACAGGTGTTTGGGTAACCTTCAGTATATTCACCTTTGGTTCAGAAAGGTTAAGTAAGAACTGTGTACTTTCTGACTATATTTGAGTGAGATGTCTAATAGAAAATTTCATATTCCATTTGTTATAGTTGTACTAACCCCCATGGGGCAACAGAATATCAGCAAAAACCATTGTTGAACCTGGCTCTGACCCGAAATGAAAATTTGGGTTGTTATAAATTAGTGATAATTTAGGAGTAGATGGTTGGTTCCTTGAAATAGGACTACAGTATCATTTCTATGTAGATCTTGTGAAACACGAGTTTCTGAATAAGACATTAACAAAAAAAGCTCTGAGGTTTTTTTTAAAAAAACATATAAAACACTCTCTACTGAAATGTCTTAGGTTTTGCTTCAACCATCTTAGCATCTCATAAGGAAGCAGAAAATCATTTTAGGCCAGCCATTATTTTATTTAAAAAGAAAGCATGCCCAGAACAATAGCAATAAAGGGGGAGGGGGAGCGAGGGGTGCGTTGGTGCCATGAGAGAAAAGGGTGCTATACTGGGGGGCAGCTGGGGGGATTAAGAGACCTGGGTTTATTTCTGGTTTGGCTGGCTGAATGACTTTAGGAAGACATGTAACCTCTCTACATCTGTTTCCACATCTGTAAAATGGAGCAGTTAAACCAGGTGACCTCTGGGTCCATTTCTACTGTATTAACATTAAAAAGTCTTGTTGAAACATTAGCTGGTGATGTGCCCTTCTAACACTGCACAGCACCGTGTTTTGGTCACAATGACAAAGAAAAACAGGGTAGTGTTGCCCTTAGCTCTTGGCTCAGACCTTTGGGAGGTATTGATGACTCAGCACGTGGCTCTCTGCCCTGTGGGTCAGGCCTGCAGGTGCCTAAGTGGGCCTTGTTATGAGGGAGCTGCCAGCACTTTGGGGTGAGGCAGGAACTAGAAATGTGGACCATTTCAATAGCCACTCAGATTCTAGGGCACTTTACTCAGGCTTAGGAGTGTCAACCTTCATCAAACTGCCACCTTGGATAATTATGCTTTTCAAATTACTCTCGAATCTCAGTGCTGTGTGGCATCCACACTTCCTATTCCCTGGTGTTGTGTAGGTTGCTTGTTGTTTTCCAACCCATAAACCTGATGATTTTACTGGATTTTACTGGTTGAGCAGCAGGTATAAGGGTGATTTGGGATATTCCTCCTAGACCAAATGGGTCTGCTCCTTCAGGCACTAAAGAGAAAAGAGAGAAAGAGCAAAGAAAGCAAGCCCTCCCATACTCCTGCTCTTCCCTTTCCCTGGAGGGCAAAGGAAACCAACTACCTCAAGAAATTGGTGTCAACACTGGAGTCATTCTAGGTAGGGGTCTTGGAAATCTTAGAAAAGTTTTATAAAGATTAATACAACACCTATGTGTATGGAAAACTATTCTTGTTTTAAAGGGGTAATACATTGTGAAACCACAAAGCTGTATGATTGTTAAGCTATGAGATGTCGACATAATTGTTTTGAGATCAACCAATCAGGCCACACATTTCGTACTACCAGGTTACAATGAGTGTTCATTAAACATCGTGATAACAACACGTTCCTTGTTTGTTAACAAAGGAGCGTTCTCTTCATGTGTCACCAATGACAGCTGATGTGGGACAATTAAAGTCAGTCCTTCTTCCTGATTTCTCTCAGAGCTGTCATGTGGTCAGAGTGTATCTTTCCTCCTCCTGACTTTTTCTCCTCCTTCTTCTCTTCCTTCTCTGTTTTTATCTTACTCTGAACTGAACTAGATTCCCTCATGGGAGGGAATGTCT
Source organism: Daubentonia madagascariensis (assembly GCA_023783475.1). Classification (NCBI taxonomy): domain Eukaryota; kingdom Metazoa; phylum Chordata; class Mammalia; order Primates; family Daubentoniidae; genus Daubentonia; species Daubentonia madagascariensis. The sequence continues at coordinate 55,581,894 of JAKFHU010001815.1, read as the reverse complement.
CCCTACTGACCAGTCAGGCCCTCTGGGTGATGCTTAACTTTTCCAGGTCACTGGGACATTGTTTTGTGAACTGGAATCAACATGTGCAGGCAGAATCCCAATGGCTGGAGAGATCTGCCTGCCTCCCAAATTGACCCATTCTTCCAGAGGAGTTGTTTACTGTCCTTGCTGGGACAGCCGATAGAATTATCACTCCTAAGTATGTGTAAATGTTGGGAAAATGTTCAATGTTTGAAACATATTCTGAATATCTGCTTTTAGTTTCATGTATTTATTTTGTTGGTGTTTTCTTTGACTGTCCTGGTTCTCTGTGATTTAGGCATGTCATTTATACTTTGAAATACCATTTGCTTCTCTCTAAAATATCGCTGGCACAATTGAGGAGCTTTAATTCATTCATCTAATAGTTATGAAACCCAAACTATGTACATAGTGCTGCAGTTTGGATTGGGAATCATGGACAGCACAATGTCTGTGCCTGTTCTGTAGGCAGCTATATAATCTAATTGAGAAGATGGGCAATCACACACAAAAATAAAACTAACAGTACAAGGCAGTGCATGATAAGACAAAGTTGTATGTACAAGGATATTCATTATAGCATTGTTTGTTGTAACAATATTTTGGAAAACATCTAAATGTCCATTTTTTGGTCTTGTTTTTGTTTTTTATTTCAGACTATTATAAGGGTAAAAACACTTTGGTTACATATATTGCCTATGCACTGCCCAAGTCAGAGCTACAATCGTGAGCATGCCCCAGACAGTGTGACCCGCACCCATTAGGTGAGAGTTTTCCCATCCCCTCCACCCCCTCCCACCTGCCCAACCCCTGATGAATATTATTCCTATGTGTGCACAAATATGTCTATTAATAGAAGACGGGTTAAATAAATTATGATCCTCTATATAATGGAACACTATGCAGCTATTAAAGAAGAATGAGGCAGCTCTACACGTACTAAAATGGAAGAGCTCCAAAATACAGCTTTAAGAGGAAAAAAAAGCAAGTGTGTACCAGTGTGTACTGTGCTACCGTTTGTGAAAAGAAAAACTAGGAACATATATGCAAAGTCTTATATATGCACTGAATATCTTTGAACAGCTATACAACAATCTGCAAAATGTGGATGCCTCTAGGGAAAAGACACGACGCTGGGGTGTGGGGTTGGAGGAAGACTCACTTCACCTTGAATATCATTTTGTATGTTTTGAATTTTGCACCAGGTACGTATATTATCAAATTTTAAAATAATATTTAAACTGTGTCCTAATCCTCTGGCCAGCTCTCAACGCTGAGGGCTAGTTCATCAAATGAGGGACAGAAGGAGGGGTTTTGATAACCTAATACTACATGACGTGGAGTTTTAGGTCACCATTTCAACACGATTATTCCAAATGGAGGGGATTTGGAGAATGCAGGAGAGCCAGCTGGAAGATTCTTCTTTCCCTGAGAACCTCTGCTGGCTGTCATGCTTGTGGGTGTCCTCTGTCACCAGGACACATGTGGCCAAGAAGGGGACTGGGCAGCCCTGGCTCCTGTCTTAAGAAGGGTTCTAAGTTCTCCCTGGCACGTTTCCAGAGGGTCTGGCAGCTTATCAGATCTTTGTCACCATTGATGACAGCACTCCATAGACTAGTAGGATCTCAGAGGTAGGGGGGATGGAGGTGATTTTCCCCAACTTCCTCATCCTACAGTCAGGCCCATGGGGAAAAGTGACCTGCCCACGACACATCAGGCATCAAGTGCAAAGCTGAGATTATTTCTTAGGTCTTCTAACTCTGCATCCAGTGCTCTTTTCACAACACTACTGCATAGGCACAGTCCCCTTGGATTTTCACAGGGGCGATGCTAAGGGCTTGACAGTTATTTTTCCAAAACTGAACGAACACTGTGAGAGCAAGCTCAACAAGTCAGGCTCCAGCCTCCCTGAGGCCAGGCTGCTGAGGCGGGTTTTGGTGTGGGGCTGGGGGAGGCAGGAGGTTCTCTCTCCTACTGGAGAGAAGGTGGGTGGTCATCCAGACCACCCAGCAAACAGCCAGGACAGGGAGCTTTCAGGGTACCCAAACCTCCCCACTGTGGATCAGGTCCAACCTGGAAGCTGCAGCACCAAAACACCAAAATGTATCTTATATCAATTTGTATCAGTGATGGGTTATATAAAACCTCCCTACAGTCTCAGATCTGGAAACCACATGATAGGAGTAAAGCAGTAAGAAAAATTGATAACTTTTGTCTCTTTTTTATGTAGAAAAAAAATAAAGCCTCAGTAATTGAACCAATTTTTAAACATGTAATAAAGGCCAGAGCCCTCCCCACTTGGACACCGTTTCTCTTTTCGCTATTCACGCGAGCCCCTTGTCTGTGGGAGCTAGCGAGGTCTGCAGGCCCCGGGGCCTGCTGGGTGGTTGGCGGCCTCCTCCTCACCCGCCGCGTGCTGGGTTCTGGCATCTTGCTCAGCCTTGCCAGTCTGTGCAGCTCTGACGCAGTTTGCTTTCTATTTACTAAAATGAACTTCCTCTTTTATAATGACTTCAGAAAATGGACTCTGGAACACTTGGAGTTCATAAAGACAAGAACCAGCCTATCTTAGTCCTGCCATGAATCACTGCCTCTTCCCACCCATTTCCACAGACACCTGAGTTAATTTAGTCTCATCTAGTTCCTCCTGCTGTTTTCAGCGGGATTTCCGCCACCTAGGCAGCATGAGTCAAAACGGACTATCCTCCTCATCCGACTGCTTAACGAATTGAGGTGTTTGTTTGGAGCTGAATGTTTATAAGGAAAACCACCAACCATCTTGTTTTTTCATGTTGTGACAGCCCAGAAGCTTAGTAGGAGGGATAGGGTGTCTCCATCCCAGTGTAGAAGAGAGAGACCTTCTTATTTCTTGACTTTTCTTGACTGGCTTTCAGTGAATACTTCGAAAGTTCTACCCTATGTCCAGTGCCCCAGGTCTCGATGAATAAAAAAGTGTGGGCATCTAAGCTAAACTTGACTCTTCGTCGCCAGCCAGAGCTCGAGGGTTTTGCAGTCTGTCTTTGGAAATGACTCAACCAACAGTTGGGGTGGGAGAAACTGCACCACTGAATTGATTATGCCACATCTTCAGGCTTTGTCCTTTCGTTTCTCAAACCTGTGTTTAATTAACAACTCAAGACTGCACTTCCTTGCAGTGAGTTTGCGTTTCAGGAGGTCATAAAACTAAAGAAAAAGTCAGCCACGCTCACTGCTCTCTCCAGGAGTCCTCGTCCCGGCCTGAACACACCTGCTTTCGTTTCTTATTCTTTCTTTGCAGGACTTCCTAGGCACGTTAAGAAATATCCCGGAAGGGGCAGTGTTCTCCCTGCTGCTTAAGTCACATCTGAAGTGCTTTCTTGTTCCCATGACTATTTTCACTATCCTTTTCCTCTTCTTTTCTTTTTCTGTATTTTTGCTTGTATGTTGGCAGATTAATGAGTTGCCGTCGGTATTAGAGTTCTGTTTTAGGCAATGGTTATTTTATAAGTAGACACAAATAGCTACAAAGTATCCCCATAGCTTCTTTCCTTCTCCATTTTTACTATCCTGTTATTTAGTAAAATTATTAGTAGTAAATTATTATTTAGTAAAAATGTGTTTAAATTTTAATAAGTAAAATAATTATTATATAGTAAAACCATTCATATTTGCTACACTTTTTCTTTTTTCTTTTTTTTTCCCCCTTTCCTTGAAACAGAAAGAAAGGGTAGGGGGAAGATTTACTGTTGTTCTGATCCAAAACCAAGTATCAGTACTGGCTCATTCTTCTCCTCACCTAAAAATGAGAGTCAGTGCTTACCAAATGCTCTACAAACACGAACTCATACAATACCCAACAACCACAGCCTCGACCCATTTTACCAAGGAGACGGTCTGGCTCGTAACACTACACTGCCCTACCCCTCCAGCTCTGTGCTGCTTAATCACCTCTTGACCGATGAAAATACACACACATCCTTAAATTTAAAAGTAATTCATCTGTGTAATTTGGGTCCATGGATATTAACTTCCTTCAATAATTTGACGTCTTTGATTGAGTCTGGCCATTGTTTGCTGTGGGGAAGTCTGGTGTGGAAAACACTACATTGTTGATAAATAAGGAAAACAACATAGAGTTCACAATATAACACAGAAATGTCCTACTTATCCAAATCATATATGTTATTTTGATGATAAGACCTTATCCTTTCAGAACACTGACCTCTGATCCACCAGTTACTGAGCCCCTCATTCTGAGTCATTTAGACTATTTACTTCCACTTTATACACAATTCTAAAAGGGCCAGAGATCTGCTTTCTAGTCCAGAGAAGACTAGAAAAACAACAAATCAAAAGTCAGAGCCAGAAGAAAGAAGCTGTAAACCAGCGCCCTGAGAGTGGGTGGCAGCAACAGCTGACACCTAGCAGCTGGAACAAGAGCTTTGCAAAGACCTCACTGTCAGACCATTTAGTGTAGGAGATTATGGCTCCATCCACAGCTTTCCTGATGTAAGAAAGACAGTAACTGTGTTCATCATCACATCCCGAAGTCACCAAGACAAGGACAGGCCACGATCAACTGTAACACAAAGAAGAGGTTCACAGTTTTTTAAAGGAATTCCTATACATGGTGGTTCAAGTTTTATTTCCTGAAGGATATCAGTAACACCAAGAGGAAAAGTGACTCATTCCCTAAGATTCCTGGATGGCTGAATTTTACACTGTGTATTTGCATGCAAGTTATCCCAGAGATAAGGCATGCTATCATCTATTAAACTAGGTTCCGATGACCATAATTTTATATCATCGAGTGACAGGTTCTCAGATTATGAAACAATAATTAGCCTTAACTTCATGAGTCTGTAAAGCATGTATGACTATCCCAGGGGACCCTGCCTTTCTGCTAGTGCAGGTTTCACGACTGATTCTGGCAAGAGCTGGAGTCGGCCTGGGACTGTGGTTATTTTGCATGCACAAAAAGTCTGGTGATCTCTTTGGAGGGCCTGGACTGTGTACAAAGATCCCTCCCTTTTTGCATAATAGTACTTTACTTCCTGGATTATAAAAATATTATTTTATTAGAGAGAAAGGAATCGGATTTGTGGCACACTTTTGTGTAATGATTTGAGTTAATTCCCTGTATTCAGTTGTGAACTGACCAAATGAAGCAATATATTTCACATTCAGCAGACTCTTTTTACTCATTGTCCTAATCTGCACACATTCAAAATTCCAACATAAATACCACCCCAATTTTTGGTTAAAGAACATTTTTTAACTTCCTGTTATGGACATTTCCAAGCATCCACAAAAGTAGAGACAATAGCATAATGAACTTCCATGTGCCCATCCCCCAGCTTCAACTCTTATCAGTATTTTGTCAGTCTTAAACAGTATCCCTTAGAGTGCCTACATGAAACTCCTTCTGCTTTAATTTTCCAGCAGGCTGGAAATATTTGGGGACAGCCTCCAGCAGAGCAGAGCAGCCAGGCATCCAACCGTGAGTTGTGATTAGAAGAATGTCAAAGGCTCTTTACCCCACAGATGATGAATGCCGTCATCAGTAATTCGTTCTTGGCACTGACTATGGCCCTCATGTTCTCGCATGCTCTCTTCTGCTTGCGAGGGCTCTCTCTCGTTCTCTAATTCTCTCTTAAAATACAAATGTTCTGCTGGGGGGGCATTACTGAAATTCCTAAAACCTTATTAAGGCTGGTTTTATCAGAGTAAGTTGGCTTTTATCAAATGATTTTGTTCTAGAACAGAAGACTTGGGAGGGACAGCCTCACACCCTTATATCCTGGGGATGGACAGGGAGGGCCCTGGAGGGAGAAAGGGAATAGAATGATGTGAGGCAAGAAAGACAAATTCACAGTGTTGCTCTGGATTAGCCCTGGTAGTATTTCCTTTAAGAGGTTGTCTTCGAAAAATTTTATATTTGAAACCTTCTTATTACAAATAGTTGGAATTTGGGAGTTGTAAAAGGGATAAAGTAGAAAGCCCTTTTTACCACTTTCTAAAAATGGCTTAAATCTACATCACTTTTTAGCAGGGAGAAAATATTCTGGAATTCAATTACGTGACTATAGGAAGCAGGACAGCTAGTAAGAAAGAGTTTTACTTTATTTTTTACCTTTTAGTTGAGATAAGATGACATTCAACAGTTGCCAGTTAACGTTATTTTGAACAGCCGAGACAGCCACTCCATCACCTTAGGAAGAATCGTTTGCATGGAACTTCTCAGTTCTGCTCTGTAATAAGAGTATAGCAGGACATATTTTTTCTGGCTTGACAAAGGCGGGCCCTCTCCATGTGTTTTGGGAAGTGCTACCGCAGGGTGTGGACATATTATCAGAACTGTGAGAGGACAGAGATTGAGTTCTTGGTGGTTTATTCTTTGAGGTTCAATATGATAAGAACATCTCTGAAGGACTGATGTTAACCCGACTGAGGTCACCTGATAAAAAAGCATTCTAGAATTCTGCCCCATGCCCACCCTACCTCTGGCCATGAGGTATCTGGAGGAATGAGGAGTCTGAACTGGTCACCCAGACTTGGGCCTGCCTTGTTCCGGGGACAACTTGCCTAGACAGACTTGAGTCGAGGTGGTGGGGGAGGGTGTGGTGAGGGTGTGTGTCTGTGTATGTGTGTGATCTGAGAGTTGTGTGTCACTGAAGGCACTCAGTCTTTTGGTGTGGAGTAACTGGCTTCCCCGAGGTGTGCTATGGGGTCCCCCAGCCTCAAAGAGGTATGTCTGAGCTTTAGTCCAGAAGGGGAAGAGAGGCTACCTTTTAAAATCAAGGAGACCGCAGGCAGCAACAACACATTCCAACAGCTCTGTATCAGGCAGCAAGACCAGAGCAATGACGTCTGGACTGGGCGAACCTCTTGGTGCTTAAGATTGTCATGAGAGAAGAACCCTGGGAAGAAAGGATAGACTCATAGGTAGGACGAGGGCTCAAATCTTATCAATTTTAACCTTAAAAGAGGTGTGCGCATTCTGTAGCTCATACTGGTAAAACAGACACAATGGTCACAAATGTATGAAAAGGAAAAAGATTTTAGGGAATTTCATTCATACGTTAATTATTAGATCTATAGTGGTAGTTTGTGGTAGATTTTTGTTTTCTACCTTATTCTTTTTTGGAACTTCTAAGGTGACCTTTTCTACTATAAAAATGTATCGATTTCTAATAAGGAAATGCGAGGACAATAGGAGTTTTGTTTTTTTAACCCAAAGTACTCTCCTACTGTTGACTCCACCCTCTCCCACCAGGGTCCCTGCCAGAGGTGGGACTCCCGCCAACAATTCTAACAACTCCGGAAGGTTTGGGGTGACAGCAGGGTGGGCAGTTTTGATGGCAGATAATAAGCTCTGGGGAACAAGGAAGGGAAAACACAGTTCTGATGGCAGGTCGGGAGGCAAGAGCGCCAGCGAGGGAAGAGAGAGGGTGGAGTGGAGGGAAGGGCCCGGCCGGACACACTCAGCTGTGAGTCTGCACAAGAGTCCTGGGGGGAGCTTAGGCAGAGTGCAGATTTCCAAGTCTCACCCCAGAGAACCTGGTTTGGAAGATTTGGGAGGAGGCACAGGGATTTCCAGGTGATTCTGGCAGGCAGCCTAGGGCCTCTCCTTAAAAACTGCTGCATGGCCCAATGAGTCCTGCTTAAAGAAGAAAATGCAAGTTATGATTTCAAAAGCTCCATGCTCACTTCAACTTGTTCAATACCTCACAGCAGCTAGCAAGAAACTCAACTGTTCTGGGTCCCCAGAAACTCCTCATGGACGTGGGTGATGAAATGCTATGTCCGATGGGTGGGTGGAGTCACCTTGGTTCCTGCTTCATGGGCTCCTTGGCTGACAACCAGAGGGCAGGGCTCTTGGCCAAGCGCCACACTCTGCCTGGGGACGTGCTACCCTCAGGACGCCTTCCTGGTGGTGTCAGAGCCAGGCAAAACAGAGGCACCATAATTCCCTTTCAGTGTCCTCCCTGTGGTGGTGGGTGGGGAGGTGGGTCCTGCTCCTCAATCAAAGCACCCTACCGAGTCAGGTCATATTTTTTTAAAAAGCAGCCAAGCCAGAAGATTGGCACATTCTCCACAGGACTGGATAGAGTCACAGGCAGGTGCTTGCAGTGAATGCCTCGCACGAAGCCTGCAGGGTGGCCCGAGGCCTGGGCACTCTCCCCCAGCCTTTCCTTGCCAGGTACTTCTGAGCCCTGACCAGGCACGAGTTGCACACCAGTGATGACGTGGCCTGGAAGATCACGTTTACTTCTGATACTTTTTCACCAATAATCTCTGCCAGCAATTCCCTGGGCACCCACCTCCAGCTGAACTCTGTGTTGGGTCCTCTGGGGGAGATGACAACATGCCTCTGTCGTCAAGGAACATCTCTCGAGGTGGAGACCAAAGGCTTCAGGAGAGCTAAGGGACTCTTCTCCAGCTGCCTGTACTCCTTTACCGCAGTCACCAAGAAAACAAGGATTTGTGTAATTATTTCCCCACTAGACAGCAGGCTCCAGAGGGTGGGAATGGTGTCTGCTTTTATCTGCAAGGCCCAGGACAGCGCAGGACACGTTATCGGCCTTCAATCCATGTCTCTGGAATGATCACATGACCGCAAGCTGGATGGAACCCTGAGCAGTGGCGGGAAATGAAGTGAAAGAAGGAGCCAGGGGCAGGCTAACAAGGGCCTCAAGTCCCCAGGAGTTTGGGATCTGTCCTTCAGATGACAGGGGCTCCCTGAAAGTTTCTGATCAGGGCAGTCACAAGGAGCCTATGTTTCAGGCAGAGGAACATGCAGCAAGGCTGAGAGATTCGAGACAGGAGGGTCTGAAGACACAGTGGCCTGCAGGAGGCCACTCCAGTAGCAAAGGCCGAGACCTGTCCCAAGGAACTCTCACAGGGTCGTGAGCCACACAGGTGGGTTCTCTGTCATTTCGTCATTAGAAGGCATAACACCACCAGAGCTGTTCTCAATACAACCAAAGAGAGGGGGTTACACAGACAGATTTAGAGCAATCTTTATAACATATATGTGTGCCTGTGCACATCCACCCAGAGTTAAGGAAAACATTGCCTGGCCATACAGTCTTTCCCCACTAACTCTGTCAGGATTTCAATGTGTCATTTAGTTCTGCAAGAGCTAATTTTCCAAACACACAGTCCAGTGCCTGGAGTTCATGGATGTGCATCTCACTCTAGTGGAATATTTTACTTGCTCTGGCTCAACAGATGACTATTATGGTTGTTATTAGTATTGGTCCTAATAATAGCAAGAGTAATATATATGTTTCTTGGGGGTCACCACATTGATAGCAATTAAAGCCTAGAAGAACATAGTCCCCAAGGATCTATAATACAAGCTAATCAGGCAGTTAGGAAGGAATTTTTTTAAAAAACTTTTCCGCCTTAATCCCATCGTCATTGTGTGGGTGGAAATCACCGCTTGAGGGGTCAGCATTAAGGCCACATGCTGGAGCTCTTTTAAGAAGGCTAAGGGGTGGCATTGTAGTCCCTGGAGCCCTGTGAAGTGATGGCTGGTGTTTCACCCTAGACCAGACTGTCCAGTAGAAATATAATGACAGCCACAGATGTAACTTCGAAATTTCTAGTAGCCACATTAAAAAAACTAAAAAGAAACAGGGCAAGTAATCTTAAAAATACATTTTATTTAACCTGATATATCCCAAACATTATTTCAACACACAATCAACATACAAATTATTAATGAGGCCAGGCTTGGTGGCTCCCACCTGTAATACCAGTGCTTTGGGAGGCCGAGGTGGGAGGATCACCTGAGGCCAGGAGTTCAAGACCCGCCTGTGAGACCCCATGTCTACAAAAAATAAGAAAAAGTAGCCAGGCGTGATGGTGCATGCCTGTAGTCTCAGCTACTTAGGAGGCTGAGGGGAGAGGATAATTTGAGCCCAGGAATTCGAGGCTGCAGTGAATTATGATGATGCCACTGTACTACTGCCTGGGCAACAGCAAGACCCTGTCCCCCAAAAAAGAATTATTAATGAGATATTTGAGATTCTTTCTCCTGTTTTTCTAAGTTTTAGAAATCTGGTGTATATTTTACGTTTCAGTTCGAAGCAGCCCAATTGCAAGTGTGGCTACCAGCTGCCATAGATGACAGTGCAGGGTGAGCATCTCTGGAAAGACACTGGTGTGTCACTCAGCAGGGAACTCTTGTGGGCCAGCTACCTAAGGGGGCCCCTTCCCGGCAATACCCCCAAGAATTTAGTGTTGGGAAGCAAAGTAAGGGAAAATGTCAGATCCTTGTCACTCCTGTTGTCTGCTACATGGAATAAATGCTCTTCTTGTAGAGAAGGGTCAACAATGAGGGAAGAGTTGGAGCAGAGCAAGGAAGGAAGATGGGGGAAAGCCTGTGTCGCTGCTGAGATTCAGAGGGTCTGTGAGATTTGGTGAATGTAAGTCTTGCTATTAGGACTCTGGGCAGTCAAGAAAGGGAAGTGATAGCCCAGGCAGAGCGAAGAGAGGAAGAGGAAATGAGGCAGGTGAGAGGGACCTGGCTACACCCAAATCTGGTGGGGAGGGAGTACCGAGAGCCTACCTTCTGCTCGCGAGGCTTGCCAAGGAAGCAAGGAGTACCAGAGAGAGACTCATCTGAGAGACTAAAGCAATGAACGGCCCTGCACAAGGCAGGGCAAGAGCAGAGCCGGGGCGTCGCGCTACCACGCGAGCCACCCGTGGCCAAAGCCAGACCGTGGCCAAAGCCCCCCCCATGCCCTCTCTCCAGCGGGAAGGCCTCCCCAGGGAACCTGGTCGTCCCTTCAGCTTTTGTGAAGAAAATTTGAAATAACACACTGTGAAACAATCCATATTATCTCAGATGATTGTAAGTGATTAAATGTGACTTAGGAGTGTATAACCAAGGGTGGCTGCCTGATCCCCACTCTGTGTCACTGGAATGAATCAACCTGGAGACTCTGAGTAGGGTAGGGCAGGGCCACCACACTCGGGCTGCTGTTTCCTGAAGGGAACTGGGATCTTCCCACATTTCACAGGGATGCTGACACAGGTAAAAGTGCTGCATCATGCCCAGTGACCACAAGATTTGCCTTCTGCTGCTTAGGAGGAATTTCCCCGTCAGAGGTCACAAGTGTGAAATGATGCTTTAGAATTATGCCTTTTAAAATGAAAGTAGAGTTCCAGGGTCATGAGGCATCAACCAGGGGACGGAGAGACTGCGGGTTGAATGCCAGGCTATAAACTATCAAGATGACACGTGGTGCAGGCCTGGCAGGGTGTGACTCATTTGGCTGGTACGTTTAGATAGCTCTCTGTTTTCAAGCCAATTTCTAAAGAAATCACACATTACTAGGCGTTGGGGCTGGGAAATGACCATGTGACTGACTTCTTGAGAGCCCGATGGAGGTTCTCGAGTCTTGCAGTGCTGGGGGTCCCACACAGAGGCCCACCCACCCAGGCTGTATTAGCCACTTCCCCGCCCCAGACCAGATTGCTTGAAAGGCACACATATGGTAAACAAACAGGAGGGAAGTGTGTTCATCCCGCGTCTGCCCCACTCATTTCCCTCCCACAGAGGAAACGGCCACTCCTGGAGTTCACAGCTTCCCGGCAGCTGGGAGCTGGGGCAGGACGTATCACTTAATGGTCTCTCTCTGCTCTGATTCCCAAAGGCTGCACACCGAAGACAGGTCGCTCCTACCCGATGGGGGAAAATGAAGTCTGCGGCTGGCAGGGAAGGGGCAGGGCCGAGGAAGCCTTGCTCCAGGGAGCCTGGCCGACCCAACAATTATTTTTTATGACATGGCATACATTATGTTGATGGTTTCATTTCTGGTTATTACCTTCTATTAAAAAGCATCTTGAGTAAGATGATTATGGGGGCATCATATTCCAGCCTCGGGAATCTACTCTCAAATTTTCAGAGAACTGTTGTTTCTCCTGGATGTATTATTATTATTGCTGTTTTTGTTATGGTTGTGATTATGTAAACTGCTATAGCTCTTTTTATTAGCCATTGCTCACAACCCCATTGCTCTGAGATAAACAGATATGAGGTGATGCCCATATGGGGCACAGAGAGGTCAAGCACCCGCATAAGGTCTGTCCAAGGGCCAGGGATGCCAAGGGTTCCTCTGCTTCCCCTCACCATCCATTGTGCCAGGACCAGTCTGGGGCACTGTGAGCAAACGAACAGAAACAATATGCCCAGGGTGATGCCGGGCCCACCTAGCTCTGAATCCAGCTCTGGTCCCATGCGCCAGGTCAAGCTGGTGCTGAAGTTTTGCCATGGGCCCCTGGTGCTCTTAGTTTTAGGAACCTGCCAAGTAGGGACAGTCTAGTGACAGAAAGAATGGCCTGAGTTGGCTGCATCCCAAAATGAAGAGTCAGTGCTTGGAACCACGGATGTGCCTGAATGCTGAATCAGAACGAAAACTCTATGGGCCACCGCCTCACTCAACTCTGTCTAAAACCGAATGTATCATCTTTACCCCAAGCCCAAACTTGGTATCTACTGAATTCTGTCAGTGGCATCACTCAGTCACCCAAGAGAAAAAAATAAAACCCTTAAAATTTAATAATAAATTTAATTTTTAAATGATTACTTCATTAAATTATTAAAAAAATTAAATATTGAAAAAATACAGAAGCTTAGAAAGTAACAAGGAAAAATGTCTCCCCTCCTTCTCCACATCTCTCCACCCCACTCGCCAGACGCAGCCGCTGTTCACAGTTTGGTGTGTACCATTAGAGACGTTTTTCTAAACATAAACCGAGACGTATGTTCTTTCGTTATTACCATCAACCCTACCTTGACTACCTTCCAATATCCAATCAGTCATCCATTCCTGCTTATTCTTCTTTTGTGTTTCTCATGTCTGTCACTTTCCACTCCTTCCCCAAGTTCTTATCACCTTTCACTTAGCGTATCAGTGTTGCATCATGAGCAAGGGGCTTGCAATCCAATGACTTAGATTTAACTCTTGGTTTCTCCACGTAGGCAAATGACACCTTCCTTGAGCCTCAGTTTCTTCATCTGCTCAAAGGGTATTAGTGTCTATCTTTTTTTTTTGAGTCAGGGTCTCGCTCTGTTGCCTGGGCTGGAGTGCAGTGGTGTCATCATATCTCACTACAGCCTCAAACTCCCGGGCTCAAGCGATCCTCCTGCCTCAGCCTCCCAAGTAGCTGGGACTACAGGTGCCTGCCACCCCGCCCGGCTAATTTTTTTATTTTTTGTAGAGATGGGGGTCTCACTATTGCCCAGGCTGGTGTCGAACTCCTGGCCTCAAGCGATCCTCTTGCCCTGACCTCCCAAAGTGCTAGGATTACAGGCGTGAGCCACGGTGCCCAACCTAGTGTCTACGTTTTGAGGTTGATGAAAGTGAAGAAAAGGCCAGCACATGGTAGGTGCTTAATAAATGTCTATGGTTAATGTTCTCTTTTAAGTGGCCTCAAGAACACCCACTTCAGTTCCATCCAAGTTATCTTGCGTACCATGGTTAGATTAATCTTTCTTAAAACACTGCTTTTATTTGATAGTCTCTTGCTCAAAATCTTAAAAGACTTCTTCCCATTGTTTATAGTACAATGGCAAATAGTCTTCCACTAACACAGCAACTCCAGTTGATTGGTAGTGCCTGCTTGAGGGGTGCTGCTGGGCCTGGTGGTAGAGAATGCAAGGTTCAATTAGCAATGTCTGCTATGGGAGCAGAGGTGGGAAGTAGCAGTACCTCCCCCCCTACCACATTCCTTCACCTGCTCTACCTCCTGAGAGAGTTTATTCCTTTGGACTGATTTCCTTCTGATCTGCCAGTGGAAATCTCCCCCCAGATACTGCCACAGCTGGCTCACTCTCCATCATCCAGGGCTCAAATGCTATCTCCCCAAAGAGGCCAAGTGCTCTTGATCACATTGCTGTTTGTTTCCTTCACAACACTTCATCTCTGTCCGAAGTGATCCTGTTTATTTATTTGTTTTCATGTTTCTTATCTGTCTCTCCCACAGACAATGCCCGAGCCCCTGAAAACAGGAACTTTCTCTTATTCACCAGCATTTCCCTGGAGCGTACACCATGGCCTGGCACCAGCAGGAGCTCAGTGCCTTGCTCCCATAGTTCTCTTGCATAGTGGGTGCTTTTTTGATGACTGAATCCTGTCTTCCCAAGCAGACCGTGGCTTGAAGCCAGGGATTGGGTTTGATTTTCTTAGTACCTGCCACATGTAGTCCAGCCTGGCATATAGAATATGCACAATAAAACCTAGATTGGCTGATTAATGGGGCCTTCAGGGGCAATCTTGCTAAAGTACTTGGGCCCATGAATTGCACCACCTTTGGTGCTCAAAGGCTGTAGGTCTCACTGTGCCCAACCTGCCCTGTTATAGGCCACTTTGCACTCCTGCTGGTGATTTCTCTCTGTACCTTCTCCTTGGTAATTTTCATAAAATTGCATGTGGCTTGGTAATTTTCATGAAATCACATGTTCTCAGAGCCACCCTGGTGATGTACTAGTTATCTGTGCCATTTACATCTTGACTACAGTGTTATGGTTTTCTACTTTCTATCTTAGCTTCCTGTGTCTACAGGAACAAAAGCATCTTAAGGGCTTAGAATATTAAAATTCACCTTGCAAAGGAATAACATGGTCCTCAAAGAATCCTGCAGAACAGAAACAATGGGTAAGATGGAGAGCTCAATCTTTTTTTAGCAATGTGGATGAATTTCCAAGGGAGAAATGCTGAAAGATTAATTCTCTTATGTTTAAATATATTTTCATTAGTCATTTTCCTACTCCCAGACATATTTTTTATTGACGTTTTTTCTTAAGTTTATTTATATCTGCAATCACATAACATCAACATTGAAGAGCATATTATGAAGGAAAAAATTATTTCATACTCAGCCACTCCAGTAACTGTTCATTTTTTCATGTTTCCTTCCAATATTTTTATGCAAATGCATATTTTTCACATAATTATAATCAGACCAATTTGAGATAAACATTTTATTGCTAAGGCCAATAATAAAAAATGTAGGAAAGCACCAAATATTCTTAGCTTTTATAATAGTATGCTCATTTTTTTTAAATGACTGTTTTTAATTACTAGACCTCGAACAAAATACAAAGGTATAAAATATCAAGGAAAAAAAATAATGGGAATGCTTGGTAAAGAATACCCACACCCCTACCGAAAGACATTTTTACTTGTTCCTGTTTTAAATAGGTTCCCATGAGTTACAAAAGATAAACCACTTCACTGTCCCGATTCCCATAGAATCAGCTTCCATAAGTTTTGAATGACCAGAATATATACAGTCAATCCTAATTATTTATAGATTCCATATTTGCAAATTTATTTACTTGCTAAAATTTATTTATAACCCCAAAATCAATACTCATGGAGCTTTTGCAGTCATTTGCAGAGATGTACATGTGCAGAGCAACAAAAAATTGAAGTTATCTGACTTCAGTCATTCCCAGCTGAGGTTGAACAAGGTGATGCTCTGCCTTCTGGTTTCAGCTCTCACACTGTAAACAAGTGACTTTTCACAGTCTATTTAATGTTGTGTTTTTTGCCTCTTTGTGATTTTTGTTAGTAATTTCACTGTTTACAATGACCTCCAAGTATACTGCCAAAGTGCTGTCTAATGTTCCTAAGTGCAAGAAGGCTGTGATGTGCCTTACAGAGAAAATACATGTGTTAGATAAGCTTCATTCAGGCATGAGTTACAGGGCTGTTGGCTGTGAGTTCTATGTTAATGAATCAATGATATATATAAAATAAGGAGTCTTTAAACAGAAACACACATGAAACATGGTTATATATTGATCAACTGATGAAAATATGACCTGAGGCTCTCAGGAACTTAACCCTGTGTTTCCCTGGGAACAATGGTTCAGTATTTGCTAATTAGTGTTCCCACTGACGTTATAGAATATAACTAGTGTGAATAATGAGAAGGAATGGTATAAACTTTATGTACATGTACATTTTTTGAGAGGGAGAGGGCTATAATGTCTATCAAATTCTCAAGGGGTACTGAGAAAGCCTCAATCATTGCTTCAGAAATTCTATTTTAAGAAAAATATGCTAGTCCTCTTGAAAACCCATGGGAGTGGGCTCGGTGACTGGATGGCCCAGGCCGGAGACCACACTGGCTGCCGTGTTGGTCTGTGCTCAGCCTGAGGGAAGTGAACAAGGGCCTTCTAGGCCAAGCGCAGTCAGTCACGTTTCACGGACTTGGATTTAGAGGGCACTCCAAACCAGCTTGGAGGAATGGTGTTTTAGAATCCAAGGAAACTAAGCTCTCTGATCACTGGTTCCAGTCAGATAGAAGAGATATCCTTTTAAGAAAGAAAACCCAATATGTAAAACTTAAGAATGTAATAATGGCCGCTATTTATTGACTGCTTACTGGGAACTAATATGATCTCCACAACCATCCTGGGAGGGAGCACATGACAAGCTCTAATTAATAGATAAAGAAACTGAGGCTCAAAGAGGTCAAGCCACTTGCCCAGGTAGTGGCTATGGTGGGAGGTGGGGCTGGGACGGGAGCTCAGGTCCGCGTGACTTCCATGCCCGCACTCTTAATCACTCAACTAAGCGTCAGCTGCGCAGGTGCAGCGAGGGCCAGCTGTTTGCCTTGATTCTCCACCCAAATCCTTCAACCATTAGGAGCCCTGGTGTGTTCATGGTGTGATTCACTTGACTAACATCTGTTCCACGCACACTTCTCAGAAGCCTCTCAGCTAAGGGGGAGAGACGGGTGACTCTGCACTCCAGGGTGATGAACTGTAATTCTCTGGCTCTTCTCATATCTTGGCAAGGTGGCAAATTCTAAGAGTGTCTAAAAATAGGTGGCAAGTTCTAGGAGTTTCTAAAAATAGTATTGGACTTCAGCTTTGCTAGAGAAGGGATTATTCTGACCTTTCGCTTCAGGGCCCCCCTCCTGAGGGTGACAATTTCACTGCTTTGCATGACATTTGGTTTCTCTCACATGTGGCTGGTCGGATTATACTTACAGGAAGTCAAAGAGAACCTCTAACCTCGGCTTGGTCTACTTATTGCTGTTCGTTCTCTTTCTCTTCTACTCCTCACCCTCCCTTTGACTTCTTGAATCTTTGAGACTCTTCTTGAAACCCCTTGCTGGTAGCCACACTTTGGGTGTCCTGGGGAACGTGTGTGATGGGGAGAGAAAGGTGGCCTGGGGACAGGGGCCGCACTTCTGCTCGCCAGCCCCGGCTCTTTGAGGGATGTGCTGCCTGAAGAAAGTCATTTAATAGCACCATGCCTCCATGTCCCCACCTATAAAGACGAGGCACTTACACTTACCTACCACGCAGAGGTGTTGTGAGGATTAATTACTGCCCATCGGTGCTGTGAGCTGGCCAGATGAAAGGCCTTGTGCAGGCAAGTACTATTCTGAGCATGACTGTTCAGCTCTCAGCTTCCCTGCTCATCACCCCCCACCAAAGTCACCTTCAGGGGAGAGGAATGGCCTCACATCAACTAGGCAGGTGTGAAATAGGACCAATATTCAGAGCTGAGTCCAAAAAGCTTAACGTGAATTATTCAGAGCTGCATTTTCTGCTGATAGCACATGCAAGTGCAAGGCATGGTTGGGCAGGAGTTGGTCCTGGGAGGTGCAGCCAGGAAAGCTAAACAAAGGCACAGCAGCCTACACAAAACCTTTCAAATGTGCGGGAAGTCTTCCAGAAATCCTTTTTTTCTAGCATCTCTGCCTTTATGCTTATGAAGTTAGAGTGATTAAAGCAGTGTATGTAAGTGGATTTGAATGGAAGCAGAAATGGTGTTGAGGTACTCAAACTATGGGCAACTAAAGCAACTGAACCTGTCTCTCCACTTGCTGAGAAAGCCTGGCTTTCTCTTTCCTGAGCCCAGGGGCAACCGGGTTCACACACACATACACGCACCCACATCCTGCTCTTCCCGCAGCAAAGCTCCTTAGCGTGCTTCCTTCCTTGCATGGAGGACACCATCCCTGGCAAGAAATCCCCCATAATGTGACTCAATATGCAAAAACAGCAGCACTAGCACCCTGCCTTCTGAACATGTCTTGAGCAATTCTTTCAGGCTTCCAAGAGATCCCAGAATATTTTCCACCTCCATTCAGCCCTCAGACTGAGAGCGCTGATGTGATCAGAAAGATTTTGATGGGATTATGGTCCGTAACTGCCAAAGAAGTGAACAGCATGGACTCTGGAGCCAGGAAGACACAGTCCAAATCCCAGTTCTACTGTGCATTAGCTGTGTGTCCTTGGGCAAGCCTCTTAACCTCTCTGTGCATTAGTTTCCTGTTCTGTAAAATTGAGCTCCTGGTTTGATATGAGGGTTAAATGAGAGAGTGTATGTGACAGTGCCTGGCACGTGAAGCGCTCAATACACATTCGCTATGCCGAGAAAGGAAGAGAGGAATGTCTGTGATGGGTGAAGTTTCTGGCTTTTGGAAGGTTATTTTCTTTTTTTTAAATCACTGGGCCGTGTGAATTATGTTATGCCCATGCCAGAAAACCCCAAAGAGGGTTTTGATTTTTCTGGAATATGCTTGGCTTACTTTCCACTCGACCAATAGGTCTGATGCCTCTGGCTGGGTCAGCCTGGTTGGTGGTATTTCTCCCCCAGATGTTGTTTCTCCCCTGCTTTCTCCAGACACTCAGAATTCTTCAGGATAAAGCATCTCCTCAAAGGTAAGTGAAAAGAATCAATCTGGCTGTGCCACCTCCTCTGCCCCTATGAGCAGGGCCAGCTCAGGGGCTCCTCTGAACTGAGAAGAGGAGGGGAGAGGCAAGAGAGGGCAGAAGCCAAGGCTGTGCCCAGGGCCCTCTGCTGCAGGGTTCCACCCAGGCCAGGGCAGTTTTTTTCATGCACGTTTGATTTTCAATGTGTTCTGAAGCTGCAATTTTTAAAAAACGTAGCCACATCATAAACTTGCTACTTAAAAAAAGAAATCTCACAGCACCTCAGGCCACAGCACTAGGCCACAGATCTTGGTTGAAAGAGTGCGCAGCATGTGGTGTTAGCAGAAACACAGCATGATCTCGGGGTCATGGGAGAGCCCTCGAGATGGGTTCCGAGGCAGCGAGTCTTGTCCTCACTGCAGCAGTGTCCCCCCACCCAGAGAGGCTGCCCCCAACCCCTCCCAGGCCCTACAGCTCTACCCTTAGAGGCTTAGGTCTGTTGTGATACTCCTTGTGGGGAACTAAGATGAGAGAAGGTAACCAGCAATGCCTGCACCCTCAAAGGCGCCTCCATTTAGAGACTATCTAGCAATCCAAGAGAGGATTACAGTAGTCCACATCTGCATAGATACTCACATTTATACATATATAACAATGATTTTTTTTCTGATTATTTCTATAATTTATTGCAGAAGAAATTTTGGAAAACATTCAATGAAGAAATTTTGGAAAATACAGAAAAGTAGAAAGAACATGAAACCACCTAAAAACCCTACCATCTAGCATTAGAGAACCGGATGCTGAATTGTGGATGAGCACTGAGCAAGCAGCCGTGCGTGAGAGCGGGAGAAGCACGCAGCAGGACCCACCCCTGACGTGGCTCTGTCATCACTGACGAGTGATCTGGCTTCTCTGCACCTCACTTTTGTCATCTGGTGGGGGGAGTTACATGGGTGGATTCTAAGGTCTTTCTGACCCTAGCATTCTACAGAATGTCAGATTCTAGGATCACAGCCTCAAGCAGGACATGGAGAACTTCTAAATGCCACCCAGTGGCTGGGGCTTTGGGCCAGATGACCGTGCAGAGGCCAGGGTGCTCCTGAAAGGGTTTGCTTTGCTTGACCACATTGAGCAGCTGTTTAACATTTCCTTGCTCATCCTGCCAGGTGTCTGGAGTCTGTTGCAATCAACTCATGTGTCCGCGGGCACTGCTCAGCTTGTGGCTCAGGAGAGCTGGGATGAACTCTGGCCCTGTCACTGGATTCTAGATGCCCTGGGGCCTTATACAAGGTTTGTAATGTCCCTGAGCCTCAAATTTCTCATCTGTAAAATGGGGAAAATAATGTCTGGCTTCCCTAGCCAGCAGAGTTGCTATATCAAAGGAATAAATGTACAAAGAAGCATTAAAAAAAAAATAAAGCCCTAAAAACATGTAAAAGAGATAACATCTGTATAAGTGAGTCCATCCTTATGGAATTTTACTAAATAGAAAGGGGGGCTTCACTTTGGGCTCCATCCTGGCCTCAGATAGGACAGCAGTCTAGTCACCATAATCAAGAACTCAAGTAAACAGCAGTGAACTTACTAAACAGGTGAATGGGAAATAGGCAGTTTCAGACCCTGGCTTTCGGTAAATGTTAGCCTTACAGCCGCAAAGTAGGCAGTGCTCTGAGAGCAGGTGGGAGACGAGGAGAGAAGGTTTCCTGGCCCCTGCCCTTCACCTTGGTCACTGACTCAGTGTGAAACAGCGCCTGCAGGGAGGAGGAGAGTTCTCATCCTAGTTCACAAATCAGCCTGCGGCCACAGTGGGGGCAGTGAACTGAGTTCAGGGCGAAGGATGACTAAACAGCCTCCTCATCATTAATAACAATAATACTTGGCATTTATCTAGTTCTTTATGTTTTCAAAGTGCTTTACAATCATTAATTAGTTAACCAGCACTCACCACCACCCCGACGTCTGCCTGCTGTGCTGAGCAGACAAAAGGGCCAGGCAGGAGCTGTCTGTTTGCCAGGGCACTGCAGAGCTGGGGCAAAGTGAGGGCGGGTGGGGGGCGGGGGGGGTTGGGGAGGGGAGTAGGTGTGAAGACTAAGGATGAAATTTGGAAGGAGATGGTTACAAGTCAGTGCAAACAGATGTGGGTATATTCCTTGAAAATGATGGCAAGCACAGAGGCAGGGACATGGTCTGCCCTTGGACAACCAGCTTCTGTCCTAAGTGGGTAAGTATGGTGCCTCACAAGGGGCTTAGGATTTCCCTAAAAACTGACTGCTCTGGTCCCTGCCTACTAAGCTAATACAGGAGATCAGTTGCACCTGTGCTTGGACAGTTGGCTTCAAACCCTGCTAGAAGATGAATTCTCTGGCTCTCCAGAGGGTTGGTGTATTTGGTATTGTTTTTCTAAACTATAGGGTTCTGCATACAGCCAAGACCCAAACCTGCCGGAACTGTTTATCTAACCTACACTGGATACCTGGAGATTAACTTCACTGCAAAGGGATAAACACAGTCTCTCCCAGACACTTAACAGTGACGCTAATGCAGACGGGGATTGGTGAGGTAAGGTGAGCTTTCTCTCCTTCACCTGTCTCCTGAACTTTAAAATGGCACCGAAAAATACAACTAAGCAACTTGGACAATGTGAGGCGGTAGAACCCACAAATGTATTAAATGAAACTGGACATGTCAATTGTCACTACCTAGTTACATGGAAATCTGATAACTGTTGTACTTAGAGAGTAGAAACCAATGTCATAAGCCAAATAAGTGACCAGAAGAAAGCGATTAGTCATCTTTCTTCATGAGTGATCACAATACTTCTGAAGCTTCTCCACCTGCAACTTGCAATTTAGGGCCTTGTCTAATGACAGGGTGAGTTCCTCTTATTGATCTCCAGACTTCTTAGTAAATTAAATGGCAGGTACACAAAGAGGTGAGGGGCAGGAGTGTGGCAGCAGCTTCAGAACTCTTGCTCTGTTAGAATGAGGTTCTAATAAAGCCATGGGTAGGTCTCTGGGCTGCCCCAGAACCGCAGAGCCAAGGCCTGTGGCAAGCAGAGCCTGTTGAGGCCAGTTGCCTTATCCAGGTGACAAACGCATAATCTGCTGATTAGCCTCAATTTATGGCCCTCCTCATGGCCTTGGGCTGTATCTTGTCAGATCTCAGGAACTAAAAGCAAGGCAAGGGCTTGGCTTAAACTTGGCTGGAAGACCCAGGAATGATAATAATAATTAACACAGCTCAACTTCCACTTGCGCTATAAACAATAATTAATGCACACAGCAGCCCAATGAGGCATCTAAGTTTGGATTATGAGCCTTATTTTGCAGACAGGGAAACTGAGGCCAGGAGGTTAAGTGGCTTTTTCAAGACCCTACAGGGACTCAGGATCATACCTGAAATTAAAATTTGGGCTTCCCTGCCTCCTGGTCTGAGGCTTGGATCATGCCTGTCAACAAAGACATAAGAACAACAATAAAGTTACCTGTACATCCCAAAAAAGACATTTCTTCAGGAGTTCCAGAAAAAATGATAGGTGACATGTGGCACTGGCCTTGCAGTACAGACCAAGCCAATCCCCTACTGCTAGTGGGCGACCTCTAAGCCAGACATGAACTGGCAGTTCTGTGTCCTCTCTGTGTAAGGAGAGACAGGATTCCTAATAACTGCAATTTAAAAGTAAATGTAATCAGCATGCCTACTTCCTTTCTTTGCCTCCTTCATTTTTTTGCAGTTTGGTCTAAAGAGTTGATAGTTAGTTTACTGCCCAAACGTCTTATATACTAAGAACTGAAGACATCTTCCCCGTGCCTTAAACACTACCCGGCAATCAGCTTTCCTCCTGTTTACCTTGCTCAATTGTTTGCTTGAGTATTAAAAAACTTGCATTAACTTAAACCTCCAGATACTGTCTGCACAATAATTCAAAACAGCCTCACTTGAACTATCCTACTTATGCTCTCATGTACCTAGTAATTAATAAATTCCAGCATAGAAGAAACAAAATACAATTTCCAAGTCAATTATTTTTTCCAGGAAAATAATTTTTAGTGCAGTTGGTAAAAGGATAACCTTATTCTAGCCTCTTTTGGTTGTCAGTGACAGAAACCCCATTCACACTAGTTTGGACGAAGAATTCCAAGGTAGTTTCAGGTACAACTGGACTCCTGTGAGCAAATGGTGTTGTTGGCACCTGAGTCTCTCCATCTTTCCACCTGGCACTGTCCTCAGTCGGGGCTCCTTTGTGGGGGTGAAAGTGGCCACTTAAATTCAGTCTGACTTCCTGCAGTGGAGCAGCACCCTGCGGCCGCAGAGCCTTTCTTTACTGATAGCACAGGCAAGAAGTCCTGGAACTGACGGTGGCTGGCCCCCGGGACTCCCTGCCCCTCTCTGAGGTCACTGTGAAAGGAGGATGCGTCACTCTTGTGGTCTAGGCCTAGTTGCATGTTCGCCCATGGAGGCAGGGTACGGGAGTGGCCCCTCACAGGCCACTGGGCTCAATATGGCAGAGGAGTGGTTCCCTGAGAAAAACCAGGGTGGTGTTTGCAAAAGAAGAGGGAAAGATGCAACAGATGTCTACTACATTATGTGCAGGAATTGTAAAGTCAACATTTTACCATATACACGAACAGAATATTCTTCTAAATGCCTTTTCCATTCCCACTCATAAAACTCTAGTTTGGCCCTTAATACTATTGCTATGTGACAATATCACTTTTAAGAACTTAAAAGCAATTGTGATTCTCCTAGTTAGAGCAGCGCCAGCTGTTCAGGATGGTTATGGTAACGGCCCTCAGGGTTACCCTCTAGGGCTGGGGGAGGGAACCAGGACAGACAAGAAGGCAGACAGCAGCCTAAGCCTTCAAGAGCCTCATCGTCAAAGAGATCTGGCAAATGCCACAGGCCTGGAGTTAAAATGTGTGTGATTTAAAAATGTGATTTTAACATCACATTTCACAAAATACTTCCAATATACTTCTGCATCATTTATATTCTTATGAGGAACACAGATTACTTTTGTAATTAAAAAGAAACCCTCAAAATCCATAGAAAATAAAGATGTAGACAAATGGGTTGTATGATAACCATATAGCTAAAGGGATGTTGGGCTGGTTGAATACCCTGGGGATGAATCCACACCCAAAGCATGTTAGTCAGTCCACTGTCAGTGTCTGCAGCCCTGCCAGCGCACTGTTAGCAATTCCTCATGAACCCGGATGTCCCACGTTCCGCATTCCTCACAGAGCCTCCAGGACAGGCAACAGTGTGGTTCCTTGAAGCACAGTGAACACAGGCAACAGTTTAACAGCATCTACTGAGTGCTCCAGCGAAACATAAGGGAGTTACAGAGCAGAAAAAGAAACTTCAAGTAGTTATCAGCTCCCCCGCAGGCTGCTACTGGCCTTCCTCATTGCCATCTTTTCCTAGCTACCCCTTACCGAAGCACTGGTCCCCCACCACATGGCCAGGATGGGTCATCCTTCCTGGAATGTTGTCCCATAACATCTAGCCTTACACTTGATGATGTAAAAACAGACCAGAAAACTATCATCAAATGGGTTCCTTCCAGAACAAAAGGACACATGAACTCCAATGTCTAATTCCTTCTTCCCTAGTGTGCAAAAATCATTCACAAACCCAAAGTGGAAGTTTCTCAGTTTCAACCATTTCAGGGTCCAGACTTTGGGAAACAGGAATAAAACTGCTGGCAACTTTGAAAATAGGGTTTTTGGTCCCTGCCACTCCAGGATGAAGACAAAGAAAGCATGTTTGTCAAATCTGTAGATGGCCAAGCACAGAAGGACAACCTCTGCCCTGGATGACAGAATAAGTATCTTGACATGATCGTGATGACCCAAGTCAAAGAAGACACACTGTGTCTCCACACTGAACAAAACCAACAGCTTGAGCAGACATGGAGAGGGATTGGCTTGACTTCAGTTTGGGAGGGAAGAAAAAGAACTATGGGGCTTAACCGATCACAAGGTTGGTGTATGCCAACCATGTGATCTACCTCCTCATAAGTGACACTGGTAGAAGGATGATACTGCAGCAAAGGTAACAGTTGTGGTCAGGTCAGATCACATCCGGGGAACACTGGCCCTTGTCTGGAGAAGGGCACTCGGCAGGATGAGGGGTGTACAAACCCATCACAAGGTCTTGGGGTGCTTAATCTGGAGCAGAGAACTTTCACTGAGGAGTAGTGATGACACATAATAGTTGCCTTCAAATATTTCAAGGACTTAAAACTTGCTCTATGCTATTCCAATTGGGCAGAATTTGGAGCAGTTGGTGAAAGATACAGGGATGCAGATTTTAGCCCAGTAGCTCAATATTGAGAACTTGCTTTTACACTTAAAGAGTGGTGACAAACAGCTGGCGTTGCTTGGCTCCTCCTCCTAGAGGCAGAAGCGGCTGATCCCATGTCGAGGAGGCCTTGGTGGGATTCCTGCTTGCATGGGAGGTGGCACAAAATAGTCTCAAAGTCCCTTCCTACCCCAGGAGAATGAGCTATAGAGGTAGAGATATAAGACGGTGTGTTCCAGTCCATCCCAGGGCCAACGTACCCATTACATACATTGGCACAGTGCCCAGGGGCCTACAAAACTGTTTTAATTTTTTTCCCCCACATCAGAAAAAAATAAATTTTTAGGGCCCACAAAAATCAATTAAGTTTTAGCTAAGGAGAAAAAAATGTTGAAGTATTTTAAGTTATATTAAAAATAACCTTCACATTGCTATTAGCATAGTGGTAGGGGCCCACAGAGGCAATAGCTGCCAGTGCCCTGGAAGGTCGCAATGTGGCTCTGGCCCCTGCGTGAGGCCCAGTTGCTCCATACCCTTGGCTCCACGAGGGATCCGCTTCTGGCTTAGACCAGCTCCAGCTGTCATTGTAATAACCCAAACTCCTGACCTGCTCGGTCATGACACTTTCCTCTCACTCATTCTGTAGATATGGGGCTGATCTTTGCCTGTTTAAACAAAGACAGGACATTCTCCATGTCAGAAGCAACTGCTTGGTCTAAGCAAACAAAAAGAAAACAGAAGATGTACTCAACCAAATACATTTTCTCTTCTCCTTCTCTTCCTCTGAAACACTGGAAGACAATAGGCCACCGAATGCAGTCTTTACTAGCTGGGCATGCAGAATTGCAGCTGCTCAACCCAACACTGAAGTATCCTTCACAGTCTTAACGCATTCTGGTCCTCTTACTCCACCCCCCCAGGCCCAACATTCAGGCCAGAGGAAAGCCGGGCGCTTGCTTACCTCTCTACCCACAGCCTTCTTCCCACCTTCCCACCATCGAGATGCCACGATATGGAACTCCATGAGGTGCTCACATGTTCTCATTCTGTTGCATTGAAAATATTGCTGGAAATGATGTTCCCAGACTGTAGAACTGGACTGGAAATAAACTGATGTTTAGATACTATTTGGGGAATTAGCAAGGATAATTTAGAAAGAAATCTCAGAAAGAAAAATGATGCCATGCACTTATCTACCTTCCCCCAGTACCATTTTCCTCCACCCAGCTGTGTGTCCTTCAAGGTGCTCTATAATAGTGTTTCTTTTTAATTATAGCTAAATATACATATTTATCATTTTAACCACTTGTAAGAATACAATTCAGTGGTAAATATACTTACGATGTTACGTAACTACCAAATAGTTATGCAACACTTTTTCCCAAAACTATCTATATCCAAAATATTTTCATCATCCCCAACACTCTGCATGCATTCAACAATAACTCCCCCCCTTCCCCCATCCCCTGATAACCCACATGGTAACTACTCTCTCTCTTTCTGAATTTTCCTATTCTATGTATCTTATATAAGTGGAATCATACACTATCTGTCCTTTTGTGTCTGGCTTATTTCACTAAGTGTAATATTTTGAAGGTCTATCCATGTCGTAGCATATATCAGAATTTTATTCTTTTTGTGGGTGAATAATATTCCACTGTACAGATATACTACTTTTGTTTATACATTCATCTGTTAATGGTCACTTGGGTTGTGTCTAACTTTTGGCTATCATGAATAATGCTGCTATGAAAAATGGTGTACAAATATCTTTTCAAATCTCTGCTTTCAATTCTTTTGGATGTGTATGTAGGAGTAGAATTGCTGGGTCATATGGTAGTTCTATGTCTAACCTTTTAAGAAACTGCCAGGTAGTTTGTAATTGTGTTTTGATGAAAATGCTGAACAGTTAGCCAGCTTTCTAGGGTGGAGATAGTTGGGATGTTTGAGCTGGGAGGAAAGAGGGATAATTGCTACAATTTGACATCAAGCCAAAGGACCCAAGAAAAGCATGGTTATACCTCAGGAATTCTTCTGCCCACAGTGCTAACAGGCCACCTGGACACTTTCCTTGTCAGGGTAGTTGTCAGGTGGACAGAAACCAGAAAATCATTTGATGAACAGAATTACCATCACCCCCGGCCAAGTGAGCACAACACAGTTGGCCATCACCCAGGACAAGGAAACAGTTTCATGAGACAGAACCCTTGCTTAATGGTATTAATTTATTTTTCTAAAAATCACAAACTATATCATATAAACAAAAAGAGTACAGAAGTATAGATTCAATAATTAAAAAATTAATGCCATCAAATCTGCCACTCAGCTAAAGAAGTAGAACCTTACCACGTTTGAAGCTCTCTGTTTCTCTCTTCTTATTCACATTTTTCTTGCCTACCTCACATGTAACCATTGTTCTGAATTTAGTCTATCATTCTCTTGTTTTTCTTTATGGTTGCATCACATACATATATAATGCCTAAATACTATATTGTCCAATTTTGCATGTTTCAGTAAAATCATCTGGTATGTATTTTTCTGTGACTTGCTTTTTTCACACATCATTATACTTTTGAGACTTATCCATACTGAAATCTGTAGCTGAAGCTCATTCATTTTCACTGCTGTGTTGTGGTTCCATTTTATGCACATCCTAGATGTATTGATCTATTCTCCTGGAGACGGGCCATTTTGGATTCCACAAGGGTTCATTCTAGTCAGAGTTTTCTCCTTCCTAGTAATTGGCACTAAATGATTTTAATTGTCTGTCTCCCTACATGTGTAAGTTTTGTCTCCAGATTGTGAGCAAAAGGGGAGCAGGTTCCAACTCTTTTCTTTTGTTGGGTTAAGAAACATCAGAGTGGGCTTACCTCATCCTCCACGCACTTGTTCTGAGCACCGCCTCTGACCCTGCAGCCATGTCTATGCCCACGATCCCACCCTCCCACTGGGGCTGATTGGGCCAGAGGCAGACACTTGACTCAAGATGGGCCAATCAGACGCTCTCTTGAGAATTTTAAACTCTACCAGAAAAGAGCCATCTCTGTTCCTTTGTGGTTGGCCCTGTAAAAGTAGAAATTTGGGACCCTGGGTCAGCTGTATTTCCCTTACCCTGTGTATAGAGGGGAAGGGGGGAACAGGGGGAGGGCTAGAGTATAAATGAAACGACTAAAGATGATAGAGATTTTTTAAAAGGGGGGAGCAGAAGAGTCCTGAAAGCCCCCCCAGCTCTCTTCCCCCTCCTTGGGTCCCATGAGAGCCGCTTGCTGGGTCTCTAATAAAGTGACCTTTTGACTTAAATTAGTTTCTGTTGTTTTCTATAACGTGTAATAAAAGACCCTCACTTATCTGTTCAGTTTGCTTCTTCCCACCCATTCAGAAGAACTGTGGAGCTGTGCATGGGACACCTATTAACCCAAGAATGGGTTAAATTCTTTCCCTGCCTAACTAGAGATAGGAAATTCTCCATTTCCAGAGGCAGTTGGCTTTAGAGAGTGGATATTGAGCTGTTTCTAGCTGTTGCACTAGTTTTAGATCCCCAAGATGTAAGTTAGCTAAACTAGTTTTATCTCATCAAGTTATTTTGACCAGCTCTTAGAAATGGCTGGATTTGGCTTTTAATTTCCTGTAAAAATGCATGATAAAGATAGCCCCCCAGTATCCTCAGGTGATTGGGGGGGTAACCGCGTATAAATGAATTTAACAGATAATCCCCAAACCTTATCTAAATGCTTATCTCGGCCAATAGCTTCCTCTTCTGCCTTTTACCAGAGCTGCTGACAAGAGGCAAATGGACTGTGACAAGCAGGATTCTGTGTCTCCTTTTATTTGCCTTACACCCTTCCAGTGGAGACGCTAATGAACAAGGAGAAGGAAGCCAAGGCAGGTGGCAGGAGGGAAAAGGGAAGAAGCAAAGCCTTGGTGGCTTGAGCACTAGCTAGACGGCCCCAGGAGCTGCCGGGAAGACCCTGGGGAGTTTGGGGAGCATGTGTTACTAGAAGATGGGGAAGAGAAACAGGAGGCAAAGCGATGATGCCTTGTGGTCTCGCTCCACATTTCACAACACACTTTTCCAGAGTTTCTATTGTTGCATTTATAAGACAACATACTCCTTCCAGGTACTTGAGATTCTGAAGATGTGGCCCTCACTAAATGGAAGTGAAGCATGCTTTCCTCCTAAGTTTGGTTTTGCATAAAATCTCTTATCAGTATGTACAGCCCCTAAAGCCATCGGATTTCTTATTCTCGCCTCTGTCAGGTGGTAAAGCCAGCGCCCCATCTTACTTTAAAGAGTAGCCATTCAGCTTCGGAGTGTAACTTGAGGCATGCTGTCTTCTGCCTCCTTTTCTTTTTGCATTGAAAACCACTGTATGGCCACAAAGATAAGTGCAGAGGTGAGGATGGCTGCCTGGCAGCGCCATCTCAAAAGGGGGGGAAAAGGATGCAGTTGCCTAAACCTCAGCTGATTGAATCAGATAATCCCCTGTTGAGATCTTTCAAACATAGCATTTTAAACTTGCTTTCAGAAACTGTTAGGGATGCATTGCTGAGGGTACTACCAGAACATCAGACTGCATGCAGACTAAGACAATGGTGCTTCATTATTCATGGAAACACGCGGCTGCTGTGCTTTGGTTTGAGCTTTTGATGAACAGAAAATGTGCTCTGAACTTATTTTCCTTTTTGTGAAATCCTGACATAGCATTTCTGGTTTCAAAGGAAGCTGTATAAAAAGACCACCAGAAACCCCACAAAATGAGACCACCTTAAAAATCAAGTTTACTGGCTAAATGGGATTAAGCCAGAGTTGTGTTTGAAAAAGAATAAACCAGAAAAAAACAAGTCTTTGCTGCATGGTGCCCACTTCTATCTAAACAGCTCTGAAGTCCAGATGCAAGCTGTCATTGGAGCATCTCTGGAGAGAGCGTGGGAAGTTAAAAGTCAGTGTTTTTGATTAATTAATAATCATCCTCAGCTGTGTTGGCAAATGATAAAAACAAATTGTCTGCCTTTAAAGTAAGGGTGGAAGATGTGTGCTTACCCAGAACCGAAGGGGAAGGAGGAACAGCCCTGTTGGCCTAGTCTGCCCTTGACAGGACTGGTGGTGGTTGAACAAAGACAACGTTGTATGCCTCTTACCCTACACAATCATGATGAGGAAGTAACAACCATGGCTTGGGCAGTCAGTCAGGGAGGGAGCCGAAGAGAACCAGTGTCTAAGGAAGAGCCCAAAGGACTACTTTACGACTACCAAGTTGTCTTCAAGAACAACCCAACTAAGCATTTGCAGGGATAACTGTTTCTCCCTGTTTGTCATTGTGAAGGGCATCTGGGCTGGAGTCAGCGGGCCGTAGCTGAGGGAGGGAGGGAGGGAGTGTGTGTGTGTGTGTGTGTATGGACGCCAGGGTGAGGTAATGTTTTACTGGTAGTTCAGAGGAGAAATGCATAGACCCCTTTTCCTTTTTAAAATTTGCCACCTATAAGCAAAACAATGACTTAATGTCATTCTTTCCCAAAGACCCTATGGCTGCAGCGAGGTGCCACTTGTCTCCCTTCTGAGCCTGTAGTTCTTTAGCCACGCTTCTCTCATGGGCTGCACATGTACCGCCCAGGACCAAGTCATTGTCTCCTCCTCAAATGCAGTGCCTCTTGCCTTTTAGGCAGCACCTGGCACAAGTGACTGGTGAGAGCAGACATGCGGCGCATGTTTAATACTGGGATGTGCGGAGGGGGCGGGAGCGATGATGGGCCTGTGCTGGATGCTATGTTCTTTCTGTTGCTCACTGAAAGTTCTATATACCCCATTGACTGTGACATTTGTTTCCCCCCTTTTTTTTTGTCCCCACTGCCAGAGCTACAATGCAGGCTCTGATTAATTTTTGCCTGTTCTACTCTCATGGTCTGCAAATAATCTCATCTCCTACCTGCTTTTAATCTACCCTACACACTTGGTTCACCTTGATTCTGTCCTGCTCTAGTCTCCAAACTTTCCATGGCCCCTCATTCCTTGCAAATAACCCAAACATACTACTGCCTACGATTCAAGAGCCTTCACATCGTGGACCCAGAATATGTTTCCGTCCTAACTCATATTACCCCTGATGTAGCAAATGTCCTACATCCTGAACGCTCAAGCAGCACACTGTTTCTCTGACTTGCTCTTAATTTCCCAACCTTCGTCCCTGAAATAAAACTCTACTCAGACCAAAATTCATGTCAAATGCCACCTCCTCTTTGAAGTTTTTTATTTCACCTATTGGATATGATTTCCCTTCTCTTGATTTTTACTTAGCATTCTGCCCCATGTCTTCTCCTCCCTGTGTTTTAGGCTCTTTGTGTGCTGGTTTAACTACCTGATGAGAAGCCCCTGCGCGCAGGAAGGCCAAATTCATCTTTGCCTTCAAGCCGAAATCCTGCTTGTGCTGAGTCATATTGAGCGAAACAGGTGGCCCTCTGCAATCTGATGGGCCACACAAGTGTGACTGCATCCCCTCATCCAAGAAGCTGGTACCAGGATAAACATGGAAAAACTCCCAACTCCCATATGATTAAATATTCTCCTGTATTAGTTTTCTGTTGTATCTTAAAACAATACCCATTTATTAGTTCACAATTCTGTAAGTGAGAAGTCCAGAACAGTGTGTCTGGGTCCTCTGCTCAGGGCATCACAAGGTTGAAATCAAGGTGTTGGCCTAACTGAGTTCTTGTCTGGAGGCACTGGGGAAATAACCCACTTTCAGCTCTTCCTTGTTGTTGATGGAACTTAGTTCCCTGTGGTCACGGACTGGAGTCCTCATTATGGTTAGGTCAGGCCCACCAGGGTAATCTCTCCTTCATGAGGTCACTGTGCCATAAGATCTCACCTAATCCCAGGAATAAAGTCCATCATATTCCCAGGGTGTACACTATGGGAATGCAGGGGATCTGGGGTCCATCTGAGAACTCTGTCTGCCACATCTCCTGAAATATAAATCTGAGCCATTGGTGAAAGTTAAGGACAAGTCACCTTTATGAACACTTGGTGGCTGGGGGGGCCACCATGTTTCTTCAATGAGTCTAGAAAGACGTCCAAGAGAAGGGAAAGCTTAGGAGTTCTTGAAAAGTGGGGAGGGGCCTGTGAGTCCTAAAGGAGACTTGCTGGTCTGGGAAGAGTGGTGACGAGGAGAGGGCACAGGGTGTGGATGAAGACACTGCCAAAGTTGAAGGACCCATCGACTAGTGTGGGCAGCAGAAGCCGCAAGGAAGGAACGTGCCTGGGACCCAAGTCAGGGCTGTGTTTCTGACCCAGAGGGTGTGGGGAAGTTACTGTCACAGCCAAGGCCAAGGGCAGAGGGGCTCACCTCGATAGGTGTGCTGGAGCACGTGGAGCTGACAGCCCACAGGGCGGCAGAGTGGGGTGTGGAGGGAGACTGAGGAAGGCTGGGGCAGAGCAGATGGCATTAGGGCAAAATTCCCAAGATGAATGTCCTGCAAAGAACTCTTGCTGTGGATAAAGCAGGAAACATTTCCAGTGAGACCACAGAGTCCCAGGCAGAGCTGAATGCCAGCCCAGGGGACACGAGGTTGCATCTTGGGCCCAGTTTTACTGCTGACTCACCTTGTGACTGCGGGCACCTTACCTGACCTCTCAATGCCTTTGTTTCCTGACCTATAAAATGGAAACTAACAATAACTCTGCCACTGCTCAGTCTAATTAGTGCATAGAAAATACTTTGCAGTCGCTGGCTGCCAAGAATATGCCTTTTCCTGTTCCAGCACTCTGCATTGTGGCTTTTGCCTATAACTTGAATTAACAACTCAGTCCAAGGGGAAGTGCAACACCAGTGCAGTGTGACCTGTTATGGTTCACCCTGAATCGGGCTGTTCAGAGACCCTCCCTCCCAAGCTGGGGCCGGGCCTGAGGAGATTCACATCCAAATTGGGTATAAATCAAATAACAATTCTTGTTCAGGAGACTCCTTTTAAGCTATATAATTTCCTGCTAGATTCTTTTCTAGAGGAATTTTCCTGGGGCCTCCAGGGTGAAGAAGTTTCCATAAGCCACATTTAAATCACCATTCACTTTCAAGCTTGTCATTCATTTTGTCAGATGAAGCCCAAATGTCACTGTTGAAAACTGTATCAAACTGTGAGGCTACCATAAAGGCTTTGAAACAAGAAGCCAAGCATTAAATCCTGTAGACAGACTTTGGGTGGTGGACGTAGGAATCTGTAGGCAGGCGTAAGTCCATTTCCTACACTGGGCCTGGCCCAAGTCTTAAAACTCTCAAGACAATATCAGGTAGTCATTGGCGTGTCCTAGAGTTTTCCAGTCCCCAACCAAGTGCTTAGAAAGAGCTGGGAGGTTTTATCAAGGACTTTAAGATGCAAGCAGTGGTTTGAACTGAGGAGAAACCCAAAGTGAACCACTTCCTAGCAGAAGCCAGGACAAAGCCTGGCAAAGGAGTGAGGTAGCCAGGACCAGAGGCAATCAGAACCAACCCCAGGTTTCTGTTCCAGCCTCCTGAGGACACAGTGTCAGGGGCCCCTTCGAGCCTGAGCAGGAAGGTTCTTCTGTCCAGGACTCATTTTGTGGCCTACAGGTGGTCCAGTGACTGACAAGCATCCCCTAGGGACTGGGTCTTCTCTCTGTGGGGTCCCAGCACACGGTCAGGCCGAGTGGTTGGGCAGTGAGGGAGAGTTCCAAATGCTGCTTGTGGGCCCACCTTCCCCTTCTCCCAGGACAGGGACAGGGCCTGCAGGGCTATTCTGACTGATCTGAGAGAGGTCTTTGAGCTCTGCAATCACTCCCAGGTTGGCCTGGGTCAGGTCAAGAGTCTTCCAGAGTCTCCGGGTGGACAGGCTTGTCTAGATCCAGAGCCCAAATACTCCTGCAGTAGCAGGGAGTCTCTAGGCAGCCTGCGCTCATGTTAAAAATGATCCTTCTTTGGTCTCTCTGCTCAACCTGAAAGGTTCTTTTAGTGTCTTTCTAGAATTGAGCAGGGCTTGGTCGTATCTTCAACTCTGGGTGGCTTTGCCCACAGTAATTCTTGGTGTCTGTTTTTGTTCCTGAACACACCACTGCAGGCTCTAGAACTCCATCACGCCCCTGCTCTGTGCGTAGCAGCAATCAGCCTTTCAAAGAAAGGTGCTTGTGCAGCTTGACGCTCTGGTTTACTGACTAGCTTAACTCAAGGGTTGGTTTATAAGGAAGAATATTTCCACTAACTCTACCACTAAGGGGCTGTGTGACTTTGGACAAGTCACCACACTGCTTTGGACCTTGATTTCCTCATCTTTATAATGAGGAAACCAGACTAGATAATCCCTAAGGTGCATTTAGGCACCAACATCCCATTGTCTATGATCTTACCATTCTGGGGCTTTCCTGGAGAGCTTCAGTTATTCACTCAACAAGTGTTTATTCAGCAACTCTCACATGATAACTTCTGCGCTAGGTCCTGGGGATATACTGTGAACAAGTTGTGGCCACTGTCCTCAAGGAGTTTACAGTCTAGTAAAGTCACCAAACTTTCTTTAAACATATAGAACTGCTTATTAGACAGTGTGAACTCAGTGAAGTAAGCTGGGACAATTGTAGGGCCACATAATTTGTTTCCGGATTCTCAGGGATCACTTCTCTTCATTGCCTGATGTCCAGGGTCTTGAAAACTGTTGTTTCGTATATATATTTTTGGGGGGTGGGGGAGTTGTTTCAGGCAGGAAGGTAAATTTGGTCTCCATTGCTCCATGTTGGTCAGAAGCAGAGGTTCCACCAAATATTTTTGATCATGCAATCTAATAAAAAGAAAATTGAGCCTGCATCCCCATTGTATTTACATTTATTTATAAATTTTATACAGGTATAC
This sequence comes from Daubentonia madagascariensis, assembly GCA_023783475.1. NCBI lineage: Eukaryota > Metazoa > Chordata > Mammalia > Primates > Daubentoniidae > Daubentonia > Daubentonia madagascariensis. The sequence goes on along the minus strand of JAKFHU010001815.1, from coordinate 55,547,043 downwards.
TTGTGAATATGTATAGTAAATAGTGGTCATATTTATTACTATTAGCAATAGTAAAGCTTTATCTTTTTCTTATTTTTTAGATTAAAACATACATATAAATAGAAGTTAAAATATTTCTTTCTTGCACTTCAATGGATCATCTCTGTATCCACAAGTCCAGGGCCAAAGCACTCAGGAAGTCCGGCTCTGTGACCTTTCAAAATCAGTTGAAAAAAACATCCAGGATACTTGGTATGGGTAATACTATACATTTACTTCCAAAATAAGACAGTCAGAAACAGGAGATTGGCTCACTTTGGCTGATACCAACTAAAGCTAAGGTTCTATAAAAATAGTATTCCAAAAATTGCATTCCTTGATCCTATTTGGCAAAATTCCCATTATCTTTTCCCTTTACATTGGCCAGGCCTTATTTAAATGTCAAAATGGTCCATAAATATTAAATACATTCTCAGCACTATATACTAGGCAATGTAGAAAAATGCAAAAGATCTTTGAGTACAAATATCCTTCTTGAATTTGGCTATATTTGCTTTCTTGCCAGTGTCATGGTGTCTTAGTTCATTTTGTGCTGCTATAACAGAATACCATAGCCTGGGTAATTTATAATAAACATAAATTTATTGGCCTACAGTTCTGGAGGCTGGGAAGTCCAAGATCAAGAGGCCAGCATCTGGTGAGGGCCTTTTTGCTGTGTCATCCCATGGTGGAAGGGCAAGAGAGGGACAGAGAAAGAGAGAGAGAGTAAAGGGAGCCAAACTCCCTTTCCATAATGCACCCCTCCTGTGATACCTCACTAATGCATTCACTCTGCCCTTGTGGCCTCATCATCTCTCATTAGACCCCACCTCCCAACACAGCTGCACTGGGGATTAAGTTTCCAATGCATGGTTTTTGGAGGACACATTCAAACCATGGCAGGTGGGCTTTAAATTTAACCACCTGCACCTGAAGAGAAAAGAGGGTGCTAGGTGTAGGTCTGCACATCCTTTCTGGGACTTGAGAACATGCCAAGAGATCTGGCTCACTTCTTTCCTCGACCAGCCTTGAGCCTGGCTCACACACAGCAGCAGAAGGCAAGCAAGGGACACAGGCCAGCCTGCACTGCTCAGGGTGCTAATCACTTTCACCCTGCTGCTGCTGTGCTCTGACTGCAGCAGGCGGCCCCAGTGCTGCCGCCAAAGGGTCAGTGCAGCAAACCAGCAGGAAACAGAATGGTCAGCAGAAAGGGTAAAAAAGAAACCTATCCTTTCTCAGACAAGAGCTTCATTTCCACCCTGGTCCGCAGCTTCAAAGGGTAGCTGCCTCACAGGGAGAGTGTTTGACCAAATCTGGTTTGCATGTTTGAAATAAGAACGACGTTTCTTGCTCTCTGAAGCTGAGGGCCAGAAGGCCCCATTCCCAGCAGCCTTGACGCCCCATCCCCTTCCTGCTCTGACAGTGCCGGTTCTTCCCGCTGCCCTGGCTGATGGCTGACCCTCAGGAAGGACGGCGTATCCAAAAAGCCCCAGGCCTGTCCTCCACTTGGACAATTCTGCAAACCTTCACATAACAGCAGATGGCAGAAGCCAGCGTGTGTGAGGTTGAGGGACGAAAAAGGGAAGAGATGTTTCTGCTTATGACTGGGTCCCTGCTATTCATCGGGCTGGAGTGTTTCGGCTGAGTTTTGTGGATTAGGAGGCCAAGTCATGCCAGCACTAGAAACCCCCTGGTTGCAGTCATACGTGCCAGTCCACTTCTTCCCCACAGCCCGTACCATTCCTTTAGAGGACCCTCCCTGTTTTGAGCTTTCCCAAAGCAAAGCTGCTCTGAGTGGTGCCCGGGGTCGCACCCAGCTCTCACTGCCCCACAGAATCTGAGACCAGGTCCGGGGTGGTTCTCTGTGGCCTCGATCTCCTGCCCTGCCCTGGCTCCCTCAGGCGAGCAGGAAGCAGGACTCACGAGGCGAGCGAGGCGCTGGCATCTGGCCGTGCGCAGCTTCTCTCCTGCCCGCTGGTTCGGGAGAGGGATGTTGGTCACATGAAATCCACGGGCAGCTGTGTAATGTGGGAGACGGCGAGCACTGTGTTCCCACACTGTAAGTCATGATGACACTGTTAAAAGTGACTGGTGGGCGGGGGAAAGTGAAAGAAAAAGCATAAGGGGGAACAGAAACCAAAGTGAGACATACAGAGGGACTAAGCCAGAGTAACGGCCGAGGCATGAAGGGGGGCAGGGGAAGGGGTGGCCTGGAAGGGAATCAGGAAAAGGCGGGCGAATGAGACTGTGGGTAGCAGGGAAGATGTTAGACCAAGGGAAACACATGAGAGGCAGAGAGGAGACATGATCATTTGTTTGAGGAAATGGCAGGTAACCTGCCAACACACATACCAGCAGACGGTGTTGCAGGCCAGGTCCAAGAACACTCCTGGGTGCATCATCTTCGGATCCCCTAACACAGGACAGAGCACCCCTGACCACGACATCTGTGTCTCCGCTTGCTGAAGGCCTAACTAAATTCAGGCAGAAAGGGCCTGTGAGACTCTTAGAAGAAAAGAAAGGGGACCTAAGCAGAGGGAAAAGACCAGAGAGACCCATATATGCAGTCGTGGCTCTTTGATGAGTTGATCCCAAACAGACTCTGCCTGCGGTCTTGCGGGTGATGCAAAAATATAGGAGCCCTGGCTTTTGGCCAGGAGAAATTCACAGCCTAGGAGAGGGGATAAGATGAACATACACAAAGTACTAAATAGCAGCAATATTACTGGGACTGCTCAGATCAACACAGAGGAGAATATTGGTTGAGAGAATGAATGAACGAAAGAATCAAAGAAATGAAATGCAGAAAGGCTTTCTGAACACTGTCACTTGTCATTTTAAAAAATGCAGGAATTAAGTTACAGAATGTTGATCAAATTGGATGAAAAATTTAAAACTGGACCAAGAAGGTCCAGTACCTGGACTTGACAAGAGCATAGCACAGCTTCCGAATAAAAGCAAAGGACAGGAGGCCTAACTCTCAAATCCAGTGTTCAGGGTAAGTTGCATCTACCTAGACGTGACATTCAACACCTTTTTAAGAAATGGGTATCCCTACGAGTCATAATGAGCATTAAAAGGCAGCAAGGAAAGACTGGTTAGATGGCCCTAGAGGAGGCCAGCAGGGGAGCAAGGCTTGCCTTGGTCTGTTGGTCTGGACAGAGATGGACATTGGAAGACAGCTTGACATCAAAGATCGGGTGAGTAAGGGAGCTTGGCAGGAGCCAGGTGGGGAGTGGAGACTGGCTGTGTGTGTCAAAGAGGCAAGAGCACTCAGCTTGCACCTGAGAAAGACGGTTAGTGAAGATGATGATAATTACGACAATGAACATTGACTGCAAACTGTGTGCCAGGTGCTGTTCTAAACACTTTGCACACATGAGTTTATATAATCTTCATTACTACACCATGAGGTATTACTAGCGTTATTATTTACATTTTATTCACAAGGAAACCCAGACACAGAGAAATCAAGCAATTACACAGAAGTTAGCCCAGGACTCTAATTAAATTCTACAACTTTCTCTGAAGCTATGGAAAACTCAATGTCTCTGTTTCTTTATCTGTAAACATTTGTTATCTAACCTGCTTATAGAGATATTGCAGATGACAAAACCTTTGTAAAGAGGTTGACTGTTTTGTCATTATGAGAGTATTAGCATTATTAAGGCAATGCTTTTTTCAGAAACACTAAATATATACTCACATTCTCATGTAATACCACAAGGCCTTTAAGAAATCTACAGAGGCTCATCAAATAGAGAACCCTCCTGTGTACTCACAATAGACAATAATGCCAAAGGAATCGTCTCAAAAGAAGAAAGGTCTCTTTCTGACACCCTCTTACAGTTATTGTAAGGTTTGGGGATGGCACTCTTCTTTCTTATAAAAAGGTTTCCTACTGGGAAGAATAGCCAGGTTCTTGTCCTCTCGGGAGCTTCTCCCGAAGGGACCAAGCCAGAGGACCACCCATCTCAGAAATGGAGTTTTGAATCTGGCAGGCAGCAGATAGAGAAATAGACAGCCAATACATCTGTTTTTACAAGAGCCTGTTGTTCTCTGTACTAATTGCTATAAAAACGACATGAAACTAGCCACACATTAGTTTTGGTTCTCGTGACTAAATCAAGGAATGGCATGATGGTGCTGTGTCATTAGAAATGAAACCAGTTCTTAAACAAGAGAATAGGGCCGACATTTTAATAACCCGAACGATTTCATAGAAAAATCAAAGCTGAAACTTCAACACCCCAGCCCTGAACACCTGCTGTTTAAGTTGGTTCTGAACCAGTGAAACTTCTTTCTTGTCATGAAGACATGGGATGGGCCCTGACTTGCCCAGCTCTCATGGTGGCCAGGGAAGTCTTCCTTCCATCTGCTGTCCTGCGAGGTGCAAACGTGGGCTCTGTCTTGGCTTCGACAGGAATGACTGTATTTGGTACTTTAAGAAAATACAACAAAAAGTACCTCATACTTGATTTTTATTTTTTCAAATATATAAACTTATATATTTTGACCTATATGACATACATTTTGGTATATGAATTTTACCTTCCTTGAGGCATTATCATCCACATTTTTTCAGATGAAGATGAGATTTGAAGATCTAAGGGACTTAGCTAGAAGCGGGCCACACTGGCGTTCTGAACAAAAATTTTCTAATCCATATCTGTACTGCTTCCAGTTTGGCCTGGATCACAGCAATAATGATGTTGATGTGGTAAATATTAACAGGTTGCCTCCTCAGCGCCCATTTCCCCTTCTCCTGCCACAGCACCCAGATTTTACTCTCGGGGAACCACGCCCTCCCACGGCCTCCCCTTTCTCTGGCAGGTGGATACAGCCAGCTCCCAGGGGCGGGCCCTCGTCGGCGTAGGCCAATCACAGCGCCCATCATCTGGCCAGGGGAACGGCTCAGGGGCGGGCATATGGCTTGATTCAGGCCCATGAGGTTTGAGGAAATGTTTGCTAGAGCTTCGGGGGAAAAAGCTTCCTCAGTCCTCTGCTGCAATACCCGAGGGGGTAATCCCTCTTTTCCTGCAAGATGTATTGGAGAATACAATCCAAAATTCCCTCGGCCATTTGTGCTACCAAGAGAAGTGCCAGCCTGAGCATGAAGCCGGCACGCAGAAGAGGCAGTACTTATGAACAAAACAGATGTGAAGCTGGTGTCATAAAGAGGGTGCAAATTCTAGGTCAAGCTCTAGAGTTTGCGGGCTATGAGCCAATGCAATCCTTTGGTTTGCTTAAGCCGGTTTGAGTTTGATTTTCTGTCACGTGGAAATTCTTAACCAATGCAAACACTGCCCATGCCACTCCTAGTAACATCTGCTTATTGCTTTGGTTTCTCAACCAATAGCATAAAACTCTTTTGACCAAAATGACCAATCCTTCAAAATTCATCAGCATTTATGGAGCACACCCATCCCTGATGCCCACCTGACTTTCCAGAGACATTTTTCTATTCCTGAGGTCTGGTGTCTTTGGTGTTCTGCTCCATCTCAGCTCAGTCTAGGGCAATCTTCTTCTGAGTTCCACCACGGTGACAAGTTAGGGCTGCGCTGTGCTAAGGGAACAAGCAGGAGGGCAGGCGGCCAGCTGCAAATCCCAGGCATCAGCAGTGACAAGAAAAGTGGTGCCAAGGAAGGATTTTGCCACAATATACTTTTAATATAATGTAAAAACAGGTGGGAGAAAGTTCTGTGGAATACAGTTAGCCAAATACATGACTATCTCACCAGCTCCCTGTCAGAATATTGAATCCCAAAGAGTTCTGGGACCACTGTGAGGATCTTTATTTGCTGGTGGTTGACTTTCACAGAGGTTCAGAGATTTAGCATCAAAGATTATAAAGTCACATGAGTTTGCAAATCTGTGATAAGAACTGGTTTTTGCGATTCTACTCAATCTCAGTTTCTCTTGAAAAATTCTGTTATTTCCACTTCTGGCCAGTATGACTAAGTGCAGAGGTAGAAACACAGTCTTAACAGTTCAAAGAGCCCTGTAACTGGCCTCTGCCGTCCAACAGTGGGAAAGAAAGCCTGAGTGAGTGCGGCGGGGTCAGATGTGTGAAGGGGGCTTCCTCTTTTCCTCTCCATTCCCTCCACACCCAATCTATCAGCAAGACTTGCTGTTTTCCAAATGACTTAACTCATCCATTTCTCTCCATCTTTACTACAATCGCGTGAGTTTGTCATTCGGCCACTATGCGTGGTGGAGGTGTGCTGTGCTCAGGCGTTGTCCCCGTGGCTGGGAGAAACTGACAGAGAACGTGAGCTGCACATGCTAGGGCCTCTTCTTGCTTGGATCACCACCCGGGCCTGCTTCCTCGTGTTCCCTCCTCCCTCCTCCACATAGTGGCCTAAGAGGTCTCTCCAAACATCAATACTTCCCTGTTTAAGACCTTCCAGTGGCTTCCCATCCCTCCTTAAATCAAACACCACATGGCCTCTCGGCCCTGCTGGGCAGCTGCACCTCCTTCCACCTTCGGCCTCTTCTCACATCCCGTGTTCGTTCCTCACAAGTGCACCAGCCTCCTTTTGGATCCTTAAGCACGTTAAAGCTTTTTGTCTTTTTCTTCTCAGAGCTTTTAATCTGCTCTTATTTCTACCTAAAACAGTGGCTTTCAAACTTTTTTGACCATAATTCCCACTAAGAAATGCATTTTATATACCAAACCAGTAAATACATCAACACATACCTGTACATAAAGGGAACATGTGTTTTGTAAGATAATACTTCTGGTATTTTTCTATTCCTTTTTTAAAAAAAAGTTATGGCCCACCAACCTACAGTTTGAAAACACTCCTCCCTTTGTTCTTTAAATGGCTGGTTCCTTCTCATCTTTCAGCTTTCTACCTCGCGTCAGCCATGCACAGGGGCTTTCTCCAACCACCTGATCTAAACCAGACACCCGCCTTGGTTATTTTTAAACTCGGCCCCCTGTCCCTTCTCTTCAGAGAACATATCAGAGTTGTAATTAAATATTTCATTGTTGAGACTCACTCATTGTCTCTCTCACAAACCACACGGTTAGCTTTTGAAGGCAGGGACTTTGTCTGCTTTGTTCTCCATTGTATATCCAGTGTCTGGTTCAATGATTAGCATCAGGGTAGAATACAAATAAATATTCATTAACTGAGTGAGTGAGTGAGTGAGTTGGTGAGTATGTGATGCTGAGCCTGGATTTTAAAAAAGCTTCCCCAATAAAAGGAACCAGGTTCCTTGGAGAAATGGCTAATTCTAGGGCTGGGGCAAGAAATATAAAGTAGTGCTAGAAAGTTAAGAAAGTGCTCAAAAAACAAGAAGATGGGGGCATGTCAAAGGGACACAGGAGTCAACCTGAAAGCTCCCAATGACCAAAGCTAGAATAATTTGAGCAAAATATAAATAACTTACTATCGGATGATAACCCAAAGCATTAAATATCCACGAGAGTCCATATTGATATAAATGAATGATTTTCTAAATAAATAAAGAAAGAAGAAATAAATCTTCTTTACAGAATAATTTCAAATAATTTATATAGATATAGGTTGAGCATCCTTAATCCAAAAATTCAAGATTCAAAATGCTCCAAAAACCTAAAACTTTTTGAGCGCCAACATGACACCACAAGTGGAAAATTCCACACCTGACCGCATGTGATGAGTCATGGTCAAAATGCAGTCAAAACTTTGTTTCATGCACAAAATTATTAAAAATATTGCATAAAATTACCTTCAGGCTATGTGTATAAGGTGTATTATGAAACATAAACAAATTTCACATTTAGACTTGGGTCCCATCCCCAAGGTATCTCATTATGTATGTGCAAATATTACAAAATCCAAAAAAATCCAAAATCTGGAACACTTCTAGTCCCAAGCATTTTGGATAAGGGCCATTCAACCTGTCCTACCCTCAAGGAGGTAGAGCTTAATTCTCCCCATCCCGTGCCAACCCCCTTGAGGGGAGGAAGTGCTGACTGCTTCCAAACAATAGAGTAGGGAAAGGAGGAAGACAGTAACTTTGCAGTGGGGAATCCTGGAAAACAGTATGTTGGCCAGGTTTTCAAGGTTTACTTCCCCAGTGACATCATGTGGATAGCATGTACCCACCAATATGATATGGTGAGAAGGTGTAGGGATTTAGAAGAGAACAGTAGGTCAGACCCCTTGAAGCAAAAGCAATAAGGGTGTCCTTGAAGTCAGTATTGCATACAGTACGTGCTGAAAACAGCTGCTGAAAACAGCAACTAGAGATAGATATGACCAGCAATAAATCTTGCAAGCAGAACAAAACAACATCTGGCGATTCAGCATGTTCCCTTTACCCATGAATGACCCCTGAGAAACTTTCACTTTTTTCCTCATTCCTGTCTCCTCCCTTACTATTATATTTCAATAAATATCCGTGAGGACTTTAATCGTGGTCACTACCTTAAGCCTCTTCCAGAGACACAGGTGGTGTCCCCCCTGAGTCCCTCGGTGCCTTTTATCTGGTCTCCAAATAGTCATTGTCTACACAACAAGAAGGGCACGTCACCTCTGCGGTCTTCCTCCCAATAACCCATATCCAGTGTAACATGAAACAAGCATCAGACAAACTCAAATAAATAGAGGGACATGCTACAAAATACCTAACTAGTACTCCTCAAATCTGTCAAAATTTCATGAAAAACAACTAGAAACTGTCACAGAACAGAGCGATTAAGGAGACATGACAACTACATACAATGTGGTATCCTAGATGGGACTGTGGAACAGAAAAAGGAAATTCATGGAAAAACTAAGAAAATCAGAATAAAATATGAACTTGCCAAGAACAGGGCCTTCATTCAGTTGGTTTTGTGGAGCACTCACAAAGCACTTCAAATCCTGCTGGGCACAATGACACTTAAGAACTCTTGGAAGATGAGTAGATACAGACACGGAAAGGCATCCAGGTGAGGAAAGCATAGAACTTTACAGGTCGAGGAGAGACAGAGAATGAGAGACAGAGGGAGGGAGGAGAGGGGATAAGAGAAAGTGATGACAAGAATGAGAAAGACAAGGACTGGTTGGTTTTGGAAGGTGGAGTCTGGTATTCCCCAATGAATGTGAGCTCCATGAAGGCAGGGCCCTTGTCTGTATTTTAATCATTATATTTCTACTACCTAGACCTGTGCCTAGGACATAGTAAATGGTTAAAAATGTGTGTTGGATAGATGAGTGACTGAGTAAATGGACAAGGGGTGCCTGCTGGAAGCCCCACTTGAACCGCAGAGCCATTTCTGTTACGTGAGGTCTCTTAGGTGCCTACTGGATTTGCATTTTTGTACATGGTGATTATATTTGCATCATTAGAGATCTTCTGGAAAGCATGCAGATGCTTACATTGGTTTTGAACAGCCTTAATGTTCATCCACAAGCATGGAAGTGCTAGGACATAAACTTAGTTTCTTGAAGCATATCCTGATGGTGTTAATAGGTAGGTCTACTCGCAAGCAGGAGTGAATGGCATGTTCTCCTAGCTCTGTTCTAGTGTCCTATGAAACTCAGCAGGGTCTCATAGCACTGTGGGATAGAGTTAGCAGGGGTTTCAAAGCTTTCCATATGGTGTAAGTATAGAGGGATGTTGAATTGCCCTGTAGGCACCCACAGACATCCCTCCCTAATGGTCCTAAATGCTAAACATATTCACTTGCATAAAATTTTGCTCATGAAAAAAATTCAAATTTTGGAAAAATTAAGGACAACCACACCCAATTATTCAGCTATCAACAAGAACAGGGCAGACTATGTATGTTAATATGAAATAATCTCCAAAATATATAAAGTGAAAAGAGGAATTATAGAGCAGTGAGTATAGTATGTCACTATCCTATATGTGGGTGTATGTGAATGTACACATGCACACACACACACACACACATCATAAATGCCTAGAAGCTCTCTGAAAAATACACAAGGAACTGGTTAACAGAGGGGAGTTCTCTGAAGGAGGCACAGGATGGAAGAGAGAGACTTTTACTGTTCACTCTTGGAACCTTTTGAATTTTGTATATGTACTACCAATTTGAAACTAAAAAACAAATTAAAAGGAATGATTCCAGAGGAAGAAAAATTTGAATTTTTGCTATGGGTTACAATAAACCCATTTTTTGATTTATGCTTGGATTCTCTTTCAGCCTGTTGCTTTCTGTGGGATCTAGCACATGGTTGGGTGATAGATGGCTGAGCCCTTGATCCTGGCAAGTCCTTGCTTTAATATCATCTTCAAGTGAGGTTTTAGATGAAGTGACAGGAATATGTTGGTGAGATTGAAAAAGAAAGACATTCATCACAGTTTATATATTCTAACTTAAGAATTAATTAAAAAAATAAATCCTACATTTATTTTGTAAATAGCACACTTGCCAGCAGTCCCTAACCTTTTTGGTACCAGGGACCAATTTCACGGAAGACAATTTTTCCAAGGACAGGGCAGGGGGTGGGGGGTGGGAGGTGGCGCTCAGGCAGTGATGCGAGGGATGGGGAGGGGAGCAGCTGTAAATACAGATAAAGCTTCACTCCCTTGCTTGCTCCACTCACCTACTGCTTTGCCCTGCCCCTCAACAGATGGACAGGCTGGTCCCTAACAGGCTGTGGACCACTATGGGGTCTGGGCACCACAGTATTATACAGTCATGTGCTGCATAACGATGTTTTGGTCAATGAGGAACCACATTTATGACCTTGGTCCCATTAAGATTATTATCCCATATTATTACTTTACCTTTTCCATGTTTAGGTATGTTTAGAGACACAAATATTTATCATTGTGTTACACTTGCCTGCATTATTCAGTACAGTAACATGCTGTATAGGTTTGTCGCCTAGGAGCAATAGGCTGTACCATGTAGCCTGGGTGTATAGTAGGCTATCCTTCTAGGTTTTTTGTGTAAGTACACTCTATGATGTTCCCACAATGGTGAAACTGTCTAAGCATGCATTTCTAAGAACATATTCCCATTGTGAAGTGATGCATAACTGTATTGCAGTTTTCTGTTAAAAAGCATTACTTTGTTAAATGTAAACATTCAAAAAATCATCTCTAAATCATTAATAATGAATCATACTAATATCCACAAAATATTTTAAGAAAAGTTTTCTTTTTTTTTTTATTCCTTTTGAATCAACAAACAGATCCCTCAAATAAATAACCGATCAGTAATTCACCGCAGGTAAGTACCTTATCAAGATCACATTCTGTTTTTAAGCAGTTTTCCATTTTCTCACATTCCAAAGCAATATATCAAATTCCAAAGATAACTCCTTGCTCAGTACTGAGGGAATTAATGCTTGAGATGCACATAAGCATTTTAAAATTTATTTTATCTTTCCTGTAGAGATGGGGTCTATGTTGCCCAGGTCGGCCTCAAACTTCTGGGCCCCAGTGATCCTCCCACCTCAGCCTCCTGGGTAGTTGGGACTACAGGCACACGCCACCACACCTGGATCACATAAACATTCTGAGTTATTTAAAACTAGAATGCATTTGTGAGACATATTTCAATCACATTTCAGCTAACTTCAGGAGAAAGGATGTTCAATTTTTCTCATAGATTTCACTACAAGGTTAAGCCAAGTGTAAAACATTTACATCCAGCTGTCATTTTAAAAAGGAGGAAAGAAAGCTTCATGGAAGCAAGAAGGGAAGATCTAAGATCAGCGGCAACAGTATCATCTGGGCGTTTGTCGGAAATGCAGAATCTCAGGCCCTGCCCCGCCTAATCAATCAAAATCTGCATTTAAACAAGGGCCCCAAGTGGTGAGTCTTATGCTTCTTAAAGTTTGAGAATCTCTGGGCTAAGAAATTGTTAACTATGTTTAATTCAGCTTATACTCTTTATAACACTGTATATAAGCTTTTGTAATAAGGACAATGTGACTTTTTTTTTGAGACCAACCATAGTCACACTTACCAGAAATGACTGTAATATCATTGTTCACATCCTCCTTCTTACTTGTGAAACATTCCCCCTCTTTTCTTAATCCATCTTCTCCACTCACTTTTTCCTAGACCATCTATTACCCTTTTCCCCAGGATAATCATCCTCTCTTTCCATGGGGCCCTTCCCTTTCACCAGCGCACTGAGGTGGGTCTCCCTTACACATCACACACGCACACACGTTTCTCTCCACCATGCTAACAGCTTGCCTACAATCTTTTCTTTTTTTTTATGACTCAATTTCTTAAGAGTCATCAGCAACCTGATAGCTATCAGACTCAGAACAGCTCTCTTGAAGGTCCCAAGTACTTAACTGCCAAATCCAAAGGCCTGATCTGTGTTATTTCCCTAGATCCCTGTGTAGTTTGTGAATTCTTTCTTCAGCACTCTTGTCTCCAGCATGAGCCCTTCTTTCTCTTTCTGCCACCCAAGCACGGGGTAGTCCCCTCAAATTAGCCCGAGGGCTTCTCTTCTCCTTCTGCTCTATAACTTTCCTATGAGCCCTCCTCCCTCCCACTTCAAAGGCCACCTCCATGCAGAAAACTTCCCAGACAGTATCTTCAGCCCTGGCATCTCCCTAGAATGCCAACAGTCTCATACTGTTTTCATTCATTTAATAAATATTTCTTGAGGACTTATGACATGTCATTGCATGTGTTAGGCATTGGTGAACAAAATAAACCCAATCCCTGTCCTCATAGAACTTACAGCCTACCAGGAAATACAGTTATGGAGCGGATAACACAAATGGGAACAAGCCAGGGCAGGATAAAGGCAAATCCAGTTCAGGAAACAGATAAAACACAGAACACCTGGTTAAAGTTGCATTTCAGATAAACAACTCATAATAAAATTCTTTTCAGTATGAGTATGTCCCAAATATTGCACAGGATATACTTATACTAAAAAATTATTTCTTGTTTGTCTGAAATTCAACTATAATTAGGTTTCTCGTACTTTTATCTGCTACATCTGGCAACCCTATCAGGAAGGTGTTGGCCAGTTGGAAAGTCTGAGGAATTGAGAGAAAGGATGAGTAGAAATTAGCAAGCTAAAGGGGATGGTGGGAGAGGGGAGACATTCCAGGGAGAAAAAATAGTAGACGCAAGAGTTTGTAACAAGAGAACGTTTCATGCTTTTGAGAATCTGAAAGAGGTGTAGTATGCTGGACCTGAAGAAGAGGAGGAAAATCAGAAGAAAAAGTCTAGTGGGGAGAAGTCAGATCTTGCAAAGCTTTTATCATGGTAAGGATTTTGGATTTTATCCTAAAAGCAACAGGAAACCATTTAAAGATTTTAACCAGAGGAGAAAGTGGATCTAACCTGAAATTTTAAATGATCTTTCTGGCTGCCAGATGGAGAAAGGAATTGAAGGGGCAGGAGTGGACAGCACAGGGACTCCAGTTCTGAGGTGGCTGTAACAGGCAAGAGATGTTAGTGGCTTGAAGGAGAGAATTTGTAGTGAGGATGAAGAGAGGTGGATAGACGTGAAAGCCATTGGCACGTGTGATTGATTCAATTCCACGCCAAACTCTTGGTTCCAACTCACACTTGCAGGTGGATGACTGCACCCCTTTCCAGCCCGGATCTCTCTCATGAGCTGCGGCCTCATGTTTATAATGCTCATGGACGGTCCTAACCAAGGACCTTTCAGTAGCGCGAATCCGAATCATTTGTGGAGTGTTAGACAAATCTTGATACCTGCCCAAACCGACTGAGCCGACTGCAGGTGTGGGGTGGGGTGGGGCGGGGCACAGGAACACGTTGTTTTAAAAGCTCCACAGGCACCACTGGGAACCAATGTCTGTCTTAACACCTCAAGTCTGAGTACTTAATCCTGGTTCAAAACTAAACACATCATCTGTTTTTCCCAACTAAATTCTCATTTGGGTAAGTAATCTCCCAGTTCCATAGATTTTTCATTACCTTTGACGACTTCTCCCAGGTCTCCCATATTATTCAGTTGATTCTTCCTCTATTTTCTCTTCAATGTCCCTTTCCACTCTCAACACTATATTGCTTTTGGTTTGAAATTCACCAGACTTTATTTCCAACAGGCCCAGGCCAGAGGTGTCCAACCAGCTGTGTGAGGAGCACAGAGCTTTCGACAAGAGCCTGACCAGCTGGTCTAGCACCAAGGGGGAGGGCAGGTCAGCTTTTGAGCTGGTCACTCTGCTCCAACCAGAGAAGCTCCTCTTTGACTTGTTTTAGTGGACGTTTGAGAAAGCTTTTATTGAAGCATGCATTCTGCTGCTAAAAAAAAGAAAAGGTTGGAAAACCACTCGCTCAGCTGATTACAGCTTTCTTTCATAGGTCTCCCCGACTAAGCTGTCCTACATCTCCCTCCACACTGCCACCACAGTCAGCATCTTTAAGGGTTGCTCCGAATATACAATCTAACTACTAAAAATATCCAGTGGCTCTTTGCACATCACAAAAAAAATCTCATCTCCTTAGCCTGACACTCAGGGCTTTCCTTAATCTTGTCAGAATATACCTCTCCTGTGTCATCTTTCTCTCTCTCCTACAAGGGACTCAGGTGCCAGCCCAGTTGGACAACCTTCCCTCTGAGCTCGTGTTCATGTGGCTCTATATCCAGCTCGCCATCATTCACTTTTCTTCCCTCTTTCCCCCATTTCACCCTTTCCTCAAGCTCCAGCTCAAAAGCCAGTAAGTTATGGAAACTTATTCATTCAACAAATATTTAATAAGCCCCTGTGATGTGGCAGGCACTGTCAGAGGTATAGAGATAAAGAGAAGAATGTCCCTGCCCTCATGTAATTTATAGTATGGGTTGTGAGACCAAAAGTAAGCCAAGGCAACTGCAGGAAGTGGGTAAGAGTGTGGACTCTGGACTTACTCTGCCTGGGTTTAAATCCTGGCTGTATCACTTGCCTCATGATGCTGGGAAAGTTACTTAATTTTCCTGTGCCTCACTTTCTCCATGGGGTCAGTATTAGAACTATCTCATATAGCTCTGAAATTAAATGAGTTACTACTTGAAAAACACTTAGTACAGTGCCTGGGACATTATAAACATTCAGTAACTGTTAGCTATATAACCATAAAAAATAAGTATAAAATTTCAAAGAGCGAGATGTGCTGTGAAGAGGAGCTAGAATGTGATGGAGGAAATAGTGAGTGACAGAGTGAGATGGGCTGAGAGTAGGACGGGGTTATGGCCTTAGATCATGTGGTCAGGAAAGACCTCTGTGACTGGGTGACACGTAAGCAGATACCCGGACGGAGTGAGGAAACGAGCCAGGCAAAGTCCCAGGGAGAGATGGTCTCAAGCGCAGGGTCCCTGGAAGGAGAATGATCTGACATATTCAACAAGACGGGCAAGGAGGCCAATGTAGGTATAATAAAGGAGCAGACACAGAGACCAGAGGAAGCAGAACCTGGCGAGGAGTTTAGATCCCTCTCGGGTGGGATGGAAAGACACTGAAATGTTTTGATCAAGGAACCGCAATGACACCATTTATTTTAGGGAACACACTGTACTTGGAAGGCTGAAGGGGAATGACAATGGAAGCAGGAAGGCCAGGCAAGAGGCTACTGTGGTAGTCCAGGTGGGAGACGATGGCTGGCTGCCTGGACGTAAATGTGGTAGCAGCGAAGGTGGTAACAAGTCGATATATTCAGGGTGTATTTTAAGGCAGATTCATCAGGACTTGCTGATGGGTATGGTGTGGGTGAGAGGGGAAGAATTAAAGAGGACTGCTAGGTTTGGGGACTGGGTGACTGGGTAGCTTTCTTAACGTGGGATAGAATGGGAGAGTACAGGTGTGGGGGGAAAGTGAAGAGTTCTGCTTTGACAAAAAAAATTGAACTATATAACACATCTGAAATGGATGTCAAGTAGGGGGCTAGGTATTAAGTTTGGAGCTCAGGGGAGAGGTTAATATTGGAGATAACACATAGATGACGTTACAAGCCATGGGATGAGCTCATGTACTGAGTGCAGCTAGAGAAAGAGAACCAAAGACTGAGCCCTAGGACATTTCGAGTAAAGCAGAGAAGAATCACAGGAAACTGAGAAAGGTGCTGAGGCAGGAGGAAAATCAGGAGGGTGTGGTGTCCAGTGAAGAAAGTGTTTCAAGAATGAAACAAGGTGTGATCAACTGTCAAATGCTGCTGATAGGCCAAGCAAAGTATCATCTAAGTTAGCTCAAAGTAAATTGTTCTCTCAGCTCTATTTCCTCACAGTGCTTTATTTGTACCTTTCTAATTGCAATTACCAAGTTTTAGGTTGTACAGTTATTTTTGTCTTCTCTCCTCTTATAGAAGTTCCTTAAGGTCAGAGACTGTGTCTTGTTCCTTCCAGAATATCCACTACCCTATTTGTTCAATAAATGTTTGAATAAACAAATGAATCGTGTGGAATTCTATAAAATCTAGAGACTCTAACACAGCAAGAGCAATTACTGTGATGTTCTAAAACATTCTCCTTTAAGACTAACATGTGGGTTTTGTTCTGCCTAGAATGAAAGATGTCTACCTTACATCTGAGTTGGACTATTGCTAATCAAACCCATCTGGCATTTCTTTCTTTTTACTCCAATGTCTCATGCACGATCCAGTCCAACAATTACTTAGCTTTTACCTGATTTGCTCCCTCACCTTTTAAAGTTGGCTCCAGGACATGATGATACCTTCAGACATAACAAATAACTTTCTCTGTCACACCTGAATATCAGCATCATTACAGTACATCAGAGACATCAAGATAAGTTGACATTTCTTATTACATGATAATGAATTTCAAAGCAATGACTAAAGGAGCTAGTTACAGAAACATAGGCACTGAGAATGACCAAACTCTTCAGGGAGACGTGGTTGAGATGGCATACCCAGAAAATGGCTGGTGTTGAGGGGATGAAAATTTTCCTTAGGTTTGTACAAAAATCATAGGGTTCAAATAGTTTATAGGTCGATGAGTTACCATCTCCATAAAAGAAAGTTAAAACCCAAGTTTTGAGTAATGAGAATATAAAAACCCAACTTACAATGTAAACTTTTAGCAACATAACTTATTTGGAAAATATGCATTAGACAACACAAAAAGAAAAAGTCATCACATCCTAAAAAAGTACAGTATCCAGCCAGAGATCATAAATACCTGCTGCATGTGCCAGTGCCACAGAAAACTGCCCACCTGTGAAGTCAGACCCTTTCTGCTTGACCTTAGCTGCACTCCACTTGGGGCTCTTGGTGATTATTTTCACAGAGTACCACATTCCAGCTCCATGGCTCTCTTGGCTAGCTTTAAGGTGACTCCCTGAGAGCAAATATTCACCTTTAACTCCTACTTACTGTCATACCTAAGGATTGAGAAGGGGTTTTCTCCAATCCATCAACCACTTGCCCTAGTTTTTATATTTGTAGGGATATTTCATAAAGAGAACTTGTGGTTAATTCCCAGCCTCTCACTAAATCTTACTCTGTGTTTGGTCCATCAGATTATGGCACTGCTGAGCAGCCAGACTATGCACCCAATATTGGCATTATGAAAATCGAAACTACTGCATCCCCTGCACGTAGCACATTACTTGGCATATATTAGGTACTCAGTATACACTTGGTGAATGAATTTCAAGGTGACACTGACAAAATGGGACATATCCTGAGGAAGGAATGAACAGACTAGAGCTGTTTTGTCTGGAGATGAGTCAGAAGCTTGCAAACGTCTCAAATAGCCAGAGTTGTCAGAAAGGGAAGACTAAGATTTATGCTATAAACTCTAGGCCATTAGGATCTGATGATTTAATGTAGCATTTCCCAAGTTGGAGTTCAATAGGATGTTGTGATACTAGGAGAAAAATGATTCTATAGTCAAGAAAGTTTGGGAAAAGCTGGATTAAATAGCTCTCATTTTGAGAAGTTGTCTCAGAAGCAGAAGCAAGACATGAACTACTCATTTATGTAAGGTCAGAATTAATAATTACCTCCATATACTTGGTGAGAATAGCTCCAGCTTTAGGGGCTGATTAAATTAGAATGATGTTGAAACACAAGATATGTGCTGTGGTCTACACTATAACTAAAATGAATGTGAATTGACGCAAGGATCTGGTCCACAGTGGTTCCTACTGAAAGTGGCCGATTTGAGTAAGCAAGTCTTCACCACTAATGCCAACCTGAACCAACTGCACTTTGTATACTGATTTCTCAATGTTCTTCCTACTTTTATAGCTGGTGTTTTTACCAGAAAAATATAACACTGATTTTAAGATGTCATGAGGCAATCCTTAATTTTAAAAAAAATTTTATATACATTTTGCTAAGCACCAACTATGTGCTAGACACTCTACTAAAAACTGGGGAAAAAAAAGAAAAACTTTGGTTGTACTTTACTTATCCTTGGAGGTGGGGAAGCTACAGAGAGAAAGCCAAACTATCACTTTCAAAGGAATCAACTGACATGTCAAAACACACTGACATCCCTACATTTGTCATCAGATTTGTCTTTCTCTCACTGTTTATCATACTAACACATTAACACAGTTAAAAAAAAATGATTAAGTGTTTAAAAACCTAAATAGTAAATGAACAACCTAAAGGATTTAAAAACTGGGTCTTTTACTCTACTGGTTTCTATATTGTACCTACTAGATTCCACAGTAGTACTGCATTTGCTAGTTAAGTGTGGAGAATCAAATTTATGATTCATGTTTGAGAGAATTTAAAAGATCCTTTTGTCAAATAAAGCTACATAATAAATCTTTATAATTATTGTCATTTGATCTCAAATGATCTGAAAAGAGGCATGCACCTCTTCTCTTCTCCCTACCATCCTGTAATTTTTAGTACTTTCAGAGCCGAGACAAATATATTTAGAAAATACTTAAGAGGATGACATAACTCGGAAAAGACAAGTAGGTATTTTGACTGATTCCATCTCAGTGATTGATGATGAATGGGTCCAAACATTCCTAAATATGGCCACACTTGGTTTTCCTACCATACTCCAAGATTCTATACTTGTATTTCAACCATGCTGGCACATGTAACAGGAAACTCAACTTACCTCAGACCTAAATATCAATGGTATGATAAATAAAAACTGACACTGTCATTCTCTGGCATGACCCACATAAACCAAACTTCTGGAAATTGAACAAAAAGTTATCTCAAATAGTCTATTAAATAAACATACCCTACAAAGTTAACCATTAAAAGCTACTGTCACTCACTCAATGTCAAATCTTGTATGTTTTCTCAGAAAAAGATCAATTTCTGTCTAGTTTCCAGTGAACGGGATAAACATAAGACTAGTCCCTAAATGGGTTCCCCTCACACTCAGATTGGAATATGGTCTATACATCATCATCCTATAAAGACTGATAGGTCAATTTTGTTGAATTATGAACAGGTTACTTTCGGCACTTAGATAGGTAAGAAAATCATGGTGCTTATCAATTTAACTCTATCCATGGTCAAACTTAGGTCATCCAAGTGAAAATCAACATTATGAAGGACAAACAATGATTTACCTTATCTGGTCTGAATTTATTCCTTCCTAGTTTATAATGCCAATAATTTTAAAACATATTTTAATTTTTCTAGGGGGTCACTATTTACTAAGGATAAGTTAAATGAGTATATTGAGATTTGTGGCCCTCTCCAATTTTCCTTCATACTCTCTCCTTTATCCCTCATCCTTTTTATTTCTCTGAGAAACTTTTAAAACATGTTTAAGATGAAGGAAATTTTAATGATTTCACCAATAGGTAACTTACATAAATTTCATTCCCAACTTTCAGAAATAAAGACAGACACAACATTTATTTAACTTTTTAATAAAGCATAAAATTTAAATATTCAAATAAAAAGAAATAAAAATAGATATTTAAGCCAGCACTAATGTCTGGTTTTACTCTTCTTATGGTATATTGTAGGCTTACTTACCTGGGATTAGAGTAGTCAAATTATGATGCTGGTGTAATAATGAATAAGTAAAAATGGGCAATGCCTTGATTAAATTTACTTTCAAACCTGGAAGTAAAGATCAGTAGCTCACTTGAGCCCACTGCAAAGACCTTACACCGGTCTTGTTGGTGGAAACCCAGTCTGGCTTACCATCCTTACTGCACTTTCTTCATCACAGTTTTGCACTCCCTGGCATTCTGATCCTTTTGCTTACTGAAGCTCACTTCAGTCTGTCAAAACATCAAGGGGGAAAATCCCCAAACTGAACAGACGAATAAACACTTTTAATGTGAACAATCATATTCAGACCAACCTCTTTTGCAAAAATACAAGTCAGTGGATTTTTTATCCTTACGTAACTCAAATACTGCTATTTTTTCCTGCCTTTACTAAGATGACACTTTTCATTTTATTTACACTGGCCAATTGTTTTCTACTTGCTTCTATTTTTCTGTGATTGGTACCCTATGTTATTCTTTTTAATTGAGTCTTATAATTTCCATTCCAGAATATTTGATCTTTGAGCAACTTTATCTCATTCTGTAAATAAATTTACCATTATTCAGTGAAAATCACAACAGGAAAAAGAAAAGAAAGCAATGAGCACTAGCAGGATCTCACTTCAACATTCGTATAATTTTTTAAGAAAAACATTCATTTTTATTACAGAATCTAAAACCATTATTGTATGATACTATACGTCTCTTAGCATACTCAAATGGGTCGACATTCAATATGGACAGCAAGCTAGCTCACAAGAAACCAACTGTAATGCACAAATATGTTCGACTCTGGTAAAATCCCAGCAGCCTGGTAATGAAGTGCAGCAAACCTTCCTTATATTGAATAAGAACTCCAGTAACCTCTGGATATTTTTGGTAAAATTAAGGAAAAGCTACTGCAGTCGGAAGATAGGTAATCTTCAGACTTCAAAAACTGGCTGCCAGGGGACCACAGTGAAAAATTAGACCTGGAGCCAATGAAAAACACTAGCTTGGAAAGGAATGGGATTTTCCAAAAATGCAAAATTATCTTATACAGGTGCTTAGCATACTATGATTTGACAGGTTTATGATGATAAACAGCAAAGATAAACAGTTACATTATTTATACCTTTAGTGTGTAAAGAACACAGATTTTAAAGTCGGCAGCAAGAAATCCTATGACAGCTCCTGAGACATGTAATCCTATGCCCTATATCCACCCCATGCCAACGATGACCAATCAAAATGGTAGCACACAGAGTAAAAAGTGATCTACTGTATGTGAGGCAGAATGTACTTGAAAAGTGACAAAACTGTATGTTATTAAATGACAAAACATATTTAGAGGCTTTATTTAAAAATCTCTCACTGTTCATTATCAAAGTTACAAGATTGTTTGCATACCAATAGACAGACTGTAAACATAGGAAATTTTCATTAAGGAAAGATGGGTTTACTGTAATTCAATCTTTTACAAAAAAATTACTGCAAGTTATTGATAACAGAATTTCTCTTTTACTTTCTTAAGTCTAATTCTCTTGGAAATTAAACCAATGTTTCCACTCTCTCAAGCAAAAGTTCAACCATGGTCACCTTAAGAAATACCTCTGTTTATTTGTTAATCAGAAATACAAACCAAGTGGCACATCTTCTTAGGCCAAAGGTTTCGGCTTCATTATATTTTACAAGAAAACAGAAGACTTGCAGTGGTCCTGTAAAGTCTTTCATGTCACAGCTGAGGTTTACTGACGGCAGTGGAGGAAAGCAGTGGTGATGCAAAGAAAGACCAGCCCAATTGCCTTATCTGACATGGAATCTTGTTCCTGTTTGGCTTGCAGCAGGCGCAGTGTTTCTGGTCAGGTTGCCTCCACCAAACCTGATTGAAGCAGAAGGGTGACATGCTCTGGTAAATCCTGTTTAAGGGTGATTCCGTTCTGGCAAATAGTTGATCCATCAATCTGTAGGTTGTGGGATGATACTAATATGAAGAAAATTATCCGGGTAGCTCAGATGTTCACTCAGCCACTGCAGAGGTGTTTCCAACATTGGCTCAATTCCATGAATCATCACTTGATTCTTTTTTTCCCCATCTATTCCAAGAAAGAAATCCAACAATAATCAGTAAGACTCAAACAGTTGAAGAAAAATTAATCTGTTGCCTTTTGAGAATCCTTAGTGAATTAAATGGATTTTAAACCTGTTTTCTCCCCTGAACAGGAAATGTGGACATGGAGAAAGTTCAAATGTTGCAATATGTATCATCCAGAACAGAAACCTGAGGGTTACAATGAATTCTGATAAAAATTCTGTTGCTATATGTGAAAGTATTCATTCTTTCTTAATTACTGTGCTCACCTAAGATTGACGTTAATGAAACTATGGTGGCAGAAACAGCCCACTGTACCCAATGACCAAAATTTATTTTAGTTATACATTAAAAACTGTACTATATGCTTATTAAAAATAACATGTATATGAAGTAGGTCTACACATATTTTAAAAATGTAAAATAGAAATGTGACTAGAAATCATCAAGAATCAGATCAGTATTTGAGATGCGTAATAAAACAAATGAGAGCTATGGTTGATTTTCAGTAAAGTGTTCAAGTATCTATGAAAAAGTTTTAGGATATCATTAGAATACTATTAGAATATTAGTTACAGTTTTAATTAGAAGGAACTAAGAATCTGACTCAGGGATTCCTGTTTTAGTCATAAAACCTGATTGATATTTATTAATGTCCATTTGCTAATTAAAAGAGTACTGCAATTCAAACTTTTCTTTTAAATTCAAATTTTACTCCAAATTAAACTTATAAGCTTAATTTTATGTTTTTCATGATTTTGGTGTGATGTATCCACAACCTTGGTTGTTATAGGAAAACAAAGAAAGCAAAACCAAACTCCTCTAAGGAAAAGAAAAAAAAAAAACTATCAAGGAACTTTGTGTTACTCCTTTAGCACAATTCTTGGTTTGTTTTCTTTATGGTCTCTTCAAAATACAATGTCTAAACCTCTCAGCTTCCTAGAGACAGAAGACAACAAGGAAACAGGGAATTCATGGAACTCTATGAAGGGGAAATACCCTACTTTTTCTTTTCTGCTCTGTTCAAAATGACTTTCAAATCCCGAGGTTCCAATGTCTGGGCAAAATGGGCTGATGATGTATGGTGATAATGACTTGGCTGGCACCTGAAACAAGAGACCCTTTTAAAGAAATATTTAGACTCCCTGTTAGAGGCAGCACAGTCCTGGGAGATGACAGTCAACAGAGGACACAAAAACACTACAGAGAGTTGATAAAAGAATTCCAAAAATAAAAATCTGACAAACATACTACCAATTCTAAAGACAACCGAGTAAAATGTCCCAAACAAATATCCAAACCACTGCTGCCACAGTTTAAAACAATTTTGGAAAATGATATCACTTCATAATAGTAATACTACTAATCTAAGAAATGCTTTCACTGGTTTGATTTTTCTGTCAATCTTTGTTGCATCTCTATATACTTTTTTACACAGTTGTGATCACAGTGTTAATACAATGAATGGTTTTCATAATAATGGTACCAATCACCTATAAATCTGTTAAGCTATATAAAGAATACTGTAGAAAGCATGGTATTAATACTTTGGGAAGATTTTTTTAAATGTTAGTATTCAAAAGGATAAACCCTCAGCTATCTGGAATGATTCACTCTTCGTAAATTCTAGATTGCCAAGGTTTTACTGTATTAAATCTTTCTTAGAATATTTGAAAACATTTCCAGTACTGTTCTCTTTGTATTCTTATTATATATTTCTTTGAAATATTTTAATATTCTCAGAATCTTCCTCCTACTTAGCACTGAGTCAAAAAATGAAATAGTGGTGTAAGAGTAAAAGTTCCATATCTGTAAGGTTTTTCCTTAGGCCAGAATCACCTTTGTACACTACGAAACAGCAGAAGAAACAAGTCACAGCTCAATATACAAAATACTGCGCTCCAAACAATATTTAAACATAGGAGCAATTAGCTCAAACATTCATGTCAAGGGGGAAAAAAAACTGGGGGAGCAAATATAATATGGCATACGATACAAAGCCCAACCCTGTTACAACAAAAGGATGGTTGGAGTGTATGAGTTGTATAACAAAAGCTGGAGAGCATAAGCACTATTCAAACACTTTGTGAATAAACCTAATAAATCACCTTATCAGACCCCTGAATAGGCAGCACTGATTCTCTGGTTTAGAAGCTGGGGCCACTTTTAATCTATAACCTAAAGGTATCACTAACAATAAATTTAGACAACTAAAGAAGAGAATGTAGGGCTGTCATATCCCAAAACAGAACAGTTTAAGGTTTTAAATATATTATTTTGTCACTGCCTACACATTTGTCCAATATATACACTAGCATTTATTTTATTTTATTTTTCTTGTTTTCTGACTTCCACTAACACCACAATTATAACCAGAGGGATTCTTAGAATGGGACAGTAGTTCCTTTGGAAATATTAATTAAAGTTTCTATCTTATTCATCACCATGTCCCCCGTGCCTAGCATGGCACCTACCATATAATAATTAGTCAATACATATTTTCATAGCTTGGATATTTTGTTGCTGGTAGAACATACTGCCAAAATTAACGTTTTGAGAAGAGTTTCTGATAGCTAGCCCTACTATGTAGAAGAGCTCTACCTATAAAGACTGCTTTGGTTATTAAAACAACAAAAAGTAAAAAATGTTTCTGGGTAAGCCAAGTATATACGCTATCACCTTAATTCATGCTACCATAAACAACAACAAAGGATGACTGGGCATTCTGGCAATATCAAGACTAATAAAAGAGAACAGTAAAAAATTAGTAGATGTTTCTTTTTTTCTAACAGGAGAAAGGAAACACTTGATGATACTGCTAAAGTAAACCACGTTTTTGGTAAATATGTCTTTGTGTTTCAAAATGGGACTCTAGAACTTAATATCTGGAATGAGAAATATGTCACTACAAAGCAAATGACTCCGGAGAAAAATGTTACTACATATCTCTCCCACTCAGGTTACTTAAAAAGTTAGTTTGAAGCTTTAAATTACGCAAACAATTCAGACAGTAATCAAATGAACTAATTCTATATGAACCTCTTTCATACAGGGCATTTTTGGGGGGATAATTGATTTTTTTTTTTTTTTTTTAAAGAGACAGGGTCTTGCTCTGTCACCCAGGCTGGAGTACAGTGGTACAATCATAGCTCACTGTACCCCTGAACTCCTGGGCTCAAGTGATCCTCCCACCTCAGCCTCCTGAGTAGCTAGGACCACAAGCTCACACTAACATGCCTGGCTAATTATTTTTATTTTTTTGTACAGACAGGGTCTTGCTATGTTTCCTAGGCTTGGCTCCAACTCCTGGGCTCAAGTGATCCTCCCTCCTCAGCCTCCCAAAGTGCTCGGATTATAGGCGTGACCCACTGTGCTAGGCCATAACTTTGATTTTGATCTAATTTCAAACTTATAGTATATAAAGATATTCTTTTGTATAACCACAGTATAGATGTCAAAAATTTTTAAATTAATATTGATATAATACTATTATGTGGTCCATATTCAAATTTATCAACTATCCCAATAATATATTTTTATCCAATCTGGGATCCAGTCCAGGTTTGTCTTGGTCCATTTGTGCTGCTATAATAGAATATCTGAGACTGGGTAATTTATAAAGAACAAAAATTTATTTCTCACAATTCTGGGCTGGGAAGTCCAAGATCAAGGTGCTGGCACCTGGCATGGGCCTCCTTGCTGCATTCTCATATGGCAGCAAAGTGGAAGAGCAAGAGAGAGCGAACCCACTCCCGTAAGCCCTTTTTATACCAGCATTAACGCATTCACGAAGGCAGAGCCCTCACGACCTAAATACCTCCCAAAAGGCCCCACGCCTCCCAATCCTGCTGCACTAAGGATTAAGTTTCTAACACATTCAGACCATAGCAAGGATTCACACATTGCATATAATTTTCATGTCTCTACTCTCTTTTAATCTTCAAGAGTTTGTAGCCCTTCTTCGCAACTCTTAACCTTGACAATTTTAAAGAGCGCGTCTCATTATTTTGTGGAATGTCCACACAGCACTTTTTAAAACTAGCATCTACTTTAAAGTGAACATTTTTAGAATTGTGTTACATTTTAAGAAAAACATATTCGGACAGTCTTTGATTACACGAATAGAATGGTAGGAATTACACTTACAAGCAAAAAAAGAAGGGGAAAAAAAAATCACATTAGCCACACAAGTCATTAATGAAAATCACAAAGTTAAAACAATAAGTTCTTATGTATATATTTAAAAAATGGTGCCTACATATAGGTGTGTATGCAATGAATGTAACAGTATACAATAATATAAAAAAGACATAAAGGAGAGAATACAAACCATGCACCGATAGTTAACAAAGTACTACTAAAAGACAAATCGAGAGGCAACTTGAATTCCAATTCTAGTAATGAAGGGCTCTGGGCAGGTCTCATAACTCTTCGAGGCTGTTTCCTTATATATAAAGTGAAGCTGTCTATATAGATTCATGGTTTGCAAATCTGGCTAACCATCAGAATCATGTGGGAAATTAAAAAAAAATACATACGCTTTCTGAATCAATCTTTTGAGTAAAGTCTGTTTTTAAATGTTCCCTAGAATAAATCTTATGATTATACTGGTGTAGAATTTTTCTTCAAACAAAATTTTATGCAGAAACCCTATATATAACAGAGGTAAAGACAGGGCAGCTTTGGCTGATGTAGGGTTGAGACCGTCTCCCAAGTCCCAGATTTACAAACAATGGTAGCTTCTGACTTAACTCTGTCGGCCACAATTTGTAAACCTCTGGTCTGGAGTACAGGATCACTAACATGCCTTCCACTTCTAGTATCTGAATCTTTTATGCCTAAGCGGCAAAATATTTCTTTCAGAGTTCAAATCATCATAATTCATTAGTTTTGAATTCTTACTCAAATCACTTAAACTTCCTAGTCTCCATTTCCTCATTTTATGGTGTGGGACAAAGAATTCTGATCTCCAGGGTTACATGGAGGATTAAATGGGAGATCTAAACAAAGCACCCAGCAGAGACTAGCACAGGGCTTACACATAGTAGGTATTCAATAATGTGAGTGACTCTCTTCTCCACCTCTCCCTCCTGCTCTCTAAAAATAAATAAATAAAGGTGTCAAAATATTTCTTTAAAGTAAGTGAGGACAGAAGACCAGTTTCAAAAAGGTCATGCATTACTAACAAAAAGTGAAGAACAACTCTTCCTGTACACAAAGTTATGGGAATAAGTTACTTCTTTTAGTACTAGATATACCAAAAGATATATAAAAACCACGGATTCAATTAATGGCATGCAAAGGGCTATAAGAATTTGGCCTCATGTTAATATACTCCGCATTATTCAGTACCATTTTTATGCAGCATGGCATACATTTAATGAATGTATTAAAAAAAGACAAAAACCCAGACTAAATAATCATGCAAATTAAATGACATTTAAAAAAATTCCTGGAGGTCAGATGCACTGGCTCATATCTATAATCCCAGCACTTTGGGAGGCCGAGGCAGAAGGATTGCTTGAGCCCAGGAGTTTGAGACCAGCCTGGGCAATATAATGAGACCTCGTCTCTACAAAAAATTTAATAAATAGCTGGGCATAGCAGTGTGTGCCTGTAGTCCTAGCTACTCAGGAGGCTAACGCAGGAGGACTGCTTGAGCCCAGGAGTTTGAGGTTGCAGCGAGCTATGATCATGCCACTGCATGCAGCCTGGGGGACAGAGTAAGACCTGTCTCAAAAAAAAAATTCCTTAAGTAAAGCCTCTGGATCAATTTAATAGTGCTCTCAACATATATATTCAGCAGAGCACATCATCTGTAAGTCAAACGGGCCCTAATGTACCACAGTTATATTGTTTAACAGACTTTAAGTAAGGTTCTTTATTTAAAAAAAAAAAAAAAAAAGATGAAAACATTCAGGTAGAAAAAAAACCCTTTCAAAATCTTTATGTTATACATTTAAAATATATCATTATTTCAGAACTCATGCTATGTGATGAATCTGCCTTTTAAAGATTTCTATTACTAATGGCTACTATTAACCTCCCCATCCCAACCTGGATTTTAGTCCTTACTTCTAAACCAATTTCAACAAGGAATAGGACCTATATGTCTTTAAAAACATGTTACTTGAGATTCTAGTGAGATGCTTTAGTTTCCTTCTTACTATTAATAAGTATACCAAATATGTGAAAACTCTTTTAATTTAAAGGAGACTAATGAAATGGATGGTATATCTTCAAAGGATATCCATACCTGCTTTAATTAGAAAATTTCAGTTTAATTAAGTAAATTTTTAAAAGCTCATACTTATAAATAAATATGGAATAATAGAAATCTAAGATCAAATGGTAAAACCATTGTGTTTAGCTTGTGGCTTCATAATTATATTTTATAATTCAATGGAAAACCACTTGATTTGCTTTCATGGGATGTGTGATATTTCAGGTAAAACTTCTGCAAAACACTTAACACTTCTGAAAAAGTTTTAAACAACTAGATGAGCTTTTTATTACAACTAGTCTGAACAATTTTGTTGTGTGTGACAAATTCTTTAACCTCTGATATGTTCATTAGTAAAACACCAACTAATTGAATCCATCGACATGAAAAACCACAGGCTGAAATCTGAAGTGCATACATCATGCTGAAGGATTTTGACTCAGCCATGGCGGTAATAGTCAGCGAGGTCAGGTCAAAGAGGGTTAAACCAAGCCAGGATATAGCCAAAGGAATACATCAAACGCTGATTTTAAAAGGGCAATTAATCTTAGACAGAAATGCTTCCTGGGGAATGAGATCTCAATCTTAAGAGCACACTACATGATGTAGCAGTAAAAATGAACATATACAAGCTTACAGGGCTTTTATCCTATGATCACAAACAGAAGGAGAGTGCTGTTTATCAGAGAAATACAAACCCATTTAAAAATACTTACATTAACTTCTTCCGGATCTATACCACTTAGCAGTACAGGTCTTAACGAACATATAATATCCCAGTTAATATATACCACATATCTCTTTCCATGTATAAATTTTTAAAATTTTCTGTATTTTTAATTATTTCTGCCCCAAATATTTCCAGAGCCTGGACTCTCAACATTTTAAACAATTTCAAAATATGTCCACATTAATTTTTTCATTGACTTTTGCTTATAATCTTTGTATCTTAGTAAAGAGGACATAAGCCAAAATTTAAGTTACAAAAAATTCCATGTAACTAGCTATAATTATAAAAAGAAAACTGTTTTAAGTGATTATGAGACCATTTTAATAAACTGATTAAAAGCTTCCTGATATAACATAAAAATATGGTAAAAGTTAGAAATTAAACTTTTGTTCATAATAAACTTTGAAAACATAGGTTCAAATGTTTTTGATCTGCTCTCATAAAAGGACCCAGTAATTGCAGTTGAGTGTAATAGGGTACATTAATATTTGTCATGTATGAATTATAGTTCAAGCTTAATTATTAATATTTAAAATATAGACAATGTTATGTTTTGTGTGTGTATATATAAAGTAATACTGAAGTCCCACAGAACTTGTTTTCATAAAGAGATGACTTGCTTTCTGTCTGCATATATTATTTTTTTGGTAAGAGAATTTTATCTTCTTGTGCTAAAGATGAAATATTAGTTGTGCAAGTATATGTTTCCTACTTTTGGGAAAGTCAGCTTAATTCGATTAATTTTTTGAGATTAAGGTAGAGAACAATAATTAAGGAGGGGAAATCAGATGACTCTTCTGTCAGGTCCAGTAACCTCATCATCTCTAATAATAGAGAATGAAAATAATCAGCACTATTTCTTTGATTTTAGAAAAGACATAGGTCAATGGACTTAGGCATTAAGAGATTCTGTATCACCGAGATTATTCACCATTGCCCATGTGTTGTCAACAAAGTGCCGAGTGGGGGGAGAATGAAGCAATCAGGGCAAAGAATTTGACTCATGTAAACTTAGAATTTGAGTACAATGATAAATTTAAGAAAAGAAAATATATTGTAATTAGCAAGTTTAAACTGAGCCTAACAGATTATTTAAATATGTGTATAGCAGATCTTTGCTCATAAGGGCTACATTCGAAGAACTTTTGGAATTCCCACACAAATGACATTATATCATTTCTTCTATAAAGTACGTATCCAATAAGGAATAGAAAACAATGAAGAGCAGAAAGTGCTAGGATAAGAATGAAAGGAGAAGCTCCCACTATAGCCAACTGACCCCATCTACATGTCAGGATCCTGGTATCCCAGCAAAGTTATAAATGGACCTTCCAGGGTTACTTTATGAAGAGATGAAACACCAAAAAATGTGCAATCTGCTGTTTATATTTTTCTCAATGAAAAACTTTCAGTAGCAGCAACCACCTGTTGCAATCTACTTTTGAACCTCCTGTCTTAAAGAGTTTTAATACATTTTAACAAGTATATGATGATAATTAAGCTGGCTGCAGAAGATGCAGTGACTATGGAGATGCCTTAATAAAATAAGCTTATTTCTTCCTTACCAAAACCATACTTCTGGCATTTCTAATCATGTCCAGAAGCTAATTTCTAAAAAACTAAATATGGCATGGAACTCTTATCATAATTTGTAGTATTTTATCTTTATAAGCAGCTATAACATTGGTTTACATTTAGAGCATCACACACATAACTTCTTTGTATATGTTGAACATCAGCAAGTACTTGTCTTTGCATAGTGGGATTACCAACAACCAACAAAAAGAAAAAACAAAACTGCTTCTTTATTACTTTACTTTGTAAATTTCCTATAAGTACAGTTCTTTTATTTCTGAAAAATATTAACAAAACTGTAAGAAACAAAAAAAAGTCTAATTGTAAAACCTTGGAAAAATACAAAAGACTATAAAGCTCTCTTCAAACCACATTTGGTTCATTTAAACTCTTCACCCATCCTGTGAGGTAGTAGCAGGAAAACATCCTTATTTTATAAAATAAGAAACCTGGATCCATTAAAAAAAAACTAAATGATTGCCCAAATCAAACAGTGTGAAGGTACAGAGGGATACCAGTTCATTCTAATTCAAATTCTAAATGACTGTCTAAAGAATTATTGAAATCGTAAAACCTTTAGTATTGTACTCCAAAACCCTTAATTTGATGAAGCTTGGGAGATTGCAGGTTTTTTTATTTCTGTGCAAGTTGAAATGCCATTTCTTCTGGGGTCAGTGTCATCATGCTGACAAATGTGACTATTGCTGGTTTAAAACACAAGTCATGAGATCAATCAACCAGCCTTAATTTTGTCCAAATACTTGAATCTGCCTCCTATGGACAGCATGAGATTTAGATGTTTCTTTTTTCTAATTGATTTATGTCTGAAAAATGTATCACAATGTCAGTTAATTCACTTTATGAACACAATCTAATTATACAAAACAAAGGAGAAAAAAACATGAATACACTATCTTTTACTTGTAACAACTATTCTGCGGTTTCTCATAAAGCATGTTAAATGTAAAGCAATATAATTTTAAGTTAGACTATGTAAATGGGGTATTCTAATCTTCCATCCTCACTTGTTAAAATTATCTTTCAATGTACTAACCAAACAAATAATAAATAAATCTCTGCCACTTACTTCCTCACTACCTTTACAACACTTCTGATCTCACTGAAAAATTCATGCACATGTATGGGGGAAAGGTGGAAAAACATAACTACTTCCTCAGCAGATAGAGTAGGGACATTTTAGACCATATATTACCCCTTAACAACCAGCCCTTGGGTAGCTGGTGAGGGATTCTACAGGGCATGTAGCATATGTAACCTGAACCCTTTTTTTTCAACTAACTTTTGTTCATCTTTTATTTAAGACTTAGCTTAGTCTCCACTCTCTCCTTCAGAGTGCATAGACAGCAACTCTAGGTGCTTCCTAATATTCTTTGCATATGTCCCTTCCTATACAAAGCAATTGTATACCTTTCTGTCCACTCCTACTGGACTGAATATGTCTTAAGAGCAGAGACTATGTCTTACATTTCAGTCTCCTGAGTGCCAGAAGATAGTATAATGCAAAGAAAATGACTGGTAAATGATGAAATCTATAACATCAAGTGGAAACCAAAACTTAAATGGTAGTTGGGAAGGGTATCAAGGAGTAAATAAATTCTCAGGAAGCAGGGCAGAAATGGAAATAGGAAAAGGCAAGTGGCTATGAGATTGTATTTGTTGCTGGGAAAGATACAGAGAACCTTTACTGATTCGCAATGGAATTTAAGCCTTTCCTTACGCATGTGCTTTATTTGTACAATATCAAATATGAATTCAGGATAAAAACAGCCCAATTCTTACAGAGGGCTAATCAACAGAATCTAGAAGACTGGGAAATTATGTAATTGGGCAAAGCTTATAGGTAGGTGTTTTGTATTATCCAAAGTAAAAAATACTTCACTTCAGGTCTGGTACAGAAGCTTAGATCTCTGAGTCATTTTAACTACAGCTGAAACCACAAAAACAATTTACCTGAGCTCACCTTTGGTCATTTCCTGTTACCTCTAACTTGACTAACTCCCCTAGCCACTTACCAAAAAAAAAAAAAAAAAAGGAAAGAAAGAAACACACAAAACAGCTCATCAATAGTTACTCCATGAGAATAATGACCTAAAACACATCTTCATAAATATTAGTACATTCTACTTTCATATGATGAAATAAGACAAATTCCTTCATGCCTGAATCACTTATCGTAGGGAGTGGTAGACAATGGTGCCACATAACTTTCATGAAGTACTTTCTCTTTTATCATGGGATGACAGCCAGTTCCTATCTACACACAGCCAATCTTAAAGTCCTTTGCTTTCACCTTAAGTTGAGAGCAGGTATGTCAAAATGCTTCACGTTTGACAATACTACAGGGGTATTGAACCAGACAGTAAACAGTTTTTTACTGAAACAGTGACTTAATATTTTGGATACTCACCACAGACTTTAAAATGGCAGTTATTTCCCAATATGAGGTGACAAAAGGAAGAGGCAAAGATAAAAGTTTTTCTAAAGAAAAGATTTTAGGGCATGGTGGCTCACATTTGTAATTCCAGCAATTTGGGAGGCTGAGGTGTGAGGATTGCTTGAGACCGGGCTGGGCAACATAGTGAGACCTTGTTTCTACAGAAAATTTTAAAAATTAGCTGGGCATGGTGTTGTGCACCTGTAGTTCCAGCTACTCAGAAGACTGAGGTAGGAGGATCGCTTGAGCCCAGGAGTTTGAGGTTGCAGTGAGCTGTGATCATGCTACTACACTCCAACCTGGGGGACAGAGTGAGACCCTGTCTCTAAAAACAACAACAAAACAACAACAACAACAAAAAGAAAAGATATTGGTGTCAGAGAGTAAGAGATGTGGCTTCCTCCTGGTATGAAAGGTAACATCAAAAGTAGCTCAAAAGAATAGGTACTATTTATGTCATTTCAATGAAGTGTGTGTCCCGCAATCAATATAAACATTTGACAGGTGAGAGGGCAGGGGGAGAAGTTTATCACACAAAGGTACTCACCTATAGTATCTGAAAACACCTAAGAGGGCAGCTTTGTGGATTAAAATTGTATGGCCACCTCACTGCCCCCCTCTTCAAAAAAATAAAAGGGAAGTCACACTGTGTATTCCCTAGGAAAGGATGTACAAGTAGGGCAGACTAGAAATTTAGGAGAACAAAGAGTCTTTAAAAGAATAAACAGCCTCACAAATTTGTGTGCCATTCCTATGCGGAGCCATGATAATGATAATCTTTTACATATTGTTGTACCTGGGTGTAGGAATGGCAAAAGTGAGCACAAAAGTGTATTCTGATAGAGGGCATCAGTTCAAAGTCTGTGACTGCTTTTCATTTACATGCCTGATGTTCACAGTCACCATTTTAATAACTTCAACAAGAAGAGGGACCAGAATTATATACAGGAACACTAAAATAGCAAAATGAACAAAATAAGAACAGTAGAAGTTCAGGTTCCTATCATCATACCAGAAAATACTATCTGAGACAACAGCATGTAGGCGATTAGATAAAAACACAAACCACAGAATAAGGACTTAGGAAAAACTAAACTAAAAGGTTAAAAAAAGAAAGAAAGAAAGAAAGAAAGAAAGAAAATGAAACAAACAGTAGCATAGTAAAGTGGAAAAGCCAATGGACCAGGAGGTGGAGACCTGAGTCCTACACCTAGTTCTGCAATTAAGTAGTCCAGAGACCTTTGGTAAATCATCTAAAAATTAAGAGACTGAACTAAATTAACTCGAAGGTTCTACAGTTATAGAATTGTTTAAAGATGTGTATCAAGAGAGACCTGGCATTAGCAAATATGGATCTGTGTATGTGACAATTATGCTGCTGGTTAGGGGACAGATCATTACAGAATATTTTTCTTCCAAGTTTTTGAGTTTCATTGTGATGTTCTCAATAATTAAGGATCTTATGAAGAAGTAAATTTAAAATGACGTATTTTGACAGCAGATTGTCAAAAAAACATCTAGGAAAGTGTAATAAAGTTGAATATTAAGCTTTAGCTTAAATTTCAATTACTCCTAACTGATAAAAGCATTTACTATAGTTTGGATGTTGGTCCCCCTAATGTTGAAATTTGATCCCCTAATAAAGTATTTGGTCATGGGGGCTCATGAACAGATTAATGTGCTTGGATGAGGGGAGTGAGTGAGTTCTTGCTCTATTAGTTCCCAATGGAGCTGGCTGTTAAAGAGTCTGGCACCTCTCCCCTACCTCTTGTTTGCTCTCTCGCCATGTGACCTCTGTACATACTGGCTTCCCTTTGCCATCTGCCTGCCATGAGTGGAAGCAGCCTGAGGCTTTCACCAAAGGCCCAATCTTCCAGCCATCAGAATTGTGAGCCAAATAAACCTTTTTTCTTTATTAAATTACCTAGCCTCAGCTATTCCTTTATAGCAACACAAATGTACTAAGACAGCATTTTTTCAATGTTCTTTAAAATACTACTCCAAAGTACTCAAAAAGAGAAAAATCAAGGAAGAGAAATGAATAATTGAAAGCCAGTGCTGCCAGGGACAAGTTTGAGGCTTATGGGTCTCATCTCTACCAGCAATAAACATTATTAGCCTCTTAATTACACTTCAAGTAAAAAAACTAGTCTATATTACAAAATCCTCAAGAGTATAGCAAAAGAAACATTAAATAGATTAAAAACAAACACCCGTACAACATGGAGAAAATGAACAGTAAGATTATTTCACAATCAAAGTTACTGAGAACTTCCCAGTCAAAATTTCTGTAACTTGAGTTAGAAAATAAAAGTTTACTTAACCATCTCTAAAGATACACAGGAAAATGGCAATGCTGGTTGTCTCTAGAGAGGGGAACTGGGTTAGAGTTTGGTGGACAGGAGTTGGGAGAGAGACTTTTTACTGAGTTCCTTTATGTACGTTTCTACTCCTGGGAATCTAGCCAAGAAAAATAAAAATATATGTCCACACAAAGACCCATATGTGAATGTTCACAGGAGTACTGTTCATAAAAGTAAAAAGCTGGAAACAATGCAAATGTCCATCAATTGGTAAATGAATAAACAAAATGTGATATATCCACTCAACGGAACATTATTCACCAATGAAAAGGAACAAACTACTGACACTCGCTACAATATGGATGAAACTCAAAACCATCATTCTACGTGAAAAACACTAGTTGCAAAAGACAACATACTGTATGATTTCATTTATGTGAATTATCCAGAAAAAGGAAATTATAGAGACAGAAAGCAGACCAGTGGTTGTTTATGGCTGGCAGTAAGATCAGAGATCAGCTGCAAATAAGTACAAGTGAACATTCTGAGATGATGGAAATGCTCTAAAACCAGATTGTGGTGATGGTTGCACAACTCTATAAATTTACTAAATATCACTGAATTGTCAAAAAAATTATTTAACTGAAACTCTTACAGAAAACTAAAATTACACAGCAATAAAGATGAATTAGGATTACAACACAGTATTATAACCAATTTAATGTTAGTTCCTCCATGATTCAATGATCATAAGTAATATGTTTCATGGTAATGATGATACAAAGAAAGAATTCAGTAATTGGAATGTTGAGCAAACATTTCCCCTAACACTAGAGATACGAGGATATGTGTAAGACATCATCAGAAACCTTGACTATGTAGTCTAGTAAAGTTCAGTGAAGATAAACAGTACATTAAGACTTTATTAAAATGTATTTCCAACCTCAAACAAAAAATAAATCCTGTTTGATTTTAATAATTTTGGGTAGTGGTGAATGGTCTGTTCCTTCAGTCCCTTCTGGTATTAGTTCTGATGGCATTTTAGATGCCCCTCTTCTCCCTTCCTAATGAACCTTTGTTCACTTTAAAAGTGCTACATACACACAGGAATGCCAGTATAGGCAAGCATACTTGAATAAAGAAAATTATTATATCCACAGACCAACTGACACATATTTTGAGCTCAATATTCTTTGTTGAGTCATTCAGGTTGGAATATCAACATTAATCCCAAACCCACTGTTTCTAATTCTACTTTTTAGGTAACCATTTCCTTAGACTAGATATGCTTCTTTAACTGTGTGGTATAATTACAAGTCACGCAAGTAATCTTGCAATCTTCCAACTTAGAATATATTCATAAGAAAAACAGCATTATCTATTAGAGTATTACCTTCATATTTATTAATGCCTTACTTCTTTCCATCAAGGATTCAAAGTAGTAAGTTTTAAATTTTTTCTATATATAATAAATATAAGTCTGTGCAATATACTAATGAACACAGTAATATGCCACTGAAAATTTCCCCTGTAGTTTAGTAATCAATAATAGGGCTGGGAGTCAAGTCATTCAGCAATAGGGTAAAGATTAGGGGAAAGAAGCAGCAGGACATTTTATACACACACACACAAACAGTATCTGTGGGGGATTGCTTCCAGGAACCCTGTGGATACCAACATCCATGGATGTTCAATCTTCTAATATAAAATGATGTAGTATTTGCATATAACCTACGCACATTCTCTTGTATACTTTAAATCATTTCTACATTATTTATGATATGTAATACAATGTAAATTTTATGTAAATAGTTGTCATGCTGTATTGTTTAGGGATTAATGAGAAGAAAAAAAAATCTGTGTATCTTCAGCACAGATGTTTTTCCCATATTTTCGATCTGCAGTTGGTTGAATCCATGTCTGTGGAACCTGTGGATACAGAGGGCTGACTGTATATACACACGCATGTGTGTCAAAAGTGGTAACCGTGAGCTACAGGATTATGAGCACTTTTTTCTTTCATTGTGTTCTACATTTTCTTAGTATTCCTAATGTTGCAATGAAGTAAAATAGAATTCAGCAGTATTTATACTTTTCCTTTGCCTATAGGAAAACAACCTTAACCTAAGTTACAAAATGAGGACCATCAAACAGGTCAAGTTCTTGAACAAACTCATAAAATGTCAAAGCATAAAAGAACAATGTTGAGTAAAAAAGACCCAAGTAGAAAATAGTAGAAAGTTCAAATAAAATACTTATCCATTATTCAGTGTTTTCAACTTTCAAATATCAAAGATAAGAAAATCATTTTTACCGTCTTGGACTTCTTTATAATTAAGAAACAAAATGCAAGATTAAAAATAATACTTACCAGAAATAAATTTACAAATTAAAGAGCCAGAGCACCAGAGATGTGGTAAGAGGGTAATTTAAAAAATGTATTTTATTTTGCCAAAGAGAGTCGATTCCTTATTTTGCTAGGGTCAATAGTTTATAAAATAATGTATTAAATATTAAGTGTTTCTGTTTCAAAAAATTTTTCCCTTCAAGATAACAAAAATATATTCCTGAAATAACCTGTGTTATTTATAAGTGCAGAATGCTTATTTTACCTCTGTAACAAAGGGTTTAGAACAGGAAATAAAAGAAATGTTTTAATGTTGCTGATTATATTACCTTCAGGAGCAATAGCAGAAGGACAAACTTCTTTGAGGAGATCTCCTAGTGTATGTAATTGTCCATCTGCAGCCACAGGACGAAATAGCTTCTGAATGAAAGGTCGTTCAGTTGTTGTCTATTTGAAAATGAAAAAATAATTCAGGCAATTAAGTTGTTGCTGCTAATTACAATTTAATAGATCATAAATTTTATGTTGGTATTTGGTGATTTCTGATATGGTATAATCAAAAGTACACAATATCATACATGTGCTATCACTGTAAAAAATGTTTAACATGATAAATTCAGGTAAATCTAATCTTTAGGAAACAATCAGACAAGTACAGAATGTGGGAAATTCTAAAGACAACTGGCTGGGATTCTTCAAAAAAAGTCAAAGGCATTAAAAAAATAAAGAAACCCTGGCTGAATACTGGATTGGAGAAGCAAATAAATAAAAATTCAGATGTAAAAATACAGTTTTGGGATAACTGGGAAATATGGAATGGACATTTCATAACGTTACTGCATTAATGTCAAATTTCTTAGGTATGATAATTGTTTTAAGGACAATCCTTATTTTTAAGAAATTTATGCTCGAGTATTTAGGGATGAAGTGCCAATATGTATGAAACTTACCTTCAAATGGTTAAAAAAAAAAAGTGTGTGTGTGTGTGTGTGTGTGTGTGTAGCGAGAAAAAATATAGAAAAATGTTAACTACTGGTGAATCTAGGTAGAGGGTATATGATCTTAGTAGTTTTATTACTTTAACTTTTCTTTCTTTTTTTTTTTTGAGACAGTGTCTCACTCTGTTGCCCCGGGGGGAGTGCAGTGGCATCATCATAGCTCACTGCAACCTCCAACTCCTAGGCTGAAGCGATTCTCTTGCCTCAGCCTTATTTTAACTTTTCTATGTGTTGGAAATTTCCAAAATAGTAGATGCAGCCATTTCCTCTGACAAGAATTGTTACTAGCACTATTGTCATAATCTATTGCTAATAATTCCATTGTTTTACCCACTCTCAATATTATTTTATTTTCCTACATTACCTCAATGATGATGAAGGCTTCATTATAACACAGAGTAAAGAGGCTCTGGAATCAGACAGTGTCTATGAAGAGCACTATTGCCTATGTGCTCTATGATCTTGCACCCAGTTTCCTTTATCTGTTAATTTGGGACATTCCATATCTCTTAAGTTTGTTGTGGAAATACATGAGGAACTGTGCCAAGCACAAAGTAAATAAATAAATATTAAAGAGAATAAAAGCATTTTTCCTGCTCTCTCCCTCTTAACTGTTATTTCAAGTTGTTAGCTTTTAATTTTAAGCTTCCTGAAATAAAAAATCATAAAAACTTACCAAGAATAATGTCTTATATTTTGTAAGAATATGTTTCTAAATAGCCAGTAAAGGCAAATTTTTTGTTTTTAAATCACAGAGGTATACCTCAACATCTTTGACATACTGCTATAGATTAGGTTAAAAAATCTGGTTTTAAGTGCTGACATAAACTAAAATATAAAAAATAATAAATGTGTAAGCAAGCATGTGAGCTACCTCTATACTGTGTAGTGGATACATAATACCCACTGAATAGTAGATACACATAAATTTTAAAAACGGTACTCCAATAATACAGTGGAGTGCCTATGGCAAGTATGAAAAACTGTAGAAAATAACTAAAATCTTGGATAATTAATATACATTGAATATAATTCAATTCACTTCACTAATTGAACTCTTCGGGGATTAAAAAAAATGATTGATATCCTTCAATTTAAGAATCTCATACTTTTTCACACAAGTTGAAGCCAAGAACAATATCGTGCACAGTCAAATGATTAAATACGTAAAGACACTAATAATAAGGGTTAGGGGAGTTCAGAGGAAGAAATAAATAAATAAGGGACTGTAGTAATAATTTAAAATAGCCACCACCCACTTAGAGCTTTCTATCTTTCAGGCCATGAAGAGGCTTTTAAAACTTTTTAGCAAAGGAAGTGACGTTGATGAAAGAGGCCTTTTTCTGAACGCTAATGGAAAGCAGTGCCGTGTATGATGACTTGGCTAAGAGGTAAAATCGGGATGACTGGTAAGAGGCTGACGGAATAAAGCAAGCCCATGTGATGACAACCGGGACTGCAATAGTGGAAAAGAAGGGGCAAGACTGTGTCCCCAGTTTAAAGAAAAAAGTCAAAATGTACTTCCAATAGTCCACCTGAAAATGACAAAGTCAAAGAAATCTCTTCAAGTTGGAGATCTCATTTATACCTTAATTAGCAAAAGAACTGTGAGGTGGTTTAGCAATAATCACCTGAAAACAATATGCTAAACCGGAAAGACCAACTAGTCTCAGTTACATATTAAACAACAGAAATTCTCCTCTAGCCCCACTATTGGAAAAATGCCCTATTATTTCTCTGTTCCTCTCTTTTTTCCACCTTCTCCCAAATCTGAGCAGATATTATAAAGGCAGAACCTTCAACAAACTTTTATAATGTGGTATTTGCTTAGTGGGGGGAGAAACCCCCCAGTATTATTAACATATTGTAACTAAATCCTGTAGAATGGTAACCAAGAAAACTCTCAGCAAAGTGCTGTTTCTCATATAACAAAAACCTTACTTTAAAAGACAAAGACCCAAAATACGCCAACCAAAAATCTAATGAACGTTTCCTGTTTAATATTTATTATAGAGTGCTTTTAAAAACTTAACATTTCTTTTCTTAAAAATTTAGTATGCTAGCAAATAGCAATTAAGTACCTGATTAAGTCAACAAGGATTATAGAAAATACTCAATTTGGGGAGTTACTGCTATGGTCTAAATGTTTGCATACCCTCCAAAATTCATGTTGAAACCTAATCCCCATGATGGCGTTATTAAGAAGTGGGGCCTTTGGGAGGTGGTCAGGTCACGAGCACAGAGCCCTCATGAACGGGATTAATGCCCTTAAAAAAGAGGCCCAGGGAGCTTGTCAGCCCTTTTCTGCTTGAGCCATGTAAGGACGCAGCAATAGGCCATCTTTTTTTTTTTTTTTTTTTTTATTTATTTTTTTAATTTCAGAATATCATGGGGGTACAACATTTTGGCCATACACATTGCCCCTGTTCTGCCCGTGTCAGAGCCACAATCGTGGTCGTCTCCCAAACTGTGCTCCCCACATCCATTCAGTGAGAGTTTTTCCCATCCCTTCCACCCCCCTCCCGCCCGCCCGCCCTCTGATGAATGTTATTGCCCTGTGTGATGTAAGTGTTCATCAGTTAGTACCAGTTTGATGGTGAGTACCAGTGATGCTTGTTTTTCCAATCCTGTGACACTTCGCTTCGAAGAATGGGTTCTAGCTCCGACCAGGATAATACCAGATGTGTTAATTCACTATTGTTCCTTATTGCTGAGTAATACTCCATGGTATACATATACCACATTTTATTGATCCACTCGTGTATTGATGGGCACCTGGGTTGTTTCCACAACTTTGCAATTGTGAATTGTGCTGCTATGAACATTCGAGAGCAGATGTCTTTATTATAAAATGTCTTTTTTTCTTTTGGATAAATACCCAGTAGTGGGATTGCTGGGTCAAATGGTAATTCTACTTTTAATTCTTTGAGATATCTCCATATTCTTTTCCATAGAGGTTGTACTAATTTGCAGTCCCACCAGCAGTGTATGAGTGTTCCTACCTGTCCACATCCCCGCCGCCAACATTTGTTTTTTGGGGATTTTTTGATATGAGCCAATCTCACTGGAGTTAAGTGATATCTCATTGTGGTTTTGATTTGCATTTCCCTGATGATTAGAGAAGTTGAGCACTTTTTTATATGTTTGCTGGCCATCATTCTGTCTTCTTTGGAAAAGTTTTTGTTCATGTCCTTTGCCCATTTTTTAATAGGGTTGTTTGGTTTTAATAGGCCATCTTTGATGCAGAGAGCAGCCCTCACCAGACACCCAATCTGGTAAAGCCTTGACCTTTGACTTTCCAGCCTCCAGAACTGTGAGAAATAAATTTCTGAAGTTTATAGATAACCCAGCCTACAGTATTTTGTTATAGCAGCCCGAATGGACTAAGACAATTACCCCGAAAACAAAAGCCCTCCATGGACAGGTTATGCATTCAAGTATTCCCCAGAGGTTCTTAAGGGTAACAGGAATGGAGGATAGATTTCTGCAAATTTCTCAACAGATTTCATTAACTCTGTGTTGAAGTTCTGCAGAGAAGACTAAATTATACTAAGAAGTTTTTTTAAAACTCCAGAAATATGAATTTTGTAAACTCCGATTTAGTATACATGAAATTAGACAACACTAACAATATCAGTGGCAGCGTGAATCCACGGCAATCTAAATCTTTAGACTGACAGACAAGAATGCCACTGCAACGGGAATATAGCAAAATACTTGATCTATTTGTAAACATAGATATGTAAGTATCAATATGCAAACTACTTCAGTAACTTCCAAGAAACAGTATTACTCTTTCATGAAAAATAACATGACTTGGTAAAGTCATCTTTGCAATTGTTCTTGTTACTTTTACAAGTACATAAGTTAGTCATTTCTTAAATATACTAAATGGAATGCAAAATTGAAGTGCTACTGGCTGGCTGCTCCCCAGCCCTCCTCTGCTCATACACCTTCACCAATACAACAACAACTTTTTCCTAAATGGAAAAGTTATGTTATTGATTTACCTTGGAGACATACTGAACAAAAGCAGAATAACCAAATTTGTAAAAAATTTTAAGCTAAATTTGTGAAATTTTAGTGAATTTTATATATTTTCTTAAACAGTTAAAGAGTAAAACAAATTCTTATAAATGCTGTGTGTTAGAGCTACATTGTAAATTGCTAGCTAATCATATTTAAAATTTATATTCAAGAAATGAAACACAAAGAAAAAGTCTATTTCAATTACAGCCAAATGGCTAACCAATATTAACATTAATGTTGATAAAATAAGAAATGGCTTATTATAAAAAGCTGAAAATCAGAAAATGTATAGACTTTAAAAGTAACAGGCACAGCCATATCAAAACCAAAACCAGGTTCGAGTCTTAGGAGTTATGTAGTACATATTGCAACAAAAAATGCAAGCCAGTCGTTAAAAGAGAATAGGCTTTGAAGCCAGAAATAACTGGCGTCAAGTCCTGGTTTTGTCATTTATTATGGGACCATGGGCACAATTTTCTAACTTCCCTGAACCTCAGTTTCCTCAACTGCAAAATAGGAATAATAACATACATATGCACACGCACATACGATCGTGTATAAATGGAGATAATATCTATATGTAGAGTTTTTGAGACAATAAAATGCACAGCACAATCCTGGCACATAGTAATTTGTAACTTAAAACACACACTACCACCAAGACCACCACAGTTTTATAACACGGTCATGAATATTTTAACTTAGTATTATCCAAATTTAGTAAACTCAAGGTTTTATTTCCTTTTAGTTTCAATTCATTTTCTCTAAGTTTACTTGTCTGTATGCTATTAATAGAAAGTCCAGAATCATGAAGTTCAGGAGTTTATGTTTGAATGTTTATATGGCAAGGGGAAAACAGGCAAAGTCACTTTAGGACTACATTCAAAACTAGTCTAGAACTTTACATCAAAGACATGACCCATAAAAGGAAATACTGATAAATTAAACTTCATCGAAATAAAAAAACTTTTGCTTTAGAAAGATCCTGTGAAAAGAATTAAAACAGAAGCCACAGACTGGGAGAAAATATTTGCAAACCACATTTCCAACAAGGGTCTTCTGTCTATAAAGAAGATTCAAAATTCAAGAGGGAAAAATAAAAAAAAAAGCAAAGAATCCAAT
This sequence comes from Daubentonia madagascariensis, assembly GCA_023783475.1. Classification (NCBI taxonomy): domain Eukaryota; kingdom Metazoa; phylum Chordata; class Mammalia; order Primates; family Daubentoniidae; genus Daubentonia; species Daubentonia madagascariensis. The sequence continues at coordinate 55,503,289 of JAKFHU010001815.1, read as the reverse complement.
TAGAAAATTGGCAAAAAACATAAACAGACATTTTATCAAAGAGGATATACAGATGACAAATAATCACATGAAAAGATGTTCAATATATCATTAGCCATTAAGAAAACACAAATTAAAACCATAATGTGATATCACTACATACCTCCAAAATGTCTAAAATAAAAATTAATGGTGACACCAAATGCTGGTGAGCATGTAGAGAAACTAGGTCACTCATATATTGCTGGTACAAATGTAAAATGGTACAGTCCCTCAGGAAAAGAGTATGGCTTTTTCTTACAAAACTAAACATGTAGTTACTATATATCCTAGCAATTGTACTCTTGAGCATTCCCAGAGAAATGAGAACGTATGTTCTCAAAAAAATTGGTATACGAATGTTCATAGCTGCTTTATACATAATAGTCAAAAACTGGAAGCAATCCCAGTGTTACCAGTTGAAATGGGTGAATGCTTAAACTAACTGTGGCACATCCACACCATGGAATACTACCCAGCAAAAAAAAAAAAAAGGAACAAACTATTGGTACATGCAACAACCTGGATGGATTTTAAGGCAATTACGTTGCATGAAAAAAGTCAATCTCAAAAGGCTACATGCTGTATGATTCCACTGACAGAACATTAGTGAAATGACAAAATTTTAGAAATGGAGAACAAATTAGTGGTTGTCAGAGGCTAGGGAGGAGAGGAAGTGAGGTAGGTGGCCGTGACTATAAAAGTATAGTCTGAGAGATCCTTGTGTTGGAACTGTTCTATACTTTGAATTTACATATGTGATAAAGAAGCACAGAACTAAATACATACATATATACATATACACACACACACAGTGTAGGTAAAACTAAGGAAATCTGGATAAGGTTTTTGGATTAGTTCAATGGTAATTTCCTGCTTGTGATATTGTACTACAATTATGTAAGATGTTAGCATTGGGGGAAACTGGGTGAAGGGTATGTAGATCTTTCTATATTATTTCTTACAACTGCATGTGAATCTATAATTATCTCAAAATGAAAAAGTTTTTTTAAAAAGGACAACCCCAAACAACTAGTCTAGAGCTTTGCTAATTAAAATGTGCTCTGAGGACCTGCAGCATCCTGGATATTACCTGGATCTTATTAAAAATGCAGATTCTCAGGCCACACCTGGGAATTCCTAAATCAGAATATCTACATTTCAACAAGATCTCCAAGTGACTCATATTTAAAGTTGAGAAGCACTGATTTACAGCACTGACTTTCAACCTTTTTTTTCTATTCCAACACATCTGAAGGCCATGAAACATTCCCATCACAAATAGTTGCTCTTTGAGCTTCAAGCCAGTGACAATTAAAAAAAATCAAAACAGTTGCTCAGTTGGGCAGTGATTCTCAACTAAGAATGAATGAAGAAAGGTGGGGACTGAAGACTCAGGTAGGAGAAAAAGCCGCTTAGGTGATTCTGATGAAATGTTTCCTCCACCCTGGCTGAAAAAACCAACACACAGTCAATTAAAGCTCAAAACAAAAGGAATGTGTATAATATCTGAGATCTTTAGAAGACAGAAAATATATACTGTAACAGAGCAAAAGTAATTATTACTATTTTAAAATCTTGTAAGAAAGAAATGTATCAATTAAAATCATCACATAAATGAATATAGTCTAAGCTACAAATAATAGGAGTTACAGTGAGAAACAACTCTAGAATCTTCTACACTTGACATCTCATAGTCATGAACTTAATATTTTCAAAACTGACCCTTCATATTTCAAATAATTTATAGCATGGGACAATGATAAGAGCATGATATTTAAAGTCAGAAGACATAAGTTCTACTCCTGGATTTGGCACTTGATTGGTTAGATTCAGTTTATGGTTCAAATCCCAGCTCTGTCAGTTAGTACCTGTGTGACCCTAGTTAAGTACTTAAACCTCCTTGTGCCTTAGTTGTTTCATCTGTAAAATGAGGATGTTAACAGTATGTACCTCAAAGGTTTTTTGTGACGATTATACAGTTAACTCATGTAAAACATTTAGAACAATGCCTAGGCACACAGTAAAAGCTCAATAAGTGCTGTAATTGTTCTTATTACACGTGACTTGACACTTGACACTTAATAGAACTTTATTGAATACTAATATGTATTTTGTATTGAGTCATAAAACAAAGCAAGGGTGATCATAACAAGGTATACTAATCTTGTAGTCAACTGTTACTAAGTATGCACTAGTGCTAATTTTGTTGTTTTGGTCATATATACTATATTAATATAATAATATGAATTAGAAATGTTGGTTTGTTAAAAATGACAATTTATAGCCAGAAGGGTATATATCTGGCTCACTGACTATGGAGTCAAGGACCATAAAGAGGAGGAAGAATCCCATTAGAGTAAAAGGAGATTTTATTCACTAAAACAGTGATAAAAAGTCATGAAAGAGAAAAACAAAAAACCAGAAGGAGTGAAACTTAACAGATGCCCAGTAGATGCATAATGCACTGGGTTGTAAAACTTAAAATGCCTTAATTAAAAGGTGGACAGGGATAACGGTGTTGTGGGGGGGGGTCTCCTACTGACACAGCAGGCAGAATCTAATGATGAGAAGGGACCCAGTTTATTAAAACAGAGCTCGGACAGAATTATTCTAGTAATAGTACCCAGGTTCAGGATCTCCCAATGACCTAAATCTCTGTAAACTGAATCCATAATATCATCTGCTCCAGTGAGCCTCAGATGGACATTCTAGTCTCCTTGGCTGGGCTGAAGAAGGAAATATCATATTGATAGTTCATACATGTTGCATTTTTCAAGGTATAGCAACAAGTTTTGATATCATCAGCTACTTTGTGTGTGTACACTTTGTTTTTAAGTCCTTTGAAATAGGATGGTGACTTACTACATTTATAGTAAAATTTATTTGATTTACAAGGGTTGCCTAAGTATATCAGAGGATTTTACCTGTTAGATTTGTAGGTGTTTTTAAAAAATCAGCTATATTAAACTATAACTGGAATTAGCAATGTCTGTTTATTGATTAATCAAGAATGTAATTAGATTTAACTATATAAGTAGTACTATATGTGAAGAATTAAAAATTAAATCTAGAAAAGGGATGGATTATAGAAATATCAAGAAGTATAAAAAATTACTGTCATTTTTATACAAAAATTACTATAGTAAAAAGTAGCATAAATTGAACTGAAAGGCATTAGAAAAACTAGGTTTTACAGTTAACAACTCTAATAAAATACAAATAACCATAAGTACGACCATTCATGCACAAAAACTACCTTCCAAAATTAAAAACCCCATTGGCAATTACTAGGGCCATCAAATCAGTATATTTTCACTTGACACACAATTTTAAAATAGTGAACCAAATTTACTATTTTTGAAAAGGTTAAATAATAAACAGTGAAGCTTCATTACTAAAATGGTGACAATAATGAATACCAATAAAAGTTTTCTTATGGATCCTTAGTAAAAAAACCCAAAATACAGTTCATTACTTTAGAGAATAATGTAATTGCTGAAATTCCATTAATAGTAGTAATAGGCACTACACTGATATAAAGATAAATACACTGCAATGAAGAATATTGTTTTCATTCCCTGCCTACGTTTGAGAAAAGCTTTGAGATTGCTTACAACAAAAGCATAGATATAACAACAACAAAAACTAACATACAAGCAGCTTGGATGGAATTTTCCTAACAGTGGTACCCAGGTCCAGGATCTCTGACTAATAACCAGAAGGCAGGGATAAATTATGTCAGAAATCTTCATTCGTTAAAGATTTAGCATACTAGGGTATCACTGTGCTAGGTGATAAGAAGATGAATAACACACATTAAAAAATAACTAATACAGCGTTAAGTGATAAGACAAATATGTACAAAGTGGTATGAGAGAAAATTACAAAGCCTGAACCAAAATTTAACTCTCTACTTCCTGGCAGCTAGAGCAAAAACAAAACAAAACAAAAATCATAACCAGTTACATAATTTCATTTTCTAGGAGCTGAAGATATATCAGTAGGTACAGAGTAAAATATGCTAATTAAGGGAGAATGTAAAATATTAAAGCAGTAGGGAGTTTCAAATGATGAAAACAAACGAGGGACTATAGAAGGTCTTCAAGTTTCCAACTTGAAATAGTATTTTTTAAAACAGAGAAACAGATATGGCCATTTCAGTATTCAGAAGGCAGCTGGAATATAATGGTATTTGTGAGAAACTAGTGGATAAGAAGAGCGAGCTACAGGCCATAGCACATAGAGCTTGGAACGTCAAATGTAGTGAAATTAACAAAGGCTTGGCTGGAATCCCAACTCCCAACATACCTTACTGTGTATCTAGGGCAAATGATATCAACCTTTTGAGTCTGTTTCTGAATCTGAAAAATGGGGGAAATTTATATCTTTGAATGCTTGCTCTGATAATTAAATGAGATGAGATACACAAAATGATGTAACAGGTGCTTAATAATGATCAGTTCTTTTCATTCCTCTCTTTTAAACCATCGTTAAGTGTGGAACCAAAGAAACATAACAGTATTTAGTTGTTACAGAACCAATTACAGAAAGAATGAAAAATAATTGGTATTCAACCCTCAGTTGCCTTTGAAGTCTTGTTAATTAGAATAAATATTAGGTGGCACAAAGAAAAAGAAAACAGGGTTACACAGGATATGCTGCCAGACTTTACCAACAATGACACATGATATACACTTCACACTGTCACATGTATAGTTGGCTTAAGATATATTCATGCATGTCAAATTTTACATCACATGCTTTTCAAAAGAAGGCTCATATTAAAATTAGTTTAAGAATATACACAATTACAATACCTCATTAAATAAAAAGAACAGACCATTTTAAAATGAATGCTTTTAAACCTTTGCAGTAAACAGTCTTTTGGTGATGGGAAGTGGGGAGCAGGGAGTGGGTGGGTGAGAGTCTGTACCACTTCACCAGACTACTTTTATCCCTTATGTAGGGAAATAGGAGACTTGAAAATAAGCACTTTTGTAGTTATGCTATGAGCGTCTGAAGCCCACTTTTAATATTCCTGACAACACTAAAAAATAATAATTAACATTTGAAAAGCTGTCATTATTATAGTTAGGGACACTTAATCCCCAAAGCAGAAGTGTCTTAATTGACACTATGATTAAATGAAAGTACTCATCAGAATTATATCCACAATCTGGTTTGAAGTTTAAGTTTTGTCTCATTTAAATTGTTGTATTTATTATAATTCTGTCTAGACAATGCCAAATATATTCTGTCATATAAAAAAATTGAGGCAAATTTTCTTCAAAACAGGCAACAGTTTGTGTCTTCCTCATATCCTGTGACTGAATAACACATGTTATAGGGAAGCATATTTCCCTACCTTAAGGCTGGGATCAATTTGATGCTGTTTATAAACCCATTTATAGAACAAATTATATTGCTTTTAAAATTTTTCATGAAATTATCAGTAGAGTGGCCAAAGGAGAAGCTTCATATAAAAGTACTAGGATTGATGTTTTTAGTAATAATTATGTTAGTTCTTCTAAAATTTCTCCCAAAAGATTTCAAAATCATACCAATGGAATCATAGTTTAAATTTCATTATATATAATAGCTTTAAAATATCTTTGCTAATTTTATCCAAAGCTACACTAAAAAGGCTAATACAAGAATAATATAATTAATAAACTATTTTCTTCTGAAGAATCAAAGGGCACTTCTGCATATATGAACATGTTCTATCTTTATGGTATAATTATATAAAATAATTAAGCACTTTTAATTAGTACAAATAAAGAAATCAAAGTAGCAAGAAGAAATGTCTGAGTGAAAGCAGCTGTGCTGACCTCAAAAGTGAAATTCCGTTCTCTTGATGCCCAGTCAAGTGTCTTACCCAGAAGAAAAGTGATTCAAAACCCAGGCTAGGAACTAGTGAAGCTCTACAAAGAACCTCACCTACCCTCACCCCTCTGAGCACAATCTAGGGGTTTTACAGTGAATGTTGAAGTTTATAACATGAGAGTGTTAATTAAAATTCTTGTGAAATTTTTAGAAGTAGCAAATAAAGGGAAGTGACATTTTACAGATTTCACTGCTTATGTAATCTGCTGATTGAGAAATTTAAAAAAATAGCACTTGATTACTATGAAAAATGTATGAAAAAAACGATGTAGCAAAACCATAAAACTCTAAAAAGAAAACATAAAAAGAAATCTTTGTGGCCTTAGATTAGGAAATGGTTTTGTAGATAGGACAACTCCAAAGCAAACGTAACCAAAGAAAAAAGAGACAAACTGAACTTCATCAAAATTTAAAACTTTTGTTTTTCAAGGACATCATCAAGAAAATGAAAAGAAGAAAAGAAACCCCACAGAATGGGAGAAAATATCTGCAAATCATGTATCTGATAAGGGACCAGTGTCCACAATAAATAAATAATTCTTACAACTTAACAATAAAGAAAAAATAACCCAATTTAAAAATGAGCAAAGGATTTGAAGACATTTCCTCTAAGAAGATATATAAATGGCCAGTTAAGCACATGAAAAGAGAACTGAAAATATGCCCACCAAAAAATCTGTACATAGATGTTTATTACAGCATTTCTTCATAATAGCCAAAAAGTGGAAACATTTCAATGTCTATCAATTGGTGAATGGATAAACAAAATATGATATTGCCACACAATGGAATATTACTGGGCCACAGAAAGATGTACTGATACAACATGAATGAACCTTGAAAATACTATGCAGTAAAAGCAGCCAGACACAAAAGGATATATATTATATAATTCTAATTACATAAAATGTCCAGAATAGGCAAATACACAGAGACAGAAAATAAATTATTAGTTGTCAGAGGCTGGAGGGAGGGAGAACTGAGAAGTGACGAAAATGTTCTGGAATTTTATAGTGTTGATAGTTGCACAACTCTGTGAATATTCTAAAAACCACTGAGTAGTATGCTTTCAAAGGGTGACCTTAACTGGGTAATGGTGGCCCGCGCCTGTAGTCCCAGCTACTTGAGAGGCTGAAGCAGCAGGATCACTGAGCTCTGGAATTCCAGGCCATGCTGTGTTATGATTGTGCCCGTGAATAGCCACTGCACTCCAGCCTGGGCAACAAGTGAGACCCCACTGCTAAAAATATGAATAAATAAATAAAAGGATGACCTTCATGGTATTGGAATTATGCTTTAATAAAGCTGTTACTTATTTTTTAAAAGTCCTCATATAGGTGGATAAGGGGGAGTCCTTCTGAGGTGATGGCTCAGCTTCATCAGTATTTAACTTACAGCTATGCACCATACCATATGTTTGTTTTATGTGTGATTTTTAAAAGCAAATAATTATATTTCAAAATAAATTTTTAAAAAATTTAAAGAAGGTCAAGAGCCCCAAAACAATAAAGATCAAAGATACATTCCTACCCTTACCAATTCAGAAAAATTAGTTTTTTTTCTTAAAAAGTTGTATAGCATCATGGCAATTTTAAATTATTTGAGGGAATTTAAATAACTGCCTTAATTGTTTACCAAAACTCATTTAATACTCATATTCTGGATGCTTAAAATGAAGATAAGAAGTTTTGGAATTATAAAATACTAGTTAAAAAAGGAAGCTTTACTAAGCTATATACATTATTTCATTATAAGGGGTAATATGAAACAGAAGTACCAAATACAGTGTCTGGATCATTAAAAACATCCTTACTGAAAAACTGTTATGCAGATTGTAGACTCATTATATCTACTATTTCTGAGCTTTCCCAGAACCCTCTCCACCAGTTAGGGTAGCCAAGGAACTCCTCATCTTATTCATTCCTTGCTTCCTAGCTGATTCCTACGCATACTGTTGTGACCTGAATGGGGAGGAAAAACTATACAATAAGAGGGAAGTTTTCCTCTTGAGGATCCTTACATTAGAATCTGGCATGACAAAAGACCAATGTTATAAATGTAACTTAGGGTTTACAAAACTGATATCATAGTTCAATTTCACTATTACTTACATGGCCTATCCTAGGAAGTTAACTATTATGTACAATTTAAGTACCTATCTCCATAAAAAAATTCATATTTATGGGATACAATATATGAAGAGGGGACTGTCCATAGACAAAGTAGGTTGATGCACCCTAATTTTTATTTCAAGATAATAATAATAATAGACTATCACCAATACAGCAAGTCAAACTACAGGTTTCTTTTTCCAAAATAGAGGTTTTATTCTAAAATTATTTTAGTATAAACATTTTGTTATTTAGTGCACTGAAGTAATGATTTTTAAATAGGGTTGTAAGAGGACAGTATGTATCAAAGATTAATGTAATTGTGTATAATTTAAGTTGGTTTATCCATCTGAGAAATGGAAAAGAGACCATGGTGAGGGTTTGAGTAAGAGGCTTCTGTTTCAAAGAATTCACTAACAAAAGAGGATACATATTGTAGCTGAAAGCTATAATCACCGTACTTATTTTAAAGACCTCTCAGGAACCACCAGGTCTTAAAAGATGATAAACTTGGCCTCATGAATAATTACTGATCAAACTACAGAAATGAGTGGAAGAGTGTAGTGTTCCAACTTTAAATATGGTGCTTTATTCAAAGAATTTTATTTAAGGCTTCAAAAGTGGCATCATCATTCCCCAGAATTAATGCAGTTAAATACAGATAATGTGTTTGGGGAAAAAGCAAATTTGTTAGTTCTACTACATTAAGCATTCCTCAAGCAATGTAAAAACCAGAGTTCAAGTTACACTTTGATGTGTAGATCCTTTTGAAAGCTACTCTACCCTGTTTTATATGAAGCATCTGTAGCTAAAATGAACACCTAGTGAAGTATACGGATGCTGAATTACATAAGCAGACGTCAGAACTGTCCCAAGCTGATTCTAAGTTACTTTAAACATGTACACAGAGTCAGAAATTAGCTATGGCTTATTCTTAGAAGTAACAGATAATTACTCTCATCACGATGAAAAGGATTTTAAATGTAAGCTAATCGAGGTATTTTTCCTTTAGCAAAGCTCTCCTTTTAAAAGTAAACTTCAAAAGTTTAATTAAAATAGGGAATGCTTTACTCTTTAGCAAAAACACTTTTCAGATTAGTGACGCAGAAAAGGGAGGATTCTGCGGGGGAGGAAAGGTAGGACAAAAACGTAAAGAAAAAAGAAAAAGGAAGAAGGTAAAGAGAAGAGAAAAAAGAAGGTAAGACCAAGAAGACAGAAAGGCCTATTGAAATACATTATTTCTTTCAAATATTAAACAAGGAGAATAAATTCTTTCCTTTAGTAAGAAAATTATCTAGTAAGTATGAAATAATCTTACCTATGCATTGAAAAATCTAGACAAAATGTTAAGAATAAGTACTATACTGGATTTCTGGGTTTTCAGCATTGAAAACATGTTATTTCTTAATATACATTTTGATTTTTCTATATATGTAATTTCTATTTACAAATGTTATGAAGACAAGTTTAATATGATGCAAAGCATGGTTAAATGAAGTTCAATAATAAGTAACATACATTAGTTTGGCGTCTCAAAATTTCATGCACATTAACTCAGTCGCATATTTAATACAGTCAGCCCTCCATATCCATGGGTTCTGTATCTGTGGATTCAACCAACTGCAGATCAAAAATATTTGGGAAAAAATTTGTTGACTGTACTGAACATGTACAGACTTTTTTCTTGTCATTATTCCCTAAATATAGTATAATAACTATTTACATAGCATTTATATTGTACTAGGTATTACACATAATCTAGAGATGATTACAGGAGGATGTACATAGGTTATATGCAAATAACTGTGTCATTTTGTATAAAGTACTCAAGCATCTGTGGATTTTGGTATCCGAGGGAAGTCCTGGAACAAATCCCCCATTGATATTGAGGGACAACTGTATATAAATCACTCTTTAGTGAATTTTATAATCATTTGAAACCCTCAGTTTACTAATTCATATAATTTCACAACTAGTACAATATTAATTAATTTATGTTATGCACATAATTATGTAACAACGTATATATGGTGACTTTCATGAAAAGATCACACCCAAGGTAGACATATAGTCTACTCAAATTTGATATCCAAATATGTACTCCAATCCTGTTGAACTTAATTATAATCAGACTCTGATCATTTCATTGCTAGAAACCTCTCTCTGTCCCCTCTAAGCAATACACTCAAACAGTGGCTCTTCAAACCAACACTGACTCTCCTTTAAATTGATAGTTTTTGTTAAAGCAGACCGTTGAGAAGTACATACTATTCAGGACAGAAAGTATTTTGTAAAATGCTCCTAAGGCATCAAAGTCAGATAATACAATTGAATGTTTATACTATATTATATTTCCTAACAGAGAATTAACATTTTAATACAGCATGATCAATCTGCAAAAGAAGCAACTTGCCTAGTTAAAGATTTCAGGGGTTTCAAGTATGTATATGTCAATATCTGTTTCTATATGTAATACCGTTAAACAAATGCACATATCAGTATATCTGTAAGTGTATCTGTACTTATGTCATCTCCTTAGAACTTATTACTATAAACAGTCTGCATGGATCACAAGGCAAAAGTATCATATGAAACCCCATAAAATCTTGAACATTAAAAACAAAATAAAAAAACAGCTATCACCCAAGAACTGAGGCACATACTTTATCAGAGAGTATGATACCCTCATATGAGATGTCAAACAAAATTGTCCAGGCTCAGATCAGAAATAAAGAATTGGATATTAGTCTTTGCATTTTGAAATTGATTTTTCCTTATAATATTCCTGAATGATCACCCTATATATTAACTATTTGAAATTATTAACAAGTAGTTATTTTAAAAGTATGAGTAGTTAGACCAAAAAGCAATTCTCGTATTTACCCAAAGAAGGAACCACTACTAAGAATCAAAGCCGAGTAATTCTGTTCTTAACAGACAGGTGTTGTGTGTTCTGGCATGTTATATGAAAATCATTTATGAGAAGAACAGAAAAAAAATTAGAAGGTAGTTTTCACTATTGGAATAGGTAAGTGATTAAGCAGATTTTCTTATGACATGAAATTGTCAGTAGACTGAATGATCACCCTAAGGGGCATCATTCTGGATGCTGGCATTCTCTATGATAGAAAGAAAAGGGGCTGAAAGAAAAATGTGATAGTGACGCAAAGAAACCAATTTGGGTCTTAGAGAACTTTTTGAGTAGTCAGGTTGAAGGAAGGAACATTCTTTGGGCAGATTGTATTAGGCCAGCAGTAAATTGAGAAACTAAAGCCCATCTCAGCAAAAAATGGAAGGACTGAAGTCAATCATCAAAGCAGCAACAAGACTCTAACTAACTGTCCCCTAAAGTATAGGTTACCTCTGACATGTATTACCAGGGTGACAATTCTTCCAAGAAACTCTGAAACATTAACTGTAATCTGACGTGCTTCAATAAATAAATTAACAACATAAACCAGGGAGTAACCTTAATTTTAAAATATTTTCTTCTAGGAGTTATACATTAAGATCTTATTTTGTGATATAAATACCACTGAATAGCTACACAATAGCTCTATTTTCAACAGTTATAACATTTTAAGACATCTTGCATTTACTGTAAGCTTTTATAAAATTTCAAAACTGACCAATGGAAGTCTAACTTATTCTTACTATATCTACTCATATTCTCAAAGAGGTATTAAAGAGAAGTGAAATTATCAAAACGTGAGAATGAGAAAGAAAACAGTAAGACAGCAAGGTTAAGTTTTACATGTGTTAGACTAGACTAGCATAATAAAAATACTAAATGTCTTATTGTAAACAATCTCTTTGCATAGAGAGCTTTAAAAAACCCATTTTTAGTGAAATAATTAAAAGTATCTCATTTACAATCTTTTAAAATGAGGTGCTAACTATTTTGGCTTCTAAAATTACCCCATATTACTACATGCATAAGCATGGGGAATGAAGTTCATTCTACTCCCAAATTTGAGAGTTCATTCTTAATGTGAGCACTAAAAATTTCCTTATTGATAATTAGAGAAAAAGAACTTTATGTAAATAAAAGAGAAAAAAGCCCCAGGATTTTAGCTGTTTCAGGCTCTTCACACTGAAGGGAAAATGTTATGTTTTTATTTTCCGTCCATGCATTTTCTCTAGTGGAAGAAAATGGGCTGACGGCAGGAAGCAGTATCTGGCACTCAATAAATGTTAATACTATTGTTATTATTTGTCTATAGTTTACTTTAATATTTTTTAATCTTAAAAATACCAAATGAAACAATGGCCTAGCTTAGTATACAAATTAGTAATGAGAAAATGTTTACTTCATTTAATAACTTTAGTAGTTTGGGATAACACCATTAACTTTGCATATTTTAATTTCTCCAGCTATAAATTAGGAACATCTGCCATCAGATTACCTGTGTTATTTTGAAATTAGTAAATAAAGCCAAACTTTAAAAAGCTCTAATAAATAACCTTTGCTCTCATCAAAATGGTAAATTATCTGTATTAAATAGTTCCCATTCCCTTTCAGAACATCAAGTGTGCACCAAAAAAAAAAAAGGTTCTTATTCCTATACATGACAATTGTTTTAAAATGTACCTGCCAAATAAGCTTATAATTAACAGTTGTTTCCATTTTTCAAAAATCCACATAGGAAGCAATTTAAGTCTAAGAAGATCTCAGAGGGTAGCAGATATCTTATTTAGTAAAGGCAATCAAAACTTGCTGTGTTGGGCTGCCCCCTACAGGCCTCGATTAACTATTTGTTTTGAAAGATGTGTAAATAGGGAATATGATTCAAGGTTTACGTTAAGAATACTAATACTAAAGCAAATTATTCATTCACTCCTTATAGCAGGAAATAGTTTCTGAGAATCACCTATAAAGACAGAGAGAGAAATGAAACAATCCTTGCTCTTGAGGATTCATAGTTTATTGCTCACAGAGAAACTACATACACTTCAATAGAACCATGGTGAAATATTTTAAAAATAGCTTATATGTCTGTATTATAATGTCTGGTACAGAAAATAACTAGGCTGATGATCCAAGACCCAAGTTCTACTCCTGGCTGTACCATCAAATATCCAGTTGAATATTGGGCAAGTCAGTTTTGTGCAAGTTGTCTTATTCCCAAAATTAGGGGGTTAAAATGGATGATTATTCCGGCTTCTATGCTCTAATTTTCCACAGTTACATTTGTCATAGAAAAAGGTAGAAGGGGCCAGCCAAGATGGCTCATGCCTATAATCCTAGCATTATGGGAGACCAAGACAGGAGGATGGCTTGAGCTCAGGAGTTTGAGACCAGCCTGAGCAAGAGCAAGACCCCATCTCTACTAAAAATAAAAAAATTAGCCAGGCATTATGGTGCACGCCTGTAGTCCCAAGTATTCGGGAGGCCAAGGCAGGAGGATCACTTGAGCCCAGGAGTTTGAGGTCTCAGTGAGCAATGCAATAACATCACTGCATTCTACCCAGGGTGACAAAGTGAGACAGGAAGGAAGGATGGAAGGAAGGAAGGAAGGGAAGGAGGGAGGGAAGGAAGGGAGGGGAGAAAGGAAAGAAAGGAAGAAAGAAAGAAAAGGAAGGAAGGAAGGAAGGAAGGAAAAGAAAAAGGTAGAAGGAAATGAGTTCAGAGAGAAAAGAAATAACTTCTATATGGTATGAAGGGCTGGGACAAATGTAGAGAAATCAAGAAAGACTTCCTATGAGAGGTAACATTTGAGGTGAGTTTAGAAGCACTCTGGGAGTGGGAGCTATTCCCAGGAGTTAACAGAATAAGATAATAAACGATCAAAGATGTTTTGTGGAACAGCGTGTGATGTTATTTGGTTGCAGTCTAGCTGTATTTTAGGAATATTCAACTAACATCAGTATAAAAATCAATAGCCTGGAGGGAGAGAAAGGAGGTAGAAAAATCTACTACGAACCACTAAAACAGTTCATCTAGGAGACAGGAGCCATGAACTAAGTTAGCCAGTACAAACAGCAAGAAGCGGATAAATGTGAATGATTCTGGTCCAGTAGAATGTGCAATTCAAAGAAAGTGATCAAAAGAGTTATTCCAAGGTATGAGTCTGGTGACTTGAAGTGGTAAAGAAAGAGGAAATTGGAAACTGAAAAAGAAAAAGTAGATTATGTATTTGGTAGTGACTGGAAGTAGATTTTTGGAACCAGTTAGAAACTCACAGAGAAGACTATGTTAAGACCAGAAATACAGTGATAAACGGGGTGAGCTATTTGTCAGACATGCTCCGCTGGTCATAAAATAAAAGAATATAGAATGCATGACAAGCTGCCATCATTGTTTTCAAAATATTTCACAGCAAAATTGTTATGATTTAAGTCAATAACCTCTAACAATCCCAGCCATAATTTGCAAATTATTTACTACGTACCAGGCACAATAGTTACTAAAAGCACGACATTTAATCTTCACAACAACCTTAAGAACTATTATTAATCTCTATTTTACAGATGATAAAATGGAGGCACAGAGATGTCAGGTGAATGTCCCAAATCACACAGCTAATTGGAATATAAACTTAAAACTGCCTAAATCAAAAGCTCTCCATCTTAACCACTTACTATATTAATTAATGTTAGAGATTCAATTCTTTCATATTTTTCAAGGTTCTTCACCAGGAAACCTATGTGGAAAAAAATTTCCAAAATAATCAAGAATACGCAACTTTTATTGAAAGCAATCACCGATCACCTATTGCAATACTCGTGTTCTTACGTAATACACTGAATTAAAATTTTTTGTATTTTAGAAATAATTAGAAAGGACACATTTTTAAAAAAAAAAACCTTAGAAAACACCTCAGTCTTTATTCTCTTTCCCAAATTTTGACAAAATCCACTCATCTAAACTTGAAGGTTAAGAATCATTAGAGGAGGTGATGTCATCAGTAACAGCAGAGGACCTCAAAATTCTCTCCTCCATAAAATCAACAAGAACACTTGCAAATATTCTCAAAATAAACTTTTTCTGAACTCTAAAAATTAACCAAAAGCTTGCAACAACCTGGGGAGCATTTATTCAAGGACAATGGTTGGATATTGGTAAGAACAACAGACTTTGTTGGGTTTTAACTTGCCCTAATCCCACCTCCTCTCTCCAGCTTCTGTTGGCCTTAAAAGCCAACAGCCTGCCATCACAGCAGCCTAGCAGCCACTGGAGGGGTCAAAATGGGGCTGGAGCTCTTTCAAAACCCCCATTCTCAGAAAACTGTCATTATTTGATCTGTCAGTTCCCTAGAATACCTTACTCAAAAGACCTTATTTGACCTGACACGGAACTCACTGCAAACAACCTTATTCCCAGGAGTGTTCATGGAAAAAATCAGTGGCAATAGTTAAACAGCACAGCTACGCTGAGGCAGCAGTAACAGTTGGGGCAAACGATAAGCTGACCAAAAAATTAAAAGAAAAATCTGGGAACTGAGAAATCCAAGGGGGCTCTGAAAAGTTCCAACATATTCCTGGTAATCTAGAAGGCCAGACACATGTATAGAGTTGTGCACATACTCAGAAAAAAATCTGTGAAGGCCCTAAACTCTCACCTATGGCAAACCTTGAGGCTCTGTACAAGAAGAAAGTCAAACCTACTTGTAAATTGCTCGCCTGAGCATTGGAGGCATGCCCCAACATTCACACATAGTCCCTCGGCAAAGGCTGGGAGACATACTGTTTTCAGTCATTTAAGAAAATCCCTTCTAGATCAAATGTTCACTCTTTGTTGATGATACGATATTATATCTAGAAAACCCCAAAGATTCAACCAAGAGACTCCTGGAATTGATAAATGAATTCAGCAAAGTCTCAGGATACAAAATCAATGCACACAAATCAGTAGCCTTCATATACGCCAATAACAGTTGAGCCAAGAAACAAATCAAAGACACAATACCTTTCATAACAGCATCAAAGAAAATTAAATATGTAGGAACATATATAACTAAGGAGGTGAGAGACCTATATAGGGAAAACTACAAAACACTGAGAAAAGAAATTGCAGAGGATGTAAACAGATGGAAAAACCTACCATGCTCTTGGATCAGTAGAATCAACATTGTTAAAATGTCTATACTACCTAAAGTGATTTACAGAATCAATGCAGTCCCTATCAAAATACCAACATCATATTTTGCAGATCAAGAAAAAATAATTCTACGCTTTGTGTGGAACCAGAGAAGACCCCATCTAGCCAAAGCAATCTTAAACAAAACGAACAAATTGGGAGGCATCAATCTACCAGACTTCAAATTATACTACAAGGCTATAATAGCCAAAACAGCATGATACTGGCACAAGAACAGAGACATAGGCCAATGGAACAGGACTGAGAATCCTGATATAAAACCATCCTCATACTATCATCTGATCTTTGACAAAGTAAACAAAAACATACACTGGGGAAAAGAATCCCTATTCAATAAATGGTGCTGGGAAAATTGGACAGCCACATGTAGAAGACAAACAGGTTCTTACCTCTCACCCCTCATAAAAATCAACTCACGATGGATAACAGACTTAAACCTAAGACACGAAACCATAAGAATACGTTGGAAAAACTCTTATAGATGTTGGCCTACACAAAGAATCTATGAAGAAGACCTTGAAAGCAATCACAGCAGCAACAAAAATAAATAAATGGGACCTGATCAAATTAAAAACCTTCTGCACAGCCAAGGAAACTATCACTAGAGTGAAGAGACAACCTACAGAATGGGAGGAAATATTTGCATGCTACACATCTGATAAAGGGCTGATAACCAGAGTCTATACAGAACTTAGGAAAATCAACAAGAAAAAATCAAACAACCCCATTAAAAAGTGGGCAAAGGACATGAACAGAAACTTTTCAAAAGAAGACAGAATAATAGCCAACAAACATATAAAAAATTGCTCAACTTCTCTAATCATCAGGGAAATGCAAATCAAAACCACAATGAAATATCACTTAACTCCAGTGGGATTGGCTTATATCAAAAAGTCCCAAAACAACAAATGTTGGCATGGATGTGGAGAGATAGGAACACTCATACACTGCTGGTGGGACTGCAAATTAGTACAACCTCTATGGAAAGTAATATGGAGATACCTCAAAGAACTAAAAGTAGAACTACCATTTGATCCAGCAATCTCACTACTGGGTATTTACCCAAAGGAAAAAAAGACATTCTATAATAAAGACATCTGCACTCAAATGTTTATAGCAGCACAATTCACAACTGCAAAGATGTGGAAACAACCCAAGTGACCATCAATATATGAGTGGATTAATAAAATGTGGTATATGTATACCATGGACTACTACTCAGCTATAAAAAACAATGGTGAATTAATAGCTCTGGTATTATGCTGGATGGAGCTAGAGCCCATTCTTTGAAGCAAAGTATCACAAGAATGGAAAAACAAGCACCCCATGTACTCCCCATCAAATTGGTACTAACTGATCAACACCTATGTGCACACATGGAGATAATATTCACCAGGGGTTGGGCAGGTGGGAGCGGGGTGGAGGGGATGGGGAAACTCACACCTAATGGGTGCAGGGCACACTGTCTGGGGGATGTTCACGATTATAGCTCTGACTTGGGCAGTGCATAGGCAATATATGTAACCAAAGTGTGTGTACCCCCGTAATATTCTGAAATTTAAAAAAAAAATTAAATTAAATTAAATTTAAAAAAAAAAAGAAAGAAAATCTCTTCTAATCAGTAGACGATCACTAAGCTAACCAAGCAGGGACTTCAGTGACCATGCATGACAAAGAATTAGTTCTGGAAGGTATAATAACTAAACAACAACAGTAACAACCAGAAAAACCAACCTTGGGAAGTGGAGCACCTGGTTTCCAGAGTTACATCATATAAAATGTCTGGTTTTCTACAAAAAATTATAAGACATGCTTGAATGTCATGATGTAAAAAGAAAAAAAGAATTCTAAGACATGCAAAGAAACAAGAAAATATGGGCCATACATTAGGGGAAAAAGGAACAGAAACTGTTCCTGAGGAAGACCCAACGCTGGACTTTCTATACAAAGACTTACGAGAGCTATTTTAAATATCTACAAAGAACTAAAGAAAACCATGGCTAAAGAATTGGAGGAAAATATGAGAACAACCTTTCACCAAATAGAGATAGAAATTATAGAGATAAAGAAAAAGAAGTTACAAAAAAGTACCAAACAAAAATTCTGGAGCTGAAAAATATGAGAATTGAAATAAAAAAATTCACTTACGGGGCTCAACAGTTAATGGCAAAACCAAACAAAGACACCAGAAGAAAAGAATACTAGAGACCAGTATTCCTTATGAATATAGACACAAAATCCTCAATGAAAAACAAGCAAACCAAACCCAGCAACATAAGAAAGGGATTATATACTATGACCAAATGGGATCTATCCCAGGAATCCAAGGTGGGTTCAAAAAAGAAAAGCGAATCAAAGCACCATAATAACAGAATAAAGGGAAAAAATCCCACATGATCATCTGAATAGACATAGAAAAGAATTTACAAAATCCAATACCATTTCATGATTTAAAAAAATACTCAACAAACTAGGAATGGAAGAGAACTCAATCTGATAAAGCACATCTATGAAAAACTTACAGCTAACATCATAGTTAATGATAAAAGAATTTAAGCTTTCTAAGAGCAGGAACATGATAAGAACATCTGCTTTTGCCACTTCTCTTTTGATGCTGTACTAGAAGTTCTAGCCAGAGAAACTAGGCAAGAAAAAGAAATAAAAGGCATTCAGATTGAAAATGAAGTAGAACTATCTCTATTTGCAGTAACATGATCTATGTATTCTAAGGAATCAACAAAAAAAGCCTATTAGAGCTACTAAATGTGTTCAACAAGGTTGTGGGACACACGATCAATACACAAAAATCAATATTATTTATATACAATAGCAATGAACAATCCAAAAATGATATAAAAAGCAAACTCATTTACCACAGCATCAAAGAGAAAAAATACTTAGGAATAAATTTAACAAAAGAAGTTTAAGACTTACACACTAAAAACTATAAAACATCGTTGAGACAAACTAAAGAAGACCTAAATAAATGGAAAGAAATCCTATAGTCAAGGACTAGAAGACTTAATATTGTTTAAGATGACAATACTCCCCCAAATCTACATTTTCAATACAATCACTATCAAAATACCCAGATGCCTTTTTTACAGAAACTGAAAAGCTGATCCGAACATTCATATGGAAATACAAGGAATTCAGAAAAGCCAAAATGATCTTTAAAAAAAGAAAAAGATGAAGGACTCATATTTCTCAATTTCAAAACTTACTACAAACCTAATGATTCAAGACAGTGTGGGTTTAGCATAAGGAAAGACATATAGACCAATGGAATAGAACTGAGAGTCTAGATATAAATCTATATGTTTACTGGCAATCAATTTTCAAAAAGGATGCCAAGAAAATTTAATGAGGGAAAGATAAGTCTTTTTAACAAATGGTGCTGAGAGAACTGGAATATCCACATGCAAAGGAATGAAGTTGGATTCCTACCTCATACCATATACAAAAATCAACTCAAAGTAGATCAAAGATCTAAATGAAAGAACTAAAACTATATATAGAACTTTAGAAGAAAACATAAGAGAGAATCTTTATTACCTTGGATTAGGCAATAGTTTCTTGGAAATGATATGAGAGTGTAAATAACCAAAGAAAAATGAACTGGACTTTATAAAAATTAAAAACTTTTGTGCTTCAAGGGACATCACCAAGTGACAAGAGATTCCACAGAATGGAAAAAAATACTTGTAAAGCATGTATCTAGTAAGTGTCTATAGTATCCAGAATATATAAGGAATACTTTAAAATCAACAAAGAAAAGACAACCTAATCAAAAAAGTTAAAGAGACATTTCCCCTAAAACAATATACAAATGGCCTATAAGCAAGAGAAAAGATGCTTGGGATGGGCACAGTGGCTCATGCCTATAATCCCAGCACTTTGGGAGGCCAAGGTGGGAGGATTGCTTGAGACCAGCAGTTCAAGACTAGCCTGGGCAACATAGCAAAACCTCATCTCTTAAAAAGAAAATTAGCCAGGCATAGTGGTGCACACCTATAGTCCCAGCTAGTCAGAAGGCTGAGGCAGGAGGATTGCTCTTGAGCCTAGGAGTTCTACGTTGCAGTGAGCTATGATCACGTCAACGCACTCCAGCCTGGGTAACAGAGTGAGACCCCATCTCAAAAAAAAAAAAAAAAATTAAACTAAAAAATGTGCTTATCATCACTCATTAGGGAAACGTGCAGCAAAATCACAATGAGATAGCTTTTTCATACACACTTAGAATAGCTATAATCAAAATGATGCACAATAACAAGTGTTGGTAGGGATGTGGAGTAAGTGGAACCCTGACACATTGCTGGTGAGAATGTAAAATGATGTAGCAACTTAGGAAAATAGTTTGACAGTTCCTCAAAACAGGGGTCTCCAACCTATGGTGAGTTGTATAATTATTTCATTATATATTACAATGTAATAATAATAGAAATAAAGTGCACAATAAATGTAATGTGCTTGAATCATCCCCAAACCATTCCCTCCCCTTCCCCGGTCCGTGGAAAAACTGTCTTCCATGAAAACAGTCCCTGGTGCCAAAAAGGTTGGGGACGGCTGCCTCAAAAGGTTAAACATAGAGTTACCACATGACCTACTAATCCCACTCCTAGGTATATACAAAGGAGAACTGAAAACATAGGTCCACCCAAAAACTTGTACACAAATGTTCATAGCAGTATTATTTATAATAGCTGAAAAGTGGAAACCACCCAAATGTTCATCAACTAATGAATGAATAGACAAAATGCTGTATATCCATACCATAGAATGCTATTCAGCCATAAAAAGAATGATGTACTGATACATGCTACAACATGGACAAACCTTGAAAATACTATGCCAAGTGAAAGAAAGCAGATATGAAAGGACACATATGATTCTATTTATATAAAATTCCATAATAGTATATCTACAGAGACAAAAAGTATTAGGTTATTAAGTATGAAATGTCTGATTTCCTTAAGTACTAAGATTGACAGTTAATGTCTTTGATATTTCTTGTTTTATTTTTATTGTAAAGGTACATCTTCATTCTTTCAAATGCACGTTTTGACTTGTGATTATCTTTCAAATTTTTTTTTAGAACAACTTTTGTAAAACCATAGATAAGTCAAAAATTTGTATTATTTTCAAATACGAGTTCTGTTGTAAAGCCAATACAACACAGCTCAAAATATCAACAAAGTGTTTGGAAAGGATGTGGCTAATGAACACACAGTACATCAATGGTTTAAAAAGTTCCATTATGGTAATTTTAATCTTAAAAGATGAGCTACATGGACGACCTGAGACCAAGGTGGATAATAATACACTAAAAACTGAAGTGGAAGTGAATTCATCTCAACCTAACACGTAAATTAACAAGGTTTGACGTTACTATTCCAACAATATTAGACCATTTAAAACAAATCAACAAGGTGAAGAAGCTGGATAGATGGGTACTACATAAATTAAACAAACATCAAAAGAAAAATCATCTCGAAGCTTGCCTTTCTTTGCTTTATGTCTATGTCACGACATAAAGGCAAACCATTTCTACACCATATTGTTATGTGTGATAAAAAATAGATTCCTTTTGACAATCACAAGCATTCGGCACAATGACTGGATAAAAACAAAGTGCTGAAACACAGTCCAAAACCAAATACTCATCAAAAAAAGCTATCGGTGTCTGGTGGTCCAGTGCTCGTATTATCCACCACAGCTTCATGAAACCTGGTCAATCCATTACAGCGGATGTCTGTTGCAACCAACTGGACGAAATGATGAGGAAGCCTGCGATTAAACAGCCAAGATTGGTCAATAGAGACAGGCCAATCCTCTTACAAGACAACGCTAGACCACGTGTCACATGAACAACACTGCTCAGACTACAGAGGCTGGACTTGGAAACTCTGTGTCATCCACTGTATTCACCAGACCTTACACCACTGACTACCACTTCTTCCAGATTTTCAACCACTTCTTACAAGAAAAAATATTCAATTCTCAACAAGCTGTGAAAAACGCCTTTCACAATTTCATTGCTACTGGCTCTCCAGGCTTCTTTGCTGGAGGCATAAACAAGCTACCATTAAGATGACAAAACTGTGTTGATAGTTTAGACACATACTTTAATTGATTGTACTGTTTCTTGTTCGAGAGATAATAAACTAAACTTTTGATTTCAAATCGGACATTTCATATTTAATGACCTAATAGATCAGTAGTTGCAGGGGTCAGTGGAAGGGGAAGGGGAGTGACTGCTTAGGGGTATGGGGGTTTTTTTGGGAATGATAAAATGTTTTAAAATTCAGAGAGTGGTGACCTGATGTTGCACAACTTTCTGACAGTGGTGATCTACACTGTAGAACATTTGAGTAAATTTCTCAGAACTTTTTACATTTAAGGTTACATGGCAATTCTTTCTGTTCTAGTGTCAGGTATCTCACATTCTTCAGAAATCTCTAAGCTCATACCTTGCACTATGCCATTCTAGTTATGCACTGCTATATAGAGTAACTTCTTTTCAATTCCTAATCAGTACCTTGCAGCTCTGAAGCTGCTTAAGATTACAGAAATAGAATCAGGAGAAAATATTTAATATTTAAGAATACAAGACAATTAAAAGAAGCTTGTCTAACAACTATACATAACACTGTAACTGCTCCTGTACTATTCTGATTATTATTAAGATAAACACAAATTGATGACTTAAGTACAGAATAGGATACAAAATCCTATCAAGGAAAAATTAGGCAAGAAAGCAATTACTAGCTGTAATTTAGACTGGGGGGGGAGAAGATAAAGAAATCAACTCAAACCAGGCAGCAAAGAGTTGTAAAAAAAAAAAAAAGAAATAAACAAAAACAAGAATTAAAAAAAATAATTCAAAACCTAAGCATATCACAAGAACCTAACTGAACAAGAAGGAAGGGCTTAAGCTGATTAATTTACAGTTTTGGTACAGTTATTATACAAGAAACTCTCAGGACTTTCCACAGTCTGTAATATAATTGATCATCTAATTTTCAGGTAATTAATAACCTCAATCAGGTTACTGCTGTATAATTACACACAATAAAATGGATACATTTTAAGTATACAGTTCAAATTGTAACAAAGTGTTACCGTTTTAAGACCACCACTCCAACAAGACACAGGACCTTTCCAACATCCTCTAGAGTTCTTTCTTGCCTCTCCTTGGTCTGGTCAATCTCTATTCCACCCCCTCCTCCCCCCACCTGGCCCAAACCTAGGCTCCAGGAAAACTACTTTTTGCTACAGATTAGTTCTGTCTATTCTAAAACTTCATAAAAATAGAATCATAGAGTATATTCTCTTTTGCGTCTGGCTTTTTTCACTTAACATAATGTTCTGTGAGATTTATCCAAGTTGTTGCATGTATCATTCCCTTGTATCCCGAACAGTATTCCATTATATGAAATAACAGAATTTTTACTTGTTGATAGACATTTGAACTATTATTATGATATATGAATAACTCTGCTATGAACACTTGTGTACAAATGTTCTCACGGACATATAATTTTTCTTGACTGGAGCTGTTGGAACTGCTGGATCAGAAAATAAGTATATGTATAATTTAGTAAGAAACTGGCAAATTCTGGTCTAAAGTGGTTTGTACCATTTTACATGATAATGCATGAGTGTTCTACTTGCTCCACAGGCTTTTCAGTATTTTGCATTGTCAGTCTTTTTAATTTACCCAATTCTAGTGAATGTGAAGTGGTATCCCACTGTGCTACTAATTTTCATTTTCCTGATGAGTAATGATATTGTGTATCTTTTCATGTGCTTATTAGCCATTCCTATATCTTCTTTTGTGAAATATTTAACTTAAATTTGTAACTAAAGGTGCTTTGCTGGGATTCAGGTAGTAAGCCTATTCCCCTCAAGTGAGTAAACATATAGTCCTGGAATGAAAAATTAAACACAGTGGTGATATTTTTTATATAAGTTGCTTTACTCTGTGTATATGTAGTTTGTTCAGTCTATTACTATAAGCCCCTTGAAAATAAACACAGGGCCTGTTTCACTAGTTAATATCACTAGCATACGAAACCATGCTTGCCCAAAGCATGAACTCAATAAATATCTGTTAAAGTATATGCATGCACATACATATATATACATGCACACTTATACACACACATATTGTCAGACCCACAAATCTAAGGAAATCAATTCTTGAGCCTTTGATTTAAAAAATCCCCAAATTACTAATATAGGCTTATCTTATATTCCACTTCACATCCACTGTACCTGAAACAACCCTACTGTTCTACTTTGTAAAATCATACATTTTTTAAATAATTAAGATTCCAACTAATTTCAGACAATAATTTGAGTTAGCACTGAAATACATCACACAAAATGGAAATTTTAAATAAAAGCAATACACTATGTTCATAGAAGCATTACTCATAATAGCTAAAAGGTAGAAGCAACTCAAGTATGAATAAGTAAAATGTAGTATATACCTACAATGGAATATTATTAAGCTTTTAAAAAGAAGGACATCCTGACACATGATACAACACAGGTGAACAATGAGGACACTATGCTAAGTAAAATAAACCAGTCACAAAAAGACAGGGTATGAGTACTCTTATATGAGGTACTTAGAGTAGTCAAACTCAGAGAGAGAGAAAGTAGAATGGAGAAAAACAGAGTTGTTGTTTAATAGGTATAGGGTTTCAGTTTTGCAAGATGAAAAGAGTTTTGGAGAATGAATGTACAACAATTTGAATGTAATTAACGCTACTGAACTATACACTTAAAGATGGTTAAGATAGTAAATTTTATGTTATGTATATTTTACCATGATTAAAAACTTTTAAAATTTATTTAAAAAGGAAAGATACTATAAATAACAAAAAATTAAGTAACGTATATTCAGCTGTGGAACAGAGAATATTTACAGCTTATTCTGCTAAAGATATTAAATATCTCTGCAAAATTCAAAATGTATTACAAATTATGCAGTGTATCTTTTTGAAGTAACTAAAAAACTAAACTGAAAGCAATAATATTCAGTTAACTAAAGAAGTCCCTCTTCTTGGTCTCTGGCTTTTCTGTTAGATGTTATTGCAAGATATCTACTAAAACGGAAAACAACAGAAGAGGAGAATTGTAATTTCTCACTAATATTGCCACAACCCTGGAGGGAGGAATCCTAACAAACATGGCCATAATTTGCCACACATTTCTATTGTCCTCACTTTTCAAAATTCATAATTCAACATCTGGAAACAAAAACAGTCTAAAATTTGGCTCCTTCTTCAGTTTAGGAAGTGCCAAGTTAATTCCGGACATCCTAGTTTGCATTTTAAAAAATGTACTCTTTCTCCATGAAAATCCCTAAGTATCTAGATTCTTAAATATTTTTAGCACATTACAATAGAAGTTAAATAGATTTGCTTAAGTAAAATGGCTACTAAACCTCCCAAAAGAATTAAAATATTAATGGAGCTTTAATGACATAAATGTACAATTTTACATCAAAATAAACGGGAAAGGGAGCAGAGCTCTGAGGATTATGAAAGGGAACAAAACTAAGTTCAAATTTTACTTTATTTTACTACTATATAACTGATGAACAACTTCTTCCAAAGACAAGAACCATTTAAACTTTATTAATAAACTAGCATTTTTATCAGCTTCGTGTTTTTGTTTAAAACTAAAAACATCGTTAGATTTTTCTTAAGAAGATTCTCTAAATTTATTTATAAGCGCAAGAATAACATGCAGAACAAAGTAGGTGACTAAATGATCTTTGTCGAATGAATGGATATTCATATTATTAAAAATCCCTGAGGATTTCGCATTATTTACAGGATAAAGAGAAAATTCCTTACTATGGTCTGTCCTGTACCTTCACAGCCTTATTGCCCCATCTCTCTGTGCTCAATACAAAACAGGCTGTCCTCATACTCACAATGTCCTCTTTGCCTACAAAGCTCTTCTCATGACTCTCTGCCTACCTAAGTCTATCCCTCTGTTAGATCTCTGGGGCTGCAACAGCTCCTCCTCAAGGCAGGCTTTGTTGACCTTCCAAACTAGAATAAATGCCCCTAGGGGCATTAGGTTTTTATTGCACTCTATACCTCTTCACAGTAATCACAGTTCCAATTTTATATTTGTTTGCATACTTAGGCAATTAGTTTCTTTCCACCTTTAGACTATAAGCTCTCTATGGGGTGTTGTATAATATTGATCACCACTTGTATCGCCAGTGCATAGTACAGGGCAAGCCACGTGAATAGTGATTATTTGAGTAAATGAACTTGTTGAATGAAAGAATGAATGAGACAAATTTTTCTTACCCAAAGTGTAATGGCAGGATAACATTCATAAGTCCATTGCTTCTTAAAAAAGAGAAACAATGTGCCTGATTTTCATTCTACAACATAAATACCAGTGCCTAAGGACCTTACAGTTATTTTTTTCCAAATCTTTTTGACAAATACCTTCATTAATCACCATCTGTTTATGTGTGCTATTCTAAACAACATTTTGGTTACATTTCTGAAACATCCTGCCATTAACCTCATCTCTAGAATACTAGCTAATACGAAGCACCTGGATTTCAGGAACACAAACCTGAAACTCACACACCAAACTAAACTGTTATGTAAATGACAGAAAAGACACATTTTGGTCTGTGACATCTCTAGATGGCTTTTGTACCACTTTAACTTTTACCACTAAAATTCTGCCACTTGATTATAGTCATTTTGAGCTCATGATAAATGAATTACAGATGAAAAAGATACAGTTTGACAACAATCTTTACGAAAGTCTTTAAAGAACACCATCAGTCACAGGTTTTCTAGGTGCCTATCAACTCATTTGGTGAAGGTGGACTTCACTTTTTATAATAATTATGTTCTGAAAATTCTGTAAACTTAATTCATAAACAAATTTTATATTTTGTTCATAAATGAGACCTAGTTCTGGATTCTAGTTCTTCCATTTTTCATTTGTGTGATACTCAGCTAGTGACTTAAGATCCATGAGCTTTAGATTCCTCATATGTAAAATCAGATAATGATTCCTTTGTCCTAAGATGGTTTTGAGGCTTCAACAAGATAAAATGGGCTTCACCCCAACATGCTCAGTGCCCCTTCATCTCCCCCTTGCTATACAGGAATTCAATTCTAGGACTCTGCAAGGTAAAATAAATATTTTAGTAAAAATTATGCCCTTTATTTATCTTTTAATAAACCGGGATTTTCAGGTTTTAAATTTACTTACTAATTTAAGGTCTCAAATAGTACAGAAATTTACATATAGTATGTTTAAAAAATAAAAGGTGCTAATTAATCAAAATGCCGTGTAAATGAAAGCTATGCTTAAACAGTATAACAAAACCATACAAACTAATCATATATAAAGAAGTCAGCAACAGAAATCTGATGGTACCTTTAGATCATACAACTAGGGAAATGGAAAGTAGAGCTCCGTCCTCTGGTCAAGGCATGAATGAATATTCAAAAATACAAAATAGGGAAATGGAAAAACCAGGAAATGACAAATTAGCAAAAACTAAGACTCCTAAATTTTTATATTCAATTTCCGTATCTCTTCTAATATTTTAATCAAATTCAATTAAGAACCAAAATGGAAAGGGTTTTGATAAAGCCAAAAGGAAAGTTAAGTTAGGTCAAGTGAGAACCAATAAAGTCCTCAGGCAAGCTCTTTGTCTCTTTCTGTTTAAGGAAAAACTGCCCAACTGCCTTGACACAGGAACCATCAGGCAGGAGGCTCTGCCCTTAGAAGAGTCCCCATCTGGCAGCCAGGTTTTGTCAAGCAAATTTTGAGAACTCTCTACCTTACCACTTTCTATCTAATTATAGAACTTTATAAAAACCATTCTCTCACGCACACATTCTCTCTTTCTTCCTCCTTCCCTCCCTCCCTCCCTCTCTTATCTTTCTGAATCCTTCTGTATTATGATACCACAATAAAGAGGTATGGATTAATCTGACAATTTGCCCCTGGAACAGAATGATAAATTCAAAAAGGAAAACCTTTTCTCTGTATACCTGTACTATTTATTATTCTGACAATAATAATCCCTACAATAAGTATGATACACTTTCCCTACAGGAGCTTAACGTATTATAATGAAGAAACTACAGTATAATTAAATATATATGCCAGAACTTAACCCAGGTACGTGCTGGGAGGTATAAATCTCAAAACAGTTTTGGAACTCTTTTTTTGGAAATGTCTTCAGAGTCTGGGGTATATTTTATTCAACTAAATTCCACAAGTAAGATATTTTATTAGGCTGTGGGGAATGCCTTATGGCATGTTACTATGGAGCTCACAGTACAATAAAAAGATTATAAATAATGAAAATAAAATTAATAAATGATAAATGATTTAATGAATTAACAAAAATTCACATGCCAGCCACTTTTCTAGACCCTGGATACACAGCATGAACATATAACAATATGTTATATGTTTGTGAAAAATATGAACCACTGAAAATTATGCCTATATCACTAAATCAGAAACACCCTTTGTTCTTCCGGTATATTGAAATTTTTGTTTGTTTGCTTATTTTCAATTAGATAATTTGTTTTCCTCTTTGAACACACAGTTATGTGATGGCTCTATAAAAGATATAAAAATAACCACAGACATAACCATTAGTAAAGATTGTGGGATACTGAAAATGGCTACAAAAGGAAGTTATAACAAAACTTTTTTAAGTTGGAATGGAAATCCTAGTAGATTAGAGTCTATACTTGTGAAATTATGTTTCCAATTCCTGTTCTTAAATGCTTTTTTCACAATTGCAAGTAACTTGCTTCCAGGAATACCATTCATTCAATAAATATTTAATATTTGCTATATGCCAAGCACATAGAATTTTTAAAGTACTCTACAGTTTCTTTATCTCATATAAGTGTGTGGTAAGAAAGACTTGAGAGCCTACTGTTTACTTTGTTGTACAACACTAAGGACTCACCACCTAAAAAAATAAATATAGTTGGTTCTTGTTATTTTCAGTAGTTATGTTCTACAAAGTCACTGCAAATACTGAATTGGCAAATACTGAACCATTGCTCCTAGGGAAAATGGGGGTTATGTTTCTGTGAACCTTAGTCACATGTTCATCAACCAATCAAAACATAACCTTGTTTTGTGTTTCTGTTTAAAAATAGCACATCAGCATATGCTTGGAGTGCAATTTAAACAGCAAAATCACCAACAAAAAGCACAAAAATGTGAAAAACATGGCACTAAACAGACTGAAAAGAACACTTGTTTACAGTATGACAGCTGAAACAAGAAGGCAGAGCATCACTTTGTTCAACCTGAGCTGGGAACACAGATGGCAGGTGAATCAAATTTTTCACTACTCTGCACATGTCTGTGAATGACCTCAAAAGTGCTCCAAGTATTGACTTTGGTGTTACAAATAAATTTTAGCAAGTAGGTGAATCTGCCAATACAAAATCTACGAATAATGAACGTCACCTACACACGTGTCGCATATTTCAGTATAGTCTCTGATCTGATTGCCACCAAAAGACACAGATCTGAAAAACCCTAATACTGTTCAGTTACTATGCAAACTTAAGAGTTCTGGACTAGAGTGCTTCATGAAGTAAGATGTCTAAGGCTTTCACAAATGGACAGTTTTTAAAATGTTACTTCCTACCTGATATATTCTAAAGGGGATATAACGAAATCCATTGTCTTCTGCAGGATATTCCATGAGTTTCCGATTGATGGCCCAAAACTGGTCAAATCTGTCTGTAATGATATAAATTGTTATTAAAAATGAACATTATAACGAAATACCTCATATGACAAGATAAAAGTTTTAAACATCCTCCTAGAAGTTTCTGAAAGGACATGATTTATGTAGCATTTTTTTCTTAAACTAATCTTCTCATAACTAAACACAAAACAAGAAACAAAATTAATTTTTCTTCCTAGATATTTGCATAGACATTTTTTCCTCATAAGAGAAACCCTAAACAGATATATGACTACTTGTGTTATCAAGGCAAAAAATACCAGGTAGGGAATAGATGTCTTCTCCTGATCCTACTCTACTGCTAAACTATAAAGGTACAGCTTCAAGTCACCTAAATGTTAACCAATACTTATGTAAAGAAACAAAGTCAAAATATTGAACACAGTAAACATTAAACACCAAAGAGGATAAAATTACAGGAAAGGCTTTGAAAGAAATATGGAACTGACACTTACGAGCTGTCAAGTACAGCTTACTCTCAGACTGAATAAATTCCTTCTTAAATTTTTCAAGTTTAGTTTGAAAAAAAAAAACCTTCTTGAAATACGATTTGCATACCATAAAATACATCTTTTTAAAGTATACAATTCAGTGGTTTTTAGTACAGTCAGAGCTCAGAACATTGTCATTATACCAAAAAGAAACCTGTAAGTATTAATAGCCACGCCCATCCACCTCTTCCCTTGCCCCTGAAAATCATTGGAAATCACTTTCTAATCTCTATGGTTTGCCTATTGCGAACATTTCATATAAATGGAATCATACAGTATGTCATCTTTTGCATCTGTCTTATTTTTTCACTTGGCATAATATTTTCAAGGTTCATTCAAGTTGTAGTATTATATGTATCAGAACTTCATTTGCTTTCCTAGCTGAATAATATTCCATCATATGGAGTTATCAGATTTTGGTTATTCATCAGTTGATGGACATTTGAGTTGTTTCTACTTTTTGGCTATTGTAAATAATGCTACTATAAACATTTGTGCACAAATTTTTGTGTGGACATAAGTTTTCAATTCTCTTGGGTATGTACGTAGGACTGGAATTGCTGGGTCATAAGGTAACTCTGTTTAACTGATATATGGTAACTGTATTTTGAGGAAATGCCAAACTGTTTTCTAAAGAGACTATTAATATACTACTTTACATTCCCACTAGCAATGTATGAGAGTTCCAATTTGCCCACATCCTTGCCAACACTTGTTACTGTTGGTCTTTTTTATTATAATCAGCCTAGTGGACATGAAGTGGTATCTCATTGTGGTTTTGATTTGCATTTCCCTAATGACTAATTGTGCTGAGCATCTTCTCATGTGCTTACTGGCCATTTACACATCTTCTCTGGAGAAATATCTATGAAATCCTTTGCCCCTTTTAAAACTGGGTTGTCTTTTTATTGTTGAGTTGTAAGAGTTCTTTATGTATTCTGGATACAAGCTCCTTACCTGATATGTGATTTACAAATATTCTCTACCACATTGTTTTTTAAGCCACTCCTTATATTTATTTATTTATTTTGAAATATGATCTCACTATGTTGCCCAGGCTGCTGTCAAACTCCTGGGCTCCAGCAATCCTCCCACCTCAGCCTCCCAAGTAGCTAGGACTATCGGTGCATGCCACCACAACCAGCAAGCAACTCCTTTTTAACTTACCTATAATCCTACCTTATAATAATATATTTTTTATACTCAGAAATTTTTATTAGAATCAAACCTCTGTAAAGCAAGTAAATAGATCCAGAATTTCAGCTCAGCTTGGTATTAAAAGCACATTCTCTAGTACGAGACTTGTCTCAATCCAATTTACTGTCAACCTATCGATTCTGCTTAAACCATTGTAACTATATAAAAAAAAGTAAAATTTAGTTGTTCCTTCTTATACCCCCAGTCCTAGAAGACTGTGATAAGCTTTAGGCCTTCCCCACTCTTATCTTCAACTCTAATTTAGGGGAAGACTCATACTGTATTAGAACTGGTACGATAGGGAATTGTGAATCCAGTTAGTCCAGTACACTTTCACAGATGATAACTAAGGCCCAGGTTGTTACATGTTTAATTAAGAACCAAGACCAGAATCTTGGTCTTCTGATTCAAAGTCCACAACTGTTTCAACAGTTGCAGTCACAAAACTTTATCTTAATGCTGACAGTAGCTACTTTGACATAGTTCTTTTATATATGAAGCGGTTACTCTTCCAATACTTTAAAAAAGTATCTTTCTACCATCAAGTATCAAGCAAGAATGTGATAGCTAAATAAAATGATTCTTCATCCATACTCAAAATTTTATTCACTGCTTCATCATTAAATCTTAAGCACCTAGCATGGTGCATGCATAGTATATGCTCTTGAATCAAAGAATGAATGTAATAGAAGACTACAAACACAGCTTTTCATTTAAAAAATTTGGGGTTCTAATCCTATCTGCAACTAAATAGCAAGGTAACTAGAAACAAAAACTATTGAAAATTCAGACTCAATTCATGTATAGATGAAAAAGGAGTCAGATTAAATCGTTTCTAATGCCTCATCTAAAAATAAAATTTTGTAATTAAGATTTCCTCTTTATTAAAATAAAACCTGTTTAAAAACACAAGCAAATCCTTATTAAATGAGAGATTTATACTGGTTCTAACAGAGAAAAAAACATGCACTAAAACAGTGGTTCTCAACCATGGAAAATTTTGCTCCCCAGGGGGACATTTGGTACTGTCCAGAGACATTTTTGGTTGTCATGATCCTGTATGTGTGTGTTAGTAGCATACAGTGGACAGAGGCCAAAGATGCTGTTAAACATACTACAGTGCATAGGACAGCTTCCTAAAACAATTGTCTGACCCAGTCAACAGGGCTAAAAGAAGGAGAACAAACACAAATAATAGAGAGTACAGAAAGGTAATTAGTAAAAAGTTTTTACATACCTGTATGGCAAAACGGTAAATTGGAAAAAGGAACATTATTGTGCCAGTTATCAATTTAATGACTCTCAGTTCCAAATTCACCCTTCAAAATATGCATTGCCATATGGACACCAATCCTTTAAGCATCTCTACTGTGACAACCACTTTAAGATTTCTCAGCAGAGAGTGCTGAAAAGAGATTGTAGGACAAAGGGCTCTTCTGAGGTTTCCAAATGCTGCATGGTGGATCAGTGGTATGGGGGTGAGGACATCAGGTGGAATTCTGCCCCGGATACAAGTGCAGATACCAAGCCTCTCAGTAACCTTGCAGCCTCAGCCTGGCCCAGGGATAACCCTTTCAACAGACTCCAGCACTCTGAAGTACAGAATCTTGCCTGCATAGGCACACCCCCTGCCCTTATCAACACTTCAGTTTCCACAGCAGGCCCACATGGGCTGTGCATCTGCAGTTTCCCACACCTTTGCACATCCATGCCACCTGTTGCTTACCACCTGCATTCCAGATTGCTGTGACTGCCCATGGACTACAGACCAACTCCAGCCTGGGTAAAACAGCGAACTTCACCAACAAGGTCTGAACCCCAGACCTTACAAGTTTGGGGTACCACATGCGGTTTTTTTATATCTTATAGTCACTCTTTTGTCAGAGTTTAATAATTCTTTATATAAAACTTACCCTGTTTAACCCACTCTGTGGTTTCTATCTCCTGATTGGACCCAGACAGATACAACTATGTTTAAAAGGAAAAAAGACACAATAAAAGATCTGTATTAATTAATGTTAGTTTTTAATCTCATAAAAATGTTATATTCTTATATGAAAAGGGCATTTTCTCAGCAATAAGTAAAAACACCCCAGCCAAGAATAAACTAACATTTATAGGTCAAAGTTATTAACAATAAAGATAAAAACAGAAGAAAAAGAAAATCAGTGCTGAGATTGAATGTATAACCAAGTGTTTTTCATACTAAATTTTGTAATATTAGTGCCTTCTTCTATACCCTACTCAGTAATTAAAATAAAATTGTAGAAAGGATGCTTTACTATCTCCTTAAATACCAATGACTCAAATAATGAATACTGACCTGTTTCTGAATAATAGTTTAAATATTGGAACTATGCTATTATAATTAAGTCATAAAATTCGTTATACGTTTTATCAGCCACCAAGAACAGTACTTATAAGTAACAAAAGCATAATGGTCTTTGGCTGTTCATTTTACTAGCTGTAATTGTAGATAAATGTACATCAACTTCAACAGCTTTCAAATTTACTCAGTTCTAATTCTAAAACAAAACAACTAAGCAGGAGAAAATTAAAACTAGCAGTCACTTAGCTTATTCATACAATGGGAGAAAGGAAGATAAAATATATACTTCTTGCCAGAGCTGTTAGCAATATGACTAAGAAGTTGGTTTTTAAAAACTTAACCTTTGTTTAAGAAGGTTACCAAATCAAGAATCATAAAATTAAAGGCCTGTTCTATAGAAACATTCAATCTATTTTTTAAAAAAGACAGAGATTAAAACTAGAATTCCTCAAAATCCTGACAGCCACCAATTTTTCCTCACTCTCTGCTGAATTACACTTTCATATTGGAAAATTTTTAAACATCCAGAAAATTTTTTTAAAATTTCAGATCTCTCTAAACAGCATACCTAAGACATAAGTTGCTTAATTTTGTATTCTTTGTTTCTCACATGGAAAAACAGCAGGAAAGGATTTATCTATTCTTCCACTTAAGTTTTACGGGAGGTAATAACTCCCAGCAAAATAATTTTTAACATTCTTATGCTGCAGATAATGTGTCTAAAATCCCCCACAGGAGACATGGAGGACATGTGAGGAGACTGCAGAGACTGCTAGTCAGGCTCAAGTCAGTGGGCTGGGACCCTCAAACCACAAGAAAGGGGTGAAATGGCCTCCACAGGTACACTATCCACCCCCTGGTCTTTAACATCTATGATGCCAAAGAGAACAGAGTCACAGCACCCCAAATAAATGTCAGATTGTGACAGCATACAAAAGATAGACTCTAAGCTTTTCTTTGAATAAAAAAGCAAATGGCTTAAAATCAGTACTAAAGGGAATCCACCCTTCACAAAATTTTCTATCAACAATATTATTCAAATCAGTACTACATGTGGCTATGTAATATATGTACTGTTTTAACCAAAGGCTTTCAAGATAACTAACAGAAAACATATCCAAATATAGACTTATTCGAATTACTTTCTTCATATATAATATGTTAAACATCTTTATAAAACAAAATAGGAGGAAAAAAAGAAACAAATAGTAATTATTGGTAGGCTGCCAAAAGCAGGTGTTAAATAAATGACCTGTATCTTCAAACTCATTTGTCTTCTGAGTCAGGTCAAACTAAGAGAATCATGTGTTATTAGTAATAGGGCACTGGGGCTGAACTAGGGGCGCGGAGCATTCTCTTTTCCTTAGCACATCCATCAGTGCTTAGATACTGCTCAACAGAACCACACCTATACATTTATATATGAGCCAGAAAGGAGTTTAGCTCTACTGTTTTAGGTTTAAAGTTACTGAGATATATCTGATGGGGAGGTCCTAACCAAAGCAAAGTGGCCTTGAGAAGGCTTCAAGGCCCCTAAAAATTCATCATGAACACTGAAGTAGGCAGGACCAGTGGGCTGGCCTCTATATCAAGACTAAAGAGTGCCAGTCCTGGAGGAGGCTAATCCTAAATCCTGTACACACATCTTGGCAGTAGGATTGTACCCAGGGAAATTTGCGGTTTGAATGAATTAGAAGAGCAATAAAACCTGGATCCCAGGAGAATTTTGACCTGGACTATTACTGTCTGAGAATAAACTGAGAGAAGACATTTACTCCTATGCCCTACAAAATAAGTGCTACAGTTTCAGAAAATTGGCATCAGAACAGTAATCTAAATACACAGTGCAATTATTTCTGTGTTCATGCTACCACTTTCATCTAAATCACTATCATCTCTCATTTGAACCACTGCAACAGCCTCCTAATTGGTCCTTGTCCTTCCATGTTTATCCCCTCCACACAACATTGAGAATGCTCTTTTTAAACATAAATCAAATCATCATTAATGAATAAATTTTCAAACATTTCTCTAATGGGCCATAAAGAATAATGCTTTATGATGCATTTTAACAATATGATTATTTTAAGTACTAGAACCATTTTTTTAAGAAAAAATGTAACCCACTGCACTCCTTACTGCCTGCAACTGAGGCAGAATACTCTCTGCCCAAACTGCACGCAGGCAACCATAAATTATGTCAGTAATAAAGTACCTCTTCCCACAGAAGCAGACTCCCACCAGCCCCTTCCCACTCCCTAGGAATGCCATTGCTCCTGCATTCCTCTGAGGTCTCACTGCCTACCTTACTAACTTACTACCTTGCTTACTTCCTAAACTCCAAATCACACTATTTTTCTTTTCTGTCCCTAGGAAATGCCAAGCTTGTCACATCTCACAGTTTTAGCAGCCTGGAAATCCCACTTTCCTTATCTTCACATAGCTGCTTCTTTCTCATCATTCAAGTCTCAACAGTGTCACCTCCTCAGAGAAGAGTTTCCTCACAATCATAGCTAAAGTAGCCCCACTCTCCAATCATTCCCTATACCATTACCCTATTCTCTTCTAAGCACTTATCATTATTTGAAATTACCCTATTTACATGTTTAATTATGTATTATTTCTTTCCCTCAACTAAAATGTAAGTTCCACGAGGGCAAGGACTTTGTTTTCTATATCTTCAGCCCTAGAAAGTTCAATGTACACAGTACATACTCAATGAAGGTTCGTTAATGACTAAGTAACTAAATGAATGACTAATTTGGGCAAATGGGGACGAGAAAAAGAAGGAATCCCAAACATAGCATAGCGTAGTGGAAAAAGCAGACACTCTGGAGCCATGCTGCCTGGGTTTGCTTCCTAGCTTTGCCATTTAATAGCTGTATGAGTTTGAACAAGGCACTTTTAAAACTATGCTTCAATTTCTTCATTTATAAAGTGAAGATATTATTAGTACATATTCATAAAGTCATTAAAAGGAATAAATGAGTTAAAAGATGCAAAATGCTTATAACTCTGCCTGAAGCAAATTAAGTGCTACATAAGTGTTTGCTATTATCATTATCTTTGAGCCTGACTCAGATTCAACAAGACACTGAGCTAGATTCCACAAGGTAAGAAGTGTCAGGACCAATATGGAAAAGTGGCCCTGCTAAAACCCCATCATCACAGGATTGCTGGAGTACTCACTCTGGCTCAGGGCCAGAGAGTTTGTACCACTTACATCAAATTCTCTGTGAACATTGACTGCTGGAGTTATGCAACTAAGCAGCCTTTGCTAGCCATAGTGGGGAGAGTAAGAGCCATAACACAATCCAGCTCCAATACTTTACAACACCAAATGAACTTCATGTCCCTTTTTTGTTTCCTCCAACCCATTCAACTACTATATAAGATTCTATCTCCTCACTCTGTGGGCACAATTTAGTTGCCATTTACTTTCCATTAATTTCAACTGCATTCATCTCTAGCTGTATCATGAAATAGTGGCTGGAACAGAAATGGTGGTCCAAGAACATCTAGGCCAACACCTGAGGAGTCTTCCAGTCTTGGCAGGCAAGTCTGAGTTCTACCTCTACTACGCTTAAGACCTAGATAACCATTCCTTCCCAACTCCTTCCTCTCCTAACACTTCTTAAAATACTAGGGGAATAGCTT
Organism: Daubentonia madagascariensis; assembly: GCA_023783475.1. Lineage (NCBI taxonomy): Eukaryota > Metazoa > Chordata > Mammalia > Primates > Daubentoniidae > Daubentonia > Daubentonia madagascariensis. The sequence goes on along the minus strand of JAKFHU010001815.1, from coordinate 55,465,698 downwards.
GCACAATGGGGCAAGTTTGTAGTCCCAGCTACTCAGGAGGCTGAGGCAGGGGAATCGCTTGAGCCCAGGAGTTTGAGTCCAGCCTGGGCAACATAGCGAGACCCTATCTCATAAAAAAAATTAGGGGAGAGGAGATAAGCATGATGAGGGAAAAAAAGAGGTTTCCTGTTGATCCACGAAGGTAAAAGGCTCACAACTGTTATACCTTATTATAGCACAAGGTCTATAAATGTTGCCAGTTGCCTATGAAAACTTTGTCAATAGTTAAGAACTACTGCTGAAAATTTGAAGAAAACTAATCTTACTAAGTATTGAAAAAAGCACACTATAAATTTTCATTTCAACATCACCCACCAATAAACCATAACTGCAAGTTACAACATCTTTAAATGCATTCCAAGAGTCAATCCCAATAATTGCCTTTATTTTTAAGTAGGCATGATTCAACTAATGTATTCTGACCAATTAGGAAGAGTTTATTTCAAATTTATTTTAAAACTGGGTAACAACATAAAAGATTCAAAATTCAAAACTTTCATAATGTAAAAAAACCAACTTATTCTGTTGCACTATGTGCTCATGTAAAAAATTTTAAAAGAATGATCTTTAATTATACTCCCATCTTCCCTTAACTCAAAAGACAATCTTTAAAGTCACTTGCTTGTCAAAAAGAGATTTATAGAGTTATAGCACAGTGGTAGGCCAGGACTAATTATCTAAATGTATTCCGGTTAAATCATCTATAGATTTATAACCAATAATCTGCTTTATTACTTTTCAAAGCTACTGTAAACTGAGAAATGTTCTTCCTCTTAGCCTAAATTAGTTTATCACTTTCCTAGATTCAGAGGGCCAGAAATAAATTTAACAAGTAATCAAGTTCATTTTCACTTCACTCAGAAAGCACTCCAAAGTCATAAAACAAAGTCAATAACAAAATTAGTTATTACTTATTAAAAGCCCTACAGAGAAAAAAATACCCCATAGTGTTTACCATAATCTTTGCAATGTTTATTATGTAGGTTATTCTTTAATATAAATCCTTCATTCTTCTGGTGAGAAAATGTAAATTAGAAAACACTATTAATGATTACCCACTGACAAATAACAGAAGCTGGAGGTGCAGTGTATAATGCAATATTTCTCAACATTAGCTGCTCACCAGGATCACCTGAGAAACTTTTAAAAAATAATAATGTGCAGGACCCAACCCAGACCAATTACCTGAAATTCCTGGCATCTGTACTTTTTGAAAGCTCCCCAGATGATTCTAATATTCTGCCAGAGTTAATAACCTCCAGATGTAGTGGAAAATACCGTCATACATTGCTAAACAACAGGGATACAGTCTGAGAAATGCATCATTAGGTGAGTTCGTCATTGTGAGAACCTCACAGAGAGTACTAATACAAACCTAGATGATATAGCCTAGACACCTGCTATATAGTATAGCCTATTGCTCCTAGGCTACAAACCTGTACAGCATGTTACTGCACTGAATATGTAGGCAGTTGTAACAAAATGGTAAGTATTTGTGTATCTAACCATATAAAAGGCACAGTAAAAATACAGTATAAAAGATAAAAAATGGTACACTTGAATAGGGTACTTACCATAAATGGAGCTTATAGGACTGAAAGTTGCCTGGGTGAGTCAGTGAGTGAATGTGAAGGCCTATGACATTACTGTACACTACTGTAGACTTTATAAACACTGCACATTTAGGTTACACTAAATTTATAAATAAAATATTTTTCTTTCCTCAATAATAAATTAACATTAGCTCACTATAACTTTTTTACTTCATAAACTTTTTAATTTTTAACTTTTTGACTTTTGTGATAACACTTAGCTTAAAACACAAACCACACTATAAAGATGTATAAAAATATTTACTTTCTTTATATTCTCATTTTATAATTATGCTTATTCTTTTTTGCATTAAAACAATTTTTTTTACTTTTTAAACTTTTTTGATTAAAACTAAGACACAAACTCACACATTAGTCTATAACTACACAGGGTCAGGATCATCAATATCACTGTCTTCACCTCCACATCTTGTCCGACTGGAAGGTCTTAATGGGCTATAACACACATGGAGCTGTCATCTCCTATGATAAGAATGCCTTCTTCTGGAATACTTCCTGAAGGACTTGCCTGATGCTGTTCTACAGTTAACTTTTTTCCAACATATAAGTAGAAAAAATACACTCTAAAATAATGATAAAAAGTAAAGTATAGTAAATATATAAACCAGTAACAGTCTTTTATTATCAAGTATTATGTACTGTACATAATTGCATGTGCTAGACTTTCATATGACGGGCAGGGCAGTAGGTTTGTTCAGACTTGCAAACACAAACACGTGAGTAATGCATTGCATTGTGACGGCTAAGAGGTCACTAGGTGATAGGAATTTTTCAGTTCCATTATGATCTTATGGGACCACCATCATATATGCGGTCCATTGTTGACTGAAATGTTATTCAGCACATGACTGTACATTTACTTTAGAATCAGAGATCTAGTCAAATTCTGGTCCCACATCTTAGTAGCTCATTTCCTCATTTACAAAGTTGATAACATTTATATAATTTTTATATTATTTTATCAGTGAGATAATGTTTATAAAAGTTCCTAGGCCTAGGATATCACACGAATTCAGTAAATGTGAAAAACTCCAGGTAAATTCTGTTCTATTTCAAATCTATATGTCCATGGTGGCTACATGAAAAATATTCCTTTAAAAGAAGTTCCCAATTTGCAAACAATTCTTATTATGAATCTGCAGTTTAATTCAAACAATAGACAGAAGGAACAGCACGTTCAAACAAGTTTTTATTTTGTAGGATCCATGCAGAGTGAAATCTACCAAACTATGCCCCTATTGTGCACTTAATTGAATACTAGGAGCTGCAGAAAATTAAAAAACAAAAACAAAATAAAAGACGCATACAACAGGTTCTTTCCTTCACTTAATACTTAATTGGGGAAGCCAAAATGACACATAAAATTGTCACAATTTCTAATAGGTCTTATCAATCCTTTGGCTCAAGTCCTCCCCATCTCCTCAAGCGGCAGAGATGACCAAGGAACAGAACTTAAGTAAAAGCATATCAGATTCAGGCTGATCAAAAGTGGTATTAAACAAAGTAACACTAAAGTGATGCTAGAATGAGAAACAGGGAAAAGCTGTGGGTTTCCACTACAATAAGGCCAGAATGATCACTTTTATTAATAAATTATATACCTGCACAGAATTTCACTATTTTTAAAACTACAGAGTTTTAAATGGTTTAATTTTCACACAATTTAGTAATGTAGCTCTCCTCATCATTTCAGAGAGGTGAAAACTGTGGCTCAAAGCAGATAAATGATTTGCCCAAGGCCATCAGACCAGTACCATACCACAGAAAATTTTCAGTTACATGTCTATAAATAAAACACTGCTTATTTGCTAAAACTCAGTATTTAGTCAATTCAGTAATGAACTATGATTAACAGTGATCTGGAAAACTACTAATGAGTGGCAAGTTATTACCAAAAATTCCTAGATTCTATGCTTTAAAATTCATGGTAGCATCTGGTATAGTAATTTAACAAATCTCATCTTGTCTAATATTTAGAGATGACAAAATGGAACAGCTAGCAATAGCTGCTGCTGCAGAAATAAATACTACTTGTGTCAAAATGTTCATTAAGGCATAATTTTTCAATGAGTACATGGAGAAAGGCACTGTGACAATCAACTGAAAACACTGATTCAATAAGGAACTACTCTTTAAAAAAAGGCAAGGACAATGATGAGTAAAACTGAAAAATTCAATCATAGTTCAATTTTTAGCTACTAGGACTGTCTGAGTGGCATTTTCTACAATATTATTTGTTCTAACACCTCATTCATTGCAAAACAAAGTTGGTTCTTAAAACTATATACACATCTCAAAAAATAATATAGCCCACCCAGACTTTACAAATTATACTTTATCACTTCCTTTAATGAGCTTATGTTGAACTAAACAGTATTGTCTTAAATGTATTCAGTAACTTTGAGTGATACGTGATATACATTTATCACTTGTAAGTGCTATCTTGTAAGGCACAAAAATTCAATCAGGAAGTCCAAGAATCCTAATCATAAAATGAGAATAGAGTTGTTAAAATTTGATATTAGGTAGGATACACCAGTGTTTCTCAAATTATTCATTTACAACTCAAATATGTGAATCTCATACTATATTCTTTTGAGTACTAACACCTAAAAAAAAATGATAAAAATACTGGGGAGAATAACCTCTACTATAAAGGTAAAGCATTTCCCCTTTAACTTAACAAACCTTTGAAGTTGTCTCCCTTCTCTTCCCTATATTTCCACTTATTGTCTTCTCTCTTCTGCTCCTTCCTTATATTCTAGGTAGACAAATATTAATTGATACTTTCCATTTTTCAAAAAATATGTAATAGGGTTTTTAAATCCTATATAAAAACAATGACTTTAAAATAGATGAAAAGTAAAAGCAGGTTAATATACCTGTAGAACAAAATCTAAGGAGTATATTAACAAAAACAAAAAGCTAGTTTAAGAAAAATAGCCACAAAATCTTGACATGAGGCTCTTATGATGATTTGTAATTTAACTACAATTAGAATTATGGAAATTAACTCCAATTAGAAACACTGCTTGGGATATTTTGATGTCCTTCTAATAATGAAAAAAATAGAAATAAGCTAAATGTAAAAGAGCTCCAGGAACTCAAAGATAGTCTGGATCCTAAAGAAAGAAATGCTTCTTAAGTAGAAAGCCACTTTGAAGATAATAATCAGGACTTCACTGAACACACAGCATCTTAGATGAACTTGTTTATTTTGTACTTTTTTTATTGGCTGTTTATCTTTTCTAGTGTTTGGGTAAAAATCCTGCAATTCTCTGAATGCTAATTAAAATAACTGGCATAGATAGTTTCATAATATTTAAATGTGATTTTCACATAAAAGGATTTCTGAACCTTTCGTAGTTTCTAAAGTAGTAAAAGAGAAAATGCATGTGATGAGCAACAAGAAACTAGCACTGCTATAGAAATACACTGATTTCTTTGGTTCAGGAAACAACATCATTAATAAACAGAATTCTGACAGCCAGAATTCATTATCACTATAGCCACTAACCAGGATTGGTAAAGAGATGAAACAAGCAGAATGCCCCAGGAGTTGGGTATGGGGGCTTGAAATTCTGAAATTCTCAATACAAGTAATTTCCAGGCCTTTGTTTAAAAGCACATGAGGCTAGGAATAAGTAATACATGAACTAGCATTAATTACTGATTTTTGAGCTAAAACATCTATCTAGCCATCCATGCCCTAGAAAGATAATGAAAGAACGGGACAGAGACTAGACAACTTTAAATGACAGGTATGAGACAGAGAAAGAAGTGTTAAGATATACAGAACTGGATTAAGTGAGCTGGGGAAGGAGATGAAAGGACGTTAAAGGGAAATACATAGAACACATGTTACTTAAAAAATGTAAGTAGAATTAGTCTTACTGCAATGACAGCATACTACTGATTCATTTGTCATGTAATAGTCACCTCGGCAAAATTAAAATGATCACCATCATCCAGAAACAACTATGATTAAGTTTACAATAAGAAGTTTACATGGTTAAGTTTATATATTACTATAATAGGTAACTGATTAAAATAACTATTTGTTTATGTGTCATATTTCTGTTGTTTAAAGAAGGATACAATTCCAAATACAGCTAAATGAGTCATTAAAACAACTGGACATACTAGTTCTCAAAGGTTGAGCTGCTGGAATAGATGAGAAACTTCACAAACGGGATGGCCCCAGCTTGGGACTTTAAAATATCTTGTATAGCTGCTGTGATGGCAGTGATAATTCATGTAAACTGTAAAGTGTCCACACAGAACTTGGACTGAGTTAAAGGTATTCAGTAAGTAGTCATAGCTACTTTAAATGAGAAGCAGTTTTAGCCGTTAACTCCACATCACCTATCTCTAGAGGGATGGTTCTCAACCGGGATGATTTTGTCCTCGAGGGGATATTTGGCAATGTCTGAAGACATTTTTGATTATCATGACTGGAGGTGAGGTGAGGGAGCAGTGTGCTACTGGCATCTAGTGGGTAGAGGCCAAGAGTACTGCTAAAGATCACAGAATGCATAGGACAGTCCCCTACCCCTGAAACCAAATCAAAGAATTATCTGATCCAAAATGTCAACAGTGTGGAGGGTGAGAAACCCTGCGCCAGAGTAGTGGTTCTCAAATTTTAGTGTGTCACAATCACCTGGAAGGCTTGTTGAAACACAGGCTGCTGGGATCTACCCCAGAGTTTCTGATTCAGTTAGCCTAGGGTACATTTCTAATCAGGTCCCATGGTCTATACTCTGAGAAACACTAATCTAAAGAAAAGTGAGGAGCTAATGGACAAAACAAAAAAAGATTAGAAAAGTAGATCTAGGGTAAGTTCCCAAAAAGTTTTAAACCAAAAAACTCAATTAAAAAATAAGTTAAACTATATAGACCTCTATGTATGTGTATATATATATATATATGTGTGGGTGTGTTTGGTGTAATTTTTTTTAAGAGGAAAGAGGAATCACACTGTAAATTCAAATAGTAAGGATAGGTCATGACTACAAGAGTGAGAACCACTCATCAGACAGATGCTTGTCTGCATTTCCTCTATGCAGTGTATCAATATTCATAAAAAAAGGCTTCTTGTACTTTCCCAAACTTAACTTATTAAAGAAAAAGACAGTATTTTAGAAGGCAAAAGTTTTTTTTAATTCTTTAAACCAGACCAAATATAAAATAAAAAATATGATAAAGTAGTCATTTTACTCTAGATGATTTGAAATCTTATTTTAAAAGAACATTACAAATTAAACCTTTGTATTCCTGTAAAACTAAATGTTCACTAAAAATATTTTCAATTACTAATCAGAGTGTAGATCTGTACATATATCAACTGAATCTCATATGCAAAAAGGCATTCCCTATCACTCATGAACTCTGGGACATATGACCATACACTGTTATTAATGGATTCCTTCCAACAAACCTATGTTAGTATAATGTGTAGTGTATTCTGAAATGACTGTCTAAATGTTTTCACCAAGTTTTATTATCCATGATGTTCACTGCCAAGTCTACCCAAAGCACTGCAAGAGGCTATGATCCAAATTATTACAAAATATATTTAATTCATTTAAATCATGTAATTTCAAGAGCAATCTTTCTCCAGAAGCCTAGCAAACTATTTTTATGGCTTTATATTAAAAGCAAATGCATAAACTTTTAAAATTCCCACCACTGTTCTTAATTACAGAAAGTAGAACACAGAGAGATTGATTTAAAACATGGAATGTATATAATAAAATGCTTGTTTGTTCCACAGTAAAACTTAATTGAATGCTCAAGCAGGTTACAAATTTGCTTTAAGCAACTTTCTCACAAAGTTGTAGATTCTTGAATGCCACACACATAGTTTCAGGCTGAACTTATTCACCTTCCTGCAAAAAGTATTGCAGGGAAAAAGAAAAAAAAAAGAAGAAAAGACTTCATTAGCTCAGCTGTATGTAGAAAGAAAAGCACACCATAGTTAGTGGAAACAGAATTGCCAAACATCCAGAATAAATGAGATTGCTCCATATTTCATTGCCTTGAAGCTGAAATAAAAAAGATGGCACTTATTGTGAAAGTAAACAGAGTATGAAATCAGAAATTCTAGTCTATTAAGCCTTCTCCATCTACTGTCACACACTCACAATATTTAATTCTAGCAACATCTAACTCATTATATCGCCACGTAAATGTCTCATAGACATCTCAAACTTTCAGCCTCAAAGACAACCTCTCAAACAGGCTTTGTTCCCCATCCCACATGTATTCTCTACCTATTAATAGTATTTCATAGCTCAGGAGAAAGCTACTATTCATGTAGCTGCCCAAGTCAGAACCCAGGAATAATTCTTTCCTTTCTTTCATCCCAACCTCTACATCTAGCGGCTACCTGCAGCCTTGGGGCCACATGTGGCCTTCTGGGTCCTTGAGTGTGGCCATTTAACTGAATCCAAAAGTGAAGTTTGGATTCAGTTGAGTGGCCATACTCGGGGATCTGGAGGGCCACATGAGGCCTTGAGGCCACAGGTTCTCTACCCCTGATCTAGCATTGACTTTTCTCCATCTCTACAATCATCACCCTAACCATCACTGTATTTTTATACCTGGACTCTTACTAGAGCCTCTCCACTTCCACTCTTGACTCCTGTTCCATTCTACATTCAGTAGCCAAAGTGTTCTTACATCATATTCTGTATCTTATCACTCCCCTGCCTAAAAATCCTCCAATGCCTTAAAATCCCCAAATTCTTTTCTTTCACCTACAAGGCCCCACATAATTTGGTTCTTTCCCATCTCTCCAAACTCATCTCAGGCCACCCTTCCTTCTTGGTCACTACATCTAAGACATGGCGGTCTTCTTTCAATTTCTCAAAATGTACCTGTTATGAACTGAATGGTTATTGTCCTCCAAAAATTCATGTTGAAATCCTAACCCCCAACATGATGGTATTACGTGGTGGGACCTTTGCAAGGCGATTGGATCTGAAGGGTGGGGTCCCCATGAACGGGATTAGTGCCCTTGTAAGAGACCCCACAGAGCACTCTCACTCGTTCCCACCATGACGCCACACAGAGAAGATGGCTATGAACTAGGATATGGGCCCTTACCCGACACTGAATATGCCAGCACTTTGATCTTGGACTCCCCAGCCTTCAGAACTGTGAAAAATAAATGTTTGTTGTTTAAACCACCCAGTTGAGGGTATTTTTGTTATAACACTCTGAACAGGCTAAGAAATCAAACTCTTTTTTGCCTTATGTTCTTGAAACATGCTATTCTCTAACACGAATGGCTCCCTCTCATCCTAAGATGTCAGCTTAAACATCATCTCCTTAAAGAGGTTTTCTCTAACCACCCTAATATAAACAGGTCCAACCCCTATTGGTCACTATTCTTAGCACCTTATTTACTGCTTTCAAAATAGTGTAAAACCAAGCTTTGCCCAGTGGTATATCACAGCCAATGAGGTTTATCCAAGGTGCTAATATTGTTAATTGAAGACAGCATAAAGCCAACTGCCAAAAGAATGCTTTGTGTTCCGTGAGGCTTATGAAAAAAACTAGATACAGGTTAAGTGCCATTTTTGCTACACAGAATGCTTTTTCTAAAAAACGTGGTGGGCAATACTATAGATTGGCCTCAGCAGGTAGAGGAAAAATATGACGAGCACATTAGAAGAGAAGGATATCCTAGGAGAAAAACCTATGTTACCTACACTTTTGAAAGCTACATGTAGGATTATGTTCTCTAAAAGTGCCTGGCATATTCCCACCTCAGTGCTTTTGCCTTTGCTGTTCCCTTTGCTTAGGAAGTTCTTAACCCCAGATACATAAATGCATGATCCCTTAAACCGCTTCAGGTCTTCATTTAATGGCATTGATCAGTGAGTACTTCCCTGACCATACTATTTAAAATAGTAATACCCTCTCCCAACACAGTCCTTTCTCATCTTTCCCTGCTTTCTCTCTCATGGCACTCGTCATCATAGGACACATATGTATTTTACATATGTGTGTGTGTACATACATATATACTTATCGTCTGCCTCCTCCTAGAATTTAGGCTGCATAAGGATAGGAATTTCTGCCTGTTTTGCTCACTGCTGTGTCTCTAGTACCTAAAACACAAATCACATAGTAGCATTCAGTAACTACTTGTTCAACTAATTAACACTAAAATAACACCAATAAAAGATGAACCAAATTATAACAGGAATATGTCAGAGAAGAATGAATGGCAGGAAGGCGAACACCAAGCATGAAATGAGGCTTATAAAAAGTAGTAAGGAAAACAAAATGAGTTTTATAATCTGTGTGGCAAAGAAAGAAGGAACACACAGAGAACATCACTGCGGAAGATGGAAAACTCAACTATTCAACTTCTGTTTGGCTTCCATTTTTTCCAACAACAAAATGGTCTTCTAAGAGGAAAGGGTGACAACAAACAACTAAAGTAAAAACAATCCTTCCATAGACTCAGAGATACCTGCTTTGGTAGATACACTGTTTTAAATTAATGCAAGTCTTCAGATAAACAGAAATGACGTTAGAGGACACTGAAAGCACTTAAAGATAGGATTACAAAACTAACGTCAATCATGTAAATCAATGGAAAATGGGAGAGGTGCCTAAGGTCAAGAGACAGGCAAATATTTCAACTTAAAAATATGAATGGATTTTATCAACTGATAAGCCTGATTTCAATTTCTAGCAAAATTTTAGAATATGTTTTTGAGCATTTAGAAAGTAAGCCAGTAATTAGCAGAAATTTAGATGTATCAATATAACAAAGATTTCTTGATAACATGTAGGCTGGATGAAAGCAGTTAGGCACACTCAATAGTTTCTCAAACATCTGGGGATCAACCTTGACAGTTCTTATTCTATTACCCACCACATTCAACCAAATACTAAGTTTCTGCAATTCTACATCTCAAGTATTTCTCAAATTTGTCTGCTTCTCTCTACCCAAGCCACCATTATAATCCAAATAATTACCACCTCTCATCTGACCACTGGTATAGACTCCTACTTGGTTTTTAAATCCCAATTTGCTTCCTTCTAATCCATTAACCACACTGCAGCCATGGGAATGTCTTAAAAAGCAAAATCTGATTCTGTTATAGCCTTGTTTAAAATCTTTCACTGGGCTCCTACCATCCAACCCCATTCCCCAAGGATTAAGTTCAATATCACGAAAATGGCCTACGTACAAGGCCCTGAACAGAGTCTCTGCCTAAGTTCTAGTTTACCTTCTTGCCATTCCCAAGCTTGATGACCATACTCCCGACAGAATGTCCTTCTTTTAGCTCCCAGAACTTAGTAAGCTCTTTGCTTCTGAGCCTAGCCCAGATCTATTCCCTCAGCCCAGAACACCTTCATCACAACCACTCCTGCTCTCTATCCCTTCCTCCTTTCTAAAGGCTATCTGTTTAATATCTGCCTCTCCTGCTAGACTGTACATTTGGAGGGAAGGGACTGTGCCTGTCATATTCACCCAGTGTCTGCTGTGCCTAGCAGAGTGCCTGTCACATGGAAAGTTCTTATTATTGTTTAGCTAATCCATACTACTATGGTCTGGGCATGACTATCCCATAATGAAGACTGAATTCATGGCCATGAAGATTAGAAACAATGAATGCTGTTTCCAAGACTTGATTGAACATCAGAATATAAAATTTGTAAAGAATATAAATCTGTGAGAAGTATTGGTGGCAATGGAAGAAAGAATAAAATTTCTAAAAATTCAAAGCAGAAGAGAGATGAGAAATAATAGATGAAACAAAATTGGCTATATACTAAAAACTACTGAGGCCAAGTGCTTAGTATGTAGAGATTCACAGCACTATTTTCTCTGCTCTTTATTCATACAATGTAATCCCAGTGTTCTCAAGACTGGTAAAAATCTGAATTTTGCTAAAGAAAGACTTTAACACATTGACTGCCATGTGAGTTGTATTTAACTCCTGCTAGTGTTGAGCCTGGGGCCTCGTGAAGCAAAACCCTGCAGTTGGTTCATGAAAATCTTACTTATTGATGTTCTTACTGTTATAATTAATATTGACAATTTAATTCTAAAACATGGATTGTGTTGCATATAACTGACACACAGAAAACAATAAAAAATAACAAGTCAGAAAGGATCATTTTGTTTTAATAAGACACCATGGCCCCGGGGAGATTTTTTTTTCTAGTGTGGCAGTCAATGTGTTAAAAAAGGAAGCTTACCCATTATCAACCAACCTTTCATTGAGACAAAAGGTTCCAGAGGAGTACTTAGGCTTCCTGTTGACAGTTCTACTTAGGAATCTCCTTTTATACCACCTTCAACAAGAACAATACCTGACACTGTAACAAAACCATAGCTTCAAGATACACAGATAGGTGGTAGCTGCATTAAATCTAAAAACTTTTGTCTGTTTTAGTAGTCCTTCTATATTGTCAAGTTATTTCTGGAAAGTTATCTATTACCTTCTACCCAAGTTCTCCTTAAAAAGAGAGGTGAGAGGGGAGAAGGGAGGGGGAGAGGGAGACTGAACAACCATAATTACTCATCCCGGAAGTCCTTCTGAAATCAACTGGAAAAAATCTATCAGAATTAAGGTATATGTGACTATTGCTTTACAGTCCTTGAATTTGAGACTCATGAGGCACAAGCACACAAGATCTGCCATGGTCATACAACTGATAAGAGACAGGGCAATAAATAGATCAAGTCCAGCACTCTGTCTCAGACCAACAGATTCTCAGTCCAATGCATATTTTACTATACACAACTAATAAAAACAAGGCAATGCAATCACAACCCACCTGGTTCTATCGTATATGTATCCAAAAAGCTGGAACCACTACATTTATCTTTAACATTACCTACTGAACAAAAGTATTTCCCAAATGTTGTGACTTGTTTTAAAATCACCATTAGCTAGTCATTATTTCCTCTTAGAAACCAGTTTTAAGTTAAAATGGCACACTATCAAATAATTAATTTCTCTAAAAAATTAATTAGTTGAAAAAGCCTAACCACACTTCAGAAATAACGTACATTTTTAACATATTTAGCAGTCAAACCTTGCCTTTACTTGAAGATCTATGGAACTTATTAAATGTCATCCGTTTTGTTTTTTTTTTACAATTTAATACATACTCAGAAAAGCAAGGCTGAAAACTAAGTCATATATTATGTTAAAAATATTTTTTAGAGATTTCTATAAATCTCTAGCTTAAAAGAAAAACAGTTTGACATTATATAGAAAACAGACTGCACATGTAGTGACAACTGTCTCATAAATAAAAATGCTACTTTTTCTTTTTTGTGGTCATTAACTTTGTTTCACAGGGAAGTTAAATATTTTTATATCTAAAATGAAAACCCATAAAAAACACTGAAAGGCACAGTATGTCTTAACTGAGTTTTCTTGGTTTCATAAGCTTTTCTTATTTCTCTTTCACAGAGATCTGGGAAATTAAAATTAGCATTTGAAAGTATTCAAAAATTGTTTAAATAGTTATTGAGTTGTTATGATCTACAGGTGCGGTTCTAAATGAAATAAATTTACCATGTCTCAACTTTGACAAATTTACCATTATACTACAAAAAGGTGAAATATCTTTGACTTCACAAATTAACAGAAACTTCTTTTGGAAGAAAAAATTCTTAAACATAAAATCCATTTCCATAAATAAATTCAAACAAGGTACTTTCTCTGCTTTATACTAATATTAAACTACTTATGAAAAGCTGTTAATATTATTTCCTGGTAGTATTACAAGAGAATAAAATACATTCAGTTAATATTTATTTTCTCTACTCTCTGACTAAGACCATACTAGGTGCCGGGGATACAAAAAGATATACTCCAACCAAGAGAATTTATATGCTAGGAGAATACATAAACCATATACTGTACCAGAGTGTGGTAAAATCAAGAGCAAAAAATGCATATAAATAGACAAGGAGCTATGACAGCATGAAAGCATTAACAGTTCTGTCTCTATGTGTCTGTAAGCTCTGTGAAGAAAGAGGCCATGTTTGTTCCATCAGTGCTGGATGATCACTAGCTCCTAGCATAGTGTCAGTTTCATATTAGGTGTTCATTATACGTCTGTTGACTGAAAAAATAAAAGGAAGGCTTCATATAGAAGGTAACAACAGAGATGAGCATTAAAATATGAGTAGGAGTTAAATAGACAAAAAAAAAAAGAGAGAAAGAGCATTCCAGACAGAAGGTAGAGTGGACAACACTCACCTTTCACCAATTTACCTTAATTTAATAAACATTCAGCATTTCACTCCCAAATATATTTTCTATAAGCAACATTTACTCAGGTGAAGATTTTCTAAATGGATATTTTAATTTTCAACAAATAGAAAATAAAGTACCAAGGACTCCAGTATCCAGAACATACCTCCCATAAGATGACTTTGAGTCGTGTAAGCTCAGTCACAACCATCACAAACAAAACCAAGCTTAATAGCTACAAAAATAATTTATAACCAAAAATAAAAATGGAATAAAGTATATTTTAACCAAACACCATTTTTTTTTAAATTTATTCTTTTAATTTCAGAATACCATGGGGGTACAACACTTTGGCCATACACATTGCCCCTGTTCTGCCCGTGTCAGAGCCACAATCGTGGTCATCCCCCAAACTGTGCTCCCCACATCCATTCAGTGAGAGTTTTTCCCATCCCTTCCACCCCCCTCCCGCCCGCCCTCAGATGAATGTTATTGCCCTGACCAAACACCATTTTTAAGTCAGATTTAATCAAACTCCACTTTAAAACTGATTTAATAAAATGTAACTTAAAGTAAGATAACTTTACTATAGTCACATACTCAAGAAAGAACATGAGCTAAGGCAGAAATAGAAAAAAGGAATTTTATGCATAAAATATAGTAATGAAGGCAGTTATTAGACTAAGTCTGATACATTAAGTTATACCCAGTTCTGAATGTGTGAGTTTTTGAGTTAAGCTTTAGGTCAACGATAAACATGAGGTTTGGTCAAGCTTTTATGGGTTGACAAGCATTTTATTAAAGAGCCAGATAATAAATATGTTAGGCTTGTGGGCCACAAAGTCTCTGTCACAACTATTAATATTTAACTCTGCTACTGTAGCATGAAAGCAGCCACAGACAACACACAAATGAATGAGTGTGGCTGGGTTCCAGTAAATCTCTATTTACAAAAACAGGTGGTTGGCCCATGACCATGTTTGCCAACCCTGTCCTGGAGTCTCAAAGTGACTTCTCAATAATTCTTTTCATCTAAAGTTTTATTTCCTTCCAAACACTTTCACATAAACTGTATTAGTGTTTCATTAAAGCCTCTACAGACACCTATAAGGCCACTTGACATTTATTCTCTTATTTTATAGATTAAGAAACTGAAGCTCAAAGGGATTGAGTTGACTTGATCTAAGGACTACTAGTACTGCTGGAACTAAAAACTAGGCCTTTGTTCTTTTCATAACTCTTAACCATCATCCTCCATACCCAATCTTCCAATGCCCCAGTTGAAACATCTGAATCATCTTTAGAATCTTCTGCTGAATTCCTGAGTTCTTTTTAACAGGCTCATATATTAACAATAAGATTTCAAGAACATCTACTTCTCAACTTACTAACCTCAATTATGAAGTCAAATTATTCTCAAATCCTTTCTCTCTTTACATGAGCCTCATCTTCTTCCATTTGAGCTCTCTTCTTATTCAAAAGTCTCCTAAAATATCACTTAATCTTCAAATAGCCACAAGAAGAAAGGCAGTACACCTGCTTAAGGAGTTGTAAATTATTTTAATCATTTAGTAAGAATTTCTGTACTTGGTAATATAAATGAGGTAAAACGCCTGGTGCCTGCCTTTGCAAAGCTTATAATCAAGTTGAGGAAAACCAGGTACATAAACATGAAACTAAGGAGTTTTTATGTAACCTAACCTAAGTCAACTCTAAGAAATTTAAAACAAAGAAATAAGAAATGAGAAAATGTAATTTACAGTATATGCTGTCATCAAATATGTGCCTTACATGCTACTGAGGCCACAGTAATGCTCTGAATTTTGCATAATGAAAGTTCTAATAAAAAGTAACTATAAACACCCCTTTGACGTGATAACAACATAGTCCAAAAGTTAAACTGCATCACATTTTTTAAAAATTATGGGAGCTGGGGGTTTTCTTCTATTTTATTCTAGTCATTGCCATGAAAGAACTTATATTGGACTAACTTCCTGGTCAAAAACACTACTGAAGATACACAAAGTACAGGACACACCCTTGCTTTGTGTGGTAGTGTGGGACTGGAAAAGTGACCATGCAAGCTGAAATTGTGCAAAGTGATCTTAATAATTAATGGTGAAAATTACGATTGTTCTGCAGTCCTTAAAAAGTTTTGTCAAAACATTAAAAACTCTGTTGGTTAGCAATGTATACTGGAAAATAAAAAGTAAATAAAACTAATATTTATTTAGTACACTGTAATTTAAAACACTAGAAACGTTGAGAATTAAAGTACTTTGTATCTTTGTAAAAACTTAACAAGTATAGTTTGAAGAATGCTTGCTTTCTTGATGCATAACTTATGGGCAAGTATCTTTCCTATGCCCTGGTGAATTGAAGTATTTCTGTTTTAAGCAACTTCCAACATTTTATTATTTATGCTTTTAATGTCATAAAATCTGAGAGTTCCTTTAATATGAAGTTTTTTTTATAGCATCACTTCCTCTGGGATATCTTTATCCTTTTTGTCACAAATACTTTCCTTATTTACGTCAATAAGTTCACACTCACTAAGTTCCTCTGGCTGCATATCTAGTCTCTTGAAGGGCAACTATGTCAACATTCCCAAAATCAGCTATTTCTTCTATAACTCCATTACCTTCTATTGAAATTTCACTTCCAACATTATCACTGTTTGTTTCTTTGTTGCGTTTTCATCTTTCTTGGCCAATTCCCTTTTTCAATTATCCATTTTTTACAAAATGTTACATGGGCTTATTGCTGGAGACAAGAAGACAACACAACTACAGGTTATGCTGCCCGTGGGTGAAATGAATATGTAGAGAGACCAATCACTGACACTGAAAAAAGTGACAATTTGTCACTGACCATGAGCACATATGTTGTTACACAATGGTTCCTGGACTAAAGAACTAGTAATAAAGTTTGTATTTCATGTAATTATTTTATTATTACAATTTTTTTTTTTTTTTTTTTTTGGAGACAGGGTCTCACTCTGTTGCCTGGGCTAAAGTTGAAGAGCAGTGGTATCATCATAGCTCACTACAACCTCAAACTCCTGGGCTCAAGTGATTCTCCCGCCTCAGCCTCCTGAGTAGCTGGGACCACAGGTGCATACCACCACACCCGACTAATTTTTCTATTTTTTGTAGAGATGAGGGTCTTGCTATGTTGCTCAAGCTGGTGTCAAACACCTGGCCTCAAGCAATCCTCCTGCCTCAGACTCCCAAAATGCTAGGATTACAGGCGTGAGCCACCGCATATGGCGTCATGTAATTATTTACAGTTAATATACCTGGTAATTGAAATTTGAACCATACGCATGGGGAACTGGTGTTAACTAAACCATGGTAATTGAAATTCATGCATACTGGAACCATGTAAAGCAAGGACTGTCTGTATACAAAACAACTGTGTGTAGGCACTGGAGGGCACTCAATGCAGGCAAGATTAAGGAGCTATGATCTCCAAAACATGGGGAATACAGAGATGAGCACCATGTTCCCCTCAGCTTTTTCCTTGGGGGTATTTTCTAAACCACAGCAAGGAGAGAGAGAATGGAAGCACAAAGCAAGTCTACTGTCTTGAGAAAGCAGAAGTTGGTGTTTAATCACTGCCCAAGTGGAGGTACCTTGTTATACACTCATTGTTATCAGTTATGATCCCAGAAGGGTCATGGCTGGGGAATAAGGACCATACCCTAGGATTAATGGCACTTTCTTCAGAAGCTACACACAAAGTTTCTATGATATATGTTATATGTAGGGAATAAGTGATCAGTCTAGTGCTAGAGAATCCATGAACAGAGGGACACTGGAAGGGTATAATGTAAGGGATGACTAAAAGTAGCTTCTGTGCAAATCTGAGCATGGAGACTAGAATTTAAACTTGTACCACTGATTCTAAAATGTATGAATGACTCACAAAGTTATAGTTGTATCATATTTCATAAATTGGTATTCTAAAATTAAACCCTGCTATAATTACCATTTTGTAATCCCATCCAGAGCTGCTTGTGATCTTTCTTCTGCATTTCATTGATTACTTGACTTTTATGCTTTAAAGCATCAGCTTCTTTCATACAAGACATAAAATGGGCTTCAATTACATCCTTAGATGGACAGTGCAGAAGGTCCTTTTCAGGAAAACTCTATCAAAGGAAAAAAAATACACATATGAAAGAGGCATACACATTACAAAATTAGCTTCTTAACGGAGAAATGTACCCCCGAGTTTTCCAATATTTTTAGCAAACCATCTCTTACTATTGCAGTAACTCTAAATACTTTTAAAATTAACATAAAACCAACATGAAAAAAGGCATTAAAGAGTAATAATGATAAAAATAGCTTTCAATTGACTATACCAATTGTTGGCAAAGATGTGGAATGGAACTAACACGCTGCTCGTGGAAATGTAAAATGGTACAACCACTTTGGAAAACAGTTTGGTAGTTTCTGAAAAGGGTAAACATGCACCCTTCTGACCTACCATCTGACCTAGTCATTCCACAAGTAGGTATTTATCAAAGAGAAATGAAAGCTTATGTCCATACAAAGACTTGTACCCAAACGTTCACAACAGCTTTATTTGTAACAGCACAAAACAGGAAACAACCTATATATCAATGGGTAAATGAATATATAAATTGTAGTAGAAACTTCTTAAATTGTACACTTTGAATATATAAAGTTTACTATAAGTCAATTAGACCTCAATAAAGCTGTTAAAAAGTAGCTTTTAAAGTCAAATAGCTATATTTACATCCTATAACTTCACTAAATCTTTCAGGCAGCTTAGGCAATGATCATTTGCACAAATAAGCAGTTACATAAATGTTTCTGCTGAGACGACTAATGTACTTTTCATTGAAAAAAGAAAGATTAACAATAATAACTAACACATCGATTACTTAGTATGTGGCAGACACTGTACTAAGACTTTTTATATGGATTATCTAATTTAATCCTCACAACAACCCCGGAAATAAACATTATTATTCCTATTTTACAGATGAAAAAAATTAAAGCTTAGGGAGTGGCTAAAGCCCAGAGTGCCATATAGATTGCAAGTGGTAGAGCTAGGCCTTAAGGCTAACTCAAGAGTCCTAGCTCTTAACCACTGTACAATACCACTTTCCCCATAAGACCTAAATATTTAAGATAATCGTTATATCTGAACATTGTTTTACAAAGTTATTATTCTATACGCCCTTTAATAAAACAGAGCTAAAAAATAATAGCAAAAGCCAGCATTTAGTTATAGCTTACTGAGGTTGCTGTATTCATAAACAACATTCAGTTATCCATGTCATAAGCTTCGATACAGAGAATGAAAAGAAAAAGAAAAAAAGCCCCTGAATGACTACAGTAAGCAGGTACCCTAGCTGCCCTAGATTTTTTAAATGCAAATAATCAAGAGGACAGATTTAATCTGCCTGCCCTGCTCATGCCCCCTCTATTCTCTTAGAATCTGATCCCATAGTTTCTGCTGAGGAAATGCTGAGTAGCTACATAACTACCCACTGGCCACAGCAGCCAGAAGCAGAAGTGAAAACCTAATACAAGCTGAGCCAATCAAATTCTCTCTAGGTACAAACGGATTCCAGATTTGTGGTGTTCTGGATCTGAGGTAGAACAGAGGTAGATGTTTTCAGACATAGGCATACAAGGCATAGAATATGAGAAAACATAAAATTTCATAAAATATAAAAAAGCAAAGGGAAAATATGAGAGACAGAAAGGCAGAACTGAAAAATGGGAGGGAATATGGATGATATGGACTGCAAAAAGAGAGAGGATCACTATCTTAATCAACTTTCCAATCAGCTATATTTGCTTTGCTTACACTACATTGAGATTTATATGTACATACTGCATGTACATCGATTCTATTATATTCAATTGGATTAGTATTATGATGGTAATTTCTACCTATGTTCAACTATTTTCCCTTTCAGGTCTATAACTCAACCTCTAAAATATAAAGGTTCACTGAATTAAAAAAGAGAAGTTGTCAGCCAGGCACAGTGACTCACACCTGTAATCTCAACACTTTGGGAGGCTGAGGCAGGAGGACCGCTTGAGACGAGTTCAAGACCAGCCTGGGCAACATAGCAAGACCCCATCTTTACAAGAAAATAAATAAATAAATAAATAAGCTGGGTGTGGTGGTACACGCCTGTAGTCCTAGCTACCAGAGAGACTAAGGCAGGAGGACCACTTGGGCCCAGGAGTTGGGAGGCTACATGAGCTATGATCCCACCACTGTACTCCAGCCTGGGTGACAGGGTGAGATGCTGTCTCAGAAAAAAAAAAAAAAAAAACTAAGAAAAGAGAGCTAGGTAAGTTCTAATGTTCTGTAAATATAGAACACAACTTTAATAATTTCTAGAAAATTTTAACTTTGGTATAATTAATCTACAAATTTAAAATGGCTTTTCAATTTCAAAACTTCATGTTGTAAACAATATATATTATTTTTATTCATCAATTAAAAAATAAAGTTTAAGATGGATTTTCAGATATTGTACAATTCTCTATGCTACTAATTATACAGTTTGGTTATGAATGACTGGATGAAAATGTGAATATTCACATTTCAAAAAAATATTCTTTTTAAGTAGTTTGAATTTTTCACCTATTTAACTCCAGTATTGTTTTAATTTCTAAAAATCGTATACAACCTGATTATGAACAAAGGAGTTAAGATCTCTCAAAACAGTGGTTTGAGAAGAAGTCTGAAGAAAAATATCATTTTTGATGTGATTTTTGCTTCAGCCTACGCTACTAATCCCAATGGCTCCTGTAACTAGAAAGTGCTGAAATTTTACTTTTCCCATACTTTTATTGTTTTGCAAGTTCCTAAGCTGAACAAGTGCTTACACCTACAACTGACATCTGACAATTACAAATAACTAGTCTTTAGAGCAAAAGAGGGGTATATCAAGATAATGCAGATATTTGTATATACCTACCCTTCAACAGAGAATGCTCTACCTCTATCTAAGAAGAAGGTGAACTTCTTAATGATATGAACTCAGAAGAAACATGAGAGAGCAATAACAGAAAAAGGAGAGATCCGTTTAGGCAGCAAAAGCAGTTGAAACAATTGTGCAACAAAGAAAATGACAGATATCTCAGCCAAAGCCCCCTCAGCTCCTACTCATAAAATACCCCTCCTTCCATGATTAGCTTGAGGTGGCAGTGGGAAATATCTTTTTTTAAAGCTTCACAAAAACTTTCAAATAGACCCTCGACTGATTACATTTTTAATCTAACATAAATTAGCAGTTGTATATAAGTGCATAACTTTCAGTCAAAACAAATTCTTGCAAATGAAGGTGGTGATTTTGATACCACGTTTACTTGTTTTCATTAATCTTCCAAGTAAGATGCCTCATAAACTAAATCTAATTTCACTTTTATAAAAGTAATTTGAAAGGTTCACTTATTTAATTATTATTACCTGTGTCCTTTAATTAAAATATTAATCCAGACCATCTAGAATGTGTCTAGACATACTAGATATAACTGAACAATAGTAAACTAAAACTATTTACAAGCTAAGTGAAAAAAAAAGGAAAAAAACTCTTTCAATCTATTAGTAATACTGCAAGCTCAGAGTACTCTATTAAGACAATAGAGCAAAGCAAAAAACATATTTTCCAATATGATCAATAAAGAATCTAACATCTGATCAGACACATAGGAGTTGCCAATACACAGCAATGTTATTTTACTACTGAGTCACCTCTGATAACACTCAGCAAAAAGCTTACTTTGATAAAATCTTAAAATGTTCTTTCCAAGATTACTTTGGTGTGCATACATATGGGGATGGGAAGGGAGAGGATTTTTCAAATATTTATTCCAAAGTATCATTTTCAGGATTAGAGAAGAGTATACCATAAAAAAGAAGCTAACAGAAGTTAACTGAGTCAAGGCTAAAATCAATGCACCAAAATTTGTTAACCTTTCTTAATTCTTTTAAATTTTCTAATTCTACCAAGATGCAATCCAAACTTAACTGCAATGAATCATCTCTTTTCTTCCTGTTACAATCTAGAGATATCTTCCCATCCTGTTTCCTAGATACCATTTGTTGAATCTATGGAACCCAGCTCAATTAATTATTCCCCTCCCCTTATATAACAGTATATTTAACCATTTTCTCTCTAATTCCTGTTTTCCATCATTGTTCTCTAATCTTAAAACAAAACAACTACCCTAAAACAAAAAAGAACCCCTCCCTCAACCTCAACTTCTCTTTGGCTATGGCCTTCTGTCTAGTCTCCCCTTCACAGCCAACCTTTAAGCTATGAGAGCTTTTAGCTCCCACCAGTCCACTGCAATCTGTCCACTACCCTCACCAGTCCATTGTGACTGCTCTCTTCAACGTCGACAATGACACTTTTCAATCCTTAACTGTTCTAAGTCCTCACCAAACATCTAGCACCTTTGTTCTCTGTGAAGCAGTCATCCACAAGTTTCTGTGTTATCACATCTGTCTCTTTTGCCTCTTCCTCAGCCATTCCTTAAACATTGGTATTTTTCAAGTTTCTAGCCTAGGACCTTTTCGCTTTTTCATTCCATATACTCGCCTTGAATAACATTACCTACTTCCTGCAGCAGTACTGATTTTAAAATAAGAAAAAAAAAAAATTACCTACTTCCATACCACGTATTGAGACTGAATCTCAATGTTTGTCTTCTGCCAAGATCCTTCTCATGACCTTCAGATCCATACTAATCTAGAATTAATCTCATAGAATGTCCCAAAAGCATGGGAAATTCAACAAATCCAAAAATAAACTAATGATATTCCCCCTTTACTCCTCCTCCTCCCCATTGCCCACATCTAATGCAGTTCTGTTGAATCTATATCCAAAACAGACCTGGAATTCACTCACTTTTCAACATCTCCAGTGCCACTTTCCTAGTACAAACTAACATCTCTTGATGGTGTGGTTTCTGAAAAATCTTGTAACCTGGTCCCACGCCTGCAGTCTCACCCCCTTTAAATTCCTTTTTTATACTCAGAACAAGAGTGATATTCCTTAAATGCAAACCTAATCTTCTCATTCCACTGCTTAGTTCTACTTTTAGGATAAAATCAAACTACTTCTAAAGCATTCAAGATTCTGAATGACTTAGGTCTCTGCAACCTATCCAGCATAAACTCTCACTACCCTTGTACTCACTCTATTATCTCTACCCACTACCCACTCCTATCTTGAATATATCTCATATCCTTAAACATTCTTGCAGTTCTTTCAGCCATACTCTCTTATTTCTGTGTCTTTATACACACTATTTCCTCTGCCTAGTATATTCTTTCTTCTTCCTATCACCCAACCACTTACATATCTGGCCAAAAAATCCTCCTGAATCTTCAGGTTCAACTTCTACATCACTTCCTCCAGGAAACTTTCCCTTACTCCACCAAGGTTAAGTTTGCAAAGTCCCTATACTTGACTCTATAATAACATTTATTTGCCAGTATTATAATGCCTGTTGGCATATCCTTATATCACAGTACTCGGAAAGCTCCACAAGGCAGAGGCCATGACTTTTCCTTACCTCTCTCAATAAACTTTAATAAGTCAAATTTATTGAGGTATGATCCACATACAATAAAATGCAGAAATTTTAAAAGTACAGTTAGGTAAGTTCTGACATTGCCCCCAAACAGCATATAGAACATTACCATCACCCCCCAAAAGTTCCTTTGTGCTCTTTGAGTCAGTTCCACATTCCCATCCCAAGCAATCACTTATATGATGTTTAATACCAGAGATTAGTTTTGCCTGTAATAAAATCTCATATAAATAGAATCATATAATACATAGTATTGTGTAATCTAGCATCTTTCACTTAGCATACTTTTGAGATTCATTCATGTTATTGCCCATATCACTAATTAGTTTCTTTTTGTTGCTGAGTAGTATGCCATTGAATGAATACACTACAATCTGCTTATCCAAAAACTTAATAGATACTGGGATTGTTTCCAGATATTGGCTATTATTAACAAAGTTGCTATGAACATTAATATACAAATCTCTCTTTGTAGACAAATATTTTCATCTTTCTTGGGTATACAGCTGGAAACAGAAATGCTGGGTCACAGAGTCAATAAGTATATGTTTATTTAAAAACTGCCAAATTGTTTCTCAAAGTGATAGTACAATTTTAAACTCTCATCAGCAATGTATGAGAGTTCTGGTTACTCCATCTCCTTAAACTTTGTACTGTAGGTATTTTTCATTTTAGTCATTCTACTGAGCGTAAAGTAATTATCTCATTGTGGTTTTAATTTACATTTCCCTGATGACTAAAGATGTTGAGTACCTTTTCATGTCCTTATTGGTAAATTCAAATATGTTCTGTAAACTATTTAAGTCTTCTGCATTTGTTCCAGAGCAACTGCTATATTAGGGAACAAGTTGAGCACAATGTGAATTTTATGTCTACACACGTAGACCTTATCCACAAGAAACACTAGGTGAACAGAGAAAACTGTACCCAGCTAAACCAATCTGCATAGGAATACACACAAAGCATACATGCACACACCTCAGAAACAGACCAGCTACTCTAATCCATATGTTATGAGCTACACTCATTCACATCAGGTGTTACAATTTTCTGTCTGATTTCAGATAACTCTCCTTCCACCACTTCACAAGTGACAAGTTGCAACTCTCCCAATGCCAGTTTCCACAAGCAAACTTCCAGTCTTTTGCAATATGAAATGCCAAATTTATTGCAGTATTTATGTATTCCTCAACCATTTTACCTATAAAAAACTTTGTTACAGTTTTTACTAGGTTCCTGTCTTTTATTTGTCACTGCAAGTTTTTGGATGTTGTGTTCCTAACCCTTTTCCCCATAAGTAATCCTTTTCCCCGTAAGTCCTGGGGTTTTTACTGTGCAATTTTTAATAGCACAGTGATTTTTAAGAACACATTATGTTGCAGTATAGCAGAACTGCCTATAGAAATGGCAGGAGCAGACATCCTTGCCTTTTTCCTGATCTTAGGGTAAAATATTCAATAAACCACCATGTAGCATGACTTTAGCTGTAGCCTTTCATATATACCCTTTGTCAAATTGAGGAAATTCCCTTCTATTCCTAAGCTTGCTATGAGTTTTTATGACAAATGGGTAGTGAATTCTGTCAATGGTTTTTTCTGTATCTATTGATTTTATCATATGATTTTTCTACTTTATTCTGTCAATGCAGTGAATTACATTGGTATTTGAATGTTGACTCAATCTTGCATTTCTGGGATAAACTCAACTCTGTCATGGTGTATATTGTCTTTTTTATATATTGCTAGATTCAATTTGTTAGTATTGTGTTGAACGCTTTTTTACCCACCTTCATGAAAGATGCTGGTCTGCAATTTTCCTTTAATATCTTTAACAGGTTTTAGTATTAGAGTTATTTTAGCCTCTAAAACAAGTTGGGAAGTGTTCCCTCCCCTTCTCTTTTCTAAAAAAAGTTTGTAAAGATTAACATTAGTTATTTCCTAAATATTTTATAGACTTCACCAATGAACTGTTTGTGCAAGGAGTTTTACTTTGTGAGGTTTTTAAAATTACAAATCCAATTTCTTTATAGATTAAAGGGCTATTCATTTCTGTTATCTCTTTTTCTGTCAGTTTTGGTAAACTGTTTTTATTTTATTTGCCCATTTGTCAAATTTATTGGCATAAAGTTATTAATTTAATTCATATAAATGAATTAAACAATTTGCAGTCTTTTGTGTTTTCCTTCTTACACTTAACATATTTTCAAGGTTATAGCATGTATCAGTAATTCTTTCCTTATCATGACTGCATTGTATGGATATATACAGTATTTTGTTTACCCATTCATTAGTTGATGGGCATTTGGGTTGTTTCCACTTTCTGTCTGTTATGAATAATGCTGCTGTGAACATTCATGTACCAGTTTTTGTGTAGACATATATTTTCAATTGTCTTGGGAATATTACTAGGAGTGGAATTACTGAGGAACACAGTAAGTCTATGTTGAATCATTTGAGGACATGCCAGACAATATTATAAAGAGGTTGCACCATTTTACATTCTCATCAGCAATGTAGGAAGGTTCTAATTAGTCTATACCCTCCCCAACATGTGTGTTATTATCCCTCTTTTAGATTATAATCAATCTATTGGGTATGAAATAGTAACTCATTGTGGTCTTTTTTTTTTTGCGTTTCCCTAATTATGCTGAGCATCTTTTCATGTGTTTACTAGCCATTTACATATCTTCTTTAAAAGAAATGTTTATTCAAATAATTTGACCAATTTTAATTGGGTTATTTGTCTTTTTATTGAGTTATTTCCATATTCTGTATACTAGACACTTATTAGACAGTATATGATTTGCAAGTATTTTCTCCTATTCTGTAGGTACTCCATAGTCTTGATTATTATAGCTTTGAAATTGAGGAATTTAACCACTACTTTTTAAAAATATTTCTTCTCACCCATTCTGTCTCTCCTCTCCTTCTTAAACTCCAAGTACATGTATTTACACTGCCTGATATTATCCCAGAGGCTCTGTTTTTTCTCTTCCCCAATTTCCATCTCTCTGTTTGCCATATTGGATAATTTCTACAGATCTGTCTTTGAGTTCAAAAAATCTTTTTTCTTCTGCTACCTTCAATTTGCTGTTAAGCCCACGTAGTAAACTTTTCATTTTGGATATTGTTCTATGCAGTTCTATAATTCTGTGATTTTTTTCCTTTAAGTCACTGAATTTATAATAGTTGCTTTTAATTCATTTTTTGCTAATACTAAGATATAGGTTATCTTAGGTCAGTTTCTACTGAAAGTAATTTTTTTTACTTCATATGGACCACATTTTCCTGCTTATTTGCAAGTCTAGAAATTGTTAATTATTTTGTAAACATTGTGTATATGCTGTAAGGATTCTAGGTTATACTGTCTTCCTTTAAGGTACTGAGTTTTGTTCTGACTGGCAGTTAATTTACTGGCAGCTCTCCTTAATCCTGAAAAGGCAGATTCACAGCAACCTTTACTCTACAAGTGGGGTTGGCAAACTTTCTGTAAAGGATTAGACAGTAAATATTTTGGACTGTGCAGGTCATATAGTCTCTATTGCAAGTACTTAACTCTGCTGTTATAGCTCAAAAGCAGCCATAGACAATATGCATATGAATTTCCATGGATGCCTGCATTTCAATACAACTTTATTTATGGGCACTAGAATTTGTATTTCACATAATTTTCATATTCACAAAATATTTTTTTATTTTTTTTCAACCACTTAAAAATGTAAAAACTACCCTTACATCACAGGCCATGCAAAAAGAGTCAATGGGCCAGACTCGTACGTAAGCCATAGTTTGCCAACTCCCACTCTGAGGTACAATCCTTACTCCCAAATGATGGCTTTTCTGGCATCTCAGATAACTGCCCAGTGTGTTAACTAAATGTCTCTCCACTTTGGATGGGCTGGAATCCAACAATTCCTAGCATCATAAGACTTCCAGTATCTTTTTCCACTCTTTACTCCATAACACCACTTTCTACTAGGCCTTGCAGAGTATCCCCCATACATGTGCAGCCCAGCCCTCAGCCAAGTACCCTTGGAGAACTTACACATATACTTTGGCTCTCTCTTCTCTGATACCCTGGCCTAGCAAGTTCCAGCTACTTCTGCAGCCCAGAACTCCAATCTCTGCATCCTCCACTCAGCAGAACTTCCTTGTTCTGCGTGTGTTCTACTCCCCATGCCACAATCAGGAAATCGTCCCAAAGCACAGAGATGGGCTAAACATAAGGCTCACCTTGTTTGTTCCCTTTCTTTCTAATGTTTAGTGCTAAAAACAGCTCTACTTCATGTATTTTGTCCTGTTTTATAGCCATTTATGGCTGGAGGAAAAACCCAATACCATTTACTCTGTCACAGCTAAAAGCAGAAGTTAACTTCAATAAATATTTGATAAATAAATTAAGAACTAAACAAGCCTTATTTCATAAAGTTCTAAGTTTGTATGACCCTCCATGATCTCCACCACCTGGTGTTCACATCTTTCTATAATCCCTTCCCCCTTGAGTGTGGGCAGAACCTATGACTTCCTTCTAACCAAAAGAATATGGCAAAGGTGACGGATGTTACTCCCGTGATTAAGTCATGTTATATAAGATTCTTTCATGCTACCAGACTGTCTCTAGACTCTCTCTGTTGACTTGAAGTAAGTGGCCATGTTGGGAAAATCCATGTGACAAGGAACTTCGAGCAGTCTTTAGATTCTGAGTGAGTTTACAGCCGACAGCCAACAAGAAGATAGGGCCCTCAATCCTACAACCACATGGAAATGAATTCTGCCAGCAACTTGAGTGAGCCTGGATGTAGGTTCTTCCTCAGTCAAGCTTCGAGATAACAACACAGCCTGGCCAACACCTTGATTGTAGCCTTGTGAGGCCCTAAGTAAAAGATCCAGGTGAGCCATGCCCAGACGCCTAACCCACAGAAACTGTGAGAATTAATGTATATTGTTTTAAGCTGTAATAGATAACTAATATAACATACTATTGATAGATACTATAAAACAGCCACCAGTATTTATAGCTGGGAAGTGCAGGCAGTGACAGAAGCAAAGGAGAGACCATGAAGTACACTCAAGAACAAGGAAAGCCACCTCAGACCTATGTCAACAACATACAATAGAAGAAGCAGGGATATGATAAATTCCTTCAAAGAAACACACTGGTTCTTGGCCTAGCAAGAAATAACTTGTCCATCAGAAAAGAGGCTTGGTCAGTCACGCAAGTATACTCAAAGAACAGTCAGGACCAATGGCAGCCCTTGTCAAGCACAGTATAAAAGACAGAGTGTCTTGGTCCAAACACCTAACTTGTCTTGTCCCTAGCATTCAGCAGAGTTTGGCACATAAGCACTTATCTTAATGCCAATGCTATGCTGCTTAACAAATGTGAGCTCTTACCCCTAATAACTGCTGTCAAAATTCAAAATTAAAATGCCTGCTCTTATCAAAACCAAAATGCATCAGCACCAGGTTACTAGGAGAGAAAGAAAAGAAATACCAAGGCATTACCAGATTTGT
The DNA here is from genome assembly GCA_023783475.1 of Daubentonia madagascariensis. Taxonomy (NCBI): domain Eukaryota; kingdom Metazoa; phylum Chordata; class Mammalia; order Primates; family Daubentoniidae; genus Daubentonia; species Daubentonia madagascariensis. Next base: position 55,436,689 of record JAKFHU010001815.1, on the reverse strand, counting down.
TTGCTATATGAAAGAAACTGTATTTAGGATATGCACTATAACTGGGCATTTTAAAGAGCCCACTCTCTTCACTTGATGTCACTATATTTTTGAATCACACTACTAAATCCCTTTTTAAAAATTCCACACACTGTAAGCAACCTTCCCATTATAATGTACCTTTGCAAGTAGCATGCCTATAGGATTAATGAAAAAAAATGAGAAAAAAAAAGAAACACAGAGAAAGAAATAAAACAAAGGCGGCAAAGTGTTAATAGGTGGCAAATCCAGGTGAAAGGTATATGGGTGTCACTGGACCACATTCAACTTTTCTAATATAGGTTTGAATTTTTTCAACATAAAAAACTGGGGAAACAGAAATGAGGTAATTTTCTTGACAGGGTAACCAAGTTTAGAAATCAAAAATGTCCTTAGAACTAATTAGAAAAGCCTTTAAAAGATACCACTTTCCCTGTCTTGGTAAACAGAGAAAGAAAGTAAAGTAAATATCCAAATCTACATATTATAAAGCAATTAACACTTTACAATTACATAGTATTTCTCTCGCAGAATTCAAAAACTACAAAAATTCCTATAAAAACATCAATTTTCTGATTCATCCTTAAAACCTTTTGGTTCTATAGTGTAGATAATTACCATTAACTTTTAAATCTTCATTGTTCTCTATCTCTTGTGAATCAACACATGGTCTGGTGGACCAATAGCATAGCATCACCTATGAACTTGTTAGAAATGCAGAATCTCTGAATCCAACCCAACCCTACAGAATCAGAAACTGCACTTTAATAAGATACACAGGTAATTTGAAAGCACATTAAAGTTTGGAAAGCACTACTATAGACATTAAAATGCATTTACTATAAACATTATAAACCTATCCAAATCACAAACATCAAAGTCAGTTAAAAATTAGAGAAAATATGTCCGTTTGAAAACTTTTTAACAGATTTTTTTTTTTCAAGAATTCAGTCTGAACTACAAATTGATCCAAACGTGTGTGTGGTGGAGGTAACGAGGTCTCTTGGAGGCTTTAGTATTGCAAAAAATCTAATCAAAATCAATTATTAATAATAACTCTGAAAACAACTGTAAAACAAATTGTTAGAAGTCTGGTTAAAACAGACATCATTTGGCATACTCAATACAACATCACAGAAGATAAGTGCTGACACACCAAAAGATATAAAATTGTCACTCAATAAATCCAATCTGTTGAATGAATAAATTATTTTCTAGAAACTTTAAAAAAAACTTCTTCCTCACTAAAAGCATTACTTTTCTACCTGCAAATTAATGCTTACCTAGTTTCATTATAATCAATCAAAAACCATAAGGCAGTACAATAGAGACAATAGAGGTGGGCCTATACCAATCAGTACAGGCTATCAATTAAATACCTGGAAATAACCTTTGAGGTAAGCCAGGTCGGGAACTCAGTATATACAGAAAAAAATCTGGTCAATAATTTCCCTCCAACACAGGCCAGGATCAGAAAGAGTAAGTAAGAGCAGCTGAAAGAAACACACTGGTACTTTGAGCAAACTTAAAATGTCCTCTATAATTTCCTTATCAACCATTCTTCTTTCTATTTGACTTCTCTAATAAACCTTCCTACTGGGAAGAAAACGTATGACCTACCAATGACCCCAAAGAATTTATTTTTACGTGGAATATATTAATGATATTTACCATGTTAGAAATTAGAACTGAGACATTTTTTAAAATATTAATTCACTTAAAAATATCAAAAATAAACAAACCCATTACATGTTAACATAAAAATCTTATCTTCATGAAAAATAACTATATTTTCCAGAACAACAAATAGGGAGAAGACTGGCACATTTTATATTTTTGTAAATATCTTTAATATCTTAATAGAAGGCAGATGGATTACCTTATTTGCTTCTACATTCAATATTCTGATATATATTGTTTTGGTTGAAGTATATAAAGAAAATCCAGGCTCACAAAAATATGCAGCTGGAAAAAGGAGTATTTGAATAGCCTTTTCAGATTTGTGGATATTATACTTCCAAATTCAACTAGTTTATTATAATACTAATGTGGAATATGAAACCATACCAAGGTTTATTTTATACTATGTTACATTAGAATCCCTTATTCTAACCTTGCACTCTGAATGGATCTTTTATATCCATAATTATATTCATAATTTTGCACTATCATGCACTGGTCATCTGCTAAATGTTTGTTCACTGAGTTACACAGATCTCCAAATGTTAACATCTTCCATTATATGAAATTTTTAAAAAATCAGATGTTAAAATGACCACCAATCTCTTCAAAAAGTTCTTTAAGAATAATAAAGCTGTCAAGCTCATGGTGGCAGATACATGTTTTCCAAAATTCTAATTTTCACTTAAAAGTTTAAATTTTATCATTGGCAACAACAAATACTATCAGTTGTTTTCCTTGCAGTGAGAGGTTCACTTCACTCATTTTCAGAAAATGTTTGGCAAATACCTAAGTCTGAACAATCACAGTTTGCCAGTCATTCTTTCAAGTAAAATAATGGTGTTGCATTAAAAAAGTTCAGCTGGCAACCAAACAATGGCACAAATGCTTCTCCTCAAAACAACCACATTATGGCAGGCAACAGAAATGCTTTGTATGTACTTCCCAATTCATCACACAGGATATTAAAAAGACAAATGCTTAAGAGACAAGATTAATAATAATTAATAATTTGTACTGTTTCAACCAGAACAGTCTTAAGTGAATCAGTATTCTTTCTGCTGCAAACGTGTAGTTGTGAAGAATGCAATAACTACAGTTTGGTGTGCTGCCTTGAACTACGCTAAGGTGTCCACAGTTTTAACCTTTGTTGTTCTTGCAGATCACAGTGAGAAGGGCAAATAATTTCTCAATATTATCAAGGAAATAGCTTTGACCTGATGGATCCACTGAAAGGGTTTCAGGAACCCTCAGTGGTCCACAGATCACTTTGAGACCCAACGTATTATATCAACCAAAGCAATCCTTAGTCTTTCCTATCATTATTATAGTCCATTTACACATTTAACCAATTATTACAGACGGCTTATTATGTAGTGTAGGTAATGTAGGTAAAGTGTGTGAGTGTTTGAATGTCTTTGTGTCATTCACTCATGTATCCCAAGCTCCTAGAACAGTACCTGGCTGGCACACTGTAGAATTTCAATATTTGTTGAATGAATGAGTAAATAAATAATTGCATAGCTATGACACATTTTAACCTAGATTTCAAAGTCTTTCAGAGTGTATTTCTCACACACACAAAAAAATCTAATTATTGGAATTATTTTATTATCTTCCAACATTAACAAGAAAGACTTGTTAGGCAATATAAAACCTCTACCCTTAGTATGTTTGAAATAGTTTTATCTTCACACCACTCTAAACTTAAATTGTTGTATATACAAGAATTCCTTGCTTTGCACGTACCATGGTAACTGAAACTCATGCATATCAGAACCATATGCTTGATCTATACAGTTCTGCAGTAACTAAGATCTATAATAACATAATATACGCAAAGGACCTTAGTGCAAATGTACATGGAAATAAGTTCTAATGACCCACGAACTCAATTTCAGTAAAACTGGAAGGAAAAGCATTGTATGAAGAATGAATGAGCAGCAGTAACTTGGGCAGTAACTTTGAATGGGTATACCTAATGGCAATGAAAATCAGACACCTAAATGACTTTTTCAAACTCTATATGCCTCTCTCCAACAATTCATTGCCATTTGAGAATCACTGCTGGTGATCAACTAATAGAAGTGTTTCCAATCCATCAATGGTGTTTGTGAATTGCGAGTGAGGGACAAAGCAGAAGCAAGGCGGTTGGGGAAATGAGGGATCAGCGTTTTATAACATATTGAGACAAAATTAGGTCACACTAAAATGTCTGGTCTTACAGAGGTAGATTAAATCTTTGGACTTCCACCACCTATCTCTTCTCTTAATTCAATCAAAATAGCTTTAGAATTGCTCAACAGTGTTAGGCTGTCCCTCTCTCTACTCCCATGCCCACATCTACACCCAAGATTTTTGTTCTATCTGACTTCTAAAAATTAACATCATTTTTCAAAACTATTATAAATTTTAAATATAGTGTATTCAGTTCTAAAAGAAGAGGCATTTATACATTAAAAGTTTAAATGTGTCTGCCAAGAGTTAGAAAGAAATTGAAAAGTATTTTATACACAAACACTAATGGAAGCTTAGAAACTAAAAAAGTGTCACAGGAAAAGAAATAAATAACTTCACTTTAACATAAAATTCTACTCTATTTATTAAGTATCACAAGTGGGACAAATGGGAAATGCTATTTAAACTATACCTTAAAATGTACTGTGATGTTCCAAGGTAGAGCTGAACTTGATGCAAGAAGATCAAATAGCAAACCAATTGGATAATGCCTAAAAATGAAAGAATATATTTTAAGAGAGAATAAATATGTAAAGTTACAACTACAACTCCAAAGTAAATTTCCAGCACATGTTTTAACACCAAATGTCAAAGCTTTAAAATCAGAAATCACAGGAAGGTAACATTTTATATAGTTATATGCCTGGGCCTAATAAGATATACTTTCCAGGCATCAGGTGGTTTTCGTCTATTTCATTCCTCAAGATACACAAGGGTATTGTGCTAAGGCTGCAGCCCCCAACCCCGGGGCCACAGACCAGTACCAGTCCATGGTCTGTTAGGAACCAGGCCACACAGCAGGTGGTGAGCAGTAGGTGAGCAAGTGAAGTTTCATTTGTATTTACAGCTGCCCCCCGATCCCTTGCATCACCGCATAAGCTTCGCCTCCTGTCAGATCAGCATGGCATTAGATTCTCATAGGAGTGCAAACCCTACTGTAAGCTACGCATGCAAGGGATCTAGGTTGTGTGCTCCTTATGAGAATCTAATGCCTGATGATCTGAGGTGGAGCTGAGGTGGTGATGCTAGCACTGGGGAGCAGCTGCAAATACAGGTTATCATTAGCAGAGAAGTGTGGCTGCATAATAAATGTAGTGCGCATGAATCCTCCCGAAACCATTCTCCTCCCCACCCCCACCCCCCCGTCTGTGGAAAAATTGTCTTCCATGAAACCGGTCCTTGGTGCCAGAAAGGTTGGGAACCGCTGTTGCTAAGGCATGCTGTATCAGTCACATGCACTGTTATATGACAGTACTACCGTACCTAATTATCATCCCAGTATTAATAATGGGCAATTATTTTTGTAAAGTTTATCAAAATATATTTTTCACTTTTAAAACAACTTAAAATTTTAGAAAGTTGTAAGAACCAAGATGAGCACCTAAAAAGCATGCAAATCACCTGTTCTGTGGTTATTACTACTAACACCATAGCATATAAATTTCTACTGTTTTGCCTATACATACATATCTAAATATAGATTAGGAATATGTACAAACTGTACTATAACCTGCTTTTTTCAAATAATATAATGCCAACATTTTCCCAAGCCATTGGATATTCTTCTGAAACCAAACTCTAAAGCTTTTTTAAAAAGTAAGTTTGATTTCCTAAATAAGAGAACGTTTCCTAATATAACCACTAGTCATAGTGAAATAAATTACTTAGCAATAAACAAACATGACTTATAATAAACAAACAATACACATCTTGCAGATTTCAATGGACAAACTTTATTTTTTAAGTCATCCTTTTAAAGAATCGAAAGTAAGATAGCTTTATTAGTGAATCAGAATTAAATAATACAGGTTGAGTATACCTTATCCAAAATGCTTGGGACCAGAAGTGTTTCAAATTTTAGATTTTTTCAAATTTTGTAATATTTGCACTATATACTTACTGCTTGAGTATCCCAAATCCAGAAATCTGAAATGCTCCAATGAGCATCTCTTCTGAGTGTCATGTTGGCATTCAAAAAGGGACATTTTGGATTGTGCTATTTTTAGATTTGAGATGTTCAACCTGTACTCCCAACAATGGCAAAAAGAGGACTACTTTGTGTTATATAGAGTTCTGTTTTTATCTGTATAATCTATTACTGAGTTACTTCTAGATTTTAGAGGGGAAAAATTTGAAAATATATCTAATTTCTCTCAAATGAGTAACTCTGACTAAGATTCAAATATCAGTTATTATTTATGTTTGCTTACTTCTATATAATATAATTATGGAAAGTCACAGGTTACTAGAGATCATGTACTTGTTTAGAATGAATTTTGGATGAATGCCCTGTTAGTAAAAATAAAATAGCGGAGTAGTTTCAGTCTTATATGTACTGTATCTCTTATTAATAACCCTTAAATTTCTCTCTAAGCAAAAGTCAGCATCCAACATTAATCCTTCATAACTAGAAAATAATACTGAAAGAAAGTTTGTGGAACTAGGAAAAACTCTTGGCCTCAGCCAAAAAGTAAAATAAAAAAAATATATATAGCACTCTAGACAAGTTATAGATTCTATCCAATTCTGGTCTTTCTCTCTTAAGTATTAAAATTGTACATGCTCTAAATAATATCTTGTACTTTTACCAGACATGTTTAAGTCTTCAATCTATTTTTTAGAATGTTTCTGCAACTAGGCTAAGAATATCTGCAACTAGATTAAGAATGAATGTGGGTACTTAATAAGTAAGGTTTGATTTACTTGGCATTCATAATAATGACTTAAAATTTCAAAATGACAGAGCATATTGCTTTCCAAATTCTAAATAACACTGCAAATTACACAGAATCCATTTAAGCAAATTAAGTAGGTGAGCTATTAGATTCTAAGACTTGCCTGCTATCACACAAAATGACTAGCAATCCAGTGTTGCACACATTCCTTGCCATTCACAAATGGAATTATAAGCAAATTCTGAAGTTAAATCTAATATTGTATCTCGAAGCAATCTATGATGTCATATAAAGTCAAATAAATTTTAAAATAAAATTTTAAAAAATTGGATCAGAATAGGAGTTACTTGTAAGATTAAATCTGCAATTATTTTTTACCTCAATATAAAAAAATAAGAAAACTGTAAGTACACAGAATCTCAAAGTAGAAAATAAACAGCTGTTGAATGCATAAATCAATAAAGATCCACAGAATATTTAGCTCTTGGCACAACATAAAGATCCAACGGACCCAATTTTAGGCTCTGAGTTTCTTTTTTGAGCAGTCCAACTATTTTAATGATTGCTACTTCATGACTTTTATTCTCTCTTAAAAGGTCTTCCAAGGCTGGGTGCAATGGCTCATGCCTGTAATCCTAATACTTTGGGAGGCCGAGGCTGGAGGATGGCTTGAGGCCAGGAGTTTGAGATCAGCCTAAACAACAAAGCGAGATCCTGTCTCTACGAAAAGTACAAAAAGTAGCCAGGTATGTGGCGTGTGCCTGTAGTCACACCTACTCAGGAGGCTGAGGCCAGAGGACCACTTTAGCCCAGCAGTCTGAGGTTGTAGTGAGCTATGATGACACCACTGGACTCTAGCCTGGGCAACAGAGGGAGACCCTGTCCCGAGACAAAAAAAAAAAATCTTCCAAATAACAGAAAAAACTAACTTTAAAAAAAAGATGAAAAATTATTCTATCTAATTATTCTATCTAATAATTGCTATGTGGATCCATGGGCCCTTTTATAAATCTAAGATTTACTATTATAGTATCTTAGTGATCTTATTTTGTGTCCCATATCTTTAAACATTATGTTATTTCATCATTCCAGGAATTATTTCCTATATATAATGGAATTATTTCATCATTACTCATCAATTATTCCCAATTATACTAAGAAAGACTAGAATAATAAGAATTTGAAAGAATAATGGGATGCCTGGAAAGATGATACAAGAATACACCCTTCTTTCATTTTCTTATTATGCTGCCTAAAGTACTGCAACATCTTTCAAGAAAGTATAAGATAAGAATGCGACCCCATCTTTGGAGCCTGCTTTTAGTTATCATTAACACAGTTGAAAATTCTAAATTTTTCATTTTCCACCTATAATGGCAAAGAGAAAAAAACTGGCAAAGATGTTTCACAATTATTAGACAAATCAGAAGATGAATGCAAAGAGACAGCAGTACTATAGACTTTAATGACAATGGTGAAATTGATCTTTTAGATGAAATCTCAGATGAGTCTTTAGATGATGATATCCTAGATAAATTTTATAGAACTCAAGAATTAATAGAAAAATATACTTCTAAAGACAAAAGAATGGTACTCTTATCAGCTTAGTCATTCAACAGAAAGGACTTCATCACATAATATTTTACAACAAAAACCTAGACCATTTCATTTTACTAAAAGGGTGTATGACAATATTCTTTCATTTTTTATGCCACTTGCACACCACAATTTACTGGACAATGGGCAAAAGGCAAAGGCAGATTTGCATAAAAAGATGACTGGAAGAAATTAGATGATGTAGAAATGAAAAAAAATATTGGACTGATCGCTCCAATTGGTGCTTACTAATGTAAAAAAAAAAATTTACAACAAAATCATGAGCTGTCAAAGGTTTTAAAATTTTCTTCAAGTATACCTCTTAGGTGCAAGAAGTGCCAGAAGTAATGATAAGCTAGAACCTCTCTGAGGCCTATTTGAATGTATGACAATTGATGAGCGGTTAGTTGCATTCAGAGGATGTTGCCATTTTAGGTACCTTCAAAACCAAGAAAATATGGAATGAAAATTTGAATTTGCTGTATTTAAATGCCTATTAAAAGTTCTAATAAAGTTGTTATACACTATTCCTTTATTTTAATTTCTCTATATTATTTACAAAATCACTTAAAAAATATATATTTTTTAAAAAGCTCATTGGTCCCAGATAATAAATGATGGTAACTCTTTTTCATGGTACACTAAGGATCAAGAGAGAAATTTAAATATATGGTTCCTTACATGACATTTAAATTTAAATACATGTAAAGTATTAACATGAAAACATTCTAAATGATATAATAATTATCCTGTAATGATCTTTAAAAATAAAATTGAACCAGAAAAACTTAGTAGTAAAATAACCATTTACTTATTTCTATAAAGCCTATGTGGTTCAATACAGATGTTTATGTTAGAATTATTTTGATACAATGATATTAATTCTAAACAAATATGCTATCTGAATTAATTGGTTCCCGAATTGCTTATTTCTGATGAATCTATTAACATTCAAGAAAATCTAAATGAAAACAGCACTGGCAAAATTAAAGGTACTGAATCTCTTTTACACTATAATCTGATATACATCAGGGATTTTAAAAGTACTAATTTGCTCAACTCCAAACAGATATTCTATATAGTTTTGTCAGGAGGCTCCTAACCCACAAAACAGAAACCACATAAGCCATAACTATAAGTAAATTTAACCATTTGGTAATTATGCTGCTATTCCTGCCATCTAACCTAAATTTAATAGAAAAGGAAGTGGTAAGGTTTTGAACCTGGAATACAGTCATCCCTTGGTATCCAAGGGGGACTGGTTCCAGAACCCCCTTGGATACCAAAATCAACAGATGCTCAATCCCTGATATAAAATGGCATAGCAATTGCATATAACCTATGCACATCCTCCCATATACTTTAAATTATCTCTAGATTACTCATAATACCTAATACAATGTAAATGCTATGGAAATAGTTGTTATACTGTATTGGATTTTTTTCCCCTGAATATTTTTGATGGGTAGTTGGTTGAATCCATGGATGCAGAACCCACAGATACAGAGGACTGACTGTATATCCTACAAGACCCAACTAGCTAAAAGCTCAATCTATTGCCCTACAAAAAATGACCACCAGAATATTTAGTGTTACATCTGTTTTCACATTTTATTCTTTTTCTTTCTCTTTTTTACATTGCTTTTCCAGATTCAATTCTCAAAATGACTGTATTTTAATATTTCTTTGCTTAAGTTCTTTCTTCTTCTTTATCCTTTCATTACTGCTAATATATATATACACACACACACACACACACACACCCCCACACACACATTGGCACACAGTGCATCAACAATGGATATTCTCAGAAGGGAGATCACTCCAGTCAGCATTCAGATAGCAAATCAGTACAAATGTTCTAAGATCAGCATTGAAAGGATTTTCCCCATACTAGAGAACTACTGCCCAAGTCCATTTCACTGAAATAAATGCCTTCTATTCAGAAATTTGCTACATTAGTGATTCACTGGATACAGGATTACATTTCATTGAATAAAAAAGGGTGCAACTACAAATGCAAACCAAAGTAATTCAATGATTACAATCAGTTGTGCCCTACTCTATATGGGGTACAAACACAAACTACAAATTGTAGACCAGGAACATGTTTCACAGCTTTCTAAGCCTATTCCTTTTATATGAAAAGTACAAAAATAATCAAGGAGATACCACATGTATAAAATGCCATGAAACTACATTTCAAAAATCTAGTTTCCAGAGTAATGTATAAAATTCCAGAAATTCACAACCTTAAAAAAGACTGGAAATAAAAGAGAAAAATCTGCACAGTATTTATGATTAAAATGTTAAAGTTATTACATTTTTTAAAGAAAGACTGTACACAATTTTCACTAAAGCATTTTGCTAAAATTTGTTTTTGAAATCACACACAGTTTAAATTCTGAGTCACTCTAGTATGTCGATGTTTAAGATCAACATCAATACAGCCATGCGTCACTTAAGGATGGGGATATGTTCTGAGAAATGCGTCATCAGGCGATTTCGTTCACGTGCCAACATCACAGATGTACTTACACAAACCTAAGATGGTACAGCCTACTACACACCTAGGCTATATGGCATTGCTCCAAGGCTACAAATCTGTACAGATTTTACTGTATTGAATACTGTAGACAATTGTAACAAAATGATAAGTATGTGTTATCTAAACACATCTAAACATAGAAAAGGGACAGTAAAAATACGAAATTATAATCTTCTGGGACCACCATCGTAAATGCAGTCCATAATTGACCAAAACATCATTATGCTGTGCATGACTATATATTTTTTTCCAATTCAAAAAGCAGTTTCAACTTCTTACTTTCACAACTCAACCTAAAAATAAGACCATTTACACAAAATAAAATTTCCCATTAGAGATACTTTTTTTAATAGCTGACAAAACAAGAAACTTTTTCTAAATTCTATGCCGAAAGATCTAAGATCTTTAATAAAAATTAGGGTATACTAACAAAGTATCCTTTAGAAGACCAAGAACTAGTCTCTTAAAATAGTTCCAACATAAAAGTAATAAATATAAATTGTGAACACTTAATTTGTGTTAGCAAGAAACTTCACCTCTTAGAACGCAGGGTTAGAGCACCCTCTGCTGACTAATCAAATCAGTCTAAAAAAGAGATTCTTACATTTTCAGTTAAATCAGCACTTTCCTTTTCCCATGTAATTTTTTAAAGTTAAAGATACAAAGGACTACAGAGGATAAAGCTCTAATCAGATATTATCTCCTTGGAAGCTCTCTACAAATCAACAACATATTTACTAAGTACTCATTATGAGTACACTATTGTTCTTAAATATTTTTCCACTCTAATTTGGACAAATTAACATAAGCAATTAGAGAGAACAGAAAGAATGCAGGAAAGATTTAAAAATAGAATGTTAGCAGGTGTGGTGGAAAGAACCCTGAATCGAGACTCTCAAAACCTGGGTCCATCCCACTTGCTTATTTGACAAGTTATTTCAACAATCTGAGCCTCAGTTTTTGAAATAAAAGAGGTTAATCATTCATTCACTGAACAAACATATTTACCATTTTTCATGTGCTATTGCTTTAGGTACAAAGCTCCTGCTCAAACATCCCACATAGATGTGTAAACAGTTATAGTAACAACACATATGAAGAGTGGGCTCATGGAAAACCTTATGCACACATCACGCTATCGTGTTTGGCTTTACACTGTAGATGACTAGACGTCAGGAAAGGGTTCTTAAGAAAGAAGATCACTTATGGTACTACGGAAGATAAACTGAAAGTAAAAGTATTAGAGGGAAGGAGACAAACTCAGAGGCTGTTAAATAATCCATGTGAGAAATTAGATGGGTCTGAACTCAGAGCACAAAATTTAAGGCATATTTAGAAGGCAGAATCAGAGCCTAGAGGCTGGATCATGAGGGAATCAAAAGTGACAGATGAATAGCAATAAATTTAAAAGATTCAAAATTACAGTGGGTTCTTTGACCACAACAGAATCAAACTAGAAATCAATAACAGAAAGACAACAGAAAAGCCTCTAAACATGTGAAAATTAAACAACATACCTCTAAAAAAAATCCATGGGTCCAAAAGAAAGTCTGAAAAGAAAATTTTTAAAAATACATAGATCTGAATGAAAACAAAACCACAACATATCAAAGTTTATGGGACGCACTAAAGCATTGCTGAAATAGAAATTATTTATAACACTAAAATGCTTATGTTTAAAAACAAGGTAAGTCTAAAGAGTTGTGGAAATTGGTTATACAACATTGTAAATGTAATTAACACTACTGAAAAGTAAACTCAAAAATGATTAAGATGGTAAATTTCATGTTATGTGTATTTTACCACAATTAAAAATCTTAAAAAGGCAAGATTTCAAATCAATAATGTCTAAGTTCCTACTTTCAAGAAACTAGAAAAAGAAGAGCAAAACAAATCCAAAGCAAGAAGGAAGAAAATTATGAAGAATAGAAATCAATAAAATTAAAAATAATAGAGAAAAACCAATGAAACAAAAATAAATAAATAAATAAATAAATAAATTGATAAACCTCTACCAAAGCTGACAAAAATAAAGGGAGAAGACACAAATCACCAATATCAAGAATGAAATAGGGGATATCACTACATATGCTGAAGTCATTCGAAGATAATAAGGAAATACTACAAACAACTTTATGTCCATAAATCCAACAACTTAGAAGAAATGGACCAATTTCTCAAAAACCATAAGCTACCAATACTTAACCAAGATGAAATAGATAGCTGAATACACCTATACATATCAAAGAAACTGAATTTGTAATCAAAAACCTTCCAAAAAAGAAATCTCCAGGCCCACATGGTTTCACTGGAGATATCTATCAAACATCTAAAAAATTAACAGCATTTTTACACAATCTTTTCCAGAAAATACAAGACGGCAGAACACTTCTCAACTCATTTTATAAGGCCAGTATTTCCCTAATACCAAATTAGACAAAGATTGTACAAAAATAGAAAACCACAATCTCTCCCATAAACTTAAGACAAAAATCTTCCACAAAATATTAGCAAACCAGATCCAAGAATGTATAAAATTAATTACATACCATGACCAAATGTGATTTATTAAAGGTATGCAAGACTGGGTGGAACATCAAAAATCCATATAGCAACAAGCTAAAGAAGAATATTAATATGATCATATTAATTAGTACAGAAAAAGCATTTGACAAAATCTAACACCTAATTAATGATTTAAAAAAAAAACTCTCAGCAAGTTAGGCAGAAAATGATCTCAACTTGATAAAAAGCATCTACAAAAAACCTACAGCTAACAGCATACTTGGCTGTGAAAGACTAATACATTCCTCCTAAAATTGAGAAACACCACAAGATATTCATTCTTACTGTATTCAACACAGTACTAGAAGTTCTAACCACTCTAATAAAGCAATAAAAAGAAATAAAAGGCCTACAGATTGGAAAGAAATAAAATTATTTCTATTTGTAGATAACATGATTGTCTACATAGAAAATCCCAAGGGATCTACAAAAAAAACTAAGACTAGTAAGTGAGTTCAGCAAGGTCACAGAACGCAAAAATCAATTACATTTCTACATACTAACAATGAACACAAAGAAACCAAAATTAAATTTTTCTCTTTTAAAATATGTATGATTTGGCACACAAAGACCTTTGAGTGAATATTTACAGCAGCTTCTTTCATGATAGCCCTAAAACGGAAACAATCCAACGTCCATCTGTTAACGAACAAATAAACAATCTGTGGTACAACCATACAATGGGATACTAATTCATCACTAAAAAGAAAGAAAACACTGATATATGCAATAGCAAGTATGAGTCTCAAAAGCATTACTGGAGGTGAAAGAAGTCAGACACAAAAGGCTATATACTACATGATTCCATTTATATGGCATTCTGGAAAAAAGAGAAACTAGTCGGACAGAAATCAGATCAGCAACTGCCAAGAGTTAGAGGTAGTCAGATGAGGGGACTGACCATAAAGGAGCATCAGGCAATTTGTGAGGTAATAGAAATATCCTATTATCTTGATTGTGGTAGTTGCTATACAACTGTATACAAAAAAACCCTTATCAAACCACACTCCAAAAAAGATTAATTTTATACTCCATGGAAATTATATGTTTGGGATCATTTTTTCCTTTTCACACAGAGTCTGTTATCCAAGTAGAAGAACAAAGAGTAGTAAGAAAGAATTAACAGTAGAGGGAAAACACAACCTACTTTAAGAATATTTCATTCTGCTATTGTCTACTACTGCTAATTTGACTATATATACTATTTCTTAAAAATCTTTAAAACCAACCATTTATTTAAAAAACAAAGCCCCAATACTCTAACTCTACATCCTCCCAAAAGGAAGATAAAGTCATATTTTACCATCTGAGTATGACAAGTCATGATCTGTCTAGGATTTCAGTTTGTTTTTTCTTAGCTTTGAGAACTCTCACTGTATATGAAAACACAAGCGTAAGCAATTAAATTAGGGAACAGAACCAGGAACAAGGTTATAAAGGGGGAAGGAATATCAATTTATGCTTTTTCTTCCATCTTTTATGAATTGTCTAAACTGGTGTTTGATTTCCTTTCCTGCTTGAATTTATTTAAAACTCCAAAGAATAAAATATAGGAAAGACATTATCATATGTCTATCTACTCAAATCAATGCTCCTTTACTCTTAAGACACTTGTTTCGAGGTCTCAAAGGTCCATGTCTTCTTACAAAGCTTCAATGGTAGCTGCTTTCCTACACTGACAGAAATCCATAGGATTATCCCACCCTACAAAGCCCACTGTTTAAATGCCAGGTAGATCCTTATATTGATACCTATTTCTAGGAAAATCGTTTTTTTAACATAGGAGAAAACTGCTACTGTTAGAAGCAAAAAGAGAAAAGATCAAGACTTAGCCCAGCGACCCTGGATTGCATTTATGCCTCTGGAAGTTACTCATTCCTCATTTATATGGAGCCTAAGAATACCAAAGGAAAAGATGCATCAAAAATCATTAGATATAATGAACTTACAGCATGACATAACTATGAAAGTGGTATCACACATAAAAAGTTAACACCCCAAAAACTAAAATGAAGATACTTGAATATAATTACCTTCACATAAACTCTCTAAAAGGGCAAAGAATTTCACTCTTTAATAAAAGACTTTCCAAAGGGATAAATACTGGCAAAGTAAGAACATGGTATATTTAAGCCAAAATCATTGTTCTGCAGTAACATAGAGAAATGGGTCCAAACATTATTTACTGACATCATATCTAGAATACAAACCTATAAAATATAAGCCATATCAAATACAAGAATAACCACGACATCAGACAGAATAAAACAGCGATTGAAAGATGATGACTTAACACTCACTTACTTCACAAGCTAAATTAAGGATTCCCAAATTTTCCAGAGTTTCTCAACTGGAGGTGGTTCTGCCTCCATCCAAGGACATTTGACAACATTTTTGATTACCAAGACTGGAGGGAGTGCTGCTGGCACTCGTGGGTAGAGGCTAGAGCTGCTGCTAAATATCCTACAACGTACAGGGTAGCCCCCCACAATACAAAATTATTGGATTCAAAATGTCAATAGTGATCCTGTTGAGAAACCATGCTTTACAATGATAAAATTGAAAAGCCCTGTTAGTCACACAAATTCTTATGATAATCTATAACTAAGACATAAAGCAATACAATTTAAGTAACTATAATATAGACAGAACTGTCAAAGGCATAGATACATCCTATTGCTACTCGCTCACAATCTTTCTTCCTCCTTCCTTTCCTTCTACTCTCTTGATCATTGCTCCTTTTGTACTTCTTTTAAGCCACCTTCCCATTCCAAAACCTCCAATTCTTCTGAGAAATAAAAAGAAATAGAAAACATTGCCTTATCTATGCAGCCTGAGGTCTAGAACTATTAAAGAGTCATCAAGAGTCTGATATATGATCACAAACACAATACTGTTTTGATTTTAAGAAGAATGCTATAAAAAGACAACTTTGTCATCCCTTCCCAAACTACCTCAAAAGATTAGAGACTTGACCCATAACTCAATACAAAATACAACCTTGTATATTTCTAAACCACTATGAAAAACTGACTCACTCTTGGGATCTCATCAGCACAAGATGAGTTCCAAAAGTTCACTCTGTGCTCATAAGTAGTCCTTAGATTCACATCAGCTGCATTTATTAAACACCTAACTCACTTCCTTTTATTTGTCCTAAGTCTCTTTAAAAAACTTTTTGTTTTAATATTCCCAGATTCAGAGAGCAAGTTCATTTTTAGCCTATTTATATTTTTCATATTTCATTTAAATCTTGTCTTAGTCTGTTATCTTTTTCATTCAGCTACATTCAAATGGCAGCATTTCAACACCAACATTCCAGCATACCTTGAATTATTAATATTTTTAATATTCTTCTCTCTGTAATTTCTACAGTTTCATTAACTATTTTTGCAAGCACAATGAACAAAACTCCCAACAACAGAGGAAGTACAAAAAAAAATCACCTGCACATGGATAAGCCCAGATTTAGGATTTATTTTCAACACGCTTCTTAAAAATGTGTAATATCAAAATTATTTTTCACATAAAGGAAATCAATACATTTAAAATATTCTAAACCAAGTCTAGTCAAGATGTGTTTATGATATAGTAGTCAATTAAATGTGGCACTCAGTTTGAACAAGGCCACTTTAGGTAATCATGTGTACATAAAGATCTGTTATAAGCATTTTAGAGAGAGAAATAAAATTGAATAGTGTCACAGAGATGATTTATTCAGAAGGGAATTTTAAATATATCTGGGAAAAAAACCTCATAACCAAATATATTCTTATTGTGCCATATAAAAATCTATTGCTGAGAATATATGAATCTTTCAGTCATCCATGCATCCAAACAGAAGGCAGAAATATTTCCAATAAAATATTCTAATAATGGTTTAAACCTCACTTATTACATAAGGTAAACTAGTAATTTCTTTCTTTATAGAACTTTTTAAACAATTTTTCAGGGCACTATACCTTTTTAGAGCTAGCATATACTTAATGCTTAATAATGCAGAAAAATTCACTCACCATTTCAGTGGTGTGCCTTCATATTCAAACCATATCTCACTAATGTCTTCTTGTCTCATAACCTTCTGAAAGTGCTTTTTCACTTTGTCAGTTACCAACGTCAAATAACTTACTCTTGGCAAAAGCAACTGAAATGAAAATTTGTAAAACCATATTTATTTACTAGTTATTTATTCCAAAAAATATACTAAGTAGGTTTTTGAATTTTAAGGAAAACAGCCATGTTCTTTGCATTATTTTGAATATCTCACACAAAGTCAAGTGCTTTTTATAGAAAAGCAAAAGCTAAAGGTTAAAATGTTTTAATATTTCTTATGGGGTCATTACTTTAAGCATAGCTTACAGCATAAATGCCTAGAATAATTAACACAAATCTATCTACAATCTTTCTGTAACACTTTAAATTAAAATATGATATAATTAAATGTCATACTATTTAGGATACTTATTAGTTCTACCAAATTTAACTTAAAAATTAAAATGATTCATCTGAGTTAATAATTGTTCTGAGAAGAAAATCAACTCAGTCCTAACGTACACTCTGACTATCAATTAGGACTTCTAAATTGATCCATCATGTTTTGAAGGCTGGGACAGCATGCTGGGCTAGGTAAAGCTTCGACTTAAAGAGCATGAAGGACCTGGTCAGTGTTTTTTCCCCAGAAAAAGTACCCAGAAAGAATACAAGAAAGCAGTTTGGAAAACTGGTTATGATTTATATAAAGAACCCACAAGTAGATAAAAGGAGAAGGTTGGCAAAAATTCATGTTTTTCCTCCTTTGCAGTAGACACTCTAGCCATTTCTTGCTTTCCTAAGCTCCTGCTTTCTTTTGCTGGTAAAACTGCTTTGTTACTGTCTTTTGGCTGCTTTTATTACTATAACTGCACCATCTTTCACGCTGCTTATTCAAAGTGATGTCTTTTGATCAGTAACTCAAGTAGAACTACTGAGCTGGAAAATATATATACAAAGAGAAATATTCTGCTTGAAGGAACTGATATTTAATCACGGAAGCCTAAGATAACAGGCCCCAACTACATAGGAGAACGTGACAGTGGTCCTAGGGACTACAAGATGCAGGGGTATGGGAAGGAGATAGTTGGCATGTTCCAGTGTGGAACAGAAGGTATTAAAAATACTATGAATGAGCTGAGGATAGTATTATGGATCCAACAAAATATAATTTCTTCTTTTATAAAGAAATAACTGTAATTAGTGAAAAAAGGAAAAGGAACTAATGCTTACTATGAATAAGGAAAAGCACTGAAAAGCATTAGTTTTTTTACAGGAAGTATTATCACCTATGTTTTACTTTAATAACCTGCCAAAATCATATGCTATTAAACAAATTGCAGAGAATAGATTCATTGGAGTCTTTCAGAAATGACAGAATATAGATGTGACATGGAATTATCTAAGAAATCAAAACAGGATGGTAAATTAGCCATTTTTAAAAAATATGTATAATCTATTAGTCTAATAAGGTCTATATTAGTAAATCCAGAACTTTAATTTAAAATGACCATTGGGCATTCTGTAGAGAATAATATTAACCTATGGAGATGAGAAGAAGGAAGACACACCACGACTAGTGAGTATGGATATCAGCTCTTGATTTTCAAAAGCACTGCACTATATGCCTAGGCTTCAATCAAAGCTGCTGAAGAATTTACAAATGATTTTTGTGAAATAAAAACTTCTTTGCAGTAAGGAATGAAGAATGTTAGAATGTAACCTTCATTAAGACAGGAATTTTTGTCCGTTTTTTCAATGCTACATTCCCACTGCCCAAAATAGTGCCTGCATTATAGAAAACACACAATAAATATTTGCTCAATGAACCACAGATGCCAAAGGTTAAATGGGCAAAGAGCCAAAAATTAAAATTTAAAAAGAATACCTATTCTTAAGGCAGAATCCACACTGAAATGTAGTTGAAATCTTGTTTCACATTGGCCTGTTGGAGTAATCTACAACTAATATAAATATACATAGTAACACTAAGAAACAACTCTTGAGATTTAAGAATGACTATTCTAGAGTAGATATAGATACAACTTATCTAGGAAATATGTAAACAGGTAAAAATGGAAAAGGAAATAACAGTGAAAAGACATCATCCTGCCTTTTACCTCCAAACTATATTACTCATTGTTTTAAGTTCTTTTTTTAAAAATGTGGTAAAATATACCTAGCATAATATTTACCATTTTAACCATTTCTTCGTGTTCAGTAACACTAAGTACATTCACTATCCATCTCCAGAACTTTTTCGTCATCCCAAATGGAAACTCTACTCATTAAATAATAACTCCCGATTGTCCCCCTTTCCCCAGCTCCTGGTAGCCACATTTTACTTTCTATCTCTATGAATTTGACTATTTTAGATACTTCATGTAAGCGGAACCATACAATATTTGTCTTTTTGTGTCTGGCTTTTTTCACTTAGCATAATGTCTTCAATGTTTTTCAAGATCTTTTAATATGAATAGGATTAACCCCATTTGGGGATATTGTCAGCTACAATGGAATCTATCATTCTCTTATTCCTCATTTAACACTGGCATAAAGTACTCAGTGAGTATGACACAAGTGATTCATTTTTATCTATACAGCTTATAAGGAATACATGTTTTATACAGTTACATGGAATACTTATGTTTCTGAAAAAGGTGCCTGTAATTTTTATTTCTTCATACCATATCCTATTCTGTCCAACAATTTTCAATTATAAAATTAGAGACTTATCTAAGACAAAAATAGATGCAAAATACACTAGAATTCTGTTCTACTCCAATGTGTAAGGCAGCACACTAGGCAATGAGAATACAGCACTGAATGAGACAGAAAGAGTCCTTCCCCTCATAGAGCAAACAGCTTAGAAAGGAACAGAGAGAGAGAGAGAGAGAGAGAGAGAGAGAGAGAGAGACACACACACACACACACGAAAAAGTACAAATGTGACAAATGCATGAAGTAAAGAATGTTACAAGAGCAAGTAGCAAAGAAAGGTAACCTAATCTAGAGACTCAGTGGAGCCTTGATAGGAAGCATATTTTAAGGCAAGAGTTACAAGACAAACAGGAGTGAAATAAACATGGGTGGATGTGGATATTTGGATGTGTGTAGGTGTGGGAGATATTTCTGCCCATTTCAGACAGAGGACACTGCAAGACAAAAGACATGGTGTAAATACAGATAGGCAAAGATTGGCACATTTGAGAAAACTATAAGAAGTTGAATATAACAGGAATGTAGAGAGTTGGGACAAAATAGTACTGAGGAAGCAAAGGGCCAGAATGTGGAGAATCTTATAAACTGCATTAAAGATCCTAAAGATGATGAAAATCCATTGAAGATTTTAGGCAAGCAGATGACAAGATCAGATACGTATTTTGAAAAGATCACTCCAACTACAGACTAGAAAATGGAGAGAAGAAGGGAAAACTGAAAGCAGGGAAATTGGTTACTGCTATGAAACTGATCAGTTTTTAAATGATGGTCTGGAGTACCAGTGGGAATAAAGGCAATCAGATAAGTCTGAGAAATATTGAGATATAAAATCAGCTGGACTAAGTTACTGACCAAATATCACAGATACAGGAGAAGAAAGCATAAAAGGATGAGTCTCAGGTTTCTGATAACATTAATTATTTGGATGATAGGTCTATTTGCCAAAAGAGAAAGGGAATAATGGCAGATGACCAGGTTTTCTGTGGGGAAAGTTCAGTTTTAAACACACACAGTTTGAGTTCCTTCAAGACATCTAAGTGAGGATCTCCAGCAGACAGATAAATGGGTCTGGAGCTCAGGAGAAAAATACTGGGAATTGTCAAAATACAAATGCTTGACAAAGACATAAAAATACATGAGAACTCCAGGGGAGGAAAAGTGAAGTTAAAAAAGAAGGCAAAGCCCTAAGAAATGTCAACATTAAAGAACAAGCAAAGGAGAGAGATCTGGCAAAGGAGACTACCAAAAAAAAAAAAAAAACCCAGAGAGGCAGAAGCAAAACCAAGAATACGGGGCATTGTAGAGCAAGACAAGACAATACCACAAGATGGAGAAAACTGCCAACAGTATCAAATACTGCTGAAAGATCAAGCAAATGAAAATTCAAAAACAGACTCCAAGTTTGGCAAAAAAAAAAAAAAAAAGACATCATTAGTGACTGTGACAAGAACAGTTTTGTTGGAATAGTATGAAAATGTGACTACAGAGAACTACGTGGTAGGAGGTTGCAGGGAGACGAGTATAAGCCTTTTTAAAAGTATGGTTGTGAAGGAAAAGCAAGAAGTTGAGAGGGAGATGGGGGTCAACAGAAAATTTCTGTTTTAGGATAGGAAGGGTTTATGACAACATAAATACTATGAAGGAGCCTGTAGATAAGAAGTTGAAAGTAAAATAAATAGAAAAGGCAGAGGCAGATGTGGGAGAGTGTTAGATACTACCAGCTTCCTGAGAAGGCAGGAGGTAGGATCCAGAACACAGATGGAGGGTTGGGCCTTACCTAGGAGGAAGAACACTTCTTCCATTATAACAGGAGGGAAGAAGTAAATATGTGTGTGAATGCAGATAGGTTTTGCAGATTTGGTGGCAGAAAGTTAAGGGAGGTCCTGTCAGATAGTTTCTATTTCCTTTGTGAAGCAGAAGTGAGGTCACCTCTTAAGAGTGAAGGATGAGGTCAGGGCTAAGAGAAATAGTTACAGTGGAAAAGAGCAGAGAGAACTGACTAAGAAAACATAAAAGGATTGCTGGATAATGTTAAGGGTCCGATGGGACTGATGTCTAATCATGTAATTTTCTCTAGTAACATCTCACTAAGTATGAATGAAAACTAGTATGTGTGTTTTTGTATTAGATAATCTAAATGAAAAGCAACAGTTTAAATGAATGTAACAGAAACAAAAACTAATAAGTAACCTAGTTTCTAACAAATTTCCTTCCTAACATTCTCTGCAAAATAAAACATAATTCTCAATGGCATACATATAGGATACAAGCTGAAAGAAGATTTATGCAGGGGCATCAAATCAAAATGCAGAAAAAAAACAGGAATATATTTAACATTAATATTAAATATATTTTCAAGCTGAATTGACAACTGAGACATATGGCACTAAAATGCGAACCAGACTAGTCATCTCTAATGCTTTCGTATACTTTCTTCCTGTACGTATTGACTTATACTTAAGTATGTTCATATTTAAAGGGCAAAATCTGGATTGTGCTACTGGTTTTAAACCCTAGTTTTAATATTTATTATATGCCTGTCACCCAATATTCTTCAAACTCACAAATCATGGCTATATAAGAGTTTCTTTGGGTAACGAGAAGAATTCAAGAATAAAACAATTACCTATAAGACCAAACAATCCTCTTCCTCCTACAGTTACAATACTTTTGCCATTTTCAATTTGATTAGAAACTAGTAAACAACTTACACTCTAGTTCTACCAATAGTCTTTTCATATTTAAACGGATTCAAATACAAAGAAGAAAAAATACTGTACTCTTTTATTTGAAATTTTTTTAACTGTAGGAAGTACATCAAACATCAGAGTCTAATTTTAAAATAAACAGATGTAAATTATTTATTTCTCAGTTGTTGCAAATTTGACCAACTATACACAAATACTCTTTTGTTTAGATACTATTAGAAGGCCAGTAAAAATTAAAAGTTTTAATTAAAACAGGAAAAACTTGTTTGGAAACAACATAAATGGTATCTTAACCCGTACTACAGAAGGAGAACAGAAAAAAACCTGTAACAAATGAAATTCTTCTAAAAATAAACCATGATCACACTTTGTTTTTAACTGTGGAAGTTTTCCTAAAGACAGAAAACTATAGAGATTTGCAAAGTTAAAATTACTCAAATGTATATAAGCCTGAGTTCTAGTAACAAGACAGCTCAACTTCTCTAAAATTATCATTTCTGTAAGAAAATCAAAAGAGATGATTTCAACAAAATCCCAACATGAGCCTGGGGAGGCTTTCATGCACTGAGTATCTGCCTATGACAGATGCTGAGGATGCACAGAGGAAAAAAAAACAGTTCCTATACCCAAAAAGTAAGTGAATAGGCTCCTTAAGTAGCTTCCTCCAACACTCTGACTTCCCATAGCTAGAGCAGGCTGAGGGGCAACACTGCCTCTCAGACAGATATGGGAGAAAGCAAAGGACAAACTTTATTAAAGTGAAACAGAAGAAACAGTCCATCATCACAAATACATTTCCACTTTTCCACATCCTCTCCAGGTAAACAATAGTATGTGTACCTGAGACACAAAAAGAAAAAACTAGAACAACTGAGAATGTCTTTGCCTATTAGGGGCTATTCAGTAAACAGGAAGAATACTATCATTAGACAGATGGATAAACTCAGATTATACACGCACTTAGAAAAGGAAAAAAGCACACTAAAATCAGAAGATATTTGAAACTCATTTCTAGAACAGATAATCCATTAATTCAAACCTACAAGTCTGTGTTCAACTATTTATAACATCTATTAAATACATATATGAGCTCAGTGAACACATATGAATGTGTGTGTACGTGTATGTGCATGTGTTCGCATGTTCACCGAGCTATAAAAATACTTTGTTCATAGTTTCATGGAATCATCTAAATACAAAATACAATCTGAACCTATGATTTTCAAAATAGCTTCCTATTAAAAAAACAGCACATAGTTTATGATTGCACATCATATATTATATATGCAAATATGCAGAAGAGAAACAAAGTCAACATGTCCACAGTGGTTTTGTCCTCTGGGTGGTAGGATTAGAAGTGATTTTTATTTCCCTCTTGTTCCTTATCTGTGCTATTTTTTTTTCCCCCAAAATAAGCATGGATCAGTTGTATATAAAATGTTGGATTATAGCCTCCAGGTTCTTAGAGCTTTGTTTACAAAAATGGACAAAGTTAAATATCCATCAACATACTTACGTAGTATGGTTCTGCTTCCCTTTCAGTTATCTCATCCTGATACAGAGTGAAGCAAGTTGGAATTCGTCCAAACCACACATCTCGAAGCACGTCTTTGTCATCTGTCATTCTTCCAGTGGTTAAAGCAGTACATAAAGGCTAAATTCTTTTTTCAACCAAAGCCAAACTGAAAATAAAATGAAGAGCGTCAGTCAGATCCTTGTAAATATGAACGAACCTACCACAAAACAAAAGATTATAGGAAAAAATGAATGCCATAAAGATTATTCACTTCAAAAAGCTGTGTGATCGGCATTCCTTAGAATGAATGCAAAAAATCAATACAACAAATTCTAAATGCAGAGCTATTATTTATTTAAAGAGATCACAGAAGTAACCAATTCAAAATTACATATGCATGTAATGTTTCATTACATATTCAAGTAATGAACCATAGTCAAAATGAAACTATACTTGTATAATTCTTTCAAGCCCAGAAGAGTCTATCACTTATCTAAAGAGAAACCTTCACCTATGCCCTATGAACCCTGACAGCCCACCTCCAAAGGATCATTCTCACAATTACCCCTGCCCCACCCAATATATTCAACCTCTCTTACTCTACACAGTTCATTCTCTCTTTCTGTAAAAATATTCTTTCATCTTGGAAAAATCTTTGTATAAACCTATTCTCCATTCTAAATTTCATCCTGTCCACAATTTGATCCCACCAATATTCCCAGTCTTATGTACTATACTTCTTTTTATAAACCACCTAGCAAAAGTGGCCCCCTAAACATCTTGCTCTGTGTCCTACCATTCCCCTGGCTAGTATGCTTTTCTCTCACCTATTCAAATCCTACCTGCTCTGCAAATGAAGCTCACAGTCCTCTGCCCCAATGAAACAGCAAATGCTTCTACTCTGAACTTTTAGAATATTCCCTATACCACAAATATAGGACTAAATCTGCAAGCTGAAATATTCTGGGTATGGTAGAAGGACATGGCTTCTGACCTCTGTAATAACCAAGTGTCTTCCAGTGCTAATATTCTATGATTAAATAATACCACAATATACTACATGAGTAAATGCTGAAATAAATACTGTTGATAATACATGCTTGAAGTAACTCAATAGGTGGTGCTCAGATTCTAAGAGTCACTATACTTATCCAAATAATATTTCCCATTTTTCACAGGTAGCTAATTCATAACTTCTCATAATGTATCCTGTCAAAACATTCTAAATAATCATATGAATTTAGACGAATATAAATTATTAACACTGAATTATTCAAGAAACTTGTTTCATTTCTTTTCCGCTGACCAATGCCAAGTACATTAGGACTGGCATAAATTAATTAGTCAAAAAGAGAAAAATTTGAAGGTCAGTTGGATGCAATGTCATCTACAGGCAAATAAATGAAAAGAGGTACAAAACATCTGTCCATGATAAAAGTACTAGGCAACAGTCAAATCAGGATAAGAACTCTGGTACTTAAACTGAGCCCAGTGCTCTTTCCAGCATACCACCAATGTCTTAACTTTTACTAAAATATATCCATAAATGTAACTATTTTAAGCAAATGGCACAACGATGTAAACTTCATATAGTTTCCACACTGATAGCCTTCAAATTCAAACTGAGTTTCTGCACTCAGGAGAAAATCCCCAAGTTTACAAATCATATAAAATTAACTCACTGAAAATAGGAAAGACTTCACTATTTCCCAATTACAATAATAGTTTGCTCTTTTTAAAATAAATTTACTAGTGACAGGAATTAATGAAATCTGGGTTATGACAAATAAGTAAATCTAAAATTGAATCTGATATAAAAGTGGTAAGCAGTGGTTTCTATAACCATGATACATTCAATTAATCAACAGCTATAACTGAGATCCCCCTCTTGCTCATGAAGAAAAAACAACTTGAGGCAAAGAGCTCTTTCACTAAGAGACTTTAAGAAAACTTAATTACAAATTTAAGGTTGAAAAGTCATTATCAATATTGTCACACTGGATGATTTTCTTCTCAGAGGAAGCAGGTAGAAAATATCCAAGACAATTGAAAATTAAAGTGCATATGGCCACCCGAGGAAAGGCATCTGTATAGGCTCTTCCTTCCTCTCCAAGCATTGCCCTTCTCTCAAGAAGGAATAATAATCTGATTGGTCAGATTCCAGGACACCATTTGAGTCGCGTTTATTAATAGGCAGGGATCACCATAAACCAAAATATCATGCATGTGAGTGTGGCTCCCTTCTCTTCCCTCTAGGCTGCCAGATGAGAGCACTTGACCACCCTGCTCTTTCCTTCCACAGCATTCTCTTCTGCTTCTCCCTTCTGTGTGTTAAGGAACAGTTAAAAAAAAAAAAAACAAACAATGGTCAATGCTCTCTCTTCTGTTTCTGAGAGTCCCTCCCCAAAAGTGACGCGAATATAGACTTAGGGGAAGGGAGAACACCTCAAGACTCCAACTACGGGCTTTGGTTTTAAAGTCTTGTGTTCAAGCAAAAGTTTATCAAAGTTCTGCAGAAGGATTTTAAGCATAAAAACTAGTGAAAGATAAAATGGTGCCTTATTTCCCATATACCACTGTTTCTTACATATATATTTCTTGTAGGACCTCAAGGGAAGAACTGAGTGAGCTGTAAACAAAAGTAAAATCTTAAGCCCCCTAGCTGACCAAATGGACCCCCTCTTGGCCAAGGGGACCCTAGAAAACCCTAAAGATGAGTTGCTGGCTGGCCATGAAAAGGGAGATCAGACACGCTTCATCATGCCCCCCTCCCTTTTGGGAGATTTCCTTTGTAACAAGAAGAGACACTAAATCATTAACAGGCCTAAGGCTATACAAGACGAAGTTTAAACCACACCTGCAGGCCACCAATTTACTTAACAGATCACTTGAATTTCCATAAATGTCCCAAATGTCCAGTGGGGCTGGACTCTGATTAACAGACATCTTAAGTTAAACATTCCAAGCCTTTAGACAAAGCTTCATTTCTTTAACCAATTACAAATCAAAGAATCTTTAAACTCACCTATAACCTGTAACCCACCCCCTTTGAGATGTCCCCTTTTCTGGCCAAACCAATGTACGGTATGCCCTCCACATATTGACTTAGGGTCTTACGGGTCTTAGTGTAATCCCTATCTCCATGAATATATAAAACCAAACTGTAATCCAGCTACCGTCCATACATTTTCTCAGGACCTCTTGAGGCCATGTGCTCTGGGCCGGTCATACACATTCGGCTCAGAATAAACCTCTTTAAATTATTTCACATTGTTTGGGTTTTTTTGCCATTAACAGAGCCAAGGTAGCTAAAGGTGCAAAACAAACAAACTGCAAAACAGATTTATGAAAACTGCAAACGAGGTCCTTACTGCCTCAAATTACACAGACCCAAATTTACAGAATATTAAAATGTTAATCTTTCAATGTTAATAAATGTTTACCTCTAATGAATTATATAAGAAAGCATGTCTCTAGTAAATATACTTAACTTTAAAAATGTATAAGAAAAATTGGTGATACACGGTTAAAATTAAAAGATGTCAGTTTTCAATAATCCTTTTTAAATAAGGCAGAAAAACAAAATTTGCTCTTGAGAGGCACTACAGCATAGAGGTTAAAAATGTAAAATGTGGAGCCAGACTGCCTGGATCCAAAACCTAGCTCCTCCATTTACTATCTGACCTCAAATAAGTCATTTAAATTCTCTATATTTCAGGTTTCTCATCTGTAAAATGGGAAAAAGCACTTACCACGTTAGATATAAGAATTAAATGAATTAACACATGTAAAGCACTTGAAAAGTGTTGATCATATAATATGTACTATAAAGGTTATCTACCATTATGATTTATAGAACTAACAAAAACATGTTTCAAAAAATGTTTAAAAGTTAATATTTAAAGACTTCAAGAACTAAGAATAATCAAAAGCATTATATAACATATAATTCCTGTTTATAGGAATTAAAAGAATAAAGGAAAACAAGAGATAAAAATTTTGAATTGAACACTGCCAATAACATTTAATACAGAGATAAATATTTGTTCATTTGATATGCCTAGCTCTGTGGCAGGTGCTGGGGAATACAAAATAATAATGCCAATAATAATGGACTTTTAAAAACCTCAGTCATTGCCCAGAGGTATTATAATCTTCAAATCTACTAAACATACCCTGCATGTTCCATGTCCTTTTCATGCCTTTGTTCATGCTGGTGGTCCCCTTACCCTAAAACAGCCTTCTCCACCTTGTCTTCAAACTTAAACACCTTTTAGGACACAGCTCAAAATAACCTTTCTTCTATGCATGACTCATGCAGAATCCTCCTTGTTTCCTCACAGCACCTTTACTGTTCCTCTACTACAGCACTTATAATTCCTATTAATGATATTTATTTGTATGTCTCCTCCAGTACACTGCAACACATTCCCTGGGGGAGAGGATGATATCTCATTCATTTCTTCACCTCTGACACTTGGAAGAATGTCTGGAATATAGTAGATGCTCAAAAAATGTTTACTGAATTTGAATTTGTTGGGAAGACAGTACATGCATACAAAAATTACAGAACCAAACAGAATCCCAAAAAACGAGGTGAGCAGGTCAGATTAAATAATAAAAATTAGGTAACAGATTATATACTGCTATAAATATCAAGTAACTCCAGAAACATTATATATTTTACATTACCTCACACTGCATACACACGTCTATATGTTCCCATTTTATAAATGATGAATTTGAGATGAAGATGTTAAGAGACGATTTTTCTAAAACCTTGTAGCTAATAAATGGCAGAGCCAAAATTAGAAGCTACATTCTTACCCAGATTTCCAAACTCATACTCTTACCATTATTCCATACTGATTGCCAACGTCCTTCTAACTCCAAAACATCCATATGTCCATGTTATAATTAAATGTTACTTTTCAAGAGCTTTCAAAAGGGGTGGGGAGTGGTGGGAATCAAATGTTATTATATCTTATAGTGTTCAAAGAAGAATTTTAGAAGATGTGGAACTTGAAGAAAGGATAGAATATGGACAGGCAAATATTCTAATGGGAAAAATAGCATCAATAAAGGCAGGAAGTGGGCAGGAGCAACAAATGTACCAACTTTTCAGGAAATTTTGGGTTGGGAGGAGAAGTAGATAATGTAAGAGCTGATATCACAACATGTGACCTAGGCAAGTCATTTTACATCACTAAGCCTCAATTTCCTTACCTGTGAAATAGAATTAATAACACTCAAGCCATAAGGTTGTTCTGGGGGGGAAAAAGTCTATAAAGTGTCTGATATAATAATGGATCTATAAGTGCTAAGAAATGCAAGCAATCATTATTTCTTTAACGTCAAATCTGTAAATGTAAAATGAGACTGGATCATAAAGCATACCAAATGGAAGACTGGGGGGGGGGGTCTCAATTTCATAAACAAGGCCTAGAAAGCCTATAAAGTTTTATAATGGTGAAATAACAATTTCCTGGTAGCAGTGCACAAAAGGAGAGGCTCAAATGAGAGAGGCTAGCCAGGAAGTAATTCAGCAACTAAGGCATACAGTAAGGAGTGCCTGACCTAGAGAGGTAGTAGTGGATTGGTGAGAGACAGGTATGAGTCTTTCCAAGGAAGAATGAACAGAAATTGGTGAAAAATCATTGAGGGATAAAGAACAAGGACAGGGAAGATTTAAACACTGACAACAGGCGATACAGTAAGGTAGTTAAGGGGCTTTGAAATCAAACTGACTTGGGTTTAAACCCTAACTTCCACCTATTAGTTATGTATACTTAGACAACAAACCTGTCCTCTCTCAACCTCATATTTGTAAAATGAAGATAATTCTAATTTTCACAGGACTATTTTAGCACAGGGTAACTACTCAATAAATGGTGTATGCATTTCATACACAGTTTCCCCATGTTTCCATGGCCCCTTTGCTTGAACACTCTTTCCTTTCTCTTTTGGCCAACTCTTTAATCCTCTCTTGCACAATCTTAATCTTTTAAGACTCAGCTTATTATCAGCTCCCTGGGAAGCTTTCCCCTAAGCAGCCTCCAGTCTAATTACTCATTTAATAGCATGTACTACCAAGTATTGCAGTTATCTGTTTATCTTATCTGCCTCTTGTCCCTCCCCACTTTGAACTGGGAGTTCCTTGAAAGCGGAAATTGAGTCACATTTATCTTCTCATTCCCAATATTATCATAATTAGCACATAGTAGGCTTTGGAATTTTTGTTAAATAATGGGGAAAATACATAAATATATAAGCCAGCTGCTTAAGAAACTTTCCCACCTAAAATCCCTTCCAAATCAGTATAGTCATGGTTTAAATTCAGCAAATTCCGTTATTTTAGAAGGAATGTCTCTCTCCTACATACACTACACCATGATCACCATCCATCCAATTTGAAGGCAATGGTTTAGACACATAGATCCCAATCTATGATGCGACCTACTAGAAGTAAGCTTCTTGAGTGCAGGGGCTATTCTTGACTGCTCTATTTTCTGCAACTAATTCAGGACCTAGGACAGACTAAGTGCCTAACCAACAACTTCTGTTAACCAATCAGTCATTCAGCAAATGGCACGGTATGTCTCACACTACATACCAAGAAAGGCTAACCTACTACCTGATGGTATTTTTGCTGACAAAATCCTCAACTACCTAGAAATACCAAATACTTATTAGAGTAAACATCTCTAGAAATAATAATCTATGCTGGCTGGTCTCCTTTTAAATTCATGAACACAAACCTCAAAACTGGGCCCTGAGAACTGCCTAGTGTCCCTACACTGCCCTAATCCGTTTATTCTCCCACTTTCCAACATCATTCCATACCTTTTCCTCCCTCAAATCTTCACATTTCCTTCCTCATCCTCCTCAGTTAATGATCTTGCTTTCTTTTTCCTTCTACCCTGTTACCGTATCAGTGATACTCAACAGAGGTTTTACTGAACAGCCCCACCCTGAGGGGAATGAATGGGGCATTTTGTAAGGATTTTGTAAGAGGTCTCTACCTCTAAATGTTGAAATGCTTCAGGGTTCAGTCCTTGAACCACTCCCTTGGAGATCCCTCTCAGGGCTTTAAACACCATTTATACATTTACAACTCCCATGTTTGTATCTTCAGTCCAGACCTCTCTTCTGAATTCGTTTCATGTGTTACTGCATATTGACATTTCCATTTGGAAATTTAACATGCGCAAAACTGAAAATGATTTCAGATCTTACTTCCTCCTCTCCCTATTACTCTGTGGTATTTCCCATTTCACTAAGTGATAGTTCTGTTCTTTAGTTGCTGAGGCCATAAACCTTGGAGTAATCCTTGACTCTTCTTCCACCTAAATGCTCTACCTCGAAAACAAGTCTAGAATCTGGTCATTTCACACCACCTCCACTATTACCACCCTAATCCAAGTCACCTTGACCTTTAACCTAGATAAATGCAATGGCTTACTGAAGGTCTCATTATTTCTGCCCCTGCTGCAGTCAATATAGCAATCAGACAGATCCTTCCAAAACACAACTTAGACAAATTTACTCCATACCTCACTCAAAGCAAACCCCATCTCATTCAAAGTAAAAACTGAAGTTCTTACAAAGTTCTACAAGGCCCTAAATCACCTGGCCCCATTTTCCAACCTGAGTATCTACTACTTCTCTCTCCCTTGCTCACTCTTTTCCAGCCAAACTAGCTGCTATGCTCCTGCCTCAGGGCCTCTGTGTAGCTCTGATGGGTCTTTCCACATGGCACCCTTCCTTATTACCTTTAGGTCTCTGCTCAAATATCAACTTTGCTATGACTATCACCGCCAGCTCCTACCCACACCACCAGCATTCCCCATTCTCCTCCATTGCTTTACTTTTTTTCCTCTAGCACTTTTCACCACCTGACATATACAGTCAGCCCTCCATATCCATGGGTTCTGCATCTTTGAATTCAACCAACCACGGATGGTGTGAACCTTGAAAGAGCCAATCTTTCAAGATGGATCCTGAGTGGCTACCTGGGCCTACATTCAAAATGGAGCCAAGTGGCCATCTGCTGACTAGAGGTCACCCATGTACCCTTCGTTCCTGGAAGAAATAACTTTGGGACTCTCATAACTTGTCTGTTCCTGTTCACATGGCCTGGGGCTTCCAGAAAGTCCCATTTCACCACCTAGACCTAACTAATAGACTGTGACCTACAGTCAATCTTAACGTCAACCAATCAGAACTAAACAAGTTGGCATCCCTCATATATATAGCGGACCAGAGTGGAAACCTGGGCAGGAACTTTTTCTATAAAAGATGACCCCTCTCTGTGTTCTCTGGTGAGCACATCTCCCTGGTTTGCAAACTGCTCTGTGAAATAAAGTCTCTATTAATGTGATACTTCTTTCTCAACAGTTTTGTTAACAATGGAAAATACTTCAGGGGAAAAAAGAGTGTGTACTGAACACGTACAGACTTTTTTTCTTGTCATTATTCCCTAAACAATACAGTAAAACAACTATTTACATAGCATTTGCACTGTATTAGGTAGTTGAAGTAATCTAGAGATGAGTTAAAGTATAAAGTATAAAGATGTGTGTAGGTCATGTGCAAATACTACACCATTTTATATCAGGGAGTTGAGCATTTAAGAACTGTAGTATCCCAGAGAGGTTCTGGAACCAATCCCCCAGGACACTGAGGGACAGGGATGACTATACTTTAATTTTTGTATCAATGTCTTCTCACCCATCCCCAAAGTAAACTTCTTGATGGTAGGGATTTTTATTGTTTTGTTCACTGTTCATTATTTTGTTTACTGTTTACCCAGTGCCTAGCACATAGCAGGTACTCAGTATTTGTGAAATTATTGAAGTGTGCACACTATTCTAAAAACCCATATCCATAGTCCCATTCTGTTCACTTTTCCCCAATTTTAAGTAGCACATCTTTGAAGATCACAGAACATGTTTAAATCTAGTGTAAAATTCCTCTCAATTACTACCCTCAGCCCAACATTCTTATTTTCAAATCCAAAATTCAACCAACAATTCTCTCTATGGAATTGACAAATAGTTCAGTTCAGAGTCAAGTACTCACAGTCTCAAGGACTCAGAGATTTAACAAGTGAATTCTGGAAGGCCTTGGATGTTCAGCTGCTCTTTGATAAGTCTCTAGGTTCTGATTACTCAAAACATGCTGTGCCTCCTCACGCCTCAGAAAAATCTAGAACCAACCTAGTTTCCTAGGTTCCTCAAGTTCAGGTATGAGTCGAAAATAATCCGAAGTATAGATAAAGTACGAGAAAGTGTTTTGCCAAAAGAAAATGGCATTGTTAGCATTAAATATTATTATTAAAATGACATTTAAGGAACGCCATAAGAAGTTAAACTAGAGAAAATACCCACCGAGTTCGGACAGAATCGAACTGCCCTGTATAATATAATAATTGTGGCCTTAATAACTGTTCCTCGAAAAATGCAGGTCCTGAACTGAACTCTAGAGTCTGCGATTAGATTCTAGGTTTCCTACCTCAGTAAGGGACAGACATTCCCCGAGAGAGACCGCACAGGCCACACCCTCCAGCCAGCCCCAGGGCTCTAGGGGAGGCGTCTCGCCAACCCCACCTCTGCCCGCAGGAACCACCTTCGCCCGCCATCGCAGCCCGGCGAGCGTTCCTCTAGGCAGCCACTCACCCCTCCTTCTTACCACACCTACCTGGCCCCTCCCCAACCCTCCTCCTCCAGGCATTTCGTCTCACTGGGGGACGCACACACACATACCCTACCCGAAGCGCCGGCTCCCCCTCCGGCTTCCCGCACCGGTGGAGACGCTCGATTCCCGGGCTCCGGCGGAGCTGTGCGGCAGCGGGGCAGGTTGTCTGCCTTGCACACTGTTCTGCGGAGGCGCGGGAGCAGGACTCCGGAAAGCCCGCGCAGTCGCAGAAAGCAGCGGCGCGGAGGTCGGAGCCGAGCCCTACTGCACTTCCGCCCTCCGGTACGCAGCGAATGCAACCTGCAGCGCCGCGGAGCCCTGGAAGCCCACCACAAGTCCAGTCACTCTCGGCGCCCGGAGATGACGTCACGAGACCCCACGTGGTCCGAACTCCGCCCTCCGTGTTCGGGCCAGCCCCTTGAGGAGGCCGGAGCTGCTCTTGAGCATGCGCGGATGGAGCGGAACGCTTGAATGTGGGGCCAAACCTCTAAGAGATCACAAGAGTCTCACTTCAAAGCATAGTCATTGGTGCTTTGAGAGGCTAATGTAACCGTTGTATAAGAACAGAGAGTTTTAAAAATACTGAAACGCTGCCTCCCTAGAGCTTGATCACAGCATCCCTCTTTTCCTGGTATCACGTAACAGTATTAATAAAACATTAGTTTTCAAAGTGCTTTTACATCAATTTTCTCATTTGATCGTCTTCTCAACTTTGTTAGGAGCATAGCAGGCATTAATAGCCGAATTTAACAGAACACTATATGAGTACTGAGTCCTCCTTCCCATCCGAAAGTGCAAATCTTTATCTTACTGTTTGTGAAAGTAAGTAATTAGTAAACTTACTCCTAGAGGATGTTTGAATTGGATCTATTGAGAAATCTTTTTTTTTTTTAATTTCAGAATATTATGGGGGTACAACACTTTGGCTATATATATTGCCCATGCACTGCCCGTGTCAGAGCTACAATCGTGGACATCCCCCAAACTGTGCTCCCCACATCCATTCAGTGAGAGTTTTCCCATCCCCTCCACTCCCCTCCGCCTGCCCGCCCCCTGATGAATATTATTGCCCTGTGTGATGTAAGTGTTGATCAGTTAGTACCAATTTGATGGTGAGTATCAGTGCTGCTTGTTTTTCCATTCCTGTGACACTTCGCTTCGAAGAATGGGTTCTAGCTCCAACCAGGATAATACCAGATGTGTTAATTCACTATTGTTTTTTATTGCTGAGTGATACTCCATGGTATATATATACCACATTTTATTAATCCACTCGTGTATTGATGGGCACCTGGGTTGTTTCCACATCTTTGCAATTGTGAATTGTGCTGCTATAAACATTCGCGAGCAGATGTCTTTATTATAAAATGTCTTTTTTTCCTTTGGGTAAATACCCAGTAGTGGGATTGCTGGGTCAAATGGTAATTCTACTTTTAATTCTTTGAGGTATCTCCATATTACTTTCCATAGAGGTTGTACTAATTTGCAGTCCCACCAGCAGTGGATGAGTGTTCCTATCTGTCTGCATCCCCGCCAACATTTGTTGTTTGGGGATTTTTTGATATCAGCCAATCTCACTGGAGTTAAGTGATATCTCATTGTGGTTTTGATTTGCATTTCCCTGATGATGAGAGAAGTTGAGCAATTTTTTATATGTTTGCTGGCCATTATTCTGTCTTCTTTTGAGAAGTTTCTGTTCATGTCCTTTGCCCATTTTTTAATAAGGTTGTTTGATTTTTTCTTGTTGATTTTCCTAAGTTCTGTATAGATTCTGGTTATCAGCCCTTTATCAGAGGTGTAACATGCAAATATTTTCTCCCATTCTGTAGGTTGTCTGTGCACTCTAGTGATACTTTCTGTGGCTGTGCAGAAGCTTTTTAATTTGATCAGGTCCCATGTATTTATTTTTGTTGCTGCTGTGATTGCTTTGGGGGTCTTCTTCATAAATTCCTTGCCTAGGCCAATGTCCATAAGAGTTTTTCCAATGTTTTCTTCGAGAATTCTTATGGTTTCATGTCTTAGGTTTAGATTTGTTATCCATTGTGAGTTGATTTTTGTGAGAGGTGAGAGGTGTGGGTCCACTTTCAGTCTTCTACATATGGCCATCCAGTTTTCCCAGCATCATTTGTTGAATAGGGAATCTTTTCCCCAGTGTATGTTTTTCTGGAATTTGTCAAAGATCAGGTGACTGTATGAGGTTGGTTTTATATTTGGGTTCTCAGTCCTGTTCCATTGGTCTACGTCTCTGTTCTTCTGCCAATACCATGCAGTTTTGGTTACTATAGCCTTGTAGTATAGTTTGAAGTCTGGTAGATAGATGCCTCCCAATTTGTTCTTTTTGCTTAAGATTGCTGTGGCTAGACGGGGTCTTCTCTGGTTCCACATGAAGCGTAGAATTATTTTTTCTAGATCAGCAAAAAATGATGTTGGTATTTTGACAGGGACTGCATTGATTCTGTAAATCACTTTAGGTAGCAAAGCCATTTTTACTATGTTGACTCTACCTATCCAAGAGCATGGTAGGGTTTTCCATCTATTTACCTCCTCTGCTATTTCTTTTCTCAGTGTTTTGTAATTCTCTCTATATAGGTCTTTGACCTCCTTAGTTAGGTATGTTCCTAAATATTTAATTTTCTTTGGTGCTATTGCGAAAGGTATCACATCTTTAATTTGTTTCTCAGCTTGATTGTTATTAGCATATATGAAGGCTATGGATTTGTGTGTATTAATTTTGTATCCTGAGACTTTGCTGAATTCATTTATCAATTCCAGTAATCTCTTGGTTGAATCTTTGGAGTTTTCTATGTATAATATCATATCGTCTGCGAATAGTGAAAGTTTGACCTCTTCTGCCCCCATCTGGACGCCCCTGATTCCTCTGTCTTGTCTAATTGCTCTGGCCAGGACTTCCAGCACTATGTTGAAAAGAAGTGGAGATATTGGGCAACCTTGTCTGGTGCCAGTTTTAAGGGGGAATGCTTTCAATTTTTCCCCATTCAGTATGATATTGGCTGTGGGTTTATCGTATATGGCTTTAATAGTTTCTAGGAATGAGCCATCTATGCCTATATTGTTAAGAGTTCTTACCATAAAAGGATGCTGGATTTTGTCAGAAGCCTTTTCTGCATCTATTGAAAGGATCGTATAATCTTTGTTCTTGCTTTTATTTATATGGTGAATTACATTTATAGATTTGCGTATGTTGAACCATCCCTGCATCTCGGGAATAAAGCCCACCTGATCGTGATGGATTATTTTTTTGATGTACATTTGAATTCAGGTTGCAAGGATTTTATTGAGAATTTTTGCATCTATATTCATAAGGGATATTGGTCTGTAGTTTTCTTTTTTTGTTGTGTCCTCTCCTGGCTTTGGTATCAAGGTGATACTGGCTTCGTAGAATGAGTTTGGGAGGATTCCATCCTTCTGGATATTTTCAAACAATTTCTGCAGTATAGTCACCAGTTCTTCTTTGTAGGCTTGGTAGAATTCAGGTGTGAACCCATCTGGTCCAGGACTTTTTTTTGTGGGAAGATTTTTTTATTACTGCTTCGATTTCGGTGCTTGATATTGGTCTGTTTAGAAATTCTGTTTCTTCCTGGTTGAGCCTAGGGAGGTAGTATGTTTCTGAGAATTTGTCTATTTCCTCCACGTTTTTGTGTTTGTGGGCATAGAGATTTTTGTAGTATTCGAAGATGATGTTTTGTATTTCCATGGTATCAGTTGTGACTTCCCCTTTCTCATTTCTAATTGAGCTTATTAGAGTCCTTTCCTTTCTGCTTCTGGTCAACCTGGCAAGTGGCCTGTCTATTTTGTTTATCATTTCAAAGAGCCAACTTTTCGTTTTATTAATCTTCTGTATTGTTCTTTTGTTCTCGATTTCATTTAATTCTGCTCTGATCTTGGTTATTTCTTTTCTTCTGCTGGCTTTAGGATTGCTTTGCTCTTCCTTTTCCATTTCCTTAAGATGATTCATTAGTTTACTGATTTGTGACCTTCCTGTCTTTTGGATGTGGGCATTTAAGGCGATAAGTTTTCCTCTCAGGACTGCTTTTGCTGTATCCCACAGATTTTGATAACTTGTGTCCCCATTATTGTTTAGTTCAAAGAATCTTTTGATTTCCATTTGAATCTCCTCCTTGACCCAATAGTCATTCATCAACAGATTGTTTAGTTTCCAAGTTTTTGGATGAAGATGTGAGTTTCTGTTGGAATTGATTTCTAATTTTATTCTGCTGTGGTCCAAAAAGACACATGGTATGATTTCTATTTTTTTGAATTTGTTTAGATCTGTTTTGTGGCCTAGGATGTGATCAATTTTAGAGAAAGTTCCATGAGCTGATGAGAAGAATGTATATTCAGTGTTATTTGGGTGGAGTGTTCTGTAGATATCTGTTAGGCCCAAATGTCCTGTTTAGGTCTTTTGTTTCTTTATTTAATTTTTGTTTGGAGGATCTGTCCAGTTCTGTCAGTGGGGTGTTGAAGTCCCCTGCTATTATGGCATTGCTGTTTATTATGTTGTCTAGATCTAGCAGTATTTGCTTTATGTACCTGGGCACTCCTGTGTTGGGCGCATAAATGTTTAGGATTGTTAAATCCTCTTGTAAGATTTTTCCCTTCACCACTATATAGTGTCCATTTTTGTCCTTCTTTACTTTTGTTGCTTTAAAGTTTATATCATCTGAAATAAGGATGGCTACTCTGGATTTCTTTTGGTTTCCATTAGCCTGGAAAATTGTATTCCATCCTTTCACCTTGAGTCTGAATGCGTCTTTGTGTGTAAGGTGTGTTGCCTGAAGACAACAGATACTTGGCTTGTATTTTTTAATCCATTCAGCCAGCCTGTGTCTCTTCAACGGGCCGTTCAAGCCATTTACATTTATTGAGAGAATTGATATTTGGGGTAAATTTCTGATTATTCTATTGGGTGGTATCTTTTGTTTTACCTCTTGCGTCATTGTGGAATCTGGTTTCTGGGGTTTTAGCTTTTGCGTAGTTTTACATAGGTGGGTGTCTGTTGCTCTGGTTAGTGTATAATGCAGGTCTAAGCACTTCTTGCAAGGCTGGTCTGGATTTCACAAATTCTATCAGTGATTGCTTATCTGGAAAGGTCTCTATTTCTCCCTCATATAAGAAGCTTAGTTTGGCAGGATACAGAATTCTGGGTTGGCCTTTGTTTTGTTTTAGGAGACTGATGATGGCTCCCCATTCCCTTCTGGCTTGTAAGGTTTCAACTGAGAAATCTGCAGTTAATCTGATAGGTTTCCCTTTATAGGTTACCTGCTCTTTTCATCTTACAGCTCTGAGGAGTGCCTCTTTTGGGTTTACTTTGGTCAGTCTAATAATTATGTGGCGTGGTGAATGCCTTTTCACGTTGAGTCTCCCAGGAGTCCTGTGTGCTTCTTGTACTTGGATATTGAGATTTCTGGCTAAGCCATGGAAATTTTCCTCTATTATTCCTTCAAATAGATTTTCCAGCCTACACGAATTTTCTTCCTCTCCCTCAGGGATGCCTATGATCCTTATGTTTGGCCTTTTTACATAATCCCACATTTCTTGTATGCTTTTTTCCTGCCTCTTGTTTTTGTGTTCTTTCTCTTCGACTGATTTATTTAGCACATAGGAGTTGTCTTCTAGCTCTGAAATTCTTTCCTCTGCATGGTCCAGCCTATTCTTAAGGCTTTCCACTGTGTTTTGTAGATCCTTGAATGCTTCTTTCATTTCTAGGATTTCTATTTGATTTTTCCATAATATTTCTATTTCTTTGGAGAATTTTTCATTCATTTCTTGCATTTTTCTTGTGGTTTATTTGTGCTGGGATTCAATTTTCTCTTGAATTTCATTGAGCTTTCTTATAATCCATAAATGAAATTCCTCTTCTGTCATTCTACCCATTTCATTTGAGTTGGTATCCATTGCTGAGGAACTGATGGTTTCTTTTGGGGGTGACTTTTCACTCTGATTTTTCATGTTCCCTGAGTTCTTTCACTGGTTTTTTCTCATCTGGCCTCTTGGTCAAGAGCTGGGGGTGTTAGGGCTAGTTTATGGCCCTGTCGCCAGGCCCACGATTTTCGTTCCTTGGCAGAGCCAAGGAGAGAAGTAGTGGCCTGTATTGCCTTATGTGTATTTTAGCAAGTTTGGTGGATCTTGAGTTATCTCTGGCCTGTTGTCTTCTCCTCTTCCTGGTGGAGTGTGGTGAGAATGACCTCCCAGCTTGAGCTCTAAGCTAGGGAATTGTACTTGAGGATATGAATACACAGCTCCCTATTAGCTAGGTATTCTGTTATGTCCGTGGCAGACTCTGATCCCCCAGTTGGGGTATGCGAAAGCCCCACACTTTGGGAGGGGCCTTGTAGCTCCTAGGGGTTACTTTGACCCTGGTCCTCCTGAGGTGCAGGTAGAAACACAATTTCTTTTGGTTACACTG
Organism: Daubentonia madagascariensis; assembly: GCA_023783475.1. Classification (NCBI taxonomy): domain Eukaryota; kingdom Metazoa; phylum Chordata; class Mammalia; order Primates; family Daubentoniidae; genus Daubentonia; species Daubentonia madagascariensis. The sequence goes on along the minus strand of JAKFHU010001815.1, from coordinate 55,396,272 downwards.
TGAGAGCTGAATTGGGAAAATTCTACACAGCTCAGAGGTTGCTTATCTAGCCACGTGTGTCTGCCCTTCTGATGTGCATCTCCACATGATACTGGTTGATAGGGGGATCTCCAATTTTGCACCCCTTTTCCACCACTAGACCCCAAGGTGAGGTGGGTGGCCGTCTCTATCCCCAGCAGTCTCCACTGGGGGGATGTTCCCATGGGGAGGGGGAATAGTGGCCACTGGAAGCGCTCTTGGATGGCGCGAAATTCCCTAATGAAGTGGGTAGGGTTACGGGGAGCTGCTCTGGTTCAGCCTGTGGCTCTTGAGGTATTTGGTTGTCATGAGAACCAGCAGTTATACCAAATGAGTCACTATAGCCAGCAACCTTCAAAATGACCGATCTCTGGGGTACAGGAGGGCTGGGACCTGAAGAGCGGGCAGTACGACCTGCACGTAGCGGACTTGCTGGAGGCCAGAGCCGGGGTAGCAGGACCAGATGGACGAGCTGCAAACTGTTTCCAATACACAAAAGTCCTGCCGCTACAGTTCTGGGATCTCGTCCCACCTGGAACCCACGGATGCAGCTGTCCCTGGCCACCAAAGGCAAAGCCTGTCTCGCCCCAGCGGGAAAGCCCCCAGGCCAGGGCAGGGCCTGGCACACAGCAGGGCTCCGATCACGCCGAGAGCACAGCTTTTCTCCACCGGTCACTGCGGCAGTTGCCAACAACCTCTAAGGGGGTGTCCCGCTCTCCGTTAAACTCCTGGGCCCAGTCCCACTGACTTCTAGTGGTGCAGTGCCGGCCTGCGGGTTCCCGCGCACTGTCCCAGGAAGCTGTATCTCTGCCCGGTCCCTGCCCGGTCCCTCCCCAGCCCTGAGCGGTCTCTGTATATTGCAGCTGCGAGTTGTGTTTGGCTCTCGCAATTGCTTCCTCTCCACAGAGTCTGTTGTCTTGAGCAACAGCTTTGCCCCAACTCTGGGCTTGTCCCCGACTGAGTGGATGGGGAGGTGCGTAATTGCTTGGGGGTCAGGTCATGCTGCGCCGACCTGGTGAGCGCATCCTTCCCGCGCTCTGGGCCCTATTGCACTCCATGGGCTCTCCGATCTTTGTGAAAATTTTGTACCTGTTTTCTTGGGCTGGCGTTCCACGTTGTTTCTCTGTAATTCTCAATGCTGTTTTTGGAGTAAGCGGTCCGTGCTCGCAGGTGGCCGCTGGCGTTTTTCCACCTCCTTCCCTGGGAGTGCTGCGGTGGGAGGACTCTATCAGACCGCCATTTTTCTCGATCCCCTATCCAGAAATCTTTCCAAGTGTATAAGGTTTTTCTCTTAATTACTCGTGCCCTAATGCCATGCATCCTAAGTAAATACTGTGCTGAGACTCAAAACAGGTTCCCGATAATTGAGACGATAAGGAAAACTCTAGTAGTAGACACAGGATTCTTTTTAACTTACAGCAGTCCCTAACCTTTTTGGCACCAGGGACCGGTTTCATGGACAACAATTTTTCCACGGACGGGGAGTGGGGGGCGGTGGGGGAGGGGCAGAAGCGGGGGCGGGGACTGGGATGGTGGAGCTCGGGCAGTGATGTGTTTTCCTAATAGGCCACGGACTGTGCTGGGCCGCAGCCCTGGGTTTTGGGGACAGCAATTTTAAAAGAACAGCCTTCTTGGAAGTTGACTTGTACAATGATTTTCAAATGGTGAATTACAATCCTTTGGTATATCATGAAATCAAGTTAGTGAATCATGACTAGCATCTTTTTAAATGAAATACCATAGAAAATATCAGAATGTTTCCCACATATGAAGCGTGTTAACTTAAAAATCACACAATCTATAAATTTGGAAGAGCTTTATTTCTTCTAAATGGTTATAGCCTGCAAGGTGGTCATTCTGTCAGGCTGGGAAGGGGGCAAAGACCAGAGACAGGCACTTAGAAGGAGGAGGGGTTGAGACAGGGATTTATGCTAAATGGGTTGGCCAAGTGTACATATTCAACAAGTTACAGGAGGAGCTATGAATATTCATGAAGTGGTCCTGCCACATGCATTTTGAACATGCATGTAACATATGACCTATGTTCAATTTGGGGTGAAGACTTAACATTTAAATGTATTACAATTAGGTCCTATACATCAAAAGTTCTTTTCAGGACACAAAGGTGCTCAAGTGTGAAGCCTCTGCAAAACTGGCCAGAACCAGTCCCTGGAGGGTGATTTTCTTATCAGGAGAAAGTTACTGAAGTCAGTCTCTTGTCCAATCAAAGCTGTAGTTATGGCTTGTGGAACAGGGGTGTGGGGGTTAGAATCTGGTAGTGAGCTGCAAAATGTTTTAATATTGCTTATCTCAAGACCCAGGCCAGTGCTTGTTTAGCTGCTAGACAAAAAGAAAAACCTTGTGGCAGTTAAAACACAGTTTATTCTTTAAGTGTAGGGGTACATAACTTAACCCTTGTCTGGCATGGCCTTAGGTCCTATTTATAATTTGGTATCTCATTGCCATAAAGAGTCTGTCAGTCTTATGATCTCTATTTTAACATCGATGCTGTTCAGTTGTGTCTAAACTGCAAAAAGGAGGGGGTATAATGATGGGTGTCTGACCTCCCATCCCATCATGGCCAAGAACTCAGTTTTTCAGGTTTCTCTGTGGTCCCCTTGGCCTAGAGGGGGTGTGTTCAGTCAGTTGGGGCCTTAGAATTTTATTTTTAGTTTACAAGGATAAATATTGTTTCTTTAAATTTTTACTTCAGTATGTATGTGGCGTACACTGGATAGGACTGAGAATTACATTTCTTAGTAAGGTAGCAGTCAGAAAAGTTCAAGTGCCCCAGCACTTTACCTACCCAATGCAGAAATCCCCCCTACAGTATCCCCAGCAAAAAGCCATTAGCCTCCATGAGAAAGCTCCTAGGATTAAGATGCATCATCTTCCCAGTGGCAGACAAAAATATATAGAATTGACATTGAAATGGATCGAAAAAATAAGATGGATTGAGGGATGGATAGATGGATAAATATGTGATTAACCAAGTATAGTAAAATGTAACGGTACTGTGCCCCTATGTGAGACAAGTAAAAAGGAAAAAAAAATGTGATGGTAGAATCTAGGTGGTGAGTTCACTGTAAATGGGCTTTCACTATAAAATTCTTTCAACTTTGCTGTATGTTTGAAAATTTTTCCAATAAAATGTTTGGGGGCAGGGGGGAAAGCTATGTATGAAGAACCCTAACAGGTAAGAGCTCTGTAACTTTTCTGAATTGACCCTGTTTTCTTCCTTTCTCCCCTTGTTCCTCTCTCTTCCTCACCCATGTAGAACCTAAAACAGAAATATCTAACTCCTTTTCTAAAAGACAGCATTTCTGACATGAAAAGATAGTTTTGTGCCCTATAACCCACTCAGGGATAAACACTGTCGGTTCTTTCAGCCACTCCTTACATGCCAAATCCCTCCTCTAGATATGGTCATGGATATGGTTATGAGTGTTCCTATTAAATAGCTTTTATACGCTTTCCCATCTACTGGTTATGCTCCTTGAGCAAAAATTTGGAAATAAGAATTCTATATTTGTTCTCTGTCATTTCCATTTGTCAACATTATGCCTTCTCTCCCAATCAGTGGCACTGCATCTTTTAAATTTTTTTTCTATGAAGATAACTTTTAAAGAGCTCTTTTTGGTTGGCCTTACCATTTCCCCCAAGCCTCAGCTCATTTTGGGTAACACTCAGGCAGCCAATTGACTTGTGTGGATTTGTTTATTAAGTCTTCTTTCCAACAAAAGTCAAATACACAAGTCCTCCAAAATTCTGTTTCAAAAGAAAGACTCCAGAGAAATCTTTGTTAATAATATTCTCTCTTGTCTTCTCACTATAATAGTTCATAGTTGTAAAGTCTGGCTTTTATTTTTGCATGCCTAACAACTTGTAAGACTCAAATCCATGGGACAACTTTCTTTACTCTAGACTTATTTAAATTTGCTTTCCTAAAATCTAATATATATCTTCTACCCTCATGAACTCTAACATATCATTACTTCTTGACCCAAGGTCCCATCTGCTCTCTTTTATCTCTGTCCTGATGATTTCAGAGGATGAGTTAAGCCAAATTTATTTTTCTATTTCAGCTCTAGCTCCTCTGAATGTCCTCCAACCAATTATCCTGTCTCTCAGATTTTCCTCACCACTGGGTTCTTCCTTCAGCCTATAAATGTGCTCAAATGTTCTCCTACTGTATTAAAATCCTTCCTTTAACCTTCACCACTTCTTACCTAAATGTTTAGGATAGCTTCCTACCTGGTCTCCCTGCCTCCGGTCTTGGTCCACTTGTCCCTGGAACCATCTATTTTTCACTTTTATTTCAACTAGCGCACATTATCTAAAATGCACTCTAACCACATCATTCTTCTACTTAACACTTTTTAGTGATTCCTTCTGGGCCAATTCCAGATTTCTTAGCATGATAAACAAGGCCTGTTATGACTGATTTCTTCTTTCCTTCTAGCCTCCTTTCCCTGTACTCCCTGCCTTGCACTTCAAAATCCAATAGTTTCAAATGTCTTGTAGCTCTTCTGTGCACTAAGGCCCTGCCATGTTTCCATGCTATTGGTCCTACTGTCCCTGCCTCCTAGAATACTACCCCACACTGGCCCCATCACCACAACCCTTCTTCCTCACTTGGCATACACCATCCAATCTTAAGACTCTCTTCACATTTAGGAAGATTTTTCTGATGCATTCAATTTGGGTTTGGAGGTCTTCATGGTTTCCTCGGTCATTTTTTGGATCCCCAATGCCCAGCACAATGCCTGGCATTCAGTAAGTGTTTGTTGAAATAAACTAAGCTGAACATGTTCTCTCTTCTAGGAGTTCCATCACTTTCACCTCAGAAACTAAATTCTTCCTCACAGTTTAGAGTTTACATAGAAAGTAGTCATTTCCTTTATTATTAATACTTCATGAATTTCCAAGGGATAAAATCAGCAAGGAAAGTAACTGAGATGCACCGCCATTAGCAGAGTGGGACTCCAGCAGTCACTTAGCAGTTGAAGGTCTCCACCACCACTACATCCTGTCTCCGTGCCAGTTCTGTGGTCTGTATGGGGGAAGGTGCCACTGCTTCTTCCATCTGGCTACACACTCTGCGGTGTATTCCCAGAACACAATCATACTTCTGTTCCACTCTCCTTTTGTCCTTACTCAAATGATGCCTCTCCCCTGCTAGAATGAAAACTCCTAGAAAGCAGGGATAAATTCCTATATATCAAAAGCTGCAAACTGGAGTTCCACAGGCTTAAACTGGACCACTTGTATGATTGCTGTGATGAACTTTAACCTACTTCAGCATACACAATATATTATGTATGTGCTAGTTTAAGCTTCAATTCTAGTTGCCCAAACTGAGAATTCTATGGTCCAATGGTGGTCAGGTAGCAATACATCAGAAAGACCACACTCCAGATGCAGCTATCACAAGGATATCTATTATCACCATCTTGATCCACATCACATGTTTGCTAATTAGCATAGTGAATGTCAGAGATGGGATTTTATTTTTGGCTTGCTTAAAAATATGATAAATGTGAGAACAGGGTGGCTGCCAAAGATGCCTGATGCCTCAGCCTGAGGAGCGGTCAGTGACTCGATGGAGTGAGCAAGGGATCACTTACACCTGAGACAGACTACAGAACAGCACATGCCAGAGGTGGAAGTCCAAGTCAAACTCAGAAGGACAGACTCACTGAGCAACCAAGAGTGTCAGTTGTACCTGACACGTTCTTAGAAGCAGCAAGTACCTGTGGTGGATTTCCAGGCTGAACTGACACAGGCATTCTTAGCTGAGACACCAAGAGGTGGTTAAAGCAGTATTGGAACAATGAGGAAGCTGATTCCAAGCACAAATCAGGCTCCATCTACTGTTTGAAGCTTCTGCCCAGCTTGCACTGTTTCTAGGAGAACATGCATCATACCTTTATCTATAGTCTTCCCTTAGGTCTTAAAGATCACAAAATTTTAACTGTGGACATCAGATTTGGTAGAACAACAATCATGACTGTGGGCAAGAGTAGCAAGATACTGCAGCACATTGACTATAGAATAAGATGTATCCTGCAAGATGGCTGAGTCTTCATTGGCACCTTTAAGGCTTTTAACAAGCATATGAATTTGATGCTCTGTGATTGTGATGATTTCAGGAAGATCAAGCCAAAGAATGTGAAGCAGCCAGAGTGTGAAGAAAAGTGGGTTTGGGGTCTGGTGTTGCTGCGTGGAGAGAACTTGGTATCGATGACTGTGGAGGGGCTGCCCCCCAAAGATACTGGCATTGCTTGGGTACCACTTGCTGGAGCTGCAGGAGGCCCTGGAGTTGGTAGGGCAGCTGGCAGAGGAGTACCAGCTTGTGTACCAATTCTGCAGGCTCCTGCTAGATTGACAGGCCCTGTCCGAGGAGTTGGGGAACCATCCCAGCAGGTAATGACTCCACAGAGAAGAGACACTCTAGAAGCTCCTGCTGTCAACATTGCTGGAGCTCCAGGGCAGTACCCACCAGGATGGGGGGACCCCACCCACACCTGTAGACAGAGCAACCCCACTTCCAGGCATTATGGCTCCCATGGGTCCACCAATTGGGCTTCCCCCTGCTCAAGGGATACCAATAGGTATGCCCCCTCCAGGAATGAGACTCCCCCCACCAGGAATTAGAGGTCCACCTTCCCCAGGAATGCATCCTCCAAGACCCTAGGATGCTGTTGATCCATCTTAGTCACTTTTTTCCCTGCAATGCATCTTGTGAAATTGTGTAGAGTGTTTGTGAGCTTTTTGTCTCCTTTCTGCATTAATAATAGCCAATAATAAATGTGTGGAGCAATTTTAGAAAGTTTAAAAATGTTAAAAATGAAATCTAATTTATGAAATTAGCAAAATTTAAAATACGTGGATTGACTAAAACATTTTAGAGATTCTTGCCACCCTTGCATGAACACAGTAAAGGAATCTGTGAAGCCTGCAACTTGACTCCTCAGTTTTCTTATGTCTTTGATTAGAATTCTATAGGGTTATAGAATTTAGCTTCAGGAATGGTGCTGCATCTACCTTAAGTGAACCTTTCTTGCAAGGAGATCGTGAGAGCACCTGAAAGGGCAGAGAACTGGAGTTTCACCAAATACATCAACAGAGCAAGTTGTATTAACTGTTCTGTATAATAAATGTCTTCATGTGCACCGGAATTTGGCCTAAGATTGATTTTCATTAAAATCTCCTATGCAGATGATGGAGAAGTAATTAACCTTCATCCACCTTGAAATCTTTTTGTGGCTATGACTATCTATGGAAAAGAACAAGAGTTATACATGATGAAATTAGCCTTTGTCAGTTAGCAAGAGTGATAGATATAGTCTCTTTGGCTCTTAAAATGTTTTTAAAACTAAAAAAAATTTTTTTTAAAATTTTTTTTATTCCTCTCCATTTCCACAGGTATTAAAAAAAATTTTTTAATGGTAACATTTCACACACACAAAAAAAGGTTTCTGGCTTATTGTGGAATCTGACAACCCTGGTTTCACATTCCTACATGGCAACCATGAACTAGAGCAGAGTGGCAGCTGCCCTTTTTTAAGTTGAGCGTGCCCTCTCCAATTTGCACCGTACTCTTGCTAACACTTATTTGGGTTACCTACCTGAACACTAGAGGCATTAAAGCTTAGCACACAGGTATGGCATTTTGTATTTCTAAAGCGCTGCCTACCTCAGTTCTCTGCATACAGATGTCAATGTCGTTAAACAAAAGATCAAAAGAACCAGTCCAGAATGTGTTTTACTAAAGAATTTAACATACACTTGATTGTGATTATGATCATATTTCTGATCCTAACATTTTTACTTTTAAGTAATTCTAAGAATACATGCTTGAAAGTTGTGAAAGTATCATTTTATAGTATTTTTTCTCCTATGAGGTGAGAAAACATTTGGAGAATCCAAACATTATTTTGAGAATTTTAATGCTCAACAATAAGAATCCAATTTGTGTCTATTTAATTGGTATTCTAAAATTAGTCCAGGAACTGGACTCTTTTAGCTTTCATGATGAGCCTTTAATTCACTGTGTCAAGTCTTCATTTAGTCATCAAGGCATTTCTTAAGCTAACATTACTATATGCTGGCTAAAGTGAAAACAGCTCCTAAGCAACAGCAAAGGGATTCCCAAATTTATATACACACATGAATACAGGCATACCTCGTTTGATCGCAGTTCACTTTATTGTGCTTCACAGATGTGTTTTTTACAAACTGAAGGTTTGTGGCAACCCTGTATTCACCAAGTCTATCGGTACCATTTTTCTAACAGCACACGCTCACTTCAAGTCTCTGTGTCACATTTTGGTAATTCTCACAATATTTCACACTTTATTATTATTATTATATCTGTATGGTGATCTGTGATCAGTGATCTTTGATGTTACTATTGAAATTGTTTTAGGGTACCACAAGCAATGCTCACATAAGACTGCAAACTTAATAAATGAATGTTGTGTGCATTCTGACTGCTGCACCAGTCAGCCATTTCCCCATCTCTCTCCCTCTCCTTAGGCCTTCTTATTGCCTGAGGCACAACAATATTGAAATATTAGGCCAATTAATAACCCTACAATGGCCTCTAAGTATTCAAGTGAAAGGAAAAGTCACATGTCTCTCACTTTAAATCATAAAGCTAGAAATGATTAAGCTTGATAAGGAAGGCATGTTGAAAGCCAAGATAGGCTGATAGCCTCTTGTGCCAAACAGTTAGCCAAGTTGTGAGTGCAAAGGAAAAGTTCTTGAAAAAAATTAAAAGTGCTACTCCAGTGAACACACGAATGATAAGAAAGCAAAACAGCCTTATTGCTGATATGAAGAAAGTTTGAGTGGTCTGGATAGAAGATTAAACCAACATTCCTTTGAGCCAAAACCTAATCCAGAGCAAGACCCTAACTCTCTTCAATTTTGTGAAGCCTGAGAGAGATGGGGAAGCTACAGAAGAAAAGTGTGAAGCTAGCAGAATTTTGGTTCATGCGATATAAGGAAAGAAACCATCTCCATAACATGAAAGTACAAGGTAAAGCAGCAATTGCTGATGGAGAAGCTGAAGCAAGTTATCCAGAAGATCTAGCTAAGATCAATGATAAAGGTGCCTACACTAAACAACAGATCTTATATTGGAAAAAGATGCCATCTAGGACTTTCATAGCTAGAGAGGAGAAGTCAATGCCTGGTGTCAAAGCTTCAAAAGACAGGCTGACTCTCTTGTTAGGGGCTAATGCAGCTGGTAACTTTAAGTTGAAGCCAATGCTCATTTACCATTTTGAAAATCCTGGAGCCCTTCAGAATCATGCTACATCTAGTCTGCTATGCTCTATAAATAGAACAACAAAGCCTGGGTGACAGCACATCTGTTTACAACATGGTTTACTGAATAGTTTAAGCCTGCTGTTGAGACCTACTGCTCAGAAAAAAAAGATTCCTTTCAAAAGATTATTGCTCATTGATAATGCACTTGGTCACCCAAGAGCTCTGATGGAGATGTAGGGGATAAATGCTGTTTTCATGCCTGCTGACACATATCCATTCTGCAGCCTATGATCCAGGAGCACTTTTGACTTTCAAATTTTATATTTAAGAAATACATTTTGTAAGGCTATAGCTGCCATAGACAGTGATTCCTCTGATGGATCTGGATGAAGTAAATTGAAAACCTCTGGAAAGGAGTCACCATTCTAGATGCCATTAAGAATATTTGATTCATGCAAGGATGTCAAAATGTAGCATTAACAGAAGTTTGGAAAAAATTGATTCCAACCCTCATGGATAACTTTGAGGGGTTCAAGACTTCAGTGGAGGAAGTCCCTGTAGATGTGGTGGAAATAGCAAGAGAACTAGCATTAGAAGTGGATCCTGAAGATGTGACTGGATTGCTGCAATCTCATGGTAAAACTTGAATGGATGAGGAGTTGCTTCTTATGGCTGAGCAAAGAAAGTGGTTTCTTGAGATGGAATCTAATCCTGATGAAAATCCTGTAAACAGTGTTGAAGTGACAACAAAGGATTTAGAATATTCCATAAACTTAGTTGATAAAGCAGCAGCAGGGTTTTAGAGGACTGACTCCAATTTTGAAAAAAGTTCTACTGTGAGTAAAGTGCTATCAAACAGCATCTCATGCTATGGAGAAATCTTTCATGAAAGGAAGAGTCAACTGATGTGGTAAACTTCGTTGTTGTCTTATTTTAAGAAATTGCCACATACACCCCAACCTTCAGCAACCACCACACCATCCTAATCAGTCAGCAGCCATCAACCTTAAGGCAGGATCCTCCACCAGCAAAAAGATTACAACTCGCTGAAGGCTCAAATGATCATTAGCATTTTTAGCAATAAAGTATTTTTAATTAAGTATGTACTTTTTTATATATAATACTATTACACATTTAATAGACTGCAGAATAATGTAAAAATAGCTTTTATATGCACTGGGAAAGCAAAAAATTTGTGTGACTCACTTTATTGTGATGGTTTGAAACCAAACCTGCAATATCTCCAAGGTATGCCTGTATATATTTTAAAATCATAATTTTGAACAATTTTCCTAAGACTACCATGTGGACTATACAATACCATATGTAATTCTATCACTGCTACAGATAAAATGTGGGGTTTTATGAAAATATTGTGTTATAAGATTCTGTGTGATTCCAGTGACTTGAGTACTCTTTACCTACTTGTCTACACAGATGGATTCTATAGGAGTAAATTAAAGCAATCTGCCAAATTTTATTTGGAGATACATATACATTCATAACTATTATGCATTTGGGTTCTAATTTTTCATCCTATAAATTAATATTATTCTAAAAATATCTTTGAATCAGATTTGACTGTTCTCATATGAATTTTTCCTATAAAAATGTCTTATTAAAAACTAGGACAAATCAATCAGGCAGTTTTTCAATCTGTTTTTTCAATGAGTACAGAAAGAAGTAATTTGGGAAGCATAAAACTTAAGGGCAAGTTCAAAAAAAAAACAAACCAAAAGCAGCTTGATTCCTAAAACAGCAAAATAAATTCTTGCAATAACATGTTGTTGACACCAGGTGTCGCAGTCGACCGGATGTAAAGCTCAGGGCTCCCCACCTAGCAAGGCCAGTTAACAGCACCCTTATTGATACAGCAGAAGGTGTCGCACAACAGCAAACCTCTGGTTATTTTAAAAGATCTTGTGAAATCCTAAAAAAGTTTTGACAACAAAATTATTTTAATTTGAAAAACAAAACCTTCTCAGCCTTGTCAGTACTAACTCTGATATCTCTTCCAAATACATCTCCTCTTCTTCATATTTTCTCACCAGTTTGTTCTTGGATCATGGGCTAATGCAGCATAGCTGAGTGGTTGAGGACATGGACTCTTAAATCCCTGCTCTGAAATCTATTACCTGTGTGGCCACAGGCAAAATTATTAGACCAGTACCGGCTATATAATTTGTGATGCCCAGTGCAAAATGAAAATGAGGGCCCTTCATTTAACAATTAAGAATTTCAAGACAGCAACAGCACAGTGTTAAAGCAAGTGCCAGGCCCTGTCCAATTGAACAGGTCACATGCCCAAGAACCTGGCTCTGAAGTAACTTCTCCAAGCCTTCTCCATTTTCCTCGAGGTAAAATAAAGATCATGATAGCTCCTGCCTCGTGGACCTGTGAAGATTAAGCAGAATGATGCACATAAAACATTTATTGCAGTGCTGGGCACATAGCGAGCTCTCAGTAAGTGGGAGCTGTTGTTTTTATGTCCTTCATTAGGCTTCTATGCCTCTCTTCTCCCATGCCGATCCATTTTACATCCTATTGCCAGAGCAATCTTCTTTAGCACAGTTCTGATTATGCCCCTGACCTGTTTCTACAAAAAACAAATTCTCATTGCCTACAGAACAAAAATCCAAATCTAACACAAATCTAGTTTTCCAGCTTAATGTCCCATCACCTCTCTGGCTCCCTGATCTCTCTCTGAGCTCAGTCTTATACTCCTGTGTCTTTGCTTACCCTGTTCCTTCTGCTGGAAATGCCCTCTCCCCAGGGATGTAGGGAATATACAGGAATCTAAGCCACAGACCTCCCTTAGAATTGCTTACAATCTAGAGTGGGAAACAGAGCATTACACAAGATGTTTAGCAACAATGCAAAGTAGGATTGGTCAAGGGAAAAAGTGTCATAGAAGTTCAGAAAGGCAAAAGTCATGACTAAAATGGCACTTTTTTAAAAAAGCATTTTTTTCATAATTTTTAAATGGTTAACTATATTATACATAGATCATAAGTTATATTTTTTAAAACCCATAGTTCCATGGATTCTTTTTCAAAAATAAAATTCATACTTTTAAGTTATTAGATGCTAAACTTAAAAGAGGGGGCAATGTGTTCTTTTTTTAGAGCAGTTTTAGGTTCACAGCAAAATGGAGCAAAAAGTACATAGAGTTCCTTATACGCTCTACATACCCCCCCATATACAACCACCCCCACTATTGACATTCTGCACCACAGTGGTACATTTATTACAATTAATGAACCTGCATTGACACAACATTGTTGCCTAAAGTCCATAGCTTAATTACCATTCACTCTTGGTGTTGTACATTCCATAGGTTCTGACAAATGTACAATGACATGTGTGCACTATTGTAGTATCATACAAAATAGATTCACCACCCCAAGAATCCCTGTGCTCTGCCTATTCATCCCTCCTTCCCCACAACCCCTGGAAACCACTGATCATCTTACTGTCTCCATAGTTTTACTTTTTCCAGAATGTCATATAACATTTTAAAGTTTAAAGAGAAATCATCTAATTATTCTGCCCTGTAATTAAATATGAATTACATTTTAAAATGTTTTATTTTATTTTAAAAACATTGCACCCTGAAAAGACATGGAGGAAACTTAAATGATGCATAGTACCAAGTTTAAAAAGTCAATTCGAAAAATCTACATGCTATATTTTAAAATGTACTTAAAATTTAATGGAGGCTTTTATCAACCACTATTATGCTGAGGACTTTTCTACAGGACAATTTGCCCCCCTATACTAATTGCCAGAATTGGCAGAGATGGTATATTCCTAAAGGCTCTCTTTGAATTCTAGAGACAAGCAGTATGGTTTAAAACATCTAATTTTTTTAAATTGAGGAATTCAGTTTACATTTTTAAAAAAGTCTGCTGCGGGGAACTGCTGAATTTTTGAAAAGCCCTTTTTATAATCACTATCTTTTCACACGCTCACCTCCTGGACCTGACGGTACAGGCAGCCCCTATCTCATTATCTTTCTCCTTTGGTAGAATTGCTACCACGAGCATTCCATGGTTTACTTTTCATGTTCTCTAAACAACACAACAGAAACACTCTATATCCATTATCATGTTTCTCAGATTCATTTATTACCATGGGCTGTGAAAGACTGGCATGATTTAAGCACCTGAGAGGGAAGGGAAAAGATTTAGGTATTAAGGGAAAGAAATAAAGAACGATCAAAAGCTGGAATGAACCCAATGATCAAGTTCGTTCTCGGAGTGTTGTGAGTGTATTTTATTCTGAAAATGTAAGATACTTTATGTCAAGAGGTTAGAAATCTTCATCACACATACACCAATTATTTAATAAACACATACAAAGTATGGCTTGGCATTATTCTGTAACATTTTCCTAATATTCTAACCATAACCTCTGCACTCATACAATTTGGGAGGTCCTCTTTAGAAAGCATTCCTACTCACAAATGCAAAATTAGGTGAACCTGCAAGTGAAGGGCTTTGTGTTAAACTCACCTGTTTCTAACCATTGAGAGACTGAAGTAAAAAACAACCTTCAAGCAGCCTGACGCTTCACCACTCTCAGGTGTCCAAGACTGCGTCTTGGCCCCTGATCTAAACTTCTCCATAGAAAACTCGTTAGTCTTGGTTGAATTGCCATCAGAGCAAAAGGCAAAATTAAATCTGTTCTTTTTAAACAAGATTCTTTCAAGTTCTGCTTGCCACGTATTTCTATCTACAATTTACGTACCTTTATTTTGTTTACTGCCTTATTCTAGGCAGTTTTTCTAACATTCTTTTTCATCCACTAACCATAACATGAAATTTATATATTATTGAAAGATACATATAAATAAAGTATCACTTTCTACACCCCTCACTCTTCCCCAGCAATTTATAAAATGATTAATGTTCTCACAGAACAGTGTGTTTGTTCATTCAACAGGCTTTTATGTGCAATACTGTGCAAGGTACTCAGGACACTAAGATGCCTCAGAAATAATTTCTGCCCACAAGGAACTCATATTCCAGGTGGGAGAGAACTGGCAAATGAATGACTGCAACAGTCCCCCGATGGGCTGTAATAAAACTATATACAACGTGCCATCAGAATCTACCTTCAAGAACAACTAGTAGCAACGGACAAGAGAAACCTTAGGGGGTGAATAGAATGCAGCAGGTAGACAAGGAAGGAAAGGGCTGTTAAGCCAGGGGCTCTAACCAAGGGATCCATAGTTCCAATGCAGGGGTTTGAAGAATTTGGATGGGAAAGTAATTTCATCTTTATTTTCACTAACCTCCAGTCTGAAATTTAGCATTTCTTTCCATTATAAATTCAGGCCACAAACTGGAGTAGTATGAGCAACACTTGTAACTTGTCACCAGTGGAAACACAGACAGATACAACTCAGTTGATTCAGATCCTTGAAATATTTACACTCATCACTATTTTGAAATTATAGTAGTTATTAGGCCCACTGTGAGACTGTATTATTTTGTGTATTAATAATTCTTTAATTATTAATTAATAAATATTAATAATAACACAAACTTGTTTTCCTAATATTTTGATAAATGTATATTAATATAATGGGCTTTCTTTGTAATAATATGTATGTGGATGCATTTGAATACATTATTCTAAGACAGGCTCCAAAGGCTTCACTAGACTAGGGGATCCATTGCAAAAAAAAAAAAAGAATAAACAAATAAGGTCAGGAACCCCTGCTCTAGGCAGAAGGAACAGAATACGTAAAGACACAACAGTGTAAAAGATGAGGACTTGTTCAGAATTGAATCCCCAGTGCTGTCTTTTCTTTCTCCTGACTCTAGATTCTGTCCACTTCTGTACTCTTCCCCTCTTCCTGCCACTCTCCTAGTTTGGGACACCTGTCAGCCTGTCCTTCCTCCAATCCATTTTCCACACTTTCCTCCGAATGCTCTAAGTAAAATGCCAAGATGCTTGTGCCACCGCTACTCAGGCTGAAGGCTGTAAGGAGAGCGGACCGGCTTAGCCTTCATCTTGCCTCTCCCTCCAGTCCTGAGTTCCCCCTATTGAGCCCTTGGGATCCCTGCAATGCGACTGGGAAGCTCCTGGCCTGAAAGAGCGAGTGTGGCATTCAACGTCCTCCGCAGGGTGTTCTATCCCTCTCCGTCTTCATCTCCTACCCTCTGCCCCCTGAGCTCCGTGTCTACAGCCACACTGAACCACTTGTCACTCTTGGAAAAGGTCATGCCCTCCTTTGCCTCCAACAGACAAAATATTTTTTCCTGTGCCTGGGATACTACCTCTCACCATTCATTTTTCCTGATTAACTCCTACTTATCTGTTAGGTGTCACTTTAGAGTCTTTTCCTGTGGGAAGACCTCTCTACTCCCCCCAAGAATGGCCTGAGTATATCCGCCATGTGCTGCCTTGACAGTATTCACCTTCATTTGGTAATAGACTTTTACTGATCTGTGTTCCACAAAATACTGTGCTCTCTTCTCTGGTCTGCATTCAGACTTTACTCACTGTCCCTAATTCCCCACATAGTGCCCGACACATAGCGGGCATTCCGTGGCTGTATACTGGTGAGAAGAACAAAGCCAGAATTGTTGTCTGGGCTTCTATCAAGAAAAGGATTGGAAACCAAGGTAAGGAATTTGAACTTCATCCTCTAGACCTCTAGGTTTTACAAACTATTAGTTATGATCTGTTACTGGATTGTGAGATCAATTTGGTAGTTTGCAATAATTTCTTGCATGAATAGAATTTTATAGAACAGCATAGAATAGAATAAAATAAAATGGAAAATATCAGAGTACATCATAAATAGCAAGGGTAAGTTTGCTTCATAAAACTTTAACTTTAGTTGTGCATATTATGCATACACATGCATATCCTGAATAAGTATGTGTGTATTGAGTCCTGATGTAGAATTTATTTCTTCCAGTGGGTCATGTTAAAAAGGTTCTAAAGTGCTGCTGTAACCACAGGGGAGCCATTGAAGGGTCTCAATTAAGGATGTGATATGTTCAGACGTGTGGTTTTGGAAGTTTCCTCAGACCATAGTGTGAAGGGTATTTTGACCAGCAATGTCTTTGGAGGCAATGGGAGCAGCTGAAAAGCTACTATAGCCAGCTGAGAAATGATGAGAAAGGTAATGGTGATGGGATGGAAAGGAGAAATATTCAAGAGGCATAATCAGTGGACCTTACTGACTGATTAACCCAATCAGTTAGTGATTAACCCAACCCGGGGGAGTGGGTTTATAGGAGGGACCCAGGTTTTTAGTGTTCATGCCATTAACCAAGACCAAGATACACAAAAAGGAGCTTACCCACTGACAACACCAAATGCCTGTGAGAATGTGGAGCAAAAGGAAGTCTCACTCACTGCTGGTGGTAATGCAAAATGGTACAGCCACTTTGAAGAACAGTTTGGCAGTTTCTTACAAAAACTAAACACAATCTTCCCATGTGATCCAGCAATCATGCTCCTTGGTATTTATGCAAAGGAGTTGAAAACTTGTCTCCACATGGATATTTGTAGCAGCTTCATTCATAAATGCCAAAACTGGAAGCAACCAAGACATCTTTCATCAGGTGAATGGATAAATAAACTGGGATACATCCAGACAATGAAATATCATTCAGCACTAAAAAGAAATGAGCCATCAAGTCATGAAAAGACATTTACAGAAACTAAAATGCATGTTACTTAGTGAAAAAAGCCAGCCTGAAAAGTCTACATACTGTATGATGTATATGACATTCTGGAGAAGGCAAAACTGTAAAGATCAGTGGTTGCCAGGGCTTGGGAGGAGAAAGGGATGAGCACAGTCAGAGCACAGAGGATACTTAGGGCAGTGAAACTACTCTGTATGACACTAGAATGGTGAATATATGTCATTATAAATTTGTCTAAACCTATGGATTGTACAACACCAGGAATGAACCCCAATGTGAACTATGGATACTGGGTGATAATGATGTATAAATGTAGCTTCGTCGATTATAACAAATATACCACTCTGGTGGGCAATGCTAATGGGGGAGTTTATGCATATGTGGGGTCAGAGGACATGGGAAAATCTCTGTACTTTCTGTTCAAATTTGCTGTGAACCTAAAACTGTCCTAAAAAACAAAGTCTATTAAAAAGGGGGGGGGATGAGATTACCCATAAAGAATTCTTATGGAATTTTATGGTAACATCTAAAGAGATCTAGAGTTTGAGAAAGAAATCTAGACTAGAGGCATTTTCATAAGGAGCCACTTATCACTTGCGTTAGTCTGGGTCCTCCCAGAAGCAGAAGCCAAGATGGGATTAAACTTGGCAAAGATGTTATCAGGAGAAATCCCTGTGATAGAAAATGGGAGGGAGACAGAAGGGACTGGAAGAGCCAACGGTCAGAGGAGTGAAGGAGAAGGTAAAGGACGAGTGGCTGGAAGCCAGTGCAGCCTAAGGAAGGCGCAGCAAGAAATTTGGAGTCCTCAAGCCAAAGTCTCTGCCACGCTCAGTCACTGGCTGGGAACTGCTTGTGGGAAACAAGAATTTCAGAGTGCAGCTGTTGGGACGTTGGTCAATTACTCTCACTCATGGTCTGTGAGATGTATTCTCCTGGCCACCATCACACTTTAATTAACAAATACTCACTGTCTTTTAATACATATACATCAGTGTAAATAAAATCCAGTATTATAAACTGCTCTTTGCACTCAAGAAGATCTGGTCTTTGCATCTCGTGGCCACAGTTTCAGACCATTTCTCTTCCCTTCTAGATTTCTCTGTAGTTCCTGACACTCATATACTAGCTATTTAGGAATTAACAGATAAACCCTTTCATCCTGAATTGCTCCTGCATTGCTTTTTTGCCTACATATCTTAATCTGACGGTTCATTCAGAAAGCAGGATGTTGTTTTATGAACTCTTTCTTCCTCTACTCCTCTTGGGCAACTTTATTTGGCCACTACTCCTTGCCCATTTATTCCTAGACTAAGTCAAATTTCTATCTTGTCTTTTTACATTTGGGCATGATCTTCTCAACTGGGTATGGAGTGGTGGTGGCAGGATGCAAGGTTAAGGAGAAGCACAGCAAAACATTATGAAGCCTAGCCCTACCATCAATTAGCTGTGTAATCTTGGACAAATGATTTAACCTTTCTTTTTTTTTTTTTTTCTTTTGAGGCAGAGTCTCACTCTGTCACCCGGCTAGAGTGCAGTGGTGTCATCCTAGCTTACTGCAACCTCTAACTCCTGGGCTGGAGCAATCCTCCTGCCTCAGCCTCCTGAGTAGCTGGGACTACAGGTGCGCCACCTCGCCCGGCTAATTTTTTCTATTTTTGGTACAGATGGGGTCTTGCTCTTGCTCAGGCTGGTCTCAAAACTCCTGACCTCAAGCGATCCTCCCACCTAAGCCTCCCAGAGTGTTAGGATTACAGGCGTGAGCCATTGCGCCCGCCCGATTTAACCTTTCTAAGCTTCATTCTTCTCACCTATAAAATAGGGATAACAATAGTTGCTACCACTTGGGTTATTATAATAATAAATTATATATGTCTTATATATAACATACATAAACATGCTATTTGTTTATACATGTGCCATATGTTATATTTATATTTATATTTATATTTATATTATACATATATAACACAGTGCCTGTTGTATGGTAAGCACTCAAAAATTAATAATAATAATTAATAATAATATCATTATTTTTACCTCCCTGCTATTAGACTTCCTTACCTGTTTTCATGTTGATTAATTAATTAATTAAAGCTTTCCTAAAGTATTTCCTATTTACCAAACCTCACATATAATAACTACCATTTTTTGGCACTCACTTTGGGCACTTTTATAGTCTACGTAATTTGACCACAGATGGCAGAAAACTTAACCAAAGTAACCAAAACTTAACCAAAATAGAGATGTATTTTTTTTCACATTACAAGAAGTCTAGGGCTTGGGTAGTGGCTCCATGATGCCATCATTGTTCCAGGATGTTTTTATCTTCCTGCCTCACAATCCTCTAGGCATAACATATGTGTGTCAGGAGGGAAAAAGAAAAGAAGACAGAAAGGATGGAGGCCAAGGACTTTTTCCTCTCAAAGTTTACTATTTCATTTAAGAAGGCAACCCTCCCCCCACGCCCCCCATCCAGGCACATCCACCCACATCTCACTGGTCAAAATTGTGTCAAATGACTACCTCTATCTGGAAAACAGACTGGGAAATAAAGTATTTTCAGCTGGATACGTTTCTCACCTGAAATAGAATCAGGGTAATGTTTTCGAGATAAGGAACCGGCAGGCCTTACTAAATAAAGAGTCATAAGCCCTGAAACAAGGTCTCTGATAAAACAGGAGATGGAGAAACCAGCCAAAACCAGTTGGAGCCCAGATGGTGACAAAACAAAAACAAAAACAAAAACAAAACGACCTCAGGTTACCCTCACTGCTCATTATAATGCTAGTTATAATGCATTAGCATGCTAAAAGAACCTCCCACTAGCCCTTGACAGTTTACAAACCCCATAGCAACTCCTGGAAATTGCCCTATATGGTTTAAATGGGAGGGGGACCTCCACTGAACAACCCCCACGTGGTTCTGTGACCCCAGTTTGTGTTAGGGTGTATGACTTTGGGGATCACTGTTGGCCATTGCTCCCCCAGATGTTCTGGGGCTCTCGACTTTTGGTATGGGAGCCCTCACTGATGCTTTTTTTGCCTTCTATTGAATTCAGACTATAGTTGCTCCTCTGGGCCTCATTGCTGTATGTGCTCTGAAGATCCTGATTTGGTCACCTTGTTTTCACTTCTTCTTCAATACTTTGCTTGTTAAAACACCTTATTTTTTGTCATGTCCCCTTTGCCGGTGGACGCAGTAACCATTCCTCTGCTCACATACATCTCATAATTTGTCGTGCCCTGTTAGCTATACCTGCTCCCTCTCTGCAGGAGTTAGCAACAATCACATTATTCACTTTCTTAGAGGAAAGGGGGAGGTGGGAATATGAGAGACAACTGTTTTTTTTGCTAGGCTTAGGAGGACCCCTGTGTCAAGTCGATGTCCTGGTCAGATATGGGGGTGTCCATACGTATTCCAAAGGATTCACCGCTAGGGTGCCTCCTCAACAACTGGGATAAATTTAAGCTAGAAGATCTAAAGAGAAAAGAAGCTTATTTTCTATTGCAATATTGCCTGGGCCCAGTACAAACTGGGAGACCAGGAAATGTGGCCCGAGAATGGTTCTTTGAACTATCACACAATTTTGCAATTGGTCTTATCTGTAAAAGAGAGGGAAAATGGGGAGAAGTTCCCATGTACAGGCTTTTATGGCCCTCTACCAAGGTCTACATTTAAGAAATAATTGTAGAATGTGTCTGGCTCACATTATTCCCAGGCACCCAGAAACTGCTCAGGCCATCATAGATGATCCTTTCCTGGCTGCTCCCCCTAGATGGCCTACGCAGTCCCCTCGACCCCAGCCTTCTCAGTCTCCTGACTCTGAGGGTGGTTCTGCCAGTTCTTCAACACAGGACTCCACTCCAGGGTCATCAGACGGCCTCGTCCTTATACAACAAGTCCCAATCTACATCCTCTGTTGTCTGAAGAAGTAAGCCCTACTAGTCTCACCAGAAGTAGGGCCCCATATCAACCTCTAAAATCAAACCTGTGTCCACTGTGGGAAGTGACTGACAGAGATGGGATGAGAAAAGCACCATGCCATTTTCTATGTCTGATTTGGCTTTACGTAAAGAAAAATTTGGCTGGTTTTCAGAGGATCCAGGGAGGTTTATTGAGGAATTTGTTAAGCTGACCCTATCTTTTGACTTGACTTGGCATGACTTACAAATATTATTGTCCACCTGCCGTACAGTAGAAGAGAAACAAAGAATTCTAGGCACTGCTGTGAACACTCAGATGGGGTGGCCACTCGAAATCAGGGTCATGCTGTTTATCATGTGGGGGGAGATGCCGTTCCAGATCTGGACCCTCAGTGGAATTACCAGAGCGACTCCCCAGATCTCAAGCACAGAAACCACATGGTAACTTGTTTGATAGAAGGCCTGAAACACATGTGTGATTAAGCCAGTTAATTATGACAAAGTTAGGGAAGTGACTCAAGGGAGGGATGAAAATCCCGCTCTGTTTCAGGGCGGCTTGGTTGAGGCCCTCGGGAAATGTGCTAGTACAGACCCAAACTCCCCAGAGGGATATGCTCTTCTGGGTATGCATTTTATTTCCTAATATGCCCCTGACATCAGAAGAAAGGCACATAAGGCAGCTATGGGACCTCAAACCCCCATAAATCAACTCTTAGACATGGCCTTTGGAGTTTACAATAATATGAACAGGACAGAAGAGGTGGGGAAAACCGAAAGAAATGCCCAAAAGGCAAAATTGTTAGTTGGCAGCTGCTTTAAGCTCCCTGCTACCTCTGAGTTACCCCTCTCAGAGAAATGTTGCCAGGTCAGTGGCATCTGGGATACCCAGACGAGAGCCCCCAACTCACTGGTCTTTGAGCCTGAGTCAGTGTGCCTTCTGCAAGCAGGAGGACCATTGGAAGATAGATTGCCCCAAGCTCCAAAAGGAGCTTGAAGGGAGCCTGGGCCACCCAAACCCTTGATGGCCAGGAGGACTGACGGGGCCCGAGGCCCCCCACGGCTCCTGCTGGACACTTTATCATCACCACAGAAGAGCCTCGGGTAACCCTTGATGTGGCAGGTAAGAATATTGAGTTCTTACTGGATACGGGAGCCGCTTTCTCTGTACTGACCTGTTTTTCAGGGCCACTGTCCTCCTGTTCCTGTACAGTAACGGAGATTGATGGTCAGCCACAGATTAGGTGATTTGCTTCCCCTCTTGGTTGCACCACGGGGAACCATATATTTTCCCATAGCTTCTTACTTATGCCTGAGTGTCCTATTCCTTTACTGTGAAAAGACTACTTATTGTCCCAATTACAGGCCATAGTTCAATTTGGAGAACCTCATGAAAGAGTAACAGGCCAGGGAGGGATACTACTTCTAGCTCTAAGTACCTGCCTTAGCACAGATAAAGACCTCCCTCCCACCACATATTGCTTCTCAAGTAGACCCCTGTGTTTGGGATATAGAAATTCCTGGTAGAGCTGTTAATATACCCCCACTCCAGGTTACTTTAAAACCTAATCTTAGTTACCCATGGAAGAAACAATATCCTTTGAGATCTGAGGCCCAGCATGGTGTCAAACCCCTGACAACAAAATTTTTGAAATATGGGTTGTTGCAGCCATCAATCCCCACATAACACCCCCAGCCCCCTGTAAAGAAACTGAATGGGGAATATAATATTTGTCTGGGACCTGAAGGCAGTCAATGAGGCAGTGGTACCAGTTCACCCAATAGTCCCCAACCCTTATACCATACTGACCCAAGTCCCTGAGGATGCCAGTTGGTTCACAGTATTAGACCTAAAGGATGCTTTCTTTTTTATACCCCTACACCCAGTTCCCAATGTATCTTTGCTTTTGAATAGACTGACCTAGACACACCTATTATGTCCCAACTTACCTGGATTATTTTACCCCAAAGCTTTAGGAATGCATTGGCAAAGGAGTTAAGGGAATTGTGGCTACCCAAAGGGTCCTTTCTACAATAGGTGGATGGCTTGTTAATATCTAGCCTGACTAGAGAAGATTCTGACAAAAACACCATCTAGATCCTAAACTTCTTGGGAGAGCGAGGGTATCGAGTATCCCCCCATAAGGCACAGATCTCTGTTCAAAAGGTTAGATATTTGGGACACATGCTCACCCCAGGAATAACAACCTTGGCACAGGAACAAAAAGAGGCCATCCTGGCATTCCAGGCTCCTCAGACTAAAAAGCAGCTAAGAATCTTTTTAGGAGTAGCAGGATTCTGTCTATGGCCCTACTATGCTGACCATGCCCAATCTCATCTGATCTTGATCTAGGAATAGCAGGATTCTGTCAAATCTGTATTCCCTGTTTTGGGGTCCACTTAGCTGCATCATCTTGAAGAAAAGGAGAAATGAATATTGGGTGGACAACTAGCCATGTCTGCTACATGACCTCATTTAATTCTACTTTTAAAAATGACACTCTGTCCAAGATCTGGTACTATAGGCTTGAATCTAGCATTCCATAATTTAGGTAATGGGTGCATCATAGCCGATGTCAATTTAGTAGGAGAATATAAATTATACAAGCTTTTGAATTGAATTGATTGATTCACTCAGGACTTCTAGATAATAAACATAGTAACTAATAGGCTAGATTATCCCATGTATAAATTACCCATGACTAGTAAGTTAAGCAGCATTTGAAATTGGCTACTTAAACACTTAAGCTAGCTTTATTATGCCATTACTACAGTGTATGAAATTATATTCTATTTTTCTAAGTAGGAAAATCAACCCACACAACCCATTGCTTATGTGTTACCTATATTTCACTCATCAGCCTCAAATCCTTTCTCAGAACAGGGCAAATATGAATAAATAATCCAGTAATATTTAATTCATACAACTTAATAAGTATTACAAATGAGAAGGAAGATTGTTATTTTCATTTCTTCATATAATAATTATGTCCTCTCTTTTGCTCACTCATTTGGGAGAATTATATAATGTTCTCAGTTTACTATGGGTAGGCAATACTCAGCCTGTGTGGTATGCAGATGTATCATATCTTTGTTTCAGGACAGGACCTCATCCACGCAATTTGTGTTAGCAAATCAGGTATGGGTGTTGTTCTCGTTAGCTATTTAGGCCAAGCTAAGAAGAGAGGAGGAGTAATAGTGGGCTAACGTATGGCTAAGAAAAGAGACAAAAGTAAAATTTATTATTAGTTTTTATGTATTAGATTAGTAAACTAATGTTAATGAAAAAAATTCACATTAAAGCAGCAACTTCTTTATTTTATCCCCCAATCATTTAATATTTATTAGTCTTATGTGTCCAACTAAATTTTAAACTCCTAAAGGATGTTTTATGTCCCACATAGCACTTAGCAGTACTCTGAGCAATGCTTATTGATTGACTAAAAGATGTATTTTATTAAAAATTCCAGTGTTAACTCCCAATTGCCAGTAAATTCTCTTTATAACTAAAATGAATGCCTTGAACGGAGATCTTGAATTAACTTTATAGTGATACCATTGAGTTAACTAACATATCACTACAAAGTTAGGTGATTTATTTTTAAACTAACCTAATGGAACATAAAATATGTTGTTCTTCAAAGTTGAAACTCTAGAAGACTACAAACTTGTTGAACAATAATGTAATTACTCAAAGCATCACCAAACTTTTTTGCAAGTGCCTTGGAAGCCAGTTAAACATACAAGAGAAACAATTTACATTGCCTTGTAAATACAGCTAATTATTCCCCCCGCCTTTGGGAAAAAAACATATGTTGAATCATCTATTTTATTCACTATAATTGGCTTTAGATCACTCTTACTGCGTTAAAAAAATTGCCATTGGAGGATAAATTTGCAGCCATAGCATACTAAAATAAGAATGATATAGGATCATTCTAATACATTGTCAGCATATTGAGAAATCCTAAACTATGTACACAGGCCTTATTTATATAGTCAGGACTGTCTATAATTAACCCATGAATCACTCTCTGTAGGCATTCTTAAGTTTGATAAAGCATTAATATTAATGATATGAAGAAATGGTAAGAAAAACAAGGAGAAAATTTTTAGCATGTGTCTCCTAGGCCTCAAAGTTGGTTAATGGCAATTATGTTTGTAATAATAGCATCACCAGGGGCCATAGAGGTCTGATTGGATATAGATAGGAGAACAACTAAATTATGCAACTACAAGCAAACATCTAGGTAAAAAGAAGTGTGTGAAATTTGGATATATGATTAGCTCAAAGCAACACATTTGACTTTAGATTGTACAATGGAAATGTTTTTCCACTGTTAATGTTAACAACATCTTTAATAAAATACATGTTTTGAGAATTGTTAACACATATTTCTAAAACAGACTAGGTTTTAGGTGTTAACTAGAATCATTAGGTGTTTCCTACACCTGAAACAGGAGACAGCCTTCAAGCAAGGGTGTAATAATGTTAGCTCTGTAAGCCTGACCCTCTGGCTTATGCTGCTTTTTCAGCAACAGTTGGTAGAGATGTTTTTGGAAATCAGGGAGACTAAACCAGAGCCAGGGGCTAATTAAGGCTACCATCATGGCAGAACTCTGAATAAAACCATAATGCAGCTTTATCTGTAAAACTCAATGGTAAGCTGCTTGAGGACAAGGTCCACCTGTGTCTGATATGTCAGGCAGCCACCAATTCCCACATTTTACTCAGGATATTTCTAGATTCAAGAGACTAATGGGTTTATTGGGGGTGAAGTAAAGTTAAAACTCACAAGCTACTCAAATATTTACCACCATTTCAGTGAAATATATATTTATTTGCTTTTAATCTTGTGTGACATACAGAATGTACACCTCCAATTTGACATATAATCTATCTTGTAATTCATTTACCCTATTCTTAGCATTTTTGAAAAGTTCATTTTAATTTTCTCCTGTTGTTACAGCTCCCTAGCCATTTCATTGTGTAACAAAATGGGAAATACAATGTTGAACAAATGGAACTAACTGGAACTCATTCCCATGGGTACTGAGAAACTACTGTAATCCTAATGGTATGGAAATTCCTTTTGGGAGAGATTCTCAATTTTGAGTTCAAAGCATCTGGTCTATGGACAACTGGCTATATTCAAATATGGGTATAGATGATGGTATTGTATCAATGTTAAATTTTTTGAGTGGTAGTTGCATTTTGCTTGTGTAGGAGATTATCCTTGTACTTAAAGGGACACACGTTGAGGTATTTATGGGTGATGTGTCCTCATGTCAGTATATTACTTTCAATGCTGAATTATAGATAGATACATAGGGAGATAAAAGTGGCAAATTTTTAACAATTAATGAGTCAGAGAGAAGAGTACACGGGTACCCTTCATTGCGCTATTCTCTTTCTCTAATTTTGTGTACTTCCATATTCCACCTCCCTTCCTTAGTGCTATTGTGGTCACATATTTTACTTTTAAATGTTGTAACTGCCTCAATATATTATTATTTTTACTCTAAATGGTCAATTATCTTTTAAAAAAATTCACAAATAAGAAAAATTTTTTTTGTAGTTACCCATATACACATGCTCCTCGACTTATGATGGGTTTACATCCCAATAAACCATCATAAGTTGAATATGCATTTAATATACCTAACCTACTGAACACCACAGCGTAGCCTAGCCTACCTTAAACATGCTCAGCATGTTTACAGGAGCCTACAGTTAGGCAAAATCATCTAACACAAAGCCTACTGTGTAATAAAGTACTGAATATATCATGCAATTTATGGAATACTGTACTGAAAGTGAAAAACAGAATGGTTGTATACGTACTCAAAGTACCATTGCTACTGAATGCGTATCACTTTTGCACCATTGTAAAGCCAGAAAATCATTAAGTCGAACCATCATGAGTCGGGGACTGTCTGTATTTGCCATTTGTAGCTCTTTTCATTCTTTCATGTAGATCCAAGTTTCTGCCTGATATCACTTCCTTGTAGCTGAAGAGCTTCCTTTAACATTTCTATTTCTTGTAGTGCAGGTCTACTGGTGATGCATTCTCTCGGATTTTGTCTTAGTACATCTTTCTTTTTGTCTTCATTTTCAAATAATATTTTTACTGGATATAAGTTGCCTTTTTTTTTCTTTCAGCACTTTAAAGATATTCCATTGTCTTCTAGCTTGTCTAGTTTCTGACCAAAAAAAAAAAATTGTATTCCCTCTTATCTCTTATCCCCCATACACAATATGTCTTTTAGCCACCAGCTTTAAAATTTTTGTTTTTATCACTGGTTTTCAGAAAAATTATTATGATGTTGTTCCTTCATATTTTTTCTACTTGGGATTCACTGTGTTTCCTGGATCTATGGATTTATACTATTTATTAAATTTGGAAAAATTTTACCATTGTTTCTTCAAATTTTTTTCAATTTCTCTCTCTCTCTCTCTCTCTCCCCTTTTCCCACTTTCCCTCCCACTCTCTCTCTCTCTCTCTCTCTCTCTCTTTCTTTCCTTTTCTTTCTTTTTAAAAGTCTTTTCTTTTATACAGAAACTATCTGGAGAGTTTTTATTACTGTCTCTTCAGGTTCACTGATTATTTTTTCTGCAGCGAATAATCTGTTAATCCCATGTAGTAATGTTTTTCTACTTCAGATATTATATTTTTTTACCTTTAGAGATTTTATTTGAATCATATTTATATCTTTACTTTATCTCCTCATATTCATTCTTTCCTTTAAATCCTTGAGCATATTTATAATAACTGTTTTAAGTCCATGTCTGCTGGTTCCATCATCTCTGTCATTTCTGGGTGAGTTTCTATTGACTGATTTTTCTCTCACTTATGGGTCACAATTTCCTGCTTTTTTGCCTTTCTAGTAATTTTTGATTGAATGCTGGAAATTGTAAACTGTACTTTGTTGAGTCCTGAATTTTGTTGTTTCCTTCAAAGAGTTTTGGATTGTTTTTCTGGGATGTAGTTAAGTTACTTATGAATCAATATTCCTGGAAAAAGTGTTGGACTTTGTTGTGTTAAACCATTTGTGGATCAGTGTGATGCTTTTGAGGCCTGTTTTTAAGCTTCTTTGTTTTAGAGTGAATATTCAGCAGCCTTTGCTCTGAATTAGGTTAGCCCTTCTACTAATATGTGACCCTCTGCAATCTCTGTTGAATTCCTGAGTGTTCAATGAGGACTCATTACTCCAGTTGGTCAGAATCTGAACATCTCCCAGTCTTGTGTGAGCTCTGAGAATTATTCAGCTGTCAGCTATTTGCTCTTTTCATTCTTTCATGTAGATCCAAGTTTCTGCCTGGCTATTTTTTGCTAGTTGCTCTTCATAAGGAGTTTCCCCTCACACATGCATAGATTGGTGTTTTGCAACAGACTCAATGGACCCTCTATGCATATTTCTTGATTTTTTTTTTGTCTGTGTAGCTCCTTCTACAATTCTCTGCCCCACAAAATCCAGCCACTTCAGCTTCCTCAAAATTCAATCTCTGTCTCATCAACTAAGCAAGACAGCTTTGCTTTTCTTAGAATCATCCACCTTTTGATACATTCCAGAAAGTGCCTGCAGGCACAAAGCAAGGGCAATTGCTGTGCCTGCCTCGTTTGTTTTCCTTTTCTCATGGATTATAGTCCTGTGCTGCCCATTTCCTCCCTATATGAAAACAGTTTTTTTCTTTTATTTATTTTGTTCTAGTTGTTGGTTGTTTATAGTGGAGGATTGGTCCTGTTCCAGTTATTCTATTATGACCAGAAGCAGAATTTCCTTCATTGTTCTATTCTGGCACCTTTTCTGTATGTTTGAATTTTTTCAAAACAAAACATTTGTTGGGGAAATGTGTGGTCAATGATAGAGGATCCAGCTAGCTGAAGTTCTAAGTCTGGTGACCTTAGGATCTAGAACCTGGCTGGCCCCCATCTCTGAAGGTTCCAAGCCACAAGGAGAGACCCTAGGATCAAGGCAAAGGGAACTAAATGTGAACATGGGTTCTCCATGGTCCCAGGCACCTCGGTACTTCTGGTTCTGACTGATGGCAAGTGGGCAAGGAGAATGGGTTCTTGGTCTTACTGAATTCCTTTCTTGCTACATGATATATTGTTTCATAGAAACAGTTTTACAAATGGTGGTGGCATATCTTCAGACAAGCCCACAAAGTCAGCAGTATTTATAAGATAATTATGTTCCATGGCCTTTCATTGAAAAATAAGGTATTTTGGCTCCATTATATGTTAAAGTGACTCCTAACAGCCACTACATATATTTGTTTCTATGAAACATTGTATTCTACATTTCAAACAACTGACTTAGAAAGGTACAGCTAATTTGTACTTTGGAGACTTCAAGAATATGACTTGACCTTGATAATACAATGGAAGAGAACAGAGTTTAATCCTCTAGTCTCTGTATTAGTTTTCTATTGCCTTTTGCTACATAACAAACCACCTCAAAATTTAGTGGCTTACTTGAACACTATCTTTCTAATTAATCACAAGAGTACTACAAAAATGTTTATGACATTAATATCAGTTCAAAAATTCACTGTTCCATCTATTGAAATTATTTTTAAATAGATTAATTCATCTAACACAGCTAAACGCTTTGTAATGAATTTGGGCAAAGATGAATTTTCTCATTAAATAGCTTGAACATCATTGAATCGTTACGTGGTAGCTCAGAGTTTTCCATTGCCTCCATTCATTGGACATCTCTGAGGTTATGATACAAAAGGTGTTCAAAATTGAGCTGGCTATTTATTAACTTTATGTTAGATCATTGCTTTTTTAAAAAAACAAATATTTTTAGATGAAACTAGTGCCTTAAAACAGCACCATTTAGTTATAGCTTATGATTCTTCTGGGCAGTTCTGGTCTAGGACAGTCTCAGCTGGTCTCTGATGGGCTCTTTCATGTGCCTGGGACCAGTTTGTGGCTTATCTGGGGGCTGACTGGTCCCAAATGGCCTCACTTTCGTATCTTATGGTTGGCTTTGTTGGCTGGGGCTGATAAGGGTGACTTGGCCACACATCTCTCATCATCCAGCAGCCTACTCTAGGCATGTTCATGTGGCAGCAAGATTCCAAGAGAAGCAAAGAAGTAAGCCCCTGCGTGCAAACACTTCTCATGTTCTGCTTGCATTACATTTACTAATGCTTCATTTGCCAAAGTAAGTCTCACGGTTAACCCATATTTAAGGAGTGAGAAAATAGACTCTGCTTCTTTTTATTTTTATTTTTATTTCAGAATATTATGGGGGTACAACACTTTGGCTGTATATATTGCCCATGCACTGCCCGTGTCAGAGCTACAATCGTGGACATCCCCCAAACTGTGCTCCCTGCATCCATTCAGTGAGAGTTTTTCCCATCCCCTCCACCCCCCTCCCGCCTGCCCACCCCCTGATGAATATTATTGTCATGTGTGATGTAAGTGTTGATCAGTTAGTACCAATTTGATGGTGAGTACCAGTGGTGCTTGTTTTTCCATTCTTGTGACACTTGCTTCGAAGAATGGGCTCTAGCTCCAACCAGGATAATACCAGATGTGTTAATTCACCATTGTTTTTTATTGCTGTAGACTCTGCTTCTTAATGGGAAGAGTATTTTGGGCATTTTTACAATCTACCACAATGCCAACTTAAATTCAGATATAAAGTGTAATAGAAGATTAGAGAAAGAAAAAAAAAATTGGTAAAGGCTGGAGAAAGTTGGCCTCTTAGAAAATGAGGGAAATTTTGAAATGGACCTCAGACTGCTGGATAGAGGAAGAGGAGTAAAAAAGGCATATAAGAGACAGGACCCAGCCTGACCAAAAACTTGAAGATAGAAATCACATAACCTCGGTCAAAGGGCTGTACTCCACCCCAGATATCTCGTACCTCTTCAGCTGCTCTGTCTGGCCTCTGTTGTATGTAGGTTCTCTCTTACCTCCAAGACACCTAAATGTTAGCATTACCTGGGGTTTTGTCTTTGCTCCTCTTTTATCTTTATACTACACATTTGTCCTGAGTGATCTCATCTAATTTCATGGCATCAACTTCCACCTATTCAGGATGATGTCCAATCTACATATGCAGCCCTGTCCTGTGACCTCCACAGCCATATTTTTCAATGGATTCTTAGACACCTCTGCCCATATACCCTCCAAGTCTCAATATATTTAAAGTCAAATTCATTTTCATGCCCAGAGACCCTGATCATTCTCCTGTATTCCTGTTTTTAATTAATGGCTTCACTTCCATCCAGTTACCTATGCTGGAAACCTAAGCTCATAGTTATCTTTGATTGCCTCTTCTTCACTCACTACAAGTCCTGGTAATTTCATCTCCTGTGTGTATTTTGTATCCATCCCCTCCTCTCCATCCCAACCCCACTGCCTTGGTATGGGATCCCATCACCTCTCACCTGGCCTCTTGCAGCAACCTCTTACTTAACCTCCCTCAAACAGTTTCACCTTCCTAGTTTCTCCTTATTCCACTCTATCCAGGGTACACTTCATAAAACCCAAGTTTGTTCATGTCACTCCTCTGCTTAATAATGTAAGCTGAGTCTCTATTGCCCACAAAACTAAGTTCAAACTCCTTAAAAGCATGACTTACCAAGTGCTTAGTAATCCTGCCCCACCTGATTTTACCAAAGTCATCTCTGCCACTCTGCCCCACCCAATCCCCCTTTTCTACAACTTCACTGACCTTCTAATTATTCCCCACCAACAACACATGTCCTTTCACAATCCTGGGCCTTGGCTTATGTTGTTTACTCTTCCTGGACTGTCCGCCCTTTCTTCTCCATCTGGTAAATTCTTATTCATTAGCTACAACTCATAAACCTGTCCCCTCCCTGGTGATGACGTCCCTAAGCCATCCAGGCAGAGTTAGTCATTTCTTCTGTGTACCCATAGCCCTTTGTCCTTTCCTTCAGCGGTGGCCATCATTTACACTTTTGGCTGCCTAGCCTCTTCTGAATATTTGTGCTATGTTTGGCAAATTTTTAGCCACATGAATTCCATCTCTCTAAAGTAGAACTCAAAAAACTCAAATTTCCCTTGCAGCTAGGAGGCAGTTAAATGGCAAGACTGTTCTAATCAGATGTACCTGCATAGAACTTTTTTTCATCCCCCAGAAGTGAGCAGTATGTGTGCTAGGTGGTGAGGCAGGAGACTAATATTATGGCAAGATCGGTGTGAACAGGCCTTGGGGAATCACAGTGTGATTCTTGGGGTGGCCAGTGGCAGAGCTGCTGGCATGTAGCCCTAGTGCTGAGAGATAGTGAGAGTGGTGTTTGCCAGAACAGATTTCTGGGGTGGCTCAGAGTGCTTAGATTTCAGAGTCTGGCTCTTTGGCTCTGTCAGATATTCTACAAACCACGTAATATCCTTTAATAAATTAATTTACTGCTTAAACAAGTCTGAATTGATCTGTTTTTGCAGTGACTGAAAAACAACAACTGAAACATGCTGGTTAGAACACTCACCAAGTTTTATTATACGTATCTACTCAAGTGTCTGTCTCCCTCACTAGATTAATCTTAGGTACTGTGTTTTATTCTTTTACACATAGTTCTAATTTCTTGAATAATTCGTATAACAAATATATGTTGAGTGCCTACTTTGTGCCTACTATGCTAGTCATTGGGGATATAATCATGAAAAAGAGAAATGTGACCTTTGTTCTTATGAAGTATATGGTTTAAAAGATCTGTGCCTAAAACATTCTAGGTGTCCCAATGAGTTAGTATGCCAATTCATTTGATTAATTGTTTCAATTAAATGGACATTTGTGTCTTGCAAATATAAAGATAAATGAGAAATATTCTTAAGTTTGTCTCAGGCTAATAGGAGACACAGAAATGTAAACAAATAATTTCAATGCAATGTGAAAATGTGATAACAGAAATGTGTTCCTGATTCATTGGTGGCACAAAAGAGGGGTAGAGTGAAAAATTCTGCTTGGAAGAGTCAGGAATGAAAAACTGAGTTACTGAACATGTAAATATTTGCAAGTGTGCATAAAGATTTCTTCTCTTTTTTCCTTTTCTTCTCTTTTCCCTTCTTCCTTTTCCCTTTTCTTCCACTTTTCTTACTAATCCCTTTGCCCTTTAAAGTTCAACTCAAGGTCCACCTTTATAATAAATTTTTACTGACCACTCCCCTTCCTCCCTCCCAAACTACCAGGCTGAACTTTTCCAAACCCCCATGATGCCTTGTACATACCTCTACTGACTCTCTTGCCCTTTGATGTATATCATCTATGGATCTGTCAGAGGTCCCCCTCCCTAAGTCAGGGCCTGGCACATAATTAGTACAGTACTCAATAGATTCAATGAATGATTCTTGAGGAAATGTAAATTAAAACTGCAATGAGATACCACTACATCCCCATCAGAATGGCCAAAATAAAAAGGATTGTTAATATTGAGTGTTGACAAAGATGTTGAAAAACTGGGAATTTCAAACATTGCTAGAAGGCATACAAAACTGTTTGGCAGAATTCACTAAAGCTGTACATATACCCTATTACCCAAAGATTGAACTTCTGAAGATATATATATATCTCCAACAAAAATGAATGCTTATGTCTAAGAAGGTTCATATAAGCTCTATTCATAATAGCCCCAAACTGGAAACAACCTAAATGTTCATCCAGAGTAGAATGGATAAATGAATTGTGCTATATTCATATCATGGAATAGTATACAATAATTTTTTTAAAAATGAAAAATTGCTACAGTATACTCAACAATATGGATGATTTTCACAGACTAATATTGAGTAAAGGAAACCAGATGCAAAAGAGTACATATTGTGATTCCACTTAAATGAAGTTCCAGAAGAGGCAAATTTAATCTTTGGGGAAAGAGGTTGGAATAATGGTTAACTTTTACAAGAGGGAGGGGTAATGCACTGGAAGGGAAAAAGAGAGAGATTTCTAAAGTTTTGGAAACACACTATATTTTTATAATGGTATATTTAAAAGCCACATACAGAAGGATTTTCTAGGACAACGTTAACTGTCCTTCATTAAAAACATTATAATATTTTGCACCCTCAATGACATATATATGTAAAGTTTGAGTTTATATACTTATGATTTGTGCATTTTAACTAATGTAGGTTATACTTTGATAAAAATGTAAATAAAAATGAATGTTCCTTGAATGAGTGAGTGAATGAATGAATAAGCAGGATCTTCAAAGAGGAAAATAAAGAAAGAATAATTTATTATAGTGTAAAAGGAACTTGTACTGCATTGAATTTTTAAGCAGTGCTGGGTTCTTGAGATTTTTATACTCCAAGTATGACCAAAATAATTGTTCATGGTACTTCCTTTGCTTAATTATTAGTTGCCTTTCCTGTTTAACCACGATCGTGAGGTTAAGAAAAGAAAGTCATCAACGATAAAGCAGATGATGAGTACCTTGTGGGACTGGCATTTAATTCACTGTGAGGAATCCATTAAGCCCTTTGGGAACTGGGGAATATAGCTAATTCCCTTCTGTTTTGTTTTAATCCTTTTGTGCTTCATGAGATGTGAAAGAAATTAATTATTCAGATTCTTGAGAGGAGAGGAGTTGGCACCCGTGTTTACAAACGGGAACAGAAGCCACCCAACACATGGCATTGCCCAAGCCACCAGGCCAGAGTGGAAGAGTCCTAATTGCCAGGCGGCCCAGCCACGGAATGTGCCTCTCCCATCCTTCTCCAAGCGGCGATCATGGCTAAGCAGCCACTCACCTTGCCAGCCTGTCACCGGCATAGAGCGGCCAACAAATCCGCAGGCGACCTATGGCAACTGCAACCGAGGCGCTGCCGGAACCCCAGCTGGCTCTGGCTTCTAACCCAGAGCCCGCGCTGCAGTGTCTGGAGACGCGGTTCCCAGGGTGTCCAGTAGGTGTCGCTGCCCTTCGGCCGCCGCGCTTCCCCAGGCTGGGGACCGGGGGCGTGTCGGCCCTACCTGCGGCTCCCGGCGCGCGCGCCTCACCTGGGCTCGCGCCCCTTGGCGCCCGCGCCGCACGGGGGCGCTCTGCCGGGGCCGGACGGTCGCCTCCGCCCAGAGAGCTCGGCCTGCTGTGCCGCTCGCGGTCCGCTCTGTCCTTGTTCTCTAACCCTTCGCCGTCCCCCTCACCGGTGACAAAGGGGCGGGGTCCGACGGCGCGCTGGGAAAGGCGGGCGAGCTGGCGCCCAGGTATGTTCTTCCACAAGGGCCGGGCGGCGGAGAGGACAGCGTCCGAGCAGGAGGAGGAGGAGTAGGACAAGAAGATGCCGCTGCCGCCGCCACCTCAGAGCGAACCCGGGGAGTCCAGCCCTTCCAGGGCCCCCAAGAAGCACAGCACTTTCCACATCTGGCGCTCCAAAAAGAAGCAGCCGCCTCCGCCGTCTGGCTGTGGGGTGTTCGTTCCGCACCCGCCCCCGGCGCCTGTCAGCGAGGCCAGGTAAGCTCCCCGCCCGAGCCCTCCAATCGCGTCTCCCCCGGTCTTCTGCGGCTACGCTGACCCTGAACCCCCCGACCCCACCCGGAGGAGGGAAAAGCCCCGGGGCCTTTTTACCAGGCAGGAGTGTAACGGGGTGCAGAGGGGAGCAGTCGTGGCCGCTGCGAGGGACCAGGATCCTCGCAGCTTTTGGCTCAGACCAAGAACCAGCGGGAGGAACTCGTGCCCACCCATGTGGCCTTTATTTTAACTGGCAAAGACTTTGCTCAAGAGTCACCATCAACCTGCTACCAAGAGCAGGAGGGTAGTGAGGGGTTATTACCTTAATGAATGATGATAGGAACTCTACCTTGGGGTTATAATACTTTCGATGATAGTACTTTTATTGTGAAGATCCCCACTCTTATGCAGGAGGAAATGGCAGGAATAGTTACCCCCATTTTATGGGTGGAGAAACTGAGACTGAAGGATAAATGGCAGTCCCTGTTGGAGCCAGTGGCAGAACTAGGGAGCACCTAGTTATTCAAAATGTAATTGCCATTGTGCTTTTTAATTTTTATCATGATTTTGTGGCGGCTGTATTCTATAATTATTCAATTATACTATCAGAATTGATGCATTAGTTGAACAATAATCAATTTGAAGTAACAGCATATTTGTGTGGTTCAGAGGTATAAAATATTTTTAGTGATGGGCAATTGACAAAGTCCAGTAAAGCCTTCTATATGTGTTTTTAAAATACACCCTTATGAACTATGAGGGCTAATGAATAAAACTAATGAATAAAATTGTTTGTGCAAGATTTTCATTTTAGATATATTTTTGGTTTTTTTAAAGTCTTAATTTGGCAATCTGTTTTCATTCATTTAATAAAAATTTTATTGAGCACCTTAGCTGAATGCTAAGTGCTGGGATATAACAATGAGAGACAATAAGAATTCTCAGTCATCAAAGAATTCTTTATCTCTTGTGGAGACAAAGTAAACAGAGATAAATGCTATGATGCCAGCACAGAGGAAGGGATCCAGGGAGGCTTCCTGGAGGAGGAAGCTGAAGTGGCTTAATGAGACAGAAAAGGGTAGGAATGATGAGTTCCAGGCAGTTCCAGGAACTGCCCTATGTGAATCACCGACACTTGGAAGAACATGCTACTTCCTGAGAAGCACAAGTGGTTCATGGAGGTCTGAATGTATATGAGCACTGAGAGAAGGCATTTTATTTTTTTCTCATATTTTATCATCCTTAGTGGTAGTCAGGTGTAATAGAATATATTTTTATCTATTCAAACACTTACTGTGTCTAATTATGGATTGTACTTTCTAACAAAATATATTACTTAATAATGGTGTACCCAACATTGAAGTACTTTCCTATTACCCCAGTAAATATTTCAAACACTTCCATAGTGGTTTTTCTTATCTGATCTAGTCCTATCATTTCCTATCAAAATGTAGTGATACATATCTATAGATAATTTATTCAAGTACAAATACATTTTAATCTAAAATTTATGATAGGAGCTTTTGCTTTTCTCCTTGAGCTTTTTGTGTTTTAGTTCAGTCTTGAAGTACTTCATTCTTTCCTTCAGAACTATGATGAACTTTGTGCTCACAAATGTTCTGAAAACTAAACATACAGGTCTGTCTTTGGGATGTTTTTCTAGTTAGATTATCTTTATAAATATTTCATTTACTTCTGAGAGAGTGTACCTTTTTCTGGTTTAAAGAGAGTGGCAAAAGCAC
The DNA here is from genome assembly GCA_023783475.1 of Daubentonia madagascariensis. Lineage (NCBI taxonomy): Eukaryota > Metazoa > Chordata > Mammalia > Primates > Daubentoniidae > Daubentonia > Daubentonia madagascariensis. The sequence continues at coordinate 55,359,203 of JAKFHU010001815.1, read as the reverse complement.
GCTCATATTTCTAGACAATCTTTGCCCCATGTGGCTTTCTTGAGCCATCTGACCAGGTCCATTCATTTCTGTCCAGGACTTGGAGGTGGTAGAACTTGGCTGGAATGTATAGCACTCACTGTGGCCTTTCTCTATATATAATAAGGAGGTGACAGTCTTGAGGCCATACTTATTTGCTGGGCATACATGATTAATATTATGGGTCTTAGATCAGACAGACAAAAATAAATTTATGTCCTGGCTTTGTGACCTTGGACAAGTTACTTCACCTCTCTCTGAGTCTCAGTTTCCTCATTTGTAAAATGGAGACAATGGTAATACTGACTCTTACAGGGCTATCATGAATATTAAATGAGAAAGTTCATGTGATTAAATGTAAAAGCCTTATCTCACTTCTGGGTACAAAGTAGAAACTGAGTAAATGTAAAATGATCATCATCATTATCACCATCATTTGAGAGCAATGGTATAATGGAAGAAATGGCAAAAAAAAAAAAAGATGACATAGGGGAAAAAAAACAGCTCTAGGAAGAGCTTCTCTTCCTAGGAAAAACTTACCATTCCAAAGATAGCTTATAGCTAGTTAATGTCATATATTTGTATTCTGCAAATATTTGTGGCTTTTGGTGTAGACATTCTAAAAATCAATTCTTTTTTTAACATAAAATAATTTGAACATGGCTACTCCTCTTCCTAAAATTAGCCCTTAAGTTTTTTCAGCTTGGTTTTGGTAAACATGTTAATATGATATTATTTGGAGAAATAGAGTTGCTGTGCTCCCAGCTCAGCCCCAACTCCTGTCTAGTCTGTTACTCTCTTGCCATCAGAGGGTCCAGTGGTGTGCTGGAGCGGGCACAGCGAGCTGTGCCCAGATTTCCCTTAGCAGCCACTCCTGGCAGTGTCATTTATCATGTTTTAAATCATACTCTATTTTGTAAACAATTTATTCAGAGTACGGATTCTCTGCTTGGGTTTAAATCCCTGTTATTCTACTTACTGTAACACTTAGCCCTGTGATCCTGGGCAAGCTACCAACCTTTTTGTGCTGCAACTTCCTCATCCACAAAATAATAAGAGTTATTATAAAAATAAACAAGTTAATGCATGTCAAGTGCTCAAAACAGTGGCTGGCACATAGTGAACGCTCAATCAATGGGAGTTGTTTCTCTTTTTCTTCCTAATACCTTGCCTAGACCTCCTTTTGGGTAGTATTTTATGTGCTTATTTTCTGCTATATGATGGAAATTGTACTTCCTTTTTATTTTCTCTAGTGAAGGTAGCTTGTGTTAAATTGATTAGAAGTGGGCTCTTAGCTAAAGGTCAAATGCAGTGAATTAAAAATGACACCCTGGAACTGAATTGAACTGCAAACCTAGAAGCAAGCATTAATGCTCTCTGTGGGATAGCCGATTCAAGTGGTGGGTGGGCCTCATAATCCTCTGAAAATCAGCCGACCTTGTTTCAGTTGTAAGGAAAGTGCAGCCAGTGCTGAGGGTGCAGCATCCTACTGGGCAGGCAGATCTCCCTCCAGGTCTCCGCAGGCAGGCTCAAGTTTCAGGACTGTAGACAATCCCTTAGTTTTTCTGCACTCAAAGGACCTGTCCCTTCTATAAAGGGAAGACAACTTACTCCCTGTTTATATCACTAGACTGTTGTAAGGATAAACTATTGTTATTTGGAGGGTTTTTTTTCCTTCAGAAAAAGAACAATCATTTAAAATGTTATTTGAAAGCATTCTGGAACTGTAGAGTATGAGTCTTCATAACTTAAAATTGATTCTAGTTTTCAGTCTTTTGTGGCTGGTTCAGTGTTTAGAACTCTAAATAGGTTTAATTATTTTCTAACATAAAGGACATAGCCAGATAAGTCTATTTTTGTTTTATCTAATGTTAGATTTAAACTATTTAATACTGGGTTTCCCCCCTTATGTTCCTTATGCTAAAGGCAAGAGTTTTAGTTTTTAGATTTAGTTTATTTCACCAATGATAAACCAGGAATTTATTTATTTATTTATTTATTTTAGAGATGGGGTCTCGCTCTGTCTCCCAAGCTGGAGTGCAGTGGCCTTATCATAGCTCACTGCAGCCTTGAACTTCTGGGCTCAAGCAATCCTCCCGCATCAGCCTCCTGAGTAGCTAGAACCACAGGTGCATGCTACCAAGCCCAGCTAATTTTTTTATTTTTTGTACGGATGGGGTCTTCCTGTGTTGCCCAGGCTGGTTTCGAACTCCTGGTCTCAAACAATCCTCCCTCCTCAGCCTCCCAAAATGCTGGGCTCACAGGAGTGAGCCACCATGCCCAGCCAAATCAGGAATTTAAAATTAGCTCTGTCACTTACTAGCTATGAGCTCTTTGGGAAGTTACTTTACTGCTCTAACTTCAGTTTCCTCTTAATGCTGTTTATGAGAATTATAAATATATTTTTTAAGTGACTAGCCCAGTTCTAGCAGAGAACAGATGCTCAATAAATAGTGGTTCTACAAGCATGCCACAGTGAAAAGACCATAGACTTCAGTGTTGGGCAGACTCAGTTTCTCTGCATTTAGATACATTTTTAACCTCCTTAAGCCTCAGTTTCATCACCTGTAAAATGGAGGTAATCACACTTCCCTTATGGGGATCCATGAGGATTGGATATTATATATGTAAAGCACCCAGCACAGGGCCTGGCCCAAAGCAGGTGCTCGATAGAGGAAAGGTGGTGTTCGGTAGCAGGAGTGATAGTGGCAGTGACAGCTGCAATTATAGTTATCTTTATAGTGTTGGTAGTAGAGTTAATAAATACATTTTTACTTTGTAAATGGAATCAAACAACTTCAGAAGCCCAGAAGTTGTAACCAGATCTGTCAAGCTTTGAAATGCCTTTTGAGTATCTGGATGTTTATGTTAGTCTATAAAAGGGAGGCCCTTCATGCATTCAGTGATCTAAGTCTTAATATATCTCACTTGGGAAGCCAAAGATAAACTTTCTACTTGAAATTACACAAGTTTCTTCTGAAGTGATTTGGGAGTCCAAAATTAGTATAGGATAATTCCTTGCCACTTATTTCTGTCATTGCATCACTTTATCTATCCTCTGTTTCCATACTTTCAGTCATAATCTACAAAGTCCATATAAAAGTGGTAGTAAGTGGCATAAACCCTTTTGGAGACCTTTAGAAGACCTGTGGGATTGAGTTCACTTTTTTTTCCTTCTTTAGCTTTTGATTAGAAGTCTTATTTGTAAGACGAGACAGTGAGTTGCTGCTTTACTATTTGTCCACAATTAAATCAATGTAGTGAATATATTAGATATTGAAATAATTTCCAACTCCTAATACACATTCAAAATGTCCATCTCACAATGAACATTGAAAGCACATATCTGTCTTAAACTTTGAGTTCACCAAAGGGGGGTCAGTTATGTTTCAGGAATGTCCATGAAGAAGAAAAGTGGTTTATTTACTCAAAAAGCTGTATTTGGTGGAAATGAAATCATTTGAAACTTAAATTGATTGAATTGAATTTCTAGGTAAAGTATGTATGACTGTCTAATACTTGCCAGGAGACTGGCAAGAATGGCCAGTAAATTGCTTATGCATCTCATTAGCTCATTTCCAGTTCCCTTAAAACAGAACTACATTGGGCTAACCCAAATGCCTCATCGAGATACCTCTGTGGATTCAAATTTGTAAGAAGGCCTCACTCTAGAGAGGGAGCACTTGCTCAGTGCTGTCTTTATAGCATTGTGTGTCTTCTGTATTGACCTGTTCAGTGGAAGTGAAGCAATGACAGAGACCCCTCATAACAGGGGATCATTTTGACAAAGCACCGGGAGACCCAAGGACATACAAATGAGGCAGAGAATCAAAGTCCATTTGTGGTGTCCCCAACTCCAACTTCTCTCACCAACAGGCTGTAGACAACTATAGGTTGCAACCGTAGCTAACACAGAAAAATGAAACACAGAATTAACAAGTGCCTTTTGTTTTTCACCCTCCCATAGATGGCAATTAAATGAGTAAAAGTAAGTTGGTGTTAAGCTTGGCAAAATATTCTGTGGTGAAGAAAGTTGGCTGCTGGCTGTATTTATTATTGTTGTGTGCCATTTCAAGCTAGCAACCCTAACTGAGTCTCATTCACTAGGAGTTAGGGTTATGGTATCCCAAAGGTAATATCAACAGCTCAAACAGGAGATTTGGCCAACAGTTATATAAAACCACCATGCATAATATGCCTTTTAATTTTTTCAAATTAGTTAATAAGCAGTAGCACAAGCTCCTGATAGTTCTTTGGATTCTCTTGTTGGATAGTTTTTTCTCTTATAATTACAGCCAAGGGTCAAAATAATATGTGCTGTGTATAAGATAAGAAAATAGAGGAAGCATCTGGTTTATAACAGCACCTTCAGACAATGTCTGTGAAAACATTGTTTTCATCAAGATTTGATTGAAAGGTGCAGTGTATTTAACATACATTATGTATATCAGACACTATTCTAAGTGCTTTACAGATATTAACTCACTACAGTTAATTCATAACATCCCTAAGAGGTAGGTACTACTATTATCCCCATTTTGAGGAAAAATGAGGCACAGAGAGGTATGATTATTTGACCAAAGTCACAGAGCTTAGGAGAGTGGGGCTGGGACTTCCTGACTGGTGGTCTTGAGCCCTTGTTGTTAATCACTGCAAGTTAATCACTGTGGTTAATGCTGCCTTCTTTATATTCCCATAAAGAGTGCATGTAGGCTCTACATCTCACAAGCAGAAATTAAAGTACATATGAGAAACCAAGTTAAATTTTTGGTACTGGACAATTTCTATGTTAAGTAGTGAAGAGAAAAATATATAAATTCATAGAAAGATAAATAACATTAAAATCATGGAAGAAAAAAGATTTTAAAGCAGAAATTCAAAACCGTGTGTTATAAATGAAACTATTGTGTCTGAGATCCTGAGTTCGGGGCTTTTGCCCAGGCTCTGTCAGGAAACAGCATTAGAAAGAGGCAGACCTAGTTCGCACCCTCTTCTTCCTCCTGGCACTCAGCACAGGGAGTATAATGCAAGGTCAGAGATAAGTGGTAGCTAGGTGGCCCTCTAAATTTACAGTTACTGCTCAGGCTAGGTAGGGATATCAGAATTTCTCAAGTGGTTGCTTTTTAACAACTGATGCAGAAAGCTGCTCCTGGCTGTCTAACTTTAGGTCTCTAAAGCCTTGCTGTTTGAATCCTTTGGTTTTACTTCCTGATTTATCCTTGAAGGTTCCCTGGCTATGAACACAAGTTCTACCTTATGTTGACCTTACACTTCAAGTATTATAAACCATTGCTGAGATTTTATCCCACTTGAGGCTCATAATGGCTCTGTGAAGTAAGCCCATACCCTCGTTTTGAGGATGAGGAAATTAAAGTTCATGGAAGGTAAGGCAGATAGAGGAAGCAGAACTAAAACTCAGGTTTTCTGATTTCTGTTCAGCTGTTCTTTTGAGTTCTCTAGGATTGCATACTACACCTCCGCTTCTGGCCTATACCCACCTTTGACGGACTTTTAACTGACTCATCTAACTTCCTGATGCCTATTCCCCTGGAAATTTTCCCCCAGTTTTGTAGCAACAACTGAGACTGTCAGATCCCTAGATTGAGTTACTAGTTATTCAGCCAGTGTACAGTATACAATATAGTCTGGTTACTGACATACTGAATACTTTCAGAGTTGCTACTGTAATTAGTCCCTCACCTATTACCTAAAAAAAAAAAAAAAACCCTAAAATAAAAATAACTTAATTCATGTTTTCAAAAAAAATTTAAAGCTTGCACAAGCCATGTTTTATAACAACAAAATGTCACTTAAAATGATAGAGTCTATCAATATAATATTGTACCCATGCAAAAACTCCCTTTACAGGGCTTGAAGTAATGCTGGCCCTGTGACACATAATATGTCCTATTTATGATTTGCCATTTAAATGTTTTTATAATACTGATGGATTCATAAATATCTCATGAAAGCATAGCTTGATAGTGTTTCCATCTGCTATTAGAAAAAGATATGATAGTTGCAGTAACTGTGGACATTCACATTGAAATATAGTGTCTCCTTTATCATATGTGTTGAATACACACCTAAGAATGGGCCCTTTTCAAGACTGTGTGGGGGAGGCTCACTCAGGCCTTGCCAGCCATTCTTGGCTCTACTGCCTTGTAAATGTTGGCTTGCTTCCCCACTGTTTCACTCCCATGAACTAAGTAGTTGTTATTATCTGCAAAACAAGAAAATGTAGTTATTGCAAAGATGGGATTACAAAACTCTTCTCTTTTGTATTGGCTATCCAAAACAATTTTGTCTGGAGTGAACTCAATTATTGATCAGAAGTCTTTCATTGGAACATACTTTGGATTTGCAGCAAGAGCATTTGTATTCCCATGGATCAATAAACATGTTTCAACAAGCTAGTCTAAAACCAGATTTTGCATTTGTTTCAAGATAAAAGCAAAGTACAACTGAATGTCTGGCATTTGCTCAAAGTTTTGACTTTTATCAATTTGCATTTTGTGATTTTCCTAATCTCACCCTGCAAGAGATTTCAAGTACTTTGACCTAGAAGTCTTAGTAGCATTGTTGGCACTTGATTGTACCCTATCCTGTTATTTCACTTTTATTAAGAACTTTTTTGTCCACCCATAAGGGGACAACCAGTCCCGGGTCTAGGTGATAACTGTTGGAGATGTAGAGAGGATATGTCTCCATCATCATGTAGTTTCTTCCTACAGAGAAGCTCTTCAGGAATTTATACATCAACTTCTTGCTCACTACAGGATTCCTGGTTGCCTTTCTGTGTGTGTAAGTGCACCTTGGCTCCAAATCTACGAGTTTACAAAGCCAGCAGAAGTTAAACAAAGAGGAACATCAATTTATATCTTATTGCCACTCAATAACTGATCAACAAAGAGCAAAAGTAACAACAGTTGGATTTGGGCGTGTTTACTGAGGAAAATGGGCATGGCATGGGGGAATGGAGGAAAATAAAATCTTTTTGGCCAGATAATTTCCAATATCTCCTCTAAATTAAATAAACATAAGGAACTTTTGTCAAATATAAAGAGGAAAAGGGGCATGAACAATTACTGAGTGCTTATTATGTGACTATTGCTTTCATATTCAGGGTATCTCATTTAATCTTCATAGTAGTTCTGCAAAGTAGGTAATTTTACCCCCTTATTTACAATTGAGAAAACAGAACCTGAAAGAGGTGATTTAGCTGGTAAATGATAGAGCAATATTTGAACCCAGTTCTTTCTGGCTCCAAAACTCATAACATTTTCACCACACCATGAAAAAACTAAAACTCACTGAATGAGTAGTTGGTAGAGAGAGAGTGTGTGTGCCTGTGAGGTAGCTAGATAAAGAATAGAAACATCCAATAGAAATGTATATATCCCTTTACTCTCATAGCCATCACCATTAAAAAACCAGAAGGGAATCATTTCCTCTTTTTGATTATATGCACCCTACCTGGTCCCCCTTGTACAGAAGGGGAATATCCAGGAGCAAAGAATTTATATGCAATGCGAAGTCATTGCGGCACCCTTGTTTTCCTGGGAACCCCTGACTTGAAAAAATTCTAACAAGAAATCAGTGAGTCAGTCCCTGAAGTGTTAATAAACCTGTTGCACCTGATTCCCAATCTAGCCTAAAAGCCACAAAGTCTTACTACCCGCTGCTGGGGTGATTCACAGACTATGTAAAGGGACCTATGGTGAAAAATGTTGGGAATTTTTCACTCTGTATAAAGGTTAGTCACAGTCCCAAAAGAGGAAAGAAAATGCTGGTGACCAAAACTCCAAGTTTATAGGAGATACTGTTGGCTTGAAAGATGTAGATCTAGATGGTTTGATGTAAAAGGATTAGGAAAATCTTGTGAATAATCTTTGTTTTTATAGGAGCTATTAAAGTTGTCTTCAGTGTCCATTTCTCTCAAAATTGAATTTTATTTTGACTTTTATGTATTCAGGGGACTTTAAAAATGACATTTCAGAATTATTAATTAATTTCTATAAATATTATTATATACACAGAACTATCTTCTATGGCAGGAGGTCATAGAAGAAAGTTTCTTTTTCCATTGTACTAGACTGAAAATTTATATGATCTGGTATTTAGATTTAATGTAGTTAAAGCATAAATGATTATAATCATTAATACTATTCAGTTTCCAGAGTACAACCAGACATTTGTTACTTTATCTTAAACCACACTCTCTTATTATAGACTTTCTCTACTTTTGAAAACAATTATCCCGTGATAATGGTAATTGAAGCATCAGATTTGCTTCTTTCATTTGTGACCCAAGTAACTGCACAGATGTTACCTCTCTCCAAAGCAGTGTTGATATATGGTCTTCAGTGACTGTATCTGTTACACTAAGGAAAGCAACCAAATATGAGAGTGAAACTGCACATGTAATTCATTTATTAAACAAACATTTATGGACACTCGCTATTGTGAGGCCCTGGGGTGTGGGCTGGCAAACCAGTTTAAGTTCTGTTGTTAGGAAACTGAGTCTCATTCTCCTATCTTCTGGAGAAGCTGCTATATTTATCATTAAAATAATAAGAAGTTGCTACACTTACCCTTACAATAAAGAAGAAGAGAAAATATTCAAACATGTACAAGACAGAGGCTGAGAGATGTAGGAACTTAAACATCACAGGGGATGAAGGATTTATAGTTCTTGAAAGTTCTGAACATTGTTACTGCTAGAGGAATTCCAAAGAACACTTACTTGATGATGTCTGTGTATGTGTGAGTATACAAGATCAGATATATATATATAAATTCTCTAAATCAATGGCTCTATTATATTTATATCTATATCTAAAGATATAAGTATGTATATATGTGTGCATATATATATACACACACACACATATATACACATACGTACATTCTAGTGCTAAGTATTTATATATATACTCAGTGCTATATTACCCACTTGCTAAATTAAACATGTGGCTTACAACATCAGCAAAGCAGGGATGTAAGAGAGAGGAAATATCCAAGATATGCCTGGAAATATCCAAGATATCCCTGGAAATATTTCAAGATATTAAATTTTGTTGTAGAGTTTAGAATTGTTTTTATTTTGAATGACATATTGCGGTGGGGGAGGCATAATATTTTTAGTGGTTGTAATTTTTAAAGGTAATGATACAGACCTCTATATATACCTTGCTTAAAGAGCTGGGGGGGAAGTATGATGCAAACTGTGGAAAGTAGTAGAGAAATGCACCCAGTTTATCCTTGTGTTCCTCTCATGAGTTGGATTCCAGGTCCAAAAGTATCACTTCATCTTCCTTGAAAAGACCTGATTGGTTGATGGCACTTTTTAAATGTCCTCTCTAGTTCTCCGGAAGTGGTCAGACCAGTGAACATCCCAAGGGACTGTTCTTTTATGATCAAGACTCTAATTTTATTTATTGATATAGTCTACATTTGTCTTAGCTATTTTGGCAGCTTTACCATATACAGTAGGGTTAGGGAGGGATATATTCCAAGACCCCCAGTGGATGCCTGAAACCTCAGATAGTACCAAACCCTATATATTTTATGTTTTTTCCTATAGATACATACCTATGATAAAGTTTAATTTACAAATTAGGCACAGTAAGAGATTAACAACAATAATAATAAACTAGAACAATGATAACAATATACTATAATAAAAGTTATGTGAATGTGGTTGTTCTCTTTCTCTATTTCTCTCTCAAAATATCTCATTGTATGTAATACTTTTGGACCATAGTTGACTGTGAGTAACTGAAATTGTGGATAAGAAGGGACTACTGTATTTACAATAATCCATAAATTCACTATCTGTGGATAACACTATTAACAGTCTTTTCCCTTTCTGTACGTATTCTCATATAACTTAGCACTAAAGATGAAATTACAAAGGCAGCAGTTTACTTTTGTATCTTGTTTTATTTTTCACTTAACATTATATCATACACATCTTCCCACTTCATTAAAGCAGGTAAAATAATTTTCTTACTCATTCCCCGATTGCTGGATATTTAGGTTCCTTTTAATTTTTCTTTATTATAATGAATGCTCTAGTGAACATCTCCGTGTAAAATCTTTATCCATATCTTAAAGCTCAATCTCTGGAAATGCTCTATTTGTTATTCCAGATCCACTCTCCACCCTCCTCTGTACTCAGAGAGCTGTATTTATGGACTGCATGGAATAAGCGCTTTGCCCTCTGGCTTCTGGGTAGGTTCAGCCAATGGGAGGCTTTGAGGACAGTGCAGGAGCAGAAGGTCAGGCTGGAATTTGGCAGTGGTTTTGTTACTCCACTGAAGGATACAGCTTCTACTGGGTGGACCTTTTCTATAGCTCTGATCTTGCCAATTGCATTACTCACTTCCTCCCTCCCTTGCCTGTATGTCTAGGGGTAGCAATGGCTTCCTGCTTTTGGGAGTCCTGGACTGCTCTACCATTCCTTATTGGTTTCCCTTACCTGTCCACATCATGTAGTTAGTCAGTTCTTGAAAGACTTTTCAGTCACCTCTTTGTGTGTAGCACAAATTCTCTGCTGAAATCCTGGCTGACACCTAAATCTTGGTGGTATGCTCTTTTCACTATGGTTTAGGTTTGGGGCTTTGTACTGCAGAAGGATAAAAGACAGTTCGGAATTAGGTAAGGGAGCTAAATTAGTTCAGGTCTGAGCTGGTGTTAGTGAAAAGCGGCAAAGATTGAATTAAAGTACTCTTAGAGCGATATAAGCAAATTGTTATTGGAACAGAGAGAAGGGAGCCATAAATTCCTCCCTGTACTGTGTCCAACAAGGATGATACCTTCCCTGCCAATGTTTCCAGTTCTCTTGTTTCATTTGGATATCATTAGTTCAATTGTTTCATTTCCCTTTTCATCCTGGGCTTTTGTGGCTAATCCTCTTATGCTTTCCTCCTGTTCTTAGGCAGTTTGCATATCCATATACACAGTCCTGTATGTACACTTGTATATTACTTCTTCATCCGCGTGTTTACTCAGCACTGCTCCCTTGTAGAAGGCACTCTCAGGACTTTGTGAGCTGAATGGATACTAGGTTTTTGACATTCTCCCATGTATGAGCAATAACCTTTTTAGTCCTTAAATGAGACACAAAGCACATAGCAAGGAGTTAACTTTATTCCATTTTGCTTCAGTTCTAAATCTCAGAGCCTATAATTTTTCAGAACAAATGCCAAAGTGATCATCCAACTTACTAGAGGCTGTTAATACTTCACAAATCTTTTAAATCAAATGATAATGTCTTCTGTGGTTACCAAGTCATCATGAAAGGATCCTTGACTGACACAATATTAAGACTTATTCCAGGACTCACTGGGTTACTCAAAATTTCTAGTCCTTTTCTTGTTTAAAATACATTTTTTCTATTTGAATAAATGTCTTCATTGATTTGATATTCACATTGTATCTCATGCTCTTAGAAATGTGAATTATTCTTAGTATATTTTGCCACGGGAATAAATGAGGATAATTTACTTAAAATTCAATATACAAAATTCCTACCATTTACTAATAACCAGTAATGGTGGAAAAGAAAAGATGAAAAGAAAAACTTACTGGCATGGAAATGAGAAGGCTTGGATTTTAATCCTAGATTTCTTGGTTACAAATTAGGTGACTTTGGGCAAACCACCTAAACTCTCTCAAGGTATTCTTTAATAAAATGGGGATGATGCCAGCCTGCCTGGCCCTTAACCAGGCTGCTGAGAGGCTCCCTCGAAACCAAGTGTGAAAGGGTGGTGAGGAGTGGGCGGCCTCAAGCACAGGAAAGCTCCGTCACCCCTTGGCTCACCCCTCGCCCCGCTCTTACCACTGCTTTTCTGGAAGCCTTCAACATTCTTTTCTCTTTTCCTCTGGTCTTTTCAGAAGTGAGTGGATAGACTGGCAGGATTCACCTTTCCCTACCTTTTCTCCATTGTAATCTCTTCTCTGGCCATTGCTCCCCAACTTCTCAACCTGTTTCTGAAACATCTCTGGAATTCTGGTCTGAAGCTGGTACAAGGCTCTCCCATCCATCTGCCCATGTGAAGTGATGAGGTGGAAGTGTGGGGGCCTGTGCATCCTGTCGCTGCCCCTCTGCAGCAAGGAGGGCTCCTTCCTTGTTCTTCCCCACTCACCTCCGTCTTCTGCCACCCAGGTGCCTGTGGAGAGCATTGCAGCTGGACACACATTTCCATATTTCCTCCTCAGCCCCTGCCACCAGGTTGCCTTTCTCTTCCTTACACGATATATTTCACAGAAGAAGCACACATGGGCTTCCCAAATAATTTTGAGAGGTGGTTAGGTTTGGTTGTCTCCATTTCACAGACTAAGCAATTGACACATGAAGTTGTTTAATGAGAGTCAGGACTACATCCCAGCACTCCAGAATGTTAGCCAATGCTCTTTCCACTGTAACCAATGCTATTTCCACAAATATAGAAAGAGGAAAAAATGTTTTGTACCTTTACTGGTTTATTGCAATGTCCCCCCCACCTCCTCCTCCTCCTCATCTTCCTCCTTCCCCTTTTTTTACTTAACATGGGTAAAATTAATGGAGTAAAATGATATTAAAATAGAAGTTGAAAAATATTAATTTGATTGCTAAAGTAAGATAATGATTTTTACATTCTAATTAAAGGTCACACTATTATGAATATTAAAATTTTAATATGTTTCTAAGAAAATTCTGTATGTGGAAAGTAAATGGCTGGCCATTGAATCCTCAGTTTGATTGTTACCTACTTTATGCTGTTTTGAAATACATTTGTCTCTAGGGCATTTCCATGTTTGGAGTTTGATAACCAAAGACACTGCCCTGACTTGTACCACTTCAAGGGAGCAAAACCCAGACGCTGTTACCCCATCAGACACCTTTCTGATTAGAGCTGTTCATGTTCATGTCCTAACATGCATCTTCAGGGTTTTCTTAAGTAGAAATTTGAGTAGCATTGAACGCAATATATTTGGGAAACTCAAATATTGAACAATTTCAAATATCATTACAGTAATTTCCTTTGTAAATTTGTGATTTATAAAGGTCACTATTTGAATTCCCAAGAGATTCTGGAGCCCAAAAGCCAGGGCTTAGACATGGGACAGGAGCCCAGAGTAGCTGAAATCCAAGTTCCCTGAGGCATCAGAGTTTGGTGGTAGATCAGAGGGCTGATGGACTAGCCACTTAAATGACTCTGATGATTTATTAGCACAGAGAGGAGAGTGTGATCAGGTGATGTTAGCTGTTTCTAGCACAACCTTTGGGATTTCTTTTGTGTTCTAATAATGTAGATGAATTCAGGAAAGAAGATTAGTAATAATATCAATTTGTGGAAAAAACTAAACCAGAAATCCAAAGACTTGAATCTCTACCTATTAGCTGTGTTAATTCGGTGAAATCACTTGACTTTCTTGAAGCTTTGGTTCCTCATTTGTAATAAGAAGGGTGAATTCAGTATTTCATGATAAAGTTTGTTCTAGTCTTAAAGTTCTCTGAATTACATAGTTTATGATGTTTGCAGGAAAATTTGTCCTAAGTACAATAAACGGCAATGTCTAATGCATATGGAAGTTGAATTGGTTGTAATTATAAATAATTATTTTCACCATTTTCAATGGGGTTGTCCTTAGTGAAAAGTAGAGAGCCATCAAAGTTAAGATGTTTCTAAACCCCTTCTGAGTAGAAGCCTTGTACATCTTGGAAAATTGCCAAAGGGAAAGAAGAAAACTACAAAAGTTATGCATTTAATTTAGACACATAACATGAAAGGGTGAATCATATAAATGCTGTTTTGAGGAATCTCTTAAGATTTGTACATTTGTGTCTTTATGTTTAATCATTTTACTAATTTAGCATAGGATCATAAAATATAAACTGAGATATGTCCAAACATTCCAATTGGAAGCCTAGAAAACCTTACTAATGACAAAAATTCAGGGGAAAAAAAAGACTTAGGAAATTTCTATGTCTGGCTTCTATGTAGTTTTTTGACTTAATAAATAGCATACTGTTTTCTTTGAAGGTTTGAAGGATAGTGTCTTGTGACCAAAATATCTAAATTCTGCTCCAGGTTCAGCCATTTCCTGGCTATTACCTTACATAAATCCTTTCACCTCTTTGGGGCTCAGTTCTTTCAACTATGAAAAACGAACCAGTGGAAGAATGAAGTGATCTTTTTCTATCTCCTTCCGGATTTTATATTCTGTTTGTCTAGAGATTCCAACTTGCTGTTGGGGAGACTGAAGGACATTAACAAACAAAGACAAATGTTGTCTCCAACATTTATATGCCAGCCAATCCTAAATGCTAAAAACCATATCCAGTGAAAGACAGTTTTACTGAGAGAAGGTTCCCTAGGACAGCGGTCCCCAACCTTTTTGGCACCAGGGACTGTTCTTATGGAAGACAATTTTTCCACAGATGAGGGGTGGTGGGAGGGCTGGTTTTGGGATGATTCAAGTGCATTACATTTATTGTGCACTTTATTTCTATTATTATTACATTGTAATATATAATGAAATAATTATACAACTCACCATAGGTTGGGGACCCCAGCCCTAGGAGATTGCATCTTAGGTGAGTTCTTCCAGAAGAGGACTCTATGACAAGAATTCAAGTACAGGTGTAATCCAGGAAATACCTGTGGGAAGTGAGGAAGTGAAGCCAGCCAATAAAGGGGGAATTATAGTGCCAGTTTCCATTGTTGGCAAATGGAGGTTGATCCCCTTGGGAAATTCTGGCTGTCATTGTAGAACTCAGAGCTATGCTATCCCTGGGGGAGAGAAACTGGAGTATTAAAACATCATGTTCTGCTAGTCATTGGTTAAAGGCTGCTCCTACAGGAACTATTTGTCTGATACTTTCTGCCTTGGGCAGTGTGGGCTCCTGCTGGCCAGAAAGCCCCCAGGTGGTGAGAAGTTCTGCTGTCTCAGGCTTGATGGGATATAGGCAGGGCACAGACGGCATCTGCCTGTAACCTGGTTACAGTGGTACAGCCAGAGCAGTACACCTAAATGACTGCACTGTGGTGCACCAAAGGGAAGATAGATAGGCACTCACTTCTAGAAGGAAACACCACTAAGGGACATTGAAACAGTGCACAAGGAAGCAATAAGCTGACCTCCTCAGCTGCAGCAATTTCCTGTCTACCTCTAAACACAATGGCATGTAGCAGCCAAGGAGGGGCAGGCCCCTGAGCAATTATTACCCTCAGATCTGGGAGGCCAGCCACGAACATTGCAAAAAGGCATGTTGACAGTACACGTGCGGTCAGTAGTCAAAACTATAAGGCCTAATTAGTGGCCCCACCTAGGACATAGCACTTTAAAGGGAATAGCATCCATGAGGACTTTGTCTTGGTGTTGCAAAGAGTGAAACTACATGGGGAATATGATTTACTTTGAGGAAACTCTTCTTTTGATAGAGAAAGGAAATTCTCTGATGTGTTCTAAAAGCACGTTAAGTTAGGAGATACAGAATTTTCTATCTGGTTCTATGGAAAGTCAAACCAGCTATCAGCAGCATCTCTGACAGATTTTAAAACATCTGGGCTTTGAAATATAATGTTTGGCGTAGGCATTACATTTTTGTGCCTTCAGCATCACCAAAGTTTTGTGAAAACTCTCTTTTGCTTTCTAGGTGAAGTTGGCTTTTAAAAGTCAATCTGTCTACCAGTGGAAAAATATATGTCATCTCTGTTAGAATTATAACTTTGTTTCCTATTTTTTCCTAAGTTTATATAAATAACTTAGATTTGATTTTTAATATTTATGCCAGAATTAAAAGCTAAGTGTTTGGAGATAGTTTTTGTACTACTGGTATGCAAAACTAGCAGAATATCTTTAATAATCCATGTATTGTGATTATTATAAAAAATTATTATTAACCATAATATGACCTGGTGAATCATTGTTAGCCTTGAGTTAGCCACATTGCAAAAGAAAATTATAATTAAGGCATCGTGACTTTATTGCTATTAAGTAATCTGCTTACTACAAAATTATTGATATCCAAGTAGGGCTAATGGGAAATCCTGCAATCATTTTTTTTTATGTCTCTATGTTCATGAAAGGCAGATAAGTAATCAAGTAGGCAGACAGACTCTTGAGGTAGCTTTTTTTTGGAAAGGAGGTTGTGAATTCAACTTGATCTAGTCATGGAACCAGAATTTTATGGATTTTTTAAAAGTATATGAAGAGGTCAGATAGTCTACTCTTTCTCAAAATGTGTTACTTAAATATTCAAATCAAAATCACCTGGGGAAAAAATCAGATTCCTGTCCCAGCTCCAAAAATTCAAATTTGGTAGGCCTGAAGTAGGACCCAGGAATCTGCATCTTAATTATTCTCCCTAGGTAGTCATTAAAGTTAGAGAACTACCCCAGTTGGGATTAGGAGACTGAAATCCTAAAAGTGACTTCCCAAGGGCACCCAGCTGCCTGGTGACAGAGCTGGGGCCAGAACCCAGCTGTCCCCAGTTTAATGTTCATTTCTCTATATTATGCCTATACTTTTTATAAATATTTGAACCCATATTCCAAACTTATCCTTGGCATAAATACTAAGTAATCATTTACTGTAGAACCAAATACAGCAGATGTGTAAAGTCCCAATCCCTGTATACATGTAAATATGTAGATGAAACTTACACAGACTAGAATAATACGAATAGTTTTGGAAGGCTGGACTTTATTTCCTGAAAAACAACAAAACAAAACAGACAAAAAGTGCTGGTATGAGAGGATTTCTAACAAGGCTCTGATATGAATGTATCATGATTAGTCACACGTGTTTTTCCTCTGATCACTTCTTTATTTCCACATCTATTGTTCATATTTGGCAAATTTGTCACAGATCACTTCCTCCTGTAGTTTTTCATATTCAATCTCCTACGTGTTCCAACCAACGAATACACTACTTAGAGCCACATAGTTGATGACTATCTGGGCTGGTGAATTTTCGCAATTAGTGAATACATGGGGCATCATTGTGGTTCTCATCCCTGTGTGTGGCCAGTCAGCTTTGCACAAAGGAAAAGAAAACCTTCCTTGTTCATAAGCTGCATTTCTAACAAAGCAGGTCTTCCTGCAGTTGTGCAGTGTACCATGCAGGTACCAGGTGGCAGCTGGTATGAGTTCACACAGCACATCACCTCTGCTGAGGAGCAGCTTGCAGAGCACTTACTACTGATGGTGGGGGTCAGTGACACCTTTGCATAGGATGGGAAATAGAGTGAGTTCAAACTCTGACCCAAAACAAGGCTGCAGAGACTGTGACCCACTGGCCCTCCACGGGCCTCCCCTAGGACACCTGGGGCCTTCTTCTTTAGAGGAGACAAAAGTAAAATTGGAATTTGGAGATAATAGCTCTACTTTTGACTCCTCTCTTTCCTTTCCTTCTACTCTTGTAAATGTATTTTAGTCTAGTAAGGATTTCAAGGGGCTTACCAGGGGATATAAGATATGACAAAGTAGCATGACTTATAAATATAGTAAAACAATAAAGAAAAAAACAAAGGTGTAACTGAAGTTAATAAGGAATAAGGCTAAACCAGCTGATCATAACAGCCTACCCAATAGTATGATTGGGTGTCAAATGTGGCTGTAAGTTTTCTAACACTCTCAGCAAAAGGGAAATAGTCTAATTATACAGTTCAGTCCTTAAGATAAACAGAGGCCCATCAGGAGAATTACTATAGTTCTTTGTACAAATCAGAATCCTCTCTGGGCATCCTCATTAAGAGAATTTTATGAATTAAGAAACAATGTTATTGACAATATCTTAAAATAGACTAAACAACAAATCTCTTGGGGGTGTTTCTTGTAGCCCCTAATATTGACCTGGAATATAATTTAGTTAAAGCAATTCTGCAGGGGCCAATACAGTGCAGTCTAGGAACTGATGTGCAAATTAATAAATTGGCAGTATGAAATTGTAGGGATTTCTAGAACATATTGAATTATCAGAGTTTCCAAAGTAAGATTAATTGTCATTGGAATTACACAATGCTTTGAACTCTGAATGGAAAGAAACATTGTGATATAAATACTGGGAGAAGTGAGAAGGGAAAAAGAAGACAAGGAAGATAATCTTGTAACATGCCTTTCGTGCCCAGGAAGGATGCAAGAGGCTTTACTTGCCTCAGGGGGCCTTAAGCATAGGGCGATTGTACATCCTTCCATACTCATAGCCAACCCCTACAGGCACCATCCCTCCTCCCTCCTGCGTTTTTTGTGTTACTTTTTTTTTTGTCATACTCCTACCTCAGTAAGGGTTTTTGATATCCAATAGGACATTTGATACCCACACAGTTGTTTTTTTATTGCTATATAGAATCCTGCTCAACCCCAGTGGATTGGGTTAACAATGGGGTTAACCCAATTGGATTGAAAGTTTTTGAGGGACAGGCCTCCACCACCCTATCCTTGGTGTAATGCAAGAAAGGAGCTTTATAGAGTCTCATGGTAACAAAATGATGGCGTTATCACCATAAAGACCCATAAAAATAGCTCAAGATAATTTCTTCCTACTTATTATCATCCATGAACATTACTGATCAATTCTCAGATACTCTGAAGTTCATTCATAATTTTTTCTTTAAGTCTACAGCATCTGGTATTCCCAAGTGGTCTTCCATCCAAATACTAACCAGGCCCAACCCTGCTTGGCTTCTGAGATCAGATGCGATCGGGCACAGTCAGGGTGGTATGGCCATAGACAGATCACTGATGATTTTTTTTTCTTTTTTTTTTTTTAATTTCAGAATATGACAGGGGTACAAACGTTTAGCTTACATATAGTGCCTTTGCATCACCTGAGTCAGAACTACAAGCATGCCCCTTCCCCAGACAGTGCGCACAGAACCCATTAGGTGGGAATATACCCATCCCCTCCTCCCCCCTCCCACCTGCCCGACACCCAATAAATGTTACTTCCATATGTGTACATAAATGCTGATCAGTTAGTACTAATTTGATGGTGAATATATGTGGTGCTTGTTTTTCCATTCTTGTGATACTTCACTTAGGAGGATGGGCTCCAGCTCCATCCAGGATAATACAAGAGGTGTTAGATCACCATTGTTTTTTGTGGCTGAGTAGTACTCCATGACATACATATACCACATTTTATTAATCCACTCATATATTGATGGGCACTTGGGTTGTTTCCACATCTTTGCAATTGTGAATTGTGCTGCTATAAACATTCGGGTGCAGATGTTTTTATTATAGAACATCTTTTTTTCCTTTGGGTAGATGCCCAGTAGTGGGATTGCTGGATCAAATAGTAGTTTCACTTTTAGTTCTTGGAGGTATCTCCATATTACTTTCCATAGAGGTTGTACTAGTTTGCAGTCCCACCAGCAGTGTGTGAGTGTTCCTATCTCTTCTCATCTATGCCAACATTTGTTGTTTTGGGACTTACTGATGATATTTTATCCTTGCTGGACCAATTATTTCAGGGCCTACCTGCTACTCTTGGAGCATTTATTGAGCCATAAGTGTGCCAGGCACTAGACTGGGCCCTAGTAAGATGGCCAGGTGTCCCGGTTTGTGCCTGTTGTCTCTGCATAATTATAACTAGCACTCCCTTTTACTCTGAAAAGATCCTTGTTTGGGCGATTAGTTATGTCACCTGCCATGAACCTGACTGTGTACTATGACTGCTTTTCTTTTCTTTTCTTTTTTATTTCAGAATATTAAGGGGGTGCAAACATTTAGGTTACATATATTGCCCTTGCACCGCCTGAGTCAGAACTACAAGCATGCCCCTCCCCTAGACAGTGCACACTTTACACATTAGGTGTGAATTTACCCATCCCCTCCTCCCCCCTCCCCCCTGCCCAACACCTGATGAATGTTTATGACTGCTTTTCTAAATTTAAACTCAAGTTCCTGCTGCCACATTAGCAGAAGAGTAAATTGCATGCACTTCTTTTCCATGTATGTTGAAAAACTTCCCCCAAAGTCTGAAATCCCTTCACAGATATGCTAGACATCCTTTGCACCTCTAACATTTTCTGGGTCCTGAACTACCCTGGGGCTAATGCAAGAGCACTGAGTGTTTTGACCCTGAACTTAAATGTGAGGAAGGAAGGGGGGCTTTGATCCTCTTTCCACCCTGCATCTCCCTCCTTCTCCAGCCCAGAGCCTAAATATTCTTCATGAATTTTTGGCAAATGTTTCATTGAATTGCCTCCTTCTAGCTTTATTATTAGCAATTTAAGAGCAAAGGCTCTTGTGGTTTAAAAATATTTTGAATATGTAATTTGATGTGTGTTAACAAGTTTTATTTTAAACAGAAGCCTCTTAAAAAGGGGAATATACTTCAGCTCCAGAGTAGAATAGTAATTTCTGGCATCAGCCATCAGTGTGCAGAGAAAAATACCATCTGACATATGATTTTGTGAATCATGCTTTTCATTTTATAGGTTCAGGTTGGCAAGTATATTTCTCAAGGTATTTCTTTTCATGTACTTTACTGACAATTAGACTAAGATGCCACTGTATAAGAAACAGTGTTTTGGTTATAGCTATCTTGTAAAAAGACTAGATTTATACCATAAGGGTAGTTAACTAAAATCAGTGCTTTTTATGGTATTGTCTATTTTAAAAGAAAAACAGAATTCTTTATTATATTACTAGGAATATTTCATTCTTTTAAGCTTTTTAAAAAGACAGTACCTAAGCAGAGAAATAAATACTGGTATAAAGTCAGTGCTGTTTTCACTAACTTTTCAATTGCCAGAGTCTAGTTTGTGTTTTCTTCTCACCTTTTTATCCTCAGCTCAGTGCTGAAGTTACACTTGGAATTAAAATTAATTTCCCTAATTATCCTTCATAGTTTTGTCTGTAGCTTTTATAATTTTTAAAATCTCTTTCATTTTTTTAGGTTAAAATTTGCTTATTGTTGTGTGATTTGTATTTATTTGATTACTAGGGAATTAGTAATGGCCTCATATGCTATTTCCTTGTGTTTCTTTTTTTGTGGAATGTCCTTTGCCCATTTTAATATTGATGTGTCAGTATTTTCTTTTGATTTGTAAGAGTTCAGGGGTAAAATTAAAGAGGACACCCATAATTTGGCTTGAGTCAGACAGCATTTATTGCATTATACTTTTTCTTAAGATGGTAAGTGAAACTACTCTTCTTTTACAAAATTCAATTATGTCCAATTAAAAAATTTTTATCAACCATAGTAGTGTTCCAAAATTTGTCAAAATTAATTTATTCTTTCAAAAATATACTATGAAATAAACAGATGAGTTGCTTCAAAATTCAAGGCGTGCTGGTAAAACAGGGATCTCACACATTTTTAGTTTGTCTTTGCTAGTCATATTTTAGAAAAATAGTAATTTTTACCTCTGTCTCAGACATGAAGTGTGAGTTTTCTTTGTTGAACAGAAATTTGAAGTAACTTATGCAACATATGTTGGCTGGATATTTTTGTGTGTGAAAGATATAGTAGAGTTTTTTTTTGGTAGTTGCCTTTATGAATAAATTTATATATAATATGAAAGCATATTTTTATCACTTTTTATATTTTTGAGTGCATTTTAGTCTAGTTGACTCCAATAATGAGAGGTAGGTTTCTGCTGTATTGCTATGTTTTGGCTTTTTCAGCTGCTGTAATTTAAGTGCTTAATATTAAATATTGACTTTATTTCATGATAGCCATAAAAATAATTTAGGTGTTTATTCTTTTGGCAGAGTATACATTTTTATGTAAACTTTTTGAGAAATTGTTATTTTCTTTTGCCTATGCTGATTTTAATTGGAAATAATCTCTAAGTCTAGGTAAACAATTTAATTAATTTTATCCATGAAGTCTGTTATTGTTCAATGAGAAATAGCATGAGGATGAATCATTTGTAAGATGGACCTATAAAGAAAACTATGTTCTGATCAGCAATTCTAAAGAACAAATGTTGTATTGTTTCAAAATACTATTGGGTTTTAAGGACTTGGTGGTAAAGCAGAAAATATTATCATAGAAGTTACCATAGGTTCTTTGGTGTTTCTTGATTAAATCACATTGTCTAAAAGTGGCATGATATAATTAACAGATCTGATCTCCTCTTCTCTCCCCTCCCCTCTACTCCCCTCCTCTTTCTCTCTTCCTTTCCTCTCCACTCCTTTCCTTCCTAATTGTGGCGTAACTTACACAGAGCAAAATATAAAATATTAAGTGTACAGCTCAATTTATTTTTACATATGTATACACACATGTAACCACAACCCAGATAAAAATATGGATTTCCATCACCCCAGAAGGCTCTCTTGTGCACCCCCCAGTTATGAAAATAATTACTATTCTGACTTCTATTCCCCATAGATTAATTTTTCTATTTTTATGTTCGTATTGTTGGAATCATATGGTATGTGTCTACGTTCTTTCACTCAATATTACATCTGTAAGAGTCATCCATATTTTGTATAGCAATAGTTATTGCTATGTAATATTCCATTGTATGACTGTGTTATAGTTTATTTTATGTATTCTATTATACTGAATGTTTGGGTTGTTTCCAGTTTTCACTACAGTATTATGAATAAAGGTCCTATGAACATTCTTGTATGTGTCTTTTGGTGAACGCAAGTATGTAGTCATTTTTGTTGGGTATATACCCAGAATTTGAATAGCTGGGACATAGGGCCAACATATGCTTGGTTTAGTAGATGCTTTCAAACTGTTTTCCAAGGTGATTGTACCAATTTACATTCCCACCATCATTTTGTAAGTGGTTCCTGTTGCTTGTCAGTTCTTTTCATTTTAGCCATTCTGATGTAAGTGATGGCTGGTAATGTATTTCATTGTGGTTTTAATTTATATTTTCCTAATGACTAATGATGTTGGACACCTTTTCATAAATTTATTGGCCATTTGATATCCTTAGAAAATGGACCATCTGTCATCTTTTTAAATTGTTGATTTATAGACATTATATATACAAATATTCCATTTTTAATTACATGTCATGATCATCTTAAAGTGACTGCCCTTTATTTGTCTAGTGTTTTTTGGCCACATGAAGTGAGGAGAGAGTGAGGGTGACCTGGCTGTTCCTGGGCCCAGGAGAAATACATACACAATGGCTTTGGTGCCTGATATAGCTCTGCAAGCACAGCAAATTCCCAGCATTAGAGGCACTCCAACTGGCTAGACAACAAAGGTGGGGCTGTTTCCAGAAGCCCGTTGTTTAAAACGTGTGTGTGTGTGTGTGTGTGTGTCCTGGGAAGAGAAGGAAAGCAAGGGAGCGAAACTTTTTTCAGGAAAGCCTGAGCAGCTGTGAGCGTTCAGATAAGTTCATCATACGAGCTGATTACCACCTTGTCCCAGAAAATGCAAAGCAGGCTCTCAATGGGATGAGATTTAGTCCAGACAAATCCATCTGGCTGCGGGAGTTATAACGGGGAATGGGAAAGGCTGAGGAACAGGAGTGAAATTGGTTCTCCTTACTCCCAACCCTTTCTTTAGTTTGTTTGGTGTACAGACTTCCCTTTTACTCCTTGAGCTGGCTCCTCCCCTGTTACACACACACAGCAGTGAAAGAGGACAGCGATCTGTCCTCTGGAAAAAGGCAACACCACAGAAACAGGACTCTCCCGCTCCCTTGATCTAGTACCTCTTCATTGCCTAATTTCTCATCGTGTCTCTTGTGTCTCTTGTGTCAGGACAGAAAAATAACAAGGCAAATAATCAGAGGACAGGGACCAGGGAGGCCTGGAGAAGGCAGAAGAGAATCAGGACAGAGGCGAGAGGGGAGGGTGGGACACAGGAAAGAGAGGGTGGGGTCAGTCGAGACGGGAGGAACATGATCTTGAAATCTTGAGAATTACATTGAGCAGTGCATTGATCTAAAATTAATTTTTTTCTCTGTAAAATAAAATATGCAGATGAGGATAAAGGGATTATGGCAATGAGATCTTCCAGAAATAAACGTTACCATCGTGCAAAGGACAGCCCTGTGAAGACTTGTTAGAATTTTTGGTTATTTGAAAGAGAAATTAAGTGAAGTTTTGTTTTGTTTTGTTTCATTTTTTGCTCATCAGGAATGTCTTTTTGCCTTTTCAGCATAAAGGCATTATTTGAATGACATCTTAATATCTCTCTAGCTATGCTAAATGAGTATAACACATACATATTTATATTGTACATTTAGTGATTGGAATAATTATGTAGCAATCTGTTCCATAATGCTTGGAATTCTTACTATATCAATCCTTAGGTACCTCAGTGGTGATATTTTACTTAAGAGAGAAAGAAAAAGATCTTGTTAATATTATTATATATGAATCTTGTTAGTATATATTTTGGGAATGATCAAATTCTACCTGTAGCATGTTTTTATTTCCACAGTTTCATCTTTGTTCATTATATTGACTAAAGAGAATTATTGTGTATTACATTCATGTTTATCCTGAATTATTGAGAAAAGTTTAAATTATCATTTTTGAGAAGGCAAGGAAATTTTATGGAACACTTGTGAAAGATTTTCTTTTAAAAAATTATAGTATAAAATACCTTAATATTTACAGAGCTAAAAAAAAACCCTATTTTTTTTACCTGTTTTAAAAAATCCAGTTATGCAGAATAATTCTAGCTCTTAAAATTCTGACTAGCTATAGCTTTTATATTATGAAAAATGAGAATTATAATTGTCAGTCTTTTACATGCTGTGCACTGTGGACTGTAGGGTTTTTCCCCCATTTCTTTATCATCGACTGGCTTAATTATGTTTACTGCGAGTTCTGCTATAGTGCTGTTTAATATGTTAATGACAGAATTTTTTATATAAACTGGATCTACAATTTTTAGATTCCAAAACAACAAAATCTCTGTGCTAGAATCTTGTTTATTTGTGGGTCTTGTTTTAGTCCTAGAATATGCTGTTGGTTTCTAAATTGTAGACACTGGGCCAGCTCATCAGAGTTCTGAGACAGAGCACAGAGGAGCTGGGTACCTTTGTCTAAAAGGTGGGGCCAGGTGACATGAAACCATGCTGTGAGGGGAGTCCAGGGAGAATGGAAGCGCTCTCTAAACCCCTTAGAATCAGGGCAGCTGGCACTCACCTGTAAGCACTTGTGCAGCCTCACCATCTTTAAGGGATTGTAATGCTAATGTACCAGTGAGCAAACAGATGCTGTTTGGGAGCTCCCTGGGTGTTCCTCCTGCAGCCAGGCTGCCCAGACTTCCCTGACCTTCCCCCAGCTTGCACTGCAAGGGGAGACCTCCATCCAGTGTCTGAGCCCTGAATGGGCAGGGATTGGATGGTGTCCAGTCCTTACCTGTTTGATTGATTGATTGATTGATTGAGACAGGGTCTCACTATGTTGGCCACGCTGGAATGCAGTGGCATGATCATAGCTCACTGTAACATCAAACTCCTAGACTCAAGCAATCCTCCCACCTCAGCCTCCCAAGTAGCTGGGACTACAGGAGCACACCACCATACCTGGCTAATTTTTAAATTTTTTCTACATACGGGGTCTCGCTGTGCTTCCCAGGCTCATCTTGAACTCCTGGCCTCAAGTGATCCTCCCAAATTACAGGCATGCGCCACCGTGCCCGGCCTGTTTTAAATATTTTTGCTATTACCACTGTTCTCAGCTCTAAAGATTTGTAATTCTTTGTCGACTACTTATTCTATTTGTGCACTCATAAGGCTATATAATATCTCCTTACTCTGTTCCTCCTTTTCCTCTTCCTTTTTGTCTTTTCTTTCCTTTAGAATAGTTGACTACTGACCAATAGCACTTTTATCAGAAATTGAATAGAAGGATATATGGCTAATACTGGGTTTTAGAACTGCCTGGAACAGTCTCTCACCTCCATGCACTTAAGATTCATCTAGGCCACAAGCCTTAGTACACTTCTTGATTCAGGCTCTCCGAGACTGTATGTCTCTGGTATCTCTGAATATGGCTTGTTAATAAGTGTTTCTAATATTGTTTATCCTTCTTTGTCCTCTTTGCCCAATATTTTCCAAAGGTTCTGAAGGAACATGTTTTCCAATTTTTTCTACTTTAGCATCTTACATTCATGGTTCTGTGACTCATTAAATGTTTACTTAATATCTGTATTTTCTGTGTCACATCCATTTCCATTTTTCCCAGAATAATAGAGAATTTATTGTAAAACATTTTTTCTTTCACACCTCCAAGCTTCTCTTATGTTCAGGCAAGACTATTTTCAAGTTGTTATTAAGGAGTTGTTTTGGAGGCTGAATTCTAGCTAAAGTGGACATCAGGACACCTTGATTTCCATTCCTAGCATTGTTAAGCATTGTATCTAGCAAAAGAGAAATAAAGTGATTTTTAAAGTTGTTTTCAAATATAAGCTTGTTTTTGAAAGTAAAGCAGTTTTTAAACAAGTAAGTTAAGTTTGTTTCATAATAGTGCATTAGAGTTAAATGAACCATGAAATTTCTGCTTATGGAAGTTAAATTAAAAAACAAACTTTGTTTTAAAAAGAATTTGACAGGCTTGATCTTTCAAAGGAGAAAGAAAGAATATCTCTTACTTGGTAATACAATGCCTTAGGGAGGTTATTACAATAGTGTGTTAAATGCACACAGCAGGAATTGAAACTAATCACATTTTAAAGTGTTCTTTCTAAAATATTTACACTTCAAAGGAAAAGTACAGAAGTACTTGAGATCTTACTAGAACGTTAAATATGGCTCCATATATATCTAATGATTTGTAAAGGACAGTTCAAGGAAAAAGGAATTACCTACATCAACACCTGAAATGGTAAACCTAAAAAGTTTATTTCCTTGAGTTCTTGCTACCTCTGTTAAAAATTATTACTTATTATATCAAAGTTTTAAGAGTGCTTTAAATAGGAGATTGCTTTTGAAATGATGGGTATATTGTGGTGTTTCAAAGAGTGCTAATCCACACCTATGTCTTTTCTTTTTGAAAAATATAAAAATATGTTTGGGTATGGTAGCTCATGCCTGTAATCCTAGCACTTCAGGAGGCCAATGTAAGAGGATTGCTTGAGGCCAGGAGTTCTTGACCAACCTGGGCAGCATAGAAGGACCCTGTCTCTACAAAAAAAATTTTAAAAGTTTGATGGGCATGGTAGTACATGCCTGTAATCCTGGCTACTTGGGAGGCTGAGGCAGGAGGATCGCTTGAGCCAGGCGTTTGAGGTTGCAGTGAGCTATGATTGCACCACTGCACTCCAGCCTGGGCAACAGAGCAAGACCCTGTCTCTACAAATTTTTAAAAAATATTATTTAATGTGCATTTTATGCACAAAATATAAATTTTAAACAGATTTTACAATTGTTAACAATGCGCCATATCTGTCTCCTTTTTTTTAGGAAAAATACTATTACAGATGTATTTTAAGGTTGGCCCCATCCATTCCATCTCCCCCCTTCTTCCTCTAGCTGTTAAAATTAAACTGAATTGTTGTGCATCCTTCCAGCTCATGTTTAAATACTTTTATTGCTTATGTATGTGCCCATAAGTGATATATACTATTGTTTTGAATATTTTAAACTTATATAAATAGTATCATCTTGCTTTTATCAATCCTTTTCCAACCTGCTTTTAAAAATACTCAATATTATGTTTTTTGAGATTTACCTATGATGATATAAGTAGATCTAGTTTATTTAACTGCTATAGAGATCTAAATCTTATGCAATTCCCTAATTTATTTATCTAGTTTCCTATTGATGGAGATTTAGGTTTTCTGATTTTTCTCATTTTCATTACGTAAAAAACCACCCTGTTTCCATATGAATGGAATGCTAAATGAACTCATAAATTTAGTGGGGAGCGAAGAACACATCATAATTCTTCCATATTTAAACACCAAGTAATTATAGTATTATCATCTATGTGTATGACTTCACCAACCTTTACAAAGGAGAATTCTACAGCTTTTGCCAGGATATGTAATTTCATTTCTAGAATTTCAAGAAAGACTCATTTATCCTCTTTGACAACTTTAGCACCCCAGAGACAGAAAGACCAGCACCTAAAATCTCTGGCATACCACTCTTAGCATGGGTATGTGGAAAGGTCAAGTTTAACGGTATTGCCTCTTGACCACATGTGAAGATGATGTGCAATGAACACCCTTGTCTATGTCTCTTTATGGCCCATGTGTAAAAGTTTTGCTAGGGTTTTTATGTGGAAGTAGATTTGTGGGTAACAGGATGTGTACATTTTTAACCTTATTAGAAAGTATGAAATTCTTCTGCAATCTGGATCTCTCAAAATATATAAGTTCCCATTTTCCTACATCCTCACCAACATTAGGTATTATCTAACTCTTAAATTTTTCCAATCTGATGGGTGTAAAATGGTATCTGCGTGTAGCTTTCTTTTTCTTTTTTTAAATTTTTTGCTTGGAAATATTTTGAAACTTACAGAAAAGTTGGAAAAATAGTACAAAGAATATTCATATACCCTTTACCAATTATTAACATTTTGCCTCGTTTTTGTTATCATTCTCTCTATCCATAGCATATTTTTCTGAAAAACTTGAGATTAAATATACTGTACCCCTTACCTCTAAATATTTCAATGTATATTACCTAAGAATAGAAATATCTCATATTATTCCAGTATAGAGATCAATTCAGGAAAATTAACAGTAACATACAATACTTTAATCAACCACCCATAATTCTGTCCATTGACCAGTAATGTCCTTTATATCATTTTCCCCTCCCGGTCAGGATCATGTATAGCATTTGATCATTACAAGTCTCCTTTAATCTGGATTGATTCCTCAGTTTTTCTTTATTTTGAAGAATGTAGTCCCCAAATTTTAATAGAATGTTCTTTGTTTTGAGTTTTAATGTAGTTTTATCAACATTTTCCTGATTAGTGGTAATGTTGGAATCTTTTTATATGTGTATTGGTTATTTTGAATTTCCTCTTCTGTAAACTAATTGTGCATATTTTTTGCCCATTTTCCTATTGAGTTGTCCTTATTGAGTTCTTTATGTATTCTGAATACTAATTCTTTGCTTGTTGTATGTATTATAAATAGTTCCTCTCAGCTTGTAGTATTTTAGTTTTATTTTTTAAATCATTTTTTGTTTAACTTTTTAATAATTTCTTTTGTAATAAAAAGTTTAAATATTTTAATGTAATAACATTTATGAATATCTTCCTATAAGATTTCTTGTTAGTCCTTCTCAAAATTGCCTTGGCTATTTTTGGTTTTTTGCTCTTCCATATAAATTTTAGGATCAGCTTGAGAGGTTTGTTGAAAAGCTCTAATGGCATTTCTATTAGAAAGCAAATGGTCCAGTGGCACAAGGGATAACGTGCCTGACGACAGATTAGAAAAGCAGTGGATTTATAGAATAATTGGGGGAAAATTGACACCTTTATGGTGTGAATTATTCTCATCCACAATTATCTCTCTCCATTTATTTATGTATTTATTCATGTGCTTTAGGAAAGATATCATTTCAACCTTGAAGGCCTCGGCCATCTGTTTTTCAGACGACTAGGTACCTTTAGTTCTTGTTGTAAAAGGGATTTAAAATTTTTTTACACTCTATAGTTTTGGTTTCTACAGAAACACTACTGATTTTTATGCACTGATCATAAATATAACAACATTGACAAACTCTTATTATTTCTAATAGTTTGTAGATTGCCTTGGATTTTCTTAATCATTTGATCTATGAATAATGAAAAATGTGTTGCTTTATTCTAATCTTTACACTGCATTTGTTTTTCTTATCTTTTGCTCCAGCTAGAAACTCCAGTTCAGTGGTAAATAGGTACAGCGATAGCAGGCATCATTGTCTTATTCTTGGCTTTAAAGAGACTGTTTTTAACATTTCACTATTGTATGATGCTTGCTGTATGCTTTTTGTAGATGCCCTTTGTCAGAGAACTCAGGCCTCACTGAGAATTATAAAAGTAACAAAACTCCAAAAAAGACACAAGCAAGCAGATTGTCTTGCCATAACTCCATAGATGCTGAAAGTAGATAACGAGATTCCATAGATCAGAGCAAGATAGGTTACTATTCACAGCACAGCAAACAGCATGAGTATCAGCATGGCAATGCCAGTTCTCCTGACCCCCAGTTTCATGGTATGACGTGGTGGGCTCAGGGCCACAGCTAGAGAACCCAGGGCTAAGGGCTTAGCACCTTTTATATCAAGCAATAAACAAGCTAGTCCCCCTCCCCTGCAGAGCAAGGAGTTTTAATGTAGTCATGCCATGGTTGCCTTGATTTACTTATTGCCTATGAGACATGGGTTACAGAAAGGCCTCAAGGACCGGGTAATTAAGGCCTTGAGGTTCAGCATACTCAGAAGGG
Source organism: Daubentonia madagascariensis (assembly GCA_023783475.1). Classification (NCBI taxonomy): domain Eukaryota; kingdom Metazoa; phylum Chordata; class Mammalia; order Primates; family Daubentoniidae; genus Daubentonia; species Daubentonia madagascariensis. The sequence goes on along the minus strand of JAKFHU010001815.1, from coordinate 55,328,861 downwards.
ACGGGTAAGGATGTTTGGAACCCATAGCAGACTGCTTCTCTCAAGAAGAATTTTTTAATCTTTATTTAGTCTGCCAGAGGATTTTGACATGAATGGCTATTGAATTTTATCAAGAGATTTTTCTGTAAATATTGAGAAAACCATATGGTTTTTCTCCTCTAATCTGTTAATCTGGTGTGTTATATTAATAGTAACATTAATTGTCTAATATTAAACCAGGCTGGAATTCCTGGGATAAATTCTTCTTGGTGAAGGTATATTGTATTTTTTATATATTGATCAATTCATTTTGCTAAATTTTTTAGCATTTTTATGAATATATCTATAATTGAGATGGGCATACAGTTTTTCCTTTGTTTTATAATCCATGTCTGTTTTAGATATTAAGGATATATGAGCCTCATAAAATTAATTGGTAAGCTTTTCTTCTTTCTCTGGAACAGTTTATATAAGAGGGATTATAAGGTAAAGGTTACCTGAAGTTTTGGTAAAGGTTATGGTAAAAATGTCAGGGCCTAGTGGTTTTTGAGTAGCTTTCAAAATATTGTTTTAGTTTCCTTAATTTAATAGGACTTAAATTAATGTCTGTTTCATCTTGAGTCAATCTTGGTAATTTATATATTTTTCTATCCTCTTCAAATTTTCAAATGTATTGGTGTACTATTTTTATGATTTAAAAAACTGCTTCTGTTTTTGTAGTTAGGTTTCTGTCTTTTTCCTAATATTTTTAGTTTTCTTTTCCTTTCTACTATTTCTTTATTTTCTATTTTTATTAATTTCTGGTCTTATCTTTATAGTTGCTTCTTTCTCATTTGTTTGAGTTTATGCTGCTCTTTTTCTAGCTTTTTGAGTGAGTGCTTAATTCATTAATTTTCAGTCTTTCATTCTTTTATGCATATTTATTTTTTCATATAAATATAAACATATATATATTTTTAAGGCTATAAATTGTCTTCTAAATACTGCTTTAGCTGCATACCATTAATTTTGTTAAATAGTATTTTTATAGTTGTCCAATTCTGTTTTACAATTTCAGTTATGATTTTTCCTTGGACCCATGAAGAATTTACAAGTGAGACTATAGATTTTTAAAGTATAGGATTTTTTTCTTTGTTTTCTTTAAGTGATGATTCTTCCATTCCTGCAGAAGTCTCATCTATTCAAGACCAGTTTTTGTATTAATTCCTCAGTTTGTGATTACTGCATTACAAAGGTACTGTAAATTCAGACCCCTTATATTTATGGATTTGGGATCTAAAACAGGCTTGGGCATTTTGTTTTTCATAGGAGAATTTTTTTTCCTATCCTGAGTCCCAAGCAAATGAAAAGCCTCCTTATTGCTTCTCTGTGCCATTGAGGGTGTTTCTGCTTCCATTTTCATGGAGGAGGTATCCCATCCATGGATGCCGCTTTATGACAGGGTCTTGTTTCCAGGTTTCTGCCTTGCATGATCCCGAGGCTGTGTCTCTGGTCTCTTCATAGACATTAAAGCCCTAGTCCCTAGATATAAGAGCTTATTTCTGGATCTGCTATCCCACTAGGATGCCAAAGTGCCAGCTTGTGCACTTAGTGCTTTAGCTTTGAGTTCTTTCTTTATTTCTGATGCCAACATATTTTCCTTTTTTTTTCTTTTAGCTCAGCTATGAATTTTAATTTATTAAATTTTATTTCAAATTTCTTGTGTTTATAGTGAAAGGATGTCAACCATTAATTAGCCACCCAATACCCTTTCAAAACAGAATTTTGACCACTGTTTCAGTGTAAACACCGAGTGAACTCATAAATTCAATGGAAAGCAAATTCTTCCATATTTAAACATCAAGTAATTACAGTATTATCATCTATGTGTATGACTTCACCAACCTTAGCAAAGTAGAATTCTGCAACTTTTGTTGGAATATGTAATTTCATTTCTAGCATTTTAAGAATGGCCCATTTATTCTTTTTGACAACTTGAACACCAGAGATAGAAAAACCAGCACCTAAAGTCTCTTGCATGCCACTCTTAGAATGGATAAGTAGAAAGGTCAAGTTTAATGGAATGCCTCTTGACCACACATACAGACCGTGGACTTCCTGACACCCTGTTCTGCCAGAAAAACAAGACCTCAGGACAACACTGGCCTATTGGAACATTGACATTTTTGATTGATTACATCATGGTGTGCAAATCCAAACTGAAGTTGCTGTGGTATTACATGAAGTCATAGTACTTAAAAGCCGTGTTTTTCTAAGTGGTTTTTATCCTGATTCTTTTTTCTTTCCCCCAGCTTTATGAGGTGTAATTGACAAATAAAAATCATGCATATTTAAGATGTATAACATGGTGTTTTGATACAAGCATACATTGTAAAATGATTACCATAATCAAGTTAATTAATATATTTATTATCTCACATAGTTACCTTTTTTTGTGTGTGGTGAAAACATTTAAGGTCTACTCTGTCAGCAAACTTCGAGTATACAATACAATATTTTTAACTATAGTCACCATGCTGATAACTGAAACCATTTTATTTTTAATATGTATGTAACTATGGGGGCGTGGTGGCTCTTACCTGTAGTCCTAGCACTCTGGGAGGCCGAGGCAGGAGGATTGCTTGAGGTTAGGAGTTTGAAACCAGCCTGAGCAAGAGTGAGACCCCTTCTCTACAAAGCATAGAAAACTTAGCTGAGCGTGGTGGCACGTGCCTGTAGTCCCAGCTTCCTGGGGTGCTGAGGCAGGAGGATCGCTTGAGCCTGGGAAGGTTGAGGTTGCAGTGAACTGTGATGACACCACTGCACTCTAGCCAGGGTGACAGAGTGAGACTCTGTCTCAAAAAAAAAGAAAAGAAAAAAAAATATGTGTGTGACTATAGACTCAAAGAGAACTTGGAATCATTGTTTTAGAAATTGCCTCAAATAAGACAAACATCAAGTAAGACTTTAGGAGCTATAAGGGTTGGGCACTTTTAATGAAGTTGATTCAGTTCAGTGCTTTAACATAATCTTTCTGTAATCCTGAGCTTTAGGCCACTCATTTCTGATAAAGGACAGGGCGTGATCAAGGAACACAGAGTTCAGGAGTCAGCATGTTATGCCTAGAATGAGATGGTTTGGGGTCAGTGGAAGGCTACTGCCATATCTGCCTCTATGAAACCATCAGGGCGTATCACCACTAACTACATGACCACTGAGTGATAATCTTTGCATTTGGAACATTTCTAACAAAGGATTAAGTAGAGATAAATTGTAATAGTCACCCACTCCCTGTATGATTCCAGGAGATCCTGTATATTTACCCTTTGCTGGTATGAATGTGGGAATTTGAGCTGCTGTATCTCAGTGTCAATGGAACCTTTGAACATTGACTGTCTCTATGTCAAATGTATGTGGCCCCACATTCTCTGGCCCTCAATGTCATCATGAAAGATACTCATCTTGTAGTTTATCAGTAAGTACCAAAATACTGAGTCTCATTGAGCTGTTACACACAATTTTTTTCATTTTTTTCTCCAAGAAGTTTTGAAGTCCAATATATAGATAGGATCCTTGCCCATCTTCTCTACTTTTAAAGGTCTTTAGGTCTACCAGACATGGGCATACTAAGCTGAGAGAACAGAATAACAATAATTTAAAAATCCAACAAACCAACAACCAGTGAATTCAGAAGCCATTTCATCAATTGGCAGCAAAAATCTATTTCCTATAAAATATAAGGAAGTACATTCTTTTGAAATAGAATATCCCCAAATATTCAAAGCCTTCTACTGAGTGACTTTTTTCTGACCTCTCCTCTGTCTTGAGCTCTTATTCATTCATTTTCTTCTTCCACTTCTCAGTTGCTGCAATGTTATCATTTCAATGTCACCTTTTCTAGGGAATCTTAGTTTGCTCCAAGCAAAATTGATCCTCTTCCTTCTCTTTGTCATATCTTCTGAATCCCTCTGTCACAGCTTCTATAATGCTTTCTTGCATTTGTATACATGCCTGCTTCTCTCCACCAGAGCATAAGCTCCCCAAAGGCAAGTGCCATCCTTTTATCCCTAGTGCCTAGTGTGGCATGTGGCCCATAAAGGTTTGTTGAGTGAATAAATAAAGACTAGGAGTTAGTCCTCTGGTGAAACATGCCTTAAGTGGTTTTTACCAAGGTGCTGTCAAGAACTATAGTTCACCTGTCCATTAAACCTTCTCAGTGAGAAAGTTTGCCCACAGAGCCCATTTATTTTGCATAGTAAAAGAAAACAAATATGTATCAATACATGGAAATACCCAATTTAATTCCAACTGGAGGCATTTAAAAAATAACTAAAGAAACCTGATGAATCATCTCACCATTGCCTGTCAAAACATCTTCACCTCAGAAAAACTTTTTGGTCAGCACTTTTATAATTTTGTATGTAGAAAATCCTGACATGAGTCAATATATCAAACATTATGGTCAGTTTTTTCAATCTGCATAAAAGGAATTTCAGCTTTTCACCCTTTAATTGTATAAGTTATCATTTGTCTCATGCTTTAGTTTGCCTTTCTAACTTTCTAGACCAAAAAATAACTCACTACTGTTTTGCAACGTATTTGGTGCCCTTGTTGCATCTCAATCATTAAATATCAAGAACTTAAAAGTTAAGTTCATATCTCTTTTAGAGAGTGTTGACTTTCTGAGACCATCCATTTGAACAGCTTATTGCATGTATGATATAGATATGGTAAAAATTTTTAAAGACCATTGGGACCCAGGAAAGTAAACTTGCAGGATTTATTCTTTTATGGTTTGGAAAAAAGTTTTCTGTGTGATAACTTCAGTTTGGGTTTTCCAGATCTGTTCTTTAAGATGCAATATTAATTAAATATGTTCACTTGCACATGTAACAACAGACATTGTCAAATCTTATTGAGGCAATGCCCTTTTTACCTTATTTTTGATATTAGTGTAATTATGCTTGTGTTTTCTCCATCACTTTTTTTACTTTATTGGATCCTAGTAGTGGATGGAAAAAATATTCTAGAAGGATAGGAATAGAAACAGGTGCAACAGGGGAACCTTGGTCACAAGAGTGGGCAGAATATTTGTAAGTGCTATGGAAAGATTTGTCTTGGTGTTGGAAGAAACTGAGTGACTTAGCAGAGCCCTTTAAGAGTAGACTCTGTAAACATTTAATAAATGTTTATCCAGTATAGAATACACCCTAGTAAGTGCAACAGGAAAATGAATATGATACAATTCCTGGCTTCTTGAACCTCATAGTCTAGTGAGATAGACAGACACTGACCATTTATAATGCCATGTGAAAATTACAACACCCACAGTGTTTATGAGGACATAGAGGAGGGTGATTAGTTCTTTGAAGGAAAGTCAGAGGTTTCACAAAAGAGACATGTGAACTAAGTCATGAAGTATATATAGGATTTTGCCAGATAGAGGAAGGTAAGAGGAAGAGCATTTTAAGCAAAGAAAGCAATGTGACCAGAGGTATAAAAGTCCATGGGGTTTGGGGGAGCCATCTCTTTGCTGGCTAGTTGAAATATTGGTCAGTGCCTGGTGCTGTGTGCTCTGATGCTCTATACTACCTTTCATCCTCCAAGCTCCTAGATCATCTAATGATACTCTGGTCATAATTGAGTTTTCAGATAAAAAGAGGATTGTTGTTTTTCTTGATATTAAATCTAAAATTGTGAAGAGCCTCTTACCTATATTCAACCTGCAGAGCAAATAATAGATTTGGATTCATTTTTAACAAGTGACGCTTAAGTAAGAACTGGTGAATGCTTTGGATGTTACTTGTATTTTGTATGCATTATCTACTATAGAGAGAATCTCACCTCTGTTTAGAGTCTGAGAATTTTTTAGTCATATTTTCTATCACTAGTGATATTATTATTTTCTTGTCTTCTGGACAGTTCTTTGAGACTCACCCAGGATCATTCAATGGATGGTGGGGGACATGTCAGGGAGGACAACCCTGAGGAAATAACAATGGAGCCCTTGATCTGTGGCCTGAAGGAGTGACCATTAGCTGACAGTGTGTGGGATGGGTGAGGGGAGGACGAGGAGCAGGGTGGGAGCGGGGAGAGTAACAGTGTGATGAGCATGCCACATCATGCTGGAGTCAGGACTGGAAGTAAGCTCTTTGAGGGCAGGAAACTGGTCTGTCTTGTTCACAGGGCTGTCTCATGTACCTAGAACATCGACATACACTGAGTTCTTTTTTTTTTAAATTTGGCACATTTTTATTTGCGCTACAAAATAATATGGCTTATAATGTTTCTGGTTTCGGAATTATGTACATTTCATTTAGATTGTGTTAATTTCGTGTTTCCAATATTCAGTATACTTTCAGATTTTTGTCAGGTTGTTCTTTCTTTTATTAAGAGATGTGCCTTAAATTGCTTCATTATGATAGTGAATTTATTTTTCCTTTCAGTTTTTTTTTCAAATTTTATTCCTATATTTCAAATCTATGTTATTGGGTGCATATATATTTAAAAGTGTTACATAGAGTGAATTGGCTTCTTTTTTATTCTGAAATGTTCGTAACCAAAAGGCGTTTGTTGAAGGAGGAATTGAAAATGTTCCCTTGTGACTGGGACACAGAAAGCAAGGGGTCTCATGGAATAAAGTGATTCTGAGAGAAAGGCAGGGACGTGCGAGGCCCTGTAGCCCATATTAAATAGTGGGCTTTGTCCTCAACAGTGTGGGTCACCAGTAAAGGATGCTAAGCAAGGGGATGATGGTTGGATTTTCTCTGCAGTATAGAGCACTGCTTTCCAACTTTTTGATCGTGACCAACAGTAAGAAACACATTCTACATTGTAACCTAGTAAAACACATACATGTATACACATACCTGAAATGATTTTTTATGAATGATGTATAGCCTTACTAAGTGTGATGTGCTTTATTTTTTTCTTTTCTATTTGATATTTGTAAAAAGTAGTGGTCAAAACCAGTATGACTCATAATCATAAGTACAGTTTGAATGGATACTCTAATGATGGAGGTTATGTGCATAAAATTATAGAAAACAGCAGCTTTAGGTGATCTAAGAGAGGTCAAAACATTCTGGCTTAAAAACAATACACAACACAGAAATCCAGAGAGATGTTAGGAATTTGACCAGGGGAGCTCATGATAGAATGTTAAGTGTGGGAAGGATTTTAGGCATTCTGGAATCCCACTGAAAATTATGAAAATTAAGTAAATCTGCTCAAGGGCACATGGGGAGTCCTATCAGAAGAGGGCTCTGCCCAGATTTGTCACGCATCTGTGATCTTTCCATGGTTCCCTTCAGCCTCCCTGTTGGTGCTTTTCACAGCAAGCTCTGAGGCATGGAGGCTTGGTGATGTTATTGCCATTTTATGAACCTGGAAACTGAAGTTGGAAGGTGATGTGCTGCAAGCTTAGATGCCTAGGAAGAAAACAGACCAGGATTGGATTCCAGGCCTCCTTGTCACTAGTCTGGTGACCTTCCCATTGTACTATACTGTTTCATACATATGCATGAAAAAAGAATTAGGATTATAAAATCATGACACAGCATTTCAGAAGGTGTACATTTCTGTGCTAGAACTCTAAGAGTTCTGCTAATATCATTTAATTGGTTTGGTATTAAAAATTAAAATTGAGTTATGTGAATTTCTTCTTCAGAAATCTAGGAACATAATATTTAATGTTTCATAAAAAGAACAATTATATCTAAACATCCAAATCTCAGTCACATAATATCTTCACGGACATCATGGCTGAAAGAATGGGAGAGTAAATTAGGAAATGTATTCATCATAAAACTTCTAATGGTAGAAAGCCCAGGGGAGATCGATATTAATCTTAAGAACTAGGTAAAAAAGATGATAGATAAAATGTGGTTAATAAGTAATGTATGTATATAAATCAGGAAGCATCTGTATATGTTGACATGAGGTAATAAAATCCCTTTGAAATATACTCTCTACCATAAGCCACTGGATTTCTAGAGGAAATTGGCTTTGGGGGCCATAACAAAATGTTCAACTAATATTGACCTACTTTTGATTGGGAAAACTTATCTGATATGAGCTTGTCTTTAGCAGGGGTTGATGTCCATGAGTGTCAACGTGGTCTGCGAAGGTTTACCAAGGAGGCAGCTTAGCATTTGCCTACTGTTTTCATCAGGACTCAGCATTTTTGATGTTAGTTTAGTTTCTTAGGTCAGAGCCACATATTTGTATCTACATAGGCTTTGGGTCTTGGGTTTTCAATCATTTTTAAATGATTTTTTTACTCTTCATAGCTTGTCTCCAGGCCAGCAGGTGAAATTCTTCTGGTCCTTATTTATAGGTAGGACAGCTTTTCAACAGTCATATCTATGTGGGAAGCCCATATTCACCTTCCTCACTATGGGGCCAGAGGCCTCTGCACCCATCCTGGTGCTGACATAAAAGACCCAACTCGACCGAATATATTTGGCCCCAGTACTACACCAGGAAGCCTCACACTGCTTATGCTGATGCTCTGGGTTTCCTCTCCTTTTTTTGGAACCTTAAAATTCTCTTTCTTGCTTTTGAGTGTAATTATGTATTTTAAATATTTTATTATAGTTTATCCAGATTTTCTATGTATTTGGAGTGTGAGGAGAGAGGCTTCTTGAATTTCCTCATTTTATCATCTCAACCAAAGGCTTTTCTATTACTTTAAAATGTGACTTTGTTAGGGAAAAAAAGTATGTTATTACATTATTGTTTTATCCCACACATGTGTAGGGTGGCATGGATTGTTACTAAAGAGTGTGGTGGTCGTTGTGGCCAGGTTATGATGTCTACAGCAGTTTGCTACTGACAGGAATTAGAAAAGACATGCCCTGCCATTATGATTAGGGACATCTGTCTTTGTTTACATTCGCTTAACATAAGTTGGGAAATGTTAAAGCAAAGAAAATAAGACAAAGATTGTTATCCCTTATTTCACCTTCAACTCTGAACCTGATGAAGCTCCAAATTTCAGTGCATCTTGTGTGGCAAATTTCTTACCAGTGAACATAAGAAACCAACAAAGTTGAAGGTGTGCCTTCTATCTGTCCATCTAAAAGTAAAATTAAACATTGGATACTGTCACTCATGACTGTCAATCCAGAAATCCAACTCAAATTCTGAAAAAAAGAAAACAGAAAGAACTTTTGGCTCATGTACCTGAAAAGTCCAAGGTAGTCCTGGCTGTAGGAATGTCCAGGTCCAGAGGTTCAAGTCACTTCGTCATCTCCTTGCTCTGTTTTCTTCTGTGAGGGCAACATTCTCAGGTAAACATGTTCCTCCCCTTTTGCCATGAAGTGGCCCCCTCACCTCTAGCCTTACATCACCTCCATACCGAGCAATCCCTGCAAAAAGGGAACTTCTCTTTCCCAGTTGTTCCGACAAAAGATTTGAGGTTATGTCTCATTGGCCCGGTGCTTGTGAAATCAGTATATTTCATCTTTCTGGCCACAGTGATCATGCCCACCCCTGGCACTGAGCATTGGTTCAGTCACAGCAGAACCACACAGTCAGAGTGGGGTACGAGTGAGTCCCCAAAGAGAAATCAGTGTGCTATAATTGAAAGAAAGTGGATGAAATTCTGGGCCAGCATAAGTGAACAGTTGTTCACTATAGACAAAGCAGATCTTTTTCATAAGAGAGTGAACTTTTAAAGAATTTAACTTTACCAAAATTTGGATTTTCTCCATCACAAAAGCCCTATTATTAAGCATTCTGAAAGTTCTTATTGCCCTGCTGGATAAAAGAAGCCATACACGATCAGAGAGATGGTGATGAAGCTCTGTGATCCTAAAATTTACAGGCTGTTTTGGGGCTTGTTGCAGAAGAAGAAATTGTATCAGATTCTCTGTCATATTATATTTACTCCAGAATTGCTGATATTTCTTCTAATTTTTACAGTAGATTTTGGAGAAATTGGCAATTATTTCATTTCCTTTAGCATATAACTGAAATGAAATTACTGACACCTCTCAGTACAACAAGCTCCTTATTATCCCCCATCCTGTGGTGTGCAGTTACACCTGATAAGAATTTCTGTTTTGTGAGCCCCTTTTGGATACTTCAAAGATTTCCATTGTCTTTGAAATGGTGAAAAATTATCATTCCAAACAACACTTCAAACAAAAGTGAATCTTGACTTTGTGTGCACCAGTGAAACTCCTCTGATGTTTAGCAATGTATCTGGTTTGTTCCTTTTGGAGGAAGAAATTCCACAAGTCAAAATGGGTCGCTGACTTCTGCATTGACATGGATTTCCACCACAGATTTAGCCAAAGGTAGGCTTGTCTACTCCTACAGACCTAAAGCCTGGACTTGCCTCCTTTTTGAGAAATTTTTGCCAAGAATTGGGAGTAAATATCAAGTTTTTCTCTACTACATGGGAGGCCATGAGTTCTGGAAGACAAGTTGGAGGTGCTTTACTAACTTTCTTCAAAAGTTTCACTTTCTCTTTGAGGGCAAGATAAGGAAAGTCCACTCAGCAAGTTGGCTAGAAGCAAAAATGTTTGCCTTTGCTTAACTTGCTATATATTTTTGGCTTTATCAATTATGTTAACCTTGTTATTCAAAACCCTGCAAGCAATGTTAAGGATGTTGCCACTGGACCAGAGAGAAATATGGTGAAAGTGGAAGAAGAAATTAGAGGCATACCACTATGTGAACGTGGCAGTGGAGGAGGTGTTGAGGCAGGCTTTGATTACTCTCTGCCAGCAAAGATCACCTGGAAACACTATAGAACTCTTTTGAAGAGTCCTTTTCAACCCATGTGACTTCAAAATTGAAAGTGGACTTATAATCCCTTCCTTTCAGATAGATGCAACATCAGGGACACAAATCTTGCCAAAGATGACCTCATTCAAGGACAATAATCATAATAATCATGCATTCAATTGGCAGAATTTTGAAGAAAACCTAATTTTCTTTTCACATAAATGTGCCTTCAATGTGACAAATGAGCCATGGGAGCTCTGACTTTACCTGCTCCTGTAATCTTTAAGAGTCCAGGTTTTCAGTCCTGGTTGCTATTAATATGCAAAGTCAAAACTGATAGAATGTCACAGACCATTTCATGATTTCAACTTCTTAACTCAAGTTAAATGACATCAAGTTTCTCATTAAGACATATGTTTATATATTTTAGATGTGCTTGTTTTCAGGGAGTAGCCATTTTTTTTGCATAAAAATAATAGTGGATGATATAATTCTGTGTAAAAAATGCTTTGTAAAATTCTGTTTATATAAAAGTAATCTCCAGGGCTCTTTCTCCACTTCTGCCCTCAAGGTTGGGCAGGGGAAGGAGAGGTGGGATGAAGAGGGGCAAAAGTCTTTCTGCTTAGTTGGTGCAATTGGACTGTCTTCTCTTGGCCTGTGTATATGACAAGCCTTCAGACATTCAAATGCTGATTGTCTCTCTCCAGGGGTGCTTTTGTGGATTCCTGAGAGGTCCCCACAGCATTCCCTGGTGTGGGCAATGATGTGGCTCTCCCCTTTGGATCTCTTCCCTGAGCTCTGCCTGGCAGTCCACCCCACAGCCCCCTTCTTAGTGCCGAGTTCCCCTTGCTGGAGCAGACGGGCCTCTTAGGGACCCACAATCCAGACAGTGCAAGCCTGGCAGCTTTGCCGTGCCCATCTGGAACACTCCTGCAGAGTTTACTTACTCTGCTCCCTCTACAGACTGTTCCCTCTGCTGTCCCCTTTCTTGGCCCCTCAGTTTTCAGAGTTTTCCTGGAAGGGAGCCAGCACTGCCCTCTGTGTCCATGTATGTCTCCAAACTCCAGGACACACTGGCCAAACTCTCCTAATGCTGCTCCCACCGTGAGCCCATGGCAGCTCCAGGGCCAAAATTCCGTAGCACTATAAACATGTATGGGGAGTTAAGTATTATACTGTCTTTCCTTCTTGCAGGCATTCCTGCTTTCTATTTTTGGTTTTCTTGAGGTTTCTCTCACTTGGTTTGCTGCAGAGGGGAGGCAAGTACTCACTCTTCCCCCATGGGGAGGGGAAGGATACTCAAACATAAGCTTTACTCTGATGGCATCTTCAGTCTCCTTTCAGATTTCTAGTTTTATTTTATGTAAGCCTGAGGTAAAAAACGGGGCTTGTCAGTTGCTAGACTGGTTCTGCTATATTTTAGTACCTCTGGCACAGATTTTTCTGATACCTTTCTTCTGAATGTGTTGCCCAATGTTGTCAAATGTGGGACTTAGGCTGAAATTTTGAGAAAAGAAGACAAGTTATAAATATTTGAATAAATGAATGAATGTTTATCTCAAAGTGATTTATAAAGGCAAAAACTGGAACCATCCTAAAAGTCCTTAAATCAAGGATTCATTATGGCATTCATTAAACACATTATATGTTTACTGACATAAAAGACACTTGTCACATACTGTTAATAAATTTCAAAAAGAACAGTTTATAGTCTAATCTTATTTTTGTTGAAAAATGTGTGTGTGTGTGTGTGTGTGTGTGGGCACTGAAATATATGATGGTTATCTCTAGGTGTGGCATTATGGGGGTTTTAATTTCCAGTTTATTTTGTGTTTCTTGAATTGTTTTACATTGAGTTTCTTTTACTTTAACAGAGAAAAAAGCAATGATAAGATTTACATTTTCAATTGATTTTTTAATTTTTAAAAATTAAAAATATATATATTTAAAAAGCAGGGCTAGAAACTGGCAGCTGATGTGTTGAAGAGTGAGGAAGAGAATGTGGCAGCCAAGCTGGGACACGGGTGAGGCAAAAGAGGTGAATATCTTCTCAGTTCTTTACCATTAACTGCTCTAAAATTTAGTTCTAAGTTCCTTTTCCAAACTCCACTTTTGTTTTAGCCTGAACAGTCTCACCATCAACTTACAACTATTTTTTCAAACTGTTAACTGCCTTCATGACAATAAGAGTCTTGGCAATGACTTGGGTTCATATTTGTGGATTCAGCAGACATTCATTACATGTATACAGTAAGCATTATACCATGAGAAAGACAAAGAAATATAAGAAGTTCTAAGTTTTAAAGTGACAAGGTGGTCATGCTGGAAAAGTTAAGTACAGAAATGTCTTGTTATGTCGCTCACTCAAAAGACAGCCTTGAGCAAGCTCAACTCTGACTTACAATCAAACATCTCAAGGCAGGGGAAAAAAAAAATCTTCTGAGCAGCAAATATAGCTGTTTTGAAGTCTCTATTCCTTTCTGTACTGGAAGCTGAAGCTGTCCCTAGCCCAGACCATATTGATTTAAAATTGCATGTCTGTAAAGTTGCTGATCTAATAACCTTGGCTTTCTGATTCACTCTGCAGTTCTTCCTAAGTCTAGCAGATGAGAAACCTTTAACATCAATGTACAACAAGGGATGAGCCCAAACAGAAGTCCTCCCAGGTGGCTCCAGCTCTACAGCATAGTAATTTTATACATTTCAAAATCATTCCAAGTATTGAAGGAAAACATGAAGCACATTCAGCATACTCTGAAGGCAAAGAAGCACATAATTTGTTTGGCAAAAATTTCTGTCAAAAAATAGTTAGGTTTTTTGGTAAAGTTACATTTTTGGCAAGCTTCCATTTTCTAGTACATTCAGTCATGGGTAAAGCCGCATTTGCTGAAAGTGCCAAATACCAGAGGGGTCAGGATAGGAGTAAACTGTGCCAACAGAGCAGTGAGGAAGGTAAGAACTGTGAACATGTGCAAACAGGAGAGATCTCTGCGGAAGCTTCCTGGCATTGTAGGGAGGCTTCCTGAGGCAGTGAGTCTGTTCTGGAATAGAGACAGGAAGTCACCGGGGGAAACTGAGGCAGTCAACACACCCAGGAGAGAAGGAGGGCAGTGCACTGGAGACCAGGGAAGGTGAGCGGAGGAGATGATGATCACTATTCAGGCCTCAGGGCATAAGATCCTGGATTTAGGAGGCAACAGTGGCAATGAAAAATGAGTCATTTATGAGCATAACAATGGGAGGATCATTACAAGTCAGCAGGTGGCTGCATGTGGGCCATGGGGGAGTAGAAGAGTAGAAAGCAATTCCAAGGTTTCAAGTCTGGGTGATGAATTACCCTTGTCATGCCCTTGACAGAACTTGGTATAAAACCATTTTTGTTGGTGGGGAAACCATTTGTGGTTGAGTTCAAGATGGGTGAGGCCCATACCTGGATGTGCTTTCTAGGAATTTGGGTCCAGAGTGCTGTTAGGACCACTGGAGCTAAGCCTCAGAGAGTAAGACCTCTTCATAAGAGGCCCTCCAAAGCAGAGGGCTTTGCATTAAATATCATTTGGACCCTACATCAGATGTGATTCAAAGTCTTGTCCTGTTAATCTGTGGGCTAGGATCTCAAAATTTCCTTGGCTTCAGGTTTCTGCTCTCACCTTGTCCTCATTTAGCATCCACCCTAGATTCAGTTTTCTTTCAATGTTCTGGGCCTGGATGTCAGCTTTTGTTTTTTTCTGACCTCTTTTCACGAGAATGGTGACTCCCTCTTGTACTGTAATGCAGCCTATATGTGTGTACTTCCTTTATGGCCACACAACCGTGTTAGAACTTAGTCTTTATAGGACTAAGCAGTTGGTAAATTCCTGAGTGCAGCAACCATAGTTTTGAATTCTTTGTGCCTAGTATATTTTTTGGCACCAGAGGATCCTGGTAAATGTTCATCGGATGACAGAATGGCTGAATGGTGTCTAAGTAAGTACATGACCTATTCCCATGTTCACTATTCATGTCTTCTTACCCACTTCTCAAGGGGGAGCCTGCCAGGTGAGACAGAACAGCAGCAGGGCTAAACACATCAGTGAGAGGAGGCTGAAGAAGGAAGGCCAGAGAGCCTTGAGAAACCCAGTTTGTAGGTGGGAAGTGAAAGCAGGTGAGAGCCTGAAAATTAGAGCATTTCAGCAGAACCAGCCAGAGACCAGGATCTGCAGCATCTTGGAGGCCATGGGAGGAAAGAATTTTGAGAACAAAGTGTTCAGCAGAGTCAAAAACTACAGTGAATTCAAGAGGAATGAAGACCGAGCAAAGATATTGAATTTGACTCTTAAGAGGTCATTGGAAACACCTTTGTGAATTGAGTTTCTGAAGCGTGATAGGGCCAGGAGCTGGCTAGGAAGAGGTTAAGGTGTGGATAGATGCTGAGGAAATGCAGGCCGTAAGTATAAATGATGCATTTTACAAGTTTGGTAAGAAAAGGAAGACAAGGAGGAATCTGCAGTGTAATAGATTCTCCTTTCTTTTTGGTAGGGGCATGTAGGAAGCTTTGGTGACTCAGATAATTTTATTTCCGTTGTTTTTAATTTGTACTGTATATTTTCTGTTAAAAAACACATACTTATTTTTTACATTGAGTAAATGCAGAATTTTGAAAAGAAAAAAAATCCCAAATCCCATTCTTCAAAGGTAATCTTTGAATCATTTTTCAACATTTTGGTAGGGCTTCTGGTTTTGGCGTTTTATATTTTTGGAAAAAATTAATTATGTATGTATATGTACATATGTGTATTAATATATATACACACATATATATAAGTTGTGCCCTTCATTTTTCACTGAAAATCTACTATGAGAATTTTCTGTGTAATTGTTCCTCAAAAAAAAAGTTAATGGCTATATAACATCTCATTGTATGCAGGACTGATATTTAGAGTCTAACTGGTTGTTAAATATTTTAAATTTTATCCCTGATTATCTGAGTAGGTTATGTCTACTTCTAGATTATGAAATAATCCAAAATGAAAAAAAGAAACCTACTATAGGAACTTTTCTTATTTCATATATAATACCCATTTCTCCTACTCCCAAGTGTGATATCTCTGTATGACTTGAGAAAATTCATATTTTATACTTAATATTTTTAAAGAAGAAGTTAGGTAAATTTCATATAAATATCTTCATGGTTTGGCCCTTAATTAGCTGGCCTGTGAACATTATTTTTATTACTATTTCAAACGAATGAAATGAATTTTATGCATTGGAAATTGTTGTAGCCTTTTAAAAATAATTCTCTATTTTCCTGGTAATCATGCACCTTTTTTCTAGCGAATCTGAGCTATTCTATTTCTTCCCCATCCCACTCTTTTTTTTTTTTTTTAATAATGTAAAAGTTTGGAATTCCCTTAGAAGCACGAATTCCTTCTTAAAAGAGTACATTAAATATTATTTGGGAAACATTGACAAAACTCTTTAGGTGGCAGCATTGTCAATAATCTAGTAGATAGGGCTTTGTTTTTTCAAGAATTAAAAAACACATATTTCATTCTTCTGCCATTCTGACTTGGGACAATTCGTGCATGTCTTCATTTGTTCATTCCGTAATGTTTATTATGGGGATGAAAGGTGGTCCCTGGCCTTAAGAATCAACAGCTAGGTAAGAATGTGATAATGCTATCAGCAGGCGCCATGGGAGCATGATTAGGTGACTAGAACTGTGACTCACATTATCACCCTTTCTAGGAGCTTCATTTTAGAGGTGATGGTGTCATTGTAAAGTAGGTTAAAAGTAGTTGCTTTCTTAAAGGGCTTCAGAGTTGGATGGTGATTAAAATGCTCTAGAAGTGAATTGTTCCTGTAGATAAGTTCAGCAAAGCCTAGGGGACTACCTTGATGTAGTTACTTCTTGGTGTGTGTAAAGAATGGCATTTGCCTTTTAATGACCCCCTGATCTGCAGAAAATGATGAGTTGTCCTTAGAGCATCATAGCTGGGCTGAAATAGTAGAGTGACTGATACCAGCTGCAGACTGAAAGAAACTTGGCTCATTAATGTTAAACGCTGGAGTTGATTGTTTTCATCAATAAAGCTTTTTCATAACTAATACATTTGCTAAGTTACCTCCCAGCCACAGTACAGTCATTCAACTTCTTCCTTTGTCTTTCTCGGACTAATTCTGTAGAAAAAAAAAGTTTGATCTGCAGAGAAATTTCCATGTAAAACTCTCTGCAGCAGAAACATTTTTACTTGTGTTATAAATACAGCTATAAGCATAACATTTATGCTATTTATGTCAACACAAGAGATGCATTGAAGTACTAAAATGGTATAAGTTTGGCTCTAGTGAACTTTTCCAGCTGAACTATAGGGATACTATTTTTAAAATACTAAAAAATTTAATTCACTTTCACTTTCTTATCTTCTCTTCTTCCCTCCCATTATGATTTAAGATAGTCTAATATATACAAAAAGCAAAATTTTAGAAACAGGCAAAAGATTGTTTGCATTGTAAAGGTTTCTCCACTTTGCAAAGTAATTTAACTTCCTTTAACTAGCAAGATATAAATAATATTTGGTTTTTAAAATTTCATGTCCAAACAACTTTTCTAGGAACATATAATACAAAACACAATAAAATGTATTTTTTTCCACCTATTTGGCACCCTCTTTGAAGGAAAATTAATCAATTGGCTTTTCCTAAGCTTCCAAACAATAATACAAAATTTATTAACAATATATATTTCAATAAAAACCTAATGATGACACAGGATTCACATAACCATTTTGCTTGTCCTCCCTCCCTGCTGCACACTGAAGGAGGCTATGGTGAGAACAGCTCACCCACCTCCCCTTAAGAGCCCGCCAGGACTAACGGTGTCAGCCCTGCATGCCTGTCTGCCTCATCACCACCAGAAGCCCAGGCTCTCTGGCCGCTCCTGGTCATTGACATCTTTACTCCATATTTACTGGACACTTGCACCTCCGCCCCACCCCAAGTCCTTCCACTGTGTCCTCTGGATCTTGGGGTGTACCATCAGGAAAATCCCCCAAACTCTCTGTGAGGTGCCTCCTTTCTCTGAGCAAAACCTGGACTTCCCCTGAGGATGGTATCTTTCCTGCCTCCCTCTCAGTTCTAGCTCTCACCCATTGGAGCAGGAGGTGTTTTCCAGACCCTTGCTCTGCCTGCTTCTTCAGCCCCCAGGGGGCACGCACCATTCTTGTGACCCTGGAGTCTTCCCAGCACCCTCGTCATTCAATGAGGAGTATTCGCCTGGGCCACCTTCTCTTCTTCCAGCACTATTCCTCTATTTGCTGGTGGTGATTTCAGTATCCGTGTAGATGGCCTGTCCTTGCACCTTTCCTTCTCAGTTTGCTGCCCTTCCCACCTCCACCATGCTCACTGTTATCTTGTCATTACCGGAAATTCCACCATCTCCAAAAACCTCGATTTATTCCACTTTCTATAGTTCCAGCCAACTCCCTCCAGTGTGGATTTTTTGGTCCATTATCATCACTCCTTTGCACACACCCTCAGCTCTCTTGCCCCTTGTCTTATCATCTTCACCTGGGAAAACCCCAATTCTGAAATACATAGTTCTCTAACTAAATACATTTTCTAACCAAATGTGACTGGAGAAAAATTCCCAAGTGCGTTGACCAATTTCACTTTAAATTTATGACCACATATGCCACATGGGCCCTAGGTGCTGACCCAGGGATCCTGTTGTGTTTCCTTAAGTCATTCATTCTCCCCCATCTTTGCCTCCCCTCTTTAAACCCCACCCCCATCTCAGCCGATGACCTTACTCATTCCAAGAAAATAGAACCAGTCCTATAGAAATCTGACACCCTTCCACTACCAATTTGTCTTCTTTTGTACCCATCTCCTCAACCTTTCTCCTATTACTATTATGTCCATGCTCCTATCTAAGCCAGGCCTTCCACTTGCGTTCCTGATTCCATCCCATCTCACCTACTCACGGATTGTTGCCCCTAGAAAAACCCCTCCTCCCTTCCATTTCATTATTCATCCTTTCTCTGTCAGGTCGTTCCTATCAGCATACAGATATGCTGTAATATCATCTATCTCAAAAACATGCACACTTTCCTAGACCCCACATCCCCTCATTTCTCTGATCCCCTTTACAGAAAAACCCCACAAAAGAGTTGTTTATACTTGCCATTTCTATTTCCTCTCATCCCACTTTCTTCCCCTTAAACGCCACTCCAATCAGCCTCCTCCGAAACACTTTCTATGAGGCTCTTGAGGTCTCCAAGGGGTGTCTAATTAATAACGCTATTTTCCTACCTAGGTTCTGTACAGATTAGAAAAGCCGGGGCATCCCCACTTGGGCATAGTCTGCCCCTGGAGAAGCAGAGGAGAATGCCTGCTCCTGCAAGCACCTGGCCCCAGAGGAGGAGGGATGAGCCATGCGTGTACGTTAATTCTGCCCAAATTTACCAACCAGAGAAGTCACTGTCTCCGCAGAGGCAAACTGAAGAGAGGGGCCAAGGGTCACCTAAATGAATTCCTTCTATCAGGTTTAGGGGCTGTCATTTACTTCCATGCTGCCAAATTCAATAATTCAAAATTCAGTTCTTAGACCTCATCTTACTCAAGTCATCAGCATCATCTTGCAGACCTCCAGGCTTCCTTCTTTCATCGGTGTCCTGTGACGCTAATCTCTTGTCATTTTTCTCCTATCTCCATGAAATCTCTTTTTGCCTCTTTTGCTTGTTATTCCTCCCCTTCCCAAGTTCGAAATGTTGGAGGGGTTCAGGGCTCAGCCCTGGGAGACCTTCTCTCTCTCTGCATTTACTTTCTAGGTGAGCTATCTAGTGTCACAGCTTTAAATCACCAGTATGATGATGACTCCACATTTATATCTCCAATATCCATCTCTCCCCTGCACCCCAGACTTACATATCCAACAGCCTTCCCAACATCTCTACTTAGATGTCTAACATGCCTTTCTAACATAGTAGGTCCAAAGCCCAACTTACACTAACTGCCCCTAAATCTGCTCCTTTTCCACTATTCCCCCTTCTCAGTAAGTCTGAATAACTCAGTAATTCAGGCCAGCAAATCCGGGAATCATCCTGGAAACCTCTCACTCTCTCACACCCCACCTTCGTTCTATCATGTATCTAGAACACGTCTGGAGTCTGACCACTTCTTAGCTCATTCACTGCTGCTGTCACCCTAGTCCACACTTCTGTCACGTCCAGCTTGGATTATCCCAGTGGCCTCCTGTCTGGTCTTCCTCTTTTCACTCTTACCCTCCTCCCTACAGTCTATTCTCTACCTATTAGCCAGATGGATTCTTTTGTTACTTAAATTAAGAACTTTTTTTCCAGAGGGATTCTTTAAAAACCTTAATCTTACAGCATTATTCCCCTGCTCAAAACCCTCAGTGCTTCCCCATTACACTCAGAATAAAATCCAAAGCCACATGGCCTATGACCTAGTCCCCTACCGCATCGTCTTCTGCCGCTGTCTGCCTCTGTCAGCCCTTCCAGACACACCAGCCTTTTTGACTTCCCTGGACCACATCAAAATCAAGCGGTTGTACTTGCTGTTCCCTGTGCATGGCAGTGCTTCTCCCACATGTGTGCTTGGCTCACCCTCGTCACATTATTTAAGTCTCTGTTCAAGCATTATCCTTCTGAGATACCTGCCTGGACCGCCCTTAAAACAGTATCATCCTGTTAACCCAATTCATTTTCTTTGTAGAACTTTTCAATACCTGGCATTATAATTAATATCAGCTTCCTTTTGTGTTTATTTTATGTCTCGCTCATGCAAAATATAGGTGCCTTGAGGGCATTTTATTCACTGTGGTCACTCAAAAATTTTTTTTGTTTAATGAATTAATTAATATTGAATGGCACACAGTGTATTATAGACTGATCAAGCGTTGAAAATTAAACATGTCTACTCTTCTGGTTTTTTATCTGTCTGATGTAAACAAGAAATTTGATGTATAGTAATATATGGTATATTTTCTTCAGAAACTTGAAAGTAGTACACTCATGTAATATATTGTAAAATGTTTCTATAAGGTAGGGGATCTTATAACACTTAAAATCTATAAAGAGGTTTGCAGTTTACAAAATGCTTTCACAAGTACTGTCTCACTTAAATCCTATAACAACCCTGTGGCATGTTATATCATCATCCTTATTTTACAGGTGAAGAATCTTAAAATCAGAGAGATTAAGTGTCCTGCCCAAGGTGATATATTAGACATGGCAGAGACCGAATTTACTTAAGGTCTTCAGATACCCAAATCAGATTCTCCTTTTACTCTAAGGACACAAAGGAAATGTTTGGCATAAGGCAAGTGTAACAGTCCTTCAGTTCATTGTCCTTTCCATGCATCAAAGCATCATCCTAAATTCTAGTACAACTTGGCAAAGGTAACGAAGCTGTGAAGGATCTTTGTGGAAGTAACAGATCAGGTGTTCTCAGTCATGGTGGCTTCTCCTCCAACTTTTTATCAGATAGACAAGAATATCCTTTCCCTTGATCTTTTGTGAATGCAAGTTGCTCATTGAGGGTCTAGAAACAACCAAAACTAGCCATTCACTTGGTATTAGAACAACTTCTCTTTATGGAGATTTTTACAGTGTTTTAGACTTTTGGAATGGAAAACTAATTTGTAGAGTTGGTAGACTTGATGGCCTGGAAATTTTACCCTTTGGTAAAATTATGTTCCTTTCATGTCCTTCCATTTTCCATCTCTATGTGGAATATGTTGCTGTTTACAGCCTTGCTGATCAGAGTTATGCCCTCTCTGACTAATGAAAGGATGATATGTGTTGGGGGGGGCACGGGGAGAATGTGTGTTTTAGAAAGAAGAAAAAAATAGGTGGGATAGGCAGGGCCAGCAACAGTGGCGGGTAAATCAAACACTGGACTCTGATCTGGGTAAATCATTGGAATAAGGTGGTTGCATATCAGTTCTCCCTTTCATATGAAAAACACTCTTTTAGGGAATATAAGATAGACTAACAAAAGGACAGGTGTCTATACTGTAAATGGGAATTTTTCCTGTATACTTTTAGAGTTATATAGCATGAGACTGACCAAATACCAAATGCAAAAGGATGCCAAATTGCATACAGTAAATGCGTCACTTACCCTAGACCAAAATATAGCTTTTATTTCTAGCTGTTATTACTGTGGGACACATTCCTCTCTGAACATGAAAGTAACCAAATAATGAAACCATTTTATTATTAAAGGTGGAGGCCATATAGTATAGTAAATAGTTAAATGAAGTCAGGCTAGTCAGTTTCAAATCCCAGCTCCACAACTGACTGTGCAACTGTAGGCAAATTACTTAATCTCTTTGAGCCTCAGTGTCCTCATCTGTATAAAATGCTGGTAATAACACCTATCTCACAGTTTGTTGTGAGGATTAAACAAAATGATAAAATACATACTTAGCACAGTGCTGGGGATATAGCAATCACTCAATAAAAGGTAGTTATTACCATTAAACTAGAATTATCAAGGTGCTTAGTACTACTGAGTTGATTCTTTATTTGCCCTCTCATACTGCCCTTTTTATTTAAAATAGTAAGAGATCAATTAGGAAATATATTACATATTATTTTTTTAAATCTTCCATGAACCTATCTATTCTTTCTAAAGTATATCTATTCAGATTTCAGGTTCTACCTTGTAAGTTCTTAGAACAACTGGGTTTTCTGTGCATGATTCCCATAAGAAATGACTAAGTGTAATGTTGTTATAAAAAATAGATCTTAGCACAAAGGTATTATATGTAACATTAGCCTTTTTGTTTCTCTATTGCTACATAACATCTACCCCAAAATTTGGTGACCTAAAATAGCAATCATTTATTGCATTTTGTGCAACTGGAGCTTGAATAGGACATAAGGGGTCAGCTTGTCTCCACTGCACTTGAAGTCTGCTGAGGCGGGAACCTGTAAGATGGCTCCTTCAGTCACATGCCTGGCACCTCAACTAGGATGGCTTTAACAGCAGGGAGCTGGCTAGAACTACTCTGGGGTCATGTGCGTGGGGCCTCAGTTCTTGCTGTTGGTTGAGCTTGAAGATTCTCCCCACATAGTCTGATGGCTTTCCCCCTTCATGTGGCCATCTGGCAGGGTGGCTGCATCTCTTACAAGGCAGCTCAGGAGAGGAAAATCACTCCACCCCTTGATGTGAGGAGCAGCATGCAGTACAGGGAGAGAGGAGCAACTATCGGGGTTGTCTTTGGAGACTAGTTATCATAGCCTCCTAAAAATGCATTTGAGTCCTCTGCCACGTTTAGGAGACCTAAACCCCACTTTGGAATAAACCTCTCTCAAAATAATCAACACCTGCTTAAGTATTATATAAATACATTCTTAGGTGGCCAGTTTAATCTTTCATTCAATGCAGATACTTTCTTCACACAGTCTTTCTAAACTAAAACATTCAGACTCCAAACCATCTTGGGAATTATGTCTAAGGTAGACTCTAAGATGAGGAGATTATAAATCCAGATGGGCAAGTAAATTGCTTGTTCCAGTCAAACAAATATACCAACCTGAAAAAAGGTATTGGGTTCTATTTTAATGACTTAATTGTTCTACCTGTAAGTGGGCAGATTATATACCATGAGGGGGGAAGGTATATGCAGAAACGGCCACACTGGTTTGTAGTGTGCTGTATTTTTGTTGTTGAATGCTTTAAATAGTTGATCATGAGACTTGTCCTGCAGAGTCATGAAAGGGGCTCTTTTGGAATGTTTCTGTACCCTGCATCCCCCGCCCTGCAGAGGGCTGGCTGGCTCCCTGAGGATTCTGTCAAGACCAAAAGCTGGTGTGAGTCCTGTCTGGCTTCACAGAACCAGATTTCATCAGTGGGTGCAAATGACATGATGCATTCACCACCCAGAAGGCTATGTTGTCATGGAGGGGTTTCTTTACATTGTTTGCTTAGGTGTCAATTAGATTATAAATGCTTGTGGGTAGGGCCCTGTTTTACAGGAAACATTGCTCTAAATACTGATTATGTTCTTAATGACCAGAATATTAATTCTAGCATGGCAAAATCATTGCTGTCTTCTAAATGCCTCTTGTCTTTTGAAGCTCCTTGAGAGTGAAACATTCAAATAACCATAGTCTCTTAATTGTACCTCATAACCTAGATTCCTTGGTTGATGATGAATCACCATTAATTCAAAGAAGAGTTTTTCCTCCCTACTTTATACTTTCATTAAGGTTTTCTGAATGACTTTCCTTACTTCAGAAATTTTAAATGGAAGGAAGTCCATGGAGAGAAATGGTACAACTTTGTTTAAAATACTTTGTAATGCAATAGGCTTTGTAGTTTAAAGAAAACCATGTTGTACTTCAAACCCGTCCTTTGCTCCCTCTCTGTTTTCCCCTCTTTCCCCCTTCTCAGACGTTTACTGAGCACCCTCCATGTGAACTCACTGTACTGCAAGCTGTTGGGGTGCAAAGATGAAGGATACTCAGCACCTACCATCCAGGGAGTTAAGCATGTCGTAAGGAAAATCAGTAGGAGAGCTTGAACAATTGAGAGTAAAGGGTGCATACTCTTAGGAGTTATTCTGGTGAATGTACCCTGGGCTATGCTGAACAGGAGGAAAAAATGGAGTTCTCTGGGGGAATCCCAGTAATAAGCCCACCGGCTTTTCCCCAGGGCCTGATCCCTGAGGCCCCTCCATTAAACTCCTGGGCTTTACGCATATTCTGCAAAACATCCTAATACTTCACAAAAAGAATTAGATGCTATTTTCTATTTTATACTAATATTCTCTCTCTCTCTCTCTTTACTTTTACAAAAAAATAAGATGGCTCTTAATTTAAAACTACAAGTCAGAGTTGCTGTGAGGATAAAGAAATAATATTCATGAAAGCACCGCATTTCAAACTGTAAAGTACTACACAAATGTAAGACATTGTCAGTACTGTTCACCTCTTCTGGCCAAAAGGTACACGAAAGGAGAATGAAAGCTATCTGGAAGCCTAAAGTGGTCTGAGAAGTTTGAGCCCTGGTTCCCCTGCCACTTGGGGGGTTCGGTTGTTGATATGTTCTAGGAGGTTTTCAGTCCTCCTGGGGTGAACATTGTGTTCTTTCCAGTGCCTACATATTACCCCAGCCATTTAAATATTTGGCTAGTGTCATTATAGCAATAGAGTGGAGGAATTTAGACTTGCTTTAATGGCTGATATATATCCGGAGTGTTTATAGTAGAGAGGAAAGTCTCTGATTTTTTTGAAGCCCATGATACTTACAGGCTTTAGATATGGGCTAGGTCTAACTTACAATCCATTTCAAGGAAAGGCTTGTGTCTGACTGTTCTTGTGCAGATTGCTTTTAACAGCTAGAAACCAGGGTATATAAGTTGTAATGGTGGCAAAGGTAAGGATATTAGTTATCCTATATTGCTGTATAACAAATTGCCCTAAAATTTAGTAGCTTAAAACAACAAACGTTTATCATCTGTCAATTTGAGCAGGTCAGGAATTCAGGAGCACCTTAGCTGGTTGGTTACAGCTCAGGTTTTCTTTTAGGTTGTCATCAAGCTGTCAACCAGTGCTGTAGTCATCTGAAAGTTTGATTGGGGCTGGAAGATCCATTTCCATGTTCACTCATGTGGCTGTTATCAGGAGGCCTCAGTTCCTCACTGGCTATTGGCTGGAGGCCCCAGTTCTTTGCCACGTGGGCCTTTCCACAAGATGACATGGAAGCTGGCTTCCCCCAGAGCAAATTATATGAGGGGAAAGAGATGGGGGGGTGGGCACACTGTTGCTATGTAGTCTCAGGAGTGTGATATCATCACTTCTATGTAAGAGGGGATTATACAAGGGTGTAAATGCCAGGGGTGTAAATACCATGGGACATCTTGGAGAATGGCTACAACAGTAGTCAAGAAAATTAAATTAATTTAAGAATTATTCAGATTTTAACCTGTATCTAAGACTGTGAGCAAATTTTTCCTGTCTTTAAATTTATCCAGGCTTGGATAAACTTGAGCTTGTGTTGTATTATAATTATCTGATAATACTTATTAGAGTTTTAGGAGTACTTATTCTTCTTAAATGAAGGTTATAAAAGTACAAAAAAAAAAAAGACATTGTGCCAAGCAAGCTTGTAGGAGTTAATGATCTAAAATGGGGGTCAGCAAACTTTTTCTTTAAATGGCCAGGTAGTAAATATTTTAGGCACAGTCCACCATACAATCTCTGTTGTAACTGCTCAGCTCTGCCATTGTAGTACTAAAGCAGCCAGAGACACATCTGTACTGCAATCACTACATGATTAAATAAAATTCTATTTACAAAAACAGGTGATGTGCCAGAGTTGAAGTTCCCTGCAAGTATTGTTTTCCTTGCAAATTTTAAAAACAAATGGTGCCTTGTAAACCATCTAAGAAAAACTTTGTGACTCTGATGAGATAACTGACAATAACCTGGGGTATTCCAAGATCTAGACTCGGAATTATAGGCCTAAAGAATGGGGAAAAAGAAATTGAAACTGGCAGGCAAAATCTGTGCATTAATATTTTATTAGATTATGTAAAAAGGTCTGTTCCATCATCAGGATTTTACCTTCTATTACTGCCACTCAAAATCCTTATTTAAACTTCCCCAAGGAGCCTATTAGGAGTTTTAAAACTTTTTTGTTAAACATTTTTCTTATTATAAGAGAATGCATGTCAATTTTGGAAAATACAGAGGAGAATATAAATCATTCATGATCCAACTAGCCAGAGATGACCACTGCTAAGATTTTAGTGTATTTCCTTTCAGTATATTCTTGGATGTATAACATAGTTGAATTGCAATTTCTTATCCTACTTTTCTACTTACCGTTATATCACAAGCTTTGCCGCTATGACTTCAAAGATAAATGGTATTCCATAATATGGATGTATAATAATTTACTTAATCATTACCTGAATGGGTTGAGTTGTTTGCAAATTTTGTTATCATAAATAGCACTGCCATAAGCATTATTGTAGGTGCATCTTTAAATGCTCCTTCAATTATTTCCTTAGAATCATTTCCTAGAAGCAGAATTATAGGGTATAGGTATAGTAGCATTTTTAAGTTTCTTGATAAGTATAAATAAATTGCTTACTAAAAGGCTGCACCAATTAATATACCCACTAGTAGTATGTAAAAGCATTCAACATTATCAGTTTTAAAATTATATCTTGAGCTTGGTGCAGGGGCACATACCTGTAGTCCCAACTACTCAGGAGGTAGGGCTTAGTAGAGGGCTTCACTCAGACAGAGCCAGGCCTACACCTCCAGGGAGGAAGCTGACACATGCCAAGCTTCATTTAAAAGGTGTTCAGAAGGCCCACTTCCCTAAAAACTTCTCCTCCTCTGAGTTAGTAGATGCCGGAAATACCTGTTATTTCATCTCTTTGCGAACATTGCCGTCTTGCACAGTCATCTTTTAAAATGCACATTCACCTCAGTGAAGTAGCACAGTGTATTCATTTCCAAGGGCTGCCATAACAAATTAGCACCAACTTGGTGGCTTAAAACAACAGAAATTTTTTTCTGTCACAGTTCTAGAGGCTAGAAGTCCAAAATCAAGGTGTCAGCAGGACCATGCTCCTTCTGAAGGCTCTAGGGAAGAACCCTCCTTGACTCTTCCTGGCCTCTGGTGGCTGGCAGCAATCCTTGGTGTTCTTGTTGGCTTGCAGCTGCATCAATCCTTGCTGCTCTGTCATCACATGGCTTTCCCTGTGTCTGTGTGTGGCTTGTCCTATAACCACATAAACGACAAATCCATATGTGTTTTGCTTTCTTGGTAACCTGCTTACATTTAAGTGGGAAATCTAAGTTTTTACATGGTGTTTCCTTAGGTTGATTAATATGTCCCTTTTCTATTAAGATAACAGCTAAACTGTTCAATAGAAAAGTGAAAGGATAAAATGAGTAATCCATTGGAATGATTCATGTAATTTCAAATCTTTTCTGTTTTCAAAAATGTATGTTAATAGTAATTACAATTGCATGTTCTTCTCGTATTTGAAGACTGGTAACTGTTAAATTTGGTAACAAGAGAAAAATACTTCATTTTGAGTATTTCCTAAATGAGGGAACCCTAAGATCTTCTTCTTTTAAAGGGAAAAAAGGATAAGAGATTGGGAAATTAATTTTGCTAATAAAATTATTTTGATTCTTTTTACTAAAAAGCAATTGTCAAAGCAATTGTCAATCCCAATAGCCTTTTTTCTTCCATTTTAAAAAATACGTGAAATGAATAATTTTAATGAAATTTATTATCTCCTTTTTGATTTTATGAATTGCTCATTTTTAGGAGCATTTTCATATTTACTACCATCATCCAGTTTATAAAAAACAAGTTCATTTCCTTTTTGAATTATTGTCAACATTTAAAAATTTTTGTTACAAAAGCAATATGAAGATATTTTTAAGTGAAGAAAATGAATACAGCTGTTCTGTTAGATTGCCCCCTATTTTCACAAACATGGTGAAAGTTCCTACCTTCATCTTGACTGCAGAAATAAAAATCTCCTGTGTATAGAGATTGTTGACTCACAAGACCTCATTCTACCTGATGAGATAAACACTCCCTAATTTAAAATCCTGTTAAACAAAATAAATATTTTCTTGGGACAGAATGCTTTGTGGTTTAGTGACTCAACTCTCGGTGCTAGAAGCCTCAGCCAGTGGCACAAGAAAAAACTTGTTTTGTATCATGCCTGACCAAAAACAAAAACCAAAACCATATATTTTATACCCACTGAGCACAGGTTATAGGGATAGAAGATGACATAGTTCTTAGCTCCCAAATAACCTATAATTGAATTAAGAAATTGATATGTGTTCACAGAAAACCTAATATGAACACTTACCAAATGATACTAGGTTAAGTGAACCATGTGAAGTTGCTATATTTGACTAGTTTTGACCTACAAAAATGGCATTTCCTAACGTTCAACCTCAGAGTTCAAAGCCAGTTACCGTACTCACCTGCATTTGGCCTGTCCTTCATCCCTGTCTATGTAAAGAGCTGTGTGCACCAGGCCTGTGCTGAGCCTGCTAACCTGGGTGCCCAGCCTGGGGAAAACGTGGCTGTGCATTTGCGGCGCTGCCTCCTGCCTCTGCCTCCTGCCTCTGCTCTCCCTCCTCGGCTGCATTGTTTCAACATGTGGGATTTTCCTTCCTCCTAAGCACATCCTCACCTTATTTGGAATATTATCCTCTCTTCCTCTTTCTTTCTAGTCTGGGCCGAGGAGCACCTCTCCTTTTCCCTCACGTCCCTTCCCCTTTCTTTTTTTCTTCCTATCCTTTGTTTCTCCTTTCATTCCACTATGCATCACTTAGTTGATGGCTGTACAGGCTAAGAGGAAAGCTAGTAATGCATCTGTATGAAGAAAAGGGAAAACCACGAGTTTTGATGTGAAATTAGAAATAATAATCAACATCTGGTAACAAAAAAAGCCCTGTAACTTCATGCTATAATCTCTGACAAATCCTTCAACTGTCATCTCTTTCTGGTTGAACACACTTTTTCTCAATAATCCCTTTTCTAAAAAGAGAATAATCTGCACTTGAGAAAAAAACCCCACTATTTCTCGGACTGTTTTATTGCTTTCTTGTTCCTTTTTTAAACAAATATTGAAACAATTCTATGATTCATAATGACATTCTCTTTTCTTTTTTTCCCCCCCTCCCCTATGGTGTAATATTTCAGCTACATGAAATTGACTTTTAGGGGTTTATCTGGGAATCAAACCACCACTTATAATATTGTATTTACAGGATAATAAATCAGTTACCTTCAAGAAAAAGTTTTGGAACACAACGCTTTTGTAAGTTGAGATTTCCTTTAGTATAAAGGGGATAGCTAAGGGGTAAGGAAATACAGGATTCATTCCAATCAGGGAAGTCTTGGTGAAAGTGAATTTTGAAATTAGACCTGATGGAATTTGATAGCCAAAGACTGCAAAGAGGAGACAAGAAAGCATTAATAGGAAGCCCAAGCAAAGACGTAAATAATGAAACAAGTTATATATCAGGGAAGGGCAAAGAGATCTCTCTGACCACGACGGAAACTCTGAAGTGGAGGGGGTGCAGAATGAGTTTAGAGAGGTATTGGAGCAGCCCTGGGGTAGGGATTTGAAACCAAAATTTGGAGCTTGTTACCAGCACTTGTAAGGACAACTTTATTAAGCTAAATGGAGAGTAGGGACACTGTGATAACCTCTTCTTGCCTCTGCACCTTGGAGAACTTCTGTTCATGAGAGCTGGGATGATAAATGTCAGTCCATCTCAGATTCAGCTTCATAGCCTTTCCCTTGTCTGCAGTCAGCAAATCTGTGTCCCTGGCGTGCTCCTAATACACAGTGAGTTTTAATTAGAAATGATTCTTTTCTTTTCTTTTTTTTCCTGTGGACCTCATCTCACTGGATAGAAATGATTTTTAATTAGAGTGTTCTTTTGTAACATAATACCAGTTAAAGACACTAATTGAATTAATTTGTTAGGTATTTGATGACAATTCTAGTCACTACAAAAGGATGTATCTAGGAGGTCCTTAAGCAACTCTGGGCCTTTATGGAGTTTACCCACGTGGAGCAGGTGGAAGGGAGAAGTCAAAGTTGTGATTCAGGCAATTATGTACTAATTAGTGATCATTTTACATTAATCATCAAGCAACTAGCAGGTACTTGAAAATTGAGTAAGTGGAACATGACGAACCTGATAGTTATTAAAATTAATGTAAAAAATTAACCTCCATAAGAATTATTTTGAAAAACTAAAGAAAAATAAAGAAACCCATCCTCATATTTGAAAATAATTTCTTTAGTTTTATATTACCATCAAAAGGCATGTACTATAAGTGTCCTACTACATGTAGGAATGTTTTAGAGGTCTTGCAAGTAATGTTTAAAGACTCAATTCTCACTTCCAGGTTTATAAAGATTTACAGACCACCACATGAAAGAGCGTATTGAGTAGAGCTTTTAAACTTCCGAATTATAGCTCTGAGAAAGTTGAGACTATCTGATCTCTAAGAAGAGTAGGTATTGGTGAATTCAGAAAATATAGTAAATGCTAAAAAATTTTAATACAAGAAGAAGTTACACAATTTCTCTTGACACGTTATTGTTTCTAGAAATGCCACAAAGTAATAACATTTGCAGTGATGCAAGTGTTATCAAAGCTCAGGACTGATGAAGATAATTCTTTCAGTACCTGGAAGGACTAACTAAGGCAGAAGAGTTCAGTGCCAGGTTTTTTAGGGACCCTAGAGTTTCAGAGACTCTAACTAATTGTTGCTGGCATGAGTTGTTTTGGACTAGTGAGCTAAGGCAGGGCAAAAGTAAACAGAATAAGAATATGATGCATAGTAAAGATGCTATAAAGTCAACTTCAAAGTGTGTGACATCACCATTGACTTCTGGAAAATAATAAGACAGCTCAGCCTTGCATGCAACTATCATGGTTAGGAGGAGGCACTTTTGAACCAAAGCTTTATGTTGACATTATTTGAAACAATCACAAACAGGCTCTACAAGCACCTGCTGTAGTCATGAATCAAATCAGCTTTGCAGAAGGAGCCTTGTATTCACTCACCCAGTAAACTCTCACTGAGCATCTGTGATGTGGCAGGTGTTGTTATATCCCACGGCAGAAACAAACAGAATCACACACAGGAACTTCTTAAGGAGCTTACTCTCCAAGATGAGAGAAGGAGCCATCAGTGATTATAATGAAGCTAAAACATAGCAAAATAGCCTTAAACATAGGGTGTGTAAGGGAGCTACGTTTGAAAAAGTAGACAGGGTCCAGAAGATGCAAACACTCGCATGCTAGACTGTGAAGTTAGGACTTTATTCTGTAGACAGTGCTGAACCATCTCATGGTTTTAAAACAAGAGAGTACACCAGGAAGATCAATCTATTTGTAAAGTTAGGATGGGTTAAAGGCTGCAGGAGAGACTCAATAGCAGAGAATAACTGGAAACTCACTCAACTGAAAATATAATGATATTTAGAACTAGGATCATGGTGGTTGGAATGCACAAGGGTAGGTAGATATCATACTGGTGAGGTGGAATCAGCATGTTTCATGTATTTATAACTGCCACCCTGTCACTTCCTCCTCTAAAAGATTTACAGTAGTTTACATCCATTTAACAATGCAAATAAGGAAAGATCAGAAAACTAAAGGAATGATAGGGTGATAAGGCCAGACATACAATTACTTTGCAGAAACATACATTCATAAAGTTCTATATAATTACTAAAATTGATTCACAATCTGATACATGGTCCACATTGTCTAAAAGACAACAGATGAGAAAAATAAAAGCTTTTCTTGGTACTTAAGAAGGAGAGAGATTTCTCCTGTCAGTCCCCATAGAGAGGATATTAAGTAAGATAGTAGCTAACATCCTTCTCAGCTTCCCTGCGATATGTCCAACAAAGAGTTCTGTGTGGCTGCGTTTTGTAGTGTCCCTCAAAGCAAGCTCAAGTATGATGACAAAGGACCTCTTGACAAGTGATCAGAGGTAGATTGATTGGAGAAAGAGAACTCAGGAATAAGTCCTCAGAGTTGCCCCTGGTGATTTGGGGGCCATCTCTCTACCCTTGTACTATAACCATATTCTGCCAGATTCCCTCCTCCTTGCCTGCTCCATGGTACTATCATTGGTAGCTTTGTTCTGTGTTACAAAGGATGGCAATTGAAAATACTCTCTCTTACATTATTAATTTGTTATTTATGAGCTTAGTAAAGTCATTAGTCTTTCCTTGGGGAGTATATATGCTATCAAAAGAAAAGCTACATTTTCTCTTCTCTGCCATTAGATTATAGAATTAGAGTCCCCTTAAAAGGAAAATTTCAGCAATCAAAAAGCCTTCTCTTGTATTTTAAGAACTGAAAACTAAACTTATCCAACTTGAATGTTATAAAAAGAAGCTAAAAAAAAAAATGCCATGATCTTCGGCTCCTCTAAATGAGAGCATGTGCAAGCATGCATGAAACACAAGACTCTTGATAAACCTGAGCCCTTCCTTGAGGCACAGACCTCAGTTCCTCAATTCTTGTGGGGATGTGGGCAATGATTCCCCTGGTTGCTTGGTCCTTGGCCTCTGCTTCTCTTTGCTCTTGCCCAGAATGAGATCATTCCTTCCTCTGAGACCAATGCTAATAAACCTTTTTGAGCTTTGTTGAGCCCAGCCTGGTTCTGTTAATCATGTGGAGTGATCTCAAATGACCAAAATTAACATATTATTGGTTTATTGGTCCTGATACAGCTTGGTTAACTTTCACAGCCTCTGTAGCACGCAAAGCCTAGATTTCACAAGATGGAAGTATTAGGACAAAGGTCCCCAGCCTTTGTTGGAGAGATGATTTTCATTCTATTGGTCAGATATGAGGGGCGCTTGGACATTTCTGTGCCACACAGCACATCAGGGATGGCTCCCAGCCTTCAGGCTGCCATTTAAAACATCAAGTTGCCCAGGAAGATAGAGGCAATTGGGGCAACTGGACCAGGGAGCGTTTTGTTTTCTACAAAAACACTCCTAAAATTTTGGCAGGAAATACGTTTTGGGGGTGGGGGTGGGGAACACTACTAAGACTACCAAAAAGGCTGAGTAGAGTGATATTCTTGTGCAACCACTAGGTGGCAGAGTTTCTGCATTCTATTACCATTTGCTGACACTAAATACTTGAATTAATGATGTAGTATTCTTTATATGGCTAAAACTTTGAGGATGTTCTGTATTTTTAAAACTTGAATGACCATAGAAAATGGTATTCATTTCCCCACCCAACTGAGGATTTTGTGATCATGAAACTCAGCTGCTGAGAATTTGAATTTAGTCTCTGAACTAGGAGTTGGGTAGGTTCTCTACTCCTAACTCTGTCAGTAATTAGCCATGTGACCTTGAACAATGAATATCTCTGGTCCTCAATGAACCCATCTGCAAAATGAGGTGGTTGAGTCATTAGATTATCTCTAAGGTATCTTCCAACTCAGACATTCTCATTTCTATATAATTTCATATTTGAGCCTGATTAAGTATGCTAGTTCAAAGTACCATCCACGTGATACCTTATAAGTTCTTATTCAGGAAATGTCAACTAACATTCATATGCATAATTCAAACAGCTGATACTTATTGAGCACCTACTATGTGCCAGTACCAGGCTAAGCATTTTATGAGTTTTACCTAATTTAATTCTCATGAATTAAATTGTCTCATGACAATTTGATTATTATCCCCATTTTGCAGATGGGGAAACTGAGGCTTAGAGAAGTTAAGTAACTAGCTCAAGATCACAGCTAATGTACAGGCTGGTATGACTGAAATTCATGTGTATACATTGCTATATTTCATCCTTTATTCAGCTGAGAAAAATATAAACTTGAAGACAACATTGCTTCTGAAAGAAAAACCCATCCTGTAAATCCCAAACCACTGGTTTTCCGAGGAAATAAAGTTTTGGGATTTTTTTCCTAGAGATGGGACAGATTTATATAGCTCCATCCTCACACTGTCATTAGATGCCTCTTTGTAAGCCTTGGCATAGAAGCCTGGCTTCCAGTTCCATGCACATGGGTAACCAGCAGGCTCAATACTCTGCCAGTCATGTGGTTTATTCAGGGACAATGTCTCTTCAAATCTGCAACAAAGTGAGTACACCAGGTAATCACTAGGGGCCTTTTCAGGGCTAGAGTTATCTGATGGTGTGTGTCCGTAATCTAATACAAAGTCTAATGTTAGCAGGATAGAGGTTGCCCAGTAAATGGTTGCTGTCTGCCAATTTAGCAGTTCCAGTAAGGAGATACTATGCAGACTGTTAGTGCTGTTTGTTGGTGAATTAAGTTTTCTCTTTCCTTTGTGGCCAGGAAACTTATGCAGCCTTACAACCAATGCCTTAATTCATAAAAGTGGTTCTACTATCTGGTGTTTTAAGCTCTCTTGAGGAATTAATTCAATGCAGATGGAGGCACCTTTTGGTAACTCAAATCACAACTCTGAGGCACAGTAGAACACACTAATAATTCCTTGGATAGACAATAGATGGCAGTACAGCATCAATTTATACCCTACAGCTAAAACTAAACCTTTACTTTTTTTTTTATTCCAGAATATTATGGGGTACAAACGTTGAAGTTACATATATTGCCTGTGTGCCCACCGAGTCATAGCTACAAACATGCTCATCCCCAGCCAGTGCATACTGCGCCCATTAGATATGAATTTACCATCCCCTCCTCCCCCCTCCCTCCTGCCTGGCACCCAATGATTGCTACTTGCATATGTGCACATAAGTGTTGATCAGTCAGTACCAATGATTGATCAAAGAGTGTTGATCAATGAGTACATGTGGTGCTTGTTTTTCCATTTTTGAGATACTTCACTTAGAAGAATAGGCTCTAGCACCATCCAGGATAATACAAGAGGTGTTAGCTCACCATTGTTTTTTGTGGCTGAGTAATACTCCCTGGTATACATATACCACATTTTATTAATACACTCATGTATTGATGGGCACTTGGCTTGTTTCCACATCTTTGCAACTGTGAATTGTGCTGCTATAAACATTTGAGAGCAGATGTATTTATTTATTATAGGATGACTTTTTGTCCTTTGGGTAGATACCCAGTTAAACCTTTGCTTTTATGCCACATTTTATTATTTTGCATGTACATTATCTCTAAAGCAAGAATTATTAGATAAAGAAATTTATTTAATTTGCTTTATATTGGACTACACATATTAAAATGCTTGAGGAACAACTTGATGAGATAAACTAACATCAGGAAAACCTGAAGCGGATTTATAGGGAGCAAATGAAGTTAAGCTTCAGGGCTCCTTCCAAGGCCTTCAGAGAGGCCCTAGCACTGTAAATTTTGAAAAAGTAAGATATTTTGGCTTTTTTTCCCTTAAAGAGAGCCCCCCAATTATATAAGCTTCAGGCTTTACAAAGCTTGGATTTGTCTGTGAATAGCCATGTGGCTCTTTTAACCTGGAAAAGGGAAAACAATCTTGTCATTATTAATTTTGCTACCAACTTAATCTCCAGGGAGAAGGGCAATCAGGTTTTTAAAAGTAAGCCAAATAAAAAGGAAACATAAAGAATAATTGAATGAACTGGCAAATGCTCCATTTATTTATAAGTCTGAGTAAAATCAAATATAGTACTTTGTACTGAAACTTTTTCACTCTGGTAGCATCATGTCTATGCTAAAAAAGGGAAGTATGGAAGATTATAATTATCAAATTAATAAATTATCCTCCACTAAGACTCCAGACCAATATGACAGCATTTGGAGATTTTATTTTATTTTATTTACCCAAGAGGTTATTGTCCTTAATAAGTGACCAGTAGTGACTGTTCCCAAAGGAAATTGTGCTTCTATTTACAAATCTTAAATTTCCCACCAGGGAGCCAATTTTAGCCTTTCTTATGACTACCTATATCATACTCATCAGGAGTGAAACTAAAATTTACCCTTTGGAAAAGAAAAATTAGCAAACTTTCCAGTTGTCCTTTCCTGCTGCAAACATTTATCACAGCTGGCTTTTAGGCTAGGGAGACTTACCTATGTTTAATTCAGGTGTCACCATTTTTCAGAATTGAAAATATTGCTGCCCAGTCAATGAGCCACTATGTCTACTAGACCTGACTATTCTGAGGGCAGAGAGTGGGTTTGTTCATCTTTGTGCGCTTTGATACATGACTTATATAGTGGAAGATCTAAAAAATGCTGAAAGAATGAATGCTAGTTATTGTTACAAAGTTCACTTGGGGCCTAGAGACCCTTCAGCATGATTACAAATCTATTTTTCTGTGTAATCTATTGTGAAGGTTGTGTTTCAGGAGACAAACTTGTCCAGTAAGTTTGCTATGAGCAGAAGGTCTGTGGCTGACTCCAGAGAGGAAGTAGAAAATGCTCATGGCATGGCCTGAGAGTCCAGGGTTGGGTGAGAAGCTGCCCTGGAGCCGAGCTCTGCTGGTGAAGCCCTCTCAGCCCCAAAATGAGTCCTGGAGCAAACTGTGAAAAAATGACGTCTGTGGCCAGTTGCACAGCAGCACTGCCTGGATCTGGGTCATAAGGAAAGGGAAGTCAGCCAACACCTCAGCATTCTCCTCCTCTCGAAGGGAGGCAGAGGTTATTGGGAGCACCACAAACACTCAGCATTTCCTGTTTCGGAATTGTGGTGAAGCCAGGACCTTCCCTGGAACTACCGGTCATAGTTCTTTCCTCCTCTGGCCACTGATAAACTAACCTATCTCCAGTGTCGTGTGTTGCTCCCATCTGGGAGATCATGACCCCAAGCATATAGAATTGACTCCTGGATAGTATGCTAAGTCAGGTTAGTTTATGCCCTAAATCAGGAGGACAAGCAGGCTCCCAGGGTCCAACATACTATGAGGCCAAAACCATGAAAGTTTCTACTTTGATAGCTCAAATTCAATCTTAAAAATATATCAACTCTACCTCTACCAACAGTGTAGTAAGTGTAGGGAAAATGTTTCAAGACAAAGTTAAGGAGGTGATAGAAGACATATCAACATCCATTTCCACCCTCTCCCTGACTCCTTTTTTCCTAATTGAGCCTCAGTTTTTTCAGGTGCTTACTCTCAGCACAGCAGTGTCCTTCAGGTCCCAGCCTCAAAGGGTTAGGTCCGGGGATTGGTTTGATATAGGCATGAGACATGAACAGACGTCTGCGGGGTGGCTTCTAGGGAAGATTTCCTCACTTCTAAGCAAGACATACAGGAAGAGATAGTCTTTTCATCTTTTAGAATTGTCAGACCTTTATGTGTCAGCTAGAATTGTAGCAGCCACTGAATTCAGTAGCAACTGAATAAACTGATTAAACCAACTCAATCTACCTCTCTTATTTTATATGTGATAATAAATTTTGTTTTTTATCAGGCTTCTGTGAGTTGGACTTTCTGTTACCTGCAAGCAAAAGGATCCTATACTATAAGCAGGGATTGCATCACAAGCAAAATATATAGAAAAGGGTTCCCTTGCCAGCATTTAACCATACAATACATTGGTATCTAGCAGAAAGAGAAAGCTCCTTTTTGTGGTGTCCACCTCCAACAATACAAAGCTTAGGAAGCACATGTAGATCACTTTTATCTCTGCAGTCTATTGAGTCATTCAATGGGCACACATTTTTTTTTTCCAAAAAGGAAAAATAATAAGGGTGGCATGACTACCTAACATCTCTGGTTTACTTTTAAAGTTTATAAGTCTGCAGTGGTTGGAATAAAGCCTTAGGAGTCTTCTCTTGCTTGTGGTTCCTCTTGGTGTATTTGTGAACAGAAGGACAAGGTGAATCCTGTGGTTTAGTGTCAGTGGAACATTTAGTTAAAATAGGTTTTGATGCAAAGACACATCCATGGTAAGACTATAACACCTTCTCAACTTTAAAGTACTTTTCAGTTGTTACCTAAATTCTCCTGAGCCATCTGTGTTTATCTATCCCTTTATATTTACTATCTTTAAATTCCTGAGAAGAGATCTGCCTCAAAGCAAGCTTCAGCACTCTTTTAAAGGGTAGAAATGTATTTTTATAAGGGTTTATATATGACATAAAATGTTGCAAGGAAGAAACCATTTAGAGTGGTTACTTATGCAGAATGAAATTGTGGCATGGCCAGAGAGATTCTTTTTTATTTCAATTCCTTCTATACTGATGGAATTATTTTTACTATGTACAAGTATTACTTTTATAGTACAAAACTGGGAGGAAGACTAAAAGAATTATATTGCTGCTAATACACCTTCACATTTTATATAGTGCAAAGAATAATGTTTTTTAAAACAAAGATGTACATGATAGAGTTCTCCAAATTACACCCATACATATCTCCCTTGCTAATATTACCATATTGATTTATATCTCCCTGCCCCTCTAAAGTATTAGTACTTTTCCCTATTTATCTTTTTATCCTTGGCACATTGTAGAAATCCTACAAAAAGTTCTACTTCTTCTGTGAAACATTGGGGTCTTGAATTTTTAGTTCTCTTTCTACTTCATTGGCATTCTTCATTCAAAGCCCTTATCCAGCTCCAGTATCTTTATCCCTACGCTTAAGAAATCTATCAACCCTTGGATCAGTTATGATGCTCTACTGCAGATAACAGAGAACACCCAACTCAAAATGGATTAAAGAATTTATCATCTAACACAAAACTCTAGAGATAGGGCAGGTCTGGGATTGGTGCATTCAGCTGCTTGACAATGTATCTAAGACTCAGGTTGCTCTCATACTTCTGCCTTTCTTTCTCCTCAATCTAGTCTCCTTAAACTAATGCCATTCGTGGTCCCAAGAAGGCTATCATATTCATCACATGCAGGCATGACACTGCCTTGCAGGGAAGAGGAACTATTCCTTCCTGTAAACCTTCTTTTAAGAGAAAGACCTTTCCCCGATTCCGTCAGCAGACGCCCCTCACATCTCATTGGTCAGAATTGTGCCAGATAAGTAGGGCAAAGTACAAATGCTTTAGAGGCTCCGGGAGACAAAAATCAATGTGGTAATATCAGTAGAGATACGTATGGGCACATGCTTAACTCAGTTATTGGTGAGGGGAAGGGACACGATTGACTACCAGGGCTGGAAGCAGCTTCCCCTGAGGCACATGCAGGGTGCATAGCTGAACAAAATCAGGGTTATTAGCAAAGAAAATGTGTGTGTGTTGGAGGAAAGGGACAATGGTAGGTTCAGATGAAGGAAATGGTTTTGGGGCAGGCAACCATCAGAGCCTGTTGGGACACACTTTCTGCCTTCATTAGTTTCCATTCGTTTTAAGCCTGATAAATACTATCATCCTGGGAACAGTTCTTTTTTCCTGGCATAGCCTAGATTCTTCCCCTAACTGGGATTCAGTTCCCACTTTATCTCCAATATGCAGGAAACTTACAAAATTTTTCTTGTCATTTCTTTGTTTTGTTTTGTTTTTGAGTTTCCACTCAGGAAGATTTTTGTAATTTCTTTAAGAGCAGTGACAGTAGAGCAATCAAGAAACCAAAAAATGAAACTGGATTCCTTTCATGCCCAAATCTGTCTATCCATCTGGTTGTCAGTCTACCTATCTGCCTCTAAGTTGTTTTCTGCATAGGGTTTTAAAGAATTCAGTTAGCCCCATGGTGAAGTCATCAAGGTTTATTTATAAATATGCTATGAGAGTACTAAATTATACACAATGCTGTATAGGTTTGGAAGAATGATTCATGATTTGGGCTGACTGGAAATATACATGGAGAAATACACCTTTGGGTTGCTTGAGCTTTCAGCATTCTTCATAGTTTATTGACATGACTGTGTTGCCACCATTCACAGAGCCCTGGAGGTGATGGATGGAAACCCTGTGGCTCAGGAGTCCCGGGAAGTTACGCTGCACTGTGGGGAGTCCAATTTCTTTCCCACCACCCGGGAGGCATCTGGCCCTTTCCCCACAGAGTCTGGAATGTTTAAAAAGGTAAAGCTTCACTTCCAATGTTTGGCTCCCCAAAATAAACAGTTGAAAGAATTAAAACACTGTAAGATAACCCCTGTCTGATTGAAGAACCCATACTTAAAAGGAACCTTTTATATATTATACATCATATATCAATATGTCATATATAAAATATATGTCATATGTAACATATATTATTATATAATATGTATTATATTTTTCTGTATGGTAATTATTATGTTACTAAATATTACAATTATATTATATTACTAAATATAATAATTACCATACCGTATAATAAATTATGTTTAGTAATATAATAATATATAAGATAATTTATGTGATCTATTTTTATATAACTGTTACATAATATGTAATATATCACATATCATGTATAATATGACATTATATATCAAAGCACCATGATAATAAATAATGATTCTCAGTGGATGAGCTTGAATCTTTGTCCTTTGCTGCCTTCAGGTATTGTTCTTCCCTGTCTACCCTTTTCCCACCCTTTTTCCTTTCTCACAGCTGTGCTTTAACTTGAAGGCATACAGAGTAATATGACATTAATATTTGGAGTAAGCGATTCTTTCTCATAAAAAGCATTTATATTCTTTTCTATTGTAAGGTGTTTTCAGTTGTTATTTTATCAGTAGTTAATATCTAGATGCTTGCATAGAAAGTTCTCAATTATCTAGATGCTTGCACAGAAAGTTCTGACTTAATTATATCGCCTTAAAAGAAATGTTTTCCCCAAGGTGGGAAACAGAGAAGTGTACTCATGTTAAGTGCATTCATTCCTTCATTGAAAAGACATTGCTCATGCACTTACTTGTCTGCAGGCCAGGAAGGGAGAATGATGCTCTTACTCACAGAGGGAGTGACAGCTTGTTTAGCTGCCAGGCCTTGAAGGTTGTATAATACATTTCTTGGTACAACTTATAAGATCAATAAGGGTTAGTAGTGAAAGATATTTTGTCATGAAATAAATCCTCTCCCCCACTCCAAATGACATTTGCTTTAGTAATGCTATATATTAAAAGTAAAAAAATTACTTAGTGCGAGATGGAAAGAGTTCTGGAGATTGGTTGCATAACAGTGTGAATGTACTTAACACTATTGATCTGTATAGTTAAAAATGATTAAGGTGGTAAATTTTGTTATGTGTATTTTACCACAATTAAAAATAAAAATTTCAAAAATTAGTGATCTAAAGCAATAAGAAAAAGGACATGAGATTATTAGCTCATATTTTATATTTCATTAGAACATGACAAAAGTAGGCAGGGAAATTCAATACAGAATGCTTGCTAACTCAAAATAGCATAATATCAATAAAAGTATCAGAAATATAAAATAAAATTTTATACATATTGAAATAAAAAATCAAATTTAAATTTAAAAAAATTAAATAACCTGGCTTACTGTACTGTATACTTACTTTTAAATTGGTTTCACATTCTTCTCCTCTCTTTATAAGAAATAGTTTATAACAGGAAAAATGAAAAACCAAAAACCTGATAAAGCCAGTCACTAGCCCTACCTAGAGTTTCAAGTTGTTTCCTATATTTGTCCTTTAATAACTATGCCTTTTATAATTTAAAATAAAAATAATTCTTTAAGCATAATGCAATTAAATATCCTGTGATGTTTGCTGAAGTCCAGGAAACAATTTGTGGCAGCATGCAGAATTGGGGCAAAAAATAAATTCCCTGAGGTGTGTGACAAGGAAGGGTCTGCACTTCCCCCTCCCTTGCTGTGCAAGTACAGTCAGCACTCCAGCCACAGGTGTCTCGTTCACAGCACTGATGTGGACATGGTCTCTCGGCCCTCGCTCGTCTCCCAGGTTGCAGCCAAGGAGCCCTGGATGATAGGCAGCCCAAGGAGAGGCCTCAAGGCCAAGCCAAGGAGGTCAGGGAAGGGAGAAGGAGGCCAGGTGGAGAAGGGAAAAGGCAGAGGCTTGGAACCACAGAGAGACTAACTAGATCCCGATGTAGGAATGGAGCCAGGGCAGGTAGAAGAAAGGCAGGAACTCAAAGGAGGGGACAAGCAGAGGCAGAGTGTGGTTCAGGCTACACTCTCCAAGCGGCGCCTGAAATGGGGTCAGCCAAACACCGCCCTACTCTCTACCTTGTACCACGCCCTGCCCCTCAGAGATGGTCAAAATGCCTACAACAGGAAAAACTGGCTCCCGGTCCACTTCTGGATCTGCCTGCTGTCTCCCTCCCTCTCTCACCTCACCCTCTCTCCCCCGCTTCCCCCTCCACCATCCCTTCTCCCTTCCCTTCTTCTCACTCCTTCTCTCTTGGGCCCTGGCCCTCTTAATCTTTCTCACTCTTTGAATACCACACTAGGGCTGGAAGAAGGTAAAAGGCAAAACAACAGGCTTTCTCTTCCCCACTGATGTGTTTGAAACTTTCTGTCTCTTGAGATCACCGCTGAGAGGGGCAACTGGAACATTAGCTCAGAAGTGCAAGATTTCCCCCAACACACACACACACACACCCCCCGCCACTGCGCAGGCCAGTGTTATTGGGAAGCAAATGTTAACTCCACTTAGATTTTGGATAGTTTATACTGACAGTGAGTGCCAGGATGCCAGGGTACCTCCCATACCTTCCAAGTTACCCTTCTCTTAGTCTACTCTGCCCAATGAGCCTGGTCATTTCCTATAAGATTCAGCCGATTTACTGAGGGAATTATGACAAGACCACCAATGGCCTTCTTTCCCAGGCAGAAGGCCATAAATTCTTCTTAAGATCCCTGAGTTGATCTAGCCCTCTCAGTTATATCTATTTATTCAAACTAATGTTCAAATGTTTTATATACCTTAAAGCTAAGCAGTTTGCATTTCCCAAAACAACAGAATTTACCCACTCTCTATACCTGCTCTATATGTTCTATGTTATTGTATTTGTTTATTTATTGCTAGTTTTAACATGCTCTAACATTTCTTAAAGCTGACAATACTATTAATATATTGAATCCTTCAATTAAAATAAGAAGACATTTAATATACCTGCTTGTGTAAATGGAAATATGGATTTATAATTACAAATATAATATTGCCTCTCATATATACGACAACTAGGGAAAAAAGTATAACTATAAATTACAATATCACTAGAGTTAATTATATATCCTAAGTGGGAAAAATCACCAAGGATTGTATATTTATTTATATAAAACAATTTTTCCTTTAAACAATTACATTGAATCTTTACTCAGTTTTAGATATTTATATTTCTAACAGACCATTTTTTCATATGAGAGAAAAGCATAAGAAAGTCTTATCATTAAATGAAAACACATATATTACGTATCATGTGACAATCATGAATTGAATAACTCTGCATATAAGAGAGAATTAACATTGTAGATTTTTATGTGTTGTATTTATTTTCATATATCTACTTATATTTATTATGTTATATTTACTGCTTAATTCATTTTGGGAATGAAAATATCTTAATTCCACTATAGGAAAGTATTTCCAGGACATGGAAGAGTACCCTTTATGAATTAAAGCGTTTGTTTAGAAAAATAGGACAAGAATACTAAGCAATGTGTATTATTAATTAAAATATAGCATCTACAAAGAGGGCAAATTACCTTAAAGAGAATTTCAATTATTTCTAGTATAAAAATCTTTTAATTCTCCTTCAATTCTAATCATTTGTTTTGATCTAGAAAATTGTGACTATGATAGTTATAAATTAAATTGTCATATTTTCAATCATTCTGGAGCCACGTTCAAACAAGTAAAATGGAATAAACAACAATTATTTTATTAATTCAAGCAAAAAAACCTCTTTTTGCTTTAACCATTTTGATCTTTTCCTTCTTGGTGACCTGGATAAAGCTGCTATTTCCCATTTTCTATGAGTGTATGTTTGTGCATAAGTTTGTGTGTGTACTTTTCAAAAAGAAAAATAAGCCTCTCTTCCCTCACAAAAACAAAAGTAATTATAATCAACAGAGGAGGAGAAATCTTGCCAAATCAGTGCTGCTCCTTTCAGATGTCACTTGTCCAAATCTTAGTTCTCAGCTATGTTTC
Organism: Daubentonia madagascariensis; assembly: GCA_023783475.1. NCBI lineage: Eukaryota > Metazoa > Chordata > Mammalia > Primates > Daubentoniidae > Daubentonia > Daubentonia madagascariensis. The sequence goes on along the minus strand of JAKFHU010001815.1, from coordinate 55,284,640 downwards.
TCTGCTTCATCGTGCAGGAGTCATCTGTGACTCTCTAATCTCACTCTTGCGATTGAGATGCTCCCAAAGCATACAGCACAGACAGGTGTCTGCTTTATTCTCAACTGTCTCAGAGGTGGTTCCACCGCAGTTGCTTCTGACAGCCTTTTCATTGCGCCACTAATCTTACCATTGTCAAGGTGGCATGTTTCCCAATTTCTAGCCTGGTTATTCCAGGTTAGTTGATGAGTATAACAATTCAATTCAACAAGCATTTGTTGAGGTAGCAGAGAGGAAAAAACATTTTCTAATACTTTCATTGTCCGTGTTTCCCAGGTAGTTGACCACTTAGACAGGTGATAAATCTCTCTGTCCCATTTCCCATCCCACTTCTATTCTCTCTTCTTTTCCTCTCCCATCACAGCTGCTCCACAAGGGGTCACTGGTTTTTCTCTGAATGTCCAATCCCCAACCTCACGTCATTTCCTGGACCAGACCAAGTTCAAAATATAAAGTATTTAAGGGGCCTCAGACTCATTCACCCCACCCATGCCTGCCCCACCCATGGGCCAGATGTTATGTCTCCTCCATGTTGAGCTGGCATAGGACACAGCACATGAACATTGATCATGTGGCTCCCACATCGTGTCTCAAGTCACCCAGGCTGCTAATCTCACCAAGGAGCCTTCTAAAGTCATCCAGCAAGCAGTGGGACCTCCCCAAATCCTGAAGTCCAGTCCCCAATCCTAGTCCTAAGACTGGGACATTTATAAACGGTTTTAGTCTGTTTTCTGCTGCTTATAACAGAATGCCTGAAACTGGCATTTCTTTCATACAGTTCTGGAGGCTGAGAAGTCCAAGGTCAAGGGCCACAAATGCGAGCCTTCTTGCTGGTGGGGACTCTCTGCAGAATCCCGAGGCAGCACACAGCATTACTTGTTGAGGGGGCTGAACATGCTAACATGCCAGGTCAGGTCTCTCTTCTTCTTCTTGTAAAGACACCAGTCCCCTTCCCATGATAACCCATTAAGCCATTGATCCATGAATGGCCCTCATGACCATATCACCTCTTAAAGGCCCCACCTCTCTATACTGCCACATTGGGGATTAAATTTCAGCATGAGTTTTGGAGGGGACAAATATTCAAACCAAAGATGTGATCTTCCCCGTAGTGACTTACTTAAAGGACTTATGAGTGTCATCCATCTGGACACCCCAACGCTACATTCTGCTTTCCTATTGGGACTTCATTTTAAATACCTGTGCCATCTGGTGTTCTGATTAGAGACTGCTGAGCCTGTGCATATACCCTGTAGTAGGTCCAAATCTCTGTTTTCATCATCGGTCAGATCTTGCCATCATTTCACCCCACCCTGCTTCCTGGCCTACCCACATAGGCACATCTAGTACCTAGCTTCAGTCTCTCAGCCCTTCCGGTAGCATCTGTGTGGCAGAAGTCTCTCTGAGCTCTATCAGTACTGATCTAAAAGGCTAAATACACCGTTGAGGGGGAAGAATGCAAGATAGACAGCAATGTGTATAGCATGTTATATTTTGTGTAAAAAAGTGAAGGAATATAATATATATGTGTGTGTGTATGTATATTTGTAGGTGCATTAAGAAACTATAGAAGTATATATTAAAAACTAATAATAATTACCCATGATAGGGATAAAGGGAAATGAACAGACAGGAAACACAAGCTTTTTACTGTGTACTTTTTAATATTTTTATTTTTGAGCTATGTGAAAGTATTGCCTATTCAAAACCTTTCTGAAGATGGAAGAATAATTTAAGTTATATTGTAATTAAAATTAAGTTGAAATGGTTTAGGTATGCATGTGTAATTTTTTACAATTTTCTGATGTGCTGTAAACTATACCAGTCCTGATTGCATTGTCTGAGAAGGCTACTGTTGTTCCCAAGTTTCCTTAAGGGGACATTCTACTGCCTTTGCATAGACTCTTTCTCATGCCTGGGAAGTCTTTCCACTTTTTATGTAGCTGCATACTTCTACTCATCCTCTAACGTTCTGCTCAAACAGCTTTCTTCGTGATTTTTGCCCCAGAAAAGTTGTTCATTTTCCTCTTTATATTGCCGCTTAACTTGAATGTACCTTGAACTTAGTACTTACTATACTGATTTACAGGTCTCTTTCCTTATTAGATTAGAAGGCCCTAAAGGTCAGACTGCTTTGTATGACTGGAACATTATTTATGAATTTTGCATGAATGAAATGCATATATTCACAGTAAAAAAAAATAGTAGAAAACAATGCTGTTGCAAATGTGTAGCATTTCAGCTCTAGTATGAATTTTATTTTTGTTTAGTCTTTCCAAGGTAGAGCAGGAAATCTCACCAAATACATACATACATAAATAAGTCATGTGTAGGCAGCAGGAAGAGAATGTGGCAGTTTCCAGAGCATGACTCCACCTTTCTCCTCCAGCACTTGTGCTGTGGAGTTGCCAAGATCAAGGTTTACATAGTACACAGTAACATAAGAGAAATGCTTTGTCTCTGAAAAAGACTGATATTATTGAGTGCAGCAAGAGCTGCCTTTCCATACATATGAGGTTCACAAGTTGGCCATTGTCTAGGCTGGAGGATGTTGCTTTGGTATCCTAAGTGTGGCATTACAAATAGTAGGATATGGCATACCAGTTGTTTTTCTCATAAAAGCTAAATATCTGGTGTTCTAAGAAAAAGATTGATTGCCTATGTTTAGCCAGCTTTGGAAAAATCCAGGTTATCTATGTCTATTTGTGATATTTTCCATTTGAAGATATAATGGTCACCAGGATGGAACAGGAAAGCTCAATGAGTGATTTGTTTTTCTTTCCCCCAGGTACACGTGTTGTCTTTATTTGAGGTAGTGACTGTGGGTGCTATTTATTACATACATATAAATAAACATATAAATATATATCAGCCAGTCCATTTCCTGTATTAACCCAAATTAGAAGGCTTTATCTGTTGTAGGGTGTTTTTTTTAAAGTGTGGTGATATATTATTTTTTGTCTAAATATTATATTTACTTGCTGCAAAAAAATTACAACAGTACTGAAACATACAAAATAAGGAATTAAATTCTATCTTCATCCTGAGAGGTAACTATTTTGGTGTGTACCCTTTTGGACTTCTTTCCTACCTATACAAACAGAGTTAGTCCATTTGTGGTTTTTTTTCTAAGAAATCTTTATGACCATCTTTCCAAGTAAGTCAGGCCTATTCCTATAAATATGCCTCTCTTGAATTGCTAAGTAGTATTCCACATGTATGACATGATGGATGTACTATCAAATATTTTACCAGTCTTTACTTACAGACATTGAAGTTGTTTCCACTCTTTTTCTTTTATAACAATACTGTCTCTCTGCTTCTTTTATCAGCTATTTCTGTGGAATAAATTCCCTAGAAATGGAATTGCTGAATCAAAAACATACATATTTTTAAATGTTAAAGATACTGTCAAATGGCCTATAAAAAGGTTCTATCAACTTACACTCCCAACAGTGAATGAATGAATATGTGTATTTTCCTACCACTTTATGAATGCTGTATATAATCAATCTTTTTCATTTTTCCAACCTGTTAGTATCTCATTATTGAAATTTGCAGTTGAGCTCTTTTTTTATGTCTATTGGCCATTTGTATTTCTTCAGTCAATTATCTTTTCAGGTTCTTTGTATGTTTTTGTATTGGGTTGTTTATCTTGCAGAAGATATTGTGATAAAGTGATAATCATTGGTATTCAGAATAAAGAACTTGTGTTTTTATATGGGACATTTTTATCTTCTTTGTATTTTTAAAAAATACCTTAGTGTTCTGTTATCCAACCAGGCTTTGAATTTGTTATGTGTTTGGGGTGTGGGGGATTGTGTGTGGGAGGAGCTGTTAAATTATGAAAAACCCAGAATGTGTCTCTGCCCTTACTCTAGAGGGGGTATCAGAGGAGACGGGGAGAGGAGTGGTACTTTTGAAATAATGTTTTGTGGTCACTCATATGCAATGGAATTAAATGAAGGTCTCAGAAGAGTAACTGAAATGCTCTCCCCTCTCACTCACCCCAGTTCTGTGAATCCTTCAGTCCCTTTGTTCAAATGAATTTACTGCATTTAGCATTAAAAACATTTACAACAGTCTTAAAGCATCAGAGACTGAAAACATTTAAATTAAGTCCTCTGGGATCCTGTTTCCAGCTTCAGTCAAGATAGGTCCCTTTCCTTCAGGAATACCTGGGTGGTTGGTGGTTATCCTGACCAGCGTGCCCATCTGGCTATAAGGAATCACTAATGATTCTAACCCACGTGGCAAAAACAAAGCTCTATATAAGTGGTAATTACTGTTATTGTTCTCTGACATCCTTAAATTTCAAGCTGAATTCCTACCAGCTAATGCAGTACAGGAGAAAATTAAAGCTCTGGTGACATCATCCCCATAATAAAGAGGAGTCCCTGGTCAGTGATGCTCATTTGTTTTCCTGAGGCCAGCAAGAGAGGATCATATCATCATTTGGGCTGGAAAGATGAAAAATTGGGGGTTTGTCTTCTTTTGAATTGATGAATGGTCTTTCCTGATCATAATAGGATATTTGTTTTGGTCAGAAGTCCCTCATTGGGGATCTTTTCTTTTGTCAAGAACAAAGGCCTTTGGCTGTACTGACTATATTTGGGACTATTGGAACCATATCTGGCTGCGCATTAGCTCTGGACATTCGAGCTTTTCTACAATACTTATTATTCTCCCTTGGGGAAAATCTGAAGGCCATTCCAATCCAGACCCTCCATGGGGGGTTCAACCTGCTGTGGGTGTGGCTGTGGCAGGTGTAATGGGTGTGCTAATAATCGCAGCAGGAATATTGACTCTCAGAATAGGTGTCCTGACTCTCGGAATAGATACGAAAATTCCAGAAACAGGTACTATGACCGGGATCTTGAGGTAAGTCCTTGCTGAGGAAATCCTCCTGTGTCATTGACTTGTCCAGTGTGTCTTTAATAATGTATGAATATGAGGTATGTGATTGTGAATCAGTATCTATGGCTATTATGTAGGGCTAATCAAATATTTTACTCTCATATACTGGAAAATATCCTGACCACTATCTATTAAGATGCTTATTTAGCTATTCTTTTTTTTTTTCCTCTTAGTGTTAAGTGATTTTTTTTGCAATTGGTTTGAGTTTAAGTAGCAAAGTAAATGCCAGCAAAGGTGATTCCTGCTGGGTAGTGTTCTCTGAGACTTAGCTCTCTCTACACTAGGCTTTTCAGATCCTCTAATGCTGGAAAAAGAACCAAGCTACTTTATATTCTCTCAAAAGCCACTTTCCTGTGGGCTAGGCTCATTTGCAGTATACTAAGTTCTTATTTAAATCAGATAATAATAAATCACATAAAGTGATTTCAGAAGTGGGATGATTAGTTTAAGATTCTGTACCAACGGCTCAGAATTGCTTTTTGTGTGCTGGATTTCACAGGTGATGTTGTCTTAAGATTGAGAGGTAAACCAGGGTCTTAATCCTGATGGGGTTAGTCCTCACTATCCCTAATTCCTGTTTGTAAAAGCTAGTGTGTTGTTTTAGTATTAAGTCTTCTGTGCTACTCTGTAAAATGAGGTGGCCTCACCACCAGCCTGAACTCACCTTTGATGTTTATTCATTCCTCTCTTCTTCACATTTAATAGTATACATTTGCTTTGCTTTGCACATGATAGCTTTGAAGCTATTGGATGGAAGGTATAGAATGTATGTCAGTTTTGTAATATGCTCTAGGAAAAAGCATGCCCTGTAAACTTCTGATCTATTCTTTTTTTTCCCCTCTCAGAGTACTAATTAGAATGTAACTCATAATTTAATGAAATAGGTAATTGATTTTAAAATATATATGTGTTTGTATGTGTATATATGTATGTGTGTATATTGTGCACACCCACAAGCATACTTTCAAAAATCATTTTAGCGCTAAAGTGATAGTTGAAGATGGAATAAAACATTTTATGTTGGCAGTTTGCTGACCACATCAGTCAGATAAACCCTTTTAGTTGTTTCTTGCATTCAAGACTAGAGGGAAGGGATTTAGTTTTTTAATTATTCTGTTTATTCCCATGACTATTGATTTTACTGTCATTTCTTGTTAGCGGAGCTTTGTTTTCACTCTGCCATTGTGCCTGATGGCTCTCTCTTTTGGAAGCTTTGGTCAAACACCATCTATAGATAGGTCAAAAAGTCATTATGCATTGATTCATGTCCTTTGCTAGTTATTGGAATTACTGGTTAATTATCAGCTACCAGAGGATAGTTTTAATGATTTCCAACCAGTCACGTGGAAGAAATTGAGGAGGAAAACTAAAAGATTATGAAAGATCTCTGTGATTATGACAAATGCAACTAAGATGAAAAACTGCAAGGCAACCTGGGTCATCTCAGTAAACACTGGACCTGTCTAACCTAATGCTCTGCTTGACTTTGAACGAAGATCTTAGAAACCTTAAAGTTAACATGCTATTCACTGAGTAAGAGCCCTAAATAATAAAGAACCTTTTCCTATTTGATTTTGTTTTATGAGAATCTCAAAATGAAGATTTCCCAACTTAGAAAATGAGGGAAGTAGGTACTTTTTTTGGCACCGATGCTAAAACTCCTAACTTAAAGCATCTCCCTGTTGATGATGGTACCATTCGAACCAGCGCAGAGGAATTTGCCCTTCGATTCTCTCATAATCTTTGCCTAAAATAACTAAAAAGAATATCAAAATATTTCTTCCAAGAGTTAACTTCTAAGAGTTTAGGGAATTAAGTGATGTTTCACCATAATATATATGTTAATTCAAAATATTGAATTTTTTTCAGATATTTTACAAAATGACAATATACATTACAAAAAATTTAAAAACCCTTAAAAAAAACCTTCTTTGATTTTCTATTTTATTTTAAAACTGCACTATTCCAAACTGGCTATAGTAATCTAGTAAGTAACTGTGAATGCAAAAATTATACCTGATCAACATCTCTTCATTTTTCTTTTTTTTTGTGGAGACAGAGTCCTCACTCTGTCGCCCTGGGTAGAGTGCAGTGGCGTCATTGCAGCTTACCACAACCTCCAACTTCTAGGCTCAAGCGATCCTCTTGCCTCAGCTTCCCGAGTAGCCAGGACACCGGCTGATTTTTTTTTTTCCTTGAGATGAGGTCTCACTCTTACTCAGGCTGGTCTCGAACCCCTGAGCTCAAGTGATCCACCCACCTTGGCCTCCCAGAGAAGCTAGGATTACAGGCATCAGCCACCGCACCTGGCCAACATATCTCCATTTTTAAAACTCTGATTAAATATTATCTTATTCATGAAGTTACCCTAATTCCCAGTTGGTATTGTCTGACATCTCACATGTTCTCATGAAATTTAATAATATCCCAAGCAATTTCTCCATTTTATTATTCAGAAATTATGTCTCTTCTCCATGAGACCATTAACTTCTCTAGGGCAGGGGACTCACATCTTAGTCACACCTACTGCAGTGCCTGACATATAGAAGATACTCAATGCAGGTAATTGCAATGACTGGAAAAACAAATTATAAAGCACTGAATGTAGCCAGAAGACCAGAGCTCTGATTTCAGCTCTCCTCTAGACCGTCTGTTATGTCTTTGATTAAGTCATTTATCCTTCCTGAGTATCTGTAAATTAGGGGTGGGAATTAGAGAGTGCTGTGTGAAGCCCTAGGCATCCCTCTGAGGTACCTCAGAGGCTGCAACAGGAGGGAAGAGAAAGCTGGATGGAAGAGGAACTCAGGCTTGCAAGCTTCCTGCCATTTCTTCACTCAGAAAACCTCCCTCCTATCTGTTTTTGACATATGGCTGAATCTGGATAAATTGCTTTTGAATAAATTACTGTACTTTGGGAAAAAAATCTTGAAAACAATTGGATTAGATTATGTGTAATATTCTTCCACCTCTAGTATCTGTGATTTTATGTAACAATTTTATTAATTCATCTCATTATCATATTGCCTTTTAAAAGAAACTTTATCATACTATTGACTATCATTAACTTGTTATTTATTCTCCCCCCACCCTACCCCATCCATATAGGTCTTTTTTGCTCTATTTTTACTTAACCAACTTGTCTATTTACATCATGTAATTACTTTTTAAACATGAGTGAGCTGCCTGTGCCTATTGGACTTCCTTAAGTTTATAGAATCTGTCTTAAATTTAATGAATCATTTTGAATTTTATTCTTATCTATCTGTGCATTAGCAACCTGACATATCTAGATTCATCACTTCCTTCTAGTCATTTGTAAAGTCACTGACTAGAACAGTATTCAGGTTGAAATTACTGGGGGAAGAGGTAGTTGAATACATTAGTATTCTGACCTTCCTATGTTGCTAGCTGATCTTGTAATGAGTTGTCTTCTCTACTTGCATCTTTTTAAAAAATATTTGAAATAGCAAATATTTTCAGGGTTGTGAATAAATATTCAATGGCTGTCACCCAAAGTACTAAATGGAGCATCACGTGTTTTCACAGCGTAAATAGTAATGAAGGAATTAGTGGGTGGGTTATAGGAGAAAAAGAAAGACGCGTAAGAAGTCAAAGTATACAAATAAGGAAAGGGATTCAAGTACTTCCTGTGTACAGCATCCATTCAAAGATCACTAAAAGTCCCTAGTGCTTCTGCAATTTTAATGCTAGCATTCTGCCAGTGGCTTATCCTTTGTTCCTTATGTTTGGTACATGTGCTATTTATTTATTCACTTCATGCTTGATAATGATGTACCTTGGGAGTTTCTTCTTTCAGCAAAAATGGAAGGGAATGAAAAGCGAATTGTTGGAAATACACTAACTCACTCAGTCACATAAATTACCAACTTAGCCTAAACCGAGCCTAAAAGAAATGACCAACTAATTTTATTTAAGACAAATAAACAAAACAAAACAAGATACAGTGTATTAGTTGCATTTAATCCTATGTTATTCTTTCTTACAATTAGGAAAGTTATCAGAATCAAGCTGCCAGTTGAACAGAGAAGATAAGTTAGCCAAAGTAGAATGTGTTTGGCTAGAGAGAATGGTACAGAAAGGAACCTTAAGAAGTAGAATTTTTTTAAGGAATATGGGTGGGGTGGGGTCCAATCTTCAGTGAAAGAAATTATTGTAATTTGTTGAGCAAAGGAGCATTCATGATAATATTTCAGAGACAGTGGCATTGGTATCGCTGGTGTGAAGGAGGAGTTGAGTATAGAGAAATAAAAAGAGAAATGAAATCTCAGAAGCTGATCAAGAGGCTGCTAAAACACTATGGATTTGTGTTAAGATAAAGGCTCTTCAATGGAATGAAGTCAAGATACTTGATGATAGATTACATGTAGGAACAAAAGTGAATGGAACCAAAAGATTTTAAGATTTTAGTTTAGGAGGCTGGGAAAATGATGTTCCTGGTAACAAATAAAATTCTTCAGAAAGAGAATCTCGTTGTCAGGACAAATCTATTTCTTCCTTTTAGAAAATGTTGACTTTGAAGTAGTAACTCAGAAACTAGGTAGAAAGTTTTAGAATAACAGAGAGAAAGCAGTACAGAGAAATAGCTTTGGCATATCACCAGAAGAAATTAGAAGCTGAAGACTTTCAAGGTTTTTCTTTTACCTTTGTTGGAGTAAATTAACATCAAAATTCATTTGGCAGCAAAATGTGATCTGAACTGATGTGAACCCACTTACAGTGAACAGTTGTACATTTTTGCTGCAGAAATATTAATATATTATGATATATGAACAAATTACTTTTCCAAAATCTGAAGATTCCTCCTTTTAAAATGCTTCTGGCCCCAGTGAGCTTTTCATAAGAGATTGTGGATCTGTAATAAGTTTACAGAAAGACTGGCAGTGAGGGGGTCTTACAGAATCACACATAGCTGGGGGGCGTCTGTAAGTGTTAAGTAAATGATGAGAGACTTAGAATGAATGATTAAACTGAAAAAGAGAAACATAATCGTTCACACCAGTAGAAGGTAAAAAGTAAAAGAGGGAAATTGTAAAAATAGATAAGATGAAGAGGATATTGGATTTGGCAAGAAGAAGAATATTGTTGAATTTGTGCAGTTCTTGAAGGTTATGGGAATAGAGGAAGGTAAGCAATAGGAACTGGAGAGGCAGCCTGAGATTAATGTAGAGGTTGAAGGAGAGGCAGTGCCTGGCTGCCAAAGGGGTAGCACAGTTAAGGGAAGGGCTGCTTCTTGAGATGGGACAGACCAGGCAGTTTTAGAAGCAGCAAAGATCAAAAAGGAGAAAGGACAATACTAAAAATGCCTCAAAATGAGGGAATAATTTGGGAGGCGCATGTTTGTTGAGAGGAGGATCTTGGAACAGAGGTGGACCACAGTTTTGGAGAGGAGAGACACATCTTCTCAAACTAAGAGGAAGTTTCAGAATGTGAAGTTGGCACAAGAAGAAGTTCATATTGAGGAGTCACTTTTCTTTGTAGAGAAAGAAATTAAGTTACTACCCAAAAATGGGTCCAGGGGAGAATTGATGAATAAGAAGAGTGTGGCTTTGGAGCAATCCACTGACAAAATTATGGTAGGAAGTCAACAGAAAACTAGTGGCTGTTGAAGGACCAGGATGAGTTAAACACCATAAACCTAAAACCCAGATGTGTGCAAAGTACTGTTTGGCCATAACTGTCTTGTTATTCAACACAATCTAAAATTTCCTAATCCATGAAGATGCAAATTATCTTTTTAGAGCATAATCAGATCCTACTACTCCTCTGCTTGTAACTCTCCAAGGGCTTTCCACACACTTAGAAAAGAAATCTCCAGTTTCTCTGCAGATTTACAGGCCCTGTCTGACTCACTAGCCCCTCTCCCCAGCACCCACCCCTCCCTCTGCCCCAGCCACACAGGAGCAGTTACTTGAACAGAACTGTTTCTTGCCTTGAGAATGTGGTGTTACCTGTTTTCTTGGCCTAGAATGCACTTGCCCCAGTCCTCATGGAACCGATTGCTTCTTATCCTTACTTCTTAGCTTAAATGTCAACTTTGCAGAAAAGCCACTCAGACACTATCACCTCAACCTACATGAATTATCTGCATAGCACATATTACTGTACGATGTTTTCCCGCTTGGTTTGTTTGCTTGTTTATTGTCTGTCTTTTTCTCCAACAATATAAACACCATGAAGCAGAGATTTTTGTCTCTTTTGTTCACTGCTGTGTCCCCATTCCTAGCATGATATCTGGCATGAATTAGGTGCTCAGTAAATATTTCTTGAATGAACAAATAAATATTTTCTCTGTACCTTTTACTTTCAACCTAATTTCCTTAATTATTTCTCAAGGACTACTTGATACTTAGTAGGTATTCAGGGGTTTGTTCAATTTTTAAATTTGGTTTGATTTATTAATTTCAATTTGACACAGTAAGTAGAGGACGTTGCTTCTCTTTTCTACAGTTTTGTAACTGTTGGGATTAACCATCCCTGCAAAACTTCCTAGGCAGTCAAGTCCAAAACCTGTTTTGTTCCCTTGTGCCACAATCTTCTCATCCACTGCCCTAGTTAATGGCATTAAAAGAAAAAAAAAGTCTTTTGTTGTAGCAATCTTACATAACAGAAAGTCGATATTTTTTGTTAGGAAGCAGTTTTGTATCCAACAGCTTTGGCAACTCTGCCCCAAGGCCCATGAAGACTAAGTATGATGAGAAGCCATGAGAGAGTTACGGCACAGGAGTCGCGGAATCTCATTTGTGCTATAAAGCTGTCACCTGTGCTGGCCGGTAGTGCGTGGGTGCATTCAGGTTGTCAGGCCAAGTCCTGCATTTTCCTTGGGGACAAGACGCTTTCCTCTTCCCTCTGGTCCCTGAGGTGTGGGTACAGTCACTCCTCTCCAGTCTATCCAACAGCAGCCGGGTAAGCACAAGGCTCTGTGACACAACCAGCAAAGTCTAAAATAACTCTCAGCATGCCATGCCTTCGCTGAACTGACAGAAAGCCCGCCATATATAAGGAGCTGAAGAAGAAATAAAAATAAAATACTTCTGCACTATTAAAAAGATGAGTTTGGAGCAGGAACCCAAAAGTAAACATATAATCATAAAAATGAAATAAGGTAGATCTGCTTAGACTGCTTTCCTCAAAGTGATTGACACAGCTGTGCTGGGCTCTAACGCAGTATAATTAATATGTATCATTTCTAGAGGGCTGTGTTACCTGCCTGTACTGAGAAGTATTTTTATAGTTAGCACTGTGCAGTCATTAATTAGCCCATATATGAGCCCCTGCGTTGGGTGGGTATCATTATCCCTGCTTTGCAAACAAGGAAAAGCAAGGGTGTTGGTGCCTACACTCTAAGCAGTATGTTGCTAGGCTCAATAAAGAATCCTGAAATTCCTGACTGAACTTGGGTTTCATACACTGTGGAGGCAATATCATTGATGACAACTGAGTGGAAATAACCCCAAAACATGTTGTTCTTGCAATATTTCAGCCCCACCCTTGTGGTTTTCTACTTGAAAGGAGACTGTTCTCTGTTTGGCATGCTTGGGGGCTGGAGGAAGGGACTGTGGAGGGAAAGGAGGAGGATGGCACGGTGAAAAGGAGGGGAAATGCATCGCATGATTTCTGGTCTTTAGAGAGGTCACCTGAGCTAAGCTTCTTGAAGATGTCTCTAGTCTGAAAGATGTTAGTCTTCAGGGAGCAGGGCTGAACATGCAACTTGGCCGTCCCTTCTAGAATGTTCCTGATAAATCCTCTAAGCAAAGAGCAGACAAGTCTTATCCTTAAAAGAAGTCCCCCAGCACAGAGATGGCAGGAACGAAGATCTATGAAAACAGAGAGAACACGTGTATACCAATGTGTGGGTCTTCTTTGCAGGGTGTCATAGGCAGCTGCCTGCTATGCTGATAGGTAATGCTGGCCTGGTTTCTGCTATTCACATGTGCACAGGATCATATCTATTTTAGTCTTCTCTATAAATTATTCAAATGAGCCCAAAAGCCTTTCTGCAACAGATGGGTAAAGAAGTACCTAGGGGCTAATTTCTGGAACATTACAGTCTAAAAGGAGTCCTCTTAGGAGAGTGCTTGGTACAATCTTTTGAATGCAAGTTACTCTCCCAAGGAGACTGCAGCACTAACAACCAGGTGACAGGTGGCGGGTGGGTGGGCCTGGAAGTGAGGAGGTAGCCTCCCCTCCCCTACTCCCAAAGGGTGTTTCAGCCCTATTAAGTGCTCTTTATGCCAGGCACTCAAAAAAAGAAAAAGATTCCTGTTTATTTGCATAGAATCTTTCACTCCCTATCTCTTATCTTTGGTCTGATTTAGGGAGAGAAGTTTAATAGTAACTATGGAAACATTTCTTTCAACAGATTGAGTTGACCAGCAAAAAGTGTACTGATTGTGGTATATTTTTAAGCAAAACAAACTTACTCTCTAAACACTAGGCATGTTATATGGCTTTTTTGCAGGGAGAGAAAAACATCGGGGTATATGATAAAAATTTTTGTAAACATAAGCAGATATATCTGCTTTACATTTTTAATTGGAAATACAATTAAAAAAATTTTTTTTCATGTAGTGTTTCCTTCATAGAGCCATTAGAGTAAGAATTGATTTTGTTGAATTTTTTTTCTAAGATAAATCTGAGACTCTTATGAATACTAAATGTATGTTGTCATGGAAGTATAAATTACTTAAATATTTTGGAGAATTGGATGTCCATAGCTGAATTATAACAGCTGGCTCTCTAGAAACTTGAGAAATGAGTTGTTCTAAACAGCTGAGTTTTATAGATGACTTAGTGTCTATCTTTGTAGGTTAAAAACTTTAAATTTTTTACTGTTTTGAATAAAAACTATCTGAAGATGTGTTTACTTATTTTTCTGCTTTTTAAAAACAGAGTATGCTAAATATTTTTAGCTTTTCATAATGATACATGATTATTATGAATAACAGCCTTTTTAATGAAAATACATTAATATTGTCAGAGCTTATTGAAATTTATATTGTGCTATTGCAATAAATTATCACTTCTATGTTATTTTAAATAGTTTTTTTCTAGAAGTTTCCTTCTTGTTACTTGTTACCTGTCACCTGTCATTTCTTACTTTTGTCAGTATGTACCTTTTCAAATCTTGATGTTTTGATTAGTAATGTGTTTGGAAATTAGCTAATAATGCTCATTAGAATGGTCTATAAAAGAAAAGTAAAGTGGGCTTGGAATGAGGCCAAGGCACCCTCCTCAACCCTCACCATTCTTTTTTTTTTTTAAAAATTATTATGCCAGGCATGGTGGCTCACACCTGTAATCCTAGCACTCTGGGAGGCCGAGGCAGGAGGATCGCTTGAGCTCAGGAGTTCGAGACCAGCCTGAGCAAGAGCAAGATGTCATCTCTAGCAAAGATAGATAAATTAGCCAGGCGTCATGGTATGCACCTGTAGTCCCAGCTACTCAGGAGGCTGAGGAAGGAGGATCACTTGAGCCCAAGAGTTTCAGGTTGCAGTCAGCTATGATGACGCCCACTGCACTCTGCCCAGGGCAACAGAGTAAGACTCTGTCTCCAAAAAATTAAATAAATAAATAAATAAAAATAAAAAAATAATTATTATAGAAACTTTGAAACATATACAAAGTAGAGAGACTATAATAACGAGCCACCACCCCACCCTACTTCCATTTACACATCATCTAGTTTCAATAATTGCCAACTTGTGGGCAACCTTGTTTCCTCTCTATCTTCCCAACTCTCCCATCCCATAGTCACCCCACAGCTAAATTAAAAGCCAATGCCACCATCAGTCTGGACTCATGTCTAGCTTAACATAGATACAGATAGTCACATGTAGAGACACTTAGATATATTCGTGTATCCAGCAGTTAGTACATACATATATTTCCTTGCTCTGTCAGCTGAGAGGGCCTAGAAGCAATGACACCTCTAGAGAGAACCAGATGATGGACACAGCACAGTGAATGAAAAGCAGAGCAGACAACAGAAGAAAAAAAAGACATACACACTGGAGAGAATGCCACTAACAATATTCTATGCTCCAGTAATATTAATTGCTGGCCCAGATGATCTCTGTTTTGCCATTTTTTTCTTGAATTCCTTATCTACTCTGAATGCCAACTCTCAGGATAAAGTGAGTCCTCTTTCTCAACTTTTTTCTTTCACTCCTGTGGTATATAATTTTCTGTACATATAATTTCAAAACACACGTTGGCCTGTTGTCATCTCCCACACTAACCATGAAGTAGACTTGTCCTACGTAAACTGAGATAAACATGTGTTTACTTATTCACTGAGGAACCCAATGCGTGAAGAGTTTACATATGATTATATCTTTATAAGAAGAGCACTACTTGCTTAGAAAGGATGAAGAATATGATTACATTTGCCAAACTACACCATGACTCAGAAGCTAACTGGGAGTAGGGTTGAAAAACAAAAGAAACTTTAACTTGCTGTTCATTAAGCAATACATCTGCAGTCCTTTTGAAAAAACTATATATTCAGATATTGTCAACTGTAACTGTTGCACTTTCCCAATGTGTTTTTAATATAAACTATCTTGCTGTTAATATATCAGTATTTTACTAGGAATTGTTATAGTGTATAATAATTAGCAAATTTTAATAATTATACTATTTTTCTCTTTTTATGTGCTTTTACATTTAAGATGAAACTTCTTTTAAAGGTTTAACTGATTTTTTAATGTCATAAAGGTTTTACTTTTTATTTAGTATTTTGAATACTGCTAAAAATTCTGAATTAAATTATGTTAAGAAGTGAAAAAAAGTGGATTCAGTATCTCCCTTAGATCTGGGCAAGAGTGGCCTCCCTTTAAAAAGACCTATGTAGACCTCTTCTTTGTCAATCCCTGAGGGCTGCGGCTGCTGCCAGGAGGTATCCCCAGGCTGGAGGGAGCTGGGGGCAGGCTGTGTGCAGGGAATTTGTTCAGAGCTTGCATGTGCAAGCTGAGATGGCCACAGGCAGGTGTGGGAGGCCACTGGTAGTGTAGAATGGAGACAAGAGAAGGAGGAGAAGGAGGCCAACCTAAGCTTCAGGTCATTTTGAGGGTGTATTTTTAAAGGCAAGAAATTAAAACATACTTTGCTTGTTATTTGATTTATAACTTCGAAATATTTAAACATATGGTATGTGAACCTCCATTTATATTCTTATTTCCCTTTCACCACCAATGTTGGGGCAAACTTGGGTGAATTTTTAAAAACAAAACAAAAAATTTGGAGTTCATCTGTTCCTATATTTGTAATTCTCTGTAACAGGTTATCTTGGGATTTAACCATGAATTATAGGTAAAAGACTCTGCCTAAAGATATATTCCATA
The DNA here is from genome assembly GCA_023783475.1 of Daubentonia madagascariensis. Lineage (NCBI taxonomy): Eukaryota > Metazoa > Chordata > Mammalia > Primates > Daubentoniidae > Daubentonia > Daubentonia madagascariensis. The sequence continues at coordinate 55,268,321 of JAKFHU010001815.1, read as the reverse complement.
AGCTTTTAGGTTTTTAGAATAAATACATAAAAATCATCCAAAGTGTTTTAAATGCCAGCTCTTCAAGGAGAATATGGAAGTGGAGAGAGTATTAAATAATCAGTTATCTGAAACTTACTTAGTTCTTTATGTGTTTAAGTCACAGAGGACATATTTTTAATCTAAGAAATGTTCCCTGCTCTAAAGAAATTTATAAACTGAAAGAGAAGATAAGAGAAATGTACATGGAAAAATTAAAATAAAACAGAACAGCAAACATGAAATCAGTGTTATCAGTAATGAATGCTCTAAGAGAAGGATTTCAGTGACCTTGGGTTGTCAGGGAGGCCTCCTGGGCTGGGCTATGCCATGAGAGTCAGAGTTGGGTTGGCACAGGCAGATGAGGTGATATTCTGGGAAGGAAAATCCCTGTGGGCAAAGATAAAGAGACAGGCAAGCACTAAGTGTGTTTGGGGAACTGGGAATATGCTATAATAATTTGGTTGGCGTGGACAGTCTGTATGGGTACACAAAGGTGGGGTGACTTGAAAGATATGTAGTGCCATCTGTTTAGGGCTTTGAGAGTTTGGGCTTTATCCTGAAGAAAGGGGATAGTCACTAAAAGTTTTTGAGATATAGATGGTAGGATAAAATCTGTGATTTTGGAAGAACAAACAAATGGCTTTGTTTAGATAGAGTGGCAGAGGGAGACAAGAGGAAGGGAGACAAGAGGAAGGCAGACCACGGAGGTCCTGAGCTCATGGACCAGGGAAGAGGCCAACGACCTGACATTTTGAAGAGAGACACAGTTCCTCTTTCAGAGAACTTAAAGCATTACCTAATGGTTTTCAGAGATATAACTAATGATTTCTACTGGGAACAAATAATTGATTATGAAATATAATAGAATAATAGAAAATTAGTATCTGTGAACATAGGGAAGTTTCTTTAGCCCCAGGTAACAAAATCATGTTGCTTTTTTATATAAAAATGTTACACGGGTGGGGTGAACAGCGTGGTGAGGTGGAGAGAGGCATTGGATGCTGGGAGGTCTATGAGTTTGATAATCCTCTTGCTGAGTGGCTCTAGGACCTGGGCAACTCATTCATCCTTCCTGAACAGCATCACTAAGGAGAATAAATTCTATAAACTCCAAGGCCCTTTTCAGCTCTAGCGTTCTATAATTATGTAAGTTTAGATCTAACACCAAAAAAGCATTTAATAAAATGGATTTCTAAATATACTTTGAGTCAGACTCTGGTTGAATTTCCTGGCAGCTATGACACCAAAGAATGATGCAGCTATGGACTTATCTATGATTAATTCATGGGAAACTGAGGTGAGTTTTTTTTTTTTTAATGCTGACTGTGTATCAAGGTTACTAGGTCATTTCATATGTGAAATTATATTTCACCCTCCCATGAATCACCATTAAAAATAAGTTAGCTTGTAGTTGTAATTTAATAGATCAGATTCCTTTTGTGAACTTTTAGGGATCGCCTAGGGGGGATATGAAGTGAAGCCATTTCCCTATGTAGAATCATGGGCACCTTTGAAAAGGCTAAGAGAGAGTATGGTGAATTGGTTAAAAGCCTGGATTTTGGAGTCACATCCGCTCAGGTTCAAATCCAAGTACTGCCACTTGATAGCTGTGTGACCTTGGGCTCATTATTAAACCTTTCTGTGCTTCAGTTTACTCATCTGCCTTATAAGGTCATTGTGAGGATTAAATGTGTTTATTACATGTAAAGCACTTGGAACACCACCTGCTATAAGCATTTAATATTGTTATTATTATTGGACAAAAAAAAGATATTTATTTAGGAAGGCACCCTGTCACATAGAGCTGTAGGCATAATTATGTGGATTCAACATTTCTTCTTCAGGATCAGTTCAGCTGGTTTGGTGATTTTTTTTTGGTATTGGTCCCATTGTATTTTCAAAGCCACAAAAATATAAAAATGTCATTGTTTTAATCATTGTTTCATCCTATTTGCATTTTACTAAAGATAACTACTTTTTATCTGTATGGAGTACATACTTGCTCTTAAGGACAAATGTTCTGCAGAAAACTGAAGTACAGAAAGAGGAGGTTTAGAGGCAGACATGAATGAAGGAAGTGATTCTTATGTTTGCTTTGTGCTTTCACTTGTGAATATTCATTTAAAGGGTGTCTTTACTGGGGGAAAGTCCCACTGCAGTTCGAGGAACTAAAATGTCAAGTTCAGCTGAAGCAGTGAGTCAGGGTTTCTAAGACTACTCCGATTCAAGCCACTTCATTTTAGATAACAAATCGAAGTTGGTCTTCAGCTCATAGTTAATGAATTACCTGTGATTATTTCAAATTAAGCTTCATGGATTTGAGCCTTGGAAAACTCCTAGCAAAGCATCTCCCTCTCAGTCACCCCTGGGAATCTGAGCTGGGACCAAATAGCCAAAAAAGAAAAAAAGAAGGAGAGATGGGGATCATGGTTCCTTTTGTGGCCCTGCCCTTCCTGCAGATTCTTGTCCTGTTGGTGAACAACTTTCTGCCCAAGTTTTCCTGAAGTCTCTCTGTTCCTCAGTCTAAGAAACCACTTTTATGGGGCTCATCAGAAGTGGGTGTGAAGGTTTTTTCTTGTCTGAAGGATCTCTCGCCATGAAAAAGTCTTTTCATTCTTTGGTTGATCTGGAGCATGGAGCTGCCACCCTTTTGGAGGCATGTGTCAAGGCACCAGTCCCATTCCCGCAGGGCAGAGGAAGGCTTGGCAGAAGTTCCTGTCCCTGCAGAAAGGAGGGGGGCACAGTTTTTGTCCTCCCTGGCTGGGAGCCTGATGCAGCACAAGTGCCAGGCTGTGCCCCTGAGCTGGGAGGTGGCCAACCACTGGGTGAAACCAGCTATGAGGGGATGTCAGTTTCCACCTCTGCTCCTTTAGGTTGAGAAGATTTCGTATAATCCTTCATATGTTACCCTGTTAGGTGAGATCTGCATACCATGTAAAAGCTCCTTGATAATGAGGGTGCACAAAAATTAGAAAGAAAATAATGACTGTGTATATATTGTTCTTTTGTGTTAAGAAGATTAGATCTATCTTATCTCTTCTTTTAAACCTTAATTCTAATTATGTTTGTAATCAAATAAAGCCTGTTAAACTGTGGTTTGTGCTGAGACTGATGACAGCTACAATCTAGAAACTGATGCCCACACTGAATTATAAAATCTTGGGCTTTTGGGAGACTGAGGCGGGAGGATCGCTTGAGGCCAGGAGTTTAAGAGCATATACTTCAATGAGAAATCATTTCTACCAACTAAACATGCATGTCTTTCGAGGTGTTTTACACCTATACGATAATTGCATGTTCATTCTCTTCTTCCTATTTTCAGAAAGAGGGGGGCAGCACAGCAAAAGCTCTAGCATGTTGCATAGATTTCACCTTGTTTTATGTGGACCTCATACTAACTCCCCTTATAATCTAGAAGGTGATTCTTTTGTCTTTTGTGCATTTGTCATGTCCAGGTCATCTCCTCAAGCTGGACCCTTAACTCAACCCAGCTTTCTATATTTGAAAACGCCTCCATACATGAGTGACATAACTTTGAATTGGTGGAACTAAATCTGTGAAAGTGGAAAACAACCTTATTGTTTTGTCACCACTGTCCCTTCAAACATGTTGTATGGACCATTTCTTTTCCATCCCCTAGGTTTATCACCCACTCTGAGGAAGCAAAAAGCCTTATTTCAGTGATTAAAATGTCTAGCCCAATGTAGTAATTAAAACTCTAAATTTCATTCAAGTTAATATTTCCCTCCTTTCCTAGCTCGGGTGGGCTTTAGGTGGGCAGCCTGCAGTAGGAGAGAAGCATCATTGGCTTCTGTTTTATTCCTCCTTCCTCCCCAATTTTGCTTTCACTCTTCAATCCCAGCTCACACTACTAATGTATGTTGAGGGTGCTCTCTGGATTAAGTGGTTATTTATAGCTGCTTCTTTCTCTCCAGGAGCTTTTGTGTTTTCTCTAGGGCTCCTTTGTTGGAAATATATCTAATTGTAATTCCCAGGATGGCCAATGCCTTGGGCTAACTGTTCATAAGTTTGCCCATAGCCTTTAGGCATTGATTCTGTGCCACACTGGCCCTATTAGGGTCCTACTTCCCTCCCCCAACCTCCCCCTTCCGGGGCAGAGTCTCTTTTAAGACTGCTCCAGGCCAGCTTTCTCTAGCAGAGTCTACGTCTGTTCCATGGAAAACTTTCTGACATCTTTTGGTTTTCATCCTCTGTTGAAGTACCAATGCCTCCTCCTTCTCAGTCCAGTAATCTCAGTCCCTTGCCTTGAGATTTCTCAAGCTTGAGTCAGACACTTGTCTTCTGTGTTCCCCAGCCTTCAAGGGACTCACATGAAGCTCTCCGTTTGTCCCCCTAAACTCTTCTTGCTAGGCTGGAGGGAAGGGAAAGCATGTTCTCTCTTCCGTGAGGAAGTGGGAGTGAGGAAGAAAAACTCCACTCTCCAACAGCTTTCTCCAAATGTAATCTTTCACAGCTACCTTGACTTCAAAGTTTCTTATGCTGGCTTTAAGATAGTGCCTTTGCAAGTCCTGGTATAGGTGGTCTAGCGCCTCACTCTGGAATGCGCAGGTACTTGGTCCTTACAGATTTGCTTCTCCTCTTTGGAGTGGAGGCTTAGCTGAAATGGAGCAGAAAAAATTCCATTTTAACATTCGGTTACACACGTCTATATAAATATTTCTACAACCTCTGCTTAGTCAGATCAGGCTTCTGTAACAAAACACTATAAACTGAGTACCTTGTAAATAACAGAAATTTATTTTTCACAGTTGTGAAGGCTGGAGGTCAGAGATCAGGGTGCTGGCATGGTCAGGTTCTAATGAGGGCCCTCTTCCAGGTGGCAGCCTGCCAACTTCTCTTTGTGTCTTCATTTGACAGAGAGCAGAGACAGGAGGCAAGCTCATTTTTGACTTTTATAAAGGCACTAATCCCATTCATGAGGGGGTCCACCCTCATGACCTAATCACCTCCCAAAGTCCCTACTTCCTAATACTATCACATTTTGGGGTAGAGTTTCAACATATAAATTTAGAGGGACACAAACATTCAGTCCATAACACCTCCTCATTATATTGTACTGTTTTGATTTGGAAAAATTATACAGAAATTTAATAGCAAATTCTTACCTAGTATAGCATTTGGTTACATGCCAGACACTGTTCTAACTCTACAAATAATAACTTGTTTAATCCTTATAACAACTCTGTGAGGTTGATACAGTTATTATTCCTATTTTTCCAGATGAGAACACTGAGGAATAGAGATTTTTTAACTTGCCCATGGTCACTCATTAGTGTCAGAGCTGGGATTTGAACCCATGTAGCATAGCTCTTGACCATGATATTATGTGTCCTCACATACTATGGTAGTGGGTGGGGTATCGTTTCTGAAGTCAGGCAGACCTGGTGTGAATTCTAGCCAGCTCTACTTGCAATGTGACCTTGGAAAAGTTACTCTTACCTCTAGTTTCTTCCTCTGAAAAATGAAGATAATGTATTTGGCCTTTTGCATTCATGTGGCATGCATCCAGTCAGATGTGGCTCTTTCTATTCCTTTGGTACTCCTGCCTCCATGATGCTAGCTGAAGATATAGTCTCTTTACTTCAAGTGCTTCAGATCTCGTAAGATCTGTCCAACATGAAGAAAGATATTAAGTACTCTAGTTTAGCAAGTAACCTGGAGTTGCATTTTTTGCTTTAATGTGTGGTCCTCTCTTTAAAGGAGGTAGGAAAAGTCCTGCAAAGATATTTCCATATTTCTAGTCAAATGCAGGCCTTGATTTAAGCTTATCAATTAAACATTCTTCCTCAAAGTAGTCCTGAAGCATTTGCATGAGTAGCAAAGCTTTGGGGAAGGATTACAGCAGGTTATGAGTAGTCCTGCCATCTCTTTTGACTCCATGTGCCACCTCCTGGGTACACTGGGATGGAGGTTGGGCCTCCAAGGTCTCAGGCAGCCCCACCCCTGTGGCTTTGCCGGGTACAGCTCATGTGGCTGCTTCTAAGGGTTGGAGTCCAGTGCCTGAAGCTTTTCCAGGTGGGCGTTGCATGCTGCAGGTGACTCCACAGTCTTGCGGGCCCACTCCCCTGGCTCCCCTAGGCATTGCCCTAGTGGGGATTCTCTGCAGTGGCTCCACTCCTGGGACAAGTCTCCACCTGGACAGACTTGCAACATATCCTTTGAAATCTGGGTAGAGGCTGCCAAGCTTCCACAGCTCTTGCTTTCTGCAAGCCTGTAAAATTAACACAATTTGGGCACTGCCACAGTTTATGACTTGTGCCTTCCTAAGCTATGCATAAGCTGCACCTGGGGCCACTTAGAGCCATGGTTAGGGCAGCCACAGAGCACTGCACCAGGGTGCCGGGAGTCCCAAGAAGGCCATGGGCAGTGAGCCTGTGGAGAGTGGCCCAGGTCTGTCTGAAACTTCTGCTCTTCTGGGCCTCTGGGCCCATGATGGGAGGGGCAGCCTTGAAGCCTCAAAAATGCCTTTGGGGTCTTTCTTCCATTGACTTGAGGAGTAGCACCTGACTCCCTTATATCCATATGTTATATTAAAAATCACACAATCTATAAATTTGGAAAGGAGAGCTTTATTTCTTATAAAGGATTACAGCCTGCAAGTTGGCCGTTCTGACAGGCAGGGAAGTGTAGCCTCTGGCCGAAGCCCTTAGCAAGCACTTCAAGGGATGGGAGGGTGGACTGGGGATTTATGCTGAATGGGTTGGATGAGTATACATATTCAATAGGTTATAGGAGGAGTTATGAATATTCCTGAAAGGGAGGTCGCACGCATGCGTAATAAGCAAACATGCATGATACATGTGTCCCACATTCACCTTGGGGTGGAGACTTAACATTTAAATGTATTACAGTTAGGCCCTATACATCAAAAGGTGAAAGAGGGACACAAAAGACATTCAAGTGCTTAGTCCCTATAAACTGGCCAGAACCAGTTCATGGTTGGTGGACTTATCAGGAGAAAGTTACTAAAATCTGTCTCTTGTCCAATCAAAGCTGTAGTAGTTATGCCTTGTGGAACAGGGGGATGGGGTTCAGCTTCTGGTGGTGGATGAGCTGTAGTTGTTCTAGTGTTGCTTATCTCAAGGTGAGTCTTGTTTAGCTGCCTGAGAAATGGAAAAACCTATGGCAGTTAGAACATCATTTATTCATTAAGTGTAGGGGTGCATGGCTTAACCCTTGCCTGGCATGGCCTTAGGTCTTGTTTATAATTTGGTATCTTATTGCCACAAAGAGTCCCTTCTGTCAGTATTATGATCTCTATTTTAACATTAATGATGGTCAGTTATATCTAAATGGCAGAAGGCAGGGGGCGTATAATGAGGTCTGTCCAATCTCCTGTCCTGTCGTGGCTTGGAACCCAGTTTTTAAGGTTTCTCTGGGATTCCTTTGGCCAAGAGGGCATCTGTTCACTTGGTTAAGGGGCTTAGGATTTTATTTTTAGTTTACACATGGTAATATCTTTAGCAAAGAGTCTGGGCTGCACCCTTAGTTTCCTCTCCTGAACACAGTTTTTCACTCTTTACATGGGCAGGCTGAGAGTTTTCTAAATCTTTCCACTTTGCTTCCCGTTTGATCATAACTTCCATCTTTAACTTATTTCTTTGCTCCTGAATCTCAGTGTAAGTGGCCGAAAGTAACCATGCAAAGATCTCTATATCTTGCTTAGAAATTTCTTCTGCCAGATATCCTAGTTCATTACTCAAGTTTGTCCTCCTACAAAGCCCTTGGGCATTGACACAGTTCAGCCAAGTTCTTTGCCAATTTATAGCAAAGGTGGCCTTTACTTCAGTTTCCAATACCTTGTTCCTCAGTTCTATCTGAAACCTCATCAGCATGGCCTTTACTGTCCATATTTCTATCAGCATTCTGGTCACAGCCACTTAACCAATCTCTAAGGAGTTCCAAACTTTCCCTAGTCTTCTTGTCTTCTAAGCCCTTACCAGAATCTAGGCTTTTTCTAGCCTGCTCCTCCAAATCCTTCCAGCCTCTGCCCATTACCCAGTTCCAGAGCCACTTCTACATTTTCAGGTATTCATCATCAGCAACAGCCCCACTTCTTGGTACCAATTTTCTGTCTTAGTCCATTTTCTGTTGCTTATAACATGATACCTGAAACTGAGTATTTTATAAAGAAAAGGAATTTGTTTCTTACAGTTATGGAGGCTGAGTCCCAGTCAAGGGCTGCATCTGATGAAGGCCTTCTTGCTAGTGGGGACTCTGCAAGGGTCCCAAGGTGGTACAGGGTATCACATGGTGAGGGGGCTGAGTGTGCTAGCTCAGCCTCTCTTTCTCTTCTTATAAAGCCACCAGTTCCACCCCAATGATAGCACATTAATCCATTAACTATAAATTTATTAATCCATTAATCCATGAATGGAGTGGAATTGGGGTGTACTACCCTCCTGGCACATGGATGAGTTTTTATTCACCTTCCTGTCCACCTCCATGTGTTCAGCTTTCTGGAAGCTCCCCAGAGAATGGGTCCTTTGGGCCTCTTATGGAGACATCCTTGTATGTCCATGATTGAAGCATGGACAACTGTGTCAAAATGTGATCGAACAGAAAGGGTGTGATCCAAATCTAGCAAGACCTGTCTGTTCAGATTCTTTTTGCTCTCTCTGTGCAGCATTTCTTCCTCCAGGGTATGGGGCAGGACCCCCTCTGGAATAGGGTCTTATGACCCATAATCAGATTAGAGTTCTGTCTTAGACAGGTGAAAGGAGGACAGGGGAAGGTCAGGGAGAGAGATTCTATTTCCTAAGGCCAACAGGAAACATCTGAGGCCTAAAAGCACCCCAACATCATGTAACAAAAGAGTTACAAGGGTTATGGGAGTTATAAGCCAGGAATCATGGACAAAAACCAATATATGTAATTATAATATCACACTTGCCAACATTTGTTGTCTATCTTTTTAATTTTAGCCATCCTAGTGGGTGTGAAGTGGTATCTCATTGTGGTTTTGATTTGCATTTCTCTAATGATTGGTGATATTGAGTATCTTTTCATATATCATACTTGTTGGCTATTTGTATATCTTTTTTGGAGGATTGTCTATTTAAGTTATTTGCTCATTTTTAAATGGGGTTATTTGTATTTTAATGACTGAATCATAAGGGTTCTGTATAATAGACCCCATCAGACATATGACTTGCAAATATTTTTCCCCATTCAGTGGATTGTCTTTGTACTTTCTTGATAGTGTTCTTAGAAGCACAAAAGTTTTTAATTTTTATGAAGTCCAATTATCTATTTTTTTTTTGGTTGGTTGTGCCTTCGTGTCATAAGAAACCATTGCTAAATTCAAAGTCACAAAGGTTAAACCTATGTTTTCCCCTGTTTTATAGTTTCAGGTCTTATTTTGGGTCTTTGATTTATTTTGAGTTAGTTTTTGTATCTGGGGTGAGGGAGGGGTCATCATTCATTTTTGCTAGAAATACAGCCTGTTTTCTCAATGACATGATGCCATGGAAAATATAATTGCAGAACTGATTGCCAAGGCCAAGAGAAGTATAAAGTTCATAAGGCATGGTGGCTCATGCCTGTAATCCCAGCACTTTGGTAGGCTGAGGCAGGAGGATTGCTTGAGGCCAAGAGTTTGTGATCAGCCTGGGCAACATAGCAAGACCCCATCTCCACAAAAAATAAGAAAAATTAGCCAGGCGTGGTGGTGCATGCCTGTAGTCCCAGCTACTCAGGAGGCTGAGGTGGGAGGATTACTCGAGCCCAAGAGTTGGAGCTTACAGTGAGCTGTGGTCAGGCCACTACACTCCAGCCTGGGCAACAGAGTGAGATCCTATCTTTAAAATAATTATAATACCAATATAAATAAATAAAATAAAATAAAGTTCAAAGCTCATAGCTGTGTGGTTTTGATTGGGCACAGTATGGCAGGAAAATGTGATGCAGGCCATGGGCGGACATGGCTAACCCTGTGACCAAGCTAGGATCACACACTGCAGCTGCAGTTATCAAGAGCATTTGCTTATTACCAAAAATCTGGCTGCCACAATGAAGATAAAAGTTTAGCTCGCTGTCACTCTTACAAACTAAACTTATGAAGAGAACAATTATAAAACCTTACCAGCCATAGAATTAAATCATGAAAGGTGAGATAAGACACACTTGACAGTTCCTTAAAGAGTTCCTGTATGTCTGCAATGTCCCATGCCAGACTTTATGAAGACTGAGGTCTCAACTCTTCCTTTCCCTAATTTCATCTGCATCTCCTCTGTCTGAAAGAGCAAAAGGCAGGGGCGTAGCTTGCTCTTGCCCCTGTGGATGCCTTTGCCTTCTCTCCTGGAGACTCTCCATTTGCTCCTCCCGGTCCCACTCCGCCCTTCCCCATCCTCCTCTGTGTCCTGCATGCATTACCTCAACCAGCTCCCTCTCTCATTGTTTGTTTGGCTTCTTGGTGGGGTCAGTCGAAGGGGAGTCCTGGTGGGAGATCAGAGGGAGTGAGGGGAATGAGACCAGGCCACTCATTCTCCTGGACTCCTCCCTGTAGGGCCACTGCAGGCTGGCTGTGTCCCTCAGCCCCATCAGTGCCTCTCAGCACTGCACTCTCTGGGCACTTGCTCTGGTGGCTGCTCCCTCCTTGCCCTTCAAGCCTGTTATTAGTCCCAGGAGGGATGCTACTCTTGGGGGTTCCCTAAGCCCTGTGCACGCTGTTGGCCCTTAATTAGATTCTCATCAGATCATCCCACTTCTTGTGTACTTTCTTTCTCTCAGGACCTCACTGACGTACCTTCTCTCTCAGTCAGGCATTCATGTGCTGAACAGGCCAGACTTGGAGCCTTTCACTTTAGAACAATTCTGGGAAATGCATTTATTCATTCTGTAAATGTTTTTGAAGTACCTATTATGTATTTGAAATGCATATTATAAGCCAGCTCTTTTAGGCACTGAGGATTTAGGGTGAACGAGACTGATAAAATCCCTGCTTTCAAGGAGCTTGCATTTTAACGAGAGACAGACAATAAACAAATATGTACACACTATATTGTTAGCTAGTGATAGGTGTTAGGAGGAGAAATAGCACAGGCCAAGGGAGTAGAAGATGACGGGAGAGTGCTATTCTGGATAGGATGCATGGTCACTGAAGGCCTCAAAGAATGACCATGTGGTTATCTGGAGGACAGTATCTGGAAGAAAGAACTGTGTACAACGGTAAAGAGACCACAGAGGCTAAGGGAAGTGAATGAAGCAGAGAGTAGGAGGATTTGAAGACAGACAGGTAGGCAGGGGCCAGATCACGCAAAGGCTTGAGGACCATTGCAAGAGCTTTCACTTTCATGCTGAACATAAGGGAAGCTGTTGTGGGATTTTAAGCCTGGGGGTGACAAGATCTGACTTGCAATTTGAAAAGGATCAACCTGGCTGCTGTGTGTAGAACAGACTGAAGGGGCAAGGGGTGAAGCAGAAATTTGTCTGCTTGACTGAAGCCTTGTGAGACCCTGAGTGGAGGACCCAGCTGAGCCTTGTCCAGGCTCCTGATCATGGAAACTGAGATAGCAAAAATTGGACAACCAATTTGCCAAAAATTGGTTGACTGTGGGTGTGTGAATTTGTTCCATTGGTCTATGTGTCTGTTTTTATGCCAATACCATGCTGTATAGGTTACTCTAGCCTTGTAGTATATTTTGAAGTCAGGTAGTGTGATGCTTCTAGCTTTGCTCTTTTTTCTCAGGATTGCTTTGTCTATTCAGGGTCTTTTGTAGTTCCATATGAATTTTAGGATTTTTTTTTTCTATTTCTGTGAAGAATGTCATTGGTATTTTGATAGGATTTGCATTAAATCTGTAGATCGATTTATATAGTATGGCCATTTTAGCAATATTAATTCTTCCAATTCATGAACATGGGATATCTTTCCATTTATTTGTGTTTCCTTCAATTTCTTTCATCAATGTTTTACAATTTTCAGTGTAGAGATTTTCTCCTCCTTGGTTAAGTTTACTCCTAGGTATCTTTTTTTTGGTTTGTTTGTTTGTAGCTATTGTAAACAGAATTGTTTTCTTGATTTCTTTTTCAGATAGTCCACTGCTAGCATATAGAAATGCTACTGATTTTTGTATGCTGATTTTGTATGCTATGACTTTACTGAATTCATTTGTCATTTCTAACAGTTTTTTGGTGGATTCTTTAGGGTTTTCTAAATGTAAGATCATGTCATCTGTAAACAGGGACATTTTAACTTCCTCCTTTCCAACTTGGATGCCTTTTATTTTTCTCTCTTGCCTGATTGCTCTGGTTCGGACTTCCAGTACTATGTTGAATAGGAGTGGTGAAAGTGGGCATCCTTGTCTTGTTCTTGATCTTAGAGAAAAAGCTTTTAGTTTTTCCCCATTCAATATGGTGTTAACTGTGGGTTTGTCATATATGGTTTTTATGTTAAGGTACATACCTTCTACACCTAATTTGCTGAGAGTTTTTTTTTCTTATCATGAAATGGATGTTGAATTTTGTCAAATGCTTTTTCTGCATCTATTGAAATGGTTTTTGTCTTTTTTTTTGTTAATGTCTTGTGTTGTATTTATTGATTTGTGTGTGTTGAACCACCCTTGCATCCGTGGGATGAATCCCACTTATCATAGTGGATTATGTTTTTAATGTGGTGTTGAATTCAGTTTGCTAGTATCTTTTTGAGAATTTTTGTATGTGTGTTCATTAGGGATACCGGCCTGGAGTTTACATTTTTTTTTGTTGTGTCCCTCATCTGGTTTTGGAATCAGGATAATGCTGGCTTCAAAAAATGAGTTGAAAATATTCCCTCCTCTTCAATTTTCTGGAATAGTTTGAGGATAATTAGTATTAGTTCTTCTTTAAATGTTTGGTAGAATTCAGCAGTGAAGCCATTAGGACCTGGACGTTTTTTTGACAGAAGTCATTTTATTATTGATTCAGTTTCCTTCCTCATTATCATTTTGTTCTGATTTTCTATTTCTTCATAATTTAATCTCGGTAGTTTGTGTGTGTCCAGGAATTTATTCATTTATTCTATGTTCTCAAGTTTGTTGGTGTATAATTGCTCATAATAGTTTCCAGTGATCCTTTGTATTTCTGTGATATCAGTTGTAATGTCTCCTTTTCATATCTGATTTTATTTATTTGTGTTTTTTTCTTTTTTCCTTAGTCTAGCTAAAGATTTGCCAATTTTGTTTATCTTTTTTAAAAACCAACTGTTCATTTCATTGATCTTGAATTTTTTTTAAAGTCTCTATTTTGTTTATTTCTGCTCTGAGTTTTATTATTTCCTTCCTTCTGTTAGTTTTGAGTTTAGTTTGTTCTTGTTTTTCTAGTTCCTTGAAGTGCATGGTTAGGTTATTTATTAGAATCTTTCTTCTTTTTTGATGTAGGCATTTATTGCTACGAACTTCCATGTTAGAACTGCTTTTGCTGTGACCCATAGGTTTTGATATGATGTGTTCCCATTCTAATTTGTCTGAAGGAACTTTTTAATTTCCCTTTTAAATTATTCATTGACCTGTTGATTATTAAGAAACATGTTGTTTAATTTCCATATATTTGTAAGGTTTCTAAAGTTTTTCACTTATATCATATCAAGACACTTGATATGATCTCTATCTTCTTAAAGTTGTTAAGACTTGTTTTGTGGCCTAACGTATGATCTGTCCTGGAGAATGTTCCATGTGTAGTTGAGAAGAATGTATATTTTGCAACTGTTGGATGGAATGTTCTGTAAATGTCTGTTAGATCCATTGGTCTATGGTGTAGTTTATCCCAATGTTCCTTTGTTGATTTTCTGTCTAGATCTGTCCAGTGGTGAAGTGGGGTTTTGAATTCCTCTACTATTATTGTATTTCAGTCTATCTGTTCTTTAGATCTAATATATTATATAATCTTTGCTTTATATATTTGCTCCAGTGTTGGATGTATATATACTTACAATTGTTATATCTCCTTGTTGAATTGATCGCTTTATCATTATATAATGACCTTCTTTGCCTCTTGTCACAGTGTTTGACTTAAAGTGTATTTTATCTGATATAAGTATGGCTACCCCTGATTCCTTTTGGTTTCCACTTGCATGGAATATCTTTATATATCCATTTACATTCAGTCTGTGTTTGTCTTTAATGGTGAGATGCATCTCTTGTAGGCAACATAGAGTTGGGTCTTGTGTTTTATCCATTTAGCCACTCTATATCTTTTAACTGGAGAATTTAATTCATTTGCATTCAAGGCTATTTTTGATAGGTAAGGACTTACTTTTGCCATTTTGTTAATTGTTTTCTGGTTGTATTGTAGATTCTTTGTTCCTTTCTTTCTCTCTTGCTGTTTATATCTGTGGTTTGGTGGTTTTCTGTAGTGCTAAGCTTTGTTTCCTTTCTCTTTCTTGTTATCTACTGTAATTTTTGTGTGTGATTACTACAGGGTAAACATAAAGAGTCTTGTAATTATAACAGACTATTTTAAGTTGGTGACAACTTTGGTTGCATAAAAATAATCTAGACTTTTTTCCCTCCCCCCAACAATTTATATTTTGGTTCACTTAATTTACATCTTTATACTTTTGTGTGTTTCTTAGCCTCTAATTATAGCTGTTGAGGTTTTTGACCTTTTTGACTTTAAACCTTCATACTAAAGAATTGAAGAATTTACATTGCACTATTACAGCACTGGGGTATTTTAAGTTGGGTTATAGATTTACCTATACTGGTATATTTTCATGTGTTTTCATGATATTAACTATTGTCCTTTTGTTTCCTATTGTAGCACCCTTTTCAGCATTTCTCATAAGGCTGGTCCAGTGATGATGAATTCTCTGTTTTTGCTTGTCTGGGAACATCTTTATTTCTCCTTCATTTCTAAAGGATAGCTTTCCTGTGTATACTAGTCTTGGCTAACAGGGCTTTTTCCCCCAGCACTTTGAATATATCATCCCATTCTCTTGTGGCTTGTAAGGTTTCTGCTGAGAAATCTCTGATAGCCTAATAGAGATTCCCTTATTTGTGACTTGGTGTTTTTCCCTTGCAGCTTTTAGAATTCTCTTTTTGTCTTTGACTTTTGACAGTTTGAATGTAATGTGCCTCAGAGAGGATTTGGGGGGGAGATTGAATCTCATTGGGGACTTTTGAGCTTCCTGGATCTGGGTGTCCACATCTCTCCCAAGACTTGGGAAGTTTCCAGCTATTACTTTGTTAAATAGTTTTTCTATGCCTTTCTCCACTTCTTCATTCCCTGGCACTCCTATAATGTGACTATTTGTTTGCTTAATGGTTTCCCATAAGTCCCATAGACTTTCTTCATTCTTTTTTATTCTTCTTTTTCCTCTGGCTGGGTTATTTCAAAAGACCTGTCTTCAAGTTCAGAAATTCTTTCTTCTGCTTGACCTAGTATCTTGTTGAAACTCTCGATTGTATTTTTTTATTTTATTCATTGAATTCTTTAGCTCCAAGATTTATGTTTGTTTGTTTACTTTTATGGTCTTTATCTCTTTGTATTGTCTTCCTGATTTCATTGGGTTGTTTGACTGTATTCTCTTGTATGTTGCTGAGTTTCCTTAAGATCATTATTTTGAATTCTTTTTCAAGAATTTCACAAATATCCTTTTTTGAGGATCTGTTACTGGAGAGTTATTGTGTTCCTTTGGGAGTGTCATGTTTCCTTGCTGTTTTATGTTTCTTGTGTCTCTATATTGATATCTGTACATCTAGTGAAACAGTTGCTTTTTCCAATTTTATGAACTAGCTTTCATAGGAAGAGGCTTTTTCCTATAGTTAGGTCCTAGGGTGTCAGTTGGGAATGGTGTGTGGGCTTTGGTTCTGGGTGGACAGAGTAGTGTAGTCTCCACAGATTCTTCAGCTATAATCCTCACCTGCAATGTCTGTGATTACCTCAGTGGCCTAAACCACAGGAGTTTGTGATTGTGGTTGTGTAGTTTTGCTGCGGGCAGGGACACTGGGCTGGTTGTTGGCCGGGCATGTGTGGGTGCAGTTGTGTGGGTGCAGTGGGACAGCACGATGTGTAATGGACTCTCCTTAATGGCATGGTCACCTCTGGGCTGTCAGGTTGAGGGCAGGTGTACTAGAGTTGGGCAGCTGAGAGATAGTTCTCTCTAGTGGGGTAGGGCCACCTTCAGGCCTGCTGTCAGGCCAGGGGCAGGCTCACATGGCCTGGTGGCTGCACAGGCTCATTTTCTGTGGCTCAGGGTTGCCTCTGAGCTGGCTGTCAAGCCAGGGGTAGATGCATGCAGGCTGGTGGTTGTGTGTAACTCTTTGGTGGGGTGGGGCCAGCTTTCAGGCTGAGGGCAGGCACATGCAGGCAGCAGCTGTTGGAAGCCTTCTCTGGTGGAGTGGTGCTATCTCCTTGCCAGCTGTCAAACTGGGGATAGGTGCTCATGTGCCAGCAGCTGTACATGACTCTCTCTGGTAGGGCAGACCACCTCTGTGCCAGCTGTTGGCCAAGGGGCATGTGCACATGAGCCTGGCAGCTGTGCAGGGCCACCCTGCTGTGCAGGCTGGCCTGTTTCCCTGAGTGATAGGATGCCTCGTGGGCTTGGCTGTCAGGGTCCCAGTCCTTCCTTTGGGCCTAGGTTCTGGGCGGCTGGGATATTGGTGCTATAGTCACCCATGTTTACTTAGTGGAATGAAGGCAGGGCCTTAGGAATGGAAAGGTTCTGTGGTTACTGGCCCCCAGAACAGGATGCATTCCAGATGTGGATCCAGTTTCAAGATGGCATCATGTCATAGCTGATTAGATTGGGTGTCAAGGGAGGTCCTGCTCTGGGGGAATGCAGCTGCATGGACTCCCAGAAAGTATTCACACTGGACTTGGGGCCTATGAGGACTGGCGGACCCTCCTGTAGCAATGACTGCTGGAGTCTGTGGCAGTGATGGGGACCACTGAGTGTCTCCAACTTACCCTTTTCCCATAAGAAGAGGCCCCCCCTGGCTTTGATCTGATCCCAGCAGGGGAAATGGCATGGCAGAGGCAGGATGCCTTGCTCCCCTCTCTATGGAGCTGTCTTGGGTTTCTGTGCACCTCAGGGTTTTGCTATTCTCCTGATGCTTTCCAGCACACTTCCTCAGCCACTCAAGTCAAAATATAGTTGTTTATTCATTGTTTGGTTCCTTTCTGTGGGAGGACAAGAGCCAGGCAATGCTAGTCAGCCATCTTACTAACGTCACTCTGGGCAAGGGTCTTGATAAAATGTTGTTAATTTGATTGTGTCACAGACCAAGAATTGTTTCAGAATAGTAGGGGAAACTTCAAATTAATTACTATTTTAAACGTAAAAGTCTTCATATAATGTATATGAAAGAAGATATAATTCTCCCATAATTTTTGATAGATTAAAAATGAAAACATTAATAATTTTGAATCATTTTAGTTTGGTTGTAGTTTATGTTGTTTACAGTTGGTTTCAGTTTATTTTATTTAATCAAGAAACAAGAACACAAAAGTATCCTCTGTATGTGACAGAGTTGAGTTTGCTAATTAATATCTGGGACAACAGAGATTAAATGACTATCTAAAAAGTGCATAGGTTGAGAAACATATTAAGAAGTATGGGAAGATTTTGTCTTCTATGGAGAGACTAGTGATTCCAGCAGAGCATGAAAAGCCAACCATGGGGGGGGTCCTTAGTCTAATAAATTAACCCACATAACAGTTGTCACTTCCCTCTCAGACTTTTTACCCAGCTTTTTATGCAAATATATTCACAAAGATGAGATGATATAATATTGTTGGCATCTTAAAACAGCCAGGAAAACCCCTAGTTCTCCCTGGCATGAAAGCAAGCTGTTTCCCCTATAAGCGCATAAGCTTTGGGGAGCAACAACTATGACATAACCACATTTAAACCAGATTTGCCTGGCATGCGGTTTGCTAAAGGAATAAGGACAGAAAGAAAATTCTGTAGCTTAGTTTATGGGGGAACATTTCTCATGAAAGAGGGAGTATTTGAAATCTAATGTGATAGATTGAAGAGATTAAAATAGAGGATGGCAAATTAAAGATTCTTTCTTTTGCAAGTTTTTAAAGTTTAAATATTATATTTTTGCTCTGGGAATATTTGTGGGGCCCTGTGAACATATGCTCTACTTTTATTCACAGACACATTTTCGGTGACTCGTAGCTAAAATATATTTCTATGAATTTTTTTTCGATGTGATATAGAAGGGCAGGACTAACACATGTGGGAGCAAAAGTCAGGTGCTGGCGATTTTGCTTTCCTTCGCATTTAGCCCCACTTCTGTGCTTTGCAAAAACTCAGTCACGGAGCTGGGGGCAGGAATGCAGAGTCACAGAATGAGTGTGCAAGGGTAGTCCTCAAGTTAGAATTGACCCTGGGGCATCAGGCTGAGGGGACAGGGAGTGGCAGGTGTGCTGGATTCTCCTTCCTTTTCTCACACTCCATGAGAAGGCGTTGTTAGTGGTCATTGTTCAATTTGTACTAAAAAAAAAAAATGTGTACTAATGACATAGTACAATACCTTGAGTAAGGCTGGAAAGTAAATAAAACTGGCAGGTCTTCCTGTCATCTCTGTGTGATGTTAATTTAATGACATCTCCTCTCACAAGAGGATTTCATCGGTTTGTTTAAAAACAAAACTAGAGGCCTGCTATATTTATTTCATTCATTATGCTAATCACAAAGCGTGACCTTTTTTCCAAACATTTTATTTAAACAGAATGATGAAATACTCACAAGTCATGTCCGAGTAGTTATTACTTATGCTTGTTAATGAACTTCTCACTACAAAGGCTGCTCGGCGTGAGCCACCTGTGTTGATGCAAAAGGACTGACTCCTGATCAAAAACTGGAAAATGCTGATGGAGGCCAAAGGCAGATAAATGTGCCTTTTGTCTTTTACGTGGAATAAATAGCACATATTGCCCTATAATAGAGTTAATAATGCCATTTATAAACTGTAGCTTATATTTTTCCTGCCAAATCGATTATGTGACTGATTAAGGGCTCAGATAACATATAGATGCGTAGCTTTGAGAGTGGCCATTGCGTGGTTTGTGGCCATTTCCACTCGGAAATATTAACTGTCTCCTGAGTTCAACAAGACTCAAGCCAGACTCCCAACCCTCTGATGGAGCTCCCAGTGTTCTCCTTGGCCTCGAGACTCTGCATCATGCAGTTCCTTTGGATTCGTCTGTCTCTTTCAGTCTGCTTTCCCTCAGGCTTTAGTTTTCTTCCCTCCACAACTGGTGACTACAGGTCCCCATCCAGTTGGGCCCACCAAAGGCTTGTCTTCCTCCAACGCAGCTTCAGATGTCACTTCCCTGCTCAGAAACCTGCAAAGATTTCATATTTCCCGTCACATAACACCTAAGCTCCTTGACTTGCCTTTCAAGGCCTTCCCCAAATGAGATCAATCATACTTATTCAAACTTCTCCTTATTCATCCCACTGACTTTCATCATGCCCCATAACTCTAGTTAGGGCCCTGTGCCTGTTGTCATTTGGTTGCCTTTCTTCAAGTTGTTCCCCTCACTGGAATGCCTTTCCTTGACCCTTGTCTTGTTAAATCCATCCTTCAAGGCTAGTCCTGTTCTTCCTGTGGTCTTCTGGCTGCACAGCCTTACTGATCTCCTCCTCTTTGAACTCTTAAAGCATTACAAATGTCTCTACGACAATCTTTAGCACTTAATTATATGCCTGCTAGCACACTGGTGGTTGTTTTATAGACAAACCTATAAGCTTCTAGAAGTCAAAATAAGTCATATATGCTCTAGCCTTTGTATAGTGAGTACATGATAGGTACTATATAGAAGATACGAATTGTTTCATATCTTTTCTGTGCAGTTTAGGTTAATAGAAGAATTCTTATTTTCAGATTATATTGTCACGTACTTGTATAGTCATACTACCAAATAAATGTTTTTAATATAAATGATTGCTACATAATTGATTATTAATTATATTAATATTAGATTATCAGCCATAATACTTCTGAAGAAAGAAAGAAAACAAGCAAGCCTAAAGCTGGAGTATGTATATTTTAAGTATTAATTCAAATGCCACACTCTCAACAAAGCACCACTTTTCCTACACAGGCCATCCCTGAATGGTAGCTATCATTGTATCCCCACTCCTCCTATTGGTACCACTAAATAACAATATCCCCTTGTATTGTCTTCACACATCTGTCTTCCTTCCTTCCCTTTTACTCCAAACTGAGTTTTTTGGTATGAGAGACTATGTCTTTTAATCACTGAATCTGCAGAGACTGACACAGAGCTGGCAACCAATAAATGCTTGTTGAAGGAATAAATAAAATATGAGAACCCTCGTGTAACTGCAAGTGTGACATTCTGTAAATACAGTTAGAGTTGGCAAATGACCATTTTCATAAACAAAACTTTGTCTATTTTTTAAGTGATTAAGTTTTTTTCTTTTTACTTTTGGGAAAGTTTAACTCTTAATCTATTCAAATTTTATCTTTTTACATAGACTATTACAGAGGAAATTACAGCTGAGCTTAGAGTAGGAGAAAGTGAATTGTTTCCTGCCAAGCCTAGAGAAGCTTGTAATACAGATTTTAAATTAGTCTTCTACTTCCTATAACTTTTCTTAAGAATAGCACCCTTCTCAAAAACAAACAAACAAAAACAAACTCCAAATAACCCTGTGCAAAATGGGCAAAAGACTTGAACAGACATTTCTCCAAAGAAGACATACAAATGGCCAACAGCATATGAAAAGATGCTCAACATCAATAATCATCAGAGAAATGCAAATTAAACCACAATTAGGTATCATCTCACATCTATGAGGATGGCCACTATTGAAAAAAATAAATAAATAAAATAAAAACAAGTGTTGGTGAAGATGTTGAGAAACTGGAACTCTTATGCACCTTGCTGGGAATGTAAAATGGTGCAGCTGCTACAGAAAATAGTAGGGCAATTCCTCAAAAAATTAAAAATAGAACTACCACATGATCCAACAATCCTACTTCTGGGTATATATTCAAAAGTGTTGAGAGCAGGATCTCAAAGAGATATTTACACACCCATGTTCATTGCAGCATTATTCACGACAGTCAAGAGATAGAAACAACCTAAATGTCCATCAGCAGATGAATGGATAAAGAAAAGGTGGTATATACATACAATGGAATATTTTTCAGCCTTAAAAAAGAAGGAAATCCTGTCATAGGCCATAACATGGATGAACCTTAAAGATATGTGCTACATGAAATAAGCCAGTCATAAAAAACAAATATCGTATGATTATACTTAGATACCTAAAGTAGTAAGATTCATAGAGACAAGAAAGTAGAATTGTGGTTGCCAAGGGGCAGCAGGGAATGGAAAGTTGCTCAATGGGTATAGAGTTTTGCAAGATATAAGTTCTAGAGATCTGTTGTACAACAATGTGAATATAGTTAATACTGTGGAACTATATACTTAAAAAATGGTTAAGATGATAAATTTTATGTTATGTACTTTCTACCACAATTAAATTTTAAAAAAATAGCACCTCAAACACATACTCGTCATCATCAATACATTGATATGAACCAGTAGGTACTTAATAAATGTTTCCAATAGTGGTGGTCATGATGAAAGAAATAGTAGAGAATTTTTTTCCTTGATTTGTATCACTTAAAAAATAAAGACAAGTAGTTAAGAGGTCTAATAGTAGTGTGACTATTTTTTTGAAAAATGGAACTTGTTACCAAGTACTGAAAACTTCTGATAAGACATATACAAACTAGAAACTACTAGAGTAAATGTTATGGTGATTTATAGTTATTGAATTATATTTATTGATGAATATAGGTGTCAATTATTTAAGTACTAATGAGGTGGACATCATTTTTGCCATTTCTATTATTATGTTGCATGCTTGCACACATTTTTGTAATGATACATGAGATGTAGTTTGTAGTATATAATTTGCCCCTTTGTAAAAAAAAAAAAGTGTAAGTAAATAAAAGCTAGAATTAAAAGAAAACAAAAACTCAGCATTAAAGAAAATTGACCTTGTTTACCAGAGAAGGAAAATCAAAACTATGATATCCTTTTTTTCTCTACCTGCCTCCTATCTCCTATCTACCTGTAATCAGGTTTTTCATGTAATTTAATGTATGCAGGCCCAACTGTCTCCAAACTACCTACTACTTCCTCTGTTGTCTTTTCAGCAATTTTGGTTTAGTGTCACACCCAAAAAAGGGCGCACCTCTTTAACCCTTTCAACTTTTGAATCAAACACACCCTTATTAAATGTGCTTTTCACATGAACAGTCAGTGTCTGTCATTCTGCTCTGGCTCTGGGAGAGAGCAGCGTCGCTGAAGGTGAGAGTTAAACAGGTATGCTGGAAGGAGGACAAGACAAGGCTGTTTTGAGAAGATTGATATGGTAATGCATGCACAGCTGCATTCTACTTCCCATATTCTCTTGGTGTGTCTATAAAAAGCAAAAAAGAAGCAACATCATGGTAAGAAAACTAACTGAGGTTTTGTTATCTCTATTGCCTAAGACTTTCTTTTGAACTTATATAATATTATTATTAACAACATCAATTAACTTCTCAATGATTTATTGTCTAGATCTGGCAATTTCTTTGGGCTTAAAAATATTAAGCAATTCTGACTAGAAGGAATATAGTGGGAGGCTGAGTACCTTTGGAGACTTTGGCTTGAATAGAAATGAAAATGTCTAGTATGTGACTTGCTGCTGTCTGTTCTTTTCTAGCTTCTTTAAAATATTGCAGGTAATCATGAACAAGCTCCTCTTGTTAAATATATTTGAGTTAGTTCCATGAGCCATTCCAACAATGTCTATTTTATAGACCTGTTGTTGAATATGCTATAAAGAATTTAGTGAATTCTTTTTTCCCTTGAGTTAAAAAAAAAATCTTTCCTCCCCACCCCTTTTTCTTATTTCAAAGGCAAACTTATGTTCAGCCCCTTAGAAAAAAACTAGTGGGGAAATATTGTTTTGAGAATAAGGATTGGTTTTTATTTTTCTTCATGGTAGGCAAACTTAGAACTTTATTACACATTCTTTTAAAATGTAGGTTATCTTTCAAATGCATTCTCCAGTGGGCGTTGGCTGCCTTCTGCCCTCACCAGCCTGTCCCCGTAACAAGTTATTATGTATTGCACATACTTTCCCCAAACGAGATTTTATTAGGACACAGAAATTTATGGGAGAGACTCAGCTTCTTACAACCCTATCATTCAAGTAGTGGTGGGGATTAAAATAAGTTATAAGAAAAAAGTAATCTTTTAAACTTTTAAGAAAAAAAAAGTTTATATAAGACCTATTAAACCTTGCTTCACTAGTTTGGTCATAGAGGCATAAATGTAAAGCCCCAAGTAAGTGCTGGGCATTATTGCTTCCATTTTCTTTGTTAATTCTTTAACACTTAACACTTTCCCCATCATTTTATAGTTTAGACACAATGGCTTAATAACCATACCGACAAATAGTCTTTACACTAAGGTATAAGCTCTTAACCTTCCCCTAGAAATCTTCAGAATTAATACCTTGTGTTTTACAAAAAAAAAAAAATGCCTTTTTGAAATAATTTGCCAAATTAAAACAAACAAAACAAACATCTAGGTTTAAGAACATAATGATTATGAACCTTTAAAAAGAATTTTAAGTTTAATAGGTGAAATTTCTGATATTTTGGTCAACCATCTTATTAAGGCCTAGTTGTAAATATCTAAAAATGTACTAAGCAGATTAATGTAACTGTAGTATATTGACTGTATAGTATTTTGAAGGTTGTTTCTCCCTTGGGTTTTTCTGTGATATGAGACAAATGTACATGGAAAGTGCTGCAGGTACTAACAGCATAGTGGCTAGTGAGACAATGTTTTAATTTTAATTCAAAATGTTGAAATGAGCAGGAACCTGCTGCCTGTGTCTCCAGGTGTAATCAGGACTAGGGCAGTGCAGGAAAGCCTGGTGCACAGGCTTGTCCACCTCAAGCCTGTACAGGAGTGGTGTTTGCAAACTGCAATGCAAAAGCACAAGCTGAGGCAGAGAGAAGGCATCCGAGGCTCATGCTGCCTGCCAGGAACAGAGTGGTGAGAGTGATGAAATATTTTACTTCCCAAAACCAAAGGAGCAGCACAATTCTCAGTCTGCCCACTCATGACACACACATAGTCCTAATCCTCACCACCCGCCCCATCCCACCAACCTAAAGACAAAGTATAATGGATAGAGCAAAGAATAAGAGCAAATTCCATAGGAGGGGAAATCAGGCTGGTCTTCCTGAGGGTAGAAGGGAAGTGAGTGGAAGGGCAGTAGCTCCAGGGAATGGAAAAAGATATTAGATGTTGAATGAAAACCCTTACAAGGAGATTATATAGGCCCCAATGAGTAAAAGTGTGAATTTCTCCCCCCCCTTCAGAAGTGCCAATGCAGCTCTTTGGGTTCTCCTGGCACTGCCCCTCACAGCCCTTGCTCCTTGGCCTCCATGGTCTATTTCCCATCCTTACACCTGTTCCCCTGCCCCGCTGCCCCCCTTAGCAGTAGGCTCTGCTCCTCAGCTCTTTCTGTGTCTGAGATGGACCACCTTGTCCTTCCCTGCTCATGTTTAAGTGTGTTTGTGTGTGTGTGTGTGTGTGTGATAGTCAAATGAAGCCAAAAGGAACAGAACAGGAAGTGGAAGGAGAGAAACAGCACAAACATTACTATGTGTCTTCTAGTCCCACCAGCTATGTGTGGGCTTGGGCAAATCACTTTTCATACCTCAGTTTTCTCAAATGTGAAACAAGGATGACAATTACCGCCTTACAGCACTGTCACATGTAGGTTATTAACAAATATTAGCTGAAATGAACAACAAAAGAGGAAAAAAGAAAAGCCAATAAGTATACAATATGTGTTCAGTGCCATTAGATACCAAAGAAATACATGTTACCTAGTTATTGTGAAATGTAGCTTGCATCAAAGTCTATAAAATATAAATGTAGAGTATGATGATTAATTATAAGGCAAGCACCTGTATAACTAGACACAGGTCAAGAAATAGAAGATTGCTGCCACCTCTTAAGTCTCCCGTTGGTCTCTCTGATTAGGTTTGAATTATAATCCCAAAAAACACAATCCCAAACACCATAATCCTGAATGTTGAATATTGATTTTGATCTTTTAGGATTTCAATATTCGAGATTATGGCATTTGTGATTGTCTTTCAGAATTGTGACCCAAACCCATTAGGAATATGTCCTATGGAAATTATTAAGGATATGTGTAGAGATAAGCTACAAATATTTTCTGCAGCCTACAATGCATTGAAAATAACATAATGAACATCTGTAGCAATTGTGGTATATCCACATGCTGGAATTCAATGCAACCATCAAAAATGTTAATATAGAAGTATATTTATTGGCATGAATTCAGTGAAAGAACAATATACCAAACACCATACACAAAATGATATTGTATAATGCCCTGAAAAAAAAGTCAGGAAGAAAAAATAGTAATAGTGGTGTTTTGGGATGGAAAAATTAAGGATAATTTATATTTCTTTCATTGCAGTTATTAATATATTCTGATTTTCAAATATGAATATGTATTTCTTTGTGTCTGTGTGTTTTAGTTTTTTAATTTTTTATTTAAAATATTTTTAATTTTCATTGACAAATAACTGTATATATTTATGGGGTATAATGTGATGTTTTCATATATGTATACATTGTAGAATTATTTATCCAGCTAATTAACATATCCATCACCTTAGATACTTACTTTTTGTAGTGAGAACATTTAAGAGCTATTCTTTTAGTAATTTTGAAATGAACAATACATTATAATTGACTATGGTCACCATGCTGTGCAATAGATAAATAAAACGTATTCTTCCTAACTGAAACTTTATACCCTTTGGTCAACATCTCCCCAACCCTCCCCCTACCCCCAGCCCCTGGTAACCACCATTCTATTCTCTACTTCTGTAAGTTTGACTTTTTTAGATTCCAAATATAAGTGAGATCATGTGATTAGATTCCAAATATAAGTGAGATCATGTGATGCTTGTCTTTCTGTGCCTGGCTTATTTCACTTAGCATTATGTCCTCCAGGTTCATCCCAGTTGTTGCAAATGACAGAATTTCCTTCTTTTTTAAGGCTAATATTGCATTTTGTGTATGTACCACATTTTCTTTATCCATTTATCCATTGATGGACATTTAGTTTGATTCCATATCTTGACTATTGTGAATAGAGCTGCAATGAACATGGAGTGCAAATATCTCTTCGATGTACTGATTTCATTTCCTTTGGGTACATACCCAGTAGTGGCATTTCTGGATCATATGGTAATTCTATGTTTAGTTGTTTGAGGAACCTCCATACTGTTCTCCATAATGGCTGTATTAATTTATATTCCTACCAACAGTGTATAAGAGTTCCCCTTTCTCCACATCCTTGCCAACACTTATCTTTCATCTTTTTGATGATAGCCATTCTAACAGGTGTGAGGTGATGGCTCATTGTGATTTTAATTTTCATTTCCCTGATGATTAGTAATGTTGAGCATTTTTTAATAAACCTGTTGACTATTTGTATGTCCTCTTTTGAAAAATGTTTATTCAGGTCCTTTGCCCACTTGTAATAGAGCTATTGTTTTCTTGCTATTGAGTTGTTTGAATTTCTTATATATTTTGGAAATTAACCATTATCTAATGTATGATTTGCAAATATTGTTTCCCATCCTGTGTGTTGTCTCTTCACTCTCTTGTTTCCTTTGCTGTGCAGAAGCTTTTTAGTTTGATATGATTCCATTTGTCCATTTTTGCTCTTATTGCCTATGTTTTTGGGGTCAAATATGTATTTCTTTTACGGTTTTCTTTTCCAT
The DNA here is from genome assembly GCA_023783475.1 of Daubentonia madagascariensis. Lineage (NCBI taxonomy): Eukaryota > Metazoa > Chordata > Mammalia > Primates > Daubentoniidae > Daubentonia > Daubentonia madagascariensis. Next base: position 55,241,463 of record JAKFHU010001815.1, on the reverse strand, counting down.
TCACTGTCTCTTCCCCACAGACTGTGTTAAGTGTTTACAAACATCTCATTTTATCCTTAACATAATCCAGAGGAGTATTTCAGAAACTGGATTTTGTGGGAATCATTTGAGAAAGAGACTAAGGCTAGAGACAGGCCTTTGTTCCTGAGTGAAAATTGCTCACTTGGGATCTGTGATAAATGATTGCCCCCAAACCACTGGCCGTTCTGTTGTACACTGTTGTCTGGATCTTGCTTGTTGATAGTTTGGAGAATTTCTGGAAAATGTGGTTGACATGTTCATTTGCTAAATATTTGAGTGCCTATTGGTACCAAGCTTTGATAAAGGGTTAGGGACACAGAAGTGAATAAAATAACATTCTTGTCCTCATGAAGCTTACACTCTGTAAGGAAAGACAGACCATAAAGAAGCATACAAATAAATATGCAATACAGTTCAGGTAATGATAAGTGCTATGAAGAAAAGTAAAGGAGGATAAGGTTATAGAAAGTGAGAGTGCTATTTTACACAGGGTGATGCAAAAGTGTTCCTTCACTCTACCTAATTGCATATCTTCTTTTTTTTTTTTTTTCTGAGACAGGGTCTTGCTCTGTCTCCTGGGGTAGAGTGCAGTGGTATCATCATAGCTCACTGCAACCTCCACCTCCTGGGCTGGAGTGATCCTCCTGCCTCAGCCTCCCTAGTAGCTGGGACTACAGGTGCCTGCCACCACACCCAGCTAATTTTTTCTATTCTTTGTAGACACAGGGTCTGGTTCTTGCTCATGCTGGTCTTGAACTCCTGGCCTCAAGCAATCCTCCTGTCTTGGCCTCACAAAGTGCTAGGATTACAGGCATGAGCCATTGTGCCCGGCCTAATTGCATATCTTCTATACATATGATCTGCAAAAAAAAAAAAAAAAAGTTAAAAAAAGACTAGACTTCTATTTGTTTTCTTTATTCTAGCCAAGACTCATTAAAGATAGTGCTCATAAGCAATGATATGCCAACTTCTGTAGACATGTTAACTCTTTTAGAAACTGCATGTGATACAGCTGCTATTTTCATCTCTATCTCACCAACTGAGAACCATAAATTCATCTTATTATTTATTTAGCTTCTATAATTTTAACTTGAGCTATGAAATATCAGCAAACTATTAGACTGTTAATAATGCCAGCCATCATTGTCATAGACCACTTTGTGCTTCTCAAAGCATGTTCATGTATATCATTTTACATGAAGTTCTCAACACCCTGTGTGACAGATGTGCAATTTTTGGGAGGATAAATGATTTGATCCCTATTTAGTAGTATTCCTGAGTTCTCTCATGAAAGCATGCAATCTGCTTTTTAATTTGAAAAGTGTTGCTAGAAAGTTAAAAATTCTTACTATAAACTACAGGAAACTGAGAAATTTCTGGGCAGTATATATGAATTGGAAAGATAAAGATTGTTCCACTTTCCAGAAATAAATCCACTATTTTCTGCCATACTTTTAAATGTGGTTATACTGACCTTCAGTTTGAGGTCTCAAGGTCACTAGAAGTCTCAGAGACAGCCTAGAGTCAGCAGTGCTGCACTGGAGAGGCTTGCCCTTTCCTCTTTTCCAGGTTCCCTCTCTCTTCCCAGTCTCAGTCACCCCCCCAGTGCCCCTACTTGACTGCTAGTTGTGCCCGGTGAGAGGGCAAGTAGGCTGTGTCAGTGCCTCCAAGGCCACTCCACCTTTTTCTCCCCAACTTATGCCCTATCTCCCTCATATCATTTATACATGGATGACCTAACTCAAGTTTAGTCCTTGGTTCTTTAGTACTTAGATTTGAAGACTTGTTGATTTTTTTTTAGTGTTTTGAAGTAATTATTCTTGATCTTTGACATGAGTTATTGTGCAAGTCATTCTTTTTAAATTGTGTAATTAAAGTATGTCCTTTTCTGGTTTCGAGTCAGTAAAAAAGGAACTAATTTGACTACTTCACAATGAACACATTTCCATTTTCTAGTTTGGTTAAACTTTATCCCAATTAGGAACTAATTAGTCAGTAATTTGATTATGTTAATCAGGATATGCAAACCATGAGGTAGAATAAGACATACTTTTGATACAAATTTCAAACTCCTATATCTCCTTTTAGTTACACATTCCGCATAAGAAAAAAAAACTCACCAAATTAGGTTTATACATCTCAACTGTAAAGCGAATTAATTCAGCCTGATAGTTATCTTTGTGAGAAAAAGAAAATGTTAGGGAGACCAGTAGAGAAATATTCTCGGTTATTGGTTACTCATAATTAGGCACACAGTAAGTATTAGTCAGGATCCCAGCACAGGAAACACATAGCACGCTCTACTTGAGTAACTGAAGAAAGTAATGAAGGACTATTTACAAAGTATGGGCAAGGTTTTAAGGAAACTAAGAGGGGCTAAAGAAGTTTAAGCTTCAGGGTTCTTCACTCACATGGCCTCTTCCATGGCTGTGTCCCTAAATCTGTAATCTAGAATTTTGTGTTCTTTTATTTAAAGAAAACTCTCAAAATTAAACATGCCTCATGCCCCACAAAACTTTGTTCTACCCCAAGCAAAGGCTACTGAAGCAATCCCTGGCTGGCACCTGCTGAGACCCTTTTCCATCTTAGGCTAGAAGGAGCAAGAGGAGGAAGCCACTACTGGAAACTGGAGAGAGAGTACAGCTGCAGGGAAGGGCTGCCTGACAAATATTGGCTAAACCCAGCCACACCCAATCTAGAGCCTAACTCTGAGATGGAGATATGGGGAAAAATTAGTGCCTCCCACTGGCTGAACCTAAGCAAAGCCAAAGGGCGAGGACGTCAGTTTCTATATTCCATCATGATGGGGGTCTGGGGCAAGGAAAGGTGAGCAAATAGAAATATCCGACTCTGTTTACAGAATTACCTGAATTCTAAACACAGAGCTCCATCACAAGAGAGGGACCATCTGCTGTATCTCTTACTATATTGCATGGCCTAGGAATAAGTGTGCCACACAGATGTAATGTACTCTATGCAGTCAGTATATTCATAAAAGTGGTACATAATCATATTCTAATAAATAAAGTCTTATTTTTCTAAGACTACATTATAACTTCAAATGGGAAAATTTACCGAGCTAACTTTTAGAAAGCCTGATTTGTGTCTTAGGAAAATTATTTATCCTCTTTGGGCCACAGTTTACCTCTTTAAGGTAAGGAGAAAATTCTGGCACAAAGTAGGTGCTCAGTAATTATTGGTGAAATGAATGAGTAAATGATACTACAACCCAAACCTACTATGATGTTATCTTTTATCTTCCTTTCTGATTGATCAAGTGTCAGTGGCTTTAAATAATTAGGTTTCACTCTGTCTCTGTCAAAAAGTAGGTGACCTAAAGACAATAGTTACCCGAAACTGGGAGTCTGCTTTGTAAAAGAAACTCTTTGGGAGAATGAAAATTTAACTCTTTCATAAATGATGGCTTTCATATTCAATAATGCCTCTTTTTCAGGACACTGTTTCCACTGGAAGTTAAAAAAAAAGTCTATCACTGTTTTTTTACCCAATCATATACCTTTGATTTTATACAACAGGATGTGTTTGGCTTGAAGTGGCAGCATAGCAAAAAACAAACATTGACGTGTAAGTAGAGAGGTATGTGTCATTTGATATTGAAAGGATAGAGATTTAAAAAACAGGGAAAAATAGTGAGTAGCACAGATGGGGTGGGCATTGGAAGTGGTGACAAATATTAGAAATAGCACAGGCTGAGCAAGCATTCCACCCTGGGAGACGGAGGAGGAGTGATGTTGGAGAGGAAGGCTCTAAAGTCCTACTGTCAAGGATTATTGGTTGCACCATATGAAATTGGGCCATAAATCAAAAATGACCGAATATAGCAATTTCATATGGTTTTTCATAAGAAGCCTGCCTACTACTGAGCAGTGGTATAGTCTGTGGATCATTTAATGCAAGCGTTAGTCTTCACTCATCGTAACAGCCCTAGAAGAAATCACTATTATAGCACAAATGTAATAACAGAGGTTCATAGTTCTGTCTCTGGAATCATTAAGAAGTAGCTAAATTATATTTAGTATAACCGAGGGAGGGAACTATATAATATATAATAGAAAAATATTAATTTAAAAAGTTAAAATGAAAAGTTTCAGTGCTTAATATAGCAGTGTTTACTTATATGAACATTTCATTTCTTCTTTTGCATTGTGTGTGTGTATATTTAGAGTGGGCCATATATTATATATTAGTACAATAATTATCAAAAAGGAAAATACAAAATGGAGAGGTGGGTAGGACGGTTCATTTATTTTAAATGCCTGTTCCAAATCTAGGTCTGTAGTATCAGGGATTTGTATCTGGATCCTCCCTTAAACTTAACTTCACCTGGCTGGTGTTTCTGATACTGAGATGATACTTTGCCATACACTTATGGGAAAATGTGATTTTAACTTTAATTCTAAAAGTCTTCACAATGAACGTCCTGGGAGTTATAAGAAAAGAGTGATGTCTCCTCATGAAAGTCTTTCTTGCTTTTTGTGTTTCTCCCAATGTAACTCTACCACAGATTTTCCATCCAGCTTTGACTATTTCTCTCTTTTTTCTCCCCCTTCCTCACTCCCTATCTTTGTGTTTTAGTTAGCTGTCACACGGTTCTAAAGTATTTCTTACTTTTATTGAACAGAATTTTCTGACACCATTTTTACTTTTAAAAGTTGAAAGGTAAAGTAGCTCACATTTCTATATTTTTAAGCCACACAACTAAAACTATTCTTTTAAAAAATCTATTCAGAAAAAAAAGTTCCTTATCAGCACACATGCACATATACATGTATTGTGAACAAGTAACATGGCCAATCATACCATTTATCTCTGGTTGACTCTTCCTCATTATGGCTGAACTGAAGAGCTAAGGTATCTTTCAGAAATCAACAAAGTGAGCTCTTAGGGAATCACAAGTGCTTAGGAAAAAAAGTTTCTTTTGTACACTGATGACCACATTTTAGAAAGATGCACAGGTGAGTACATGTAAAAAGATCTTGATCTGCTTTCCCGAGACACACTTGGGCTGGGAGCCAGGAGTAAACCTGAAGAAATCAAAGTTTGTGTGCCAGTTGCTCCATTAATGTGCAGAATGCTCAGGTGGGCTGAATAAAGCTGCAAAGTCTTGACCATGGTAAGTCTTGGGCAGAAAAGATTTTCATTCTGTTTTGTTTAGACCTGTGTTTCTAGTTATATCCAAGAGTGTTGAAAACTCCCTCTTGAAAGGGAGGAGGGAAGTTACTAATTCTTTAGTAGCAACAAATACTTTATATCCGTCTCTAGCTGTAAATCCCTGTGCTAGCTTTGGGAATGCAGAAAGGACATTTTTCCTCTGTTGAGGGACTTACATTCTACCGAGGAATGAAGAGGTGGGAAACTTATGATTTATTTTTAAACATTATGTTAGTTCCATTTTTAAATAATATGCTCAAAATATTTTTCTTTAACCTCCAAACATGATTTCAGGTGATGTACTTCCAAATTTAAAGCAGTGACTCTACTTGGTAATCTGAAAAAAATGCAATAAACACACTATTTTGCCTGTTATTAATATATCCAGACATTTTGGACATACTGTAGTTTATATTAATGATTTATCCTGTATGTCCTGGCCTTTTGCTCCCCATTAGTTAGGAGATAGCATAGATCTCTGAAATTATATATAACAGTGCAAGGTAACATTTACTAAGTGGTTATCTGCTGATGGCAGGTGCTGCTACACCACAAAGGTTGAGAATCACAGAACACACTGCAGCTAGTGCTGCAGAGGCCTCTACGCACTGCAGGAGGATGATCTTGTCATGGATGCTTACACATATTCCTTAATGAGCCACATTTAATATTAGCCAACAAGAATACTCTGAAACAGGTCCTAGCACAAAACCTATGGGCCAACTATAAGATAATCATGTTGTGGACTGTTGCATCCCAGTTGGGTGTGGGTGATGGGAGGTGCCAAATGCAGGTTGTGTACAGTGAGGTGTGCAGGCTGCCTTAAGTAAGGTGGGTAGAAAGTACATGGTAACAAGATAAATACAAAAGAGGTCCCTAGATTGCATGTGCTCTGAGAACACCCAGCCTGAGAACCCTCAGGCCCCTGCCCAGGCCTGGAGGAGAGCTGGGGCGAATCTGGGGGAGTATGAAGGAGCCTGATGGGCCCTGGTGACCTCTTTGCAAAACACTCCCCTTCCTAACAGATTATCATCAAGGTTGAGGGACAAGGTGCTGGGTCTGTGGCCTCCCATCCTAGGTTTAAGACTCTAAACCAAAAGGCTCAAACCTAAGACGGTACCTGCTAACACCCTCTGATGACTATCAGACCATCTAGTTTTTTGTTCTCCATCTGCCATACTCCCTCCATGAACACTGGAAAGAAACAATCCCTAGCTGAAAAGAAAAGTATACCCTGTTTAGGAAGGGGTGTTCCTCAAAGATGTGACTGAGGACTTTACTCAGGAGGCATGAGCCCTGCTCAGATGATCCTGTTTGGAGATGTGATCCTGGACATCCAGAGGGACCTGGCCCCTTGGAGGAAAAGTGCATTCCCCTGTAAATGAGAGTCTATCCTTTGAAATGACATGGGTCCCCCCGATTAAGAACTGTGAAATGTGTATCCAAGTCAGATGGACTATGCCACACCCTGCATTTCTGCTCTTTATTTCCTAGGGAAAATCTCTATTTTTAAAGCAACTTTATTAAGATATAATTATACCCTCTTTAAGTGTACAGTTTGATGAGTTTTGAAAGATATGTACATGTGTAACCATCACCATAATCAAGATATAGAGCATTTCCTTTATCCCCAAAAATTCCTTAGTGTCTCTTCCCAATCACGTCCCCCCTCTTGCCACCCCCTGCCCCCACCCCAAGGCAACCACTGATCTACTTTCTATCATAGGTTAGATTTGCATTGTCTACAATGTCATATAAATGTAACCATGCAGTATGTAATCTTTGGAGTCTGGCTTCTTCCACTTAGCATAATGCTTTTGAGATTTGTCCATGTGGTTGCATGTTTCAGAAGTCTGTTAGTAGTATTCTGTTGTATGGATGTACCACAATGTGTTTAACCATTCACCAGTTGATGGGTATTTGAGTTGTTTCCAGTTTCTGCCAATTATGAATGAAGCTGCTATGAACATTCACGTATGAACAAATACAACTCTGGAATTCTAGGAAATTCAACAGAACAGTCTGGCTGGTGATAAACAGGCTGCCCCTCTCGAGGGAGGAGGAGTCAAGTGGTTGAGATGAGTAGAGGAGCAAACTTCTTTTGTAAAACGCAGCTATAGCCAAAACCAAAAAAAATGCCTGTACTGAGCCAGGAGAGGACTGCTGATCGGGAGTCTTTACTGTGTGGGAAAATGGATTGCAACATCATTGGCAGGACGGAATAATACGTACAATTAGTTGTTTTATTTTGACAGGGATTGGAACTGAGCCAGGAGACTCAAACCTATTTTCCTGGCTACTTCTTCAGGATACGTTTGAAGGCCTGTCCAGGCAGTAGAGACAAAGAGCTCTGTATCAGAGTCAGACAGACTTTACTGGCTGTGGGGCCCTGGACAGAGATAAGTCACCCTAGCAAATGAGCATAAAAAGACTACCTACCTTAAGGGATGTTGGGAGGGTAAGATGAGAATCTACATAAAGCACTTAGCAAGGGTCTGGTGCATGAGGATCGCTCAGTAAACATGTATTATGACTTATAAATCATGTAATACCTTCGACTTGTAGGAAAAGAATCCAAATGTTTCATTAGGAAGTCAGAATATTTTAATGTATTTTTTCTTAAATCACACTGCGAATTCTTTCTATATTATTTATATAACCATTGAAGAATTGAATGGTTAGATTTTTAGAAACATAGCACCTCAGTCACAAAAGCTGAGAGTGGCTGCACTCTTAGTCCATCTCTGGGTAGCAGCTGTCTAGTCCCAAAGCTCCCACAGGTGCTTCTCAGACCAGATTTGCCTCAGGAGTTTGTGAGCAAATCTGATTCATGAGCACCTCCTCAGCTCTGACTCTGGGGGGGTGTGACCTGGCGCCCGCTGAACCTCAGGGTCCTCTAAAAGGGGCCCCGTGGTGGAGTGGAAGAAGCATGGGCTGGAAGGGGAGGACACGGGTTTGAATTCTGACTTTATTGCCCCTCCCCCTCCCCCACTTTGTCTGCTTATGGTCCCAGCTTCCTTTCCTCACTGGGCTGCGGGGTAAGAGCATTACCTCACTAGGCTGTAGCAGGATTACACGATATCACAGTGCCGGGACTGTCTCAACAAATGCTTGTTGACGCTGTTACCTTCACGCTTTATTTTACCCTGTTTCTTATTTCCCATCTCCAAAGTCCACTGGCTGCATGTAACTCAAATGAAATGGAGCTACTTTAAAGATCGGGGAATCTCCCAGTCGATATTGTCCTAAATGTTCCCCTTCCAGGAAAGCTGGGGCTCTTTTCCGTCTCAGCAGGACCTAAGCTAGCACCTGGGTTTTGAGTGTAAGCGTTAATTCTTGAGACACGGTGGCCGCCGGTTTGGGCCTAGTTTCCGCGGAGTCGGTTACCTGGCACACGCTTCCCTCCCCGGAGCCCAGGCTGGGCCCACCGCTCCCGCTCCCGCTCCCTCCCTTTCCCAGGCCCGCCCCCTGCTCTTCCCGCCCACCCCTCGGCCCTCACCCACCCAGTCCCCGCGCGGGCGAGCCCCGGCGCGCCGCCGCGCCCATTGGCGGGTTTGCTTTTATTGGTTTGTTCTGAGCTTTCTCCTGGCTTCCGGCGCGGGCACCAGGTGCGAGTCGTTTTGCTCCAGGCGATGTAAGAAGTGTGGGTTTCCCTCTTCCCCCGACCCGTGCGTGTCGCTCGCTGCCGGCTCCGGCCCCTCCCTCGGGTGGGCCGGCCCGGGGGCTCCCGCCCGTGCGCGCCAGAAACCCCGCGGGGTGGCGAGGGACCGGCCGGGACCGAGGGCGGCTCGGGCGCGCTTCCGTCTCCGCCAGCGCCTCCTCGGCCCGAAGGGGGGTGTGCGAAGGCGGTCACCCCTCCATCTCCGCGGCTACCGTCACGCGCTCCCCCGTACTCACGCTCCTCGAACCTCCCCGAGGGGAAAAGCCTCCCGGCTGGGCCCGCAGAACCGGCTTGGCTTCTTAATGTTCTCGAGGAGAAAGCTGCTAGTACTGCTTTCTCTCGTCCTCCTCCTCTCCTTCAAAAAGAAAGGGCGGTGTTTTAGAAAAAAATTCCGCCTTAAGATATTTTAGTGTGTTTACTGCTGCTCTGTGGTCACGCCTAGCTGTTCTGCGATTGCATCTTTATTGAGGAAGGAGGTAAAAAGCAAAAGCTAGAGAGAACTGGCAGTTGTTTTGCATATGTGATTACTTGGGCCTTTCCAATTTTCCTTAAAAAAAATTATAGTTAAAGGAAATGTTAATCTAAGTAGTGCCACAAAAAACTTCCGTGTTTAAGAAAAATTTAAAACTTTAGAGTTTATTTTGTTGGAATGAATGTAACAAAGAAACAACTTTCTCATTTTCAATAAGGACCTCTGGTCTATTATCATTTTGGCTTGTGGTTCTGTACTATACTACTCAAGGGGAAAACACCAGATTCTCATATCTTCCCTCCCTATCCCCTTTTCTTTTTCAGTCCAGAGCACAACCACCAGATGAGATCAGAAGGAAGCCAGTTTTGGGGAAACTTGGCACTCTATTCGCGGCAGGAAGAAGAAGGAATACCAGGAACGGTCTAGACAGTCCCACCAGCTCAAATGCCAAATCAGTCTCTCCCAAAGATGTAACCTCTTCTAAACTCCCTGAAAGAGAGAATGAGAAGAGTAAATCTCAGAGCAGTCAACCTAGGCAAACGAGCGAGGAGGGCTCCCCCCAGGAGAGGCCCCAAGAGGCAGAAGGCGAGCACTCGGAGAGCTGCGTCCAGGCAGCACCTCCTGACGCCGAGCTGTCACCTTGCTCGAGCAGCAGTGCAGCGGCTGCGGCTGTGCAGCAGTGCCATGAAAGTGATTCACCCCAATTAGAACCTCTGGAGTCAGAGGGAGAGACTTTCCCAGATGCCACCACCACTGCCAAGCAGCTGCATTCCTCGCCAGGGAATTCCTCCAGGCAAGAGGACTTAGAGACGCCCGCCCGCAGTCCGGGGGAGGACGCTTCACTGCGCTCTGGCCGCGAACAGGAGACTTCCCGGGGTGCGAGGGGTGTACCGGGGTCGCCCACCCGGGAGCGGCCGGCGGGAGGACTAGGCGAGGCCCCTGACGGAGTCCCCAGCGTGTGTGCCGAAGGAGGCTCTCTGGGGCCCCTAGACGCGCGCAGCCAGCCCCCCGAGGACGCATCGGCTCCGCCAGGTGACCCTCCAGCCGAGGGCGCGGAGAATAGGGCCAGCTCGGGGCAGGACAACGGCACAGCCCGGCCCGGGAAGAGCGATTCCCGGCCGGGCGATCGCGCGCATCCCGCCAAAGTGTTGACTTTGGACATCTACTTGAGTAAGACTGAAGTGGAACAGGTGGACGAGCCGGTCGTGATTACTGCCAGGGCAGAAGATTGCGGCGACTGGGACGACATGGAGAAGAGGTCAAGCGGTCGCAGGTCCGGGAGGCGGAGGAAGTCGCAGAAATCCACCGACTCCCCCGGTGCAGACGCCGAGCTGCCAGAGAGCTCGGCGAGGGACGACGCGGTGTTCGACGACGAGGTGGCGCCAAACGCGGCGACCGACAGCGTCTCCGCGGAAAAGAAAGTGAAATCTCCGCGGGCGGCCCCCGACGGGGGCGTTGCCTCCGCCGCGAGCCCGGAGTCCAAACCCAGCCCCGGCCCCAAAGGGCAGCTCCGAGGGGAATCGGAGCGGAGCAAACAGCCGCTCCCGACCTCGTCCCCCACCAAGAGGAAGGGCAGGACCCGCGCCCCCGAGGCCGTGCCCACCCCGCCCGCCAGCGGCCCGCGGGCCCCGGGCAAGGAGTCCCCAGGCACCAAGGGCGCGGCGGCGGAGAGCGGGGAGGAGGCGGCTCGGGTCGTCCCCCGCGAGCTCACGGTCAGGAGCAGCTCGCTGCTGCCGGAGATCAAGCCCGAGCACAAGAGGGGCCCGCTGCCCAATCACTTCGATGGCCGGGCGGAGGGAGGTCGAAGCAAAGAGCCGGGCAGATCAGCAGGAGCCTCCGGAGCTGACGCCGACGGTTTGAAGCCCAGGAACCATTTCGGTGCGGGCAGGTCGACGGTGACCACCAAAGTGACCCTGTAAGTAGCTATGGAATGGGTCCGGGCGGAGTTGCGTGTCTGCCGACGTGCTGGGGGGCCGCTCTGAGAGGCTCAGGGTCTTCCCATTTGTGGAAGAAATGTCTGTGCACGGAATTTCCCGCTGTGTGTTGAACTTAAGATAGTGCAGGGCCCGTTTACACAGTTAAAGATTTAAGAAGATGACACATGTGGTCGGTTGGTTAATTCCTATTTTAGTATATGATTTAAGTAAAAATAGGATCTCCCTTGAGGCTCAATATTTACGTATATAATACAGATAAGACTTAAAGGCTTGACATGAGCTAATTCTATTTTTTATTCAAAATGTACACGGGTGTTCCATAGTAGGACGTTTTTAAAACACATATGCAGTGAATTTCAAAACATGGAGCAAACACTAATATATGCATATATCTTGGTTGCTTCTTCCCCTTTATAATGTTAGGGAATCTGGTGATATTTTTGCCCCGAGGTTGAAAAGTAGTTTTAAATTATTGAAATGGAGAAAGATCAGTGTTCTTACTGGAAGATTATTTGCTACATGAAAGGCCACAAAACAACAGACTGTGACTACTTGCTGTTAAGTTTATTGATTTTACAAATATTTATTGAGTACCTTCGGTACATGGTATTGTGCTCGGTACTATGGGGGAAAAAGAAACTACAGCTATGATTCAACTATTGCCCTTGAAAATGTTGTGGCCCCTCCTGGCGCACAAGAAGCACACAAATCAAATAACAATATAAGGTGATAGCTGATTAAACTGCCAAATGGATGTTACCACCTGTAAAGGCTGGGGAAGTGGAAGGGAGGAAGAAATCACTGTCCTTTGGAAGAGCTGGGATGTGTGCCCTGATGATAAATGTGATTTGTATAGGTGGACAGGATAGGGAGGCCACTCTATAAAACTAATAAGAGCCTCCCTTCCCACGCTCGTGCTCCCCATTCACTAGTTAGCCCAGGTGAAACATGATTATCTAATTGCTTAAGTTTTTCCTACATTCACACATGTGAATTTAACAAATGTTAAAAGAGCTTCTATTTTCACAACACTATCATTCTTGAACTGAATGGTTTCATTCTATTTGATTTCTTGGATAAGTAAGCTTTAGAGTAGGAGGTCTGTTTGGTAAACACTTGAGAGGAAAATGTGCTTAATGAATAACTTGAGCTACCTCACCAACCCGGAGACCTTTGATATAGTCAGGTATTTATTCTGTAATGGTAGCGTCGTAGAAATAACCTGAGTGTATGATGCCCATTATTTGTAGAAGACCAGTGTGACTGAACACTAAAACCTCCTAAGTGTGAGCCCTAGAGAAATGTTGCTGTGTACCTGATTGAGGACGCTTCACCTGTCTTCCAATCAGAAGACACCAGTAGAAAAAGCAGAAATATTACACTGCTAAGGAGTAGGGTAAACAGGGAAGATGATCTTATCATGAAACGCTTTTTCATGTGCTGTTTCCTGTGGTGGAACTAAACCAAATGTCTCTTTCTCAGTTCTGATCATTTTCTACCTAAAATTTTTCTTTACCAGACACTCAGTTTATTTAACTTTGTTTTGCACAGTGCCTGGCACATGGTGAATTGGCAAATTATTGAAATGGAAAATTAATAATTCTTTCTAGTCCTTTGACCTATTTCTGATGGTTTTTTTGAGACCCTTTAATTCTTCCTATGACTGTATTGCAAGTAAAGATGTTAATCAGATTATCTTTTAAAACAATTTGAGACTGAAAAGTTAGAAAAAGTATTTCATATTTCCTGAAAGATAATGACTATGAAGAAGCATGTTTCTTTATGCTAACTGTTAGAAAAATTCTTCCTTCAAGTTCTCTACCAAGTGCTGAATGTTGAAATTTTTAAAATGGTATGCTTAGAATAAGGAGAATTTTCCTCTTATAACTATGTCTTTTTAGACTCCAGATTATTTTCCCCGCTGTCATTATAATGAAGGCATTACAACATGAATTATAGGAGCCTTCCTTTTAATCAGTCTGAACTAGGTTAATTGTAGTGACTCTTGGTAGCAGAACTTAATAGCACAGAAAGTTTGGTTGTAAAATGTATTTTGATCTTGGTGTAAATCTTTAACGTGCAGATGTGTGTTTCCTGCCCATAAGGTAGCTTGCTGGCTAACCTGTAGCATTTTTCATTTACATCATAAGATACACTTTGATGTTTGAATTGAGTATTATTTCTTGAGCTGATTAGTGAGAATTTTTAAAAGGTATATTCCCTGGTATGAGACCATCCCTCATTAACTGATAGTATATATAAGCTCTATCTCTAATCATCTCACTGATTTTGTAATTTAATCTTTAAGGAAATGCTTACAAGTTCATTTTGCTTTTAAATTTAAGATATGGGCCTGTAATAAGGGAGCTTAGATATCTTATAGAGATATTGGGGAAAGCAATGCCTGGGAGAAATTTATGAGCATAGATCAAATTTAGTATTTAAATAAAATTTAAAAAGATGAAAATAGGCCTGGCATGGTGGCTCATGCCTATAATCCTAGTGTTCTGGGAGGCTGAGGCAGGAGAATCACTTGAGCCTAGGAGTTTGAGGTTGCAGTGAGCTATGATGCCACTGCATTCTAGCCTGGGTGACAGAGCGAGTTCTGTCTCAAAAAAAAAAAAAAAATCACGAAAATATAAATTCTCAGTGCTGCTTTTGGGGAGGACTTGATGGTTACTAGCCCAGTCTTCCAATTTTATCCAGAAGGTATCTCCGAAGTCATACTGCCTGTCCCTTCCAGGCAGAAGGCCTAGCCTTTTTGAAGGCTGAGTCCCTGCAGGAGACACCATCAGATTCCAGTGCTTCTCTACTTTTGTGTTCTTATTATCAAGGTGGCCTCTAAAGTCTGATTACTTTCTTATAGATCTCATGGTAATTCACTGACTCTTTAAATGATAAAGATGGAAAGAATCAGGGGAGCTCATTCAGTCAAGTCTAGTCTGGCCCTATCTGGGGAAGCAGAATAGTGTAGTGGTCAGCAGCATGGCACCTGAAACTAGAGTACCTGGCTTCAAATCATGGCCCTGTCACTCACTAGCTGTGTGACCTCAGGCAAGTTACTTCTCTAAGCCTCAACTTCCTCATCTTAAAATAGAACGTACAAAGTTGTGCATTGGGTAAGCCGTGTAAAGCGTTGCTCGAATGCTTGGCAATCAGTGACTGTTGGTGGTTATTATTTCTCTCTCCCATTTTGTAAACCACCAGACCAGTGGTTTAGACTTTTTTTTTTTTTTGTAAAGCTTTGGAACCCTTTCTTCTGGCAAAGCTTATATAGAAGCAATATATAAAACAGATAATTGGGAGTGATTCTGGTTGAAAGGAGGGTGGACAGCCCCATCCCTCAGTCCCTACTGTCCCCAACTGCAGCCCTTGAAGAGAACGCCAAGGATTCCTTTGACTGTAATTTGGCGTGTGGGGGGAATAAAAATAACTCGGTTCTAAACCATGTAGTTTTTTTATAGATAGAGAAGGTAGAGTCCAGAGAGGTAAAGTAACTTGACCAGATAATTATGAAAGCCAGAACCAGAGCCAGTGAATGCCAAACAGAGCACATTTTTGTTTCTCTGAAAGAAAGTACTGTGTACAAAGACTTATTATTTCCATTGGGGGTAATTATACCCAAGAAATGTGACAAAGAGGAGATTCACTTTGCCCAAGAAGTGACAAAACTGACAATTGAGTAATTGATAAGTAAATTATGGTACAACCATGTGATGGACTTTTATGCAGCTTTAAGAAAACTTTCAAACAAATTTTTTAGTATCCTGAAAAATGCTACCTATAAGGTTAAGTCATCTTATTTCTTAAAAAAAAGATACCAAACTCTATGAACAGAATAATCTCAGTTATATTAAAAATATTTAATTATGCAAATAAAAAGACTGGAAATGTACTAAAATGTTAACAGGGATATTCTCTGAGTAGTAGGATTATGAGTTTTTTTAATATTTTCCAAATTTTCTGTAGGAAACACACTTATATAATCAGAGAAAAATTTTATGGGGGAAGGATGAGAGGAATAAAATATCCAAAGAGGTCAATAGTATATGAATATTTTTTATAATCTAGGCTTTTGAGAGAATGTAAAAGTTATGATAAAATAAAAATACACAATTGATATTGGGGAGATCATTTGCATATTTAAAGTATGGGAAAGCATTAAATATTTAAATTTTTCTAGTGTTCTTCAGGCCCTGAGATGTCTTCCAACTCTTGTGCCAAGCACTGTGCATACATATTAGGTACTCAGTAAACTTGTTAATGCCTCATCCCTAGAGTTACTTAGCTATATAATCTTGTCATCCCTCATATACAAGCAAAATATCTACTAAAAATAGTTGATAGGGTACTTAGGATTGTTTAAAATAGTTTCATTAAAAAACAAATGTTATATACCAGGAAGATGTTGGCTTTTCATAGTTTTGTAAGAAATTGGTTTGTGTGTCCCACTTTTTAAAACTAGGTCAATAACTTTATCTTACTGTTTTTTTTCTCATAGGTTAATAACTTTATCTTACTGTTTTTTTTTCTCATAGCCCTGCCAAGCCCAAACATGTGGAACTAAATCTTAAAACCCCTAAGAATCTTGACAGTTTGGGAAATGAACATAATCCTTTTAGCCAGCCAGTTCATAAAGGAAACACTGCCACTAAAATCTCCTTATTTGAAAACAAACGGGCAAGTAGTAGCCCAAGACACACTGACATTCGAGGGACGAGGAACACTCCTGCCTCTAATAAAACATTTGTTGGGAGGGCAAAGCTGAATTTAGCTAAAAAAGCCAAAGAAATGGAGCAACCTGAAAAGAAAGTAACGCCGAACAGTCACCAGAACAGTGTGCTGGTGAAGGAAACCTCTGCAGAAACCAAAGTTCCTCTCCCCAAAGAAGAGATTCCACCAGAGACCAGAGGAATGAAAGCAGGGCCTATTGAGGATCAAGCTCTTGTTTCTCAACCTAACCAAGGCGATGAAGCAGATGTACAAACAGATGCTGGCTGTGCTTCAGAACCGGTGGCTACTGTCCTGATTCCTGACAAGGACCATAAGCTCTTAAAAGAGGACGACTCAAAGGCTGCTAACAGCAAAAGGTGTGTACTTGAAAATATGTCTGATACAGCACCAGACATCCCCACCATCGTTAATACCAAAGATGTACCTCCAGCAGCCTTACCAAAGCCACAGGATAAATTTTCTGACTCACAGCCCCCAGCAGAGTCACCTAATGGGCCTTCTCTTTCACTGTCTGCGCCCATTCCCGTGGATGTTCCCAAAGACTCATGTGTTCAGTCTCCCATAAGCAGTTTTCCATACACTGATCTAAAAGTGTCAGAAGATGATAAAGGATGTGTTTTGCCTGTGTCTCATCAGAATAATGAGAAAATGCCACTCTCCAAACTTGGAGAAACAAGCCCTCCTTTGTCCACAAAGCACAGTCTAGAGGCTGTGGGAAATGAGTGTCCATCCAAGGTTCTGGTCCAGGTCAGGTCCTTTGTGCTCCCTGTGGAGAGCACCCAGGATGTGAGCTCCCACATCATCTCAGATAGCTCTGAAGTTAGAGAAATGCAGTTGCCAAGTTGTCACAATAATGAACTTGAGGTGGTTTCTGTTGCAAGTTGTGATCCCCAGCAAGAGGAAATAGTGGGCAATAAGAGCACATCACCCAAACACACTCATAACAAAACAGAACCTGTGGCAAAATCTGCCCCGCAAGTCATGCCATCAGAGTCAGAGAGAACTCTGCCTGTTCAAGCTCAGAATCAGGGCAACAAAACACCTCTGACGACTGAATCCAGTCCTACCAACTCTCCCAACAGCAGAAATCATTTAGAAACTCCTCAAAGGCCAGATCAAAATGTTGTGAATGGCCAAGATAGCCCTACCAGTCTTTTGAACATTTCTGCTGATAGTGATAGTGTATTTGATTCTTCTTCTGATATGGAAAAATTCAGTGAAATTATAAAAAAGATGGATAGTGCAGTTTGTGTGCCCCAGAAGAAGAAGAAGGCCAGGGTGCCCAACTCTGCTGCCCCTCACTTTGCCATGCCTCCAATTCATGAAGACAGCTTAGAAAAGGTGTTGGATCCCAATGTGTTTACCTTTGGTTTGGGGAAGAAGAAGGAAAGCCAACCAGAAATGTCACCGGCTTTACATTTGATGCAGAACCTTGACACAAAATCCAAGCTGAGACCCAAACGTGCATCCACCGAACAGAGTATTCTCTTCAAGTCCTTGCACGCTCACACTAACGGGAAAGGTGAAACGGTGGTGACTCCAGAAATAAATGACAAAGAGAACCGGGACATCACAAATGTTGGAGTTAAGAGATCGAGGCTAGAAAAAAGCGCACTTTTCTCAAGCTTGTTATCTTCTCTACCACAAGACAAAATCTTTTCTCCCTCTGTGACGTCAGTCAATGCTATGACCACGACTTTCAGCACTTCTCAGAATGGTTCCCTGTCTCAGTCTTCAGTGCCACAGCCCCTGACTGAGGGTGCCCCACCCTGTGGTTCAAACAAAGAACAGCCAAATCTTCCACCCAACAACTCCTTAAAGGTCTTCAATTTCGACTCGTCAAATACATCTCATTCAGGTTTGAAAAGTCCAAGCCACATGGAACACTCCCTGCAAAAAGAGGAAACCAAAGAAGATCTAGATTCACAAAGCAACCTACACTTGCCAGAAACTAAATTTTCTGAATTTTCAAAACTGAAGAACAATGATGATATGGAAAACGCTAATCATATTGAAAGTGTTTTTAAATCAAACTTGCCAAGCTATGGAAAGAGTGACACCGACTTTGTGGGTCTTTTCAAATCAAGCCGGTTTGACCCAAGCATTTCTTTTTCTGGAATGTCATTATCAGATACAACGGTAAGTAACAGTATATCATCATTTATTTGGGGTTATTTATGAAGCGAGGGGAGAGAGGGATGATGAGCAATTCATGTTATTCGTTTAGAAATGGTTATGCTTATGTACAATAGTTTTCTATTTACTCATCATGTATTTGAAAACCTGCTATGTTCAAGGGTCTGTTAGGGTCCAGGAAAAAAGGTATTAAGATTCTTCTCTGAAAGCATTTGTAGTCTAGCAGGGAGATTGAGCTACGAATATTTTAAGGCACGTGTGAATTTGTATGTTGTATTATGAAAGATATAGATAAGGTGCTTTGAGAGTTCAGAGACAGACAAGATACTTTTTCTTATCTATTCTGTATAAAAATGTTCAGTACTATACTTGGAATTTTGAAGATTTATGAAGCAGCCTCCTCTATTTGGAAAGGCCCCAGCCTAGGAAACTTTCCTAATCCCTTTTCTCACACTGAGATTCACTTTCTTCCCCTAAGTAGCAATCTGTGTTTAACCCATGCAATTGAGAAAGTATTTTCTCTTTTTTGGGAAATAATTTTAATCAGGGAAATAGTTTTTTTCCTGCAAAGTTGTGGGGACTAAAGAAATTTGCTTTACCTTGGATCTTTCCTTTATTATTATAGAGAGAACAACAAAATATGATTTTGAGGAACAATTTCAATTTCTGCATCTTCTTTTACTTGACTGTCAGAAGTTGTTTTCTTTACTCAGTTTTTGGTGTGAGCTTATGCCTTTTTGTTACCAAGTTTAATACTCATGTTGAAGGACAATGAAAGAGGAAGGCAGAATATAAGGTTTAGAGATCAATGTGTTGATGGGCCTTTGCTACAATCCTATCATAGAATGTGATTTTGGAAGCTCTTTCAAAATATATAGTTAGGTTTCCAGCAGAGGTGCAGATACCCTTTTTCATGTGATTTCATAAACCAGTGAGTTTCAAACTTTTTGGTCTTAGGACCCTTTTACATTTAAAAATTATTGAGAACTCCAAAGAGCTTTTGTTTATATGGGAAGTGCCTATCAGAATTTACTATATTAGAAATTAACACTGAGAAAATTGTAAAACACCAGAACACGCACGTGCACGTTCCATCAGCCATCAGAGCAATGATGTCATCACATGTCATGGAGCCTTGAACTCCACTGGACACTTGTGAGAGAAGAAGGAAAAGGCAAATAACCTCTCCTTATTATAAAAATAGTTTTGACCTCCCTCATGGACTCCCTGAAACGATCTTGGGGACCCCCCCAGGGGCCTCTGGAGCATACTTTGAAAACCACTGCTATAAACAAATAAAACTGAATCAACCTACTTGGAAACCATGAAATTCCTAACTATTTCTTTCGAGCACCAAATTTCCTCTAGTCTACTTCCCATTCATTATGGCTTTGTTCTTTTTAATTATTCTTAGATCATTTCTCTTATTTGACTACAGTCTGACAGAGTCTGACAACAGAATGTACAGAGTTTCCCTATGAGAACCAAGTTAAATGGTGTAAAAAGGAGAAATAAAATGCTTTGTACTTTTTCTGGGCCTTTTTATGATTTAAAAACATATTTTTGTTTTTCTTTAGGTTCTGGGCTTTGTTGAATTTTGTTTTAAATTTTAGGCTTTTTCTTCGGTTTATCTGTTTCTTGTGTGTATATATAAATAAGTACATGCCATTTTGGTTTCTAATAATGCTCTAGTGGAACCTTCTGGGCTTGTGAGCATCTTACACTATGGTATGATGCAAGAGCAATCAGATCAAAGGCAGTTCTTAGAATAGGCATCCTGGTTGGCATTGAAAGTAGTCCATGTTTTGTAATATTTTTACATATATAATTATTATTTTTATTATGCATTTCTAGTTTTACTGGTCTTGTCGGATGGTCTTGAAAATGATTAAATTTTGGAGCCATATAAAAATGTATTTGTCCATCAAAAAAGGGGGATTAAATATACCATGTGGAATGTACATTGTGAAATATACCATAAACAATTTTATTTATACTAGTAGTTATTATATGATGGTAGATGTTACTATGCAAAAACATTTATAGATTCAGGTAGGGTGTGTATATGAATACATAAAATTGATTCAACTCTTTCTAGGTAAGGAATACATTCTAATTTCTCTCTATTTGATATTATACTGAGATTATTTGAATTGTAATCTCTTAGATGGGTTTTTATTATGTGAACTGACATAAAATATAGGTCTGACTTTTGGTCCCTGAATTTTCTAGCATTGGTGAAAATATCTTAGACATTTAAATGAGGAGAAATTGAAATGGCAAATTCACTTAGAGGGTAAAAAAGCTCTTAATTTAAAAGTATAAACTCAAAGAGAGTTTTAACAACTTCAGAATAGATTAAGGTGGACATGTTTCAAAGTTGACAAATTGTGAGGTTAAATACGATCTACTTAAAGGATCATGGCAGAGAAAAGACCGTCACGGAAAGTTGTAATTATTTGTTGTGTTCTTGTTCATCTGATTACAGACTTTTAGAGGAAGTGTACAAAATAAACTCAATCCCCGACCTGGAAAGGTAAGATTATTTTCTGTTTCTAGTCTCCATTTTATTTTGGTCTCATAGAGTACAGCAAAGTGTGCCACCCCTTTCATTTCCTTGTAGGTAGTGATATATAGTGAACCCGATGTCTCTGAGAAGTGCATTGAAGTTTTCAGTGACCTTCAGGATTGCAGTTCTTGGAGCCTCTCTCCAGTGATACTCATAAAAGTTGTAAGAGGATGGTAAGAATGGCACCTTAAGTTCCTTACTGACAGTGTTTCTGTTTTACATTCTTAATTACCTATATGGTCCTTACTACTTACTTAAAATTATGCCTTTAGCAATGTAAAGTGCAGAAAATACTACTTATAGTAAAATAAGGAATTCATATCTAAGAAATATGGTTTTTAATTATGTTTCTGATTGTAGGAGTGATACATGTTTATGGGAGAAAAATTGGGCAAGTGCCGTAAAACAAGCTTCTTTTTCCCATATATCCCCACATAACATTGCTTTGGTCTAGTCATACATCTGGGTCTGTAATATACTTTTGGTTAATGAGTTTTAAATGAGGTTGATAAGAATTGCACTAGTCATGTTGATAGGCCTGGTATGACTTTTTAAAAATCTATAAGGAAAGACATTTTTGCTACCTTTTTTTATGACTGTTCAGTGAAGGACTAGCCTACTATTTAAATTACTTTCTAATTTTTCAACAAAAGATAGTTTTGATAAAGAAACTGGTGAAAATATAAATACCTTGACAGTTTCTAAAGTTGTTTACCAGCTTAATTGCCTCTTGAAAATGCACAGGAAGTTGAATAAAGAAAGGGCAACTTAAAAAAAAAAAACTGATCTGGCATAATACTTATCTTCAGTATCTATTTATAAACTTCTTTGAAATAAAGAAGGTAGTGTTCTAGACATTTATGGTTTAAAAAATTAGTACGTTTTTCTTTTGGTTTCCATTTGAATAAATACACAGCATCTTTCCTATTAGATTTTTAGATATTTTAACATATTTTTCTGTATGTTCAACATATTCATTAGAAAAAGAGTTTACTTTTATTCTATAATTTGAAGACAAGTGCACTAAAAACAAATTTTGTGCAACGATTTTAATAGAGCAGTGCTTTTTCTGTTCTTTTGCAATTTTTGTTGGCTTTTTCTTGAAAGCCTAAGTACTTACACTATCATATGTTGACATGAGGTTCTTCTTTAGCGTTTGGCTGTTATTGGGAAGAATATTTAAAAAATGCTTTCCATTAACATGCCTATAGTCCTTTGTATCGACATTTCCGTTGATATGGCTGTGATAAGTAAGTGAAAATCCCTCTAAGAGAAATATTTTCTATACACATAAGGAGAAAAAAACCCACAGTAAACACCTGTTTACCTGACATATTATTTATAAGTCTCCACTAACTGGCAATTCCTTAGAACTGTGGTCCCCAACTCCCGGCCTGTGGACCAGTACTGGTCCGGAGTGGAGGGCGAGCCAGTGAAGCTTCATCTGTATTTAGAGCTGCTCCCCATCATTCACATCACCACATAAGCTCCACCTCTTGTCAGATCAGCAGCGGCATTAGATTCTCATAGGAGTGAGAACCCTACTGTAAACAGCGCATTTGAGGGATCTGGGTTGCGCACTCCCAATGAGAATCTAATGCCTGATGATCTGAGGTGGAGCTGAGGCAGTGATGCTAGCCCTGGGGAGCAGCTGCAAATACAGATTATCATTAGCAGAGAGGTTTGACTGCACAATAAATGTAATGTGCTTGAATCATCCCGAAACCATCCCCCACTCTCCTGGCCATGGAATAATTGTCTTCCATGAAACCAGTTCCTGGTGCCAAAAAGGTCGGGGACCACTGCCTTAGAACGTTAGTAGCTGTATAACATTCATATTGATAACCCAAAAGTTCTCTAAGATCCTAATGTAGTTCTTGAATTATCAGAGGCTTAATTATAACCAGTAAAGTTTTAGTGTTAGGGAGAGTTTATGCTATTTTAATTGCTAGAGAATTGGTCACTAATGTATATATAGTGGCAATTAGCCAGAATGTTTGAGTAATCAAAACCTCTCTCACCAAGAGTGACTAATAGTTTTGCTATGTTTTATTCTTAGTTGGATTTTGTATGAGAAGCCAAATTTTGAAGGGCACTCTATCCCCCTAGAAGAAGGAGAACTGGAACTCTCTGGTCTTTGGGGTATCGAAGAAATTTTGGAAAGGAATTGGGAAGCAGAGTCTGATAAGCCTGTGGTGATTGGTTCAATCAGACTTGTGGTCCAGGTAGGTTGTGTTAAATCGGACTTGCATTTACTCATTCAGCAAGTATCTATTGATTCTTACTTGAAGGGCAATGTTCATTTTATGAAATAAGTGAGTGGGAAAAATATTTGGTGCTTTATGGATATATTTCTGTGATTTAAGTATTTTTGTTTACTTTAAAGAATTAGAAAAGAAACACTGTAATTGATTAGATATTTTTCACAATAAATCGTTAAGGTGAATCTTTCACTCTGGCCACCTATTCCTATCTCCCAAATGTATTTTACATAGTAACCTGGTGTTGATGAGTTCCATATGAACAGATTTTTCTTTTACTTAGTTTTTTGGGTTGCTGCATGAGTTCTGACTACCTTGAGTGGTTTTCAGGCATTCTATTTTGGAAAAATAAATAATCCAAAAATAATTTAGTTGTTCAATTCTGGGGTCTTATGTGAGTTTAAAAAATATTATTTGCTATATTTGAGGCCACTTTATGGATTGGGTAAAATTTCTTTGTTTCTTGTTTATTGATGAGGGAGGTATTATCAGAGTCTTTCTTTGTGGCTCTTGGGATTTGATGATTTGGGATTTATGTTTATAAAATGTGATTAATGGTGTCTTCCAAGTAGAAAATGAAAATTCCAAGTTTTAGAGATGAGTATCAAAGGGCAATAAAGAGAAAAGGAAGGTTCTAAAATGAGAATGAGTAAGAATGAGTAATAGTTTTTGGCAGAGGAAAGCGTTACCTATTTCCTAGGTCAACATTTCTGAGTGACTTAGATGATAATTGGTATTCTAAATGATTTCTCTTTTAATGGCTTTAAGCACACAGTGTGGTAAGTCTAAGTAAGACAGGAGGAACCCTACTGCAAAATGTCCTCATTAGTGGAATATTTTACCCAGAGTTTTCATTTCTTGCTCAAATAATGGTAATAAAGCAATGTTTAAAAACATCATCTGAATCTGACCATCATGAAGTGTCCTCTCTTTGTTTTTTGAATTCTTGACCCTTTGTTGGCCATATTCTAATCTGCTTTTTCTATAGTTGTAATCATAATACAGGTACAGTGTTCTACTTTTTTCACTTAACACTGTGATTCTCAATACTTTTTATCTTTCTATACCATTTTCCTGAAGATCATGCTCCATTGGTAACATCTCTCCAGGATTTGCATGGGGGTGGGGTGTGAGGGTGGGGGGAGGTATCAGAATCAGGTGGGGTGAGGATCTGAGTACATTTAGGAAGGTGGCGTAAGGGAATGCTATCTCTTGTTTCACCTGATAATAGCAGACTTAATGTAGCAAATGCTTTTCATGTGACTGCATAGTTTGGGGTTTAGCTGAGCCTCATATTCCATTGAAATGATGTGTTATCATTTAGTACATAAATGGGATAGCATCATTTATTTATTATTTCTTCTTTCAGTTGATCTTAAGGTTGTTTCTAGTTTTCTACTATTTTAAATAATGCTTTGAGAACATATTTGTACATTTAGTAGTTTCCAATTTTATGATTTATTTCCTTGGATTAAATTTTTCTGAATAACGTCATATTAAAGGGTATGGTTATAGCTCCTGATGTGTCATGAATTATATTTTCTTTACCGAATGTGTGCAGAAGGAAAGATGAAACATAAGTCACAACATATTAATGTATTCAAGAGGGTCACCTTTTCAGTTTATTAGAGTTGCTCCTTTTGGTAATGTTTGAAAGAGCCTCATCTGAACTGACCCAAGTGTTAATATTTCTTCCATACCTCAGTTCACCTAGCTCAGCAGCGTAGGAGAGGTTTAGTAAATATTCGATTAATGCTTAGGCACTCAGCCAGGAGAGGCCTTTTGAAGAGTGTTTGATGGGCCATGGACATGTAGGGCATGGAACAGTGACCAAAGTACAGAGATTTGTAAATCACCATGAATGTGTGCTTTTGCCTTTATGACTTAGACCAAACCAGCATCATAGAGAACTGTTTCCTCATGGTCGAGGAGAGATACAACAGGGAGCGTATGGGCACAGAACACAGTTGAGGAAGACTACAAGTGCAGCCATTCTGCAGCCCAGTCTGGACTTGGACAGTTATGTCAGAGCAAAGGAACCAAAACCCCTAAGCCAAGTGAGAAGGCGATAAAGAAATGCATTCCACAACTCTAAAAAAATACATTTCTGGTGGTCTTTGCTTGAATGTTAACACGGAGACATGTGACTAAAGCAGTGTCTTCCCTGAAAGAGGCTTATTATTAATTCATGGGTGAAAACAGGAAAGGGATTAAATGGCAGGAGCTCTGTGAAATGTGTATCTAAACCTTTTAAATAGTTGCAAGAAAAAGAATAATGAGCTTACTATAGAGTTGAATACATGGTATAATTATTATTACATGTGTGTGTGTGTATATGTATTGTTTCAGGATTACAGAATTAGTCAAATTGACTTATTTACTGAACCGGAAGGGTTAGGACTCCTAAATTCCTACTTTGATGATACTGAAGAAATGCAGGGATTTGGTGTAATGCAGAAGACTTGTTCCATTAAAGTACATCAGGGCACGTAAGTATTTTATTTCAAATACAATTTTAATGAGGGTTTTTTATGAATGTAGTACTGGAAAGAGAGGACTTAAGATATTTTGCCTCTGATTTGTTCTCCTGTTAAGTAATTATTGACTATAAGGTATATTTTTATAAGGCACATAGAATTCTCATTCTCTTGCACCTATGTCACTATGATTCACCTCTCTTATAAACAATAATGATTTATTAGAGGAAGTGTAGGAGAAAAATTACATTTTAAATGCACAGCTTTCCTTATCACAGAGGAACTTGATTCAGAGGAGGTAATTCAAAGCATGTGCCCCTGATATTTCAGGTGGGATGGAAGCCAACATGCATGGTACTTCCTTTAATATTTTCACACAATGCTGTCCAAAGCCCCTATGATGTTGGTTTCACAAATCACAGGAAACAGCAAGAATTATTGTGAAGGAAACGGGAGTACCTCAGATGGTGGAGAAATTAGGATACAAAGCACAGACTACAATACTAAAGAATGTGGTCCCTAAAGTGGAGTGCACAGCCCAGGCCATATGAAAGATGTACCCTGAGATGCAGGAGGAGAACAAAACAAAACAAAAACAAAAAACCACTAAACCTTCTTTATAATTTATTTAAAATCTCCACCTCTTAAGATTTTATTTTCGTGTATTTTTCTAATATGTGTAATGTATTAGCTCAGTTGTAATGTATATAACTTATAAATATTCATATATTCAGAGAGTGCTCAAATGTTCTTACTAATGGGCTATTCAGTTTATAAAAAGGTTACAGTCTCCATAAAGGCACTTCTTAATCATGTTGTTTGCATTCTATTGACTACTAAAAGTCTTGGTTTGCTGTTGTTATTATCTTAGAAATGATTTGATTGTGCAGAATGTAGAAATTGGGTAAATTAGAGATCACAGCGTCTGATTTTTGATCCTTAAAAATCAGGAACTAAAAACTTCTAGGCAACTTAGTAGGAAATGTGACTGTTGAGATTTGGGCTTAGGGGTAGCAGCCGTCCTGGAATAGTTGGAAGGTGATCATATGGAAGAGAAATTAGACATGCTGTCTGTTACTTCATAGGAGGTCCCAGGAAAAACCAGTAGAAATTAGAGAGGTAGATTTTGACTTGACCTAAGGAAGAACTTTCTAATGATTAGAGTGGTTAAAATGGAAGTGGGCTACTTTGTCAGGTGGAGAGTTTCTCATTGTAGGATGAGCAACAGTAGAGGATGGACAAGAATTTATCTAGGGTTTTCTAGGGGAAGTAAAGTGTGAGTTACATACCTTTTTCATGACTGTTTGTTCATTGATTTATTTACCTTTAATATTTTGAAATATAACATACTTAGGAAAAAGTTCACAGAAGGTAAATGTACAGTTTAACAAATAATAAAGTGAATACCCAAGTAGGCACCACTCAAGCCAAGAACTAAGACACTACGAGCTCTCTAGAAGCCCCAGTAAGCTCCTTCCCTTTGCCGGTCCCCTCTCTCGGAAAACAACCTCCCTCTCCCCGGATACACGAGATAATAGCATGGAAAGACTATAGTCGGGGTTTGTCAATATACAAAGATATATTTATTAGGGCAGAATTTAGGGTATTAAGAGTAATGCTAATTTAAGTATCTTTTTGATTCGTAAAATTATTTTCCAAGGACAATGTACGTTTTACTGCTTTTTAAAAATTTTTATTTTTAATTGAGACATAATAATTATACATATTTATGGGGTACAATGTGATGTTTGGATACATGATCAAATCAGGGCGATTAGCAAATCCATTACCTCAAACCTTATTTCTTTGCAGTGAGAACCTTCAGAATCCTTTTTTCTAGCTATTGTAAAATATATGTATTGTTAACTATAGTCACCCTACTGTGCAATAGACCACCAGAACTCATTCCTCCTAACTTTGTACCCATTGACCATCCTCTCCCCATCCCCTCTTCCTTCTCTACTCTCCCCAGCCTTTTGTAGCCTCTTTTCTGCTTTCTACTTCTAAGAGATCAACTTTTTTAGCTCCCACATATGAGTGAGAACATGCAGTATTTGTCTTTCTGTGTCTGGCTTATTTCACTTAACATAGCATCCTCCAGGTTCATCCCTGTTGTCACAAATGACAGGATTTCATTTTTATAATGGCTGAATAAATTCCATTGTATATATATGCCACATTTTCTTTTTTTTTTCCCCTCTATCTTTTGTTAACTGGTACCTGTCCAGTTATCAAACATTTTCTTTATCCATTCATCTGTTGATGGACACTTAGACTGATTTCATGTCTTGGCTGTTGTGATAGTGCTGAAGTAAACATGGGAGTGCAGATATCCCTTTGACATACTGATTTCATTTCCTTTGGACACATACCCAGTAGTGGGATTGCTGGATCGTATAGTAGTTCTATTTTTAATTTTTTGAGGAATGTCCATACTGTTTTCTATAATGGCTGTACTAGTCAACATTTTCACCAACAGTGTGTAAAGGTTCCCTTTTCTCCACATCCTCACCAATACTTGTTATCTTTTGTCTTTCTGATAACAGCCATTCTAACTGGAGTAAGGTGGTATCTCATTGTGGTTTTGATTTGCATTGCCCTGATGAGTAGTGATGTTGAGCATTTTTTCATATACCTGTTGGCCATTTGCACGTCTTCTTTTGAAAAATTTACTGCTTTTAAGTAGTGTACATTTTGAGTTATATCAGTTGGTACCCTGTAGGCCTCAAAAGGCTATGAAATTTCTCAAGATGATTAATTTGGAAGTAGGAATTAGGAAAGGCTTTTTCTCTGCATACCCTTTCTAAATATGGCAAGAAATTGGGACTTTAACAAATATAAACCCAAAAAAGTGTCTAAGAGATGTATACATTTCAGTAAATCAATTAATTGGGCATCTACTATGTGCCACGTGATGTTCACTGAAAGTATGGCAGTGAGCACATAAAATGATGTCCTTGTTCTCATGGAATAGACAGCACAAATACATACGTAATGTGTCAGATGGTAAAGGCTATAAGAAACATAGAGAGGGGCAGGGGCAATGCTATTTTAGATAGGGTGGTGAGTAAAGGTCTCTGGTGACATTTAAGCAGGGACCTGAGGATGTGAGGGAGTCTGCCCTGGAGCTAGCTGGGGGAGGAGAGGCAGGGGAGTGTCCCAAGGCAGGAAAAACAGCATTTGCAAAAGCCCTGCTAGGCATGTTTGGGCAATAGCTAGGAGGCCAGCGCAGCTGGAACAGCATGAGCTAGGACAGATGGGAGGAAGCCTCACATCACTCCTGCCTTTGAGGCCTTGGGGAGGACGGTTTAGATTTACTCTGAGTGGCGTGGGAAATCACTGAAGAATTTTGATCTAACTTGTGTTTTAGAAGGATCAATCTGACCTGTGTGTAGAAAATAGACTGTAAAGAGGCAAGGTTTGAAGCAAAGAAACCAGTTAGGAGGCATTTGTAACCATTCAGCCAGGAGGTGATTGTGGCTTAGACACTGTGTTAGTGGTGGTGGGAAATGGTCAGATTCTGAATGTATTTTGAAGGCTGAACTGACAGCATTTGCTGATGGGTTGTATGTGGGGTGTGAGGGGCCGAGAAACATTCAGGATTTGGAACCCCAACATTTGTTGAGATGGAGAAGCCTTGGAGGAATACGTTGGGAAGGAGGGTGAAATTCAGGAGTTCAGTTTTGGACAGGTTAAGTCTGAGGCGCCAACTGCACATTCAGGTAAGAGGGCAGGAAGGTGACCGGGTATGAGGCTGGAGTTCAGAGGAGAGGCAGGAGATATAAATTTAGGTGTCATAAGCATAGAGAAGGTGTTTAAGCCAGGTGCAGGATGAGGTCCCAAAAGGGAGTGAGTATAGTTAAGGGAAGAGAAACAAACCATGTATAAGCCTTAGGCACTTTTATATTTAGAGATTTGGAAGAAAAGTAGGAATCTAAGCAAAAGCCAATGTCTTAATCTCTTGCTGCCGTTAATTTTTTCACATCAAAGCAATCTATACACCTTCTTTTTCTTTTTTTCAAAGTAGTGGCGTTAAGTTGAAGAACATCATCCTTAGAAAAGAATGAAAAAGGCATCTGCCATAATATTTTAATCTCAATGTCTGGAAGGTTTCATGACTCAGGCTTGGGCTATGTTGAAGCACATTGAGCTACCTTAAATAATGTTTCTTCTTGGCAGTAAGTTTAGCTTTGCCTCATAGGTGGTAGTTACAAGCCTGTCATTGCTTCCAATTTATGATGGGCTTGCATGGTCATGGGCATCTTTTTTCTGGCATCTTTGTTCATTTCTGTTGTTGTTAGGATAATGGAAATCTGCCTTGGATGTCAATTCAAAGTTTGGACTCTTTGAACTTGGTTGGTAAGCTTAGGGGTCAGGAATTAGTACTTTTACAGGTCACGAGGAAAATCTTGATGGGTTGGGAAGATTTAACTGAGTACTCGATCTCATTTTGCTTCTGATGGTGCACCAGACCCCTGTACTGGGATGAGAGGAGTCTTTGCTGTGGGGGGAACATTTTTCGATTCCATTAGGAGATTTATTCCAGGACCCACTTACTCTAGATTAAGTTCTTCTATACATACACAAAATAAGGGTATTACTTGTCAAATTCTTATTTGAGGAAATGAGTAATTTCTAACTAAATTTGCCTTTCAGATTCTGCTGAGTGTAATTTGTTTTTAAACCTTTGTTTTAAGCAGCTGGCTAATCCCAGCACCCATCCTCCCAGAGGGGAAAGTGTGTTTTTTTTTTGGTATATTCATAATAAACAAAAACAAAGAATTTTAGAATTTCAAAGGGGGGATAAAGATGATCTGGCCCAACACCATCATTTAACCAAGGAAGACAGGCTTCGGTCCCTTTCCTCCAGACTCTAGGGTTAGTTATTAGCAGAACATGTACTAGAATGCAGGTGTTCTGAAGTCAAGGGACTTTTTTTTTAATGGCAAAACATTCCTTGATCATTTTTACTATGAAATATTTGATATATACAGAAGAATATATGTATATATGTGAGTCATGAAACCTCATAATAAACTCCCACGGGCCTACCACCCAACTTATGACCTAGACCATTACCAACACTGCTGCGGAACCTGTGTAGCCCACCCTGGTCCCATACTCCTGACTCCTCCACACGTGTAACCACCCTTCACAGATTACCCATATCGATGAATATGTCTATATTTATTCTTTTTTCATTGCCATATAGTATTCACTGTGTATATTTTATTGTGGAGCATACCATATCAGAGCCACATTTTTTATTATGAAGGTTTTCAAACATACAGAAAGTAGAAAGAATAGTTCAGTGAACACCCATGTACCATCCACTTAGATTCAATAATTGTTAATATTTTGCCACATTTGTGTGATCTTTTTTCTGAGCACTTGAATTTAAGTTGCAGGTATCATGACCCTTCATTCCTATTATTTCAGCCTGCATCTCTTTATAATGACATTCTCCTAAGTATCATTGTTACAGCTAAGAAAATTAATAAGATGTCCATGATAATATATATTCTATAGCCCGTAACCACATTTTCCCAACTGCCTCAGAAATGCCTTTTATAGATTTGTTTTTTTCTAATCAGAATTCAGTCAAGGTTCATATAAATGCATTTGGTTGTTCTGTCTCTTTAAGTCTCTTTTAAAAAAATCTCTAAATTGCTCCCATCTTTGTTTCCTGTGCCACTGTCTTTTTAAAGAATTTAGGGCACCAGCTGTCTTAGAGAAGGTGCTACTTTCTGGATTTGTCTGAGTGTTCCCTCATGATATCATTTAACTTGTTCTTTTATCACCTGAATTTTCTGTCTACTGAATTTTCTGCTGCAGACTAGGGGTTAGGTCTAGAGGTATGATTAGATTCAGGCTGAACAGTTTGGGCAAGGACAGTTCATATAGGTAGTGCCATCTATTTATGTTGCATCAAATCAGGTGGCATGAACCAGCTTACCTATTAATGATATCAATTTTGGTTGCTTGGTTAAAGTGATGCCTCCCACATCTTTCCGTTGTAAAGGTACATTTTCCCCTTTGAGATTCACAGCCCACTCTCTTTTGAATAACCTCAAAGTTGGCACATTCATATTTAATCTTTCAAGTATCCAGTTGGTTTCTATAGATGGCCAACATTCATATACAGCCATGTCTGGGGAATAAGACTTATGATCTGGCTGGAAATGCTGTTTTTGGTTTAAGAACAAGTGAACAAGATAAGACCGATTTTTGTGTGACTCAAAGGGTATTTCTAAAATAATAATTACACAAATATTTTTTAGTAAACAAAACAATGGCCATTGTTATTACTTCAGCAATATTCATTTGTGTGTATAAATTTATTATGTTTATTAAAAATATAAGCTCATACTTTATATGAGCTGTTTATTAAGTATGCCTATAAAGTTGTACTTTTTTATCTATATTGGCAAAAGCTCATTACTTAAGTGCATGGGAAAATGAGAGTACCTTTAGAAACTGAAATAACACTGCCTGAAGATAGTTTCCTCCTCTCCTGATGGCCTCATGAATAATGTATCTTGTTGGAACAAAACTTAGGAAAAATGAATCATACTCTGTATGTGAGTTTTCAAATTCCAAAGTCCACCCAACATTCATAACTGTCTGTCTGAGTTACCCAGCAGCACTCACTTACTCAGAACAGCAGTCTTTCAAATGCATCAGTTTATGTGTTCAGTGTTTTAACAAATTCCCCTTTACCCAAAATTACCTTCCTTCTATAAGTGTTATGTGACTAAACCACATGCTTCAATAAAAGTGAAATTTTTAGTATCAGAAGAATAAATCCCTTCAGAACTCAAACTACAGAAGGAAAAACCTAATGAAAAGAGTACTTTGGTGAACATCAATCCAGAATCTCAGAACCACTTCTTCATGAGTCATACATTCTGTTTATGAAAAATTAAGCCCATTCATTTGTGAAGGAGTCACACTTTGAGGTCCTCCTTGACTTGTTAGCCTAATAACATAATGTATTACAGAACTGCCCTTATTTAGTTAGGGCACAAGATCCATGTGTAGTGTGCTTGTGATAGCTTTGAGATCCAAAAAATATGTAATGTGTCCTTAACTGTCGTGCTTTAAACATAGGAAGCTTAAAGTACCCCATTCTTACCCTCTGTTTTCTTGTGGTTTAGGGGGCATTACAGTGGTATTTAAAAGATAAGCCTCTTTTTTTCCCCTTAAGTTAATTCATTTTGAAGTGTAACATTTGTGCACAACAAATCCTAAGTGTATAAGCTGAGTGAATTTTCACAAAGTGAACAAATAAGTATAACCATCACCGAGATCAAGAAATAAACCATTCTCAGCATCACAGAAGCCGCCCTCATTCATACTGCCTCCTAGCCATCCTCTCCTCCCTCTTCTCCCAGTAACTACTATCCTGAGTTCTAACACTGCAGATTAGTTTTGATCCTCCACCCATATACCACACCTGCCTCCCAGCATTCTTTTATGTGTGTGTTGTAAATCCCCATATAATCAGTGAGTCTAAAGAAGTTACTGATTTATCCAGGGAAATCTTTAACAAAAACCATCACCAAAAATGTGACTTGGGCCAAAATTGAGAACGAGAGAAAAACAAAGAGGGGAGCATCATACCCATTTTGTTGGTAAAAGATTTCATTTACAGACATCCTCTTGGCACAGTACTCTGGGAACGTAGCGTGGTGGAGTGCCACAGCCAGGACATTTTAGCGAGACTAACAAAGAGTTGGAGAGTGTAAGTGATCGCCAAGAATTCTGTTTAGGAAGGGGGTACGTTAACATTTCTCTTATGTAAAAGGCACTTCTCCAACATCCTCACCTTCCTAAAACCCTTCCAGGAACCAAGAAGACTTTGCAGTCTTTAGAGACAGTTCTAACAGGCATAGTTTCCTGGTTTCCTGGTTTTTAGCCCCTTAGAGGAGGGTGGGGCTGCTGGTTCTCTGACCAAAGCAGAAGTGACAGCTGACAAGCCTGATAGAAGGGTGTGGTGTTGAAAAGCTGTAAAAATCAGAACCAAGAACTCAGAAAGCTTTGTGGCCTGGGAATAAGCAGTCCTACAGACCTTCAAAGCCCCTGAGGACACCAGTGTGCATTAAGTAATGCTCCCAGTGATGGTCCTGAGTAATTATGTTCAGTGCACTCCCTATGATGGGGAAAACTGCCATCAAAAAGCGATTAAGAGCCTGGTCCTGGAGTCTGCTTGGATCAGCCTTGCCTTTGGCCTTGGGCAATTTACTTAACCTTGTCTGTAAAATGGGGACAATAGTATTCCTTCCTCATAGCATTGTTGTGAGGATTAGATGAAATTCTGGGTGGCATTCCTTATAAGCTCTAGGGAGATGTTAGCTGTTAATAATTTTTGACACTATGACAGATGATTAGGTGGAGCATAGAAGCAATTAATCATATGAATTAAGTGGGCAAAGCCAGCCAAGGAGAAAAGTGAAAGACCAAGAAGAGGAGCATGTAATGGTTTACTCTGTCTTGAGTCTAACATGGGTCTAACACTTAAGTGGAACCACACATCATGTGGGTCCATATCCTCTCCTGTTCCGTTCCTCTCAGCAGGGTCCTGTGTACTACACGGGAGGAAAAACTGAAATAAATGATGAGTTGTTTCCATTTCTCCCCTTCCTTGGTGGTTATTTAGATGGTTGATTTATGAAGAACCTGGATTTCAGGGTATCCCTTTCATCCTGGAGCCTGGTGAATACCCTGACTTATCCTTCTGGGATACAGAAGCAGCGTACATCGGATCCATGCGGCCTCTGAAAATGGTAAAAATGAAATCAAACAAAGTGATTCTTTGTCAGCTTGACATTGACAATCCACAGGGTTTGACTTTGAAGCAATAAACCTGACTTTTTAAAAACAAATATGTAGTAAATGGGACCAATTGCTTGACAGAAATAATAGAAACAATAATGTGCTAGATGGTACAGATAAAAAAAAAAGTAGATAAGACTATGTTCTTTGCCTTCAAGGCATTCTCAGCCTTGCACAGCTGCAGATGTGTGCACAAAGCTTCAGCCCCATGTAGATTTAGTAAGTGAAGACAGTGAAGAATTAACATTGATGGCAAAGCAGGAGGAAGGATAAATAAAATTCCAACTTGTGGGTAATGTCACAGAGAAGGGGGACAATTAGGAGAGCTTCGTGATAAATCAAGTTGGGTTTTAAAAAAATGAGCAGGGTTATTTTAGATGGAGCTGTCAGAGAATGCACTGCGTGAGTCAGGGTGCAGAGCTGGGAAAGGGCAGGGCATGATGAGGACCAGCTCGGTTGCAAGGACAGGAGGCTGGGCTGGGTGGCAGCATGGGAGGTGTTGGGGCTGGATGTCCAAGTAAGTGTTGTCCTCCCAAGTATTTGCCTTAGAAGGAGCCTGGTGCTTCCTCTACCTTGTCCCTGTATTTTGCTTTGTTGTTGATCTCTTCTGCTAGGCTGTAAGCTTTGGGAGGAACGAGACTACACCTGTCTTGTCCCCCAGGCTTGAGCATGGTGTGTGCCACATCCTAGTAGCTGCTCACTAAATACCTGTGGCCAGAGTGAGGCTCCTGTTACAAACATGTTCTTGGAATGCCACTTTGCAGTTGTCTCCAGAGCCAGTTTGAAACAAATTAGAAAGTTGGGAAGACAATTTTTTACCTTAATTTTACCACTCCTGCCAAAGCATTTGGTTTAATTATCTGCATGTTTGCTGGCCTTAATGCAAATGATTTGGGCTTTTTTTCCTAAAATAAAATCCACTTTCAAAGAACAATGTTTCATTAATTTTGTGAATGTATGAAAGAATTGCCCCAGGTTTTAAAAGTAGTTTGTAATGATGATTAAAAGACTCTGAAGTTGATAGTGTTTGAAGAGGATTACTTTTGAAAAGGGCATGTACTTGGTTATATAAGCTCTGGTTTGCTGATAAAATCAGCCACATTCCTTTATGATTACAGTTCATTTGGTGCATTTGAGCATCTTTGGTTGCACTTTTTTTTAAGCTGTTAAAGATATATTGGTAAAAAATATCTTTCTGACTTTCCCATTGCTGATATTAACTTTTGACCTGTTTAATATTTTTATGTAATAACTTTTGTCTGGTTTATTTTTAGTGAGTTTTTAGGGATTTTTAAAAAGTTTTTTTTTAAGAAAAGTATAACAACTCCCCTCTCCCCCCACATTCATCCTTTGGGATGTTTTAAATAGTTTAATTATTCCATGAGTCCTCCAGGTCATACTATGTGAACTTCAACAGTTTTGTAGACCGTGGGTTGCAAAATCAAATGCTTCCAGGGGCCAGGTAGCAAATACAGATGGCTGAGAGTTGAACCCAAAAGAGTGGTGGAGATGGGCAAACCAGAGCCTATGCCCCGGCTGAAGGATGTGCCCAGCGTAGGATTATTAAGTGCAGAAGGTGAAGGTTGCTACCTATAAGAATCTGGGTCCCGAGATGTCAGATCTTAGGATTGTATTTCAAGAGAAGTGAGAAATATGGATTTTTATGAGAAATTTTCCAAGTTAAAAAAAACCTTACTAGGTCAAAAAACACACCTACCATGCAGATTCAGCTTATAGACCATGTGTATGAGGCTCTGCTCTAGTCTGTCTTCTTCATGTCTTCATCTGCATTGTTGGTAATTTTGTAACTGTCTCATGTAAATTAAAACAAACTGGAATGTAATCACACTGCGAGGTTCAGTGGCTTACCATAAACTGCTACGGCTAACATAAAATGGTAATGTATCAATGGAAAACTATTTTTCTTACTATGTCATTGTTCTTTTCAGGGTGGCCGTAAAGTTGAATTCCCTACAGATCCAAAGGTAAAAATATATATTGAATATATAAACACACACACATATATTTATTTAAAAAGTTATTCCCACTCTATCTCTATAAAGATAATGCTTGTGTGACTTTACATGTAAACCTCTATCAAACATAAATGCAGTCAAAGGAAGTTGCCCCAACTTACATGTGCCATCCTTTAGGCTGGAAGATGAAACTAGTGGCACTAGTTAGCACTAACAGTGTGTTTAGCCATGCCTCAAAAGGTTCATTGTTGTATTAAGTTTATAATTTGTGGTTGTGTCTACTGATTGCAGGGCCTGTTGCTACTTGCCAGTTAGCCAGGAAAAAACTTTTTCAAGACAAGCTGTCCCTACTCCAAAATATTCTTTCTGCCGTTCCTGTTTCCCACATATGCCACATACTTGGATGCTATAGTTTTTTTTTTTTCATTTTTACAGCAACTTTAGAATCCTCTGGTTCCTTAGTCTGGCCAAAGCAAAATTCTAAATATTGGTTCTAAACATTGAATAAAAGCCAATTATTTAAGAAGTGTGTTTTGAACCTTGGCTTTGGGCTATTCCACATCAGGAAAAAAGCCTGATTTTTTTTTTAAAACTATATTATCAGATGCTGTTATTTAGTTAATTTTTAAAAATATGATTAGAAAATTTTAATTTGTGTTCCAGGACTTAGTGATATGAAATGACTGATTTAATGTTTAGCTGTTGAGAATATTTAACTTCTTACAAATTACTCATTTCTATTATAGGTAGTTATTTATGAAAAGCCTTTCTTTGAAGGAGAATGTATGGAACTAGAAACAGATATGTGCAGTTTTATCACAGAAGGAGGTGAATCAGAAGAAACAACTGGGGACGATCGGTTGCCATTTACGTCAGTGGGGTCTATGAAAGTTCTAAGGGGCATGTAAGTAGATGGGTTACCTGTATGGATTTTTTCTTTTTTCTTTAATAAAGTAATAAATGTGCCCTTTCCCCCGCTAAGACAATATTCCTGATTCTGTGACATGGTGAATTTCAACAGCTATATCCATGTTCTCCTGACTAGATTTGAGAAAACAGTTTGAGGGACAGGTGTGGGGTCAGTCCACCAACAAGGCTGATAAATTGGCCCATCCAGATTGATCAAATCTACAATCTTGTTTATTAGAATTATGCTCCAAACTATTGAACTGTTAGTTTGCTTTCTAATTTTTATGATACTTTTGCATTTTATAGATCTTATGCATTTCCTGTAGAAGTATACACTGAAATTACTCTTGTAAATGGCCAAATATTCATAATATTTTAATTACAATTTGAAAAACATTTATCCAGTTTTACTTGCTGAGGTTCTTTTCAGTCAGTTCGTATTAAACACACACACACACACACACACACACACACACACGCTCACTCGCGCGCGCGCGCGCCTCTCTCTCTCTCTCTCTCTCCTCGTACTTTCCTTTACAGAACTCTGTACATTTCTCAGGTTGTTTTCTTGGGGCCATTCTGTTACTCTCCTAAATTTTAGAGAATTCCAGTGATAACAAAGCAGAAGTTCATATCTAGCTTTATAATTATTTGTATTTGTCAATGAAATTGATTTGTACATTGGAAAGATTTTAACATGTCTGAAAATTTACTACTATCATGTTCTTTCTGTTGTAGCTGGGTTGCGTATGAGAAACCTGGTTTTACTGGTCATCAGTATTTGCTAGAAGAAGGAGAATACAGGGACTGGAAAGACTGGGGAGGTTACAACAGAGAACTTCAGTCTTTACGACCTATATTAGGTGTAAGTTAAAGAAAAGCTAATGGCTAATACTTGGCCTTTTTGGATAATAAATGGCTAGCCTTTGAATTTTGAATTTTTTTTTCTCAATAGGATTTTTCAAATGCTCACATGATAATGTACAGTGAAAAAAACTTTGGATCCAAAGGTTCCAGTATTGATGTATTGGGGATTGTGGCCAATTTAAAGGAGACTGGATATGGAGTGAAGACACAGTCTATTAATGTCCTGAGTGGAGTGTAAGTGAAATAATCCGATTGGGATTTTAAACGCGGGTTTTACCTTGGTTTGTGTTAAGCTGATAGTCTGTGACACAGACTATTTATTTATTGAATAAATAAATATCTCAACAGCTAAACATTAAATCAGTCATTTAATAGTTATTGCTGTGATATTTTCATAACTGCTTTGAAAAATCTTTCTCATACAATTTTTTTTTTTTTTTTACATGTAATACAATGTTGGAGTGGGTTATTTGGTATCATGATAAAAGTCTACAGATCTGCTTCCCTTGTCATTCTGCATGGAAAAATCATGAACTTCTTATGATGGGAGTCAAATAATAATAGTTATCTAGTATTAGAAACCTGAGGTTGGGACAAAGTTCCATTTGATTTTCCTATGGTCATAAACCTGCTCCCATATATTTTTTTCCACTATTATTTTGATATAAGTATAATTGTTTCAATGTACCTGGAGTTAGCAATTGAATGTTTTATTAATGGTGAATCAAGTTTTTATTGAAAGAGGTTTAGCCAAGATTCTTTGGGGATGCAAGTGACTGCAAGCCAACCTAAATTGGCTCACGTGATACAAATGGAACTTATTGGCTTAAGTAACTGAAAAGTCCTGGAGAAGATTTTGCTTCAGGTATGGCTGGATGCAGGGGATCAAACACTGTCATAGGAACTTGGTCTTTATCTCTTGGCTGGGCTTTTCTCTATGTTGGCTCTACTTTAGGTAGGCCCTTTGTATCTGGTGGCCTGTGGCCACATCTGGCTTTCATTCTCCCAACTCATTGCTTGCAGCAGAAAGAACTTCTCTTTTCCTCACAAGTTTCAGGTTTGACTTTGATTCCCTAAGCTTGGCTCATGTGCACATGCCTGAACCAATCACTGTAGCCAGGGAGATGGCCGTGTCTGGGTTATATGCCCATCCCTAGAGCTGAGATGTAGGGGCCATCCCATAGGAACCACTTAGATATGATTGGGTTTGGTGGTTCCCCAGGAACATCAGAAAGAGTTAGATCTTTCTGGGGATAGGTACCAGATGGGCAAGTACAGTAGGTGGCTATTATAGGGAGTTACATAATCTTTCTTATAATCCAGGCCAATGTCTATTCTAATTTGTTATAAGTGAGAATATTCTTAAATAGTTACATGAAATAATTTGACACTGGTTCTGTTTGATGTTAGGGTTTTTTTCAATGTTATAGTGATACAGGCTATTTGAATCATTCTAGTCTCAACCCTATTGTATCTCATGGGGCCTTCCACAGTAGCCCTAGATATTTGAAATGTGTCTACAATGTAATATATTTTTACTGTTAGTAATGTTCACATTCTTGTGTAGGCTGATGCAGGTGGTGCCATCTTGGCAGAATGACACCAGTGATTTTTGGGTCTTCCATTCTTAGCAGGAAGTGCCTTCTATTGGGTCCTATTCTGGGGCCCTAACATTTTAGAATCATAGTTGGCTATCTACAAAAGCCAGAAGTCATCTGAAATATTGCTGTGGCTCTGCAGTATTTTAGATTGCCTTTAAAGCTAATTATTTAGAAGGAAAATATAGTGACCAACTCAATTTGATGAAATAGTTGTGCATTTTGATACTCACCAGGTGTGTTGGTTCTGTTAGAGCCCAGTCATCCACCCTAGCAAAGGAAACAAAAGGATGCTGGGTAGAATTCCCATAGAGCATTAGGTAGAATTACTGTGCCCTGAGCCGATCTCCTTTCCTTCTTACACAGCCCTGGCTTACTTGAAATCAGTTTCCTTTATAAAATGTTGCCTTTATATGTTTCTATTTTTAGTCATTTCTAGTTGTATTTCCTGGCTTAGGCTTTTTCTGGTTGTAGCAGTTGAGTTTTGGTATAAGGAGGAAATTGAAGGGAGGTACATACACACACACACCACTTCCTTTTAAGTTCGTTGGAGGTAGAAGGGCCTCTGTATTTACCAGGGCCAGCTGCTTCCTCATATTTCATTCAGTTTGTCATTTGACAAGTATTTATTGAGTTCTATTATGTACAAAGCATTATATTATGTCCTCAAAGAAGTTAAAGTATTTATATAAAACATAATTATTGCCAAAAGAGGTAGAGATTAAATGCTTTGGGAATCCACAGTATTAATTAATTTCTAGTATGGACACAGGGAAGACTGTGAGGGGAGCTAGCGTTGGAGGTAGGCCTGTGGGATGGGCAGGCCGAGATGTGCCAAGATGAGGGAGGAAGACTAGCTATTCATTTTTAATAGTTTGAAAGAAAAATTATTGTATTATAATGACTTTATTTTTATTGCTAAATAAACATTTTAGTTTGGTTCTTTATTTCTTAGTATGGAACTCAATGTCAGAAAAAACTTCTGTGAAATTATTGTTCTGTGAAAGTATCTCTCAGGAGGCTCACTGTCATATGGGTAATAAATTTTAAATACTACATGGGTAGTAAAGTAATTATTAGCTCTGAAACAGAGAAAAGGCTTCGGGAAGGATGCTCATGAATCCAGCAATTGAGGTTTTTAGGAACGGCATTCCATTTCTTACTGGAATGTCAAAAGAAATTCCCCAAACAGTCCTGCTTATCAATTTCTAGTTCTATGCTATACTCTTGGTCAAATAGTGGCAACTGGGCTACTTTTTTAAAACTAAGGGCAAAACGAAATATTTTTAAAGTGCAGATAAAAAATAAGAGTGCTGTTGTTTTAAATTCTTTTTCCTTTGGCCTTACACAGAAGGGCAGGTTTGCCCCCTGCTGCCCTTAAATTTTGAGCAATTATTCCACCAGGCTGGGACCTGCTGGTACTTGTATTTGCCACTCTCCCTCTTCCCCCTCCAGCCTTTAAACAGAGAAGTGTTCATTCGTGTGTATAGAATCCATCTGAACAAGGACATTGAGGGATTTTCCTAAGTGTCCCAAGTGTAAGTTTTAAGTAGACTCTAGGATCTTAGATACAGCAGAAAATCTCAGATCTGGGTTTTGAGGTTTCTCTCCTACTCCCCAATATTCATGAGTGATTCATCTGGGGCTGCATCTTGGAAGGGAAAACAACACTACTGTCAATTCAAATAACATCTTAATAAATTATTCCCCTTCTTCAGCTTCAGTGAATTAGATAGGCTTACGTTGGTGTTGGATGTTTACCTACAAGTAGTTTATTTTGGTTTTATAGGGAAATGTAGTACTTATACTTGTTAGTTAAAAAAAGAAGAAAAAAGAAAACTGGATAACACTTCTTCCAGGGCTTACTCAGTTGCTGCCTTCTCTCCTTTGTATTTAGTCTCTCCTCACTGCCTTTTTTCCCTCCAAACCTTGATGTCAAACGGAAAGGACTTTAACCCTCTGTTCTCTTGTTTTTGTGATATGGGTTATCCTCTCTAATTGTTGCTTTTTTTTAAGTTCTGGTTTTTGTAAAGTATATTTTCTTGCTATGCAGACATTCCTCCCACACAGCAGCGCTCCCTGCTCCTGCTGTGCCATTGCTCCCCTTCATACTGGGACAAGCAAAGGCTGTGTGAGCAAAGGCAGCACACGCAGGTCCCCATATGCCATACAGCCTCGCCAGGTGGGCACTTGGGACCTTGTCCAACTCCCTCACTTACAAATGAAAATGCAAACTTTCACAAAGTTTCAGTGACCTCTTAAAAGTTATCTGAGCGTTAATGTCATAACCACAGCTGGAACCAGATCTCCTAACTGCTCACTTTACAGTGATAAGGATAGATTCTTAAAATTGCTAATGAGGTTCTGAACCGGGGTTGGGGGTGGGTGGCATTATTTCCTGAAAGAGACAGTGACTGGTGCTTATAGCAGTTTCTCCATTCAGATGGCCAGGAGCGAGTACACAGATGTTAGCTGTCATAGCTACTTGTCACTGGAGACTTTTACAGCGTTCTTTTTCTCCTTGGTAGCTGTTCATTTCCTAATAATGACTGTACTTAAGTTTTCATTTAAATCAGCTCTTTAGATAGTAAAATCGTAATCTGTTCTACTTAGGTTGTGTGTGGACTGTTTTAGGTAGAGTTTACTAATTGAACAGTAAATGAAATGAAATGAAACTTGATAGGGCACATGGCAATTCAGGTCCCAAAGTGAGGAGAGCCTGGGGAGCCTCAGGAAATGTAGATCCAATCATGTTCTGGCCACTAATTGATTGTGTCACCTTGAACAAGTCAGTTCCTATTCAGAATAAACACCAACAAATAATTCCATGTGATGCTTCTTACCTGTCTATGAACTTTTCAGGGCAGGGATTTTCTCTTTCTCATCTTTGTATTTCTAGTGCGGGTCTAGTTCCTGGCTCATGGCAAATGGTCAATCAATGTTTATTGAATAAATAAATGAATTAGTTTTCCTGTGTCTTTAGGTTTTCCCGTCTGTAAAATGGGAACATCAGTACCTCCCTAGGAGATTAAATGTGATAACAGATGTGAAAGCATTTGAGAAAGTTCTGCTTATACATAATAGATATTACTCCTTTGAACTATGAGAGGATCATTAGAGCAATGACTTAACTGAGTAGACACTGAGTATCTCTTGAATATAACAGAATTGAAAACTTTTTTCCCTTCAAAGACTTTATCTTTGGATAGGAAATAAAATCCTTACGTTAGTTTTGCCGGGTGTAGTGGCTCAAATCTGTAATCCTAGCCCAGTGACTTGGGAGGCTGAGGTGGGAGGATAGCTTGAGGCCAGGAGTTCGAGACCAGCCTGAGCAACATAGCAAAAGCCCGTCTCTAAAAAAATTTTTTTAAAAATTAGCCAGGCACGGTGGCATGTGCCTGTAGTCCCAGCTACTCAGGAGGCTGAGGTGAGAGGATCGCTTGAGCCCAGGAGTTTGAGGCTGTAGTGAGCTATGATTGCCCCACTGCACTCCAGCCTGGGCAACTGAGCGAGACCCTGTCTCTTTAAAAAAAGAAAAAGTTTTGTTGCTTTTTCCTGAGTAAAGATCTCTTAAAAGATAGTAAGTGAAAACATTCCAAAAGAGATTTGTTTTTAGTATTTCTGAGAGTTTGTTCAATTTTGTTTAGATAGTTGTATCATGTTGGAAATACTGTTTGAAACAAAATTTTAGTTCCTTTAGTTACTTACTGCATTTATTTATTTTAGCATTTCTTCTGTTAACTTTTGTCAGTGTGGTTTGTCATATAATAGTGACATAGCTTTCTGTTAAGAACTTTCTGCTAAAATATTTTAATCTTGATTAAAAAAAAGAATTCTTGCCTGCTTGTTAAAAGAACTAGGTTCTTCTTGAAAGTCTAATTTGTTTCCTTAGAATAGAATTAGAAAAAAAACACAAGGAAGTATCATCATTGGAGATTTCTCAAAGAATAGGATTTGATAAGCGAGAATACCAAAAAGTTCATGTAATAATACTCTTTTGCTTACCATTTTGATTTGTCATATAGATAAATCCATCTGCTCCTAAAGATTAATGGAGAATCAGAAAAATTAAGATTACTGATTAATAAAACCAATGAAAGTTTCTGTGTGATACATATTTACCCTAATGTGTGTGATAGTTTTATTATGTCAAATATGAACTGTAACAAGTCAGTGTTTTTGTTTCTCTAGATGGGTAGCCTATGAAAACCCTGACTTCACAGGAGAACAGTATCTGCTGGATAAAGGCTTTTAT
Source organism: Daubentonia madagascariensis (assembly GCA_023783475.1). NCBI lineage: Eukaryota > Metazoa > Chordata > Mammalia > Primates > Daubentoniidae > Daubentonia > Daubentonia madagascariensis. The sequence goes on along the minus strand of JAKFHU010001815.1, from coordinate 55,197,583 downwards.
ACGACTTTCGAGGACTGGGGAGGCAAAAATTGCAAGATCTCTTCTGTTCAACCCATATGTTTGGTAAGGAGCATATTTTTACATGAGAGTATTTAACTGAATTCTGGATTCCCCCAGTGTGTGTCTCTGGTTCATGTAGTATTTATTGCTACAGAAGATATTCTGAGGTCACTTTTAGCAGCAATTGCTAACAATCTGGAAGAAAAAACTTTTTCAACATTTCTGCTTTATTCATTTCCTTTTCTTTTCCCTTTAAAAATTTTTAGGATTCTTTCACTGGCCCAAGAAGACGAAATCAGGTAACTTTAAAAATAGTCTATTTTTGATAATTAGGGGCCTTCCTTTGGAAAGCTGAACTTAACGTATAAAATGTCAGACGTTTGGGACACTTTATTAGTTTTACCCCTTTTTATGCCTGAAAGCATAATTGTATTTTTAAAGTAAGATTAAGTTTAATGCTTAATTGATAACCCTGACCCATGTCTCAGTATTTCTTATAAAATAATCTTATTGTATAAAGCTGAGTTTTATATCATTACATTGAATCAGTTTACATTAATATACTAAGATTAATATTCAAACAATAGCATGTAGTTATGATAAATAGTAAAATGAATTCTCATATTTGCTGTGTCTGCATTAGACAAACATTTTATTTGGTCGCAAGCCTTTTGAATGCGGGCTCTTAACATCAGCTGAAGTGTTACATTTGTTATTTAGGCTTTTTAATGGAAGTGTTCACACAGCCAATAATTATAGAGGCACAGATACCACTGTGGCCTCTTTTATTAGCATGTATGAGATGCTTCCATTGAGAGGGAGGAAAACTATACTACATATTTCCAAAATATAGTTTATTGTTAATGTTAGAACTGATTAACAATTTTTGGCCACAATAAAACTTTTAAATGCCTCACAGCTTATTAACAGGGTATTCTATAGGAAATTACCTCTGTTGTTAATTTTCCTTTGATATCTCTGAATTTAATTAAATAGTCATGAATGGGGCAGCCAACATGTTTCTAATATGTAGAAATAGAAAATTAAAGAATTTATAAAATTCATACCAGTTTACTGTAACAATAGTTAACAGGTCATGTTTGAGTTTTAAAACATGTTTGAGGACATGTTTTATCATGTCAAAGGCTGAATGAGTTAAGGAAAATAATTTTATGTTTTTCTGTTTACTTTTTCAAAGATTCACTTGTTTTCAGAACCACAGTTTCAAGGTCTGAGTCAGTGTTTTGAAGAAACAACAAGTCAAATTGATGATTCATTTTCTACCAAGTCTTGCAGAGTTTCCGGAGGCAGGTGAGTAAAACAATGGCTTGGCAGAGCTGAGTCACTGGGGTAAAATAGAATTCACACATCAGCAAGTATTTAGTGACACCTGTTAGGTGCTTGGCATTATATGAAACCACCATCTTAGTCCGAAAGTATGCTTTGTAACATCTGAGTGCTGGATGCTAGAGGACATGGACATCAGGGTAGGCTGAAGGTGAAGACCACCTCATTGTGTAATAGAATTCACACCAGGTGCTGTGTTCTCTATGCCTGCTCCTTCATCTGTAAAGGGAGAGTTGGACTCTAGATAATCTTTAAGGTAGATTATTTTTACAGGTAGATAGGAGTAGGATAGGCACTTTGCATGATAGGGAGGTGAAGAAAAGTGCATGGCTGGAGTGGAGTTGGTGTGTGTGCTGATCAGGGAGCACACTCCCCTCCCTAGCTGGGAGGGCTTTGTACTGGGGAGGAGGAAAGGAAGCCAGCTTGGATTGGGAGGGTGGGATCAAGCTGTGAAGACTCCCTGAGCATGTGCGTTTAGATGGATGCCATAGGAAACACAAGACAAGGGTAAAGGCAATGGGCTCAGAATGCCATGCTGAAAACAGTAGTTTTACAAAAGCTTGCTTCACTAGAGAGGGGAGAGCCCAAGGTCAGGGAAACTTAGGAAACCCTTGGGGCAATCTGTGCAAGAGGTGATGAGAAGTTAAGTCTAATAATGATAATAATAGTAATAGTGCCTTTAATCATGTAGTTCTTTATGGTTGAAATAACACTATTCAGTGCTAATCATTTAGCATTGCACGGTGGAAGAACACTGGCTTTGCATTCAAATACAAAGATTGACGGTAAAGCTTCAGTTTCTTAGCACATACCTCCACCCCGTCTCAGTTCCTCTTTATCCCCTACCCTGCTTCATTTATTACTGCCAAACATATACTTTTCTTTATTGCTCATTTATTGTCTGTCTCAGCTCACTAGAGTCTAAACTTCAAGACACCAGAGACTTTGTTTTGTTCTCTACTGTATCCAGCAGTGGAAAAGTACCTGACACACAATTGTTGGGTTAAAAAATCCAACAAAACACAAACCTTCTAGGGAATCTTGGTGAATCACCATTTTATCAAAAATGCTGAGGCCCAGAGAGGCTAAGTGACTTGTGCAAGTCACTACAGTATTTTGACTTCTGGCCCAGTGCAGAGGTATGGGAATGAGGGTGAAGAGGAGCGAGAGATTTGGGGAGGAAGTCAGTGGACTTCGGTGGCTAGCTAGGCATGAAGGTCGCAGAAGGCTTATTCAAAGAGGACGCGAGAGCGGCTGGGAGAATGGTGGGGGCACCGCGAGAGGAGCAAGGAAGGCTGGTAAGTAGGGAAATAAAAACATGGGGATTTTCATGGAGAAAGTTTTATTTCCCAGACACAAAGTTGAATGACTTCTTATGAATATTAATTTGACACAAGATGAAATGCAGTGAATATATCTAAATATTTTTGAAGAAAAAACTCTGTTAGCCACAAGCATTGTTTTATATCAGGCTGCCTCTAAAAATCAGACTTCTTGAATATGAATACTGAAATTGCACTGTGTGTGTGGTTTTCCCTACTGTAGCTGGGTTGCATATGATGGAGAAAACTTCTCTGGGAATCAGTATATATTGGAGGAAGGCCACTACCCTTGTCTCTCTGCAATGGGCTGCCTGCCTGGAGCAACTTTCAAGTCTCTTCGTTTTATAGATGTTGTAAGTATGTCAGTGTGAATATAGTGTTACAGAGATGTATGCTTCACATAGCTGACGGTCAGGGCAAGGTAACCAACAGGCAGAGCTTCCCCAGGGCTTAACGGTGGGGTTTTAAGTCCATATGGCTGTATGTACGTCTAGTTTATTGATTCTAACTGGTGTAAGTATTCCACTACCCTGTTTTACTTATTTAATCCTCATGTGTATCCCTACAGACCTGTGTGGGAGTCTTTTGGGGCTGTATATTAGGGAGTGGAATTGCTGGATTTCACGTGTATGAACAGGCAATTTCACTCAGTGCTGCCAAATCCCACCACTTTAGACTCCTACTGGCAGTGCATGCGGGTTCCCACTTCCCACATTGTTGCCATTATTGAGTATTCTAATTTTTGTCAATTTGATGGGATGCGCAGAAAGTACTATGTCATTGTTGGGATAATTTGTATTTCACTATTAGTGAGGTTGGTATCTCTTATGCTTATTTGGGTTTTTTGTTCAGTGAATTGCCTATTCATACCCTTTGCCCAACTTGTTATTCAGTTTTCTGTATCTTTTGTTGTTATTGATTTACAGAAATTCCTGATAGTTTTTTTAGCATATTATTCTGTTATTTTAGAGATCTGCTATCAAATGACTTCTCCCAGTTTATGACCTATGTGCTAATCCAGATTATAGTGCCCCATTTTGGACAGAAATCTTTCAGATTGATGTAGTCAAAGCAATATTCAATAGAACAAAACTGCAAGATAATGTTCAGATATTAAAGTCTAGGAGTGTCTAGTTTTTGAAATTTTTATTAGTAGGTAGCTGATCTCTCATACAAAGCTTTGAACATATGCAGTTGGTGATTTTAGTTTTAAAGGAAGAATATATGTGAGTTGGCTTTACCTCATCCCTGCCTGCCCATTTAAATAACTAAAATGCTATTGAGACATGAAAATAGTAGCGGTGAAACATGGAATAATGTGGTGAGATACATTAGCTTATAAGTAATGAAATAAGACTTGTTGATAGTTAACATGCCTAGAATTCTAAAAACTACCTATAAGTATATCTTCGAAGTTTTCAAATGTCTTCCCTCAACCGGAACTTAGCATATATGCTCACATCACTCTGATGCTTATGGATAATGATATTAGGTTTTAATTATGAGGAAATGAACATTTTACCCACATTAAGACTATACATCTTTAACTGTGACTTAATACCTCAAAATTATTTTATTGATTTTTAATACTAAACTTGAGTGTTAGGACATTTTTGGCATGCCATCTCAGAGAAAGTGCAAAGTAGTAATACTACAATTTTTGTCATTTCCTCCTTGTATGTTTTATATAACCTAATTCCTGTGTGTACATACCACCTGCACACACTAATCTGCTATGCTTATGGAGGGATAAATCTTTTCTACATGTCAGGGCACATCCGCATAAGTGAAGCAGGAAGGTGCCACATCCTTGCCACAAAACTTTAAGCAGATGGGGAAAAATGTAATCCCCATGGGCTTTTATGCTGTATCATTTATGATCTTAATGAGTATTATCATTAGAGCTTAGTCTTGGGTGATAAGGGTCTGTAATTTGACAAAACAAGTGTAAGCTACCAACTTTTCATTTTTTTGAAAGTCAGTGGACTTTTGTGCTGTTGTGCTCTTTAAAACGATCGACAGTTTAAACATAAGGTTTCTGTTCTGTTTTGTTCTCTCCTCCTGACAGTGATTCCTACAGGAAAATTTGGGAGTGTGAGTACACAGGATCATCATCTTACTGACAATTACAACAGTAAAAAAAAAAGACATTTGAAAATACACATAGGAGGAAGGTTCCCTGCTTAGTCAATACCACTGTACCACTAGGCCACCAGACACCAACCAGACTGCCACAGCCCTCTGATGCTCGCCATTTACATCCATGGCTTTCCAGCCCCTTGCCTCGATGAAAATGGCTAAGTTGAAGATAAATTCCATTAGGAGTGTTGATATTCCAGGCATATATCCATTTCTCTCTGCCTAAGATATCCTTTTTTCCTGCTTTATAAACTGTTTACATTTACCTGCCTTCATATGCAATGGAAAAACTTGCTGCCCTTCCATGCTTTTTCTCTTTAGCTTTGGAGTACACAAACATCCAGATTTCCTGGGAAAGGGAGTTTATAAATAGGCCAAATCTGGCAGATTTTGTGCTTTGTCCTTGTAACGAGATGATTTTCACATAAATTCAAATTATTAATAAAGACAAATAACAGAACATTATTTTTGCTCCTAAATAGGAATTTTCCGAACCAACAATTATTCTTTTTGAAAGAGAAGACTTCAAAGGAAAAAAGGTTGAACTCAATGCAGAAACAGTTAATCTCCGATCCCTGGGATTCAACACACAAATACGCTCTATTCAGGTTATTGGTGGCATGTGAGTTACCTACTTGTTGATTTAATAAAATAGATCATTTTAAAAATCCAGTTTGATCAGATTTCTCTCTCTCTTACATTACCTTAAACTAATTGACACATAACCCCTTATTTTCTGTAAGGGTTAATAATTATGCACCTTCAAAATACACTTTTCCCATTGGGAAAAGCCAAATGTAAAGCATCTTTCATTTCCTTTTCCAGATTTTTTGTTTATTTGAAGTGGATTTGTCTTTAACACCTCTCAAAATCCTTGGGGGAATGCTTTGCACACCAGTGCTCAGCACATTTGAGTACTGTTTTTTAGCAAGTAAGAAAGAGCGAGCTGACTTTTCTTATCCCCTTGAAAAAGACCAAGTCCTTTGATTTTGGAGCTAAGAGTTGAGATTTTTCCTTTAGCTAGGAATGACTAGCAAATGCTATACAAATGATTAAAAGTCAACTTGGGAAGATTTTCCCCCCCAACTTTGAATAATTTTGAAATTGAATAAGATATAAAAATGAATAAGTACCATCAATAAAATAAATGTTTTTAAGAAAGTATTTTTTTTTTTTTTTTTACAGAAATAATAGGTGTGGTCTACCTGTGTGCATCAAATGTTGGGGGATGGGGACTATAGCTATTTAAAAAGCAATTATGGAATATTAGGGTGGTAGAATTATGTGTGATTTTTTTCCAATAGGTCTTAGTGAATATTTTGTTTTTATGATAAGATGGTTAAAATAACATCTTAGAGTCCCATGATTAAAAGTAGAGAACATTTTTCCTTGATGTAATATATCCACAAGAGAGGAGGGTTGTTGGGTTGCTCACATGCCAGTCTGTGTTTGCACCCAGACTTCCTCGGGTGTGCAGCACCAGCATCTCTGGGTGGAAGGGACCTGAGTATCTTAGCAGTTTTTTTGGATTTGAGGAAGATTACTCTTGTCTTAAACAAAAATTTATTATTATTATTTTTAAACTAACCCTTATTTAGCACTTACCAAGTACCACACAGTAAGAGCTTTGCAAATATTAACCATTTAAATAACTTGAAGACCCATTACTACAATGGAGGATGTTTTATGAATAACTCACAGGAAGGACTGGGGAGTCCCGCTAAAAGACCATTTCTATTTCATTGCTTTATTGGAGGAAAAATCTTACCTATTTCTCTTCAAGAATGGCTCTTGTTAGCATAAATACTCATGTACCAAAAATTTGCTATCTGTCAAGAAAAGACTGCTTTAAGTGTTCTATAAAATAAGGTAGTTTCATTTTTTCTCCCAATGTATATTTAAAGTATAAAGTTCAGTCTAGAAATTGAAAACATTCTAAAAATAAATGTAATTGGGGTCCATTGTGAAATGGAAATTGCCACTTACTGTGGTTATCTGTTTTTTTCCCCAGATGGGTTACTTATGAATATGGCAATTACAGAGGTCGACAGTTCCTACTGTCACCAGCAGAAGTACCTAATTGGTATGAATTCAGTGGCTGTCGCCAAATAGGTTCTCTACGACCTTTTGTTCAGGTATTTTTCTCTTCTCCATGCTGTGAGTAGACTCTTCTCTGAAATCTTTTTCTTTTTTTTTGGTAAATGCAATCCAACTTTTTAGTTTCAATTTAAAGTTTAAATGTGACCCCACCTCCAGGAATTTGGGCTCAGTTTCTGGTGCTAAGAGGTGTGGCTGCTTCAGAAACGCTATCAAACCCAACATCAAACATGGCATGTCCCAAGCCCTGGGTTGTCTGCAGACAGCCTTCCTGCCCCAGGCACTTTGAAATTTTGTTAAACTCTTCTCATTGAGAAATTCCTAAAACCTCTGAGACTCTTGAGTATAGTAATTATCCCTAATCCATACCTCACTTTGGATTCTTCCCAACATTAACACTTGTGCAGTGCTTCTAATAGTCCATCTTCTATATGACTATTGCTGGGGTTTTTGTCTTCTAGAAACGAATTTATTTCAGACTTCGAAACAAAGCAACAGGGTTATTCATGTCAACCAATGGAAACTTAGAGGATTTGAAGCTTCTTAGAATACAGGTCATGGACGACGTTGGTGCTGATGATCAGATTTGGATTTATCAAGAAGGATGCATCAAATGCAGGGTGAGCTTTTAAGATTAGACAGGGGTCTATAATACCTTTGCTAGAAGGCGACTCATCCTTTAACATGCTTTTGGTCTTTCTTTAAGTAGATGCTATTTCACAATTCCTGGAGCACTTTCAGAAACAAATTGGAAACTTTTTTCATGAAAATATTTTCTAGTTCTGATAGAACCAGTCTAGGAGCTTAAAATGGGAGGTGAATCTTGCACTGATCCAAGACAGAGTATTTATTTCTATACTTGATTTTTATATAGTAATAGAAAAGGGAAGTGTTTGTTATTCTTCCCCTTTTCCTGCTTGTTACAGAAATAACGATAAGCTCCAGCACTATCACTCTTGGTTTGTTTCTGTTTTGGAGAACTCCACAGAATAGGATGAAAGGTGAAGAGATACCTCTGTGTATCTAACACAATCCATTTCCTAATTGTCACGTATTGTAAAGTAGAAAATGGCCTATCCCTCCTGTAGCACTTCTGCTATAAGACATTTAAAAGCTGAATGCCGTAAGATTTTATGAGAGAAGCTCATGCTTCTAAGGTAGATAACTTTTTACTCCTTGATTTTATCTGGAGCTTGACTGTTTGCTCCAGATTAAAAACAAAACAAAACAAAACAAAACTTGGTGCCCCATGAGTCAGCAGAAGGCATTCAGCCTTGTGAAAAGGAACACAACTTGTTAACTCAGTCTGTTGTGCTTGAGGGAGAATGATCCTTTCAGTAAACAGAAGTACTGTTTAGACATGCATAGAAGAAACAGCACAAGAAACAGAAGTAGCTGTAATAAAGAAACATGAAAAGAAGCCAGCTTCTGCCTTTGAATTATCTTAATTCAAGAAAATGGTGCCTTTCAGCAATTATTTCTAACAAACATTTCAGTGATGTTGTTTAACAATTTTGAATTTGGTAGGTCAATGAGAAAAAGTAAAGTGTCCTAGATTATCACAATACTTTCATCTCAATATAGAATGGTACACTTTTAATATACATTTTTATAGCAATATGTGTTTATGGCATGTGAACATATGGCTGCCATACATTGTTTATATATTAAGGGTAGATTCACTTCAGGGAAGGTCTCATAAAATCTCTGCCTTAAAACACCCTCTACTGAGTTTGTATTTTTTCCTTTTTCTTTTTATAGTTGGAGAGCATGTTCATGTAGAAAATTTTAGACATTTCTCATGAAGGAAAGACAAGAGAAGCTAATAAATGCAATTTCAAGTTTTAAAATGACAAAATGCCCTTTAGCCACTGCAGAGCTATAGAAATTAGAGGTACAGTCATATACTGGAAGGTCAGGCTGAGCAGAGGTAGAATATATCAGGGGGAGATTTAGCTATAGACCCAGCTTCAGATCATGGTCACTTCTGACAGGGAAAAATATCACGGGCAGTTTTAATGTTCTGAGGCTTTCCTTACTAGTAAGACAGAGAGTCTTGCAAAGGGTAGAAGTCTCCTACGATGGACAAGAATTGACAACTTTCTATCACTCATGTCATCTGAAATAAAGGGGATATATATTTATTTGATTCTAGTTACTCTGGCTAAAGTTGGACTGCTTCACATGGGTTAAACGAAGCCAGGAACTAAGATAATTTTTAAAAATCAATTTAACCAGGGAAATAATTGCTAGGAGTCTTAAGTATGTATCCATCTCTAAGATATCTTGTCTTTTCCACTAAGCAGATAGCAGAAGACTGCTGCCTGACGATTGTGGGCAGCCTAGTAACATCCGGCTCTAAACTCGGCCTGGCCCTCGACCAGAATGCGGACAGTCAGTTCTGGAGCATTAGGTCGGATGGCAGGATCTACAGCAAATTGAAGCCAAATTTAGTTTTAGATGTCAAAGGTAAGGATAATTTCCTTTATTTGCTTTATTGTAATGCGTCTTTCTTTAGTTAAGGAAAAATCTATTCTTAACTTTTGAAAATGATGAGTATATTATTTTAATAATAGTAAGAGAGCCCCTATGTGTCCAGTACTATGGTAACTACTAAGTACGTTATCTCATGTGATCTTCATAGCAACCCGATGAGCTCTATGTTGTCCCTTTCTCCCTCTCCTCTTCCCCCTAATTTTATAGCCAAAAAAACTGAGGCTCAAAGAGGTTAATCAGTTTGGCCAAGATCTCACACTCATAAGTGCTGAACTGGAATCTGGACACAGGCTGCCTTCAAACTATTGTAATGGTGTTAGACTAAAAATCACAAGCTAAAAGGCTGTGATCTCCCTTAGTCAGTATAGTTGATGATTCTCATGTATATACATGTAACCTTTCATTGAAAAGGTCTAAGATCGAAAAGGAATTAAACAACACAGCCTACAGGATTTCAATGGAACATGTGTTTGTTCAGTGAACTTAATCCAGAGTGAACCGATGGTGCTGGGGAAGAGGTTTAGACTAGTGGTCCTCCAACTTTACTTGCATTAGAATCACCTGGAGGTCTTGTTAAAACACAGATTGCCAGGCCTCCTCAGAGTTTCTGATTCAGTAGGTCTGGGGTGGGGCCTGAGAATTTGCTTTTCTGTCAAGTTCCTAGATTATGCCAATGCTGCTGATCTGTCTGAGGACCATACCAGAACCATTGATGGTAATTTTTAAACAAAACAAAAATGACCTAACTCAGTGGTCCCCAACCTTTTTGGCACCAGGGACCTTTATCATGGAAGACAATTTTTCCACGGACTGGGGAGTGGAGGGATGGTTTTGGGATGATTCAAGCACATTACATTTATTGTGTACTTTATTTCTAATTATTACATTGTAATATATAATGAAATAATTATACAACTCACCATAGGTTGGGGACCCCTGACCTAGCTTATATACAGGAACTCAGTGAACTAGTGTTGTTGCTACTGACAAGCAAATAGATGGTGTGTTTTATTCATGTCATCTGGGGGTAATTTTGCTTTAAATTATTAATAGCAATCAGTAAAGTCAGCATGATTACATTTTGTAAGCTTGGTGACCTGGTGATAATGTAACCATACTACACTATATACTCCATTTTAAATCATTGCTAGAAGTTGGCTCAATTTTACTTTAATCAGGGCTTTAGGCCAATGCTATTATTAAAGGTAGGGATAAAGAAACAGCTGTAATCTGATTTTTAAAAAACTTTTCTGGAGATAATGGAGAATAAGCCCGAAAATTTTCATCAGGGGCTTTGGTAACTGAATGGGGAGCAAAAGTGGATGACTTCCAGGTGGGTAGTAGTCAACCTACTTAACAGTGGAATCTGAATCACAACCTAAGAAGTTGGAAAGGTGCTCAGAGGCAAACAAATTTTAAGGCAGAGCACTACACTTACAGAGCACAAATTAAGCAATATAACTACAGGCTGGATGGGAACCAAAATGATCATATAAAATGCAGGTAGTACCCTTGGATGTAAGAAAGTAAATGCAACATTCAGAAAATGAGTAATATATAGTATACCTCCTTCACATTACATTTGGTACAACAGATTTATCAATATGTAGACAGGTGAAATACCCATTGAATAGATGATCAATCTAAGGTTCAAACTGTTAAGAATCACTGACTCAGACCTTTCTTTATTCTTATTTTGATCTGCTTTATTGCACTGGAGCTCCTCAGTCTATATAAGATAGTTTCAAAACCTCCAGAGAAGCCAAAAGAAATGTGACTATATTGGAAAAATGGAATTTTTGAGGAAATGTTAGAAAAATTAGGCTATTTATTTCCCAAAGGAAGGCTGAGCAAACCTCGATGTTGCTTACAAATGTGATCAGCTTCCTGTATCCAGGGTTAAGGTCACTATTCCTTAGCTAGAGCATTTCTTCTTTTATTCTTTCAACATGCATTTATTGAGTACCCACTACATGGCAGGCTCTGAGCTAGGCACTGGGGCTACCAAAGTGGGGGTGGGGGAAGACTCCTACTTTGGTTTCAGAAAGCTTACATTCTAGAAACTCCAAGCATATAGGATTTTCCCCTCACTTGCTACATTAGCAGTGGGCCAGAAGTAAGGGCACATGACTCCTAGTCTTGGCTGACATGAACTGTAGGGACTCTAGGAGGTTCTTCCTTTAGACTTCACTTTAAAGCTCCAAGGCCCCTTCCTAACATACGTTATAATTAGCCAAGTGCCTCTTGAGTAAGGATAATGTCCTGTATATTCATGAACTCAGTATCTAGTATGGTAGCTACAACAGTCAATTTCTTGTTAAACCAAATTTAAATTTCTCAGAATGTGGGAGAATGACGCCATCTCGTGGACATTAGAGAGCAGGGCCGCACATCCCACATACTATGCAAAGGAAATGTAAACACCTCTCTTCTCTTTGGTGCACTTAATAGGAAACCATGCTTTTCATTAGCTACAACTGTTGAAACACTTGTTACCCGTAAGAGTGGTTGGATCACGTGTCTTTCTTCTAGCCCAGCTCCTTGTGCTTGGGGAGTTGTTTTGGCAGACGTTTATGTATTATCCCAGACCACATACCTTGCAACAACAGTGGAAGGTGATTCACTATTACTTTAAAAAACACTAAGTCTGGATGATTTAAATTTTTTCAAAAGGTAAAAGAATGAATCAAATTATTTCCTCAGGAACTTTCTAGTCTTCATGATTCTAACTAGAATTGATTTAATATACACAAAAAGTATGTTAAGATACTATGATCTTGAAGAATGAAAAAAGACAACATTATGACCTTAAGGTAGTACTTCCTGAAATCTCAGTGCGTGCGTGCGTGTGTGTGTGTGTGTGGGTGTGTGTGGGTGGGTAGAGGGTAGGGTTTGCTGGAGGTGGCAACTACCCACCACCCGCAAACTTACACATAAAAGGCCCAAGGTTTTACCCTTGTATTCTATACTACACCTTGCTGGGTAGAGGGTGTAGATTATCAATGATGACAAACCAATGTCTTACAAGAGAAATGTAAGAAATAATTTCCTTGCTCAACTACCTAGATCTATTATGTAAGTTTGCAGACCTTCTTATTATTTTATAAATGCTTTCAAGGAGAGAATAATGTTTATTTCTTCTTGGCCTAAAGATGATGCGTGATTTTAATGCTAGCCACACACTACATTTAGATACACAGATTTTTATTTTGATGGGGTCCTTGCTGATATAATCTTGGTGCAGAGGCTTATGCTAAAAAAGGATAAGGTATCTGAAAGGATGTTTATTCCACACTGAAAAAAAAATTAGATAACCTGAAAATTAATTTTGTTAATGATACATCTTCACTGAAAGAAGCCATGAGGCTGTTTTTAATACCAGAGTATCTGAAATATCTAGTAAGCACCCTTGGAAAATCTTTTCAAACATTGAAAGGGAGTTAGGGAATTCATGACACTAGTTTTACAGTTCAGTGGCACTCAGCATCTTAAATGCTGTGGGTTTTTTATACACCAATCCAGTTCCCAACCCTGTCCCTTTGCGTACTTCAGTGTCATTCAAACCTTCCCTTTGCCCTAATACAGCCGTTTTTCGTTGTTTATGCAAACTTGCTCCTCTGACAACCATTCCTGCAGCTTCCACTGCTGCCGGATCTTTTTCCTCACTGGTATCTCAAATCCATGATCTCACCACTGAATACGTTTTACAGTCTCTTTGCTCCTTTTCCCTTCTTGAGATTTTCCTGTTCCCCTCAATTTCAGACACTGTAAGAGCGACTGTGGACTAGCTTTCAAGAATTGGGTAGAAAAAGGAGCCCCGTGAGGTAGGATATCCTGTGTGAAGTCGCTGGCTTCCCTGTGATGGGATTTTGACAGATTCGCCCATAGCAGGTGACCGTCTCATTGGCTGAGGTGGCCAGCACTTCTCCCCCTGGTTTGTTTCCGTGAGGCATGCAGTTTTATACCTTGTATACTTTTGCTATACCAGTGTTGGAATAAACTGTGTCTGCTATAGCCCCTTTACTGTGGGCACATTATCTTTTTATTATTTTCCTTTCTTTCTTTTAGGGGGTTCACAGTATGATCAAAATCACATTATCCTCAACACCGTCAGCAAAGAGAAGTTAACACAAGTGTGGGAAGCCATGGTCCTATAAACCTGAACAAAGAATGCAGAAGGAATCTTCCTGGAGGTCCTTCCAGCCACCTTATTTAAAAAAAACAAAAGGACAATGCTAATGGATGAGCCAATTCCAAAGTGGATCTACTCCTTCTTCAATAACTCTTAAGTTCAATCTTGAATCATACTGCCACGACTGGATTGTCTCCTCCTTTCAAAAGACTAATAGTTTTAAACCAATAATTGTTCCCCTTCATTTCCCTTCAGTAGCTGCTTAAACAGGCTGCATTCTTAGCAGCTTTTGGGTGTTTTTTAAAAATGTTCTATCAAAACATCAAAACTATGAATACTTTAAATTATTTCCAAAGATAGTGACAGGAGAGAACAGGAACAAATTTACCGACTTTGTGGACCTACAACTCCCTTAAACTTTAAAGGGAAGGATAAAAGCTCAAGTTTGTAAGGTAGGCAACTGTTAAGCATCTGAGAAGAAATAATTTATTAGGCCTGTAATTTTGGTTCTTGGCCTTAATGTTTTCTAGAACCATTAATTATGCTGCATAGCAAAAGTGGGAAAGCCTGATATATTCAGACATATTTTAAGGAACTCAATCAGTAAACAAAATACTATTTTCTTTCAGTTAATATTAAAAATTAGTAAATTTACAAAATTTCATGTCCATGTCTGCTAACATTTATTAGCAGGATTTGAATTATTTTACTCACCCATGGGCTGCCCTAGAATGTCACAAGTAAGTGTTGTTTAATGCCTTTCTCACAGCTGCTACTGGAACACTATTACCATGACCTAATTTATTAGCCCATCCTTACTCATCTACAAGTGCTGAAGCAATGTTATACAATTTTTTGCTGAACTCAGATCTTTTAGCCTAATTTCCTACCCTCATATTTACCTGCATCAGCCTGCATGGGGCTGCCTTCCCTGTAGCGTTCCACGGCTGAGCTCTGGGGCCCTACTGAAGGTGGGCAGCCTCAGGTCTAGGGGTACAGCAGCCCCTACGTCACTGCCTTCTGGCAGCAGAACCGAGAGGTATGGAAGGCTAAGAGGATGACCAGCAATTATCTCCAGGAAGAGAAAGGAAGGACACCTTAAGCGATGTTTGTTGGTCAAATCTTAGAACTCTGAGAAGCCTAAAATGCAGTAAGCATTTCAAGAATGCAAATTCAAACTGTTTAACTGCTTACAATACACTGGCCCATATAGTGCTGTTCAAACAGCAGGTTCTAGTTTTGAACAAAACTGCTAAACATTTCCTTGAATACATGTCTTCTCCTTTTTGTCCTCATCACTGAATACTGGTGCTCTTGTCACAGGTAGAACAAATCTTGTTTTCTTTTCATCTGTTCAAGTGTGTTTCCAATTCTAAGTTGATCCTTTCTAGAGTGTATGGTATGCAATTACAGTCATTAGAATAGTTTACCTTCAGTTTTAAAATAAGATTTGCACACACACAATGGCACCCAGCAGGCATTAATGTACAGCTCTGACTTTAGGCTTTTTTGTGCACATCATTACAGTATGGTGGCGTAAGACATTCTGCAACAGCCTGTGCTGAATTTCTCTCTTGAATAAACTTGTTTCTGGTTAATGATATTGATGAAATCTGACAGAGTCACTCAGCAGCCCTCATCTGACATTTCAAAGAGAGTCAGCTAGCAAATTAGACGAAAATGCCTGATGATGAGGACGAGGCAGGTTTGAACGTGCTTCAATATTAAGTGAGTACCAGCAGGAGGTCTTGCTGACCACCCTCTTTCCAGACTGGGTTGTTTTGGAGGGTGGAAACGAGGGTGAGTGAGGTCCTGGCTCAAGTATTTCACCCCCTCACTGCCACCTGGGAGCCCTCAAGGGGAAAGAACTGTGACTGCCAGGTGGAGTCCAGAGCATCTGGTAGTTACAACTGGAAAAATCATATTGTTTTCTTTTGAAATCTGTACTAACACCGGCAATTCTAGAGAAAAGCCTGCCTCCAACATGCTACCAAATGAGTGTCTAATAGGAATAAACCAAGTGGAAATTTTCTCAAAACAGGTCTATATCAAACGCTAGAAGCAAGTATCTAATGTACAATACTGGGGATGAATACATCAGGAAATAAGACACTTACCTTAAATGAATGGAAAAGACTAGCGATTCGAAAGTGTACACTGCAACAGTTTGATTGGTGAGATACCTAAATGCAAGCATTTGAGGTCAGATAATGGGGAGCTTTGGGCTCCACTGGAATGGCTGCAATTGCCATGGAAAAGCCCTCAGAGAAGCACGTTACAATTGTTGAAAGAGGTCCAGCCCTTATGCAAAGTGTAAGGGTTTTAAAAAGCTAGAAACTTTAGCTTCATCTTTCAATATTAAGAGAGTAAACACATGAATCATGGGCCAGATTTTTATATATAACTCTTAGAGATTCAAAGCTTTGAGGGCTGTGATGACCACATTAGGGGGGAGGAATAAAAACAAAAGGAAGCCTTGGGCAGTTAGAAAATTGCTCATCAGTGAATTCAAGAAGGAGCCAGCTTTAAATAATCTCTTCATGCTGACATCCATCCATTCACTGAAAGTTTTAGTATCACACAAACCTTAAGATGATGAAGTAGAGTTTGAGCTACTGGAAAAGAAGGTGCCACAGCAATCTACAAAGCTGGTGTGAAAGAAGAACTTGAAAAAACAAGATGCAGTTCTCACTGACTACAGACTACAGAAGTCCAAATGCTGGTACTTTCGTATCAATTACTAGCCAAAAAGGTCTGTTCATTTTTTAAGCTGATGTCATGGGATTTATAATCTAATGTGGAAACAGTGTTTGAAAGGGATGGCCAGAAAAAAGTTTGAGCCTACAAGGCACTCACCAAATAAGAAAGCCAACAATCACCAAACTGCATATTTATTTAAATGACATTAATTACAGTCTTTCCTCGTGCGTGTCCTCTTTCCACCTTCAGGAAGGCTTCTGGAACTTTAGAAAAAGGGAAGGTTTGTTCAATGACTGGCTGAATCTGTAAAACACAAGAGGTTGACTGGTGGATAAAAAGCCTACATCTTTTGAGGCAAATGATGTCTGTTTTTAGTTTCTTCATGATGTCCCTCAAGGCTGGTCTCTCTCCAGTGCAGCGGGGCCAGGTGCTCACACCCAGCCTTGCTGCCACCTCTGCTCCTGCCTTGAGTCCCCTCCCCGATCTGACTTCTGCTCCATGTCTTGTCACTCTCCCACTCAGAACCCTTCCACAGCGCCCAACCTGGCATTCAGAGACCACTGCCATCCCGACCTCAGCCCTCACGCAGGCCCTTTACCAAATGGTAAATGCTTTACCAAATGGTCTACTTGTCATTTTCTGAACATGGGATATTTCTGCTTCTGTTCATATAAGTCACTCAGTTCAGAAAATCCCTCCTCTGAAAATTCAACCACCTTTCCAGCCCTGCTCTCCTGTTACCTTCCCTAATGTCCCAGTTTGCAGTGTGTTTTCCCTTTCAACTTCTACAGGAACCACGAGACCCTCCTCATGGACTGTACTTGTTATAGCTGAGGACATGTTTCAGCCACCTTATAGTATATGGTAAATGCCAAAGAGGGCATCCCAAGGGCCTTGCTGTCTATCCCTAGGGTACCCTTACAGATAGTGCACAAAGTATAGTTTTTTTTAAAATTTGTTAAATGTTTGGCAGATTTACTCAACCAAAGCGTAAAGTGGCACTGGCCACCTCTTTTTATCCCCCACAGCACCCTGCATAAAACTAGGCATATGGTAGGAGCTTAATCAATGTCACTTAGGTGAAAACCTATAAGGTAAGTGGGAAATAAGTCTTATGTGAGCTTTCTGAGCTTCAGGAAAACTTGTCCCAGGGTGCAGCTGCCCTGAGAGGCTTTGCTAAACAATAGCACAGCTGGTTGAATTTACAAGAAAGCCATTGCAGCCAGCTCATAAATGTTTGAATGCTGCTGGGTCTTTTTACTGTACCATTATTACTGCCAGCAACCTCCTTCTGAAACTAGGTCCCACATAACACCCTCTTTCTCCATGCAAAAATCCAACTTAACTCTTCCTTTTCAAAACTTTAAGGAAAAATCAGTAATTGTCCACTGGGTTATCTCAGTAGCCTGCCTGCCATAGCTCCACTGGCAGGAATAAGTTATCAGAAGACATAAGCCAACTTGTACATACGCCCTTTTTCTTTTAAAAGAGGAAGAGAGGTATTCTTGCAACATTCAGATGCATCTGATGAACCTTCCTCTTGTACAAATTTCACAGCCCAGCCACCTGAAGAACATCATAGACCTGCAGTCCCCAATCCCCGAGCTGCGGACTGGGCTGCAGAGCTCCGCCAACGCCGCCCCATCCCCACCCCACCCCCACCCTGTCGCTAGCATCACTGCCTGAGCCTCCCCTGGGTCCGTGGAAAAATTGTCTTCCATGAAACCAGTCCCTCGTGCCAAAAAGGTTGGGGGCCGCTGTCTTAGACTACAAAAGTTCTCTAAAGAGCTGAAAATACTTGTGCACCCATAAATCACAATTAGCTCATAATAAAAGTAATAGCTGGTACCTATTGTGCTCACTATGTGCCAGGCACTGTTCTAAGGGCTCTATATGTTTTACCTCATTTAATCCCCATAACGATTTTCTGAGGTAGGTATTATTCCCATTTCACAGATGAAGAAATTAAGGCACAGAGTTAAGTAAGTTGCCCACTGTCTCACTACTGCTAAGTAGTAAGGAAGGCAGGATTCAACCTGGCACCATTGCCATAGTGGCTCTCACCACTATGCACTGAACCTTTCATCTATCAACTGCTGCCGTCTACATCTACCCCTAAAATCTTAAAGGAAGGGAAAGGTCGCCAGAGATTACAGTGATTTATCACAGCCTGCATCTTGGCCTGCCTTCCTTGTGCCAGCTGAGGATCTGGTCTCTAGGCCCTGTGTCGAGGCCACCAAGATGACAGATGTATGGTATGTGTGCCAACATTCCCATCCACGCCTACAGAAGACATCACTAATTGATAATCCCCTGCAAGCTGAGCATGACCTCAGAATCTTCCTCAACACCACAGCCACTATTAACTGCTCTGAGCTGACTTGTTCGATGAAACCTATTTGCCTTCTCTGGTAAAAGAATGGAATGCATTAAAGTGTTTTCTGTATGTCCCACATGAATCCCAAACTCATCACTCTCCTAAAGCCCCTGGGACATTGTTTTCTAGATGCTAGATTTACCTGGAAAAGGAATCACCTGAATGCATGGTTAAAATGCAGAGTCCTAGGCCTTGTGTTAAAACAACTAAATCATCTCTATGGGTGGGGCAGGAGCCAATGCATTTAAAATAAGCTTCCCAGATGATCTGTATGCACACTAAAGTGGGACTCACTGTAGCCTTTTGCCTTATTCTTAGAGTCCATAACTTGTATCATAAACATATTCATCCATTCTACAAAGATTGACTAAGTCTGCCTTCTAAGTGCTAGGCACTAATCCAGAGCAGGTACGCAAAACAGACTAAACTCCAGAATGAACTGCCTAAGCTCATCTAGCTATGTCCAATTTAGAGCTCTGACTAGGGACGCAGACCCTGAACTGATGACACAGGCAGCTTGCAATTGCTGCACACTTTAATCTGGCTGGTCAGGCCTATTGTGGCAAATAACACAGAGGGCTGACCGTGGCATAATGAGTCATTCAGCAATTCCCATAAGTGACAATGAAAAAACAGCCTTTCAAATTGAAGGCAGGCAAATGCCACTGCTGGCTGAATACATGACAGCAAATGGAGATTAACTGGATAATGAGACAGTGTCTATGTACAGCCTCACATCAGAGCTAGAATACTTGTTTGTTAAGGACAAAGGGAGAGTTAAAATCCAGAGAGGGGAAAGAAAGGTTACTCACAGTGAAGTGGGGGCATTTATGTGATGACACTGCTATAGTCCACCTGGCACAGGGAGCCCTGCTATAAAGCGGGCAGGCTCAACACTGCACTACCCACTACATGGCACATGGGGCTCACAGCCAGCCGGGAGACACCCTCAGCAGCAGCCCTCATTCAGTCGTGGATCCAAGTGTGGGGTCTCATGACTGTGTCTTACCTTCCTGAAACAAGGGCTGAACCAAGCCACACCCCAAGATTGACACCTCCTGCCTGACATAAGGACAATGAAAACCTCAACCTCCCTGGATGTGGCCTCAGAATATTGCTGATTACCCGCTGCTGGGAAAGTCCTCCTTCCCTCTGAGGCAGAAATCCTCTCTGCCCCTTGAGGGGAAGAGTAAAGAAAACCCTCTCACCACCACCTCAAGAGCACAGGACTACTAGCAGAGAAAGGATAGCGTCTACGCAGGCATGGCAATAGGTTTACCCTCAATGCCCATTTTCCCAGTGAGGAGCACAACACAGTAGAGCTAAAAAGGATCCGAGCAAGCCTGTTTTGATAGATTAGGAAACTGAAGCTCAAGTGTTTGAGTGATAAGAGCGAGGTCAGAGCTGTCAACAGCAGAGCCAAAATGAGGATCCAGGACTCCCGATTTCATTACTGAATCGGAGGGATGGATGTGGTTTGGGGAGTCTCAGCCTGTTCCACTTCTTTCCCTAGACCCTCAGCCTCAACCCCCAGTGGGCACAGAGGCTGCAGATCTCAGGGGGTGCTGTGTGTGTGGCGACTGACAGAGGAGACAGCAAGGGACTCCTGGTATGAGTCCAAATCCACACACCTGTGGCTGGGCACCAGGACCACAGTTCCAGCACTACCTCTCGGACAGGTATGTCCCTGACCTCTGTGATAGGCCCACTATGTCCAGGGTCAGGGTAAAGAGGAAGAAGGGGACTTATATAAGTTCCTTTGGAGAAGAAGAAGATAAAAGGAAGAGGTAAATTATGCTCAGTTTTGCAGTTTCTTAGAAACTTCCTGCCCCCAGTGGGAAAACTCAGAGCTAGAAGAGAGGTGGTGAGATGGGAAGGGACGGTGGGCAGAGCTACTCTCCAGGGGAGTAAATGTGCCCGTTCCGGAAAGCACCCTAGGGGGATGCTTGTCCCTAGGGTCCCGCCAGAGGTGAGAGGAGAGACTCAGTTTACATCTCCTCACAGAAACAATTCCAGTAACACCAGAAAAACTCTGGAAGCATAAAGGCTGTGAGACCCATGAGACACCTGCTATACCAAGCAAGGCAGCCTCCTCCTAGTGGCCCTAGGGGTTTAGTCTCTAAGCATCATATTCTCCCTAGGGAGCAAAATCCAGTTGTAAAGAAACTTAAAGTGTAGAATGTAATTCATTGCTAAATTAGGGCCTGGCCATCCAAGAAGGGTCTAGGATGTCGCCTACCTCAGAATTTATTATGGTTTTCTCTAAAGCTGCAGTGTCCAACATGGTAGCCTCTAGACACATGTGGCTATTTAAATTTAAATTAATCAAAAGTAAAGAAAAGGAAAAATTTAGTCTCTCGGTTGTACTAGCCACATTTCAAGTGCTCAACAGTCACACGTGGCTAGTGGCTACCACAAAGAACAGTGCAGACAGAGAACATTTCCATCACTGCAGAAAGTTCTAGAGGACAGTGTTGCTCAGAAGGTACTCAGTGTGGCTAACACATTTATACACTACTGGATGAAGTAAGTGCTAGTGGACCCTCAGTAAATGTTCTGAATTGAACTCAAATAAGTTACATAGGAACTATTCTGATGCTGGCTAAAATAAAACAACACACTGAACTATCTATACCACTGCTCAACCAAGAAGCATGGCTGGTCACCTAGGATTTTGAATAGACCTGTGAACATTAAGGTCATGACATCAAAGAGCTTTAATAATTATATGAAAACTATACGTGAGCAAATAAACATACCCAAAGAGATAAAAGGGTACGAGGAAAACTCTTCCTCCCAGATTGACCCCCAGCCATCTAGATTTCCTCCTCAGAGACAACCAGCATTTCATGTTCCTTTCTTATCGTTTTAAGGTATTTTATGCATTGTGGTAGGCAGAATAATGGCCCCCGAAGATATTCACATCCTAATTCCCCAAACCTATGATATGTTACCTTCCAGGCAAAAGAACTTTGCAGATGTGATTAAGTTAAGACTCTTGAGACCAGAAGATCATCCTGGGTAATCCAAGTGGGCCCAATGTAATCACAGGGCCCTTGTGAGAGGGAGGCAAGAAGGGTGAGGTCAGAGAGGATGGGATGACAGAAGCAGAGGGCAGAATGATGCAGGGCCATGAGCAAAGGAATGCAGACGGCCTGGATACTGGAGTTACTTAACTATCCCCAGAAGGAACACAGCGCTGCTGAAACATTTTAGACTTCTGACCTTCAGGAAATGTTTACTGTGCTTAGGAGAAAATGCCAATAAACTGTTTGTAGGCACAAGGCACAATTTCAGTAGCAGCCCATTATACTCAATGTGCTCATTATAAATCATTCTTTTTAAGACTGTCCAGAACAGTGGTTTCCAAACCAGTGTCTGAGAGCCCAGGGTTCCTTGGCTATCTGGAGTAGCTGCAGGGAAAGAGAGAACGTTTGTGGGGGAGGCCACTACCCACCATCACTTCTCCAACAGAGCAGCTCCTCCTCTGCCTGTTCTATAAAGTGAGGCTTGGCATGAGTGGGTTCCACAGTTCAAAATTTAACTACTAGTCTAAGCTAAGGATCGGCAAAGTAAAGGGCTAGATAGTGAATATTTTAGGCTTTGCAGGCTTCACATGGTCTAAGTTCTTCTTTGTTTTTTTTTTTAAAGAAATCTTTAAAGATATAAAAACTATTCTTAGCCAGGGGATGTACAAAGATGGACCTTAGACTGGATTTGGCCTACTGGCTGTAGTTTGCCAACCACTGGTCTAAGATATGATGAAAATACTATACAATTCTTAAAATTCAGACTGAAATTGTGCCTAGTTAGGATGAATATGAAGTCCTACTGTGTGCAACAAGCCTTCGTGATGACAGCCATGTGAAAACGATGCCTAAGTCTGGATCTGTAGGAGAAATGGATTGTGAGTCCTCACACACCTGTGAAATTTCAGCTCCTCATCACTTTTGAGCCTGACAATGGTGGGCATATTAAAAGCAGGAGACCTCATGCCAAAATATGTACTGAGTGCTACCCTGTGAGAAAGCAAACGCAGGGCAGGTGTTTATAATGAAAGTGGAAGGATGATGCTATTAATGGACTGACAAAGAGTGCTCATTATTGTGGATATTCAACTCTGTGGCATCTCCATTTTTACTAGGCCATTCAGGGCTAAAAAACAAAATTAAGACTCCACCAATAATACTCATTAATCCAGATTCTATTTCTTTTTTTTTTGAGACGAGGCCATATTGCCCAGGCTGGTCTTGACCTCCTGGGCTTAAGTGATCCTCCAGCCTCAGCCTCCCCAGTAGCTGGGATCACAGATGTGTACCATCACACCCCACCAGCTCCGATTCTATTTTTATTAGGATAGTTTAAGTCATAAATGACCAGTGCCAGATCTTCTTCACATTCCTAGAACCAAGTTTCTAATAAGGTAAAACAGGCCAGAGCATAAGACAATGGGTAAATAAAGAGAGAAGGGGCCTAGAAGGTAGGCCACAAGAGAAATTCCTGACACTAAATACACAAACTAGATTTTCAAAAGCTGGCTATTTTAATACCTATCAAAATTATAAATGCATATACATTTTTTTGAGACAGGGTCTTGCTCTCTTGCCCAGGCTAGACAGCAGTGGTGTCATCATAGCTCACTGCAACCTCCAACACCTGGACTCAAGCCATCCTCTTGCTTTAGCCTCCCAAGTAGCTGGGACTACAGGTGCATACTACCATGCCCAGCTGATTTTTAAATGTTTTGTAGAGATGGGGTCTTGCTATGTTGCTCAGGCTGGTCTCCTGGCCTCAAGCAACCCTCCCGCCTTGGCCTCCCAAAGTGCTAGGATTACAAGCACGAGCCACCACGCCTGGCCTGCATATACTTTTTGACTCAGCAATTCCATTTCCATAAATAGAAATGGATATATTCACAATTAGGTACTAAACACAAATACTGGGTTATCCACTGAAGCATTACCTGCAAAAGATTAAAATTAAACAAACAATGGTATAAGTGTACAATGGAATACTATATAGCTGTTTGCAAAAAAAGAATGAGAAGGATTCTTACATCCTGACATGAAACAAAGCTCAAGCTATGCTGCTAAAAAAAAAAGCAAGTTGCAGAACAGTGTATTACCCATTTGTGTTAGGAAGGAAGAGAGAGAGAGGAAAATGTGTATTTTTTCCTGTTTTGATAGAACAGCTTTGGAATACTTAAGAAACTGGTAACATTGGTTGTGTCTGACAAGCAGAATATCAGTGACTGAGGAACAGCAGTCAAAGGAAGGTTTTTTGAAATAATTTTTTCTATCTCTAAGATTTTTAACCTTGTGAATGTATTTATTCAAAAACTGAAAAGAATTTTAAAGGATTTGGCTCTCTTGTTTCACAGCTTTACACCATCAAAAAACAATTATAGCTCTTCTATCAGTTACCTGCTAATTAGATTCATAAAGCACTCAGCCAAAGCCTGGAAGAATTTAAATGTCCTCATCCGATTTAACAAATTCTACTAACCACACAACATGTAAGCAGATCTGTTGTGTTGTCCTTTCCAATCTCCCAGCGAAGACATCCACACAGAAGCAGGGACACGAAGACAGCTGACCTCACCGTGGCATCCAGTGTCACCTATCACCTTGCACAGTCCCAGAAATGATCCAAAATGACTCCCAAGCCCAAACAGCCTGAATAGGAGAGAGGAGACTCAAAGGCAAAAAGAACATTCCTCATTCCACTCTCCTATGAGGACACTTCAAGGATATCTTTTTTTATATCATGTCCTCTTTTAGCCATTATACCAGTTATCTGCCAAATTTAATAGGTAGATATATACAAGTCACCTCTCATCTCTGTTGGGTAAATAGTAACTTCCATGGAGAGAGAGAGTTGTAATATTTTGAATACAAAAGAACAATGGGAAGCATGTGGACAGACTGGAGCAGATATTATGACAAGCGCTATCATGTGGTGTACTTCTGGAGGACAGTGGCCTCTCTAATAATGGGGCTCCAGCCATGTGAAGCACTTATTTATTTGATGATAGTTCACTCCCTTCTTCCTAGAAATGAGCATCCCGGTGGGATGTGGGAGAACCCTATGAAGAGGCACTTACACAGTCACAATAACACTGAGCCCCTGTCCCTACCCAGGACACACCAGGACTTAGATGTCCAAGAAAAAGCACACAAACTTGGAACAAAAAAATTTGGGAAATAGTAACAGGCCATCTTCTATCACATATTAATAGTTCCTTGGTTGTAATAGAATAAAAATCCTGAATGCACAAAAAGCAGCCACTAGTTCCTAAAAACAACTTCTCCAAAATTGAAATGGAAAGAGGAAATGCACCAGCAAGGGGTGGGGGGCAAGCAGAAGAAAACCCACCTCCAGGGGCTCTGACCAAGTGTTTCAGCACTGCTCAGGGGCTAGCTTGCTCCAACCCCTTTCTCTGCCTACTGCAAAGTGACAAGGATAAGACGATGTATGCTAAAGTCCCAAATCAGCCTCAAGCACTAAGAATGCAGCTGAATGGTAGAGAACGAAATGCACAGGACTTGGGAGGCAGAAAGTGTGAGTTCTGGTACCACTTCTGCAAGCTTGAGCAGACTCCTTTTTCTCTGTGAGCCAGTTTTTGCATCTGTAAAATGAGAATCATTGTATCTAAGATCTCACGCAACCCTCTAAGGTGTACAAGGTTTCCATTCTATAACTCCATATAATCTCTCAATAAAATCACATATATCAGCACCAGAATATGAGTTCACCTTCTGGATTATTCCTCCAGAGATGGAATGTCAGGGTTCTTAAGACCATGTAAGAACCCAAATGTGCAGGTGATAACTGAGGAACGTTTTAACCCCTGGGAACTTTAAAAGGCCTTTTGACACCCCCAAAAAGGATAAGCAGATGATAAGCAACAGTCCCTTCCTGTGGGACAGACATCCAAATCTCCACAGGTCCTCACCCATGCCCTGGCCACTGGCATTCTCAGACATACATTTGCCCTCAATTTTATTACACTAGCCTGGGAATCAGGAGACCTGGGGACCTGACTTCTTATCCAGCTATGCTGAGATTTAGATTCCACAGTGTTTGTTCTCCTTGTTCATCTGGAAACCTGCTTACCTCCAGGGCAGCCTCACCCTCAGACTAAAGAAGCTCCAGAGCAGTTCTACTGTAAATTCGCAAGTGTGTTCTCACTTTTGTGCAGAGATTACCTTCATGGTGCCATCTTTTCAGAACCATCACCAAAATATCAGCAGCTCAGAGGAGATCCCAAGTCTGCCACCGTCTAAACCAAGTATCTTTGGGAAAATCACATAACCTCCCTGGGCCTGCCTCTTCATCTAGTAAACCAAGGGGGTTGGACTAGATGGGGTAAGCTCTTTTTCAGATGTAGCAGTCTATGATTCCCATGAAGATAGAACCAAAGATACGGCACTTAAACTTGGCCATGTAAGGCAGCATATATGCTGGCCAAGCCTACCTTCGGAGAGTTCCCATCGACTAGCCTTGGCAGGCAGGTCTACAGAGGCGCTTTAGCAATGCAAAGGTTTCCAGATGCACATACCTTTCCCGCATCCACCAGTTCTGCAATTTCATCTAGACATGGACCACTGGCCATGAAAAAGGCCCAGCGATAATGGACTCCTCGCCAGAAATGCTAAAAAGAAGAAAACAAAACATGTCAAATATGAAAAGGGATAAAAGCTGACTAAATGCAGATTTAGGGAAAAGCATTTTCTGGATGACTAAGACAGACAAACTGATTTCCCATGTCATGCTGACACAGTGAGTTGTATGCCCAGTACCTTAGCACAGTGACTGAGAGTAGATGCTCCATAAATGATTCAATAAATAAATAAATGAACAAAGACATATCCATGTCAACTCAGGCTGCTTCTCCAAGCTGTGACTGACAAGCAGGTAAGCACAGGAAAGATTCCCTTAAAATGTAGTCTAAATAGTCTTACACACTGGGTTTCTTCCCTAGGAGGAATTAGGGCTGAGACCTCTAGGCTTTCCCTACTAAGCTTTGAATAAAACCCAGAGGCACCAGAAAAGAGATTTTACCAAATTCAAAAATGTTTTGGGGGCAAGGGGCATCAAATATGATCTTAGACAAGAAACCTAATCACAAAATTTTTTCTGGCTCTGACAGGAATAGGCAGCTTTAAAGGCAAAACAAAGTGTAAAGTTCCTTATGCATCATGGCTGGATCTTTCCCTACAGTTACAGCAAACACCAAGCCATCCAATCTGTTATGGGACAAAACTTCTCCAAAGGAAGATGAGCAAAAATCGTACACCAGGAGGGCTCCTGACCACTCTACCGCCATACCACTTGTAATTGTGATTCTTTATGTCAAAGGTAAGGTAGGCCACTATCAAAACAACAAACGAGCTGAGGTTCTCCATGATACCTCAATGACGTGCCCAACCAAACTTCATCAGATGGGAGCTATCCGAGGTAGTACGGGGCCAGCCAGTACTGTAGTGCTACCCTCCCCACACCTACCCCCAGCCACTAGGTGAGCTTAGACTTCTTTTCCACTAAGCTCACCCTCTGCCTCGTAATCCCTCAGCATGAGGCTGGCAAGTGCAATGGAACACCCTTGCCGCCTTAGCTCAGATACTCACTAGTTGTGTTATTTCGGTCAAGCTATCTTTTTCAGCCTTTTTCCTGGCCTGCAGAATGGCCACCACCTAGCTCACAGGGTTGTTGGAAGGATTAAAGGAGAATGTATGTAAAATACCTAATGCATAGAAGATATTTAGTAAGTATTTGTCCAGTGCTGAAAGTAAAGCTTATAGAAGACAGACTGGGACGATACCAAATCAGCATTTAAAAATGTAGAAAGAAAGAAGAAACTAAGCTGTTGCCTAGCCAAAGATTATCACTAACCCAGAAAAACTGTGAGTTAAAGGAGTCACCATTAATAATTACCACACAGGACAACAGCTGTAAACAGTCAAGCTTACTCTAGAATAGGTGTGATGAGGTATTGACTCCCCTCAGCCCTCAGAGCCTGGGCTGGCAGAAGTCTCCAAATAGGTTGCTCTTGGCCCAGAGCAACCTCAACGTGCTGTTCAAATACTATCATTTTCTATGTGTGTAATAACATGAAAGAGGTTAGGATGCACTGGTCTAGGCAGCTAACTTAAAAAAAAAAAAAAGGAAATAAAAAAAGCTGTTTGAAGGCTTGTATGGCTAGATACCAGGAGCACTGACAATATCCCAAGCTTACTGTAGACCCAATTAATGCCAATCAGAGAAGATCTGTTCAAACACCTCTCCCTAAGGTCTGGCCTCATAGACTACAATTAAAACATTCTGGTAATTGTTCAAGGTATTACAGAAATGGTCACCACGGCCGCATCCGTAATTCTTTACAGCATGTTGCTCTGTAAAGTGAAACTTTTGGTCTGCAATAGCAGAATTTTTATATTCTGCTACAAGGGGTCCATGTATTTTTTCCCCAGACCATTATAGGAGAGAAAGTAAACCAAAGCAGGCAGGAGAGTCGGCAGCACAACGATGAGGCTTTAACTGTGCACACTCTCAGAAAGACATCAGAAACTACTTAAAAGGTTTTCACATGAGATTACCACTATCATCTTTCAAGTAAGGGGAAAAGAGGAAACGAAGAGAGCTGTGACTGTTTCACTCTCAAAGGACAACTCTGAAGGTTAATTTGTAAGAGGCTCGCTGGAGTACAAACTGTGAAATCTTACAGAAAGCTTAAACTTATATTTTAAAGCACTGGAATGTCTAGGGTTTTGTGAAGAGAGAAAGAAGAGACAAAGGACAGCTAAGACCCCTTTCTCCACCACAAAGCACCCTGTGGACACTGTTTCTGGCTGCTGACTGAATCAAAAGGAAATAAAGAGCACCAGAGAGCAGTGCTTGGTTTGTCCATCTGTTACCCACACGTATTTCACAGGAACTGAGTTGGGGTTTCCTGTCATGGCTCTTCATTACTACCTCTGCGTATTTAGTTGGTACACAGAATTCAAGAGACCAAAGTCCTAAATTTCACCCCCCAAAAGGTCCCAAATTAATTCCTAGAATAAAGATGCTAATAATAATTACCAAGTCAGTCATCTCACAAACATGGGTCAGTGTTGGCTGGACCCATACAATGACGCACAATCTTTTTACCACTGAGGAACTTTCTACTGCCTTTTTCCTGAGTTTGAAGTATTTTGTCTAATTTTAAAAGATAGAATTTATCTTTTTTTTTACTATCACATATTGCATTTCAGTACTAATTCAGATTTTAAACCAATGTTCTATAATTACTAACAGCTTACAACATGAAATTACATAAGCCTCTGTTCCCATTGTGATGACAACAGGCTAGCATGTTAAGCAGAGAGCAGACTCTCAAGCTCTACTATTAGTCCCATAACCAAGGCTGATTTGTGCTCGTCTCCAGAGCCCACCACTCACCAGATGTGTTCAATTTGGGTGAGACAGCTCCATATGGCCCTGGTAACAGTAGCCCTCTTAACAGAGTCGCGCTGACTAACCAAGTCCCAGAAACTCCCATAATGCCATCTAACTCACACGGGATATGCAGTGTTAGGACAAGTTGATACAATTCCAGCAAAGGCATGATTTTTCTATTGGCCTTTTGTAGCCTCACTGAGGTAAGAGTACAATTTCCTTCAGGTTTTTGAAATTCAAAAAAATGCCCACAGAACTCCGAAGGTCTAAAAGCCCCAGTCAAGAAGGAAGCAGATGGTGTATCAGATGGAATCAAGAGAGGTAGTAATCAGTAATAATAAGGGCTAACATTTAAAAAGAGTTTTTTATGTACTAGGCATGGTCCCAAGTTCTTCACATGGATTTTCTCATTTAATCTTACAACAGTGTAGTAAGGTAGATATATTATCAGCCTCATTTTACAGGTGAAGGCTTTGGAGCTTAGAGATGTTTAATAACTTGCACAGGGTCATGCAGCTACTAAGTAGAGGTCAGAATTTTAACCCTGTCAGTGTGACTCCTGAGTCCATGCTTGCAGCCACTGTGCTATGCTGCCATCAAGTGAAGAGAAACCAGCTAGGTGGCAAACCAATTTCTAGCCACATGAGACACCTGCTTGCTCTCACCAACCAAGACCTTTCTTCCTACCTTTAATGCCTTAGAACCCACGGTGACTCCTGTCTGCAACATGCCATCTGCTATGCCCAATTGGTCCATGTTCAGGAGGAAAGGAGTCACCAAAGTCACATAGGTGGCTCCTGACCATTTCTTGAGATAATTTAGAGCCCATGTTTCAGTGGATCCACCAACATTATCGAGGATAAAATCAAACCTGGAAAGGAAGAATCAAATAAAAACATCCTTGTCAGTCTTTACACTGGACTCTGATCCTCCTTCACTCCCACTGCCAGCTGGCTACAGGGCTTATTTCAGACAACTCACAAACCATGCTGCACCTCACCATCCAGCAGAGGAGAAAAGACACACCCACTCACTGGATCTATGGCTTTTCTCCAAGGTAAGTTGAGTATGACTAATTTTTTTTGTCATAAAATCATTTCATTTTCTAGGCTGGGCATTGTGGCTGACGCCTGTAATCCTAGCACTCTAGGAGGCTGAGGCAGGAGGATCGCTTGAGGTCAGGAGTTTGAGACCAGCCTGAGCACAAGCAAGACTTCGTCTCTACTAAAAATAGAAAACTTAGCTGGGTGTGGTGGCGTGCACATGCAGTCCCAGCTACTCAGGAGGCTGAGGCAGGAGGACCAATCACTTAAGCCCAGGAATTTGAGGTTGCAGTGAGCTATGATGATGCCACTGCACTCTAGCTGGGGCAACAGCGAGACTGTCTCAAAAAAATCACTTCATTTTCTAATACTTTAAGAATGACTTAAGCAAGTGGTTCTGGACAGAGGGTGATTTTGGCTCTCTACAATGCACAGAATAACCTCTCACAACAAAAAAATTATCCAGCCCAAAATGTCAATAGTTGAGAAAATAAGGTTGCCAAGGTTGAGAAACCCTGACGTAAGCTTTGTCGAAAACTGCAAAGCTATCCATTCAAGTCAAAGTATTCTTTAATGTACATGAATACTTGAAAGAAAAGTATATAAGGTTTTCACCCACAAAAATAATTTGCTTTTATTCCCTCCATAGTCAGAAATGCTTGTAGAAGCATCCTCTTCACCTTCTGGCATTTTCTATTCTTTGGTTTCACATGCAGCATCTGGACAACGCATAAAGAGAAATCAACAGCCTGTTCTAACATGCCAAAAAAAAAAAAAAAATCGGTTATCCTGTAATCCACAGGAACTGACAGAAAATTCAACTCCTTAAATCTAACCTAAAACTGCTATAATCACTATATTCTACTTAGAGGGGATAAAAACCTGATGAAGCTTTTAACTGCTTTTGAAAACAAAGATCTATTTAGAGAATACACGCATATAAATTAAGCAAATCAACTGATGAATTCCGCTTTGGTAAATCTTTTTTCCTTTCCAAATTCATCTGGATGAAGTCAAACATCAAAGCTTCTAAACCCAGCTTTGGCCAACTTTGTGGATCTTGAGTCTTTTATGAGACTAAACTAAAAGACAAATAAACATGGAAGGGTATGAAATGCAGGAGAATGACCTTACTAGATGACTACTCTTCTCATTAGAAAAGTTTCTGCTTCATTCCCAAATTTTGAATAAACAAATATGAGGATACTTTAAGAAAACTTAAAGGTGGCCTGGTATTATAGAACAGTCACTGTTTAAAAAAGAAATCTGAAGATCAGGTTGTAGACTCAGTTGTCCCATGAATGATTAGTGGCATGATCTTGAGCATGTGAAAACTCAAAAATCCTCCACCCCTCATTTTCTCAGCTATACCACGATTGGGTCGGACTGAAGGATTTCAAAGCCCCTTCTTGATGTAAAACTCTAAGATTCAAATATCTAAAAAGCTGCTATTTGGAAGGAGGAACAAATTTATTTTGGGTAGATTCAGAGGTCAAACTCCAGGCACAAGTTACAAAAATCAATTTTAATTAAAGCTGTCGCCAAAAAAAAAAAGAAGTAATGGTTTGCATTTGTAAGCCAGGAAGGTCCCCCTACTGGAAAAGTGCAAGCAGAAGGAACAAGACCACTTGCCAGCGATGCCGAGGAGGGAACTGTAGCACTAGGCTAGGAGGCTAGACTAAGTGTCTTCCAGCCTTTTTAACTGTCAAGTTCTTCTAATCTCTCATAACAAATTCTAGACATGGATAAAACTTAAGGTACAAGGAGGGGAATGGGTAGATCTTGGCCTCAGTCTCATGCAGCTATTCCGAATAGCAGCAGAAGATACGAGATCAACCTGAACTACCACTGTTTAGAAGCCAGATCTCAGAGAACCATCATGTCTTCACTTTCAAGGGGCCCAGAGAGGCTTAGGCCCTGACACACAGGCAGAGGGATAGCTGGCAAGATCTCTGTAAGGGACAGTGTTACTTCTCAAATATACCAAGCATGTCATACCAAGAATGACACAGGAGTTTTATATTAGCTGTTATCTCCAGCTGGAACAACTGTTTTCCTAGATTTCCTCAATAATTAATTAAATAAGTATTACTGAGTGCCTACTACATGCTACTAAACTGTTTCAGGTGGAAGGATACAGCAGGGAACAACACATACACATACACGTACACATACACACACACACACACACACACAAAATCCCATTCATATGGCTTGCTCACTGGAGCCTCTGCTCAAATGCTGCTTCCACCAAGAGACATTCTGTAACCACCCTATCTATACAGCCTCCTGCCCAATCTACCCCTTTCCACCGCACCAATTCTCTTCAGAGCCCTTACCACTAAAACCTCTCAAACAAGAGTGTAAGCTCCATGGAAGTGGGCATTTGCCTTGTTCACCACTCCATCTGGTGTTTAGAACCCTGCCTGGCAAGAGTAGATGCTCCAAAAATAGTTGAAGGAATAATGAGTTGGCTGGCTGCTCCTGGGTGCACCTCCATACTACTGTTGGGAGTGGGTGGTGCTGGCTGAGAAAGGCTGGGTAGTGTCAGACAGGGGCTCCCTTCTTTTCCTTTTTTTTAACCCATGAAAATATACTTCTACTCAACTGGCTTCTGAAAACTAATTAAAAAAAAAAAAAGAAAAGGAAAAACCTTTGAAATCTAAGTAGTAAAACATCTTTCCAAATACTCCTCAGTTGTACTCACAGCTTCAGCCTTGTCTTGGCTGGATGAAGATCAGATTAATGAGCCTGAGCCACAGTCAGAATCCACAGGCCTAAGAGAATTCCTGAATCTGTTACTATTCGCTACATCAAGCAAAACCACAGCCTGGCATTCAGACACACTGAGAATATCCACAGTGCTCCCGTTACTAATATTTATACTTACATTGTTTCTCTTAAGCCATTACTAAGCCAAAACACTGAAAGCACGTTTAGTGCTAATCATGTATTTTCATGAACACTCTATATTTTGATTGTGGTGCCAGATGCCACAGAAGGGAACACACTTCTGATTTTGTCTTCAGACTCTTACAAACCAGCAATAAAAGTTAGCTTAAAAATTAGCAAAAGACCATGTAAGCAAAATAACTTCCTCAGTACATACCACATTATGTTACTGTTTTGTATTAACATCTGGAATTAAAACAGAAAGCAACCTAAGTAACTTCTAATGATATGGAATGTTTTCATAGATTCTTCTCACAGATTCCAACATGACCATCAGGCCATCAAACTATCTCAGACCTGCATTATCAACTGTCCTGGCTCCCACCTTCCCCACGTGAACATTGTTCTAGTACATACGGTTTTAAGGATTTCAACTGCTCTTCCACATTTCCAGCTTTGTAATCAATTACATCATCTGCCCCAAGCTTCCTTACAAGTTCACTGGCATCTTGAGAGCAAACTGCTGTCACATGAGCATCCCACGCTTTCATTACCTGCCAAAAAAACAAAAAAAAATAAAAAGAGGGGGAGAGTAGAAAAACTGACTGCATTTAAAAAGAGATAGCACCATGTGTACATATATCAGACTAATCACTGGAGAATTTCAAGCACCTCATCTCAACAAGAACTATAGGACGCCATCTGTCAGAGACTGGTAAAAATGATTAAATTTTTGTTCACTAAGAAACTCTTGAGAAATAGACCTCACTTCCCCTAGATGAGACAGCAGTCACCTTGTTGTCATGAAGTTAGAACCAATCCACTCAGAGAAGGGCTCAGTGCCTCACCAGTATCAGAAAAGCCTCAAATTTAGTATTTTCACAGACGACAAAGGTAAATGCTCCCCTCTCCCCAAAATCACATGTCCTCAGAAAATGACTATTTCAAATGTGTCCAGAACATAAAAATGCAACATCTCTTCATTTGCATCTCTAATAAGTGTTAACAATTTTAAGTCAGACAGTGTTTCAAAGTAATCAGCTAGTAAGTACTAGGTAATATATGAAAAGGTGCTCTTATAAAGAGGAAGAAAGTATGGTCATTTCATTTTTAAAACATGGATCAGTTCCTCTCCCTTCAAGTAAGAAGACCTAAATAAAAGGTCCCAGGTTTTAAAACACAGATGCCTTACATTTTAAAATTATAAGAAATAACTAGGTTTAAATAAAGAAGAGAGCTAAATTCTACTGTTATTCAGGACTAAGTATCCAGAAAGCATTCTCCTCCAAAATTGCTATAATTCTTTTCTATAATGCCAATTTCATAGAATTAAAAAGAGACTATTTTCAGCCTAATTTAAGAATAGCTACTTGAAGTTCACTAAGAAATTTTTGTACTGATACTTATAGGGCATAACAGATCAGCTGTTTTCTCAATCCAGTCCTGAGTATCAATTTCCTGAGCTTCCTTAATGTAAGTTCAAAAGGAATCTGTGTGTGTTTTGTTCACTATTGAATACCCACTCCATGGCACACAAAGGTGCTACATAAATTTCTGTTAAATACAAAAAATAAATTAAGGGTTTTAAACTCATTCATAATCTTACCTAGTTTCTCACTTTTAAAAAGCAATATTGATCAAGAATTTATATACCCTGGAAATCTGGGAGGAATTAAAACATTTAGGAATAATATCATACATAATTTTATTGTTTATGGGCTGCAAAAAGAGATACTTGAGTATAATGACATGTTGCTTTTCATGGCAAGTCCCAAATCAAATTCAAATATGTGAAGAACATAATCCAAGATGAATAGCTAATTGTGACCATCCTTTCTCCAGTATCTATATAAAAAAGAAACTGTTGAGGAAAAAGGAAATTATGTTCTAAGCACCTACATTTAATATATGTTTTTCTTTCAACAGTATTAAATCCTTAGGAAGAATTTGTCACATGTTGAAAATTTTTTTTTCAAATTTCTAGTTTTTCTTTTCCTATTTAGAACTAGCTTGTATCTTTGAACATTACTGAAAGGTTTTAAAAACAAGCCTTATTTTTTAAAAACATTTTTATGTAATATAAAACACAAGTATAGAAAACATCTATAAGGCAGACACCACCCAGATAAAGAAACAGAAAACCAGCAGCCACTCTAAAAGCTCTGTGTGCCCTGTCGTAACACAAGCCCCTCCCTCACCATAAGTCATTGTGACCCTGATTTTTACAGTAATCATCTGCTTGCATTTTTAAAAAGTTTTATCACCCAAACATGCATTCCCTAGACACTATAATTTAGTCATGTGCATTTTGAATGTGATATCTTTTAGGTCTCTTTTAAATTATAGGCTCCTCTTCTATCTCTTTGCTTATAATTTATCTGTGGAAGAATCCAGGCCATTTGACCTGCAGTTTCCCACAGGCTGCAATTTCTGATTGCATATTTAGGGGGCTGTTCCACATATTGCTCTGTCCTCTCTATTTTCGACGACTTGGCAGATGGATCTAGAGACTAGATCAGATTCAGCTTCAATCCCTTTAGCAAAACTATGGATAATGTCTGGCAAACTAGAGGAGGCACGTCATGTCTGCTTGTTGCTCTTTTTATGATCTTAGCATCTGTCAATGCTTAATACCTATATCTGTTTATTGGTGGTTGCAAAATAGCGATGTTCTAATTGTATCTCTTTTTATTTAGTAGCTGGAATACTTTTATAAATGCCTCCCCTCATAAATACTATTTGGTTTACTCAGTTACACAGTTCATGCGGGAAAGGCAGGACAAATATTTAATTGTTTCCCTTTATCAGTTTATAAGATAATAAAATTAGTTCCCTATTGTCTTCCAAAAGTGACCACTTTAAAAAAAAATATCACCATGAACTCATGGATTTAAATATACTTAAAGGGTTTTAATCTATCGTAATTATCATTATTATTACCGAAGCTCAAATTGTCACATCTTTGGAAGTGTCTTCAAGTTGGCTACTGAATCTTTTGACATGACCTGATTAGTCTTCGATAGCGTCCTTGCTATTTAATATATGCCAGGTTTATTCTTGTACATTTTGTGCTCTAGAGCTGAAATCTGCTATTTCTTCAAGAAACCCTGCATTCTTTTAGTGAGCAATTACATTTCAAAAGATAGCTTTACATACACGCATACACAAAATACCTCTTTGAGTTCATATTGATATTTCCAATTCAAATTTGAGACTACAAACCTTTTATTTAACCTCTTTTCTGTTATACCTCCTTTCTTCCACACCTAGAATCCTGGTTCTCAAAGACACAGGGAATGACAGAATTAAAATATGACATAAATACCCATTTGTTCTATTATATATTACACATATGTCTCTGAATAAGAATACTAACATCTCTACCAGCATGATTAATAAAAGCATTAAAATAATTTTAACATGTGCTCTCCCTATTTTCCCCCTCCTTTTAGAAAAATAGTTGTACTATATTCACCTTGTCAGAGCACATGGCTATCACACACTAAACTATCACCTTCTAAGCTCTCCCTTAGTTTTGTTCTACAGGTAACTATATTTAACGTTCACCACCAGTGCTTAAAATGTCTCCCTTAGTCATTTTAGTTGTCAGAAGCTCATTCTCTGGTAGATTCCTCAGAAAGGAACCAGAAGAACAATATTCCCCAAGTTCTTTCATGTTGATAATAGTCTGTATGTGCCCTTTATACCTGAACACCAGTTTTGGTGTACAAAAAATTCTTGGCACACTCTTTTTTGAGTATCTTAAATATGTTACTCAATTTTTTTCCTCACAAAAGTGTTACTGTCAAGTCTGATGACAATCTAATTTTATTTCTCTTATAAAAGTCACATACTCTTTTTTTCTAGATGCTCAAAGGATTTTTTTTTTCTTTTTCTTTAAAGGCTAGTAATTTTACTATAATTAACTTTCCTTGGCATTTTTACTAGTAATTTTCCTTGGTGTTGCTCATTCTGGGTCTATGTTCTTAGAGATGGTTGCTCAGTATGTAGTTTCAAATCATTCAATTTTCAGGAAAATAGGAGAGTTTCTTCAATTATTGTTTTAGTATCTGTTCTATTCCCTTGCTTTGATTTCCCTCTTCAGGAACTATTATTACCTATATATTAATCTTCTCTGCCTATCTTCAATATTTAATGCTTTCTCTTGAATCTGTTTTTATCTTCTTCTTGTGTAATTTAAAATTTTTCCTATATTCTATTTCTATTAAGGCAGCATTATGTGTTGTGTTTATTTGCTATTGAGGTCCTTCTAGTTTAGCCTATGTTACTAAATGATTTTTTTCATTTATTTTTACTTTTTTTCCCTGAGTTTCCAATTCTGATTTATTTTGTTCTTTCATGTCTTATATTATATTTTTAATGTCTTTTAACTTGTTTTGAAATAGGTTACATTCTGATCTGTTTTGTGGGCATGTTTTCTGACAAACTTTCATTACAGATATGTTATTCTGCACCTTATTCTCATTTTCTTTATAATAGCTTTGTATGAGATTTAACCTTGGTAATTTTCTATTATTCATTTTTTAATTGTACTGAAATATTTTTTGTGAAATATAACACACAGAAAAGTACATAGAATATAAGTGTACAGCTTAAGAAATTATTACAAAGTAAATATTGTAACCATTACTCAAGATTAAGACTAGAACACCACCTGTACCCCTAAGCCTCATAATCGAAACACTCTCACTGCCTTAAAATAACCACTGTCAGCACTTTTACAGTAACCCTTTCTGCTTTTTTATTTAAATTTATTTATTTATTTTTTTAGAGACAGGATCTCACTCTGTTGCCCAGGCTGGAGTGCAGCGGCACAATCATAGCTCATTGTAACCTCTAACTCCTGGGCTCAAGCAATCCTCCCACCTCAGCCTCCTGAGTAGCTGGGACTACAGACGCCTGCCACCATTCCTGGCTAATTTTTTTTTTTGTAGAGACAGGGTCTCACTATGTTACCCAGGCTGGTCTTGAACTCCTGGGCTCAAGCAATCCTCCCACCTCGGCCTCCCAAAATGCTGGGATTACAGGCATGAGCCACTGCACCCAGCCCTCCCTCCTTCCCTCCCTCCCTTCCTTCCTTTGAGTTTTACTTTCTAAGTAGACATCCTTAAACAGTATTGTTTAGTTCCCCTTGTTCTTGGACATCATTAAATGGAATCATATGGGATGTACTCCTTTGTATATGACTTCTTTCACTCAACATTCTGCTTCTGAGATTCACCCACTTCATTGTGTGGAATTATCGGTCTTTTTCATGATTGTATAATATTCCAGTGTAAGAATATACCACAATTTACTTATTCATTTTACTGTTAATGGCCATTTGGGTATTTCCAGTTGGAGGATTTTAACAGAATAGTCCTGCTCTGAAATTCTGGCACCTATCTTCCAGTGAACATGCTTGAGTATCTATCTATAGGGTATAATTCTAAGACTGGAATTGTTGGGATGTCATAGGGCAATTTATATTCAGATTTAGTAGATGCCAAATGGTTTTCCTAAGTGGCTGTACCAATTTATACTCTAGCCAACAGGGTATGATATTTCTCTTTTCCTCCCTCCCTTTTTTCCTTTCTTCCATTTACTTATTCATTCAACCCACGTTTACCGACAAAAGTCTCTGGACTGGGTCCTGAGTACCCAGTGGCGAGTTAAAAAGAAGTCAAAGTGTGCATCCCCCAGGAGTCCTCTCCTCATCCTCCCAATTCAGTCGGCCCCTGGCACCACCTGGGCCCTCGAAAGGTCTATGGCAGAGCCTGGGGTAGTCCACAGCACCCAAACCCTCCCTCCTGGAAAGCAATGTGGCAGAGCCTCTGAGGGTACTCACTCGCCCCTGCATTGGGAAAAGGCCCTCTCCCCCCCATATTCAGGACGCTTAACCAAACCTCCTCCCCCACAAGCCAGCTGGTTAAACATCTGACCACAACAGGAACAGCCACTGGGCCCCATCCTGTTCCAAGAGTCTTGGGCCACTGTTTTGTTTTGTTTTGAGGTAATATTCATATAACAGATCATTCACCATTTTAACAATTTTTAACTATATAATTTGGTGGCTTTCAGTCCATTCACGATGTTGTGTAACCATCACCACTAATTCCAGAATATTTTCACCACCCTAAAAATAAACCTCATGCCCACTAAGCAGTCATTTCCCATTCTCTTCCCCTGCCACCCCCAGCCCCTGACAACCACTAATCTTTCTGTCACTATGGATTTGTCTACTCTGGACATATGATATAAATGGAATTATATAATATGTGACCCTTTTGGGTCTGGATTCTGTCATTTAGCATAATGTTTTGAGTGACCTTTTGGGTCTGGATTTTTTCACTTAGTATAATGTTTTAAAGGTTCATCCATGTTGTATTATGCACCAAAATTTCATTCCTTTTTATGGCTGAATAGCATTCCATTGTATATATATAATATATATACCACATTTTGTTTATCCATTCATCAGTTGATAGATATTAGGATGATTTCCATTTTTTCATTATTATGAATAATACTGCTACGAACATTCATGTACAAGTTTATGGTTGAACGTATGTTTTCATTTCTTTCAGGTATATACCTAGGAATGGAATTGCTGGGTCTTATAGTAATTCCATGTTTAACATTGAGGAACCAACAAACTACCTCCCAGAGCAACTATATCCTAGGAATGTATGAAGGTTCCAATTTCTCTACATCTTTGTCAACATTTGTTATTTTCTGTGTCTTTCTTTTTTATATAGTCATCCTAGCAGGTGTGACATGGTATCCCATTCTGGTTTTGATTTGCATTTCCCTAATGACTAAAGATGTTGAGCATCTTTCCATGAACTTACTGGCCACTTGTATATATTCTTTGAAGAAATGTCTATTCAACTTCTTTGCTAATTTTAATTAGGTGGTTTGTCTTTTTGTTGTTGAGTTGTAAGAGTTCTTTATATATTATGAATACTAGACTTTTATCAGATAAATGACTTGCAAATATTTTCTCCCATTCTGTGGGATGCCTTTTCACTTTCTTGATAATGCCATTTAATACACCAAAGTTTTTAATTTTGACAAAGTACAATTTATCTATTTTTTTCTTCTGTCGCTTGTGTTTTAGGTGTCATACCTAAGAATCTGTTGCCAAATCTAAGATCATGAAGATTTACTATTGTTTTCTTTTAAGAGTTTTATGGTTTTAGCTCTTATATTTATGTCTTTGATCCATTTTGAGGGTTGTTTTTGTATATGATGTGAGGTAGGGATCCAACTTCATTCTTATGCATGTGGATATTTAGTTGTCCCAGCAGCATTTGCTGAAAAGACTATTCTCTTCCCCATTTTGCCATTCTTATCAGAATCAATTGACCACAGATGTATGGGTTTATTTCTGGATGTTCAATTCTGTTTCATTGATCTGTATGTTATTCTTATGCCAGTAACACATTATTTTGATTACTGCAGCTTTGTAGTAAGTTTGAAATTGAGAACTGTGAGTCCTCCAACTCTGTTCTTTTTCAAGATTGTTTGGCTAATTTGGGTCCCTTGCCATTCCATATCCATTTTAGAATAAGCTTGTCCATTTATGTAAAAAACGGCAGCTGGCATTTGGACAGGATTTGCATGAATCTGTAGATCACTTTGGGGGAGTATAGTATTTTGGCTACTTCATTTCTATAAACATTTTGGAATCAGCTTATCGATTTCTACAAAAAAAGCCTGTAGAAATTGTGACTAGAACCTAGCATTGGTTTTTGGCATTGGCTATTTCCTACCAAATTGCAAACTTCCACCTACCTGCACTGTCCACGGTCTTCCTCCCTAAAAGCTTTCCTCTATTTGTTATACAAGACATCTACATACCCACTCACATATTAAACCAATGAAACGGTTAACACATGCTTATAAACTAGAACATTTTCCTCTTAGAAGAATAAGATGAAATTGCAGTGCCTTTACCAGATGTACCTTTCTCACAGCTTTAAAGGAAAAATAATTTATAACGTGAATTTATAAATTCATGCAAACGAAATCTCCCTATTCACGATACTAAAAAATTGACTTACCTGTATAGCAAAAGTACCAACTCCACCTGAAGCACCCAAGATTAAAGCACTGCAACACAAAAGAAATGAAAATTAATGAGACTCTTAAGCAGATATAATTGAATAAATAAGATGTTTTCAACATGTAACTGGCCCAATGATAAACAATCCAAAAAGCAAATAAAGTTGTTCAGCTTTCCAAGATTATATCATGCAAGGATTTTTATTTTAGGTTCACCAAGAAGCTGTAAAGTGTGTAAAGTCAGGCATTCTATGAACTCTTTACCATAAATAACAAATACCAATAACTTGTATTTTTTTTAAGTAGCTTAGATGGTACTTTGTAACATATGTCTTACAATTTTTCTAGGCTAAAATTACCATAGCTACCTCTACAAAATTGGGGCCCTTTTTAGTGTGTTAGACTTAATTGCTCTCTAAGAAAAATCACATTCCTGACCACATTCCTGCCAAAGTAGAATAAACATCCTGTGTTCAGACATGTTCTGTCAAGCTCATCAACTTTCACAAATGGAAATCAATCTCATCTTCAATTTGACTTCCTGTTAAAGTAGATGAATGTGTTCCATCAGCACAATCATCCTTGTGCTCCAGGTTCTTCACGTATACTCACTGTAGCCCTCCTGCCACTTCAGACCAAGGGTTCTGAGCCACGAGTTTATGGATGAGTTCGGGGAGGAGCTGGGGTTGAGGGGGTAGGGTGAGGGATTATGAACCCTCTGAAATTGTGAATTTCCTAAAATAACATGCAAAATTTGGTGTGATTATGTATATATGCATTGGCAAGGAGAGGGATTTAGACCTATCATCTATTTCCCAAAGAAGTATGTGATCCAAAATAGAATCACTGGTCAAGAATCACTTAAAAGTATTAAGACAGAGTCTTAATACTTTTTTTTTTTTTTTAATGAGACAGGGTCTCACTATATTGCCCAGGCTGGTCACAAACTCCTGGCCTCCCAAGTAGCTGGCACTACAGGTTCAAGCCACCATGCCTGGCTTACATTTTATTCTTGAATTAAACTAGAGCTTCAGAGAACTGCCTACTTGGATTTCAGGTTGCCAGAAAATTGTACTGAACTACACTTGGTGTAACACTACCAATGAAGTGCTGAGGGACGTTATAAAAAGTGACTGTTTGATATTTGCTACTTCCTTAGCTAAGGAGATATTATCGAGAGAATTCTTCATGAGAACTCCCTTTGTAAATGCCCAGAGAAAAAATTTTTTCTGAAGACTAAGTGGTGGGAGTATCTGTGTTACTTATCTGTCACTATAAGTTGCATAACTGCTAGATATAGGCCGCTTTTGCCTTGACTACTAGAAAGAGCAGAGGATTTTACCACCTATCTCTAGCAAGTACACTGGATCTTGGAACATGCATTCTGTCTATAACCTTAACTCTAGTTTTCTTTCAATTTTTTTCCCTCTTACCCAAATCACAGAAGGCTGGTTGTCACCCTTTGTATCTTAAAAGTTCACTATTGCTGAACCAGCTGTTTCCTTTGAAATTAATACCATTCAATGTAATTAATACAAATCTCCTTACAAATTATGTTCCTTCTAGAAGAGTTACTTTTAATTTCAAAGAATTATAAATTGTGAAGAAGAGACTATTGGGGCTCAGAAAACAATACTCCAAAGTATGG
Source organism: Daubentonia madagascariensis (assembly GCA_023783475.1). Lineage (NCBI taxonomy): Eukaryota > Metazoa > Chordata > Mammalia > Primates > Daubentoniidae > Daubentonia > Daubentonia madagascariensis. Next base: position 55,154,883 of record JAKFHU010001815.1, on the reverse strand, counting down.
CGCTTTGACGTGCTGAGTACCTTGAACTAAAGATGCAGCCTCAGAACCAAGGTCTCTCTGACCTTCTCCTACCCTTGTCTCTTACCCCTCTGCCTCTCCCAAAGCACAGGGAGGGGTTTCCTCTGAAGTGCCTTCATAAGACCAAAGGAAGTTCCTCCAAAAGGAATGCAATTATCTTGGGCCTTTTCCCTATAATCTCATCAAACGAAGATTAACTCAAAGGAAAGAAGACTAGAACAGATGCCACACCCAGAGCCCAGAGCCCAGAGGAACTTTGTCCCAGGTTATTGTCTATTCCTTCAGCCCATTCATCTCCCCTAAAAATCACTGACTCTCCCTTTAAAATTGCCTCGTCTACTTCCTTCTCCCCTATGAAGGGAGTATTTAAGCTTTAAACATCTGGTCCTTTGAGTTTCATACTTTGAGTGACTTCTGTGCACTTGCATGTTAATACCTACACAGGGCCCCACCAGTGACTATGACAGCAACTCCGCCTCCTCCAGCAGTGGGACTGCCACATGCCCACGCATGTGGCCCAGGGATCTGAGAACCAGTCTTCCCAGAGCCCACTGCCACCACCACTGGCACCCACCACCTAGAGGCCTAGGGAACAGCCCACTCAGGGCCTGCCACCACCACTGCAGGTGCCTGCATGCACTGACCAAGGGCCTGAGAACTGGTCTACCCAGAGCCTGCTGCCCACTCCAGTAGCAGGGCCCACTGCATGCCCACCACCCAGTGGCCTGAAAACTGACTTGCCTGATGTCCCCATCCCCAGCAAAACTGCCTCACAACCTCCACAAACAATTACAGCATAAGCCACTAAGTAACTTGCAGACACTGTTAATGTTGATTACAGCCAAAAAAAAAAAAAAAATCATAGACTATACTAATGCACCTACCCAGAAACAAAGCCAAAGCACCCTATTCAACCAACACTACACATAAACATTTACAGGACAAAGTCTTTTCCTACTAAAGATACTGCATGAAATTGAAAGAAGCAACTGTTAAACCAGTTGTGCAGATATAAACGTAAGGACACAGAAACATTAAAAAACAAGAAAACATGACACCTCTGAAGGAATACATTAATTCTCTAACAACAAATCTAAAAGACAGGGAAATCTATAAAATGCCTGAAAGGGAATTCAAAATAATGATCTTAAGGATACTCAGCAAGGTACAAGAGAACACAAATAGATAATAAAAAGAAATCAGAAAAAAGAATCAGAAAAACAATTCACAATCTGAATGAGAAATTCAATAAAGAGATAGATACCATAAAAGAGAACCAAACAGAAATTTTGGAACTGAGGAATTCAACAACTAAAATAAAAAAATACAATCAAGACTTCAACAATAGAGTAGATCAAGCAGAAGAAATAATTTCTGAACTTGATGACAGTCTTTTGAAATAACCCAGTCAGACCAAAAAAAAAAAAAAAAAAGGAAACAGAAAAAACCAATAAAGAATAAAACAGAATGAAAAAAGCCTAGATGACATATGGGACACTACTAAACAAGCAAATATTTGCATTTTGGGAAATCCAGAAGGAGCAAAGATGGGGAAAGGAATGGAAAATCTATTTAATGAAATAGCTGAAAATTTCCCAAGTCTTGGGAGACATATAGACATCCAGATACAGGAAGCTCAGAGATCTCCAAATAAATTTAACACCAAAAGGTCCTCTCTGAGGCACATTATAGCTAAAGTGTCAAAAGTCAAAAACAAAGAGAGAATTATAAAAACAGCGAGAGAAAAGCATCAAGTCACATATAAGGGACTCCCCATGAGATTTCTCAACAGAAACCTACAGGCCAGGAGAAAATGAGATTATATATTCAAAGTGCTGAGAGAAGAAACTTTCAGCCAAGAATATCATAACTAGCAAAGCTAACTTTCAGAAATAAAGGAGAAAAAGTTCTGCTCAGACAAGCAAAAAGTGAGGGAATTCATCACTACCAGACCAGACCTACAAGAAATGCACACTTGGAAACAAAAGGATGATATCTATCATAAAAGCATACACGCAAGTATAAAACTCACTGGTAGAGCAGATAAACAAATGAGAATGAGGAAGGAATCAAACATTATCACTACAGAAAACCACCATACCACCATACAAGGATAAACAATAAGAGAGGAAGAAAGGATCAAAGGATACACAAAACAATCAAAAACGAATTAACAAAATGACAGAGTAAGTCTTCATCTATAAATAACAACCTTGAATGTAAATGGTCTCAATTCCCCAATTAAAAGACATAGACTGAATGGATTTAAAAAGAAGACCCAAATATATGCTGCCTACAAGAAATTCATTTCACCTGTAAAGACATACAGACTGAAAGTGAAAGGATGGAAAATGATAATGGAAACCAAAAGCATGCAGAAGTAGCTATACTTGTATCACAAAATAGACTTAAAGTAAAAAACAAAAAGAGAAAAAGAAGGTCATTATGTAATGATAAAGGGATCAACTCAGTAAGAGGATATATCAACGTAAATATATATGCACTTACCACCACAGCACCCAGATATATAAAGCAAATATTATTAGAGCTAAAGAGAGAGATACACTCCAATACAATAATGGTTGGGGACAAAAACACCCCAGTTTCAGCCTTGGACAGATCATTAGAAGGAAAATCAACAAAGAAACATTGGACTTAAAGTGCACTATGGACCAAATGGACCTAATAGACATTTATGACGCATTTCATCCAACAGCTGCATTCTTTTCATTAGCACATGGAACATTCTCCAGGATAAACCATATGTTAGGCCACAAAATAAGTCTCAAAAAATTTTTAAAAATCAAAATCATATCAAGTATCTTAGACCACAGTGGAATAAAATTAGAAGTCAATAACAAGAACTTTGGAAACTGTACAAATACCCCAAAATTAAACATTATGGTTCTGAACAACCAATGGGTCTATGAAAAAAGTTAGAAAGAAATAAAAAAATTTCTTGAAACAAATGAAAATAGAAAGACAACATACCAAACCTATGGGATACAACAAAAGCAGTAATAAAAGAGAAGTTTATAGCAATAAATATCTACATCAAAAAAGTATTAAGATTTCAAATAAACAACCTAGTGATGCACCTCGAGGAACTAGGAAAGCAAGAACAAATCAAACCCAAAATTAGTAGGAAAAAATAATAAAGATCAGAGAAGAACTAAATGAAAAAATACAAAAGATCAACAAAATGAAAGTTGGTGTTTTGAAAAGATAAACCAAATCAACAAACTATTAGCTAGACTCAGAAAAAAAGAGAGAAGACCCGAATAAACAAAATCAGAAATGAAACATAAAGACATTACAACTGATACCACAGAAATACAAATTAATCATTAGAGACTATTATGAACAACTATAAGCCAACAAATTGAAAAGCCTAGAGAAAATGAATATACTCCTGGACACACATAACCTACCCAAATCAGTAAGAAACTGAAAACCCTAAACAGACCAATAATGAGTAACACACTGAATCAGTGTCAATCCATTTTCTGTTGCTTATAACAGAATACCTGAAACTGGGTAATTTATCAAGAAAAAGAATTTATTTCTTACATTTATGGAAGCTGAGAAGTCCAAGGTCAAGGGGTCACATCTGGTGAGAGCCTCCTTGAGGGTGGGGACTCTCTGCAGAGTCCCCCAATGCAGCATTGGGCATCACCTGATAGCTCAGGTCTCTCTTCCACTTCTTATAAAGCCACCAGTCCCACTCCCATGAAAACCCATTAATCCATTAACCCATACATCCATTAATCCAAAAATAGATTAATCCATGCATGAAGGCAAAGCTCTCATGACCCAATCACCTCTTAAAGGCCCCACCCAATACTGCCACATTGGGGATTAAATTTCAACATCACTTCTGGAGGGGACAAATATTCAAACCACAGCAATCAGTAATAAAAAGTATCCCAACAAAAAATAGCCCAGGACCAGATGGCTTTACTGCTGAATTTCATCAAACTTTTACAGAAGAGCTAACACCAATTCTTCTCAAACTATTCCAAAAAATTAAAGAGGAGTAAATTTTTTCTAATTCATTCTATGAGGCCAGCATTACCTGATACCAAAACCAGACAAGGACACAACAAAAAAAGAAAATCACAGGCCAATATCCATTATGAACATAGATGCAAAAATACTCAACAAAATACTAGCAAACCAAATCCAGCAGCACATCAAAAAGATAATACACCATGACCAAGTGGGAGGGATGCAATTATCTGAGGGATGCAAGAATGATTCAACATATGCAAATCAATAAATGTGATACATCACATCAAAAAAATTAAGGACAAAAACCATATGATCATCTCAATAGACACAGAAAAAGCATATGATGAAAGTCAACATCTCTTCATGATAAAAACTCTCATCAAATTAGGTATGGAAGAAACATACCTGAACAAAATAAAAACCATATATGACAAACCCACAGATAGCATCAGACTGAATAGGGAAAAGCTAAAAGCTTTTCCTCTAAGAACTGGAAAAAGACAAAGATGCCCACTTTCACCACTCTTATTAAACACAGTACTGGAAGTCCTAGTAAGAGCAATTAGGCAAGAGAAGGAAATAAAGGGTATCCAAATTGGAAATGAAGAAGTCAAACTCTCCCTCTTTGCAGATGAAATGATCTTATACATAGAAAAACCTAAAGACTCCACCAAAAAATAGTAATAAACAAATTCAGTAAAGGGGCAGTACACAAAATCAACATATAAAAATCAGTAGTGTTTCTACACACCAATAACCAACTATTTAAAATAGAAATCAAGAAAGCAATACTATTTATAATAACTAAAAAAAAAAACACTTAAGAATAAATTTAACCAAGGAGGTGAAAGATCTCCACAGTGAAAACTAGAAAACAGTGATGAAAGAAACTGAAGGAGAGACACAAAAAAGGAAAGATACCCCATCTTCATGGATTGGAAGACTATAATCAAAATAACCACACCACCCAATGCAATTTGCAGATTCAATGTAATCCCTACCAAAATACCCATGATATTCTTCACAGAAATAAAAGAAAAAATCCTAAAATTCACATGGAACCATAAAAGACCCCAAATAATCAAAACAATAGTGCAAAAAGAAAAAAGCTGAAGGCACGACACTACCTGACTTCAAAATATACTACAAAGCTATAGTAACCAAAACAGCATAGTATTGGTATAAAAACAGATACATGGACCAATGAAACAAAATAAAGAACCCAGAAATAAATCCACATATTTACAGCCAACCGATTTTAACAAAGGTGCCAAGAACAGACGTTGGGAAAGGGATAGTCTCTTCAATAAATGATGCTGGGAAAACTGAATACCCATATACGGAAAAATGAAACTAGATCCCTATCTCTTACCATATATAAAAATCAACCCAAAATGGATTAAGGACTTGAACCTAAGATCAGAAACTATAAAACTGCTAGAAGAAAACATAGGGGAAATGCTTTAGGACATTGGTCTAGGCAAAGGTTTTATGGGTAAGACTTCAAAACCACAGGCAACAAAAACATAAACAGACAAGTGGGACTACATCAAACTAAAAAACTGCATCAGAGCAAAGGAAATAATCAACAGAGTGAAAAGACGACTTGTAGAATGGGAGAAAATATTGCAAACTATTCACCCAACAAGAGACTAATATCAGAATATACAATTCAAACAACTCAACAGCAAAAAAAAAAAAAAAAATCCAGTTTAAAAATAGGCAAAGGATCTGAACAGACATTTCTCAAAAAAAAAAAAAAAAAAAAAAGGCATACAAATTGCCAACAAGTATAGGGAAAAAATGCTCAACATCACTAATCATCAGGGAAATGCAAATCAAAACCACAATGAGATTTCATCTCATCCCAGTTAGAATGGCTATTATCAAAAAGGCAAAAAAATAACAAATGCTGGTGAGGATGCAGAGAAAAGGGAACTCTTTTATACACTGTTGGTGGGAATGTAAACTAGTACAGCATGGAGGTTTCTCAAAAAACTAAAAACAGAACTACCATTTGATCCAGCAATCCCATTACTAGGTATTTATCCAAAAAAAAAAAAAAAAAGGAAATTGGTATATTAAAGAGATATCTAGAGATATCTTCACCTCCATGACCTTTTCTGCAGCACTATTCACAATAGCCAAGATATGAAATCAACCAAAATGTCCATCAACAGATGAACAAATAAAGAAAATGTGGCACGCATACACACTGGAATACTATTTAGCTATAAAAAAGAATGAAATCCTGTCACTCATGGCAATATGGATAAGCCTGTAGGACATTATGTTATGTGAAATAAGTCAGGCACAGAAAGATAAATACAGCATGTTCTCACTCATATATGGGAGCTAAATGAAGTTGAAGTCATAGAAGCAGAGAGAGAATTGCAGTTATTAGAGGTTGGGAAGGGTGGGGGGAGGGGAGGATAGGGAGAAGTTACTTAATGGATACAAAATTACAGCTACATAGAAGAAATAAGTTCTAGTGCTCTATAGCAGCAGTCCCCAACATTTGCGACACCAGGGACTGGTTTTATGGAAGGCAATTTTTCCAATTTTTCCAGAGACTGGGGGGGAGGGAGTACATTTATTGTGCAGTCAAACCTCTCTGCTAAGAATAATCTATATTTGCAGCTGCTCCCCAGTGCTAGCATCACCGCCTCAGCTCCACCTCAGATCATCAGGCATTAGATTCTCATAAGGAGTGCACAACCCAGATCCCTCACATGCACAGTTCACAGTAGGGTTTGTGCTCCTATGAGAATCTGGTGCCGCTGCTGATCTGACAGGAGGCAGAGCTCATGCAGTGACACAAGTGATGGGGAGCGGCTGTAAATACAGATGAAGCTTTGCTGGCTCATTTGCCGCTCACCTCCTGCTGTGCAGCCCGGTTTCTCACAGACCACATACCGGTATCAGTCCATGGCCCAGGGGTTGTGGAGCGCAGCTCTATAGCACTGTAGGGGGAATATTGTTAAAAATTTGTTCTATATTTTCAAAAGGTAGAAGAGAAGATTTTGAATGCTCCTAACACAAAGAAATGACAAATGTTTGGGGTGATGGATATGATATTTCCCTGATTTCATCATGACATGTTGTATACATATATCAAAATATCACTCCATATCCTATAAATATATACAATTATTACGTGTCAACTAAAAATAAAAGGAAATACAATCATCCCTCGGTATACTTTGGAGAGTGGTTCTAAAACCCTGTGTACACTGAAATCTGTACATACTCAAGGTGTGTGTGCCCCCATGCCTCCCACTCCCCAGGCTTATACAGAAAGTCAGCCCTCCATAAAGGCAAGTTTTGCATCCTGTGAATATTGTTATTTTCAATCCACATTTAGTTGAGAAAAATTTGCTTATAAGCGGACCTATGCAGTTTAAACCTATGTTCAGGAGTCAACTATAAATAAATAAATGAATGAATAAATAAATAAATAAATTTGTATGCCTTTTCTCCTATGAATCTATTGTCAGTTTATTTCAGCAGACTCAGTTACAGAACCTTCAGGGAGTAGAAGGGAAGTTCCTTTTGCCCCAACAATCCACTCTTTCAAAACCCTTCAATTCACACATTGTATAGCTTTAGGACTTCCTAAATGGGGAAAAAAGCATTAAAGCTGCTTCATTGATACATCCCCAAATTAACTCACCTATTAAATATTTTACTCTCTTACTTTTGGCCATTCTTATAGAAATGTAGCTAGTCAACTTCTCATTTAAGTTCTTCACAATCTAATCATCTCCACTCTCTGACTTTTCTTTTCATATTTCCTGAACAGAACTCCTCTCCTCAGAAACCATGGTCCCCTCATTCTTCCCCCACATTGGCCCATTCTTCTAGGCTCTAGGACGCCTTCACTAACTGCTAAGGTCTCCATTCCCTTGAAGGCCTAAGTCCCAGTTTTCCTCCACAATACCCTTGACATAGCGTGGAATCTGATATCTATGCCACGTATTTGGCATTTGTCACACTGTTAACTATCACACATATGTTCTGCTTCCCAAGCTATTCTAAAAGCACTCCAGGACAGAGACCTCGCATTATGCCCTGCACCGGCCATACTGCCCTGGATGTAGCAGATGGCCGATCAATGTTTCTTGACTTTAAAAATCATCCAATCAGCATTATATCCTACAATCAAGACAATAGTTACTACTACCTCAAGTGAGGGGATCACCTGGCTACTTGAAAGACTATATTAAAGTTTCCTCCAGTAAAGACAAGCTTGAAAATAGTTTCTAATTCTCTCCCTGTGAATCCTGAATACCAAACATAATGGCTGGTTCAGGACCTAACTGCCTGACACATCTCTGACCTCATTATTGTCAGTTCATCTCTTCCCCATAACACTCCATCCAAAGCAGCCTCATTCCCTCAAATAAAAGACCAAAACTTGTGTTTCACAGCAGGGCTTGGCAGAAGGAGTGGTTCTGCAATAGTAGCTTCAGTTCCTGATGCTGCCACCTGATGGCAACCCCAAAGTGCAAAAGAGGCAAGGAACAGACCCAGTGAAATGCTCTTAACTAGTAAAGAAGCTCTGGGGACACATCATTCTCTGGGCCTGTAAACTCCACATTTTGTGCAGATTCAACTAGGGCCCATACTTTCCTTCAAACAAAGAAAGTCCCCAAAAGGACAGCAGGCAAAATAAATTTTCAAGCCAGCAATAAGTTGGTTCATCCTCTAAGGTTTGAAATCCTGTGGCTAAACTAATTATTCTTGTACTCTTCAAAGTACTTTCACTGCAAAGTGAAAATACTGCTGTTGCTTATCTCCCAATGGCCTTTCACTTAAGTGCTACACAGTGGGAATACTTTTTACCTAGCTTGCTGTAATGGCCACTCTATATATTCAAACATCACGAAGTAGAAGCCTATTTGTTACAGTGAAGAAACGTGTGCTGTACTGTCTGTCAGTTTATATAAAGTGCCCAAGGAAATAGTTGCCAAAAGCTCTGTAATTGAAAATTGCCAAGGTTTTTAATCACATGCCTCTCTTACTTTGTAAATCCACATATAGAGCTTCTTCTGAAGTCAGTAAAGACTACACTAGTGGGAGATATAAAAAATATTGGGAAAATATGAATAATTATTATACCACTTATGCATTCAAAAAATAGAAGTTTAAATTCAATTGAGAGTGCCTGTTCTTTTTCATTGACTCTTAGAGTACACCTCTGTCATCATCATTTCATAGGTGATGAATTTGAGGCCTAAGGATTCCATTAGTGAGAGAGTTGAGACTAGAACCCAGGTGTCTAGATACCCAGCCCTGGCATTCAAAGGTTTCTGCGGCCAAGCCAGAATGTAGAAACTTGAAGATGATATTCTACTTCTGGATCTCTTGCTGTTTTGTAGCATGTTTCATTTATTTTTTATCTGTAAGGCACTTAAGGTTTTGATGCCCTACCTCATATGATGGTAATACTGAAAACTATGATTATAGAGGACTTAGGTACCCAAAGGCTAAATAAAAAGAGTGACTCATGGAAAAGAAGACGATATAGCTTTAGTACTTTAACGTATGTTTAAGAAGAGTCCAGAGCAAGTTAGATCTTCAAGTTTCTACATTCTGGCTTGGCCCCAGAAACCTCTGAATGCCAGGACTAGGTATCTAGACACCTGGGTTCTAGTCTCAACTCTCTCACTAATGGAATCCTTATGCCTCAAATTCATCACCTATGAAACGATGATGACAGAGGTGTACTCTAGGAGTCAATGAAAAAGAACAGGCACTCTCAGTTGAATTTAAACTTCTATTTTTGTTTCTCTACCTTTCTAACACAGAAGTATATGACCTTCATGATACCCCCAGACCACCTACTTATGGGAAAAAAAATCCACATCGCAGGATTAGAGTGTCATCTATTAAACCTCAATCACTTAGAAATAAAGATGATTTAAATAAGGCTAACTCTTCCTTCAGTAGAAAAAAATGTTCTTTAAGAAATAAGGATGATGCTGAAAATGCATCTGATTTTTCAGCTTCAAACACAACCTTTAAATCTGGAAAAAAAGGGGTAAAAGATAGCAAAGTATCTTAGCATACTGAGTTTATGCTAAGTTTACTCTCCAAAGTGAGTAAGAAACTTCACCTGAATAAGTGGAAAAACAGAGCTACAAAACAGATCAACCAAATGAGACCAAGACAGCCTGAGTTTGTGTGTCCCCTTCTTCTAAGCCTCTGTAATTCATGTTGACATTCCCCAATTTACAAAAGAGTTCATGTGTGATTGGATGTTGGAAATTTACATACATTTTCCCACAAAAACAAAGCTATTTATACATCTTGGTAAGGTGCCCAGGGTAGACGTTTATAAAAGTTTAGTTAACCTATAATGGACCAAGAACTTTATACACAGGATAACAACGGTTGTTATCTGAAATGTATTCAGAATTACAAACAGGGGTACTGAGAATGTAGCTCCCCAAGTGGGATTCGCAGTGGGAAAATCACTCGTTCCTCCAATCTTGTGCAGAAGTAGAGAGAGGGAAGAAACGCTTGTGATGGATAACAATAGAATAGATGAGGGAGAGATGTAGCATAGTCAGAGAAGGATTTACCATGGAGTGGGTGAAGCTGAAGCTCACACAGTGAAGCTAAAGCCCTCCATTTACATAAGACCTGAGAGGAGCCCCAGCAATACATTTGCATGGACATATGTTTTTGTAAAATTTGCAAAAGTAAGATACGCTAACCACGATCAATTAAGATTGCTGTCTCTTTCCACTCCTATACTCCCTCATCATACTTTCCCTCTTGTCAGGTGATACCAGATTTGGTGAAAGAGAAGTTGAATTGGAAATACATTTGTTTTGGGTTTAGTGGTAAATACTGATGTGGTTCATAGTCACTTCTGCACAGAGTTAAGTTATTGCTAGCTGTTCTGGTTTAACAAATGCCTTCCAGGAATATTCCTACCTCTCACTAAGTCAATTCACCTAAGCATCATGACATTTTACTAAGGAAAGACTGGGTACCCACTGCCGCCCAGCACAGGATCATGTGAGTAATGAAGGAGAAATAAGGTTAAACAAGGTTCAATATGTACAGAGCCAGAAGCTAGTCAGTGGGAAAGTCTTCCAATTAAAATATGTAAGAACTTACAATATACCACTAAAGGGAAGATATTAACAACAAATTAGTTAATAAGGGTTGTCAATTAAAATAGTATTTTAGGCTTATTCACTGCACAAGAAAACTTGAAATGCCTTGAAATCTTACAGCTTATATATAAAAGAAACTTGTCAACTTCGAAACAATGTCTTCCAATGATCCGACATTTTATATGACATGAACAATAATGAGTTGTGCAGTGGAAGGTGAGGGAGCAGGGTTTATGAACAATGTCAGGTTTTGGCTTAAGGTAAATCACAATGAACTGAAATTAGGAATATAGAGGAAGAGCTGGGGTGGTAGTTGTTAAGTTTTGTTTTACACAAGTTGAGTTTGAGATACAAAGGGAACATCTCACTGGAACTCGGTAGAGGTTAGAGTTAGAAATACAGATCTGTACGTTACCAAACTACTAACAGAAGCTGCGAGTAGATGAGACAACCCTGGGAGACAGAGAGGAATGATGGAGTGGAACGCTGGGAAAACAGCACATTTAAAGGGCTGGATAAAAATGGGGGTCTTTTAAAAATGACAAGAAATGGTCAAAAAGGCAATAAGAAAACTAAAGGAGTCTAATGTCCCTGAAACCATAGAGAAAATGAGTACTAAGGAAGTGGTCAACAGTGCCAGATACTTCAGAGAGATCAGATTAAAATAACAACTGAAAAATGTCATTGGGCTTGGCAACTTAGTCAGCTATGACCCCAGTGAGGGCAGCTGCAGCTGAAAGGCAAGTGTAGAAGCTAGATTACAGTGCACTGAAGAGCAAATGACTTCTAAACCTCACAAGATAGTTGCCCCCGTTCCTTAGAAATCCATTGTATAAAACACAAATTGCCAGGAGTGAAGTTTCCACTAATCCTTTAACTGAGCCATCCTGGGGCTCCTGGAAAATAGGTCCCCAGAGCAGAGCAAGACTCATTTGCATCACACAGGCCAGGCCAGAGCCTCCACCCTCACTTGCCTCTTCCCCTCAATCCCACAATTTCTTCATGCAACTAAATACCGGGGGTTTCTTTCTTCGTCCCCCTACCCATCTAACCATGTAATAGTCAGGTACAAATGAAAACCCAAAAATGGAGAGTGAGGAGAAACGGTGGTAGGGTGAAGAATAGGCCACAGAAGGCATCTGAAAGAAGAAAGCTGTTGTAATTACAAGGCAGTCATTTTAATTTCAATATAAGCATATTGGTAGGGGCTAAATCCAATGTTTTTAAGTTTGAGCCTGTCTAATTCAACAAACAGAATAAATCAGACATCTAATTTACACTTACATAACAAAATTTTACTGTCATGGAGCCTAATCTCAAAAAAGAAACAGTGAAAAGTCTTCCTAAATTCATTGCACTGAGCTTCAAGTATACACAATTTAAAAGTGAAATTTATTTTGTGGAGGAGGAATAGTTCAATTTCTAACACTTTCTAATTCTTCTGTCAAACAGAGTGAAGTACAACTTCCCCAGCTAGAGATGAATTTCAGGCATACCATGAAATATTCAAGTGCACCCATGACACTACCAATAAATAAAACCATCAGATCGTAGCATATTCAAAAAATATCAGGTATAACAACTTTTTAAAACATTTCTATTCATCTTTAGAGCCCTAAGTTATCTATGTGTTCCCACTGAATAAATCATGAAGAAAGTATGGATGGGCTGATAACAAGGAAATAATTTCATTTGACATTTTCTAGTGATATCAAAGTGTTGACAAAATAACAATATTATATGACCTCAAGATTAAATAATCCCCTTGGCTTGCTGATGCATAGTTGTCGTAGAAGTATAATTTTATAACAAAGAAGAAAAACATAAACACCATTGAACTCTTAGAAAGCTTTGTCTTAATATCAAAAAAGCTGTTTGCCAAGGTGCTAACAGATGTTTTTGCCATTGTTAGTTGTTCTTTTTTTTTAAGTAACTGGTTAGAAAAAACAGACTGTTAGTCCTTGATAACAAACACTGACCTGCTCTGTGCACACTAAAGCATGCCTGAATGCCAATAACTTACAGAAAAAGATTAATTATTGCTTAGGGAAGCCAACATATGCCCCATCAATCACAATGAATAGTCGAATTGAAAAAAATCCACTTTAGACATTGGAACTTCTGAGTTTGAGTACAATTAAATCTCATTATATAATTTCCTTATTAAGAGTATTTTTACAATATTTTAAGGTGCTCACATTTCTGTGATTCTTACAGATAAGTAGTTGGAGATGTAGGCCATTCTCTCCAACGACTCCATGTGCTGTAATTTCAGTAAACTGAAATTTCTGAGAGCTCCAAGTACTGAGTGCTATGTTCTGAATGTTTGTAATGTTTTGTCCCACCCAAATTTATATGTTGAAATCCTAACCCCCAACGTGTCCCAAAGTGATGGCATTAGGAAGTGGGGCCTTTGGGAGGTCATGTGCAGAGCCTTCATGAACGGGATTAGTGCCCTTATATATAAAAGAGACCCCAGAGAGATTCCTCACCCCTTCCAGCATGTGAAAACAAACACAAAGGCACTGTCTATGAATCAGAAAGTCGGCCCTCACCAGACGCCAAATCTGTCAGTGCCTTGATCTTGGACTTCCTAGCCTCTACAACTGTGAGAAATAAATTTCTGTTTTCTGTAAGCCACCAGTTTATGGTATTTTGTTATAGCAGCCTGAATGGACTAAGACACAAGGTCTCACTATGGCTTAGAACAAATGCATCCTACAGGTCACTATGCACATGGGAATGTGGTAGAAGTCTATGATGTGAATTTTGAGGCTCTTTCCAATGGATTTCACTACAGTTTGGTTAACATGTGGCTAAATCAATGAGCAGAACCAATTCAATATATCATCACCTTGTAAGGTATAAAACTTTTCACTTCTTAACGCTTTCCTCACAACCTACACTGTCCTACACTCAGTAACACAGAAGAAACTGCAAAGAGACCATAAATGCATAGCCTGTGGTCACCTGGTTAGTTAATGACAGAGTGCAGAGTAGGGCCCAGGGCTCCAATTTCCCAGCTAGGCCATTATTGCTTAAACAGAAGATAACAGAGTACCAAAGAATTACCCACAAAGCCAACAACAAACTGGAGGTTCACACCAATGTATCTGAGAAGAGAAGCTAGATCTTTGTCTTTAAATTGTTTTCTACAGTACAACAAAAGTATGCTCAGAGAGCCCTGAACCAGCAAAAGGAATCAGAGCTCTCTAACCATAGTGCACATATAGTCATGCAGGTATAGAAAATCTAATGTTTTTAAAGGAAAAAAAGAAAGCAAAACACCACAATAAAACATCAATGTTGTTGCTGAGCCTACAATAACAAAGGTCTAAAAATCGCAAGATTAACTAAGACAAACCATTAGAAAAATGTATGTGGTCAAAACTAATTTAATTTGAACAAACTGTTTTACCAAAATGGCAACTTCAAGAAAGATAAGCCACAATAGCTTAAAAAATAAACACGGTTGACCTTTAGAATAAATATTTGCCTTGAATTCTAAGACAAAGGGTAGCACCTCATTAGATGAATAGCCTTCACAATGCTTTCAGAAATACAGCTATTAAACTTTTATTAAATTCAATGTTCTATCACCCAACACATTAAATGTAAAGTGCAATGTGTCACAACAACAGGAGTAGAGAATAACAGTCTTTAGTTATTTTACCTACACAATCCTTAGTAATAAAAAACAAAACCTAGGTTATTTAAATTTATTATTATTTGACCCACAGCTCTCTCCTTCCTTAAAATTATTAAATGGTTCTTAGTACCTACCATTCTCACCAAAAAACAAAATCAATTTTTTCTATAATGTCAACTTTCTAAAAAACAAAGAACATTATAATCATCTCATTAATAGCCTCGCATGTGCCATAACCTGTGTCACCAGTTTTATGTGTGTTATCTCATTTAACCCTCAAAGCAAAACTCATTAAAAAAAGTGACTGAATGGGTCACCCAGCTAAAAAGCGGCAGAATCTGGAATATGAACTCAAGTACACCTGAGACATTTCTAGTCACTGTGTTGTTGCTAACTCAAATGAGCATACATTCAAGGCATTGGAGAACCAGAATTGACCTAAAGGATATCAGTCATTGAGCCTAAGAGAACTCAAGGATATTCAACAGTGTCTTGCAAGTCCCTTTGTATCTGGTTTTCATAGAAATACGCAAGTATGAGAGCAACTCTTCGTAGGGGAAGGAAAAAAACACCTTTGCTTTGACATCATTCTTTAGAAACTGAATGGGGTGATTCTTAACCTTTTTAGGAATCTGATAAAAGTTATGGATCTTCCCAGAGATTCACATGCAAAATTTTGCATTATTTTAGAAGGTTCAGACTCCTATAGCCCATCTACACATCTCAGTTTAAAAATTCCCATTTGATTGGGCTGAGAATCCACAGAATAAGGTTACGAAAGTACAAACTGACACAGAGTTCTTTGGAAATTGTTTCAAATGTCAGCACAACTCAGCTCATGTAAATGATCCCAATTTCGATGCTCTGACAAATCTACTGCAAAGAACTTACAGAAGGAAAGAAGGGAGGTTTAGATGCCACCACTGATACACTTACCGTTTTCCTGTGCAATTCTTATTATTCAGGCCGCCAACTTTGTTTATGGCAGACCAGGCTGTGAGAGCCACATATGGCAAAGAGGCAGCTTGCGTATGAGTAAGTGATTTGGGTTTGTGAGAGACCTAGGTTTAAAGATAACAGTCAAAAATAAGCAATGACTTTCAAACCTATGAACACAATTAGGTACATTTACCTTCACAGGAATTCAACTACAGCTGACCCTTGAACAACATGAATTTGAACTTATATAGGTCCACTTATACACGGATTTTTTTCCACCTCTGCCACCTCTGAGACAGCAAGACTAACTGCTCCCTACTCCTCCTCTGCCTATTCAACATGAAGACTACAAGGATGAAGACCTTTATGATGACACACTTAATGAACAATAAATATATTTTCTCTTCCTTATAATTTTCTTAATAACATTTTCATCTCTCTAGCTTACTTTACTGTAAAAATATAGTATAGAATACCTATAACATACAAAACATGTTTTGATTGACTATATGTTATTGGTAAGGCTTCCCGTCAACAGTTGGCTACTAGTAGTTAAGTTTTGGGGGAGTCAAAAGTTTTATGCAGATTTTCGACTACACAGGGGTTGGCATCCCTAACCCCTGCACTGTTCAAGCGTCAATTGTATTTTCACAGATAAATCTATAAAATTCTTCCAGGCTCACTGTTTACTGCATACCCTACTCCAAGATTATTGCTAAGGAACATTCTCCAAATAGCTCTACCTGCCTCACAGAGGTTCAGTAATGTTTTGTAGGCTATATTATCAGATAAAGTTACTTCATTGTTTATAAAAAGACCACACTAAATAATCCCATTAGTCCTGACAATATCCAGAAATAAATCCAAATAAACCTTGAACCCTTGTAAACACATTCTAATTTGTTTTTGGTTTTTTTTTCTTTTATTTCAGAATATTATGGGGGTTTCCTTTATTCCAATTTTCTGGAAAGTAATCTTTCTAGGCTTCCTCTAATCTCAGTAACACCCCTTCCCCTTCCTGCCCTCCCATCTGTAGCCAATACCCTCAATGTTAACCCCTTTCTCTCTATTCAAATTGCCAGATCTCCTGATTATATTTGATTAGACTCCTGTTTTTAGAGTTATTCAAAACAGCTTGATACTTCCATACCTCCGTTGATGACTAATCCATACTTTCCACTGGATACATTTGGTTCCAACTATTTATACTGGGAAATACCAAGAAACACAGCAGGATTCTAGATGTCATTCCAAATTCCCACTCCATGAGACAAAGATAACTACTTTAGCAGGCAGTGTTATTAAAATAACACCAAATGCTTTTTTAATCTCTCAAAAATTCCTATTCTCTACCTCAACTCTTTCAAAACTGCCCATCAAAGATTAACCTGATCTGAAAACAACCAATTATTTCAGAGGTATTTGTCAGTCTTTGTTTAAACTTTCAAATGACATTTCAGCAGGGTTGGTAAGTTACCTCATTCCCACTGACTACAACAAACTCTGAGAGAGTGCCTTGTTTCCAAGGAGGAACTGCAGCCCAGACCTGAAACACACAAATACACACACAACTTCGTTAGAGACACAGATGTTTTCTGACCAATAAAGATAAGCATGACGTTGTTCCCCAATACATACCCCGCCCTTGGAAAAAAGCACAAGTCAGCATTACACCAACCAGAAGAGTTATTTTCACATGATATAAATTTATCACTTAGTATGATTCTGCATTTATCAAGTCAAACCACATTGGAAGCAGATGCCAGTATATCCTGCTGCATTTACTTAAAGTACCAGAAAGACCTTAATCTCTGAAGCTTTAATCCTGACTCCATCACTTATTAGCTGTGGGACTTCTTTATAGCTTGGCTTCCTCATCTATAAACTGGGCCTAACTGTACCTACCTCAGGGGGATTAAATGAGTTATTTTATAAAAAGCAACCAGAACAGTGTTCACTGTTATTATAAGCTCACTATAATTTCTTGGTACAAAGGTTCAAAGTGACAAGTGACAGGTGATTATACCACACTTTAGCTATTGTAAAGCCACCTAATCCATAAGGTAGAAATTGTCATTTAAAGGCTCTTTCAAGAAAAAAAAGATAGTCCCAATCCTACATATTTTAAAGTCTTGCAATTCTTAAGCACTAAATTTAGGAAATTTAAGTACCATCAAGCTATTTTGGAATTGTTTGTGAAAAATGTAACAACACAACCAAGAAAATGAGGGTTCCAGCCAAAGCTCAGTATATTTCTTGAAAAGAAAAAAGGTCAACAGCATAGAACATATTTCCAAAAGAAAAAGAATGAAATCTGCACACTTAGAAAATAGCAGCATTTCCTAACTTACCTCATCTCCAGGCTTGAAGAACTTCACATCAAGCCCACATTCCATCACCACGCCAGAGACATCCCGACCTAGAGTCAGTGGAAATTCTTCTCCTTTGGTTTTAATATGTAAAGGATCACGCTTCATATTTAAAGCCGTAGCTCCATAACCACCTGCAAAATACAATTTACCTGTTTCCTCCAGAAGTAAGAGTGGAATGATTCTAAAACTACTACAGGATTATAGGCCAGGTACAATTTTCAATCCTCAAGATGTACATGATGAAGTAATTAACCTTATAATTTTTTTGTCATTACACAGGAAAGCATAAAAATGATGAGTATTATTCCTTTAAAAAATTACTTGAAAAGTCATAATCACTTACTAAAACTAAAGCCATTATTGCTCAAAATATTTTTGAAATTTGAATTTTGAAATTGTCTCAGAACTTTTAGTACTTTTATACAGCTTTACTCTGTTCTTTGATGTCGTCTTTATTGACTTATTTATTCATGAACTTTTTAAACAACAAAGACATTTGGTGCCAAGTCTCATGAAGAAGATAAACATTAAAGCTGTTTAAAAGTTAATAAACAAATAAGGCATGGATATAAAGTACTTAATACTGATATTAGTCTATGAGTAATGGTCTCCCATCTCCTAAAAAATGTTTCTACAACATCATCTTTGGAATAAGTGCATAAATTCCTGAGTGGGAAAGAGCCACTTGGCTGCCTCTGTTAAATCACATTAACTGTTTTATCATATTTAAGAATATTTACATAAATATCAGCCAAATAAAGCTGCAAACATTCTTCTAATCATAATTTTTTTGGTTCAAATAAATTGACTGCTCTATCTACAACACTCCAAAGTAATTTATTACACAGCTTCAACATATAAAATGTCTTTTCTAAGATACAAAAGTATCTGTTATTCTCTCTTCTCCTTGACATTTTTCTGAAGAGAACATTTCTGCTACGTCAGGCTCTCCAAGATAGACACCCTGCCTACTTCTCCGGTGTCATACACCACTCCCTGTCCCACAATGCACGCTCCAGAATCGCTAAACCACTCTGTTGGTCTCCCCTGCCTCTGTCCCACTCCTGCGGGCAGTAGAACATTAGATCTCAAGGACGAGGAGAAACCAGCAAAGAAGCCTGAGATGGCAGGCTTGCCCAGTGAACTGAGAGCTGTCCTGAAAGCCAAGTGAGGAAGGTCATTTAAAGAAGTCAAATGCTGCTGACAGGGAAGACAGGTTTTCAAATAGGGTCAAAAGCTACTAAGAGGCTTTAAAACAAACAAACAAATAAGACTGGATCCAACAACATAGAGATCTTTGGTAACCATGACAGGATCAGTGTGCCAGGGAATGGGAATAGGAAGCAAGGAATTGGAGACTGTGAGATTAAACTCTTTCAGTTTTGTTATAAAGGGGAGCAGGGAAATGGAGCAGCAGCTGGAGGGGACAACTGGGATGAACAGAGAATTTTTGAGTGGCTTTTTTTTTAAGAGGGGAGAAATAACAGCAAATTTATATGCTAATTGGAATGATACAGTAGAAAAGAAAAGATTGATGATGCAGGAGGGACTTGCTGGAACGATACCCCAGAGTAAGTGAGAAGAGATGGGGCCAGGGACACAAGTGGAGGCTTGGCTTTAGATGAGAGCAATGATAGTTAATCCATACAGTAGGCGTGAAGGTGGGAGACAGATAAAGAGAGAGATGCCGACAGGTGGGTAGCTTGCAGAAGTTGTTTTTCTAATAAAAATCCAAGACACATGGGAGAAAGTATTTGAAAGCTGGGATAGTCCCAGAAAATCTAAGCTGATGGCCACTATGCCAATATTACACATTTGCCATCTGGCTAGTTAGGACTGCATTCTGTCAGGGAAAAAAACAATTTTACATGCAATACTCACAAAAGTCACATGCTTCATTTTTCCTGTCTTATATTCCTTTTCCACCATTAAAACATAATTAAACAATTATTCACTGAACCCACTATGTGGTTTCAGCAACAGAAGTGGGCATTTAGCCATTTCAAATTTTAGCTGCTGTTTCAGAGCTAAAAAAAGGTTTCGGTCCTCTTTGAGTACAGAGCCTACAGCTCAAAGTTGTTTTCCAAGTTTTCTTGGTCACCCTGATAAGCTAATGCATCAACTGAGTAGCCCTAGCTCACTTGTGCTATCTAAGCTAGCCCTAAATCCAGAATGCAGTTAGCTGGTAGCTAGTAAATGAGAACCTCCTTGGCAACACAAATGAATGGGGGCCCTTAAGAGTTCCATTGCAGTGACAGAGGTTGCCATTGCCACTTTGACTTGTTCAAAGTTGTGCCAACTTGGAAAATCCTAAATCTGTCATCAGTTCCAAAGATTTTAATCCCATCTAAAGAAACCCAACTTTGTTGGTATGATGCTGCTGGCTATGTTTTTTTAATTATTCATTTCTTTAGCCATTTCTATGATTTATTATTTTATGGCCAAAAGTAGTGGCCATCTCCAGAAAACCAGCTGGCCTTCATCTTTCAAAATAGACATGTCTCTTGTTTTCTTGTAAAGGGAAATAACTGCTTCCTACAGCTCACAATCTTGTACTCATTATTTTATTTCCCCAAGCTACTATTTCGGATATCTTCTGCAACAACAATAATACATTCTCAAAAAGAATCCATCGGCAGAGGAGCAAAAAAAAAAGGAGGGTAACTTGCAAATAATAGTACCTAGCCAAGTCATAAAAAACTAAGATGTCTCAAGAATACTATATAAAAGTAAAACGTTTTACAGTAATTATTATTAAATAGCAGCCAAGAAAAGTCCAAATACAGCCATTCTACTGAAATGAAAAAGCACACAACACAAATTGTGCATGTGCATTTAAAGAAATGAAAAGTTAACAGATCTAAATGAAGACAAAATGTAAAAATTACTCATGGATAAAATACTGCTAATTTAAGTTTGTAATCTTAAGTCAGAATGCAAATTCAAAATGACATAAAAATAATGACTGAATGACAATTACACACGTGAAACACTGAAACAGGTTAACAAAGCATGGGATCTATCTTCGAAGAGCTTATGATCACGAACCATGAAAAAACATACTGATCATCAGGTAAAACCTACCGCTTAAAGACACATCTTGTAAAAACTAAATTATTAGTATCTTAAAGCCCAGTGTAAAAAGAGTAAAGTAAAACAACATGCCCAACTAGTAGTAGCAATTATTACTTCAAAACAAAAAGAATGCAGATGTGTATGTCATGAGGCAATCATAGCAAAGTCATTTCGATTCATTCTTAATAGAACTTTCTAGCCATTTTGACTCCAAAAGTCTTTCCTCAAACCTCTTCTCCCAAAAAATGTGTAATAGTTATTCTATCACATAATCTAGATAGGTGCTGTCCTACAGAAATATAATGCAAGCCACATATGTAATTTAAAATTTTCTAGTATCCACAAAAAAGGTAAAAAGAAAAGTGAAATTATTTTTAGTAATATTTTACTTAATATATCAAAAATATTACCAGGTCAACAAATAATCAATATAAAATTCTTAATGAGACCTTTTACATTCTTTTTTTCTAAGTCTTTGAAATCTAGTGTGTATTTTATACCAATTGTACATCTCAATTCAGACTAGCCACATTTCAACTGTTTAATAGGCACATGTGACTAATGGCTACTGTATTGAATAGTACAGGTCCAGATATATTAAGTTGAAAATAGCAGTATTCAAAATTGGAGTCAAAGGACCTAAAGACAGTGAATCTGGACTTTATTTCCCTAATCCAGAAGTTCAAGTTTGATACATCCCCAAGATCTTTTCAAGGACTCTCAGAAAGTCCTTTCTTTTCCAACAATCTACAAGGGCTGACTTTTCTTCATTATTTCAAATGATGTACTACAACAGATTGAATACAGAAGCACATATGAAAAGCCAGTTGTCTTATTAAACCAGATAAAGCCATACGCAAAAGTGTAAAACAATGCGAGTCTTCCCACTACATTTTTTTGCTTATTTTGGAAGATATTAATTTTTCATTGTAAGCTCTTTGAAGGTAGATCTCCTGCTCTGATAACTATTACCTGTTTCGGTGCTTCACATATGTAGTTGTCTCTCAGTCATTTTTATGTCATTCTATATTTTTAATACAAATTTTGTAATGTTAACACAAAAGGGGTTTACTGTATTTTTAAATAATACTTAAAAATTTGTTCTAAATTCTGATAAGGTAAATATTGATAACTATAGCTTACATAAACAAAAGCCCAATAATTTTTTAAGAATGTGAAGAGATCTTGAAACCAAAAAATTTGAGAATTGCTACCCTCATCTACCATACCATTCCTGGAAATAAAAGAGAAGAAAGAAAGGAAGTCACAGTCTCAAAACATTTTCACACTTCTCTATAAATTCCACAAAATGGTGCATTCTATTAATTATTTTAATCTTGTTATTAGATACCTATATAAACAAAGAAATTAAATTCATCACACATAGGTCATAGATGAGAACTGTTATTGAGGCACTTGATTGACATAATTGTGTCTATACACAAGCCCTGCAGAACACTGACCCATGGTTAAACCGCATATGGCAGCTTGCTTAAATCACTGAGGTTAATCATCCTAAAAGATGTTTTTTGATTTCTTCAGAAGAACATACATGAGTTCCCGTAAGAAAGACTGATAATATTTTTGACATTATTTTCCAAAGTTAAAACAAGTCACAAATACTAGTATTTTCAGCACTGTAATAAATAATTGTACAATATATATTTAAGGAATACAGTGCTCTCCAAGCTTTGTCAATATCCTCCAGCAGAAATTAAGATTATTCCCCTTTGGAATGGAGCATAACAGGAAAGTGTATTTTAAATGTTGAGAGCAGAATGCAACAGCAGAAATGAGGAAAGTACTACGTCATTACCCTGGAGTCCTGTTCTGTTGCTTTGTCTACTGGACCAATAAAGAAAGCTCTGACTAATAGGACAGCAAAGGGGACAGCAATTATTACAAAAACGCAAATTCTGAACTGATGAGGAAACACAACCATATCTCCAAAACTTGTGATGGATTTCAGAATATCACAAAGTTCACAGGAGAGTACACCTGAAAGTGAGCTGTTGACACAACTCTCAAGTCCCAATTTACATGTTAAGGAAGCATGGAAACAAACATTTTATAAAAGATTAAAGTATACCCAATTTCAAAAATTTTGGAAATTAACATTTGCGTAAGTATTATCAAAAATCTAAATGATTCCTTCGTGTTAACCAAAGAAGTGTAGTCAAATAACTGACCTTTTAAAACTGAATACCTGATGAAATTCTGATTTTTACAAAAAAGGGTAATGAAGAATATCTTTTGAAAACTTACTTCTCATATTAACATCTATAGGATTTACACTCGCAGCATGGACTTTGATAATAACTTCATTTGGATAGTGTATGATAGGTATCATCATGTTCTGAGTGAACCGAAGCACTTCATTCTTCCCATACTTATCTATCACCCAAGCAGGCATGACAGTGCTCCTTGGAAGAGGTAGTACTAATCTTTCTAACTGAAGGCATTTGTACAACTTTGCTTCTCCAGAAGCAAACCGCCGCACGTGCATTTCTTCTAAGTACACATGTCTTCAGAAATTCCATTGTAAACAGTGGTTGTACTGAGTGCCCCAATTCAAATGCACTTGGACTGGATCAAACTCTCACCCTTCAATTCGGTCAGATTTTGCCAAACACACAGGCTAGTTTCGAAATCGAAAGCATTCAAAATTGAGCATTCAAAAACGAAGTTAACCTAATGGAGCAACCGAAAGAATATGGAATTGTTATTCTGCTCTTCGCATCTGAAACGCTCCAATTAACGTTCCAGTCAGGATTCTGTCCATTCTCCTCCCTCCTTTACACCCCCTTCCCCTTTAAAAAACAAAAGCAAGTGTGCAGCTCCCCCAGACCCCTGTCCTGGGAGCTCTCGGCTGGACAAGCAGACACCGCTAGCTATCCAACGCCACAAAGATTCGCACGCTTCCCGACTGCAGCCAGGACCCTGCCCCCGGAGTCTCCTTGCTCGCCCGCTCTCGTCGCCGCCGGGGAGGCTTTGCGGCGCCGCCCAATCGCGTGCAAAGATCATTTCTTCGGGCTGCAGTTCAACCAATCCAACTACTCGGTGCTGAAGGGTTTAGTGACGATCAAAGATGGCTGCGCCCACGTAATACTGCGAGCGCCTGTCGACCTCATTATTTCCTCCTTGCCACCTGGCCCTGGTGGTGGCACGCTGAGCATGAGGACCATGCTGGGCCGAACCCTCCGAGAAGTGAGTGGAATTAGCCCGCTGAGGGGCCCGGGAGGGCGGAACGTTTCGCGGGCTCCGTGGCCAAGGAGTCCCGGTCTGACTACGCATCTTGGTCTGCCTCCCCGCCTCCTTCCCTTCAACTGGGTGGGGGATTCGGACCTTTCTGTCCCTTTACTGGTGGGCACCGTACCCTCGGATTTAGGCCTCAGCAAGGGAAATTTCGCACTGCAGGCGCTAGGGTGGAAGTGTACATCCATCCGGCTTCTCAGGATTAGACGTTTACTCAAGCTACGGTCGGGCGCCTGATGGCTCAGAGTGGGCTTTACCAGACAAGGGGGACTTTGCTGGGCCTCTTCAATCTCTCATCTGTCCCCGATACTCAGCCAGTGTAGTTCTCGGTAAGGGGCCCGGCGAATTTGTAGTTTGCAAACTCCAAATGAGTAATTTTTGGCTTTTTAAAAATTCATTCTCTAGGCTTCACTTACCACTAAGATACCAGATTCCGTAACCCATGTCTCCATTTCCTGGACATCATTTTTGAACTTTAGGCTATATTTGTGAATGCCTTCTGGACAGCTCTTCCAGATGTCCCCTAAGCACCTCAAATTCACTGTAACTAAAGTTGAAGTCATCATTGTAACCATTCTCAACCCGCATCCTAAAAACAAACAAAAACCTCTGAATTCTTCTCAATTCTTAACGTACCCTTTTTAATGCCACACCTACTAACCCATTTGCCCTTAGATTCTTCCTCATCTTTCATATTCAACAAATCATTAAGCCATGTTAATTCTACCTTGTGGACATGGTTGGACTCTGTTCTCTCGTGTTATTTCTGCTATTATGGCTTTAATTCGGGTCTCCTTGCCTTCTGGCCCAGATTTCTCAACCTTTAGAACTGCCTGCAGGCCCACTGCTATCAGAATCACCTGGGGCCCTTATTAAAACTACAACTGTGTCCCATAGACTTAATCAGACAGATTAGTGAGGTAAGGCCTTCAGTATGGTTTAAAGGGGGCTCCAGGTGATGTCTGGTGATAAGTAGCGGTTGAGAACCTGCCCTTACTTTCATCTTTCTTTAGTATCTCTATCGGGGAAGTCGTCTTACCCCCTCAGCTAGCAGCCCGGAATCATAATTATAGAAAGCTGTAAGTTATGAGAATTTTAAATCCAGACTTTAAATAATAAATAGTTCTTCCCCTAAATACATCATTATTTTGCCATCTTAAATTGCACCTGGCATATATTGTCAGTGAAGAATCAAATTTGTTCTTTAAAAAAAAAAATACAAAATTCCCCAAAACTTGTTTTAAAATAAAATACAACCTATAAAAATCTGGTATTTTCTTTTTCTGCCTTTTCACTTGTCAATCTGAGTAACAGGGTTACTGTCCAAAAGAAAATGATATTTATTTGGGAGTAACAATGCAATGGGTGCCATAGTAAACTGTATATGAGGAGGTGGGAGCAAGGGGAAGTTTTTAAAGACAAAATGAGGATTACATAAATTATTTTGAATCAGTTATCCTTGGCTACAAGGATCAATAACAAGGGTGGTGTTAATTCAAGGTTGCATATGCAGTTGCTAGACAGACATCCTTGCAGAAGTATTTTTGTGTGTGTGTAAAGTTGCAATGGCCTTTGTGCAAGGTTGTGGTTTTTGCAGTCTTTTGTGATAGTTCTTATCAGCCATTTGTGCATGAGAACCCTCCCTTCATGGCCTTCGCTGGCTCCATTTGTCAGAGTTTTAATATGAGTGACTTTATTTTGATTTTGACAACTTTCACACCCCCTTGAGAACCACCTTTTTTGTGCTACCCTTTTCTGATGTCATTGAGTGAGCCATCATGAGAAACAACTTTTGCCTCGTGGGGGAAAAAAAAGAACCATTTAGGGAAGCTGACCCAAGGGAAGACTGAGAGGTTGCCTTGGCATGATTGCTTTCGCTTAATCCTTTAACAAATACTTATTAATGCCTACTGTGTACAAAACATTCTTTGGCGGTTATTTTCCCAGCCCCAAAAGTATCTTCTGTCCACTTTGTATTTTTTGCATGTCACTGTACTGATGCCCCAAATTCTGCCAATTAGTAATTCAGTACACATTCTCTTTTAAATATGTACAGAGGCCTAAGAGGGTTGAATGATTTGTTCACTTATTGTTGTAAATTACAATAGTTCCATCAAATTTCTTTGTAATATCCTAGTTGAGGTAATTAATTGAAGAAAGGGGAAATTTGCTGGGGTGGACATTAGGGAGAGGGGCTAGAAATAATGGACATATGAAGCAATTTGGGGGGTGTTGTGGAGGCTTAAGGTAACAGATGAGCCCTGGGAACAGGCACAAAAAGGAGGTAAAATGTCAAGTAGGTAAAATCATATTTGTAATTTTACCAGCTATATTCAGTAAGGGGGAGGAGTCTCACTTTTTCATTGTCTTTTGTGGCATTATCCCAGTGTTTCTAGGAGCCAGACACCAGGCTAATCTTATCCATCCTAAAGTTTAATTAATGATATATTCAACTGGCTTCTTGGGGGTCTAACCTAAGAACATTTAATCATTGTTATACAGGGAAATAGATTCCAAATTTTAAACAACTCAGTTATTCATCCATTCAACTAACATTTATTGAGCACCTCTGTGTTCCAAGCACTGGGGATTAGCATTGAAGATGGACAGAAGCTCCTGCCCTTATGAAACCTACATTTCTTTGTGGGAAAGCAGGCATTAAATAGTTTTTTTTTTTTTAAAGTAAATGATGTAATTTCAGGCAGTATAAGTGCTAGGAAGAAAAATTAAATAGCCTATACTGTGAGAACTAGGCTGATTGCATGGGTGATATTTAATAGAGACCGGAAGGATACAAAGAGTGAGCCCTGGGAAGATCTGGGAGAATAGTGTTTCAGGCAGAGGGAACAGTAAGTACAAAGACCCTGAAGCAAGAGCAAGCTTTACGTGTTCAAGAAATAGCAAGAAGGCCAGCATACCTGGAGAGAAGTGAATGAAGAGAGCAGTGGGAGAGGTTAGAGAGATAGGCAGGAGCCAGATCATGGAGAACCTTTGTAGCCATAGAAGGGAGTGCAGCTTTTTTTTTTTTTTTTTTTTTTTTTTTTTAAGATGGGATCTTGCTCTGTCACCCATGCTGGAGTGCAGTGGTGCAATCATAGCTCCCTGTAGCCTCAAACTCCTGGGCTCGAGGGATACTCCCTCCTCAGCCTCCTGAGTAGCTGGGACCACAGGCACATGCCACCACACCTGGCTCAGTGTGGGTTTTATTCTAAGTGTAATGAAAAGCCTCTGGGAAGTTTAGAGTCTGTGGATGTGATCTGATTTAAAATTTTAAAAGCTCCTTCAGGTTACTCTCAAGGACTATGGTCTATAGGAAAGCAAGCAAGGAAGCAGGAAGACCAATTAGAAGGCTGTTGCATTATGATGGCAGCATGGATGGGGTGGTGGCAGTACAAGTAATGGGAGTGGGTATTGTTTTTTAAGTTAGGGTTTGCTGATGAGTTGGATGTGGGGTTTGAGGAAAAGAGAAGAATCAAGGAGGATACTTAGGTTTTTGGCCTGGGCAATTGGGGAAATGGCAACATTTATCAAGATGGAAAAGACTCGAAAGGGAACAAGTTTGGAAGGAGGAGGTTATCAAGAGTTCTGTTTTAGACATTAATTTTGAGATGCCTCCTAGAAATCCAAGTGAAGATGTCAATTAAGCAGGTGGATATGAGAGTTTGGAGCTCAGGAAAGAAGCTAGATATGAAGATTTAAATTGGCTAGAGTATAGAAGATAATTAAAGCTATATGGCCAGATGAGATTACCTGGGAAGTTGAGTGTAAAAAATAGAAGAAGGCCTAAAACTTTCCAACATTTAGAGGCCAGCAACATGAAGTAAAGCCAGCAAAAGAGACTTGAAAGAATGGCCAGTGAGGCAGGAGGAAAACCAGGACGGTGTGTTATTCTGAACACAAGTAAAGAGGCATTTCAAGGAGGGAGTGACAACTTGTGTTGAATGCTCCTGATGAGTACTGTAAAATAAGCACAAGGTGTTAACCACTAGGTTAGGAATGTAGAGATTGCTGGTGATCTTGACATGCAATATCATGGAACAATGAAGACAAAAGCATGAATGGAGTGTGTTAAAGAGAGAATGGGTACCCATCAGCTGGACACTCAGCCCTCAAGAGCTCTCCTACACCTTCAGCATTTATCAAGGTAATTTTTTTTGAAAGACAGTTCTTTTCCTAAGTGAACCCCTGTGTTACCCGTAAAGTTAATAAAAATGTTCTCCACTTTGTTACAGAGGAGTAAATGCCATAATACCTTGCATAGAGAATAATTATACAGGTTGAGCATCCCTGATCCAAAAATCCAAAATCCAAAATGCTCCAAAATCTGAAACTTTGAGCACCATGACACGCAAAGGTCATGCTCAAAGGAAATGGTCATTGGAGCAGTTTAGATTTTGGATTTTCTGATTAGGGATGCTCAATCGGAAAGTGTGTAATACAAATACAATATTCCAAAATCTGAAAAAATCTGAAATACTTCCGGTCCCAAGCATTTTGGATAAGGATACTCAACCTGTAGTATAGTGGTTCAGAGCATGGATTTTGGCAACAAGATCAGTCCTTGGTTGAATCCCATCTCTGCTACTTTTTAGCTCTGGGACCTCAGGCAGGAACTTCAGTTTTTTGTCTGTAAAATGGAGGTAATCATATCAGGCCCTCAGTGTGGATGTAAAGATTAAATGAAATATAAAGCACCCAGGACAATGCCTAGAATTAAATGCTGGCTATTACTAACATTAATTTTGTTACAGGGACTAAATTACTAAATTAATAATAAATTACATGTATTTATAATTTTCCTTCCCCTACTTTCTAGGAAGAGTGGCTCCTGATGACGTTTTCTTAATTTTTCTAAGGAGGTATATTAGTTTTCTATTGCTGCATAACAAATTAGTATGAACTTTGTGGCTTGAAATAGCATAGTCTTATTATCTGACAGTTTTGTGGGTCACAAGTCTGGGCATGCAGTAGCTGGATTCTCTGCTCAGAGTCACACAAGGCTGAAAGCAGGGTGTCAGCTAGGGCTGCTGCTGCATCTGGAGCTCCAGGCCTCTTTCAACCTCATTAGTTGTTGGCAGATTCCATTTCCTGCAGTTGTGGGACTGAGGGCCCCAATTTCTTGCTGGCTGTGTGGGTAGTAAAGTCAGATGAGGGGCAGGAGACATGGGATGACTTGAAATGACATTTAGGAGATTACATAGATATTGGTAATGATGTAGTCTGGGCCGTGATCAGGACAGTGGGCAGCGGGGGTGAGGTGAAGGAAAAGTTTGTGTGAAGTGAGGGCAAGGAACCGAGAGGTCAAATGTCAGTGTACGTGGACTTGAAGTTTGAGTGAGCAAGAGTGACGATAGAGGCAGTAGTAACAAAGATGACAGTGAGCTAAGTGCTAAAATCATCAATGAAATGAAAAGTAGTACCAGCGAGACTGTAGATCAGCACACCAGGGAGGTATAATCTCCTCCAGGGTATGTGCTTCAGATGAGCTGTGTTTGAGAGAAGAGGGAAGAGAAAAGCCTGAGGAACAAGGAGGACACCTGCCTGTACACCCACACCCACCCACACACACACACACACACACACACACACACTGGACTCTGTGATACATGGTAGGTAGGTGCTAAACAGGAGAAGCAGTGGCTACCAGGGAAGGCCTACTTTCCATTAGACAAAAGACTTGCCAGGGAGAGAGAATTTTTTTTTTAAGTTGACTTTGTTTTATATTCAGATATGACACCTGCAGTTTTGTCCCTTGAGAGCTGTATGCACATTTTATATTTCCTACTCCTTATGCTCAGTCCATACTAGCTAATTAGCATCTCTGTTTTCACTTCTCTTTTGCAATTCCCTTATTGATTTTCTCTAATCTGGAGTTCCTTAAAATGGTCCTAATGAAGATCAGCACCGTTTACAATGAGAGCTCCTATAATCTCATTTCTTGCCTTTCTAACCACAACTGGAACGCCATAGCTCTTATAGCAGTTGGCAAGTCAGAAAGCAGCTTGAGGATAGACGGTATTAGGGGACTTGAGGGCAGTCAAGGAAGGGGAGAAAGTGGCAGATACAATTTTCCTGATTAGTATAATTCCGCCATGGGATAGGTTTGCCTTTATATCTCCCTGTCTCTCTAGCTTTGGGTTTTTGCTAGTTCTGACTCCCTTCTGCCCTGCCTACTGCTGCCTTCTTTCTTCCCACTCCGTATTCACAATATTAGAACACACTGCTATTATTTCTTTCTAGCTTTTTATAAAGAATTTATATTGCATATAAACAATTCAACAGAAGTATCTCTTTTTGTTACTAAGTAACCTCCTTAATTTAAGTCAAGCATCGCTGCCCTCCCATCCCTGCAGCACTCCCACAGCCTCCCTATGGGAGTCCTTTCCCTCTTGTCCATGAGCATTAAAGCTCCTCTCAAGGACCTGATCCCACTGCTTTTCGCATTTGAAACCCTTGGCCCTAAGAATGCCATTGCTTTGATGATTTATTTAATAGCTGAGAATAGATCATTTGCAGTTTTTCTCCTCAAATGCAAACTTCTGTTGCTTGTTGCATATAGGACATGTGAAAATACAGTCAACTTGGAGGACAAGCTAAGCTTCCAGTAGAGTAGAGATAGAAATGGTGAGGAGCATGTCTTAGGAAGTCAGTCTCTCCTTTACTATTTGTGTGACTTTGGACAAATCACTCAACCTCTTTGAGCTTCAGTTTCTTCATTTGTCAAATGAAGTTAATCATACTTAAGTTGTGTGGTTGTTTTACGGGTTAAGTGAAGAAAAATGGTTAAATGACATAAAGTAATAGTGCCTGGCTCTTGGTAAATACGCAATAAATATTACTTCTTCCTCTATCCCATCTCTCAGCTCCCATCTTATCCAACTCTCTTTTCATATAATCTTTAAACTTTTGGTGTCATCTTTGACTTTTTGTTATTCATCCCTTTTATCTGATTAGCAAGTACATATTATTGTTACTTCCTACAGGAAATATTAAACAGTCATCACTTCATCTCAGGCCCTACTTCCTGTCAATAAACATGTTCTGGTCACTTTTAGTACAGTTTATTTTAACGCTTTCTTTACTAGCCATCCCTAATGCATGAAAGACAGAATTTCAGAAAAGTTTGTTGTTTTTAGTTTGCTCTTGAACCTATCTTTTATAAGCATTTTTCTCAATTCATAGTTGCTCTCGTTTGAATTCCACAATATGTATAAAGATCTTATTTAGAGCCATACAATCCTGCAGTGCCTTGTCCAGTTCACTTCTCTTTTTTCTCTCTGGACTGCCTGCTTTGTAGCAACACTACCTTCTGTATGTAATCTACCCATGCCTATCCCTCACCTATGCTGGGCCTCAACTCCCCCCGAACTTTCAACTTTTGACTTAAAAGTGGAAAGCTAGCTAGGGAAAAGGATATCATGTCCTCCACCCGTCCTCAAGCTGATCAATGTGTTACCCTTCATTCACTACAGTATCTAAGTTAGAGATGATAGGTTCTTTTGATTTTGAACCCAAGCCTCACTTCAAAGTTTTATACTTGGCCACTCTATCACCCCCTTCAGTATAATATTTCAAACTTCTGCAGACTCAGTAAAAGGTTTTTGAATTTTATATACTATAGGTTTCTGCGGCACTGAAACAAGGCCAAATTACACCAATAGAGCTCTGTCAGAAATGTCTGTCTCTTATCAAGAAGACCAAGTTTCTAAATGCCTACATTACTGTAACAGAAGAAGTGGCCTTAAAACAAGCTGAAGAATCAGAAAAAAGATATAAGGACGGTAAATTACTTTTAATTACACTTAATCGTTATATCTCCAGAGAAAGAGTTTAATTAGATCTAGCAGTCTCCATTTGGCAAGTGAAGCTTTAAACATAAAATATACCCTTATTTAAAGAACTTGCCACAAAGTATAATAAAAATGAGGCTAATGGATATGTGATACTTTATAATGTATTAATTTCTAACGAATTTGATTTCTAAAGAAGTATCTTTGCCAAAAACTAGTAGTTATTGTAATAACAGGTATTGATATGTCCTTATATTTTGAACTGTTATCTCCAATATCACTCTTTTGGCTTTTTAATGCAGGTCAGTCACTTGGGGATTTAGATGGAATTCCTATTGCAGTAAAAGACAACTTTAGCACATCTGGCATTGAGACAACATGTGCATCAAATATGCTGAAAGGTGAAGTTTAACTGATCAGAGTATTAATAATTTTATGAAAATAAGTATTTTTTAGTTTAAAGACACTAAAATACCAATCTCAGACTAATTGTCTTTGAAGGAAATATTTAGGATAGACTATATTACCTTTTTTTTTTTTACTATTTACTCTTTCAGAATGCAGAATTACTTTTTAGAGGTAGGCCAGCTTAATGAATGAATGCTATTTCAGAAGTTTTAGAAATCCTATTTAGGAAGACTCAATTCAATAACTGATCACCACAAACACTAACTGACGTCTAACTCCAAGTCATTAATAACATAGGAATGAGTATGAACTGGCCATCATTACCCCTCTCTTGTGGATGATGTGAAGATTCATTAGCATCTACTAACCAGTTGCTTTTTATTTCCTGACTCCTCCATCTCTTATAGCGCAGTATAGTGATGGTTAGTTTTATTTTTTTAGAGTTTAGTAAGTCAAAAGGAAGCTTGTTTATCAAGATCCTAGGAGAAAAAAGAAATGGGAAAAAGGTTATTCAGAGCACTACACACTAAAAGTAACGTTCCTCTAATGGGTAGACTGTTGTTAATTGTTTGGGAATATACACTAGAGCTTTTCAATAGCTAGAGGAAATTTTAATTGAGAATAAAGATCTATTTCTTACCAGAAATACATAAAAATTACTGTGAGGTATAACATCGTCTGAGAAGAAAAAGTCAAGTACAATGAGTAAGATAACAATTTGCGATCAGTTTCAAATGAATTGGGTACATCTCTGACTATCATGCAGTATTTTGTAGAACTGTTTTAAGTAATGTTTTTAGATTATAAAAATAGCGAATGTATGGACTATCTTTGGAAGACATACACAGTTAACAGTAGAAAATATTAAATCCTGGAATAAAGTGCAGCATACTATTTAAATTAGGAATAATTAACACATGTCAATATGAATTACTTAATTGCAGTTTAAAATCTTGTTTCCTGCATATGATTTACATGTTCACTGTTTTGTCTCCTATCATAAAAATAACAATTTTTTTTCAGGTTATGTACCACCTTATAATGCTACAGTAGTTCAGAAATTGTTGGATCAGGGAGCTCTGCTAATGGGGAAAACAAATTTAGATGAGTTTGCTATGGGGTAAGTAATAACTGAAATTTTTTTCTCTTTTGTTTCTTCCATCTATATCTTTAATTTCACTAAACATGGGTACCTAAAAGTAGTGAGGTGATTTCTTGAGGATTCTCATGCCAGTTTCTTAGTCCCTCTGTGAGATTATGTTCATTTGTCTAATATATACAGTCATATCTCGTTTTGGTTTTGGTTTGCATTTCCCTGATGACTAGTGATATTAAACACCTTTTCATGTATTTATTTTGCCATCCATGTGTCTTCTTTTTAAATTATCTATTCAAATTTGTTGCCCATTTTTCTAATTGGGTCATCTTATTATAGAGTTGTAAGAGTTCTTTCATGTATTCTAGATTCAAGTCCATTATCAGATAGGTGATTTGCAAATATTTTCTCCAAGTCTCTGGCTTATCTTTTCATTCTCTGAACATGCCTTTGAAAGAGTAAAAGCTCTTAATTTTAGGCAGGGCATGGTGGCCCGCCTGTAATCCTAGCACTCTGGGAGACCGATGCAGGAGGACTGCTTGAGCTCCGGAGTTCAAGACCAGCCTGAGCAAGAGCAAGACCCTGTCTCTACTAAAAAAATAGAAAAATTAGCCGGACATCGTGGCGCAGCATCTGTAGTCCCAGCTACTCGGGAGGCTGAGGCAGGAGGATTGCTTGAGCCCAGGAGTTTGAGGTTGCAGTGAGCTACGATGACACCACTGCACTCTAGCCCAGGATGACAGAGCAAGACTCTGTCTTCAAAAACAAAAACAAAAAAGCTCTTAATTTTGATGAAGTCCAGTTTATCAATTTTTTTCTTTTGTGATTCATTCTTATACATCCTAAGAAATCTTAGGTCACAAAGATTTTTCTCCTAGAAGTATTATAGTTTTAGCTCTCACATTTGAACCTGTAATCCATTTTGAGTTAATTTTTTGTATATGGTGTGAATAAAGTTCATTTTTTTTATATAGATGTCCAATAGTTCCAGCAGTATTTGTAAAAAAAAATTACCATTTCCTCATTAAATTACCTTAGTTCTTTGTCAAAAATCAAACATAGACATGTGGGTCTATTTCTGGACTCTGTTCTATGTCTGTTTACTCTGATATCACGCTATCTTGATTATTATAGCTTTATAGTAAGCCTTGACATTAGGTAGTGAGAGTCTCCAACTTTGTTCTTTTTTCAAAATCATTTTACATAATCTAAGTCCTTTGTATTTTTATTTGTTTTAGAATCAGTTTGCTAATTTCTACAAAGAAGTTTGATGGGATTGTGATTGTGATTGTGTTAAATTTATAGATTAACTTGGGAAGAACTGGCATCTTAATATGGGTCTTCTAATTCATGAACGCCCTGTATCTCTATTTAGTGAGATTTTATTTAATTTTTCTCAGTAATGTCATTATGATTTTCTGCATATAAATATTACACATAATTTGTTTGATTTTTCCCTAAGTGTTTTATGTTTCTTAATGCCATAGAAAATGGTATTTTTTTCAATTTCTAATTGTTTATTACTAGTACATAGAAATATAATTGATTTTTCTATGTTAACCCTTTGTCCCATGACCTTGTTAAAGCTCACTTATTAGTCCTAGTTGACCTTTATGGATTCTATGGAATGTTTTATGTAGATGATCATGTAGTATGCAAATAAAAACAGTTTTATTTCTTCTTATTTCTTTTTCTTGCCTTGTTGCACCAGTTAGGGCCTTCTGTGCAATGTTGAATAGAAGTGGTGAGAGCACATTGCCTTGATCCTGACCTTGGGGGAAAGCATTCAATCTTTCACCAAAAGCGTTTTATATTTCCCCTTTTATAACATTTGTCAGATTTGTAATATTTGCTTGGTCTGTGTTCCCTGTTTCATAGAAACAGAGTCCTTGACTGTATTGTTCACAACGGTATCTCTTGGTACTCAGTAAACATATGTTGAATGAACTAATCCATGGCAGTAAACTCAAACAAAGGTTTTTAGGACATTGTCTTCATCAGCTGATCAAAATTAACATCACCAGTGAGGGTCAAGTGGACTTTGTGTGCCTCTAGATGTGATTCTCTAAGGATACAACATCACCTATGTAATATTCCAACTGAGAATGTATAACCTGAATCTAATAACAAAAGACACATCCAAAATGAGAAGCATTCTTTTAAAATATCATATCATAAAAACAAAGAAAGGCTGTGAAAGTCTTCCAGATTAAAAGAGTCTAAAGAAAGTAAGACCTAAAATTATAAAACTTAAAGAAGAAAATTTATGGAAAAATCTTTATGACCTTGAGTTAGGCAAAGATTTCTTAGAACACATCAAGCACAAATCCATAAAAAAATCGATAGATTGGACTTCATTAAAATTAAGAATTTCTGTACTTTGAAATATGCTGTACTAACAAATGAAAAAGCAAGAAACAGACTGAGAGAAAATATTTGCAAAACATATATCTGAGAAAGAACTGATATCTAAAATATATAGAACCTTTCCCAACTCAATAATAAGAAAATAAGCAATTCAATTTTTTTTTAAATGGGCAAAAGATTTATGCAGACATTTCATCAAAGATGATACACAGTTGACAAATACATGCAAAAATGCTTAATATTATCAGTCATTAGGAAAATATAAATTAAAACCACAATGAGATTTATATATCTATTAGCATGGCATAATAAAAATGAAAATATCAAGTACTGACAAGGATATAGAGCAGTTGGATTTCTTATACATTGCTGGTAAGGAATGCAAAATGGTATGGCCATTTTGGAAAATAGATTGGCAGTTTCTTATAAACTTAAACATACAATTAACCATATGACCCAACAGTCTCAATCCTAGGTATTTATCTAAGAGATGAAGACTTATGTTTACACAAAAGCACTGGCACTAGGACCTTTCAGTGCAATATTTATAGTGGCATTATTCATAATTGCCCAAAACTGAAAATAACCCAATGTCTATTGGCTGGCAAAGGATTAAAAAAAAGAAAAGAGGCTAAAGAGACAATAATAACTAAATGCAATATCTGACTCTATATCATCAGATCTGAGATGGGGATAAAATGCCATGAAGTACATTATTGGATCAGCTGACAAATTGGATTACATACAGTAGATTAGATAAAAATATTGTATTGATGTTAATTTTACTGAGATTGATAACGCTACTGTGACTATATAACAGATTGTCCTTATTCTTAGGAAATACATACTAAAGTATTTAGCGGTAAGGAGTCATGATGTATATATTAATAGTTTACCCTTAAGTCATTCAGGAAAAAAAAAGTGTGTATATGTACATATATACAAACACACAACGTGCAAGTTATAAAGCAAATGGGATAAAATGTTAACAATAGGTGCATCTGGGTAAAGGGTATAAAGTGCTTAACATGTTATTTTTATTTTTGCATTTTATCTGAAGATAAAATTATTTTAAAAGTTTAAAAATAAGTTATTAGCATTCTACTTGTAAAGCTTTTCTTAGAACTTCTGATTAAGGGAGGGATTCCCTCAAAAGACTTCGTAACTATTTGAATGTGACTCTTCTCAACAGGAAGACCTTAATTCATAAGGGAAATCATCTTCAGTTTAATCTTTTCTTAGCAGACTAGTTTTATCTACTTTCTACCACAAATGCTCTTCCTTCCCATCATGTTCAACCATATAATTAATGAAAGCTACATCTGAGCAAGCTTCCTACCTTTTCCAATTCATGCTACAGTGGATTATTAAAAGCTCAGCGAATGTCGGAAGCAAATATTATGCTCAGAAGATGAAATTTTCATGTAAAATGCAAGTTTTACTAAAATGTCTTGCTTCACTTCTTCATCTCAGATCTGGAAGCACAGATGGTGTATTTGGGCCAGTTAAAAATCCCTGGAGTTATTCAAAACAATATAGAGAAAAGAGGAAGCAGAAGCCACATGGTGAGAATGAAGATTCAAATTGGCTAATAACTGGAGGAAGCTCAGGTGGGAGCGCAGCTGCTGTATCAGCATTCACATGCTTTGTGTAAGATACTTTTTTCTATGTGTACTTTAAAACCCATTCAAATACAAACAGTCATAAGCTATATGTAAAATCCAATAATAGAGTAGTGCATACCTTGGTATTTTTGTTTCTTTTTAGTGAGCTATTTGTGCTGAAGTGTGTATCAGAACTACATCACATAAATACTCTCAGCTGCACAGTATACTACATGTATTTTACACATTTAACTTTAACATGATATTTAAATTTTTCCTCTATAGCATCTGGTTCTCTTAAAAACATGGTTTTATGGATCTTGAAGAATAAAGCATTGAATATAAATGACTTCATTGAATTTCATTTTTAAAATAATTTATTTTCTGCTCACTGATTATAAAATATTTAGGGACTGACATACCATGGCTTTAGTTGAGTGCTGCTGAGCTAAACTGTTAGTAATGTTTTATCCTTCAGCTAAATCTGACTTGCAAAAAAAAAAAAAAAAGGAAAAAATGCTCTTAATATGTATCAATAGGATATTTAAAATAATGTTTTCATAAATCTACAACTAAAAATGTATGTCAGTAAGTAAAGTTTTTTCCTTGTTAGGAACTGATTCTGTTTATCTGTATTTGGTAAGAATCCATCAATCATACTTTAAGACCCATTTGTGAAGCATTTCTTAACCATCTAAAGAAGAGTAAGTAAATATGGCTGTTATATATTTATTTTATCAGTCTCAATTTAACCAAATTGAATGTGTTTCTTCAGTAATACTGTATGTATTTTATCTCTCCTTAATTATCCACTAAAACTAAGCTCTTTCATGCACACATTGCAACCAATAAATTATTTATATTTTTTAGAGCTATGGAGATTTAAGTTCTACAGATTTTTTTTTAGTTTTCCTGAAATCTTATTAACAAGTAAAACCATTTCATTTTATCTCTGTGGAATTTTATAGCATTGCATTAATATTAATGAGAGTTCTGACAAGTTAGGACTGCAGGATTTGGTGCCTGTTTTCTGTCCTCATCATCCCACTTAGTGTTCATCTTTCTGAATTTGCTTTGAGAAGATGGCATTTTGACACATAACTCCTGTGGAAATGTGAGTTTTACTTTTACACAGCTGCCAGTGAATGCTAATAAGAAAATGTATCTTTTAAAATTGTGAAAACAATAGTCTGATTTTGTAGCTTAAATGGACTTGGTAAGAAAGGAAATCTGATTTGCATTTTCTGTACAGCTTTATTTTAAAGTATACCATAACTTGTTGTTGACTATAGTCACTTTGTTGTGCTATCAAATATTGTTCATCCTAACTATCTAACTATATTCTTGCACACGTTAACCATCCCCACTTTGTCCCCCCTTCCCCACTATCCTTCCCAGCCTCTGGTAACCATCATTCTACTCTATCTCCATGAGATCAATTGTTTTAATATTTAGCTCCCAAATATGAGCGAGAACATGTGAGATTTGTCTTTCTGTGCTTGGCTTATTTCACGTAACATAATGTTCTCCAGTTTCATCAATGTTGTTGCAAATGGGAGGATTTCGTTCTTTATGGCTATATAATATTCCATTGTTTGTATGTACCACAATTTCTTTATCCATTCATCTGCTGATGGACACTTAGGCTGATTCCAAATCTTTACTACTGCGAATAGTGCTGCAGTAGACATGGGAGTGCAGATATCTTTTCAATATACTGATTTCCTTTCTTTTGGATATATACCTAGCAGAGGGATTGCTGAGTCATATGGTAGTTGTATTTTTAGTTTTTTGAGGAACCTCCATACTGTTCTCCATAGTGGCTGCACTGATTTACATTCCCACCAACAGTGTATGAGGGTTCCCCTTTCTCCACATCCTCATTATTGCCTTTTGATAGAAGCCATTTTAACTGGGGTGAGATGACATCTCATTGTAGTTTTGATTTGCGTTTCTCTGATGACCAATGATGTTGAGCATTTTTTCATATACCTGTGGGCCATTTGTATGTCTTCTTTTGAGAAATGTCTATACAGATCTTTTGTCCGTTTTTAAATCAGATTATTTTACTTTCTCCTAGTAAGTTGTTGGAGCTCCTTATATATTCTAGTTATTAATCCCTTTTCAGATGGGTAGTTTGCAAGTATTTTCTCCCATTCTGTGGGTTGTCTCTTCACTGCGTTGATTGTTTCCTTTGCTGTGCAGAAGCTTTTTTACTTGATGTGATCCCATTTGTCCAATTTTGCTTTGGTTGCCTGTGCTTTGGGGTTATGTTTTGGGGGTATGCCAATGTTTTCTTTTAGTAGTTTCATAGTTTTGGGTTTTAGATTTATGTCTTTAATCCATTTAGATTTGATTTGTGTATATGGTGAGAGATAAGGATCTAGGTTTCATTCTTCTGCATATGGATATCCAGTTTTCCCAGCACCATTTATTGAAGAGACTATCTGTTCCCCAGTGTGTGTCGTTGGTACATTTGTAGAAGATAAGTTCACTAGATGTGTGGATTTTTTTGTGTTCTCTATTCTGTTCCATTGGTCTATGCATCTGTTTTTAATGCCAGTACCATGCTGTTTTGGTTTCTACTGGTCTATAGTATAATTTGAAGTTAGGTGATTCCTCCAGTTTTGTTCTTTTTGCTCAGGATGGCTTTGGCTATTCTGGGTCTTTTGTGGTTCCATATAAATTTCAGGACTATTTTTTCTATTTCTGTGAAGAATGTCATTGGTATTTTGATGGGGATTGCATTGAGAAATAGTTTTTTTTAATTGTGGTAAAATACACACAACATAAAATTTACCATCTTAACCATTTTTAAGTATACAGTTCAGAAGTGTTAAGTACATTGTTGTGCAATCAATCTCCAGAACTCTTTTCATCTTGCAAAACTGAAACTCTGTACCCATTAAACCTTCTCTTAGCCCCTGGTTAACTACTCTTCTACTTTCTGTCTCTCTGTATTTGATTACTCTAGGTACCTCATGAAAGTGGTATCATATAGTATTTGTCTTTTTGTGACTGGCTTATTTCACTTAACATAATGTCCTCTAGGTTAGTTTTTTGGTTTTTGTTTTTGTTAAATAAGAACAGCACAAACTCTGTAGGTAACTGGGCAAAGAAATGAACAGTCATTTCATAGGTAATGCAAATACAAATATTAATAAATGTGAAAAATTATTCAAAAATGCACATTAACAAAACTTTTTGATTATCAAATTTACCAAAAATTTTTAAAAACTGCTAGTACTCAGTGATGATACTGAAATATTAAAACACAATCTGATTTACTACAATTGGGAATATAAATTGGCATAATCTTTCTGGCAAGTAATTTTGACAATATATATCAAGAACTTATAATAATAGGCAGACCTTTATGCCCATTAACTCTACTTCTTGGAAGATAGCCTAAAAAGTAATCAGACATATAGGCAAAGATTTATGTTTAAAGGTTTTATTACAAAGTTATTCATTATATAATTATTCTAGTTGGAAACAACATAAATGTTTAAGTAAATTATTATATATCTCTGTGATTCTAAATGGGGTAGCAAAAGGGCTGTATCTGAATTTCTGGGGTGTGTTTAGTTTGTAAAAGCATACTATAAAATTGCCATTAACATGATTTATTTTAAATATCAAGTAACATCAGAGGAAAGTATAAGATTTTTACATATATCGTTGGAGAATGAACTTTAAAATACTGGGAATCACCAAGTTATATAATGGAATATTATATATACTTTATATTTTCAGTAATTTTAATGACATAATGAAAGACTCATGGTAAGCAAAAAAGGGGTGGAAACTTATGGTTATAGAATGATCTCAACTGTCAAAGAAAAATGCATTTTAAAAAAGATTTTTAAACCTTTTCTACACTTTATGAATTCTCTAAGATGAGCATATGTAACTTTTGTATAATCAGGGGAAAATAATGTTTAAAAATACACATTTAAAAGGGTAGACTTCAAATATAATTAGAGATATGTCATTCTTCTAAAGATAATTTCCATTTAAATTCCAGGGCTTTAGGATCAGATACAGGAGGATCGACCAGAAATCCTGCTGCCCACTGTGGGCTTGTTGGTGTCAAACCAAGCTATGGCTTACTTTCTCGTCATGGTCTCATTCCCCTGGTGAATTCAATGGATGTGCCAGGAATCTTAACCAGATATGTGGATGATGCAGCAATTGTGTTGGGTATTTTTATGATTCTATA
Source organism: Daubentonia madagascariensis (assembly GCA_023783475.1). Lineage (NCBI taxonomy): Eukaryota > Metazoa > Chordata > Mammalia > Primates > Daubentoniidae > Daubentonia > Daubentonia madagascariensis. The sequence goes on along the minus strand of JAKFHU010001815.1, from coordinate 55,112,947 downwards.
TCATTTGAAACAATTTCACCATAAAACAATGTCTATCACTCATAAGTATTTCTCGTTACAGGTATACTGGCTGGACATGACCCCAAAGATTCTACCACAGTACAAGATCCTGTTAAGCCATTCATGCTTCCCAGTTTGACAGATGTGAGCAAACTATGTATAGGAATTCCAAAGGTAAATTCTTCCTTTCATTACTTAACAGAAATTCTGTCAAATCAAATAGAGAGCGCAGACTTGGAAAGCAGAACGATTGGGATTGAATCTGTGCTCTACCACTTTTATTAGCCGTGTGACTTGAGCATGTGACTTAATCTCTCTAAGCTCAATTTCCCCATCTGTAAAATGGGGATAATAAAAATACTGACCTCAGAGATTTGTGAGGTAACAGTCATGTTAAGCAAGGGTCTGTAAACTTTTTCTGTAAAGGGCCAGTTAGTAAATATTTTTGATTTTGTGGACCATACAGTCTTTATTATAACTACTTAACTGCCATTATAGTGAGAAATCAGCCATAGACAATATGTAAACAAAAGAGTGTTTCTGTGTTCTAATAAAACTTTATTTTCAAAGAAAGCTGGCTGGTTACAGCTGGTCCATGGGCCATAGTTCACCAATCCCTTATGTAAAGGACTTAGCCCAAACCCATACCTTGCATAGTAAGACCTCAATAAATGTTACCATCTTTATTATTATTCCTACTGCAACAACACATATTACAGTAGCAATTGAATAATTCATACATGAATATAATCATGTTAAATTACTAACCTTTTAAAAAATTAAACTTAGCAATATATTAATGCTTTAAACATTTTAGAAATCTTACAGAAAGATAAGTTACTGTGCAGAATAATGAGGTTTCTCAACCTTACTGCTATTGGTCTTTTGGGCCGGATAATTGTTTGTTGTAGGAGACTGTCCTGTGCATTGTAAGATGTTCAGTAGCCTCCCTGGCCTCTATCCCTGGGTGCCAGTAGCACCCCCACCATCACCACAACCCCACAACCAAAAGTGTCTACAGACATGCCAAATATCCCCTGGTTGGGGACAAAGAGACAAATCACCCCCAGGTGACACCATTGCTGTAGAGAAATACTACTTTCTTTAAAATCTTTCATTAAGGTAATATCTGTATCTTCTTTTAAGAATTTAGAAAGAGAACAGGCTTTAAAACAGACCTATTTTGAAATCTAAGATGCTCTACTTACCAGCTATGTAGTATTAGGAAAGTTACTTAACTTCTTATCTCAATATTTTTCATTAATAAAATGAAGGATGATAATACCTATATCATGGGCTTGTTAAAAGCATTAAATGAGAGAACCTTTGAAAAACATCTAGCAGAATATCTGATACATAATGAACATTTAACAAATATGTTCCCCAATCAGATTCTAATCTTTTATATTGTTATATCCAGGTCATACTACCTAGTACTATGTTTGTCGTGCCATAAACACTCTTACATGGGTTCAATATTTCTAGCTTCCTACCAGCAATTTTATCATATTTTCTAATGTATTACCAAAGGTCCTAGAGTACAAATTTTTACAAAACCATCTATACAGATGTTCCAATTTCTATATCTTGACTTTTTCCTATAAGGAATATCTTGTACCAGAATTATCAAGTGAAGTACGATCTCTTTGGTCCAAAGCTGCTGACCTCTTTGAGTCTGAGGGAGCCAAAGTAATTGATGTATCCCTTCCCCACACCAGTTATTCAATTGTCTGCTACCATGTATTGTGCACATCAGAAGTGGCATCGAATATGGCAAGATTTGATGGGCTAGAATATGGTAAGATGGTGGGTTTTCTGGATTTTTAAGGTAGTTGTCTCAAACATTTGAAGGTTTCACTTACTAGTGACAAAAAAAAAACTATTGCCTAAGATAATGTTAGTGATTCAGAAAAGTAAATCAATGACTGATTTACCTTTGTCATTCATCTTAAATATCTCTATGTTCAATTTGCTTCTGTGGACTGTGCCAGTCTTAAAAGGGTGGTATCTCATTTTTGTATGCTCTGTCCAGCTAATGTAGTGCCTGGCACAGGGAAGGAGCTCAACAAATGTTTGAATGAATGAATGAGGGAGTAAACAAATGAAGTTTCTTTCTTGGTTATTTTCTTCTCTCTCCATGACCAGTCAGGTCAGTCAGTCACAAGGCAGGTGGAGAAAAGAAACCATTAAGGGAAAGCTCCCTAAATTTTAGTACTGGTCGCAAAAATGTGAATCAAGGCCTAGTTTTAGCCAAAACTTTACTTCCTTTTCAAGTAATGTTTATCTCTTTGTTTTCAGGCCACAGATGTGACATTGATGTGTCCACTGAAGCCTTGTATGCTGCAACCAGACGAGAAGGGTTCAATGATGTGGTGAGAGGAAGAATTCTCTCAGGAAATTTTTTCTTATTAAAAGAGTAAGTAAATTAGTTTAGGACTTTTCTCCATTCTTGAAACCTCAAGAGTAAAGCAATAGCACGTCTATCAGGTCTTGTAAGTCAAGATATTTACTAAACAAAATCTTTATTATTTGAATTAGAAAAGGCCTGTTTGTGGTACTTTTGGTTCCTGGTATTCAAAAACAAAAAAATATTAAGACTCTAACTAAATGATTAGTACAAACTACAGTCAGCCCTCTGGATCCATAGGTTCTGCATTTGCTGAATTTTGATTCAACCACGAATCAAAAATATTCAAAAAATAAAAGATTACAATACAGCAATAAAAATAATGCAAATTTTTCAAAAGCATAACAACAATTTACTATAGCATTTACTTTGTTTTAGGTATTATAAGTAATCTATAGGTGATTTCAATTATATAGGAAGGATGTGCATAGATTATATGCAAACATTTTATATAAGGGACTTGAGCATACCCAGATTTTGGTATCCAGGGTTGGTCCTGGAACCAATCTCCTGCAGATAACGAGAGATGACTGTAAGTAGGAAGCCCTTAAGGATTTTAGCCTCATTAAATGTACCCTGGCTATTATTGCCACATTGGCTTATTAATGTAGGAGTCTTAAGCAGGGAGTTATATTATTATCTCTTGAAAAATTTAGTGAATCAATTTAGTTTTTCCTTGTATTAAGTATCTGTTTCCTCCAAGAAATAATTCTGAATTACTATGACTCCTATTTAGATTGTCTTCAATATAAGTTTATTCACAATCTTGTGAATCATATTTGTCTTCCATACCATTAAGTTTGTCTAGGAGGACATGAGAAGTGTTAAGATTGGATATTGTAATGAGTAGCTTCCTGGAGTTCTTCTCTGTGCGTTCAAGGGCAAAAAGCATTTTATTCATCTTTGCATCCCCTCAGGGCCAATAGTTAGAATTACTTTTTCTAAAAATACTATTTGATTATGTTCCATATTAAAAGACTTTTATCCATATTTACCAGATGCTTGCAATGACTTTGGAGTAGGAAAAGAAAATGAAATATTGTCAAAAAGTTTTCTAAGCAAAAACTTTCATTAAGCTAAAGATGTTACATTTGCCAGATATTACTGATTAGAATCATATTCTATATCTCAGGGCACAAGTTGATGGGTTATATATGTCATTGTAACAGCATAAAAAGAAATTGAGGGAGAGGAGTCTGAAAGCATCTTCCACGATCACCAGTTGCGGGCCCTGATAAAAGGAAGTGAGAACTACTGCTGCATCCCTAGATTCTGAGTCAGCTCCAACTGGGGTCACCTTGTTTGTCTGGGAGGGGTTGTTTGCTTGTTTGTTTGTTTAAGGGAGTGGACATGGGCGACAGGAAAAATGGGATTTGGAGTACTTATTTTTTTATCTTAAAAAGTCAATTTATGTGCCAGGAACAATAAAAAGTCTTAACATTTTTTATTCATATGCTACCTCACTGCAGGATTTTTTTTCTTCTCTTACCTTGTATTTAATAAACACAAATTTATTGAATTAGGAATCCGGAGTTTATTTTTAATTGACATAAATATTTACTTTTGAACCACATTTAAATCTAACTTTTGCCATTTGTCTTTTATTTGTCCCATCTGTTCTTTCTTTTAACCTTTTTTTGCTTTCATTTTTTTTTTTTTTTTTTTTTTTTTTTTTTTTAACATTTTTAATAGACTTTATTTTTTAAAGTAGTTTTAGGTTCACAGCAAAGTTGAGTGGAAAGTACAGAGTGACCTTATCCCCCCCGCCCACCACCACTCATGCACAGCTTATTATCAACATCTCCCACCAGAGTGGTACATTTGTTACAATCAATAAACCTACACAGACACATCATTACTACTCAAAGTCCACAGTTTACATTAGGGTTCACCCTTGGTTTTGTACATTCTATGGGTTTGAACAATGTCAAAACATGTATCTATAATTATAGCATCATATAGCAGATTTTCATTGCCCTAAAAATCCTGTGTTCCTTCTATTCATTCCTTCCCCCTAACTCCTTGAAACCACTGAGTTTTTTTTTTTTTTTACTATCCCCATGGTTTTGCCTTTTCCAGAATGTCATATAGTTGGAATCACATAGTATGTAACCTTTTCAGATTGGCTTCTTTCACTTAGTATATGCATTTTAGATTCCTCCATCTCTTTTCATGGCTTAATAGCTTATCTCTGTTTAACACTAATAGTCCATTGTCTGGATGTATCACAGCTTGTTTATTCCCTCACTTACTGGAGGGCATCTTGGCTGTTTTCAATATTTGTCAATTATAAATAAAGCTTCTTTAAACATCTGTGTATACATTTTTTTGTAGACATAAGTTTTCAGCTCATTTGGATAAATATCAAGGAGCATGATTTTTGGATTGTATGATAAGAATATGTTTAGGTTTGTATTATAAGAAACTGCCAAACTGTCTTCCAAAGTGGCTATACCATTTTGCATCTCCACCAGCAATGAATGAGAGTTTCTGTTTCTCCACATCCTTGTCAGCATTTGGTGTTGTTATGGATTTTGCCATTCTAATAAGTATGTAGTTATATCTCATTGTTGTTTTAATTTGCAACTCCCTAATAACTTATGATATTGAGATCTTCCCATAAGTTTATTTGTATCATCTGTGTATCTTCTTTGGTGATGTGTCTGTTAAGATCGTTTGCCCATTTTATTTTATTTTTATTTTTTTTTTTATTTTTTTTCTTTTTTTAATTTTTTTTTTTTATTTTCAGAATATCATGGGGGTACAACATTTTGGCCATACACATTGCCCCTGTTCTGCCCGTGTCAGAGCCACTGTCGTGGTCATCTCCCAAACTGTGCTCCCCACATCCATTCAGTGAGAGTTTTTCCCATCCCTTCCACCCCCCTCCCGCCCGCCCGCCCCCTGATGAATGTTATTGCCCTGTGTGATGTAAGTGTTCATCAGTTAGTACCAGTTTGATGGTGAGTACCAGTGATGCTTGTTTTTCCAATCCTGTGACACTTCGCTTCGAAGAATGGGTTCTAGCTCCGACCAGGATAATACCAGATGTGTTAATTCACTATTGTTCCTTATTGCTGAGTAATACTCCATGGTATACATATACCACATTTTATTGATCCACTCGTGTATTGATGGGCACCTGGGTTGTTTCCACAACTTTGCAATTGTGAATTGTGCTGCTATGAACATTCGAGAGCAGATGTCTTTATTATAAAATGTCTTTTTTTCTTTTGGATAATACCCAGTAGTGGGATTGCTGGGTCAAATGGTAATTCTACTTTTAATTCTTTGAGATATCTCCATATTCTTTTCCATAGAGGTTGTACTAATTTGCAGTCCCACCAGCAGTGTATGAGTGTTCCTACCTGTCCACATCCCCGCCAACATTTGTTATTTGGGGATTTTTGGTATGAGCCAATCTCACTGGAGTTAAGTGATATCTCATTGTGGTTTTGATTTGCATTTCCCTGATGATTAGAGAAGTTGAGCACTTTTTTATATGTTTGCTGGCCATCATTCTGTCTTCTTTGGAAAAGTTTTTGTTCATGTCCTTTGCCCATTTTTTAATAGGGTTGTTTGATTTTTTCTTGTTGATTTTCCTAAGTTCTGTATATATTCTGGTTATAGCCCTTTATCAGAGGTGTAGCATGCAAATATTTTCTCCCATTCTGTAGGTTGTCTGTTCACTCTAGTGATAGTTTCCTTGGCTGTGCAGAAGCTTTTCAATTTGATCAGGTCCCATGTATTTATTTTTGTTGCTGCTGTGATTGCTTTGGGGGTCTTCTTCATAAATTCTTTGCCTAGGCCAATGTCCATAAGAGTTTTTCCAACATTTTCTTCGAGAATTCTTATGGTTTCATGTCTTAGGTTTAGATCTGTTATCCATTGTGAATTGATTTTTGTGAGAGGTGAGAGGTGTGGGTCCACTTTCAGTCTTCTACATATGGCCATCCAATTTTCCCAGCACCATTTGTTGAATAGGGAATCTTTTCCCCAGTGTACGTTTTTCTGGAATTTGTCAAAGATCAGGTGACTGTATGAGGTTGGTTTTATATTGGGTTCTCAGTCCTGTTCCATTGGTCTACATGTCTGTTCTTGTGCCAATACCATGCAGTTTTGGTTACTATAGCCTTGTAGTATAGTTTGAAGTCTGGTAGACAGATGCCTCCCAATTTGTTCTTTTTGCTGAAGATTGCTTTGGCTAGACGGGGTCTTCTCTGGTTCCACACGAAGCGTAGAATTATTTTTTCTAGATCGGCAAAAAATGATGTTGGTATTTTGATAGGGATTGCATTGATTCTGTAAATTAATTTAGGTAGCAAAGCCATTTTTACTATGTTGACTCTGCCTATCCAAGAGCATGGTAAGGTTTTCCATCTATTTACATCCTCTGCAATTTCCTTTCTCAGTGTTTCATAATTCTCTCTATATAGGTCTTTGATCTCCTTAGTTAGATAATCCTAAATATTTAATTTTCTTTGTTGCTATTGCAAAAGGTATAGCATCTTTAATTTGTTTCTCGGCTTGATTGTTATTAGCATATATGAAGGCTATGGATTTGTGTGTATTAATTTGTATCCTGAGACTTTGCTGAATTCATTTATCAATTCCAGTAATCTCTTGGTTGAATCTTTGGGGTTTTCTATGTATAATATCATATCGTCTGCGAATAGTGAAAGTTTGACCTCTTCTGCCCCCATCTGGACGCCCTGATTCCTCTGTCTTGTCTAATTGCTGTGGCCAGGACTTCCAGCACTATGTTGAAAAGAAGTGGAGATAGTGGACACCCTTGTCTGGTGCCAGTTTTAAGGGGGAATGCCTTCAATTTTTCCCCATTCAGTATGATATTGGCTGTGGGTTTATCGTATATGGCTTTAATAGTTTCTAGGAATGAGCCATCTATGCCTATATTGTTAAGAGTTTTATCATAAAAGGGTGTTGGATTTTGTCAAAAGCCTTTTCTGCATCTATTGAAAGGATCATATAATCTTTGTTCTTGCTTTTTATTATGGTGAATTACATTTATAGATTTGCGTACGTTGAACCATCCCTGCATCTCGGGAATAAAGCCCACCTGATCATGATGGATTATTTTTTTGATGTGCTTTTGAATTCGGTTTGCAAGGATTTTATTGAGAATTTTTGCATCTATATTCATAAGGGATATTGGTCTGTAGTTTTCTTTTTTGTTGTGTCCTTTCCTGGCTTTGGTATCAAGGTGATATTGGCTTCGTAGAATGATTTGGGGGATTCCATCCTTCTGGATTTTTCAAATAATTTTCTGCAGTATAGGCACCAGTTCTTCTTTGTAGGCTTGGTAAATTCAGGTGTGAACCATCTGGTCCGGGACTTTTTTTTGTGGGTAGATTTTTAATTACTGCTTCAATTTCGGTGCTTGATATTGGTCTGTTTAGAAATTCAGTTTCTTCCTGTTGAGCCTAGGGAGGTAGTGTGTTTCTAAGAATTTGTCCATTTCCTCCACGTTTTCGTGTTTGTGGGCATAGAGATTTTGTAGTATTCAAGATGATGTTTTGTATTTCCATGGTATCAGTTGTGACTTCTCCTTTTCATTTCTAATTGAGCTTATTAGAGTCCTTCCTTTCTGCTTCTGGTCAACCTGGCAAGTGGCCTGTCTATTTTGTTTATCTTTTCAAAGAACCAGCTTTTCGTTTCATTGATCTTCTGTATTGTTCTTTGTTCTCGATTTCATTTAATTCTGCTCTAATTTTGGTTATTTCTTTTCTTCTGCTGGTTTTAGGATTGCTTTGCTCTTCCTTTTCCATTTCCTTAAGATGATTCATTAGTTTACTGATTTGTGACTTTTCTGTCTTTTGGATGTGGGAATTTAGGGCGATAAATTTTCCTCTCAAGACTGCTTTTGCTGTATCCCACAGATTTTGATAACTTGTGTCCCCATTATCGTTTAGATCGAAGAATCTTTTGATTTCATTTTGAATCTCCTCTTTGACCCAATACTCCTTCATCAATAGATTGTTTAGTTTCCAAGTTTTTGGAGGAAGATGTGAGTTTCTGTTGGAATTGATATCTAATTTTATTCCGCTGTGGTCTGAAAAGATACATGGTATGATTTCTATTTTTTTGAATTTGTTTAGATCTGTTTTGTGGCCTAGGATGTGGTCAATTTTAGAGAAAGTTCCATGAGCTGATGAGAAGAATGTATATTCAGTGTTATTTGGGTGGAGTGTTCTGTAGATATCTGTTAGGCCCAAATGTTCTAGAGTCCTGTTTAGGTCTTTTATTTCTCTATTTACTTTTTGTTTGGAGGATCTGTCCAGTTCCGTCAGTGGGGTGTTGAAGTCCCCTGCAATTATGGCATTCCTGCTTATTATGTTGTCTAGATCTAGCAGCATTTGCTTTATGTACCTGGGTGCTCCTGTGTTGGGTGCATAAATGTTTAGGATTGTTAAATCCTCTTGTGAAATTTTTCCCTTCACCACTATATAGTGTCCATTTTTGTCCTTCTTTACTTTTAATGCTTTAAAGTTGATGTCATCTGAAATGAGGATGGCTACTCCAGATTTCTTTTGGTTTCCATTAGCCTGAAAAATTGTATTCCATCCTTTCACCTTGAGTCTGAATGCGTCTTTGTGTGTGAGGTGTGTTTCCTGAAGACAACAGATACTTGGTTTGTATTTTTTAATCCATTCAGCCAGCCTATGTCTCTTCAATGGGCAGTTCAAGCCATTTACATTTATTGAGAGAATTGATATTTGGGGTAAATTTCTGATTATTCTGTTGGGTGGTATCTTTTGTTTTACCTCTTGCGTCATTGTGGAGTCTGGTTTCTGGGGTTTTAGCCTTTGCATAATTTTACATAGGTGGGTGTCTGTTGCGCTGGTTAGTGTATAATGCAGGTCTAAGCATTTCTTGCAAGGCCGGTCTGGATTTCGCAAATTCTATCAGTGATTGCTTATCTGGAAAGGTCTTAATTTCTCCCTCATATAAGAAGCTTAGTTTGGCAGGATACAGAATTCTGGGTTGACCTTTGTTTTGTTTTAGGAGATTGATGATGTCTCCCCATTCCCTTCTGGCTTGTAAGGTTTCAGTTGAGAAATCTGTAGTTAATCTGATGGGTTTCCCTTTGTAGGTTACCTCCTTTTTTTGTCTTACAGCTCTGAGGAGTGCCTCTTTTGTGTTTACTTTGGTCAGTCTAATAATTATGTGGCGTGGTGAATGCCTTTTCACGTTGACTCTCCCAGGAGTCCTGTGTGCTTCTTGTACTTGGATGTCGAGATTTCTGGCTAAGCCATGGAAATTTTCCTCTATTATTCCTTCAAATAAATTTTCCAGCCCATGCAAATTTTCTTCCTCTCCCTCAGGGATACCTATTATCCTTATGTTTGGCCTCTTTACATAATCCCACATTTCTTGTATGCTTTTTTCCTGTCTCTTGTTTTTGTGTTCTTTCTCTTCTGCTGATTTATTTAGTGCATAGAAGCTGTCTTTTAGCTCTGAAATTCTTTCCTCTGCATGGTCCAGCCTATTCTTAAGGCTTTCCACTGTGTTTTGTAGATCCTTGAATGCTTCTTTCATTTCTAGGATTTCTATTTGATTTTTCCGTAATATTTCTATTTCTTTGGAGAATTTTTCATTCATTTCTTGCATTTTTCTTGTGGTTTCTTTGTGCTGGGATTCAATTTTCTCTTGAATTTCATTGAGCTTTCTTATAATCCATAAACGAAATTCCTCTTCTGTCATTCTACCCATTTCATTTGGGTTGGTATCCATTGCTGAGGAACTGATAATTTCTTTTTCATGTTCCCTGAGTTCTTTCGCTGGTTTTTTCTCATCTGGTCTCTTGGTCGAGAGCTGGGGGTGTTAGAGCTAGTTTATGGCCCTGTCACCAGGCCCACAATTATTTTTCCTTGGCAAAGCCAGGGAGAGAAGTAGTGGCCTGTATTGCCTTAGGTGTATTTTAGCAAGTTTGTTGGATCTTGAGTTAACTCTGACCTGTGGTCTTCTCCTCTTCCCAGTGGAGTGTGGTGAGAATGACCTCCCAGCGTGGGCTCTGAGCTAATGGATTGTACTTGAGAATATGAGTCCTCCGCTCTCTATTAGCTAGGTATTCTGTTATGTCCGTAGCAGACTCTGATTCCCCAGTTGGGGTATGCGAAAGCCCTGTGCTTTGGGAGGGGTCTTGTAGCTCCTAGGGGTTACTTTGACCCTGCTCTTCCTGTGGTTCTGGTAGAAACACAATTTCCTTTGGCTGCAGTGTGAGAGCTGAGTTGGGAAAATTTTACACAGCTCAGAGGTTGCTCATCTAGCCACGTGTGGCTGCCTTCTGATGTGTGTCTCCGCGTGAAACTGGTTGATAGGGGGATCTCCAATTGTGTACCCCTTTTCCACCACTAGACCTCAAGGCGAGGCAGGTGGCCGTCTCTATCCCCAGCAGTCTCCACCGAGGGGATGTTCCCACGGGGAGGGGGGAGTAGTGGCAGCTGGAAGCACTCTTGGGTGGCGCGAAATTCCCTATTGAAGTGGGCAGGATTATGGGGAGCTGCTCTGGTTCAGCCTGTGGCTCTTGAGGTATTTGGTTGTCATGGGAACCAGCAGTTATACCAAATGAGTCACTATGGCCAGCAACCTTCAAAATGAGTGATCTCTGGGGTACAGGAGGGCTGGGACCTGAGGGGCGGGCACTAGGACCGACACGGAGCGGAGTTGTCGGAGGCCAGAGCCGGGGTAGCAGAACCAGATGGACGAGCTGCAAACTGTTTCCAATACTCAAAGGTCCCACCTCTACAGTTCCGGGATCTCGTCCCACCTGGAACCCACGGATGCCGCTGTCCCTGGCCACCACAGGCAAAGCCTGTCTCGCCCCAGCGGATGAGCCCTGGGCCGGGGCGGGGCGGAGCTAGAGACGCGGCTCACGGCTCCGCGCGGGCGGCTGTAAAGATGGCGGCCGCCGCCAGCCTGGCGCACAGCCTGGCGCACAGCCGGGCTCCGATCGCGCCGGGAGCGCAGTTTTTCTCCGCCGGTAGTTGTTAGCAACCTCTAAGGGCGCGTCCCGCTCTCCGATAAACTCCTGGGCCCAGTCCCGCTGACTTCTAGTGGCGCAGTGCCGGCCTGCGGGTTCCCGTGCACTATCCCGGGAAGCTGAATCTCGGTCCCCGCCCAGTTCCTCTCCAGCCCTCGGCAGTCTCTGTATATTGCAGCTGCGAGTTGTGTCTGGCTCTGGCACCTTCCTCCTCTCCACAGGGCTCGCCGGCCCGAGCAACTGCTCTGTCCCAACTCTGGGCTTGTCCCTGACTGCGTGTATGGGGAGGCGCGTAACCGCTTGGGGGGCAGGTCGCGCCGCGCCGACCTGGCGAGTGCGTCCCTCCCGCGCTCTGGGCTCTATTGTGCTCCGTGCGCCCTCTGATCTTTGTGAAAATTTTGTACCTGTTTTCTTGGGCTGGGCGTTCGGCGTTGTTTCTCTGTCATTCGCAATGCTGTTTTTGGAGTGAGTGGTCAGTGTTCGCCGGCAGCCGCTGGCGTTCTTCACCTCTGCTTTCATTTTTTTTAAGTAATAATTTTCCTCTTAAAAAGAGAGAAAAAGAATCATTTATATTTACTTACATATTTACTATTTCTGGTGCTTTTCACACTGTCATATAGATCTAAATTTCTATGTGATATTTTCTTTTTGCCTGAAGAACTTCCTTTAATATTTTAGTACAGTCCTGATAGCAATGAACTCTTTCCACTTTTGTTTATATGTAAAAGTCTTTATTTTGCCTTTAATTTTAAAAAATACTTTCTCTGGATATAAAAGTATATGTTAATAGTTTTTCTTTCAGTGCTTTAAAGGTGTCGTTTCGTTGTCTTCTGGCTTGCACAGTTTCTGAGACGTCTTTTGTCATTCTTATCTTTGTTCCTCTCTATATAATGTGTATTTTTTTTCCTTTGGCTGATGTTTAGATTTTCTCTTTATCACTGGTTTTCAGGAATTTAACTGTGATGTGCCTTGATGTGGTTTTCTGCATATTTCTTTTGCTTAGGGGTTTGTGGAGCTTCTTTGATCTGTGGGATTATAGTTTCATCAAATTTGGAAAAATTTTGGTCATTATTTCTTCAAATGTTTTTCTGTCCTTCCCCATCCTGCTGGGATACCATTTGCGTGCACGTTAATGTGCTTCCCGCCGTCCCGCAGCTCGCTGCTGCTCCGCTCCTTTTTCCTCCTCCTCCTTTTCCAGTCTTCTTTCTCTCTCTGCATCCTTTACGACATTTTCTATCACTACTTTCAGAATCACTGATCTTTTTTGTGTGTACCAATTCTCTCCTGTTTATTTTTTTAGTCTATATATTGTATTTTTTGCCTTTAGAAGTCCCACTTAGGTTTTCTTACCCCTTTAGTTCCTTCATCATTGTCTATTTTCCTTCACCTTCTTGAACGTATGGAGCATATTTATAGTAGCTGTTTCACTGCTCTTATGTGCTCATTCCAACATCTCTGGATCTGTTTATATTAATTGCTTTCCCCCTCCCACCCCCAGTTATGGGTCATATTTTCTGCTTCTTTGCATGCCTGGACATTGTGAATTTCACATTGTTACTTGCTGGATTTTTGTTGTATTCCTTCAAACAGTGTTCAGATTTGTTCTGGGACACAATTAAGTTACTTGGAATATGGTAGATCCTTTCAAGTCTTCCTTTTAAGCTTTGTTAGGATAAGTCCAAAGCAGCCTTTAGTCTAGGGCTAATTTAACTTTACTTTAAGGTGATACCCTTGAAAATTTTTACCACATGCCCCATATATCATGAGATCTTTCCACTTTGGCTGTTGAGAACACAAACTATAATATTTCTAACCCTATATGACCTCTAGGAATTGTTTGGCCTACTGCTTTTGGGTGATTCTTTCCCCAGCCTTGGGAGTTTCTTCTCATGCATGTATGGATCAGTACTCAGCCAAAGACTCAAGGGATCTTTGCAGATCTCTTGAGCTCTATCCGTGTGCTACTCTCTCCTATTCAGTACTCTGCTTTGCAAATTCTAGCTGTCCTTCACCTCCCTGAACTTCAGATCTCTGTCTCTTTAACTTATTGAACACCACCCCCCCAACCCTGTTTAGGTTCCTTCTCTCTGGAATGAGGCCTGAAAACTGCCTCCATGCATTAATGTGGAGAAATCAACGGGTTACCCCATTTGCTTTCCATCTCTCAGAACTTTTTTTCCTCAGTGCCTGTTGTTTAATGTTGCTTCATATATTTTGTGCAGTTTTCTAGTTGTTTAAGAAGGCAGGATATCTTCATTCATTTTTGCTGCTCTAACAGAATGCCCAAGACTGGGTAATTTATAATGAACAGAAATTTGTTGGCTCATAGTTCAGGAGGCTGGGAAGTTCAAAATTGAGGGGCCAGCATCTGGTAAGGGCCTTCTTGCTGCATCATCCCATGGTGGAAGGCAGAAGGGCAAGAGAGCCAAACTGGCCCTTTTATAATAGCACCAATCCCACCCATAAGGGTGTAGCCATCATAGCCTAATCACCTCTTAAGGGTCCCTCTTCTTAATACTATTACAATGGCACTTAAATTTCAACATGAGTCTTGGAGGGGACAAACATTCAAACCACAGCACAGGGTAAATCCCATCCCTATTACTCCATAATAGATGGAAGCAGAAGTTCTACTTTTGAACCATGTAGTAGAAAGAAATTTAATAGAAAACAGTATTTGTTCTTTTATAAAATTTAGGTTTTGAGCATGCTGTTAATATAGTATTTCAGCCACAAACTGTTACTGTTGTTGTATAAATTACATGTGATTCATGCATTGATCTCTCTATAGATCCTGTAGTCAAATGATAGTAAGGACATCTGATATTTCTATAGTACTCTTTTAGAGCAAAAAAGATTTCACATTTTTATCTTATTTTATTTGCCCCTCAGTAGAACTGGAGTTGTTACATCCATTTTTACAGTTGAGGAAACTGAGGTTTAGAACAGTTCTTTTTTCTAATCTTTCTTAACAGCTTCAGAAGAATCTAAAAAGTTTTCTTTTGCCCTTTCTTCACATCATTGACTTATGGTCATTACTGTGTCTGGCTTTTTCCTTAATCTTTTTGGTAAAATAAACATTCTTTCTTCATTTCTCATTTCTACTCCTGGGCTATGCCTATCCATAAAATACAAAATACAAACACTGCATACTTTCCCCAGTTTCTGTTTTTAGAACCTATTTTCTAGGAGTATTTCCTAGTGTCTAATTCAGATCGCATATTAGAATTTTGCAAAACCTCAGAGTCCTTATAATAATTAGTTGTCATTATATTAAAGATGAAGGCATTATAATAGAAAATCCTAACCTACTCTACCACTGTCTAGCTTTGTAACCTTTAAAAAGTCATTTAATTGCTATGCACTTTATTTTCTTCACCTGAAAATGAATGTGCTGGGTTAGTGATGTCCCTGGAATTATTAATTTTTTGTGATTGTATGTGTAGAATTGCATCTAATAGTGAATTCTGATTGATTAGATTCTAGATATACAAACTAGTATAACAGCTCAGTTGAACAGAATTCATTTTTATGTGTTGTTAGAAATCTTAGTGATGCCTGCCTGCTCAAGAATTCAGTGGTTCTTTATCAAGCCTAATGCAAGAAAATTGATTCAAGGAAAAAGACAGAAAGTCCTTAAAATATCATCCATTTTTTCCCATAGAAACTATGAGAATTATTTCATCAAAGCACAGAAAGTGAGACGACTCATTGCTAATGACTTTGTGAATGTTTTTAACTCTGGAGTAGATGTCTTGCTAACTCCCACCACCCTGAGTGAGGCAGTACCATACTTGGAGTTCATCAAAGAAGACAACAGAACACGAAGTGCCCAGGACGATATTTTTACACAGGCTGTAAATATGGCAGGTAAGGATACCTCAACAACATTTGGATTTGTTCAAATTCTTAGGCAGGTAGCCTTCTCTTCAACTTAAGTTCTAGCTAGATTGTTCCCTAAAAGCAATAACCTGTCCTTCTGGAATGTTTAGGAAGGAATGTGTTCACGTGTGTGTGTGTGCACATACTCTCACCACACACCACAAACACAAGTGTATTCTGAACCAATACTCTTAATAGTTTTTTTTTTAACTTTTATTTTGAAAACTTTCAAACCTACAGAAAAGCTAAAAAAGTAGTATGATGAATACTAATATGCCTTCACCTGGATTCATTCTTTTTAACATTTTGCCTTATTTGTTTTTCCTTCTCTCTCTCTCTCTCTCTATGTACACACATACAGACATACACACACACACACACACACACGCACACACATACACTTTGTTTTTAGCTGAATCATTTGAAAGAAAATTTCAGACATCATAACACTTTACCCAGGGTCTAAATACTCTACCACAAATCTTCTAAGAATAAATTCTCCCACATAACCACAATTTCATTATTACATCTAAGAAAACTAACATTAATTTGGTAATAATCCAAATATAGTCCATAGTCAAATTTTCTCAGTTGTACCAAAAATGTCTTTTATAAATTGTTTTTTCCCCTGATATATGACATTTGTTTATGATATCTTTTTAAAAGCTACAACAGTCACCCCATGTCTCTTAGTTTTTCTTAGAACCACATCAGGCTGTGTTACAATTTTTGTTTCAATCATTACACATAATGTGGAAAATAAAATTACATTAAAATAATGTAGAAAACTCAAGAGGAAATGGAACGTCTATTTTATTTACCTATACTTTTGTTTACTCTGTTCCTTCTTCCTTCCTCTTTTATCACCTCTTTTCTGTGTGGAGAAATTTCTTTAGTCATTCTTTTAGGGACGGTATGCTGGCCACAAATTCACTGAGCTTTCCTTCTTCTCATACCTTTTTTTCTTTTTTTTTGAGACAGAGTCTCACTCTGTTGCCCCGGGTAGAGTGCAGTGGCGTCATCGTAGCTCACTGCAGCCTCCAACTCCTGGGCTCCAGCAATCCTCCTGCCTCAGCCTCCCTAGTAGCTGGGACTACAGGCGCACACCACCACACCCAGCTAATTTTTCTATTTTCAATAGAGATGGGGTCTCGCTCTTGCTCAGGCTGGTCTCGAAACCCTGAGCTCAAGTAATCCTCCTGCCTCGGCCTCCCAGAGTGCTAGGATTACAGGCGTGAGCCACTGCGCCGGGCCTGAGAATATCTTGATTTCCTTTTCATTTTGAAAAATAATTTTGCTGGATATAGGATTCTGGTTTTCTTGTCTTTAGCACTTAAAAAATGTTGTGCTACTTTCTTCTGTCCTGCATAGTTTCTGATAAGAAATCTCCCACCTTTTAAAAATTTTCTTTTAAACAACATGGACTTTTTTCAAGAGCCCAGTACACTTGTCCTGTAGAACATCCCCTCCATAATCTGGATTGCTCAAATTGTTTCCTCATGATTGGGCTGAGGGAAATATTTTTGGCAGAAATACTACATACTCTTCACGTCAGGAAACAGTTAAATTCAGTTTGTTCCTCTTTTGGAAACTGAGTTGACCACTTGGTTAAGGAGGTGACTGCCAGATGTTTTCCTTATAAAGGTACTTTTTTCCTTTTACCATTTATAAGCAATTTATAGGGTGATATTTTGAGACCATCCGTATATCCTATTCCCCAATAATCTTGAACCCAATTATTTTAGCATTCATTGATGATCCTTGCCTGAACTGATTATTACTTAAATAATTACAAAATTCTGTCTTCTTTAATTCTATTATTCCTTCTGCATTTATTAGCTAGCAGTTTCTCTAAAGAAGAGCTTGCTTTTCTTTTTAATTCAATGTATTATGAGCAATTACTGTCATTTATTGTTTTTGATGCTCAGATTGTTCCAAATTTGGCCAGTAGTTGCCCCTTGAAGTTGTATGTATCCTTTGAAACTGTCCCCATTAATTATTGAAAACTTCCTTGTTTTATGACATAACAAGATGCTCTGGGTTTTTGTACTTCTCTGTCCCAAATCTGGAATTAAAACTACCCTGAGCTAATTTCTCATCTAATGAATTGGCAAAAATTCAAAAGCTCAACAACACTCTCTATTGGCAAGGCTATAAGAAAAGAAAGCATTCATTTTGCTGGTGGGAATTCAAAATGGTACAACTTCTTTGGAGGGGAATCTGGCAATATCTAATTACATATGCATTTATTTATCTTTTGATGAAGCAATCCCTCTTCATCTAAGAAACTTTCAAGAATACCAAAAAACACATTCACAAGGTAATTCACTGGGACATTGTATGAAATAGCTAAATATTGACAACAACCTAAATGCCCAACTGTAGAAGACTGGTTTAATAAATTATGGTAAAATCATGTAATGGAGTACTTACTATAGAGTTATAAAAAAGGAATGAAGAAGCTTTCTGTGAACCGATACAGTGATTTCCAAGATATATTGTTAAGTGAACAAAGCATGGTACAAAAGCATGTATGTGTTATATTTTTTGTTGTTTTTTAAACCTTATCCTGTCTTAAATACTTACTAGCACTGGAAAGTGGAAGAGGTCTCTGCTTTTAGGTTGGAAAATTAATCAACTAATGGGTTTCTTTCCTTTCCACAGGATTGCCAGCAGTGAGTATCCCTGTGGCACTCTCAAACCAAGGGTTGCCAATAGGACTGCAGTTTATTGGGCGTGCATTTTGTGACCAGCAGCTTCTTACGATTGCCAAATGGTTTGAAAAACAAGTACAATTTCCTGTTACTCAACTGCAAGAACTTGTGGATGATCATTCATCAATCCTTGAAAATGGAAAGTTAGCTTCTGTTTCTCTAAAACAATAGAGATAAATATATCATGCAAATTAAAATGACTTTTAGAGATTCTGTACTCTCGAGAGTCAAATGATCTTGCTCAATTCTTGTAATTAGGTTCATTCTCAATATAGTCATTGCTTGGAATCACTTTTTTAAATTCTTGTGATAATTATAAATAATCTGTCAGCATTTATTAAGTGTCCACTAAGTGCAAAGTACAGGATTTCTACTATAACACAAGATACATATTCCTGAAAAACAATGTGTTCTGCAAAAATGTTCATTAAAAAGAGCAAGAGCTTACAGTAAAAATAAGATCAGGGATAAACTCAAAATTTGTACATCTTTGTAACTAAAGCACTAATAGAAACAATAATTGCACCTCCAGAGATAACCTGGATAGCCCAGGTAGGCAACTCATCATGTGGTGAAGGCTGCCTCAGGGGATATTAAAAATGCACAGAAACAATCGAGTAGGAATATTGGCATCTGAGTGTTGAGCAAAGCAGGTGGAAGAGGAACTCTGAGCACGGGAGGAAGTGCAACCTGCTGGGGTGGAATTATGCAAAACTTACACCTCTCTGGGGAGGAGCTCCAGGTGCAGGCACTCCTTTTATTTCTCTAAAAATAGAGCTGGAATGACTGAGAACTTTTTTCCTTTCCACCTTAGAGTTAAAATTTTACTTCTGTTATTCCAGAGCCCATGCCTAGGAGCCAGAACAATTCCATGTTACTCTGAGTTCATTCTCTTGTTTACTGATCACAGATGAGCTCATTGATGTCATAGAAACATTTGTTGTAACCTAACAGACCATGTTGGACTAGAAACTTGGTAGATGGTAGAGCATGGTTTTAGTGAGAAAGGTTCAAAATATACAAGTAACACACAATCTGTAAAACTTGAAGATAATTTGGTGAGGATACAAAAGGAGGGGGCCCATGGCAGGGTCCTCCCTCACCCCAGATTCTCTATTTATTACAGTTTCCTCACCCTCTTGACTGTCTTTGCAAGTGTTCTTTATTTGGGCTCCTGATCCCAAAGAGACGTTAATGGAGATCTGTATTATATATTTGGCAAAATCTAATGGAAATCATACATTTACTCACCATAAGACTTTACCATTGGCTTTTTTTCTCTTTGCTGGAACGCCATTGTCACCTCATGTTGATTAGGTGTTCTAATTTGGCATTTGTATATTGTTAATAAAGAAGAGTAGAAAGCTGAATTATTATATAATACACTCACTTTGTTTAGTAAGAAAAAACCTTTTCGAAATAAGAAGTACATGAGGAAAAAATATTAAGAGGCAGAACCCCTGGGATGTTTTATTCTAGGATTTAACCTGCCTGTTACTTTTCATTAATAGTTTTCTCTCCTTCCTGGGATCTTCCTATTCTCAAATACTCAATCTGGTAAACTTTACATAAAAGCTTTATGTGCCAGGCTCAAAGTATACTTACCAATTTTGACTCTGAATCCCTGAAAGAGGAAGAAATTCATAAGAGAATTACATTACTTTATAACAAGAGGAAACCATCTTAATTGAAAGAGCTAATATGATGTAATATGCAAGTAAATAAACCCTTGCTCCAGTCATTTTTTATGTATGTATGATTTGAAATGAAAATTTTTCAAAGAATATTTACTGTCTTGTTCCTGTATCTCTACTTGAGCTGCACTAACGATTTGAATCTGGAAATAAAGAAGTCAAATACTTACTGTTCTTACATAATAATACCCAGCTAGCATGAGTTGATACCTAGTTTGTTTTTCTTTCTCCTTCATCTTTACCCTAAATCTAGTAGATCTCATTTTGTCAAGTCACTGTCTGGGAATTTAAGTAACAAATGGTTTTTGTGTCTCAGCTAATTAAACCATGAAATTATTAGCAGCAAAACTGCTAGACCAGAGCACTTCTGAAAGGTGAAGGTGGCTACAGGTGTAAGACGAGTTACTTGATAAGACCTAGCAAGACCAAACTAACCAAACAAACAAAAACCAAAGCCAAAGTTAGAGTCAACAACAAAAGCAAGCCAGAGTGGAAAAATGTGATGCCATCACAAAACTTGGCATCCTGACACCACACACACAGCCAAAGGAGCAAGTGGGAAAACCAGTGTTCCATGTTGGCCCACACTTCGTGTTACCAAAAAAGTCACTTGAAACCTAGGAGATAGAATGTTCCCTTTGGCTGACACTCGGTCCTCTGTCATGACAACGAATGTGGCCCAACTAAAAAGACAGCACTCGACAGAAAGGGAGCTTGTAAAAATGACAGAAAGTAGTTATTCCTATTAGGAAATAACCTGCACCTTCTAATGTAAGCAAGTACCTTTAGGATTTTAAACAGAATCTGAAGGACAGTGAAAAGAGATATGGTTACAGGATACCAATAAGTAGACCTTGCGGTTCAGCAAGCTGTGTGCCACACCCTGTTCCATTCAAAGCAGGGGAGCAAAGTAATGGAATTTTTACAATCACTTTTGTTAGGAACTTCCATTAACTACTTTTAATCCCCCTCTCTTTCCTCAAACATCTGGTTATCCATATCAAGGCAAAATGTGGGTTTTCTGTGCATGCCTAGGGTAAAATTTATTGTGTTTAGAAGCACCAGAGGCAGTTTAAAATAGGCTTTCCTCAGTTACTTCATAATTTAAGCAGTGTGTACACTAGAACATAAACCTAAAAATGTAATAAAGGCAAATAACATGAAAAAAAAACCCAGCCAACATTAAGTAAAAGTAATTATTACAGGATTTCAGAGGACTTTTTTATTTATTTTTCTTTATACCTCAATGGAATATAAATCCAAAAGGATTTTAGGCAGTTTATTAAAAATATATTATTACAATGGTTAAATGTAAATAGTTGAGGAAATTGGTGAAATGATAGTAAAAGTGGGGAAGAAGAAAACCAGGAATGAGATTTAAAGAATGTTTGTCAAGGTGTCTACACAGATGCTTAAGGCTGAATGGTATGTGATATAGTGGGAAATTTCCCAGTAGGTTTCCTAGTGGGGTAAGGCCACCAGATTTAAAAATCAGACAAACCTGGGATTGAATCCTATTAATTGACATTTATGAGCTGTGTAACTTTTCTGAGTTTCAGTATACTGATTTGTAAAGTAGGGATAATATCTACTCTATGGGGTGGTATCTGACAGAATAAGAACTCAATAATTTGTAGCTATAAATAGATGCATGTAATCATGAATTTAAGTCATATCTTTCTGTTTTCTGTGAGAAGGATGTATGCATCTAAATTATCCCAAACTGGTTTCAAGTCATTAACATACAGTCTAAAAGGAAGTGAGGCTGGAATTCAGAGTTTGAAGACTTAAAATCACCAAGGATGTTCCAATTCTAATATGGTACCCTACCAGAATGATTCTATAGACAAGCTTGTAAAGAGCTTTCTTTTTAAATTACATGCAAATTATTTTTGTAGAGATACCACTTTATTTCTCCATGGAGATGGCCACTAGGATAACCAGGTAATTGGTGCAGAATTAAGGTGGTGCTAATGATAAAATAAGTGAGATGCTACAAAGTGAAAATTAGAAGAATTTAGACCTTAATTGGATTTAGAGGATAAAGGAGAAAGGAGGGAAAGAAAAATGATTTTTTTCCTGTAAAGTGTTCTCAACTAGAAGAATTGTGTTACCATTAATAAAAAGAGAAAGCAAGAAAAATTTGTAGGGACTGAAGATGAATTCTACAACTAAGTGGAAATGGCTAACAGGCAGTGGGAAAAGAGACAGTTAAGTAAGATGGAGTTTTGGGAGACAGAGGATAGATAATGATGCATTTATATTGGGTTCCTTTTTTCCCAATGTTTTATTGTGAAAATTTTCAAATATAAACCAGTGAACACTCACATACTCACCACCTATATTCTACCATTGACATTTTATTATATTTGCTTTATCACATATCTGTCCCTCTATCCATTACCTCTATTTATCCATTAATCCACCTTATTTTTAAGTATATATCTCAAAGCACACTTCCCCAACTAGTACAACATGCCTGTCATTAACTTGAGTTCAATATTTGCTTATAGTTTCAATGTAAAATTTACATGCAATGAAATGCATAACCCTTATGTATATATTCCTTGAATTTTAAAAATGCATTCACTTGTGTAACCCAAACCCCATCAACATATAGACCAATACTATTGTTTCCATCATTTCAGAATGTTTCTTTATGCCCCTTGCTAGTCAATCTCTGCCTCCACTCTTCCAGAGGCAACCACTCTTCTGATTTTTTTTCTAGCACAATTTACTTTTGCTTATTCTAGAATTTCATCTGAAAGTAATCTGTTTGGGTCACTTAAAAGATTATTAGGAAAATGCACAATCTCTTCTTTTGAATTTGAATGAATTTTAACAGGTTTTCTGATAATTACAAAGGTAATGCATGTTCTCTGTAAGAGGGGAGAAAAAGAAAAGCACAATAAAAGAAAAAAATCACTTGTTATCTCACCATCTAGTACTATATTGTTAAAAGAAAAACTTTAGACAAAATAAAGTTGACAGAGTTTATTTGAGCAAGGAATGATTCATGAATCAGGCAGCACTTGGTGCCCGAAGAGGTTCAGAAAACTCCACCTTGTAGCATGAGCAGTGAACTTTTGTAGGCTGAGCACAGAAGCAAAGCAGAGAAATTATCTGATTGGCTACAGCTCGATGTTTGCCTTATTTGGGCATGGTGTGATGAGGTATTTGCCTTATTTGGGTATGCTCTGATGGAAGGTCCCTAGTTGTATGACCAGTTGGCTGGTTAGTGGTGATTGGCTGAGGCTCCTTTTTTTTTGACCAAGTCAGTTACAAGAAATGTTTCCAAGTTAAGTTCCTGTGTGCTTACCTAAGAGCTCTGGGTACAGAAACAATCCCATGCTAATGGTCTCCTGCTTATTTTGCTTTAACAATATGTATATCCTTATGTGATTATATGTATTTTATTAATAGAATTGGTGTTACACTTCATACAGTTGTGCAGTGATCACCACTAGATTCCAGAACTTTTTCATTGTCTCACAAAGAAACTCTGTGCCCATTAACAGTCACTCCCCATTCCACTCTCCTTCCAGCCCCTGGCAACCATTAATTTACTTTTTGTCTCTATGAATTTGCCTATTCTGGCCATTTCATACAAATGGAAACATATGGTGTGTGACCTTTTGTGTTTGGCTTCCTTTACTTAGCATAATGTTTTCAAGGTTTACCCATGTTGTAACATGTATCAATATCTCTTGCTTTTAATGGCTGAGTAATATTCCAATATATAGATATATCTCATTTTGTTTATTCATCATCAGTTGATGGACATTTGGGTTGTTCCCACTTTTTTGCCATTATGAATAACAAATGTTCATGCACAAGTATTTCTGTGAATGTGTTTTCATTTTGCTGGGATATATACCTAGTTGTGGGATTGCTATGTGCTATGGTTTGAATGTGTCTCCCGAAAGTTCATGTAAGAAACTGTGTCCCCAAGGCAGCAGTGTTGAGAGGAGGGATATTTGGGAAACGATTGAGTCATGAGAGTTCTGCCCTCCTGAATGGATTCTCCCATTCATGGGTTAATGGATTATCAAGGAAGTAGGTTAGTCATCATGACAGTGGGTCTGTTATAAAAGCCAGTTTGGACATCTTACCATGTGATGCCTTGTGCCGCCTCAGGACTCTATAGAGAGTCCCCACTGGCAAGAAGGCCCTCACCAGATATGACCACTTGACTTGAACTTCTCAGCCTCCAGAACTATAAGAAATAAATTTCTTCATAAATTATCCAGTCTGTGGCATTCAGTTATAGCAACAGAAAATGGGCTAAGACACTGGGTCATATGGTAACTCTATATAACTTTTGAGGAACTACCAAACTGTTTTTCAAAGTGGCTGCATCACTTTACATTCCCACCAGCAATGTACAAGTGTTCCAGCTTCTTCACATCCTTGCCAACACTTTCTGCTGTCTTTTTCATTTTTGCCATCCCAGTGAATGTGAAGTGGTATCTCATTGTGGTTTTGAGACCAATGATGTTGACTATATTTTTCATGTGCTTACTAGCCATTTATATATATTCTTTGGAGAAATTTCTATTCAAATCCTTGCTCATTTTTAAATTGGGTTGTCTTTTTATTGTTGAGTTTGAGGTCTTTAAAAATATATATATTTTGGATACAAGCCCCTTATCAGATATATGATTTACAGTTATTTTCTCTCATTCTGTGAGTTGTCTTTTCACTTTTTTTTTTTTTTGGTTTTCTTAGAAGCAGTAAAGTTTTTTATTTTAATGAAGTCCAATTTATCTATTTGTGCTTTTGTGGCTTTTGCCTTTGATGTCATATGTCAAATGTGTCTGTAGTAATTGTTAATAAATGATATGAAGAAGGAATCTACCTTTTTTAAAAAACAGAAATTAACCCAGTACCTGTCCACACTATTATTATAGTCTAAACCCTTATATATATCTAGGTCTGATTTGGGCCCATTGTCAAAGCTTTTTTGGTTTTTCTTAAGGTGATCCCAAAGTAATCTGAGTATAACATTCAAAAGAAACAGTGATACCTACAGTTTTGCTATTGCCCTACCTTTGTATAACCAGGTATCTTGTTGTATAAAGCATTTATTAAGTGTTTATTGAATTGAATTAAATTGAAAAAGAGTTTTAAGGAGAAATGTGAATAATCACAGAATAGCCAACACTGTGATCCAGCCTCGTTCACATTGTTTCCATTTCTGCTGAAGTCATCACTGCTCTTGCCAAAAGTGTTCTTTCAACACATTTTCAATACAGTCGTGGTAATCATCAGTTTTGTTTGTCAGATATTTCCAGTTCTCTCCACTTTCAGACCCTCCTGTGGTTACGTGGGTTCTTGTGCTTAGTTCCAGCCAATCCATTGTGAGTAGAAGTGTCGTGTGTCTGGGCCAGAGTTTGCTGAGTGGATACCCTCTTTTCTTTTCCCTCCAGCAATGTTCAAAATGGCTGCTCTATCAGCCCAAGTCCCTGAGTGACTAAGATTTGCAGAATTCTTCTGTCAACAAATGGGTAGGCAGAACAAGTAAGAAATAAAACTTTTATTTAACTTTTGTTGTGTTAAGCTGCTGAAATTTGGGAGAGAATGTTAATGAAGCACAACATGTCGTATCCTGAGCAATACACCAGTCACTATCCTTCCGTCATTCAATGGCATGCGTTCTTGACTGGGAGGTAGAGGGTTTCAGGTGGAGCATGATGGAAGTGGTCCTGGAAGGGAATTCACATTTGCATCCTCACCCTCTCTTCTCATATGCATAACGACTTCAACCACATTTTAGGGTAAGCCCCCCATTTATATATAGAAGTTGAGTGTTCCAGAAGTGCTCCAGCATCCCAAAAGTGAAAAGCCTGGGAAATTAACATTTCCATAAAAAGTAAAAGAAACATTTACTAAGTTACATCAAATAGATATCAATTTGTAGAGGAAAAAACACAGTTTTCAGTAGGGAACAAAACCTTCAACACAGCCCAGAAAGATCACTATAAAGAAATGTGAGATTAATTCACCAAATTTGATAGATGTTTACTATTTTCCCAAACATTCCATGGCCTTTTATGCTTCTATTTCGTGGACATTTACAAAATCCTTGACATCCACGGTGTGCCCATTTCCCAAATATGCTGAACATTGGGGCCTCAGCAAATTGGTATACCTTAGCAAATTGGCATAAATTTTATAAGAAATTAATATTTTTAAAGTTGATATATAATTTGATAAATTGATCATTTGGCAAGTTGCTGTCTTGAATTAGAGCTTTTATAATACTGAAGTCTTTGTAACCATGACCCAGATGATATTAGAGAAAGAAAGAATTAGCATCATGTATCAAAGAGTTTAAGTGTACGGTGGTTTTTGTTTTAGTTTTTTGTTTTGGGGACTTTTTTGGCTAGATGGTGATTAATTAGATTTCAACATTTCTATAAGAAACAATTTAGCTAAGCATATCAAAGGAAATAAAAGGTTATCCTTTTGGCTCTGTGTGAAACATAAAACCTCCTGGTGTGACAGCACTTTTACTAGGAAAGGATCATATATTTTGAGACAAAATAAATTGTCAGTATGAAATAATTACTAGCAAAAAATTTAAGGCTACTATAGAATTAACTTTGAAATTAGTCAATCAACTTTTAAGTTGCACTGGCACAATTATAGGCAGGTGACTTAAACATTAGTTGAAAATATCACTTTTATTTTTACCATGTGCTATTTTTATGAAAACCTTCGTTTCCAAAGACAAATAAAGTTTCAAAATATGCCTGATCAATATGTTGTATAAATATTTGATCAAATACCTATGCCATATCTAAAGAGTAAACATTCTGAATAAGTCAAGAAGAAATATAATGTTAAAATATTTACATATAGATCAATTGCTATTATCTTTGTCCGAAATCCATATCTCCTCTTCCACCTTTCATCTGACACACACACACCACTTAAGGCACTCATTGCCAATGCCTCCCCCAAAAAACTCTCGCATATCTCTATCATGGGTTGTATCATACTACATTAAGCTTTGCTATGAGATAGTCCTTTTCACCTCACTACAAATTCTTAAAGGCAGTGAATGTCTTAATTATTTTGTATCTTCTAAGACCTAACATTTAGAAGACAGTTAATGTTTGTTGAATGAATTAATTTATATCATGAAGTTGTCAACACACCACTGTTTCCATAAAACTAAAAGACAAAAATAAATAGAAGTTAGATTAAATTGGGAGGACAGAGGTAAAATTATCACTTCTGATTATATAATTGCATTCCTGAAAAACCCAAGAGAACCAATTGAAAATTATTACAAAAAATAGAAGACTTGAGTAAGGAGCTGGGTACAAAATTAATGTTCAGAAATCAATAACCTTTCTATTAATATATGCAAACAAGAATCTGTTAGAACTGCACTAACACAGTAGTCTCGAGCCTCATGTAGCTATTTAAATTAATTAAAATGTAAAATTTGGTTCGTTAGTGATATTAGCCACGTATCAAGTCCTCAATAGTCACTTAAAATTTGGGGGGAAACAGACAATCTGGAACAACTTTCCATAGGCCATATGAAAGAAATAAAAGCTAGGAGAATAACAAGGGGAAACAGCCCTATCAGATATTAAAACACATTATAAGACTATAATAATTAAAATGCCTGCATAGGCAGATATATGTAAAAAAGAACAGAAATTCCAGAAATTTATTCACACACCTATAAAAATTTTTCTTATAAAGGAGGCCTTTTGAATCAGTAGTAAAAGACTAATTATCCCATAAGTCATGTTAGGATAACTTGGTAGTCATCTAGAAAAAAATGCTTTTTTTCTAAAAGCAAAAGATCAGACACCACTTAAATGCCCTTTAACGATTAAACATAGTATGGCATATCCATTCTATTTAAGATGATTTAGCCATTGGGAAAGAAAATTTGTAGCCTTATTATGTTCTGATACGGACTGTAGAAGAGTATATGTTATAAGCTGCCATTTGTGTAGGATCAATGTATAGGTTTGTGCATGTATAAAGTCTCTCTGGAAAGGGAAACACAAGAAATTAGTTTCCTCTGAAGAAGAAAACTAGGTAGCTCTGGAACAGGCAGAGAAGGAGACTTGGTTTTCACTGATGATTCTTTTGCACCATTAAAAATGAACATTTATATATATATATATGAATTAACTATTTTTAAAATAAGTCAAATAATTTATTATAAAAACCAAAGCCTGAAATTTATGAAAATATTATATCTTCCCTACCTTCTTTCTACCTGCCCCAAATTTATTTTAATTTCTTACATAAGAGCTGCAGAAAGTGTGTGGGCACCAATGAAGGTTAGAATTTGGTAATCTACTAAGTAAGTGTTTAGCAAGTAAGGGGGACCTGGTATTAATGCACTTAGTAAGTGAGTACTTGCTCTGATGTAACGTTATATTATTTAAAGAAGATTTCAAAGAGCAAGCAAACAAAAACTAGTACAGGCAATCCCCAGGTTACCAACAACCCAACTTACGATGTTCCGTACTTGCAAACGGGTTCCTAAGGCCCCCCATAAGGATAATTTATAATTAAAAAATTAATAACTCGGAAACTAATTTCTTCCATGAATGTAAACAAACTCATATGGCATAAGTGGTTCATTGGCGCAGCATCTTTATGCTAGCTGGCAGTCTCATTGTTCATACGGTTGCCTATGCACAGCATCACTTTCATCTTAACTTTTTTACTTGATTTTGTGAGTCTATGTTTACCCTTATGACCATGCCTCCAAAGCAAAAGTCCACTGCAAGTCCAGGTGACCCTGCAGTGAAGAGAAAGGTGATTACTATGGAAAAGAAAGTAGAAACAACTAAGCATTAGGAGAAAGGCCAGACGCCATCATTCATTGGGAAAGCATTAGGATTCTGTTGCGCAACTATTGGAATAATTATAAAGGATAAAGTGAGAATAAAGGAACATGTGAAAGGCAGTGGTCCAATGAAAACATCAGTTATTACTAAGCAGTGTAGTGGATTAATTATTGAAGTGGAAAGGTTATTATTTATTTGGTTAGAAGATCAAAATAAGCATAACATTCCCATTAACCTAGTGATGATGCAACATTAGATGAGTGTCAACCTTTAATATTCTTTTTTGACATTTCTCCTATCTCCTATCTAAACTTTTTATATGAGATTGTTTTTATGTTGTTTGTTTGAATTAAGATAAAGAGCATAATAGTTTCTGTAAATTATTATTACAGTACAGGGATAGTATTATTAGTAGTATTAGAGTATTATACTGTATTATTATTACCACATATGAGCCATTATAGTATTGTTATTATTATTACCATATATGCACTGTTCATCAGGCGTGAGAGTTACATACAAATCCGACCTAAAGATGTTCTCAGGAGCATATCTCCTCCATAACCTGGGACCTCCTGTACTTTGTTTTACAGTAAAAGTGAAGGACTAAAGTAGTCTGTAGTCATTCCACAATGTAAAAATATCAGTGGACCAAATCATGATGTGCTGAATGAGTTCAGCAAATTCTAATTAGAAGACTGCTTCACAGAGTGAAACTGAGATCTTCCCCAGCTGTCTCCCCCATGCTCTAGTATATATGGCACTATATGTGACTGCCACTGTTAAGATCCTGCCAAGCGCTGGGAGCTTCCTCCACCTGCCCAGACACTTCTGTCTTGCTTTAGTTTCTAAACTCACACCCAACAATCTCCAACACAAATTATATGTCATTTGCCAATAGGAACGGCGTTATCGAATTCCACTCTTTGCTGCTTGACAGCTCATACAATTTAGATCTTTTAAAAGGCAGAGTGAGTTTTTCTGGTATTGACATGATGTTCTTTAAACCTGAAGAAATTATTCTAGAACAAGTTTATTATCTGTCAAAGACTACCCTAGAAACCCTTGGGTGGAAAAATATCTGCCCCACAACACAATTTAACATTTAAACAATTTCTTTTTTATCAGCAGTTGTCTTAAAATTCAAGACAAGCAGTTGAAACATAAAGGAAATCCACTGATAATCAAGTTTAATGTCTAGTATTTATATACAGATTTCATTGGTAAAACATAGCCCCTCTGAGCTTCAGTTTCCTCATCCATCAAATGAGAATAATAACACCTGCTCCACTGACACTAGAGAATTTCAGTGAGAACTGAAGATATGAAAGCAATTTGAAAGCTGTCAAACAATTTTAAGTTGGCTGTTATCCCTTATTAAAAAAGAGGCAACCAGTCCCTCTTAAATATATCAGATTTATTCAATTCTTTTTGTCTTCACTGACACTAGGGTTACCAGGTGTCCAATGCTCAATTAGTGGTTTAGCTTCCAGTCCAGGAAAATGAAAAATATAAAAACTAGATGCAAAATGCCTTTCTTTATCATTAAAAAATTATTGGAAAATAATTTTTTAGAAATATAACATTTTCCTTGTGGGTAGACAAAGCAGTGTCCTTAATAAGGGGAAGATAGAAATACCTAAGTAAATTACACCATTCCATTTGTACAGTGTATTTCATAGTGGATTTTTTGTTTTAATTTTTTTAAACAAAATTTTAGATCTAATCTCTTGGCTTCCTAGTATACAAAAAGATTTTCTTCTTTATATTCCTTAACCCCACACACATATACACACAAACACACATTTCTTCTCCCAATTATAGCATAATTTTTGATTGGATCAAAATTCAGAGTTAAATTACTACAAGTATGCTGCAGTGGATGCTGTGATGAGTCATCCAGATCCCTCTTGAACATGGATTTGTCCCCCAGCTGCCAGGAGTGCTGCTGGCAGACAGCTCTCCACTGTCAGCCTGCCTCGGAGTTACTTCACCTTCAGAGAGCTGCCTCGTCCATAGTTAAGACACCTTCTCAGAGCAGCTTCAATAGCAGTGGGGGATTAGGGTAGGGGAGAGGACCCTGGCTGCAGCTTAGGACAATTTTGAAAGGCCAGTCCAGCTTTAGAGCTCCCTGTGCAATCAGCTAAGGTCTTTGTTACAACCAAATTCTCCCTCTGCGCAATCTCTTACCTTGCCTTTCCTTCTCTCCCGTAGGTATCTATCCCAAGAGTACTCCCTAATCAGCCCCCTGCCTGCCAGTCTCTGGCTCTGAGTCTGCCTGCAGAGGAACACAACCTGTGACCTCAGAAATGGTCTGAGAAAGCAATGCTAAGATGGGGTTTTGGAGCTGGGTCACATGCCACCTGGTTGGAGAACCCCATTGCTGGTTGTAGGGAGAGCACAGACAGCACAAGACAACAGTGCAATCACTGAAACTTTCACTGGTGGTAGCAAACGTATTAGCTGGTACACTGTACCAGGCATCTGAGCAATGTGGAGGAAATGAAAACTAAAAGGACAGAAATGGTTATTACTATGTTCAACTGATGCTTTGGAAAAAGATAACAGAAGACTAAAAGTGATTAATTGACTTTCAAAAGCTAAGTGTGAAAGCCAGAAGGCCTCCTTGGTAGCATATAATGAGTCTCTATTCTCCTGCAACAGAGGTACAGAGAAAGCTGAGGACGAGGCTCAGAACTTCTCATAAGGGTAGTTTCAAAAAAGGTTAATCTCTTAAACTAGGCAGGTTTGCTATGCCAAGGTCAGGGCCCTGGTTGACAAAGAATAGGAGGCTGACAGTAGGATGGGGCATCTGGGTTGAGGCACTTGCAGAACTGATCCATCCCTCGCCTCGTATGGGCTATACCCCCTCATTTTGAAGACAATACAGAGGCTGCTCCCCTACAAAATAATATGTGCCCCCCTCAGACCTGCCCCAACCTCCTATCCTGGCCACTAGGCCAATCACTAGGCTGAAGTCACCACATAACTCAGCTGGGGAGGAAAGGGACTAGACACAAAACGCATTGCTGGACCTAGCCAGCAGGTACTGGCAGGGCCAGCAGAGAATACATGGGACAGGATTTCTGAAAGTGTTGATCAAGGCAGGCAAAACATTACATTGAATAAGAAGGTGTTTTTTGAGAACACTATCCTGGAATACGGGATTCAACACTCAGGCAAGGCCCCAGGAGATGGTGCAAACATACCCTTAGCATGGCTCCAAGAAACCAGGGAAAAGCAATGGTCCACACTAAGTGAAGTTAAAATGCCAGAATTGCCTTGACAGATGGATTACAAGGCTCAGAGAAGTGAGCATGCTAGAGTGGATATACCATGTAAGGCACAGATGACTATGCTCCCTGGGAGGGGCCAGAGCACCCACGATTCACCAAAGCAGTAAGGAACGTGCTGGTGAGAAGGCACCAACATTTCTTAGAATTCAGTGGTAGCTCTTCTCTGTAGGCTGGAGATGACGTTCTGAACTCGGCTCACTGATAGCAATGAGGATGATGGGGCAGCTCCTGCCACCACACACACACACACACACACACACACACACACGCACACACATACACACACACATACACACATACACACACACACACACACACACACACACACGGCCAGGTGCTAGTACTTAACCATCAGAAGCCAGGTGGATGCAATTATTGTAATGAGTGGGGGGCTAGAGGGGAAGCCAAGGGCCTGGCCTGCAGAAGGTTATGGAGATGGCTAATGAATGTGGTGTCCTTGGGAAAAAACACATAAGTGGCCAAAAAGGGCACTACTTAATTTGTGCAAACAAAAGAAATCAAGGATGTAGGGTAAGGGCAGTCATTCCAATGAAAAGTCAGGATGCCTTTCCCAGTTGCTAGAACTAAGCAAATTTTGGGTCCCAGAAGTCATCACCTGAAAGAGAGGCTGGGTGCCCAGGAAGGCACAAGTATTCACAGTAATGATTTCCCAGCTGTTCCTCAAAGGGGCCACAGGCCATTTACTTGGGTAACTCCACACTGGGGAAAGCAGAATATCCAAACATTCTAAGGACTGTTGGACACAGAGTCTAGGTTGACAGTAATACCCAGAGACCTGAACCATCACCATGGGACCCTGTTAGAGTGGCTGCCAGGGCCAGCTTCATGGATGTGTGACTTGTGCAATCACATAAGACTTCACATTTAGAAGGTTCTAAGTGTGGTTTAATTATTGGTTTAATGCTCTGCAGTTACCCTCCTGAAATTCTTAATAATTTTTTAACAACAGGTCCTGCATTTTCAGTTTGTGCTGGGCCCCTTATTAAAAAATATATATGTAGTTGGTTGTGGTAGGGCTATACGAGGGCCTGGTAATAAATGGAGTTATGGCCCAGGTGTGGCTTACAGTGAATGCATTGGTCTGTAGACCCATCAATAGTAATTTCCTGGTCTCCGAATATATACTTGGAATAAACATTCCTGGTAATTGACACAACCCCACACTGCTTCCTTGGCCTGTGAGGTTAAGAGCTATCAGAGTGAATATGGCCAAGTGAAAAGCTCTGAAACTGGCACCCCCTCACAACACACACATACACACAAAACACACAGCCAAGATAGTAAATCAAAAACAAAATTGCATCATAGAAGGTCTGGCAGAAATTAGCGCCACCCTTAAATGCCTACAGAATGCCGGGGTGGTGGACCCCATGATATCTCCATTTAATTCACTAGGCTGTTCCTGCAAACAAACAAACAAAAGCACAGAATTTGAAGGGTAACAGTGGACCAAGAAGTAGCCCTGATTTCAGCCGCTGTGCCAGATGTAGTATCTTTGCTAGACCCCATTTAAATTTCACCAACTGTCTACCAGAGTGGGGAACATGTGGCCACATGTGGCTCTCCAAATCCCCAAGAGCAGCCCCAAGAGCAAATCCAAACTTCACAGAACAAATCCCTTTATTAAACCTTTATTAACAAAATCCTTTTAAAAGGATTTGTTCTGTAAAATTTGGATTCAGTCAAAAGGCCACATTCAAGGATCCAGAAGGCCACTTGTGGCCCTAAGGCTGCAGGTTCCCCAATGCCTCTTTTTCTTTTAAGGTCTAGGAATCCCATTTGAAAGCACACATTGCATTTATATGTCAGTCTAAGACACCTCTGCAGCCTTTCACTCTCTCTCACGTCTTAAGAGTACAGGCATTTCATTTTGCAGGATGATCATCCACTTGTGTGTCCAGTGTTTCCCCATCACCAGACTGGAGCCACAGATTCTTGGAAGGAATACCACAATGATGATGCTGCACTCTCAGTGCATCACATCGGCATACAAGGTCAACCCAACCCACTATTGGTGATACCAACATTGATCGCTTCTGTTTGTGTCTGCCAGTTATCTCCACTATAAAGTCACCACTTCTCCCTTTGCATTTGATTAGTATTCTGTGCATAAATATTCTGAGATTATGCCAATACCTTATTCCTCACCTCCAGCCTTAGCATTCACAGATGACCTTGTCTGTATTAGCTACCAGGGATTGGGCTGCCAAATGGTGATTATCTATCTCCTTTGTTCCTTCTACACTCATTAGCTAACAGTCTACTGAAAGGAAGAGTTTTCCCTTTTCCTTATTTATTTATATCATCATGGACTCATGGATTTCTATTTTAATCAAGAGTTACAATCCTATACTTTTTATTTATTTTTATGGTCAAAGTGTCCTCAGTTTGGCCTGGGGACATCCATTCAAGCCGTATTCTATGTTCTGGGAAGAGAAGCTTCACTTAGAATATTTTTGAAGTTTTCATCTGCACCCCACAATATTTCTGTTTTCTCTAAGTTCCTTCTTACTTCTTATTTCTTTTTTCTCTTTCATGCCGGAGGCCTTCTTCAAATGCTTGGCCTTCCTTGCCTGTCTATTTGCATGTGAGTGAGGCACTGAAAAACCTATACGAAGAAGAGAGGGAGGGTCACTGACTAGTAAACTTGACTTTAGGGCTCTATGGTGATCAGGCCAGGTCAATTCACTAAATTTGAGTAACAATAGATCTTTTTTCTTTTTGTGACCTGGTCAGTTTTCATCAGAAGAATCCGCTAGTCTCTCACCTATAGAATATTAGAGCTGAGTTGAGCAAAGGGCTAGGATCCCACTTGTTTATTACCTTCTCACATAATAGCCACACTCAGTATGGAACTTCACCCTCAACTGTGCCTGGTATCTTCCAGCCTAGAGTCCCCAAGACCCAGCCTCTTTAAAGAATGACTCTCTAGCAGAGGGGATACAGAGGATCTAATCTACCTCCTATATAGATTTTTAGCCAATCCTGTTTTCTGCCTGGAGTCTCTAGCTCCCGAGCTTTTGTGGGATTCTTTGGCCAGAATAAACTTGCCTCTGGACTTTCCCTAGGGATAAATGTTTAGATTTTTCTTATTCTCTAAATCAATTGTTCTCAATCAGGGGCAATTTTATCCCCAGGGAACATTTGGCAATAACTAGAGACATTTTTAGTTGTCACAACTGGGGAAGGGGTGCTACTGGCATCTAGTGGGTAGAGGCCAGGGATGCTGCTAAATGTCCTACAATGGCACAGATCAGCCATCTATAGCAAAAAATTATATGGCCCAAAATGTCAGTAGTACCAAGGATGAGAAGTCTTGCCCTAAACCATTTAGTGCAAACACTTCCAGCTCCAGTTTCTTGATGCTACCTCATTTTTTTCTTCCATTTTCTTTGTTTTTGTGATTTTAAAAATCACAGTGTCTTTTCAATCCTTTCCTGTTATTTAAGAGTCATTTCCTGAGGGAGTGATAGTAAACATAATTGTTTAATTGGCACATTTAACCAGGACTCACATGGTGGCATTTGAATTTATATTTGCTGAAAATATTTCAATTTCTGTCTCAAAGGTTGGCGTAGACAAATGTTTAGTGTTAGGAAGAATGTGTTAACCAAAGAGCGAAACAGAGGACATGTAGAATCAGCTAGAAATAGGCTTTGTGCCTTATGTAACATTTCATACAGTTGTTCTGAAGGTAAGCGGTTATTTTTTTTAAATAAAAAAATGCATACATAAAAGCTATAAACAACAATAACTACACATTATCAGTTGAAATGTAAAAATACTTTTTAATCTTCATAGGGGTTGACCAGAATTCTTGGGAAGATCACTGGGCAACGCTGCCTGCCCCTCCATACATTATTGTTTAAACTTACCATGCTTTCCTAAGAGTTACTAGCATTTCTCATTGGTTGTTTGGGTCAGTGCAGTTTGCTTAAACTGAAGCTAGATTACATAGGACTTACTGCATTTACTCTGAATCTTAAGACAGGAGCCTAGTAAGCCATCAGTAAAGAGGTTTGTAAGTAACTGTGTGCAAGAACACAGAAAGGGGACTCTTTAGTTTATATTCAGAGACTCCAATCCCTCCACAGGGATGAACCCATCATTCTCTAAAAGCTCTGTATGCCAACAGTAAGAATGTGCTGGGCATATTATGTGTTTTGGTCTGTTATTCCAGCATCTCATTTAAAAGTATAACACTTACATGAAGTACTTGACAAATTAATAAACCCACTTATTTATTTAAATGGAATCAAAACCATTTTACAACATCTAATTAGAAATTGCTCTGGACTAGAAAACAGCTTTTAAAACATGTAGTTGTATCACTGTTACTTTTCCAATGGCCTTTGGGAAATTAATACATTCCCTATGAAGGAAAAAAAGTCAAATTAAGTAAAAGAATCAATCATCAATCACTGTGGTAACAAGAATGACTTCTGCATACCTCTGCAGGGTAAGCTTGGTAAGTTTTTGTGGAATCAAATATGTGAAATATAGGTTAAAATGAAGATTTAAAGAGAAGTTTATAAACTTATTCTCTGAGATTTGTTTCTAACTTTAATTCAAGCTTTTTATTATTTTTAATCAATAGGGGGTTTTATATTAATATTTAATCAAAACTGCAATTTTTAAAAGCTAAGTCTTTGGTTGAAAATCACATTCATACTCCCCCAACATTTCTGGATATATCCTTTTCCATGAAAAACCTCCATGGTTCTCAAAAACACAATAGAAGTACCTCAATAAATAAAACTTGATCAATTTATACATTCAATATTAAATAATTGATTCAATTGTGTAAATAATTCCATTTGCTATTATTTGAAAATTATTAAGTAGCCTCAGTCATACTGTTTATTATAGACAAAATGATTCTGAAACTAAATTACTTAAGTAGTTCTTGACGTAAAAGCAAAGGTTAAAAAGATACCAGATCATTTCTCTCTGATGTCATTTCCCATGCTCATAAAGAAATCAAGTAAAGGCCAGGCGCAGTGGCTCATGCCTGTAATCCTAGCACTCTGGGAGGCCGAGGCAGGAGGATTGTCTGAGGTCAGGAGTTCAAGACCAGCCTGAGCAAGAATGAGACCCCGTCTCTACATGAAACAGAAAAAAAATTAGCCAAGTGTGGTGGCATGTGCCTGTAGTCCCAGCTACTTGAGAGGATGAGACAGGAGGATCACTTGAGCCCAGGAGTTTGAGGCTGCAGTGAGCTGTGATGATGCCTCTGTGCTCTAGCCAGGACAGCAGAGTGAGACCCTATAGCAAAGAAAAAAAAAATCAGAAAGCAAGTAAAAACAATTGCATTTCAAGTAAAGCATGTTGATTGGCTAAGATTCAATCAATTTTTAAACTATCAGAAAATTTCTTCCTTTTGAGAGATTAGTAAGTCTAGCTGTGACCTGGAAGAGAAATTTAGAACTCCCACAACTCTAGTGACACAGGAGATATGTCTCCCAGAGCTACACTAAAGTCATCTTGTCCAGTCACTCTCATATGAGATATCTGTAGGTCATTACATTCTAATCTGTGGCATTGGTGAGCAGACTCATTGAATTAAGGCAATATTTCTATCCTGTCAAGTGCCAGTGGAATAAATGAAAGATGAAAATAACAAATTAAAAATGCTCCATCCCTACAATGGCTGCAAAAAACTCTTATGGACATTGGCCTAGGCAAAGAATTTATGAAGAAGACCCCCAAAGCAATCACAGCAGCAACAAAAATAAATACATGGGACCTGATCAAATTGAAAAGCTTCTGCACAGCCAAGGAAACTATCACTAGAGTGAACAGACAACCTACAGAATGGGAGAAAATATTTGCATGCTACACCTCTGATAAAGGGCTGATAACCAGAATCTATACAGAACTTAGGAAAATCAACAAGAAAAAATCAAACAACCCTATTAAAAAATGGGCAAAGGACATGAACAGAAACTTTTCAAAAGAAGACAGAATGATGGCCAGCAAACATATAAAAAAGTGCTCAACTTCTCTAATCATCAGGGAAATGCAAATCAAAACCACAATGAGATATCACTTAACTCCAGTGAGATTGGCTCATATCCAAAAATCCCCAAACCGCAAATATTGGCGGGGATGTGGACAGATAGGAACACTCATACACTGCTGGTGGGACTGCAAATTAGTACAACCTCTATGGAAAAGAATATGGAGATACCTCAAAGAATTAAAAAGTAGAATTACCATTTGACCCAGCAATCCCACTACTGGGTATTTATCCAAAGGAAAAAA
The DNA here is from genome assembly GCA_023783475.1 of Daubentonia madagascariensis. NCBI lineage: Eukaryota > Metazoa > Chordata > Mammalia > Primates > Daubentoniidae > Daubentonia > Daubentonia madagascariensis. Next base: position 55,074,837 of record JAKFHU010001815.1, on the reverse strand, counting down.
AGACATTTTATAATAAAGACATCTGCTCATAAATGTTCATAGCAGCACAATTCACAATTGCAAAGATGTGGAAACAACCCAGGTGCCCATCAATACACGAGTGGATCAATAAAATGTGGTATATGTATACCACATATGTATACCACAGTATATGAGTATATGAGTATTACTCAGCAATAAGGAACAACAGTGAATTAACACACCTGGTATTATCCTGGTTGGAGCTAGAACCCATTCTTCGAAGCGAAGTGTCACAGGATTGGAAAAACAAGCACCACTGGTACTCACCATCAAACTGGCACTAACTGATGAACACTTACATCACACAGGGCAATAACATTCATCTGAGGGCGGGCGAGTGGGAGGGGGGTGGAAGGGATGGGAAAAACTCTCACTGAATGGATGTGGGGAGCACAGTTTGGGGGATGACCACGATTGTGGCTCTGACACGGGCAGAACAGGGGCAATGTGTATGGCCAAAGTGTTGTACCCCCATGATATTCTGAAATTTAAAAAATAAATTAATTAATTAAAAAAAAAAGAAACATTAAAAAAAAAACCAGAAAAAGACACCAAAAGAGAAGAAAACCACAGAACAATATCCCTTATGAATATAGTCGCATAAGTCCCCAACAAAATATTAGCACACAGAATCCAACCATAAAAAAAAAAATGCTCCATCCCTGGAAAAAAAGAACTTTCTATTATTATTAAGAATATCAATCTCTTCATTAAAATATCAGAAAACGCAAGTGAATTAAAAGAAGAAACCTGTAATCCCACCATCCAGAGAAAACACAGATGATCTGTTTCTATAGTGTATATTCTTTTAGACTACTGAATAATCTTATGCCCCTTGGAAGAAAAATATATATTTAATATAGGGAAAAAACTTTTACAAAAATAGCATTATATCCTGTCCTTTGAAAATAATCTAGGCTTTAATTCCAGAGGTCCTGACATGATCTCCTTCCTTTGAAAAGCAAAACCTGTCTGGTTTTTGCAGGTCAATAAAGGGTTTCTGCCAGAGTTCATCCTGGGAGGGAAATGCCAGGCAGCTGGGCTATGGTAGCAAGTCTCAACCTAGTAAGTTGACAGCAGCACATGACAACTTGCTCTGGCCTTTCCTTTGTCAATGGCTTTCGCTTCTAATGCTACACAAGACAACCCTCACTACAAAAGACTAGAAATGTTATGCATCCCTAGATCTGGGGAGAAACTATAGCTAGCCAGCCAATCCCTTGTCCTACACTCAAACGAAAATACTATAATATGACCTCCCGTAGGGTTTCCTCAGTGGTAAACCTACAGGACTTCTGAAAAGGTTATTAGTCATTAACTAATTGTTTTCCTGCCCCCTCCCACCCTTTGTCAAATGACTCTGAAATCTGATTTCCTTCTGACAAACAGAAAAAGGAAAGCTATTCTTGAAGCTCCCTGTACAGTCCCCTCACCTGTTTACAGCCCATTCCTGTCTCAACAATCCTAGGAACTGGCAGAAAGAGTGGGTGCAGGGGAGAAAGGATGCTATTTTTCCCCCAACACAAGCAAACAAGATGTTGTGGACTGAATTGTGTCCCTACAAAATTCATATGTCAAAAGGCCTTTAAAGAGGTAATTAGGTTAAATGAGGTCATATGGGTGGGCCCTAATCCAATATGACTGGTGTGGGGTTTTTTTGGTCTGTTTTTTGTTTTTGAGACAGAGTCTCACTCTGTTGCCCAGGCTGGAGTGTAGTAGCCTCATCACAGCTCACTGCAACCTCAAACTCCTGGGCTCAAGCAATCCCCCTGCCTCAGCCTCCTGAGTAGCTGGGACTACAGGCGTGCACTACCATAACTGGCCAATTTTTCTATTTTTTGTAGAGACAAGGTCTCGCTTTTGCTCAGGCTGATCTCAATCTCCTGGCCTCAAGTGACCTTCCTGTCTTGGCCTCCCAAAATGTTAGGATTACAGATGTGAGCCATTGCACCCAGCCATGACTGGTGTTTTTATTAGAGGGAGAGACAGCAGGGGAACACATGCAAAAAGGCAGCAGGAGGGTGGCCGTCTTCAAGCCTTGGAAAGGCCTCAGAGAAATTCAACCCTGCCGGCACCTCAACCTTGGACTTCCAGCTTCCAGAATGTTGAGAAAATAAATTTCTATTGTTTAAGCCACTCAGTCTTTGGTACTTTGTTACGGCAACCTGAGCAGATTAATACACAAGGCAAAAGAACATCACATAAAATGTTTCCCTGAAGAACTATCTTGACTTTCCCCTTGATAAATCTCCTCAGTCCAGCAAATTTACAGAGCACAAAAAGATGTATAAAGAAGTTCAGTAACTACCGAATGATTAAACTTAGAGCTTGACTATTTTCCATCAACACTGTCTTCCAAAAGGTTACATCTTAAAGGTTCTTGTCTGATATGTATGTATTCTCCCTTCTAGCTCTCTAATAATGCTCTCCAGAGTCATTTCACAGCTCCCTAATTGGTTTTGTATTTTCCAAGTGCCAGTTTTCTGATAAAAGCTGTTTACAGCCTCACCACTTTTGGCAGAGGAGGTGGCAGGAGGGAGGGAGACTGTTGACAGAAGCTGTTTCTAAGAAACTCATCTCTTGTTTTTCCTTGATACAGTCTGATGGGAGAAGAGTCCTAAGGGACAAACTTAGGGAACAAAATATAAAATACCAAGCAGGGGTGTGATTCCTTGCATGGCGATATTCATGCATCATTCAACAACTATGAATTGCTCTCCTACTCTGTGCCAGGTTCTAGCCAGGCATTGAGGAGTTAGCCATGGATGAGTTAATGCTCCAGTTACACGTGATGTCCTAATTAATGAACCATGAGACTAGTGCTGCTTTAAAACAAAATTCTGTGCATTTAAAAAAATATCTCACATTCTGAAGGCACCATAGAGAAGTTTAGTGATTAGAATGAGGAAAGGGAGAAGGGATTAGATCTCCGGAGAGCTAAGTGGCAGGCGTGCAGTGCGCAGTGGTCCCTTTAGGAGGCAGACGGGAGACGGGCTAAGGAAGAGGCAGCCTTGATGAATGGAAGAGGCCTTGACCTTCTCTCGGCTGCAACCTCAGGGCAGGCCACAGCTCAGCACAAATGCTGGGCTCCTGGCATTTCTTCCTCTGGTAAAGCAGTTTCTGACAATGAGATGTGAGGTTGGACCATGTTCTCTTGGTTAATTAACACATAACTGTGATGCCTTCTCTATGGTGGGCACAACTTGCTGTTATGGGGTTCCCTCTAGGGAAGAGAAGTAACTCCAGGAGGCAGGCCTGAGCTCTCTCTTCTGGCAGAGGAGAGAGAAGTGCTGGGGCACAAACTGCAAGCCCCAGCTAAGCAACCACATTGAATGCCATGCCACTCACCCGCAACCAACCTCAGACCAGCCCCCAGCCGCCCCCCACTGAGGGGCAGACAGTTGCTCCCCAAACAACACCCAGGACAACCAAACCCAAAGCCGTTTCTTTGGGAAAATTTCTAGATCTATCTATATGGAAAATAATCGGCCCATAGAAAATTAAGGGTTTTATTGCTTCAGGAAACAGAGACATAGAGGGAAAAATAGAGAGGAAAAATCCCAATGGTGAGAGATGAAAAGAGCAACCATAGAAATGAACTCTCTATTAGAGGCCTGACTCAGAGCCTTTGTCGCTGTTTGTATCTGCCAGTGAGAATCCCAACTTAAAAGCTTGATATGAGTTGAACAAATGTATTTGACCTAGAGTTGAAGGAAGAGATTATTCAAATTCCCAAAAGACAATGGCTTCCAGGGACATTTAGGGGGGTTTCTATGACTCCCTAATTTGAACCTTTGAATCTTACAGTATAGGGGATATGATAGAACTATTTTAGATCCAAATAAACACTAGATTCTATTCCAATCCCTCAAAACAACAGCCAGGCCAGTATCTTCTCATAATTCTCCTGCTCATCTTGGCTGATCCCGGTTTGTTTTATTTGCTTTATTTTTTGTATTCACCATTTCCTGCAGTTAAGCTTCTGTGTTAACCTCATAGTCTTCTCATGGGTGACCCCAGTGAACCACACCTCCTGATACGCTCTTGTGCAGTCTTCTCCTCTTGAAACTGGGCTGGCCCTGTGACTGCTTTGACTGATACAACGTGGTGAAAATGACATCCTGGAACATTCGAGCCTAGGTATTAAGAAGGTCTGAAAGCTTCTGCTTTTGTATTTTGGGGAAGCTGGCCACACTGTAAGAAGTCTGACCACCCTGAGGCCATCGTGATGATAGGAATCCCAAGCTAGGCATGTGGAGAGGCCGCACGGAAAGAGGCCAGCCAACACCTGATATGCCAGGCATGGAAGTAAAGAGGCTATCTTGGATGGCCCAACCAGCAGATGCTATGTAGAGCAGAGATGAGCCATCCCTGCCAAGTCCTGCCCAAATTGCAGAATTGTGAGTAAATAAATAATTGTTGTTGTGTTAAGCCATTAAGTTTTGGGCTGGTTTGCTATATAGCCGTTGAAAAACATCACTTTCTTCAAGATCGAGGTCAAGTCACCTTCTCTGGAAACTTATCTGACAAACTCAATGCAGTTCATCTTATTTTAGAACTTGACACAGAGTTTGGGTTACACAAGTCCTATGCTTGTTCTTGGTCAGTTTCATAAATTAACTTAAAATTAATAATGACAATGGCTAAGCTGAGCATCATGGATCAGGCACTATGGTTGGGAATAATATTATACCTATTTTACAGATGAGGAAACTGAGGCACAGAGAGGTTAAGCAGCTTGTCCAAAGGTGGTTCTGTACAAGTACACTTTCAAACATGCTTGTCACTCTATTGCTTTGGTGACATGCACTCTAAGCTTTAAGTGACAAAAAGGAAACTAAAATGGAGAGAACAATATTGCATTTGCCTTCCAGGCGAGAAGAAGGAAGAAGGAAAGAGATTAAACAAAGAGTCACAGAAACTGTAGTACATCAGTGATGTGTATTGGACTGGTAAGGTCCAATAGGAGCATTGACTGGGCTGCTATTGTGGTTTGTGGGTTTGTGGTAACGTTTGCATGATTAGTGGCTCTACTTTGATGGGATGCATGTGAGATGACCTGCTGCTTTTTACTTTATTTGTTTCTGTTTTGTAACAAGATCTCTCTTATTTGTACTCACTTGGATGTGTTTCTGTAGCTTGTAATAAAAAAGATGTCCGGCTAGTACCTCCTCTAAAAGATCACATCTAGATGACCAGAGGAGATGGCCATGAAATAAGACATTTTAAAATATTATTTACTGGTTATGCAATTCTCTATTTAGTGAAATGTAGGTTTTTCCTGACAGATTTTATATTGGGACAGAAATGAAAGACCATGCCAGGAAACATGAAGTTCCCAGGAAGTAATTTGGTTATAAACATATTTCCTTAATAGGATACAATTAGATTCTGACTCTCATTACCTTTTGACAAGGACAGTAAGGCACTGGTTGTTCAGTCAATGATTCGTGAAGCTTTCTCAAATGTTCACAGCCCAGTGAGGTACACAGGGCAGATGCCACCATCCATCCTCATTTTACTGATGGGACTGAACTCAAAGGGTTTGGAGACTATCTGAGATCACACACGCAGTAAATAAGAAGCTGGCCAGGTCTTCGGCTTCCTCGTCCGGTACACTTTCTGCCACTATGTGTTATTCCCTGCTACCTTTTTTACTCATGTAGGTGTCAAGGAGATTTCTTTCTGACCATATGATCTCTAGGTTCCATTCGAGCTTCTCTAGGGCTGTTTTGAAGATAGAGGTCATTGTTATATCATGGTCAGTTAGGGAGCTCTTCAAAATATAATGCTTATCATAAAAATATAATGCTTATCATAAAGTCATTTGCTTGCAGGTATTTCTTTCTGTGATCAAACGTTTCAGTGCTCTGGGGAGCATTCTAGCTTTAAAATATTTTATTGAACCCACTTCTACTGACTTTATGAAGATTACCTGAACTTCCATTCTTACAACAAAAGTGACCATATAATCAAATGCTTTGCCACTTCTAACAGTGGCATAGCATTCAAATGGGACAATAGGGTAATCTTTATTCACTTCCTGTGGATATTCTGAAACACCTGCCTTCTGCTCATAAAGTGGCAAGGTCAGTGCATTCCTTATACCGCTGTCACCCCCAAACCAGGAAGTTTACAATTTTTGTATCCTTTTGAAATGTTTTCAACTTTAAATTGCCATTGGAGAAATTATACAATTGGACAAGCTCCAACAGAAATTTAAATTTGAAAAAAAATTTCAAGAGGATTTCATAAACAGGAATAAGCCTTAATGGCAGCTCAACTGGCACATTGATCTTCCAAGTTTGACATGGGAAGGTCATGTGCCATTTTGCAAGGGTTTTTCTACTCTGCTTTTCCAGTTAAGCATGCCGTCCTTCAGCCTCCCTTGTACCAGCCTTAGGATTGGTCCTTAGGCAACCAAGGCAAATGCCAAAAAGGCTGTGGGGCAAAGGGCTGCGGGGCATGCCAACTTGCACCCTAGAGGTTCAATTGCTGCCTGATCTTCTCTCTGCTAGACAAAAGCAAGGAGCCGGCTGTGGAGTGCATAGGTTTCCATCTCCTGAACGCAGAACAGTCTGTTGTCTATTTAACTGAGAGGCATATAACTGCTTCTTCTGAGATGACAGGGGAAGATGGTTTGATCTCAAATTGAAGGTAGGAGGGTGTCCAGACAAAAAGATACAGGCCCCTTTTTGGGGCTATTGTCAAGAGAAATCCAGAAAGTCCTTGGAGCTGATTTGTGCAAATCTAGGACAATCACACACAACCTAGTATAATATATTTGTTTGAATCAAAAGAAGCCTTCCCCAAAGGATCCATCCTGACTTATACGTTTAAATGGGCCTAAGGAATTATTAGTCAAGATATTCCACTTAGAGTCAGCATATCTGTGCTTTAATCTCAGGACCCAGATTAACATCAAAATTTTCTCTCCTCACCAAACTCAACCCTCTGGAGTGAGCCCAAGCTGTCAATGGTTTCATTCTCCCTGGGGGGCCTCTGGGCTTCCTCCATTCACCTCAACATGGAAAGCCTGGGACAGAACATGGTTACATCTCGGGGTTCTGTCTCTAGCCTTAACTCCCAGGCTAATATCTGCATTCCCTAATTCTTCCCCAACTCCCCTTTGTCAATGGAGTTTGACCCATAGGGAATTGTGACTTTTCTTTTATTCTCTTGAGACTCCATTTGCAATCTTTTTTGGCCTTAAAAGGAAAGTATTAACTCTGGACCTGAGATGTTAAAGGGACTGAGCTAGGTTAGTTGTTTTTAACCTCTGCATGATTGGCATTTGGGGCCAGATAATTCTTTGTTGTAGGAACTGTCCTATGTGTTACAGGATGTTAAGCAGCATCCCTGGCCTCTACCCATTAGATGCCAGTAGCAGCCTCCCCCTCCCACATGTGCACTACTATGACAGCCCAAAATGTCTCCAGACATTGAAAAATGTCCCCCAGGGAGCAAATCACTCCCAGTTAAAGTCTGGCTGTGTTTCCTATGAGGAGCCAAAGGCTTACAGAGACTTTCCCGTGCTGGCTTTTTCCCTCACGCGGCTTTCATGGTACTTACTCTCTGCCAATGACTGGATCTTGTTTTACTTGCAGTAACTCTATTCATGTAGAGTTTCAAAACAAAATGTACTGAGCATTCACCATATGACAGACTTTTTAGTAAGGGCTTTCCACATGTTACTCCATTAAATCCTGACAATACCTTAAGTAAGTACAACAGTGAATGGCCCCCATTTAGAAAGGAGGAAACTGAGGCTTGGCAAGGTGAGGTGACTTGCCCTGGGTCACCTGGAGAATCAGTGGCAGAACCAGCCCCTTGGCTACAGAGCTCTGCCGTCCCTTTTGATAGGTTAGGATTCATAACATGGGGCAAAACCAAAACAGACTTTGTGGGTTTAATGGTTTCTGAGAACTCTCTAGGTCTGTATGAGTCTGCCTCCTTTCCTTCATCTGTTTTTATAAACACCAGGGGAACGACAATCATTTGAACCATTAAGTTGATTTAGGATGGTAAAATCCCCTTTTTTTCTGTCTTGAAATTATGTCGAGTCATTTGCCACTCTCACTAGACATGGTCCCCACCGCTACCCCTCTTCTCTCCCGCTGGTCCTCAAGCCCCAGTACCCGCACTTATATTTTTCTTTTAATTCCAAACAAGATTGCATTTTATACTTCAGATATTACTCCAAGGAACAATAAAGGGGAATTTTATAGCCAAAATGCTCAGAAGGAAATCAAGTGAATCGAGACGAGAAGGAAGAAAGTGGAAAAAGAAAACTGAAAATGCAAATATTTTCTAGACCCCTTGAAATAAGGCTTGAAAAGCCACAGTGCTTTGCAAAATATTACATTCAATTGCTAGTGTAAAAAACAATCACTGGACGCGCCCTTGGTACACCAGAGGGGGAGGAGGAGGCCCTGGCTGGCTTGCAGGCCACACCCCAGCGTGGGGGCCAGGGCCTTCAGGCTCAGGCCCTTCTGAGAGAGAATTTCTTTTTAAAACCATTAATCTTTCTCAATGCAGCAGGTGCCCATGGGAGGCCCTGGGTCTGGGGGGCTGCTCTCCCTCAGAAGCTGAGCCCCGGCTCAGTGTCTAGGAACTAACATTAAGACACTAATTGTGAGGTGAAGGAAAGAGCCTACCTACCCTGTGATTCCCTGTGATGCGGTTCAGGACACACGGGCCCCAAATGGGGCACTTGGCGTTTGAGAAAACAGAAGGACGAAGGTCGGTCTCACCTCCCTCCCCCCACCTTCTTCCCTGAAGCAGAACATAAAAACTTCATTGGACAGATGCCCCACCCTACCTGGAAGAAAGGAACATCTTTATCTCTGGGGACACGGGGACACAGAGAAGAACCTGAACAAACGGGCTTGGCTAAGTTCCCCCAGTATATCGCCATTAGATCACACCCCATTTGTCCAATCCACTTCACGCTATCCACTTCATCAACCTTAGCATAAAAATACGCAGGTTTACCCATTTCTTTGGGTCTTCATTTCTTAAGGCTCCTCTATATAAAACTTATATTGAATAAATGTGTATGCCTTTCTCTTGTTAATCTGTCTTTTGTTATAGAAACCTCAGCCATGAACATAAGCTGGAAAGGAAAAATTTCTTTTCCCCTACACCTGGCAGCCTCCAAATGTGCCACAGACCAAAGCCATAGCAATCCTGTTATCTGGGAGTTCATCTGTGATCTCCATTAGAACTAAAATAGGGAACAGATGTGACTTGTTAACAGAATAAGATTAGAATACGAAATCACGTTTAAAATTTGAAAGAAAAGTGTTAACAGTTTTAACTACAGTTCTCTCTGTTCTTTTCCAAAACCAGGGACATGAAAAAGGTACTAGGCACTACCTTTCCTGAAGGAAAATCATGACCTTAAGCCCTCTCCATCCTGCCTTTGCTCTTCTCATACCTCATAAAATAATAAGCATGGCATTTTGGGGGAAAAGGAGTATGAACATTTTTATACATTTAAATTTCGATGGAGTTTAGGGGTTTTTATAAACTGCAGATTGCAGCCCTGTAGAGGTTAATAAAATCAGTTTGGTAGGTTATAAGCAGCACTTTAAAAACAAACAAACAAACAAACATAAACACTAGAATCCAACAGCAGATCTGGTTTGGAGCTTTGCAGTATGAGCCGTATCCAGGAAAGGTCCACCTTGAGTCCTGTCTGGAGGGGCATCCTCTCTACGTCACTGTTTGTCACAGACAAGGCTTAGGGGCTTGAGGAAATTTAATTTCCATTACAAGAACTCACTAATCCAGTTGTGACCAAAGCTTTTCCTACCCATCTAACCAAATCTGCTTATAAACAATCTCACTTAGTCCACAGCCTTCTTCCCCTACATGGATGCGGATGCAATAAACAAGTTTAGAGCAGTTTTTTCTAATGTGAATTCCCTGAAAAAAGGCTTCTAAAGTCAAATATTTGAGAAACACCCTCTACTATAGTCTTCACTTGCAGATTCCAGTGCACATTAACCTATAAAAGAAAACAGTCAAGAGACTGGTTTAACTTTGTTTAACCTGATACATCCCAAACACGTTTGACCTTGGAGCCCTTTATTAATGACCTCTATTAACAATTCCACTACCCTCGACTGAGCCCTTAGCCTGATATCTACTCCCTTTGGCTTGCTACATGTGGTCTTTACTCAGCAGCCCACGGTAGGTCCTCACCGATTTCTTGATGGAGACAGGGAGGAAGGCTTGCCAAATTACCTACTCTACAATTTGAGGACTTTCAATGTGGGAGGCCCCATCATCACTATCACTCTTCAGCTTTTACTTAGAGAGAAAGATTTTCTATTCTAAGTTGATTTCTACAACTGCCGTTTGCGGAATTCAGTTGAATTGAATCTAGTGGTTGGTCAGTTGATCACTGCGGGTGAAGTCTGTTTACTGGTTTTTAAATGATTTTGTATTTCTTTTCCTCTTTCTTCACGTAGGCGCTGCGAAGCGTGATAGGGCACCTGCCTGTGTGTGCACAGTGCCAGGGACTCAACCATTCAAGCACTTTCTTTTTTTTTCATGTTCAAATAACAGATAAGCCACGCTGGCCAGGGCATGTGGACTCTTCCTGGAGCTCATTAGCGAACTGAATTTATATATTATTGCAAAATAGTCAACACTCCAGTCTGTCCGTTAGAAACAGGTGCCAAGAGAGGAAATGTTTAATATTTTCCACGTGGCATGGACTCGGTCAGACAGTGCTTCCAACCAAACTGGGCCTGTTTACGCAGTTAAATCACCGGTTGAGATTCTTCCTTTTGCCTCGGGAGTCTGGCTGCGGGCTCATAGCTGGCTTTGACACAATCCCTTCTTTCTGGCCCTGCGTCTTCAACGCCGCTACACTGCTGAGCCAGCAGCTACTTCTGGGTGAAAACCTAGTTCTAGTTCCCTCCAGAGTCAGCTGGTTTGGCTATGTGAAAGCTGCCATTTTCGACTAATTCTTCTTTGTCATTTCAGAAACGAATCCTGCTTTCCAGCGCCTGGCCTGGGCAGGGCTCTCCATACTTGCTGACCGCAGCAGCTGTTCTCTGCTCCCAGTAAGAGCCAAAGGGACATACCCACTGACGTAGGGACAGCTGCCCTGGCCAGTGGGTGGTGCATTGGCCCAGGCTTCCTCCCAGCACAGCCTGCTCCCCCCCATCTCCTACTGCCCGTCTTCTCTTTCTTTGGCATTCTCCTTATTTTCTTCCTGCACATGTAAACGGCTCCAACCAATGAAATAATGACAGATGCGTTGCTTTTTTAACTGATGGGCTCTAATCATCATGTTACCAAATTCCGCACATCCCTGCCCAGTAAGGCGTGGCTCTCTAAAAGCTCCCTTTGTTCATTTTACCAATAAGTACTGACTCTAACTCTGTACCAGATAGTTCTGGACTCTACGTACCAGAAAAAATCCTTGCCCTTGTGCTTACGTGCTAATAAGGGACACAGATAATAAGCAAAAGAAGCAAAATATATAGAATGCTAGTTATAAATGCTCAGGAGAGAAAATGAATCAGTGAAGGTGGGACAGGAAGTGTTGAGGCAGGGGTAGGTTTGAGATCGTAGATGGGGTGGCCAGGGAAGGCCCCTCTGACAAGACGGTACCTGTGCAAAGACCTTAATGAAGAGTAGGACAGAGCTGTGTGGGAGAAGCATGTTTTAGGTGATGGGTTTCTCACCTGAAGCAGCTCATAAAACCTAGAAAGGATTTTTCTGGTCTTTCCCTGAAATAGGTCATAAGACATTTCCTTATGATGGCTCCCATGCCATGTAAAACTTATATTAAATAAATTTGTATACTTTTCTCTTGTTAATCTGTCTTCTGTCATAGGGGCCTCAGCCAAGAACCTAAGATGGGAAGGAAAGATATTTGTTTTCCCCTACACAGGTCAAGGGGCCAGCCAGTGCCAAGGCCCTGGGGTGGGAACATGCCTGGCAAGGTTAGTGTGGCAGAAGTAGTAGGGCTGCTGTGAAGACTAACGTGCATGAAGTGCCTGGCATATAGATAGCACTTGATAAATGCAAGCAATAATTATGATAGTCACTCATCACATGTCTGAGGCTTGATTGATGGAAACAGGTGCCTAGTTATCTGGCCAAGAAGGCCCAAATCTGTTCTTTGGCCTCAAGAGGAGTAGTGTTTTATTATGACTCTGACCTCCAAGTGTGATCGCAGCACCCATCCCATCAATATTCCTAACTGTCCTCCATCAGAAGGGTCATAAGGCCATTGCCCAAACAAAAAAGATGCTGCTGAGAGGATTTCCTTTGTCTCCCACTGGGCAGTAGTTCTTAAAGTGTGGTCCCTGGAGCATCAGCACCACCTGGGAATTTGTTAGAAGTGGAAATTCTCAAGCTGCACCCAGATCTACAGAACTCTGGGATGAGGCTCAGCTATCGGTGTTTTAACAAGCCCTCTGGGTGATTCTGATGTATGCCAAACTTTAGGAACCACTGCCTAGGGTTTCTGTTCTCAAGGTCTCCCAGAGCTGGGGAAAGCTTCATTAGGTCACTCAGTCATTTCCTTTGCTCTCTAGGGAACCATGTTATCAGAAGGACGGTTTGTTATTGTTGCTGTTATTTTAAGTTTCCTGAGATGCCCTATGGCTCTCTATGATTGTTACTCCCCCGGATCCCTAGAGATAGTCCAGCTGCCTCCCTATACTGATGTCGCCAAATTCTGAATGAAAGCGGCTCCAGCAAGGCTCTGAGACCCACCCAGAGGACTTCCTCTACCCTGGTTACTTCCTCCAGCATTTTAAAAAATGGCATTGACTGTAACCAAGTTCAATTTCCTACCATGTGCCCCAGGACAGCCAATGAGTCAAGAGACAAGGCGTTGGGACAAGGAAAGCGACTTTTATTCAAAGAAACAGCAAACTGAGAAGATGGCAGACTGATGTCCCAAAGAACCATCTTAGTATGAACTTTAGGCTCCTTTTTATCCTAAGGAAAGGGAAAAGAGGGGTTGGGTTGCAAGAGGTAACTGAGGACCACAGACACCTGGGCGTCAGCGACGGTCTGAGGAGGTTGTAAAACTTCTTTGCTCTTGGTCAGTTAACTTTGGAGGACGAAGGTCAGGATGTTCCTACAAATCTTTAACACAGTATTGTTACTCCCACGTATACTTTCTGTATCTTTCTGGGGGTTAGTTTTGGAAAAGGCACAGTTGTCACCTTTCTTCCAAGCCTTTGTGCAGAGCTCAGCAGAAACTTTTAACCTAAAGAATATTACTGCGGGGGGTCAGAAGCAAAATGGAGCTGGTTATGTTAAGCCTCCATTCCAGTGTTACATGACTACCTCTGAGAGCTATTTTAAGTTTTGTTATTATGGAATTAAAAAAAACAACAATAATAAATTTTCAAAACTGAGATAGATTTCCAGACAAGACACAGCATTTATTCCTTTCCCTGTCCCAGGAAGATGTTATCTTGCTGTTTACTGTGAATCAGATAAGACATGATATAATGCTCCAGGAACTGGACCACTTCCAGTAACTTTTCCAGCACTGAGAGGCCAAGTGACCTAACTTTTCCATAGGAAATGGTGCGGTTGACTTACAAAAACAACTCTATTGGTCCTCCATTGTAATGATACGGGGAAGGGTGGGCTGAGGGCAGGAGAGGAAGGAGGAGATCTTTGGAAATTTGATTTTGTTGCTCCTCAGTTTGAACCCTCTGGTAATTTCTGTTGGCCTAAGCAGACATTTACGAAGTTAATCCAAAACAGAATTACCCACGGCTCTTGTTTAAAATGTAGATTCCTGGGACCCTAAAATAAGTGCTTCTAATGCAAGCAGTCCTTCACATTTTTGGAAATACAGGAAAGATATAGCCTAAATATCTTCACAGAAAAAGGTTCTTTGTGATGCTACCTCTCAAGAACAATCTCTTACCATTTTCCTTTTGCCATTCAGAATAATATTTGTTCTTTTTTGTTTGGTAGTGTTTTATGTATTTTATTAATATAAGTTTTCTTCTGTTTCTAATTTACTTAGAAGGTCTGCTTAAACTTATTAAAAATATTTTCAGTATTGATGTGATCATTTGTTAAAATTTAACTTATTGATGTAATAGATTACATTGATAGATTTCCTGATATTGGCTCATGCTGGAATTCTTAGAATAAATCCTGCATGGTCAATGAGCTATTCTTTGGTTGCATTGTTAGATTGTATGTAAAACAAAATTTGTTATGTTTTAAAATGTTCAATTTAATTTTCATTACGATAAGTAGTTTTTAAAAGTCAAATAGTTCCGTAAAATTTAAAACACAAAATAGTAGTCCTTGCCTTACCCTACCTACTCTTCAATTCCCACTTTCTAGAAGATAAGCACTTACAATTTCTATATCTGTGTCTTTTGGTGTTTGCTTTTCTATTTCCAAGTGACATATCTATATAGTTACTTCTTGATATTTCAGTTTCTGATATGCAGAAAATTCAACTATTGGATTATGGGATTTAGCTTCTTCACCCACACAAACCTTACACACACACACACACACACACACACACACGCCCCCAGGAACACTCACACATAGGAACACACTCTTCCCCATACCATGTAGTTATATCATAATTTTGGTTGATTAATACTCAGTTTGCATTATTATAACTCTGTAAATAATATTCCCAACTAAGTCATGAAATGAACTATGATTAAATTTCCTTCTTATATTAGTTTACATTTTTCTCTATTGTTAATAATTTCCTTACTTTTTAATTTTCTTAAGTTTCTTATGTACCAATCACTAGTTCACACCCAAACTCTCTGATAGAGTGATAATCTCATTTCCATGCTTCCAAAAATCATACATTCTATCAAATTCATCTTTTTCAAAGAGATTTCCCATCTGGAGCCTTCTGTCCTGCTGCAATCAGGACTGTGAATTCTCTTGGCCGCTGCACAGCTGTCGTCCCAAGATTTCTCTTCATTGTCCTGTCAGATTTCCTTTTTCTCTCTCTTCGGGTCCTTATCTTCTTTCTCAATTTACTCTCACGTTTTGGTGGAACATACTCCCCAATAGTTTTCTGAGAAAGGGCACATAAAAGTTAGATTTTTTTGAGATCTTGAAGGTCTGAAAAAATTTTATTCTGACTTCACATTTGATGGTCTGTTTGGCTGGCTGTAGAATTCTAGACTGGAAATCATATTTTCTCTGAGAATTCAGAAGGCTTTGCTCCATTGTTTTCTACAGGAAAATTTTACCATTCTCGTTCCTGATCCTCTGAACGTGGCTTGATTTTTCACTGTTTCGTCATTAGGGATATGCAGTTTCACAGTGAGGTGCTTTAGTGTCGGGTAGTTTTTATCCTTGGTGCTTGGGTCTGGGCAGACTCACTCTGTTCTGGGAAATTTCCTTGATAATTTATTCCCTCTGTTCTCCCTTTCTGGAACTCCTTGTCGTTCAGATACTGGACTTCCTCAACTGAACCTTGAATTTTATCTTTTCTTCTCTCCCTCTGATTGTGTTTTCTTGGAGACCTCGTCATCAATTTCATTTTCCAACAAGCGTTACCAGGTAAAATACAGGATACCAGGTAAATTTGAATTTCAGACAAATTAAGTATTGCATGGGACACACTTATACTCAAAAGTTATTCGTTGCTTATATGAAATTCAAATTAAACTGGGAATCCTGAACTTTTATTTGCTAAATTTGACAACACTTCTTCCAACTCTACTACTGAATTGTTCCTTTCTGCTATCCTATTTTTAATCTCTAAAATCTCTCAATTGTTCTCTAAACACTCCTTGTTTAATAGCTTCTTTTGTTTCTTAAATATGGTATCTTCTCTTTTCTCTCCAGAGAGATTGAGGGCTTTTAAAAAGTTTCCTTCTGCTACATGTTTTCTTTCTTTTCTCTTTGGTCTCTGCTTTTCATGTTAGATTTCCTCACACGCCTGGTGATCCTTGGTTGTCTGCTCATGTTTAAGAGTGATGCAGTAAATGGCTGTTGGGAGTTCACTAGGTATGGCTGGAACCTGTTGATTGGTGAGCCTCCTTGCAGCACTATCTCTTCCCTGGGGGCTTCTAACTGTCAGTATCTTTAGGTCTCCTCTCCTAGGCTGGTCAGATTCCCAAAGAGAAAACCTCTAATGTCCTTCCTGGAAAGGATAAGCATGGCTATTAGCATTCTGGACGGTAAAGCATGGAAGAAGACTAGGGGGTCCCAGCTTTCTATAATGAATCTTCCTCCTAATTCCCATTTTCAGCGTGGTATCCTTGCCTCAGTGTGCCTGGTGTCCCTGAATCCCAAATCCCTCTGGTTCAACCTCTCCAGAGAGTCTTCTGTCAGGAGGCAGTGGAGGGCCACTCATCCTGTGTAAGGCAAGGGAGGTGACCTGGGAGCCTTAAATACCTCCTTATTTGGATTTTTAATTAATTTCCCTGTGTTCCACTCCTCTTAGATCCCCCATTTTCAGAGGTACTTGATTCCTCCAGTTCCTGAACATTTCTGGGGTTGAACTCATTTCTGCCTCGGGTTTTAGCTATTTACAGTCTGCTCAGTCAGTTCCCACTCATACATCTCTTTTCAAACTTACAAAAGTTTGTCGCTGTTGCCTCCTCTCCTGTTCTTTTGTTCTTCAAGTTCATCATTTTACTGTCATTTTATTAGACTTTTAGGAGAGAACAGTAGTAAATATTTCTGTTCATTATGTGAAGTTTAACCAGATGTTTCTGGTATTTCATTTAGAAATTTGCATCCATTCATAAGTAAGATTACTTTATAATTTTCTATTTTTGTAATATCTTTTATCAGGTTTTTGTATTACAGTTTTGCTGGCTTACAAAATAGTTGTCTTTCCACCTTTTTCTATGGCCTGGAGTAATTTAAATAACATGGAATTATTTGTGTTAAAGGTTAGATAAAACATGGCTACAAAGCCATCCAGTTCCAAGTCTTTTTTCAATGATAGATTTTTAATTGCATTTCCCGTCTCTTCTGTGGTAATTGATCTGTTCAGATTTTTCATGTCTTCTTGGATCCATTTTATTAGTTTATATTTTGCTAGAAAATCATCCATTTTCATTAGGTTTTCACATGTGTTGCCCCAAGTTTCTTGTAGTATTCTCTTATAATTCCATTAATCTTTATTTGAATTATATCTCCTTTCTCGTTCTAACTCTGGAATATTTTTCTTTTCTTACTCTTTTTTCTTAGCAGGCTCTTGAGAAATTTATCTATTTTATTAGTCTCTTTGAAGAGCCACATTTTGATTTAGCCTTTATATATATGTGTGTTTTATCTTTGTTAATTTCCTTTTCCTTTTGGTTATTGCTCTTTTTCTAATATCTTAAGATGAATATAGTTAGCTCCTTTCTTTTTCATCTTTCTTCCTTAAAAATAATTTAAAGCTATAACTTTCCTCTGTGTAAGCTTTCACTGTGTCCCATAGGTTTGTTCCTTTCTTTGCTTTATAGTTTCTAATTTTCCTTTAAATCTCCTCTTTGATCACCTGCTATTGAGTAGCAAATTTCCTAATTTCCATGTCATTAGGAATTTCTTTTGTCATCTTACTCTTTATATCTGATTTCATTGAATTATGATCAGGTGGTCTGTAAGATCTCACTTTTTAAAAATGTATTTTTTTATGGCCAAGCACAGAATTGATTTTTCTTTTTTTAGTGTTTCATGAACACAATAAAAAATGATACTCTCTATTTGAAGGAAATAATGTCTATATGTAGTCATTAAATCAATTTTATTGATCATATTAATAAATTCCTTTCTGTCCTTAATTATTGTTTATCTATTAGACCTATTCACTCATGGGAGAATATATTGAAGTCTCCCACCATGGTTGTATTTTTTTGTTAGGTTGCTCTTGCATTTCTGATTGTTTTTGCTTTAGATTTGACTTCTATGTTGTTTGGCACCTATAGGTTTTGGCTATTATATTTTCTTTATTAATAGTACCTCTTATATTATCATTACATAGTAACCCCCCTGTAGTGCTTGTCCTCTAAAATCCACCATGCATAACATTAATATTTCTACATCTGCTTTCTTTCTGCTTGCATTTGCCTACTCCCTGATTTTCAACCTTCTTTTGTGACTAAGTTTTAGTTGTGTTTCTTATATAGACGGGTTTGGTTTTGGTTTTTTTACCCAATCCAATAGTTCATTTTTTCTAAAAATTTCACATCATAGTGTTTAAGAATCATTTGTCTTTTAAAGAAATAATTCAGTTTTTACATTTTGTGATATATTACTTAATTTTATTTCTTCCAACTTACTTTTTTCTGTAATTTATTTTTAGGGTTTTTTTCTTTTTTCTTTCCATTACTGTAGCTGGTTTAAAAAAAAATCGTTCCTTCCTGGTTCCATTCGGACTAGTAGTAGTTTGACTACTAGCATTTGAAAATGAGATTCTATTATCCTCACCAATAAGCACCTTTTCCTCCACTGAGATGCTTGGGCTTCCTCCTGATTCCCCCTCACTCCAACAAGAGGAGAGCTTTAGAGTCATTTTGCTTTCTCTCTCCCCTCTCCTCCTCAGACCCTTGCAATTCTGTTTATTTCTGCCTCTCCTTCCACTCACCAACAGTCGCTATTTTTTCATTTAAGCGCCTACCCTCGTCCCTCCCCCACTCAGATATTCCTTCCACCACTTTATTTTGCTGGGAATGTGTTTTGCTTTTCTAACTGATTATCCTTCTGGCTGCTGGCCCTTTTAAAATGGGATGTTATTTTTCTCCATGGCCTCGTTAGGTCTCAGGGTACGGTGGTTTACGTGTTCTAAGTGGCAAGAGCCCCACAGGTGCTGGAAGGTGAAGAAATCTCTGTCCTCACAGGCTGCCAGCACCCTGCTAGGCACCTGCAGGAACCTCCCTGTCCCCCAGACCTCGCTCACTGCCCCAGCTTCAGGGCCGAGGACTCAGTCTCCCATTCAGCTCCTCCTTGGCCCCTCTGGATAGGAAAACCCAGTTGGTCACACTGGGCTTGTGCTGACTTTAGCCCTGACCACCCAGCTCTCGTCGGGATTTGCTGCCTTCCATGCCTCACCTCGGACACTATTTTCTAGGCACTTGCCCAGCCCACTGGGACGAGGAACCTCACAATTCTCTCTGCTTGGAACCTACCAGAGCCCAAGGCCTCACTCGCATCCAGCCACCCACAGGAGTTAGCAGCTGTTTGAGCCTGGAGAGGAAGAACTTTTGGAGTGGGAGGCGGGAAGGACAGGAATGACATGCAGGTTGTCACATTCCCAGAACCTCCTTTTGGCCCCATAACTTATTTCCATAGCCATTAATCATGCAGGGAGCCTGGATTAAAGGAGCAGAGCTGGAATGAATAGCTGTAGTCCTGGTTCAACACCAGCTTGGATATAAGCTCACTCCATTCGCAGGTTTCAGGCTGGTCCATCTGGGAGACAAATGCCAACTACTGTGATCCTACGCTGCATTTTTAGCACGACTGCATTCAGGGATAAGAGAGAATTACTGCACTTTCACTATGAAAAAAGCAACCAAAATGTCTCCTAGTAAAAATGTAAATCTCTCCTAACCCTGCTTTATCTGATGAGATATCCACCTGCAATGAGGAATCAGTGCCCATCTCCTCTCAGAAAGCATAAAGATCAGGCTGGTTCTGGAAAGGAAGATTGAGTGGGCATATTATTAACCTAAATGGAATTAGGTTTCTGTTTCAATAAAGATTCCCATTAAGGCTGAAAGCAATACAGCTACGGCAGTGCACCAATAACCACCCACTGCATGTGGGAAGATGTACTTGAATTACACCTGGCTGTGCAGCCCATCATCACTTTGCAAAAGGCAGTAACATGAGGTGGACCTCTGTGGTCACTGTGTCCTTCAGGCGATGGCCACAAAGGAACCCTAGCTTGGATGTAATCAATACTCCCAACATACATTACTCATGTATCAGCACACAAGAGGCTGACAATGATTAATCAACTAATTATAATAGGCTCTTTTCATCTATAGTATGTGACTTGTTGCATATTTTTGTATTTTTATATTTAGTTGCAATCAAAAGGGTATGACAAAAATATTTCATTCAAACTGTCCATCAAGAAGGGCAGATCCGTGTTTCCATCTCCCTTGGGGAGGTGTTGCCAGGCCCTGCCACACTAGGGCAAGCAGCAATTCAAGAGTCTTTGTCCTGTTTACCTATTTCCAGTCTGATGAAAATTTCAATTCTCCTCTTTTAAAAGACTTAGGAAAGAGGTCACATATGGCAGCCTCTGCGTCAGTCCTCAGATTTGTTTTGTATGAGCAGCAGGTTTTGGGGGTTTGTTTTTGTTTCTTAATGGGTTCATTGTCAGTCTTTTTAAAAAAACCAGAAAATTTAACAGAAAAGTCTGGACTTCTAGCTTTTCTTAGAAAAAAGATTGCCTGGCTATTCCGGGCCCCTGTTTCCTCATACTGACAACTGGCAGGACTGAGCAGCAACTGCCCCTGCTTGGGGCAAGCCCTCTCCCACTGGCCCCAGGCCCAGTACTTTCTTATTCTACACCCAGCAACTTCTTTCACTTTTATCACCTGAGTGGCTGCTGCCTTAGGAGTGCAATATGGTATAAATAGCAGAAGGTCACAGTTGTAGTTCCTGCTACTCTGGAAAACCCTGGGCACCTACCATCACAATTTTAAGCCTTCAGTACATATCAGGGAACTGAGACCAGGGAGGCGAAGTGGCTCACCTGAGGGCGTTAGCCCAGTGTTCTTTCTAATGCACGGTAAATGCAGGGCACAGACAAAAGTGCTTCTGTTGTTCACAGGTAAGGTAGGGCAGCAGCTGAAGGGGCAGGTGATAGGGTGCAGCGTCAGGGTGCCTGCCTCACTTACCAGGTGTGTCTAAAAGGACAATCCTCATTTTCTTCCTGTTTCCTCAACAGAGAAAGGCTGTTAAACACCCCGCTTCCTTTTTCCTCTACACCTGTTACTCTGGAGCCAGAGGAGAAATTCCAAGCCGCCTTACATGACCATGGCTACAAGAACCTTGGGTTCTAAATTCATCTTTATTACTAATTGGCTGTGAAACCTTGAATAAGCTGTGTCATTTTTCTTGATGCCAGTTTCTTCATCTTTAAAGTAGGAAGTTGGATTGAATGATGACTAAGATTCCTTTGATCTCTACTCTTCAGTGTCTTTCCTAGAATCCAAAACAAAATAAACCAGAAAATAATGAAATAGTGAAAATGATGTTGCATCTAGCCAGAAATTTAGACACAAACCAGGTTGAGTCAATGCATGAAAACAAGAAGGTAAAGAAACCATGATTAATAATGATAAGAATAAAAGACAAAGAAATTAACTGAAGACAAAAATGAATGAGCCTATATACTTTCACTTTTTAAAAAGATTTTAAATTCTCTACCAGAGTGGCCACCCATTATCCATAGTTATCAGTTACTTTGTAAAATATGTTATTGGGACAATGCATATTCTATTCAGAAGTATACTGTCATTTAAAAAATTGTTTTCCAATAAAGGCATTGAATTATAAAATCAAACACCAATATTTTTATTATAAACTATTTTAGGTAGATCAGGAATAAAATGAGGTCAACATGAATAATTTCCTGCATGGCAGGTTATGGAATTTAACATCCATGGTGTTTTCCATCTTTGAAGTTAACATGTAATTATATTTGCTTTATGCCAATTCATCTGCCCCTAAATATTTCAAAGTGAAAAAGAGAAAGACAAAGGCTGCCTAGAACTGCCTCTCCCTCTGTACATATACCAGGCCAGAAGATAGAATTGCTGGGGGCATACACTGGACTCTGAGTGTGTGCATTGGGGAGGCCTCCCCCACCTTAGTAGTATAAAGGCAAATATAACATCTCTTTGTGTTTTGGATCTGTCTAGCTCAGCAAAAGTATATAAGTCAGTCTGCATGTACACCACCTTCCTCAGTCCCATAACTAAGGGTGCCTTCCCGAATCTGGCCCTTAGAAACCTGATCTTCCCTGATGGGTCATCGCTTATTTTCTGAGAACCATCCTTCATCAGCCCACACCATTCCTGCAGGAGGACGCCCCAGCTCTTCTGTGGCGGAGGGTGTGTCTTGGGCAGGAGGAACACTTTGTGTTCTTCTCATTCTTTTCCTTCTGTAACCCCATCCTGGTTGCAGGTACCAATGGCCAAAATCACAGTTGAAAATGATACTTTGATTCTTTGGCCTAGACTCCCCAGGTCTGACTTTCATTTACCATTGAGAGAATTCTCCTCTGTTACATAGCAGTTATCTTAGAAAAGCCCAAGCCCCACCATTTTGTGTCCGCCATGTTCCCAGATTAGGGAAATGAAAGGCATCAAGAAATCCAGAAGGTTAGAGTCCTCAAGTATATCAAAGGATACATTGGAGGGAAAATCTTAACCTCTTGCCACACTCCACTAACCACTAGGACCTATTTGTTTTTTCTCTTCATCAAGAACAATAAAAATAAAATATGGCTGAAGATATGGGTTGCAAATTAACTTAAGCCAATTTGGCCATTCAGTAATAATCAGGTTCCTATGGTAAATATTGGTAAATACCTGGGGTTAGGGGAGGGTGGAGATTCTACATCCCTTTCTACCACCACCTTACCTCCAGGTGGTTCATTATGATGAAAGCTAGTTTTAGGCCAGTTTTTGCCAAACTTACAAACCTTATTAGTGTAGGGGTGAGGGGAAACTGACCCTTTCCCCCTGAAGTTCGCTGAAAGATCAACTCATAATTAAGGCAGATTAATGAGAGAGAAAGGTTTTTTGTTTTTGTTTTTTACCATGCATGGTAAAAAATCAATACTCAATATCCCAGTGGACCCCAGATATTTTTATACCTGCTTTTTAGAGGGGAGAGGGAAATGAGCAGTATGGGTAATTTTGTTTAGGGGCAATACATGGTTGCCAGGGAGGATGAATGGATGGGGGAAACCGATTGACTTCTAAATGATTCTCTTAGCAAATTAAATTAACCTGAGAGACAGGTATTATATTTAAAATGATTTGGACCAAGTCTGGTTGCATTGCTGATCGCTTTTCCTGCAATATACTGAGATAACAGGGAGCGGAAGGGAAGTCAGTTGTTCTTTTGATCTATCAGTCCTGTTTATGCAGATAGAGGGAAAGCACCTTCTAGTGCTTTTTGATCTTGAAGGGCCTGTAGTTCAAAATACTTTTTATACCAAGGAGTCATATTTTGGGGTGAAATTTCCTGAGCTCCTTCATTCGCAAGCAGGTACAAAAATCCTCTTTTAAATCTCAGTCAAGTTCCCACACTCAGATACTAACAAGCACCTTGCATGAGAAGGAGGCAGACACCACAATATTCTGACAGCAGCTCAGTTGGGCTTTTGGTAAGGTCATGCAGTAGAGCCCCCATGTAGTAGAAGGAGGCAGGGCCAGATGACCTTCTGCACCTGGGGCACTGCCCCAAAGTGTAAGGCTCATGGGCTTGCTGCAAAGGTATACTGTTCCCTTGCAAGGATGGTGGGACCTAGTATAGTCTTCTATCCAACCTCATAGCTAGAAGACTATTCATTTATCCAATAAAAAAGTCTTTCTTACATCACTATGCTAATTTACATACCCTCTGGTGTAGATTTCTATAACAATATTTATAATGTTTACATATGCACTTCTAGATGGTGGTTTCCTGATTAGGTTCCTTCAAATGCTATCCATGACCCCTAGAGTGAATAGCAGAGTTAATTTACACATATGTATATCACAGTGTTTATACTGAATTCTTTTAAATTAGCAGAGATAACTTTCTGACGTATTCTACCTGTAAATTTGACATCTTTGCACAACATAGTGACTGTAGTTAATAACGAAATATTGTATTCTTGAAAATCAATAAGAGTAGATTTTAAGTGTTCTCATCACACACACAAAAAAAATGATAAGTATGTGAGGTAATGCATATGCTAATTAGCTCAATTTAGCCATTCCACAATGTATACATATTTCAAAAAATTATGTTGTATACAATAAATATATACAATTTTTATTTGTCAATTAAAAAAATAACATATAAACTGCTCCACCACTCCAATCTATCACATTGCTGAAGAAATTGTAGAAATACGCAAATAAAATACTATTTTTTTTTTTGAGTTTTCATCCCATCTCAAGGTCCGGCCGTTACAGAAAATGTATTTGAATAGAGTGCAGAGAAAAGAAGACACTTGAAAACAAGATGGGGGAGAAAATGACCTGGGGACCTTGGAAGTTGTTTTAGCTTAATTAAATTGTCTTAGCAAAGCAGAGTTTGCTAAAAAGGATGGCAAGGGATGGGACAGGGGAAGGGATGGGAGAGAGGTGCGGGGAGGCATTCTTCTCCACACGCATTCTCTCCGCAAAAGGAGCCTAAGCCCCTTCATAGAGGAGGGATTTCCTTTCTGGGCTTTGTAGGTTAGACACTGAGTTTATTAAGAGTGGCTCTGAATTCACTGCTTGGGTAAGGAACACAGTGAAAGGGGCCATTGAACAGAGCTAGATCCATCCCTCACCTGGTCATCAAAGGAGCAAACTGGGTTCTTTATCAGGGTCATTCACCCTTGTAGACAACTCAGACCATTGTTCCCTGGGGCAGGACGATGACTCACTTGATCAATAACCCACTGTTTTATCAGTTATAAAAACTCATATACCTTGCTGCTTTCTACTCACCATTGACATTTGCTTTGGATGATAAGGTAGTAGATTAAAAGACTAGCATAGTTTATTTGCCAAAAGCTTCAGGAACATGTGCAGCACTATTCCCATTATTTTACTAGTTACCAGTTGATGGTGTTGAGCTTTTGTCTATATATAGAAAGTAGTAGAGTGGGAAGAGCAATGGACCAGAAAAAAAGAGACCTAGGTTCTTGTCCCAGCTCTACCACTCACTGAACGTGTGACAGTTCAGTGAGTCCCTTCTCTGAACTGAAACCAGATCAATGACCTTTAAGGTCTCTTCTGGGATACAGCACTCATTCCTTCAGCAATTATTTATTGAGCACCTCCGACATGTAAAGCATGGTTCTAGGCTGTAACTAGAGAATACAAGAGTGAATAAAAGAGATGAAGTCCCTAATCTCATGGAACCTACATTCTGGTGGGGGAAGAGAAACAATAAATAAATAAGAAAATAAATACATAATCGGTCACATTATGGGATAACTGCTATGGAGGGAAATAAAGTGGAGTGAGGGGCATGGGGTCCTGTTTTATGCTGGATGGTGAGAGAAGGCCTCACCAACAAGGGGGTATTTAAGCAGAGACCAGGAGGAACTGAAGGAATGAACTATGTGTCTGCTGAGGTGAGGCATGTTCTAACAGAGGGAGCAGCACGGGCAAAGCCCCTGAGGGAGGAAAATGCTCAGCATGGTCAAGGAACAGCAAGCAGCCAGCTTGGCTGAGCAGAGAGAAGAGGGGAGGCTGGTGGGGGATGAGTCAGAGGGGTTGGAGCTGGGGATATGTAGGACTTGTAGGCACGGGAAGCCTTTGGCTTGAACTTTAACAAACTTGGGACACCACTGAAGGATTTTTGACCATTGCAACAGAATCTCCCTGACTGCTGACTACAGGGGTTAAAGCATAGAAATAGGCCAGAGGTGATGGTGGCTCAGACCAGGTCAGTAGTCGTAGAAGTGGTAAAAAGTGGTCAGTTTCTGGATTTATCTTGAGAATAGAACCAACAGAGTTATGAGAGAGAGGAATCAAAGACAACTCCAGGATTTTTGCAAAGAAGAATGCAGGATTTTTGTTACTGTGGTGGGGAAGAGTGGAATTAAGTTCAGCTTGGGACATGTTAAAAACAAGATGCTTATTAGCTGTCCAAGAGAAGATATTTAGTAAGCCCACTGGATATACAAGTCTGAAATTCAAGAGAGGTTTGGAAGAGAGGCACATAGCTGGCCCTAACGGTGTCTTGCCAATATCTATTTGGCATGTGCTGGTGGTCACCTTCAGCTTGGTAGATAGTTGCCACACCTGCCAAGGCAGACAGACTCTTAAGGTAACCCCCATGATTCTTACCTCTTGGTGTTCTCACTCTTCTGTGATGTACTCCCCGTAAGTGTGGGACCTGTGACGTGAATAGAATAGAGCAAAGGTGGCAAGATGTGTGTGATTATGTGTTCATGCTTATGTGATTACATTCCATAAAAGTGTAGTGCCCATCTTGCTAGAGTCTTTATTTCCCTTGCTGACTATGAAGAAGCAAGTGGCCATGTTGGCAATCCTAAAGTGGCAAAGAACAGTGGGTGTCCCCTAAGAGCTAGTAGTGGTCTCTGGCCAACAACCAACCAAAAACTGAAGCTCTCAGTCCCATAATAATCACAAGGAACTGGATGCTGCCAACAATAGCATGGGTGGCGAAATGAATCCTGAAGGCTTTCCCTGGTTGTAGGACTGTTCTTGGCTTGTGTCTGGAGGAGGGCAGAAGTGCAAGAAGCAACCTTTCACCAGTGAGTAATAGGAGTTGGTGGACCAATACCCCCGCTTCCTCAACCCTTGTTGGGACAATTCTGAGGTGTGTAGTAAAGGCCCAAGGACAAATAGATCAAAGGAAGAGAAAGGAGGCAGTCGAGAAACAGATGCGTACTTGAACGGACACTCGAGTATGACAAAAGTGGCACTGAAGAGTAGTATGAAAACAGTGGTCATTTCCATAAATGATGTCAAGTCAATAAGATATCATATGGGAAAAAGCAAAACTTGACCTCAATCTTACTCCATACACAATCAATTCCAGGTGGATTGTAGATCTAAATTTGAAAGGTAAAATAATAAAGATTCTAGGCAATAACATAAGAGAATAATTTTACATCCTTGAGGGTAGGCAAAGATTTTTTTAATAAGGAATTGTAAAGCACTAACTATAAAAGAAAAGATTGACAAATTGGACAACTTAAAATTTGAAAGTTTTGTTCATCAAAAACACCATTAATAGAATAAACCACAGAGAGGAAGAAATTATTTATGACACGTAACAAAGATCTTGTATCCAAGCTCTATAAAGACCTACAAGTCAGCAAGTAAAAACTGACACAATATAAAAATGGGTAAAAGACTTGGATAGGCACTTCACAAAAGAAAATTTAACTGGATAATAATGTGCGAATGGGGCTTAACCTCTTTAGTCATCAGAGAAGTGAAAATTGAAACCATAATGAGATATTTCTATATATCCACCAAAAGACTAAAATTTTAAAAGGTGGGCAATGCTGAGTAATGGCAAAGACATGGAGCAACTGGTACAACTACTTTAGGAAACTGTTTGGCAATATCTACTACAGCTGAACATACATATCCTTTGTGATGCAGCAGTTTCACTCTGAGGAACAGACATAGGAGAAATGAGTCTATTTGGTAACCAAAAGACATATACAAAAATGTCTTAGCAAGATATTTATAATATTTAAAAAATAGAAACTCACATGTCCATCAATAGTAGAACAGATAGACAAAGTTGGTCTCGTCACACAATGGAACATTATTTGGCACTGAAAATGAACAAACTGCCTCATATAACACTCATGAATGTCACAAATACAAGGTAGAGCAAAAGAAGACTTTGGGGGAGGGGATGGAGAGTGGAACACAGAGAACCTCAACTTTATCTTAGATATTATCCTCATTTTATAGAAAACTTACATATGAAACAAAAATGAGAAATTGCTAACATTTTTTAAGTCTGAATAATGAGAACACAGGAGCTTATAACATTAGTCTTTGTACTTTTTGGTATTTTAAAAAATATGCACCCTCCTCCAAAAACAAAAATAAGCTAATGTGCAATACCTGAGCATAGGTAGTAAAAATGCCCCCACTAAGGCCCAGTTTTCTTTACTAAAGAAAATATTACCAAAGCCCCTATGTTTTATGCCACACAGGTTAATACATTACTGATTATTTTGCTTCATTGGAGTCTTAGTCAGTTCTGGCTGCCATAACAAAATACCATAAACTGAGTGGCTTAAACAAGAGAAATTTATTTTTCGCAGTTCTGGAGGCTGGGAAGTCCAAGATCAAGGTGCTGGAAAGGTAGGTTTCATCCTGAGGCCTCTCCTCTTGCCTCATAGGCAGCCATCATCTCACTGTGGGCTCACATGACCTCTTCTTTGTGTGCATGGCACGTGGAGAGCGAGTGAGCTCTCTGGTGTCTCCTCTTTCAAGGGTACTAATCCCACATGAGGGCTCACCATCATGACTTCATCTAATTCTAATTACCTCCCAAAGGTCCCATCATACTGGGAGTTAGGGCTTCAACATATGAATTTGGGGGGTGTGGAATGCAAACATTCAGTCCATAACAATTGCCTAATTGCGTCATGTATATTATTCTTGCTGCCGAAACTAGATTGTAAATTCAGGCCACAGACAGAGTTACATTCCTCTGTATTTCCCATGGTTCTTTGTATAGTGATTATCTAGAAATAATCAATAAACACTTACATGATTTATGGATTGATTGTCAGAAGTAAATTTGGTAATCTCGGGCAAGACATTTAAAGCTCCATGTCACATTTTGCCCATTTGTGTAAATGCTTTCCTGTGTACTTTTATATACACCCCTTACTTCCCTAAGGTTTTGCTATAATGAGCCTCAATAAATTTTTATTGAACAAATAAATGAATTTTAAGGGCAATCCACATACAAACTCACATATTTTCCCCATCTGGCAGATGCAAAAAAATTTAAGCTTCATCTCTTCTATTAGCTGTGGAGTATGGCAAAATGCCAGTATCACCATAGAAGTAACACTGTAAAGTGTTATTAGCCATTTACACTTTAGCATGAACAAAGAAACTAGATCTGAGCTCTTATAGAGTAATTTTGAGCTCTAGGAGTCTAAGCAAGGACAATTGTGAGGGACCAGAAGGGGAGGATCGAAGGCACCAAAGAGTAGTAATAGCTCCTTTGCAATTTTGTCTAAAGCTCCAGAATGTTGGTAAGCAAAATAATACAGTATAAACAATTGAATTTGCTCTTGCTGTTTGTATCATTTCATGGCATTGATCTGAAAAGCAGCCAGTCAGTTATCACTAAAGCTCCTTCTACCTCCTTAATCTTGACTCCCTTGGAATATTTATCCTGTGCCTAAGTGAAGTACCGTTCAAGGGCCTGGCCCTATTCCCCTCCCTAGTCAGCCTTTTCAGGGCCAGGGCTCGGAGCCACCAGGCAGAAAGGAGGGAGAGCCCTAGAGGTTGTAAATCGAGCCCCTGCTGAATCCCTGGAGAAACTTGCACTGGAGGTTGTGGTGATAGCACTGGCATTGCCAGGCCCTTGCTGTCTCTACCCACAGCAGTCCCTTGGCAGCAGCACAGGCCCAGCTGTGGGGTCCTGGGGCCAGGCATTGTCTGGATGGTGCAGGACTGCCATCGGGCTGGAGAAGTAAGAGCCTGTCTTGATGACAGTGGCTTCAGTAATTTGCACAAGAAACACAAAAATAACAGGATCCCCAAGACTGTTCTGTATTTGAGAAACTCACTTATAAACATAATACCCCCAAGAACATGGATTCTGTGGCTCCCTCACACTCTAAAAGATCCAGAAATTATAAAAACCAGGTTCCCACTCTGTTAATCAAGAGATTACTCATATTTTTGCCCAAAATTGTTTAACCTGAATCTAATTAATCATGAGGAAACAATCAAACAAATAAAAATTGAAGAATGTTCTGCAAAACAACCAGACTGAACTCTTTAAAAATGGCGTTGTTATAAAAAGACAACATAATAAGAAGGCAGTTGGGTAATCCTTCTAGATTAAAGAAGACTAAAGAGATGTGGCAACTAAAGGCCGTGTGTAATCCTTGACTGGACCCTGGCTCAGGAAAAAAATATATGTATATACATACATACACACACACACACACACACATATATAGAACATTATTGGGATGATTGGGGAAATTTGAACTTGAACTATATATTAGACAGTAGCATTTTATCAATATTAACCTTTCTGAATTAACATTGTACTAATTGTACCATCATTATGTAGGAGTATATGGAGTTATGGATCTCTTAGGAGATACACTCTAAAGAAATTAGGTGCGATGGTTCATTTTATGTGTCAGCTTGACTGACTATGGGGTGCCTGGATTAAATGTTATTTCTGGGTGTGTCTGTGAGGTGTTTCCAGCTGAGATTAGCACGGGATCAGTGGATTTAGTCAGGGAGATGGCCCTCCCCAATGTGTGGGCATCTTCTAATCCATCAAGGGCCTGAATAGACTTAAGGTAGAAGAAGGAGAGATTCTCCCTTTCTGTTTCCTCCCTGCCTTCTTGAGCTGGGACATGCCATCTTATCTTCTCCTGCTCTTGGACTGGGATTTACACCATCGGCTTTCCTGGTTCTCAGGCCTTTGGACTCGAAATGAGTTACACCACCAGCCTGCAGACGGCAGCTCATGCGACTTCTCAGCCTCCATGATCAAGTGAGCTGATTCTTCATAATAAATCAAAGTCTCCCTCCTTGTCTCCCTCCCACTCTCTTTCTACACACACACACACACACACACACATACACATATATACACAGAACCACTAGGAGTTAGAAAGATAGATAGATAGGTAATCTATTGGTTCTGTTTCTCCAGAGAACCCCGACTAGTTTTAGGAGGTCTGCAACTTACTCTCAATTTCTCTGGGCCTGTTTCCTCATCGTGAAGTTGGGAATATAATCCCTTCTTCATAGGGTTGTGGTGAGGATCAAATGTGAAGATAATACATGCAAGTTAGTGGTGCACATCATTCTTGCCGGCAACTTGCCATTGGTGAATGGAGGACAGGCAGAGAGCTTCCTCTCAGCCTCCTATTTTATGTTTGGCCTCTTCTTCTAGGGTTCCCTCTACTTTCCTAGCTGGAGGCTGGCATCTGAAAACCTGTAGAGCTGGACTCTGGTCTAGGCCCGGGGGTCCTGAGTCCCTAGAGATACTTGTATGAAACAGAGACGTTGATTTTTAGCTCTAAAGAAGACCTCTTCCTCCTCGCCTCCCTGAAGTGAGATTTCTTATTTTTTCTTCACATCTTACCTTCCTGTTTCTACATTCACAATCCTAAACACTGAACTTTTGCTTAATTATAACTCATTTTGCTCTAGGGAAATTCATAAGGCCCTTGAGCCTGCAACTCAGATTAAGGAAAATGAGAATGTTGTGGGCTTTGCTGATTGATGTCACAGAAGACAACCGCACTTTCCATGCCACTTCCCTCAGGGGCATGCTCAGAGGTGAAGTCAAGTCAGCACTCACTTATGGAGCATCCCCTGGGTGACTAGTGCTGTGCAAGTACTATTGGGTCCAACGGAATGGATACTGGATTGTCTGACATCAAAGAGCTTATAGGAGGAGGAGATCTAATTTACACAAATAATAAAACATGGAGCATCATTCATGGGGAGAGCAAGGACTGTTCTAGATTCCTGCAGCAACCAAAATGTGACATGAAAATATCCATCATTTCTATCCATGACTATAAGTCACAGGTTCTGCTAATTTGCTAAGGCTTGTTGTCTACATTCATAATTGCAGGAAATACTAAATTGCAGTTAAATATACAATTTTCATGGACGTCCAGATTCTATCCTCATACCTCTTAAGAGTCTGTGTACCTCAGGTTAAGAACTCCTGGATCGCCTAGAAAGTCTTTGCCAGTCATTTTCAGAAAACCCTAACTCAAATTGGCTTAAACCAAAAGAAAATGCATTATCTCACCTAATGGTGAGCACAGAGATAGGGCAGGTGTTTTCCATTTCTCCACTCAGCCACTCTCGGTCTATATGCTAGTTTCCCACCTGTGGCAAGACAGCTACACAGGCTCAAAGTGAAGCATCCAAACACAGCAATGTCCATCAGTGAAAGAGAGGGGATGGCTTCTTAAGCAAGAGGAAACCTTGCCAGAAGTCCCTAGGCAGACCCTCTTCGCCTACAACTAATTGCCCACTCCAACTAGTCATGGTCAAGGGCATGGGACCACAACGATTGGCCTAGCCAATTGGAACTTACCTTCAGCTGGGGTCAGGTCACTATCCGCTGAGTAGAGGACAGCTGGACCCCTGAAGAACACTGAGGTCCTGTTTGGCAGGGAGAAGGAGAGGTCACCAGTATAGTCAGAAGCAGAAGGGCTGGGTCCAAATCTGAATTATTTTTATTTTTTGAGACTGAGTCTCACTCTGTTACCTGGGCTAGAGTGCAGTGGCATCATCAGAGCTCACTGCAGCCTCAAACTGCTGGGCTCAAGTGATCCTCTTGCCTTAGCCTCCCAAGTAGCTGGGACTATAGGAGCAAGCCAGCACACCTGGCTGATTTTTCTGTTTTCTGTAGAGATGGGGTCTTGCTTAGGCTGGTCTTGAACTCCTGACCTCAAGCAATCCTCCTGCCTTGGCCTCCCAGAGTGCTAGGAGTATAAGCGTGAGCCACGGAGCCAGCCTTCAAATCTGAATCTTGACATATCGGGGCAGATGAAGAAGGAGAGAGGCAGTTAGGGGAAGTTTCCTAAACAAGAATGCAAAATAGGATGCAGGAATAGAAATGCATTCTACTGGTTTTGCATTCTTTAGGTTGTGAAGGACACAACCTAATAGAATGTGAAAACAGAAACAAGCACAGCCCTGGTGTCCAGGAGGGCGAGTAAGATGACAGGCTGGCCTAGAATCTACAACAGAAGTTCACAGGTGAGGGAGGCGAAATTGAAGAGAGAGCTTATGCAGATCCTTGATGGGCATGGAGAGTTCTTCCGACCAAATCCGAAGGACACTGGACAGCCACCGTGGGTTCCTCAGCAGTGGGTTGGTGAGTAGAGAGCAATATTTTTAAAAATGGCAATCTGAATTGAGCCGGCAATTTTAATGTTTTTAAAAGTTCAAATATTGTTTTAGTTTTATTCCTCTTTTCAGCAAGCCTGGGTCACAGAACCTGGAAATGGAGCAGTTTCTCTTTAAATGTGTCCTTGCCAAGTGAGGCAGGCCTGCCAGAGAATGCAACCTGCGATATAGAAGAAACTAGCACATGCATTCTAGATTGTTCCAGTGGAATGTAGAGTCTACTTGAATTTTGCTAAAGCAATGCCAACTTTTTTTCCTTTTCAGTGAGTTTGAGCTTCTATGGGCTAGAAAAATTGTTTTTCACCTCCTAAGCATAATACCGACACTGCAGAACAGGCAGGAAACAAGCCTCGCCCCTCCCATCCCTCTCACTTTTTAAACTGCTTTACCACAATTTACCCTCCACAGGACACTGTGCCCTCTGAGCAACCCAAAGAGATGCTAAACCCAAGTCCCAGCAGCTCTGCACCTCTTCTGAGGCCTGCAGGCCAGGAGCCACCTCCTTCCTCAGCCTTGGCTAATGGCCCGTGAGCCTGCCCAACTTAGCGTAGGGCTACATTCAGCACATCCAGCAACCCTCTGTGGGTGGGTGCTGCCAGGGCAGAAACAAAGTTTGAAGGTTATTCTGCCCAAGCAATTTGCGCCCCACAGCAGACTAAGTTCATACTGGCAATTATCTAGACTGGGGGAAAAGTACCAGCACATTGATTGCCACAGAAAATACAATTTAAAAAATAGAGCACAAAGAGAAGAAATCTGGGAATCTTTCTCCAGCTATTCCAAAACAGCATTTGCTCACAATGACCTTCCATTCTGTATCTTCTGCCCCAACTTGGCTTGTAGGCTCTAGGCCCATATTTCAACCCCCCTCTTTAATGGCTCCATTTTGGTACAAATCAGTCTGCACTGGGGTACAAGCCCTTTGTGAGTCAGCCCACTGACACTCCCTTACCCACACGCCATGCAGCAGCCACACACAGCAAACCACTTGCAGACCCGTGAAGGTCCCATGCTCTCTTGGGCCTCCATGCCTTTGACGTGCTCTTCCCCCCCTGCCCGGTGCCTCTGCCAGCCTCTTGCCCGGCTCACTCTGGATCAACCTTCAGAACGCGGCTCAGGTATCACCCCTGTATGATATTCCTGCCCATCATGCTGGGTGAGGTGCTTGTCTGTGCCTTGCTGTGGTCCTCGTGTCTCTGTCTGGTAAGTGTGTTGATCTGTTCTCCCATCTTCTCCACACTAGGCTTAGTGGGGATCTGGGCCTTTCACCCTGTACCCCTAGCTCAGGCCCTTGTTGTCTCTCCCAGGGACTTCTGCAGACACCTTCATAATGGATCTTAATGCTTCCAATCAACATCTCCCCCACCCAGTCCTCCCTCTTCACTGGCTCCAGAGTCCTATCTC
Source organism: Daubentonia madagascariensis (assembly GCA_023783475.1). Taxonomy (NCBI): domain Eukaryota; kingdom Metazoa; phylum Chordata; class Mammalia; order Primates; family Daubentoniidae; genus Daubentonia; species Daubentonia madagascariensis. The sequence continues at coordinate 55,040,608 of JAKFHU010001815.1, read as the reverse complement.
TAAAATATTTCATTCCCCCTTTCTTTGTTTAAAAATCTTCTATTGTTCCCCATTGCCCCAGCTCTGTGGCCCCAAGCACTCACAGCCCTTGCCAAACTGACCTCAGATTTTTCCTTCATGTTATTCTCCTGTTATTTCAAGCCATGGGCCCATGCCATAGTCAAGAGTTCCCAAAGGGGCCACAAAACATCTCTCTTCCACTTTGGTTCATGGGGTTTCCTTCTTCTCCATACATGATAGGCAAATTCTAATTGCAAGACCAGGTGAAATGCTACCGGTAAATGGCTCAGCTCCTAAGCCAGAATTCATTGCTTCTTTAGGGGCTGGTGACTCGGTCCAGTTCTGCTTAGCTACTCCTTTGATTCAAGCTGAGCTCCTTGCCAAGAAGCCTCAGCAGCTCCAGCAAATGGCAGCTGAAATCTTTCAGTTGTCTTTGACCTTGTGCTCTGAGCCTAGGGTAAGCCTAGGGTAAGCCTAGGGTAAGCCTACGGAGCTGAAGCAGAAATGGCCATCTCCCAACACATATCACACACACACACAACATAGACTCACAACACACCATGATGGCCCTTCAACAAGGCTGGGCTTCTGTCTTGAGCACTGGCCATGAACTCCATTCCCCCTTGTCATGGTGTGCCTCTTTGGTGCTCTGTTACTCACTCTATCACAAACCCTACCCAGCCCCAGGGCATGGATTACCACTGGGTCCACTGTAGGCAGCCCTCATGAGTACTCCTTTCTATAGTGGGATCCACTTAAATGTTTCTGAAGTAAGAACAGGCTTTAAAAACCCGCCATCTGCCCTCTCTCTAACTCTTAACACAATCTGGTGTGGTTTTCTCAGGCAGCCCCTGCAGAGTGGACTGATGCGGAGATGTGTACAATTCTGCTCCTAAGGACATGGCTTCTCCAGGCATACCTTCCCATGGTGGAGTCAGGGCAGACTGGAAGGACAGTGGGATGTCGGCCCTTGACAAGTGGTCCAACCTATTCAGTGGTGCCTCCTGCTGCAGGTGGATGCCCACAGCATTGGGAGGGAGCCAGGTGTGTGGTTTGCTACCGGTGCAGGCAATAAGGGAGTGCATTGCCCATAGAGGATTTAAAAGCTATAATAAAACCAAATAACAGGTGATCTACTTTTTATTATCACCATGAATAGGCAATTCTACATAATGGCTGTAATAAAATGCCTCTCTCACAAAATTGTTTTTGGGTTTAAATTCTAAATAATTTCTGTGGTTATTTTTGAGTTTTAATTATATGTATTAAGCTTCAAATTAGTAAATTATATTACTTATCTATTAATATGCATTGTTCTCTACATGAAAGTTAATTTTGGAGAACTCCCAGTTAGACCACCTCCTGACACACACAGACTCACCTGCACAGTCTCAGCTGCACTGAGATAAATCCAGAAATGTCAGAATCCTTCTGTGTTTCCACCAAGACAGTTGTTTGTCCAACTCCTGGGTACTACATTTATCTGACTTTAAACAATAAAGTTAAAACAAACAAAGAGAACACAATGATTGTAAAGATAAAGAAATAGAACTTCAGTTACTTCAGTACTGTCATTCTAGGTAAGCACTTGGAATTTTTATTTGTATTAAAATATTTAGCAGTAAAACAGAGCATTAACTTCAAGGTAGAGTATTTTTTTTTAATATTTTAGAATTAAGAGATGAAATTCATATAACATAAAATTAACCATTTTAAAGTGTACATTCAGTGGCATTTAGTACATTAACAATGTTGTGCAACCATTCCAAACATTTTCATCATTACCAAAGGAGCCTCCACACCCATTAAGCAGTCACTCCCCATTCCCCTCCATTTTTGATTAGTAAGTACAAATTTTAGTTCATATGTGAAATATTTTACTAATTTTTAAATAATATATTTTAAATTACAATTTTCTTTAATTATTATTCTTATTTGTTATAAACTGTAATGCTATCATCTTGACAACAAATATGTAGGTATAAGTTTTTCTCTTTTTTCAAAAATCCCATTAATGTTATAAAAATATAATCCATTTCCTTATTTTTCTTTTTCTTTTTCTCTAATATTTATTTTATTTAATTTTTATTTTTTACTGGCATGACTATGTATATGAAGTTCAATTTTTAAAAATTACTGACTCTTTCTTTTCTGGACATTATTATTACCCATTCCATTTTATGATTATTACTGAAGGTAATTTTGTTATATAGATGAAGATTGATAAAAATGGCTCTATTCTGGGTGTCAAATAAGCCAGATACACAACCACCACAGCCACACAACTGTCGCTTGGTCCCTGCTGGTCATCAGTCTTATCTGGGCTGTCTCTGCTGTGCAGCTGGAGTCACTCACATACTTGTGCTGCCTCCTCCTTGCTCTTAGTCAGGCATGGGGAGGGTAGAGAGGGAAAAATCTTTTTTCCTTCCTCCTAGGTTCTCCAGCTGGGGCCCTGCAAATTAGACTGACAGAAGACAGTCTAAAAAACAAGAAAAAAAACAAATAGTTTGTTAACATGTGCAGCAGAAATACACACAGGAGAAACTCAGTGATGAGTAAGTCAGAGCGGTGGTTAGAGCTTGAGCTTATATAACATCTTAACAAAGAACAACATATTTGTAGAGAAGTGATAAGACAAAGGAAAAGGATTTTAGGCTTCTAAGGTGCTATGGTCTGAATGTCCCCTTTAAAACTTCTGTTCAAATTTATTGCAGGAGGTGGGGTCTTTAGGAGGTGATTAGGTCAGAGAGCTCCGCCCTTATGAATAGATTAATGCTGTTGTCACAAGAGTGGGTTAGTTATCTGGAGAGTGTATTCCTGATAAAAAGGATGAGTTTGGCCCAATTTCTTCTCTGTCTCATGGGCTCCTTCTGCCTTCCGCTCTTTCACCATAGAATGACCCTTGACAGATGCCAGTGCCAGGCTCTTGGACTACCCAGCCTCCAGAACTGTAAGCAATAAATCTCTTTTCTTTATGAATCACCCAGTCTGTGGCATCCTGTTATAGCAGCAGAAAATGGACTAAGACACAAAGGCAGCAAACTGTGGCAAGGTAAATATATGGGGGAAACTAACGGGAGATAAGAATTGTTTTAGTAAGGTTCATTGTGTATATTGCTCTCATGCTGTCTCTAGGATGATGAAAGAGTCTGATGATTAAGCATCTAAGCCTACTTTTAAGCGAATGGTGGGGGAAGTAGGGCAGTGTGCTTTTTCGGTGTCTATTGTTCTCATTGTCTCAAAATAATCCTTGTGTCAAAGTGCATATTTTGGGGTGACATATTCTGATCCCTGAGGTAGGCATCCCTAGAGCTCACTCCACTTAGGAGACAGCAGTGCTCCTCTAGCTGCTTTCTTTTCTCTGAGTACCTTACTTCACAGGGGAGCCCGGTGTTTCCAGCTTTCACTGCCGCTCGTTAGAAACAGTCTGGAGATCCCTCCAGAAAACTGGCTGGGGTAGATGAAAGCAGCACACTGCCCAGGGGCACATCCAAACCCTCAGCTCCCAGGGTAGAGCAAGCCCCAGCACCTCCAGCAGATCTCAAGGAGCTGCTTATTTCAAACACTCTCCTTAGTAGACAGGCATGTCTAAAAATAAATAAACATCCTGGGAAGTATTACAAAATGTTCTCTCTCAGCAAGTACAACTGAATGTTCCTGCCATACCAAAGGCATGGGGACTTCCTGACTATATCTCTATGGGCCTATTTGCATGTCTACACCCTGCAGACCTTAGCCTTAGTGGAAGGAGATTATTTGAGCCAGTTTGGGGATCTGGATCCCCATTACTGGAGGATTACATTTTTTTAAGTTTAGATGTATGTCTTACTATTAATACTAACGGGAATGCTGAGATAATATCACCAATTATCTACCCCAAAGAGACCAAGAGATGTGATAACCCAATTGGCTTAGAAACTTTCAACTCCTCATTTGTATGGGGAGGTTACAGAGAACCTCCCCATATATGGAGGCAAATTCACAGAGAGCTTAAGCTTTGGGGCTCCGTACTTGCACAAGCTCCTTCCAAAGCCCTCTACCTAGTTTTGTATTCATAATTTGTATTCCTTTTCTTAAGCAGGTCCAATGGGGGAAAAAAACAAACTGTTTTTCTGCTACTATACTCTCACAACACAGAACACTTCTTTGGCCAGATGTGTGACGGTTGTTTCCTCACACACCAAGCAATTCTCCAGCAGACACCAACTGGGTGTCTTCCAATTCAATTCTGACAGTAACTACCTGGAGACAGCATCAGATTCCACAGGTTAAGGGCTCAGTCCCACAAGACTGCCTCCCAACTTCAGATGCCAATCACAAGCCCCAAGTTGTGACCTGTGCTTCTAACCAGCCAGCTATAAATTAGGGTTCCCACAACCTCCCCCACCGGTTTAATTAATTTGCCAGCATGGCAAGCAGAACTCAGGGAAACACTTACATTTACCCATTTATATAAAGGATATTACAAAGCATACAGATGAACAGCCAGATGGAAAAGATGCACAGGACAAGGTATGTGGGAGGGGCATGAAGTTCCCATGCCCCCTCTGGGTGCGCCGCCCTCCAGGCACCTCCATGTGTTTTCTATTAATAATCCAGAAGCTCATCTGAACCCAGTCCTTCTGAGTTTTTTATGGAGGTTTCACTGCATAGGCATAACTGATTAAATCATTGGCCATTGGTGATCAACTGAACCTTCAGCCCCCTCCCCTCCTTGGATGTTGGGGAGTGGGGCTGAAAGTCCTAACCCTCTAACCATGGCTTGGTTTTTCCTGTGACCAGCTCCCATCCTAAAGCTATCTAGGGGACCCCAGCCACCTGTCATCTCATTAGCATACAAAAAGACACCTATCACTTTGGAGATTCCAAATGTTTTAGGAGCTGTATGTCAGGCACCAGTGGCAGAGACCAAATATATATTTCTTATTATATCACAATATTACAACAGGGTTCCCTGAATTATTTAAACTTCAAGCCCCACAAATCCTGAATCAACCCCTGCTCCTACACATCCCTTTAATGGACCTGTGCAAGAATTTCTAAGGGACCTATACCCCTGAGTGGAATTGCTGGGTTATAAGGTATCCACATGCTTAATTTGATTAGCTAGTGCCAGATTATTCTCCAACCTGTGCTCTCACAAGCAGCAGGAAGAATCTTTTATCCCCACAGCCTTGTCTGCACTTGGCATTCTCCTCCCAGGCTAATAGCTGTGTACTAGCCTTACAGCTTTACACAGCCTTAGAGTGTAAGGTGACCCCTCATCATTGCTTTAATTTGCATTTCTCTTGTTACTAATGTGCAGTTTCTTTCATATCCTTTTTAGGCTTTTGGGTTTCCTAATTTGTAAATTGTCTGTATATTTTACCTGTTTTTCTTTTGGTGTACTATCTTGTTGAGTGTCAAGAGTTCTTTGTATAATCTAGATATTGATCCTTTGTCACTTTTAGCTATTGTAAATTTCTTTTCCCAATCTGTCATCCATCTCTTCAATTCAATACAACTGTGGTGTTACTTGTTCACAGAAATTCTTAATTTTGATGTAATCAGATGTATCAATTTGCCTTGTGGCTTATACTTTTGAAGTCTTGTTTAACAATTGTTTTACTCCTCCCAGGTTATAATTCTTTTCTACTATTAACTTTATGATTTTACCTCTCATATTTAGGTCTCTAATCTGTTGGAAATCTCCTTTGTGTGTGGGGTTAGATAGGGATCCAACTTTATTTTTCTTCATCCTTTCTTTCTCTGCCTATTTTCCCACCACCATCTACTAAACAATACATCCATTCCTGAATTAACCTGTGGTGTCAACTCTACATTATATGAAGTTCACAAGTAAATGTAAAGCTACCTGCAAACTATGTTCCACTCCACTGCCACATTGAAAACAACTTTGTAGAGTGTCTCAGTATCTGGTTGGCAATTTCCCCCTTTATTCTACCATTTCTAGATTGATTTAGCTACTTGTGGAACTTGTTTTTTCTATACATTTTAGAATAAATATATCAATTTTCTAAAAAAAACCACAGCTAGAATTTTAATTGGGATTGCATTGAATTTATAAATTAATTTGGGGATATTTGATATATTTATAATTTAAGTCATGTAATCCAAGACCTGACATGTCTGAGGACAGAGAGTTGTGAGGAGAGATTAAAACAGACATTAATGAATGTCATTGAGAGGGTCCCAGACCCTGTCCTTACTATTGGCCTTGCTTGACTCTGGGGGTGGGATAATGAAAACCTAAACCCATATTGGTCAGAGAGGAACCAGGTGCAGAGGGAACTGCGCTTCAGTTCCCTGGGTGTGGGCCCGGGGCTCTGCAAGCATATGAGAGAAGCCCGCATCTGGCACGGCACCAGCAAGGGCTGAGTGAGAGGCCAGGGAAGTGAGTGTCCCAGAGGCCCCCACACTCCCCAACACGGGGAAGAGAAAACAGCCAAGCGTGCCCGTGCAGTCGAGCCTGCGTGCCTGCAGAGCCAGGGGAAGCTGAGACTGGGCTCAAGTGAACGAGAATATGTGGGCCTGGTTATGGGAGGCCATGTGGATTTGGGCACAAGGGTAGATGCCAGCACATGACTATGAGGACAAGATGTGCCAAGTTTCGGCTGAGCCAATGCCAAAGGATGGCAGAGGATGGCGTGAGCCAGAAACTCCCTCTCACCAGTGCCTGGGTGCTGCAGTGCCCTCTCTCTCTGCCCAGGAACTTCGACAGGCTCCAGGGAGAAGATAACCTAGGGAAGGGGAAGATCCAGAAATTGACTATTGATTCAGAGCAGTCTGAGTTTTATCAGCACCACGCTCTAATCAACTGAGCTAACCAGCCACCCAGGCAGTCTAAGTTTTAAAGCAAAAGCTATCTTGAATTGATAAATTCGTTTTGGAAATAAATAGTCACATTTTATTTTTACCTCTGAGATATAGAACTATGGTGATTGTATCAATTTCATACCCACTACACAATTCTAGTTTCTGCAGACTGGATTTCAGCAGTGAAAAAAAAAAATCTGTTAAGGCGTTCAGAGAATTAAGCAAATAAATATGTCATAACTAAAGCAGGTAAAGAAATTGAGGCATAAAGAAACCAAAAGCTTTGCTTCCCATGAAAGTGAATCAATGGCAGACAATTATGGACTATTGTATCATTTCCAGGCCTCACTGTGGTTCTGAACTTAAACAAGTACTTTGAGAGTATTCTGGAATAACCCCCCTGAGACCACAGCTCTGCTCATGAAGCTGACCTACAGAAGGGGGAGTGATTCAGTGTGGACTCCTGTCTCCAGGCTGGTGTCTCCCCCACCACAGGAAGCATCCATCACACCTCGGCTGGTGGGGTTTCTGCCGCTGCCTTCTGATGCCCTGTCTTAGAATGTGCAGCCCCTCAGATGATCAGGCATCCTGCAGGACCCCTCATCCTATGAGAAGAGATGGGTGTGGCTTTTAAATACCCCTCCTTGTTTGTGGATAAAAATGTTGCCTAAGGAAAGGCAGATGCTGCTGCTAAGATACCCTTGATTTTAGTTCTGGCATTGGAGGAGCTCAGAGTGTTTTTGAGTAAACAGTACCTGCCCCCCCGTACCTCTAGCACAAGTAGAGCTCCCTGTCCCCTGCCCCTTACCAGCCCTGGAGAAGCTGGAGCAGTGAAGGTAGGCCACCTCTCCTATGAGGAGAGCCTCATTCCATGCAGTCTTTGGGCATCAACTGCTATCCCTGGTGTACTGGCCAAGGGGCCCCGTCCTGTCATGGTCTCTAGTTGTTTAGTCCAGGCAGGCCTCTCCTCCACCCAGCCTTCTCTGAATCTGCCAGCTGACCATCAGCCTCTTTTACACTCCCTTAAAATGGAGGGCTCAGGAACTTTGACTACTTTGCCCTCAAGTCTGGTAGGTGCTTGTCACAGAGCTGGCTCCAGGCCCTTCTGTCTAGGCCACTTGGCCATTGTTGCTGTGATGCTCCAATGCCATGGGGGGTGGGGGAAGGGGAGACAGAGCTTCACTAGGGGGCTTACAGTCACTCCAGGACTCACCATGGGAAGGGAGGCCCAAGTCTTCTCTACCCTGGGAGACCCCACATTGATCTGAGGGATCTATTCTATACTCAATTCCCCTAGTACTCAGGTGGGGCAGGAAGCAGGGACCCCAAATCTGCATCCTCAGATGCAGAACAGAGGATGTTCTCATCCTCTGATTTGGTACAGCTCACAAGGCAAGAATGGTTTTTACATTTTTAAATGGCTGAAAAGAAATTAAAGGAATAATAATTCAGGGCTGGGCACGGTGGCTTGCACCTGTAACCCTAGCACTTTAGGAGGCTGAGGCAGGAGGACTGCTTGGGACCAGGAGTTCAAGACCAGCCTGAGCAACATAGTAAGAGCCCATCTCTACAAAAAACAGAAACATCAGTCAGTGCGGTGGCGCGCACATATAGTCCCAGCAACCTGGGAGGCTGAGGCAGGAGGATCGCTTGAGGCTGGGAGTTTGAGGTTGCAGTGAGCTATGATGATGCCACTGCACTCCAGCCCAGGCAACAGAGCAAGACCCTGTCTCAAAAAAAAAAGAAAAAGAAGAAGAATATTTTGGGACACATGAAAATTATATAAAATTCAAATTTTTGCATCCATAAATAACGTTATATTGTTGGAACACAGCCATACTCATTCATTATGTATTGTCTATAACCACTTTGGTGCTACCACGGCGGAGTTGAGTAGTTGCAGTGGAGACTGACTATAAGACTCACAAACCCGAAAATACTTACTGTGTGGCCCTTTACAGTAAGAGTTTGCTGACCAGCCCCTGGCCTAGGATGAACCCTTCCTCTCCTGAAAGCTGTGTGCAGTGCAAGCTACTACTGCTCTTAGCTTGGTGGGAAAAGCAGATGGGACAACTACTACCACTGGCCCAGTAGCTGCCAGAGTTGGGGCCGTGACTTCTATCATATTTCTGTATGGTAAATTATTTTCAACAGCTCCGGGTTCAAAAATTCTCTTCATAACCAAACTGATTTTTAATTATCTTTGGAAGAAAAGGTTACTGCTTTCTTGTAATAAATTAATTTTTTTGCAGTGTTACAAAAGAGTGAATCGATAAATAACTCCCAAGCAGTTCTGGTTAATTTTTAGATGAATCAGATAATTGGAACCACAAACCCAGGTATTAAAAATATTGAATACTTTGCATCTAACACTGCATAAAAAAGAAAAAAATCATTGAATGCTGTCCAAAAACCAAAACGATTTTGTGTACGTACCTATGCGTGTTAGTCTGTTGATTGGTTCAACAAACTGGCTTGAGAATGGGAGTAGGAGACTCTACCCTCTTGAGGGAGATTTTGAATAAGATTATGGATTTATGTTTTTAAAAATTAGCAGTACATCTCTCAATTCATGGAATAGGAAAGATTTGGGGGGATGCTAGGAAATGTAGCCATCTTTTATTCAACTTTGAGAGAGCCAAACTGAAGACATTACAACATAACACAGGAAGTATATGAATGTGTTCATTTGGGCTTTCAAAAATTCATTTGTTCAACATTCACTTACTGAGAACTCATCACTAACTATGCATTGTATTCAGGGCAAAAAGCTATGACGATATATGCCACCATCTCTGCACACAGAATACAGGAAAATGGGAGGGCTTTCTTGGTCATAAGGAGCAGATTCAGGAAGGCTGGCTCAGGAGGGGGAATTTTTGTAAGAATAAATGTGGAACATTAATGGAGTTATTCTTCAGAAGGCAGGAACAGGCATTGGAGGGAGAGGCCCCACAACACTAGGAATGGGAGCTACTCTGGTTCTAGGAGACTTCAGTGCCCTGTGGCACGGGTTGGGGGGCCGTGTGCACTAATCTAGCTCAGTCTCCTCTGACCTTCTTTCCCTTGGCCTGAAACTCTTCTCTTCTCCATCACTTCTGCTTGCTCATAGTTTCAATATTTTGCAACAGGGGCTTGTTATGATCCATTGTGGCCCCAATTCTTATCTTTTTGTTTCTAAGCACCCTACCAACTCTTTTTTTCTAGACATTTCTCTGTTTAAATTTCCAAGGAAGAAATGGCAATTAACCCAGCTTTTGTATGTGTGCCAGGTTGAGATAAGTTGCTGACCAATCTACTGATTGGCTGCCTTTTGGTTAGTTGTCAACCCTGAACCAATCCATTCTAGGGGCAGGGCCATACAGGGCAAAGTAAAACCACTTAAAGCTGCTCCTTTGGGTTTTCCCTAGCAGGGTTGGGGGCATGCCAGATAATGTGAATGACATGTTTACCAAGGAAACAGACACATATGAAATTAACTCTATGCTAGGATAACATTATGAGCCAAATTTGCTGGGCAAGCTTGGCAGCACAGATGGTAGGGAAAGAAAAAAACCCACAACTAGGTAGGATTAGAGCTAGGGGAATATCTTGTCAGCAGGGATTGATCTTCCAGGGACAGCCAGGAGGGCAACATCCAGAGGGGCTCATGGCAGTCAGCCAGGCAAGAAGGCATGGTTCCAGGTGGTGGGTCCACTGAGAGCCAGTGATCGGTTGCACCTTACCAGGGGTAGGCTTCCATCCTACAAGGAAGAACATCAAGAGCTAGGCAGGATCTCCAAGTTGTCTGAAGTTGAGAGAAAACCACTAATCCCAGTGGGAAACTGGAGGACTAAACAGACACCCAAGATAGAAGCCCAGTCTTACAGAATGTGCATGGTGTGTATGTGTGTTTGTGGAGGGGAGAATACTGATACTACTCTGGGGACACATAGCCACAATAACACAAAGAATCAGTAGCAGTACCACTGAGACCTCTACCTGACACGTAGCTTATGCTCCCAACTGGTATGGAGCGGGTGAGCAGTCCAGGGCATCAGTGTCCACGGCTGAGAGGCCAGAGAAGGTGGGAGCCCAGAGGATTGAGCGAGGATTTGGCACAGCCACCACAGATGACTCTTCAGCTGACCTCGACATAAGTGTTTATCAGAAACAAAGGGAGGAAAGTGAGGAACGTTGGCCAGCGGAACCAAAATGTTCTGGGCCCATCTGATATCTTTCCCTTGGACCTGAAATTACCTACATAGCTAAAGAGCTTGTAAGGGAACTCAGAAGGTAAATTACTCCCAGTTACAACCCAGACCGAGGTCCACCTGGGGAAGCCAGCTAACAGACCGACTCTCCCGAGCACTGGCCAGAACGTGTGAAGAAGAAAGCCCTGGAGGGCTAAGTCACTGTTCTCATTTCCAAAGAGCAGGGCCTCATGGGCCTTTTTAATTGCTCTTCTAAAGTCTGAGCTGCTCTGTTGCTCCCATTAGTTCACCATGAAAAAATTATCTAGGCAATTTCCCCAAGTGCTTTTACAATTATATTTATCTGGAGTCACCAGCAGAAGCTTGGCTAATTAGCAAAATGAATGATAAAAATGGCTTCTCACTGGTAAAATTATTGACCTATTAGTTAACATAAAAGACATTAGAAATGGGCTTTTGCTGTTGAACATAATGGAGTTCAAGACAAGTGGATTGGCTGAAACGTTAGGGACATTGTCTACTTGTCCATGAGCTGGGTGTAAGATTCTGGCCAGCCCTTCACATGTCACCTTTCCAAATGGCACCAGAAGCATGATTCTGAACTTGTCCCATGTTCAGCCATGAATTCAGACAACTCTGGGTACCTGGTGCTAATTAAAATCTGGTTTTTAGAATACTGTCCTGTCACTCTTAAGAGAACTTTTCATGTAAAGTATGGATGGAGCACCTAAAAACGTCAGAGAGCTGGAACTTTGCCAAGGTTATGGAACCAGCTGCACAAACATCTTTGTATGTTCTTACTAATAAATATGTATGTGTGACAGCATTTAGGCCGATACCTGCTTTCGTTATAATGTGATAGTAAGTAGGGTTATGGGGAGATGGTGCTAATCAGAGCCCACCACATCTTGGCCAGGAATAGGCAACCTTGATGATGTGGAAATGGGACATTCTGTCAAGATTAGGCAGCATTCATTCATTCACCCACTTGGCAGATATTTCTTGTATAACTTCTATTTGCCAGGTATGTGCTCCTGTGCTTGATGCCGAGGGTACAATGTTGCATAAAGCAGTGATCCCCTTCCTCAACAAACTTACAGTCCAGGAGGCAAGTGATCAAGCAAGAAATAGCAATCAGTGGCAAGTATTACAGCAGAAGAAGTACAGAGAAGCAGGGACACGGAGCAGACAAAATATCCAGAGGTGGGAGGTTGATACAGTTCCTTCTTTTGCTGAAAAAATTCAAGTGCTGGAATTTATCCCATAGGCCACTGGACAAATGCCTGAGGGCCAGTGATGTAGCCTGACCCTATTACAGAACTTGCAGCTCAAGTACATTTTTGAGGCCCCGTGGTCATCCTCCCATCAGTTTGGGGCCATGTGGACACCTGGTCCCCTCCTATTTTTATCCTGGAGGGCACTGAGGTTCAAATCTGCACGATGCAGTTGGCAGATTTTATCCCCAGAGACCAAAGCATGAAGAGGCTCCGTGACTTGCCCAAGGGCATTTATTGAGTCAGCAGTAGAAATGGGAACAAAACTCAGTCACCTGACGCCCAGGCCAGGTCCCCTTCCCTTGACACATCACCTAAGGGGGAAAATAATCTTCTGAAGTATCAAATAGCTCTGGTCTTTTGATGAGTGAGCAAGCTGGTGAGCAAATAATGAGAAAGGTGAGTGTTGAATTTCCCTTGACGTAATCCCTTTGGAAAATGCAGCAATGGATGCAAGAAGAATGTGACTTATGTTATCATGAAAGCAAAAACATTTTAAAATAGCTTCAGAGGGCTAATAAACAGGAGGCCTGAATCTGAGTGTCACCGTAAAAGAGCAGAGAAAGAGAGTCAAACGCGTAATATCCTAGAGTTCTCAGCTAGGCAAGGTGACTGCTCACCATTCAGGGCTTTTATAGGGGATTGAGTGTCCTTTTGCATCCTCTTAGTTATAGAAGGGTGAGGGAGAGGCCCTTTTTAAACAGAGATCACTTAGGATTATGCCTTCCTTGGCCTTAAAGTGTGACTATATGGTTTTCCCTCTGCATAGCTCTGCCCCACACCACAACAGTGCTGTGTCTGCTTCGCTTCCCAGCCCTTCTTTGCCCCAACGGCAGGCCCTAGGATTAGGTTTCTCCAGTCTTCCTTTAACAAAACAAAACAAAATTGAAGTGGGTTTCTGTGATGGGTACTTTTATTTAATATGTGTCGGTTTGACTGTGCCAAGGTTTTGCTGGTAAAACATTCATTCTGGGTGTGTCTCTGAGGGTGTTGAATCGGGAGACTGAGTACAGATCTGCTTTCACCAGTGTGGGTGAGAGTCACCCAATCCATGGAGGGCCCACCCAAGTGGCTTGAGAGGGCAGAGGAAGGGTGAATTTGCTCTCTGCTTGAGCTGGGGCATCCATCTTCTCCCGTCTGCGGACATCAGTCCTCCTGGTTCTTGGGCCTTCAGACTCAGACTGAGACTTACACCACCGGCTTTCCTAGAGCTACAGCTTGCGGGTGGAACATTGTGGGACTTCTCAGGCTCCATATCATGTGAGCCAATTCCTAATAAATCTCTGTATATCTCTATATATCTTATTGGTTCTATTTCTCTTGAGAACCCTAACATAGCTTCCTTAATATCTTTCTGTTTGAAAGAAAAAAGGATATTGGAGAGGAAAAGATTTCCCTTTGACCCTTCAGTCCACTTGTAAACTCTGTTTACGGAAACATTTCTGTGGGCTTCATTTTATAAATGCAACCAAATAAATCTATCAGTGTCATTAAGCATTTAACATCCAGGTCCCCAGGCAGTTTAAGATTAGAAAGCTCACGTCTGGTTGGCCCTGGTGTGCTCATGTCACTCCATTTCTCTTTCCTCATCTAGAATATGTTCAGGTGTCAAAAGATGGATTGTATTGGGCAAGGAGAGAGGTGAAAATGTCACTAAAGTTGGTGATACTTTCCCAGTTTTTCAACGGTTTGTACCATGGAAACAAATCTCTCTGGACCAAACTACCTAAGAAGAAAATCCTATTTGTATGAAAAAATATTCCACTTGACAGGACAAATCCTTTGGTTTTCTGTAGGTCAGTTCTGTAGAAGAACCCAGAAGCTAGTTTACAGAGTGTGGAGAATAAGCTCAGTGGAGGTGTCTTTCCTGAGACCTGCACACCCAACTGCCCGCTGGACATCATCTTCTTAGATGTCCCCAAACTCAATGTGTCCCAAGCGGAACCCACTGTCTCCTCTCCCCACCCCTCCATTCCTGCTCTCCCAAAAGTGCTCTGTCTCCGTGCTGCCTCCATCTTCCACCCAGGCATCCCAGCTAGAAACCAAGGGATCCTCCTTGAGGCCTTTCTCTGTCACCCTCTCCTCTATCCAATATGTTACCAAGTCCTCTTACTTCTTCCTCCTAAATCTCTCCCATATTTATCCACTTCTCTTCATTCCCGTTGCCTGCCACTCACTACCCAGCCAGGGCTCCCAGCACCTCCCATCCCTGCACCAGCCTCTTCATGGGGGCCCTACCTCCTGCCCTGCCCTCCCTCTGCGCCCTATGTGCAGGGAGAATGATCCTTCTAAAATGCAAATCTGATCGTTAGTGTTCTAATTAACATCCTTCCACGGCTCCCCACTAGGGATAAAGGTCAAACAAAGCTTATAGAGAACTTCTTTGTTTGAACTGGTTTATCTCTTCAGGGGCTTGACTAGCCGCTTCTACCCCTTCTACTCCAGCCTTGAGCTGTGAAAGGCTGCCTTGCCATCTCTGTCCTCTTGGTGTTGTCTAGACTGTCCCCACCGCGTGGAACACTCCTTACTCTCACTGCTCACGCGATTGGCAGCTACTCGTCCTTCATGTCTCAGCTGAGAACCTGCTTCTTGACTTAACTTACATGCTCCAATAGCACAGCCTGTGTGTCCCATTTCAAAGCTCTCGCCTCACTTGGTAATGCAAATGTCTCTTTGTTTGTGTTCGCTACTAAAATACATGTTCCTCATATGACATTCTAGAAAAGGCAAAGCTGTAGTGACAGAAAGCAGATCAGTGGTTGCCAGGGGCTGGGCAGGAAGGGGAGGAGATTGACTGCAAATCAGCCCAAGCAAACCTTTGGGGGCGACAGAAATGTTCTATATCTTGATGGTGGTACTGGTTATACTACCCTGTGCATTTGTCAAAAGGCATCAGACTGTACACTTAAAATGGGTGAATTTTATTGTATAGAAAGTGTACCTCAATAAAGCTGGTTTTAAGAAAAATTACTAAAGTGTGGGGACCACGCTGTCCTTTATAACCAAGCCCTGATTAACCCAGTCTTCTCAGCTACGACCTAGGAACTACTTGGTGAATCAAAATAGTGATTTTTGGAATTCAAATTTTCTCTCAGATTTTACTATTGAACAAATGAAAACAACAAAAAGAAAAAAACAAATGGACCAATTTTCTAAAGATCACACAATGCAATGCCATCGCCTGTCTAATTGATTGCCCTCCCTCGGAGGATGGCTGCTTCTCTCGCACCTGTCTAAGCACACACAAAATACACCAGGTCCTCTGTGTTGCTCAACACCACCTCTTTTCCTCCGCCCGCACACCTGGTGGAGACTGTTGAATGAATAAACAGAAAACCTCATTTGTAAGTAGGTGGCATGGAATCCAGAATGTATTTTCCAAGGGAAACGACGTCATAAGAGGGTTTGAGTTTCCTGGGCCTGCCCACAAAGCTAATTTATCTATTACACTATTAAGGGGAAAAAGAATTACAGTTACTATACTAGTCATAAAATAAACATAAAAACCTGAACAAGAAATGCTTGCTCAGGGCAGACCCTACCCACACTGCCAACTCCACTCAGAAGATGAAGGGGAGCCTGTCTGTCTCTCTCTCTTAAATGAGTTATCATGCCTTGAAATTAGTGACTTCCTTTATGAACAGCCAAATCTCTCTCTGACAGCTGCTCAGATCAGCCAGGCATACATTACTTTCATCTTTAAAAACCAGGCACTCTGAAGTCAGTGGCTGGTCTCCATGGCAACCAGATCGAGTTTTTCCGTGGATGTTGGGGGCGGAAAGGAAGAAGGAATAGACCACTTTCACTGAGGGGGTGGACGCTGAGGTGGCAGGGAAGGTAAGTGTGGGGTAGAATGTACTGTCCTCCATTTCTTTGTGGGTCCCAGCAAGAATGGGGAGAGGCTGCTTCTACCTTTTACTATGTAGGCATGGAGGAAGAGGAGTCCTGATCTGTGCTGTGAGAACCACAGGCAATGCTGGGCGTGGTGGCTCACGCCTGTAATCCGAGCACTTTGGGAGGCTGAGGTGGGAGGAATCGCTTGAGGCCAGGAGTTGGAGACCAGCCTGAGCAAGAGCGAGACTCCGTCTCTACCAAAAACAGAAACATTAGCCGGGCGTGGTGGCATGAGCCTGTAGTCCCAGCTATTCGGAAGGAACATCGCTTGAGGCAGGAAGATCGCTTGAGTTTGAGGTTGCAGTGAGCTATGATGATTCCACTGCATTCTAGCTCGGGTGACAGGACCTTGTCTCAAAAAAAAAAAAAAAAAAGACAGAACCACAGGCAGGGGCCGGGCTAGGGAACATAGCACACACCAAGGCCCACATGGCCAAGCAGCTACATGCAATTGGATCCAACTGAAGTCTCATTTGCTGCATGTGCCTGGCCCTGTGCTTCATGCCGCAGGAGTTGTTTATAGTAGGAGATCGTAGACAAAGTGAGGAGAGGTGCCCACACATATCACAGTGGGGGTAGAAGGAGGTCCATCCCCTGCCTCCCCAGCTGGAAGCAGCTACAACTCACAGCACCCTTCGCCCTCAAGCTAAGCCCCTGGCCTGGGTGACTTTAGCATCACCTATCTAGCAGCTGCTCAGGCTGAATCAATAGCTTGTTGATAATTCACTGATGCAGCATCCACTGAGCCTTCAACCCCCACAGACCCACAGAATTTCTGCCTTTCCTGTACTCTCCCCGGTGGGTCAATTTGGCCTGCATGACTGGGAATTGATTCGCTTTCCAGATCCAAGCTCAAGCCCTGACACCCTGCCTTGCTCTTGCCTACATCTTACCTCAGGCACCTGAATTGTAGTTTCATACCCCCCAGGCAGGTTCCTGCTATAAAGGAACTAGTCACCTAGAGCCACCCAGGCAAGACTTTTCACTTAATTTCAGCTATTGATTGCTGCTAGCTGTCTGCTTCCATGCCCCAGCAGGAGACAGTTTGGGGTGGGCCCCTGAAGACTGGATCTTGGAACACTTGCACCCCTTCATGCTGCCATCCCCAAGGCCTGTCACCTTTTGGTACCAAATTCTTCACACCAGGGATGCTGCCAAAATACCAGAAAACCGTATTCCTGAGCCTGAGTGGACTCATAACAGATGTGACATTTGAAATGGGTCTTGAAGGGTGGCCAGGATTTGGACAAGCAAAGAGAGGACCTTCTCTGCCAGAACCAGGGTCCTTGATGAGTTCTAGGGTGTCAGTATGATCTCTTTACTCAAATCTCAATTAGGTAATCCCAACTTCCTTGCCCCACTCAACAGATGAGGGTACAGGTAGTCCTGGTTGGCAGAATCAGTTCTTGCCAAGGCACCTGTTATACAGGTGTATTTAGTCACAGCTATAAATAAACCAATATAAATTGGTTGTATAAATACAACCAATATCCTCCTAGAATTCTGAAAGTGGAACTTGACAGCCAAATTCTGTAAAAAGGATTATAAGTACAGTTTACTAAACATATTCATGCATTATTCACAAAATCCATGAGGCTGGAGGAGTAGGCAGAGACCAATCATGAAAGGCTCTCATAGGCCACTTTAAGGAGCTTGGACTTTTTAAGGAGATGATGTTGAGCTATTAAACAATTTTAACCTGGGGAATAGTGCGATCAGATGAGGTTTTAAGAAAACTATGCTGTCATAGGCATAGAGGAGGGAGTGAGGGCTTGGAGGCTGAAAGGAAGGAGCCAGGAGACCACTTCTCCTGCTCAGCTGCTCCGGGAGGGGCCAGGAGCCGCACAGACTGCCAGCGCCAAGTGCGAGGCGGGCCCTGCCCCCACATGCTCCCTGTTTTCATCTTCCTTTCTCTTCCCCTGGCTGTGCCTCCTGCCTGCTCCCCCACGGGCGCTTCCCCACACTCCTTTTCTCCTGTGCTTTTCCACTTTCATCCTTACATCAGCGTGCCCTGTCCTTATCTCTCCTTTTCCTGCTTTCTGCTCTCATTTTCAGTGCAAAGGGAAAGCTGCCTGCCTTGCCCCAGCAAACTCCCCCATCCCTGCTGCCAACTTTGGGGGAAAAGACTTGCCCCAGAAGACAAACCTTTCTCTTGTCTGTTGGAAACAAGTGGGCTGGTTTTTCCATTATTGGAGTGGGACACCAAAGGCCATTGGCTGCACAAATGGATCAGCAAAAATGTCTACTTGTGTATTGCATTCAGTGTGGAATACTCTGGAAGCTTCTCTTGACTCACCTTTGACCCAAAATACCTACTCTACTGGTGCCTGAAAGCCTACCATTAAGCTGGTCATTCCTTTGTGTTAATCATTACTCTCTCCCAATGGTCTTCCTTTGAACATAAAAATACTTCTGGAGGGGAACACATTGGCTTCCTAATGCCTTGATGTAAACAAAGAATGGAGGGGGAAACGTGCCAAAGGTTTTCAAAACCTTCTGGTGGGACTGGGTTATAAATCTAATTTGGGTACAGAATTAACAAAATACATTGAAATTATAGAACTGCTGATGGCCATGTAATTATTTTCTTATTTTATCTTTTCTTTTTATCTTTTTCATTGACCTATAACATACATGCAATAAAGTATACAAGTCTTAAGTGCACAGCTTAATGAATTTTTACATATGTATACACTCATGTAACTACCATCGAGATTAAATGTATTTCTGGTACCCCAGAAGGTTCCTATGCCTCCTCCTAGTCAATATTCCTCCAAGGATAACCACTCTTCTGGCTTCTATTACCATAGGCTAGTTTTGCCTATTCTTGAGCTTCATATAAATGGAGCCATGTGGAGTCCTGACTTCTTTGGCTCAATATAATTTTTTGAGATTCATACATGTTCTTACATGTATCAGTGATTTGTTCTTTTCTGTTATTGCCTAGTATTCCATTGTATGAATGTACTACAATTCCTTAATCCACTTTTCTGTTGATAAGCACCTGGGCTGTTTCAAGTTTCTGGCTATTTTGAATAAAGCTGCTATGAACATTCTTATACAAAGTTTTGTGATCCTATGCACTGTTTGTTCTTGCATATATACCTACAGGTGGGATTGTTGGGTCATAGAGTAGACATATTTAACTTTATTAAAAATTTTCAAACAGATTTCCAAAGTGATTGTACTTTTTGCATTCCCCCCAGCAAATGTGTGAGTCACTCCACATCCTTGCCATCAATGAGTGTTGTCAGTATTAACTATTCTGGTACAGAAACATTTGCAATATATTTGCCTAAAAGAGGAAGATTCCTGAGCTGGGGGTTCTGGGCAGGAGAATGGAGGCCTCACATTAGTGACAGCTGTGGGAGTGGAGTTCTGATGAGGATTTTGTTTTAATAACAAGCCCCCTGTGGGGGCTAGAAAGCTAGAGAAATGTTTTATATCAGTACCAACTAAAAGAAAGCCAATGGGGTGGGGGGGGGGCATTTGCCAGTGGAGGAAATGGCTACTTTAGGCTAATTCTAGGAAAATGTTCCAGGTGGGGCAGACATACGACAACATTGCAGACCCATGCCTGATGGTCCAGCCAGAAAGGGCTCCTATACCAGGATGCTTGGTTGCAAGCAACAGAGACCAGCTTGAGCTAATATAATCAAGTGGGACTGTATTGAAGGATATCTGGGTACTAACAGAATTGATAGGAGAGTCAAGGGCCAGGCCTATAGATGGGCAGGAACAAAGGAGGGTCTAGAAGGCCAGGAGCAGGCAATCCAGTCTATTCATCGTGCTTCCCTGACAACTGTTTCTAAGGTCCTTGTGTCACTTGTTCAAGGTTCAAAGATTCGGAATAGCTTATCAGATTTGGTTGAGCTCAGTCCACATGCCGACCCGCAGGGCTGGAAGAGGCAGAATCTGGCCACTTCAAGAGCTTCCATGGTGAGGAGCAGGCACCTGGATTTTTACCCCACTAAGACTGCATATATGGAGAAGGTAATTCCCTGAAAGAAATCAGACGTCATCAGGAAGGGGGAATGGATGCTGAGTAGCCAAAGAAATGCCACATGTTCACGACAGCCCTGCTCTCAACAGCATTTATTCATACTATCATGTTGACAGTAATAGAGGAAATGAAAGAAGACTGGCCTGAGCCTCTAGGGCAAGCAAGGAAAGGGAGTTTGACATGATAACAAAAGCCTCGCCTATTTGCTAAGCTGTTCTCAGATGGACGTGAATAAGATGACATTGTGTGACAAGTTTCCTAATTTGTCTACCTTACCAGCAATTCTGAGTCACTCCAGGATCTCCTCAAAAAGTTATAACCTCCCTGAGGGGGTCCTGGGTGGAGGTGGCAGGAGGTGGGGACTGCAGAAACCAATGGGGACCATCACAGCACGGGTATGACACTCCTTTTCAGGTCCCTTATCCACAGTACCTAGGGCCTCTGAGCTTCTCAAAGGCCTAGGTACATACCTGAGACTTGGGGAGAAAAGTTAAAAATTCTAAAATATGTAAAGAAAATAGCAAATTCTAACTTTGTTAATGCTCCATTCAACATTTAGGCACCCTTTTCCCACTCTTTGGTAGCACTCCAACCATCAGCTCAGAGCTTTTCTGGCCTTCAGCCCATTGTGCATTGTCCCAAAGTACAAAGCTACCAGCAAAAATTGACAGAGAGAGAGAGAGAAAGAGAGAGAAAGAGAAAGCGCGCACGCACATAAGCAGGGGCAAGTGACCTGGCTTCTCCAACAGGTTGCCACATCTTGATTTGCATCTGAAGCAAAGAATCAAAATCAGCTCTAGAAAGGAAAAAAATGATTAAAGCCTTAATCTGAAGTCCACAGACCTAGTTTTGGGATGCGATCTTTACTCCTCCAATTGTTCAATGGAAATAACACAATGTTGCTTTATAGCTAGGAAAAAGTATGAAAATATTGGAGTTACCTGAAATTGGGCCAGCTTGGACTTTTGGAGCATGAATTTTTTACTACAATGGAAAGACAACTGGTCTGGGTGTCAGAAGACCCAAGTATATATAATCCAGGCTCATCATGGACTCACTACATGACCTTAGGCAAGTCACAACATTTATTCCTCTATTTCCTCTTCCGTAAAATGGAGGGGGTTGACTAAATTGGCACTGAAGTATGGTCAAGTTACATTATCCCTTCAATTATTAAGCTGATTCTTAAAGGAAATAAAGAAAGGAACCACATTAGCCTCTCTGATACATCTTCCCTAAGGCCCCACAGAAGACCAAACACTTAATAAAAAGCATCTCAGTCCAAAAAACTGTGCTCAGTCTCCAAGTTATGCAGCCTGTTATTAGTAGAATCTATTTTGCCATAATTGAGCAGGGTAGTTCTAGGAAAAAATTATACCAAATTTCACTAAATGTGCTTTCATTTGAAATAAGAGCTTTCCTGGTTAACCAGACCACTAAGACTGACATACTGTACCGATTACATAATGTGAGTACCTTCAGTATCCTTCCATTTTAGGTGGATTGGCTTTTTAGCCATCAGTCTAGAGCCCACTATAATTTATTTTCTTTGTGGTAAGTGGATAACATGTCTAAATTAGTTAAATTACTTTAATATGTGGTTGCTTTAAGGATCAAAAATTATTGACCACTCTTTTCAAGGAAACATCAACCCACAACATGTGGACTAAATCTCCATTTTTATTTCTTTGTTTTATTTTTGGTTTTTCCAAATGACTTCATTTTTTTGTTGATGTTAAATCAACTTAAATTTTGGATCTTACTGAATACTCTGATATTTGTGCTTATCTTTTGACCAAATACTTTGCTTCATTTTGCATCCCACCACTAGGCAACACAACTCTGATCAATTACACATTGCTGGATGGTGAGTTCTTCATTCTGTCCATAGCAAGATAAACAACTTCCTTGCTTAACCAACTTCTCAGGCAATAATACTCTGCCTTCCTCTCATTCTCTGTCCTTCTCAGAAGAAGCCAGTATAAATCATGCTGCTGATCCACGTGGATGTAATTTGAGCAGTTTGAAAATGTGCAAACACATTATTAGCAACGTGTTTAAACAGTACCTTTCCCTTTGATATTCATAAGCCTTTAAAGTTATGATATAATTACTCCTTCCGGCATCACTTGAAAATATATACAGCACAGCAAGAATTACATTTGTCAAGAAACGTAACAGTTATGAATAAATAAAAATTATTTCTCATGTCTCACACAGCATTTTTATTTATTTATAAGACCTATGTATCCCTTGCCTCTTTCAAAAAGGATTTGAAGCAACTTACAAACTAAAATGTATATCCTAACTCTAATAAAATAGGAATAAAACCAGGATGGAAAGTAGGAAAGCTCTTCCCAAACAAGACAAGAAGCCTTAAAGAAAAATGTGGCAGTTGTGATTACTCAGAAATCTAACAGTTCTATGTTGCAAAGGTCAAGCAGCAGACAAACAGATACAGGGTAATACCCATAACTGTATAAAAATGTCTATAAAATGCTTATGATTGGCCATAAAAAATCAACCACTCAAATGTGTATTTTGTGCAAAAAAATGATGATTAGGCCCAGAAGAAGAAATACAAATAATAAAAGATCTTGTGGGGAAAAAAATGCGTAACTCCAATTCCTACAGGAGTTTCAAATTAAAACAAGATGATAATTTTCACCCAACAGACTGAGAGGCAAAAATTAAAACTAAAAAGTAAAGAGCTGTAACATATTGTATCATACAAACATTTTGGTTGTTTAAACTTTTTTAGCACATAGAATGCTGCAATGAACATCCTGGTCCATACATATTTTAGCAAATACACAAAAATTTCTATGATAGTTTTCTAGAATTTCTGGAAGCAAAATTGAGCTAAAATTTATATGCATTTTAAAAATTAATAAATACTGCCAATTTGCTGTCCTAAAATATTGTACCACATTACACTTACATCTGCAGAATATGGGTGTGTACATTTCCCCATTTAATTGCATTAAATACACAATTAACATACAACTCAGCAATTGTACTCTTGAGCATTTATCCCAGAAAAATAAAAACTTATGTTCACATAAAAACTATAGATAAATGTTCATAGCAACTTTATTCATAATAGCCAAAATTGGAAATAATCCAAATGTTCTTGAACGGTTGACTGGTTAAACAAACTGCAGTATATCCACATCATGGAACACTACTTAGCAATAAGAAGGTGATATGCATAACAACTTGGATACATCCCATGGAGTTAGGCTGAGTAAAAAAGCCAATTCCAAAAGGTTACAAACTATGTGATTCCATTTATATAACATTTCTGGAATGACCAAAGTATACAAATGGATAACAGATAAGTAGCTGTCAGGGATTAGGGATGGGGGAAGAGGCAAGAGGAAAGTAGGTGGCCATAAAAAGGCAACATGAGAGATCCTCCTTGGTGATGAAACTGCTCTGTATTTTGACAGTGATGGTGGATACATGAACCCACACACAAGATACAGTTGCATAGAAATAAACACACACATATACAAATGAGTACAAGTAAAACTGGGAAAATTTGAAGAGTGATAGATTATATCAACATTGATATCCTAGTTTTGATATTGTACTATAATTTTGTAAGATGTTTCTGTGGAGGAAACTGGGTAAAGGGAACATGAGATCTGTCTGTATCATTTTCTCCCTTTTTTCTCTTTTTTTAAAATAGAGATGAGTCTCACTATGCTTTCCAGGCTGGACTCTAACTCCTGGGCTCAACCGATCCTCCTGCGCATAGCTGGGACTACAGGCGCGCACTACTGTGCCTGGCTAATCATTTCTTACAATTGCATGTGATCCTACCATTATCTCAAGATAAAAAGTTTAATTAAAAAAATAAGGTGGATCTATATAATGTAATTTGAAGTCTATGATATACTGTTGAGTGAGAAAATCATGTCACAAAATAATAGGAACAGAATGATTTTATTTGCAAGAAACAAAGCCTTATCTCAGATTGTATGTGTGAATAAATAGAAAATGCTGTTTACCTCTGGAGAGGAGAAAGGGAAAAGAGACTTAGTCTACATTCTTCTGTATTGTTGTAGTGGTTTACAATCAACATGTCTTACTTTGGTGATTTAAGAATCTTTTTAAATTTTAAGGAGAAATTCACTATGCCAATAACGAGGGATTACATACTCTCCAGAGTATGGGGTAATGAGCAGTGTGTCTCAGGCAAGCTGGAACCAAGGAGAGGCAAGTTTCTGTGAAGACAACAAAGCAAAAGGAGCCTCAGAGAGGAGCAGAAGGTTGCAGACAGGGAAGTGGATCTGCAGTGGAACAGGGCACTGAGGAGAGTACCCCTTGAAGAGTTTGAGGAAGAAATGCAGAGGGTTGAAAGTAAGAGGGAAGCCAGAGAGGTATGCTTTGGGGGCTGTCCATTGGAATAAAATATTGCTTTGGTTTTCTATTTAGGGTGGGGGCTAGTATCAGAGGCTTCCACATGATCCTTCCTACCATCATAGTCCTCAGGGAACAGACAAGGGGACTCCGTAGGCCCTGAGTATGTCTCCTTGCACTATACAATCTGGGACAGGGGGTCCCATGGGTCTGTGTTCTCATGGAACCCCTTGTTAGATGAACTCAAGTCAAGAGTTTATCATCTGATCTCCATAGTCCCTACTCTGAAAGTGGACCCAGACAGCATTTCTGGTCTCTAGGGATTATTATAATAAGCTCAGTATCTTAAAACCCCCTAAAGAGCTCAATATTTCCTTTTCCCCAGCACCCAGTCACCTTGATTAATGGTCACTGGTCCCTCCAGGCTTGGGGAAAGTCACAGGGTCCTTTCCCCAAAGGGTTCTGGGTCTGCGAACTGGCGTAGGTTTGAGAAATGGATAAGGGACCATGTGTTCCCACTATAAAGATGCAAGTTTGATCTCTTTCCAGCAGAGCTAGAATTTTTCTCCCTGTATGTATAAAGAAGTACTTAGTAAACTGTCCATTCAGTTCATTTCTAGGAATCTGGTGTTCAGTCATCCATTGCCACAGATCTCTGCATATAAAACACTGATTATCTCTCCATCCTCATGACTTAAGAAATTTGCATTTTCCTTATCTCTGGTGGTCCCATTAAGACCAGGGAAACCAATTTCATTGTAGCATCACCACTGTCATCTCTGGCCTTTGGAGGAGAGTCACCTCAAAGCTCTTCAAAGATTCTGGCACTCCCCTTACCAATGCAATTTTCCTGCCTTGGTGAAGCGCTCTTCAGGTTCTCCCAGGCCAGATGGTTCAGTGGTGGTTGAACAGGCGGCGAGTTCAACATTCCAGCCTTCTCATTTCCCTGAGCCTCCAGACTCCTTGCTCTCTTACTGCTTTGCTACTCAATGTGCGGTTCGCAGACTAGTAGCACCTCGGCATCACCTGAGAGCACATTAGAATCTCAGGCCCCACCTTAGGACCTGCCAAATCACAATCTGCATCTTAACAAGATCCCAGGTGATTTGTTAGCACATTAATATTTGCTTTACAGTAGAAGTCCCCAAATTTTAATGTGCATCAGATTCATTTTAAAAGCACAGATTCCCAAGCCTACCCCCTAGAGTGTGGGGTAAAGGGGTGGAGTTTGGGAATTTCCATTTCTAACAAATTCCAAGGTGATGGTGCTGGTGACCCAAGGACCACCCCATGAGAACCACTGTCCTACCATGTGCAAGAGAAGTTACAGAATTTCAACCCAAATGACCACAGGCCATCATTGACTCTAGGTTCTGATTAGCCAGTCTAGCAGACTATAAACACAATTCCCTGGTTGAGGGAATTGATTGAGACAATCCTGAATCCTAGATGATGACCCATGTCCATAAATTCAGCCTGATAGAGCCTTATGTATCTTCCCCCTCAGTTTAACACCTTCAGAATCACCCCCTACATATGTTCCTCTGGCTCCTCTGGCTACTATCAGTCATGATCTTGTAACTCTTTCAGTGCAAAGGCTTTATTATCCTGGAGCAGGTCTTACATGTTTCTCTTTCTGGACTGTGTTGGGATCTAATTCGTGTTACAGGACTGGAGGCATAAAGAAGAAAGGGAGTGGGTCTGATAACAGGCGTCAGTGCTTGAGGCAACTGTTTCAGGTATAGTCACTGAAAAAGATTTTGCAGAAAGAAGGCTTGGGGGAATTTAGTGTTCAAAGTTCTCAGCCTCATCCACGCCCCACTAAGTGCCTTTCATTAGCATTAGAGACCTGGCAAGGTTGAACCTTTCATTGGCACTGCAACTCTGCAATGCTTCCAATGAGGTCCAGGGTTAATTGTTAACTGCAATAACTGTAGGTTGTCGAGATTCCCTCAAGGTTGCCATGGAGGCTTGACTCTCCACAGGTGTTCTTCAATATATAAGTCATAGCTCTTAGTCTATCTTTTTGCCTATATATGCTCTCTGTAGCTGTAAGAAAAAGGCAGGTGACTCCACAATCTTTAAAATCACTACCTTTGACAGAACAACCAAGTGCCACTGCTATGGTTTGAATATCCCCTCCAAAACTCATGCTGAAATTTAATTGCCATTGTGACAGTACTAACAGGTGGGACCTTTAAGAGGTGATGAGGTCATGAGGGATCCACCCTCATGAATGGATTAATGACATTATCACAGGAGTGGATTAGTTATCTGGGGAATTTGGTGCCCTCTCTAATGCCTTCTACCAGGTTATAATGCAGCAAGAAGGCCCTCACCAGTTGTAGCCCCTCAATCTTGGACTTCCCAGCTCCAGAACTGTGAGTCAAATAAACTCTATTTACAAATTACCCAGGCTGTGGTATTCTGTTATAGCATCAGGAAATGGACAAATGCAGCCCTAGTCACTTGGTCTTCCCGTGACTTCCACGGACACTTCATCCCATGCTATGACCACTGATAATTTGAATCAGTGTGATGCTACTGCATGCCGATCACTAGTGTCCATTTCCATCCTTCAGCTCCTCAAACAGGATCATCCAATCCCAGAATCCCATTTTGAAGATCTATTTCCTGGTGCAACTTCCAGTATCAATTACTGTATCAGCCAGGTTACCAGCAAGAAACAGGTGTAGGTTCAAACTAGGATAATTGAAAGAGGGAGGTACGTGCAATGGTGTAGCTAGAGCATAGGGAAATCACAAGGGAGAAGGCAACAACCAAGAGCCAATGGCAGCTGTGCAGTACCACCCTCGGTTTAAGGAGGAGGGTCATGTGGAGCAGGCCCCATAAAGAGAAGCAGTGACCTTCAATCTAGGGACTCACATGGTCTGTGGCAACCTCAGAGAGGGAGCTAAGGGAATAAACACCTTGACCTCATCCTCTCCCTACTTTCCAGTCTCCTCCCAGGGATCGCAGTGGCCAAACCCAGGGGGAAGTCAGAGGCAAGGGAGCCAGTGGATATAGTCAAGCATGCCAGCCTCCTGGATAGAGAGTGGATCTGGAGGGGAAAATGCAAAAATCCTTACCACATTAGGAAAGGCCATGAGCTTAGTTCGAAATAAACTTAGTATGATGTTGTGGAGGCTAATGCAACTCCATCTTGGATACCAATCTGCCATGTTGACTTCTGATTAACCCCTATTCTGGGAATGCCTCTAAGATTTCTTCTTTATCTACTATTACTGTAAATCCTGCCCTTAGGCAGAGTCACATAGTTCCTGCCTTTCCCAGAGGGGTCAACTTCAATTGTCCTGTACATTCCTTCCTTGTGGTATATAGTAAGCCCTGGGTCTGGGGGATAATGGCCCCACCATCTTGTCTGGTTGCCACCTGAGATATGGCTTCTGTTCCTAAGTCTCTATTAAATATTTCTTTCTGAGAAACTGAATGTGTCAGCCTCTTTCTTTGGCTTCTCAGCTTCCTCGGACTTTGGGGGTAAGTTTGCATAGACCTGCCCACCTCAGAACATATGTGCTTATGTAAAGCACGTACTTGCATGGCTCGGGAGATTGCAGAAAAGTCTGGGCTGTTGTATAAATTTGAAAGCTCATAAGAGTGGATGGGATAACTTAAGCAGATAGTGAGAAAAGAAGAGGGTCTGAGGTTGAACCTGAGGAGTTCCAACACTTAAAGGTCAGGTAGAAGAGGAAAAACTGGCTAAGGGACAGAGAAAGAGCCAGAGAGGAGAGAGAAAAGCCAGGAGAGTGTAGTAGCTTGGATGCCTAGAAAAATAGTTTTTCCCAAAAGAAGAGAGAGTCAACCTTGTTGAAGTCTGCTGAGAGGTCACATAATATGAAGACTGAGGAGTACCCATGAGATTTAGTGCCATGGAGGTCTCTGAGTGCTTTGGTAAAAACAGTTTTAATAGAGGGGCAGGGGAGGAAGCCAGTTGGAGGAGGTTGATGAGTGAACAGGCGTTGAATAAGGACAAACAATGACTATGCACAACTCTTCCGATCAGTTTGGGAGCAAAGAGGAGGAGAAGAAAAGAGTAGACCTGGAAAGAAAATTGGGGTCCAGGAATGGAATTTTTTAAGAATGGGACTGACTAGAGCATGTTGAGATGCTGATGAAAAGAACCCATTAGAAAAGAACCAGTCAAAGATAGAAAAAGGGGAAAACTGGTAACATACCTTTCTGGAGAAGGTTGGAATCCATGGCATGGGGAAGAACATTGACTTCCATATTGTCAGAAGGAAAGAGCAAAGGACGGCACAGGTGCAGGTTGGTTTATAGCAGCAGGTGGCAGGAAGTGAAGTAATTCCCACCAGAGGGCATCTCTCCCAGCTGTGTGTAAGAGCAAAGACATCTGCTGAGAGTGTGGGATGAGATGGGGCTCAAAGCTCCGAGAAGTGGAGAAAGTTTGAAATGTTGTTTCAGAGACTGAAGGGTGAGGGCCCAGAGAAGGACAGTGGGATTCCCCGGGGGTCGAGGTGGTTCAAGCATCACTGGAGGGGCTGAGTGGGTGCAGACTGTGAGCTGGGCTTTCTCCAGGCATGTTTTGCAGCCTAGGAGAGACATAAAAAAGTATACAGTTGAGTTCTTCTAGGATTGTTTTATTTTCTAGGTGGGTGTGATAAAAGGGAAAAATAGGCCAGTAAGTTTAGGGTATTGGCAAGATAGTGATTGAAATAATGACTTCAAAGAGAAACAAAGGTAGAGCGGGTGCATGGATAAGGAAAAGCAGAGTGGTCTGGGGTCTAAGGGCCTCATATGGTGAGAACCAGAGCAGGTGGGCAAGCAGGTTGGAAGGAGGGGGTGTGGGCAGACTGGGAGATTTGAGAGATGACAAGGTCCAGGGTGTGACTGGACCAGCCCAGGGGCATAGGTCCAGGTGCTGGAGGTGGCAAAGTAGATTAAGGAATTTGGAGGCCAGAGTGTTGACTAGGTCACCCATGCGTACAGTGACGTCTCTCAGGAGGAAGGTGGGGTTGAGGTATGAGGCAATATTGTGAGCTAGAAGAGAAAGTCATCGGGGAATGAGAGGGAGTTTCCAGTGGACAGGAAGGACAATACTCGAACTTAGAGGAGCAGCCATTTTTACAGGAGTGTTTGGAGGCCACATCAGAGAATGAGGAGGCAGATACCCCCACTTCCTGATCTTGGGTACGTAGAGTGTGGAAGCATCGTTAAGAGGGCTACAAGGAAAGCAATGCTCTCTGGGTAAAGATGAGTTTCAATTCCGGCAAGGAGAAGGAGGAGAAAATATCAGGGTTGAGATACCAAGGCCCCCTGGTGTGAGCAGAGGCAGCGGAAGTAACTAGGGCCAGAGAGGGGAAGCTTCAACTTGAGCATGTTGGGGGTCACAGCTTGTGAAAAGAATTGCCATTGGAACGATTTTGAAATCAATGTCTGTGTCCAGAAAGCATTTTTCCTTTTTCAAAGATGTATACATCCTCCAACTCTAGTTGTCCTTCACTTGAAATGGTGACACCTGTGTGTGTAATCGGCTCTGAGAACAATGCCTGCCCAGCAGTATTTTCTCCATGCTCAGGGCTGTCCTTGGGCTTCTCTGGTTCTAGCTGCTGTCTGCTGAGTCTGGCATGATATTTACCTTTGTCCCTTTATTTCCTAGTTTGCCAAACACTGTGGTTGTAAAAGGACTCCCTCCCCCCACCACCAAGGATTGCTTTAAGCCAGCGTTCTCTGGGTGGTTTTCCCCACGTCTGCCTCTCTCCCCGTCATTCGACCTTGTGCTTTGTGTTTTCCTATAGTGATTTTCTCTGTGTTGTTAATTCTACCCCACTTCACTTCACCTCTGCTTGGGTACCCACCCTCTGCTTCCACCTGTTCTCAGCACTTCTAGAGCAATGAGTGGGCTTAGTGGGCAGCTAGGGTACCTCCAAGGTCACCAGGTACACGCAGTGTAACTGACATCTGTTATTAATAAAAGAGATGACAGAGAACTAAACTGTTAGGACTTTTAGTTGCACCTTGGATGACTACACCAATTCTGTAGGTATCATTAAGAAAAACAAAAGTCAGTATGTAAACAGTAAAACTAAACTTACCAATTTTTCCTTTCACCTTCCCAGAAAGTTTTTTTTTCTTTCATTGTGACCTGATTACTGATTCTTAGAATACACACCGTGACTTCATCTTGATGAATAGATCACAAGTGTTTGCCATTGTTTTTCTCATTCCCCAAGAAGTATACTCATACCCCTTAGTAGATAGGCCAACCTAGAACGCAAATCCGATTATGTGTGGAAAACACACTTAGCAACCTGGTTTCAGGATGCAATAGGATGGCTTAGAGTAGTCACATGAGAAGTTATTGCCGTCTGTATATTTCCAATCAAAACTCTTCCCATAATTTTCAATTCATCACAGTCAGCGTTCTCGCTTTCATTTGGTTTCATTATTGTTTTGGATTTTGTTGCTGCTGTTGTTAGAGCCCTCAGTATTTTCTGTGTGGTGCTGTAACTGGATTGACTTTATTATTAGCACTATATTTATTATCTATCATCTATCACCTAAAATGCTTACAAAAGGTCTCAAACACACAAATTGCTGCCTATCAGAACTTTCCTTATCTAGAGTGGCTGGAAAAATGTCTAATATTAGGAAAGCCCCATGATGCAGGCAATCAGACAAAGCTTCAATAGCAACTCCATGGGCTTGTCAGTTTGCTCTTTAGTAACTTAAAATAAATGAAACTGTAATTAACTGTTGCTAAGGGAGATTTACTTCTAAATTATCAAGATATGTAACTCCAGAGTCTCCCTAATATCAGAGGCCCATTTTAGGAAACTGTGTAAAAACACAGACTCAAAAGTACCCTACCTGTATCTGTTCTAAAATCTTGTTACTAGCATCTAAGACAAGTACCTTGTTCCTTATAGGTGCAATTTAACTTGGCTAAATCAGACTAAATTGAAGGATTTATATACCTTGGTTGAGGGAAGAGTTCTCTTGCTTTCTCTTTCTCCTGCTAGATGTGAACGAGTATGTAGCCCTGTGTCTCAGCAGCCCTGTTGAAACTTGAAGGGAACCAACTTTCAGATGAAACCTTTGACAAGAAGAGCAGAACGGGGAGGAAAAGAATGTGGGTCCTTGTCGACGTCATTGAACTGCTGGATCAACCAGCTCTGCACCTATTTAGCCACCCAAGTCTGCAACTAAAAAGTCTGGCACTTTGTTCAGCCATCCAAGGAGTAACTAAAAGTCCTGAAAGTTTAGTCCTGAAATTTCAGTTTTACGAAATGAAATTCTTTATATTTAAGTCAGTTTGATAAGTTGTTATTATTATGATGATTATTGTTGTTGTTGTTGTTAGTTGCCACAGAAAGCATCACAAGTGCCACAGGTACTCATAAAAGCCTGACCCATGTAACTAAGGGCCTAGCAAGAATATATGTATCATTGGGGGTAATTCTTGCCAATTTTTTCTGTATTTCACTCCACTTGATTCCTGATCTGGGACTATGTGTGCTTTGAGTTAGCTTCATTATATTTCTATTTTTCCCCCCATTTTCTCTAGCTCTCAGAAATCATAGTTATTCTCCATCTAAATAGAACATTTCCTTCAAGTTGAATTTAAGCTCGAGTCAAATCAACCTAATACTTTCAAAATGTGTGGATGCCCTATCTCAGGGTGGCCTGAAGGAGGACTGTCAAATCATTCAGTAGGCAAAGTGTACTCTAGAGTTGTTTTCTGGAATCAGCAAAATTTTGAGAAGGGATCTCTGGAATTTTCTCAGTGTCATCACTGCCTCGGAATATTTGTACCTTCACCTCAGGCCCTATTATACTTACAGAAGTTCTTGGTCCACATATTACCTTGTATCTTGTCAGTGAGTAGATGAGGCTGGTTTTGGGGTCACAGAGACATCTAAATGGCTGAAATTATCCTGTTTGGAGTTTGCTGAGATTACTGCTTTTGACGAAATTTGAAACTTTTCCAGCCAATGTTTTTGTTCTTCAGTCTCTTTCTCCTCTCCTTCTGGAACTCTAATTACATGTATATTAGACTGCTTGATACTATCCCACAGGTTATTAAGGACCTATCCTTTTTCTTTTAGTCTTTTTTTCTCTCTGCTTAGATAATATCCATTGACCTCAAGTTCACTGATAATTTCATATGTTGTGTTCTTTGTGCTATTAATTCCTAACTAATGAGTTTTCAATTTCAGATATTATATTTTCTAGTTCCAGGATTTACATTTGGTTCTTTTTTAAAGTTTCCATATCTCTCTTGAAATTTTCCATTTCTTCACCTACCACATGTATATTTTCCTACAGATTATTTAACTTAGTTATTATAGGAATTAAGTCTTCATAAATTCTAACATCTGGGTCACCTGTGGGTCTGCGTTTATTGCCTATTGTTTCTCTTCACCATAGGTTACATTTTCCTGCTTCTTTGCACAATTAGTAATATGTTTTTAAAAATTATATACTGAACATTTTGGATGATAATTAAAGAGACTGGATTCTGCCATCTTCCTCAGAAGAAATTTAATATTTGTCCTAGCAAGCAGTTAAATTACTATCATAGTATCTTGATCGTATGAAGCAATGCCATTTAATAGAACTTCTGTGATGGTAGAAATGCTCTGTATTCTGTGCAGTCCAATACAATAGCCATTAACCACACGTGGCTATAAGGATTTGAAATGTGGCTAGTGTGCCTGAGGAACTACATTTTAAATTTTACTTAATATTAATTAAATTTCAAATGCCAGGTGTGCCTAGAGGTTACTATATTGAATAATGCAGCTATGGAGACATGATTTTAGGCATTGTAATGGTGGGTCTATTTTGGTTTGCCTTTAGTCCTAGGACATAGCCATTAGTCCTAAGAAATAATCCTTACTGCTTCTGTGGTCTCCACAGAAAGCCTTAGGTGTTCTTTAGGCCCCTCTAACTTGATGGAAAATAAACTCTAAGCTCCATCTTCCCAATGCAAGGCAACTCTTTTCAGCCTTCCAGCTGTTATTTTTTCCTGCACTGCGTGCACCTCACCCTGCAGATCCACAGTTCAGGAGTCAGAGATATTTGTGCACAGATTTGGGGGCTCCCCCTCTGAGACTTCCTTTGTGGGATTCCCTCTTCCCCAACTTCCTGCTGCTGTGGAAACCCCAAACTCCAACCCCTGATTTTTTAGCTCAATAAGACTGCTGCTTTCTGCTTGAGCTCTATCTCTATCCACCATGGGAAGTGGATAGTGCTGTCCAAGTAAAAGTCTGATAAATGTGTATTTTATCCCATGTGATTTCCTTTTTTCAAGGGTCATATTTTCTCCAGTTCTTGTCTGCAGAACCAAACCACATTTGTTGTTTTCCAGGACTTTCAAACAGGTTTTGTCGTTATTATTGTGTTTTGGGTCCAGAATTTATAATTGTCATTGGCAGGAGGGTTGGTCAGATATGATTTACTCAGCCATTATCAGAAGTTGGAACTGATCTGAACAGCCAAAATTAGACACTAAAATACTGAGTTTGGTGGGGAAGCTTGGGTACCCTTTCCTCCTAGCATACTCTCCCATGTCTGTTTACACCAGAAGGCACTCAATATTTGGTGAATGAATTCTGAAAGCTGAAAAGTCTCTTGAAGGAATCATACTTTGAACCATTATTATTAATGATTAATAGTTGTTCATAATTTAGAATGAACCATCCTTTCCTGAAAGCAGGTTTTAATATGGGTTAAAGAGAAAAAACAGGAAGCTCTTAGGTGTATCTGTTTTCTGATTGCAAGTGGCAGTAAACCTGACTTAAGCAAAACTAGCCTAGGTTAACTAGCCTAGGTTAAAATTCCATGGTAGGGTTGGCTGTAGGCATAGCTGGATTTAGGGCTTATATAGTATTACCAGAACACAGGTTTTTGGTTTTTGAGAACACAGATTTTTTGCTTTTTTGTTTTTGTTCTCAACTTTCAGAGCCGCCTATATCATTGCTGGAATTAATCCCACCTTCCTTTGGCCACAAGAGGATAGGAGGACCTTCAGTCCTGTGCTCTCTCGGGTGTCCAATACGAGGAAGAAGTGAGAGCTTCTTTCCCAGAAGTGCCTGGGAAAATCTCCCTGCATCTCATAAGTTCTGCCTGGGTCATGTTCCTATCCCTGAACCAGTCATGTGGCCATGAAATAAGG
Source organism: Daubentonia madagascariensis (assembly GCA_023783475.1). NCBI lineage: Eukaryota > Metazoa > Chordata > Mammalia > Primates > Daubentoniidae > Daubentonia > Daubentonia madagascariensis. The sequence goes on along the minus strand of JAKFHU010001815.1, from coordinate 55,005,901 downwards.
TAAAATAATTGGCCCAGGTGTGGTTCACAGGCTCCACCCCACAGTCTGGGGGATGTCAGTTTCCCCAGACCCTCAAGGACTGAAAGTAGGGGAGGAGAAGTTCTCCTGATAAAGATCTTTGTTCTTAGTTACTGGAAGGGCAGAGATACACTGGGGCAGATCAACAGATAATCACTAAAGTGCAAATTGCAGGTGAATGGAACCAAGGTGCCAGGAGGGGGTTAAAAGCTTACAAATTAGAGAGGCAGGGAGCCTAAAAGAGATGCTGATTCTCTTTCCACTTAGCTCCTCAGCTCAGGGCTGCTGGAAGCAGGTGCTGCGCTGTATCATTGCTTCATGCTTAGCATACTTGGGGACCTGCAATGAGTGAAATCCATGAAATTTAGATACCGCAGCAGTATCTTTAAAAGGTATCAAGTGGAGAATGGCTTTTAATGTGGAATCCAGGCCTCCAATTAGAGGCTTGTTCCACTTGCTAATTTGGTTTGGGTTAAACGCCCACCGAAGTCTTGTCCCTATAGCATTTCATCACGGTGATGAATACGCGGGAACAAATCCTCCTTTCCCCTGCCCTTTCTCATGGTACACATCAGACCATTAGGAGTCTGAATTATTTTTCCAGATAAATTGCCAGGCCCTCCTCTCAATCCCTTGCATAGTGAAGAAGCAATCCAAGGAAAAAAGCAGCCAGTGCCAAATGCAGCCATGCCCTGGATGTTCACTTGGCTTGGATGACATCTGACCAGCATCCCCCACGGCTCCAAACCAAATAGCAGCTTTTGGGTGGGGTGGGGCTGCCTTTTCTCTCCCCCTCCAGAAAACCAGAGAAAACACAGAGGACCCCAAGTGTCCCCCCACGCCACTCAATCTTCACTGGTTGCTCCTAAGCACCTTCTATAATAACTTACAGTTTCAAGTAGCCCAGAAGAAGACTTCCTTTCATAATTAAGAGGACTCTCCCTGATTTTTAAACAATGTCTGCCCTTTTCAGTGTCTTACATTTTTCTATAATAAAAATGCCTCACTTTTGCCACAACAAATAAAATAAGTACGTATATTCAAAGTTCAAGGATTCTCACAAAGCTTTCCTACCTTGGAAGATCCCTCGCTGACGAATGGCTAACTGGGAAGTTGCTACTCACAAGATCTCAGGCTTTTTCTGTCTCTATGATTATATAATAATAAAAGAGAAATACATTTTTGACAATGGCAAAATTCAACATGGCAGGTGCCTCCTGGAAAGAATAATTCCTGCCATTCCCTTTGTACCGGCACTCCCTTTGTGATAAACTCCTAGTCCTTTCAGGGAATTACTCTGATCCTTGCTTGTTTTGTGAAATGACCAGTTCCCTTCCCTCAATTTCACCTTCCAGAGGGGCTGGTCTTTGGAAGGGCCAACTGCTCTGTGTCCCAGTCCTGCACTGGGGATATTCGGGTGGGCTCTCCCTCCACCACCCACCTGGCTTCCTCCTTTTCTCTGCCCTCCTACTGCCCTGAGGACACCTGCTGCTGACCACATTCCCAGCTTTGTTTGTTTCCCCATAAGATTACTGGCCGGGTGCTGTAATCTTTGGTTTGCTGGGCGATTGCCCCAGTGCCGCTGCTATGACCTACACTCTGGAAGAAGCAGACTTCATTATTCACGATGGCCTGGAGGTCCAGTTACCAGCAGCGCCACCGCCAAGGCCAGACAGAAACTTGTTTAGCCAGTTTCCTTCTTTCCCTGGGCTGTTCCCAAACTGACACACACAGATGACAAAAACACCCAGAGTTTCTGTGTTCCCAGGAAGGAATCCCACCAGAACAAGCTTTGGTCTGTTTCTAAACTCTTATTCTCATTTCCTCCCCCGCACCTCCCTTTGCTACGAAGCTACGGACCATCAAGTTTTAATGCAGTGTTGAGTTGTTGATTAAAACAGCGTGTTATCTTCCGAATGTCAAACAACATATGACAATAAAGCAGGCATAAAATAACAGAAAAACAAATGTGCCACCGCTTCTGAGCTGGATGCAAGCGCACAAATGGCTGAACTCTAAAAGCCTCCATGCTCGTAAGGAGTCTTAGAGCATTAAAATTGATGATGGTGATTAGGTTGCCTTTCAGAGCAGCAAAATCTGTATAACTGAATCCTCATGGGTTTAGCCATTTTCAGCCCAGGCATATTAACTTGGCTCTCTGTGAGCCTGCTTCTGTACACACACACACAGTATTTAACTGAGAGTGCAGTGGGCCCCAAATTAAAACCATATTTTGTTAGCACCACATGTTCCAGCTTTGACAGTATTTATCAAAGGGGAAGCTGCTGGATTTATTGAAAGAAATGAACTTCTCCGGGGTCTGGCAGACTCAACCCCAAGAGGGAGTTGTTTTTACTCTGCCTGTCCAGCGGTGCTGCTGATGTAGGCTCAAGGCTGTTTGCTCGGGTTGGGCACTGTTTGCTGCACTCCCTCTCCACTGGCCCAGTGCACCTGCCTGCCAGCAGCCCGGCCTCGTGGGATGTCATCAGCTCCACGTCCGTTTATCCTTCAAAACCCTGTTCGTGTTCCCGTCTTTTCTGTGAAGGCTTTGCTACCTAAACTGAAGGTCATCTCTTCTTCCTCTGATCTCTCCAGCCTTGGTCCAGGAATAGGTGGTAGAAATGCAGACTCTCAGGCCTCACCCCAGACCTCCTGAATCTACATTTTAGCAAGATCCCCAGGGATCTGGGGGCACATTGAAGTATAAGAAACCCTGCTCTACCCTGCTTTCCTTCTCTACAGGGCTCTCAGTAGGAGTCCTGTTACCCCCTTCAGGTGTTTTGGAAATGTTCGGGGATGCTTGTGGTTGTCACCATGATGACTGCTGGGTGGGAGCTCTACTGGCATCAGTGGTGGAGTTGGTGCTGGACAGCCTGTGATGTACAGTACAATTCCAGATAAGGAAGGATTGGTTCATATGTCCCATGGCTTTCTATAGTGCTGCCAGGTGGTCAGGTAGGTGAAAACCCTATTTTTAATTATCTGAGCCTGGACCTAATTCCTTTTTACACACAAAGTATTGTTTGCATAGTTTTAGTGTACACTGCATTTTCTAGGAATTCAACTTCTGTGAAAATTCAGGGAAAACATACTTTGCTTTGTTCAGAACTTTACCTTTGTTCACCACTTTGGAAACATCCATTATCCACAGTAATGCTGCTCATAGTGCAGTCTTCAGGACAATATATCTGTATTAGTCTGCATTCGTAGCTGTCCCAATAACAGCAGTTTGATAACTGACCACTTCATTATGTTTTTTGGTGTAAATGTGACTGAACATTTATATATTGAAACACATTATTTTATTACAAATTGCTTTTATTTGTTTCTTCTTTACATCAGAGTTAAGGAATTTATTATACCAGTTTTGAGTTAATTATATTGTTCATTTGTAAGTTAGTTATATCATTCATGAATTCTAGTTCAGGAACACAAAGGGACCATTTAAAACTATTTATTATAAAAAGAGTTTTATAGGGTTGGGAAACTTGTTTGGGTCTACATCCTTCAAATGACCCTTGTTACATATTGTCTTGTAATCTTGGATATATTTTTAAAACACCATGAATCATCTCCCTTACTAGATTATAAATATCCTTAGGGTGGGACTGTGTTTTATAAACTTGGTATTCTACTCACCACTTAATTCAGTGTAATGAACATTGTCTTAATCCATTCAGGCTGCTATATAAAATACTGTAGACTGGATGGCTTAAACAACAAATATTTATTTCTTGCCATTCTAGAGGCTGGGAAGTCCAAGATCAAGATGCCAGCAGATTCATTGTCTGGTGAGGGCCCCTTGGTTTGCAGATGGCTGCCTTCTTGATGTGCTCTCACATGGCAGAGAGAGAGGGCTTTGGTCTCTTATTCTTATAAGGGCACTAATCTCATCATGTGGGCCACACCCCTCATGACCTAATCTAAACCTAATTGCCCCAACTCTAAATACCATCACATTGGGGATTAGGGCTTCAACACATAAATTTGGGGAGGGAATTGGGGGAAGGACACAAACATTCAGTCCATAGCACACATCTTGAGCAATAAGTAGTTGATCACATGACTATTTTGAATACCACCCCATCCCCACCCAGCATTCTATTTCTCAAATGCTATGGAGTTCCTACTACGTACAAAGCATGGGCAGGTTGGCAACAAAGATCTTTAAGAAAGGGTTTGGCACTCTGTTGCTCATGGGCTAGGCACAAAGCTCAACGCATAAAGAATTCTAATACAGTGGAGGCTGGAAGGGATTCCCTAGGGAAAGAGAAACAAAATTCTATGGGATTATGGAGGAGGAAACAATTCCACATACGTGCAGAGTGGCAAATATGTTCATGGGTTCCTTTCCTTATATTTGTTTTTATGTATTAGGTTTGCCACTATTTCTTTGACCCATTGTAAGCTTCTTGAGAACCAGTCTTAAGTCCTCTGATTTCTCTGTATTGCTGCCAAACTTCGGTTTTGTGTCAAGCAAAACTTCTGTTTCTTGGAACAAATTCCACAAGCATAGTCTTTTCAGTCATATATGACAATATGATTTTTTTTGTGTGTAGCCTAGCTTGGTCTGGTGGTCAGGGGATCTGGATGATTTTAATCTGTTGGAAATTTGATTAGGTCATTTCACCACTCTGAGCCTCATTTTTCTTGTCAGTGGAACAGAGAGAATGGGCCAGATTGATGGTTTCCAAACTTAGCTGTTCCTGACCCATGAACAACACTTTGAGTCACCAGGAGTAAAGGACTTTTAAGTCTTTTTCAGCTAAATATTCTCCATCTGCATCAACTGCTAGTGAGTAATGTTATGCAAGATGACCAATTAAGAATAGTCCACATTTAGTGTAAGATGACCAAGCTAAGTTAAATTGTTGTGGTACAGTATGGACTCATTTCCTTCATTTATAAATTTTAAATGATATATTTTAAAATAAACTATGGAGGATTTATTCCTCTTCAGTTAGCATCCCAGAGTACGGTGTTGAAAAAAAGTTTTCAAAAACTTTAGATCAGAAAAAAATTTCTGACCAGTCAGAAAACTTTGAAGTGTCCTTTACTGGCACAGGAAGTTCAATGCCAGGTGAGCTGAGTGTCAAAATAGGTGTTCTCCATCCCTAACTCCACCCCATCAGCTGGCATTTGCCTGACATTCCTTTAACAGGGGGTAGAGCCTCTCAACCCATAATTAGTGATGAGGCTTCAAACACAAATGTCCCTGGGGAGGGCAAAGCACTGGCTTTAAATCTTAGCAGAATAAAGGAAGGGTGGGGGAGACTTTCATGGAAAGCAGTTCTCATAGTGCAGAGTTGGGGGTGGGGGATAGAACAGAGAGTGAGGAAGATGTTTCAGAAACAGAAGCCGGGGCTGAAGTGCACTTGGCCTTCTTCAGACCTTTGTCAAGGGAGGCAGCCAACATCAACCAAAATGATTTCACCAAACTGGCTTCCTAAAAACCAGACCCCCTCCCCCAATCCTTTGTGCTACAGTTTGAATGTCTGTGTCCCGCCAAAATTCATGCTGAAACTTAATCTCCAATGCAATAGTACTAAGAGGCGGGGCCTTTAAATAAGGTCTCCTTCCTTGTGCATGGGATTAAGGCCCTTACAAAAGAGACTCACATAGCATTCGGCGCTTTTTGCTGTTCTGCCTTCACCACATGAGGATGCAGCAACAAGGCACCACCCTGAAGAAGAGAGAAGCCCTCACCAGACATCAAACCTGCCAGCACCTTGATCTTGGACTTCCCAGCCTCCAGCACTGTGAAAAATAAATTGCTATTGTGTGTAAATTGCCCAGTCCCACATATTTGGTTATAGCCACACAAATGAACTCAGACACTTTGACTGTTTGCCTCTTATCTTCAAGTTAGGGGCCCTCAGGTGTCTTCATCCCGCAGTCCTGCTAACACCGCCCTAACGTGCTCATGTGGGAAAAGCAGGAACACAGAAGTAGATCCCATGGAACGGAAGTGTCGTGATGAGAAACGCTGAGGGGCCTGAGCTGACCAAGGTGGCTGGGGGAGAGAGAGAGGTGATGTGGACACTAGGAGAAGAGGAAGGTGAGGTGAGCCCCAGAAGAGAAGGGCCCCCATAGCGCTAGGCATGCCTCTGCCATGGGACATCTGCTTGGGCTCAAGGACTCAGCAAAGCCACCAACTCACAATCTCCTATAACTCACCAAGTCAGGACTACCAGTCGGAGACACGTAAACAAGGCTGAGGAAATTTACCTTTCTTCCAGCAATGTGGATGCTCAGTCTCCTCCACAAACCTATGAACCTCATGACAGCCACACTCAAGGCAGCCCCACACTCAAGGCACCTGGAGGACCTTTCCACCTGGCTGCTGTCTAGGCTGTACTTACCTCTGGGCATGGTGACTATCTAAGATCTGGAACAATCTCTAAGAGCAGGGGACACACTGGGTGTCTGGGGGGACTCTGAAGCTGGGGGAAGCTTGCTCCAGCAACTTTCCTCTCGCTGTGTTTTGTTCCACCTGTTAATCACTTTTCCTGAAAAGGGAGGGGGCTGAGGAGAATCGTACAAATCATCTGCGCTATAGAGGCCAGAAGGAAGGAGTTCCAGATTGAAATCATATCAATACAGCTTTAAACCACATGATCTGCTGAGTGTCAACTGACATGCGAGCACAGAAACGAATGTTCACTTAAACAAATGTGCGAGGGAGGAGAATTGTTCTGTTCCCCCAAGGCCTACCGGAGCACTGCCTGGCTGAGCAGGCAGTCTGGGGCCGCCACACAGGGTGGGTGGAAGGACCTGAGGCTACCATCCACACTGCCCCATGGGACCCAAAGGCCAGTGGGAAGAGGGCACCTGCTGAAAGGTCCATGGTAGACTGACAGAGAGGGGACTTAGGTCCATGAATTTATACCACCCACTTGAGGAGTCCATTTTTGAGTTTGTGGGGAGAAACAGAAGCTCTTACTGGACCCAACTAATCATTCAGTGCATGCCAAGTCCGGCATGGACATGATTGGTTCTGCATCAGTAAGTTATGATCTCACATAGAAAATATCAGTAGCCACCTGTGGCTAGACACAAGTAGGGGCTGTATGTCCCCACCCCAAAAAGCTTATTACCAAGTGGAGCTGTTGCAATAAAACAAGTCTCAGCTCAGACCAAATTTTATCACATGCAGGGACCTTTGTTAGATACCAGATAAAATTAATCTTAAAAAAAAAACCAAAAAACCTTTACGGTTCAGAAGAGATTTTTCTCTCTCTCTTTCTTTTCTCTCTCTCCTTCCTGCAATGCTCTGCTCTCCCAAACAAAAAACCAGCAGAAACACCCAGGCAAGAGAGGTTGCTGTCCTAGACCCAGTCCTTTAAAGGGTCTCTCTCTGGCTGTCCTTGGGCACCCTCTGCCCACAGGGTGATGAGTCACAGGGCCCAGGGAATGTGTCTACCCAAAGCCCATACCCCACATTCTAGACCACTCTTTGGTACCCAAGATCCCAGAATTCCCTGCCCAAGGGCCCTGAGCCCACTTCAGGCCTCTTCCTGGAGTCTGAGTCTGGAGGATGGACTGTCCCATGGCTGTGCTCACCCCAGGCCTGAGGTGTGACCAGCAGGCAGCCGTTCATAAAGAATGTGCTATGCAGACTGGGCACCTTTAAAACATGAAATGGATCTGGGAGTAACCAGAAAACGGGGACACTGGAGCCAACAGGTGGACCTCCGAGGAATCTGAGAATTCTATATTCAAACTTGGTAGTCTGGGTCCCTCTGAAGATATATTTCCAAGGCAAGAGGACAGAATGTATTCTATATTATGGTTTCCTAGTTGGATTTACAGCTTTTAGATATTCAGACATATGGTATGTGTTCTCCATTTGCACTCTTGCTGCAGCCTGCAAATGTTGGAGGTGGGTTTTTAAAGCAAACACAAAGACCGAGTTTCTGTGGTTAGGTGGGGGGGGCGAGGGGAAAGTGGTCTTATCCTGGGAGACATCCTGGCAATGGGCTCGAGACTCCCAGCCCTACGCTGATGGCGTGATTATCAGGTTGTCGATTTTTATCCCTTATTCATACAAGGCAATTAGTCCGATTAGATTATTCCTGACCAAACAAAAAAATCTGCCAGTTCCACTAAATCAAGTATCACTTTTAACACTTTTGTGTGCAAATAAAGCAACCTAAATTGTTGACACAGCCTAGAATTCACTTGTTTCTTTTATTCACTAATTAACCCACCCTAAAGAGTAAAAGCAAATTAGGATTAACTGATTCACACACATATCCCATTACTTATGCCAGAGTGTTTAAAAATAGATGACCACAAAGGCATAACAGCCAGCCTTCCAGGGTCCCCCTTTTGTTCCTAAATTGGACGCAACTAGGCGTGTGGCCGTGGGCAGCAGCCCTCAGGATGAGGAAGCTACCAGGCCCCAGGAGCCCAGAACAAAGCCTCCTCTCTGCTCCAGAAGGTGCCTGCAGCCCCTGAGATGATTTATATCCCCATCACAGGCAGCCACTTTTCACTCAACAAGCCACACCCCCAGGCCTATGCCCAGGTTTGGGTTCTCAGATATGTTACTACACAATGTTTACACAATTGCCCTTTTTTCCTGTGCCAGTGCTCCATGTTGAGCAACAACCCTTTATCTGCACTTATGTTACAGGACCTAAGAATTTTCTATGTACACCTACTGAGGGGCTTTCCATGGGCAGGTCTGGCCATGACCCACTACATGGTGATTTTCCAACTCTTTGCTGTGTTTACTCTTCATATAAACTTGGGTTACTCTAATTCATTGTCCTTCAGCATTCTCTGGAGTTATGGCAATGCACCATTGAGCCCAAAAGGCAGAAGCAGAACCAAAACTTGTGACATTAAATATCCAAGAGCTCTATCCAAATTCCTCTAGAAAGTCAATTAGAACCCCAGGCAAATCAAGTGAAAGAAAATCTTTATCATTTAGTACTGGACAGTCGCAGGGACAGACCTTAGTCTACAGAAATGCAAATTTTTCTTTATTTTTCTATAACTCTACTTAATTTCCATTTTGGCCTTCCTTTCACTAGAGGATTCAAAACTTTGTCTTAATTAATTCAGAGTTATATCTTTGTTCCAGGGCACTAAGAAGGGTGTGTGTGAGTGTGTATGCACCTGTGCCTTTAGTTCCCAGTCATCTGTTCACATTAGATTGGCATGTGCTGCGACCACCATTGTCTCATGTGGCCTTGGTCATTTGTCCATGCAGATGGCAGCTGAGCTGTGCCTCACTCCCACCACTAGGCCCATTAAAGGCCAGCCACTATTTCTCTGTACCTCTCGGCAGCAGGGGAGTCGTTCTGTTGCTCCCAATACACACTGTGGCATGGGCAACTTTGTGAGCCTGTATCTATAGCCCTGGCTGCCTAGACGCACCCCAAAGCCATTTCTTTAAGGCCTTGCCGCCTTCTTGAGGCTCTACTCGAGAAGGAAGAAACAAGTCCCCCTCTCTCCAGCCTCACAGCTGATCACTGGGTTCTACCACCAAGTTGTATCCCCATCCACCCGGGACACAGAATTCCACTTTCAAGAATCCCCTAATGACTACACAGTTCCTACTTTCCCTCTGACCTCCCTCCCTCCTCCAGAGTCCTCAGAGACTGGGGACAGGGAACTTCAAGTGCAGCATTCTGTATTCTCCTTAATCTCTGGTATAGGTCAGAGTCCTTCCTTATCCCACAGGGCTTTAGAAACTTAAAAGCCAGAAAAACAGGCCTTTATATCCTGTCTTCTGTTGACCATCCCTTCATCAAAGCAATGAGTACAGAATAGTTTTGCTCAAAAGAGCAAGAAGATGAGAAGTGGGTGAGAGGGTTAAGAAAGAAATATAGAGGCCGGGCATGGTGGCTCACGCCTGTAATCCAGCGTATTAGGAGGCCAAGGCAGGAGGATCACTTGAGGCTGGGAGTTCAAGACCAGCTTGGGCAACATAGCGAGACCCCATCTCTCCAAAAAAAAATTTTAAATTAGTCGAGCGTGGTGGTTCACACCTGTAGTCCCAGCTACTCAGGAGGCTGAGGTGGGAGGATTGCTTGAGCCCTAGAATTGGAGGTTACAGTGAGCTGTGATTTCACCAATGCACTCCAGCCTGGGCCACAGAGTGAGATCTTGTTTAAAAAAAAAAAAAACCACAACAATGAAGGCAGTTTCAACATCAGCTTCCTCTCCTCCAAGACTTCAGCAGGTTACCCTGCTCCTTTCTCCCTGCCAGGCCTTGGGTTCTCTTGTCCAAAACATGGCTTGAGTACCTCCTTCAAGAAGTCTTCCTCATGTCCCTGATCCTATTCTAATCATACCACAGCTAGTATGAGTAGCTCAGATCTTGTCATGTTACAGTTATATGTGTTCATGTTGTTTCTTCCTGTCTTTCCATTAGCCTATAACCTCTATTGTACAAGGTCTGCATCCTCACATCCATTGGAGTACCCCTAACCACTTAACACAATACTCTGCATATAGAGGAAACTTAGTTTTTGTAGTTTAATTTCTGGGTTCCCACCCTGGCTCCTGGGTAATCATTTATCAGCAAACAAAACTAGTTAACAGTGAAACAGCCAAGGTTTCCAGAGTGAATCATTTGTATTTCTATGGCTGGAAAAAAAAACACACACCACTTTGTTTGCAAAGAGGAATTTCAATAGAGGCATGTGGTCATAACACCACTGGCAGAGCTTGCCTGAGAGTTTTGACACCTGTGACTCTGACCTGGAAAGGTAAATCAACTTTCATTTTGATCATGTGTTTCTTTAGGTTCCTTTAGCCTAAAGGCATAAAATCGAGAGAATATGATCACTGTAATACTGGCAGCAACAATGGCAAATAAGTACACATATAGTCACTGGCTGATCACCCACCAGCACAATTGCTGGGAGCCAAGCACCGCCTCTGGGGCACCCAGGACATGCTCAGTGAAGGCTCAGAGGCTGTGTCTACCTTGGTCCTCCCAGGCGTGGCCTCCTGGGTGCCAAGGCTGCTTCTGTCTCTTTCAGGGGCTTCTGTTCCTGCTGGTGCCCAGCACCTGCCTCCCAGCCCTAGGCCTGCGGGGCGGCGGGGAGGGTTCTGCCTCTGGCCTCCCTGGTCCCCTACTCCCAGGTGGGTAGCAGCACCAGGCAGCCCAGCCCTGGGGAACTTCTTAAGGGAGGTGGCTTCTTTCCCTCCCTGACCCCCCCCGACACCCCACCCCACACTGACCCTTTACCAACACCAGCTGCAGCCTTGCCGGACTCTGGTGGGGGACCTACCTCTGCCCTAACGCAGGGTTTGGACACACAGGTTTTGGAGTCAGACAGGCTATGTTTCAATTTTGACCCCACCTACACTAATTACTTCTCTTTACTGAACCTTAATTTTGTCATCCGTAAAATGGAAATAATAATACCTACCTTACAGTGGTGGTGTGAAAATTTAGCAGTAAGGCCGATAATAGTGACAATAGCCGTGATGACCAAGGGACTCCTATGTGCCATGTGCTGTGCAGTGTCCTGTGTGCCTTGTCAAAGCCCAGCATGGTGTTTGGCCCAGAGCAGGTGGTCACCTGCCTGCTTCCCCCTCTCCTCCCCTTTCTTCCTCTCCCTCCTCCCCTCCCTAAGTCAGCTAGGACCTGGGGTACAGTGTCTGGTCCCTTGTGGGGGCTTTTGCCTCTCTGCAGCGCCTTCCCTTCTTCTACAGGCCACCTGAGAGCACCCAGACGCCCCCAGACTCTCCATTTACCAGAAACACGGGATCTCTTCCCTCTCCTGTCCATGTCCCCTGGACAGGACAGCTCCATTTCTGTTCCCAGCCAGGTTTCCAAGCTCCAGTCCACATTGGGGCCCTGCACCTGGTGCCCTGTTGTTCCAGGGAACACAGATGGCCAATAGCTAGAGATAAGGCCAGCTCTGCGTCCTCTTGGACCACAGAATGTGCCCCTGAGAGCCCTTTCCTCCCACTCCAGCATGCAGGCAGGCCATTGGTGCCAGGCACACTGCCAGACGCTGTTGACAGTGCTCAAGGAGCACAGTCCCCAGTGGAGCAGAGGGGCAGGAACCGGCTGGGAGTAGCCACCACCCTGTCCTAGGGGAGCCAGCTAAGAAGAAGGGGCCCTGGGCAGAGGGGGAGCTGCACCCAGCCTCAAGGGAGGGGTGAGTGGAACACTGGGAGTTTGCTGGACTTCAGGGGCCACCCTGTGGTGGGCGAGCCTCTGGAGACCCTGCCACAGATCTTGCTGTACTGGGTGCTGGCTCTGGTGTGATGCCATCGTCTCAGCAAGGTTCCCGGGCTTCACCTCTTCCTCTGGGTCCTTCTTGCTTCCATAAAGTCTTGACCAACATCTCTGTGTATTTATTCATACGCACGAAATCTTATCCACAGCACACTTCAGTAGTTATAGACACTTTAAATCTTACCATTAAACCCATTCCCTTCCTTCCGCGCCACCCCAACCCCTCCCGCCCACTCCCAGCTGTTCCCAAAGGAAACCATGCACCAAACATTCAAGCCATCCTCATCAGTCCTTACTCCAAGTCTCCAGGGCCATGCGACCGCCCGCGATCTATCTTCTGTGGGGTCATTACGGCTCAAACACTTGACCAACAGACCACAGCAACAGTGGCTTCCACTTTTCACCAGTCACCCTGCGTGGGGCTGGGCCTGGTGGTGTTAGGACACTCAGATCTTTATTGCTGTATACAGTAAAAAAAAGGGGCCACCCCTAGCAGAAGCAAAGGCTTCAGAATGTACCTCAGGAGCCCCTGATAGACAGTCCTCACCCCCCTCTGGCCAAGAGGAGCCAGGCAGCAGGGACTCACCACCTGGCAAGAGGAGAGACAAGGCTGAATCTCCCCAGAAGTTACAAAGTCAGAGACACGGTACTGACAAACAGGTATTGAGCTCTGACCCAGTGCTAAGTGATTTCTGTTCACTGAATCTTAACAATAATCCTGGGGTTAAGTGTTGTTACTACCCCCACCCAAGCAGACAAGTAACTCGAGGCTCACAGGGGCACCATAACTCTTCCACGCTCACAACGGCCAAAAGGGAGAAGAAGGAGACGTGATGCATCTCCCCCTTTTTGCTTTAAGCAGAATGGTCCTTAGGGCCTGGTCTAGAACACAGGAATGAGACAAAAAAGAGCCTGACTGTTTGGTATAATAAAATAGTGGGGTTTGCTGAATTGGCCCCAGCACTTAAAGAAAGTGCATGGTTGTTGAAGAGAGAAGGGGGTATCCAGAGAAATGAGGAAGGTTTGGTATTTAAGACAACCTGTTAGAAACTTGTAAGAACTTGTCTTGTGTGACTTGTTGATATGTTTTTGTACTGGGTTAGGCAAAACTGTAATTTTCTTCCCTTATCCCCAAATCTTCAGTGAAAGTCAGCCAGATGTGCTCACACCACCCACCATACCATTAATGCGCAGATGTGGGTGTTGCTTGGAGAACAAAAGAAGGGAGCAGAGTCTGGCACAGAGGCAAGTGGCGGAGGGAGGACAGTGGCTTGGACAGCAAGGCCAGCTGAGAATTGGGTCTGACAGGAACTGAGAGAAAAGGGGGCCTGGGAATCTTTGAAAATGCTGGGCGGAAGCTCTTTTCCCTGTGTATATTTCGGAGTAGAGACTTAGCCATTTGATTTGGCTATGAAAGAAAGTGTGATTCCCCGAAGGTTGAAAATTTGGAACCCTTTGTTATACCTCAAGCAATTCTAACAACCAGCCTTTGAGGTAAAACTTATGTTACCCTTTGTGCAGATGAGTAAGCCCAAGTCATAAAAGAGTGGAAGTCCTTTGGAACAAGACAGGGCTGTGGCACAGACTGTGTCTGCCCTGCTCTGCTCTGAGAGCCCCTCTCCCAAGGAGGACTTGGCCCTGCCGACAAGCTCCTCCCGTTCCTGCTCAGGCTTCGCTTGGGAGTCCTCCTTCACTTCATGCTGAATTTTATATTCTACCTTGTCCCCCAAGCCACTGCAACCTGTACCTTTTCCCTGAGGACTGCAGTGTTAGAAGTCCTGGCTGTGAAGTCAAAAAGCCTAGCTGTGTGACCTTAACTTCACTGGGACTCATTCTCCTTATCTGTAAAAGGAATAATCATAAATGTTAATATCATTTATTTCATGAGGGTGTTGTAAGGATTAAATGAAAAAAAGTAAAGCACCTAGCATATAGTTATTAATTAATTAATAAATATTAGTTATATTGCTATTATTGTTTTTCCTTGACTTAATAGTCACAGACTAATTTCATTAAATTCTAGAAACATAGAAGATAAACTTCAAAGTAAATTGTACTGTGCAACACAGCTATTAGAGTTATCACAAGAAAAGTATATGGATTTTGGAAGGACTAATAAATCCTCATAGATTATTTTCTCTATTGCTATGATTTCAATGTAAATTTACGTTGTTAAGAAGTGTTTTCCAAAACTTTTATAACTATCAATTAAATACTTCCATAGCCTCAAGACATAACTTAATAAAATCACCAACTATAATTTAGCTGTCTGCATATTCTGATATGCTACCATTTCTTGGAACATTTTTAAATTAATAACATTTATTTATTTCTAATACTAAAAGTCAACCTGTTTATTGTAGAATACTTAAAAATCAAAAGTATAAAAGAGGAAATGTAAATTACCTATACTCCCACCATCAAGAGATACTCACTGTTGATTTATTAATATCTAGTCTTTTTCAAAATTACTTAGGACAGGCCTAGTGGCACATGCCTATAGTCCCAGCTGCTAGGGAGGCTCAGGCAGGAGGATTACTTGAGCCCAGGAGTTCGAGGCTGCAGTGCACTATGATTACTCTTGTGAATAGCCACTGTACTCTAGCCTGGGCAACATAGTGAGACCCCATCTCTAAAAAAATAAATAAATAAAATAAAATTATTTATCAAAATAAAATCATACTGGATATATAGTTTTTAAACCCATTTTCACAGGCCATTGTATAATGAGAATTTTCGATATCATTATTCCTTTAAAACACAATTTTTACACTTGCATTATATTCTACCATAAATCTATAACAGCATTTATTTAATTATTGTCATATAGTTGGATAGTAAGATTGCTTCTAGGTATTCCCAATTTTAATATGGACAGGTATCTTTCTATATAAATTTGTATGTGCTTCTCTAGTTATTTCCCATATTTCCTTAGGTCTCATGGCAACCTATAGGTCAAATAAGATCAATTAATACTTTTGCCCAAATGACACCAGCACAACTTCCTCACCCTTCCCCTAGCACAAAGGAAAGAACTGGACACTGTCTTCAAAGTCTCCACCAACTTTTATTGTTGTATTTATTTATCTCACTTGGTGTGAATATTCATATATTTTGCTGAATAACTGTTAATATATTTGATTACAGAGTGCTGCCCAAGAACCACCTAGAAATATTACATATAATATGGTATATGCCTCATATTCCCTTCCTAAAATTCAAAAATCTGACCCCAAGAGTTTCCAATAAAGGATGATTCTCAGTCCTGGTTCATGACACTCATCTAGTGAGCTTTAAAAATCACTGATGCCTAAAGTTTCTAATTCAACAGTCTCTCATAGCTTTGTTTTGTTTTTTAATACACTCTTTATTTTGAAATAATTAGAAATTTATAGGAAGTTGCAAAAATAGTCCAGAAAGGTCCTGTGTACTTTTAGTTTCCCTCAATGCTAACATCTGGTACAAAACCAGGACATTGACATTGGTGCAACCCACAGATTTCACCAATTTTCCATGCATTCATTTGTGTGTGTCTGTGCAATTTTATCACCTGTGTAGATTCATGTAACCACCACCACAATCAAGATACAGAACTGTTCCATCACCACAAAGATCCCTGTGCTAGCTCACATCCTGTGTCAGTCTGTTTTGTGTTGCTATAAAGGAAATACCTGAGGCTTGGTAATTTATAACAAAAAGAGGTTCATTTGGCTCATGATTCTGCAGGCTGTACAAGAAGCATGGTGCCAGCATCTACTTCTGGTGAGAGCTTCAGGGAGCTTCCAATCAAGGCAGAAGGTGATGGGGGAGCAGGTGTGTCACAAGGTGAGTGAAGGAGCAAGAGAGAGGGGAGGGGGCGCCCACGCTCTCTCAAACAACCAGCTCTTGTGTGAACGCACTCATTGCCACGGGGAGGGCACCACGCCATTCATGAGGGATCTGCCCCATGACCCAAACACCTCCCACCAGGCCCCACCTTCAACATTGGGATCAAATTTCAACTTCAGATTTGGAGGGGACAAACTTCCAAAACCTATCACCTCCCTCCTTGCCCCCACCCTGTTAGTTTTGAGTCCCCAGGAGGAGGGGTCCCACAGGGAAATCTCAGACATGTTTTCCCATGCCAGCCTGCCTGACGCCATTGCTTCCTGCAGGCCACCCAGGGAGGCTTGGTGCCACCCCTATGCCATCGCTGTCCCCAAGGCCTGTGCTCTACTGCCCCAAATGCTGGCACCAGGTTCCCTGAAGCTGAGAGACCTTAAGTATGCCAAATGGGGCTGCAATGTGCATCATTTACACAGGATGCTCTGGAAGAAATGGGGAGGCTGTCCATTCTCCAGCTCCATGTCACACTTTGCCACGTGGGGCCCCAAGCAGATTTCATCTCCCCAAATCATACACTCCCCTACCCGTTCTGGCTGCAGTTGTTTCATCTTTGAAGGTCAGACCTAAGCCCTAGGACTGACATTGCCCTTTGTCCTTGCTTCTCAACTCTATCCTCCGGGGCCTCAGTTCAAAGCTCCTTCAGCACAGATTTCGGTTCTCCTAGGTAAATAGGCGCCTGGAGCACGGGGGGTGGGCTCGCCACACACCAGCTCAGACAGACCAGGCTAAATTGCAGAATCACAGTTTAGGCTTGGCTTGGGAGCCCCACTGCTCTCAGGATAAATTTGATAACATTAAAAAAAGATGAAATAGCCAACTGAAGCTCAGGAAAGGAGTCATCAGTTTAGTACATCCGTAATCTCTTATTCCAAATAAAAGCTTTACTTAGCTTAGCTTTGGTCAAAAATGTTTGATTGTCTAAAGAAGGAATTGCTCTCTCTCATTCCCCTACAGAAGACGTGTTAGTGATAATTAGCCTATACCCGAGTATTTAAGTTGCAGAATAGCAAAGGGGGAATGTGATTTGGCTAGAAGAGGATTAATGTCACCCAAAGATAGATAGAGACTCAAAACCTCTTTCCAGGAGAGGATGACATGTTTTAGGTAGTACAAGCAGAGTTGCATCCTGTTAGGCAAAAGCATAATGTTGCTATTATCTTTACATGGAAGTTAAACATGGTTAAAAGAAATGTGTGTGAAAGCCAAAGTATTAATAACAAAGAATAGACTGTGGTGGCTTTGTATTGTGACAACTGAGCTAAACAGGAACTATGTTTCCAAGAATTCCCTTCCCTGTATAGTTCTAAGTTAGGGCTGGCCACAAGAGAGGTTTTGCATCAGACTTGGAAGGTGTGCATAAAGCAGTAGCCATATTTTCTACGGCCTGATGTAGCTGCAGGGCAGCAGGTGCTGTGGCAGCTGGCGGATGTTGTCGATGACCTGCTTGCCTGGCACGTGTGCCCAGACCCCACAGCTCCTCCAGCTCCCGCCAGATCTTCTCCGTCAGCTTCTCTGAGTCCTGGGCCAGGTGCAAGGGCAGCTCCTTGGAAAAGAACGCCAGCTTCTCCGGCAGGTCACCACAGAATTAAGGTTGGAGTTGATAAGAGAGAAATGCACAGGTTCCAGTTAGTCCTTGGGGGTTCCAGTTTGTCTTTGCATTGTCTTATTTGTCCTTGTTCTTATCCACACCCAGCTCCCATCACAATTGCCTGTCTGGCCAACACACAGGGACTTCAGACTCAACAGTACACACCACAGGGTCAATGATGGGCATAGACCACCTCCCCTCACCTCCCACAAGTACAAACGTAGGACCCCTCCAGCCCTGGTTCTACATCACTCACAGGGGTTCTACATCTTTGATCAAACCCCAACTGATACAAAATTATGTATTGGTTACCTCACAAAGAAGTTATGACTAACTGAACTTGGAATTTGTTGATAGAACAGAAGATCAAGTTTTAACTATATATTGATTGAAGTGGAGGAAGAGGAACAAGAAATAAAAATAAGCCACACACAGTGGTGCGTGCCTGTAGTCCCAGCTACTTTAGAGGCTGAGGTGGGAGGATCGTCATTTAAGCCCAGGAGTTCAAGGCCAGCCTGGGCAACATAGTGAGACCCTGTCGAAAGAAAGAAAGAAAGAAAGGCCCTGTGGAGGTGCATGGAAATATATATTCTCTGCCCTGAAAAACAAATCGTAGGTAACATTGACCTTCAATTCTGACACTCAACTATCCTGCCTGTTCTTTAAATAGGAAGCACTGTTTCAAATGTTTAATCATTTATTTATTCAACCAATTATGCATTGTTTACCTCTCTGTGTCTGCCCCGTGCACTGTGCCCCAACTGGACTCAAACACATACTAAGTGTGGTTCAAGAAAATTGCTCAGGCATTTTCCTTCCTCCCACCCAAGCCTGGACCCCATTCTCCTTTCACTTTTAACTTTATCTCCCAAACTCCAAACTCTAGATTCTGAAGACCTGACCCAGCTCCCTGCCTTTAGACCCCTGAATGAACACAAAACGTTATTTGGTTGCCCTCAAATTAAGAGTGCACCATTTCCACAAGGATGAGAGAGAAGTCCCAACTCTGAGGCTTTGGCAGCTCAGGGAAGCATAACGACACATGTCCTGGGCTCCATTAGCACTCTTGACAGACTGAGCTGGTGAACTGTGCCTAAGAATGCATTTTTGAACCTGACAAATAATGTAAACAACTTCTTTAGTTAAACACACAGGGAAAAAATTACTGAAGATATTTCTGTTATAAATAAATACAGCACCACATTTTTTGACAGTTTATGGCATTGGAGATTTTTCTAATAAAAAATAAAATGTGAAAGAACACCAGCAAAATCACTGTTCCCTCTGAAAGGCTGTTCTGACTACATTCCTACAAGACAAGTGTGGGCTTTTTAGGATTCTCTGGATAGGAGGATGGAACAAACATGAAATATTTTGAGGCTTATCTAACAGGTATCATCTAGTCAACACAATTGGAACACGTTCCCATGTCCTCACTATTTAAACAAATCCAATTAGAAACTTTCTCATTCATGGTACTAAAACAATTCCTCTGGGATTCAGCAGATTAATTAAGTAAACCACAGGTGAATTGTGTCTAGACTTATTGTAGACCCATCCAAATTGCTGTGATCCAGCTCAGGATAGCCAAAGCCTGATGCTATGTAATCATGATATTGGAGCAAAGTAGCAGAAAGCCCCAGCAACGGAGGGGACACAGGAATATTTTTCAGGTATAACCTGTAAAAAGGCAGGATCCACATGGTTTAGTCTCAGGGTAGTGCAGTAGTCAAAGGAATAGAGTCCAGAACAAGAAGGAATTTCAATGACTCAAATTCTTTATTTGAGGTTCTTGGAAACCAGGAAGAGGAGGCAAACACATGGCACACAGCAACATTTACAAATGGTCCTTCCTTCTGCGTCCATTTCGCTCACCTCTGCTGTATTCGTCCGAGGCATCTCTCTCCAGAATTCCCCAGGCCTCTGTCTAAGCTGAGCGCCACACTGTGTTTTCCTCTCTTTATTTCCTATCTTATGTCTATCCTTTGATTATGGACATTGAGACCACTCCTCTCTCGGTGATTAAAAAAGAAATAAAAACACTTCCTTTTTGGGAGGGGGAAGAAGGGAAAAAATTGGGCAGACCATTATAGCATTAGTTTTGGTTATCCGGGGAAGGGAGGAAGCCTGCAGACGTTCCCACGGTAACTATCATTGTTCCACTGAGCACCTTCTCTGCCAAATAAAGATAAGGGAACTTGATTTACACTGAGGCCAGAGACAGGGAACCCAATTCAGAGGCACAAATCAATCCAGGGCCGCACATTCATAAGCCCAGCTTTCAGCCATCTTCTGTTGGTTGACGTATCATTTTGTTATGTTAGAAAGTATAAGGTATCAAACTGTATGTGTTTAAAGTTCAGACGAGGCAACATAAAAGTTGAATTAATAAATGCAACAAATAAAAATAACAATAAAATTATAAAGTATAAATACTGACACATATGCAATTATATTTCTTCATTTTAACAGTGTGAAGTAAGTGTGGATAACAGAGATAATGTTAGATCATTTGCAGGAAGGCTTCAGATAAAAGAATTTTCTCTCTCATATAAAGGCTACACCCTAACTCCAGCACGGGAAAACATCATATAATATAATAAGCCTTATAAACCCCAGGCACTATGCCAGCTCTTAGGGCCACACCAGTTTTCCAGCATCCAGTGAAGACAGTTTTGTAATTTTTTTTAAAAGCAAAATGTTAATTAAAACCTTGTTCTTGTACATCCACTCTGGGTTGGGCTTTCGGTTTCCTGACTCAGGCGGGGCTGGGATGGGGCAGGACCCCTTGAGGAACGGAGGTTGCTGGGCTCATTTTCTCAGCTTGGCAGAGCCTCAAAGCTGGTGGAGGAAAGAGGCCTGGCAAGGAACTGGGAGTTTGAGCCCCCACAAATTACTCGAAGCTGAAAAGGTATAGAGAGAGAACAGCAGGAACCTAACAGTCTGAAGTGGCATTTCTGGTAGGTATTCAGGCAGCTTTTTCCATCTGTGTTTCCATAAAGGTCTCCATACATAAAGCTCATGTATGCCTCTGTGAACTGGTTGAGCCAGGGCAAAATATACAGTCTTTGGGAGTAAACAAGATGCCACTCTCCTCCACCAACCTACCCCCCAACTATTCAGCACAGTGGCGCACTTTACGGGCCCACAGCTCTGCCCAGCAAACAAATTGACAAAGCCCTGCAGCCTTCAGACGGAGATTTCATCCTCACACCAGACAAGGACTTCATCCTGGTAGGAAAGTGATGAGAAGGAGAAAGGCAATAACATGTGTACACACACACACACACACACACACACACACACAGAGTTCACAGGCACAGGACTCTAAAATCATACAGTGTGAATTCTTTTGACACAAGTCACATTCTCTGGTCACCTGCTTATCTAAGCAGAGTTCTATCCTAAGGTCAAGAGTCTTTTTGTTTTTATTTTTAAATATAGTACATTATGCTTTGCTAAATGGCATCATGGAATGAAGACAGCACTGATGATACTACTAATTATTTGAGCTTGAGAAAGCCACTTACATGCTCAGAGCTTCAGTGTCCTCATCTGAAAATTGGAGATGATAAAACCTACCTTGTAGGATTTTCATGAATATTAAATAAACTAATATATTAAAAGCGACTGGCCAGAAGTGGTAACAAGCAAGAGTAGAATTTAGAAAAAGGATTTGTTTGACTCTAACAGGTGTTCTCCAAAGGTGAAAAATGAGGCTTTGGAACTACCTGTCTGATTTTGAAATCTCAGGCTCTTAGAAGCCTCTGTAAGGGGACAGGTAGTGACAATGCCACATCTTATAGTGTGGCATTGTCTGCAAGGATGCCTGTAAAACACTTATTTAAAGCTTATTAAAAATTCCCCTGCAGATAGATCTCTTCCTGGACTCCTTCCCACCCCACACCAATGAGCCACTACACATCCAAGGGAAACAAAGAGGCAGCTCTAGAGCACAAAGGAGCTGCCCAGCTAGTCCAGTAGTTTTCCCATGGGGAAAACATGCTTCCAGACAGGCTCTGCTGAACTGACTAGAAACCAGACTGTGTTGACTGAACAAGTTGAGGAAGATCTGCCTCTAGCTTTGGTAAAATTGCATCAGCTTTTGGCATTTTAAATATTCAATTGTTTACCTTAAAAACTCTCCTGTCATTCATTTCTTTTCTAGGTTGAATAAACTAGCCTATTTCCAGCTGGTATTAATTTGTAATAAAAATGTTCCAGCCTCCATTAATTTTCTTGTCTATAAAATGGACCGAGACATCTTTAAGGTTCCTCTGGGCTCTGAGAACTACAGGACTTGGAGACAAACAAACCAGACAGCTGATTCTACTAAGGACTTGACTGTCACCTGTGATTTCTACTCCTTCAAAGAGGGGAGGATTAGCTGCCATTTAGACAAAGGAATGCAGTCCTTTGATTATTTTGGTGTCTGTTTTCACAGGCATTGGACCTGAACCCCACAGCCGGTGCGACCTGACTGGACCTCTCCTCTCACTGGAAAGTGGGCAGGGCTGGCTGATACCAGACACCACAGAGGTGCTGCCCCCACCAGACATGGCTACAATTAAACTCCAGCTTGTTGCTCCCTGGATGTGTGGCCTTGGTTAACCACAAACCCGCTTAAATGCCTCACTGGCAGGCCAGCTGAAAGCCACTGCTTCTTATCCAGCCCCTAAGGGACAGGATTAGAAGATTACTTAAGATGTAAGATACTGCATTCCTAAAGCCCTGGCTGTAACCCAGAGGGGCTCCAGGCAAGATGGCTGATCCCCACAGCTTCACTCCTAGGTGAAATCCAAGTGGCCCAATGTCCTTGGGGTGGCGTGGCACGGAGAATGGCGAGTGAAACTAGAGCTTTCTTGGCAGTTAGCTGAGGTGCTCTGAGCAGGTGGCAAAGGAAGAAAGCCTTGGCTTTATTTAAAGGGGCGATTAAAGTTCAGGGAGGAAACGAAGTGTTGTTATTCTTAATTTTTCACACTCTCCCTGACCCCAACCTCCATTCCACAAATAGCCCAGGATACCGTCTGCTGCCAGCAGAAGTATATGGATACCTCTGGAAAGCTATGAATGATTTACAAGCTGGGTCAATAATTAAGTTGCCCAGGAATGTGTACGAGACACAGCCAGCCTTAACTCTTTCAATCTCCGAGGACGTGCTCCCCAGACTGGCAAGAGAATAATGGTTGGAAACCAAACAAAATCTCCACACAGATTTGAAATGCTTCAAGGTAGTAAAATGTTTTGATCCATTATTTGGGAAAGGCTGCTGAATAGACTGTGTTTCCCATCTTGGTCTGTGATTATTTCTAGGACAAAAGAAACATGGTTTATGGGCTCAAGTACCCACACCCACACCTTTATTCCAGCTCTACTCTGGACGGCTGGGTGATTTTGAGGGGGGCCTTTCCCTGGACCTGGCTGTAAATCCCTCAAGGACCCCCTCGATGGAGACTTTAACTGATGGTAGATCCAGATGGTTCCTAAGGGGGAAATCACCATTCTTTGGGGGGAGGGGAGTTTATTTTACAGCAGCCTCTTTGTGCCCGACCTGGGGGGAGGGACAGCCCCAGTGATCTGTGCTAGTTAAGGGGACAAAGATAAAACCCCTGAAAGAGTCAGCAATATGAGACTGTACATAAGTGTAGACTGGAGAAGTGTGTAGAAGAAAGTCAGCCACGGCTTGAGAAAGGCTTGCAGGCTGGGTGGGGCTGGGCCTGGCCTGAATGCCTGGTGGGTGAGGGGCCGAACACCTCAGGGAGAGGCAGTCATTCCAGGACAAGCCTTTGCTGAGTCCTGCCGCCCACATGCAGACACGGGGCCAGGTGCTGTGGGTACACTAGCCACAGAGGATAGTGCCTGTTATGGGCTGAATTGTGTCCCCTCAGAATGTGTATGTTGAAGCCCTAACCCCCAGTATCTTGGAATGTGACTGTCTTTGGAGATAGGGCCTTCAAAGAGATGATTAAGTTAAAATGAGGCCATTAGTGGGCCCTAATCCAATCTGGCTGGTGTCCTTGTAAGAAAAGGAAATTTGGACACACAGAGACACCAGAGATGCACATGCAAGACCATGTATAGACACGGTGAGAAGGTGGCCGTCTTCAAGCCAAGGAGAGAGGCCTCAGGAGAAGCCAACCCTGCTTCTTGACCCCTTGATCTGGGACTTCTGGCCTCCAGAACTGTAGGAAAATAAATTTCTGTTGTTTGAGCTGCCCGGTCTGTGGTGTTTTGTTATGGCAGCCTGAGCAGATTGCTACAGTGCCCCTGCCTTCCTAGGGCTTGAGTCTGTTGAGAAGGATGGACAATGTCAGTACACCAATGGCACCTGAGCAGGGCACTAGGCAGGGCCAAGGACAAGGTGCTTGGGGAGGATCCAAACTGGAGCTACGTGGAGGGAGCATTCTGAGCCCGGGAGACCAGCCTTGGAGGGGAGGACAGCCAGGAAAGAAGGCAGCCCTGAAGTAGTGGCGAATGAGAACAACAGCCAGGAACACTGGATCTCGCAGAGGGCCCTGAGATGGGCAGGAGTATTCATGCTTGATTGGCAAGGCAATGTGGAGCTAGTTTAGGTTTCTAAGTGGAGGAATGGCCCAAGGAAAGCAATGCTTTAGGGAGATTTTTTGCACAAGCATGTGCTGAACGAGTGCAGGCTTCAAGGTACAGGGAGGAGGGCTGGACCAGGTGGGAGCAGGCTGTGGAAGGAGGGAAGGGGCTGCACACGGAAAGCATTTTGAAGAAGAAAGTGTCAGATCTTGGTGATTGACAGGAAACTTTTCAAATTATCTTATCCCTGTAGCAGCCTTTGGGGATGCTCCTGACCTACAAGGCTTTTGGAAGATCCCACTCCAGAGTCAGGTGGTTGCCATGGCACCCAGCTTTGTGCGAGGGGCATAAAGACCAAAAGCCGAGTTCATCTTGTAGTCTTCCTTCTCCATGCCCATGGGGCACACCACTGATACAGAGCTTCCAAATCTGCACAGTGGATGTCATCAGAATGGTGCCAGGAAGGCGTTTGACTGAGGCTTTGAGACTCAGTAAGAAAGTAACACCTGGATATGTCCCTAAAGCCATATTGCAGTTTTCTCTCTGAGGGTCTTCTAACTTCTGGCTGCCTTTTCAGCTGTTCACAGCAGGGTGGGAGGGGAGGGGATGTGGGTAAAATAACTTCCCATACTTCCCTGAGAAGGGACATTAATGTCTGACAGACAGGAGCAAGACAGTAGTTGCTTCAATCTGCTGAAAAGGAAATGAAAATATGGAAAACACTGGGGCTAAAGTTCCAGAGCGCCTGCTGGCAGCCAAAGCCTATTGACTCATAGAAGCAACCAGATAGAGAAAGCTGTGAGTAGATCCTGCTCTGTCAGGTGCTAGATGAAGCTTGTCTCCAGTACTAAGGAGAGGGGATGTCAAGCCCCTGATCAGGAAACCATGGTTGCATGAGCCAGACTTCACAACTGCAGCCAGCTGCCGAGGCCAGAGCTCACGGTGAGGCACAGACAGGAGAATACCAGCCCTCCATCTGTGGTGCTCCACCAGGCGCGTTTGCCATCCATCAGCAGCCGAGGGTAACTTGGAGATCACTTTAGGGCACTGCTCTCTGAGAGGCCTACATTTGAAGCACTAGGCAAAAGCTGATATAAGCACATGTAGTCATAAAACACAGGGCAAGAGGGTCCAGCAAAAAATTCTGGCATGGCACTGTGAGGATACATGCTGATACTCTTTAGCGGGAAGAGTATTTTTAAAGAGTGGACTATTTTAGTAAATTATTTGTGCATAGCTGGCAGAGTTTATTATTTTTTCAAAATCTCTTTTAGAACCATATGGCTGGCCGGGTGAGGTGGCTCATGCCTGTAATCCTAGCACTCTGGGAGGCCCAGGCAGGAGGATCACTTGAGGTCAGGAGTTTGAGATCAGCCTGAGTAAAAGCGAGACCCCGTCTCTACAAAAAATAGAAAAATTAGCCGGGCATGGTGGCGCATGCCTGTAGTCCCAGCTACTCAGGAGGCTGAAGCAGGAGGATCGCTGGACCCCAGGAGTTTGAAGTTGTGGTGAGCTGTGATGACGCCACTGCGCTCTACTCGGGGCAACAAAGCGAGACTCTGTCTGTCTCAAAAAAAAAAAAAAAAAGAACCATATGGCTTCAAGATGCTCCATTTGCCCTGGATGGAAAAGCTGATAAATTTTATTTTGTAATCAAAGTGTGATCTGAGTATCAGCTGCATTGGCACCTCCCGGAAGCCTGATGCAATTACAGAATCTCAGCCCCCCAACCCAGACCTACTGAATCAGAATCTGCACTCGAACAAGATCCCTGGAAGTGTCATATGCACATTATAGTTTAAAGGGGCTGCTTTGGAGCAAGTTGGGCAAAAAGAAGAGCTGGCTTAGTAATATTAGAGCTGGCTCAGTGCCCACTTCTGCTCGCTGGGCAGGAGAGCTAGCAAGGGCCCTTGGGCCACAGGGAGATGGTTTAGGCAGTAATGAGGGATGCACAGGAAGAGGGACAGGCTTCTACTGCATGACTCATGGGCAGCACAGGGCCCCTCCCTCCTAGGCGCTGTCTTACATCCTCAGCCTTTATTCACACAAGTATAGATTATGCAAAGGAAGCCTAAGCAATATAAAAGGGGAAAAACTTGTTTTTCCAATTAACAAAGGGCAATGAGCACTTTCTAAAAATTGTGCTTGGTAGTATATGCCACACAAGTAATTTTTCTTTTGCTTATTTTTCCAAAGAGGCTGCACCAGGACTATCTAAGATAATTACTTTGCTTTCAGTCTGGTTGAGCAGCAGCAGTTCGTGGTACCTATGACTCCACCTGTAAGATCAGTGAGATGTAATAAACCAAGAAAGGGATTTTGAGTAGACAAAGCTGTGTCTGAATCCTGGCTTGGACCCTGGGCAAGTCCCTCATTTCCTGAAATGGAGATAGTAAACTATAAAATACTGAATGCTAATTACAATGAATTACTCATTATTGAGTGGAAGTAAAGCAGCATAGCTTAGCCTGGCTTGACTACTAATGGCACCATTATTATGTCAAGTAGACTAAAGCTTTGAGCAGTATGGCCCAGTGTCATACAACTAGAGAGTGACAGAGCTGGACTGGTAGGTGCCAGGTCAAACCTGATAAGTACCATTGCCTCCGTAAGCCGAACGCGCTCTCTCCCTCCCAGAGCCTTCCACTCTGCCCCATAATTGATGCTCTCACAACTTAAGACAAAATTACAAGTGAACCAGATTTACAAAGGGTGCTCATCTACAATTTATGTTGGGGCAGGAATCATTTATCTTACTACCCTTCCAACTGCAAAAGTCATTACTGATATTTTATTTTATTTTATTTATCTTTGGCAGTTTTTAAAAAGTTATGGGTACATAATAGTTGTATATCTTTATAATTACTGATATTTTAAATTGTGGTCTGTTTCGTCTTTGCTCTCCTTTGCTTCTGAATCATTTGATTTTTTCATCCCCGAAAAATCTAACTCTTCATGTCAACAAGAAAAATCTCAAAATGAGCTGGTAAAACAAACACCCCATTGACTGTCAGACTATAAAGTAACTAACCTTCTCCCTCTCTCTCCCTACCCTCCCTACCCCTCCTCCCGGCTCTTTTATTTTAAGTGCTTCAGGCTCCCTCCCAGGCTGCAGAATAAGTATACCCTTAGCTTGGGTGAAACAGAGAAGGTTGAAACTGAAAGATTGAGTAGATTTGAATTAATACAACTTTCTCTCAGACAAAAGCATTTAAGAGTTCAGCAAAGGTCAGGCATGCAGAGAATGCTGCATTTCCTGGTATCTTCTGATTAGCTTTTAAGATAATTAATGGAGCTGGGAGTATTGCTTGGGCAACTGCCGCATTCCTGGAGAGAAGCAGGAAGGACAGAGCTGAGAACCCCTAGCATTAACCCCACTGGCTCACCAGCTTCTTTTGCATCTATAAATTCTTTCTCTGCCTCTAGTGACATCTGGGAGACCCAGGGTTAGGTGAATAGCAATCGCTTAGCACTTTGCATGTATTACCCTTAACTATGCATCATACCCCTTTCCTGGAAGAGAAATTTGCTATCCCCATTTCAGGAAGGGAGTTATTGCTGCACACACGCAGTCCTCAAAACAACCCAATGTGGCAGCTACTATTATTATTCCCATTTTGCAGATGAGGAAACTGAGGTCTAGAAAGACTTAGTAACTTTCCCAATAACACATAGTAAATATTGGGGCTGGAATTAAACCCAAATCTGTCTGACTAAAGAGTCAAGCTATAGCAAGAGGTAATATTCCTGCTTTATCTTGCTTTCTTGTTTTACATCTACATTTCCATAACTGCAAGGTAGTACAGAAAAGCAAAAATCATCACAAGAAAAAGTCACACGTCCCCAATAACTACTAGGCTTCTTTTTGACCATCTGGCTGGCAAAGCAGCCAAGCAGTTACTACTAGAATAAATATTCAACCACCTCTGGTTTCTTTCTGTCTTTCCTCAGACTTGAACTCCTGAGTAAGGATCATATTTTCATTTGTATAACACTCCCAACATTGACACATTGTCAGAGAGAAAAATCAGCATTTGCTGGGTATTTACTACGGGCTATGTCAGCTGTGTAGCACATAGACTGCCCCTTACCCTTCCCAAATCCCACCAGACATCATTAATCAATCATAGTGCTCTTCCCCAGCAAGGTCAAAAAGAGACTAAGGATCCTTCTTAACACAATACTTCAGACAGCTACTATCAACCAATCAGGGTTGATATACTAGATTAAAAAAATTTACTTTTCCTTGTTAAATTCTTGATTGGGTACTTTTCCGTGGTCCTTGGTTTATGAACACTCTTACCAAGTTTGAGTTATGAGGTTGCCCAGAGAAAGCAAAAGGCATTATAACACAAACATATTCACTACAGGAACTGACCACTCTTCTATTTGACCCTTCCTCTGCCATCATTTCCTTCCCTTTTTACACTAGCCACGACCCCTGAAGTAATGATTTATGCTCTTTGTTGACTATTTTTCATACTGTTTGTGCAAAAATGCAAAGAAATAGCAAATCTTGGGAAATATAAACTTTTCGTAAAGTGGGTGAAAGTGTTAGTGGCAAACCACTCAATCAGACACATGACGCCTTTAACAAATGAGAGTCTAGAAAAGTTACACCAGTTAACAATTGAAGAGAAAATTCAAGGATGATGACAAGATAGGTGCTTCAAAAGAGATCATTTGAATATCTAAAGTATTGAATTGAATCCCTTGGGAAAACTGATAAAGCTCTGGAATATTTTTGCCAAAAAATGACCTTGTTTATGCATGTACTGTGAAAACCAAACATACAGTTAAGGATTGTACCATACCCCTATACAAGTTTGTCAGAAAACAATTATGCCATGAAAATCAATCAAAACTCCAGTTGTCAACATTTTTGGTTTGTTCTAAGAATCAGGGCAAGATGTGACTATAACTTATTTTAGTTCAAAATAAAGAAAATAAAATTATTTCCATACACAAGATGAAACTAATGTTTTATTTTTCAAGATAAAGTCCCAATGGAACCTTCCTCACTGTTTCCTGAGACATGTTGTCCGAATTTTAACAGGATACATGTGAGAAGATGTCCCCCAGAACCATCAACCCTGCATAATGAGGGCTTCCCATGTCTCATTTATTTTTACAGCCCCGTGACCAGGTAGGTCATTTGGGCTTGGTTTTACAGTTGAAGAAACTGAAGCCAAAAGGACACAACCAGTGAGAGCACGGTTCAGTGTTTTGCCCACATCAGCCTGATTCCTGCAGCCCAGCTCTGCCCTATTAGCTGATCGCCAGAGGACGGATAATTGTCTCTCAAAGGAAGCCGGGAGTGACTGGATCATCAGCGAGTACCACCTACCCATCCACTTGGAAAAGAGGAATTCCCACAAAGGCATCCCTTCTCTGGGTCCTCCGCCTGGCCCAGGGACCAGGGGCCCCTCCATCTCTCTCTAAGTCTCTTCCCCAGTTCTGCTCCAACTCTCAGGGCCTTTTCAGGGGGCCTGAACTTCCTGCTTAAGGCCCCCAGTGAATGAGGCCTCTCTTGGCCTGCCCTCTCTGCCTGTTCTCCCCAGAATATCACTTTCCCTTGACCCTTGGAAATGAAGTTGATCCTTTTTCTGCCCTTGCCCCACCCCCATCTTCTGCCAGGCAATTGGCGCCTAAAACCAGCTCATGCCAGTTTCAAGCCCCACAGGGAAGAGCCCAGCACGTTGGCTGTAGCAAGAGAGGAGAATGGCTCTGGGTTTCGTGGTCTAACCCAGAAAAGCCAAGGCAGGGAGGGAGGGAGGGAGGCAGGTATGGCAGGAAGAGGGAAGGGAAGGCCCTCATTTGCCAAAGTGGGGCGGGAGTGGCGAGTGGACCAGCCCAAGGCAGAGCTCCACTGGAGAGGAGACACCAGGCTATAGCATTTCACTGGGACACAGACTGCTTTAAAAGAGAGGGCCTGGTCTGTGTGCTTGGTTTTGTCACCCTCTACCAAGTGACTATTTCATTATCTGTAAAGATGGTTCTGAACTTGTGGTCCAAGGACCCCTAGGGGGAGATTGTGAGGTCAAAACTATTTTCGTGAGAATACTAAGATGCCATCGGTTCTTTCCTCTCTTCATCTCTTACTAGTGTGTGGTGGAGTTTTCCGGAGGCTATGTGATGCTGTCACGTCATCGGTGCTCTGATAGATGATGGAACGTGTTTGCATTTTCCTGTGCTTTCAAATATTCTCAGCTTTAATTTCTAATATGGCAAAACTCAATAAACAGAATCCATATAAACTAAAGTCCTTTGGGGTCAGCAATAATTTTAAGAGCATAAAAGGGTCCTGGGCCCAAGAGGCTGCTCTGATAAGGCCCTTACTCCTTGGCCCTGGCCCCCTGGATAGCAATGGACTTGGTACAGGCCAACATGGTGCCTCTGTTGCCTGCAAGAAACCACCTCTTGGAACAAGAGTTTCATCTCCTTTGCCTCCTGAATGCTCCATGCCAAGAATGAACGCGAACGCGCCTGGAGAGGGAGGCTGAGCTATACCCAGGGGCTTGGTGGAGCCAGTGCTTTCTGAGTGGGGAAGGGAATGGCAGCCTAGGTGACTCAGCTGAGCGGAACACCACATAAGGCAGGAGCAAGGGTCGGCCAGAGGTGCCAGTGCCTACAGATAACACTGGGGCCTTGCCATTTACGTACAGGTCACTTGGTAGGTCAATCCCACAGCCCTCCAAGCTCTTGGTTCTCCAGTAGTTGTGAATTTAGTGGGCAAGGCTGCAGGATGAGCCTCCAAATTTAACCTCCAAGCCTGGGGCTTGCCCTGTGGCAGCCTCCCTTCTCCTCCCCGTTGCTCTAGCTTCCCTCCGTCTACCCCAGCGCTGTCCAGGAGAAACAGATGTGAGCCACTTGTGTGATTTAAAATTTTCTAGTAGCCCATTTTAAAATGTCAAAAGAAACAGGTAAAATTAATTTTAATTACATTTTAATTACATTTTATTTAACCCTATATATCCAAAGTGTTATCATGTCAACATATAATCAATATAACAATCAATAATGAAATATTTTTATTCTTTTTTTATTCTTTTTTGTACTAAATCTCTGAAATCCAGTGTATTTTTTAGACTTTCTATATATCTCAATTTGGATATTACATTTTCATTAAAAAACCTGATCTGACTATAGATGTTATGAAATTTATATTTGAAAAAGTAGATTCACATACCCAAGTTGTTCCAAGCATAATTAAAAGTGTTCCAATAACTGAATCACGTACTTAAATATCAATTTTTAAGTTTAAATTAATTTAATTTAATTTAAAATTTAGTTTTTTGGTTGCAGTAGCACTTTTCAAGTGCTCAATAGCCACATGTGGCTGGTGGTTAACATATTGTAGATATGTTAATAGAGTGTAGATCAATTAATAGACTGTCATCTGCTCAAACCCTGTCCACTACTCCTGATTTACTGTGTTTTGTAATTAAAATAAATGTATGAAAGCAACGCATGTTCATTATTCAAAATGCAAACATCATAGAAATATAAGAAATAGGATGTAATACACATTGTATTCCTACCCTTCATAGATAACTAACAACTTTTATCAACAATGTGGTATATACTTTTCCCATATATACTTACTTTCACTGTTATTAATAATAATTTTTATAAAAATGGGATAATTCTATTTATTCCTTCCTTCAGTTAGGCATTCATGTATGATGTACAGTGCTATGAATGGTGAACAAATTGATATGGTCTTGTCCTATGCTATAGTTTGGATATGTTTGTCCCCCAAACCTCATGGTGAAATTTGATCCCCAATGTTGGAGGAGGGGGTTAATGGGAGGTATTTGGGTCATGGGAGCAGATCCCTCATGAATGGCTTGGTGCTGTCCTAGTGGTAATGAGTGAGTTCCTTGGCGAGAGTTCACTGGAGAGCTTGTTGATAAAAAGTGCCTGAAACTTCCCTCCTCTTGACTCCTCTCTTGCCATGTGATCACACTGGCTCCCCTTCACCTTCCACCGTGAGTGGAGGCTTCCTGAGGTCTTCACCAAAAACAGATGCCAGCACCATGCTTCTTGTACAGCCTGCAAAATCGTAAGCCAAACAAACCTCTTTTCTTTATAAATTATCCAGTCTCAGGTATTCCTTTATAGCAACACAAATGGACTAAAACACCCTATGAGGCTCATATTCAAGTGAGGCCAAAAGAAATAAACAAGGAAACAAACAAGATCAGCAGGTTGAGTTACATGCACTCAAAAGAAAGTTAAATAAGGAAATGAGTTAAGGGGTGACTTGAGGGCTACTTTGGAGAGGATAGTGAGCCCCTCTAAAGAGGAGACATTTGGGCTGAAAGCCAAAGGATAAGAAGTAGCAGTCATGTAGAAATCTATGGAAAGGTTTCTGGGCACCAGGAAAAGCAAATGCAAAGATCCTGAGGCAGGAACTACACATGCTTTTGCAACCTTTTTTATTGAATACTATATATTTGGACTATTAGTTCCATAAGTGTAGTACGTAGGTATACCATTACACTTTTTGAAGTCAACTAGTTTTTTCATGCAGTAAAAAAAAAAAAAAGAAAGAAAAAATTTCAGGCCAGGCAAGGTGGCTCATGCCCATAATCCTAACACTCTGGGAGGCCAAAGTGAGAGGATCAGTTGAGGTCAGGACTTTGAGACCAGCCTGAACCTCTTGCTCTAGACCCTATCTCTACAAAAAAAATAGAAAAATTAGCTGGGCATGGTGGCGTGCCTGTAGTCCTTGCTACTTGGGAGGCTGAGGCAGGATGATCACTTGAGCCCAGAAGTCGGAGGTTGCAGTGAGCTATGAAGACATCATGGCCCTCTAGCTGGGGCGACAGAGCAAGACTCTGTCTCAAAAAAAAAAAAAAAATTCAAACAAGACAAAAGGGTACACAATGAAATTTCTCTCTCAACCAATTCCCTAATCCAGCCCAGATTCAACCATTGTTAATTACTTTGTGTAATCTTCCAGAAAATCTCTATATGTATATATACTTTATATGTATTATATCTATCATCTATATTTTATATAAATAAGACCATACAATAAACATCATTCTATACCTTGCTTATTTTACAAATTAATTAATACACTATTTTT
This sequence comes from Daubentonia madagascariensis, assembly GCA_023783475.1. Lineage (NCBI taxonomy): Eukaryota > Metazoa > Chordata > Mammalia > Primates > Daubentoniidae > Daubentonia > Daubentonia madagascariensis. The sequence goes on along the minus strand of JAKFHU010001815.1, from coordinate 54,972,556 downwards.
GAATAGGTGATGCACAGATATGTCATTAAACTTAAAAGGTACAAAAGACTCAGAGAACAGGCCTGTAATAACATAAAATTTTTAAAAATTTAAAAAAATTTTTAAAAAGTACAAATGAGTACACATTGCAAAGCAGGTCTCTCCTTTCTACCCTGTTCCCTAGACACCAAGTTTGTCTCCCCAGAGGCAGACACAGTCACCATCTTCCTGTGGTTTCTCCCCAAGGTGGTTGCTATCATCTGAATATGTGTCCCCCAAAAATTCATATATTGAAATCCTAATCCCCAAGGTGATAGTGTTAGGAGATGGGGCCTTTGGAGGGTGATTAGGTCATGAGGCCAGTGCTCTCATGATTAGGATTAGTGCCCTTATAAAAGGGACCCCAGAGTGCTAGCTAGCCCCTTCCACCATGTGTGGACACAGCATGGAGAAGGCACCATCCATGAACCAGGAAATAGGCCCTCACCAGACACTGAATCTTTCAGCCCCTTGATCTTGGACTTCCCAGACTCCAGAACTATAAGAAATTTCTGTTGTTTATAAGCCACCCAGTTTATTGTATTTTGTTCTAGCCTCCCAAATGGACTAAGACAGTGGCTAAAGCACACACAGACACACATGTCCCTGTGACTGCCACATCAGTAGTGGTGCACCATACTCCTGTCATCATCTGCCTCCAGCACCACATCTCGGCAATGGCTCCCCCTCACCGCAGGTCCATCCCACAGTCCACTTAACTAGACCCCTGTTGAAGGACACCGGGATAGTCCCTCCATCTTCTGCTACTTATAGACATGCTTTGATGACTATGCCTGTGCAGCTGTCCTTTCACAGATGGGGGAGTACATATCTATATCCTGCAGTATTTCTTCATGGGATGTGCATGATTTATTTAGCCAACTTGCTATTGAAAATCATTTAGGTGACTTCTAATTTTTTGTATAAGAAACAGTGCTGTCATGAACATCCTTGTACATAAATCTCTTAGAATAATTAGATGTAAAGAAATTGTTAGGTCAAAATGTATTTGAGTTTTAAATTTTCATCAATATTGTCAATTTTCCCTCCAAAGAGCTTGCACCGACTTTCACTTCTTCCAACTGTGTTTAAGCGTGCCTCTTCCCTGCAGCCTCACCTAGACTATTTATTGTAAAAACTTTGTGATCTTTGACAACCTAATAGGTGAAAAATATTATCTTGCTGTTAAGTTTTAATTAGCATTTATTTAATTATTTATGTGATTGGCCATTTTTCTCTATGCTTACAACTCACCTGTCTGCCTCTAGCTGCCTTTTTTTCTTTTTTTTTTTTAGAGATAGGATCTCACTCTGTTGCCCAGGCTGGAATGCAGTGGCAGGATCATAGCTCACTGTAACCTTAAACTCCTGGCTCAAGCGATCCTCCTGCCTCAGCCTCCCCAATAGCTGCGACTATAGGCACACGTCACCATGCCTGGCTAATTTTTAAAATTTTTGTAGAGAAGGGGTCATGTTATGTTGCCCAGGCTGGTCTTGAACTCCTGGCTTCAAGCAATCATCCCGCCTCGGCCTCCCAAGGTGCTAGGATTACAGGCGTGAGCCACCTCACCCAACCTGGGAACAGTTCTTATCTCAGACATGTAAGCATGAGCCTCCTCTCCTTTGGGCCTCCCTGGCCCTATTTGTCTGGGTCTCATAAAAGGGATTTCATCCTGGTATCTGCAACTTTCACAGAGGCCCTCATTTTGGACTGAGCTCCTGCTCTAGGCTCTAACAGGTCAGACTAAAAACCAAAATGGAGTCACTTATGCTGAAGTGCCAGTCACCAAATTGAAACTGAGTTGTGATCTGACCTTCTGAGAAATCAGGAGAGAGAAACAGCCTAATTTTCCAAACAAGCCAGTTTCAATCGGCAAATAATGGAGTTTCCTCTGCTTTAATCTTCACCAAAAAAGGTAACCTGCAGTGACCTGATATTAACGAATCTGTTGCTTCTCTATTGTTGTGTCTCCCTGTTCGTGCCTTACAAGGAAAGTAACTGAAATGATTGACCAATCTGCTTTTTATTCTTTGTTTCTGCTTTCTTCACCCCTTTTCTGTCTATAAAACCAACCTCCTCCACGAAACTCATTGGAACACATTCTATTTTATGGAAAGAAGTGTCGCTAGATCCTAGAATTTCAGGAAAGCCAACTGAGATCTTTAAACCAGATTTGTTGCTGGGCACGCTGCCTCACACCTGTTATCCCAGGACTTTGGGAGGCCAAGGCAGGAGGATTGCTTGAGGCCAGGAATTCAAGACCAGCCTGGGCAACAAAGTGAGGCCCCCATCTCTACAAAAAATTTAAAAATTAGCCAGGCATGGTGGTGCACTCAGGAAGCTACTCAGCTTCTCAGGAGGCTGAGGCAGGAGGACCACTTGAGCCCAGGAGTTCGAGGCTGCACTGAGCTATGATTGCACCACTGCACGCCAGCCTGGGCAACAGAGCAAGACCCTATCTCTAAAATTAATTAATTAATTAATTCATTAAACTTGGTTTGTTGTAATTCTTTCTTTTGATACACTTGAGTTTGGGATCCATCTGGACTTTATTTTGACATAAGGAGTAAGAAGGCAATGATGCATTTTTTAATGGAATTGGTTAGTCATTTAAACCAACAGCATTTATTGAATAATCTATCCTTTCCACACGGATTTGAAGCAAGCTTTGATAGGCTTCGCCGCAGTTCCGCACAGCATCACGCATGCAGCAGTGGCATACCTCTGGGTGTGGCACCGCCCTTTCCACAGAGCGCGTCGGTGTTCACGGTTAGCGCTCCTCCTCGCCCGCGCTCCTCGCCACCGGCCTCGAGCGGCCCCCAGCACTGTTTGGCAGCCACAGATAAAACTTTTCATTCAAACATCATTTCAAAAATAAGCACAGTTAATAATGTAGGAAAATCAATATATACAGCTTCACTCACCAGTTTTGAAGCAAAAACACAAAGGAAAAAGAACCAGGAGGCATCACAAATAGAGAGGCCGCAGCCAGGGTGGAAAGCCAGAGGCGTGGGCTCTTGCTCTCCCTGCCTTCCCTTTCTCATCTGTGGAACAGAGAAGTTGTGCTAGGAAACCTCTGAGTTTCAGAGGTTTATTCAGCAATAATAATTATCGAGATTCCAGAACTGCATGGTCTCTTTCCAAGATTGACTTCTCAGTTCCCATTGAGTGCTTCATAGGATTTTCCTGGATGGCACTCATGCCCTGAAAGTTCCTTGACTTTGCTCTGCCCTGATAGCCTCAGATCAGGACTGCAGAATGACACCTTTCCCTTGTATTGTCATTCTTTTCAAAAGCCTTTTCAAAAATTTCTCATGAAACTAACAGAGTCTCCCATCTTCCTGGGTCTTACCCTTTGAAAGAAACATAAATTAGGATGGCCGCCCCAGCCTTAATATAGTTCTCACATTAAGTGTCAGCCAAGACACTAGACGCTGACAGACACAAGCGTGTATGGTCCCTGGAGAGCATTTGACCCTTGGAAAAAACGAAATGCTGAGTCTATCTCTTGATAATGGAAAGAGACCATTCCGAGGGGCCTTCAATGCAGGCTGCGTGACCAAGCAAAGGATGCAGAATGCAGAAAATCCAAGTTACAGTTGTTTGCACCCTGAAGCAACCAATCAGTTAGTTTTCAAAGCAGTTAGTTCACAAGAAGTTTCAGAGAAAATTACTGCCGTTTGTTTTTAATAATTAGGATTGTTTTCTAGGTGTTCAGAAGTATACATCTAACACATAAGGCAGGCTGAAATTAGAAACCCAGGGCCTTACTTTAACGAGTCTTGGCTAAGAGTTCATTTCAACAGTGGGCTGCACAGATACAGATGGGATTTCGGAAGAGAAATGGAGATCTTGTATACTATGAATTGATATGTGTGAATTTCACAGCAAGTGAAGATTCACTTTAGACATATTGGTTAGAACTTTACATTTTCAGATAGGATAGAGAAGTAAAAGAAAAAAATGAAAAGAACTGAGCCTCAATGTCTAGAGGCCTTGCTATTAACAATCCACTGGCACATTCTGGCTGTCCACGAAGCTTCCGGATTTCATGTTGTGGATATGATTCCACACTCAAATACCTAACTGTTATTAGTTCATATTGCACAGAAAAAGGCCTGGAATGACTCATTTGAAATGCCAGCAGTTTCCCTCTGGGGAGAAATAAGGGGGTGAGGGGAGAAGAAAGCGAATGCAAATTTTCACTTTTTACTTTCCCTGTTTCTATGTGTTTTATTTTTTATAACACATACAGGCATATCCTCAGAGATATTGCAGATTTGGTTCCAGATACCATAATACAGTGAATATCACAATAAAGCAAGTCATAAAAATTTTTTGCTTTCCCAGTACATGTAAAAGTTATGTTTATACTATACAGTTTGAGTATCCCTTATATGAAATGCTTGGGACCAGAAATGTTTCAAATTTCAGATTTTTTCATATTTTGGAATATTTGCATTATACTTACCAGACTTAGCATCCCTAATCCAAAAATCCGCACACCCCCCACCCCCACACACGCACAGCCTCCCCCATTATCAACATCCCCCACCAGAGTGGTACATTTGTTACAACTGATGAACCCACAGTGACACATCATCATCAAATCATCACCAAAGTCCATAGGTTACATTAGGGTGAACCCTGGTATTGTACATTCTGTGGATTTGGAAAAATGTATAATGACATGCATTCACCATCATAGTATCATACAGAGTAGTTTCACTGTTCTAAAAATCCTCTCTGCTCTGTCTATTCATCCCTCCCTGCCTCCCACCTAACCCCCGGAAACTGCTGACCTTTTTACTGTCTCCACAGTTTTGCCTTTTCCAGAATGCCATGTAATTGGAATTATACAGTATGTTGTCTTTTCAGATTGGCTTCTTTCACTTAATAATATGCATTTGGCTGGGCACAGTGGCTCACCTGTAATCCTAGCACTCTGGGAGGCTGAGGCAGAAGGATCACTTGAGGTCAGGAGTTTGAGACCAACCTGAGTAAAAGCGAGATCCCGTCTCTGCAAAAAATAGAAAAATTAGCTGGGCATAGTGGCACGCGCCTGTAGTCCCAGCTACTTGGGAGGCTGAGGCAGGAGGATCGCTTGAGCCCAGGAGTTTGAGGTTGCAGTGAGCTATGATGATGCCAGTGCACTCTAGCTGGGCGACAGAGTGAGACTCTGTCTCAAAAAAAAAAAAAGCATTTCAGTTTCCTCCATGTCTTTTTATGGCTTGACAGCTTGTTTCTTTTAAGCACTGAATAACATTCCATCATCTAGATGTACTACCATTTATTTATCCATTTATCAAATGAAGTACATTTTGCTTGTTTCCAAGTTTTGGCAATTATGAATAAAGCCGCTATAAATGTTTATGTGCAGGTTTTTATGTAGACATGAGTTTTCAGTTTCTTTGGGTAAATACCGTGGAGCATGATTGCTGTATCATACAGTAAAAGAATGTTTACTTGTGTAAGAAACTGCCAAACTGTCTTCCAAAGTGGCTGTACCATGTTGCACTGCCACCAGCAACGAATGAGAGCTCCTGTTCCTCCACATCCTTGCCAGAATTTGCTGTTGTCAGTGTTCTAGATTTTGACCGTACTAACATTGTTCTCATTGCTGTTTTAATTTGTAATTTCCTAATGACATATGATGTGGAGCTCCTTTTCATGTGCTTATTTGCTATCTGTATATCTTTGGTGAAGTGTCTGTTAAGGTCTTAGGCCTATTTTTTAATCAAGTTGTTTATTTTCTTTTTTTTGCGTTTTAAGAGTTCTTTGTATGTTTTGAGTAACAGTCTGCCATCAGATATGTGTTCTGCAAATATTTTCTCTCAGTCTGTGGCTTGTCTTTTTGTTCTCTTGACAGTGTCTTTCTCAGAGCAAAACTTTTTCATTTTAATGAAGTCCAGCTTCTCAGTTTTCTCTTCCTCCTTATCCTTTCAAAACTTCAATCTGAGGTTACAACCCTTCTACTTCAACAACCTGCTCTTAAACAAAGACTGAAGCAGTGAGCAAATGGCTGTGGAACATCTTTTTCCTGGGTTTGGGTGGTCTTAGGGGATTTTTAGATAGCCTCTGATATAACTTCATAGAGTCCTTCCATAGAATACCTACCTCTGACTTCTGCCTCTTAAAGGAGAAAAGCAAATACTGAACTAGTGCTTTATATCCCGTATTACCTCCATGGAACCCTTACTGGTCCTGAGGACCAAACTGCCTGACAACGACTCAGACACAGACTTGCACAGCCCAAGGATGACGGGAGAAATTTAACCTTTGTGAAAAGCTGGTGCTCAAACCTACCCCACCCTGCCAAGCTCCCAGTCCCGTTTCTGCCCTGTCTTTCTCTGCCACACCCCACATAAGCAACAATTTACCCATAAACAGAGTTGAAAATGAACTGTAAAACATTGAGTCAGCAAGGTCTTTAGCCCCCCAAATCAGCATCATCGTCCTGGGCAACCAGCCTCGTGGTTCACTCATTCACCCAAGTAAACTAAGGTAAACATCTTACCCTGCATGAATAGGTGGCAAAAAATGATTTTCCTCCTCCTTCCGTATCTCTCTTAGGAAAGCTGAGTTGATTAAAATATAAAAGTTACCAGCTGGTAAAGATCTTGGATCTGTGCTTTGAAGCTGAGGTAATAAGCCCTTTGAACAAACTGCAAAATAAAGGACAAGGGGCAAATTCAAGAGGACTTCTGCACAGATTCTTTCTTACCATTTCATGACATGGTTTTCACATCAGATATTTAACAGCTCATCAATCTGATTATGGTGCCATTAGTCCCACTTCCAAACCTGATTAGCCACTCTGGTCTCGTTTCTTACAAAGATTAATTTTAGGTTTTTCTCAATTAGGATTAAATGTCAACCAAAATGTAGTACATGAAAAGTGTTATTAACATTATCATGATAACAACTTCTGCTCCTTCCACATTAAAGCATACAAGACATTTGCCTACGATGTGCGATTGAAACCCTTTTCTTCCCAACCTTAAAAGAAAAGCAAAATATGGTGATACTGAATATGAAGGGAACATTCTGTCAAGAGCTTTTTTGCAAATGCTGCTCTAATTCATGCAAAATCAAATTTATCTCCATTGGATTACATTTAACTGGTTCAGGTCCACATGGCTGACAAAGATGGGGTGTTAGATTCCTTTTAAAAATTATAACTTTGGAAATATCCACTGGACTCCCACACTCCCCTATTTGAACAGTCAAATGCCCTTTATGAATTAGCGATGAAGTTTGACAGAACTGATTTTCCTTGGGAATTATATGAGATGTTCTATTTTCAACCAGAAACTAACAAAGTGTGATGAGATCAATGCTTTAAATTAAGTCTACCTAAAACCTCAAGAAAAAGTTCTCATCAAAGGAACCAATGAAATTGCAAAGATGAGGAGCAGACTGGGGAAATCCTGGCTAAAATTCTCAACAGATAATATCAATAGCCCTGTTAGTCCTCTTTGACATGAAAGTCGGGTGTCTCTGACGTGGTTTAAGGAAAGGAAATAAATGACAAACATGACTTCCACGTGATCAGCCAGAGACTAGAGGAAATTCCGGTTGCTGGCACTGAAGCTAACCTTAGCATTTATATTCTGAACCAGCTCTAGAAATGAAATCTTAAGGCAAAGCCTGGGGTTTTATCTGACAGAAAAATGAATTAGAAACTTCTTCAATTTACATTTTGGAAAACGATGAAAAGTATCAAGAAAAAAATTCAAACCCTTACAACCCAGGAACCTAGAAATAATAACTGCTATATTTGTAATATTGTAGGTGTTTCCAACCGATATTTTTGAAAGAGAGAAATCCTTGTGGATGTGTGTACGTATATATGTAATCTTTTTTTAAAAACAACATTGGGCTGGGTGCTGTGGCGCACGCCTGTAGTCCCAGCTGCTCGGGAGGCTGAGGCAGGAAGGTTGCTTGAGCCCAGGAATTCAAGACCATCCTGGGCAACATAATGAGACCTCGTCTCAAAAAAATAAAATAAAATGAAATAAACATTGGGATCCTACCACATATAAGTTTTCAAGCTGATACTCAGTAAATAAAGGTCTATCCACACAGGCCAAGCTGTGAGAGGCTGCTGCCTGCCTCCCTAACACTGACGGAGGCCAGCCACTGCCACCAAGCCACAGATGCAAACGTGGTCTCTACTGTTCTCTTCACAATACAAAGGCTGATAGGACGAAGCGGATGCAAGAATTAGTGTCCAAAGGTAGAAATTGAAGGTGTTACAGAGCCCATGATTTCACCATAGAGAATCACCAGGTGTGCTGTGTTCAATTAAGCAAACCCTATCCTTAACAAGCAGTGGCAAGCTCCACCCCTGGGAGTGGGCCTGAGGAACCTGACGGCCACCTGAGGACAGCCCTCCTGCCTGACTATTACAAGTCTTAGGGTTCTGAGTGGGGGAAAAACAGTCCTGCGCACTGCCCACGAGGTGCCGAGCCAGCCACTCAGTTAATATTTTTCCCTTCAGCCCTTACGACAACCTTGGAAAGTAAGTATGGGCATAGACTAATTTTGCTGTTAACGAAACTGAGGTTCAGAGCCCAAAGTTGCCGGCTAGTAAGTGACAGAGCCATGATTTAAACCCAGGTCTCTCCCCACAACGCAACTCCGGGTCACCAGAACTGGGATTCTTTTGTCTCCTCGGTTACACAAAAAGTAACTCCAAGTGTCCAGACACACTCACAGTCCAACGCTTCACCCCGTCGTCCTTCAGTGACCACTAAGCACCTACTATGTGCCCAGCACTGTTCTAGGTGCTGACGACACAGCAGCGAACAACAACGAAGCCCTTGGTTTGCACTGGAGATAGAGAATAAGCATATATATGTATATATACGTGCACATGTATACGTGTGTATGTGTATACGTGGAATATGATGTAAAATGTCAGGTCCTGATAAAGAAGGGTAAGAGAAAGACGGATAGAGAGCGACAGGGTGGACTGCATATCAGTTCCTGTGGCTGCCACAACAAATCACCACATACTTGGTGGCTTAAAACAAAGGAAATTTATTCTCTCACAAATCTGGAGGGCAGAAGTCCAAAATCAAAGTATCGGTAGAGGCGCGCTCCCTTCTGAGGCTCTAGGAGAGAATCTTCCTTGCCTCTTTTTTTTTTAAATTTGAGATGGGGTCTCACTATGTTGCCCAGGTTGGTCTCTTGAACTCCTGGGCTGAAGGGATCCTCCTGCCTCAGCCTCCCAGGTAGCTGGGACTACAGGCGTGCACCACCATGCCCAGCCTTTCTTTGCCTCTGGAGCCTCTGGTGGCTGCCAGCATTCCTTGTAGCTGCATCTTGTAGCTGGCATCATTTCAACCTCTGTCTCCAACCTCACATGGCTTTCTCTTGTGTCTGTCTCCATCTGTCATTCTCTTATAAGGATGGCTGTCATTTGATCCGGATGACCTCATCTCAAAGTCCTGGATTTAATTACATCAGCAAGGACCCTTTTTCCCAATAAAGTTACAGGCCCGGGTTCTGGGGATTAGGATGTGGACATATCTTTATGCAGGGCCACCATCCAACACAGAACAGGTTACTGTTACTGTTCCTTGTGAGGTGGTCAGGAAAGCTTTCCCTAATAAAAGGACATTTGAGCAGAGACCTGAATAAAGCGAGGAGCACATGGGGACACCTGGGCCAGTGATCAGATGGGTGAGCAAGTGCAAGAGCCCCAAGGCGGGAGTGTACTTGGCATGTCTGAGTAACAGCGAGGAAGCCGTGTGGTTGGAGGAGCATGAACAAGAGGAGAGTAATATGAGATGAGATCACTTGTAATGTATGACCTTGCTGCCATGTATCATGGTATAATGTCCCCTCTGTGAAGGTTTCACGCTGTTTCCATTGTGTGGCCCACAAGAGGCCAACAGGTACAACCCTTGGCAGTACGACCCACATGAGAACAGCGCACGGCCAAGGTTCTTCAAAATATTCTGGCAGAGTGAACTGTGGGGGCAAGGGGAAACTTCTCCATTGCCCCAGAAAGTTCGCTGAAAGATCAACTCACAATTAAGACAGATTAATAAGAGAAGGAGGTTTATTTACCATGTGCAGGAGGAGAATCCCAGAGGGATTACCTAATATCCCAAGGGTGTCCAGAAATTTATATACCCTCCTTTTAGAGGGGAGTTCAGAAGGGGAGATGACAAATGTAGGAAATTCTGTGTAGGGACAATAAATGGTTGCTAGGGAGGATGAATAGATACTTGGGAGAATGAATGGATGGGGGAAGCAGATTGACTTGTAAATTAACCAGAGACAGGTATTGTATTTAAAATAATCTTGGCCGGGTCTGGCTGCATTCTTGATCTTCTTTCATGCAATATATTGAGATAACAGGGAGGGGAAGGGAAGTCCACTGTTCTTTTTGATGGGTCCATCTGGTTCTTGCAGATAGAGGGAAAGCCCCTTCCAAAGTCTGTTGATCTCTAAGGGCCTTTAATTCAAAATACTCTTTATACCAAGGAGTCATATTTTGGGGTGAAATTTCCTAAGCTCCTTCAGAACTTTATTATCAAAAAGTAAGTTCCACTCTACCAACTATATCCCTACTATTTTATAAATTGACATCACTGAAAGAATATCCCTGACCCACATCCCCGTCTGAGCTAGAGCATCTCCTTTCGTGTTTTTCCTAGAAACTTCACATGTGGGTGCCCCACACCTGTCATGATGTGCTGTAATGACTCACCAGTGGTGTGTCTCCCGGCCTACTCGCCACACTTCTCGAGGGCAGGAAATGATCCATCCTTATATTCTCCACACCTACACACTTTATATTCTCTGGCATACAACAGGCAAGCAATTAATGCCCACTGAATGAGTGAATGAATGAATGAATAGTGAAGATCTCATTTCATCTGTGCTTGGAATGCTACCCAATCACACTCCAAAGAAATTTTTAACCCTGAAGGGTTTATTTTAACCTAGGAGTAAACATAACTGAGGATATATTTATCCTGAAGCTTGGAGACGGAATAAAGTAAGAGATAGAGCTTTGCTTCCTATTACCACAATCAGGGCAGTAGGAGGCCAGAGGCATAGGCTCTAGCTCTATTTTTGCCGTTAGCTGTGTGACCTCAGGAAAGTCACTTAACCTTTCTGGGTTCTGGGTCCCCCACAGTAATAAGAGGAGGCTGGAGCTGATGGAGTATAAGGTCCTTTCTCACTGTAAATGCCCCAGGCTCCTGTGAAGTCCTAGGAGCTACCCTGGCATTGTGATTACTGATTTAAATTCAAATCATGCTCAAATGAGAAGTCTTTGCTACCGCCTGTGACCTCAGCCAGCTGCCCTTAATAATCCAGGCCCCTCCCGAACATCCAGGCTGAGCTTGAGAACCTTCTGCTCCTCATTCTCACTGGCTAATAATCTCATCTGGTTCTGCAAAAGCCCTGTTCCTCAAACTTTTCTGCTGAAATACCCCCAAAAGCAGAAGAGAGAGACTGACTATTCCAAGAGCACCTGAGAGCAGGACTGGGGGCTGCCCTCCAGAGGCTGAAAATTTAATTTTTTAAAAAATTTTATTGTTTTCTAGAAATTTATGTTTAGATCTGTATTGTATATTTAAAATTCACATGAACTTTATATTCTACCCCACCATGTATCTACTTTTTTTTAAATGTAATTTTTTCCCAAAAGCCTTGAGGGAACTCATGGCTCGGTGTTTATCCCGGGTTGGAGGTACCCCATGGCGCAGCACCATCAAGCCCTGAGAGCGGCTGTCCCCAGTCTGAGAAGAGAGCAGGAATAACTCTCCCTTAGTGAAAATCATGCCCAGAGGAACTTCTGCAGGCAGGGAAAGCCGGTGGGACTGACAAGCCTCAGTTCATCCTGTGTCCCCTTGCCTCCGCCAGGACCCCAAACTCCACTTTTCATTGTTCTTATAAGCTGAAAATGAGTGGGACCGTGGGGGAACTTTACTAAACATGAGAGAGAGTAAAAGGGAGTAAGCGCAGAGAAGAAGTACAGACAGGCCAGTCAGGGGGCTGCTGGCCTGATCTGCCCCCAGCTGGCTGTCCGCAGGCCTTGGTGTGGTCCATTGTCAGTGCTGAGCTCCAGGCGAAGCCAGTCCCGGGGCATCCTCCGCTCAGTCCCGGCAGGCCCCAGCTGGCCTTGCAGGTTCCACTCCTTAGCTTCTCTCCTCGCTTCCCTGCCCCAGGCTCAGGCCCACCCTGGGCAAAATGGCAGAGTAGATTCGAGCTCCCCTTTGGTGAGCTGGTCTCCAGGTTCTGCCCCACACCCCTCCCAAAGCCTGTGTTCAGGATGGATCCCAAAGCTGGTTCCCAGTGAAGTGGAAATGACCCGCAGCTTCACGGTGAACACGACGAATGCGTCTCTGAGCAGGGATGGAAGCCCCAGACTGCAGGACTGAAAGCGAAACCAAAAGTCCTACAGAAAGGTCCCCCTCTGAAGGACAACTGGGGTCTGAGTGCTACCCCCTTCCCGCCCACTAAGTACGGCCTCACTTGCTGTCTCCACGTTGTGCCCCCAGACTAGGCTGCCTGCAGAGGTGCCACTGTCTGACTTGCACAAAGGTACCCTACAGGGTGGGTGGGACGGCCTGTTTTTTCTGGATTATCTTTCAGGAATTGGGGGACTTTGTAGGGATTGGAAAGAGGCCTCCTCAGGGCACACACAGCCCCTGGCAAAGGTATCCCCCTCCTGCTGCCAGCAGCAGCCTGTGGGCAGGATTTAGCTAGTGGAGGGCAAACTGGGTCTCTGCTCCACTAGCCATTTTGTGCAGGTCATGAACTGAACAACTGAGGCATCTGGGGATCAGGGAGCTTTCCCGGTGCCTCTATAGTCCCACCACACGGGCAGGTGTCTCTTCTGGTCACCAACATAGACCTTGTTCTAGGCATCCCTTGACCAATATCGTGGGTTACCCTTTAGTTTTCCCTCATTGTCACAAAACGCTTCTTATGTTAGAAGTTGTCTCTTTTTGCCTAGTTTTTAGTCCTGGCTCCAAAGCAAACTTACTTTTGTTTCTTCTACTTTTCCCAATGTTGGCAGAAAATGCTTTTTCTCATTGGACTCTTATTTGAAGTCTTGTATCTTTTCACTTCCTGTTTCTTTTCTTCCTAGAAACTTCTTATCTCTTGCCATCCCTGAATGCCCCCTCCAGAAGAAGAGAGCCAGCTTTCGTCTTTGAGCATCCACCAAACAGTCTCCATGTCACATGGATGTGTCTCCTTGGGAAGGGAGGCCTCGGAAGGCCCTAGGCAAGCCTCAGGCCTTTCCCCTCGCAAAGGTCGAGAGGACAGCCAACCTGGAGGAGCTGGATTTCTGGGGAAAACCTAGAGGCCCCAAAAAGTTCTTACCACTGTTGCCATAGATATCAGGACTATGTCCTCAGCACTGATTTGCATAAGACTCTGTCAAATGCTGTTTTGAATTACAAATGAAGAATATTCCTGTATACCTTACCAAACACAAATGTTTAAAATGGCAAATAGAAGAGTTAAGAGAATTTAGAAATTTTTGTGACCTTAACAATTTATTCCTACAGGTTTGGTTGGGGGTTGATGGACTACGGGAGATGAAGGCAAGAGAAAACACTAGATGATCAGTTGTTCTAAGATATATAATGCTTTGCAAAGCATAATCAAGTAGAAAGTTAAAATATTCCTTGGTATCTTTAAAACGTAAACTTTATACAAATTATGCAGAATGTTGTCATACCGCCCTTGGAGTTATTTCTGGTATGTTACACCTTACATAACACCTCCATTAAGCTTGACCTCTTGATCAGAAAGCAGAAACAGAGAAAAAGGAGTGCATTAAGGCCTGGAATCAAAAACCTAGGATCCAGAAAGACTATACAATAAGAGGAGAGGGGCAATATTATTAATAGTTCCCACCAAAATATGTAAGTCCTATTTTTAAATCTGCTAACACACATGATATTCCTTTTGATAATTATATTCATTTTTTAAAATTTAAACTAGTTGTTATTAAAATGTACAAAAGACTCTTGGGAAAACATCTGGGCAGCACGCAAAATGAATGAACCAAACAATTGGTTGAAATTCAACAGTTTAAGAGATAGTAACTAAAAACTTAAGTGCCAAAAGATTGTGTACAATATTACCTACCCGCTTTTCAACAGCTACAATAAAAACATATGCTTGTTGGGATTACATGCAATAAAACTCTATAAAAAGGAAAGCAAGGGAATGAGGAACATGGAATTCAGGAGGAAGATGCGTGGGTGGGTAGAGGCAGGATGAGATGCGAGAGACCATGTGGTTAAATGGGAATTATTAAAAAGATCTTAGCTATTGTTTTAGATGGTGGCTTCCCAGACGCTTACTGCAGTATTAAAACAACTATATAGCCAAGGAAGTAAAGAAAAGGGAAAAGACAAAATTGACGAAGTCAAGAAATACACAAATATATGGGCCGGGCGTGGTGGCTCACACCTGTAATCCCAGCACTCTGGGAGGCTGAGGCAGGAGGATCACTTGAGCTCAGGAGTTCCAGACCAGCCTGAGCAAGAGTGAGACCCTGTCTCTACTAAAAACAGAAAAATTAGCCAGGTGGGTGTTGTGGCATGCACCTGTAGTCTCAGCTACTCAGGAGGCTGAAGCAGGAGGATCGCTTGAGCCCAGAAGTTTGAGGTTGCAGTGAACTACGATGACACCACTGCACTCTAGCCTGGGTGACAGACCAAGACTCTGTCTCAAATTAAAAAAAAGAAGGAACTGAACTCCCCTCCTCACTCCCCCTTCATATAAAAAATAATACTAATAAAAAAATTTTAAAAAGCAATAAATAGCACATATGCCTAGATAAAACAAAGTTCTGAAAGTGAAGTCACTGGTGTTAACAGTGATGGTAAAAGGCTCCCAAGTAGGTTACAACAGATACAGTACAATAAACCTCTGAAGAGTAGGTAAAGTCTTAAGCAGAGGTCCTGAAAACGATTTGTAACGGAAACCCACAGCTTCCTCCCAGCTCAGTTCAAACTGCTCTCCCCTCAGAGCTGCTGGACAGATAAGTCTTGAAGCCATTTCTGTCTGACGCAAACTCCTGGGATTAGACAAGGGCAAGGCAGAGGTGCTGGTAAGGACAGAGGACTCTGAACTAATTGTCATCCACTTCCCCACCTTCTAGAAAACAACAGACTTCTCAGGGTCCAGAATCCAGCAGAAGAGAGACTGACATTTCTCTTTTTTGTAACAGAACTGGGTATAAAAACCTTGTAGGTCCAGACCCCAAATGGGGAGAACATATTAATTCCTAATTCCCAGTCTCTTCCTAGGACAAATGTCTTGCTCCATCCTTTCGAGTGGAGACCACAGCTCTCAATTTCCAAGTAAGCTACCCATTTAGTTCCTCCAAAGAAAAGATCACCCACCCTGTTTCCCAAACAGCCCACTTCCTCAATCTTACCTCAAGGAAGTCCCACATCTCGAACCTCTGAGTTTGACCTGCCTGTGGGGAAAGTGGTCAGGAAGTGAGAAGAAAGAGGAAATTACACCCCTAGCAGTTACAGATGAGAGCCTTAGATATCTTGCCTGACCCCAGCCATTGGAATTCTGCACCATCCCCACTGCCCCCCCTACTCCCAACTGGATTGCCACGTCTTCAATGAGCAATTAGATTTAATTAACATTTTGTTAGGTCGGAACTGAGAGGAAGACACTCAAGCCTGAGACATAGAAAAACGTCACAGTTTATTTGGGGCACCTGGGTGCAGGTGGGTGGAGGCAGAAAAGAGCGTTCACAGTTCACATCGAGGAGGGGAGAGTGGTGGGTTTTATAGAAGGTTTGAATGAAGGTTTGGGGAGGGGGAGTTCTCTCTGGAACAGCCCCTTATCTTTACAACCTTAGACTCTCCAGACCCCTGCGGCTATTGTTTCACCTTCCATGTGGTCCTTATCTGAGTTCTTTATCTACCCCATTCCCTTCCATACATTTTTCAAGTTCCCACCCTGAGCAAGCCCAAAACATTTCACCCCACATTTGGATTGTAGCAAGTAGTGTGCTGACAAATGTTTCACAACCGGCTCTGTGGAGAAATAGCATCTGAAACGTGTCAGTTTCCATGGCGTTAAATACTCTCAGTATAGCCGATTTCAAGCTACCAACATGATGTCACCAGATGCAGAGTTGGGAGCTGATATTGCAATCAGCTCTGCGAACTAGATTGAGCTGGCTCCCTCACACCACTGTGATACTTTCATTATAATTTATTATTATTTTATTAAGTGGCTCTATAATTGGCCAATATTTTACAACCATGCCTCAGTTTCTTCATTTTTAAGAGTGGTAAAATAATTCTCTGAATTATTGTGAGAATCAAAGTGCCAGGCACATAAAATTTTCAAACCATGTAAATCCTGCTTGCCTCAGCCCCTTGCCCTCTTCTCACATTGTGAAGGCACGATCCCACCAGGGACCCAAGCCCTGGGAGATGGAGACACACCCCAGGCAAGCTGGATCGCTGAGAAGACGTTTTCCCACAGAACAATGTTGGCAGACTCTATACAGCACTGAGGTCCACTCGATGAATGGGTCTACCTGTAAAGGGTTCTGTTTGTGTTTGGCATTCCCTGTAATGATACCCTTAGGGATCCGTGTGGAAATAGGTAATGGGTCCCACCTGGTAACAGATCCCACACAACAGTGAGCTCCGCACTGTGGTGGATTCTACAGTGATGCTGGCACCATCTTGTACTATAGATACAATATGGGATAGATAGGTTTTTGTGGGGTTGTACTGTTTCCAGTAGAAGACATCTTTTTGGGAAAGTGCGTTCCCAATTCCATACCCATATTGAATTCAACCTGTTAATATTTGGGGGACTATAAATATATAAAGATACAGACCCTATGTTAACAAATGAAAATTATAGGAAGTTTAAAAATTCTTTCTCTGCTCTTCCTCCTCCAATAATAAAGTTATATCTCTATTTCTTAAGAGCCAAGTTTCTAGAACAAGTGGCATACCCTTGCCTCTACCTCTCTTGGGAAGCCACACAGTCAGGTTGTCCCTCCGTCCACTTCCCTGACATGGCTCTGGCAGAAATCACCAAAGGCTTTTGAAGTGGTTCTGAATATATACCCACAAATTCTTTGATACTTCTCCCCAAAAGAGGTGGAATATAATTCCCTTGCCTTTGAGTGAGTACTATACTTAGTGACTAGCTTCTAGTGAATAGAATATGGCACAAATGATGGGTTATCACTTGCAAAGTTAGGGTATAAAAAGACTTGGATCACTCGTATGGACAAAGTTATGACTTAAGTAGCTTGGAGTAGCCTTGGAGAGGCCCACAAGGGAGAACCCGAAGCCTCCGGCTGCCAGCCATGTGAATGAGCCATCTTAGAAGTGGATCTTCCAGCCAGACCAAATCTTCAGAGCGTGCAGCCCTGGCTGACAACTTGACCACAAACTCATGAGAGATCCTGAGGCAGAATCACCCAGCTAAGCTGCTTCTGAATCCTGACCATCAGAAACTGTGTGAGATAATAAATGTTTGTTGTTTTAAGCTGCTATATTTTGGGGTAATTAGTTATACAGTGATGGATAACTAATGCAGCTCTCTTGAGGATGGATGCAATGGCTGTGTTTTTACCCTTTATTTGATCCAAGTTCTTCTATGCATAACATTTCTTTTTCTTTTTTTATATTGCCTTCTAGAATCATGACTCACTCTTCTCCTTTGTCTTCTGGATAGTCCCACCTCTCTCAGCTTTCTTGGCTTCCTCCCCCCCGGGATTCTTGGTGTTCTGTCCTTACCCTTTCCTTTTCTCTTTCTACATACACTGCTTCATCCACTCTCGTGATTTCGATTAACACTTACATTCCTTTGAAGGCAGGTGATGACTCCAATTCTCAGAAGCAAATGAAGATTGTATTGCCTCCCAGAGCTGGGAAGCATACTGGCTGGGGTAGCTCACTGAATTCCTGGAAGAGCTATAAGACCTTGGGGCCCAGGGACTAGAACCCAGGATTCAATACTGCCAGGACACTTTATCTCTGACTACCTCTTGTCTCTGCTTGCTTTGGTTTCTCGTTGAGTGTTTGCTGAACTCTTTACCTGATACAGATATATTCCGTCTACAAGCTGGAGAAGAAGGCACCCTGATTGTCAGTCCCACTGATACCATGTGGAGTGGTGGACAAGTATTCCTTCAAAAGAAGGGATGATAGTCAGATAGAAATGACATTGACATATGTCCACCATACCATCTATGGATGGATGACTCCATCGCTGGCCTAGTGCTGTCTCCTGAACAGCAGGCTTGTACATCAGCCAGCTCCTACACACCTCCAGGTGGATGCACATTGGGCAGTGTATCACAGGAGTTCCCCCTTATCCATGGTTTTGCTTTCTGAGGTTTCAGTTACCTGACATCAACCGCACATCCACAAATACTAAATGGAAAATTTCAGAAATAAATAATTCATAAATGATTATGCACCATTCTGAATAGCACGATGAAATCTCATGCTGTCCCGCTGTGCTCTGCCTGGGACATGAATCATTCCTATGCCCAGGGTGTCCACCCACCCATTAGCCATCAGCATCGTCTGTTCCTGACGTCTAACCATCAATATCATCATGATTCGATGATCCAGGATCACCCGCAGCAGATGATCCTCCTGACAAATTGTCAGGTCAGCAGCAGCCTGACGCTGCTTCACAGCGCCTATGCCATTCACCTCACCTCATCTCATCACGTGGGCATTTTATCATCTCACATCATCACAGGAAGAAGGGTGAGTATGGTACAAGAGGTATTTTGAGAGAGAAAAACCACATTCACATAACTTGTATTACAGTATATTGTTATAAGTATTCTATTTTATTATTAGTTATTGTTGTTAATCTCTTACTGTGCCTAATTTACAAATTAAATTTTATCCTAGGTATGTATGTATAGGAAAAAACATAGCGTATATGAGGTCCATACTATCCGAGGTTTCACCCATCCACTCGGGTCTTGGAAAGTATCCCTGAAGATAAGGGGGAGCTACTGTGGTGTTCCAGGGCTGCTGTAACAAAGCACCATAAAGTGGGTGGCTTAGAACAATGAAATCTATTGCATCTCAGTTTTGGAAGCTAGAAGTCCAAAATTAAGGTATTGGCAGGGCCCCGCTTCCTCTGAAGGTGTGAGGGAAGGATCTGTGCCAGACCACTCTCTGACTTCTGGTAGTTTTCTGGCTTGTGGATGGATCATCCCAATCTCTGCCTTCATCTGCACATGGTGTTCTCCTCGTGTGCATGTCTGTCCCTGTGTCCAAATGTCCTCTTTTCATAAGGGCACAGTCATATTGAATTAGGGCCCACCCTAATGACCTCACACTAGCTTGATTACATCCGCAAAGACCCTATTTTCAAGCAAGATCATATTTTGAGGTACTGAGGGTTAGGATTTCAACATGTGAATTTGGAGGGGGACACAACAATACAGAACCAATTGTCTTTGCCTGTCTTTATCTCCCTCCCTGTTCCCCAAACTGGTTCCCTTCTTTCTCCATATATCCTATCCCGGTTATAGACATCACCACATGCCCTGTCATCCAACCCAGAGTCTTCTTTTTCCTTCTGTATCCAGTCATTCAGTAAGTGCTGCCAGGGCTACACCTTAAATGTTTCTTAAATAGGTCCTCTGCCCTCCAATCCTGGGTGACACTACTTTAGCTCAGGTTCTTGGTATTTCATGTCTGGACATTACAAACACCTCCTGTATGGTCTGTTTACCTCCAGCTGTGGCTCTGTCTTCTGCTCACTCCACCTCCCTCATCTTCCACCAATCCATCCAATACCCAGAAGCCTGTGTGATCTGTTAAAAATACAAAGGCTTTTTGACCACTTCAGAACTTTTTCAATAAGTCCCAAAAACTACCAGACAAAGAATAGAGTTCTTATTAAGGCCCACCAGCCCCCGACACTGTGGTTCTTTAATAGCCTCACCTCTGGCTATTCTTTTCTCTTAAGCTTCACCCGTACTGAAAAGCTTGCTGTTCCCCTAAGACGGAGCCTCTCTTCCTCCCCACCATCTGCCTGCCAAATGCTTCCTCATTCTTTAAGGCTCAGATCAAGAAGTTCCTCTGGGAAGCTTTCTGTGCCTGGACCCTCAGCTGCCTTGCTCATAACCCCTCTGTGGTCACCTTTGCACCAAGCCTGCACCTCTGTCCTAGCTCTTCCTAGCAAGGCTGTCACCAACCACTGTCCCAGATCAGCAACCTGAACGAAGCACCCCTGCAGAACCCTGCTTAGTGTGCAAGGCTCCCCTGCTGCCTTGGGGGAGTATCAGAGTGTCCTGGTAGACACTGTGAGAGGGATGCCAATCAGAGTAATCACTCAGACCCCAAACTGAGTCTTGGACACAGACAGGCAGCAATGGGTGAGGTACTAGATACTGTCCATGCGACTCTTCTCTGGTACCACTGGAGGCCCTGCCCCAGTCAAGGCGAGGCTGGGCATTTGCCAGGCAATGATGACTCAGTTCCCAAGAGCTCCTGGATCTGGACAGGTCCTGGCTGAGGCACTTTGCTAGGTCCCTGGCCCATACCCTCCCAGCAACTCTCTCCCTTCATGTGCAACTACAAAACAGGCCAGGTGAATCCCAGGAATAGCCGCGTCAGACTGTTCAGTTCCTGTTATGTAACAATGGAGTGGTCTTTTAGACCATAAGCTCTGGAAGGACAGGAACTGTGTCTTCGCCTTTGTAGACCTAGTGCTAAGCTCAGTCAGAGACACGGAGGGTGAGTGTACCAGCAGCTGCCATGTATTGAACACTACCTATGTTCCACACACTGCTATGAACTTTATGTGTACTTAGTCTTTAATCTCCACAACAATTTTTTGTGGTTTTTTTTTTTTGAGACGGGGTCTCGCTCTGTTGCCCAGGCTAGAGTGCAGTGTCGTCATCATAGCTCACTGCAACCTCCAACTCCTGGGCTGAAGTGATCATCCTATCTCAGCCTCCCGAGTAGCTGGGACTACAGGCACCTGCCACCGTACCCAGCTAATTTTTCTATTTTTTGTAGAGATGGGGTCTCACTATGTTGCCCAAGCTGGCCTCAAACTCCTGGTTTCAAGTGATCCTCCAGCCTCGGCCTCCCAAAATGCTAGGATTACAGGTGTGAGCCACCGTGCTCAGCCTTCACAACAGTTTTATGAGGTTAGGGCTATTATTATGTCTATTGCATAGATGGAGATACTGAGGCACTGAAAGATTAAGGAATTTGCCTAAGGTTGCATACCTAGTAAGAGACAAAGCAGGGATTTGAACCTATCTGGCTCTAGTGCCCACACGCTTAGCTTTTATGTTCTATGGCCTATCAACTAATATTGGTTAATCTTTATAAATATAATTAAGATGTTAATGTCTTAATTTTATTTGCACACCACACAAAATCACTTTTGGGGCCCCAGGAAGGTTGCCTTAAGTCTATAGGTTTTCATCATCTAAAGCAGCTGAAACACAAAACCACTGTCAGGGCAGCACAGGCCATGGGTACTAAGAAGCCATAGAGAGAGACACCTACAGTGTTTCACCTATAGGTTTCCCCAAACCAAAACCCACAAGGGCAAAGGCTCTGATGCACCAGGATAACTTTGTGATGGAGCTGCTTCTCACATGGGCCACTGTCATGGGTTGAATTGGCTCCCCCATGAAAAGATATGTTGAAGTCCTAACCTCCAGTACCTCAAAATGTAACCTAATTTGAAGATAGGCAGTCAAGTTCAAATGAGGTTATTAGGGTGAGCCCTAATTCAATATGACTGATGTCTTTATAAAAAGAGGAAATTTGGACCCAGAGACAAACACGCACACAGAGACAGAGGATACCACGTGGAGCTGAAGGCAGAGAATGGGCTGATGTGTCTGTCCACAAGACAAGGAGCACCAAAGACGGCCAGCAGACCACCAGAAGCCAGGTGCAAAGCCTGGAACAGATTCTTTCTCACAGCCATCAGAAGGAACCAACCTTGCCAACACCTTACTCTCAGACTTCTAGCTTCCAGAACTGTGAGACAATAAATTGCTCCTATTTAAGCCCCCCAGTTTGGTGGTGCTGTATTACAGCAGCCGTAGGAAATTATAACAATATAGCCACTCTTTGTAGATGCTGCTGGGTGATTGGAAGCTGGGTTGACATATTGATGGTACATGATTCTCCTGATCAATACAGCGAGGCCAGCAAGAGCATGAATAAGCAACAAAGGTGGGGATAAATGGCATAAATCACTGTGGGCTGAGGAGGGCTTCATAAAATCTCCGGCTTGAACTGCTGTCTTGAAAGATGGATAAGATTGGGGTGAACAGAGAGGAAAAGACTGTAGGAGGAGGGTCCAGCGTGAGCAAAGGGGCAGAGGGCAAGAGTGCATGGTGCCCAAAGAACAGTTAGTAGACCAGCATGGCCAAATGCAACACTCTCCCTTAAGCCTACACTTTGGGAGGCCAGGAGTTCGAGATCAAAGGCACCGCCCTGGTAGAGAAGAATTTGGATGGCAATAACTTACAAAAATGAAAATCTTAAAATATGGCATGATTCCATATGCCAGACATCAACACAGAGTGCATATAAAACCATTTATTCATTAAACAAGAGTTCCTCAATGCTTACTGTGTTTGTGATACTATGCCGAGTGTGGGTGTAATTCATGAAATCTCAAGACAAACAAAATACTGAGATTTCAGCCAGGCTTCATCTTCAATGACAGCAGCAGTCAATTTGACTTTCCAATTTACTGTCAAATTTTAGTTTGGCTGAGTGATTTCTTTAAATAGTCTTAGTGCTAAGCTCCTCTGAATACTTTCAATGAGGAAAAAGGTTTTTATTAAGGGACCCTAGATGTGTGTATAAGAGAGTCACCTAATTCTATAAATATACAAGTACTAAACACACAGAGTTACCATATCTAATACTATCAGAGGATTTTGAAAGGAAATCACTATTTTCACTAGAGCCTTCCTGAGGTACTTCTGGTAAAGAAAACCAGGGATGAAACTCAACCCTCTAATCATATATTTTTTTTAACTAATGGATGTCAGTTTTTAGGTTGGAGGTTTATTAAATGTCTTCTTACGTACTCTTCAATCTTTCCATAATCACCATCTGTTTTATTTAATTCTATGACTTCCCAGTTAGACTGCTAATTTAAGTAATATTTACTTTACCATTAGCCAATATTTGACATTTTTAGTAAATGTGATACTAGTATACTGCTTAAATATTTATTAAGTAGTTAAAATGGAGTCTTTACCTCATTTAGTATTTATCTTTGAACAGACCAGCTACAACATAGAAAGTCATAGCAGCATGCAGAACATATTTTTAGTGTAGTTGACCAAAAGTCATTCTGCATGCCTGGAAAGGTGTTAACCAAAGCAGTTCAACAAAGAGGAAGCCTGTTGATTAACTACCCCAACTCCAAACCTTGCTGGAAGAAACTAAGTAATCTTTAACTAAAATCACAAATGAACATTTAATTAATCTGAAAGCATATACTAAGTATATCAGTAAACTCATACCAATTTAATACCTTGAACAATTACTCATATTCTACATTTTTTCCCATCAGGTGAAATTTTGAAAATCCAGTATTCTTTCTCCTATAACCACAGTGAGTCAGCTTGTATAAGGCCAGTGCAAACTCAGAGAAGGTGGGAAAGGAGAGGTAAGACTTACTTCCTTGACACCAGTAAGTGCTTCAGATCCCACTGAGAAGGAAGGAGGGAGGAAGAACCCCTGGTGAATAGCCTGTGGACCTGGAACCCACAGGTCATTCATCCTGCAAGCATTTATGAAGTATCTACCACATGCCAGGCCTTATGCCAGGTGCTGAGGCTGTGATGCCGAATAAGGCAGACCTGTTCCTGGGGAGAGACAGAAAATAAGCAAATAAACAAGAAAAAATTTAGATGCTGATCATTACAAGAAATTTCAAATAGGATAATTTGATAGAGAGTTGACTGGTGTCTCTGGATTTGAGGAGGTCAGGGAAGACCTCTCTGAGGAGGTGACAGCTAAGCCCAAAAGATTGAAGGATCCAGCCATGGGAAATTCAGGGAAAAGAGCATTCCCAGCAGAGGACCATTAGTACAAAGGTCCTGAGGCAGGGAAGAACGTGGCAGCTTCTGAGAATAAAAAGAAAGTCTATCTCCCCCCTCCAAAAAATGCACTCAATGATCATGTACTATTTTATAATAAGAAAAAGTACTATTTTGGAAAAAAAATTGATATCCTTTAACACCTGGGGGCATTAATCTGGTTTTGTGTGTGCATTAATCTTGATGAAATTCTGAATGTGGAAAAAAAATTTTAGGCACACTGATACAACAAGATCATTAATAATAGTGAAAAAAACAGAAACAACCTAAATGTTCAACAACAGGTGAATGGTTATGTAAATTGCAGCATATCCATTTGTTGGAGATTATATAATCAAAGTTATTGAGACTTTGAGATAGTGCTAAATGAAAACAAGCAGAATATAAAAATGGTCTTGGCTATACAGATATAAAACAGAAAAAAATAAAAGGAAATATAGAAATGTTTAAAGTTATTGCATTTGGGGGTAGAATAATTTTCCCTCTATTCCTATTTTCCAAATTTCCTTTAATGAACATGAATTACTCTTACGATTAAAAAAAAACAAGACTTGAGCCTTTAAATAAAATAATCCTTTCTCTCCTCTCTGCTTTGGCACTCTCAAACTCTTTATCCCCTTGCCATCCTCCACCTTGACCCTTGCTCGGGAGTGTTTGCGTGCACGGGCTCCTTTGAATGCCACTGCAATTGACAGGCATAACTGCGGATATAAATAAATGCGTCAGGGAATGTGTAAGTATCAACGAACTGCATACTATGTGCTCAGAGTGGCTGTGAGTGCTGATTCACAATGGGCTGTGCTGTCAGCCCAGGGAACACACTGAGCAGTTCTCACCTCTATGACACATGAGAGGAGAAAGGAAGGCCTTAGTGGAGGGAAGAAGAGATTTTGATGTCCTGCTGGCAGTAGAACTCCAATAGGAAGGGGCACTGATGAGAAGGCAAAAGCTAAAGGTTATTCCTGGCTGTGGGTCTAGAACCCAGAACCACAAGAGAACCAGGGTTTGACTAGTGTCACAGATTGGATTCCCCGGAAAACACTCTGAAAGGGAGCTTTGCAGGCAGGTCATTTGTTGGTGCTGTGGGTTCAGTTGTGTCCCTCCAAACTCCCATAACTGTGACTGTGGCCTTACCTGGAAACATGGTCTTTGCACATGTAGTTAAGGTGCATTCACACTGGATTACAGCAGGCTGCTGTGCGTGGGCCGCCCTAAATCCAGTATGACTCATACCCTTATAAGACAGGGGAACTTTGGACACAGACACAGGTTCAGGAAGAACACCATATGACAATGCAGGCAGAGACCACAGGGATGCATCTACAAGCCAAGGAGCACAGGAATTGCCGGCAACACCAGAGGCTAGAAGACAGGCATGGTAGAGACTGTCGGCTAGAGCCCTCAGAGACAGCGTAGCCCCGCCAGCAGCTTGACTTCAGACCTGTAACCTACACAGTGTAAGAAAATAATGTCTGTGTTAAGCCACCCAGTTTGTGATACTTTGTTTGGGCACCCTTAGGAAGCATTCGAATAAGGGCGAGTCCAGGGAGGGAGGGAAGTGGGATTAGGCAGAGGGAGAAGCTGAACAGTGATGAGGTTGCAACAACAGGCGCAGCCCACCAAAGACCCTGCAGAAATGTCCCAAATGGAGGCAAGGGGCCTTTGTGCTGTCATTGGATTGGGGCTGCCCTCAGGGAGGGGTGAAACCTTGGGTTAGGTGAGGCAGCTTCCTTCCTCAGAGGCAATTTCCAGAGAGGGACACAACCGTGAGCCATCACGGCCAGCACTCTCTGCAGCTGAG
This sequence comes from Daubentonia madagascariensis, assembly GCA_023783475.1. Taxonomy (NCBI): domain Eukaryota; kingdom Metazoa; phylum Chordata; class Mammalia; order Primates; family Daubentoniidae; genus Daubentonia; species Daubentonia madagascariensis. The sequence goes on along the minus strand of JAKFHU010001815.1, from coordinate 54,946,622 downwards.
GCTGGGAAAGGCGAAAGCCTGTGGCTAGAAGGCCGAGCTGAGTGGCACACCACTGCCCCACGCCCAGTGGCTGTGTTGTCTGACTTGGGGAAGGACTTCAGAGGCCCAGGGGCGGGGACCAACTGACTCTGGCGGGGAGAACTGGAGGCAGGGGAGAGTCAGAGTGAACAGAAAATACCGACCTAGCTCTGGGAGTATGAAGAGGCTTTACAGACCTCTGGTCCAACCCTACAACCCAACGTAGGAGTCTGAAACCAGGAAAAAAGTGCAGCCTCTGTTGTGCTGAGTGACGCTGTCCCCTGAAAGGTAGAGAAATCTTCCTTATTGTCAGCTAACACCAGCCTTCCTGTGACTCGGAGTTCCTCCACTTTACCAAGCCATGCCTTTTCACTCCGTCGCTTATCTATCCCACCAGGAAGAAGGATTTGCTGTATTTTTTTCTTTTTGTAAGTTGCTGTGCAACTTTTTCCCAACTACATACATTGCCTCTCGCCTCCTTTCCCAGATGGCGCTACTGAGGCTCACTGCTCAGGGGCTCCAGGGAGTATGTCCCCCTCCTCCACGTGGCAGCTCTGCAACTATGTGAAGACACTTTTTCTATCCTCCCTAAATCTTCTTTTCTCCAGGCCAAATATCCCCAGGACTAGATAAACTCTAAGTTCCTGTCTAGCTATACGATTCAATCATCCTAGGAGATTTCTTGTTCATCTTCATGCAACATTGTTTCAAACATTTATTCAGTCACCATATATTTATTAAGCATCTATTTTGGACCAGGCACTTCACTAGTTTTGGGGGATACAACAATAAAAAAGGAAATTTCTGCCATGTGAGTTTATACTCTACAGGAGAAAAGATAAGGAAACATCTTTGGTACAACAAGTGCAATGAAACGGCAGCTGAGTGGGGAGGACAGGGCGCAGGACGTAGAGTTGTACCGTGGTAGATTCAAATTCCATCTCGACCGCTCACTAGTTGGGGGTCTTTACGTAACTTAATCTCTCTTGACCTTAGTTCCTTCATCCATCCATCAAATGTGGATAATAGCATGACCTCACGTGGTCATGAGGGATTAAATGGGGTAATACATATAAAGATCTTAAAACAGTGTCTGGCACATAGTAAGGACACAGGGAAAGTAATTCTTTTTTTTTTTTCTTGAAACAGAGTTTCGCTCTGTCGCCCTGGGTAGAGTGCAGTGGTGTCATCATAGCTCACTACAACCTCAAACTCCTGGGCACAAGGAATCCTCCTGCCTCAGCCTCCTGAGTAGCAGGGACTACAGGCACGTGCCGCAATGCCCGGCTAATTTTTCTATTTTTAGTAGAGACAGGGTCTCACTCTTGCTCAGGCTGGTCTTGAACTCCTGAGCTCAAGCGATCCTCCCACCTTGGCCTCCCAGAGTGCTGGGATTACAGGCGTGAGCCACTGCGCCTGGCCGAAAGTTTCTCTTGATTGTCACCCTTACTATTACTGTGAAATTAAAACTTCCCTGGGAAAGAGAAGCACCGAGGATGGAGTTGGGGGCCCTGCCTGAGCCACTGAGTGGAGGGTAGCGCCGTCGACTGAGACAAGAACTCAGGAGGGGAGCAGGCCTGGGGATCAGGGGACGAGTTACTTGTTGTGCCTCTTAGATTTGAGGGAACGGAAGGACATTCAAAAACAGTTGTCCAGAAGACAGTTGGATATAAACCTCTGGAGCTCAGGGGACAGGTGTGGGTTGGAATTAGAAATTTTCATAACCTCTCACTATCCTAACAGCCCTTTTCTGAACACTCTCCACGTTCTCAGACTCTAAAAACAAGGTCTCGGAACTGGACACAGCACCTCCGCTGCGGCCAGACCAGCCTGGAGCACACACGCATCGGAAGGAGGGCAGTTCTCTCACGTGGTCAGAGGGAGCAACTGCTCACATTTGTCAGGGCTCTCCTGGGGGCTGGGCACATGGAGAAAGTAAGGCGCAGTCCCTGCCCTGAAGGAGTTTATTGCCAGTAAATCAATTATTACTGAGGTGGGTATAAAGCTCTGTCCATAACAAAAGAAATAAAATATTCTTTGCTTTTTTTAGATCTTAATTTAATTTTTAGCAGAAGCCCCCCTCCTATCATGTGGCAGAAATTTAATTTTAGTCAATTTGGGTTCCCCTTCCCTTTCCCTGGGGTCGTGTCTAGGTTCCACAGCATCTCCAGAGGCATCAAGAAGGAGGTCTCAGAACCTCACTGTCATCTGTGCAGGTTTGTGTCTACTGAGAGCCATCTGCCCCTCTGGTCCTCATTTACAGGCCCACACTGACACCTGCTAAGCCATCCTATTCCTCTCCTCCTGCAGGGCTTTTCAGGTCTAGGATTCTTTCTTCCTGCCCAGCCCCATCTCCCTGTCCCCTACACCTCTCTGAGGTGGTCACAGGGAAATGCTAGGAGGCCAACTGAGGCCCTGTCGAGCTCAACACACCACAAAGCCATTTCTATCAGAGGTCCTCCAAGGAAGGCTGAGTCCAGGGAGGGGCAGGTGCAAAGTGGCCCTTTATCTAAGACCCACACTGTCTATTCACCCATCAACTCCTCTACAAAACAGGTCCTAGGAGCAAAAGAAATACTGGAGAATAAAAACATTTCTTACAATTTTCAAACATTATGCCTCAAGCAGTTCACCCCATCTCTGTCCCTGAAGCCTGACTACAGCAATGTTTTTTTTTGTTTTGTTTTTGTTTTTGTTTTTTTGTTGAGACAGTCTTGTTCTGTCACCCCAGCTAGAGTGCAGTGGCATCATAGCTCACTGCTACGTCCAACTCCCAGGCTCAGGCGATCCTCCTGCCTCAGCCTCCTGAGTAGCTGGGACTACAGGCACACGCCACCACGCCTGGCTAATTTTGCTTGCTTGCTTTCTTTCTTTTTTTTTTTTTTTGTAGAGATGGGGTCTTGCTCTTGCTCAGGCTGGTCTCACCCTCCTGATCTCAAGAGATCCTCTTGCCTCAGCCACCCAGATTGTTAGGATTACAGGAGTGAGCCACCTCGCCCAGCCTACAGCAATGTTTTGATTTCCAGGTTTTTAAATCTGATCTCCTCTCTCCATTGCCAGACTGTTGGCTCTATGATTTTTCTTCCATTCTGATTATTCCCAACACTCAGAACTCAGTGCTCCAGCTTAGTTGGTTCCTCCACCTTCAGTATCTCCTGGTGTTTCAGGCAGGAGGTTGAAGTGATCAAAACCAGAGGCAGGTAGGAAGATCAGAGAATGTTTGCCACAATCCTGCAAGATGTGAGAAAGGATTAAACTTAGGTAGGGCCAGTGGGTGTTGAATCCCCCTCCCTTGGGGGATGCCAAGGCCATTCCAAGAGCTGGATGGAAGGTATAGTGCCACGATCAAGGCTGGGTGATCAGATGAATCAGAAAGGCAGGAATCAGGTCAGAGGAATCTGAAAGTATTAATAATATGTAGATGCTCCTGGTGGCTTTTGGTGAGATCCTCAAGCAGACCTGGCAGGTGCATAAATGACATTTAAAGGGTTGGCCTGCAAACAGTCATGGGAATGGAAAGGAGATAGATTTATATACAAAATCTGGTAACCAGCTGGTATGGAGAGCAAAACATCTGATAAATTCAAACTTCATATTGGTGGAGAAGAAAAAACTTTCCTTCTACCCTCTTATGTGAAGTGACTGGGGCCTATGAATTAAACTGACAAAAGAAAAATTAGCAGGAGAAAAGGCATACTTTTTTTAAAAAGAGACATGGTCTTGCTACATTACCCAGGCTTCCCTCCAACTCCTGGGCTCCAGCGATCCTCCCACCTCAGCCTCCCAAGTAGCTGGGAGTACAGGCACATGCCACCATGCCTGGTTACAAATTTTATTTGAAGTTAACATTGTAAATTTTTTTATGTGTACAAAGGTCCTTATAGGAAAGAAGAAAAGACCCAAAGAGGCAGCTAGACCCAGGGGCTTATATACCATTTTAACAAAGGGCAATAAATTTGTAGAGAAGTAACAAGGCAAAGAAAAAGGGGTTTGGGCTTCTAGGGGTGATCAATTGTTGGCAGGTAAATATTTGGAGGAAACTAATGATAGATAGGGCTTATTTTAGTAAGATTTGTTTGTGCAGACAGACCCATCTTAGTGCCGATTTTCTGTCTCCCGGGATAAGGGTTGTTCTCCTCCTGGTACAGGAGAAGAGAGGGGGAACATCTTCACAAAGGGAAATTTATGTCCTGCTTTTAGGCCGTTAGAAGGAGGGCAAAGAGCTCTTTCTGCATTGGCTGTTTCTTACTTGCCTTCAGCTCAAAACAATTCTTATGACAAACCGGCATGTTTTGAGGTGGCATATTCTGGACCCCTTCAATATTCAAGTCTGGAGTAGTAAGGGGAGAAGGAGGGGCGTGCCCAGGTTCCTGACTTGGAGCAAGGTGGGAAGTAGTAGCGCTCACTCATGCAGAAAGGAAGGAAATGCGCAGGGACTGGGAGAGGATGGGTTCAGACAGGCATAACAGAGTCAGAAAGCATGGCCAAATGATGGAAGACTGTGCCTAGAGAGTGTGGTGCTGGAAGCATCTGGTGGGGAGCAGTCCTGAGTAGGAGCAAGGTCCAGAATGTGGTCGCAATATCAAAGAAGATAAAACTCCTTGGGAATGAGCGGCTCACGGGCCTGAGAGCTGCGGGTGTTGGATGGGTTGTCCGCATGGACACAGAAGCTGCCCAAGATGTGGCCTCCCTTCCTGACGCCACTTCACCTCCCTGTAACTGCACACGGCGAATTAGTCGTATCGCCCAGCTTTGGTCATCTGCACAATCTATGAGTATTCATTCCGTTCATGTCACTTTGCAAGTTGCTGATAGGCCTGAGCCAAATGGTCACCTTGAATATGCTTGGAGAGTTCCAAATATGCCTTTACAGTTAGGAAGGATTTTGTTTTATATGGTTAGGGAGAAGTCTCAAGATAATATTCCACGTATTCAGGGGACTAATCCCTCCCCTCCGGTTGCTTTCCTGTGACAGCTGGATCATAAAGGATGGCAGAGGGAGAAAGGAGAGGTATTTATATTTTGGTTTATTTCCTGGATTTTATAATGTATAGGTAAGTCATCTCTCCCCGAATCTACCAAGCCCAGGTCTCGTAAATATTCAAAGGCTCTACTTCTCCCAATAAGATATATGCAAAATGCAAAAAGGCTCTTGGGCTTTCTAGCTGTGATGTTTTCTGTTGCACTTGGACCTGAAAACTCAAATTTCATATTCAAGTCTGGGATGGTAAAGGAAATGGGAGGGAGGGCAGGAGGCAGACTGAACGGGTGCTATTGTTGGTAGACAGACTGGAACAGCACAGAGCCTAGAAGAATGAAGACAAACTGAGTCAGATGAGCTGGATTCTTGCCCAGGCCCTGCTGTTCTTAGCTCTGTGCATTGGGCAGGTCACTGAACTTCGGTTGCCCACTTAGTTAGTAGGATTGTACTAGTTTACTATGCCTGGTTTATTAGGTTATTATGGCAACAAGGTGAAACAATGGATGGGAAAGTGCTTTGTAAACTCTCAGCGATTAGAGATGTACATTCTTTTCATCAGGGAAGAAACTGTTGGGCCTGTATTCCAGACAATCAGCAAGGCTTTTTTGCATGTTGACTCTTTGCCCAGCACTATGCAGAATCTTTCCCACTGGCAAGATCCTCTGAAAACCAGGGGCTAAACAACTGCTAGATTCTGGTTACTGAGAAAAGCTTCTCCTGCCGGTCTAACCTAAGCTTGGGCCTCCTCTGGACCCTTCTTAGCACCAGATGGCAGTGAAAAAAATCTGAATACAAAACATCTTAAAGAGTCGTTTTACATTTCCTGGAGGTCTCAGGGCAGGGCAGTGTAATGCAGAAAGAGGAATCGCTCCTTCCACATACAGGGCAACAGTCAAATCCTCTTCAGACAACCTTCCCCGGAGGCTGGTCTTGAGGGCAGCTGCTTACCCAAATCCCTCTCGTCTTTCCCCAAACTCCTGCCTCCTCCACCTCTGCTCCCACCTGTTACTTGACTTTTTCTTCCTTATGTGGATGGTTTTCTGATGCTGCTTTCATTCACAACCCAAACTGCTTGATGCAGCCCAGAAGCTCAGCTTTGTAGGTGCATTAGAAGAAAAGTTGTGAATACTTTTTTTCCAGTGACACTTAATTCTCCAATTGCCTCTGCCCTGATGTATATGCCTGGGCAAGGCCAGAAGAGAGAGAAGATCTGGAAGCCTCACCACCTACTCTCCTGTAGCTGGGTGGGGAGGAGGGGGCGGTGCTAACTCAGGAGAGAGCTGCCTGCCCTCAGAAGCTGGAGTCTCAGGCGGGTTAAGTAATTTTCTCAAAACTACACATTTGGCTGGAGGAAGAACCAGGTCTTCCCCTAGGTTTCTTGTTCTCCATAAGACAACATTTATGTGCTTTCTGTTCTTCAAAAAGTAGCATTTGCCTTCAAAATTGTCACATACAAAGTGGTGAAAATTAATAACTCTATTGTTTTGACTTCCCTTAAGATACTTGGGTTATCTCAGACTGAGGCTAATTTGAAATGTCAGAGCTGTGTCTCCAAACCAGTGTCGAGCCTGATGACAAAGGATGAAGTGGACTCCATTCATCTCGAGGAGCACAGTTGTATCATTAAGAAGGAGGGGAAAAAAATTAATAAACAATACACCCAAGGTGGTGATATATCTAGAAAATATATGTGTGTGTGTGTGTGTGTGTGTATATATATATATATATATATATATATATATAAAACAACAACATGACAACAAAGGAAAGATTTTGAACTTATTAACAGCATTTTATATTTTTTAAAAGGTGGCAGGTTGAAAAGAGTAAGAAGCAGGAAGTAGCCTCAAAGAATGTAAGTACAAAAACATATTGATTAAGGAATGTGGGTAGTTCCACGAAATAAATAGAAAAGCAAAGCCAGGTCAGTTTAAGACTCTGCCACTTCAAGGAATTGGTGAAGGTGAAGATTCCCTTTCCTTCCTTTTGGTCTCTCTGGCTCTCAGGCAGCCACTCACGTGTGCTCTCTCTCTCTCACACACACACACGCGCGCGCACACACAGGGCAAATAGTGTTGAGTGCAGCACAAACCACCACATGAAAGCTCATAATCGTTCTATTTCAAGGTTGCTCAAGTCTGACAGCTTAGATGCAACTCCCGATCTTCAGGTTTATTCGAACAGCTGTTCAAATGCTATGGGCTACAAAAGCCTGTGGACTTCTCCACTTCTTTCCTTTAAACTCATTTGAAAACTCCTTTTCTTCTTCCCCTCTCCCGCTGAGATGGCACTCTGTGATACCATTAGTAGTTCTAACAGGGTGAACACTGGCCTGCTGTTCAATTGACCAGTAACTTAAATCCACCTGCTGGACTCCTGGGTGTCAGGAAACACATTAGAAATCTGCCCTTGTGCTTACTCAGAAAGATTCATAATTGTGTTGGCCATACTTTGGTTGACTCCCCTCATGTCATCCTTATTCTCTTGCTCTTTTCAGATCCATCTTACTGTTTTCTTTTAATTAATAGACTTATATTTTGAGCAGTTTTAGGTTTACAAAAAAATTGAATAGAAATTATGAAGTTCCTATATACCCCCCACCCCACCCTTCCCAGTCCCCTATTATATTATTAACATCTTGCATTAGTGTGGTACATTTGTAATAACAGATAAGCCCATATTGAGACATTATTATTAGCTCAAGCCCATAGCTCACATTAGGTTTCACTCTTGGTGTCATATATTCTATGGGTTTGGACAAATGTATAATGACATGTATTCACCATTACAGTGTCATATGGAATAGTTTCACTGCCCTAAAAACCCCTGTGCTCGACCTATTCATCCTACCCTTCCTCCCTCCCCCTAATCCCCTAGAAACCATAATTTGGCCTTTTCCACAATGTTGTACAGTTGGAATCATATAGTGTGCGGCCATTTCAGATTGGCTTCTTACACGTAGCAATAGGCATTTAAGGTTCCTCCATGTCTTTTCACAGTTTGATAGCTCATTGCTTTTTAGCACTGAGTAATATTCCATTATATGGATGTACCACAGTTTGTTTATCCATTAACCTATTGAAAAACATCTTGGCAGTTTCCAAGTTTTGGCAATTATGAATAAAGCATGTGCAGGTTTTAGAGTAGACGTAAGTTTTTAACTCATTTGGGTAAATACCAAGGAGTACAATTGATAGATCATGTGGTAAGACAACATTTCCTTTTTTTTTTTTTTTTTAAAGACAGAGTTTTGCTCTGTTGTTCAGGCTGGAATACAGTAACACGATTACAGCTCACTGCAGATGAACCCGGCTCAGGCATCTCTGCCTCACTCCAATAGCTGGGACTACAAGTATGCACAACCACATCCAGCTAATTTTTATTGTTTTTAGCTTTTGTAGCGATGCGATCTCACTATGTTGCCTCGGCTGGTCTCAAACTCCTGGCCTCAAGCAATCCTCCTGCCTTGGCCTCCTAAAGTGCTGTGATTACAGGCATGAGTCCCCACACCCAGCCTGACAATGTTGACTTTTTAAGAAACTTCCAACTGTCTTCCAAAGTGGCTGTACCATTTTGAATTCCCCCCAGCAATGAATGAGAGTTCCTGTAGCTCCACATCCTTGCCAGCATTTGATGTTGTCAGAGCTTTGGATTTTAGCCGTTCTAATAGGTGTATAGTAGTATCTCATTGTTTGAATATGCATTTGTCTGATGACATATGATGTAGTGCATCTTTTCATATGCTTATTTGCCATTTGTATACAGGCATTCCTCAGAGATGTTACAGATTTGGTTTCAGATCACCTCAATAAAGTGAATATCTCAATAAAGTGAATCACATGAATTTTTTGGTTTCCCAGTGCATATAAAAGTCAATGTTACTGGGCACAGTGGCTCACACCTGTAATCCCAGCTACTCAGGTGGCTGAGGTGGGAGCATCACTTCATTCAGGCCAGAAGTTTGAGACCAGCCCAGGCAACATAGCAAGACCCCATATATTTAAAAATGTTTTAAAATTAGCTGGACGTACTGGCACACACCTGTAATCCCAGCTAGTCAGGAGGCTGAGGCAGGAGGATCACGTGAGTCCAGGAGTTCAAGGCTGCAGTGAGCTATGATCACACCACTGCACTCCAGCCTGGGCAACAGAGTGAGACACTGTCTCTTAAAAAAAAAAAAAAGAAAGTTAATGTTTACACTATACTGTAGTCTATTAAGTGTGCAATAGCATTATTTATAAAAAAAGTACATACCTTAATTTTAAAATACTTTATTGCTAAAAATATTAACAATCATCTGAGCCTTCAGCAAGTGGTAATCTTTTTGTTGTTGGAAGGCCTTGCCTCCACATTTATGGCTACTGATTCATCAGGGTGGTGGTTGCTGAAGGTTGGGGTGGCTGTCACAATTTCTTAAAATAAGACAATGAAGTTTGCTGTATTGATTGACACTTCCTTTTATGAAAGATTTCTCTGTAGCATGTAGCACTGTTCAATAACTTTTTTTTTTTTTTTTTGGGAGATAGTCTCACTCTGTTGCCCTGGCTAGAGTGCAGTCGCATCATCATAGCTTACTGCAACCTCAAACTCTCAAACTCATGGGCTCAAGCCATCCTCCTGCCTCAGCCTCCTGAGTAGCTGGGACTACAGGCACGCATCACCACACATGGCTGATTTTTCTATTTTTTTGTAGAGACAGGGTCTCACTCTTGCTCAGGCTGTTCTCGAACTCCTAAACTCAAGTGATCCTCCTGCCTCAGCCTCCCAGAGTGCTAGGATTACAGGTATGAACCACCATGCCCAGCCTGTTTGATAACATTTTACCCACAGTAGAATTTCTTTCAAAATTGGAGTTAATCCTCTCAAACCCTGCCACTGCCTTATCAACTAAATTTATGGAATTATTGCAACGACCACAAAGGATTTAGCATATTCCACTTTGTGGTCATCTTGATAATGTTCACAGCATCTTCACCAGATGTAGACTCCATCTCAAAAAGAAATCACTTTCTTTGTTCACCCATAAGAAGCAACTCTTCATCATTCAAGTTTGATCATGAGATTGTAGCAATTCAGTCACATCTTCAGGCTACACTTCTAATTCTAGTTCTCTTGATATTTATACCACATCTGCAGATACTTCCTATACTGAAGTCTTGAACCCATCAAAGTCATATATGAGGGTTAGAATCAAATTCTCCTAAACTCCTGTTAATGTTGATATTTTGACCTCCTCCCATAAATTACAAATGTTCTTTAATGGCATCTAGAATGGTGAATCCTTTCCAGAAAATTTTCAATTGACTTTGCCCAGACCAATCAGAGGAATCACTACGGCAGCTATAGCCTCATAAAATGTATTTATTAAATAATACGACTTGAAAGTTGAAATCACTCCTGGATCCATGGGCTGCAAAATGGATGTTGTATTAGCAAGCATGAAAACAACATTAATTTCTTTGTACATTTCCATCAGAGCTGACTAGGTTGCATTGTCAATGAGCAATATTTTGAAAAGAATCCTTTTTTCTCAGTAGGTTCTCAACAGTAGGCTTAGAATATTCAGTAAACCATTCTGTAAACAGATGTGCTGTCATCCCAGGCTTTGTTGTTCCGTTTATAGAGCACAGGCAGAGAAGTCTTAGCATAATTCTTAAGGGACCTAGGATTTTCAGAACAGTAAATGAGTATTGGCTTCAACTTCAAGTCGCCAGCTGCATTTGCCTCTAACAACAGAATCAGCCTGTCCTTTGAAGCTGTGAAGCCAGCCATTGACTTCTCCTCTCTAGCTATGAATGTCCTAGATGGCATCTTCTTCCAATATGAGGCTGTTTTGTCTACATTGAAAATCTGTTGTTCAGTGTAGCCATCTTCATCAATCATCTTGGCTAGATCTTCTGGATAACTTGCAGTTTGTCCATCAGTATTTGCTACTTCACCTTGCACTTTTATGTTATGGAGATGTCTTCTTTCTTCATATCACATGAACCAACTTCTCCTAGATTCACACTTTTCTTCTGCAGTTTCCTCACCTCTCTCAGCCTTCATAGACTTGAAGAGAGTTAGAATAGAATCCTTTCTCTGGATTAGGCTTTGGCTTAAGGGTATGTTGTGGCTGGTTTGATCTTCTACCCAGACCACTCAAACTTTCTCCATATCAGCAATAAGGTTGTTTCACTTTCTTATCATTCATGTGTTCCCTGGAGTAGCACTTTTAATTTCCTTCAAGAACTTTCCTCTGCATTCAAAACTTGGCTAACTTTGTCACAAGAGGCCTGGCTTTCTATGTCAGCTTTCAGCAAGCCTTCTTCACTAAGCTTAACCATGCCTAGTTTTGATTTCAAGTGAGAGATGTGGGAGTCTTCCTTTCACTTGAACACTTAGAGGCCACTGTATGGTTATTAATTGGCCTAATTACAATCTAGTTGTGTCTCAGGGAAGAGGGAGGGCTGAGGATCACTGATCATAGATCACCCTAACAGATGTGCTAATAATGAAAAGTTTGAAATACTGTGATAATTACCAAAATGTGACACAGAGACCTGAAGTGAGCACATGCTGTTGTCAATTGATGTCAATAGCCTTGCTTATAGCAGGGTTGCCACAGACCTTCAATTTGGTGGGGTTTTTTTAAGAGATGGGGTCTCACTGTGTTGCTCAGGCTGGTCTCGAACTCCTGGGCTCAAGCGATCCTCCTGCCTCAGCCTCCTGAGCCTCCTGAGACTACAGACATGAGCCACCACACTTGACCAAACCTTCAATTTGTAAAAAATGCAATATCTGCCAAATGTGATCAAGCAAAGTATCCGCCTTATAAGTAACTTTGAAATGACCAATCTGCTTTTTGTTTTTGGTTCTGCTTTCTTCAGTCTCTTTTTTCTATAAAACCAAGCCCCTCTGCTCAGCTCGTGGGAACTTACTCTATTTTATAGAATGAAGTGTTGCCCAATTCTAGAATCACAATAAAGCCAATTGAAATCTTTAAACTAAATCTGTTGTAATTTTGTCTTTTGATAGATTCTCCTAAAGATCTATCTATTCTTCTAAACTAAATGTGTTCTCTATCCTCCCCCTTATACTGGTTTCCTTGGAAAGGTCTTTATTTCTGAAAAATGGAGAAAAGGAAGCCTCTATATCAAAACTCTCAAGCGCCCTAAGAAGGAAGCCAAACAAACCAGAGTCCTGAAACAACCTGACAATTCCAGTTGTAAGGAGAATCAACTATTAGCAACTGTGGCACTGGGCCCAGGAAATAAACGTTGCTTGGCCTCTGCAGAGCCTAGAATGGAGCATGTAGGGGCCAAAGGAAAACTTCTCCGCCCCCTGAAGGTTTGCTGAAAATCAACTGATGTAAGGCAAATTAATAGGAGACAAAACATGAATTTATTTGATCATAGTTTTACATGACATGGGAACCTTCAGAATGAAGAGCCAAAGATACAGGGGAAACTGTCCGTTTTTATGCTTAGGTTCAACAAAGTATGAACAGTCGTGTACGACTATGATTGAACAAAAAGGGTGTGATCTAGTGCTAATAGAGTGGGGAAACCCAGCAAGGCCTGTCTGTTCAGATTCTTCTTGGCCTCTGTCTGCAACATTTTTTCCTTCTGGGTATGGGGCATGGCCCTCTCTGGAAAGGGGGCGTATAATCAAATAAGGTAGGTCAGAGAATTTCTTTATGGCCAGTTTTTACACAGAAAGGTGGCGGGGGGTAGAGTAATATTTTTAGGTTTTATGGCTGGCTTTGGAGAAAAGGGCTTCTGGTTTCTATGACCTGCCTTGGGGAAGATGAATTCTAGTTTCTGTGGCCAGCCTCAGAGGAGAATGAGGGGCCAGGAGAAGGTCAGGGAGAAAGTTTCACTTGTGAAGCTGCTTCTGAGGCCTTCATTTTGTGGTATCATATTCTGAGCCCCAACAGGCATCATGTAAGAATCTGGAAGCTGCAAGCACATTTTAGGCTCCAAGCACAATGGTGAGTGCAGTAGTCCTCAGTTGCTCATCTTCCCTATTCACGGGGCAGAGAAAGCGGTGGCTGAGAAGCCAATGGGCCAGCTGGTCCTCATAAGCCCATGAACACTGCCTGCAAAAAGCGTTAATAAATCACATCTAAGAGAGTTAAAAAGGGATATGGTTACATCTTACAAATTAGTTCATTATTTTCCACATCGGCTCCTCCCTGGACTGTATTAAAGAAATTAGTGGTATTATCTGACACATCCCAGGCCAACAGAAGAGACAACACGTGTGGCATCAACCACAATCACGCACACACATAAGCACAGAGGGCTCAGAAAGACCAAGAAAGTAGCTACGTAATAGAGCCCCAAGACGTGGTGATTCCAAAAGAGGAGTTTAAAATCTCTGTTCTCAACTTTACTGCTTACATTTGCCCTGATTACCCTGTGGAAACTGGATGAACTTGTTGGATAGGTTTTACCCATTTGTTAGTTTTTCACTGTTGCCAAATATAGGTCCCAGGAATTTTGTTTTATCGCTCACTTACTCTCTTGCCTTTTTGAGTCTCTCTATTAGGCTCAGTGAAATAGAAGGAAATGACCCCATGACATTTTAATGAGCAGCAGCCATAAAATCAGCAATAGTGGATCTAGTCTGTTGTGCAAGGCCAAGAGGATTCGTCTAACAGGTGAACTGCTGCCCCCCTATGTCCCACCCACGTAATTCAAAATAAAAATAAAATTAAACCATTAAAATAATGTAGGAGAGTTCAAAAAACTCTGATACTTCTTATGATGACTATATCAACACTTTTATATTTGTATATTAAATAATGTATGATTTCCAAAATCTATCTATCTCTCTCTCTCTCTCTCTCTGTCACTTGCTCTCTGCCTCAGCTGCTGGTAACCTCAGTATGAGCTTGTGGCTGACTTCAAGATCCCAAATGTAAGGTCCCAGCTACACCCTGGGATCCATTTGAACTACCCAAAACCAAAAATGACCCAGACCAGTCCTGAGACTATCAAAGAGTGCTAAAGAAGACCCCCCTGTTGACAGACATCATTAATTCTTAGCTGTTTCTCATCATCTGCCCCCACCTCTTCCATGACAATCCAAATAAACATATTATGGTGACATGATATTTAGTATGGTAATAGCTGAGGGAGGAAGGGTATTGCAACCCCCTGTGGAGTTTTCTTTGCCTGTTACTAGATACTTCTTCCAGGTAGCTGACAAATCTGTAAAAATAAAACATTTTTTCTATTAACAATAAATACTACTAAATTGTCTTATGTTCTGGCTTCTTTGCCATTTCGTCATTAAAATGTGACATTTTTAAAAGAAACTTTTAGACACTTTCAGGATTAGGAAATACTAATGGGCCTTGAAATTGTAATTTTTTTTTTTTTCTGTTAAGATCCAACCTTTAAATTGCTTTTCAAATCAATCTGACTTTGCTTTGTTTTCTCCGTCCTTCTCTTATCCTGTTCACATTCTCACAGTGTGTACTGACAATTTCCTACTGTGGCAGTCAGGAGCCACCCAGCGCCTCAGGCCTCTCAGCCACCCAGGGCGGGGCGCAAAGTAGGGCTCTCGCTTATTGCTGAAAACGTGAACATCAAACGTGGCCCATATTTGCACAGGAGTGAGTTACTTGAAGAAACAAGGGATAAAGTGCTTTCCGAAATAATCCTTTAAAGCAGGTTGGTTCAGGAACTGCTAGAAGACTTCTGCTTAAGGATCTGTTTCTGGCAGTCAGGACAATGCATCTGACTGGATTTAGAATGCAAGGTACCTGTTACCATCACAAATGGCCAATCCCAGATCTCTCAACTCAAGGAAAAACCCTTAAGGTTGTTGTTCATAATGTTATAGAATATTTTTATGAGAGTCCCACTAGAATTGTTGAAGAAGGGAGTGATTCTACCCAAAGCTGTGGGCAACACAATCGGACTCGGCACTCAGTGAAGAACCTTATTCTCATCTTTATCCATTTGATCACTAAAATTCTGATTGTTGTGGCAAAGTAATTGTGTAATGTAGGAGCTACTTATTACAGCTGACAGTCTAATCAAGCAGCAGCAGAGGGCTAATCGACCAATGTTATTGAGTAAAGAATTACTAGTTGAAGCAAAATTATAAATAAATGTTCCACTGCTCTCACAGAGCTTGAACATACTAAGATTAATGACTACGACCTGGTGATGCAATTAATTTTGATATAACGTCCAATATTGAGTGTGGACTTACGTGGCTAAATGCTGTATTTCTCTGTACTTGACCCTAAACAGAACACCAGGTGGCTGGAGAAGGACTTCTCTCTTAGCCAATTTCTCCCACATCTTTTGGAATGCACTGGAAAGATGCAAAAATGTCAACCACACTTATACTTAGAGCATAAAGGTGATCATTTGGGCAATCATTCAAAGGCAATGTTTAGTGTTTCTAGAGGAGAGGTAATGTTTCAAAACAACCACCACCCCCACCACAGCAAAACCATAAAAAAGTAACTTATGTATAAAATGTTGACTCTTTTAATAAGGATTTATGTTTGTGCAAGGATTCAGAAGCTGTTCAAGTGTATCTCTAAAGATATTTCAATGGCCTTTTTTGCTAAACCTTTTAACCCCCCAAATTAACTGAGACCCTGTATTTAATTTTTAAAAATGCATTCTAAAATGTCCAGCTTCTTAAGCCCCAAAGGAAAATGTGGCAAAGCTAAGCCCTTCACAAACAGTAACAGAGATGATCTCATTACGCACCATTGTCCAAACACGGCCGCTCTTCAAACAGACCAGGTAGTGAAAGAGCGCATGGAGGTGCTGGTTTCTATTTTATCTCCACCTAAAGGTTTTTCTCTCAAGCTGAAACCGAAGCTTATGTTCCTTACAGAGCTCACTTGTTTTAAAAGGAAAGAAAAACATTCCAAAGAAATTACTTTACAAACTAAAAATTGTAGTTTAAATAATGTTAACCCCATTGGTCATAACCTGAAATACAAAATCAGCAACACAAAAAAAGACCCTTTAAATGTTCATTCTGATTTCTCCCTTAATTTTGGTTTCCCTGCTATACAAGAACTCTCTGTTCACAGCAGTTGTTTTAGGGGAAAACAAACCTCTGCGCCACTTAACCCATTAGGAGCTAGTTAGTAATTTGTGTGATTGATTTAATTCCACAAACATTTTGTGTGTCTACTAAGTGCTTGAAAAAAATCATAAAGAATCACTGCCCTTGTGAAGCTTACATGCCAATGGGGGAAGACAAATAATAAACATTTAAAAAGTAAGCTAGTATGCTTGAATTGTTGGGGCTCAGAAAACTATGCCCCAAAGCATCGTGCTTTGGCAAGCTGACTACTTTGAACTGCAGGAGACTGGAAGTCCCCAGAAGTAGCCTCAGAAGCAAGTTCTCTCTGACCTTCTCCTGTCCTTCCACCTCCCAGCCACCTTTCTCCTCCCGAAGGGGGCCCTAGAAACCGAAATTCCTCCTCCCCAAGGCAGATCATGGAAACTAGAAATCCTCTCCGCCAAAGCAAGCCATAAAACCTAGCAAGATCATTTCTCCCTTCTCCCTTGAAAACCCTCACTCCAGAGCGCTCCTGCCCCATACCCAGGAAGCAGGAATGCCACACAGAGGCCAAGAAGCATCTGAACAGACAGGCCTTGCTGTCTCCACCCCACAGTATATTACCATTAGGCCACACCCCCTTGTCTAATCACATTTCTACACCTCCGTCCACTCTTCTTCTTCTTTTTTTTTTTTGAGACAAAGTATGGCTCTGTCACCCAGGCTAGAGAGTGGTGTCATCATAGCTCACTGCAACCTCAAACTCCTGGCCTCAAGTGATCCTCCCGCCTCAGCCTCCCAGAGTGTTAGGATTATAGGTGTGAGCCACCACGCGCGGCCACCATTCTTCATTAAACCTAAGCATAAAAATAGTTTTCCCTGGGTCTTTGGGTCTTCGGGTCTTCATTTCTGAAGGCTCCCCCATGTAAAAGCTTAATTAAATACATTTGTTTTCCCTTGTTAACCTGTTTTTTGTTATAGGAGTGTCCATTGTGACCCTTATGATGGGTGAGGAAAGGTGTTAAAGTAGACAGGTATTAAATAGAGTAGGAATCACTGAGAAGCTGAGAGGGATAGCACAGTGGATATCTCACGGAAAAGCCTTCCAGACTGAGGGAAGAGCTAGAGTGGATGTCAGGAGGCAGGAGCACAGCTGGAATATTCAAGGATTGGAGAATGTCCAATGTGGCAGGAGCAGGGTGATGGTTAAGAGAAAAGTTCAAAGAGACTGAGGAGTAGCCTTGTAAGGACCTTGCTTTCCTCCTCCTAAAGCTGTATTACCAAGAGGGTTTTATCTTGAAAGGTAGCATATGTCACTGAAGAGCCTTGGACCCAGAGTGCTTACTCCATCATGTCTTCAAATAGCAGAAGGTGAAACGTCGTTTAGTTTTTCTAATGTGCAGAAGTCACCCTGCAAATCTCCATTTATTGCCACCTTCCATCCTTAACATTTAACTTGGGAATGCTTTGCAGCAATAGCTCTTTCTTTTTATTTGCAGGAAAGATCTTCATTTTGGAATTTCCTGCTCTCAGATGAATGTTGTAAACTTTAACTTTCTGTTGGCTACAAAATTGTTGGCTCTTAAAGATGGCATTTACTTTTAGTTCAGACATAAAAATTTCTTCTCCAGCCACACTTTCATCGCAAGTGTGAAATTTACCAACTAAGACATTGAAGGGGATCAGAACATGCCACCCCAAAATATGCCACTTTGGCATAGTGATGATTTTGAGCTGAAGGCGATTGAGAAACAGCAGGTGCTCTTTGCCCTCCCTCTTTCTGCCTAAAACCAGGGCATAAATTTCCCATGAGAAAGGTGCCTTCCCAGTACCAGGAAGAACAGAACATTCTTATCACCAGAGGCGGGGAGTCAGTGCCAAGATGAGCCTGAAACAAAACTTAACTTCCGTTAGGTTCCCCCATATGTTTGTTTCCTAGTCACATTCACACAGTTTATTGCCCCAGAAGCTCAAACCCCTTCCTTTTGTCTAATCCCTACTACACAACTTGTTACTGAAAGTTCAGTACTTGTCCCCAAGCCCAAATCAGTAAGAACGAAAAACAAGGGCAAGTGATTTGAGGAAAAGGAAAGAGAAGTTTATTAATTTGCTGGCAAATGAGGAGGGTGGCGGACTAGCGTCTCAAAGACCATCATCCTGTCTTTAAGCAGAAAAACAGGGCTTTTTAAAAGGGCGGTTTTTAGCAGTTGGGCTCAGGTATACCTGGCCGGTGGCGTCACATGTCGTGGCTTCAGGCTATTGTTTAACTATAATTGGTGGTTTCTCTTGACCTTATCTCCTGTGATGATGATCTTGTAACCCTTGAACAATTCTGTTCAGCCACCTCTTGTGGTTTAAGATACTAGAAAACAAACAGCAAAGAACATTTTTCTGCCCCTTTGATTACTGGCCTTGAGTAGGAATGCAGGTTTTAATTCCCAAAAAGGGTAGGTTTTTTTTTTCAGAGTATTATGGGGGTACAAGTGTTTTGGTTACATAAATTGTTGTTGTACAGTTTGAGTCAAAGTTATAAGTGTGCCCATCACCCAGACAGTGTGCATTGTACCCCTTAGGTGTGAATTTACTCATCCCCTCCCCACCTCTCCCACCTACTTAATTTCTGATGAGTTTTATTTTGCATATGTGAACATAAGTGTTGTTCAATTAGTTCCAATTTAATGGTGAGTACATGTGGTGTTTGTTTTTCCATTCTTGTGACACTTCACTTAGAAGAATGGTCTCCAGTCCCATCCAGGTTAATACAAGAGGTATTAGTTCACCATTTCTTTCATGGCTGAGTAGTACTCCATGGTATACATATACCACATTTCATTAATCTACTCATGTATTGATGGGCACTTGGGTTGTTTCCATATCTTTGCAATTGTGAATTGTGCTGTTATAAATGTTCAGGTGCAGGTGTCTTTTTTATAAAACATCCTTTTATCCTTTGGGTAAATACCCAGTAGTGGGATTGTTGGATCAAATAGTAGGTCTACTTTTAGTTCTTTTAGGTATCTCCATATTACTTTCCACAGAGGTTGCACTAGATTGCAGTCCCACCAACAGTATAAGTGTTCCTGTCTCTCCACATCCACACCAGCATTTGTTGTTCAGGGATTTTTTGATAAAAGCCATTCTCATTGGAGTTAGGTGATATCTCATTGTGGTTATAATTTGCATTTCCTTGATGATTACAGATGTTGAGCATTTTTTCCTGTTTCTTGGCCATTAGTCTATCTTCTCTTGAATAGTTTTTGTTCATGTCTTTTGCCCACTTTTTAATGGAGTTGTTTGATTTTTTCCTTGCTGATTTGCTTGAGTTCTTTGTAGATTCTGGTTATTTGCCCTTTGTCAGATGTATAGCATGCAAATATTTTCTCCCATTCTGTAGGTTGTCTATTCTCTGTATCGATTGTTTCCTTGGCTATGCACAAACTTTTTATTTGATCAGGTCCCATTTATTTATTTTTTTTGTTGCTGTGATTGCTTTTGGAGGCTTCTTCATAAATTCTTTGTGTAGGTTGATGTCTGTAAGAGTTTTTCCAACATTTTGTCCTAGAATTCTTATAGTTTCATTCCTCAGGTTTGAGTCTGTTATCCATCGTGAGTTAATTTTTGTGACTGGTGAGCGGTGCAGATCCTGTTTTAGTCTTCCACATGTGGCTATCCAAATTTCCCAGCACCATTTATTGAATAGGGATTCTTTTCCCCAGTGTATGTTTTTGTCAAAGATCAGATGGCTATATGAGGATGGTTTATGTCTGGGTTCTCTGCTCTGATCCATTGGTCTATATCTCTGTTCTTGTGCCAGTACAATGCTGTTTTGGTTACTATAGCTTTGTAGTATAGCTTGAAGTCTGGTAAAGTGAGGTCTCCTGATTTGTTATTTTTGCTTAAGCTTACCTTGGCTATTTGGGCTTTTTTCTGGTTTCACACGAAGCATAGAATTATTCTTTCTAGATCTGTGAAAAATGACATTGGTATTTTAACGGTGATTGCATTGAATCTGTAAATCACTTCAGGTAGTATAGACATTTTAACAATGTTGATTCTGCCGATCCATGAGCATATGTTTTTCCATTTGTTTACATCCTTTGCAATTTCCTTCCTCAGTGTTTCATAGTTCTCCCTGTAGAGGTCTTTCACCTTCTTGCTTAAATATATTCCTAGATATTTTATTTTCTTTGCTGCTATTGTGAAAGGTATTGAGTCTTTGATTTGATTCTTAGCTTGCTGTTGTTGGTGTATAGGAATGCAACTGATTTTTGTACATTGATTTTGTAACCTGAGATTTTGCTGAATTTATTTATCAATTCCAGGAGTCTCTTGGCAGAATCTTTGGGGATTTTTAGATATAAGATCATATCATCAGCAAAAAGCAATAGTTGGACCTCTTATTTCCCCATTTGGATACCCTTGATTTCTTTCTCTTGCCTGATTGCTCTGGCTAGGACTTCTAGCACTATGTTGAATAGAAGTGGTGATATTGGCAATGGGTTTGTCATATATGGCTTTTAAACTTTTGAGGTATGTTCCATCTATACCTATTTTTTCAAGAGTTCTTATCATAAAAGGGTGCTGAATTTTGTCAAATACTTCTTTTGCATTTGTTGAGAGGACCATATGGTCTTTGTTTTTGTTTCTATTTATGTGGTGAATTACATTTATAGATTTGCGTATGTTGGACCATCCTTGCATCTCTAGGATGAAGC
Source organism: Daubentonia madagascariensis (assembly GCA_023783475.1). NCBI lineage: Eukaryota > Metazoa > Chordata > Mammalia > Primates > Daubentoniidae > Daubentonia > Daubentonia madagascariensis. Next base: position 54,925,880 of record JAKFHU010001815.1, on the reverse strand, counting down.
TGACTTGGTCATGGTGGATTATTTTTTTGATCTGCAGCTGAATTCTGTTTGCTAGGATTTTATTGAGAATTTTTGCATCTATATTCATAAGGGATATTGGTCTGTAGTTTTACTTTTTTATTGTGTCCTTCCCTGGCTTTGGTGTCAAGGTGATATTGGCTTTGTAGAATGAGTTGGGGAGGATTCCTTCCTTCTTGATGTTATGAAATAATTTCTGCACTATAGGCACCAGTTCTTTTTTGTAGGTCTGGTAAAAATTTGGTTGTGAAACCATCTGGTCCAGCCTTTTTTTTGGTGGAAAATTTTTTATTGCTGCTTCAATTTTGTTACTTGATATTGGTGGGTTCAGGAGTTCCATTTCTTCCTGATTGAGCCTAGGGAAGTTGTGTATTTCCAGGAATTTGTCTATTTCCTCAATATTTTCAAGTTAATGTGCATAGAGATTTTTACAGTATTCAAAGATAATATTTTGTATTTCCATGGTATCAGTTGTAATATCTCATTTTTCATTTCTGATTGGGCTTATTAGGGTCCTTTCTTTTCTGTCTCTGGTTAATCTAGTGAGAAGCCTGTTGATTTCGTTTATCTTTTCAAAGAGCCAACTCTTTGTTTTATTAATCTTCTGTATAATTCTTTTGGAATCCATTTCATTTAGTTCTGCTCTGACCTTAGTTATTTCTTTTATTCTGCTGGGTTTGGGATTGGTTTGCTCTTCCTTTTTCAGTTCCTTGAGACAGTTCGTTACATTGTTGATTTGTGATCTTTCTGTCTTTTGGACATAGGCATGTAAGGCTATGAATTTTCCTCTTATGACTGCTTTTGCAGAATCCCACAGATTTTGGTAACTTGTGTCCCCTTTGTCATTTAGTTTGAAGAATCTTTTGATTTCCATATTAATTTCCTCTTTGACCCAATAATTGTTCAGCAGCAGGTTGTTTAATTTCCATGACTTTGTGTAGAGATGAGTGTTTCTATTGGAGTTGATTTCTAATTTTATTCCACTGTGGTCTGGGAAGATACACGGTATAATTTCTATTTTTTAAAATTTGTTGAGACATGTTTTGTGGCCAATCTTAGGATGCGATCAATCTTAGAGAATGTTCTGTGAGCTGATAAGAACAATGCATATTCAGTAGTTTTGGAGTAGAATGTTCTGTAAATGTCAGTTCAGCCCATTTGTTCTAGAGTCCTGTTTAAGTCCATTGTTTCTTTGTTTATTTTCTGCTTGGAGGATCTGTCCCATTCTGTTACTGGGGTGTTGAAGTCCCTAGATATTATAATGCTGCTGTTTATTTATCATTTGTCTAGGTCAAGTAGGATTTGCTTTATGACTCTGGGTGCACCTGTGTTAGGTGCATAGATATTTAGTATTGTTATGTTTTCTTATTGAATTGTTCCCTTCACCATTAGATAATGACCATCTTTGTCTTTCTTTATTTTTGTTGATTTGAAGTCTATGTTATCTGATATGAGAATGGCTACACCAGCTTTCTTTTGGTTTCCATTTGCATGGAATATTGTTTTCCACCCCTTCACCTGAGTCTGAATGAGTTCTTTTGGGTTAGATGCATTTCCTGGAGACAGCAGATACTTGGCTTATATTTTTTAACCCATTCAGCTAGCCTTTGTCTCTTCAGTGGGGAGTTTAAGCCATTCACATTTATTGAATGAATTGATAAGTGGAGTGGATCTCTGTTCATCTTGTTGTGTAGAACTTTATTGCTTTGTTTTACCTCATAAGCCATTGCAGTATCTGGGCTCTGAACTTTAGCTTTTGGATGGTTTTACACTGGTGGGTGTCTAGCGTGCTGATCAGTGTATAACACAGATCTGAGTACTTCCTGCAGGGCAGGTCTGATCTTGACAAATTCCCTCAGCATTTGCTTGTATGAGAAAGTCTTTATTTCTCCCTCATATAAGAACCTTGGTTTTTCAGGGTACAAAATTCTAGGCTGGGCATTATTCTGTTTGAGAAGACTGAGGATGGGGCCCCAGTCCCTTCTGGCTTGTAAGTTCTCAGTTGAGAAGTCTGCAGTTAGTCTGATAGGTTTTCCTTTGTCAGTTACCTGATGCTTTCACCTTACAGTTTGTAGGAGTTCCTCTTTCATATTAACTTTCACCAATCTGATGATTATACGTCGTGGTGATTGCCTCTTGGTGCTGAATCTCCCAGGGGTCTGTTGCACTTCTAGTACCCGGATGTCCAGATTTCTAGTAAGAGGTGGGAAATTTTCCTCAAGTATTCCCTCAAATAGGTTTTTCAGTCCTTGTGTCTTTTCTTCTTCACCCTCAGGAATGCCTATATTTCTTACGTTAGGCCTCTTAACATAATCCCATATTTCTTGTAGCCTTTGTGCATTCCTCTTATTTCTCTGTTCTTTCTCTTTGACTGACTTGTTTAATTCAAAGATCTTGTCTTCTAGCTCTGAGATTCTTTCTTCTGCCTGATTTAGCCTACTCTTAAGGTTTTCCACTATGCTTTGTATTTCCTTGAATGAATTTTTCATTTCCAGAAGCTATGCTTGATTTTTTTTTAATAATTCAATTTCTTTAGTGAATTTTTCATTCATTTCCTGCAATGTTTTTGTGATTTCTTTGTGTTGGGTTTCTATTTTCTCTTGTATTTCATTAAGCTATCTTATAATCTATACTCAAAATTCCTTATCAGTTATTTCAATATTCTCATTTTGGTTGGTTTCTATTGGTATGGAGTTATTTTCTTTTGGGGATGTCCTTTCACTCTGATTTTTCACTTATCCGGAGATCTTTCGCTGATTCCTTCTCATCTGAAGCAGCTTTTGCTTCTTATTTTTGGATTTTCTTTCAGTTAAATAATGGCACACCCAGTTTAATCTCTGAGACAGTGGGTGGTGCTTGTGGGTGAGACTCAACCACACCCTGTATGACTGAGTCAGTAAATGCTATAAAGGGCATGCAAATTCACCTCCCTGTCAGTAGGTGGCACTTGCCAGAAGAAACAAGCTGCAATGTTCTTTTTGGGTCCTATGACTGGCTCTAGTCCCTCTGGAGAAGCATTTGATTGCCCCAGGTGGTACATGGGGCCCTAGAACTTCAGGTGAGTCCTTATTCTCTGCCACAGCAGAGGCATGTGGGGGAATGTGGCTGGGCAAGACTGGGTTGAGTGAACTTGCCCTCAGGCTCCACTAAAGCTGGCAAGGTATCTGTTTCAGCAGGGGTCAAAGGTCTGCTCCCTGCTTCTAGGCAAAGCCACCAGGGAGGGGCTGAAGTGGCCTCACCCAATCACAAATCTCCCCTCCTTGCTCATGAGCAATGTGACTGAGACCTGGAGGTACAGGATCTAGCCTGTAGGCCTGTCCCTGGGTCCCCAAAGATTAATCCCTGACCATGCCAGGGAGAAGCGCTGGTCCCGAGTTGCCCACAGGGTGCCCAAGCAGGTTTGATGTCCCCCCATGTCAGGGCATGCCCTGCACTCATGGAGCCTCTGGGAAAGCAGCACAGAGGAGGGCTGGTGGGCAGGGAGCTCACAGTGTAAGCACCCCTCAGTCCGCTGCAGGACCACTAGAGGAAAGGTCTGAGCCCCACTCTCTGTGGAAGCCTTGGCATGGTGGCTCTATTGTCTCCCTCAGCAGCCACAGGTGGGGGAGGGGAAGGGGAGAAAATGAGTCCAGAAAGGTTTGAGCCCCACTCTCTGTGGAAGGCCTGGTATGGTGGATGTACCAACAGAGAGGAGAAGCAGTTCCTGTGAGCCCCAGCTCAATCATCTCTCAGGAGGCACAGGCAGGGCAGGAGAAGGGGAGGAAAAGGGTCTGAGTGGAAGAAAGCTAACGCTCTGGTCATCTCTGTCCCTTTCTCCAGAAGGGAGCCCACCCAGAATGTCCAGACGCTGGGGTCACACAGATCCCCTGGGACGCACTGGCCCCCTGTGGCTCCTGCAGTCTGGGCCAGAGTTGGGAAATGTCTGTGTGGGAAAGAGCAAGACAAAAACTGAGGGGCTGAGGCCCCCTGGGGAGGACAAAGGTGCACAGTGGACGGAGAAGCAACATGGTGCCTACTGTCTCAGCTCAGATCTGCAGTGATGGGAAGTGACCCCGAGGGCACCAGCTGCCTGGTGCTTCATCCTCACAGAGCTTCCAGTTCACTGCTGGACTCCAAGCCTCTCAGGCATTGATCTCTGTCAATATCCTGCTCCTTCGAATTCTGCTTCTAATTCTGGGGGCTATGAGTTTCATTCTGAAGCGTCTCTGCCTATGGGCTTGCCAAGATGGTTGCCTCCCTCACCCAGGTTTAATGAGGCTCTCACACCCTTCTACCAGGACTGTCTTCACCTGGGCACGGTTAATACGGGTGGGGGGTTTTAAAGAGACAACTGGTAAAACATTTTGTTGACCTTTTTCAGACCTTTACTTATCACCCTTTGTTAAAATGGCATAAAAGCCCTTGAGTCTAACCACTTCTTTGGGGTTTTTTACTTCTTTTCTATGAAGCTCCCTGTGCCATGCAAAACTATTAACATCAAATGAGATTTGCATGCTTTCTTCTGTTAATCTGTCTTTTGCCAGTTTAACTTACAGACTCCAGGTACATTACTTAAAAAGATAAAGGAATCTTCCTTGAATAGCATATAAGAAAAAAAAAAGAGGAAAAAAAAAAGATAAAGGAAAAAGTTTTTCTTCTACACTATTTTACCCCATTCCAATTCCTAGTCCCTCAATCCTGTACCTTCCACCCCTCAGGCCTCTTTTCTGTGCCTTCTAGAAAGGACAATTATTTTCTTATTATTCAGACAGGGGTTTTCCATCAGTGGTTCACTTTATACATTTTACCTACTAACTTGTTTTCCCATTTTGGTCATTTCAAAGTGTCATTACCAGAGAAAGTTAAAGGTAATATTTTTGGTGCTTAAGAGGCTTTTACTTGCTGCCGTGGCTAGCGTCGTCTTGTAAGGCCGTAGTTTGGCCGCGACTCGTGGGAGTGGAACAGCTCCCGGCGGAGGCAGGGGAGCCAAGCCGGAGCCATGGCCAACACAGTGGTAGCAGTTGGACTGACCATTGCGTCGCTGCAGGTTTGCAGGCCGTTACGTTTGCGGCCAGATGCACTGGTTTCAAGCTAAAACAAGTTTTCAAGTCAAGCCAAAATCTGCCTTCAGTGGAGGCTGTTACAGAGGTGGGTTTGAACCCAAAATGACAAAAGGGGAAGCAGCATTAATACTAGGTCCCTACTGCCAATAAAGGAAAAATAAGAGACGCTTATTGACAAATTATGCTCTTAAATCCCCCAGACAAGGGAGGATCTTCTTATGTAGCAGCCCAAATCAATGAAGCTAAAGATTTACTAGAAAATCAAGCTAAAAGATGAAGTAAATGTATGATGAATTTTAAGTTCACATTAGTTTATGTGTATGAGTACCAACTTTTTATAATAAAATGCCTCAGAGCTACAAAAAAATAATAAAAAAAGGTAATATTTTATAAAACACAATTACCTACATGAGATAGAGACAATACCATTATTTCACCAAATCCCATTTTGTTTTTCTCCCCCTGGGCATTTGGGAAACTACATTTTCCAGCTTATCTTGCAGTTTTATGGAGGCCATGTGACACTCAGTACTGGCCCATGGGGGTGGGCGGAAGTGACATAAGCCACTCCCAAGTCCAAACATTAACAATGTGTCACACAGTCCTCCTTCCTCTCTTTGTTTTCCTCAATCATCTTGGAGGCCATGTGTTGAGGTTACCTCATAAGATGATGGAAATCAGCATCCCGGGGTCTCCAGAAGGAGAACCCCCACTGGTCCGCATCTGAATCAACTTTGGTTGTGCCAAGCCATTGGAGCCACTGAAGCCACCAAGTTTTGGAGTTATTTATTCCTGTAACACAACCTAGAGTATTCTATTACCATACTCTTATTTAATTCTTGTTCTGCTTTCCCATACCCCTCAAAAATATTTCACAAATGGAGAAACCAGGGCCAGTGAAACTACTGATCTGGCTAAACTAGCACAGCTAGTAAGCAAGGCAGCCAGTCCTTGATCCTCTCTACACCATAACTACCGTTTTGCTGATGCACTTCACATAAACTTTCTGTGTAGGGGAGAAAAAAATCTTTTTCCCTTTACTCTTCTAGGGTCTCCAGCTGAGACCCTGTAAATTAAACTGGCAAAGACAGATTAACAAGAGAAAAACAAACAAAAGTTTATCAAGGTGTGCATTGCATGTACTTACACGGGAGTGCCCAGAGATGAGTACCTTTGAGCTTGAATAGCACCTTAACAAAGAACAGTACATACATAGAGAAGTGACAGGACAAAGGAAAGGGGCTTTGAGCCTCTGAGATGGCAAACTGTGGGCCAGGAAAGGTGTGGCAGAACCAATAGAAGAAAAGGGCTAATTAGTAAGTTTTGTTATGTAGATTCCTCTGATAACTTCTCCCGGCTGATAAGGGTCTACAGTAGTCTCTGGTGAGTAACTTCTGTCCTTCCTGGGAGAGAGAAGAGGGGAGAATACCTTTCCAAAGTTATGTCCAGATTTTAGGCAAATAGAGGGAGGGCAAAGAGCTTTTCTTGATTTGTTTCTTCTTAATTGTCTTCAGCTCAAAATAACCCTCATGCTAAAGTGGCATATTCTGGTACTCTTCAGTAATGGTCTACAACCCTCATTGGACATTCATCCCAAAGTATCATACATTTAATCTGCTCAGAAAGGTCATTTATTCCTATGCATCACTGTCCTGTTTAATATGCAATAAGAGACAGAGGAGATACACTGCAGCTATGTGCTTATAATGTAAAATAACAGTAGAACTCACATGTGTCTCTATCACAAGTTTTATGCTTCCAACCAATAAGGCAAAATAAACAAAAAGCATAAGAAGGGACCAAAGCAAAAGTCACCAGGTGCTATGAGGGGCAGAAGAAAATAATCAGAATCCAGCCTTTCCCAGTACCATGTGGGTGGGACCTCTACACCACCTCATCACAATGCAGCCATGCTGCCATTTATAAATGATGACACCTCCCAAAAGACATGGGGAACATAATTCTCCATTGATGTATGTATATATACATGCCTAGCCCTTAGAGATACCTTTGCAAGCTTCCTCATTGCTAGTCTTCCTCTCTATATAAATGGCACCACCATCTACCTAGTTAACAAAGCCAGAAATCTGAGCATTATCCCTGACTCACCCATTTCCTTTTCCCAACATCAAGTCCAATAATTCTTCTTCCAAAATCATTCCCATCTCTGACTTCTCTCCATCTTCAATGTCGCCTCATCCCTTACCTGAATTAATGAGTATATACTAACTGGTCTCTTAGCTTCCACTTGAAATCTCCATTAGCCCAATCTCCTCAAAAAGTTGATCTAAAACATAAATGTGACACGTCATCTTTCCACTTAAAATTCTTAAGTGGTTTCTTATTGCACTTAGAATGGAATTCGAACTCTGTACTGTGGCCTCCAAGATTCCCCATGGCCTGAGCCCTGCCTGTCTCTCTGGCCTCATCTCACAGCTTTCTCTCTACGCCCCACTTTCCCATCACTGTCCTCCCCACAGCTTCGTCTCAGCTGCACCTCTGTGTTTGTCCTCACCTCTACCTGGAATGCTCTGCCCTGGCTCCCCTCATGGCTGGCTCCTTCCTATCCCTTAGGTTTATATTTAGATGTCACCTCCCCAAAGAGGCCACCCTTACCCTACTACCTGAAGAAGGTCCCTCCCCCATTATTATCTATCATGATCTTTGATGTCTTCAGAAAACTTGTCAGTCTGCATTAATCTTATCTGTCCTGTGTTTACTTGCCTGTCTTCCCCACTAGAATGTTGTATTCATAAAGGTAAAATAATAACAACTCATACTTTCTTTGTGCCAGGCACTGTCTTAAGTGCTTTATATATGCAAGCATAGCCTGCCAAGTATCTCCCAGAAACAACACCTTTTGTTTTTTAATACCCAAACTTCATAGAATGTATGTATCTCTCAATACACAGTTCATTTGTTTATGCAGTAGTTATGAGCTGGGAGAAGGGACCGGAGGCATCTACATACCGGTTATGATATAGTCCTGGGATATCTCTGATGCTTAGAGTGACCTCAGAGCCTCCTGCTCAGGGTGAGTCACGCTTTGCGCAGGCGCTTGTCCTGAAAGCCTCTACGGGTGCTTTCCATACTGGGCCATTATTTTTACCTAGAGCTGTACAATGAGTACCAGAAAAGTTGATACAATTTTGAAGGGAACTGTGGATGAGGAATTAAAGAAATAAATAGTGATTACAATGGAAAAGATGTTACTGTACATAAAGCAACTGCTGTTATCTTTTTCTGGTGAACAACGTTTTAAACATTTTGCATCCTAACATGATCATTGTTTCTAATAAATAGGTGTGTGAGGAGGAAAAAAAATTTTTCTACAGCCTCTTAAGTTTACTGATTAGGGCCTGCGAATTAAACTCATACAAGACAGATTAGCAAGAGAAAAGATATGTTTTTATTCAAGTAAGTATGTGGGAGTTCACACAAAAATGTGACTCCAAAAGGCAGTTAGAATTTGGGGCTTGTTTACATCTTTCTAGGGGATGGAGAGGGCAGAGGGGGAACTTCTGGGAGAACAAAGGACTTCTTAGAAGAGGGGAGTAGGGAGAATGGACATTTAGGAAACACAATGACTTTTTTGGAAAATAAATGGGCCCTTAGGAGAACAGATGAGGGATGTGACAGTTTGTGCAGGTGTGGCGCTGACTTCTCACTTGGGAGACAGAAGATTAGAGTTGCTCCTGGGGAGGGAAATTAGGACAATTGAGCTCTCTTGGGAGGCTCTGCTTTTAGGCAGATAAGGGATTTCAGGAAATGAAATGCCTTCAGCTCAAAATAACTCTTATGCCAAAGTGGCATATTTTGGGGTGGCATATCCTGATTCCCTTAGTTTTGCTCTAGGTAATTGGCTGGGGGCTTTGGGTTGATGCATAATGTATTATAAGTTTTCCCTTTTAAAATAATGTGAAATAGAACCCAATTAGCACAGAATGTCTAATTTTCAGACACATTACTGATATTTAATAAAAGATGCTGGTATTAACTCATTCCAAACAAATGTCTGTCTTATATGGTAAGTATTTTTATTCACCTTCCCTCTTTCTGTGAGGCATAGAAAGGTTAAATAGCATGCTCAAGATTTAACGGAAGTAAGTAATAGAGCTGGAACCAGAACCCAGACATACTGCATCCAAAAACTACAGAAGCCTCTAGGGACCTCTTCCAAGTTGGGGAAAGTCCACATCCATCTCGTGCTCTATACCCCCCAATGCCTGACAAAGCTCAGTACATAGTGGATGATCAACTCATATCTGTCCTGAATGAATGAATTAATGGATGAAAGGATGGATGGATAAAAACACACAAATTAAGTTTTGCCACAATAATTGGCATGTAACCTTCAAAAGTGTCCAGATCCTTAAAGTCCAAGACAAGGAACTCTTCTAGATTGAAGAAAACCAAAGAGATATGACAGGGAAATGCATGAGCGATCCTAGATCGGATCCTTTTGCTGTAAAGGATGCTGTTGGAGGCAATCGGCAATTGAATGGGGACTGTGGATTAGATGGTAGTAACTGAGGGGACTGAGCGATGGAAAGATCATTTCCAAGTGACACCATCTGAGCTGCCACGGATGCAGAAGGCAATCTTACCTGGCCTTCCCCTATCAGAGCTTTAGGAGAGTCAGTGGCCACAGCTGCTCTTCCCCCAGGTCTCCCACCTGGGGTGCTTGATCTTGGGCACTGGACATGCCAAAAGCTTGTGTAAACAAGCCTCATCCAAACCTTCCATCCTCTGATGCTCTAAACACTATCTTCCTTATTATGTAGACATATAAACCGCCATCTCCAACTGCTCTCTAGTTCTCATCCTGTTAATCTATTGTTAGATAATTTGAAGGCCTCCCAGCATCTGAATCTGAACCTAAAATGATAGAGGAAAAATTTTCCTCCCAACATAACCTATCGGTGTCAATTTCCTGATTTTTGATGGTTGTATTATGGTGATGTAGGAGCATGTCTTTGTCAGGAAGAAAATCGGCTTTTACAAACACTTTTGCCACAGTGTCTATGGGAGTCTTTTGAAGTTATGAGGTGAATAAAGTTTGTGCTCCTTCACAAAAGGGAATGGGCAAGTTCTGTGGTAGCGGAGGGGTGGATAATGACAGCCAGATATTATATATCAAGGCTAGTGGCCACGCCTGTCAACAGAGGCAGAGTTGGTGGAGCCCAGGGGAATTTCCTCCAGGTTCAAGCCCCTGAAGTTTAAACACTTGAGGTCCCCATGTGGTAACAGCCAAACCAGAGTGGAGCAAAGGGTGGAACTTTGAGGTGACTTTCTCACATCCCCACCATGGCCATTAACATCACCTTCTGCCCCAACTCTAGAGCTCACTTGGGTTCCACAGAGTAAGGCTGTGATTGTTGGAAGAAACAGTCCTGTGCAGATAATCAATAGGCCCTAATAAAGTCCATTTGGGGGGACTCCAAAGATCATTGCCACCAAAACAGAATTTTCCTTTGTTTTTCAGAGGGTTTGCTATCATACACGTACCAGGGTTTTTCTCAACATCAGCTGACAAAGGAAGGTGTAGAACAGAACCAAACTTACAACATAGTCTGTTTTCCATGACAAATAACTTAATTTGGGGAACAATTTAGACTCTTGGCTCTCTGATTCCCTGCTGACTCTGAGAAAAATGCCACCAGTCTGGGGGATTCATTTGAATTCAATTTCATATGTTAATTTGATGCAAAGAAATCATCAACTCCTCCAGCATACATTTGTTCTCCAGATAATTCCGATTACTGCCTCGGTATCTTGCTGATTCTCACAGATTAACGAGGGTGGCTCTTAGTTTTGATACATTTAAAAGGCCCCAGTGGGGCTTCTAGTTTCTTCCTCACCTCTGAGTACCAGCCATAACTGCCTAAGTTTATGTTCTATTTGTTGAGTATCACTTTAGGCTTTATTTTCACTGTGTGGAGGATTTTATTACCATGGATTGACCCAGTTACTGAGCCCATTTAATTATATTGCCTAACTTTCTTATTTGGATAAATCTTTCAAAATCTTAAGAAGGCATTTTAGAGAGTAATCAGATTGGTTCCAGGGTTATACTCTTCACACTTAAGAACTTTATTTAAAATGAGCATGGTTGAAAACAAAACAAAATTTATACATATAAAAATTATTGGAAGAAAATACATCAGAATGTGCTTTCTTTTTAACTTCTATATGAGTTTATACAATATTCATAATGGAAAAGTACAATTACTTTGTTAAATAACAAAGATCAGTGTGAAAATTGAGTAGCGTTAGTTTTACACAATACTTTTTCCCAATAATAGCTATAAGAAATATTTCTCTGACACAGTTATTTCCTATTGACTCTCACTATAAAATAAATGATGTGGCCCAACGGGAAAAAAGTCCACTCACTAAATGGAGCTTTAAATGAGTTGAGTAAGAAAGAACACTCTTAGTAGTGATCTTGTAGCACTTTTAAAACTTGCAGGTATACTAAAAAAAAAAAGGATAATGTATCTTCTGTTAATAAAAGACTCATCCCTCCAACCATCCATTCATTCAATAAGTCACTCAATTCCTGAGGCCGCTAGGGAAATAGTGGTGAACAAGACCACTGTCATCCCCCCACTCTGAAGCAAGCAAGCTGGTGGGACATGCCAGGTCAGGCTTCGGTGGGTTCAGGCTGCTACAACAGACTGCCAGAGACCAGGCGGCTTATGAACAACAGAAGGTTATTGCTCACAGTTCTAGAGGCTGAGAAGTCCAAGATCAAGGCACCAGAGCCATCATCTAGCGAGGCCCCACTTCCTGATTTATAGAGGGCCAACTTCTCACTGTAACCTTGTGTGGCAGAAGGGGTGAGGGACCTCTCAGGGGTTCCTTTTATAAGAGCACTAGTACCATTCATGTGTGCTCTGCCCTCATGATTTAAACACCTCCCAAAGGCCCTACCTCCAATTACCATTACACTGGGGATTAGGTTTTAACATATAAATTTGGGGGAAGGGACGCAAACATTTAGTCTATAGAAGCCACCTTGAGTGATTACAACCTGGAAGTACCTGGAAACCTGACAGCAGAGAGGAGGGGCAGCTGGAAGTAATAGACGGCCTCTTCCTGATGAATTTAATTAGAATTTCCCATCCCTTGGTAACATTTTTTTAGCTGCAAATTTCCGAGTAAATCCCATTGGTACACCCTTTGGCTGGAGGAGCAGGGCCTTCCCATCATAGCCCTTCCTATTGGGTATTGAAATTTTCTGCTCCACCCCCCTGCCCCTCCCCAAGCTGAGACCATATGTTCAATTAATTTAGTCCTCTTAGGGTCTGACCCATATAGTATATTTCATAAATGTTTGGTGAACGGTTTGCTGATGGATAAGGGACTGCACATCCTTGCCTTCTACAAGGGTACATGGAACCCATTCTATGAATCTAAATAATGATGAATTAGTGAGAACTATTACTCATTACCGATGGAGAGTGGGGAGGGGAGTTAAAAGTATTATTTATTACTGCAAACATGTAAAATAGTTCACATTTATGAAACCTGTGAGCATTTCTCCTGATCTTATCCAGATTGTGGCTATAGTGGTAGCATGAGATGTCCCAGGCACAGAGACAGCCTCGCCAGGCCAAGGGCCAGCATTCATGTGCACATGCACACATAGCAGGGCAAAATGTATTAACATTGGTGTATTCATCAACTTGTCTGCTCCTTTCATGTGCCAAACAGGAGCCAAACATTTCTGGTCCAACTTCCCTTCTCCCTAGCTGCACCCCAGCCTTGGAGAAGAGGCCACCCCTGCCATGGTTCTTTCTGGAGTTTTTATGATGGGGAAGCCAAAAGAGGAGGAAAAGAGTTTGTAGGGGAGGAAAAAACCTTTTTTTCCTCTACCTTCCTAGGTTCTCCAGCTGGAGCCTTATAAATTAGACTGACAAAGACAGACTAACAAAAGAAAATCAAACATAAGTTTTATTAATGCATGCATCAAGTATACACATTGGAAAACTCGGTGATACACTCAAATGGGTGGTTAAAATTTGGGTTTATACAGCGTCTTAACAACAGAACAGTACATATTTAGAGAAGGGACAGGACAAAAGAAAGGGACTTTGAGTTTTAGGGGTGGCAAATTGTGGGAGGCAAACATATGGGGAAGCTAATAAAAGATAAAGGCTAGTTAGTAAGGTTTGTTATGTAGATTCCCTAGGTGAGCTCTCTGGGCTGATAAAGGTCTAGAATTTTTTGCAGTGATTAACTTCTGTCCTTGGGTGGGGAGGGGCAGATCTTTCCAAATTCAAGTCCTGCTTTTAGGCAAACAGGGGGAGTGTAGAGCTTTTCTTGTATCTGCTTCTTTTCCATTATCTTCAGCTCAAAATAATCCTTATGCCAAAGTGGCATATTTTGGGGTGACATATTCTGCTACCCTTCAGGTTCAAAAAGATTTAGTCAATCTACATCCTGAAGAGGTCCCAGAGCTGGGAGTCAACACACTGAGGCTGAGGAGAGAGAGTGTTTGCGGTAATATGGTGGCCAATAGAGTCTGGGAGTGTAGATTACGACAGAGTTTGTGGAGCAAATAAGGGGGCCTGGGAAAGGCTGCTGGGGATTATGACTTGGGTCTTCTCTAATGTCCCTGAAGAGACCTGAATGAGGAAAATACTCACTTGTGTATCTATCCATCTATCTCTTTCCTTGGCCTTTTGGAACCATACTTATTGACATATGACACCTTTCCGGGACTGAATGATGAGGTCACGGCATACCTAGACATCTCTACTTGGTTCTGATGAGAAGTGATGGGCATCTCCCACTCAATGTGTCCATAAAAGAACTCCTGATCTTCCTCTATGATCTGCTCTACCCACACCCATCACTTCTCAGCCAATGGCAACTCTATCCTTCCAGATACTTAGGCCAAAACCTTGGTGTTCTCCTTGACACCTGTCCTCTCATTCCAGTGTCCAATTCGTCAAGAAAGCCTGTAGACTCTACCTTGAAAATACCTCCAGAATCTGACTACTTCTCACCACTGTCAGGGCTCCTCCCGATTTGAGCCTTCCTCTCCTTGGGTAATAGTAATGGCCTCCCAAGTGGCCTCCCCACTTCCACCCTTGTCTTCCTACTATCTGTTCTCCACAGAGTGGCCAGAATGATCTTTTCAAAAAGTAAGTCAGTTCATTTCTCTCTGAAGCTCAAAAAACTGCAATAGTCTTCCCTTCCCTTAAGACAAAAGCCAAAGTCCTCTTAATGGCCTACAAGGATGTGTTCTTTCTGCACCCATCTGCTCCATCTACTCTGCTCCCTCCGGATCCCTCCCCCTCAGCCACAGTGGCCTCCTCCACCTTCTGCACACTCATTGGGCATGCTCCAGCTTAGGGACTTAGGGACCCTGTCTCTTCCCTCTGTTGAAACCTTCATCCTCAGGAGCCTCAAAGCTAACTTCCTCCTGTCCTTTGTAGGGTCTCAGAAAATGACACCACAAAATGAAGGCCTCAGAAGCAGCTTCAGAGAAAAAGTTTCTCCCGGACCTTCTCCTGCTCTCCTGTCCCTGGCCCCTCATTCTCCCATGAGGCTAGCCACAGAAACTAGAAACCCTCTTCCCCAAGGCAGGTCATAGAAACCAGACCCACTTTTCCCCAAAGCCAGCCATAAAACCTAAAAATATTACTCTAACTTTCCCCCACCCCCCACCTTTCTGTGTAAAAACTGGCCATAAGAAATTCTCTGACCTACTTTGTTTTGTTGTATGTCACAAGGCCTCCATTCCAGAGAGGGTCCTGCCCCACACTAGAAGGAAGGAATGTTGCAGAGAGGCCAGGAAGAATCTGAACAGACAGGCCTTGCTGGGTCTCTCCTCTCGGTCTATTAGCACTAGATCACACCCTTTTCATCCAATCATATTTCTACACAGCTGTCCATACTTTGTTGAACCTAAGTATAAAATGGACAATTTCCCCTGTACCTTTCTTTGGCTCTTCATTCTGAAGGCTCCTGTGTCTTGTAAAGCTGTGATCAAATAAATTTGCAAGCCTTTTCTCCTATTAATCTACCTCTTGTTGGTGATTTTCAGCAATCCTTTCTCCAGGGCAAAGGGAAAGTTTCCCCTTGGCCCCTACACCTTCAAGTCTTCACTCAAATGTCACCTTCCCAATGAGACAAACCTACGCCTTAAAAAAGTGCCACTTTCTCTTGGGCCCCCCATTCCTGATTCCCCTTCCCCCACCCTATTGTTTTTGGCACTTTTCACCTTATCTACAAAGTTTAATTGTTTAGCCTGACCAGAGTGTAAACTCCATGAGTCCATGAGGGTGGGCACCTTTGCTTTCATTGCTACTGCATCCCTCTCACTGGAAGAGTGACTGGCACAGAGTAGCAGCCCAATAAGTATTTGCTAAATGAGTGAATGAATGAATGAATGAAATTGGTTTATACCAACAAGCCATCAAGGACAGCTTCTAGACCCAGGGACCTACCACGCCAGGAGCAGCCATTGTGAGCTGGGCTGTGAGGAGCTGGTCTTACCCACATTGACAGGTGCAGGCTGGGGTTCGGAGTCAAGCTCCAGGGCACCCGGTTGTCTGGCACACAGACTTTTATCTTCATTATTAATCTGCTTTGTGGCAGCACAAAGACAAGGACATCAGTGTTGACACAATTCACATACAACTCCCGCAGTGTCTGTGCTTCATCTTGTTCAGTGGCTGGAAATGCAGCAGACCCCAAGCCCCAGGCCAGAGGAGGGCAGCTGGACGGTTTCAACAAAAATCTTGGATATATGTGATGAACTCATATATGGACACACTTCATAAATTCCTTTCAGAAGGTCGGAATGCCAGAGCAACTGGTCTCCAACACAATTTCTGGCAGCCCTAGGCAAGGTGGAAAGGAAGCCAGACGAAATCTCAGGAGGTCTCTTCATGAAGAGACATGTTTACCTCTCCACCCTCGCGGTGATGTTTACCCCCTTCACTGAGTATTGGGAGTGAATGCACCTAATGCCGCAGCTCCAGGGTCTCACCAGCGAGCTGAAACCCCCAACATTGAAAATCAACTCTCTGAGAACTGTGAAAAAGATGTATCAATAAGTTCTGGGTGGTGTGGGGGGTGAGGAGGGTGTTACATACATAAATAAGAAAATTGGGCTTTTCTCAGCTTTGAACTTGAAATACCTGAAGGGAAAGATAATGGAGCACAGGATACCTTTCACTGCGTGGCTGTGTAAACAACACAGTTAATTCTGCTTGTGTTTTGTGTGCTTTCTGTGTTTAATTATATATACGTGCGTGTGTGTATGTTATGTATGAAAGTATGAATGTGTGTGTGTATATATAATATATATTTTAAAAAGGAAATTGCTATTTTTCAAGATAATCAAGTGTTACGGGTTGAATCGTGAACACCCCAAAGTCCATATGTTGAAGTCCTAACCTCCAGTACCTCAGAATGTGACCTGATTTGGAAATAGGGTCTTTACAGATGTAATCACGTTAATGTGAAGTCATTAGGGTGGTCCCTAATCCAATATGACTGGTGTCCTTATGAAAAGGTGCTATTTGGACTCACAGACATGCTCAGAGGGAAGAGGATGTGAAGAGCCATAGGGAGAAGGTGGCCATCCACAGGCCAGGGACAGAGGCTAGAAATGGTCTTTTCCTGATGGCCCTCAGAGGGAACCAGCCCTGCAGACACCCTGCTGTCAGACCACTGGCCTCCAGAACCGTGAGAGGACACATTTCTGTTGTGGAAGTCACCCAGTTGTGGTACTTTGTTACAGCAGTCCTAGGAAACCAATAGATCAAGAAAAGTGTGTTCCATCGTGTAGTCAATACGACAATCCCGCCTCGTCTTACTTCATTGCCATTTTGGGATTTGTTTTGACCTGATCTTTCAGGTCCTGTAGCAATGGGCAATGCTGGGCACCGCCAAATCCCCAAATCCCTATGTCAGCTTTGGTGTGTTACAAAAGGTCAACGCTTCCCTGGAGAACTTGCTCGCATTGTCTTTGGCTACTTTCGCTCACCCTCCTTTTCCCTTTTTTCCAGGGATTTCACTCCAGCCTCGGAAAACTTTCCTTTCTTTTCCCATCGCCAATTTCCTCCAACCGCCCCCATCCTACCTCCCCAAGTCTCCCTCTAAGAACATGCTTGGCTGGCGATTCCTTCTAACGAAACCAGATTACTCTTTCTCTCAAATCTCCCCGACCATAAATTCATGCCTTTTGGGGTGGCCTTCCACAGCCCGTTCCACAGCAGATTTATTGCGCACTCCATCTTCCTTTTGCACTCCTTAATCTGCTGTGCTTTAATTGGGTAATAAAACTCTGTATGCCACCCAGAAAAATTCCGGAGCAAGTAATCATCAGGGACATTCTCTCAGCAGCCAATTTCTAATTATTTATTCAGGCCCAAAGCCTAATTCCAGCGCTGAGTGCGGTGGTTCTGAGCCGCTACCCTCCCCGTGTGCAGCCGGAGCTGGAGCCAGAGTGGGGTGGGGATGGTTGAGCAACACTGGGCGTCCCCGGTAAGCAGTGGGGAGCGTAGCCCTGGACGGGAGACTGTCTCTGAGGCAGGATAGTGTGAATTCATGGGAGGGGCCTCTCCTCCATTGTCAGGCAAATAGGAGCATTGCCCGGGGGCTTTGCTTTGTTAGGCCCCTGTTGCTCAGAAACGAGACTGCCACCGTAAATGAGGGCGTGTCCTCCACTGAGTCACGCTTAAAAAAAAAAGACAAGGCGACTCACGCTACCCGGACAACTGGATAGCCACCTGGAAACACATTTGCACAGAATAAATTCCATCTAAATAAAAACATTATTATAAAAATGAATATAAAAATGTTAGAATATAATATAAAAGAAGTTTTCATAACCTCAAAATAGATTAGGTCTTTCTAACTATGGCACAAAATCCAAAAACCTTAAAAGATTAATCAATTTGACGATATAAAAATTTTTTTTAAATTTTAACATGCATTTCCCCCCAAAATAAAATTATAAACAAAGTAAGAAGATAAATAACAAATTGGGAAAAATTAAATCAATAAGAAATATCAACAACCCAATAGAAAAAGTGCAAATATATAAGCAGAGACTTTATTGAAGGGAAATGAGTAACCCTTAAATATTTTTTTAAAGCCCATTAAAAAAAATAAATTAAAATTACAATGAAATACCATTTTCACTTATCAGACTAGCAAAAACCCAATCTCATATATTGCTGGAGGGAGCTTAAATTGGTTCAATTTCTGTGAAGAGCAACTCAGCAGTATCTATCCAAAGTACAAATATATATGTTCTTTGACCTCAGGAATATGTCTTCCAGACATGCTCACACATGGGAAATAACACATTGTACAAGGGTTATTTATGAGGCATTGTTCGGAATAGCCAAAGATTGGAAAGGACCTAAATGTCTATCAAAAGAGATCCGATTTAATCAACTATAGTATGCACATGCAATAGAATACTCCAGCTGCAATAAAAGAATGAAGAAGTTCTTAATGTATCAATAGAAGAAAATCATACATATAAATACAAATACACATACCATGCATGTGGGTTAGGCAGGCAACCAAGTATGTAAAAAAAGGTAAAATATGTCTCTACGACTTAGTCATAAAAAATATCTGGGAGGATAAACAAGAAAGAAAGAACAGTGGTTACTTGTTGAGGAGGATGGGAACTGAATGACACAGGATGAGGGGGAGGGAATTTTTTTATTTTTTAGCTTTTTGTGCTTTTTGATGTTTGAACCATGTGAATGTGTTACCTATTCAAAAAATCAAATTTAAAACAAAATCTGCTGGGTGGGAGGCTTGGTGGGGAGAGGACCCAGAGAGACTGATTATATACATCATGTGGTTTCCTGGCAACCAAACCTCCCCAAACCCCCATTCCACCCTCCAGAGCCTATCATGGTGACCACAGCTTGGCCCAGGGCAGGGGTAGGAGGGGGAGAGGGGGGTGGACGGAGGTGGGAAGAGGAGAGAGGGACAGATTGGCTTGACCTCTCTGTCCATGCAGTTCTACTTTAGACACCATTGTCGAATGGAATTATACACACAATGTTATTGTCAAAGGAAATTAAACGCAAAACATTGTGTTTGTATGTGCGAGATGTTCATTTGCTAAACTGGTATTTTCCAACCCTGTTTTGTCATTTCCTCATGTTTAAAGACATACCAGTAGCCTAAAATAAAGGAAGCGGCCTGGCCTGTTTGGATTTCTAAGAAAACCTACCCATCAATCTTTCGTCACATTTCTCTTTGTTCTTAAAACTTCCCCCTGAAATTTAGTAATCGAGGATTGGCTTCTCCAAAGTTTTTATTTTTATGGCCTTATACAGGTTTTTGTTTATTTCTTTATAACCTATTTTGTTCCATAAAATATGTAAGTAGCTTATAAGGTATAAGAAATGTATGCAAGAAAATATAAAGTCAGAATCAGGAAAATCTAACCAAATCTCACTGGGACACAAACATGACATAGGACGCTCACAGAAGCCTGGCTTGGCACTGCACTCTCCTCATGAGGCTCCATCTCTCTAGCTCCAGCCCAGGAAGTAAACAGAGGCCAGGTGCTGCTTCTTGGTGATTCAATATTCAGCAACTACTCAGTGAGAGGCTGCTTGGTAGGTATTTTAACATATGGAGAATCTTACTCACAAGGTTTTCTGAGGCAAAGCCTCCCTGTTTTAATTTCAATATTAGTCGTTAATGAAAGGGAAGGGATAGGAATTTGTTAGCAAGAAAAGGGAATTTGGTATCTTTAAAAAACAGAACATAGCATGAAGAAAGAATAACAAAGTCAGAATTTCCCTGGGGAATTCACTTCCCCTGGCAATAAATACTGTTTATATGGGGTGTCACACAGCACAAAGATTATTTAGGAGCTGGCAGGAAAGATTGAGTTTTCCAAAGAGGGAGTAAACTTAAGGTTCTGTGAAGAATTGCTGGAGAAAGACTCCATCTGCTTTTTTTGGCTAGAGTGACTGGCCAAAAGTCACTTTTGAAGCATGATTTTGAGTAGAAGGAGGCATACCCAGGTGCTGACTGGTTTGGGAAGGGAGAGCCAGGCCAGAGAAGAGGGATCCAGCAAGTTCTAGAAGGGAGCAGGAGCCTAGAACTTGCCACTCCCTCCATGGCTGTGACAGTTTGATAGAAGAGGCCCCAACTCACCTGCCCCAGTAATGCAGGCATCACCCTCCCTGCCCACCGACTCTCCCACCTCAGTACTCTCTTCAGGGGCCATCACAACAAAACTACAATCATTTTGCGCCTAAGATGTAGGGCCTTGACTCTGGGAAGTCACAGAGGCATTGAGAGGAACAGGATGCAAGAAAATGCCCAGTGGGGATCACTCCTGTATAGTAGCCCAAGTCCTGAGGTCTCCATAAAAGCAAATTGCTATGGAGACAGGAGGCACCCACTCTCTGGCCCCAATTATCCTCATGGGGCTCTGGGGTGGCAGATGTGTCTTTAAAGGGGCTAAGTGCACCTAATGAAGAAGACAATTTTAAGTGTCACACTGTGGGAGGAAAAAGCTAAACTGAAATTCCAAAGGGTCATCTAAATGCCACATTGAAAGAAAGCGAGAAAGCATAGGTTGCAGACCAGGAACAAGGAAGGCCTTAGGAACTTTCTGGAACCTTTCTAATTTCCTCATGTTTGCTTCTTTTATCATCTTTCTAGTCTCCTTTCCAGTAGCACAAGTTTTTAAAAAACCTTTAAAGCAGGAAGGGTCTGTTTGCTTTAGGAGCAATAGTTAATGATGGGTGGAGCAGCTGCAAGGAGCAGGAAAACCTGAGGGGCAGGGCGGCCTGGCAGCTTTGGCGAGAGAGGGCACATAGCTTCTCACAGGAGGGAGAAGCAGCTGGGCCTGTTAGGTGCCCCAGAAATTTAGTAATCAAGGATGGCTTCTCCACAGTTTTTATTTTTATGGCCTTATACAGGTTTTTGTTTATTTCTTTATAACCTAGTTTTTGTTTATTTCTTTATAACCTATTTTGTTCCATAAAATATTTAAGTAGCTTATAAGGTATAAGAAATGTATGCAATAAAATATAAAGTCAGAATCAGGAAAATGTAAAATTTTTTTTAAAAGATCACGACTAGGAGAAAATTAGAATATATGATCGCACAAGGTCCTACTCTGTTACGTAAACAGAGGCTCAGATTTGTCTCCGAGCTTCCAGGCACCTGCAGTAGGAAGGGCAATCAGATGGGTTACCTGAATCTCATTGTCTGTGAAAAGACAAACAAACAGCTGCTGAGGTAACATTCCATCTCTGAAAGGTACTTCTCTTATAGTACTTCATAGATAGGTGGCAAAAGGGTGACACCTCTACATTACCATCAAGAGGGAAATTCACGAAGCTGTCTCTCAGACACGCTAAGAGGATGACTCCAAAACATAACTCACTGAGAGCATTTCTGTGGGAGCCCTCCCCTCCTCACCTAACCCGAAAGCAGCAGAACCAGATTTGGAACGCAGGTCCTGCAACGGTCACTTTCTGCTTGCTTCTTACCTCCCTTCACCTGCTTCCTACTCCTCTTTCAGTCTCAGTTTAAACTTCATGAAGAAGACCTATTCTGACCCGGGGATGGCCTGTGCCCCGGTTAGGCTCTCAGCACTCTGGCCTTTCCCCACCTTTCGCACAGCACGGTCTGTTTTCACTTGTTTGGTGTCTGCCTTTACCAACATACTGAAAGCTCATGAGAGCAGGAACCATCTGGTCAACTCAATAGATGCTGAAAAAGCATTTGACGAACTTTAACACCCATTCATGATGAAATCTCTCAGCAGACTAGACCTAGAAATGAACTTCCTCAATTTGACAAAGGACATCCGAGAAAAGCCTACGGCTAACATCATACTTAATGGTGAAAGACTAAATGCTTTCCCCTTAAGATCAGAAATAAGGCATGAATGTCCACTCTAACCACTTCTGTTCAGCATTATATCAGAGGTCCTAGCCAGTGGAATAAGGCAAGAAAAAAGAAATAAAAGTCATCTAGATTGAAAAGGAAAAAAATAACACTGCTTTTGTTCACAGATGACATGATCACCTATGTAGAAAACCTTAAGACACTGATTTTTAAAATCTATATCTATTAGTAAATATAGCAAAGATGGAAGATACAAGGTTAATACACAAAAACCAACCGCATTTCTATAGAACAGTAGTGAACAACTGAAAATGAAATTAAAAAGCAATAGAGTAAAATAACATCAAAAATTTGAAATACTTATGGATACATTTAACAAAATATATGCAAGATATGTAAACTGAAAGCTTCAAAACATTAAAAAATTAAGAATGATCTAGCAGGTTGCGGTGCCTTATGCCTGTAATCCCAGCAACCCAGGAGGCTGAGGCAGGAGGATTGCTGGAACCCAGGAGTTTAAGATCAGCCTGGGCAACATAATGAGACCCCATCTCTGAAAAAAATAAACAAAGAACAGTTAGCCGGGTGTGGTGGCACATGCCTGTGGTCCCAGCTACTCGGGAGGCTGAGGCAGGAGGATCTCTTGAGCTATGATCGCACCACTGCACTCTAGCCTGGGCAACAGAACAAGACCCTGTCTCCAAAAAAAAAAAAAAAAGAATGGGCTTGGCTGAGTTCCAATAAACCTTTATTTACAAACAAGTGGTAACAGATTGGTCCTTGGGCCTTAGTCTGTCAACTTCTGACCTAGACCAATGGAACAGAAGAGAGAGTCCAGAACTAGAACCACAGTAGTCAATTGACTATCAACAAAAGTGCCAGTGTAATTCAATGGGGAAAGGATAATCTTTGCAATAAGTGGTAATAGAAAAATTGGACGACCATTCGGCAAAATAGGAACCTGTACTTTCACCTCACACCATATACCAAAAAATCCTCAAAATAGATTATATCCCTACATGAGAAGAAGGCAAAAAAAATGGATTATAAGTTAAAATGTAAAAGCTACAACTATAAAACAACTAGAAGAAAACAGAATAAAATCTTTGTGTCTTTGGGCTGGGGCGTGGTGGCTCACGCCTGTAATCCTAGCACTTTGGGAGGCCGAGGTGGGAGGATTGCTTGAGGCCAGGAGTTCAAGACCAGCCTGGGCAACATAGCAAGACCCCATCTCTAGAAAAAAATAGAAAAATTCGCCAGGCATGATGGTTCACACCTATAGTCCCAGCTACTCAGGAGGCTGAGGTGGAAGAATTACTTGAGCCCAGGAGTTTAAAGTTGCAGTGAGCTATGATGACTCCACTGCACTCTAGCCTGGGTGGCAGAATGAGACCCTGTCTCTGTAAAAAATAATAATAATAATAAAGAAAGAAATAAAAAATATTTTAAATGCCTCTATGATGAAAGACAAAGAAAAAGGCAGGAGCAGAGAGGGGATGTTCTGGATTTAAGGAAAACTAGAGAGACAGAACAACTAAATGCAATGGGTAATCTTCAAATTGATGTTAGGAAAAAACAGCTGTAAAGGGCATCTTGGGTACACTTGGGAAAACTTGAATAGAGATTGCACATTGTAATAATATTTTATAAATGTAAAATATTGGGCTTGTGATAATGTAATGTGCTTATAGAGGAGAATATTCTTGTTCTTCTTTTGTTTGCTTGCTTGTTTGTTTGTTTTAGAGACACGGTCTTGCTCTGTTTCTCAGGCTAGAGTGCAGTGGTGTCATCATAGCTCACTGCAACCTCCAACTCCTGGGCTCAAGCAATCCTCCTGCCTCAGCCTCCCAAGTAGCTGGGACTACAAGTGCACACTACCACGTCTGGCAAATTTTTAAAATATTTCTGTAGAGACAGGGGTCTCACTATGTTGCTCAGGCTGGTCTCAAACTCCTGGCCTCAGGTGATCCTCCCACCTCAGCCTCTCAAAGTATTGGCATTATAGCCGAGCCCATTCTTGTTCTTAAAATACACATGCTAAAGTATTTAGGATAAAGATTCATGACACCTGCAGCTAACTCTCAGATGGTCCAGCAAAAGTAAATGTGTGGCCAGACATAGTGGCTCACACCTGTAATCCTAGTACTTTGGAAGGCGGAGACAGGAGGACCACTTGAGGTCCTTTAGCATGTGTATTTTAAGAACAAGAATGGGCTTGGCTATAATCCCAATACTTTGAGAGGCTGAGGTGGGAGGATCACTTGAGGCCAGGAGTTTGAGACCAGCCTGAGTTCAAGATCAGTCTGAGCAAGAGCGCAACCCCATCTCTACAAAAAATAGAAAACTTAGCCAGGCATGATGGCACATACCTGTAGTCCCAGCTACTAGGTAGGCTGAGGCAGGAGGATTGCTTGAGCCCAGGAGCTGGAGGTTGCAGTGAGCTATGATGACACCACTGTACTCTAGCCCAGGCAACAAAGTGAGACTCTGTCTCAAAAAAAAAAAAAAAAGTAAATGTATGTGTTTGTGTGTGTGTGTACATGGGTATGAATAATATACACACACATATATACACATACATACATATAGAGCAATAAAGCAAGTGTGTCAAAATATTAGCAACATTTGTCGAAAGATACATGAGTTTACATTATGGTATTCTTTCAACTTTTCTTTTTGCTTGAAAATGTTCAAAATAAAAAGTAGGGCGAAAATTTAGCAGAAGGTAGCAGAATGATAAAGAAACAAACGTGTGGTATCACACAGGTAATTTTGATTTTATGGGAATATTTGACTTTGAATTCCATCACTGCCACCAACAAGGAAGACAAAAATTCTACGGTGAAGATCTGATTATTCCTTAGGATAGAGACCTAGAATCAAAATTCCTGGCTCAAAGAACATACACATATTTAAGCTTTTGGTAGATTTTGTGAAATTGCTTTCCCAAAAGAACTACCAATTCACTAA
The DNA here is from genome assembly GCA_023783475.1 of Daubentonia madagascariensis. Classification (NCBI taxonomy): domain Eukaryota; kingdom Metazoa; phylum Chordata; class Mammalia; order Primates; family Daubentoniidae; genus Daubentonia; species Daubentonia madagascariensis. Next base: position 54,900,975 of record JAKFHU010001815.1, on the reverse strand, counting down.
TAATCACACCAACGTATGGCTTGCTGCTGGGCCAGAGCAGGATGGGACACACCTCAAAGGACAGTAACATCAGAGAGAAGGCGCCTATGGGAGGTGGGCTGGGCACAGAGCCTCCCGCATCGGTTGGGCACCCAGCAGTTGGCGTTGTCTGAGCCAGGAGAGAGGGAGCCCAGTTATTTCTGAGACTCTCATTTTCCTTCTACTTCCAAACTAGTTAAAAAAAAATTTTTTTTTTTGACGGTTCTTCCTTGTGCTTGCCTTTTCTCTTTCTTTTTCCACACTCTCTGGGAATGAAAAAAGTTATGACACTAAGAGGAGAGGACAAGGAAGAAAACAATTCTTTTCCTCCCTACCTCCACTCTCTCTCTGATGCTAATTTCATAAAGGAGTATTTGGGGGTCTGAGGTGGGAAATGAAGATCCTGTGTGATCATCAGGGCATGTACTACGTTTCTAAAATTATACTAAATTCAATATTTGTGTAATATGACTGCGACAGTTAATTTTATATGTCATCTTTCTGGCCACTCGATGCCCAGATGTTTAGTTAAACATTCTTCTGGATGTGTCTGTGAGGGTATTTCTGGATGGGATTAACCTTTGGTTTTTGTGGCTTTTTTTTTTAGAGACAGGGTCTCGCTCTGTCGCCCAGGCTAGAGTGCTGTGTTGTCATCATAGCTCACTGTAACCTCGAATTCCTGGGCTCAAGCGATCCTCCTGCCTCAGCCTCCTGAGTAGCTGGGACTACAGGCGTGTGCCACAACGCCCAGCTAATTGAATCAATAAACTGAGTAAAGCAAACTGCCCTCCCCAGTGTGGGTGGGCTTCATCCCCTCTGTTGAAGGCCTGAATAGAACAAAAGGCAGCATAAGGGAGAATTCACTCTGCCTGATGATCTTCAAGCTGCGACACTGGTTTTCTCCTGCCTTCAGATCTGCACTCAGACTGGAACTTACGCTATGTGCTGTCTTGGTTCTCAGGCCTTCGGACTCAGACTGCAGCTATCATCGGCTCTCCCGGGTCTCCAGTTTGCAACTGCAGATCTGTAGGATTTCTCAGCCTCCATAATCACCTATGCCAATTCCTTAATTCCTTATAACACATCTCTTTTATATATGTTTACATATACATACAGTATGTATATATAGGATATTTTATATATATCGTATTGGTTCTGTTTCTCTGGAGAACCCTGACTAATACAATGGCTCAAATATACAAAAATCAAATCAACTCAAACTAGACTAAGTGAAAGCATGTTTCCTTCTAGACTTTTTATTCTCCACACAGAGCTGTGGGACTCCTGCTTCATATCTTACCTTATGCCCTCATCTTCAGCAAGATGTTGAACGAGAAACTGGCCATGTCTGAATGAGTGACACATTCACCCCTGTCTCCCTCATCTGTCACATATCCATCCCATCAACTCCCCACGGCATAAAATCCTCATAACAGTTAATCCTCCTCAGCCCAAAGAGAACCTCATGAGCCATATGTAAAATACAGTCTCATTTTCCTTTTCTTTTGCCTGTTTAATTACTCACTTCATTTAGTTTTATTCTTCTCTTTCTCATTGGGCAAAGACAACTTTGTATTTGGGTCTCAGATCTAATAATAAAGAAAAAACATTTCTCTTTGACATTTATTACATAATGAATATTCCCAAATGTGTCCTGAACCACTAATATTTATTTCTTATTACAAACAAGCTCAGATCTTTTCTCTCATTAAGCACCTAAGATGATCCTGCTTTCCTGCCAAAACAATTCCTGTTTTTTATGTAAGCCACTGCTGGGAGAAGCAGCCACCAGTGTCAAAAGGAAACAGTTGGCCTTGGGAACGTGCTGGCTTAGAGTAGTTGCTGTATGTGTCCAGAGAAACTCAATTACATTACACTCAGCAGTTGCAGGTTATACATTTTCACATGTTTTGCTCCAGGATGTTCTTTCTTGCCTTTCCAGACTCCATCACAGCTGATTTTAGTTCACAGCACTGATCTTCCAAGCTGGAAGAGCCTCCTGGGCTTTTTCCTAATGGTTCACTTTTCCTAATGGGAACTATTAATGGTTTTCCTTTCCAGCACTGAGTTTTGACAATCACATGAAAGCCGTGTCAATGAGACTGTGAAAATATTTCTTTTCAAAGGCCTCATAAACCACTTCATCTGGCACATCAGACCTGGCTCTGCCTATATGAGGGACAGGAAAGATTCCATTTTCTCATCCTGCAAGAATTGAACAGAAACTCCGAAGCCGTGCGTGGCCATTTACTGCAGCCAATCATTTCCTTTCCTCCTTTTTTTTAATGTCTGCTCACATCTACTAGAGATGTGGACTTGTCCCATTATGAAGTCTCCCCTTTTTTATATGTTGACTTATTATATACTGGACTTTAGAAATGGAAGCGTTTTTATGTAAAGCAGGAATCAGTTGAGCGTAATACTTGTTTCTCACCAGACTAATGTGGTTTAGTGGATTTTGTGCCCTCATAGGAGTATGAGACTATAAACCCTGTCACTCTAGACTGGTTTTCTGGCAAAGTCTATACAATTAATGACATTTAATATATTGTAGCTTACATGGGCACTTTAGGGATCACCACTAGCTTGTGAAATGGTTATAAAATCAAGTTCATCTAATATGTCAGTGGTTTCCAATAGCCACTCATTTCCCACTGTTTACATCAGCTTTTAGTTCCTGAATATGATCCAGACATGGTTGGTGGTAATTAACAAAATCTGTTAGCCATTTTGTATTTCTTGCATAATTCTTTATCTCAAGGCAGACTGTTTTCAGTCAGGGAAAGGGCAGGACAATCCCTGGATACCATGGAGTCCAGTGTCCCCATTTTACAGAGTGCTATTGAGGTCCAGAGGGAGCTTTCGTGTTGGATAATCAAATAAAGATGGTACTATAAACATTTGTGCAGACGAGTGGATCAATAAAATGTGGTATATGTATACCATGGAGTATTACTCAGCAATCAGGAACAACAGTGAATTAACACATCTGGTATTATCCTGGTTGGAGCTAGAACCCATTCTTCGAAGCGAAGTGTCACAGGATTGGAAAAACAAGCACCACTGGTACTCACCATCAAACTGGTACTAACTGATGAACACTTACATCACACAGGGCAATAACATTCATCTGAGGGCGGGCGGGCGGGAGGGGGGTGGAAGGGATGGGAAAAACTCTCACTGAATGGATGTGGGGAGCACAGTTTGGGAGACGACCACGATTGTGGCTCTGACACGGGCAGAACAGGGGCAATGTGTATGGCCAAAGTGTTGTACCCCCATGATATTCTGAAATTAAAAAAATAAATTTAAAAAAAAAAAAAAAACATTTGTGCAGAGCCTCACTGTTTCCTTTCATCTGAACCTCACAAAAATCCCATGGAGTACATAAGATAGTCGCTATAATCTTCCCGTATTAGTTAGGGCAAAAGCTAAACTACTATAACAAAAAGACTAGCAATGCAATGGCTGAAAGAGCCAAGAAATGTATTTCTCACTCATATAACAGCGTTGAGATGCATGGCCCAGGTTGACAGCACAGTTCTGTTCTACACATCCAGGGATTCTGGTTCCTTCTGTTATGCAGCTCTGCCATTCTCTCAGGCGCTTTTATGGTCAAAGCTGGGTGGCCACAGATCCATCCCTGGCAGGAAGGGGAAGGTGGCACAGATGAAGGACAACCACTATTTTATGACCTAGGCCCAGAGTGGTATACATCCCTTCCACTCACATACCATTGGGAAGAACATAGTCATGTGGCCACCCTTGACTGCCAGGAGGGCAGGAAATGTAGGATAATGTGCCCACAAAGAAGGGAAGAATGGATTTTAGTGGATGACTAACAATTTTTACCATACTTTTCTCATTTTACAGATGAGGAAATCAAAACTGAGAGAAGTAACTCATCACACAGAATTAAGTAATTAAGTAGTTTCACTTGCAAAATATTGTATAATTTTGAATGACATTTATACAAAAAAAACAGCATGGTCAATGTATTAGTCAGGGTCCTCCAGAGAAACAATACAAATAGGACATATGTACGTATAGAGAGATTTTTATGGAATTGGCTTTTGTGATTACGGAGGCTGGCAAATTCAAAATGTGCAGATTGGGCTGGCAGGCTGGAGACCCAGGAAAGAGCTCGTGTTGCAGGTCAAGTTCAAAGGCCATCTGCTGGCAGAATTCCCTCTTCCTCAGGGGATGTCAGTCTTTTTTCTATTAAGTTCTTCAACAGATTGGATGAGGCACACTTACAATACGGAAGTTAATCTGCTTTACTCAAAATCCACCAATTTAAATGTTCATTTCATCCCCAAAACACCCTCATAGACCAAATATCTGGGCACCATGACCCCACCAATTGACACATAAAATTAACTAGCACAATTAACACCACCATCATCCCTTAAAACCTCCTTTAGCCCCCTGACTACATGGCATGTACATGGTGCCTAACTCCACCTCTGTCAGTAACTTTAACATTTCTGATCATCAGCTCATGCCACAGCATTGGAAAGGGTATGATTATTTCCCTCACATTGAAAGCATAGCATTCGGAAGGAACAATGTATGTGACTGGGTGAAGTTTTTAAAAATTCTGAGCACCACCAGTGTGCTATTTCCCTACACACCACTCAGTCTTTTCTCAGGGGGCCTACAGACATAACTTTAAGAGAAGGAAAAGGAAAGGGGTGGGGAGGGAGAAGCTAAGAGGGTGGGGGAAGGGCTGGCCATAACACCTCTGTCATCCTTCCAAATGCCCCCTGTAACAGCACTGCATTTTGTCCAGCATTATTCTCATCAAAAATTTACTGAGTGTTTTCTACTGTATTAGATGCTATATCCAGCTAAGGTACAAACATCAGCTAAAGCAGACTTCAAATTAGAGTGCTTGAAAGCATTAGCTGCCAGGTGTTTCACAGCCGAACAAACAAGGATGATTTAAAAATCAACGTCAATAATGTCTAGTCATTTCCTTAAAAATGACTTCCCATCTGCACATTGCATAGTGTTCTGGAAAGTGGTGCGTTGTGTTTTACTCTGTTCTGTTCTGCCAGCAAATTGCTGAAACCTGCATCCTGCTCTTCTACTAGGGTTGTTTAGCTGGATGTGAATCTCTGCAAGTCCTTGGGCTTGGGCCCTCATGCTAACCTGGCTTGGATCTCTGCCCACTGCATTCCCAAGGATATTTGGCTCTCCTTCCACCAATGTCACCTTCTTTGTAATCCCCAAACTAATTTCTAAAGTGCATAAATCTCTAGGTTTTTTTTTCAAAGAGTCTTACCACTTATGATAAAAATAATGGTGTTTGCGTCACCTTTTTCTTTAATTATAGATGCTCAGAATTGGAATAGAGGAAGTGACGTAGATAGTTTTTGCCCTTTTCACAGTAGTTCCACAAGATGAATAAGCCCAGTGATGGGGAACTCACTACTTCCCAAGCCAGCCCAGTGCTTCTTTATACCACACAGACTAATAAAAGTGTCTTCTTTGTGGCTACTCTGATTAATTAGTTAGGAACAATACAAAAAGAAGGTTTATCCTCCTATGTAGTCCTCTTCCTACATACTAGAAAACCTTTTCAAGATTTACTAGACAATTACAAATTTTTTATTAGCATAACCCAAAACATTATAATGTCCTATGAATCTAAAAATAACAAAGGTAGAGGGGTGTGTGTGTGTGTGTGTGTGTGTAAGACCAAGTTATTTGGGTGATTCTTTCTGACTTTTAAAAAAAATATTAATAATAGTATCAAATGGTTCAAAATGAAAAAGAATAAAGAGGCATACAGTGAAAAGTCATCTTCTTACTTCTATCATCCACCCACACAATTCTTCCCACCTCCCCTTCAAATAGGGAGGCACTGTTGCTATAATAGTTCTTTGTGTACCATTCCAGAGACTTTTTATATGAAAGGATACAAATATGTATTATGCTTCCCCTTTTATATAATTAGAAGCACACCATGCACACTGTTCTGCAACTTATTTTCTTGATAATATATGTCAAAAACCTTTCCATACCAGAACATAGAGAGTTTTTTATTTCTTTTTTACAGATATACAACATTCCATGGTACAGATATGCCATAAGAGGTTTAGCCAGTACATAGTGGACACATACGTCCTTTCCTGTTTCTGCTGTTATAAATGTGCAAAAATAACTAACATTGTGTAGACATCATTTGGCATATGCCTGGTTATATCTATAGACTAAACTCTTTAAAATGAGTTGCTGTGTCAAAAAAAAGATGTGTGTTTTGAATTTAGATAGGTGCTGCCAAATTGCCTTTCATAAATGTTGTACCAATTTACATTCTACCAACAATATAAAGGAGTGCCTTGTAAACCCAGTGTTTTATCAAATATTTGGATTTTTACCTACTTGATAGGTAAAAATGGTGTTTAAGTATAATTTAAATCTTTGTATCTCCTATTATGGATGGTGTGGAACATTTAAAATATTAACAACTATTTGTATTTCCTTTTCTGTAGATTCTAGTCACAGCATTGTCCCACCCTTCTATTGAGCGGTTGTTTATTTTTCTTGTGGACTTGTAGAAATCAATATGTTAAGAAGGTTATCCCATTATCTGTGACATGAGTTGCAAGTATTTTTCCAGCTTCTCATTTGTCTTATGACTTACCTTATAGTAGTTTTTATGCAAAATGTTAAATGTAGTTGAATCTATCATTTTAAAATAATTTTATTTAATAGAGAGGTTTTGCCCTATTGTAAGATGTTAAAATAATTTTTCCATGCTCTTTTCTAATATCGTTATCGTTTACTTTTTTGTCATCTTTGAACTTTTTAAAGAAGTATAAGCTATGGACACAAATTTATTTTCTTCCAGAATGCTACCCTGTTACCCTGAACATTTAGTGAAGATTATCTCTCTCCTGTGAACTCTAAGCTATCATAACCTAGATCAGGGGCAGATAAGCTACAGCATGAGGGCCAAATTTTCCCCGTCTTTGTACATCAAGTGTTATGGGAAAATAGCTGTGCCCATTCATTTATGGATCGTCAGGGCTGCTTTTGCACTGCACGGGGCAGAGATGAGTAGTTGGAACAGAAACAGTTTGGCCTGCAAAGCCCAGAATATTTACCTTTCTGGCCCTTTACAGAAAAAGTCTGCCAGCTCCTAATACAGAAGAAGGACAAGGAGACGAGAAAGAAGAGGGAGAGAAGGAGAAGGAGGAGGAAGGAAGGGAGGAAGAGAAGAAGGGAAAGAGAAGACATCCTGCAAATAAGTTGGGCTCTCTTGGCATCAACTGCACAGAGAAAAAATATTCACTGGGAGAAAATAGACGAACCGAAAATTTGGGTTTATTTTCCTCTTTTAATAGTCCCCCCTTGGTAGAACCCGAGGCGATTCGTTTGGGTTTTATGTTAGAGTGTGGTCCACTTCACAAAGATCCACAAATTTCTCATCATTTTTTCTGCCAGGCTTGGCCAAAAGCCCCTACAGAGGTCCCAAGGTTCATGCTTGTTCATATATTTAATGAGGTGTGGGGTGGTCTCAGGGGACCCCTTGGAATGTGGAAAGCTGGGGTTCTTTTTTAAAAATACATCCCTTTGGGATATTACGTACTACCACCTTTCAAATCTCCTCCTTTCCTACAGGGCTGACAAGAAGAAACCCTTCTAAACTGGCTTTTATTATTATTTTTAAATGTGTTGTAACAGGACCCCCCAAAATTTTCTCCCAGAAAGTACAGTGTTTCTTCCTTCTACATTTTAAACAAAGGGCTTCCCACGCCAGTGTCTCAGTGGGTTACACCAGCTTTTTAATGATCCAACTGCTTTCCCTTCCTTTCTCATACACTGCAGTTTTCTACCAGTTACTAAATAATCTCGTTAAGCCCTTTCCAGTCGTCATGCGCACGCTTCACCTTCTTCTGAGGCAGCTATGAAGTCCCAATTATTAAAAGGCAAAAATTATACTAAACTGCATGAAGAAAAAAGAGTGCAATAGGAAGCACAGGATAATGCTCCTTTTATAATATCTCGTGGTCAGATTACAGTGAAAAACTCTAAAATACTTCACAAATATTTGATTTACTTTTTATTATCATTATTTCAGAATTGTGTCTAGTTCTAAACTCCAAAATTTGAGAGGCGCATGGAGAACTTGAAGTGTCCATACATTACTAAAATACTAGAAATAAACATCATATGTGAAGAAAATTTATCTTTTTCAAAGCACCTTTACATACACCATTCTATTTGATTCTCAGGACAATCAAATGGGTATGACTACATCCATTTCATAGATGAGGAAACTGAATCACAGATAATTTATTTCATTTTTAAACTTCTTATTTATTTAAATAGAGATGGGGTCTCTTTATGTTGCCCAGGCTGGTCTTGAACTCCTGGCCTCAAGGGATCCTTCCACCTCAGCCTCCCCAGTAGCTGGGATGATAGGCATGAGCCACTGTGCCTGGTTTCATTTTTATTTAAATTTATTTATTCATTTTTATATAGTTAATATTTGCATTATTCAAAATTCAAAAGGTACATAAAGGTACATAGTGAAAAACTCCCCTCCACCTCTCATCCTCATCCACCCAGTTTCCCTTCCCAGAAGCAACAGCTATTTCCTCTTTCCTATGTATTCTCCTGGAGATATTATATGTTTATGCAAGTATAAAAAGCTATACATGGTTTTCCTCCTTTTCACATAAATATTAATATCTTAACATATTCATTGTTCTGAACCTAGTTTTTTTTACTTAATAATCCTTGAGATCTTTCATATTGGTATACAGTGAATTTCCTCTTTTTTATGGTATCACGGTATTTGATTGTATAAACTTATAATTTATTTTAACATCTTATATTGATGGATTTCTAGATTGCTTCCAGTCTTTGTTTTTTTAATGAGTAACCTTATGCACGTGTCATCTACACCTGTGCAAATGTATCTGTGGGATCATTTCTATTGTTAAAGTTGTAAAGCCAAAAAATTTTCTCCATAAGATTAAACATAGATTTTAGGTGACTTATTCAAGACTTCAGAGCTAATATTTACTGGATTTAAAGTTTCGAACAAATGTTTCCAATCAGAAAAACAGGAGGTGTGAAGACTGGCATGATTGCACATTGGGGGCCACTAACGCTCTGTGAAGTAGATTTAATTGGGGCATCTGCAGGAGAAGAGAGGGAAGAGTTACCTCTCTTGCTGACTCCATTGTTCTCCACCGCTCTTTGTACTTTGTTCCCTGAACCGGAGCCAAGTGATGAATTAACCTCAGCAGGTCTAGATGGACTTACCTCCTGTCAGCCTTAGCCTCTCTGTCTCATAGACTACTGAGAGGCAGATCCCTCTGCCTGCACCAAAGAGTGGAAGAAATTAAAGTCACATACCTGAAAAAACAGAAGGCTAGGAAGAGAAAGGGAATGAGTTGATGAAGACCTTCAAAGATATCAAAGGTCATCAACATTCTGGTAAGTTGTACCGTCACGAAAATGCTGGCTTTGCCTCATGGGCCACTGTCCATGGTGCTGACAACCCCCCCACGGGCTGAAGCATGATTGCTTTTCCTATTTCTGGGTCATTAAAAAATCCTATACAAACCCTCCCAGGGACTCTAAACCAGGGAAGAAGGGAGGTAATCAAAGGAAACAAGAGAGGTCAAAGGACCAGGGCTACTTAGAGAGGCAGAAAATTTGTGAGGTTGGGTGCAGAAGAAAGAGGGATTTGTATATGATTGGTATTATTTACAAATAATCATAAATACTAAAAGATAACTCTGCCCCCTTCATGATGGGGAGGAGGTCATATGCATGTTGATTTACGCTCTTCATTAATTGTGTGCATATCTCCCCAGAGGACTTAAAGAAAATAAGGTTTTAGAAAGAACCGTGGAAAGAGTTATGTGGAATTCCTTGAGTGGGCAATTTTAGAAACAGAATGGATCGCCATCTGCCTGAGCTGGTTTAACTGTAATCCTGCCAAAGGCTGGTTTAACTGTAATCCTGCCAAAGGCTGGGAATAGACTGGATAACCTCCCGAGACCCTCACAATATTTGAAGTTAGGACTTCAAGGAAAACATTCATCCTACTCTTACTCTTTATCTCTGTTGGAGCTTCAGGGCAGCCTGGATTTAAACTAAAGTAACATCACAGGCTATACTGATTATTTTGTCTTATCTAAAGTCAGTTGCCTTCAAGTGTTGTTTTAATACACACAAGAAGTTAATAACTTTCTCAGCCTGTCACTTCTTTCCCTAGCAGCATAAAAGTATAATACAGAATGTAAATTCAATAAATTCCATTTACTCCTGAATGCTGCACTGGAACTGAACACTCTTCCATTCATATGATTAAGTTTGAAAAATATTTACGTTTTGGTGCAAAAAGAAAAAGAAACATTTGGATTTATATAAAGTTTAGGTATAAAAATATAAAGTTTTTTACATTTCTCTACTTGGTTTTGTTTTTCTTTTTAAAATGGTAGATTTTCAAATTGGAGAGAATGCATAATATTGGGGATTTGGCCAGAGACTCCATAAATTTTAGAATGTATTTTTTCAATATTTTAAATGGCCTCATTGGCAATGCAGTTGGCTTTGTATGGCTGATGTTATTATCATTATTGCTGCTATGGGGACACACAGGTTTCAAGCTATCTAGGCTTGGGGGTCACTTGCCTGTGAGCAGTCAAAGCAACATCCAGGTGTCAGGTCACTAGACATAGCCTCCAGCGGCCTCTGTCAGTGTATCTGTCTCCACATAGGGTGAGACTTCCCCACAGGCCACTGGGAGGGTAACCTATTCTCCCCAAGCATTGTCTAATTCTGTCTGTGGGCACTGACTCATAACCCATCTGATATTCTAAGCTTAAGGACTGCCCTCAAGTTCTACATCAAATTTCTCTATTCCAGAACTGTGACTCATCTCCAATCTAAAATCCATTTAAGAAACAAAAACATTTAAAAGAAGTAATATCATTCTTTCTTCTAGATCTCTGGTTCTCAACATTATCTTTTCCTTCCACACGGCTAACAGAATGATCGTCTCTCATCATACTGCAGTGATTCTCTGCCAAAGTGTGGGCAGGAGAGGCAGGAGGACATGTCCCTTTCTGCTCCACCCAGAGAAGCTTATCAAAATGGGGGGAAGGGTGAACTTTATAAAGTTTCCCAAGTTTGCCATATGTCCTCTTGGCTGGATAGCTTCCATGTACCTTTTCTTCACCCTTTTTATGCACCTGAAGGCTAACAAGCACCAGCAGACTCCCTGTGCCTGTCCTTAGCTTCTAGTTGAATTCAGCCAATGAGAAGCATCAGCAAGAATTCAGAGGAAGTAAGTGGAAAGTTCAAGGCATTTATTTCCTTGACCCTTTGTGGTGGTGCCACAGGCTGGATTCATCTCTTGACTAAAGGTCACCACTCCTGTCAGAGAGCCTTCTCTGCCTCACCTCTGTCTCCAAGTTCTCTTCTGGTGATAGGGCCTTTCCGTCATCCCTTTCAAGCCTAGGAGGGTAACAGTATCCCTTGTTACTGGCCCCACAGTATTGCACTATCCCTTGTGGTTTCCACCCTACACACACCTTTGCAAAGAGTTCCTTTATCAACTCAAATTACCTTCTTTTTTCTGTAAGGGTCCTCACTGGTACAGTTTCCACCTCCCATTCCTAAAATAACTTTACTCTGTGAAATCTAAATACTATAGTCTAGGGTTTGTTTGTTTGTTTGTTAGAGATAGGGTCTTGCTCTATCACCCAGGCTGGAGTGCTGTGGCACAATCATGGTAGGTTTTTATTAAAGGAAAATATATGAATTACCTATATTAATAATATTTCTCCATCTTTCACAAACCATTGTTAAATATGTGGCTCCATGTTTCTTGTTCAATTAACTGCACGATAGTTTTTTAAAAGTTAAATATTTTAAAACTTAAAATATTTTATCCTAAGTAAATTATCTCTATTTTATCAAATAATGAGAATTCTATAACCTATAGCCTATAAACTATCACTTCATTCCTTGACAACTAGGAAACTTACAGCTAAATTTATATGTAAGTCAAGATAAGCACATTAGCTTAGATTTTGGCTGTATTTATTTCTCTTTTATTCTATATAGAATTTAATGGTCTATTTTCATTTTAATGGTCTTGTTAAACATGTCTTTAATTGTAACTATTTTGAAGTTAGAAAGGTCATATGTCACACATAAATGCCTGTTATACTTCTTAAGGACTACTGATTGTGTCCCAGGTTGTGTTGATGTGGGAAATTTTTTTACATTTGAAAAAAAACTCAGCATTAAGGCTCTTCCAATAAGCAAACACTCTAGTCAAAAATATCTTTGAAAAAGAAGTATAAATTGAAATGGACTAGATGTGTCAAATATTTGTACCTGAGGTTCTGATTAATTGAAGCTTTTGTTTCTTCACTAACCATCTGCCTTCAATTTTTTTTTAAGCACACTAGCTTAAAAAGCTGTTCATAGTATCTAAATATTATAAATCTACTATTCTATAGTAGTAACCTAACCTGGTAATCATAAAAATTTAATAAGAACTTTCATGTTTTCCTTGTTACTCTTAAAATCAGATACAAAAAGGCACCTATAAGAGCCTTCTTAATGAAAACAGCAACAGCCTCAAAACAATGGCCCTTAACTCTAACATACTTCTTATTATTCGGTGGGCATATGGTATGTCTTCCATAAATGCTTACTGAATTGAGAAAGGAAAATTATATAAAAGTATTGAGAAGTATCTTTAGAAAATGCATCCTTTTGACTAGCCTGAGCAACACAGCAAGACCCTGTCTCTACAAAAAATTTAAAAATTAGCCAGGTGTTGCGGCACACACCTGTAGTCCCAGCTATATGGTAGGCTAAGGCAGGAGAATCACTTGAGCCCAGGAGTTTAAGGTTGCAGTGAACTATGATGGCGTCACTGCACTTTGACCGGGGCAACAGAGCAACACCCTGCCTCAAAAAAAAAATGCATCCTGTAAGTGTCTTACATTTCATTTATGACTTTAATACACTCTTAATGAACATTTTTTAAAAGTGCATAATATTTCGACAAAATCATCCACTGAGGATTAAGTTAGTGAGCCAGAGGGAAGCCAAAATCAGAGTTGAAAACAATTTATAAGGCTGGAAGAGGTGGCTCACGCCTGTAATCCCAGAATTTGGGGAGTGCAAGGTGGGAGGATTGCTTGAGGCCAGGAGTTTGAGACCAGTCTGGGCTACATAGTGAGACCCCATATCTACAAAAAATTTAAAAATTAGCCAGCCATGGTGGTGTGTGCCTGTAGTCCCAGCTACTCAAGAGGCTGAGGTGGGAGGATTGCTTGAGCCCAGGAGTTCAAGGCTACAGTAAGCTATGATCGTGTCACTATTCTCCAGCCTGGGCAACAGAGCGAGAACCCTGCCTCTAAAAAAATAAAATAAAAATAAAAATAAAAACAATTTATATGCAAGTATCTTCCCAGTGAGGCATTGTACAAGGTGGTAAAGAAGAGATTGTATGGCTGACACATCCTGATTCAGGATGCTTTTATTTTTAACTAGTTGGATTGTTAGCTCTGACACAATTAGATAGGCCCTGTGAAACACCTAAAGGAATATGAACACTTGATCTCAGGTGGATGGAGGGAAATTCAATGAGCATGCTAAAATAAGAAAAGTGGAAGATTATATTAATACTTTGAAAGTTAGAAAACTGAAATTATTCAGAGAAACATTGAAACAACAGTGCTCCGTGAAAGCCACTCTTGGAATGAAAGTATAAATGAAGTATCACTTAAAGCTTATTTTTCTCTTTAAAAGTTTTTAAAATATAAAGTTAAAAGATAGAAACAGTTTAAAGACTAATAATAAAATGAACATTCCTATATCCCAAACCCAGTTTGAGAAATGAAACATTCATAATACCTTAGATGCTTCCTGTGTGACTCTTTTGTTACCTTTTTGTTGTTGTTGTTTTGTTTTGTTTTGTTTTGTTTTTTAGAGATAGTGTCTCACTCTGTCACCCAGGCTAGAGTGCAGTGGGGTCAGCATAGCTCACTGCAACCTCAAACTCCTGGGCTTGACTCATCCTCCCGTGTCAGCCTCCCAAGTACGTGGGACTACAGGCGCGAGCCACCACGCCCAGTTAATTTTCTATTCTTTGTAGAGATGGGGTCTCCCTCTTGCTCAGGCTGGTCTCAAACTCCTGGTCTCAAGCGATCCTCCTACCTTGGCCTCCCAAAGTGCTAGGATTACTTACATGAGCCGCCTCGCCCTGACCTGTATTACTATTTTGAATCACACCCTTTTCTCCCCTTCAAGGGCTACCACTATCTGCATTTCGTAATAATAATTCCCCTGCTGTTCTTAGTAGTTTAATCATATGTTGTTTAGTTTTTGTCTGTTTATGAAGTATATATATTTGTCTCTGACATTTTCTTCAGCTTAATCTTATGTTTACAAGAGTCATCCTTGTCGCTGTGTACAGTTATAATTTCCTTACTTCCATTGCTGTGTAGTATTCCAATGCACGAATATAACATACTATAAAGTCGATTCTTTTCCTTCAGATGTGTAGAGACTATTTGTGTGCATTTGCTCTCCCACATCAATTTTAGAATCAGTTGTCAAGCTCCTTAAAAGACAAAACAAACCACAAACAAACGAGACCCTGTTGGGATTTTGATTAGAATGGTATTAAACTTACAGATCAGTTTTGTGTGAATTGACATTGTTTTTTGAGAGCTAATAAAGAGTTTATTGAATTAGATATTTCTACTTATAACTGAGATCACATCTACATACTATTTTGCTAGTCTACAAGGGTACATTATTTCTAACAAATTTGACTTATCATGAATAGGCTGAATCATACAAAAATGCACTCACACACTCACACTAATTGTCTTAAGAGGGTAGTGTATACATTATATTCCTCCTATAAAGCCAGCTTTTATTAAAAGCCACCAGTTTCAAAGATCAGTCTCTAATTTTGAAGATGAACCAAGATACATGTACACCTTATGATTCTAAAATCTGTTTTAGCCATTTTGTACAGTTGCTGTCTTATTGGACTGCAGCATATATTTTTTGAAGGGACACTGATGAGAGGCACCATCTGGTTTACCTTTAACCTGATAGCTGGCTTGCTCCCTCTCCCCCAAAAACCTCTGGCCAAGAGTTCTCCGTTGTGAAGACTAAAAGGACCTGGTGATGCTTCAGCCTAAGTCCCTTTGCTGCTTGGAGGTAACAGAAGCAGGCCCATGTGCTCCTTTAATCCTACCACAGCATGTAAGACACAATTGGTTCTGGAATGAGGACAATTAGCATCGTACTCAAAAACTTAGGAGCATGAAGAGGCAACTAGAACAAGGGAAAAGAAAGTCACAGGCAGGTAGGTAAGTAGGTTGGTACATGAAAAGCCAAGCTGCTCTGTTGCAATTACCTTTGCATACTGAGACTTCATTTAAAAGAACTACTTTTCTTCTGCCCTGATACATGGGCATGCTACATCACCCCGGTGTCCTGTTTGGTCATGATTCCCCACTCTCTTCTTTTTCCCCTTGTTTTGAACAAATGTCCAATGTCCAGTTTGTGATCTAGTCACTAGTATAATGGCATTAGAAGTAAATGTAAAGGAAAAGTAGAACAGGAGAAGCTTGTAGTGGAACAGCAGAGTGAGCAATAGCTATCACTGTTCTCTCTATCTGGCAGGGCTTCTTGCCTTCTCCATAAGGCAGAGATTCCTGAAGACGCAGAAGACTCTAAAACCTTTCCCAGAAGCTGGTTGCCAGGCCGAGAATTCTGAAGGAACACAAGACAAATAAATAACACACTACTTTCTTCTCCAAGAAAAGAGCAAAAGGTTAAAAAAACTAATAAAAGAAAATACAAGCATAAAATTTGGATTAAGAAGACATTTTTAGCCTGAATTTCAGTTGTTTGGAGACAATTTTGGAGTAGGTTTAATTTAGTTAATCCTTGGAGAGATTACTATGCAAAAATTTTTAAGTGGTTTACAAAACAGAATGTACAACACAATCTATTTTTGTAAAAAAAGAAATAAAGGTATATTTATAAGCAGAAAAGACTGTCAACTGTGATTATCCCCAAGTGCTGTGATTTTAGTTAATTTTTACTTTCTTCTTTTGGAGTAGCTGCATTTTCTATAATGAATGTATATTATTTTAATAATAATTTTTTATATATAATGTTTAGTCTAATTTAAAAATATATTGACACACGACCATTGTGTCCATGTCACAGCACTCTAGAGAAAGTATATTACCACACAATGCTAGTCACACCTGTGAACAGGCAGGAGAGGGACCCAGAGTTGGGGGGATGGCAGATAAGGCCAATCTCTAAAATTGAAAACAGTAGAATGCCTTAAAAATAACGTCACATACAGAAGGAAGGTCATTGGCCGAGTATTGGTGGTGAGACTAGTAGACTAGAAGCAAGTGAGTTGCTTCTTGAATTATGGGAAGTTACATCGCAGGAAAACATGGGCTGACAAAGAGCTCAGACAAGGATTAAAGGAGGGGTGCCCTTGGCCACTCCCATGTTCTCCTGAATTTGCATTATTAGCTCTTTTTTCAGCCACAGTGTCTTTGCAGAAATCTTCTGTAGCCTTTATGCATGGATCAGGTAGACGTTTTAGTTACATTAGAAAGTATAATCCATAAATCCACTAAACTGGGCCCATGTAAGCTACAATTGGTCAAAATGCACTGAGGAGCAACAGGAGGGAGTTGAGACCCTCCCACTGTCCTGAGGACACCTCCAACTGTGTACCTGACATAGGGCACCATGGCTCTAAGTCCACATGAGTGAGTTCCAGGAGTCAAACTGAACATTGAACATCAGTAAAGCTGAGTTCCTTTATATTTTTAGATAAATATAAATATATATTTAAATATTTTCTTCTCACACTCCAAGGAATTTCCTGGGGCCCTCACACTTGCACCCCACTTTGGAAAACTCAGATGGAAGAGTAGGAACAGAGACAAACATTTACTGTCACCTGTAAAATCAAAAGCTTCACATAATCCATTACATAACCCCATCAATAGCTCCATGGGGTAGATCAGGAAAGTCTGACCCAAAAACAGAAGTTCACAGATAGAAAGAAACTTGCCATGTTCCTACAGTTTCACAGGGCACAGTTGAAATCCCAAACATCTCTGCTTACCTATGCATCTGGGTCTTCCCACCTCACAGGAGGGCCCTGCCAGGTAGGCTGGTCCAGTTTGCTGCTGAGGGAGCCCCAAACTGGGTCTTGAAGCACAACTCAAATCACAACAGCTAATTTGGAGGGGGAGAGGGCAGAGGGTAGGAGCAGATAGAAATGCATAAGGAAGAAGGAGTTACAGGATGGGGGAAGTGAAGAGTTTGTGGAAGTGGAGGGGAAATCCCGTGTTTGAAGTGTAAGTGGGCCTGTGGGATGAAGTGCCCAGAAGACAGCTGTGAGAAACCAGGAGTCAGTTCAGGTCTGAAGATAGAAAACTGGGAGTTATCTGGGTGGAGGCTAAAACCAAAAAAGTGAAATAGCAAAGGAACATGTAAGAGAAACACGAAGAAAGGGAGGAGTTGAAGAGAGCCAGCAAAGACACGTGTATGTGTAATACGGAGAGTCCCCTACTGTTGCAGTAAATCCCAGACTAAAATAAACAGGCCACACATTAACACACACACAACATAACCCCAACAGAATTAGCGACAAAAAATACATAAACCCAATTATTTATTTAGGTCGCCCACACAGAATCTTATTTATCATTGCTGTGAATTTTTATTGCATGTCTGAAAAATGAAATATTCAGTAGTGAAAGGTCATCAGTAGCAAAATGATTGCATATAACAACACCAAGTTAAACAAAATCCTACCAAACGGTAATACCACTGAAACCAGAATGATCGATCATTTTAGGAACATATGCCTTCGTGTAATTGAGATTTTTCATAACAGAAGGAGAGGCTTTTTTTTTTAATTAAATAGCAAAACCCATGGATTTTCTGCCTCTCCAGTGACAGGGTGCTGATCTGGCCACTGATCCAACAAATCTGAGGAAGACATTGACTCCCTGCAGAAGGGTTTGTTTGCTTTCCAGCTCACATGACCACACCCAACCAGAGATGCTGGACAAACCCAGTGTTTTAGAAGCCTTGGGGTTTGGGCTTTAAATCTGGGGAGGCTTCTCTCCAATTCATGACCCTGAAAGGATCCCTAAGGAGGTTTTGGGAGGGTTGTCCTAGGGGTCTCAGGGGACGTTCTGGATTTTTGGAATTTACCTTTGTTTGTTATCCCAGCTCTCAAGTGGCACCAGAGAAAGATGAGTCTGTCGAAAGTACCCAGCTCTTTTTGCCTATCGTGGTGCCTGAAGTGCCACTATTTTAGAGTCTCCTTTTTGGCTCTGGAGACTTGTTTGTTGTCTTGTCCTGTATCAAAACATTGCATCTTAATCACATATTGTTGTTCATTTGAATTTGGTGAGAGCAAGATCTGGTGGGAAATAATTGCTACGGGACTAAACATAAGATAGACACCCAAGAGTGGTAAACAGAAGGGAGACAGAAAGACCAACCCTGAAGGAGCATCTAGGAGGGCCTCAAAGCAAAGTCTCCTACTCACAATCTTCCTTGAGTCTGGATAATCCTCTTACTCTTTCTGGCTGATGGATTTACCTCTGGGAGGTAAATGAGGGAGATGTGCTGTCAGGGGTGGAGAGAGTAGTGGTTATTGCAGCCGAGCTGGGAATACCGCAGCCTCACCAAGCCAGGGGAGACCTCACAGAGAGCCAACAACATTTGTATTATCCATGTTGGCTTCTGTGGCCTCCTTTTTAATGTAATTGATAGATTAGTCTCTGCCTTCTTTCTCCTCTCTCACTCCCTTCCTGGTTCTCAGCATCTAATGAGGAAATGAATGTGAGTGGAAGGAATTGGCCTTGTGTTCGATCCTGAGTTCTTTAAGCCATCTTTCACAGAACCCGCCTCCACCAAGGGTGGCTTTTGAGAGATTTGGCTCAGTTTCCAGATATTTGGGAGAGACTCACTAAAACCAGGAAATCTGTCATGTAGTAGACTGTTTAAAATGCATCTGTAATTTGTTGGACTTTGTTGGAAATTGTGCCAGCACTGAAAGTTAGTTGTCAGATGTTTGAATAGTAAATATAGATACTGCTGAACAACACAAATACTTGGCTCCCCAAATATGTTTGATTGGTTGGGATGCATGTGCTGGTCTCTAAATATCCTAGAGAACAAGATGATATATATTAAAACTCAACAATCAACATAAGGAGACATAACAAATAAGTACTCTTGGAGAATTGTAAAGTCAAATTCCTTTTGATATCTAGTCAAGTAGGAAGCAGAAATCCTAGATTCCAGTTGTTACTTTTCAAAGGCTTATTATGAACTCACAGGAGACCACCTGCTACCTTGAAAAGGACAGAGGCTTGGTATTAAATCAGGTACAAAATTACTGCTCTGTGACATACTAACTGTGTGACTTTGGACAAGTTATTTAACTTCTCTAAACCTCAGTTCCCTCATTTATAGAATGGGTTGTTGAGAAGATTGAATAGAAAATGTAATTGAGGTACCTAACAATGATTTCCCCTAGTAGGTACTTGCTATGGACTGAATGTTGGTGCCCCCAAGAAATTCATATGTTGAAGCTCTAATCTCCAATGTTATGGAATTTGGAGGTGGGGCCTTTGGAAAGTAATTAAGAGAATAGGGCACACATGAATGAAATTAGTGCCCTTATAAGAAGACAAATTAAGCTGGGTGCAGTGACTCACACCTGTAATCCTAGCACTTTGGGAGGCTGATGCGGAAGGATCACTCAAGCCCGGGAGTCTGAGGTTGCAGTGAGCTATGATGACACCACTGCACTCTAGCCAGAGTAACAGAAGAAGACCTTGTCTCAGAAAAAAAAGAAGAAGAAGAAGAAAAGAAGGGAGCCAAGATTGATGATCTCTCTCTCTCTTTGCCATGTGAGGATGCAGCAAGAAGGTGGCTGCCTGCAAATCAGGAAGAGAGCGCTCACCAAGAACTGGATCTGTCTGCACTTTGATCTGGAACGTCCCAGTCTCTAGAACTGCAAGAAATATATTTCTGTTATTTAACACCCAGTCCATGGTATTTTTGTTATAGCAGTCTGAGCTGACTAAGACAGCACTGTATACTAATAGTGCAGTAGGATAACATTTTTTGAAATCTTAACTGATATTTTCTTCCCAGTATTCTCTTACCATTTGGCTTTTGGTCCCATTCAGTCATGTAGGTCATTATGTAAGGGGTATGAAGGCAGAAGGCAGAGAAAAGAAACCTATCTTCTCAGCTTTTGAATTTCAAAGGCCAAGGCTCTGAAGGAAGGGAACAGACAGACAAGAGATTTGGTGATTACAGGATAAATAAGGAAGATTTCCCCTCCGCCCAGACTGAAAGGATTCCCTGGGGTAGGGGGAGAAGCGTACCTTTGAAGGCTGGAGTGTGTGCCGGGCTAAAAAAAGAAAAGAGAGTATTGAAAGTCTGTGCAAGGAGCAGTTAGTTTCCCGGGATATTATCTCTCCCTCCCCCTGACAAGCCAGGCAACTTCTACTCCCAACTCTGCTGGCAAGTGAAAGGTTTAATCTCTGCAGGGTTGGGACATGAGAGGCTTGAGCGTAGCAGGTACAGGTGACGGTAAGGGTAAAGGACTATAAGGGGAAATGAGGATTTAATGAAAGTTGGAGTCTTGAATGAGTCTTCCAAAGCTCTACCCCCTCTGGCAATCAAAACATCAACAGCTAGGCATATACTCCCAGAGAGAAGATGAGAGGGTACATTTCTGTGGAAACTGACCAGCTCAGAAAAAACCCATACAGACATGTGGGATTTCTAAAAAAAAAAAAAAAAGTTTGTTTATTGGCTTATCTCTCTACAGTGAATCCCTCCAGCCAATGCATCCTTTCCTGTCTCCCACAGACACCTAGAATCTCTGATCAGCTTTTGGGTACTTGTGTCTTGGCTGTCCAAGGATTACCAGGCATTTGAGAACCACTAACAGGAAGACAGAGAACAAAACTAAGAAACAGAATAAAAGGATCTTGGAGAAAACAGATATGTATTATTAATAAAATATTTTTAAAATTTCAAAACATTATCATAAATATCCTCAGAGAAGCAAGATATGTAAATCATCCATAAAATAAAAACAGATTGCTATGAAAATAAGAACAATCAGAAAACAAGAAATAGCTCTTAGAAATTTAAAATGTGATTGCCAAATTGAAAAGACATTAATTAACAAATTAGAAGAAAAAGTTTAATGTAATGTCAAGCAATAATGAAAAATATGGGGAAAAAAAGATAAGAAAATTAGAAGGCCAATCCAAGAGGTCTATAATCCAACTAATAGAAATCCAGAAAAAAAAAGAGAAGGAACTAATGGGAAAAATTTATTAAAGGAATAACAATATTTATCAGAATTAAAATAGTTCACAACAGATGGGCTCACAGCAAGTTATCATAAATTTCAACCATCAAGAATAAAACCAGAAGCAGTTAACTGTTAAACAACAAAGTAGGAATAAATTATTTGTGGTCAAATCAAAATAAAGGGCCACTCTCTCTCTAAAATATAAAGAGCTCCTGTAAACAATAAGAAAAATATTAACAACTTAATAGAAAAATTGTCAAAAGTTTACATAAAATGAATTTTAAATGGCTCTTAAAATATGAAAAGGTGACCAACTTCACTTATAATGAGAAAAGTACATGTTAAATTTCCATACCTTTTTCATTTATAAGATTAACAAATATTTAAAAATTATAAAATATCTGTGTTGGCAAAAGTATGAGGAAATAAGCACTCATACACTGATGGCAAGAGTATAAATTGGCATAACCTTAATGGTGGGCAATTTGGCCAAACCTATCAAAATTACAAATGCATATATTTTTTAGCCAGACATTTCACTTTCAAAATTTTTTCCTGTAGATATATTCACACATGGGAGATCACTTATATATAAGATGATTCTTTGCAGCATTGATAAAGATTAAAAACAACCTATATAATAGAAGATAGGTTAAATACATTATAATATATCTATACACTGGCATACTACACAACAAAAAAGAATAACGTTTATATACTTAGTTGTAAGCTGAAATGGAAAATGTTAGTTTTAAAAACAAGGCACAGAACAGGATATATAATATGTGCATTAATTATTTATTTCTGTGTAACAACCCATCCCAAAACACAATAAAATGTCTTTTTTATTATGCTCACAAATTCTGTGGTATGGGATTTCCTGGCAGGGCACAGTGGACAATTTGTCTCTGCTCTGCTGTGTCTTGGACCTCAGTTGAAAAGACTTGGAGGTGACTTGACACCTGGAAGCTGATATCATCCAATGTCTTCACTCACATCTGGTGATTAATTCTGGCTGTTGGCTAGGACCTCAGCTGGAGCTGTCAGACAAATCACCTATTGTTGCCTGTTCCTATGTCCTGGGTTTCCTCTCAACATGGCAGCTGGGCTTCAAGAGCCTGTGTCCCAAGAGGCAAGAAACTGGCAAAGTGTCACTACTACCATATTCTATTGGCTGAGGCAGTCACAAAGGTCCTCCCATTCAAGGGGAGGGGACATAAATATCATTGCTTATTGGGAAGAATATCAGTTTCATATGGTAAGTAGAGCAGGTGGGATAGAACATACTATGGGAGCCATCTTTGGAAAATATAATCTGCCATCGTATGTTACCACTTCTATAAAAAAATTATACATTATATTTGTTTGCTTTAATACACAGAATATCCCTGGAAGGCATGCCTAAGAAATATCTAATACTGATTGCCTCTGGGCCAGAGACTAGTTGGTTAGAGGACAGAATTGGGAAGGAAATTTTTACTTCATACCCTTTTGTACACTTTTGAATTTTGAACAGTGTGAATGCATTATATTACCTATTCAAAATATACATATATATCCTATACCTCATCAAAGATAAAGAGACGATCCTAAAAGATCTAAAGAAAAAAAAAAAGTAAGTCACATACAAAGGATCAGGAATTAGACTGTTGGAACATAGGAGACAAGGGACAATGCCTTTATAATTTGAAAGGGAAATAGTTTCCAAACTAGAATTGTACTCAGAATTCTTATCAATCAAGTGTGCAGTAGAAAATAGATATGTTCAGGCTCCACAATTTTAAAATTTTTATCTCCCATATACCCCTTTTTTAAAAAAAACTACTAGAGGGTATGATCAACTAACATTGTATAGGAAGAAATGTACAGGAAAAGATTGCTATGTTTACTATTTGTGTATAACATTCTTATAGCCATAATTATGCAAACTGTAAGTGATGATTTAACGAAAAAAGTGAGTGTCAACTCCCTGGGAGATGGGGTGAAAGTGAAGTATGGGGTGGGAACAGAGCTGCAAAACAGCTAAGTCTTTATCCTCTGTAGAAGGAAAGCAATATAGATCTGAAATTCAAATATCAAGAAATAGCAGTAAAAGCACATCATTTGGAAACCCAGGGGAAAATAGTCCAAAAAAACCTTAAAAGGTTGAAAGTGTTTGCCTCTTAGGGGTAGGAATCAGGAATGGGGAAGGTAAAGACCAGATGATTTTCATAATAAAGCCCAAGGAACTATTTAACTTTTTTTTTAAAAAAGTACATTTATTTCTTTATCAAAAATAAAAAGTATATTTAAAAATTTCAATTAAAAAATTTTAATATAGCCTTAGAAACAAAAAACTGCTAGTATCTAGTAAGCACTCAGTACATGATTGCTATTGCTGTTACATAGTAAGAACAGTCTTGGGAAAGGAAACAGGATTATATTGTCTCTGAAGCTTTTGCAAAATTAAGCCTTCACGTAACCAAGTTGTTAGGAAAAGGATGACATCTGCATGGATGCATAAGAGCAGAGCCCACAGAGCGGGAATTCAGTAGTCAGTGTTAAAACTGTACTGTGCCAAGGCCAGAGATTCTGGAGACAGACAGAGAGAGAGCGAGAGCATGAGAGAGCACCTGGGATGCTGCTTGCTGGCAATTCGTGCCCTTTGAGAAGCAAAGAAAGTTTACTAAGCATCACCCGGGCCACCTTCCCGCCACCTTTGATTCCTTGATCCTCTGCTCATCATACAACATTCTGATGAATCGTTCATCCTTCTAGTTAGCTTGAAGGTAGTCACAAGTGTTCTTGAGGTTTGTTTCCTTTACATGAACTAACTGGTTTGCACAGTAGCCTTGGGTGAGTGTGTTTGATGTGTAGGAGTACCCCTGAGCCAATGAGCAAAGCATATATTGAAGAGTTTGGAACACAAGGGCCCATGCAGGTGCCATCCCTCTGTGTAACTCCATCTGAGCAGCCAGACAGCCTCCCTAAATTCATGGCTTTATCTATAATGAGATCCACAATATTCACTGTCTGAAAACCAAGGGTGCATGCCATCCAAAATATTTACCACAGCCAAACCCTTATATTGATTGATGCATACGCTGTTTATGGTCTTTGTCAGACCTACCTGTCCTCTCCTCTTCTCTGGGAACTGACTGTGCCATGCACTCCGCCCCTCTATCATCAGTGATTAGGCCAGGGATGGGAATGAGAGTCAAGAGTCCTGCCCCAAGATTTTATCCAGCTGCTACTGAGTTTGGAAAGAGGGCCTTTTGCTGCTCAGGTCACAGACGGGTCACTGCGATTGTGGAGCTGCCTGTGGCCGCCTTGCCTGCTTTAAGAAGGAAGGTCCTGTGCAGAAGAGGAAGAGGCCGGTGTGCAGAGCTGGGGGTAGGGCTGAGAGCAGAAGCCCTGCTCCGGGAGTCCTAGCCACATCTGCCCTTCCTTTTTGTGAAAGACAAAAGTATCCAGTTTAGTTTAAGCCTGTTCAAGCTGGGTTTCCACCCCTGGCAACTGAAAGACTTCTGACTACAGTAGTCCCCCCTTACCTGAGGGGATACGGTCCAAGACCCCCAGTGGATACCTGAAACCTCAGATAGTACCAACCCTGATTGCCACAATCAGAATTCATTTCTGTTCAGGTCTTCCACCCACAAAAGTAATGCTTTTTCCATTTTAACTAAACACTTGTCACGCACTATGGCTGTAACTTTTGCAGTTTCAGGTGCAACAGCAAACTAGCGTGAATTTCTTTTTCATTTTTCACAATTTCACAGATAGAAGACTTGTTCTTACCATGGATCTTAGTAACCTCAGTCTAGGATTTTTTTTTTTTCTTTATTAACTCAGGAACTTTTTACCTTTTCACTTGAAGCACTTTCCGGCTTCTCTTCACATCCAAATTACCGGCATCACTACTGTTGTGCTTTGGGGCCATTGTTAAGTCAAATAAGGGTTACTTGGACACAAGGACTGCTATCCTGCGACAGTTGATCTGATCAACAAGACGGCTACGAAGTGACTAACTGGACAGGAGCCTCTACAGCGTGAATCTGATGGACAAAGGGATGATTCACGTCCACGGCAAGACAGAGCGAGATGGCATGAGATCTCATCACACTACTCAGAACGGCATGCAATTTAAAACTTAAGAATTATTTATTTCTGGAATTTTCCATTTAATATTTTCAGGCTGTGGTTAACCCTGCACAGGGAAACTGAGGATAACGGGGGACTGCTGTAATACAACATGTAATTGACTCTCAAAAGAGTGCAGGGACTGTTTCTTTTGAATTTCGGCCTCTTGTGTGCTCCTGAGGGGCCATATAGGCTGGTGGCGAAAAAACAGCCAGCTAGACCTGGGTTTGAAACTCAGTTCCAGTACTTACTGCTGGTAGAACCAGGGGTTATTATTTAAGCTCTTGAACTTAAGTCTCTCATATGTATTAAAAGAAATGGCATGTGCAAAGTGCTTAGCCGGGTGCTTGGCACATAGCAATTTTTCACCTTTTTACCTCCCGTGTCTATCCCAGAGGTGCTTATTAGAGCTTGCTTCATTTCCTTAGAAGAAAGAGATGCTGCATTGCTGTCTATGTTTATTGCTGTATTTAATTTAATTTGAAAATTTCAGAAATGTTCTGAGTTTTTATGGGATTGCACTGGGGTCAGTAGTTTAAATTACCACTCATAATATGATTATGAATGATTGGATTATGATTAATAAATATATACATAGCATGCTGCCCTGTATCTATAAATAAAAGTTAAAACAAAATGTTAGAATTCTTAGTCTAGGAAACTTCCAGACTTCAAAGCCTGAGGTTAAATCTTTGTCCACTTACTATACCGTGACCACTCATCCCTGGCTCCAGGGAGCACATAGTACAGCGGGAACTCCTGGAAGGAAATGTCAAGAAGGCTGAGAAGTAAGGCAAAACTGAAAGTCAAGGTGACACAGTCAGGCGAGGCAGTCAGGGATTACCAGGTTGGCTCTGAATTTTTATGGGCTTGCACTGTGCACAGAAGTTAGTTACACAATTTTGATCATGCTACAAGGCCAGGGCTCCATTTGTAAAACAAAATATAAAACTCAGCCATTTATTCAAGTGGCCAGAGGACTATTTGTAGCATTGGCTCAGGATAAAAACAGCTGGCTGACCTTAGGCAAGTCATTTAACTCTCTTGGAACAAAGTTCTTTCTTTTATGAAGTGAGAACTGTGATCAAGACCATTTGGGAGGTCCTGACATTTGGAGATGAGAACTCTCCACCTCCTGTTACCTAGGCATTGAACCAAGACAACCTGTCTTCTGCCATGGCATCACTCTGAAGACAAGAACTGGATTTTCCAGGAACCCAGGATAATTGCAACTGGAGTTGCAACACAAAATAAAGAGCAGCCCTTGCTGAGTACTCTTTTAGTTTTTTGTTTGTTTGTTTTGTTTTTGTTTTTATATTGCATGAGACACGGATATTATTGTATTCTCAAAAGTCTGGTAGCAGACCAAAGTCATTGAACTGGCAAGCTCTAATCCTAGGGAATTTTCTACTTAATGCTTGGTTTCAGCCTCAGTTAGAAAAGTTTGTTTTGTCAGAAACTGGAATCATATACGTACCATGGAATATTACTCAGCAATAAAATGGAATAAACTATTGGAACATGTGACAAGTTGGAGAGATCTCCGGGGAATTTTATGCTCAGCAAAAATGTGAATCCCAAAAGGTTACATACTATATGAGTTCATTTATAAAATATTTTGAAATGACAAAATCTTAGAAATGGAAGACAGATAAGTGAGTAGTTGCCAGGGGTTAGGGACTAAGATGGGGAAGGAGGGAGGTTGGTGTAATTATATCCTTATACTTACAACAGATCCTTGTGGTGATGGATCTGTTCTGTGTCTTGACTGAGATGGTAAATATACAAACCTACCCATGTGATAAAATTGCATAGAACTAAATATACACACACACAAATGAGTGCAAGTAAAACTGGGGAAATGTGAGTAAGATTGGTGGATCGAGGGAGGAGGGAGTGAAGGGGGACTTGTTGGTCAAAGGGTACAAAGTTTCAGATAGACAAGAGGAATAAGTTTTGAGATCTATTGCACAGCAGGGTGACTATAGTTAATAATAGTGTATTGTATATTTCAAAATAACTCAGAGTAAATTTCAAATGTCTCACCACAAAAAATGATGCATAATCAAGGTGATGGATGTATTAATTAACTTGATTTAATCTTTCCACATTGCAAACATATATTAAAACATCACATTTTACAATTATATATACAATTATGATTTTTCAATTAAAAATAATATTAAATTTTAAAAAGACACTACAATAATTTTTTTAAAAGATTGGTGGATTAATGTCAACATCCTAATTGTGATATTATACCATAGTTTTGCAAAATATTATCATGGGGAAAAACTTGGCAAAATGTTCACAGTATATTTCTGTATTATTTCTTATAACTGCATATGAGTTTACAATTATCTCAATAAATATTTCAACTTAAAAAAAATGTTTGTTTTTATATGACTAGAACCAAGAAGGTGAAGCCTTTTTTTATAATTGGAAGAAAGCATTCTTTTTTTTTAGAAAGCATTCTTAACATGAGGCCTCACTTGTCTAGATCAGCTTTGCTCCTCATCTGTGTTGACTCTAAAACCACAAGACGCAAGCAAGCTAGTTGCCTCAGTTCCTTGCTTATCTGGGTTTGATACTAGTCAGGAATCTTTAGACCTTATCTTCATAAAACTGAAAATTATTCACAAATCCAAAAGCAGCAACATTTTATGAGACACTAAATATTTTCTGAATTAAGATGGGAAAATGGTACATAGTAAGATTTTAAGAACCCTGCAAGAAACCCTGTTCACATCACAAAGGATCCACCAAAACAGTCCTTTCATAGTAACATGCTGGAAACTTTTAAATTATATTCATCCCAAATACACAAAATTAGGAAAGACAAAAAAAGGGCACAGGCAAGAGGAAATTGAAAGGAATTGTGGATGGATACTTTATGTAAAGATATCAACATGCAAAACCTGAATGCAACTAACAATTTTCTGGGAATATATGAATGAGAAAATTTAACTCCAGTTGAATGGAGAAGATGGAGAACTTGACAAAGCACGTTCAAAAGCTTTGGGTCTAGAGGATTTCTTATGTGAATTCTTTGAAATCATCAAAAAGGTAATTCTTACCTCTGCTTATTTAAACCACTCCAGAGCATAGTAAAAGAACGGAAGCTTCCCACATATTTTTGACAGCCAGCATAAGAGTGAAAGCAAAGATAGGGAAAAAATTACAAATCAATCTATAAACA
Organism: Daubentonia madagascariensis; assembly: GCA_023783475.1. Classification (NCBI taxonomy): domain Eukaryota; kingdom Metazoa; phylum Chordata; class Mammalia; order Primates; family Daubentoniidae; genus Daubentonia; species Daubentonia madagascariensis. The sequence goes on along the minus strand of JAKFHU010001815.1, from coordinate 54,872,221 downwards.
TCCTGAGTATAAATATTGATGCAGACATCCTAAGTAAAATATTACCAAGTAATCCAGCATTAAATTAACAGAATTGTACACCAGGCCGAGTGGAGTTCATTTAAAATATGTAAAGATTTTCGACATATGAATTTTATTAATATAATTCATCATAAAAAACATTAAAAGTGAAAAATCATACTATCTCAAGAAATTCCAAAAATGCATTTAATAAAATTCCACATCAATTGCCAATTTAAAGTCAAGAATAATATTCTGGTTTCTCTTCAGAGTGTATAAATCTTTCCCCTCTTAAAATGAAGAATATATTTATAAAATAGCAATAGAAGGATATTTTGAACGTGATAAATTATGTATTTATAATAGTGGGGGGGTTGGGGAGATGTCAGTCAAAGGATACAAAATTTCAGTTAGGTACAAAGAATAGATTCAAGAGACCTATTGTACAATATGGTGACTACAGTTAATAACAATGTATTCTTGAAAATCACTCAAAGTAAATTTTAAGTGTTTTCACCACAAAAAAATGATAAGTATGTGAGGTAACATATATGCTAATTAGCTCAATTTAGCCCTTCCACAATGTCTACATATTTCAAAATATTAAGTTGTACACAATAAGTATATACAATTTTAATTTGTCATTTAAAAAATATATAACTCCCCATAATATTCTGAAATAAAAAATAAATAAATAAATAAATAATATATATATAACAGTGTGATATTTAGTAATAAAATACAAAAACCATTTCCATAAATAATAATGAACAAGGCAAGATAATATACTATTTAATCTTATCATAGAAATACTAACCAAAACAATTAGAAAAGGGGAAAAAAGATATGAAATATTGGAAATAAGGAGATAAAATTATCATTTTCAGAAGATAAATGCATATTTATTTCTATATATTTGAAAAATTTGATAGGCTAAAATTCAAAGGTATTAGAATTACTAAAAGAATTTGATTAGGTGGTCAGATTAACATAAAAACACAAAGCTTTCTTATATGTTGACAATAAGTAGGTTAAAAATAACCAAAAAGATGCTATTTACAATATAAACAAAATGCAGAAAACACTTAGAGATTAGCTAAATAAGTAATATGAAAATTAAATAAGAAAAACTATAAAACACCAAGGAACACTGAAGAAATATAAGTGAAGAGAAATGCCTTGCTCACACCGAACAGCTATTTCTGTCATACTTGTTGTCATTGTTACTCTTTGCCCCACCCCCAATGTTCTGGCTACTGATCCCCTGTCTCTGGGTTTCCTGATACACCATGTGCAGGTTTGTTGGGACTGTCACTCAAAGTGTCCTGTCTTCCTCCAGCCAAAGGGTAGACAAGCTACCCAAGACAGAACCATTGAATTCTTTTTTAGAATCTGAAATTTGAGCAAAATCCCCCAAAATGGAAAGCTGGTAGAGCTGAGGAATGTGAATAGGGTTGCTTTTAACTGGTTCCAGATTGCTACAGCTGCTTTGGTTCTTCCCATTGCCAAATCTGGTTCTTCAGCTTTTCTGTACATCTGTGAGTTACACCAAATCCTTTCAAGAAATCCTTTATTTTATCTTTCTCTTTAAGTCAACTGTCTTAGTCAGTTCAGGCTGCTATGACAAATAATCAGAGACACAACAGAAATTTATTTCTCAAGTTCTGGAGGCTGAGAGTCCAAGGTCAAGGTGCTTGGCAGATGTGTTGTTTGGTGAGAACACCAATCCCACTCATGAGGGCTCCACCCTCATGACCCGATTAATTACCTTCCAAAGGCTCCACCCCCTAAAACCATCATCTTGGGGATTTAGGCTTCAACTTGTGAATGAATTTGGAGGAACCGCATGTAGTTCATCACATCAGCCAAAATCTGTTTCTGATTTTTTTCAACCAAAGAACTGTGACTGAATCAAATAGAAAGACAAGGTATTATAAAGATGCCAATTATCTCTAAATTAATCCATAATTCAATGCAAATCAAAATCATAACAGAAATGGATCAAAATTGTTTCAAAGTCCATCTTGCAAAGTGGTACTCAACTTTGACTACACATTAGAATCATCTGGGAAGCTATTAAAACTCTCTGTTCCCAGGCTGCACCCCAGAGCAATTAAACTGGGACCTCTGGGAGTAGGGTGAGGTTATCAGTGTTTATTAAAGTTCTCTGAGTGATTACAATGTGCAGCCAAGGTTGGGAACTACTGCTCTAGAAGAATAAGCAAGAATAGCAAGAAGTTTCAGGAAAGAAAGAAAAATGAGTAGATTTTTCCTGTCAGCAATTGAAATATATTATAAAGCTATAGTATTTAAAACAGTGTAGTACTTGTACAAGAACTGGCTAATGAATAGAACAAAATATATACTCCCAAAAAAGAGTCGAGTTCATACAATTTAGAATATTATAAAGGTGGCATTTTAAATCAGTGGAGAAAAGGTGGACTACTCCGTAAATAAAGTTGTGCCAACTAGTTAACCATTTGGAAAAGTAAAGCCATTAAAATAAATTCTAAATGAATCAAATGTTAAAAGAAGTTTAAGAAAATTAAAACTATAAAATTATGTTGCTTTTGCCTATATATATTCATTCTTCCTTTGGTAATAGTACCCAAATTTTCCTTGGGAAGCCATTAATTTTCAATCCATTTAATTGGGGATTGAGGTAAAAGATGAAAACATATTAACCCTTATTAGAAACTTAAAAATATAATAAAAACAATGAGCTATAATTTGCTGCCCATGATGTTGGCAAAATAAAAAAATTTTATTGGTAATGCCTATTCTTGGTCATGTGTGGGGATTAGAAACCCTCACAGAATAAATGGCAGGAAACACTGTAAATGTACATACCTTCAATCAAGTAATTCAACTTTTAGCAACATATTAAAAGCTGATAGTCAGCCAGAATCACAAAGATGTACATACAGAGATTTTATTCATCACAGCTCTGTTTCCATGGTAAAAAGCTAAATACAAGCTAAATGTCTTTCAAGAGGATAATATATACCTATACATGTGTTGACATTAAAGATTTTCATGAATCTTCACATCCATTAGGATGGCTATTATTAAACAAATAAGTGTTGGTGAGGATGTGGAAAAATTGGAACCCTTGTGCATTTTTGGTGGGAATGTATTTAAAAAATGATACAATTGCTATGGAAAACAGTATGAAATTTCTTCAAAAAATTAAGCATAGTCTGGGCTCACACCTGCAATCCTAGCACTCTGGGAGGCTAAGATGGGAGGATCACATGAGCCCAGGAGTTTGAGGTTGTAGTGAGCTATGATGACGCCACTGCACTCTAGCCTGGCGACAGAGTGAGACTCTGTCTCAAAAAAAAAAAAAAGCATAGAATTATCATATGATCCAGCAATTCCACTTCTGGATATATGCCAAAAGAATTGATATCAGGGACTCAAACAGATATTTGTACATCTATGTTCGCAGCAGCATTATTCACAGTAGCCAAAACAACCCAAGTATCCATCAGTAGATGAATAGATTAACAAAATGTGGCATATACATACAATGAAATATTACTTAGCTTTTAAAAGGAAAGTTATTCTGACACATGTGATAATATCAATGAAGCTGAGGACATTTTGCTAAGTGAAATAAGCCAATCACAAAAAGGGCAAATATTATATGATTTTATTTATATGATGTACTAGAATAGTCAAATTCATAGAGACAGAAAGTAGAATGGTGTTTACCCAGGCGCTGGGGCAGGGGGGCATGGGAGAGTTAGTGTTTAAGGGGTGGAGTTTCAGTGTGGCAAGATAAAAAATTTCTGGAGATGGATGATGGTGATGGTTGCAAACCAATGTAAATGTAATTAATGCCACAGAACTATACACTTAAAAATGGTTAAGATGGCAAATTTTGTTATGTATATTTTACACCACAATAAAAATTTTTCTGTGAAAAAAAGTTTTTGTGTAGTTATTTTGATTCCAAGAGTTCTCTTTATCATTGTTGTCTGGGAAGTTTGCTTTTATATCGAGTCATTCTAGAATGACTCTGAAACACAAATTTTGAGAACATATAGCAAAATTTCCTAGATGTCATTCTTCATGGTTGCTTGTCTCTAGTGCAGTTTGTGATCATCAATCATTTTTATTTGTAATCATTGTTCATAAAGTAGAAAGAGTGTAGGGGGAAAAAAGAGCAGAGCCCTTAAAAGCATCAAAGAATGTCTTTATTTAAGGTCAAACACAAATGCGATTAAGGGAAATCAGGTGGTGACATCATATCTTAAATTATAACTCACTTCTTTGTGGAGTAATTTTCCATATTGGAATTTTGTTCCACATTTTCTCAGAAGCTCCATTTCACTCCCAAAAGCTGCTCATAAAGAATCAGTCATGCATGCCAGGGACCCAAACTCTGAGAGGATTCACTTGACTAGCCAAGAACTCTTAACTAGAGGCAATCTGGTTTCTTTCTCAGGGCTGGAACAAAACAGTGAAAATACTCAAAATAGGAACTGCAATCCAAAAGAAATCCTGTTCCTTTTTTAAAAAAATAAAAACACAAGCAGAAATATGAAATGGGACTTTGGATTACCTTATGCTGTGGTTTTAAGAAAGGAACTGCAGCGTACATAAAACAAAATCTTAACCAGCCTTAGACTGCATGACAAGTGCTTTTAAAACTGTCTCTAGTGCAGCTGCTTAGCATAGAATGTAATCAGGATAGAAAAAAAATAACGCCAACTTCTTGTCAGAAAATCCAAACACTAAGCCATCTGAAAGCAGGTAAATGCCTTCCCTTTATGTCCACTTAAATATGTACTGAGGTTTGCACACAAAAGTGCCATTGTGAATGCAGGACAGGACCTTATGTAATTTGATCCAAGGAACTAGCTGATTTTGATATAAAGGTCCCCATTTACAACCAAACTCAGTAAAGCTGTTCAAAAGCGATACCAAAGAACAGGAAAATTCTTGGTACTAAAGACGGTTATGACTGACTGCTCTCTGACCACTCTTGCTTGTGTTCCAGTATAAAGTCATTCTTTTTAAGGACTTCACACCATCTGTTTCTGAGATTTAGTTAGACAAGTTTTGGTGATTTTATACCAAAGGTGCATAAAAGTGTTATTGTTTAACTCTGATATCAAATGATGAGAGATTTCTTGAATAAATTAAAGGGGCATGATACTTTCACATGTGTAATGGGTTTTTTTTGGTTCTTTTGGGGTTTTTTTTTTTTGTTTTTTTGTGAGACAGAATCTTGCTCTGTTACCCAGGCTGGAATGCAGTAGTAAGATCATAGCTCATTGCAGCCTTGAACTCCTGGACTCAAGCAATCCTCCTGCCTCAGCCTCCTGAGTAGCTGGGACTACCAGCATGTGCCACCACACCCAGCTGATTTTTTAAATTTTTTTTTAGAGAGGGGGTCTAGCTGGTCTTGAACTCCTGGCCTCCAGCAATCCTCCTACCTCGGCTTCCCAAAGTGCTAGGATTACAGGCATAAGCCACCATGCCCGGCCAGCTTTTAAATTATTTTTAAACACTCCACAGAAATACTACATTACAAAAATACTACCAAAGGTCTGACTAGTTTCATTGCTGTGGTTTACTTTAAATTCTTCATTCTCGTGAAATACTGCACATGGGTATGTATTTAGAGTTGAAGTAGCATACTGAGTCCAACAAATGCCAGTCCTTGCTAAGAAACCTCAGAAATCCATCCAACAGCAATCTGGAGGTTCAGTGAAGGCAATGCCTATAAATCAGTTGACTAAAATAATCAGTTCTTGCTATCTGTATAGCCGAAAATGAGCACATCCACATGTCCCAGCAACTCCATGTCTAGGTATAAACTCTAAAAAGTATATGCACAATGAAACATGTACTAGGAGGTTCATTGGAAAACTGTTTGTAGGAGCATAATTGGAAAAAAAAAACTTTCATCAGCAGAAAATGAGATACATAAATTGTGGTGCAATTTGTGTAATTGTGTTTATAATAGAATATTCATAGAAGTTAAAACAAATCAATTACTATATGTGCTAACTTTGCATGGGCTGGGTATATACCAAATTCTTTATCATGGTTTCTTCTAGGAGCATGGGAGGAGAATGGCACCAGAAAGAGGCCCCCATGGAGCTTCAACAGTCTGTGGTATTCCTAAAAACATATGGAACTGAAGCACACATGACAAAATACTAACATTCACTTAGTGCAATTATGAAAGGTGATTACAACAGCCCATATACTTCTCTGTATTCACCTTCTCCCTGCCACACCAAAAATAATTCTAGTATTTAAATTTTAGGGGTTTTTTGGTGGTTGTTGCCTTCCTCTCTATTAGAAACAACAAATCCTCTTATAAAAAATTCCTCAACACAAATTATTTCTCTTGATAATTCAAAGTGTTTGTTTCTTTTTTTAGGGAAGTTGCTTTAAGAAATCAAGGTATAAATTTATGCTATAATTATTTGGGAAGACCTTTCTGGATAATAATGAATCAAATTAATGTAAAAGCAATTAGGCTTTTAGAGTAATTAGGCTAAAACTCCTCCATGATCAGTTGAAAGCCTGGCTTCTCAGGTCCGTATTCTATATGAGAAGCTAGTGAGTTCAGGATGGGCTATTCCACTGTAGACCATGGTTTTGTGTATGTCATACTGGAGATAAATCAGTCAGGAGTTCCATTAGATGGTCTGTAACACTCCCAGTCTAACTCTGGGACAGAGCCAGCTGTAGGCTACACTATGCCATCATTACTCAGTACAGGCTACTGAAGCTCATTGGGAACCTGTCCCAAAACACAAACTCCATTCAGGACCATTGTGGACCATGGTGGGCTGAAGAGAGGGATCAGATATGATATTGCAAGATGGTAACACAGGATGTTTAGATGGTCCCCTACCTCTTGTGTTTAACTTTGATTCTCAAGATGAACCAGATGTGCATGCCCTGTAACAGGCAAGACCCTGAAAACAGATGGCACACCAGAAGGTTTAACTGAAGAGACCTGAATGAAGGAATTACTTGCAAAAATGTTGGTAGGGATAAGGGAACCAAAAAGGGAAGGTGAAGCACACAGTCTAGCAACAATTAGAAGCCCTGACCTCCCTCAGGTACCAGAGCATTACTGGAATCGGGAAAGAACTGCAAGTCATGGAAGAAGGACCCTCTTACAGAAACTGTGCACACAGAAGGAGGCAGCCATTGCTCCACTGAAGCCCAGTTGCTGAGGTGGTAAATACCCCAACCCTCTTCACCCACCCTCCAATCCCCTGCCACTGCCCCCATTAGCTGACCCAACCAGTGGCCAGAGGGCCAGAGAGTTCCAGGTCAGCATCCAGAGAATCGAGCAGAGGAGAGAAAGGTAGAGGATGAATCTTGGTGGCCAAACAGAAAATGAACCATCACATTTTCCTCTTAGAGAAAACAGAAAGATAAGGCTACCCTATATGTTAATGGCATAGTTGTTGTTGTTGTTGTTTACCAAAAAATATAAGTGGCAGAGAAAATGGCTGAAGTTCAAATATTCTAAAACCCCAAATCCATGTTTTGTAAATCTTAAATTGATAACCTCCATAACAGATCATCTCTAGGAATACCTGGTTACTTAGGAAAACATTTGAAATAATCTTATCTTTGAAAGTATACTGTAAATTAAACTACTTGAAGTTGGGCATTCTATTGATTATAAACTATATATGTTAGATAGATAGTGATAGAGATGAACATATATACATATATAGAATGTATACCCTATAGAGAGAACATATATAAGATAATATATTTGTGTGTTTTACATGCATAGCATCACATATATAATGTTCTATAGACCAAAATATTAATAACTATACATGAGTAATTGGTAATGTCTACTTCACAAAATTTTCAAGCTAAAATTATGACCTTCCTGGCAGATAGTAGGCCAATATATATCAAAAGACTTAAAAATGTGCACACTAAAAATTTTTTTTAATTGATCATGTCCAATGCAATCACTGTCACAGGCTGTTAAAGAAAGTGTAAATTGGCTGGTCCGAGTGCAGTGGTGTTTACAACTAATTGATCACAACCAGTTACAGATTCCTTTGCTCCTTCTCCACTCCCACTGCTTCATTTGACTAACCTTAGAAAGAAAGAAAGAGAGAGAGAGAAAGACAGAAAGAAAGAAAAGAATCAACACAGCTTCTTTGGATGTCAGTTTGACTGTAAAATTTTCCATGCACATACACTTTGATCTAATTATTTCACTCCTAGGGAATTGAATATGTACACAAAATACATATATGTATGAGAAGAATGCTTGCTGTGTCATTGCTTGAAACAGCACTAAATATATGTGTGTGTATGTATATTGCATATATATGTGTATGCTTGTATATGTGTATATATTTATATATACATATATACACACACATATACAAAATATATAGATACACATCTATAAATAAATACACATATACATGTATACACATATGTCATGAAACATTTGTAAGCTGTTTAATTATGTGTCCAGAAGAGAATGGTTAAAAACCTGATCTTCTTCAAGGGTCTCCCATTTCAAAGATCACCATCTATTGATTTGTGCACATCAGAAACAGGAGGCAACACGGACCCCTTAGTGTCCAGAAGAAAGAGTACCTGGCATAGTGTAAGTATGTAATCAATATTTGACTAATAATTATTTTTTATGGTTCCTTCTCCCTCACCCAGGATACCCAACCCATTATCAAGGTTGATTTTACTTCCTAAATATCTGTCAAATCCATCTACTTGTCTACTTCTCCACTGCTAGGAACAGAGTCTATTTATCCCTCACCTGAGTTATAAAAGAACTTCCTATTTGGTATCTTTGCATCTACCCTGGCCAATCCATGCCAATGAGTTCTCAGCTGCAGCCAGGTCATCCTTACAAAATGAAGATAGATCATATCACCCCATCCCCAGCTCCTCAATAACTCCCTGTTTGTATTAGCTCAGGCTGCCATAACAAAATACCACAGGTCAGGGGCTTAAACAACAGAAATGTACTTTCTCACAGCTCTGGAGGCTGAAAGTCCATGATCAAGGTGTTGGCAGGGTTGGTTTTTTGGAGACCTCTCTCCTTGGCTTATAGATGGCCACCTTCTTGCTGTGTCCACTAATATTCTTTGTTCTGTGTATGTCTGTGCCTTAACCTCCTCTTCTTATAAGGAACTCAGTCATATTGGATTAGGGCCCACAAAAATGACCTAATTATCTTTTCAAAGGCCGTATCTCCAAATAATCATATGAAGGTACTAGAGGTTAAGACTTCAACATATGAATTTGGTGGGAGGTGGAGGGAGGGCACAATTCAGCCCACGGCACCAGTACTCCTAGGATAAAGACCAACACTGTCACCATGGCAGTGCTGGAGATCTTTGGTTTGGTCCTCCAAGTCCACTCATCACTTGGCTTCATGCTGTCCACTATGTCCCTGGGGACTGACCTGCATGGACAGCAGCAAGGGCTCCCAGGAGGGTTTGGCAAATGGGAGGCACAATAGGAATCTGGAGGGTGGAGGAAGAATAAAGGTGAGGTGCTGTCCCCTGGATACCTCTCTGCCGGGTCGCCTGGGGTTGGCTGCATCCCTCTACAGAGGGCCGAAGCTCCTGTCAGAAGCCCTCTCCACACAGGCACCAACTGCATTCCAGCAACTGCCACTTCCCCTGCCTCCTTCAAGGACCGGTCATTAATGGCTCCCTGCTGGTGTTAGCCCAGGATGATGTTCATCCCTTGTTGCCTTTACTAAATCTTGCCCACATGAAACCGTCCTCAAATTTCCCAACTGGATGTGTCATCTGCTTCCTGCCAGACCTCTAACGCAAAGAAGGGTTGCCAAGTCCTTATGGTCTGGCCTTTGCAAAACTTTCTGCCCTCATCTTACATGTCTCTCCTCCTCATTGTCTGCCACAACCACTCCTGTCTTCTTCCACGTCCTCAAATAAGCCCACCAATTAGCAATACTAACAAGCATGCATTCCTGTTATCTTTAAACTACTTAAAATTGTATAAAAATGTATGTAATATTTTTGTCTTAGGTCAGGTTCCCAGGGGAACAGATGCTGAGCTGGAGATTTGTGTGCAGGAAGTTTATTTGGGAATGGCCTGGGGATCAAAATCTTTGAGGATGTGAGAAGCAGGACTGGGCAGAAGACGTTGGGCTGTGACACATCCCCAGCAAGCCCTCACCTGGTCCCGTGGGAGCCGGAGCTGAGATGCCCTTCAGAGCTGTCTGGAATTGAGCCAAGGAGGCTGGGTCTTTGTGCCTCCACATCGACAATCACTGGAAGGGAGCTGCCCCAGGACAGGGCACAACCTCGGGTGAGGCAACTTCCTTCAGTGAAGGCTGGTCCTGGAAACAGAATCATTGCGAGCTGTCAGCAGTCAATACCCACTGGAAGTGGGGAAATGAGTCTTCCATCCTGAAGGGAGGATCTGGGGGGCACACCACAACAGCCACCAAGAAATCCTACCCCTAGGAATTTACTGAAAGTAAATACAGGCCAGGTACAGTGGCTCATGCCTGTAATCCCAGCACTTTGGGAAGCCAAGGCAAGAGGATCACTTGAGGCCAGGAGTTCAAGACCATCCTAGGCAATATAGTGAGATTCTCATCTCTACAAAAAGTAAAAAAAATTACCCAGGGCTGGTGGCATGCACCTGTAGTCCTAGCTACTCAGGGGGGTGAGGCAGGAGGACTGCTTGAGCACAGGAGTTCAAGGCTACAGTGAGCTATGAGCACATAACTGCACTCTACCCCTGGCAACAGAGCAAGACCCTGTCTCAAAAATAAATAAATAAAAAGTAAATACAGATATAAGCAAAGAGCAACAATGCAGGCTGAAGAGGTCTATGGCTTTTAAGCAGGAGATGAAGGGACCCAGTCAAGGCGGTGGGGGCACAGGGGAAGGTAGTAAAGGACAGAACTGTGTAGACTGAGCCCCACAACCCTTCCTCCTCTGCTTCATTGATTTCTGTGCATGTTGAAGATTTGAAATTGTTTTCTGAGACAAACCTTGGTCCAGCCCACAAGTGTGCCATCTGCTCACCTCAGTGTGGAGATGCCAGGGCTGCTCTCCAGCCCCAAGCAAGCTCCTATATTTTTAAGACATGATGACAGCTCTTCCCTGGGCTGGATTAAGTGTCAAAGCTTATTCATTTGTTCTTAACAGGAAATAGAAGAGCCATACTCTCTGATCCTGCCAGAGATAACCCCAAACTCTCACAGAGGCAATGCTAGTGCAGTGGCCAAGAGTAAGGAGCCACCTGACATGGGCTCACTGCAGGGTGACCCTGGGCAAGTGACCTAACATCTTTTTGCTTCAGTTTTCCTCATCCATGAAAAGAGGTTCATATGCTCCCGGCTCTGACCCTGTAGAAATGTTACATGTATTAAACAAGTGAATACATGCAAAAACATTTAGAATAGTGACTAATACATGGTGTTTGCCATTATTATTTCCTGCTTAATCCTTATCAAAAAGCTCAGTAACAAGAAATAATATTCATGGAGGATGTTGTCCATCTATTCCTCTAAATATTCAGGGTTTTGCCTATAAATATTCAATTTTAGAGCTCCATATTTGGTTAGCGCTATTTTAGCTGCTGGTAAAATCACTTCTGCTAAATTATTATCTGTTGTGTCACTTTTTTTTTTTTGGAGATAGGATCTCGCTCCATCGTCCAGGCTTAGAGTGCAGTAGCAGCGTGATCACAGCTCACTACAGCCTTGAACTCCTGGGCTCAAGCGATCCTCCCGCCTCAGCCTCCCGAGCCACTGGTACTACAGGCGCTCACCACTACGCCCGGCTAATTTTTTCTATTTATTGTAGAGATGGATCTCGTCGCTCAGATTGTCTCAATGTGCTCAATGATGTCGCTCATCTCCAATGGGATAAGCACCCGCTGCGTTGGAATCTTGGAATTAAAATGAATAGGAATGTGGTGCATCGTCAGATGTGTCGATGTACAGTCTGTTTCACTGAAGCCCTTCATAGACATAGAAATCTTCCTTAGACTACACTTGGTTTAGCTGTGTTAAAGTCAGTGGTTTGCTACTGTTTCTTATCACGGCTCCTTCCTCCCATTGGCTGTAGCTGCTATTCAGGACGCCATGACAGACATCCTTGAATCCTATCCATGAACTTATGGGGTTTTTTTTACCTTTATTTATCCTCTACCTCAAATTCCTCATCTATTTATAACCTGTTGTATAAAGCATATTTCCATAAGTTGACTCAAAATCCTTTTTTGGGGGGAATGGGACATAGAATACATAAATAAGCAAGTAATAAGTAATACAAAAGTGAATATATGCTGATAAGCATAGCATTAATGATGAGGCCATGCGGGGAAATCCTGTTTACTGATTGCATTCACACCCATGTCTCAACAAAGGTTGTGTCACTGGTTGTCTTTCATAAACCCCACTAAACAGTTCAAAGTTGTTGTAATCTCATTTTAGATGAACAGCAGCTACCAATTAGTCAATTGTGCTAAGCTACCACTAAGAGAAACCTTTTCCAAGTGTTCATAAAATACAGTAGAGTGCACAAATGACAACCACGTAACGGAACGAATGAATATGATGAATGCCTAGGATCTCCTACAGTAATAACAATGAATTTGCATTAATTTTTGTAGGCTCAGCTTGGGAGCACTGAGCCCAATTTTTCATGGCTGGGAGAGCAAGTTTACAAAAGCTTACAGAGAGAAAACATTCTGATTCATGGAATTTTTTAAGTTGGATGGAATCTTAGTATTTTAAAACTGGAAAGTACCTCCAAAAAGTGCTATCCTCTGGAAGTCCAGAGATGCTTTCAGGGGCCATGCAGCAAGTTGGCAGACCCAGGACTGGGATTGGATCTGCTGACAATGGTGGCTCAGGCACTGGACACAAATGACTGTAGGATGAATCCATGTGTCCATTCCACCAAACCCTACTGTGGTCATTACCACACTTTCCAATCCGTGGTACCATTTTACTCATCTTTCAGTTGAAGCTGAATGTGCTATCTGCACAATTGAAGTATTTGTTCCTCAGCTTGAGGGAGCATAGCCTCCCAGTGGCTCCGATGGAAGGGGTACCCCCAGGGCCCTACATGTCTTTGGGAAGGATATGCCTATGAAAACAAAGCACAGGCATTTCAATAACCTTTTGATTTGGTAGAAATCCAAACAATAGACTGGAGGAAAGTGACCTTACTTGTCTCCAAGCACCGGCCTGATGTAAGTACCTCTGCTAGGCACAAGGATTTGAAGCCAAGGGTAAGGACCACATCTGAATCAACTAGCCCCTGCCAGCTTGTTGGTCCAAGAGCAGAGCTGCCCCACCCACTCTCACCTGTATTTCTCAACTTGGCTGCACTTTAGAACCATCTGGGGAAACTTTAAAAACTATGATTAGAGTGACTATAGTTAACAATAATTTATTGTATATTTTCAAATACGGTCATGTTCCACATAATGATGTTTCAGTCAACTACAGACCACATGTATGGTGGTGGTCCTCTAAAATTATAATACCATATTTCTCCTGTACCTTTTCTATGTTTAGTTATGTTTAGATACACAAATACTTACCATTGTGTCAAAATTGCCTGCAGTATTCAGTTCAGTAACATGCTTGCGAGCCCAGGAGCAATAGGCTATACCACATAGCCTAGGTTTGCAGTAGGCCACACTATCTAGGTTTGTGTATGTGTACACTCTGTGATGTTTGCACAATGACAAAATTGCCTAACGATGCATTTCTCAGAATATATCCCCATTGTTAAGCATGAATGTAGTTAAAAGAGAAGATTTTGAATGTTTCCAATACAAAGAAATGATAAATGTTCAAGGAGACGGATATACTAATTATCCTGATTTGATCATTACAATTGTATACATGAATCAAAATATCACACTGTACCCCATTAATATGTACAATTATTATATGTCAATTTAAAAATTTTTCAAAAACTACTGGTGACCGAGCTCTACCCAACCAAATAAATTAGAATCTCCTAGGTAGGTAGAGGTGACAGATATCAATATTTTTAAAAAGCTTCCCAAGTGATTTCTACTACGAAGTCAGGGCTGAGAACCATTGCTATAGATAGACAAGAAGGCTGCCTTCCTAATGAGAACTGTGCAGTCCTGAGAGCCCCGCCTATTTAGAAACAGTCCCAACCATCCACTCATACTTCCCCTCATGACCTAATATAGTATCAAAAGTCTGCCCGCCCCCTCCCCCAGTTGCTCTGGTACTGAGATATTACTGTTGTCTTTCTTACTTACTCAACATTAGTTGAGCACCTACTCTCAGTCACACACCAGGAACCCGGGAATGAATATGACACACCAGGAACCCAGGAATGAATATGACACAGCTCCCGCTTTCAAACTCACAGACAAGTCAACACAATTTTCATACATTAATAGAAAATGATACTGGTCAATGTTTATCAAGTACTTGCAAGGTGCCAGACCCTAGACTTTGTGTATTAACTCATTTAATTCTCCCAACAACATTATAAGAGAGATACCATGACTATCAAGCCCATTTTACAGACAAGACTCCTGGGCCACAGAGAACTGTAATTGCCTAGGAGCAGCTGGACTGGGAGTCAAATTTAGGCAGCCTGGCTCTAGCGTCCACACCTTTAACCACTACACTGGGTGGATGAATGGATGCATTAAAAGCCACAGAGGCATGAAAAGACACTGTTGATTCCAAGAACGGTGAGCAATCCAGGGCGGCTGGAAATGGGGCTGAAAAACTGGTTTGGGACCAGATTTGTGAAAAGTCTTACGGCCATGAATGGAGGTTCAATTTTATTTCCTATAGACAGAGGGTAGCCAGCCACAAGTTTTAAACCGAGGAGCAAAATGAGCAGATCTACATTTGAGAAGAAAAGGGTGAGAATAACCACAGGGTAGAGAGATGGGGGCAGAGAGGCATAGCTGGGACGAATGATGCAAGACAAAGGAAGGCAGTAGGGCGGAGGAAGGAAAGGGGCAGGATGCCTAGACACTTCTGACTTAAAAATGACAGGATTTTGTGGCTGGTGGGAGAGGGGAGAGGAGAGGAAGGCAGCTCCCAGGGTTATAATGAGAAAGTCTTGGCAGGAAAGCGCTCTGGATAGAGAAGCAGCAGGCCTGTGGGGGGAAGGTAATGAGCTCAGTTTGGGACATGTTAGGTTCCTGCAAACCTTACTATCTGCCAGGTGATAACAGGAATGACAGTTAAGTCACTTCAGACCCTTTGGGCTCACAGAGATATTTCTTTGCAAAATCATAAATACGGAAACTTCCTAAAGTTTCTTAGAAATGCGCTGATTTTGCAATTTAGATGTAATTTGAAGAGAAACTGAGAAGTAAACCATGATGGTGATTTTGTTGTTTCAAAAAGTGCCATCCTACCAAAATTAGAAAAAGATACTCTCTTTATACTGAGTAAGGAATCCAAAAATAACAAAGCCAACCCCAAATGAGGCTTATGAGAAATGAAAAACACGTACTTTTCAGCTACCTAAATATTTGAATTCTATTTTAAGGACAGTGGTGGCATTGGGTGTGTGTCTTGAGTATGTTTAGTTCTAAATAGATTTTTCTCATCTTTACTTTATGGCTGCAGTGCCCAATCCCCAGGCCGTGGACCGGTACCAGTCCATGGCCTGTTAGGAACTGAGCCACACTGCAGGAGGTGAGCGCAGGTGAGTGAGCAAAGCTTCATCTGTATTTACAGCCACTCCCCATCGCTGGCATCACCATCTGAGCTCTGCCTCCTGTCAGATCAGCAGCAGCATTAGATTCTCACAGGAGCACGAACCCTACTGTAAACTGTGCACGTGAGGGATCTAGGTTGCACGCTCCTTATGAGAATCTAATGCCTGATGATCTGAGGTGGAGCTGAGGCGGTGATGCTAGTGCTGGGGAGTGGCTGCAAATACAGATTATCGTTAGCAGAGAGGTTTGACTGCACAGAGACCATAATAAATCAATTGCTTGCAGGCTCATATCAAAATGCTATCAGTGAGTGGCGAGTGACAATGTAATAATAATAGAAATAAAGTGCACAATAAAGGTAATGTGTTTGAATCATCCTGAAACCATCCCCCCTCCCCCCGAGTCTGTGGAAAAATTGTCTCCCATGAAACCAGTCCCTGGTGACAAAAAGGTTGGAGATTTCTGCTTTACGGCACAGTGCTTCAACTCACTTTTTGTCTCTACATTATTTGCTTTTATCTGCTAAGCAAATGAGTGTCTAAATTGAGTAATGAGTGTCTCTTGAACAAAGTTTAGCTTGTTCAAGAGACATTCATACAATGGCTACTCATTACTCAATTTAGCCATGAATTATATGGCTAGTGTTTAAGTGTGAATATTCCAAGTATAACCCCAAAATGGAATTTTTCTGATAAATAAAATAGCCCAGGTTAGTTTAAAACCATTTTCAAAGAAAAGTTGAAAAAAGTAATTAATTTCTCTGTGAGAATTGATCATTACTTTTTAAAAGATACACCTAAATTTTTTGTTGCTTTTCTATATGTTTATATTATACTAAGGGTTGATGTGATGGTGAGTTTTAGGATTTCATAGCAAAGCCTTGCAATCTTCTGCAGACAGCGACTCTTTTTTGAGAAAGTTTTTGGCTTACTACTGTACTTTAGTAAGGCTGAACCCTTAACCATGGGCCACCATGAAACCTGAGTGGCCCATCATGAACCAGGTGTTGTCTAACCCACCACACCATAAAGTTGGGTGTGCACAGCAGCACTCCATCGTCAAATGAAAATGGTATACATGAGACTGGCTCGAGTAGGCCCTGAAGACACAAGTAAGTTGTATGAGGAAATGGCCCAGATGTCCACGGCCCCTACTCCTGCTACATCACCCAGTCTCTCCTAGCCCACACCTATGGCCTTGTGGAAAGTTCCTTATAATCAGTTGACTGAGAGAAAACTTGGGCCTGGTTTATAGAAGGTTCTGCATAATACACAGGCACTACCCAAAAGTGAACAGCTGTAGCTTTACAAACAGCTCTAGGACATCCCTGAAGAACAGTGGTGAAGGGAAATACTCCCAGTGGATAGAATTATAAGCAGTGCACATGGTTGTTCATTTTGCTTGGAAGGAGAAATGACCAGAAGTATGAGTCTGGCCATTGGGCTGTAGCCCATGATTTGGCTGGATGGACTTAGAAGGGATATGATTGGAAAATTGGTAACAAGAAGGTCTGGGGAAGAGATGCATGAATAGAAGTATATGGGCAAAGAATGTGAAGATATTTGTGTCTTGTGTGAATGCTCACTAAAGGGTGACATCAGCAGAGAAGGATTTTAATAATCAAGTGGATAGGATGACCCATTCTGTGCATACCAGTCAAACTCTTTCTCCAGTTATACCTGTCATTGCCCAGCAGGCTCATGAACAAAGTGGCCAGATGGCAGGGACCCAGAAACATAGACTTATGTTCACCATGGCCAACCTGGCTACAGCCACTGCTAAGGGTCCAGTCTGCTGTGGCAGAGACCAACACTGAGTCCCCTACATGGTACCTTTCTCCATGATGATTAGCAAGGTTGATTGCATTGGACCATTTCTATCATCGAAGGGGCAGCATTTTGTACTTACTGAAACAGGCACTTAATCTGGATATGGATTTGCCTTCCCTGCAGGCAATGCTTCTGCCAAAATTACCATCGGTGGACTTAAAGAATGCTTTCTCCACCATCATGGTAATCCACACAGCATTGCTTCTAACCAAGAAACTCAGTTCATAACCAACAAAATGTGGCAATGGGCCCATGGTTATGGAATTCACTGATTTTTAGCACGTCCCCCATAATCTTAAAGCAGCTGATTGTATAGAACAAAGGAATGACCTTTTAAAAACTCAAGTTATAGCACCAACAAAGTGGCAATACCTTGGACTGGGGCAGTGTCCTTCAGGAGGCTATATATGCTCTAAATATGGTGTTGATTCTCCCATAGCCAGGTTTCACAGGTCCGGGAATCAAGGGGGTGAAAATGAAGTGGCACCACTCACTATTACCCCTAGTGATTCACTAGCAAAATTTTTACTCCTGTTCCTGAGACCGTATGCTCTGCTAGTCTAGAGGTCTTAGTTCCAAGGGAAGAATGCTTCCACCGGGAGACAGCAATGATCCCATTGAACTGGAAGTTGAGACGGCCACCCCAGTCACTTTGGGCTCCTCAAGCCTCTGCATCAAAAGGCAAAGAAGGGAGTTACTATACTAGTAGAGTGATCGATTCTGATTACCAAGGGAAAGTGGTCTTTCTACTGTACAATGGAGGTTAAGGAAGGGTATGTTTGAAATACAGATCCCTTAGGGCATATCTTAGCCCTACCATGTCCTATGATTAAAATCAATGGAAACTACAACCAAATTCAGACAAAGGTTTGTTTCACTTTGCCAGGTTTAGAACCATGAACAGCTGAGGTGCTTACTGACAGCAAAGTTAATATGGAATTAATAACGGAAGAAGATAGCTATAAATACCAGCTACAGCCCTATAGCCACATGACCAGTTGCAGATATGAGAATTGTAATAGTTATGAGTATTTCTTCCTTAGGCTATATTTGTATAATATATGTATGTATGTGTGCATGCATGTGTGTGTGTGTGTGTATATATATATATATATACACACACACACACACATATATGAAGCAAACATTTGTATTCTTCCCTCTTATTCCTTATGGTCTAACCTAAGATGTATTAATAATGGTTAACTTTATATTCATAGTATTTAAGTTGCAGGATATCGAGAAGAATGAACACAACCCAAAGACTCCATATCCTCTTCTGAGGAGTGTTTTGGTTGTATGCAGGATAATTCTATCATGCTAGGCAGAAGTATGACTTTGTTATTGTTATTGCCTTTTTTTTTTTTTGAGACAGAGTCTCACTCCGTCGCCTAGGGTATAGCACAGTGGTGTCATCATAGCTCACTGCAACCTCCAACTCCTGGGCTCAAGCGATCCTCCTGCCTCAGCCTCCTGAGTAGCTAGGACTACAGGCGCCCGCCACCACTCCCAGATAATTTTTTCTATTTTTTTGGTCTCGCCCTTGCTCAGGCTGGTCTTGAACTCCTGACCTCAAGCTATCCTCCCACCTCAGCTTCCCAGAGTGCTAGGATTACAGGCATGAGCCACCGCACCCAGCCTTGTCATCGTCTTTATTTGGAGATCAAATTTGTTTCAAATCGATGTATGCAGGTGCCAGGTTGACAAAGGGTGGACTAAGGCCAATCTTTGCCAACTTGGCTAGTCCTCAGTTATTCAACCAAACACTAATCTAGGTGGGTGATTCCATCAGTTGAAAGGCCCTAGAGCAGAACTGAGGTTCCTTGATGAAGAAATCCCACCTGTTAACTGCAGCTTCCATTTATTCCCCAGAGTTCCAGCCTGTCTTTCCCTGAACCACAATAAAGATGTGAGAGCTGGGAGTCTGGGAATGCACTTGAAGGGTCAAAGGAACTAAGGGTTGTGAACGGAGCAGATGGGAATGATAATTTGGGAAACCAAAGGGATTTGTGGACCTGCAGATATGGAAAAAGGGGTGCTGACTTGGAGACTCGGGACATGCTATTCCTTCCACCAGGGAATTCTCCTCAGATCCTCTCACAACTGTTTCGTCATTCAGATTCCAGCTCAAATGTCCAAGACATGGTCTCTCAACCCATGGTCCATGACTCCTGTTTCCCTGGTGCTTTCTTCACAGCACTATTTGACAGTATATTACCTATTTGCCATCACATACATACTCTCTCAACTAAAAGATCTTATTCAACAAGTTCAGTATTCAGTCTTCAGTACTGTAATATAAAACTGGCATACAGCAAATAATTGTTGAATGAGTGTCCTCCAAAAGGATTAAAGATGTCAAATTTCGGATGGAATTCTCTAGTCAAAACCTGCTGCTAGTTGGCAATGCAGAAATAGACGGACTGTAATATTCTAATAGAAAGATATTGAGGTATATCCCTAATGGTTTAAATTAACAGACTCATACAACCATGATCACCCACAGTATTCCTTATACCAGAATAACTTAAAAATTCAACAGATTGCTCTTTCAGCCATTTATTTGTTTTTATTTACAGTTTGTGTTCAATGCAAATCAATTCCATAACATGAGAAGTTACTATGAATCAAAGCATAAATACACAAACACAATATACAATCCAAAATAGATGTATGGCATTCAGGTATAAAGCAAAAGGGAGTGTTCATTCACACACACAGTAGCTTCAGATCTGTCCAATCTGCTTGTTCCCATGTAGGTTTCTAAAGATGGAAAAAAATGACTTGGGTCACCAAGACTACTGTAGCCATATTAAATGCTGGAACATCTAAGCATCAGTGTGTGACCATGCGAACAAAAGACTTCACAGAGTGTCTATTTTTAAAAAGGTTTCTGTGTGTCAAGGCAGTGGTAAAAGATTTACTGGAGAATCAAGCCCACTTTTAGGCTTAGGACCAGGTTCTGACTATCTAAAAATATGGACTGATAACAAAAAGTGTTCCATATGTGGCTGTTCTGACCCATAGTTGTTGTTTAAAAAAAAAAGTATTTACAGAAAGAGTATAAAAGTTTTTGTGAATTTAAAGAAAGTTAGCTTCCAGTCTTCACTTCTCAAATACTTGATTTACAGTTTTGGCTCCTTCGCATTTTTGCCTTTTTAATTTCAAGATTGGTAATTTTGCCTTCAAAACAGATCATTTCTTAAATTGTAAAAAGTCTTCAACATATGCAGAAATAAAAAGCACTTTAAAATTAGTCGAAGTCAATGCAATTCTATCTACTTTTTGGAATTAGTTTAGCTAAATGAATCTGGTGCTCTTGTCGAATGGAAACAGGTGCTAGGAAATGCCTACCACTTGGCTCTGTAAGGATACGCAAGAGTTACTCAGGATGCTTGGACTTTGGGGGAGAGTCCAAACCTTTATTGCCCTGGCACGTGTCAATTACAACATAAAAGGTCAAATGCAATGTCAAATCCAAAGCCTCAGAGGAAAAAGAGTTCAGCTCCCAAGAGAACAGTGAGAGCTTAACAACGTAAAACTTCAGCTAGAGTATATCGGCATTAAATCAGTACTGCTGAAACAACACATTGAGGATTTACAGTAACATCTGGAAGTTCCTTCTAATGTACATATAAATAGAATCATGGAAGCTTTTTATATTACCTGTTTTTATGGCCTTATAGAACTAATGAACCAAATGAAAACTGAATCTCCATTCCACATCATATCCTTTATTTCTAGACAAGATATAATCTATTTTATTTTCAAGGTAGTTTTAAATGTCCATATTTCTTAAGCCACATTCAAGGAAATCATGTCTTAACTAATTTTGGAGGTTGACTCTCTTCCTCTTGTACATGAAACTCCAGCAGACTTAATACTGGCATCCATCATCTAGTCAAACCCTTCACATGTTCTTCAAACCAATCAATTTGGGATTCTTAATATATTCTGTGTTAATAAAAGGAGGTGTGGAATTAGTAGATTCGATGAAGACCTGTTTTTTCCTTGCCACATTGGACTCCTAGACGCCATTTGGATTGTGTTTAGAAGATGGGGAAGTATAGACGTTTCTTGGCCTGAGTCTCTTAACAGTAGAGATGCAGAAGAGAGAGCAAGACCACGAGGAGACTGGCTGTTGACTGCAGGGCACTGCCAACCGCCTTGGTGGTGGCATTAGCTGGATTTGGGGCAGCCGAGGTACTCTGGGAGGAGTTACTTGAAAGTGTTACAACAGTTGTTTGATTTGAATAAATCTAAAATATACAAAAAGTTACACTGATAAATTTCCACATGTCGCAGCTACCTCCACATACACTCCTAATACACAACTAAGGTGGGTAACATATTCTAAGATTGCTCCTCTCCCGTTGTTCTTTTGCCCACATCAGTAAATTCTGAATTACTGCTCAGTTCCACCAAGGTCATTCTCTTCAGCTTCAAAACAAACTACCTAGGGATGCCTAAAGAGTGCAAGTAGCAACAAGAACAGATTAAAAAAAGTTCTTAAATAACTGTAACTCCCCAAAAGTATGGCTGTTTTTCTTTGCAAAGGAATAAAGAACCAAGTTAACTAATTCAGTTTCTGAGATTATATCAACTTACTGGCACTGCAATAAGGTTTCCTCTATTTTCCCAGTAAGGGGGAGATTTTAAAGTTGCACGATAAAATGCACTTTTTAAAATACTGTAATTGAGATTTATGATATTAGAATTAATTGTGTCACTGTCTATCCTGGATTCGTTAGGCAACTTTCACATTCCCGTTTATTATAGCTAGCCTTGGTAACTTAGCCTTTAACATAAGGGGCCAGTAGGTATCTTATCCACTCCCTTGAATTCTTGTGATTATAACCCTTCTCAAAAATGTCCACAATATTTGTTTTAAGTTGAAAAAAAAAATGAGTTTTGGCTATAAGACAGAATGACTTCACCGAAAACACCATGAAGTCGGAGTGACTTCACAAAAGACAGAGGTTTGGTGTTAAGTTTCACCAGCAACAGCCTCACTGCCTGGTCACTAAGCTTAGTGCTGTGGCCAAGAACCAAGCTTCCCCCAGTGTCCCAGCGTCTGAGTGGCATCATTCACCACCGATTTTTCAAGCCATGAAATGCACAGTCCAGTGGGGCACGTGATAATCTCTCCTTTGTCATGGAACAAAGGCAGATCAGAGTTTTCAGCTCTCATTGAAAGGGAGGGTTTACAAGGGCTTCTGATTACAGGCAGGAGGGAGGATGTGGCACCAAGCAAGAGTCTGGGCCACATGTACATTTGGCTGCCTATTAACCCAAAGATAAAACCCTTCTACATCAGCACCCGCTCCTTTTGTTGTAAAACCCCTAAGGTCATTAAACAAATATTGACTAAAGAAATGTACAAATCCTATCCAGAATAGTCTATCAACAAGAAAAAACATCTTAATCAAGTCAAATTTATTTATTGGGCACCTACTGTATGCAAGATTCAGCTTGCACTATCAGGAAATAGCACTCCTACCAAAGGAAAGCATTAATATGTTAATTTATTTAAAGCAGGGTGCCTCTGTTTTGAAGACCTGGTTTGGGATCCCTGAAAGTAATCTGTTCTTTATTCATACAGATAGGTTTAGAGCTGCAGGTGACTTTTTTTATTACAGCCCAATGCATCAACCTGAGAATCTAAAGACCCTCTACACCAAGAACAAAAAAAATTGTTAATCTATTAAATTGACTCTGAATATAATTTTCCTTACCGAGCTAAATTTGTTCGCTTCACTAAAATCTCCCTCTTAAAATCTGGTTGGCCAGGAGATGGGGGGGTGGGGGTGGGGGCGCTGGCTTCTGGCGGCCGGCCGCGCCCCTCCCCCACCAAGGAATTGAGAAAGCCTCAGGAGCGCAGCGAACCCAGAGCAAGACAATAGGGTACAGTTACCGGCCCGCGGTGGGCAGACGCAGAACGCTCCACATTCTCCGGCTCCACTCCCAGGTGAGCCCGGAGGTTGGATGCCTGCGGACCACGGACCCAGCGCGCCCAACTTTTGTGGGGAGAAGTCCCGGAAACGGTCCTCAGAAGACCCCAACCGAAGGCTGGGGAGAGCCACCAGGCTCGGTCCCCCCACCCTCCAAGCCCGCCCGAACTGCCTAAATATCTCCTCCCCCGCCCCGCTAGCGTCTCCCAGGCTCAGCCCTCGGTCACCCTGACGGGCGCCGCGCATCCACCCTCAGGGCAGCGCAGCGCAGCGCCGCTCCTGGGGCGAGGTTCCCGGGATAGAGGGTCTGGGGAGGGGACACGATGGCGGGGACTGGGACTGAAACAAAGCCTGGCGGAGACTTGGTACAGAATCGTCCCACCATGTCGCCTCCCCAGAACTAGCCAATCTGGACTAACTGGGGTTCCTAAGGTGACAAGTGATGGACTTGTAAGGTTGCGTAGCTGAGAGCGCAGCGTCAGGAGAGGGTCCCCGCCTAAGCTCCAGCCCCGAGCCTAGGGTGGAAGATAGGGCCACATAGCCGGGGCTTCCTCGGGATCCCCCGAACCTGCTCCGAGGGTGGAGGATGGGCGTTGAGTGGCGCTCCCCGAAGGGGACCGTCTCCTCTCTTTGTGTAGAGCGCTGGGAGCGCAAAGACACTCCTAGAGGGAAGCGGGCGCTCAAGGGACCCAGGGACGACCTCTCTAAGAAGCTGAGCTCTCCAGGAGCTCCGTGAGGGGCGGGGAGTGCACGTTCTCTTCCTCGCTGGCACCTCGGGCCTCTGGGTGGAAGTGGGTGGTGGGCGCCAGTCCGCCTGGGAAGGTGCAGCGTGGACCTGGGGTGGGGCCGGGTCCTCCCAGCCCTCGCGCGGAGCTGCATTGTTCTCCGGGCCGTGGCAGGGCAGGGGGCAGCCCGCAAGGAAGTGGAAAGTGGGGTCCACATTGCCCTCTCCCTTGGTCACTTATGCAAGATTCTTTCTCTCCGTCCGTGGCCCGAGATAGGGGCGCAGAGGCTGGTCCCCGGGGACTACTCCACCCTCCCACCCTCCCTAGGGCACGGCCCTCGAGCCCCGCCGGGCGCCAGGGCCTCACCTGCGTGGGTAGGAGCAGTGCCAGAAGCAGCAGCCCCAGCCCGAGCCTGGCCACCATCGCTCTGCCCATGTCCCCTCCGTCGGTGCGCGGCGCGTCTCGCGGGATGCTGGCTGCGTGGAGAACCGCTGGGTCCGGGCGGGAGCAGGCAAGGTGAGGAGCGCGGCGAGCCGGCGGGACCTTATATACCAGGACAGCCACAATAGCCGTGACGTGGCGCCGCCCGCCCACCCGCGCTCCCCTCCTCCGCCGCCTCCCGCCTTCCCCGCCCCACTCCGGGCTCCCCAGCGCCCCCTCCCCCCGCCGCCGCCGCCGCGGCCGCCGCCGCCCGGGCCCTGGCCCGCCGGAGCCCCCAGGGCGGCCGCAGCGGCAGGTGGGCGGGCGCCGCGGGCTTCTGGCACCGGGCGTGAGTGCCCCGGGCGGGCTGCGTGCGGGCTTGCACGGGCGCCCGCGACTCCCACACAGGACCCGGGGCGAACGCGCGAACCACACACGCCGCTCTCGGGGCCCGGCCCAAGTTTCCTTTGTTTCCCGGGACCTGCCATCTTACCCCCCTAAAGAAAAGTCTGCGCCTCCGACGCGAAGGGGCAGCCGCCGGTCCGGGAGCGAGTACGTTGCTACAAAGACTGGAGAAGCGTGTCCCCAGAAATTGGCGAGCGGCTAGCGAACTCCAGTGGGACCGCGCGGGACCCGGCGGGGGCTTCCTCGGGTTGGGTTTTCCCTCATGCCCGCCGCAGAGGACAGGGAACTGTGCGGGCGTGGCGGGGCCTCCGGGCCTGGCGCTCACCCCTTAGCGACGCGACCCGGCGCCGCCTAGCACCAGCCCTTCCCAGCTGGTCGGCGGGGCTCGCAGGCGGCACCCGGCCCGGAGCGATGTGGGTGCTCGGCCCCGCGGCCGCCCGTTCCCCTAGCCACGTGCTTTGTTTTTTGAGCTCCTCACATCCGCCAGCGGTGTGAGCTCACTGGGGCATCCCGGGTCCGCATCCTCCCGGGAGCTGGGGGGCCACCCGTGGGGCGCGGCCCGCTGGCCGACGCTGCGAACTACTGGGTTTCGATCCCGCGCTCATGCCTTCCGCGGCTGGCGGACGGGGGCGAGGAGGAGACGGCCCACGCCGAGAGGGACCCCCTCCGCCCCAGCCCTCAAGGTCTTCCCTGCGCGTCTTCCCTCCCAGGTCCTACCCAGGGAGCAGGAACGTCCCTGGCGGTCCAACTAGAATTCGCTGTCCCTCTCGAATTCCTGGTAACACTCTTTTTCGGACTCTGGCGCAACGTACTTATTCGTCATTGGTTTAAAGAGCAAAAGCTTTCGGGATAAAGGCATTTACTCTTCCATAGTTGCCATTAGGAAATTTAATGAACTGGTGCAAATAGATTAGTCATTATTCTGCAAATTTTGGTGGAATACTTTTTCCAACCATCCTATTGTGAAAATTAACAGCGAAAGTTGAGATAATTTTACTGGTGGAGTATCTTTGGTTTGATTTTTAATTGCAAGACAATCCTTTTAGTTAAGGTTTAGACCAAGTGTTTTGCAGTCTTTAAAGCAAACAGATACCAAACCTAGTAAGGTTGTGAATTTGTTTAAATTTCACTTTTGCGAAACAGTCTCCTTAAAACAAAGGTAAGTTTTTAAGGAAGCAAAGTGACAATGGAATCCACAATAGTTGGTCTGTGTCTGAATGGGCTTGTGCCTTAAAGCTCAGCCGCTTAAGCTCAGTAACTTTCCACCTTTAGGATGTTCTTGGGAACACAAGAATTTCTGTCGCGCACCAGTGGACTTTCCTGTTTAACAGTGTTACCCAGCTTCTCCCTTCCTCTTCCGGGGTGAAAAATGGACTGTTTGTGACTCAGGAGTACCTGGTTCCAAGGCACTGCACATAATAAGTCTTCCAGAAGCAGCTTGTTGAACTAACTGGTGGTATTCATAGGATCCATTTATTTTGTCCCTCGTCTTCTTTTTTCTATTTGTCCTCCCCCTTCCTCCTCCTTTTTGGTATTAAGTAAGGAGATGGACTTGTACAGTGGTTAATAGTGCAGCCTCTAGAGCCAGACTGCCTGAGTTCAAATCCTGGCTCTGTTACTGTTACGCAAAAAGCCTCAGTTTCCTCATCTGTAAAGTGGAGATAATAATGCCATTATTAATTATTTATTAAAGAGGTATTGTATATATAAGTGTTAGAATAGTACCTGCCTAGTAGCAGTAGCTCTCACTTAATATTTACTCTTCCCCTGAAGGTGCCAGAAACCAGAAGGTACTTACTTTTTTGTGGCTGTGTGATACATGGAAGAATATCAAGCTCCAAATAATACTCCGGATTTATGCTCTGTGAACCATCTCATCACCAGCTAATGAGACTGCATAATTCACAGAGCAAGGTCTTTCACATCTGCCAAGAAGTTCCCTGGGCATCCTACAGGGGGTCTTGCCAGGACTGTGGCAATAGGACACCATGGAAGCTTAGCCCAAGTAGGGAACCTCTCTTCACAGATCCCCACTCCACCCTATTTCCAATCAGCTAGCTCTCTTCTGAGCCACACTGAGGTGCAGGACTGAGAGGAATGATGAAGAACCAGACTGACACAACATGTGGTAGACTCTGGGGTCAGAACTGGATTTAAATCCTGTGCCACCACTTTCTAACAGTCTGACTTTTGGCCAGCTTCCCAACCTCCCTACACCTACCTGGATTTCCTCATCTATAAAATGGGACCAATAATACTTATCTCACCAGGGTATGATCTGAACTGAGATAACGTGTGTATTTATTAGCACAGTGCTTGGCACATTGTAAGGACTCACTAAGCTGCCACTTCTGTTGCTATAGGATATATTCATTATAGTGTGGCTTTTTAAATCTTTCACGTACATAACACTTGCTCTTTTCTCAAACATCTTTGCATGTGGCATTTCATTTGTGCATCTGTGAGGTCAGTAGAGCAGATGGCATTAGTACCATTTTTATTTCTGAGGCACAGAGAAGTTAAGTAACTAGCTAGTTATATTGCCACACCTAAAGCTAGAACCAAAGTTTCCTGAGCCAAGTCCCAAGTGTTTTCTGCTTTATAAACAAGAACAGAGTCCATGCCCTGTCTACTCTATATCCTCTGCACCTAGCATTCAGTCAATATTTGCTAGTTAAATGGACTAATATTAAAGAAGCAGGTTAATTTGCTTTTTAAGGTAAAATAATAAATCCTGCTGGACGAAGCGGCATGCACTTGTAATCCCAGCTACTTGAGAGGCTGAGGTAGGAGGATCCCTTGAGCCCAGAAGTTCAAGCCCAGGCAAAATAGGGAGACACCCCCCCAAATAAATAAATAAATACATTAAAAAGGGGGAAAAATCCTATTTCTAGGAGAATAGAAGATACAGGGGTAAAGTATTTGACATTTTTAGCACTTTTTCAGCAAAATAAATATGAAATATAATAATCCAAGGATATTCCTTTCATGCTTTACAGCACAAAGGGTGGCTGGAATAATCAAAATGTTTAATTTAAATTATCTTCTACAATATGATGCTATTTTTATTTATGTTCACAATACTCTCTTCCTTCTTAATTCCTTTTGTCCCTGCACTTGGCTGGCATTGAATATTCCAACTTATTCTGGTCTTTTAGCTAAGCTTTGTTACTGACTTGGGAAGTCCAGCCTGCTCCAAACCATGAAAAGGCAGTGAAGGTAACAAAGTAAGTTTGCATTTCTGACCGGTGAGGTCCTAGGTCCCCAGCTGGAGTATGTCGAATCCGCTGGAGGAGTCTGACTCTCTGTGAGGACGTGCTGCCCCCTGCTGGCCGTAGGGACCCTCAGCTCTCACTGTCAAACAAAAACTCTCCTTTGTGCTGACAACAAAAAGCCTTGAATTTTTGAAGCCCTATAAAACTAATAAACTACAACGAGTTTCTTTGACTATTAGTTCCTTATTTTCCCCTGTAGTGTCACTCGAATTCTCTTAAGCTGCATCCAAACAAGAAAACAAAGGTAAAGCAAAAGAATTGTGACTGTTTTCAGATGCAAATTGAGTTAAGAATGTCTACCTCTAAGCATCAGGACTTTTTTTTTTTTTTTTTTTGAGAAATGAAAGAGAAAGAAGCAACTGTGACTCTCGTTGGCCAGAATTTAAATTTTGGTGTCTCCATTGTATTGGCAAGAATGTGAGAAAATAGTCCCTCTCATCGATGCCCATGGTATTTTGGAAAGGAATTTCACATCTGTCAATAATAAAAATGTGTGTCCCCTTTGACCTAGCAATTCTAATTTTGGGACTTGTGCCCACAGATAAACTTCCACAAATGCAGAAGAATGTATTTTCAAGGATTTGTTACAGCACTGTTTATAACAGGTAAGGCAGAAATCAAGCAGGTGGGAGGGGGGAGGAGGGGATGGGTAAATTCACACCTAACAGGTACAATGCACACTATCTGAGGGACGGGCACACTTATAACTTTGACTCAAATGGTACAAAAGCAATTTATGTAACCAAAACTTTTGTACCCCCGTAATATTCTGAAATTAATTAATTAATTAATTAATTTTAAAAAAACAGTTAAGGATTGGAAATTGCCTAATTATCCAAGGACAGAGGTCTGGCTGAAGCAATGATAGCATATCCATATCATGAAATTTTATGAATTTATTAAAAAGAGTAAAAGAGCATAATATGTATTAAAGGGAAAATCTCCAAGATAAATTCTTAAGTGAAAAAAGAAAGATACATAGCAGTGTGTACAGTATGGTACTGTGTGTGTTTTAAAAAACAAAAACTGGGCAGAGAAAGAAAGTACTTCCAAAGAGATACACAAGAAATGGATAGCCCTTGCCACTGAGAAGAGGAACTGGGTTGCCAGGGCACAGAAGGAGTGAGGTGCATTTTTCATTATATACCAGCTTGTACTCACTCACAAATAGGTAAAGTAATTTAAATAAGTTAATAAATCAACACATTCCATGGCCTTCCCCTCCCCAACACCCTGAGGAACAAATATGTAGAAAGCCAACTTTCTCCAGCCCCTGGGGCCTCAGAGCTGCCCTCCTTCCTTCACTGGCAGGTACTTGAACAGAAACTTGAGTTTGCCTCAGTCCATTCATCCTTTGACAACTGTGAGACCAAATTCTTTCAGGTCCAGATGGCACACGCACAAAAACTTTCAGTAAAAATGAGGAAAAACGAAGAACCGAGCTATAGAAAAAATAATGAGAACTGACTTGGCAAAGCATCAGTTTCCACATTTTGTTCTTCCTGCTGGTGTCTAGAGTTATGGAGGCTGTGGGGGAAGAAAAGCTCCCGTGGGCAGAGTTTGCCTCAGAGAAAGGCCTGACCTGGGTGGGCTCATTTCCATAAAAAGGACCTTTCTAAGATTCCTCTTCCACCCCTGGACAGGAGGCAGAGAGTCAAGGCCTAATTGGGGCAATTAAGTTCCAGCAGAAATGACATCCTACTTCAGCCTCACAGAAAAGAGTCTCCAGACCACATTCTGGCAAATGGCTACATCATTTGCCATTTGCAGGCAGATCGTAAATGATCCTTTGCTTGGAAATAATGAAATTGGAAGAATGGAAAATTGTATGTATGTTTTACACCCTTTGGATTTTTAGTCTTATTTCCATGTCCCTTTGTTTTCTCAGGCCTTTCACTTTCTGTGAGGTTTAAAGCAGGAGGGTCCCTTATGCTATGAGAGATTAGTAAGATTTTAAGTGGCTGGGAAAATTGGATTAAATGTTTTTATAAAGCAAAAGAACATTATAACATATAACACTATGATGTACATAATGAAATGTTATATTGAGTCTGAAACAGGGACCACATTTTCCGACTTTGTGAAATCCTTTCTAAATCTGTTAACATGGTTGTCCCAAGATTCCACTCAATAATATCTAAAGCAGATGCTGCCTTACATCTTGTTCAATATAATTTTAAGAAATCATTCTAAGAAATAAGAATTCTGTAATAGCCATTAAAATAAGAGCAGATGCATTTAATTAGCTGGATTGAATAAGGACTTCTTGGTATTAACCATATATTTGTATGTAGATCTCTGAGCTTTAAAAAATAGTTTCTCAGGCCATGCGCTGTGGCTCGTGCCTGTTATCCCAGCACTCTGGGAGGCTGAGGCAGGAGGATTGCTTGAGCTCAGGAGTTCGAGGCCAGCCTAAGCAAGAGCGAGACCCTGTCTCTACTAAAAATAGAAAAATTAGCTGGATGTGTTGGCGCACACCTATAGTCCCAGCTACTCGGGAGGCTGAGGCAAGAGGATCCAGGAGTTTGAGGTTGCAGTGAGCTGTGATGATGCCACTACACTCTACCCAGGGCGACAGAGTGAGACCGTCTCCAAAAAAAAAAAGAGTTTCTTTAGATATTCTTTTATATATTTTTTCAGATTATAAGAGTAAAACATGTCCAATATAGAAAAATTTGGAGAATACAGAAAAGTATAATAAAGAATATTAAAACTACCCATAGTCCACTAATCAGAGGTAACCACTAATAACTTTTTAAAATATTTTCTTTTTGTTTATATATTTATTTATATAAATTTATAAATATTGTATATATATTTAGAGTTTGCTTATTTATTTAGCAAATAAACTTGCTGAATTAGGAACAAATGTACGTGAAGTTTTCTGTCTTGCGTTTATTTTTACTCATAGAAAACAGTAAAAGAAAAAATTAAGCACAAAATTTGTGGTCACATTCCTTCAAAGTTAATGAAATAACTGGGGTGGCCAGTGCAGGTAGCCAGCCAGGATTTAGGATTTCTGCAAGATCCAGATCCAACCAGGTCCTAGCTTCAGTCTAAGGCTCCTGGTGGCATTTCCTGCACCACATACCAATGGAGATGATTCTGGTTTCGGGGTTGACAGAACCCCAGGACAGCAGCACAATCCCTGGAATCTTCTGGAGCTAGGAGAACACTGGGAGCAGAACTTCCTGCTTCATTGCTTTCCAGGAAGATGTCTGTTTTCCCTGCCCGGCTTTGTCTTCTCTCTGCATTCCCCTGTGCCCCAGAAGCTACAAACTTTCTTTAGTGCACCCCACTGGGGAAGGGGATCTGATTAGGATGACAGCCAAGAGCATTATATCTGGATTTGCATTATCTCAGAACAAAGTTTTGCCAGGTTTTACTGTATTTTTCTTTGTCATTACATGTTTTTCAAAAACATTGTTTATAATGAATGCATGATATTCTTTCTAATTGGACATTTGTTCCTATTGTAAATAACCTTGTAACAAACACTGTTATACACAAGTTTTGTTTTTATTTCTGGTAATTTTCTTATGATACACTTCTAAAAGTAGAGGTTTGATTCTCGAAATAAACTGCCAAATTGTCCTCCAGAAATGTACACTCACAACCTTTGCTATATGTGAGAATTATAGTGTAAAATATGTTTTTTTAATTTCATCAGAGAAAGAGATCTCACTTTTAATTTGTATTTTCACTATCAATGATATTAAACTTTTTTCCAGATATTTACTGGCCATTTGGATTCTCCTTTTATGAATTAAATTGTTCTTCATAAATTTTGCCTGTCTATAGAAGTGACACATGTCAATAGTGTGCTCAGGGTGAGGAGAAACTAGACTCAGATGTCTCTTGGTTACATCAAACAGAGCCTAATTTTCTAAAGGATATAGGAAGCAGTCAATGTAGTCAGGTTGCAAAGCAGAGAGAGCTGCAATATGTTCCAGGAAAATCAGAACGTGTTTCCAGGTCCTGAAATCCTAACTCGGGTACACCATTACAGGTGATAAAATCTGGGTGCATGAAGGTGAGATCAGAACTTCTAGAAGTCTACTGGTATCTCTATACCCAGTCTTACATACATAAGGCTAAAGCAGTTCTGCACATAAACTCCTCTGAATATGTACTGGAAACCACCTCAGCTAGGCCAGGAACACCTATTTAATTTCAGAATTTTATAATACACAGTATGATTACAGGATACAGTATCCTGAGGCATGAACTCAATTCTCTTAATCACTTTCAGCCTCCATAAAGCAACACATCCTGGTTCAAGGACATTTTTGAAATTAGAATATTTACAGCAGGTGGTAGTTTTCCAAACATCTTTGAGTATAAAAGTAACAAGTTAACCAGCTATAATTCTCATTCCATCCTTATTTTATTGTAAGAACTCTTTATGTATTAAGAAACATGGTGGGGTATGCGGCCCATACCTGTAATCCCAGCACTTTGGGAGGCAAGGCAGGATGATCATTTGAGGCTAGGAGTTCAAGACCAGCCTGGGCAACATAGCAAGACCCTGTCTCCACAAAAATAAAGAAATTAAAAAATAAATAAATAATTTAAAAAGAAACACTTGCTCATTAGAGATTCACTTGAATGACGCGTATGACTGACCAGAGTCAAATTAAGGATGAGGACTCCCGGATGGTGCCAAGTGTACCAATCTACAAAGGACCTAAAAGCATCACTAGAAATAAGATGAAAAAGACAATATCTTTTTTAAAACCCTTCTCTCTGGAGAATTCTGTATATAGTTGGAAGGATTATTTGATACACTCTTGGAAAAGTACTTGGATGAAGTAATATCAAACAGTGTTAACTTGTTGATGTCTGTTTTGTTTACTAGCTAAATTGCTTAAGACACTAGAGGATATTTGAGGGGTGCTGCTGCAGGATGTCCCTCAGTATTCCCCAAACTTCTCAAACTCTCCTCTAAAGAAAGGTACAAATATTTTTAAATATTAGTTTAAAGGCACACAACTAGTTACCCTGCCCAGGGCACCCAAATGTCTCAGTTAACATTTTAGTTATTCTCAACGCTTTTTCTGTCCTAATATGCTGGAAGGTTGTAACAGCCTACATTAGCATCAATCACTCTGGACAGCAGCAACTCCCAGGGGACCAGGGTGGGAAGCACCTGCCTAGGGGAAAATGAATCAGGCTCTACAGAGGGGTGTGGTTTGAAAGAGTCTCCTAGAGTTCAGAATCACTAGTTATGGCATTACAGCCTTATTAATTAGCCACAAAGGATGTAGCATAAGTTGTGAAGCGTTAATCACTAAAAGGCAAACATACAACACAATGCATAAACAAATAATTCAAAATAATTAGCATTTATTCCCTGTGTAGCTGCCATAGCAAATAAGGAAGTTCAAAATATCTTGCCTCATCTGCGATTGTTTTTTCCTCTTAATTGCATCTGCCACCTGCT
This sequence comes from Daubentonia madagascariensis, assembly GCA_023783475.1. Classification (NCBI taxonomy): domain Eukaryota; kingdom Metazoa; phylum Chordata; class Mammalia; order Primates; family Daubentoniidae; genus Daubentonia; species Daubentonia madagascariensis. The sequence continues at coordinate 54,838,459 of JAKFHU010001815.1, read as the reverse complement.
GTTAATTTGAAGCAAATTAAACCCTAAACATAGCATCCAAACATATGAAGACTAAGCAGGTTTCACCTTTGGGCAAAAATTATATAACACCTTCACCCATCTTCAAAAAGGGTGCAACATTTTTTCCCGGAAGCGATAGGGTATTTTCTGTTTCAATAGCATGCCCCACTGAGAGGCTGACGCTGAGGATGTGACAACCAACTCCCTCTAGTGTGCTGTGCTACATATAAGCTGCATGAGATTCTTGTCTCCTCGGAGTTCTATACAGGTGCTGTCCAATATAAACATGATGCAAACCACAGATTTTAAATTTTAAATTTTCTAGTAGCCACATAAAAAGGTAAAAAGAAATAGGTAAAATTAATTTTGATAAAAGATTTTATTTAACCCAGTATATTCAAAATATTATCATTTCAACATGTCATCAACATTAAACAATTATTGATGAGATATTTTACATTCGTTTTTGGTACTGCACTAGTTATCTTGCAGCATAATAAATGACTACAGACTTAGCAGCTTAAAAGAACATATCATCTCACTGTTTCTGTGGATCAGGACAGGGTACAGCTTAGCCCAGTTCTCTGTTTCAGGGTCTCTCATGAGGCTGCAATGAAGATGACAGCCAGGACTGGGGTCTTATCTGAAGCTTGACTGGGGAAGGATCCACTTCCAAACTCACATCGTTGTTGGCAGGATTCAGTTCCTTGTGGCCTATCAGACTAAGGGTCTTACTTAGTCAGGTAGAAGCCACTTTCAGTCCCTCACTATGTGGGCCTTACCATATGGTGGATTATTTCACCAAAGTCAGCAAGGAAGAAAGCCAATAGAGAGAGTCGGCTAGCAAGATGGAAGTTACAAAGTTGAGTAACATAATCATGTGACATGCCATCCATCATCTTTGTCATATTCTATTGCTTAGAAGCAAATCACAGGTTCTGCCCATACTCAAGGGGGAGGAGATTCCACAAGGGTGTGAACACTAGAAGAGAGAAACTATTGGGAGCTATTTTAAGAGTCTGTCCCCCACACATACTGAGTCTTTGAGATCTACAGTTCTGTGCATTTTATACTTACAACATATCTCATGTCAGACCAGCCACATTCCAAGTACTCAATAGCCACTAGTTAGTGGCTATCATGTTGGACAGTGCTATTCTACATCAACTAAACCCACAGATCCCAATTATGGGGTACCCAAACAGTAGGGTAAGCAATTGTGTGATTGCACAGAGAATTCAATCTCCAAAGAGTTGGAAGAATAAAGGTATAGGTTTAAAACATTTTGTTACTTCTAATAGCTAAAGAATTTATTACTGTTATTATTATTATTATTTTTGTAGAGACAGGGTCTCACCACATTAGCCAGGCTGGTCTCAGACTCCTAGCCTCAAGCAGTCCTTCTGCTTCAGCCTCCCAAAGTGCTGGGATTATAGGTGTGAGCCACCACACCCAGCCTACTGTTATTTTAAATCTGGATCCTCAAAGCAAGTGGAAACTGGAAAATAGGATTTGCATTTGTTTTTACAATTCTATACTTCATACTTGACCTGGTTTATTGGGCAAGCCCTACAGGCCAAGAGAAATAGTTCAACTAAGGCAATGTATAGAAGGGTTAGTGGCCATAACATCAGAGGGCTCCCAGGAAGATAGCTTGGTAAATAATTTTACACCTTTACCCTCCATTCCTAGCAGGACCACTGTCAAGACAAAGAATCAATCCTTTTCCTCACATGCCATTTTATCAGAAACAGGAGCCCTAGAGGAGGGACACAGATGGGAGTATTTTCCAGGCAATTCTCCAGTTTCCCACTTGACTGCTATGTGAGGGACCCCTGTGCAGACAGGATCTGACCCCTGAGCATGACTGGCAGTCTGAAGACGGGTCTGCAGAAGGACCACATTCTTTACTACAACCTAAGCATCCCACGTGCAAGCCAGTGGGTTCACTCCAGTTCCTCCCAGATCTTCCTGTGCCACCCATTCAGTTCCAATATTAATTATATGTGCAGATGTGCACTTGCTTCAGTTGCTCACGTGGTATATTCATGCATCTCTTCTCCTGCCTTCTCCTGTCACCTCTCTAAGGACAGCCCCAAACTTACGCCAACTTCTCACTGGAATTTGCAGTTCCACCTCCCCACCTGCCTCTTGTATGTTTCTCTCTGAATAGTCCCCTTTCACCTTCAGTTTAACATCTCTCACTGCAAATGCTTTCACAAGCCTGCTGCTTCTCCTGTCTTGGTTGCTCAGGCATTGAATCCTCCTTCTTCTTTGCTTCTATTTGCAGCCATTTTCTGAATGTTGAGTTATTTCCTGTTGTCTTAGGCTCAGATTCTCATTCTCTGTTATTTGAATAATTTTGAAGTTGTGTCCTAACATGTCTCTCAACTTCACATTTCTCCCCTCAAAAACATGTGTTCTGAACAACTCTTTTATTTGTCGTGTTTTTTATTTAAATTTTTTTATAGGGATAGAGTCTTGCTGTGTTGCCCAGGCTGGTCTTGAACTCCTGGCCTCCCACCTTGGCCTCCCAGAGTGCTGTAACAGAGAGAACGGCCTGAAAAAGTGTAAAAATGTTTTCCATCTTTCAAAAACCTCTCCCAATCCTTTTGGGAATTAAAACCGGCATCCCTGTCTCAGGCCAGTGATTGGGAGGGGCAGGGGAGTATCTTTTGTTCTTTGTGTCACAGGAGACGGCTCAAGGGAATTGTTGGGTGGAGGTCACAGATTGTTTTAGCCAAAGACGGGATTAATCAGAACTGTCAACTATAGTTTGAACAGCAATAGCCTAAAGCTGAAAACCTCCGCTTTACAAGCTCTGTATTTCTGCTCAGAGGCAGGAAGTTGGTACTTTAAGAGGGGAGTCTGACAACCTCCTCATGTGCCAGCAAATTAATAGACGTCTCTTTCCTTCTCCTCAAAGTACTTGTCCTGTCCTCGTTCTTCTGATGCGACCTCGGGGACAAGTGCCAAACTTTCAGTAATAGTGCTGAGATTACAGGTGTGAGCCACAGACTCCCAGTCTGTCTTGTTTTGTAACAGTGATTCCACTCTTCCTTCATTCCAAAATACTCAGTGGCTTTTCATTGCCTTTCTAGTTATTAATCCTGGTTGCATTTCAGAGTCACTCATGTCACTGTTTAAACATAGGCTCCTAGACCAAACCCCAGACCCACTAGCAGAGACTGTTAATCAACCCTTGTCCTTTGTTTTTTCTTTCTTCCGTGTAATAGACCCCCAAATCTTTAAGGGAAGAAATTGTCACCCAGGAAAAAGACTACATTTCCCAGGCTTCTTTGTAGTAAGGTGTGGCTATGCATCTAAGGGCCAGCCAATTTGATATAAAAAGAAATGTTGTCTGCAAATTCTTAGGAAAGGTATTTTTTTGTTTGTTTGTTTTTTGAGACAGTCTTTCTCTGTCGCCCAGGCTAGAGTGCAGTGGTGTCATCATGTCATCATAGCTCACCGCACCCTCAAATTCCTGGGCTCAAGCAATCCTCCTGCCTCAGCCTCCGAGTAGCTGGGACTACAGGTGCGTGCCACCACACCCAACTAATTTTTCTATTTTTTGTAGAGATGGGGTCTTGCTATGTTGCTTGGACTGGTTTCAAATTCCTGGCCTCAAGCGATCCTCCCACCTCAGCCTCTGAGAGTGCTAGGATTACAGGCGTGAGCCACCACACCTGGCCCCAGGAAAGGTTCTTTCTCCTGTTTTCTAATTCCTACTGGCTAGAATGCAGATGTGATGGCTGGAGCTGTAGTAGCAATTTTGGACTATAAGGTGCTGAGCATGGCAGAACAAAATGGTAGAATCCTTGATGATTGTGGAGCTGCCATATTAGCTTTGGCCTGCCCACATTTATATAAGGGGGAATAAACTTCTCTCTCTTGTTTGAGCCACTTTTATTTTGGGATTTCTGTCATGAACAACCAAACTTAATCCTAATTTACCTCATTCTCCTTTTTCAATCCATTATGAAGACTTGTCAATTCTGCCTCCTAACTGTCCCTCAAGGCCCTTCTATCCCTACTGCCACTGCCTTAATTTAGTTCCTCAACATTTCTTGCAAAGATTATGTTAACCTCCTAACTTCTCTTTTAGCCTTCAGTTTTGCCCCTGTTCAATGCTGCCCAGGTAGATGGTTCTAAAATGCAAATCTGATCATTTCATTTCTCTGTTTAAAGTCCTTCAGAGAAAAACACAAGCCAAGATTCTTCTTTGCTTAGATGACTCTTGTGCATTCCTCAGGACCCAGATTAGGGGTCATCTCCCTGAGAATCTTTCCCTGACCCTCCAGTCTGGGTTAGGGCCATTCTGAGGTGCCTACCCCCTCTGAGGTGCCCCCAGTCTTAGAGCTTTCCTCTGTCATTGTACATGTAACATGGATAGCAACTTTTTCCTCACTAGCTGAGCTCCTTAAGGGAAGGAACCACATCTTGTGAATCTTTGTTTTCCCAGTGCCTAGTAAAATGCCTAGTACACAATCAGCCCTTAACAAATGAATTGCGATGAGGAACCACCAGAACCCAAGTATGATGAGAGGAAGGCCGTCTTTCACTCGAACTGCCTATTCACTTTGCCTTCAATTTACAAACATCCCAAGCTAAGAGCAATTGTGTACCACAACATAAACAGCAATCTTGAAAATGTCTCTAAGTAACTCAAATTAGGACACTATTGAGCCTCCTGGCTAATCTTAGGGCCCTTAGATGGTGGTTTGTTATTTATGTAACCAGTTTTCTTAAAAATCTTTATCTAATTATAAAGTAAAATTTATATGGGTCATCCTTCTGAAACTTGTGTTTTATTTTAGCTGTATATGAAGACTTTGATTTGGCTGTGCATAAGCCTATTTATCTTTCTGCTGTGGTGATAATTTTTCATGTGTCCTAGAGCCTAAGATGTGGCCACCCTGGGTACAATGTGGCATATCATTTCTATCTCACCTATAACTGAAGGGGCCTATCGACCTGAATTCAGATCCCAACTCAACCACTTACACCGTATTGTTGTGTTGGGACTCAGAAAACAATACAACAAAATGAAGGCCTCAGAAACAGGCTCAAAAGCAAGAGTTTCTCCCTGACCTTCTCCTGCCCTCCTGTCCCTGGCCCCTCCCACTCCCCCGTGACCCTCCCCCGCAGGCTAGCCATAGAAACCAGAATCTGTCTTCTCCAAGGCAGGTCATAGAAATCAGAATTGCTTTTCCCCAAGGCCAGCCATAAAACCTAAAAATGTTACTCAAACTTTGCCCCCTACCTTTCTGGGAAAAAACTGACCATAAAGAAATTCTTGCCAGGCACGGTGGGTGGCACAAACCTACTGTAGTTTAGCTATTTGGGAGGCTGAGGCAGGAAAATTGCTTGAGCCCATGAGTTTGAGACCAGCCTGGACAATATAGTGAGATCCCATCTTTTAAAAATTAATTAATTAAAAATTAAAAGAAAATAATTAAAAACTAAAAGAAATTATCTCACCTACCTTGTTTGATAGTAGATCATAAGACCTCCATTCCAGAAAGGGTCCTGCCTCATATCCAGAAGGAAGGAACACCGCATAGAGAGGCCAAGAATCTGAACATATGGGCCTTGCTGAGTTTCCCCACTCAATCTATTAGCATTAGACTGTACCTTTTTTGTCCAATCATATTTCCACATGGCTGTCCCTACTTTGTTGAACCTAAGCATTAAAATGAACAATTTCCCCTGTGCCTTTGGGGCTTCATTCTGAAGGCTCCCATGTACTTATTAAATAAATTTGTATGCCTTTTCTCCTATTACTCTGCCTTTCTGCCTTTTGTGAGTTGATTTTTCAGTGAGCCTTCAGAGGTTTTCCCTTTGCCCTGCACTTGCCTTTCTGAGGCTCCTATAAAATGAAAATATTCATACTTATTCTGTGGTCTGTAACAGGATGTGAACATGGGAGTCCTTTTTGTCTCCATTTCAACTGAAGCCCGAAGGCCTCCAACCAAACAGCAGGAACCAAGTTCTCCACATTCCCAAACGGGGTACCAGGTGCCCCTGCAGAACTGCTGAGAGGAGGCTGCCTTCTCCTCCCCTCAGAACAGCGAGACTTGCTTCAGGAGGAACACCAGGGAGATGAACTCTTGTCTCTTGGAGTTTAGTGGAACAAAAAGGAGTGAGAAATGTAAAGGCCAAGGCTGGGCAGAGCAGAGAAGGGGCTGCACCGTGGGCAGGCCACCCACCCTCTGGTGCCAGCCCAGGGACCACTCGCTCCATTCCAGATGTGGGTTCCCAGGAAAGCTGGGCTCAGGGGCATTTTGAAAGGCCCCACCCACCTGAGATGACCCCCTGCCATGGGCAAATCAGCCTCAGTAGGGGCTGGAGGTGTTCCACAGAGCAGAAGCTGAGGGCAGTGGCATTGCCCGAGTCAGGGCTGCTTCCATGTGTAGGGGCAGAGGGAAGCTTCCTCTCTGCCCACTGAGGGTTCACTGAAAACAAACTGACAAAAGGCAGATTAATATGAGAAAAGGGCATACAAAATTTATTTAACATGCACAGGGGCAGGGGGAACCACAGAAATGTGATTACCAATAGCCCAACGAGGCCCAGATGCTTATATGTCCCTCTTCACAGGGGAAGGAGGATGGGTGAGTAGGAGTAAATGATGTGCAGGTGACATGAATGAGCCCAAAGGACAATGACTTGGGACAAAATTCCTCTGAGTTCTGGGGGAGGTGGCAGGAAGGTGAGGGGCAGAACTTCACTGTGAACAAGGGTTGTCTAATTATGCAGATACAGTCCCCCAGTACTCTCTCAGAGCTGCCCTCAGAAGAAGAGATAAAAGTCTGTCTGAGGGGTAAGGACTCCCAGGCTCTTCTTTTCTCAGTTGGTTGGTTGATCTTTCCTGATTATTCAGCGAGATTCCTAGGGAGGGAGTCAAAATTGCATTTCTTTTGGAAAGAAGCTTTCTTGGTCAGATAAGGAAATTCTAGAGAGTCCCCAGGAAAGAAAGGATCAGAGAGACAGCAGGCAGGGACACCTTGATTCTGAGGCTTGTTTCTGAGGCCTTTGGATTGTCCTTAATTCAAAGTACTCAGCATACCAAAGTGCCGTATTTTGGGGTATCATTTTTCTGTACCACAACATACACAAGAAGTGGACTCCATGAGTTTGAAAGAGTTGGCTTAATCTTCTCAGTGTACAAAATCATATATGTAGACATAAATTAATGACAGCTATTTTCCCCTGCTGTATCCCAGAACATCCTTGACTCTGAGATGACAAGTATCTGTGTTACTGTGCCTTGGAGCTGCGCTTAGGTAACCCCCACCCCATTGCACACCAAGGACTACACGGGCATCCCTGCTTCTACTGAAATGGATAAAGAAACTCCCAAGTCATGATTCCTCAGTGACAATAATGTGTAGTACTAAAAAATCATCTCCTAAATCTTCATCAGTGAATACAAGTCAGATGAAATATAAGCTTCATAAAAAATTTTTTTAGAACCAGCATGGAAAAATGATAGTGCCTAATTTGATTTTATGTAAGAAGTAGGTAATGGGAAAGATAATGTACTTACAAAAATGTTCTTGCACATTATAAAGGTGTCATTGTTAAGTTCTTGTAGTAGAAAGAGACATGTCATTTAAAAAATTGTGTAATGTAAAGAGTATCATGGCCCAGCAAGGTGGCTCATGCCTGTAATCCTAGTTCCCAGCACTTTGGGAGGCCGAGAGGGAGGATCCCTTGAGCTCAGGAGTTTGAGACCAGCCTAAGCAAGAGCGAGACCCCATCTCTACAAAAAATAGAAAAATTAGTCAGGCATGGTGGCGTGTGCCTGTAGCCCCAGCTACTTGGGAGGCTGAGGCAGGAGGATCACTTGAGCCCAGGAGTTTGAGGTTGTAGTGAGCTATGATGAGCCCACTGCACTCTAGCCTGGGTGAAAGAACGAGACCCTGTCTCAAAAAAAAAAAAAAAGTATCATGATGGCCTGACACCATTCTGCCCCAACTCACTCAATTCTTACCAAATAATTCTAAGAAGCTAAGATTTCATGTATCACCTGGATCGGAGGTAATAGTTTGTAATAAACCAAATTGCAGACCCAGAATGTAGGCAAGTCCAGGCTGCCCAGAGACCCAGGCAAGTGGGGCTCTTCCCTTTATCCTGGTACCTGTGCCATTAGGGATCCAATTCATCCGCTCTGTGACTAACACTGTTCAGGCCTCAGGGAAACACTTCTCCAAATTTATTGTCCTATGTCCTCAAAACAAAAGGTACCTGGCTACAAATGCTGGGACAGTTGGTGGGTTGTACTACTGCCAGAGTTAAAGTTGAACATTGCTTTTGGTGGTGGGAGGATGTGAATAGTGCAAAGACTTAGGTAAGAGAAAAACAGAATTAACTTGTCAATCTTCCCTCTCAGATATTGTGAATGCAATAGATTCTTGCATAATGGATTATAATTTCCCAGTGGGCTGAAGGTCCACTTTCTTCCTTCTCTTCGTGTTCCACTTTGTGGTTCAGGAGGTTCTCAAGACTTAGGGTGGTATTCAACACAAGTGCCCATAAATGCTGAGGAACATCTTGCAATGTGCTATAACATGCATGAAGCATTACACCAATTCTTTACACTGGAAACGAGATGGACATTGAACACCAGAATTGAGAATTGAAATCATTTTGTTTTTATTAAACTATTCAATAGTATTTAATTAATTTTCAAAAACTAAATTTAAGATGTCAGCTTTAAAGAATTTTCATTTAAAATGTTGATATTCCTTAATAATTTGCTCTTTACTTTTTAATTTTGTAGATAACTTTGAATTTTTAGAAGAAAAATAACTTTTTAAAATACATTAAATAATTTTAATTTTTCTATTGTTTGTATTTATCTCAATATGTATTTTAAATGAAAATCTATTCAAATAATATCTGAATACAATTATATTTTCTTTGTTAATGCTTTAGATTATTGCCAAAAATCTTGATTATAACAACATAGTGATTCTGCAGAAGCAAAGGTAAGAAAAATAAATTCACAAAAACATTTACAAATTATGTATATCTTTTTTTATGTTTCATCCAAACATTAGTAGCCCATCAACAGAACACTCAGACATGGGAAATAATAATTAAATAATTTAATTGTCTTAAATATTTCACTAACTTTCTGTCACATAAAAACCATCATTTTAAACACACTTTATTTTGTCATTATCAAGGTACATTTATCAATGTAGGGAGATAAGGCATACTTTGTTTAACAGTTTTTACCTTGACTCATAGCTTTTCAATATTTAGACACACGGAATGTGGCATTTTTATGCTTACCCCAAATGTTAGTGACCTGGGATAAATTAGGTGCTTGTTATCAATCCATCAGAATTAAGAGCAATATCTGCTGGGCACATTTATTCACAACTAAAATCTCTGCAATCATTCAGAAATAAGAGATGCCCTTTTTAAAAAAAAGAAGCTATTGCTGGAAAATGTTCATTTATAATGCTGTCTTATGATAGGATGGCATGGACAGTGATAGACCAGAGACATTCCTCTGTAAAGTTATGTGCAGAAAAGTCCGATATCACAAAGAAATGAGAAAAACTCAACTGGATAAAGAAAACAGATAAATTGAAGTAGACACTTTAACTTTTGTTGAAAGGACCATATCAGTGAGCCCATAATAGATAGGAGGGTAAGATTTTGTCAGACTTAATAGCCAGGGAAATGAGAAGCAAAATTGGTCACTCCTAGAGACTTAGCAGTACACTGTGGAAGAGCAGGTAAAAGGAGCAACTTGCTAAGAAAAAACAGGAGCAAAAGTGCAGGGAAAAGGAAGAGGCAGGAATCAAGATTTGTGGAGCATCTGCCCTGTGCCAGGCCCAGTGCTAAGCATATAACATGCCTTGCTGACACCTTCAACGGCGCAACACACCATAGGTTTCCATAGGATTTCATATATGACAGCAGTATGAAGGAAGACTACTTAACATAGCCTCTATCACCTGCAGGGCAAAGTTCAAACTTGTTAGCAAGGCACATGCCACCTGTTCCCACCTGGCCCTAATTAACCACCCCAGTCTCACCTTCACATCCCCCAGCATAGTGCCCTTCTCACTGTCCCCAGCACAACAGCCATTTCGTGCCTCCGTGCCTCTGCACATGCTGTTCATGCGGCCAGGGATGCCTTAGTCCACTGGCAAACTCTTATCCATCCTTCAAACCCCAACTCAAATGTCACCTTCTCTGTGAAGTCTTTTCAAATTCTGCGAGGCCCAGCAAGTCTTTCTTCTTTCTGTTCTATAAGACCCTCCACATCATGATATACCTTAAAGTATTTATCACGTTGCATTAAAATGATCTGTTCTTGTGTCTCCTTCAGACATAGCTCCTCATGGGCAGTACAGAATTCCAGGACCTGCACTAGTGCCAGGAGCATAGTAGGGATGTAGTACACACTGACCAAAAGAATAATTGAATGAATGAATGTACACTGGCACTATTTACTGAGCAATGACATGTAAACAACAGACATGTAAGCAACTGGCTAGAACACCTCAGTGTATCTTACTTTCATTTTAGTTCAATCTGCTGGATGAGATCCAAGCATTACCCTCCTTTCATGGTGATGTCTTTGAGACAAGTGAATGATTCAAATGACACACGACAAGTGTCAACATACAATATGAGAAAAACAGATTACTTTAGACCAGTGCATCCAACAGAACATCCCGCAGTGAGGGAAATATTATATATCTGCACTTTCTGGTATGGTAGCTACAGCCATATGCAGCTGCTGAGCACTTGAAATGTGGTAAGTGCAAATGAGGAACTGAATTTTTAATTTTAGTTAATTTAAGATAACCACATGCATCTCTCTCTTAATGGGTGGGAAAAAAAAGATAACCACATGCAGCTAGTGGTTACTATTAATACATTGAACAGCGCAGCTTTAGATTAGCATTGACCCACAATAATTTGCCCCCAGAGTAGGCAAATTCTACCTCATTATAATTATTTTGTACAAAAAAAACCCACAGCCACCTATAAGTTGGGTGATCTGAAGAACCTCCTTTAGCCTTTCTGTTTCTCATTTCATTCACCCAGAAACCCAGCAAGAGAGACTAGATGTAAGAAAACTGCCAGCTCAAAGCTTAGTAAACTGACACCTGTGGGCTCAGTCCTCTTTTTGCCACATCAAGCCCTCTGGAGGGACAGCTGAAGGGGGCACCCTTTATCCCTTCTCCAAGTGGAGAGCAGACAAATGCTTATGCACCCAAGTAGATTCCAGGAGTTTCCTCCAGAAAGTGATAGATGATAAGTTCATTTCAATCCATGACTCAGAACACCATGCTGAAAACATCTACCATTCTAATTCTCAAAGAAGGAAAGGGAAAAGGTCTCACTAGTGCAAAGCAATGCATCCTCAAGCCCTTACATTTTTCAAGTTGTAGCAGTCTGTGGTATTAAATAGTTTATGTTTTCATACAACTTCCTATGTCAAGGATGAATCACTCAGCTTCTTTACCTTAGTTCTTTGTGCCCAGAAAGAATGAGGCTTATAAAGCCAACTGGGCTTATAATCAGGTTTACTAAGCCTGATTATCTAATTTTCACCTGCAAAAAAAGCACTTTGCAATCCCTGAGCTCCAAGGAGAGAAAATACTAAATCTCCTTCCCAGGTTCTCTGATATAACTGGGCTCATGCGTGCATAACAGCATGGAAAGACCTATCCTGTCCCTTTCCCTTAAAAGGGAAAGGGAGGGAGGGGTGGAGGGAGGGGGAGGGGTTGTGGCAGGGAGGGGGAGGGGAAAGGGAGAAGAAAAGGGAGGGAAGACAGCTGCTATAGCTTGAGTGTGTAAGAATCATCTGCAGGGCTTGTTAAACCACAGATTGCTGGGCTCTGCGGGACTTATTACATGTTTTTTATACATATATATATATATGTTTACATATTCATATATAGTTATGTTTCATATATATGTGTGTTTATGTTTTTTCCCATTACCACCCCACCCCCATGCCCACTCCCTACAGAAGTGCAGCAAGTGTAGACTGGTACACGGTGGCTGCTGCCAGCAACATGATCCAGTGCAAACATCTGGAAGATCTTTCAGTTGGTTTCAGTTACCTGGCTGGGGTCCTTGGTGGAGAGCTGCGGGCCAAGAGCATGCCTGTGCACAGAGGCACAGCCTTCTCAGAGTGTCACTGTCTTCTGGCAGGACACTCACTTTGCTACCAAAACTTGTCAAAGGCCATTCTGCTAAATAGCATTATAGTTTCCTGTCAAGAAAGAAGAAAATCTATAAATATGTAAGGACTTCTGACAAAGTTCTGCTTTGGTCATTTATAAGAGAAGAGTTTCATATTTTCACAGAGACATCATAGGTAAGGATGGCTAAATTGTCCACTTCATTGAAGGATATTAGAAAGATGTCCTGCTTGTCAGCTAAGATCGAGGAGCTCATCTTTTCCTTCTTTCTTGATTTTTTTATTTTTTCATTTGTGTAAATTTATTGGGTACATGAGAAAACTTGTTACATATATATAATGTGTAGTGATCAAGTCAGGGTACTCAGGGTGTCCAGCACCCAAGTACAATACATTCTTTGTTAGGTATAATCATCCTACTCTTCTATAAAACTTTGATTTTATTCATTTTATCTTACTGTATGTTTGTATACTTTAACTCACTTCTTTTCATCCTCTTCCCTTCCCCCTCCCCACTTACCTTTCCCAGTCTCTGTTACCCATTTTCTTACTCTACCACCATGTGTTCAAATTTTCTAACTCCCACATGTGAGTGAGAGCATGCAATATTCGTCTTTCTGTGCCTGGCTTATTTCACCTAAGATAATGACCTCCAGTTCCATCCATGTTGCTGCAAAAGACATGATTTCATTCTTTTTCACGGCTGAATAGTATTTCATTGTGTATATATACCATGTTTTCTTTATCTGTTCATCCATTGATGGATACTTACGTTGATTCCATATCTTAGCTATTGTGAATAGGGCTGCAATAAACATACAAATGTAGGTATCCCTTTGATATACTGATTTCTTTTCCTTTGGACAGACACTCAGTAGTGAGACTGCTGGATCTCATGGTAATTCCATTTTGAGTTCTTTGAGCAATCTCTATACTGTTTTCCATAGTGACTGTGCTAACTTTCCACTGACAGTGTACGAGTTCCCTTTTCTCCACATCTTCTCCAATATCTGTTATTTTTTGTCTTTTTAACAATAGCCATTCAGGCTAGGGTAAGATGATATTTCACTGTTGTTTTGATTTACACTTCTCTGATGATTAGTGATGTTGAGCATTTTTTAATATACCTGTTGGCCATTTGTATGTCTTCTTTTGAGAAATATCTATTCATGTCCTTTGCCCACTTTTTAATGGGATTATTTTTTTCCCCTGTTGAGTTGTTTGAGTTCCTTGTATATTCTGGATGTTAGCCCCCTGTTGGATGAATAGTTTACAGATATTTTCTCACATCCAACAGGTTGTCTATTCACTCTGTTGATTATTTCTTTTGCTGTGCAGAAGCTTTTTAGTTTAATGAAGTCCCATTTGTCTATTTTTGGGGGGGGGTTGACTGTGCTTTAGAGGTCTTAGTCATAAATTCTTTGCCTAGATCAATGTCCAGGAGAGTTTTCCCTAGGTTTTCTTCCAGTATTTTTATAATTTTGGGTCTTACATTTAAGTCTTTAATCCATTTTGAGTTGATTTTTACACATGGTGAGAGACAGGAGTCCAGTTTCATTCTTCTGCATGTGACTATTCAATTTTCCAACACCATTTATTGAAGAGGTTGTCCTTTCCCCAGTGTAAAGTTCTTGTCAGCTTTGTTGAAGATCAGTTGGCTGTAAATTGTGGCTTTATTGCTGGGTTCTCTATTCTGTTCCATTGGTCTATGTATCTGTTTTTATACGCATACCATGGTGTTTTGTTTACTATAGTCTTGTAATATATTTTGAAGTCAGATAATGTGGTGCCTCAAGCTTGTTTGTTGGGTTCTTTTTTGGGGGGGGTGTTTTTTTGTTTTTTGTTTTTGAAAGGGGGACTCGCTCTGTCACCGAGTGTAGAGTGTAGTGGCGTGGTCATAGCTCACTGCGACCTCAAACTCCTGGGCCAAGCGATCCTCCTACCTCAACATCCCAAGTAGCTGAGACTACAGGCATGCGCCACCACATCTGGCTGATTTTTCCATTTTTTGAGGAGACAGGGTCTTGCTCTCGCTCAGGCTGATCTTGAACTCCTGGCCTCAAGCAATCCTGCCTCGGGGTCCCAAAGTGCTAGGATAACAGGTGTGAGCCATCGTGCCTGGCCAGTTTTATTCTTTTTACTCAGGATTACTTTGGCTATTTGGGCTCTTTTTTGCTTCCATATGAATTTTAGAATTATTTCTTCTAATTCTGTAAATAATGACATTTGGTATTTTAATAGGGATTGAATTGAATCTGTAGATTGCTTTGGGATATATGGTCATTTTAATGATATTGATTCTTCTGATCTACGAGCATGGGATTTTTTTCCATTTGTTTGTGTCATCTTCAATTTCTTTCAACAGCGTTTTGTAGTCTTCCTTGTAGAGATCTTTCTTGTCCTTGGTTAAATATATTCCTACGTATTTTATTTTATTTTATTTTATTCTATTCTATTCTATTTTTGTAGCTATTGTAAATGGGATTGCCTTCTTGATTTTTTTCTTGTCTGGATCATTATTGGTGTATAGAAATGCTATTGATTTTTGCACATTGACTTTGTAGTCTTTCCTTTCTTTTCTTTTCTTTTTTTTAAGCTAACATTTATATATTACTTACCATGTGCCACACATTATTCCAGTACTTTACATATATTATTAATAACTCATTTAATTCCCACCACAATCCTTTAAGTCCTTTAAGATAGATATATTATCTCCATTTTACAGATAAAGAAACAGGCATAGAGGTTCAATGACATGCCCGAGGTCAAAATGCTAATAAGTATTAGAATCAAGATTTGAACCCAAGCTATCTGGCTTCAGAACCCATTTTTGTAACCACTCTATAGAATTTTGGTGTTTTTTGTCCATCCATTCACTCATTTGTTTTGAGAAAGATTACTGCCAAGAGTGGAATACTTGTGTGGAGGGGCCAGCATATATATTTCCCCGAGAGGAAAGTCTAATTGGGAAACAGCCTCAAGACATCAGTTGCTAGGTGAAAATAGAATCCTGGTAAATCAACTGGAAGTTCTCAATGGACCCTGACAGCCAGACTCACACAGCCAGCTCCCCTCACTAACTAGACAGGAGGATTTGTGTTGACCAGCCAGCCAGTGCTAAAGACATGGCCAAATTTTTGACTTGGCTCTTACTTGAATTTCTTTCTGCAAATAATCATTTATCCTGCCCCTCCCTCCTACACCTACCTCCTCCCCCTACTACCCCCCTCCCACATGCAAAGCACTATGGCTAGGTACTAGACACTAGGGGTAGGAAAATAGGAACAAAACATGGTTATTGTTCTCTAGAAGCTCACAGTCTGGGAGGGGATAGAGGTAAATAGCCAGCTAGAATACCACAGTTTATCTTACATTAGTGATGATTTAATGGAGACATGGGAAATAGCTTTTATTTGTTTGTGCCAGGCACTATAATGAACACGTCACACAGATAGGGTTGCCAGGTAAAATACAAGTCACCCAGTTAAATTTGAATGCATATGTCGTATGCAATATTTGGGACATACTTGTATGCTATAACTAGTTTCCTAGTTACCTATACAATATGCAGCCAAACACAGATCTTAGAAATTGTGGAATAGCAGACAATGAATGGTGGCAAAGGGAGTATTTTCATGAAAAATTAGAACAATTTATAGAGCCAGGCCTTGAACATAATTATATAAAATACGAAAAGCTGTTTTTGAAAACATTCCAAATCACATGGTTCAAAGAACCAAGAATACTTCTGGCCAGAGAACATTTCCTTTTGTGTTTTACTAGTAAGCTATAATTTTTAGCTCACCCTTCAGATGAGGAAAGAGAACAAATAGCACATTTATGAAGAAAACTGCCATTTTCTCTGATATACTCCTTGGTACTTCAGTAAATATTTTGGGGCTGAGACTGTTTTTCTTCATTGTTTCATGTTTTGGGTCACATGTTTCATGGCTTATCATTGGCATTGTCTTATCCCTATTGATTCTAAGATCCTTATAACAGGGAATATTATTAGGTTTGTACAACTTTGAGGAAATGAGTCACAACTAAAATATGCAATAGATTCACTCTACCTAATGGGTAGAAGGAAGGAAATGAGCAGTATCTGTTGCAGGTTTTTCATTTCCTAAGGTGTTTACTACAGTGTCCAATAGTAAGTACCAACAAATTTACTTTACTTGCCATAAACCAATCTACACCAGTAACCTCAACTGTAGTCTAGAGGATAATATGGACAATACTTGTGGGGTACAGTTAAAGTGGTCCTTAGAGGGAACTGTTTAGTCTTAAATGCTTGTGTCAGAAAATTAGAAATAAGAAAATAATAAAGTTGAGCTAAGCATCCACCTAAAGTAATTAGAAAAATACAACAAAATAAACCAAAAGAAAGTAAAATGAATGAAATAATAGAGAAAAAAGTAGAAATTAAAGATATAAACAAGAGGATTTTTAAAAAGCCAAAAGTTGAGAATTTAAAAACACTATTAAAATTGATAAACCTCTGGCCAGGTGAACCAAGAAAAGGAGAGAAAAAATAAAGAAGGCAGATGTAACCACATACATCAGAGATTTTAAAAGATAAGAAAATATTATAAATAATATTATGCCATTTAATTGGGAAACACACAAAAACAATTCATGGAAAACATAACTTAAAACTGATTGAAGAATAAATAGAAAGCACGCTGGACAATCCTCTATATGTATGTGTGTGTATACCATGGCTGTCCAGAAAGTATCCAGCCATTGTTAATATGTAATTTTCATATTACGTGGCTGGATACTTTCTGGACAGCCCTTTTATATAGATATATATAAAAAAATTTTTTTTGAGACAGGGTCTCACTCTGTTGTCCTGGCTAGAGTGCGGTGGCATCATCATAGCTGACTGCAGCCTCAAACTCCTGGGCTCAAGTGATACTTCTGCATCAGCCTCCCGAGTAGCTGGCACTACAGATGCGTGCCACCACACCTGGCTAATTGTTTTTATTTTTTGTGGAGACAGGGTCTTGCTATGTTGCTTAGGCTGCTATATATTTTTTTAATAGTTGAATTGGTAGATAAAAGTCTTCACATGTGCATGCATACACATACACACACACAACCAGGTATAGGGAAAAAAGAAATATCTTTCCCGTCCCATTTTATGTTCACGGCTGAGCTTCTACAACAAAAGACAGATTAACAAGGGAAAGGCATACAAATTTATCTAATATAAGTTTTACATGACATGGGAGACCTCATGAGGAAGACCTGAAAAAGGGGCAAACCTGTGTACTTTTTATGCTAGATTTGATGAAGTGGATAGTTGTGGAGAGGGTATGATCTACTGGTAATAAACTGGGGGGTAGCCAGGGACAGTAGCTCATGCCTATAATCCCAGTGACTCAGGAGGCTGAGGCAAGAGGATCACTTGAGCCCAGGAGTTGGAGGTTGCAGTGAGATATGATGACACCATTGCACTCTAGGCTGGGCAACAAAGCAAGACCCTGTCTCAAAATAAATAAATAAATAAACAAATAAATAAAAAGAAAAGAAAATTTAAAAAAGAAAAAGAAAAAAGAAATCATAATAATTTTTAAAAAGAATAGGGGGCTGGGCGAGGTGGCTCATGCCTGTAATCCTAGCACTTTGGGAGGCCAAGGCAGGATTGCTTGAGCTGAGGAATTTGAGACCAGCCTGAGCAAGAGTTAGACCCTGTCTCCACTAAAAATAAAAAACTAGCTTGGCGTCATGGCACATGCCTGTAGTCCCAGCTACTTGGAAGTCTGAGGCAGGAGGATCACTTGAGCCCAGGAGTTTGAGGCTGCAGTGAGCTATGATGATGCCACTGTACACTAGCCCAGACAACAGAGCAAGACCTTGTCTCAAAAAAAAAAAAAAAAAAAGAATAGGAAAAATGCTACTACCACTGCTTTTTTTTTTTCCAATCCACTACCACTGCTTTTCTTCAGCATTGTACCAGAGTTTCTAACCAACATAGTGAGACAAGAAAAAAATTAAAGAATTACAAAGATTAGAAGGGAAGAAACACAACTATTATCATACACAGATAATATGATTGCCCATATAGAAAGTCCCAAATACTCTACAGGAAAATAAAAACAAACAAATAAAAACCAAAACAAAACAAAACTTTCCCTGGCCTGTAGTCCCAGCTTTGCTTGAGGCCAGGAGTTTGAGGCTGCAGTGTGCTATGATTTCGCCTGTGAATAGCTACTGCATTCCAGCCTGGACAACCTGTGAGCCTCTGTCTATAAAAAATAATAATAATAATAATAATAAATTAATTACATTTTTTCTTTTTCTTCTTTTTTATGCAGCCCAAAATGTCAAAATTAATTACATTTTTTTAAAAACCACCAACCTATAATTAATGAGAGCATATCTTGACCTGGATGACAATTACAGAGATAATACATATATATAAAATCACTGAGCTTACACTTAAGATTTGTGTACCTTCTATAAGTTATATATCAATTAAAATTAACTTTAAGTTACACAATTTGAAATAGTAACAAAAATATATGGTATCTAGGAATAAATTTAACAAAAGTTGTGCAAAACTTTTGTATTTAAAATTATAAGGCCAGGCGTGGTGGCTCACAACTGTAACCCTAGCACTCTGGGAGGCTGAGGTGGGAGGATCACTTGAGCTCAGAAGTTCAATACCAGCCTGCACAAGAGTGACACCTCATGTCTACTAAAATTATTAAAAAAAACCCAAAAAACAGCCTGGTGTGGTGGTGTGTGCCTGTAGTCCCAGTTACTTGGGAGGCTGAGGTAGGAGGATTGCTGGAGCTCAGGAGGCTGAGGTTGCAGTGAGCTATGATGATGCCCCTGTATTCTAGCCAGGTGAGAGAGTGAGAACCTGTCTCAAAAAAAAAAAATTACAGTGACGTAGTAAATTATTGAAAATCATTTAAGAATCTCTAAAGGAAAGGTACTTAATCTTCATCTGCTTAGAAAACTCAAGATTATAAAGATATTGATTCTTCCAAGACTGATTAAAATTGAAGAAGTGAAATAGAGCAGTGAGGGAGTGGAATAGGGGACTGTCCTACCAAATATCAAAACTTATCACAAACCTGTTGTGCTAAGACTGCATAGTATTGGTATAGGTGTTACCAAAAGTTCAACACTCGTCTCCGAGGCCACATTGGAAGAATGAGGACAAGTGGTTTGAGGAAAAGGAAAAAGGAGTTTATTAACTTGCTGACAAATGAGAAGGCTGACAGACTCCCATGTCAGAGCACCAGTGTCCTGCTTCTGAGCAGAAGTACAGAGCGTTTAAAGGTTCTGATCAATCCCATCTTTGGCTAAGACAATCTCATGATCTATGCCTGCATTCATCCCATTTTTGGTTAAGACAATCTACTGACCTCCACCCAGTTTAATCCCATTTTCAGCTAAGAGATCTCTTGACCTCCAACCAGATAATTCCCTTGAGCCATCTTCTGGGGCACAAAGAACAAAATACATTCCCCTACCTGTCCCTGCCACTGGCCAGAGGCAGGGACACAGGTCATAGTTCTCCAAAAGGAGTGGGGGATGTTTTAAAGAAACATAAAACATTTTTGCCACTTTTTCAAGCCATTTCTTCTGTTACATAGGGACCAATGGAACATGACAGAGAACTCAGCAACAGACACACATACATGAGAACTTGGCGTATGGCAGAGGTGTCATTCAGATCACTGGTGAGACAGATCACCTACTCAACAAAATAGACTAAGACCAGTTATCCTTAAGAAAAAAAGATGAAATTAAGTCCTTACCTCTCACCATGCATAAAAAATTTCCCAAGTGGAATAGACTTATATATGAAAAATAAAACTCTAAACCTGTTGGAAGAAATTTTTTAAGCATGAAAATTAGGTTTATTGAGGAGAAAAAGATCGGATTATAGAGCAAGAGCAAGATATAAGTTTACAGAGTGACAGCAGGATACATACGATACAGACAACAAACGGACCCCTTGTTGCAACAAACAAAAGGCCCTGTTGGAAGAAATTTTAAGAGAACATTTTCCTGACTTCAGAATTGGGATGGATTTCTTAAAGAAAAATCCAAAAGTATTAACCATTTAATAAGATAGATAGACTTGACTACTGTAGGGAAGAAAAAGTAGTATCTTTTCCTCACCCATCACAAGGTTCATGGCTGAGGCCCCTATAACAAAAGACAGATTAACAAGAGGAAAGCCTAAAAATTTATTTAATGTGAGTTTTATATGACATGAGAGCCTTCGGAAGTGAAGACCCAAAGACCAAGAGAAAACCATATTTTTATACTAAATCTGATGAAAGTGAATAGCTGTGTAGAAACATGATTGGACAAAAAGGGATATGCTCTAGTGATAATAAACCAGGGGTGGGGGTGTTACCAAAAGCTCGGCACTTGTCCTCCAGGCCACATGAGAAGAACGAGAACAAGTGGTTTGGGGAGGAGGAAAGAGAAGTTTTTATTACTTGGCTGGCAAAGAAGGAGGATGGAGACTCCTATCTGAAATGCCATTGTCCTAATAAGCAGAAATACAGAGCTTGTAAAGGATGGGTTCTGAGCTTCAGGCAATTACTGTTCAACTACAGCTGATGATTCTGATCGTCCCTTCTCTTCTAAAGACAATCTTGTTACCTCCACCCAGGACCTCCCTTTACCAGGTTAGGCTGGGCCATCTCCTTTAGCACAAATAACAAAAGACTTACCCTGCCCCTCCCAACCACTGGCCTGAGGCAGGGATGCAGGTTTTAGTTCTCAAAAAGGAGTGGAGGATGTTTTAAAGAGACAGAAAATATTTTTGCCATTTTTTTCAGGCCATTCCCTCTGTTACAGAGGGAATTCAGCAAGACCTGTTTTTTCAGATTCTTTTCTGCATCTCTCCATATGCCATTCTCCCCACCACCACACACACACTCCTGCTCAATGGGGCAGGACATCGGTCACTTGAGGGCCTTGTAACCTATTTTCAGGGGAGGAAAGTCAGATAATTATTTTACGGCCAGCTCTCACACAGAAAGGCAGGAGAAGGTCAGAGAGTAGCCTTCAAGGCGCCATACTATGCGGTATCATGTCCTGTACCCTGTCATTACATTAAAAATAAGACACTCTCTTCATCAAAAGATATCATAAAGAAAGTGAAAAGACAGCCATAAGCTGGGAGAGGGTATATATAACATAATCAACATAGAATTGTGATACAGAATGTGTAACAAACACCTACACATGTATAAGAAAAAGAGAAGCCACTTAGATTTGCTTCCTAGGGCTGCTGTAACAAATCACTACAAACTGGGTGGCTTAAAACAATAGAAATTATTCTCTCACAATTCAGGAGGCCAGAGTCTGAAATCAAGGTGTTAGCAAAATTGATTCCTTCTGGAGGCTTTTGGGGAAAAATCTGTTCCATGCCTCTGTGCTAGCTTGTGGTGGTTGCCAGCAATGCTTTGTGTTACTTGGATTATAGCTGTGTTACTCCAATCTCTGCCTCCCTCAAAACATGACCTTCCTCCCAGTGTGTATCTTCTTTGTCTCTGTATCCAAATCTCCCTCTCCTTTTAATTTTAAAGACACCAGTTACTGGATTTAGGGCCCACCCTAATCTAGTATGACCTCATCTTAACTTGATTATATCTGCAAAGACCCTATTTCCAAATAAGGTACTATTCACAGGTAGTAGGGGTTAGGACTTGTACATGCCTCTTCAGGGGGAATGACTCAACTTACTACACAGCCCAATAGAGAAAAATAAAAATAGAAAAAAAGGACAAAACACATGAAGAGGAAACCCAAATGGCTAATAAACAAATGAAAAGATGCTTAACCAGTTAGCCAGGTATGGTGGCACACACCTGTAGTCCCAGCTACTTGGAGGATTGCTCAAGCCCAGGAGTTTAAGGTTACAGTGAGTTATGATGATGCCACTGCACACTGTACTCTAGCCCAAGAGACAGAGCAAGACCCTGTCTCAAAAAAAAAAAAAAAAGAAAAGAAAAGATGCTTAATGTCATGAGTAATCAGAGATCAGAAAAATGCAAATTAAAGAACAATAAAATTTCATTCCACATCCCCTAAATGGTAAAAATTAAGTGTAACAGTATAAGCTGCACTGGTTGACAAGAGTAGAAACCAATGGACAGTCTTACACACTGCTTGGTCAGATAATAATTGGTACAATCATTTTGGAAAACAATGTGGCATTATCTTACGAAACTAGACATGTGCACGCTCAAAATTCCAGTAATTGTACTCCTAAATTGATACCTTCTGAGGAATTCTGGCAGATGTATACCAGGATATATTTAAAAGACACTTCATGGGTACATTTTCCATTATAGCAAAAACAAAACAAAACAAAAAAGCCTTAAAAAAACCTAGAAAAACCTAGAAACAAGCCATAGCCCATTAACAGAAGAATAAGAAATAAATTACAGAATATTTACACTATGAAATCTTTCTTTCTTTTTTTTTTTCACAGACCCAATAGCAAGTCAGAAACTATGAAATCTTTCAAGCAGTAAAAGAAATAGATGAACTACAGCTACCAGCAACAAATAAGTGAATCATAGAAACCTTATGTTGAGTGAAAAAAGCAAGTCATAAATATATGGCATGTTGATGATATACAGTCGTATGACTTGTTTTTTGTCTTGTCATATCATGTGTGACAATAATATGATACCATCTTGTAAATTTCAAGAACAAAACTAATCAATATTTTGTTTAGGGAAACACACATACATAATTTAAAACCAAAACTATTTCTTAAGAAAGCAAGGGCATCAGACACTCAAATCAGGAGCATGGTTACCAGAGTCACTACACTGCATAATCACATGGGGTGCCATTTATTATAGAGTGCAGTATGTGCAAATGATACTGCAGATGAGTATGTCATAAGTTACCGGAGTTATGCATGCCCATACCTGGTGGTACTAGGGGGAAGAGTAGGCAAATGGATCAGAGAAAAAACACTGGTAGCTTTAATGTTTTGGTAATGTTCCAGCTTTTAATTTGGATGATAGGTTTAGTAAACACACTGAGGTCAGTTTCTAACACTGAGGTCACCAGCTAGTAACCCAAGCAGTCACTCCAGGCTCTATACTCATAAGCACCACTACAAGGAAAAGACAAGCACATATAAAAGCAGGCAAAGGCTGGGCACAGTGGCTCATGCCTGTAACCCCAGTACTTTGGGAGGCAAGGTGGGAGGATCTCTTGAGGCCAGGAGTTTGAGACCAGCCTGGGCAACCTAGTGAGACCCCCATCTCTACAAAAAAATTTAAAAATCAGCCTAGCCTGGTGGCATGCACCAGTAGTCTCAGCTACTTGGGAGACTGAGGCAGGAGGATTGCTTGAGCCCAGGAATCCGAGGCTGCAGTGAGCTGTGATAACACCACCGCACTTGACCCTGAGTGACAGAGTGAGACCCCCGTCTCTTAAAAGAAAGAAAGAAAAGTGGGCAAAGGATATAAACTGGCTAATCAAACAAGAAAAATCTCCTTGTTCTACTCTTTCCCCCTTCTCATTACTGAACTTGACTAGTCTTGAAAAAAGTACATAAATAAAAAAGGAAGGAAGAAAGAAAAAATAGCCAAGAAATATATGAAAAGATGCTCAATCTCATTACCAATCAGGGAAAGTTTACAAATTAAAACAAGATACTATTTTCTGTCCATGAGATTGTTGATCTAAAAGGAAAGCTGAGGTGAAATTAATATAGAGAGTTTATTTAGGCCAAGGTTGAGGACTGCAGCCTGGGACACACCTCCAAGTTGCCTTGGGGACTGCTCTGGAGAACAAGAGAGGCCCAAGTTTTTAAAGAAAAAAGGACAAACCAGGAGAGTAGGCTTGATTTGTAATCAACAGTTGTGCATAAGGAATTCTCATTGGCTTACAGAAATAAATTGGTTAGTGATTGGCTATCCGTTGTTGAACTATAGGGCAGATGGCATTTTATGGCTACTTGGCATCAGTTAGTCTAGGCTGGCATAGCAGGTGCCTTCAAGAGGTAATTATTTAGCTCAAGGGGGAGTGACTGTTTCATTCCAATGACTGTCTGGGCCTGATAATTTAAAGGGGCTCATATTCCTCAAATAAATATTTCTTCTTTCTTTGTCTCCCAAGATTGATAATATTTCAAAATCTGATGTCATGAACTATTAAGGAGACTAGGAAAAAAATCATGTTTCCATGACCTTGTATGGATGTAAATTGGTATAACTAGGCCATTTCAATAAGATCGAAGGCAAACATACTTACTCCAGGACCCAGAGGTTCCTATTCTAAGTAAACCTTAGAGAAGCTTTTACACAGTGATACCTCTGTAAGTGCCCATTGCTGCAATGTTTGAAAGAACCTAATTTCTCTTCAGGAAGAAACAAATAAACCAGGAATAATTTTTATAAAGATTTTATAAAGGAGTCAAAATACATGTATAAACATGGAATGAATTTCAAAAATAAAGCGGAGTGAGAAAAGTTTCAGCATATCATTTCTATTATATTTTAAAAATTAAAAAATATATAAATAAAAATTTTAAAATAATACATATATCTAATACATACAATGCATATACATAAAATGTGAGTATATATGTATGTATATACATAATAACTAGAATTTGTTTGTGTGCTGGCAGGAATGGCAGGAATGGTACAGAAGAGTGAGAAAGATTGATGGTTCGGGAAAGAGGAGGACCTGAAGAGTAACCTCCCAAAGGAGAGAGGGATGGGTCTTTGAAATGGATTGTTCTTAAAATCTCTTTGGTGATTAGCTAACCTTGAGGTTTGGGATAAGCAAGGTGGGGCAGTGGAAGGGAACTTTCTTCTCCAGGTAATTTTTCTACACTTAAATAAACAAACAAGTAGTAGATAAATTGTGAGAGAAAATATAAGAAAATAATAAAAATCTACCAGGCTCCAGTCTGAGCAAGAGTGAGATCCTGTCTCCACAAAAAATAGAAAAATTAGCTGGGTGTGGTGGCTCGTGCTTGTAGTCCCAGCTACTTGGGAGGCTGAGGCAGGAGGATCACTTAAGCCTGAGAGTTGGAGGCTGCAGTGAGCTATGATGATGCCACTGCACTCTAGCCTGGGCAACAGAGTGAGACCCTGTGTTAAAAAGAAAAGAAAGAAAAGGAAAAAGAAAGAAAAAAGAAAAAGAAAAGAAAATCCAATCCATAACAATGTTTAGAGGATAGAAAGTGAGGCTGCTTCTCCTACATCAAAAGTTAACTTTACACTCATCTATGGGGCCCAGCTAAAAGTGCTGTCTAATTTCCTAATCTCTGTCTAAAATTAAGTACTTGAACCAAATTAAAATTTGGAGCCCAGATTTATGGGCTCAGCTGGGAGCTCAATTCTCAGCATCTTATCACCAGAACTAGCACAACCCTGCTAACTGAGGTGGGATCTTAGTCTGCTAGGTGGTCTAAACCTGTGAAAACTAGTCCTCATAATGTACTACTGCTGGGTTTCCTGCCCAATAGGGAAAAGAAATGGGGGGTTTCTGTGGAAAAAATATAAAAACTAAAAGTCCCATATATATAATAGTTAACAGGTGTGTACCACCATGCCCAGCTAAGTTTTGTATCTTTTGTAGAGATGGGGTGGGGGGCGACTGTCTCACTGTTTTGCTCAGGCTGATCTCAAACTTCTGGTCTCAAGTGATCCTCCTACCTCAGCCTACAAAGATGGTACGATCAAGGGCATAAGCCACTGAGCCAGTCAGTTTATTTTACTGATTACCCCATTACTGGCAGATTTATTAACAATGTTTCTATAATCTTTTACAAATGTCTTAAACTAGTAAATGCAACTATGTATCACCCAAAATGTCAACAGTATAAACTGAATAGACATAATTATGCAGTTGTATCATTTCAGGACTTAAAACAATTTGTAACTGCTGTTTCTTATTGCATAAATGCAACTAAGTAACCACTATGTGGCTACTTGAGCAACCAAGTAGTGGCCAGGAAGCCGTGGAAATGAAAGCATATGTGGTACAGACCTGGTGTATAGACTGGTTAAGGGAGGACCTTTGAAAACAAGAAAAAAAATCACTATTTCTAAGTCAATGGAACATGTATCCCCATAAGCATTAATGTGAACATGTATAAAACTATGAAACAGGTTGTCCCCTGGAAATTCTTCCTTTAGCGTCTGGTTCATCTTATTACATCTCAAAGGGCTCTTTCCACAGGTCCACTGCTCAGTCGTATTTTCATAAACCTTTTTGTTTTTGTTTTTGTTTTTTGCCATCCAATCACCTACTACATGTCAGGTAAACTGGACAAACAGATGTGGCTCCCCTTTAAATTGCCTTATTATTTTTTTCTTTTCTTTCTTTCTTTTTTTTTTTTTTGAATGTTAAACATTATTATTACTTTGTAGCTTTTTTTTTTTTTTGAGACAGAATCTCATTCTGTCGCCCTGGGTAGAATGCAGTGGCATCATCGTAGCTCACTTACTGCAGCCTCAAACTCCTGGGTTCAAGTGATCCTCCTGCCTCAGCCTCCCAAGTAGCTGGGAATACAGGTGTGCACCAGCATGACTGGCTAATTTTTCTATGTTTTGTAGAGATGGGGTCTCACTCTTGCTCAGGCTGGTCTCAAACTCCTGAGCTCAAGTGATCCTCCTGCTTCAGCCTCCCAGAGTGCTAAGATTACAGGCGTGAGCCACCTTGCCTGGCCTACTTTGTAGCTTTTTAAAACACTGATGTACAATCAGATTGTTTTCATTTTTTGGTATCATACAAATAATGCTGCAATGAATATCCTTTTACATATAGATTTATCTTATTCTCAATCAACTCTCATTTATTCAGCACCTACTATGTGCTAGTCATAGTTCTAGGCACTGGATACAGCAGTACATTAAACATAATTTTTACCCCGGTGGAGCTCACTTTCTGGTGGGAGGAGTCAGAGAGTTAAAATAAGAAAGTGAAAAGTATGTTAGATGGTGATTAGTGCTGCAGAGAAAAATAGGAAATTTTTAGGAGGAGGTTTAATTTAAAACAGAACAATTAAGGGAAGGCTCACTGAGAAAGTATCATTTGTGTGAAAACCTGAAGGAAGATGGAAACAAATCACGTGGATATCTGAGGGAAGAGGGTCCCAGATACAGGGAATACGGCCTGCAAATGCCCTAAGGCATGGTCTCATCTGTGGTTTTGAGGGAACTTGCCCAGGAATGGCAAGAAGGCCAGTGTGGCTAGAACCCAGAAAGGGAGGAGGAAAGTGGTAGGAGATGAGGTCAGATCATAGAAGGCCTTAGGAGCCATTATAAGCATTTTGGCTTTAACTCTAGGTAAAGTGGGTATCCTTGGGAGGGTTTTGAGTAATGACAGGAAGTGATTTATGATTGAAGAGGGTCACTCTGGCTATTGTATTGAAGATAGCCTGAAGGAAGGTAAAGGAGGAAGTAGAGACTAATTAGGTTTTTGAAGTGATGCAGCAATGTTTGAGACAGGATTAAGGAGGTGATAATGGTGAGAGGTTGTTGAATTCTGATTCTATTTTGAAGGTAAAGTGGATGGAATTTTCTAAGGGATTGTATGTGGGGTGAGAGAGAAAGGGAGAAATTAAGAATATCTCTTAGATATTTGACCTATATAACAGGAAGAGTAGAAGAGTCATTAACTGAAATAAGGAAGACCGTGGGAGGAACACACCTGGGTGTGAGGGTGAGAGCAGGAGCTCAGTTTTGATCCTGTCAAGTTTGAGATTTCCATTAGATATCCAAGTGAAGATGTTAAGTAAGCAGTTTGAGTCTTGCGTGCAGGAGAATGATCTGGGCTGGCAATACAGATTTGGGAATCATCCACATGTAGATCATATTTAAAGCCATTAAACTGTTTGAGATCACCTGGGAAGCTAGTGTAGATAAAAAGAGAAAAGATTAGAGGGTTAGGCCTGGAGCACTTAATCTTTGTTATTCTGAGGATGTAATGAGAAAATAGCAAAGGAGACTTAAGTGGCAAGTGAGGTAGTGAAAAATCAGTATGGTATAGTAGAAGTCAAGTGAAGAAACTCGAGGAATGAGAACAGACCTTTGGACTTATATTGTAGAGGTCATCAGTGACCTTGAGTAGAAGTTTTGTCAGGATGTTGCAGGGTGAAGGCTTGATCGGTATATTAGTCAGGGTTCTCCAGAGAAACAGAACCAATAGGAGACAGATAGATGAGAGGGGATTTATGAGGGAATTGGCTCACGTAAATCGCCTTATTCTTGAAAAGATGTTCTGAACTTCCCTTATATTGTAAGTTCTGGCATGTGCTTACATTTTTCTGGAGACAACGTCTATAACTTTCAAAGGTGTTAAAAGGGGTTGATGACCCCAGAGAAAGGACCAGTGTATTAAGCTATCATGCCAGGGCGGGGTGGCTCACGCCGGTAATCCCAGCACTTTGGGAGGCCGAGACGGGAGGATCGCTTTGAGGTCAGGAGTCGGAGAAGGTCAGCTATCTCCTGCCACGTGGAACCGCGGCGCGCTGGCTGTGGTCCCGGCGCCGTCCGCGCAGTCCTCCGAGGCGCGGCCCCAGCAGGGGTCGCTGCTTCGCCGCCGCCGCGCCCGGGCGCGCGCGGCCCCCTCTGGCCGCGCCGGCGCCGGCGGAAGGGGCGGGGGCGGGGCGGGGCGGCCCCGAGCCTGCAGTCGGCGCGGCCGCGGGGAGGGACGGGCGCCCCTGCTGGAGCGCCGCGCCCCGGCCCGCGCCCCCCTCTGTGACCTCATCCCGCGCACTTGTGAGCCTGCGGCGGCGGGCCCCTCCCCCGGCCCACGTTCCTGCCCACTGTCCGCGTGCGTCCCCGTGGCCCTGCCGAGCCCCGCCGGCCTTGGGACGCGCCCAGGCCGGGGGCCGCGCAGGGCCTGTGGGGATTGGGTAGGGTGAGGCTGGCTGTTCCTGGGCCCAGGCGCTCCTGCTGGCTCCCAGCGCGGACCGGGAACCCAGAGGCGTAGTTGTCCGGTTTCCTTTGACCTTGGGAAGCCGGGAAGGTGCGCCGCCCGCGGGGGCGGGGAGGCAGCGAGGGAAACCCGACCCTGTCTCTGCCGGCAGCCTCTGAGGTCTGCAGGAGAAGGGAGGGGGTTTTAGCAGCAGTAGACCGCAAAGCGTTTAGACCGAGTTCTCCATCTTACGGAGCGGTGAACACACTCAGGAACGAGCAGCAGTTGCCAGCGTCAAGCAGGTCAGCATTGCTTCTGTATCCAGACATTGCCTTTCTTACAGTCTTCGATTGTTTTGTACCTCTCCTGAAGATATCACTAGAAACCTCGTGTGGGCTGCTTGCCGTGGTCATCCCCCTAGTCACGTCCACACCGCTGCCAGAGAGATCTTTTAAATTGCACTCTTATGGCTTCCCTACTTAAGGTCTTTCTATGGCTCCAATGCTGTCTGGGTCAGGTCCACACTTTGATGGACGAGGGCCTTGGAGATCTAGCCCCTTGCCCACCGACCCATCTGTGCGTGTTCTTTTTGCGGTTCATTCTAATGCACCAGTCCTCCTGAGCTACTTTCATGCCACAAGTTTTTAATTAAGCACTTACCATGTGCCAAGCACTGCTCTGGGCACTTGGGATTCAGCAGAGGAAAAAAATATGGATGAAGATTCCTACTTTTGTGGAGTTTATATTCTATGGGGGGAAACAGGCAAACAAAAAAATACCCAGGAAATTATATGATATGATATCGCAGGTAGTAACTGCTATGGGGGAGATAAAGTAGAGCAGGGTAAGGGGAATTTAGAGGACAAGACAGAGTAAATAAATAGAGTTGGAATGGGTAGGCCTCATTGAGGTGTTGTTTGAGTTAAGACTTGAAGGAGATAAGGAGTTTCCTATGTGGATGTCTGGGGTAACAGTGTTGTTCCAGGCACAGCTGGAGCAAAGGTCCCTACGCTGAAATGTGTCTGTGTGTGAGGAGCACGAAGGAGGCCAGTGTGGCTGGAGCTGAGTGAGCAAGGGTGAGAGGAGGAGCTGAGATCAGAGATGAAATGGGGAGGCCAAATCATGTGGTGCCTGTGGACCATGGGAGGGACTTTGCTTTTCTCTGAGTGCTTTTGTAGGGTTTTGAGGAAAGCAGTGACATGTTGTGGATTACTTTTTAAAAGATTCACTCTTGCTGCTCTGTGGAGAACAGTCTAACAGCCTCTGTAGCAACCCTAGTGATAGATGATGGTGGCCTGAATCTGGTAGCAGTGGAAGTGGTGAGACTCTGGATATGTTTTGAAAATACAGCCAACATGATTTTCTGACATAATGGATATGGCTATGCAGGAAAGACTGAAGAATAACAAACTTTTGTTCTCAGCAACTAGAAAGATGGAGCTACCATTAACTGCGATGGGGAAGGCTGCAGGTGGAGCAGGTTTGGGGTTGGAGATATATCAGGAATTTGCTTTTGGACCAATTAAGTTTGAGGTGCCTATGCACCCACGTGTAGATGTCAAATGGGCAGTTGGATATTGTGTTGGGTGTCCCCAGTTTGTTGACTCACTAAGAGGACTCACTAAACTCAGCATATAATCATACTCACAGCTATGGTTTATTGCAGCAAAAGGATACAAAGCAAAATAAGCAAAGGGAAAAGATGCATGGGACAAAGTCTGGAGGAAACCAGGCACAGTCTTTTAAGATTCCTCTCCCAGTGGAGTCACAGAATGCTTAATTTCTCCAGCAACAAATTGTGACAAGACATGTGAGACGTCTATTAGGAAAGCTCATTAGACACTAAGTGCCCAGGGCTTTTATTGGAGACTAATCATGTAGGTACCTTCTGCCTAGAACTTACCAAAATTTCACACTCCCAGAAAGCAAGCAGATATTCAGCATGAAGCGCATTGTTTGTACAAACAGTTTTGCTATTGTGAGCCACTCCTATCAGTTCTGGGAGTGGTGGGAACCCTCCTGAAGTCCAATTTCCCAGACACCAGCCAAGGGCCAACCTTGCATGCAGGCTTTTCTAAGGATAGCAATCTCAGGCCTGCTATGTTAACTCTTTCCTGCACAAGTCTGGAATTTGGGAGAAGGTTCTGGAATGGGGATATAGATCAGGGAGTAGTTGGCCTGTAGGTGGTATTTAAAGCCATGGAAATGTTTGGTGTCTTGATATGCATTTGTCAAAACTAACTAGTACATTTAAGAGCTGAGCTGGATGAAATGAATGTAGAAGAGAAGAGGACCAAAGACTGCGCCTGGGGCCCCCCAACATTAAGATGTCAGGGAAAAGGAGAAGGAAGCAGCAAAGAAGTCTTGAGAAGTAGCAGCACAGGAGAGGTAGGAAGAAAACCAAGAGTGAGGTGTCCTGGAAGCTGAGTGAAAAGGAGGGGAGTGATCAGTTTTCTCTAGTGCTGCTGAGAAGTTAAATAAGATGAGGACTAACAAATGATCTTTTGGATTTAGAAAATCAAAGGAGAGGAATTGAAAGTATAGACAACCCTTTTAAGAAGTTTTGTGAAGAGGAGCAAGAAAAGAGGTAGTAGCTGCCGGGTAGTAGAGTTGAGAGAAGGATTGTTTATATGCTTGCTTTTGAATGTAAGAAAAATAACAGTGTGCTGATGGAATGGTCCATTAGAAAGCAAAAAAAATGGCTGTTGTAACTTGCTGTTTCCCCAAATGTAGGTCAGTTTCAGGTCACCTTTGTTATCAGGACTCTCCGTAGCATCCTTGCTCTGGGCCCCAGCTTGTGTAGGGTCCAGCCTCCTCTGGACCTACTTCCACTTGTGTATTCTAACAGCTAGTTTACTTGCCCAAATTCTGCTTAAATGGCAGTTTCTTGAGTACAGGGACTGTGTGTTTTATACCTAGGCCTAGCCAGGCACTTGACATATGTGGGCAAATGACTGCAGGTAGATGTAGTAATGGGTAGAATGCTCATTTCATTTCTAGAAAATGAATCTACAACTATTCACTAGTTTTTGTATGTGCTGAGCAGATTGGGGATGGGAGTGAAGATTAGGGCACAATTTGTACCCTGTCACTATCCTTAGATTTGAGAGACAAGAACAGTCCACTTGAATTAATTAGAAAGTCACAAAAGACACAGCAGTGGTGTGACCAGAGTCTGGGAAAGGGCATGTGATGCATGGGTTGGTGGAGGAGGAGAGTGGGGCTTGTGTGGAGTCTGGAAGAAGG
This sequence comes from Daubentonia madagascariensis, assembly GCA_023783475.1. Classification (NCBI taxonomy): domain Eukaryota; kingdom Metazoa; phylum Chordata; class Mammalia; order Primates; family Daubentoniidae; genus Daubentonia; species Daubentonia madagascariensis. Next base: position 54,806,139 of record JAKFHU010001815.1, on the reverse strand, counting down.
GGAGGCCATGCCAAGAGGACAGAAACTTTTTCAATAGTAGAATCCTTCCCTCCCTGCCCCCCCCCCCCGCCCTGCAAATGAACTGTAAGGAGCCCAGTATTCAACAGCACTGCTTCAGGTGAAGAGTTAGCTCCCTCCTCTGGCACCCCCACTCTCAATTTGGGGGGCTCCCCTGACCGGTTTCAAAGTTCTGAGGCAGAACCTGGGTTCTCAGATGCCTCCCTTGTGGCCCTGAGTGTCCACTGCTAACACCTACAAATGTCTTCATCTCCAGCAAAAATTAGGTTAGTGTTTTCTCAATTTTATGTTTTTCACAAATTTTACGTAAACTTCCAGCATTTGCCAGTGTTTGCCTGCTAGAAGGTGAAGATCACAAAGAGAGGTAGCTAATAAACACAAAGATAATACTTGGCTTGACATTTTGGTGTGGTCGTTGTATTTACATGTGAGTGTGATTTTTAAATGGTTATTTTTTGCTAGTAAAGGTTTCCTAATGTAGGTAAATATAACTCTTAATGAGTTATATCTATGTTGCAGAGAGCAACGTCATATCCAGGCATTCTTCAAAGGAAACAATGGTGTGATATAAAGGTAGGACTTTTGGATGGGGAACGTGGGCACCCAGGGACAGATACAGAGACAGGACTTGCCACCCCTAGCTATGGGCACTTCCCTCCCTCCCCTAGGGTGTCTCTTCTTAAGATTTCTTTTAAGTTGATGTGACAGTTCTTGCCACTCCTAGCCCTGAAATTCTGTTCTCTCTGGTGCTGCAGTAGGTGAAAATTAGCTTTTATTCAAGAAAAAATGAGAAAATAAATATCATGATATGGCAGAAAGAGCACTGAACTTGGAGTCAAGAGACTGATGGGCAGGCCTCAACTTTGCAGTTAGGATGTCTGGGTTCAAATGCACTTAGTATCTGTGTGACCCTGTAACTAAGATGGTCTTGTTAGAAGGAGTAAGTGAGTTAATATATGTAGAGCAAGTGCCTGACCCATACTAAAAACAATGATCCTTGAGAAGACTTAACACTGGAATCCCAGCTCTGTCATTTGCCAACTGTATGACTTAGCAAATTCTTAAATTGCTCCAAGTCTCATTTGTACTCATCTGCAAAATGAGGGACCCACACAAAGTCATCCCTGAGAGGCTGCCCTTCTCAATTCTGCAGACACATGTGGCTCTGGGAGAGGAGTATTATTAATTGGTTGGAACATGCAGCCAGATCCTGAGCTCCACAGCCTACATATGGCCTTTGGCATCATAGCTGATAGCAAAAAATAACTTGCTGAAGTCACCTAGACCAGTGTTTTCAAACTTTTTTTTAGTTATCTACAGTAAACACATTTTACATGGTGACCCAGTGTGTATGTGTAATTGTAACAAAAGTTTCGTGAAGCAGTATTTACTCTTGCTATAAGTGATGCACTATAATATTTTCTATATTATTCAGTTCTAGTTCTTAAAAAGTAAAAATTTTAAAGGTTCTAGAACGTAGAACCTAAAAGTAGAAATTTTAAAGAATCTAGAACTTAGGACCAACACAGACCACTAAGGCTGATGATAGAGAGTTCTGACCACTTATGGCTAACCTTCCTATATATTTTGGGTGGTTGGGAAGGTATGAGAGGCTCTGTTTATGAGTGAATTATTTTTCTTAAAATTTTACACTTGAAGGATCTATGCCAAAATATTAACAGTGGTTATCATAGAGTGGGTTATGGGTGGTTTGAATTATCTTTATATTTCTTTCAAATTCTCTCCAGTGAAAATATAATTAGTTGTGACTTTTTGGGGGCATCTCATATAAATGTATTATTAATGCCCCTGATATTCAGATAGACTACTGGTTCCCAGCACTGGGCCATAGGCCTGTACCAATCTGTGGTAAAGTTTTCCCAGGTCCACAGTAGGAAAAAGAAAAAAGAAAACATTACAGTTGGCTTCTTTTAATGCTAAATTTATTTGATTTAAAGAAGTTCAATTCTGAGATTATGTCTTTCCTACTCTTTGGACAGTGAAATCTTTTTTTTAAGTCCACCATGAGGTACCTTAAAAAAAATTTTTTTTATTGTAGTGATCAATGAAATACAAAGTCTGGGAATTCTTAAAGTATGCTGTTTTCTTCCTGTATTCCTGAGTATATGAAATTTAAATTTCTTTCTATTAATAGGTATTCATTCTCTATTAAATTAGAATAGGTATAAAAGTAATTTTTGGCAACATTTGTCTTAGGGGCACTTCAAGTAGTTTCTAGAAATTACTTTAGAATACTCTATGGATTTTATAGCATTTAAAAATTATTTCAAATTATAGTTATGTTGAAAACAGTCCTTAAATTGAATCTGCCTTATTTCTCTGTTAAGACTTAGATTGGGGTCCCAAGAGTGGTAGAATAATAAGAGTTGAGCTTTTATTGTCTGTTGATTCGTGCCAGGAATATAAAGCCCAAAATGTTAAATATAAATTAGAAATAGATAGCTCTGTGTTTTTGAGTGCACCATACAGATAATTACTGTTGTCAGTTTTGTGATTAATGGAACGTAGGAAGGAAAAATCATGAGAATCATTATCAAAGAAATCGGTCCTAAGGTATAACCTTGGCAGAAAGGAAAGTCATTTGCTGACTCAAAGTAGGAAGATATTGACTTTATGGAAACTCTTCTCTTACTACCAAATCATGGTTTCTAAAACCATCTTATACTTGGGGAGGTCTACCACCATCATAATAAGATGGTTTCTGCTGTATTTGAGGTAGCTATAGGAATTGATTGCTCTCTGGCTTGTCAGCACCTCAGTGCCTCAGGAAATAATTACCTAGTTTGTGGGTCTCCAGGCCCCTTCCTTCTCTGCTAGCTAATACCTCTGTTAAACAGTGGGAAAGAGATATAAAAGGAGGTAAAATGCAGATCTGGCCTGATTTGCTCATTCTTAGCTCTGATTTGCTGTGGTTGGAGGTTGAAATAAAGTTTGGAGATTCCCTCTGGGTTTTATGAAGTCATGATCTGGTGTCCTTCCTTGCCAGAGTCAATATTGTAAGGATGTAACTTAGGTTAATAAACAGTCTTCTCTCCAGATTTTTTTTCTTTTTTCTTTTTTTTTAGACAAATCAATGAGAACTAGTGATATTTTTTTCATTAGCAATCAATACCCAAAGCTATTGAGGGGAAGGAAAAGAGTAGAACCAATGCCTTCACACATATTAGTATCTTGTTGGACCATCACAACAACAACCCTATGAGCTAATAAGCACATTAATTGCAGCTAGAAGACTCACCATGCCATAGTGTATGGCCCTTGGTACATGTAGACCAATATGGCTTTTTGTAGGGGAGCATAAGTACAGTACTAGATACAAAATGTTCATGGTGTGTGTGGTTTATGTTGTAAGAAGCCATACTGCACTTGTGAGGTAAAACTGATGTATTATTTGTTTCAGGTTATATGCACCATGGCAATGACTAATGTCAGATTGCTTGCTGGTGTTTTAAGAAAGCCAGATGCCTGGATTGGACTCTGGGGTGTGCTCCGAGGGACACCTTCTTCACACAAACTCTGTACTTCCTGGAATCGATACTTGTATTTTTCAAGTACTGAGTTAAATACATCAAATTATAAAACACTTTTCCATAATATTTTCTCACTGAGACTCCCAGGGCATTTAATATCTCCAGAATATATTTTTCCATTTTCCATAAGACTCAAAGGTAATATAAGCTCTAAAAAATCCACTAAAAAGTCTCCGCAAAAAGTGGAAGATGAAGAGGACTCTGACGCGGAGGAGGAGGAGGATGAAATGAGTGAATTGGAAGAGGAGCTTGAGGATGACCCTAGTGTGGTCAAAGACTATAAAGACCTGGAAAAAGTAGTGCCATCTTTTCGGTATGATGTTATCCTGAAGACAGGCCTAGATATTGGAAGAAAGTGAGTATGATGTGCATTTTATTATATAATAAATTCACTTGTAGTCTTGTTATTTTAACGCAGCATTACAAATCACTCTGCCCATATTGTGGTGAAGAATAACCAGATATGAAAGGACCTTATAGGTAATCTGTTTCAATCATTTCATTTTATAGATGAGAAAACAGAGTTCCAAAGGAGTCAGGTGACTGCCTGCAAATCCTATGTGTCATATTTCCTTGAACCTAAGACTCAGTTGACTGTAAGATGAGCCATTGATTTAATAACAGCTTCTTGAAGAGAAAAGGAATCACCATATTAGATGTATATAGCAAGCATAAAATGCACCTGGATTTCACAAATGCTACAATATGAGAAGGTACCTCTTAGAATCAACAGAAGGATTATGAGGTGGTGGTTAAGAATGCAGGCTCTGGAGCCATAGTACTGGGGTTTCAGTCCTGGTTCTGTGTGTGACCTTGGGCAAGTTAGTTAAACTCTCTGTGTCTCAGTTTCCTCATCTGTAAAATGGGGATAATCTATTTTTGAGGGTGGTTGCTAGGATTAAATGAGTATATATCTATCTAAAGCACTTAAAACAGTGTCTGGCACATAGTAGGTACTCAATATGTTGGCTATTATGAAGAAAATCTTGTGTGTTCATATATAATAGAGGTATTAAGTATAGCTTTTACGGTTTCTTTAATATTCTCATTGTCTCTCTGGTAGACTAATTATATAAGAATAGTGACCTTCTTTGTTCATTTATTCCTTTAAGCAATTGATGTGTGCTTGTTGCATACAAGGTAAGAATTGTGATGTGAATAAGTGCAGAGATTTCCTTGTACGATTTGTATCTTTTACAACCTAAGCTAATTTTTTAATCTGTGAAGTTTAAGAGATTCATAAGGACTCTGAGCCACAGGCCCCCCTCTTGGCATCCTGATCAGGATTTGGTGGATGTTCTATAAAACCTGGTAAACTCATAAGGGGGCCCTCTCCTCTCTCAGAGTAGCAGCTGCTGCTATTATTATTAAGCTGAACCCCAAATGATAGTTACCTGGAGTCAGATCATCAAAAGGGAAGGGCAGTGATTTTTGTCTGCATCCTCCCCCTGGTCTGGTTGCCCAGTGACTTAAATTCAGAGAGATCAGCAGCTGTCAGATTGAAGTTTCTCCAACCTCAGGACAGCAGAGGGTTTTTTAATGGCCTTGCCATACGTGTGTTGCCCGGTTCTTCTCTTAGAGCACAGAGCAGGTATCTGAGGGGAAGGAAGTGCCCACTCACTTTGGCAGTCATGAATCACTACAGCCTAGCCATGCAGTTTCTACACTAGGAATCAGGTGGAGTGCCCCAGCCCCTTTCCTGAGTGGGACTTCATGTCAGAAGCATGTCAGATCCCTCCTAAAGTCCCATCTAAACTAACTGCCCTGTGGTGCTAGCAAATCTTGACAGCAGTTCAGCATCTATTGAGAAGTGCCCTTTGTTCTCCCTGTTTTAGATACCTGCTGGGTAGTTGACTCTCACTTTCCCAGCACCCAAAATGGAGACTTTGTGGGGAGTCACTGTCAGAATAAGCATTAATAGCAAATGTTTTTCTCTAACTTGTATACTGTTGACCCTTGAACAACATGGGGGTTAAGGGGTGCCACCTCCCCCCCAAACCCATGTAGTCATGAACTCACGCATAACTTTTGACTTCCCCAGAAATTAACTACTAATAGCCTGCTGTGGACCGGAAGTCTTACTGACTTAATTGACTAACAGTCAATTAACATATTTTTTATGTGTAATATGCTGTATCCTTATTATAAAGTAAGCTAGAGAAAAGAAAATGTTAAAATCATAAGGAAGAGAAAATATATTTACTATAAATTAAGTGGAAGTGGATCATCATAAAGGTCTTCATCCTTGTTTTTATGTTGAGTAGGCTGAGGAGGGGTTGGTCTTCATGTCTCAGGGGTGGCAGAGGTGGGAAAAAATCTGCATATGAGTAGACCCCTCATTGTTCAAGAGTCAATTGTAATTGTCTTGAATATATTTCTATATTTTAAAGCACTTTGCCTTTTTTTTTAATAGCAAAGTGGAAGACGCATTCTACAAAGGTGACCTCAGGCTGAATGGGGAAAAATTATGGAAGAAAAGCAGAACGGTGAGATATTAAATCTATAAAGACAGCCAGATATTTTTGTCTGTTGCTCTGACAGTACCCATTTAAAATGCTGCCCCAAATTTCCCTTCAGGCTCCTTACCCTCTCTGAGGTCCTCTGTGGTCCTGGTCAACCTGGTGGGAATCACCAGTAGGCTTTAGTCACACAGGCCACTTTCTCTTTTGCAACGTTAATGACCTTGTGATGAAGTTTCCCTCTTTTCTTTAAAATTTTAGGATAAACCACTGTCAGGACTGGCAAAAATCCATTAATTAACGTCATTAATGTTAGCCCCTTTGGAATTGTGATAATTAGATTACAAAGCTGAGTGTGGTGGTGCATTCCGGTAATCCCAGCGTTTTGGGAGGCTGAGGCAGGATGATCACTTGAGCTCAGGAGTTCGAGGCTGCATTGAGCTATGATCATGCCGTCTGGGTGACAGAGCAAGACCCCATCTCATAAAAAAAAAAAAGATTACAAAGAAACATTTGATTCATGTAGAGATGTTCTTTGGCCTGGTAATACCTGAGCAGATGTGTAATTCTATTCAGCTCAGCAGTACCCACTGAGCACTTGGTGGATGCACTGCTCTGTGTGCAGGGCAGCTATCAAAAAGGACATTCTGTATTTTCTGACAGGTCCATAATCAATATTATTGTTAAGTAAAAGAAGTCAGTTACAAGAAAATGTATTTCCAGGATCCACTTTTGTAATAGTAAATCATATATAAGAATTCTGTTAAAAATATATTTTTGGCCAGGCACTGTGACTCACACCTGTAATCTCAGCACTTTGGGAGGCCAGGGTGGGAGGATTACTTGAGGCCAGGAGTTCAAGACCAGCCTGGGTAACATAGACCTTATTTCTACAAAAAACATTTTTTAAGTTAGCAAGGTATGGTGGCATGCACCTGTCGTCCCAGCTATTTGGGAGGCTGAGGTGGGAGGATCAATTGAGCCCAGGAGTTCGGGGCTGCAGTGAGCTATGATCATGCCACTACACTCCAGCTTGGGTGACAAAGCTAGATTCTGTCTCATATATATATATATATTTTTTTTTAAATACATATGTGCATACATCTGGAATTAAAATATTACTAGCATTTATCTTTGGGGCATTATGGGTTATATTAATTTTCTTTGTGCTTTCTATTTTCTGATTTTTTACCATGAGTATGTATCACTTTCATAATTGGAAAAAACTGATAGTAAAAGTTAACAAAACACAATAAAAAAAAAGATGTAAAACAGAGACCCTTAAAAAGTTTGAAAGACAATAAGACATATAAGGTATTAGAAGACATAATCTAATGCTTAGTGTCCAGAGACCAATGTTCCAGAGAAGTGAGATACGCTTTTGGAGGTTGTTTTTATTTCATCTTCTTTCATATTTCAAAACCCCCCGTGGGGTTGGAGGATCTGAGCTAAATCCGGTTGCCCTGGGACCTGGGACAGTGAGGTTGTCAGCTGGCATCGGGGTGAGCAATGGGGCTTCCTTTGGTCCGTGTTCCCTGAGATCATACAGGTTCTTGCAGCTGCGTGGACAGGAGGGGAAACTCCCTGAGATTGTCTCAGCCCCCAAGTCACAAGGCCCAGGCGATCCCTCTGACAGCACTTGAACCAGTTTGTTCAAACTGTGGCTGTGAGCCGTTGTTCACTTAGCTGCTCAAAGTCAGGTGCTCCACATAGGTGCTTCTCCTCCCTTAATTGCTTTTTCCTGACTGTAGTCTGCCTTCCTCACACACAGCATTCCAAAGACAAGACCTGTTCTTGGAGTAAGGAGTGACTACTTGAACACCTTGTCTCTGTGCTGGGGCCTGATTTACAAACCCCGCAGGTCCATTTCTCTCCCCCTGCTTTGAGATATTGTTAACTACAGCCTAATTGCTGGTTCTTCATTCTGCCTTGGGTGTTCTGTTGTCTCGGCTGCCTTCCAGATTTCTCCTAAGGGTCAGCAAAGGAAGGGGCCAGCATTAACACTTGGCTGCCTTGTTACTAGGAGGCCTGGTAGCCATAGAAACTGCAGCTAATGGGAGATTTGAAATGTAGACATTGGGAACAGGCCCTAATCCCAGCCAGTTTTGTTTTGTGTCTGCTGAAGGACAGGGCCTCAGAGGGGAATAAAGAATACTTCGTCTTCCTTGGCCTGCTCTGTGGAGTCTGTGCCTGGCTGCGGGGCCCCAGAGGGTCAGGTGCTTGTCTGATGGTGCAGCTCTAACCCTGGCTGCCTGTAGCTGAGCAGAGCTTTTCTGTGAGCTGCAAACCAGGTGGGGCCCAAAGTGTGGTAGGTGCTGGGTAACTGTTGACTTAAACAGTGGGTATGTGGAGCCCAAGTATGGGGATTGAATCCTCCCTAAACTCATCTATTCCTGGGATCAGCTGGGTAACAGAAAAATGCCCATTCCCTATTCTCTGCCCTAGAAAGAGGCCCCCAAAAGGATTTGCACTTGAGCTACACACTAGCTTGCTCTTCTTTTAAGGAGCAGATATCATGCACAGTAGATCTGTGAGAGGATACACAAGAAGGGTTGTCTTTTCTTTGTATACCCTTTTGTATTTTCTAAGTTTTGTATCAAATGTATATATTACTTATTAAAAGGAATTTTAGCTGATTGCAGTGGCGCATGACTGTAGTCCCAGCTGCTACTCTGGAGGCTGAGGCAAGAGGGTTGAGTGAGCCCAAGGCAGTAGTGCACTATGGTTGCACCTGTGAATAGCCACTGTACTCCAGCCTGGGCAACATAGTGAGACCCCATCTCAAAAAAAAAGAATTTCAATGAAATAAAAATTAAAATAATAATAAAAGTTATTCCAAAAAAGGTAAAACAGAGTTCCCAAGCCTTGTATTTCTTGTATTTTTTTTAATATACACACAGGCCGAGGTGGTCATTTTTTAAATTGAACCCAGCAGAATTACAGGAGACTGGAACCCCCCCCAAATAATGCCTGTGTTGGCCCATCCTTCAAACCCCAGGGGAGAATCAGTCTTGATGCCTAGCTGTGGTGTGAGCCTTTCTGCTTCTCATCCCAGAGGGGGTGGTAGTTAATGGTTTAAAATATGTACCTGCGGGAGTTTAATATCCAGCTACTCTGGGCTTCCCAGATTGACGAGTGCAGTGTGGCAAGCAGGTATTCATGCCCATGTTAACTGAGTATTGGGCCTACAGAGGTCTTGAGTGTATAGGAGAACAGATGTGGGCTTGCCCTGGTGAGGGCAAATGTTTTGATAGTCTGAAGTTATATCTGCCTCAGAAAAATTAATTGGAAAATAAGGTGAAGTTCAGCATTTGGCGTCATGTTTCTTAAACAGAAGCCCTTCAGTACGCTTTTAAGTGGCCACGTGAGCCCACTTAGAGTCAGTAGCCCACTCATGGAGTTGTGCCCCACCCCACACTGGATGCTGATGCTGAAATGCCCCATAACCCCTGGCTCTGCTGTAGCAGGAGCAGCAGCATATGGCAGCTGGGTCCACTTAGCCTCCTCTTGAGTTTCTGGGTAGGTGCCCTGAGATCCTTAGCTGCCTGGACCCGGTGTCTGCCCTGGGCTGTCCACCCCCTAGGCACAGACCTGTGTCCTGGGGCCTGGGAGCTGACACAATTGCTCTAGGGCATTCTTTTTTTTGGGGTGGGGGGAAGTTTTAGGTGAAACTAGGGTATTCTTTGCACTAGCTCAATCCAAAGCTCCCTTCTGAGCAAGAATGGGTTTGGCCTCAGGCCTTTTAACCCATTGAAGTAGCATCCAACTCTACCCTCTTTGCTGTGGCATTCTACCTTTGTGAGTTGAGGCTTGTCTCTCTTCTTAATTACGTGGCATCACTGGCGCCAGCCACCACTGGAAAAGGAGTTTCTTCCATTTTTCTACAGCTGACGTTGTTCCACAGTGACGAATTTCCAGCAAACCATCCCCATTTATGTAGCTCATCTGGGTTGAAATCAAGGAGAAGCGTGTACTGGAAATTGTCTTCCCAGTGCATGTAGTTAGTGATTACTGTACACATACTAAGACTGTCCCCCACTTCGTCTTTTGCCAGTGTTACCAAAATAAATGTGTCCATTCAAATATGTCCTTAAGTCACTAGTTGATGTGAGTATTTGAGCTACTGTGCACAGGGACCGTCCACGGGCAGCCAGTTGTCTAGGTCTGAAGGAAGTCTGCCAGTATTGAGCCCCTGTGTTTGAGGTGCCCTCCCAGTGAGGCCCTTCCATGCCGAGGCACTGGGGAAAGGTGACAGTTACAGAGGAGCCAGGGTCTTTCCCACCTGCCCCTCCTCTGGATGGTGATCACCTGGTAGAAACTCAAAGCGGGGATGTTTGCATTGACCTGGGCTTCCCAAAATGTAATAAAGTCTCCATTTGCTTTTAATTTTCAGGTGAAAGTGGGAGATACATTGGATCTTCTCATTGGAGAGGATAAAGAAGCAGAAACAGAGACAGTGATGCGGATTCTCCTGAAAAAAGCGTTTGAAGAGAAGACCGAAAGTGAAAAATACAGAGTGGTGTTACGACGGTGGAAGAAGTTAAAGTTGCCTAAGAAGAGTATGTGTAAATAAACGGATTGCTTTTTAGTGATAAAGCTACTTTCTAGTGGTGGGGGAAGGGGCCAACTTAAAAAGAGGACATTTTTATTAAAATAAAGTTCTCTTACCATTTGTGGAATCTCCTGAGCCATTTTGTGGAAATTGGGGTCTGTATCTTGGATACACTTCACTCAGCGTGGGTTTCCCGCCCGGGCTTGATTTGTGCTCCTTTTGACACAATGAGGACATCAGCATGAGGACCCTTTTGCCCCGTAAGATGTGTGCCGAATGAACTAAGCCCAGAGAGGGTTTTAATGACTTGCCTACTGTTTCCTACATAAACTACCTCATGAGTCGTTGTAAAATAAACCAGCCTTGTTTCTTAGTGTTTTTGTTTAAATTTTTTCCCTGTCGGGGCTAGAGGGCCAACTTCCCTGGGTTCAGGCTTCTTAAGACAAAGCCAAAGTCAAGGTCACCCTTCAGGTAGTTGGGGAGAAGCACTGGGAGAGCCCTTTCCCCCAGCTGCCCTTCTGAATCACCAGCTTGTCGGCCCTAGTTCCCTTCAGTTTGTCTTTAGGAGTCTGGATGAGTAAAGTCGTTCCAACTAATTCCAAAGAGCTGGGTCAATAAACTAAGGCAGCCAGAGGCTTGTTTCATATGGCCCTCAAGCTAAGAATGGTTTTTACATTTTTAAAGGGTTGTTTAAAAAAGAAGTAAAGAATATACAACAGAGACCTTACGTGGCCCACAAAGCCTGAAGTATTTACTATCTGATACTTCACAGAAAAGTTTGATGACCCCTGGTTTAGGGTAATACATAGGCTTTATCAATGAAGAGAAATAAACCAATTATTCTATTCTCAAGAAAGTGTTATAAAAGGGACCAAAGCCTTAAAAAAAAAATTGGGGGCACACACATAATATATGTCATCTACGAAAAGGGCATGTGCATAAAGAAGTTGGTCTGTAGGTCCCCTCCCAAGGAGCTGTTTCTTAGCACTTGGAAGTGTCATCTCCACTAGGAGACTTGTTAGATTGTGTCATGTCAAAAAGACTGGCTGTTTCTGGACTCTCTTATTTGCCTTCCAGGAATTCCTGAGAATCATTAATTGACGATGAAGGGAAACTTCTGTAGACCAAAGCAGTGGGATGTTTGGACCCATGAGTCTGAAAGTCTTTTTCACCAGCTCATTTTTTAGAAGCCTCAGGAAAACTGATTTTTATTTGAAAGACTAAACTCTCACAAAGAAATAATATATACCAGGCAGTGTAACAGGGAATTTTTCTATTTTAGCACTTGTTAATTTGGCTTTGCTGAGTCATTAGTAACGATAGTATGTTTAATTCCTACATGAGTTATGAACTTAGGAAATTGGATGTCCATACTTTTTCTCATTTTCTTCTCCTCCTTACCCTCTCTGCTCACTGTTTCCGCTCTCCCTCGCCCTCCCTTGACTTCTCTTTGGAAAGGGACTAGAAAGCCTAAGAAGTCCGGGTTGGTGAGGGCAGCATGATCTAGTGGTATGTCAGGGGTCCTGGGCTTCAGGCGCAGTCCTGCCATTAGCAAGTTGGGTTACTTTGGTCATAGTTTTACCTTAACCTCTCTGAGCTTCAGTTTCCTCATTGGTCAAATGGAGATCAGGATGCCAATTGCTCTACCTTGTGTCTTGAAGGAGAAAGAATGTTAAAGCATGTTGTAGGGGGTAAGACAAGTTAACAGTAGCTACAAAGCAGGAAGAACCATTTGAAAGGCTTTTTGAAGCTCTGTTGGTATCAGTACCTCAACTTAGCTGCCTGGCAGGGTTTGAATCCATTCCAAATTTCTATTTTTTAAAAATCAAACTAAGAAAAAGACATCTGATGACAAAGAATGTTGGTTTGGTCTTAGCCCATGGCAAAAACTGATCTCTCACAGTCATCTATAGTGCAAGGTACTTGGAACATATTTATGAAATGGTAGCAGAAACAAAAACAATGCATAAAGAGTTATGGAACTCTTGCACCTTACTCATTACTTGGCCCAAATGACAACTGCCTTTTAATGTGGTCCTGGCAAGGCCTCATGAGTGAAAATATGATCAACATAATGAAAAGATTAAAGGAAAAATTTCTAATGCAGTGGTTCCCAACGGGGGGTGATTTTGTCCCCCTCCTCTCCAGGACATTTGGCTGTGGGGATATTTTTGGTTGTCATGACTGAGGGGTTGCTGTGGGCATCTAGTGGGTAGAGAGCAGGGATGATGCTGAACATCCTACAATGTACAGAACAGCCCCCAAAACAAAGAATTATCTGACTCAAAATATCAGTAGTGCTGAGGTTGAGAAAACCTGTTCTAATAGGATGACAAGGAAGAATTGGTTTTTTGTTTTTTGGTTTTTTTAATATATAGTTCTTGCCTTCCCAGGGAAGTCTGAAAATGTTTCTAGAGTATATTTGTAATTTTTAAAGGATGAACAATTTAAAGTTACAACTTTTGGAAGAGGCCTGTCCAGCCCTTTTACCAGTAATGGTAATCCTTTCAAAAGAAATATTAAATATCTCTTCTCTAGGGAAACATCATACTAATTGCATTTCCCTGACAAATATAGCATTTACCAGCTTTCCTGGAAAATTACATAGATGGATAGGCAATAATTTGATTATCTTTTTAGTATTTTGGGGAGAAAAATAGACATTTGGGGAATAATTCTTAAATCTTGGTTTATTTGGGCAATAGGGTTGGGGAGACAAATATAACTACTATTTTTCAAGGAACTTGAAGAAAACGTTTCAGTTGGGGTGGTGGTATGTTCCATGAACCTTCTAAAAGGGCGTATGATGTGTGTCAGGCAAGAAAAGGATGCTCTACTAATGTTCTGCCTTATCTTGGTCATATGTATTTTGGCTTTCAAAAAGTTATTGTCAAAGGATTATCAGTCAACAACTTCCCAAAGCTCTCAAGGGAGCAGTGAAGGAAGTGATAAATTCTGGTGCGCAGACTCAAGAGTAAACGTGTGCATCTCCCAGACTGTTTTTAGTGAGTCATGTGGGTAGCTGGAAACCAGCAAACACTACAAATTACATTTTCCCCTCAGAGAAGAACATTTACCAGCACACCATTGGGAGGAATGGGGACCCCACCCATGAGAGTTTTCCCACTAGGGAACACCCTGGCACCAGTGTCCACCCTTATTCTTTGGAGGTTTTTTTTTTTTTCTTTCTTGTAGGTATATATTTCTACATATCCTCCTTCCCCTACTTTGCCAATGGTTCTAATGTATTTAATGTGTATCTTTTTGTTTGTATGCATTCTTTTTTTGTTTGTTTGTTTGTTTTTGCAGAGACAGGGTCTCAGTGTGTTGCCTGGGCTGGTCACAAACTCCTGGCCTCAGCTGGGCATGGTGGCTCATGCCTGTAATCCTAGCACTTTGGAAGGCTGAGGGGAGAGGATTGCTTGAGGCCAGGAGTTCGACACCAGCCTGAGCAACATAGCAAGACCCCATCTCTACAAAAATTAGCCAGACATGGTGGCATGCTTGTAGTCCCAGTTCCTCAGGAGGCTGAAGTAGGAGGATCGCTTGAGGCCAGGAGTTTGAGATTGCAGTGAGTTATGATGATGCCACTGCACTCTAGCCTGGGTGACAGAAGGAGACCCTGTCTGAAACAAAACAAAACAAAACAAACAAAAAATTCCTGGCCTCAAGCAACTCTCCTGCCTCAGCCTCCCAGCGCTGGGATTACAAGCATAAGCCACCTTGCCTGGCCTGTGTGCATTCTTGTAAAATGTGTTTTGCTGTTCTGTGTACACGTACTTTAAAGTTCACAAATGGCATTATTATATATTACATTTTGTGTTGTCTTTCATCTAGAACGGTTTTTAAGATCCATCATGGCACTATAGGCACATCTGATCCATTGTTTCTCACCGTTACATGATAAAGACCAAAGTGGATCACCCTATTTTGTCTACCCATTTTCCAGTGACACTGTCCGAGACTGTCCCCAACTCCCCTCACCACAAATGACAGTGCTGCTTACTCACCAGAATGGCTGCACCAGCTGCCTTCCCACCAGCACCACATGAGAGCACCTGTAGGCCCAAAGTGTTTGCCTCCTCGTGTGGAGCTGTGCCTGTGCAAAGGTTTCAGCTTGTCAAAACCAAGGAGGAGACGTTATATTTAATACCTTATATCACAAATAGCACAAACTGAACACTAGAAAGACTAGGGCTATTGCATTCTGCAGTCAGCCCTCACAGCATGCTTAGCGACTGTGCTGCAGTCTGTGAGAAACAGGAGAGTCACCGCAGGTGTGTCTCAGGCCAAAGCACAGCTTGATTCTATCTGCAATGGCCTCAGCTGTCTGCAGAGAGGAGGAGCCACGGTTCCCTGTCTGGTTATGCCCACAGACATCTTGAAAATCCGCTTCAGGCAAGAGGTGTCAGGTTTTGTGCTGTTTATTACCAGAACCTTCTCGCCAAGCTCAAATGGGCTTCTTAACTACCAACTCATGAGTTTGGAACTTGTTAGCATTACGGAGCAGTGCCCAGCACATAGCAGGTCCTCTAAATGTATTTGCTGAATGAATGAACCTCCTTTAGAGACAGATGATTCTTACCTACTATACTCCTTGTCTATTTTCTGTGGCATTGAAAGGTTTCCTGGGTCAAATGCTCTCACGAGGGCAGATCCAGAAGCCCAGATACTGTGGACAGTCAGCAAAACCCCAAGGTTAAATCACAGGGAGCACTAGGCAGAGTGAGAAATTGATTTGCTCTGCACAGCTGCGCATGTGGCATCATAGAAACCAAGAACACAAACTTTGGAGTCAGCCTAACCATCATGAAAGCCCTCAACTCTGCCACCTATATGACCTTGGCTAAGTTACTTAACCTTTGGCAGCATCGGTGTCCCCATCTGTAAAACGGGTTTCTGTGAGGATTAAATGAAATAATATATGTCAAGTTCCTAGCACATCCCTGATGCATTACAGGTGCTTGAAAATGGGAGCTATTATTAATAAGAGAACTCTGTAATTTAAGGACCCACAGTCACTTCTGAATCCATAGCTGTCACGCTGCAGGGGCTCCTAGAAGCAGGGGTTATGGCATTACAAGCTCAACTCCTGTACAGGACACAGCTCACCATCAGGAATACAAAGAGTCTATTTAGAAGAACACATGAATTCTTACTCCTTAAAATAAAATCAACAGACAGCCTCCCCCTGCAGAAATGTTCTGTCTGATGCCATCATATGTGGCCACTGCCCAGAATTCCTGATGCTGAAGCATTTGTAAACCTGCCTCTTCCCACTGGCCTAAAAGCTAAGATTGTTTCCTAAGCTAGGATTTAATTAAGAAGCAGTTTTATTTAAACACCACAGGAAACCACTTATTTCAGCTCAAATCTATTTCTAATAACCAGGAAAATGCTAACCCTTCAGTTTCTATAATACACACAGCACATTTTGGGAAGTTACTTATAGTGCAGTGGTTCTCAAGTGTGGTCCCACTGGGGAAGGGTGGGTGTGAGGTAAAAATTTACCTGGTGGGTACAATGAACACTATTCTGGTGAACGGTACACCAAAGGCCCTGACATAATAAAAACACTTGTTCCCTCTGAGTTAATATTTTGAAATACAAAAAGAAAAAAAAAAAGTATGGTCCCAGGACCATCAGCATCACCTGAGAACTTGTTAGAAATGCATATTCTTAGGCCCCAACCTAGACCTCTGGGGGTGGGCGACAGCAATCTGTTTTAACTCGCCCCCTGGTGATTCTGATGCAGATAAACTTTGAGACCTACTGCTGTAGTGGACGCTGATGGAATCCCACCCAGACCCCTTTACCAGCACCCCCCACAGCTGCTGGGGGCAGGCTGCTAACAACCACAGCGGCCCCTTCTGGAGCACCACCCTTGGCCAAAGGGAGCCCACCCTGCCAGGGAAGCCACCCTTCCTCAGGAAGACCTTGAACAGTGACCAACCAGCCCCTTTGCCTCCAGTGGGACTAAATCTGCCACACGATTCATATGGCAGGGCTTCTTCATAGCTGAGAATGCGGCTAGGCTAGCCTGCAGGGGGGACCACAGTCCGTTTCTCCTCCCATGGCCCATCCCGCTGCCCTCAGCCCCTTCTGAGGGCATGCCCTCAACTGCCTGCCTGCCTAAGAATCCCAGTCTCAGACTCTGCTCCCAGGGAACCCGGCCTACAGCAGTTACTTTCACAATCTTAATTTACTCACAATCACCAGAACACGTCTGTCCACAGTTGCTACAATTACTTAGAATTAGTTTAATTCTAAAACCAGCACACCTGTATCTAAGTTCATACAAACTGGGGCTTAGAGGATGTGAGTGGTAGAGGCCACCACTGACTTGCAGTTGTTCTGGGATCTGAATCTCAGGGGGTGTTTAGCTTCTTGCATGGTAGAGTATGATGGAAAGAGACCATCTTGGGTTCACATCCTGGCACTACCATTTTGCAGTTGTGTGAACCTGGACAAGAAATCTACTTCTCTCTGCATCCTTACCACAAAACAGAGATAATAACTATGATCACGACACTGAGCTTTTACGAGAAGTAAATGAGATAGCATATACACAATTCAAGGCCTTAGCTTTCTTGCCTGTTAACAAGGTATAACTATGGAACTTACCTCACAGGACACTTGAAAGGATTATAAGACATCATGGAGGCACAGTTCTTAGCAGAGTGCTTGGCACATGGTCCTATACTCAATGAATGTTAGGTGCCACTTCAGCCAGCAGCAATGAATGCTCCGTCCTTTCCCTACTACTGGCCAGGGATTTTGGATTTATCTGGAAGCTCCCTTAATGAGCCATTGCCTCTCACCATTCCAATGATCGTGACGATTAATTTGATGTGCAGTCCTTATTTCTGAGAACTAGATATTACAAGTACATTCTCATATATCAACACACTCTGTGAATTTTCTTTTTGGTAGAAAACAAAGATACCTACAGCCAGAAGGGGCCTAAAGAATCTAGCCTTTCTTCAATTACTGCTTAAACTGGCTAGTGGATTTAGTATTTGGGGTTCCAGCCCCCAACCAGGGCTGACCTGCCAATGAGGCTGATAGCACAGATATGCCAGTCGCCGAAATTTCAGGGCTATGAAATCAGGAATATGCAAACACCCTAGCTACAGTGTTCCAGTCATGAGCCACAATTTACTTTGTATCTTGTGATTCCCTGGGCCAAAAAAGAAAAAAAGTTTCTCTGGCAGTCTGAGACATTATTTTTACTATGAAATATTATTTAAGTTTAATTATTTATAATTAGCTAAAGAGAAGAGAAAGTGAGGGAAAACATGCATCCTTTTATTACCAGGTAATGATACATTAACTTTGAGGAACTAAATCCCATTTGATCCAAAGTGGAAAAAAAAAAAAAAAAAAACAACAAAAAAAAAACCCAGTTAGAGTGAAAGGAAGCTCTGCCAGCTTTGCAGGGCTGGCCTGGCACCTGACCAGGAAAGGTAAAAAAAGGTCAAATGACCGGCATGGCCAGGAAGTGGCTTGTGGAGAAGCAGACTTGGAGGATTTATCTGGTGACTTCTCAGTCATTCAGCTGTGGCCAAACTGAAAGCCTGTGAGTGTACCTCTGACACCCGGAGTGTGGAAGCCCTGGAGGCTGAAACCCCCAGAATGATCATGCTCTCCCCTGGGAGTGGCGTGAAGAGGCCACACAGAAAGACAAATAGACCAAGACGTGTTCTTTTCTGAGAGATCAATGCCCTAAGAAAATAAGATGTTACAAGACCATATTTTTTCTATTTTTATAACATTTTATATAACTCATAAAACAGTGCTTGTATAAAAATTCACACAAAGTTGCTAGAGAGCATACAATTTCCAAAAATGTCCTGGGTTTTTGTTACATTCAGTTTTCTAAGGATGCACTCAAATCAATGGTAAAATGCAGACATTATGCGATATTTCATTATCTTTGGTAAAACTATTCTCATTATTTTGTCTCCTCACAGTATTAACTCTGATATCCACTTTGTGCAGGGTCTGCTATTACTAGGATGTCAGAAAAACATTAAGGCTGGATCTACGAGAGGCAAGTATTTCCAAATAGCAGTGACAGCCCCCGGCCCCCACCCCCACTTCAGTGTATCCACACAGTCTATCTAGGCAGCGGGCAGGGCGAGAGCGCATCGGCCTCCAATCAGGAGTCTCGAGACCCCCTCTCAACTGGGCAAGAAACAAACACTGGGGGGGGACAGTGGACACTGAGGCCACCTCCAGAGCAGCCCAGGTGGCCACGCTGTGGTGTGGTCAGGCCAGCGACTCTCACCATTTCGACAGCCATCCGTTCACCACTAAGTAGATCCCATCGGTTGGGGGATGAGTGCAGCTGATGTGCTACTCCTCCCCCCAAACTTAAAAGGACAGGAAGGTTTGGGGCCAACACCGAAGGGGGAGGAGCACATGAGCGCTAATGACACTAGACATGACTTTATTCCCTGTCAAACGTTTGTTGTCATGTAGACGCAGCCAAGGTGAACTGAAGCAGGATTCCAACAGTACATTCACGACTATCTTCATACATTCTTTAAAAACTTACTAACAGAGAAAATGATGAAGACTACCACCTACTGTGACTTACTATTTCACTTAACACCAAAACATGTGCTAATTTTTTTAGTCCTTGAAATACAAGGCCAAAAAAAAAAAAAATTCCATAAAACAAGTAAAAACCAAAGAATTCAGATGGGGGGGAAGGAAGAGGGTTGCCAACAGATTTCACAGAACACATTAAATTTTGAAAAAATAAGTCTTTTGTACTTCTATTGCTTCATGTTAAAAAAAAAAACGCCCACTGGAGCCACCTGTATGGATGAACAGGTGAGGACCCCGTACAGACAGAACACAGGACCTGCAGGCGTTTCCTGACGGTCCAGAGGGACAGGAAACAGCTCCCAGAGTGTGTCCACCTCTCTTCACTGAAAAAGGGACTGTAAGATTTTGGGGGAAGAAGCCCTACACATGAAAAGGGATTAAGAAAACCACCAAAATGTGGTTTCCAAAAACGTAACATGTTCTAGGTTACAAAGAGACATATTTAATTCCTAGAACATATTGATTTCTCTAAGGTGGGTAGATAGGAGTTTAAAAAAAATTACTAAATGATTGTGCTTCTAAAGTTGCAGGGTCACATTCCACCCTCTAGAAAGCAGGGCAATTTTCACATGGCTTGGAATCCTCTTGGATACATCCTGGAGACCAGAACAAATTCCACAGGACCCTCCCAACCAGCAGGGCTGGCGGGAGAGTGCCACAGCCATCTTTGGGTAGGGTGCGTGCGTGCGTGCGTGCGTGCGGCATGCATGTGCTGGAGAGACTAAGGCATAGAGAAAGGCCCAAGTGATGGGGGAAGTGAGTCTCCTGGCTGATCCAGTCCCTTCTTCTTTCCAGGCACAAAGAAGTTGAACCTGCTGTTCGTGTAGGCACCCTTCCTATCACTTCATTTTTTAGTAAGAAGTGTGTGTGCGTGTGTGGGTGTGTGACAGAAAGGGTCACTAAGTCCCTGTGCATTTCTAAATTTCAAATAATTTAGGTTTGCAGTTTCAACAGAAATAATCTGTAAATGACATCTAAAAGCAAATTTAGTAAAGTAAGATCAGCAACTTTATATTGCTCACAAATCCTACATCATATTAAAAAAAAAAATGCCCACTGGGTACAGCCAAAATTATGCCATACAGCCACCAGAACTGAAGTCCTTATCAGCTGTACTAAGACAATTCACAGACTGTTTCCATTATCTCTGCATTTTAAGGTAGCAAAATATTAAACCATTAGGTTATTAAATCTGTAACATCCCACAAGGGTTTTATGACTACCCTGTGTGATTCAATTAATTTTCTGGGTCTCTGGTACGATGTATTCAGTTTGTGTTAGACTGTTTCCTTTCCCTCTTTCCCTCTCAGGCATTTGGCCCCCAAAGTTAGATAGGTAAAAGTACTGTTTTTAAGGACTTTACCTGTTGGGGAATGTCCAGGTTAGAGAGCATGCTGCTGGCCTGGGGTAGTATGACCTTCCCAATCAGTGGGGAGAGAAGAGATGTGCACCCCAAAGCCAAGGGATGGGCCAGGTGTAGGACAGCAGGACCTTATATGGGGTGCAAGGGGAAAGTTCTGAGTGGACCCTGGGAAGGAACATAGGAGCCCCACTTGAGATGACCTGTGTCCTTCCAATGCCAGGTATCCCCAAGAGGGCCCCAGACCCAGGCCCGCCCTGAGGAACAAGGACGTGCTGCTGCCTGGAGGAGCTAACACTGAGGTCTGGGGAAGTCACCACACAGCTCCCAGAACCCGGATCTTGTACAAATACACACTTGGAAAGTAAACAGTTCTTGGTGAGCCCAAAGAGGCCCAGCCTTAAATCAAACAAGAAACCACATGCCCCCACATTGTTTTCCAAGGGAAACATGTCTGCTCCCTCCAACCAGCAACCACGCATGGAGAGGGAAGGGGGGCAGTGGCAGGACACAGCTCAAATGAGGACATTGCAAACGTGTTTCCACGTCTATCGACATTCATATCAATATCATCCAGTGTTCTGTCTACAGAGAGTGCATACAACACTCTACGGATGCGGCAACGTCGGACAGGCCAAGCTGCACGGAAGCCTTCCTGGGCACCATAGCAGAGAGGGAAACTTAGACATGGCTGCAAAGGACTTCACACCATCCCAGCCCCTCTACTGCCATCCAAGGGGCATCTTGACTCTTCCAAAATCAGATGTAAAAGACAAGGTCAGTAAAATCAGTCTCTATGCCACTTGGATCTATGATTAGCCATCAAGCATGAACATGGCACTTTTAAAAAGACTTTTTTCTAAGTAAAATGGCCCCCAAAGAGCCCAGTGATCTTTGTAAAAAGGGCGTCTTTTTAATTTAAAAAAATGGATAAAAATGGAAGATGTGAAATGTGGGAAGAGGAGCAAGAGAGTTGCTGAGTTTGCATTTTAAGCTGTGAGGGGCTGGGGCAGGCACTACCAGGGAGTGAGGCCCCCGCCCCAGACCCTGCTCCCACAGCCGGCTCTCCCCACGCTTGGGCTGCACCACCAGGGAACACAGGACAAAAGTCTTAAGTACAAGAGACCAATTCGAGGCTTCTTTCTTGCGCCTGGGTGGGTGTTTACGTGTGCAAATGTAGTAAGCCACTCCCCACTGACATAAGGTGCCTGTCTGTGGATACCATACACGTGCTCCAAAATAACGGTCAGTCCCAAGGGTGCCCATTGCTCAGCCTTTGTGACCCTGAGTCTCTGGGCAGCCCACAGGCCATCACTTCTCCACTTTCTTGGCTTTCTTGAGAATATCGCATTTTTTCCTGTTGGGGCGGCGACACCGCTCGTCGATGCTAGGGATACATTCATAGTGCCACACCTCCTCCATCTTCTCCACGGGGTACACGGCTTCCACGTAGTGTCGGATGAGTCGCAGCCGCGTGGGGTCCAGCTGCTTCTTGTTGCAAGCCCCGGAATGGTTGTACTGCAGCCGCAGGTTCTCGGCGGTGAAGAGTTCGGGGAAGAGCCGGACGAGGAGGCGGGCGGCGAAGTTGCCCACGGAGAGGCTCTGCTGCACGATCTCACGCACCTCCTTGTCTGACAGCAGGTAGGGGGAAGGCACCGGGAAGTCGGGCGAGGGGACCACCAGCTCGTCCAACGGGATCTTGCAGAAGTCCTTGCTGCTCCTTTCGGGGGGCAGCGGGGGCCCCTCAAACTCCTCTCGGAACCTCTCGGGGTTGATTGCATAGCTCGCCAGGTCTCTGCACTCGGGGCCCGGCACGTGGACCTTGCGCTGCTGCTGGTAGGAGCGCCTCTGCTCCGTGTCCCGGCGCCGGCAGCGCTCGTCCAGCTTGCCCACGAACTCCAGAGTCCAGACGCGGTCGTTTTTGGCCCGGGGGTAGAGCAGCTGCACGTAGTGGCGGATAAGCTTGATGCGGGTCGGGTCCAGCTGCTTCTTGCCCAGGGAGCCGCTGCAGTTGTACTGCTTGCGCAGGTTCTCGTGGGTGAAGAGCTCGGGGAAGAGGTGCACCAGCAGGCGCGAGGCGAAGTTGCCGATGGACAGGCTGCTCTCGTAGATGCTGCGCAGCTGCTCCTTGCTGAGCAGGCAGTCGGCGCCGGGCACCTCGAAGTCGGGCTGCGGGATCTCCAGCTTGTCAAAGTCAATGGGCACCAGCCAGATCTTCTTGGAGCGCCGGCCGGGCCGCTCGCCCTCGAAGCTGTCCTCCACCTTGACCACGGAGATGTCGTCGGGCAGGCTGGAGGAGTCGTAGCAGTCGTCGCGCGGCGGCTCGCCCTCGCTGCCCGCGTCCAGCCCCAGGCCCTCGAGCTCGTCGTTGATGCGCTGGGCGCACTGCTGCAGCCAGGCCTCCTCCTCCTGCATGTCGGGGAAGTAGATCTCCGTGTAGTTGCGGATGATCTGCAGCCTCTGCGGGTCCAGCTCCTGCTTGCCGCCATCCCCGTAGCAGCTGTACTGCTCGCCCAGCTTCCGGTGGTCAAAGAGCTCGGGGAAGAGCCGGTGCAGGAGGAAGACGGCGAACTCGCCCGGCGAAGAGGCTTCATCTAGGAACTCAGTCAGGTCCTGCGTGTCCACCACGTGGTCCGAGGCAATGGTGCTGCTCCGGTCCAGAGACAAGGCCTCTTCCTGGTCTTTGTTGTCCAGAAAGTGGCCAGTGTCCACCTGCTCAGCCTCAAAGAAGCTGGTGACCTGGCCGCCAGGCTGGCTGTCCTCCATTTCTCGCTGTGCCCAGAAGCGGCTGAAGAAGTCGTTCAGCTGGGGCAAGCACTCGGCCTGCCACACGGCCGTGTCCTTCACCGAGGGGTAGTAGACCTCCACGTAGTTTCGGATGAGTTGCAGGTGCAGCGACTCCAGCTTCCGCTTGGCGGCAAAGCCGCAGGCACTGCAGCCGCGGGAGAAGTCCACGTCGCTGAAGAGCTCGGGGAAGAGCTGCACCAGCAGGCGGCAGGCCAGGTCCCCACCCGACAGGCTCTGGTCCACGATCTGCTTGAGCTCGGCCGCTGTGAGCTGGTACTCCGGGGGCGGCTGGAATTTGGCCACCATCTCAGTGGGGCTCACCTGCTTCTTGATGCGGCTCACCTCCAGGGACAGCAGGTCCACTTTGCTGTGCAGCTGGGACATGTTGGACGTGAGGGTGTTGAGCATGTAGAACATCTTCTGGATAAGGAAGTAGATGTTGGGGTCGCCGTCGGTGGCCGCCCCGGTGCTGCCACAGTCCCGCTTCTGTGGCTCGTTCAGGAGCCGCAGCGGCGAGGGGCTGTTGCTGGGGTTTGCCTTCTCGAAGAGCTCGTACATGTTGAGCAGGTCCCCCGAGGGAGGGTTCTTCTTCTCCATGATCTTGTGCGAGATGCCATACAGAGGCTTCTTGTAGGAAGGGGTGGTGGCATCGTTGCAGGGCTCGTCCTCGCCCAGCCACACAGAGCCCGAGTTCCTGCCCCTGCCGGCCTGCTCTCCGTTGCCCTGACAGGGCGAGCTGTTCTCACGGTTCCGCATGCCTGCTAGCAGTGCCTGGAAAACAAAAAGCGTTTCCCAGAGCATTAGACGGGTGCTCTGATTTACTACACTAGACATGGGTTTGTGTCACACACAGAGGGGCTGAGGTCAACCTTGGGAGTATGTGAGAAACTGCTTCCCTCACCCTGAATCACTCTGCCACCCGGGAACACACCACTGATACTCAGGACACCAGCCCTGGACTTCCTGCCCACAGGGCCCATCAGAAGGCCAAGCACAGGCACTGGCAAGGCCGGGCAAGAACTCTGAGAGGGATGAGAAGGAGAGCACAGGCAGGTGAGCAGCTCCTATGGTTGCCTGGCCACAGACCCAGGCCTCAGTCTGCCCTCAGACAGGGACAGTGATTCCTGCCCATGGGAGCTCCAGAGGGCAGCAGTGTGTCCTTTCAGCTTGCGGCCCCTGGGTGAGCAGACATCTCCACTGGGGAAGGCTCCTCTAAGAGGCACGGGAGAAGGCGAGGGTAGACACCAGCAGTCTGTGGCCGATTCTACCATTGCCTGCAATTACGTCTCATCTCGGATGAGAAAATCCCAGAGCCTGGGTAACTGGGAGAGAATGGAAACCCCAATTTTTTTTTTTTTTTTTTTTTTACCAAGAAGCACATAGATAAACTGTGTTATGTTCATACAATGGAATATTACTCAGCAATAAGAAGAAATGAGTTATAGATACACATGGTACACAGGTACTCACGACAAATTTCAAAATAAGCATGCTGAGTGAAAGTCACACACAGACCATACTGTTTGATTCCATTTATGTATATAAAACTCTGCAAAATGTAAACTTGCCTGTAGTGACAGAACGCTGATTAGCAGTTGCCTGGGAATGGCAGGGAGAATACAAAAGAACATAGAGAACTTTAGTGGGTGATGGATATGTTGATTATCTAGATTGTGGCAATCACTGGTATGCACGTATGTCAAAATTTATCAAATTGTGTGCTTTAAATATGTACTATGCATTGTATTTCAGTCATAACCTAATAAATCTGTCCTTGACAAATGTTGAATTTGACTCAGAAACTTACTGAAATTATGTGTGTGTGTACTATGACCATTAGAGGATGAAATCTATTTTTGAGGGCTTAATTAAGCAGACAAGCTGATCAGCAAGCGCTGTTGAGTGTCGGGTAGAAGCACAAAGCGCTGGCTCCCACCACCACCCCATGCACGCCTCAGGCAGCTGGAGAATGGACAAGAACAAAGGGCGTCCTCTGATGCTTCTTTCCACGCCTGGGAAAAACACAGGTGGCTTGGCCTGGCTTAGGCCAGTGCTTCTTCATCTCTAATGTACACATGCATCCCCTGGGCCTTGTCAGAATGCAGAGCAGGAACCCTGGGCCTGCCTTTCTAACCAGCTCCCGGGTGCTGTTGCTGCTGTCCTCTCCGAGTAACCAGGCCTGGAAGACAGTGTCTGCTCAGTGTGAGTCTTCAGATAACTAATAGCTGCACAAAACAGTTCATGAGGTTTTTTTCTCTGTAGCCTAAACAGATGTGGGGAAGAGAGACAATGTCAAGAAACTAGGTTTACAACATGGCACTGGAAGAGGCAGGTCCAGGGTGAAAAGAGACCATGAGGCCACATAAACATCATTCTGAACCTCCCATATGTTAGTTATTTACTTACTTTTACTTATTTACCTACTTTAGTACTTACTTTAATTACTTACTTATTTGTCTCCCTCTGTCCCCCTAGCTAGAGCAGCGGTGTCATCACAGCTCACTGCAACCTCAAACTGCAGGGTTCAAGTGATCCTCCTGCCTCAGCCTCCCAAGTAGCTGGGACTACAGGCCTGCACCACGACAACCGGCTAATTTTTCTACTTTTAGTAGAGACGGGGTCTTGTTGTTGCTCAGGCTGGTCTCGAACTCCTGAGCTCAAGCAATCCTGCCGGCTTAGCCTCTCAGAGTGCTAGGATTACAGGCGTGAGCCACCGTGCTTGGCCTGTTATTTTTCATTTAAATTAGTGAATTACCTTCTGGACCCTCTCCTTTATACAACAGAATAATCTAGCTGGGCATGGTGGCTCACACCTATAATCCTAGCACTTTGGGAGGCCAAGGTGAAAGGATCACTTAAGGCCAGAAGTTTGAGATCAGCTTGGGCAACATAGTGAGACCCCATCTCTACAAAAAATAATAATAATAAAAAATTAGCCAGGCGTGGTAATGCGATCCTACTGTCGCAGCTATTCAGGAGGCTGAGGCAGGAGGATCGCTTGAGCCCAGGAGTTGAAGGCTGCAGTGAGCTATGATCTCACCACTACACTCCAGCCTGGGCAACAGAGCAAGACCCTGTCTCTAAAATAATAATAATAATGATGATGATCTGACTCAATTAGAGAAAGGTTAATTTTTCTCTTACATCCCCATTGATGACAACCATGCAAAAGAAAACTACTTTACTCCCTTAGGAACATGAAGATAAAGGGATTCTTGTAAGTGTTTTTTAGTTATCCCAGACCTGGCCAATACTTTCCTTGGGATTTGTGTGTATAAGCCAACGAAGGCTCAGTGGCACCTGGTCCTTATAACCCTCTACATGCCACTCCCCGTCCCACACCACTCCCCAAGAGCAGAGAAGCAGGGACATATTCAGGTAGAGGGAGCCCGCCACGGGTGGCCTGCCACCTGCCCTACTCCCTCTGGGGTCTCCTCACCAAGCAGTCCCCATCCTCACCACACTGCATGATGGGACCATGTCATTCCTGAGTCTATCCACCGTGCCTAGCAAAGTGCCTGGGGCACAGAAGAGGTCAATGAATGCCTGTGTTGAACCACATGCATGAATAGTTAAAGCAGAACGAGGTGTTCTACCACTCTCAGCTACAGATTATGGAAAAGGAACTGTTCTTCTAGGACCTCTGGCAGAGAGGTATGAAGGCATGGATAAGAACTCAGCTCAACGGAGGTGTCCTGTGTGTGACGTTTTACATCTCATCTTCCTGCGCGTAACTCAGGGGTAAGTAATGGTACCTGTCTCACACTGTAGTTGTGAGGACTCAATGAATAATGCACGTAAAGCACTGAGCCCATGTCTGAATCACATTGAGTGTTTAATAAATATTTACTATTACAATATGATTGTTACTAAATAATGCTATTCCTAAGCCACAGCAGAGGTAATTCTGTGGGTCTTATGAAAGGAGTTGTAATGATCACTCTCCACCAGTAAAAAGAGAAGGACTTTCCTACAGCACCTCAGGGTAAGTCACTCAGGAAGGCACTTCTCAGAGGCCTATGTGCCCTAAAAGCTTGGAGCAGGGGAAGAGTCGGGGCAACTGAGTCCAAAGGCGAAGGTGGGGATTTTAAGCTCTTTATATTTCTTTTGTTCTGCTATCTGGCAAAAAGCAGAGGATTATTTTTTAAAAAGAAAAGAAAGAACCACCCCCAACAGCCCCCCCCCAACATACCCACCAGAAACTTAGAGAGGAAGGGGTGGAGATAGCTGAAAATCTTTATTCCTAATGCAGTGTGTTTTGAATTGTGGGTTAGTAGACGATGACTGATCTTGGTGGGTCACAATCAGCACATGAAGAGGGAGGGAAGAAGGAAGTACAAGATATTTAAAAGACAGGAAGAGGCTGGGCGCAGGGCGCAGGGGCTCATGCCTGTAATCCTAGCACCTTAGGAGGCCGAGGCGGGAGGATCACTTGAGCCAGGGGTTTGAGGTTGCAGTGAGCTATGACTGCATCACTACACTCTAGCCCAGGTGACAGAGTGAGACCTTGTCTCAAAAAAAAAATATGATAATAAAATAAAAGACAAGAAGAAAAACATGAAATATCAGAGTACACTGCACAAAATAAATTTGGAGAAGTTTTGTTTCATTTCCATGTGTATGTCTATATATTTATGTACAAACACATACATGTGAGCTGTATTGTTCTATAAGGTAGATTTATAACTGTGGGTCACTGCTGAAAAGCACTGCCCTAACAAATTCAAAGTGCCTCACTTGCTAATTCCTGTAGAATATCAATTAGATTTTTAGCAATTTATTCACCATTAAATTCTATTACATCAAAATAATTTTAGAGGTCCCATGGACCACGAGATTACTATGAGGTTTTACCAATATAGAGAAATTTTAGTTTGTAATGCCAATAATTACAAATCATAACTACATTAGGAGTGATTTTAGAAAAGGAGTCTTTGCTTTACAACGAGTAGTCCGATTAGTACATTCAAAATAGGATTCCATGCAGAAAGAGATCATCATTCATATACCATGCAACAAGAGTACATGTTCTAGAGGGAGACCTGCCCTAATGAATATCCAGGGTAGAAAATAAGTACAGAGAAGAATTTCTGGGTGAATTACTTGAATATCAACAACAAATATAAGTTTTTGACTCTCCACATTCCCACCGCAGGCAGGAGGCGAGAGTACATCAGAACTGGAAACCCCTTCTACAACTCTCAATATTCAGCCTCATTAATACAAATATTTCAGTTTCCACCAAGCATGTTAGAAACACTGCCGTCAACAGAAACATTTTTGGCTACATTGCTTGAATTAAAAATGTTAGAGTCCCAGTAGAGGGCAATATTCCTCACTCCCAGAAACCCTGGATATACAATTCAACACAGAAAACCACACAGGCACCAAAGAGAAGGTTCTTAGATAGCCCCACACTGGTGTCCTGTCAACTCAATGCTCCAATTTGCTGCCAAGGCGACAACCGACTGGCTACATTTGCTGCCGATGATAAAATCTCAGCTCAGCTGTCTAGGAGCATCAAGAAATCTTTAAATCTGTGCTACTTGGCACTGGGTGACTGGCTGACAC
This sequence comes from Daubentonia madagascariensis, assembly GCA_023783475.1. Lineage (NCBI taxonomy): Eukaryota > Metazoa > Chordata > Mammalia > Primates > Daubentoniidae > Daubentonia > Daubentonia madagascariensis. The sequence continues at coordinate 54,777,225 of JAKFHU010001815.1, read as the reverse complement.
ATTCCCAATTCTCTGAGGCTCATCTTCGAACCATATGGGAACTCTGCTGCATAGCTCAGCTCTGTGGTGCCAACATCTAGCCCGGATCTTGGTCACGGCATTTCATTCTACCACCACCACCGGCAGACTCGGGAGAGAGCACCCAAATCTCTCAGCAGGAGAATTTGAATGAACATAAAAGAACGATGTTGGGTTACAAATGAGGAGTAAGTAGACTATCTATGGAGATTCCAGGTGTCCCTGCCCAGTGACATCCCAGGGACTGGGTCACCATGGAGATGCTCCAAGTACTAGACATCTTCATCAGGACCCCAGATCCAAGAGCAGTCACTGAATTTGTTCAATGAATGATGGGTGGCTAAATAGTGTTCAGAGACTCAGCAACCTGGAACACCCAGAAAGCAGCCTGCCTCGGGGACACAGGGAGTCGAGGATTAAAGCGACATCAGGGCACCATGTGAAACAGCAGCTAGGGAGCTAGCCCCCTCGTGGAATAACAGTGGTGAGAATGATGCTTATCTTTTTCATTTTCAACAGAATTATCTTCATCATCATCATTATCATTAAGTGACCACATCAAGTCAGCAATACTAGAGCCAGTAAATAAAGGCTACCGAGTGCCCGACATCTGGCAGGCACTGTGCAAGGCCCCGGGCACATGGGGAACAAGCCAGACAGTCTCTGCTCTCATGGCTCTAACCCTAATGCTGCCAAGAATGTGCTACGATGCCTGAAGAAATAAGACTCTGGGGAGATAAAACAACTATAATGAAGGGAGAAGAGCAAAGAAGCAGCAAGATCTTAGTGCATCTAAGGCTCCTCCTGCATCTTACAAACATCCCACTAGCTCTCAGGGTGTTTAAGTGCACAGTTGTGAATTGGGCAGGCTTGGTAGCGCTGCCTTCTCTGAGCCTCGCTAAGATGGGAATGGCCATGGTACCTCTCCGCTGCGGCTGGTGAGACCCCCTAGGAGTCCCAGCTCCCACCACAGTAACTGACATGTAGGAGGTGTTCGGGACATGTGCACTGCGTGAGTGAGATGGCATTTCCATTCTCCAGTTGAAAAATGAACCACAATGACATATTAAGATGTAAAAACAAAACAAGACAAAAACAAACAAAAAACCCCAGGAGAATAAAGCTAACCTCTGCCTGGCATACAGCTTTTGAACATCACCCTCGCTTCTGTGAACAAAAAGATGACTACCAATAAAAACTTTGGCCACTCACCTTCCACATCTGCTGTATTTGGCTAGGAAGCCCTCCCCAGCGGAGGTGCCAACTAGGTCTTTATACAGCCCTTTGTTACAGGGAGGTTTTAATTTTCTTCTAAGCATTGTACTAAATGTCACTCATAAAACAAGTCATCAACATTGATAGGGGCTTGAACGTGACGCACTTTCCCATTCGGGCTCCCCCTCTGCCCTCTTGCCCTTTCCTTGGAGTGGGGGAGAGGAGACAGAAGATGGCTAGGTTCTCGCTGGATGGTGCTTAGGCCTGGGGCATCCTAGAGGGCATCTGATGGCCTCTGTTGATGGTCCCATGCCAATTGCATTCTGATAAATGTGGAGGGTCACAGGGGCTGGAGGTGGAGAAGACGGGGCCTCAGGGGCAGCAGATGAGCATTTCTGCAGGCTGACCTGGGGCAGGCCCTGTGCTGGGCTCCTTACCTGGGCTACCTCACTGAGCCACAAGTAAGCAGTGAGGTGAGCAACACTTCCCCTCAGCACAGTGGAAGAACTTGAGTCTCAGCCATCTGCCCCTGCTCATTCTGGTGTTTTACCGTGCAGCAGAGAGGCAGCGTCTTCCCAATCACACCAGGAACAAGGCTGCCCAATGACATCCTGGCGCTTTTTAACATATGTGCCTCAGTTTGCTCATCTGCCCGGTGGTGATATTAACCCCTTCATCACTGGTTTGTTATATGAATTAAATGGAATAAGATATGGAATGGTGCTATTTGTTGAGTAGCTTCTGATAACTATGCACTTCCTTTCTACTGTTTTTGATTATCACTGGTTGCAGCCTCCAGGTTCCTCCAGTCTTTGGTGGTGAAAGTGCTTCAAAAAACAGCACACACTCCCTGCCTCACCCCCACCACATGTATAAGGAGGCTCAGAAAATTCAGGGGGAGAAGGATAAGGAATTATTCACTCTGAACTAAGACTAGTACAATTTTGCAAAATCAAAATATACTATCATTCACAAAACAGATGAATTGTTCTAAAGTCCTCAGGGTTCAAAGACTATTGATTTACTGACACAACAACTTATGCAAATTTTTAAAAAAGGAAATACTGCCTTGAATTCACAATACCTTTCTACCACATCAAGAATGTCAAAAGATCTATACTTATGTACATTCTTTTTGTAGAACAGGAGGGAGAGCAGGGATTCTCAACCTCACTTTATATACACTAAGGAAAATTAACAGAGCAAATAAAACACCCATGAAACCCAGGAGTTGACATGACTTTTTTACTCCAAAATCTAGTGGGTTAGAACCACCTCCTGTATCCAATCCACTGAAAAGTACAGTAAATACATGTGACCATTTTAGTATATGTAGATTAGACAAGCCATGTTAGAAATATTCAGATGCATTTTTGGTTCCCTTTTCCCCAAACATGTCAGAATTCCTAGGTGATACCTGACGCTCCAGCCAGACAAAGCTTGCTGCCCCACTACATCAAGGAGAACATCTGCGACCTTCACGCCATTCATGTGATACTCGGGAAAGTTCCCACCCTAAACCTGATGGAGTTCCAGCCCAATGCCAGATCTGTTCTGACTCGCTTTACATACTGAAGGATTCAACTAAAATATAAATCATAGGACCATTCCCTTCCCTTTCTGTCCCCAGGAATATGAAGATGGTCCCTTTTCTATGATCCTGTGACAACAGAAACTTATTGAAAGGATAAAGTGTGATACGATTTGTATAACGAGGCAACAGGGCCACATCAGGCTGTCTACAAAGGCTACAACCTGGTATCCACATAGACAGAAGTCCTTGTCTGTCTATGTGGACAGACATAGAGTTTGCTGTTCCTTATTTATAACAACAGCCACAACAGTCCCTCCCATCCTTGTATGAATGCCTTTTTGCAATGTGACTTCGTTGCTCCTACCATTGGGAGATGGAGTCTATTTTTCCACCCTTGGGCATAGGTTTGGCTATGTGACTTGCTCTGACCAACAGGACACTAGCACATGGGATGACCACAGAGGCCTAACCAGTGTTTGCACTCTGGAGCTTGCCCTCTCTTGCTCCCAGAAACTATTCCATCGTCATGTGAACAAGCCTGGAGTAGCCCCCTCAAGGGGAGAATGTGCACAAAGAGAAGCTCCAGTCATTCCAGCCAGTCTCATCCCAGATGAGGACCCACATGTGAGTGAGGCCATTCCAGATCACCCATCCCTAAACATGTCAGGCCAAATCAGAAGAATCACTAGCTCATCCAGAGAATCATGAACAAATAAATGGTGGTTGCTTTAAACCACTAAGTTCTGGGGTAATTTGTTACATGTGTGCAACACACATGAACTGACACACTCAACTCTGTCTTCCATTTCCTGAACTCTAGCTTTGCTTGCAAACTTGGAGTTTGCAGAATTAATCATAAACAGAAATGTAATGTGAAGCACAGAGAAAAATGTTTTCAGGTGTTCCTTTTGGAACTTAACAGCTTCTCAAACTTCTCAAAACTTTCAGAATAACCTCTAGGAATCTAACATATAGAAACACTCATACGAGGTCACTAGGTTTGTTTAGGTATATGGATGTTCCCTGTGGCATTATTTGTAGTGATATAAAATTGATATTTAAAAAACATCTAAATACCAATCATTAGGGAAAAGCATAATAAATTATGGTTTAAAATAAAGCTTAAGAAAAAGAAAATGGTTAAATGTTTTTCAAATAAGCTGTCCTACTAACCATCTTGTAGCTTTCATCTGCCACAGCAGGCATCAATAATAGTTAGGAACCCATGGGTTTTAATCTAGTCATTACTCAGTATACTGGAAACTGTTGTCCATGCTTGAAACCTTTCCCCAGATCACAAAGTATGCAAGTGACTGGTTTAGGCAGCCTGAGTCAAGGGTGGGATATTTCCAATTATTCCTTTATAAAAAATGTGCATAGGTATAAAAAAATTGAACTTTTTTTGTGGGCATTATAGATTTTAAAAAATGTCATGCTCAATCATTACTCATGATAGTCAAAGAGTAGAAACCACCCAAATGTGCATCAACTGATGAATGGATAAACTAAATGTGGACTATCCATACAATGGACTATTATTTGGCCATAAAAAGGCATTAAGTGGCTTCAGGTTTCTGGTTTGGCATGTAGGGAGCCTGGAAGTCACCACTCCATCCTAACAAATAAAAAGCTGAACAAATTAAAAAATCAACAACTTTCCTTAAATCTCTAAGACAGGTAAGGTACAGGGACAACTGCTGCCCCCAAAATTGGACAGACAAGACAAGGTGAATACAGAGAGTTACAACTTACCAGATCAGACACCTCCATGGGAACCAGTGCTGGGTGGGGAAACCTGAACTGTAATTGATGACTGGCTGGAGGCTCAGTGTGGACAGGTCTGAGAGTTAAAAACTCCAGGGGGACCCAGTTGTCAGGGGGTCCCCACACTTTTGTGGGTTTTACCTCCAAGAGCTCTACCAGGTTCTCACAGTGAATATTACAGAAAAATCCCCTCGTGCTTGTAGCAGGGGGAGGGGAAAAGGAACTATTTTGAAATACCCCAGAGCATTCTGTTTGTCTTAAGAAAGCCTTCCCTCAGAAGAAACTATTTAACCAGAGCCAAACCAGCTGAGGTTTTATCAGAGCCTAAATGACCTGGGGGAAGGGAGATACCCAACCCCAGCTGGCTCTAGCCTTTCACCTGGAGGAAGAGAAACACCCAACTCCAGCCCACCTGAGCCATCCTGTCCCACCTAAGGGAGGAGGGGAGAAGCTAAGAAGTCCTCATGAAGTTCACAGTCCAGAGGCACAGGGCTGCTAAAAGACTGAGACCTAACCACAGGACCGGAGAATGCTGCCTTTCCCCCACACCTTCCACCTTCCCACCACATCACTAAAGGAAGCACTATTTATAGCAGTTCCTTTTACCAAGGACATCCTGTCTGGCTACCAAGAAAAAATTACAGCTGAGCGCAGTGGTGTGCACACCTGTAGTCCCAGCTACTCGGGAGAATCACTTAAGCCTGGGAGTTTGAGACCAGCTTGGGCAACATAGCAAGATTCCATCTCAAATAAATAAATAAATAAATACATACGTAAAAATTAAAAAGAAAAAATTACAAGGCATACTAAGACCAAACCAGACTCAAATATGGGAGAGATGTTGGAATTATCAAACAGGAAATTTAAAACAACTATGATTAATATTGTAAGAGCTCTAATGGACGAAGTAGACAACATGTAAGAAGAGATGGGCAAGGTACCCAGAGATGGAAATTCTAACAAAGACATAAAAGGAATGCTAGCAAGAAAAAACACTGTAATAGGAATGAAGAATGCCTTTGATGGGCTTTTTGTAGGCTGGACACGGCTGAGGAAAGAATCTCTGAGCTTCAGGGTAACTCGATAGATCCTTCAAAAACAGAAAAGCAAAGAGAAAAAAGACAAAAAACCAAACAGACTATCCAAGAACCAGGGGACAACTATGAAAGGTGTAACACACACATAATGCGAATACCAGGAAAGACAGAGAGAAAGGAACATAAGAAATATCTGAATCCATAATAACTGAGAATTTCCCCAAATTAATGTCAGACACCAAACCACAGAGTCAGGAAGCTCAGAGAACACCAAGCAAGATACATGCCAAAAACCCCCTACACCTAGGCATACCATTTTCAAACTACAGAAAATCAAAGATAAAGAAAAAATCCTGAAAGAAATTGCAGGGTAGAAAAAAACACCTCACCTACAGAGGAGCAAAGATAAGAATTACATCCAACTCCTCAGAAACCACGCAAGCAAGAAGAAAGTGAAATGAAAAATATAAAGCGTAGAGAGAAAATACCCACCAACCTAGAATTCTGTGCCTGGCAAAATTACCTCTCAAAAATGAAGGAGAAATAAAGACTTTCTCAGACAAACAAAAAATTAGGGAATTTGTTGCCAGTAGACCTGCCTTGCAAGAAATGTTAAAAGTCATTCTTCAGAGAGAAGGAGAATGTTATAGGTCAGAAATGTGGATCTACGTACAGAAAGCAAGAACACTGGAGAAGGAATAAGTGAAGGTAAAATAAAAACTTCTATTTTTCTTACTTGATCTAACAGATAGCAGTGTGTTCAAAATAATAACAGCAACAACGCAGTCAACTATATATGCGTGTGCGTGTGTAGATATGTGCTTATGTATACTTATATATAAGGGCCATGAATGACAGCAATGACATAAGGGACAGGAGGGAGGAATTAGGATTATTTTGTTATTATAGGGTATTTATGCTACCCATGAAATGGTATGATGTTATTTGAAAGTGTATTTGGATTAGTTGTATGTGTATATTTCAAACTCTACGGCAAACACTACAAAAAGTAAAAAAAAAAAAGCATAATTGATATGCTAAGAGAGGAAATGGAATTATATAAAATAAGATTAAAACCACAAAAGGCAGAAAAAGATTGGAAGACAAAAATAGGGATAAAGAACAAGAGCAACAAATAGAAAATAGTAACAAATATGGTAGATATTAATCCAACTATACCAATAATTACTCTGAACATCAATGGTTTACATGCACCAATTAAAAGACAGAAATTGTCAGAATGATTCAAAAAACAAGACCCAACTTTAAATATAAAGATACATTGCCAGCTGCAGTGGCTCACACCTATAATCCTAGCACTTTGGGAGGCTGAGGCGGGAGCATCCCTTGAGGCCAGGAGTTCAAGACCAGCCTGGGCAATGGTGAGACCCTGTTTCTACAAAAAAATAGAAAAATTAGTCGGGCGTGGTGATGTGTCCTGTAGTCCCAGCTACTCAGGAGGCTGAAGCAGAGTATTGCTTGAGCCCAAGAGTTTGAGGCCAGCTTGGGCAACACAGTGAGACCCTGTTTCAAAAAAGCCAAAAATTAAAATACAACAACAGTTTATTAAAAAAAAAATTTATACCATGCTAACATTAATCAAAAGAATAAAGACATATACAGATTAAAAATAAATGGATGGGTCAGGCAAGGTGCCTGTAGAATTACATGCCTGTAATCCTAGCACTCTGGGAGGCTGAGGTGGGAGGACTGCTTGAGGCCAGAAGTTCAAGACCAGCCTGAATGAGACCCTGTCTCCACAAAAAATAGAAAAAATTAGCTGGGCATAGTGGCAAGCACCTGTAGTCCCAGCTACTCAGGAGGCTGAGGCAGGAGGATCGCTTGAGCCCAGGAGCATGAGGTTGCAGTGAGCTGTGATGACACCACGGCTGCACTCTAGTTGGGGCAACAGAGTGAGACTCTGTCTCAAAAAAAAAAAAAGGATGGAGAAAAACATAAAATATACCATGCTAAAACTAATCAAAAGAAAGCAGGAGTAGCTTTATCAGGGATAAAGAGAATATTATATAATAATAAAGGGGCCAATTCTTCAAGAAAACATAACAATTCTTAACATGAATGTGACTAACAAGAGTGTCAAACTTTATAAGGCAAAAACTTATATAACTGCGAGAAGAAACAGGTGAATACACTATTATAGTTCAACCCCCTCTATCAGAAAGTGACAGATCAAGCAGGAAATCAGTAAGGACATAGCTGAACTCAACAGCACTATCAGTCAACTGGATATAAGTGACATCTATAGATTACTTTATCCAATGACTGTAGAATACACATTCTTCTCAAGCTCACATGGAACATTCACCAAGACAGACCATATTCTGAGCCATAAAACACACCTTAACAAATTTAAAAGAATGGAAATCATACTAAAATTTGTGGAATGCAACAAAAGCAGTGCTTAGAGGGAAATTTATAGCATTGAAAGCATATATTAGAAAAGAAAGATCTAAAACTCATCCACACTTCCACCTCAGGAAACTAGAAAAAAAAAACAAATTAAATCCAAAGTAAGCAGAAGAAACAATAAAAACTAGAGCAGAAATCAATAAAACTGAAAACAGGAAATCAATAGATTAAAAAAAAAAAATGCAATAAAACCAAAAGCTGTTTCTCTGAAAAGATCAATAAAATCCATAAGGCTCTAGCCAGGTTAACAAAAGAGGTGGGGGGTGGGTGGGAGAGAGAGAGAGAACACACAAATTAATAAATTAATAATATCAGAAATGAAAGAGGAGACATCACTACAGATCCCACAGACATTGAAAGGATAATGAAGGAATACTAGGAACATCTCTACCTAGATGAAATGGACCAATTCCTAGAAAGACACTATCTTCCAGAACTCAGAAACAGACAATCTAAATAGGGCTATATCTATTAAAGAAATTGAATCAATAACTAATAACCTTCCAAAAGAGAAAGCACCAGGCCCAAATGGGTTCAAAGGTGAATTCTATCAAACATTTAAGGAAGAAATGACACCATTTCTCTACAATCTCAGAAGACAGAAGCAGAGAAACTATTAATATTTCCTAACTTACTTTATGAGGCCAGCATTACCTTAATACCAAAACCCAGACAAAGACATTATGAGAAAATTACAAACCAGTATCTCTTATGAACATAGATGCAAAAATCCTCTACAAAATATTATTAGATTGAATCTAACAATGTATAAAAATTTTACACCATGACCAAATTGGATTTATCCCAGGTAAGCATGGCTGGTTCAACATTTGAAAATCAATTAATCCATCACAGCAACAGGTAAAAGAGAAATATCACATGATCATATCAATAAATGCAGAAAAAGTATTTGACAAAATCCAATACCATCCATAACAAAAATTCTCAGTACATTAGAACCAGAGGGAAATTTCCTCAACTTGAAAAAGAATGTCTACAAAATTCTACAGCTACCATCATACTTAGCAGTGAGAAACTAGAATCTTCCCACTAAGATAAAGCACAAAGCAAGCATGTCCCCTCTCATCACTCCTTTTCAATATTGTACTGGAGGCCTAGCTAATGCAATAAGACAAGAAAAGGAAATACAAAGGTATACTGATTAGGAAGGGGAAATAAAACTGTCTTTGTTCACACATGATATGACTGTCTGTGTAGGACATCCAAAGGAAACAACAAAGCGTTACTGGAACTAATGAGCAATGATAGCAAGATTGCGGGATACAGGGTTACTACAGAAAAGTAAATTTGCTTTCCTGTATACTGGCAATGAACAAGTGGAATTTAAAATTAAAAACACAATATCATGCACATTAAGCCTCCAAAAATGAAATACTTGTTTATAAATCTAACAAAATATGCATGTACCAGATCTATATGAGGAAAAGTACAAAACTCTGATGAAAGAAATCAAAGAACTAAATAAATGGATATTCCCTGCTCATAGAAAGGAAGACTCAATATTGTCAACACGTCAGTTCCTCCCAATTTGATCTATAGATGCAATGCATTCCAATCAAAATCCCAGCAAGCTATTTTGTTGATAACAATAAGCTGATTCTAAAGTTTATAGGAGTGGAAAAAGACCCATAATAACCAAGATAATATTGAAGGAGAAGAAAAAAGTCAGAGGACTGACACTACCTGACTTCAAGACTTACTATAAAGCTAAAGTAATCAAGACAGTGTGGTATTGGTGAAAGAATAAACAAATAGACCAATGGAACAAAACAGAAAGCCCAGAAACAGACCAGCATAAATATAGTCAACTGATCTTTGACAAAGGAGCAAAGGCAACACAATGGAGAAAAGACAGTCTTTTCAACAAATGGTGCTGGAACAACTGGGCACCCATATGCAAATATATACAAATCTAGACACAGACCTTACACTCTTCACAAAAATTAACTCAAAATGGATCACAGACCTAAATGTAAAATGAAAAACTATGAAACACCTGGAACATAACAGAGGAGAAAATCTAAATGACCTTGGGTTTGGCAGTAACTTTATAGATACGACACCAAATGTATGATCCATGAAAGAAAGAACTGATAAACTGGACTTCATTAAAATTAAAAATTTCTACTCCATAAAATACACTGTCAAGAGAATGAAAAGACAAGCCACAGACTGGGAGAAAATATTTGCAAAAGACATATTTGATAAAGGACTATTGCTAGGTGCAGTGGCTTAAGCCTGTAATCCTGGCACTTTGGGAGGCCGATGTGGGAGGATCGCTTAAGGCCAGGAGTTTGAGACCAGCCTGGGCAACACAGTGAGACCCCATCTCTTAAAAAAAAATTAGCCAACGTGGTGGTGTACGCCTATAGTCCCAGCTACACGGGAGGCTGAGGCAGGAGGATCTGTTGAGCCCAGGAGTTTGAGGCTGCAGCTATAATTGTGCCACTGCACTTCAGCCTGGGTGAAAGAGTAAGACCCTGTCTCTAATTAAAAAAAAAAAAGACTATTAACCAAAATATAGAAAGAATTCAACAATAAGAACACAAACGACAAAATTTTAAAATGGGCCAAAAACCTTAACAGACACCTCACCAAAGAAGATACACAGCTGGCAAATAAGCACATAGAAAGACTCTCTACATCACGTGTCATCAGGGAAACACAAACTAAAAGAACAATGAGATACCACTCCACACACCTATTAGAGTGGCCGAAATCCAGAACACTGACAACAGTAAATGCTGACAATGATGTGAAGCAACAGGAACTCTTATTCACTGCTAGTAAGAATGCAAAATGGTACAGCCACTTTGGAAGGCTTGGTAATTTCTTACAAAACTAAACACACTCTTACCATACAGTCTTGCGATCACATTCCTTGCTGTTCACCCAAAGGAGCTGAAAACTTATGTCCACACAAAACCTATAAATGGATATTTATAGCATCTTTATTCATAATTGCCAAAGCTTGGAAGCATCCAAAGTGTCCTTCAGTAGGTGAATGGATAAATAAATCGTGGTACATCCAGACAATGGAGTATTATTTAGTGCTAAAAGGAAATGAGCTATCAAGCCATGAAAAGACATGGAAGAAGCTTAGATGCATATTACTAAGTAAAGTAGTCAATCTAAAAAAGGCTACATAGTATATGATTCCAACTATATGACATTCCGGAAAAGGCAGAACTATTGAGACACTAAAGAGATAAGTGGTTGCCAGGGGTAATGTGGGAGGGAGGGATGAACAGGCAGAGCACAACAGATTTTTAGGGCAGTGAAACTACTCTGTATGACACTATAATGGCGGATTCATGTCATTACACATTTTTCCAAACCCACAGACTATACTACACCAGGAACAAACCCTAATGTAAACTATGGACTTTTGGTGATGACGTGTCAATGCAGGATCAGCAATTGTAACAAACGTACCACTGTGGTGCAGAACATTGACAATGGGGGAGGCTAGGCATGTGTGGCGGTAGGAGGTACACGGGAAGTCTGTACCTTTTGCTCAATTTTGCTGTTGACCCAAAACTGCTCTAAAAAATAAAGTCTATTTAAAAAAAAAAAGGAATAAAGTACTGAGAAATGCTACAGCATGGATGAACCTTGCAAACATCATGCTAAGTAAAAGAAGCCAGGCACAAACAGCCACAGAGTGTATGACTCCACTTACACGAAATGCCCAGAATAGGCAAATCCACAGAGGCAGAGAGTAGATTAGTGGCTGTCAGGAGCTGGAGAGGGGGAATGAGGAGTGACTGCTAATGGGGAGGGGTTTCTTTGTGGAGTCATAAAAATGTTCTAAAATTGATTGTACAGTCAAATGTGCTACCACTGAGCTATACTCCCACAAAATTAATTGTGGTAACGGTCACACAACTCTGTGAATATACTAAAAACATTAAACTATACGACTTAAATTGGTGACTTGTATAGTATGTGTACTATATCTCAATAAAGTTGCTTGGAAAAAAACCCAAATAAATAAATAAAATAAAATAATAAATAAATGTATCACTCGACGTTCCATGATGTGGAATGCAGGTCCTCATTAGCATGTAATGTAAACATGTATATTTAACTTCTGGTTAGAATCTTAGTCCCATCACTATGCTAATTAAAGAAAATATACTTTTCACTTACTGAAGCCTAACCAAATCCCTAAAATGCATACATTACCAATTTCTTTGGATGTGCCCCAACATACAATAGGGGAGAATTAAAACAAACCACTAAAGCCAAGTGTCCCAGCCTGATACCCCATGGTGCTCTGGCTAGTGATGATGAGCCTTGCAAATGTGTGCTCTTTTGAACAAACATGCAGAAGTTGAAATGCTCATCTGGGTCCTCTAAAGAGTGGGGGGGAGGAGTAGGGGGTGGAGCTGGGTCAGGAAACTTAGAAAAACGTTCTTCTAAGAGTTAAAGGTGGATTTGCTGGACCATGGGGAGGTTGCCACTGACAGGGCATTTGGGCCAGACACGCACCCACCTCCCAAAGCCGCCTCTCTACTCAGTCTTGACTGTGTTATGTACAAGTCTTGTCTTCCACCTAGACTATAGGCTGCTATAGGGGGCCACCATGTCCATTCCTATTTTCTATCTCTCTCAGCATTTGGCCAAGTTCGATATAACCAGCAGGCAATTAAGAAATAAAGCAAATTCATAAAATAGATAACTTAAGGGGTAAAAGAATTCACCATTTCACAAAAAGATTCACCGAAGAGTGAATTCACTGAAGAGTTTCTTTAGGAACAAGATCCTCTAATAGATATGAGATGGATTTAATTTAGGAAAAGATCTAACCCCCAAGTAACCCCCAACTCTTCCAGGAATCAATCTACTATGTAAAGTTATGGTAGGTTTACATTAACCATCCTTGCTATGAACAAGTTCTAGCTTTCCCCAGTGGAAGCACAGCAAAACAGAGAACTCAGAAGCAGTTGTACTGTGAAGACTTCCCTTACCCATAAGGAATCCAGACATAGGCAAGAATCCCAGTTAAAGACACTTTCTAGAAACCGCAGTCAGAGATGGGATAGCTTAAATGAAACACGTCTTGTGCCCAAGGGTTTAGCCGTTGCCCAGATGCCCAAGAACAGAGAGAGATTCAGCACCGAATCAGAGAGGGTTAGAGCCCAAGCAAAGTGTGGAAGTGGCTGGGCCCTCACCTCAGGTATCAGCCGCCTCCTCTTCACGCTGGGGACAGAGTCTGGCAGGCCATCGCTGCCCGGCTGCTTCCGTTTGCTGGAGTCCTGGAGGGCAGTGAAGACACTGTCCAGAGGGTGCTTCTCAGAAGTCCTGGAATTCACTGAGCAGTCCAGGGCAGCATCTTCAGCCTCTGTCTCCACTTTCACAGTGTTATTTTTTAGAACTGTGGCAGAGAAGAAACAGGGCTCAGTGGGAAAGACCAGGGCTGCACAGAGATCAGCAGGGCTCTCTGAGCCACGGGGGATTTGTGGGTGGCCCTTTGACACTGTCACTCAGATAACGATGTCTAGTCATAACAAACTTGTGCTTTTCAACAATGCAGTTTGTTCTCTCTGCACTAGTTCTATACGATAAAACAATGTTCCAAGAATATTTAGTTCAAAATTGGTTTAAAAGTCTTTTGGGGGAGGGTGGAGATGGAGGGAGAGAAATAAATATTATCTTTTTGTGCTTTTAAAAACTAACTCTAAAGATACATAAGACGCTTATAACAGGTGTGTGGGTGGAGGCAGATGGGAACCCACAGGGCTGGGAGGAGACTTTTCATTATACACCATTTTATGTTTTTAGACCATGTGAATGTATGACCTAATCAAAAATACTAAATGAAAAACGTTTGTTAAAACAGGCATTTTTTTTTTACCTTCTTCTACATCTTCACTGAATTCAGTTGAGTTCATCTTCTATTCCACTAAATGAAAAGACAAAGACAAAGTCTTGATTTATGGCTTATTTCTTAATTTCTCCTACCCACAGAGAATTCCCTTACCCTCCCAACCCCAGCTCTGGATAACAGAAGGCTAAAAGCCATGCAGCACTGTGGACACATGTGTCCCCTTAATCTTGTTTGCAGACACTCAGGAGCAGACAGACCTTGAGTACGCCTGCAGGGAGCCCTTCTCCAGCACTTCATGTGAGCAGGATGTGTCCTAAAGCATCCACTAAAAGTCACTTACTGAACCAGGGGAATGTTATTTGAACAAATCAAGTCTTTAAAAAACCCCAATTTTGATGGTCTCCTTTAGTCTATGCTTATAAATTCCAGCCACAAAATGAAAAGGCTGAAGAAGGATGGAGGCTGTGGATTCCAATAGACCCTAGCCAAGGTCTCAGGACTCCAGGTGGTCAAGAGAACTGTGCTGCCCATGACAGTGGCCACTAGCCACACATGGCTACTAGAGGACTCAAAATGTGGCTAGTCCAAATGAAGATGTGCTGTAAGTGTAAAATAAACACCAGATTTCAGACTTAGCCTAGTAAAATGAATGTAAAATATCTCACTAGTAATTATTTTATATTAATTACATGTTGAAATAATAATATTTTGGACTTATTGGGCTGAATAAAATACTCTTATTAAAATTAATTTTACCTGTTTTTTTAATGTGGCTACTAGAAATTTTAAAATCATATACGTGAGTCAGCTGCAGTGGTGTGCACCTATAATCCCAGCTGCTCAGGAGGCTGAGGTGGGAGTATCGCTTGAGCCCAGGAGTTCAAGACCAGCCTGGACAATATAGCAAAACCCTAATTAATGAATGAATTAATTAATATACACATGTGGGTTATATATATTTTTAATATATATATATATATATTTTTTTTTTTTTTTGGAGATAGGGTCTCACTCTATTGTTTGGGCTAGAGCGCAATGGCATCATCACAGCTCACTGCAACCTCAAACTCCTGGGCTCAACTGATCCTCCCAACTCAGACTACCGAGTAGCTGGGACTACAGGTACTCGTCACCATACCCGACTAATTTTTCTATTTATTTTGTAGAGATGAGGTCTTACTATGTTGACCAGGCTAGTCTAGAACTCCTGGCCTCAAGCAATCCTCCCTCCTTGGCTTCCCAAAGTGCTAGAACTACAGGTGTGAGCCACCATAACCGGCCTATATTATATTTTTATTGGATGGTGCTGGTCTAGCCCTTCGTTCAGAAGTAACAAGGAAAAAAAGGCATTGTGGATTTTAAAGTGTAGGGTGTTAGAGCGCCACACAATCTGGCCCAAACAGACCAAGTGAGGGAAGGAGGCAGGAAGGGGTGGTGGTGCTCTGCTCCAGGCTGCAGGGTCTGGAGCAGAACCAGCCCCTCACTCCCACTGCCCCAGCTGGGACAGAACTGACACCAAGATTAAAAGTACCACTAAGTCTTCGAGATCTCCCGAATTCCGTAACAGCAGGTACATCAATAGTATAAGGTACAAGTGAGGTAGTAACATTTGGAAAAGAATATACATTGCAACCTTTAACATTGACATTGGGGAGCCACCTGATTAATATGACTGTAGATACAGAGTTCTCATTTTGGTTAAGGATCAGAGGAGAGCAGGACAAAGGAATATCCCTTAGATATTTCTGTAAGAGGGAGGCCATCTACAATGCTCAGTAACCCATTCACAGGGTAGCCACAGAGTGGTGTGTGGTCAACATAGCCCTGCCTGAGACGGTGAATGGGCTGGAGGCGCCAAGGGAAAGTGCATCTAGGTGATCTATGAACACAGTAACTTCAAAATTCACCAATAATAGCAATATTTATAAAGTACTTAAAAAGTGCTTATGATGGGAAGCACCATTCTTAGTGCAAGAATAGCACACAATACTGCAAGACAGGCAAAAGTATTTTCAGAAGAATGAAAAAGAAAATAAGATATATTTGAAACTGAAAATAATTCCTGCTCACCAATCATATCCCACCTGAAGAACATAACACACAAGGTGACACTGATGGAAAACAAATAATAAGTCAACCTCAAGGGTTCAAGAAATATTTTATCAGAGGTAAGTTTTGGTAACTCCTTCCACTGTATTTCAAGGAAATAAACCTTGTGTTAGATTATTGTCACCTGAGTGGGGTGTCTCTGCATAAATAGGAGGGTTGGACACTGCCAGACAGTTCAGACCTGATTCCCAGCCCAGGCAGGGGGCCTCTCCGGGAAACACTGAGGTCACCTGAATGCCCCGAGCTTGCTAAATGCCCTTGGGAACTCTGCCACAAGGCCACCTAACCCATTCCCTCCCATCAAGGGCAGGGCTGAGCAGCAGCAGAGCAGATGGGGAGGACAGAGGGCTGTCGAAGACGGCACATTGTACAAAACAAATCACGATCTGCAGAGAAGAGGCGGGAGATGGAGACGGCAGATGGTTTATTTGGGGGAAAAGGGTCACCGTGAAAGAAAAACTGCAAAGACTAGGGCTAAGCAGAAAGCATTAGAAGGATGAGTGAATACAGAAGAAAAGAAAACAGATGAAAGAACACAGCAGAGCCACAGGTGCTGAGTAAGGACGGCATATTTATCTCCCATGACACTCGTGCAGACCCGTTTCTCCGCGGGCCACCACGTGGGAGCAGTGCGGGGCGCGAGGCGGGCACCGGAGCACGGAGACCAGAGTGCGGCGGGAGTCCAGGCTGCTGCGTGGAGTCTGCCAGGATGTGGCGGAATGTGGCCTGGCGAGCAGGAAGGCTATGTTCCCAACAACCGCCATGTGATGCTACAGCAGGCACTTTAGCCCTTGAATTCTGAGACCCCAGGAAATGATGAAGGAAAAGCGCCCGTCTGAGCCACCTGCAGGGCACTCACCCCTCTGGGCACTCAGGATAGCCAGCTCATCTGCTTTGGAAGATATTTCCAGTTTATCTATTGACTAGTGACAGATGCTAGGTTAGCACCGAAGTAACCCAGAACACAGGATGGTGGGCCCATTCCCTCCAAGCCGGCAGATAAGCCCACTCATTGGGAAGCTGGGGAATTTCCTATGTGCAAAGCGCGGGGTGTGCCACCCGGGAGTGAGTGAGGGTGTTTTGTTTGTTTGTTTATTTGTGTTTTGAGACAGGGTCTCACTCTGTCACCCGGGCTAGAGTGCAGTGGCATCATCATAGCTCACTCCAACCTCAAGCTCCTGGGCTCAAATGATCCTCCTGCCTCAGCCTCCCAAATAGCTGGGACTACAAGAGTACATCACCACACCCAGCTAATTTTTCTATTTTTTGTACAGACAGGGTCTCGCTCTTGCTCAGGCTGGTCTCGAGCTCCTGTCCTCAAGCTCAGCCTCCCAAAGTGCTAGGATTACAGGTGTGAGCCACTGCCACCGCGCCTGGCTGTGAGGGTGCTCTTAACACCCCAGCCCACCAGCTCCTGCCAGCTCCAGGCTGCCCAATGCATGTGGCCTCTGCCTCATCCTGGGCTATTTCAGTCCCAATTTTAGCAATAAAGAAACTCAGGGCAGGTACCTCCTCCATTGTCACACAGCTACTGAAGGGCAGAACCAGGATTCAAACCCAGTCTGTCTCTGCCTCCCATCAGCCAGCTGAGTGAGGAAATAACATTTTGTTAAGGTTCTTTCGATGAACACATTGGCCTGTTTCCAGACTCGGGTCTCTCTGTCCAACAGTAACCGGGGAACCCATGTCTCCTTTTGCCTCCAGGTAGCTACCTGGAAAACCAGTGTGCTCCATATCAGAAATAGACTCCACCCCATAGGACAGACAAGTTTCACAAGACAGACGGGTAGTTTCCCAAGTGTAGTGTAGGCCACTCTCCACATCCCGAGCTGTCACGGTCACAGCACATGAGCAACATTCCCGCTGAGTAGAAAGGGGATAGGCATCACATTGCTACTTCCATTTCCTCGTCTTCTGCCCAGATGAGGGTCAAAAGCTGTGCTCCTCATGGATGGATACAGAGCACCCAAATGCCTAGCACGCCACAGAAATTCCTTTCCCTTGCATAACTATAGGTTATGTCGAGCTGCTCCAACTGCCACAGCTCCCACCCTCAGGCTGCAACCACTACAGTCTCCTTTGCCTGGTGGACTTCAGAGAATTTCTAACATTCCCTGCCTTTCACTTTAAAAAAAAATTTTTTTTTCACCAACTCAAGCCAGAAGAGGTGCATTCTCTGCCTTTCAAAACCTTTATTCCTCTCACCACAAAATTCAAATTGTGGGACAGTCTATGCGTCCACATGTCCTCCCAAATCAGCTTTTTCTACAAGGGGTGGCTATCCCATGTCCCTCAGAACCCTTGACGGGTCCAAGGGAGGGTTAAGCAAATGAAGGGGACGTGTGTGGTTGCAGCTGCCTCTAGTTAAAATGCCACAGGTTGCTACAGGTTGTCGATGACCTACCTGTCAGAGGGTAACTCTCAAACAGGACCAATCTCTAGTGGTTTAACAAGTGAAAATGCTTGGATTTTTTTGTTTTTGTTTTTGTTTTTGTTTTTTAACAAAAAGCCTAGGAAGCCTTAGGCAAAGTGAGTGTCATTGGTAGAAAAAGGTTTTAAATGTTGCAGAGCTCAAAGGAGTATATATAAATTTATTAAAACACCTATGGTCTCTATCCCTCTGCATGGAGCGAGATGGGCAATGTTCAATTTTTCCATTTCCGGCATGTGGGTGGGGAAGATTAAAAGTCATCGGAAAAGACTTCAGTTTACAAAAAGCACAATAGGGAGGATGATCCCAAATGTTCAGAAATAACAAGATGCTTTAGCCACTCAAATATAAAATTACAAAGGATAAGTTGTTTGAATTGGCTACGTAAACGCAGTAACTTGCAGGGCTGGGGGCCACCTCTGTGCCTCACGCTGGAGTCGGATGAATGAGAAGCCTGGCTCGGGCTGCGAGGGACACGGAGGAGGGACGCGAGTCTGTGAAGAAAGCCAAGGCAGCAGGGAAGCAAGAGCCATTCTCTGGTGCTCAGGAAGAACCACAGCACAGAGGAATGGAAAAGCTGGGAAGACTTACACATTATAGGGCATTTCATGTTTTTAGAGTTCATCGTAAGAAGGGAAGGTGTGTCAAGTGGTTTTTTTCTTTTTTATCAGGCGATACAGTCACCCCTCAGCATCCATGGGGAACTCGTCCAAGAAGCCCCGAGGATACCACAATCCAAGGATGTGCAAGTCCCTTATATAAAATGGTGTAGCGTTTGTATATAACCTATGCACATTCTCCTGTATACTTTAAATCATTTCCAGATTACTTATAATATATAATACAATACTTATAATATGTAATAAAATGCTATATAAGTAGTTGTTATACTGTGTAGTATTTTTATTTATGTTATTTTTTACTGTTGTATTGTTATTTTTTAATTGGGGTTTTTTCCCCCCAAATATTTTCCATCCACAGTTGGTTGAACCTGAGGATGCAGAGGGCTGACTGTACATGCACAAAGACCAAAATTCAAAAGGTAAAAAGGATATCTGGTTAAAAAGTCCACTCTCTTCCAGTTACTGGGTTACTGTCTTGGAGGCAATTTTTGCCTTCTTGTGTGTCCTGCCAGAGATGCTCTGTATCAGTGGTTCTCAAAGTATGGTCCTCGAAAGGGTAGTGCTAGAGCCCACTTACATGGCTTGCGCAGATCTCATGTCTCTCTCTCAAAATCCACCACAGTAGTCAAGTTAGCAGCCGGAAACTGGCCATGGTGGGAGTATTTACACAGGAAAACTGACAGTCACTACAAACAGAGCTTTGTTTTTGACACAGGGTCTTGCTTTGTCGCCCAGGACAGAGTGCAGTGGTGTGATCATAGCTCATTGCAGCCTCAAACTCCTGGGCTCAAGCGATCCTCTCACCTCAGCCTCCCGAGCAGCTGGTGTGCACCTGGCTAATTTTTTTCCTTTTTGGAGAGCCGGGATCCTTTCAGGGAATCCTTGAGATCAAAACTGTTTTCACAGTAACACGCAGATGTCACTGCCCTTTCACGCCCATTCTCTCACAGGTGTTTTCCAGAGGCTACGTGATACATTATTTCACAAAAGATTAAATACAGAGACAGATATGAAAATTCATTAGAGATTTGCAAAAATGTAAACAATTGCCACTCTTTTCACTAAATTTTTTTAAACATACAGTAATGTCATAAAAATGTTATATTAACTTGTAGTGGCTTTATCATGGTTATTTTTTATTATGATGATTATTTTAAAATAAGCAAATAAATAAATATTTACATATTTTTCCAGCTTTAATTTCTAACATGGTAAACATTGATAGATATAACCCACATACACAAAAGCTCTTTGGGGTCCTCAATAATTTTTAAGAGTAATAAAGGGGTCCTGAGACTACAGGTATGAGAACTCTGTTTCTCACTTTTTTTACTTAATAGATCATAGAAATTTCTCTAGCACTACTTGTTTTAGTTTGGGCTCTCCAACAGCAGATCTTGAGACAAGGATTTGGAGATGAGTAGTTTCTTTGGGAGGAGACAGAGATGGGCTGAAAACCAACAATGAGCTTCCGGTCACAAATAGCACCCATGCAACAGGAAGTGCTGAGGTGTCCCCCAGGGGCAGCGGGAACAGAGGGAAGACCCAGCCCACCCGGGGCAAGCTCCAGGAAGACAGAAGCCCTCCTGCACCCCTCCCTTACAGCTCCTCCCAACACTCTGCCCAGTGCTTTCTGCACTCAGTGGAGATGCAATAATAATATGAACCCACACAGCCTGGGTGGTGCTGTGCTAAGGGCTTTACAATAAACTCATTTATCCTAACAATCCTATGAGGTAGAAACTCTTATTCTTCCCATTTCACACATTAAAGCTCAGGTACCATGTTAGAGCAGAAAGGGACCTTCGAGATCATCTAGTGCAGTTCCCTCATTTCCTAGGTGTGGGACTCCGAGGCTCAGGAAGGTTAGGGACATGTCCAAGATCATCCCTTGAGGAGCAGCCCCAGGTCTCCAGTCTCCCTGCCCCATGCTCTGCTGCGGGATGGGGAGCTGCTGGTGCCCGTGGGGGACCGGGCCTGTCCTCTGTGCAGGGTGGAGGTTATTTGTGGGGACCACAACCAACACAGGGGTAGAGATGATAGGACCTAGAGGATGAAGATGGGACTCTGGGAGCTTCTATGGGAGAGGAGAATGGATAAACACAAGAAGATAAAAGCAACAAGAAAGAGGAGTCAGAACCTCAAGGTTAGTGGATGTTACATTAGGGTGTCTATAACAACCATAATCACACCTACTAAGCACAGGCTATGTATGTATCACAGCTGTGTAGAAGCCCTTCAATCTCTGGAATTTGGTAATCTGGCTGCAAATATTTTTAAACGCTAACATATACCTATCAGACTTTTTTCCTTTAGGAAAGAGATAATGCTAATCAAAGCAAATTCTAGGGAAAAAATCCACTTAGGAAACAACTCTGTCAATGTCAATCAAAGCATATCTTTATCTTCCTCATCACTCTCAGCTTCTGAAGACCTATGACCAAGTCTTCCTATTACCTCCAGAACCTCACACACTTGCAACTTCTAATAAGCAGCCACGGCAATGAGCAAAGACCAGAAGGACAAAGAATCTGTGCCAAGGGGTCTTCTCTCCCTTGGCAGTTAGTTGTGCATTAAGCACAAGCAGGAACTCTCCGGGCAGACTGTGAGGATGGAAACCCTGGTGCAGGAGAGCCCTTCATAACCATTAGCCTTTATTAATTACTGATAAATTCCACAAAAAGCTGTGGAGAAAAGGGAAGAGACAATAAGTCAAATGTGACCTGGATTAAGCTCACCTTTGACCACTATTTTTTTCCTTTATACAAAGTTAGGAAGTCAACTTCTACACATTTTCTCAACATATGACTTTAAAACCTCTTGACAGAAAAAGCTGAGCATTAAACTGTGTGTAAAGATTCAAAATCAATTGTTCATTACAGGGCTACCCAGTCAATAATAACATACTTCAAAGTTCACTGGGGATATATCAATTATGCAATTTAAAAATGCCATAAAGCAGCTGGCAGGAAACATGCCAAAATGTTAATTACCTCCAATTAGGAGGATTATGGATGATTCTTTCTTTATATTTTCTTCTACTCTCCAAAGTATTCTACAGTGAGCATTCAATACTTTGATACTGAAAAAGAAAGTTTTTAAAATGAAAAATAAGAAGCATAGTAATCTTTTCTTTTCTTTCTTTTTTTTTTAAAGATGGGGTCTCACTATGTTGCCCAGGCTGGTCTCAAGTGATCTTCCTACCTCATCCTCTTGAGTAGCTGGGACTACGGTGCCTAGCTATCGTGCCCAGCTCTATAGTAATCTTTACTGCCCAGCTAGGTCTGTTATGTCTACAAACAGCAACAAACTAAGAATATTTATAAAATCAAATCATTTAACTTTTAAACATTTAAAATACTGTTGATCTAAGAAGCAATAACTGACAAATTAGTGAAGACTTTTCACTTCCTCACCATCTCTGATGGTGTACAAAGTTCCTCAGTATGGGAAGAGGAGGAAACTGGAATAAGTCTCAGCTCACAAAGCCACGTGTGAGTACTAAGGTGGAAGGATCAGCTTTGAAAACTAAGGAAATGTCATTTCCTGGTGGGTACATTATAGGCTCTATCAATACATTTGCCTGATACTTGAATTATTTTTTCAAAATGAGCCAAATTTCATGACAAGAAAAAAAACAACTCCAAACCAAGTCTTCTGGATGAGGGATCCAAGCTGAGAGCTGAGGCGAGGTTACTTCAGAGGCGTTTTGGGGCCGGCTGGGGAAACTAATGGTCCGGAGGGAAGCTTAACAATTCTCCAGGGCAGCAATGCCCAACTAGCTGGGTGTCTGCATGCTGGATGTTGGATGAGACTGTTAACACGTGATCCTTTCTTTGGGGTTTTCTCGTGCCTGAGCAACCTGGCAGATGTCCTGTCCCGAACCTGGAGCCCTCCTTCTCTGACTCCTCAAAACCAAACCAAAACTGGCGATCAGAGGCCTGGTCCAGGGGCCGTGGCTCCAGGATGAATAGAAGGCAGCAGAGGGGAAAGAGGGTCTGGGGAGCTGAGAAGTGGCTGGGCCACAGAAAAGGAAGGAATGTGGTGAGGTCACTGGTTAAAAGTGGGTAATAAAGGAGTCATGCAAGAATCTGACTCGGGGAAATTCTCCTCCTTAAGAACTGGGATGGGAGATGACGCAGTAATCTAAGCAGAGTACACCTGGCATGGCATTCCTTAGCAAAGCCCTTGGTAGGACCATTGGTCTCTTCCCTAACTGGCCATAGGTTTCCAAAGGAACACATTCTCCAGTGCACCCACAAGTGGCAGGAGTGACCCCGGCTACCTCTCTGTCAAGTTCTTTGAACAGTCAGTGGCTTAGGAGACAGCAGAGCGACAAGGCCTTTTGTGAACTCAGCCTGAGCCTAATCAGAGCTGCCAGAGGCTTGCGGGCTGGCCTGGAGTCACACAGGACAAGCAGCAGGCCCAGAAATGGGAAGTACTTGGGCTTCCTGAAACCTCGAGGTTCAAATCCCAGCCAGCTGACTCAGGATTCTGCCCCGCTGAATCAGAAATGTCCTATGGGCTTAGGACTTGCCACCAGGCTGAGGTGCAGGTCAAGGAAGACCTGGCCCCAGCAGCCCTGACACCTCGGGCCACTCAGGGACAAATCCCTCTCATACACAAGACCATTTTCCAGATGTAAAGTGCAGCAAACTCTCACTACCAGATTTCCTTGAGAATGTAACTGGAACCTGAGACAATGGGGATGGGGGACAGTGGTTGTATAGTCCGTGACACACAAAAGGTAAAGCAGAAAGAATATGCTCAGACCATTTTAAAGATGTCCTTAATAAAACAAACTGAAGGATTTTAAAAGTTTAACTGAAACCAAAACCTTAACTCAACCTTTTCACAACTGCCACGTTGCATGATTTATTTCACGACACCTCTCTGCTACAGGTGATAATGACTTTTAAAATTAAATCCAGAAAAAGTCCGGGCACAGTGACTCACACCTGTAATCCCAGTGCTTTGGGAGTCCAAGATGGGAGGATTGCTTGAGGCCAGGAATTTGAGACTGGCCTGAGCAATACAGCGAGACCCCTTCTCTATAAAAACTTTTTCAATTAGCTGGGTGGTGCTGCAGAGACCAGGAAGAGGCAAAGGGGAAGGAACTGAGTAGACTCCCACGGTGAAAGCCTCATTCCCACCTTCCAAGGAGGAAAGGAGCATAACCTCCTGGCTCTGCTTTCCCCCTTCCCATTGAACACGGGCTGGGCTCAGATACAGGAGCAAGTCATCTAGCCAGATGGACCATCAGATGACCAAGGAAGGGACTACTGCAGCTGATCTAGAAGAAAAGGGAATTCCCTACTAAACTTTAGAGTCAGATGATAGAACTGGGTTAAAACCTTGGTTTTTAACCCAGTCGTTTAAAAGGGCTTTTAACCCAGTTAAAACATTTAGCATTTAACACCAGGCAAACTGCTTACCTAGCCATACAAGCCTTGGTCTTTTCTTCTGTAAAATGGAGCTGAACACATCTACCTTGCCTCACAGAGTTTTTGTGAAAATTACAAAGGAGAATGTGCCTGGCACGTAGCACTCAAAGTTACCCATCATAAAGCTTTCTTTTTTTTTTAAGAAAAATATTTTTAAAGTGCATTTCAATGGTAAATTTTTAAAAGAACTGCAAAAAGTTTCAAAAAGTTTAGTAACTTTTCTTTCAAATGAAAAAAACAAAGAAATAAACTGAGGGAAGGGTGAAATCAAATAACACACTCTCCCTAAGGACAGGAAGAATGTTCCCATGCCATCTGCTCTTGCAGAGCAGGGTCCCTGGGTTCACAGGACCGGCTGGGAGCCTCGGGGCTCTCAAAACCCGGCCCTCTTGGCAGTGGCATCCTGCCCATGGGACTTGCAGGACATGTTCGCAATTTGTTTTTATTTTTAGACACATCTGCAAATGCAGTTTGAAAAATACCAGTCCTCATAAAACCAGGGCAATTTCCCCCCGAGTTTTTCTAAAGCTGTAATTGTCACTGCCTTCCTTATTCAGTCAGAGCACAACCTCATCTTTCAACATGCAGCCAAGTACAACCGCACAACCCTGCCTGCCTGCCTGCCTGCCATTCGGCATCTTACCCTTTGGTCACTGCATTTTCTAAATGTGCTGCCTTCCTCAGCTACGGGGGTCTTAAGTTCTCCCCAGCCTCATGAAGGGCTACTGCCTCAGACTGCTTATAATAGACCTGCTTATAATTTTAACCTTGTCACCCAGAAGCCAAGGCTCAAGGTGGAAAGGGACAGCACATTCCAGCACCCACCCATGTGACTGACTGGACAATGGTGACTAATTTTCCTAGGAGGTATAAGCTGAGTTTCCTCTGCACTTCCCACTTTTTCAAGAGTTTCCTCTTATGACCACATGAGCTAATTAGGGTTCAGGGCACAATCTGGCATACACTGGCCCCCACCCCCACACAAGCTTTGCTCCTTTGCTTTACTAGCTCCATGCTCAAACCAACAACCCCTAGCATACAAGAAAAGGCCCATAAGTGACTTATTCAATTGAGCAATCAATACCGTTATTGATACTGATGCAACTGTGTTTCACTAGCCAGTGGTAACTAAAAATCAGACAAGAGGAGAGGTGGCCATTGTTAGAAAACAAAAAATGAAGAAGGCTTACTTTTCAGAAGAATCCTGATAAATTAAAAGAAAACTTAAGAGGGCTGACTTTAAATACACGTGTTTCAAGTTGGATTAAAAATGAAGGAGCCGGGTGAGGTGGCACGTGCCTGTAGTCCCAGATACTCAGGAGCCTGAGGTGGGCAGACTGCTTAGGCCCAGGAGTTCAAGATTAGCCTGGGCAACAGAGCAAGACCCTGTCTCTAAAAAAAATAAAAATAAAGATGTGAGAGAGCTTTTAGTTTGGCATGTGTGGGGAGTTTGTGGCAGCTAATTTCAGAAACCACAAGAGCTTTGGGCTGAAACAATGATATAGCAAGAAATAAAGGAGCACTGGAAGGGGGAGAAGAGCTCCTGTCAAATCAGAAGGGAGACAGAAACCAAGGGAGCAAGGTGATACTTACAAAGCACAAAAAAAATCCGTTTTTTTGGCATGTGCATTTTTTTGTGACTTTAAATTTTATTTTTAAAAATTATCACACAATAAAATTGACTCCCTGAAGATGTATAGTTATATGAAAGACAACACCTATATATACCTCTGTAAACACCACTCATAGGATATAGAAATGGTCTACCATTCCAGCAATTATTCTACAAATAATTCCCCAAACTTACTTTAGCCAATAAAGTGTACAATGTAATTAAGGCAGCAACCATAATCTACCACTTGTCATCAAAATTAAGTGCCAGGAAAAAATCACTACATCCCAACCTCTCACACACTAACACTAAATTATTTTTGCTGGTTGGCTAGCGACCTTCATGTGTTTCTACATTATATAATTGGACGTATTTAAACTTTTCATCATGGTGTCAGTACAATTCATACAAGCATGTTGTTTTCTTCCTCATTGCTTTAGGGGCTTTCCAGATGGCTCTAAAAAGTGGCAGGTGAGAGATTCCTACTAGATATTAAGTCTTCACCTAATCAAACCTTTATCAGGGTTGACTTCAATTTTTCTCTTCCTAATTATTGGACATTCTGTCAGCAGTCTGAAATCTAGAAGAGAGCCCTCACCAAAACCTGACCAAAAAATTTTTAAAAATAATAATTATTGGACATTCTGCCATGCTTTTGTTCACACAAGGGATATTTAGGAGCCAAAAAGGGACCCAAAAGGAGAATGTGTAAAGAAAATGCGTCAGTGTGGCATCCTTTAATAAGATTATTGGGGCTGGGCACAGTAGCTCATACCTGTAAGCACTTTGGGAGGCTGAGATGGGAAGACTGCTTGAGGCCAGGAGTTCAAGACCAGCTTTAGCAACATAGCAAGACACTGTCTCTACAAAAAATAGAAAAATCAGCTAGGTGTGGGGTCATGCACCTGTCGTCCCAGCTACTCGGAAGGCTAAGGTGGGAGGATGGCTTGAGCCCAGGAGTTTGAGGTTGCAGTGAGCTATGATGATGCCACTGCACTCTAGCCTGGGCAAGAGAGAGAGACCTTGTCTCAAAAAAATAAAATAAAATAAATCATTGGGATGCTGACTATCTTGTCTGCTGGGTCCTACTGGCCTCTCTTCTTGCTGGGAGTGGGGAGGGTGGATGAAACGACATAAAACTTTCCTGTTAAATTACTTCTTCAGCAAGAAGATGGCATCTCTGGTGAAACTCATGTTTGGTGGCAGGAATTTTTATGTGACAGATCTTAATGGCTCTGGTTTTTAATCTGTAAATTTCACGGACCACTTACACACTAGCTAACCCACCAGCAGGAACTGGCCTCTCTGACTCCATTTTTCTTTTTAACCCAAGAGGCTCCAAGAGCCTCTCTCTATTCATTTAGCAAACATATATTGAGCACTACTAAGTTATCAGACACCGGGTTAGTGGCTGGGGATATAAAACTGTGAAGAAGATACAATATCTCGCCCAAGTCCCAGTACTGAGGAAAGCTTGACAGAGTCCTGCACGGTGATATAAAACCGGAAACTAGGGATGAATGGTTAGAAAAAGAGAAAAAGTAATTGCAGGGGTGGAAGCAGAGAGCAGGTAACAAAAGCATTTCCTCCATTCCCCTCTTCGTATATACCAAGCTAGCCTGAAGGGCTCACTTCCTTGCCTCAGTTTCCTGCAGCATAGCTTTCTTGCACTCTAAGCTGCGATGTCATGTGGCGCGTTAAACTTTTGCAGTTAAACATTCAAAAGTTACTTTAAGAGAGGTGACGCTGAAGCGCTTAACCCTATCCCGGTACTCCTGCCTGGTGAGACTTTACCTGCAAAATTCTTCCAGATAGGCCACCTTAGCAGTCAATCAAACTTTTACCTTTGTAAAAACACTTTGTTAAAATATAAATACATACACACATACGTATAGAAAGATAGATATATGTATGTATGTTTCAGCACACAAGGCCCTCAAAATCGGTGCTGCACAACTCACCGCTAAGGCGAGGGCAAAGTCTGCGTGGGAAATCACGTTTATAACAGAGGCAATGGGGCGGTCACGAGGGGCGGCGAGCGCCCCAGGCTCCAGCTCCACGGCGGCCAGGAAGGCCTCGCGCCAGCCGGGGTGCACACCCAAGGCGCCGGGCCCGCCTCCAGCTCCCGGGCAGCGGGAACCGCGAACCGCCGTGGAACGGCCAGGAGGGAGCGCTGCGCCACCTGGCGGCGGGGCCCGTCCCTCTCCGCTCCCAGCTGCTGCTGCCGCCGCCGCCGCCGGCCTGCCTCGCTCCATTTGCGGACTCCGGAGGCTTCGTTCCTCCGAGCCGCGGTTCCTCCGGCCTCCGCTCGCCGCTCGGCATCCCCCTTTAGTCCCCGCCCCCTGCTCCTGCTCTGACACCCCCTTTCCACACGCCGAGCCGTCCCCAGCAGCAGCCCGGCCGAGCGCGAGCGCCGAGCCGCGGCGGGCACCGCAGAGCCTTCCGGTGGCCCCGGCCGCTCCATCGCGGCGCCTGGCGGGGGTGCGGGGCCGGCGCGCGGCGCGAGTGGGGCGGGCGGCGGCGGCGGCGCGGACCGTTCCACTGTGCGTCTCCCCCGCCCCGCGCGGCGCGCGTGCTCCCCGGAACGCCATGGAGCCGCCGCGTTCCGAGCGGGCACAAAGGGGCGCGCAGCACAATGGGCGCGGCGAGCCCGTGGGCGCCGGGCACCCGCTCCGGCGGCTCGGCCCTGCGCGGGGGTGGGCGCCCCTCCCGGCGGGCGCGCTCAGGGCAGCCCCCCTTCGCGTCCCCTCCCCTGCTCCCGCCCCCACCCCGGCATGGATGTTGCAGTCACTCTTCCGTCCGTCTGCCCGGGGCCGCCGCCGCCGCCGCCGCCGCGCGGCCGGCTCGATCCGCCCCGCACTTACCTGGGACACGAGTTCTGTACTTTGCAGAGCGGGCCCGCGCCGAGTTTGGGCGCCACGTGGGGGGCAGGGCGCGGGGCCGAGGAGTGGGGGCCGCGCGCGGAGGGCCTGGCCGGGGCGGCCCGGGGAGTTGCTGGGGGCGGCGGGCGGGCGGGCGCCGTGTATTTTCCCCTCTCTTTGTGTGTGTCCGTGCGCTGCGCTCTCGCGTGACGTGACGGGACTCCGTGTGTCATTTCCGCACAAGGACACAGGAGCCCCCGCTGCAGTGGAACCACAACCCCTCCGCCCCCACCCCCGGCCCGCCCCTCCCCCTCAGCGGGGCACACGCGGGACCGGCGGCGGCGCTCGGGCGTGAACGGCCGCGGCGGGGAGCTCGGGCGCGCACTCCGGGGACCCAGGCGGCCCGGCGCGCTCTGCCGGCGGCTGCGCCGCTCCACGTGGGCCCGCACTGGCTGCCCGGGCGGGGGGCGGCGGCCGCGCACCCACGGCGCGCCGGCCGGCGCTGGCGAACAATGTCCCCTGTACACCGTGTGTTCTGCCCCCGCGAGTCATTTCTCTAAAACGTGGTTTCTCAGACCTGGGAGTTTGGCCCGAAAAGCCTCTTTCTCTACTTTTTTCCCCCCCCCACCGCGGGACGGCGACTGTGCGGAGCGTCTCCTCCCTTGCGCCCGCGCCTCCCCCGTATTTTTGGCAGTTCGGCCGTGGCCCCGGACCCCAGGGCCGGTCTTACAGCGCCGCGCCGGGCACAAAGACTGCGGGGCCCGGGTGGCCCCTCCGGCCCCACGGGGTCGGCATGGAGTCTGGCGGGACGCGGGAGAGCGACCCGGGCGCTGGGAAACGCTGGCTCTGGCCACTCCCCCAGCAGGGTGGCCGCCCTCTGTTGTAAACCTAAGAGCTAAAAATCTGCCTTGTACTTGTAACCCGAAGTTTTGGGGTTTGAGGCTGCGGAGCGAGAGACTCAGAAGCGCGCGCGCTCGCAGACCTACACGCCACAAATACAAACCCACTGGATAGCTGCGCCGAGCGCTTAAAATAGAAAAACACGAGTCACCAACTCGGTAAAGGCTGATTCTGTCTACTCCCAGCTCCCGGACTGTAGATTCCAAGTTGATAAATACGAAACCTACCCCTCGGGTATTTTCTCAAGTCTCAGAGATTGGGGGGAGGGGCTGGGTGAGAGTCAGGGAAGCCCAATTCAAAAGCCACGTTTGTATTTTAGGCAAACAATGAGAATGTAAATTTTTAAAAAATCCTTTAATTTGCCGATTGAAGGAAGTATAAAAAGAAAAATGCAAATGGTCCCATCTGCTGCTCACAGCTGACTGGCTGCACGGGAGGACCATGTGGCCCAGCCCTGCGCGGTCAGTGAATAGGTAGAATAGATTTTTAAAAGAAGGCATATGCTGGCTCCTTGCTGCCCAGTCGAGGCGAGGGTTTGAATTAACGTATCGTTTTGGATTACCGTATCCTCCTCCAGACACCCCAATTGGGAATTTAATAATAATGCAAGTTCCTCCCTTTCGGGTTTGAAATCAAAAGGCACAGGGGGGTTCAGTTGTCTAAGACCTTTGAGAACTATGTGGAACATTCTCGTGCTGTATTTGGATTGCAGACTTTGAGAAGTCAGTACTAATTGCTATGCAAAAGTAGCATGCAGCCTGGGGATCCAAGCCCTGCATCCGGGGGGTGCTTTCATAAAAGAATCTATACGTGCTCAGTGTCATTCAAAAAAGGATGATGAAAAGAATGGGGCCGAGATAGCAGCCCTTCAAATTCAAAAGACTTGGGTCGCCCAATCTACATTTAAAATAGGGCGGAGGGAGGAAGGGAGGAGGACTGCTTGGGGGAGAATGGTTAATTTACACATTCTCAGAAGACTGAGTGGAGGCACCTCGAAATCTGCCGGGAACTTGACTTTTACACTTGCACGTTAAATAACACGTAGGGTACAGTACGTCGGTTGACTTAGTTAACAGATACAGCAGTTTTATTCTCACCTTCAAGTTAATGTGACAGTCATAATTAGAATTTTAAAAGTAGAAGTTGCATTTCATTAGTTCAGTTTTCTAGGATTTCCCAGTAGAAGAGTTAGGAACAGTTAAGAGTAGCATTTAAGCTCATTTTGTATTTAAATCACTTTGCTGTAGTGCTTTAAGAATGTAGTACGAACTTGTTAAGTTTTTGGAAAGAGGACTAGATGAAATGTGTGCTGTGAAGGGATTTATCTTTAGCCAATTATTCCCATAACTCAGGTATGTACTTAACGAGAAATGAAATAATAAAATTATAGAAATAAATAATAGAAATTGGCATTTCTCTGTTCATATTGTTTGAAATCAAAGATGTTTGTCAAATACAATAATTTTATTAACAAATAGCATCCAAGGCTATGCTTAACTGACTTAGTGGACCTTTCAAAACACATCTTTCAGGAAACTCAAACTGACCTTGAGAAGTAAGTACTGTACATTTGCATAACTAGATCAATCTACTTAACAAAACAAGCTGTTTGTTCCAAAGAAGTTATTAACAAAAACAGAAGTCATTACTATCTGGGAAAGGAAATTTCCTACCTTCAAATGGTTTTCTCTGTTTACATGAGGTTTTCTTTCCTTTTTTTTTTTATAAGGGAAAGGGAAAATAATGGATAAAGGTGAAAATAAATGTATTGGAATCGTTGTATGTAATTTTGGAAACTTTAAAAAATGATATTAATAGTTGTGAAGGTGCTCTTGGATAAAGTAATGCCTTATGAAAAAATGTGAATAAACATGGTAGAGGACGGGGAGAGGAATAAGGTATAAAAAGCACAAACCCTGCCCGGTACAACCCTAAGAAGTCACTAGCAGGGGTTCATGGTTTATAAGGATAAAGATGTGAAAAAATAACAGCCTGGTTTTTGCAGGTCTGCTCAATTTGAAAATTCTTAATTAGAAATGCTTTTGTCAAGACTTCAAGTTAGAGCTGCTGTAATTGATCTAGTCAACCCATTTTCAATTTTACCTGAGTAAAATGCAACAGAGGGATAATTGGCTACTTGGCCATATAAAACACTCAAATAAAACACTAAATGTAAAAACTCAAATGGAAAATTACACAGCATTTAATGAAGAGTGGGAGATATATATATAGATATATAGATATATATAAATGTAAATATATATCATTGAGAGTGGCAGACAGACATTAAGTTTCAGATATCTTAACTGTTACTGTAAAGGTTTTTATCATTGCTAAAATATATTTATAGTTGCCAAGACAATATTTAGTAGTACTTTTTTTTCAGTAGTTAAATCTTAAAACAACGCAGCAGATTTCACTGTTACTGTGAGACATTTCCACTTTATTTCTTGCCTGCTGGGTGTATAATTTTGCCAAGTATTCAACTTCAAACAGAAGTAGCTGGCAGATCCAGATTCTGTGAACACTCATAACAGAAAAGAGGGAGAAAGAGGGGCGAGAGAGGCTGTATTAACTTTATTAAATGGGACCTACAGCAGACATGCCTCAAGGTTTAGCCCCTGTGTGTGTGTGTGGGGGGGGAACTACCTTTAGTGGAATGAAGAGCAGGTAAATGACACCCCATGACCCAGTGTGAAAAAAAACAGGTTTTGAATGAAAAGTTACAGAGAATTTGTGCTGGGCATTTTTCCTTATGTGGAGAAGAACTATTTAATAATTTACAGCAGCTTGAGATTTTAAGCACCCCACACAGCCATTAAGATCTGATTTTAGTTGAATATCTGTTTTGCATGATAGGACTCTGCAAAAAGATATTAGGGAGAGTGAAAACGGCTGCAGTCCCACTCTCAAATTCAAGCCCTTGAGAAAACAAATGCCAATCTGAACCATAGCTCATTCTGAGCCCACACTGCTGGCTGGCGGCACAGTGGCCACCAGGGCCCCTGCACCCAGAGGGGTGCCCACAGGCCTGCAGTCAGGCATCCCACACTGATCACACAGCTGCAGGGACAGGCAGAAAGCAGGGAGCAATCAGAGCCCAGCCAATCAGAGCCCATTAAGGAAGAAGAAAGAGGAGACATATACTGCTCTAGCAACTGACTGATTTTTTTAAAAAATTATTTTATGCTGTGGATCAAAAGACTCTATAAATGAATGGTATGTTTTAATTAGCCTTATTTGACTTGTCCAAAATATCTGTTAAAACATCTCATAGAAATGAACTCAAGATCCAGTAATTCCACTTCTAGGAATCCATCATGGTGAAATATTCAATCAAGGTTACATGTATGAGGATGTTCACTGCAGGATCGTTCATGATAGCAAAAAAATTGGAGAAAGCTTAGAAAATAGTTAAATAAATAATACCTGCTATGAATACTATGTAAGCTTTAGAAAGAAGGAAGATGTTCTTTATGGATGTACAAGAATGTCTGCGGCATATTGTTAAGTAAAAGAAGAAAGTTACAGATTTAATGTATAGTGTAATCCCATTTGTGTAAAAAAAGAAAAACATGTATG
Source organism: Daubentonia madagascariensis (assembly GCA_023783475.1). Classification (NCBI taxonomy): domain Eukaryota; kingdom Metazoa; phylum Chordata; class Mammalia; order Primates; family Daubentoniidae; genus Daubentonia; species Daubentonia madagascariensis. The sequence goes on along the minus strand of JAKFHU010001815.1, from coordinate 54,743,811 downwards.
TACATGTATCTGGGCGTAAACAGAAAAGGTCTAGAAAATACAGGGGTAACAGTGGTGACCCCTGAGGTACAAGTTGGTAGAAAGGAGAAAGGGACTTTTTCATGTGTGTAATGTTTTATTTTTTTCCCCACAATAAGTGTCTTTTGCTTTTGTAGCCCTTTTCTCCTCCCACAAAGTAAAACAGAGTCATGACCATAGCCTAAAGAGCAAAAGTCACCCTACAGGAGCTAAGTCATGCTGAGCTGGTATGGGAGCCCAGATTCACTCATGTCACCAATACCCTCTTCCTCCACATATTTTTATGGCTTAAACAGAAAAAAAAGAAGAGAAGAAATCCTGGTAAAAATTACCCAAAAGTAAATATGGCATTTGGCTACAGAATCCAAGGCCTCCTTTCTCCAAGCTTCTGAAGTGTCAACATTGTATTTTAAGAGGTAACTGTGGATATATCTAAGATTTCCCTGGAATCATGACACATGAGGGCCTGAGAAATAATAGATGTCAACTGCCTGGTTCTACCAATAAGGAAACCGAGGCTAAAAGAAAGGGTGGCTTGCCTGAGGCTCATTTGCCTTTGGAAGAATGTTTTTGCGTTCCTCTTTCTTAATTATTCCTACCGAAGACTACACAGTTTAAAAAAAAAATCAAAGATCATCCATCGAGGAGTGAAATATATAAGGTTTATGCTTCACAGAATTGTATTCATATAAATGATCACCCCTTGCCCCCAACCTTATCCTTTGGTCCTTAGCAGTTTAGGCCCCTTTCTCAAGAGGCCTCAGGTGTCCCAAGTCTGGGTTAGAAGTCTTGTTCTGCACTCCCATGGCAGCTTTTTCTTTCTCTGTCATGGAGACCATTATGAATTGACCTGTATTCCCCCAAAATTCTTATGTTGAAGTCCAAAGCCCCAGTATACCTCAGAATATGAGTATATTTGGAGATAAGGCCCTTTAGGAGGTAATTGAGGTTAATTGGAGTCATAAGGCTGGGGCCCTAGTCCAATAGGATTGGTGTCTTTATAAGAAGAGGTGATTAGGACACAAGCAGGCAGAGAGAAAAGGCCACGTGAGGACACAGTGGGAAAGCGGCCATCTGCATGCCAAGGAGAGAGGCTTTGGAAGAAAGCAATCCTGCCAGCACCTTGGACTTCCAGCCTTCAGAACTGTGAGAAAAATTTCTGTTGTTTAAGCCACCCAGTCTGTGGTATTTTGTTATAACAGCCCAAGCAGACTAATACAGAGACCCTGCTCTCATGAAGCTGTAATTGCCTTTTTATTTGTCTGTCTCCCCAACTAGAACATAAACTCCTGGAGGACAGGACCATGTCTGGTCACTGTATCTCCAAGTGCCTGGCACTGTGCCTGGGACATAGTCGATTCTCAACAAGTATTTGCTAAAAGAATAAATGAATTGTCAGATATCAATGTTCCCTTCCCCTTCCTCTTTGTATAGATGAACAGCAAAGTGTCAAAGGTTAAGAGCGGAACTATTCCCAGTCTACAGTGAATGGTGCCTTCTGGAATTGTCTCTGCATCACATATCCTGTTATAAGGGAATGGCCGAAAGTTAGGCAGCTAATTCATGGCAGGCCCATAAATACCAACTCTGCAATAATGATATCACACAGCTATAAAGTTTTGTTCAGCTTTTCTATTTCCATAGCTTTCTTAGTCTGCTTAGGCTACCATAACAAAATTCCATAGACTGGGGGGATTAAACAATAGAAGTTGGTCAGGCACAGTGGCTCACGCTTGTAATCCCAGCACTTTAGGAGGCTGAGGTGGGAGGATTGCTTGAGGCCAGGAGTTCGAGACCAGCCTGGGCAACATAGCAAGACCTCATCTCTACAAAAAATAAAAAAAATTAGCTGGGCATGGTGCCACCCAGTACTCGGGAGGCTGAGGCAGGAGGATCCCTTGAGCCCAGGATTTTTAGGTTGCAGTGAGTTATAATCAGGCCACTGCACTCCAGCCTGGGTGACAAAGCCAGACCCTGTCTCAAAACAAACAAACAAACAAACAAACGAAAAACAAGGAAAACAAGGGAAAAAAAAGAAAATTTCTCTTAATTCTGGAGTCTGGAATCCTGAGATCAGGGTGCCAGCGTGGTCTGCTTGTGGTGAGGCTCTCTTCCTGGTTTGCGGATGGCAGCCTTCTTGCTGTGTCCTCACAAGTGGGTGGAGGGGGAAGCTACTCTGGTGTCTCGCTCTCTCTTTTTTTTTTTTTTTAAAGAGACAGGGTCTCGCTGTAGCTTGGAATTCCAGGGCTCAAGTGATCCTCCCACCTCAGACTCCTGAGTAGATGGGACTACAGGCCAACAAGCCCAGTTTGGTGTCTCTTCTTATAAGGGCACTAATCCCATCATGAGGGTTTACCCTCATAACCTCATCTAATCCTAATTATCTTCCAAGGGGAATGAACACAATCATTTAGTGCATAACAATAGTGTTTTCAAACTTTGTCATCCTGTTTGCCCTTGATCACAGACCTGAGAGAAGCGGAACAGGTCCACCCCATTTTTACACAGATGAGAAAAATAAATGTCCAGAGAGATTATATGGTTTGTAATTAATTCCTTCATTTAACAGATAATTATTGCAAGCCTAATATGTGCCAGGCACTGCAGGAATTTGCCTTCATTTTTTTTTTTTCCTGAAGAATGTGACTAATTTAACTTTGCTGCTCCTTGTGGACTCAGCCATTTCCATCCTTATTTTCATCCCTCCAGCCCTGTGGTTGTCCTGCAGATAGCAGGTGGTGGCAAATGCTGTGGCACTTGCTAGCTGTACAGTGCAAGGGTTATGAAGTCCAACAGACCTGGATTTGAATCCAGGCTCCAACATGTACTAAGTATGTGACCTTAGGAAGCTGCTTAAGCTTTTAGCTTCCATTTCCTTATTCACAGCATGGGGCAACCCCACCCTACAGGGTAGTTATCAACAAGGCAGCTAGAGGTAGCACTGGTACAGTGGCTGGCATAAGGTTAGTTCAGTAAAGGGTAGCTGTTATTTTTATTGGTTACAAATGGGGTAAGTGAAATGTTGAAATATTAATAACTAGCCCAGACACATTAACAGGGGTTTGATATTTTTTTCCATTCATACAAAATAACACAAACAAAAAATCAACCCTAAAACACAGTTCTAGTTTAGCAGCAAAAGCAAAAAGGTTCATATGACCGGCCTCAATGCTCTCCTGGAAGACACCCATAGAACACCACTTTAAATTCATACTCCACCCAGAAAGTTAAACAAATACCACTGTATAATTCTAAAACATGTCTAAAATGTGACAGTCCCCAAACCACACACTCCTCACCCCACCCATAAGGAAAGGAACAATGAGTCCTGCCCTCCTTCTCCAGGACAGGTTCTAGTAGCCTCCACCACGTGTGCACTTTTGTGCCACTAGAGCCCTGGGCTAAGTAAAACTAAGCCAGTGAGAAAGAATAGATAGTGCATGCACATCTCAGTTCACACATTTGTGTGTATGAAATAATGATTTTTATAATTTACTTGCTATTTTGACTCCCATCCTTTTGGAGTTCTCCTCAACTCCAGGGGACTTCCTGGGGCCTCTGCCCTCCAGGCATCTGCCCCGTCTTGCAGGGCCATCCATCATTCTGCTCACCATGCCCTGTAGGCAGCAGCTCTGCCATGCCCAACAGGGGACAAGGTCATCTCTTTGCAAGGCTGCCTAGAACAAGCATATGTGATGCAAATGCCTATAGGGAGCAGGCAAGGAGAGTTCATGAGTGAACCAGGCAGTGTGCCTACTAGACACATAAGAACAGTCTTCACTTTTACAAAGAATTACACTAGCTCCCATGTTTCTTTCAATATGAGCGATCTTTAGTTTATCTTTTGTTTCCCCATTTATGGAAAAAAATCTTGGGTAAAGAGGAACATTCCTCTATTGCCTAGAAAACATCAGTGCAAGTGTCCTGGTGAATGGCAACAGAGCCTCAGCCTCAGCTTAGGGACAAAGCAGGGACTGGTGGGGACTGTGGCAGGTCAGAGCCTTCATTCCATAGCAGGCAGCCATTGATGCCAGGACATCAGTCTGAGCTCAATGTGGCCAAATCTGCCCATGATTCAAGCGAAGCCCCAAAATCTGCATTTTTATGTGAAATTGCTTAGATTTTAATACTGAATGACTGAAATTCACATGGCTAAAGCCTGTCTGCAGGTCAGATCCAGCCCAGTGGCCTCCAGTTTGTGACTTGGGACCTGGCCACAGCCCACAGCCACATCTCTAGGAACAGTCCTGCCTCCCAGTCAGGTTGCTTGTAAATGCACACAGCCGCCCTGCTGTCTCACCACCCCATCCAGGGGCCTTCTGCTTTTGCCCAAGACACTGCCTATGGCTCAAATCCTCTCCCTGCTGGGGCTTAAGCTTTAGAAACAAAAGCTTGAGGGCTATTTTAGCATTTTGCCGCATCTCATCCCTTCACCAAGAAAACAAACCCAGATTAGAATATCTGCTTGAAGGCAGGGAAGGGAAAGGGGAAAATACCAGGGGAATAGAGGTATAGATTGGTATCTCAAAAATATTGCCCTACCCGACATACTTACCGAACATATTTGATCTGAGGTTATTTACAAAAGTTTTGGATTTTTCTCTATGCTGTGGACTCTAAGGAAGTACTAGGAAAATCTTTTAGAAAAGAAATACCAGTTCAGCCAATTGATCAAACATTCCATTTTTCACAGTAAAATATATGTATCTAACACAGCATCTTCCTAATAATTTATTATATTGTAGCATTCACTTTTACTAGTATAGTACCTTGTTTTCTTAATTCTGCCATGGGTAATTTCTGCATTCAATAATAAGGTTTTTGAAAAAATACGTAATAAATTGCTATACCAAAAGGAGTTTAGCACCTTGAAGGTTTATCCACTGAGTTAATAGTAAACATATGATACTGGTTATTACTGAACCATCATTGGTTTAGAGAGCTAAAGTTATTACTGCGTCATTACTGGTTTAAAGGACTAAAGCAATACAACCCTGTGCTCTGGGAAGATGATAAATTTGGGAGCAGAAAGTTCAGACTCAAATTACCTTTGTTTCATCATTTTCTTTGGTGGTAGGAGAGAGATGCTGGTCTCAGTGTGATAATGATTTGAGTGGTCAGGAGTGGGGCAAGAATATTAGAAATACGCTAGATGAAAATGCTTCAGATAAATGACCTTATTACCCTCCTGACCTATATAATCAGCACAGAGCAAAGAGGAATAATTGCCCTTTGGAACCCAAGTGTGGGTTTGAGGGAAAAGGTGCCAGAGGAATTCAGTAATCCATATTTACCTGCTTCTTCCCTCTGGATATATTACATTAGAAATTAAAGAAGTTCTGGGTTCCTTTTCTCCAATAAAATGAAAATCTTTTTTTTTAAAATGAAAGTAATAGGCTGGGCGCGGTGGCTCATGCCTGTAATCCCAGCACTTTGGGAGGCCAAGATGGGAGGATCTCTTGAAGCCAGGAGTTCGAGACCAGCCTGAGCAACATAGTGAGACCCTGTCTTTACAAAAAATTTAAAAACTGGCTGGGCATGGTGGCACTCGCCTGTAGTCCTAGCTACTCAGGAGGCTGAGGCAGGAGGATCCCTTGAGCGTAGGAGTTCAGGTTGTAGAGAGCTGTGGTCTGGCTACTGTACTCCAGCCTGGGTGATAGAGCAAGACCCTGTCTCAAAAAAAAAAAAAAGTAATAGCATCAGCAGAAATAAGTAGTGTATGTATGGGGAAACTCATAAAAAGTTTTGGGACAGACACGGCACTTATGTTGTGATTCTCCAAGACTCAAGCATTTGGTATTTTCTGAATTCTTTTTGTGGAGATTCCAAAGTTTTCAATATGGCATACATAATAAAATATATTATACACAAGTTGATATCCAATGATTTAACAACATTTAATATTAAACAATTAAGACAAAAGGTACAGCTTCTGTAACCATGCAAATTCTTCATAAGATGCATGCTGTAATCCTAGCTTTCAGTAGGTAAACGTTGTACTTGTGGAAACTGTATTTATTAGGCCTTGACATTAGGTAAGCAAGTAAATTACTTCAAGTACCAAAGGGATCTTTGGTTGAGGCTGGAGTAAGTGAATATGCTTTCCTAATGCCTATGTTCTCAGAGAATATTTGCAGTGACAGAATTTAGCTCATGTCAATCATAGAGAGAGGTGAGCAAGACCACTTAATACCTAAATATAGAGAACCCATGCAGTTGGCAGAAGATGAGACCTCTTTGTAAGATGGCCTGGCCAGCTTTAATGTGACAAAAGCTTTCAAAGTTAAGTATTTATTGAGCTCCTCTGATTGCAAAGCTTTGAGTCCTTTGGGCAATTAAGAAATGAATAAGTAAGGTCCTGGTCCTCACAGAGCTTTCAGTCTCACCAAGGAATCCATCATGAACCCTGGGAAAAACTGTGATATAAAGCAGAAAGTGCCATCAGAGGACAGGTCCAGGGAGAGGGTAAGTGAGGAGCCAGAATTGATCAGGAAGTTTCCATGGAGCAGGGGGCTGAGCAGAGTTCCAACCCACGAGGACGACTGGGCAAAAGGCACCCTGGGCAGGGAAAACTGCAGGCCATATTTGGAAAACTATAAATAGCTCTTCTGAGTAAAAAATAGAGAGCCCCGAAGTTGGGGTGGGGGGGACAGAAGTAACAGGTAAGGCCAGAGAGACAGTTGGTGAACAGATTGAGGCCTTCCTCCAGTCTGTGCCACAAATCACCCTGAACCAGGCAATCACCTTGGTACTTGACTATTTCATCGAAGACAAATGTGACAACTGGCAGCCACAAGGCAAGAAGACCTTGATCCAAAAACTCTAGCTCTACTGCTGTCAGCAAGCACTGGTCTCTCAGACTGCCCATCTCAGATCCAGTTTTAGTGATCCAGCGGGTAACCCAGAATTGGGAGGATGCAGATAGAAACATAGAAATGTAACCAATAACTGAACACTGCCCCTCTACAGTCTGGCACCTCCATGCAGCTTCCAAGAAGCTCATTTTTGTGTGTTCAGGGGGAGAGCCTAACAATACTAGCCAGGGCCACATGTTTGTTTGTGCAAGGAAGGAAAGACTGCCCCAACACACCAAGAAATTTAACAAAGGAAAAACCAGACGAAGAATTCTGAGCCTGCTGAGTAAGGAGAGATCAGCCACAAAAGGCAACTGTTAATTTAAAATTTCATGGCATTGATACAATACAATTAATGTTCTCTGGATGGAATTTTTCACCTTTGCATGTCTTCCCTTTTTTTTTTTTCCTGCTTGAATTTCAATTAGTCTCAGCCTGATAAAGGCTTTTTATAGCCAACCAAAACACTTGCAGTAATCAAAAGCTATAAAATAAAAAATACAGTACTACCATGTTATAAGCTTTCAGGGAGTCCCTGATAAGCACAGTAAAATCCCATGATAATGCACTCATCAAAAATATAATTTTAGATATAATGCAGAATTGGCCACTGGCTCCCATTCCCTGCCTACTCCCTGTTTGACAACAGGGAAGGTATAGGGTTTGGGGGTGGAGGTCGTGAAGTGGAGGCCAAAGCCAGGAGGTTGGGGCAACAGCATGTGAACTTGTTTCAGAGAGAAGAAGTGAAGCATGAGTCTCTGTTCCTCACTATTCTCCCAGCTGAATCTCTAAATTTGGCCAACTGGGACATTTTTGGAATCGCTGGTGCTATCCTGCTGCCTCTGGACTCAGAATTGTCCCCGATAATACTGGGGCCAACCACTGCCACCACGTGGCATCAAATCACAGCTGAGTCTGGCATGAATTTAGCTAGGGCAGCTGGACCCCAGAAGTCCTCACAGCTAGCTAGGCAGAACCACACCAGTTGTTTTGTTGCTAACCCTAGAAAAAGCTGCGGCCTTACATTTCACATGACTGAATTCTTTGGATCTCACAATTACAGTCGGGTTTTTACTGTATTGACTTACGATAATTAATAATGGAGACAAATACTTTCTTAGTAGACTAATGACCAAAGAAGACTAAGTTAGACATTGTGCTAATTATTTTATACACATTAGTTAATTTAATCCCTTCAACAACCTATGAAGTATAGGTCAAAAATGGTCAAACACTGATATTTTCTCATAGTTCAACCTAATAGTTATTATTAAACTATTCCTTAGGTTATAGAGTTCTATATATATGCGTCATAGCTTGAGCTTATTAATTGTATTACATTTTCAGTATGTATATTTTACAAATGCTTGATTTGTCAATTTCTGAAAGGTGTGTGTTAAAATCTTTTGAGTTGATTTTCTATTTCTCCCTGCAATTTTTTCAATTGTTCCTTTGTATATATTGAGGCTGTATTATTAGATGCATACATGTTTTTGATGGTTATATCTTCTTGCTCTATTGTTCATTTCATCAGCATATAACATCCTTCTTTGCCCCTTATACAGCGGTCCCCAACCTTTTTTGCACCAGGGACTGGTTTCATGGAAGACAGTTTTTCCATGGACAGGGGCGGGGGGCAGGTGAGCTCAGGTAGTGATGTGCAGCCCGGTTCCTAACAGCTAACAGGACACAGATTGGTACTGGGATGCAGGGCAGGGGGAGGGAGGGTTGGGGACCACAGTGATATTTTTAGGCTTATATTCTATATTGCCAAATACTAAGATTCTTCCCTCTCTTTTTTTGGTTCATATTTTTCTAGTACTCTTTTCAATCTTTTATTTTCAATTTTTCTTTGTCTTTTTAAGTTTCTCTTTTAGATAGACTTATTAATGGATCTGTTTAATCCAATATGAGTCTATTTTTAAATTGAATTTAATTAATTTATATTTACCACAATTCATGTAAGAAGTACTTGTTTCTGCCATTTTATTCTATACTTTTTGTTTACTACATGTTTTAGTCTTTTTTGTGTTGCTGTAACAGAATAACTGAGGCTGGGTAATTTGTAAAGAAAACAGCTTTGTTTGGCTCAGGATTCTGGTGGCTGGAAGGTTCAAGATTGGGCAGCTGCATCTGGGGAGGATCTCAGGGTGTTTCCACTCATGGTGGAAAGCAGAAGGGGAATAAGTGTGCAAACTGGTCACATGGCGAGAGATGAAGCAAGGGAGAGAAACCAAGGAAGCCAGACTCTTTTTAACAACTTACTGTCTTGGAAACTAATCCATTCCTGCAAGAGGGAGAACTTGCTCACCTCCCCCCAACATGAGAGAACATTAATCTATTCATTAAAGATCCTCCCTGAAACATGTCCCACTAGGCCCCACCTCCCAACACTGCCACATTGGGGATCAAATTTCAACATGAGTTTTGGTAGGTCAAACCACATTCAAGCCATAATGCTACACATTTTACGCTTCTTTTTGCCTCTCGGCTTTGCATTGGATAGATTTTTCACCTCCTTACCCCCCACCCCCTGGGGCCTAAATGTTAAGCATTCCAGTCTGCCTATCTTACTTGAAAATTCAGGTCTGCACTACACCAAGAATTAGATGTCAACGGAATCTTAGAAGTTTATCATCTACCCCAGTGGATCTAAAACTGGACTGTGTGTGTGAGAATTACTTGGAAGCTGCTGAAAAATGTAAATTCCTGGACCTCACCTTCAGAGATTCTTGTTCAGTAGGTCTGGATAAAGCCTTTATTCTACAGGTGGTTCACAGACCACATTGTGCAAATACTGTTTCCATCCAAGCTCATAACTTTCCAGATGGTAAGCTTTACACTTGCTGGTGGCCCTTTAAATATTGCTTTTTAAATATATACCTCTGGGTGGGCTCTTGCCATGTCTTTTCTAGACCCTTTCTCGCTTTATATTGTCCTGTGTGTTAAAAGAAGTCTCCAGATCTATTTTATAACCTATGTTCTTCTAGTTAGAGTTTGAAATCCAGTGCTCCTTTACTACTACTCTATTTTACTTGCTTGTTTCATTGTTACAAAAACATACTGCCTTTAACAGTGTTTATTGAATGGCAACCTCTGTGGCAGGTGCAGTGATAGGTGTTTTCAGGTGCTTAGCAGGTACTTTACTAGTAAGCATGACTGTCTCCATTTCTATAAGAAAGCAAGAAGTAACTTGGGGAATTTGCCTCATATCACATTTGATGGAGAAGCTAGGATTGAACTCAGATCTGTCAATTCTATTTGTTATTAAACATATCCCACTGCCTTCAAAGAGAACCTGATCCCAAGAAGCCCAAATATAGTGGGAAAAATACAAATAATCTCATTCTATGGTTCATTTTTGTATCCCAAGACAGTGCTTTGCACACAGTAACACTTAATAAATGTCAGTGAAAAGGAGGCATGAACTTACCCTGGTTTTTCACTTCTTTCTCTGCTGAGGGTTTCCAAGTCAGAGGAATCACAATCTGGTAAGACAAAGCAGCAGCAAAGAGGACTGTGTGGGGAAACACAAATTTGTAGACAAATGGAAAGAAGAGCCTACGTCACACAGTGATTTTCTTTCTCTGAACGGCTACTGTAACAGGTCATCGGTCATTTTGTGAAAATGTCCATTATAAGTTAGGGCTACTTTCATTTTGTGCTCTTTCTTTTTCTAATTTATTCAATAAAAGTCTTTACAATAATATACAATAATATAATTTTAGTACTATTTTCTCTTTCCTGTGCTCAGTTTTATAATGCTGATGTTGAACATAACAGAGCAAGCAACTATATGTAACTGTAGAAATTATTGCTGGGAATTTGCTTATGAAATAACATACCTTTTACTGCCTTTAGTTGGTATTGTTAACTAGGTTATAAATAGTACAGTTGACATACTGCAAATGGAAAGCGCTTTTTGATGGGCACACGCTATGAATGGAAGAAGTGTTCAAACACAATGTTTAAGTTGGAAAGCTTTCATTACAACCAGCCAAAGGGGAAAATGGTTTATTTCCTAATCATAGCCTTGCTTAAGAACCCAATCATATAGAAAGACTTATGGTAAAGCTTTCTAAAGACAGATATTTATGCTACTATTTGAGTAAACAAGTACATCTAGTATGTAAACATATTTTGATAGTGTTGATGGGTACTTTTAAGAAAATTGAGCTGTTCCCCTATTGTGTACACGTGGAGAGGCAAAGGAAGTCATAAGACTAAGATATAAATTGGAAATTACAGTTTATATTTATACCAATTTCAAAAGATAAAGCTCACACTATGTCATTTTGCTGAAATCATCTACTAGAATTTGAAATTTTAAAAACTACTTTTGAAGAACTTTAATTATTGATACAGAACAGAAAGGATACCATTTGTTTTTGCTGGTATTTTATATTGCTAGAGGGCAATAAATATTATTAATACTATGCATGCTCTTTCAATCATTACAAGGTATAGGTACACAGACTAGTGATGACTTTTGTAAATGACAAATATAAAATTTGCAGACTTCATTATATTTTTATAGGATACAATAATTTGTTTTGCAAGCTTTGCTTGTTTGGTTTTGTTATGGATGTGAAGCAACTATGACACAGATTTAATGCTGTACTACTCAGATCAATGACAGTAGAGGTGAGCAGACTAGGGACAAGTTTTTCTTCCTACACATTTGCTTTTAGGCATCTATATTTGCCTGAGTGTCTTGATACCATGGTGATAGCTTAGCAACAGCTAGATACAAATTAAGGTAATCTGTCAAGCCAGCCTCTTATCATCAAAAGTCAGTAGGTAGGACATTGGAAAGAAAAAATACAGATGTTTAATAGCATGAGAAAAAAGAAACTTGCTCTCTCTACTACCTACTCTTGTCCATCTCTTCACCTCACATTCATACATATATATATTTTATATATATATATACACACGCACACATAAAGAGATGAGAATCTTAAAACATCCCCAACCAACCTCAGTGTTATAAATGATTAGATAAAACAAAATTTAAGCCTTTCCTTTTTTTCGTTTTTTTATTTTTTTGAGACAGAGTCTTGCTCTGTCACCTGGGCTAGAATGCAGTGGCATCATCATAGCTCACTGCAACTTCAAACTCCAGGGCTCAAGCGATCCTCCTGCCTCAGCCTCCTGTGTAGCTGGGACTACAGATGCCACGAAACTATGCCCTGCTAATTTTTCTATTTTTTGTAGAAACAGGGTCTCGCTCTTGCTCAGGCTTAAACCTTTCTTAAATAGGGAAAAAACAACACATTTTAACCTTTCTTGAATAAGAACTAATGATCACAAAGGTACATGAAAAGTGTTTTGCAAAGACATTTCAAAGGGATTTTTCCATACTGATGGACATTCAATTTTTGTTGATGACTATTAGGAGGACAAGGTTACATAAAACCTTTGGACCAGCAGATTTGGATGAAATGATGGATTCTGCCATTTTAAAAGTCAACATACCATATAATGCCTTTCATTATCTTTACCATAATTTATATGCAAAGCAGAGAAAGTAAAATAACCTAAAAGAAAGAATATAACATCTGGAAAGTAAATAAAATCACCTTAATTTTCAGGGCTATTGATTTTATTTCAAATACGTACCTAAAAACTGGTAAAATACAGGTTAAAGCAAATAGCTGTTAGCGAGCTGAACAGAGATGGCAAATAGACTTTAACTTGTAGGCTGGCTCTGATACATTAAATAGTGGGTGCTTGGAGTGCTGTGTTGAAAAGGATTCTGAGGTTTGGTAGGAAAAGGGCTGTGAATGGGGAGCAAATGTCCACTGGGAGGGAGACTAGAGGCTTTAACTTTGTGAAAAACAAATGTGTCCCTAGACCATGCACATGTTCCTTCTGTGGCTTCCCAGAGCACCTGGCAGGCTGTTGAGTACCCTTAGGAGTCTCTAGACCCAATTTAGTGAAGCCCACCTCTAGAGATTAACAGAAATTAAAATGTTTAACTTTGTGCATGATAATGTAAGATTGAGAGAAGTTAAGTAACTTGCTTGTCAAAGGCACAGCTGGGATTTGAAGATAGCAAAGCCCAGTTTCTTAACAAAGACTCAACAAAGTCTTAACCAAGACTGTCTATATTTTTCTAAAGACCACTACCAGGGTTCCTTGGGATTTAGGGTTTGGTACAAAATTACTGATCTGAAAAGAGACTTTGGGGCCACAGAAAACCATACAGTAACTAGTAAGTTGGCAATTTCAGTATTGCTGTTAAAAAAAAAAGCAGGGTTTCTGTTTGGGGTGATGGAAAAGTTTTGGAAACAGTGGTGACGGTTGCACAACATTGTGAATGTAGTTGATGTCACTGAATTGTACACTAAAAATGACTAAATTGGCATAATTTATGCTATATATATTTTATCACAATAAAAAATAGTAAAAGAAAAAGACAATCATGATGGATCACGGAAGATTAGAAGGTTAATATTATTAAGGTGACAATTATCCAAAATTTGATCTATAGATTCAATGTAATCCCTATCAACATCCTAGCAGGCTTATTTTTGTAGAAGTTGACAAGCTGACGCTAAACATTTTTATGGAAATGCAAAGAACCCAGAGTAACCAAAACTACTTTAAAAAAGAAGAACTACAAGTATAAAGGGGGAAATATGAATAAGATTGATGGGTTGTATCAATGTCAGTATCCTGGTTATGATATTGTATTATAGTTTTGCAAGATGTTACCATTGGGAAACTGTAAAGGGTACAAGGGAGCTCTCTGTACTCTGTATTCTTTCTTTTCTTTCTTTTTCTTTTCTTTTCTTTTTTTTTTTTTTGAGATAGGGTCTTGCTGTGTTGGCTAGGCTGGAGTGCAGTGGCCTGATCATAGCTCACATAACCTTGAACTCCTGGGCTCAAGTGATCCTCCCACCTTAGCCTCCCCATTGGCTGGGACTGCCAGTGTGCGCCACCACACTTGGCTAATTTTTAAATTTTTTGTAGAGAGGGAGTCTCACTATGTTGCCCAGGCTGGTCTCACTTGGCCTCAAGTGATCCTCTTGCTTTAGCCTCCCGAAGTGCTGGGATTATAGGTGTAAGCCACTGTGCTTGGACTCTTTATATTATTTCTTATAACTGCATAGGAATCTACAATTATCCTAAAATAAAAAGCTTAATGAAAAGAATTAAGTTGGAGGACTTACACTTCCCAATTTCGAAACTTAATACAGAGCTATGGTAATCGAAACTGTGGTATTGGCATAAAGATAGATATAGATATCAATGGAACAGAATTGAGCATATGGAAGCAAACCCTGATATTTATTGTCAATTGATCTTCCACGAACTTACCAAAGCAATTCGAAGGGGGAAAGACTAGTTTTTTCAACAAATAGTTCTAGGACAATGGCACATCCACATACAAAGAAGATTGCTTTAGTTCAGTGGTTTTCAATGGGGGGAATTTTAACCCCCCAGGGAACACTTGGCAATGTCTGGAGATAATTTTTGTTGTCATGACTAGGGGCAGGGGTGCTACTGGCATCTAGTGGGTAGAGGCCAGGGATGCTGCTAAACATCCTGCAATGCACAGGGCAGACCTCTGCAACGAAGAATGAGCCAGCCCAACATGTCAATAGCACCAAAACTGAGGCGACAGGATTACTGAGCCCAGGAGGTCGAGGCTGCAGTGAGCTATGACTGTGCTACTGCACTCCAGCCTGGGTGACAGAGCAAGATCCTGTCTCTACCAAAAATAAAAAAATAAAATAGGAAAGAAGGAATAAAGGAAAGAAAATCACGGTTCAGAACTGTATAAATAGGCAGCAATTAGGAAGCTTACAATGACAAATAGGTCATATTCTACATAAACAAGTGGGTTTAAGTTAGGAACATTCCTTCACCAGTAGAAGCCTTAAACCTAGCACTTCAGAGCTTGGAGGGCAGGTGGGGTGAGCTAAAGGGAGGGGTGGTTTCGACTATCAGTTCTGGCTTCTCCCCAGGTGGCACCTCTTGTTAAGTCACCTTTAGAAGTCTGTAATCTTCCTAACAGAAAGGCAGGGCCCATTCTGAAAGAATAAAATAGTAAATTTGAGAAGGGGATCAGGACCAAAGATAGAAAGAGAAAAAGTAAATGATTATCTTATGTTTTTAAAAGAAAGTACAAAAAACTTTATTATTAATAAAACATAATTAACAATAATGGAAACTATTAATAATAATGGAACATGTCCTCAATTTCAAATCTTCATTTTTTTTTAAATGACAATGTCTTCACAGTTATTCAGTTATACCAAATGGATTAGAAAGAAGCCAATCCTTCCATCACTGACATTCTGTGCTTTGGTGAGGGTGTGGCAAGGCTTCTCTAGATTGAGAGGCAGTCCTGACAGATGCTAAAGAGAAATCTTGGAACTTCTAATGGTCATAAACAGGATTTCAAAGTGGGATGACAAGTGAAGAGGCAGGAAAGGAAATTTCTGAAACTAAGAACTCCAGGAAGGTGCTTTCTTTTTTTTTTTTGCTGAAAAGCAAGGTTCTCCTTATCAGTGATGGATGTGCTGATTAGCTAGTTATTTAAAAAAAAAAGTTTCCTTTGGCTGCAATTTGTTGACTAAGTACAAGTCTCTGAAATCCATTTGTCCCAAAACACCTTTGGGAGGCAGCTATGCTCACTACTATACCACCATCGCTGCTCCTAAAACACCTTTGGTATAGCTACTTGTCAAGTTTTGAAAGGAGATCATCAAGGATTATTCAGATTACTTTCTGGTCACTGGAGTTCCATGTGACCAGAAAAAAGTCCCACATCTTTTTGGATCATTTTGCAATAATGTACTCTTGAGCCACAGCAATAACATTGTCATAGATAAGACAAAGTCACAAACACTGGAGAATGAAACCATGGCCTAGGCAGCCAATGTCCCTGATCATTTATTCTTAGGTGTGACTGGAGCCACATCTTATGAGCAAGAAAACCCAAGAATATTAGCGTTATCATCAAGTAAAACTTACAACAAAGTTAATGCATTTGATGATAGTCATAATCTTTATCTTCCTTCAAAGTCACTAATCATGAATGGTAAATGGCTCACTAATCAACATCTAATTGATATTGTTCTTATGTCAGAAAATGATTTTTCTAAGTTGGGAAATTTAAAAGATTTAGTGGGGCAGGAAAGTGCCTTGTAGTTTCTCGGGAAACAGAATGGGAATGTGCAGAAAAGAACGGCTCGAGGGGTGGCAGTAAGAAATAGGAGGGGGTAGTCAGAGGAGAGGGGACAAACCTGGACAGAGGTGGTCACAGGTGCCCAGGACAGGCTGCAACGTGAAATGCTGTGGCAAGTGCAGAGTGCAGGCACTCCACTGGGCTCACACGTTTCACCATGAGGACATCAACTGTGAACTTTAAGGAGACATCTCAGTAGAGCAGCACAGCAAGAGACCTGGTGTATCTCTTCAGCAGGTTTTCTTTGAGTACCCAAAGTGCTGGCGCTGGTCTGGATGGGGGGCACCTGGTAGTGAATGACCGAAGGCAAGAAGTAAGGAGTCAGCAGACTGTAAGGTTTGTTGGTAAAGCTGGAGGGAAAAAAATGGAGGTGGAAGGACAAACAGGGTGAAGTGAGAAATTTTATTTAGGTATAGGAAGAACTGAGCACACGCACACACAGCCAGCAGAGGGAGACACTGTGAAGAGTCAAGGGACACGAAGGAGACAGGGGGCGACAGGCTTGAGATCTTCGCAGAGGAGGAAAGAGTCTTATTTTTTGGAAAGAGAAGCAAAAGAAGAGAGAAAGAGACACTACCTGGACAGACCCTCAGGCGGCAGGTGGGCGGGAGGGAAGCCAGTCAGTCAGAGGTGGTCTTCGCTGCCAGTTTCTGCATCTCTAAATGGGGGAATAACACCTACCCCCAAGAGTCTTTGTGGGGACTAAAACACGTTAGTGTAGATCAGGCCTCTCTAGCAGAGTGCCTGGCACAGGGGAGCCTGCACCCACGCAGCCTTTATTGTACTTAAAAAACAGGGAGGAGAGAGCAGGTGGGTTGATGGGCCCAAAGTGAGTGAGGTTTGGAGGTGCCAACTGGTAAGTTTGGGGGAAGTAGGTGGAGGAAAGCAGGACAATGGCTAATGAATGAATTCTTCCCTCTAGTAAGAAACGGGATGGGGAGAGGTGAAGAAGAGGGGCAAAGGAGACATTCTAGAACCATTAATTCTACCTATTCATTACCTTCACTAGCCATACTCAGGCAGTAGGCTGAGGGGTGTCGCTAAGGAATGTCTTGGTGCCCCAAATTTCTCCTTAGAGGTTGTCTGAAATTATAAGAACCTAAATATGAGCTAATAAATAAATATCCCTGAAGAAGGGGCAGGGAGAAAGGCTATCAGTATTTCATACTTTACAGTGGATTAGCCAGCGTGTTAGGGTTTATTTTTTTTATTTTTATTTTTTTTCAATCCTATGAGTGTTGGTGTTCATAAAAGCTTGCCAAGGTGCTGAGGAAGTGAGAGCTTTGCTAAGTGTGACCTGAGGAGAGAGGCCAGGCGTGTGGGCAAGGCAGAACTCTGTCACTCAGCAGGGAGGGTTGGGCTGCTGCTCCCAGGGATCCGGGAGCCAGGGAGTCAGGATATGGAAAGAAGGACACGAAAGCGGAAAGCAGCTGGGAAGATGAAAGGGAGGTAAGAAAGGGCCCAAAGACAGCAGAAAGGTGGGTGTTAAAACAGGAGAGTCCAGGGCTACATGTCATATAAAGGAGAGCTAGAATGCTTTAGGTCACCTGTGAGGCAGCTTAGCTAGCAGGAAGCTTGCCCATTAAGTTCTCTGCGTTCCTTCAGAGCCTCTCTTTGGGTTTTGTCTTCCCTCCTCCCTGAATCTCACACAGCATTTTTGCTATTTAGACAGCCAGGAATTGCAAACTTTTAGAAAATAAAATAAACCTGGAAGGGAACTTACACATTATGTCGTTTAATCTCACTTAACAGATAAGGAAATTGAGGCTCAGAGGGAAGTGACTTGTGCAAGGTCACACAGCAAACCAGATGCTAAACCAGAATTAGAGGAGCCCTAGGATCCTGCCTTGTGCCCTGCAGTCCCCAGCCATCTGCTTAATGAAACCTACAGCTTGCCGCAGTTCCTGCACATCCAAAGAACACACAGGAACACAAAGCATGACTCCTCCTTTGGGGAAGTTAATGATTAAAACCTAGTCTGATCTAAAGCATCTTAACCCTAGTTACTAATTAAGCCAATTTCAGTGAGAAAGGACATTTCAAACAGAAGAGCAAAGTGTTCTTTGAAGCTAAATCTATAGGCCTTAGGTTGTAGTGGCATAAACTGTACAATTACAATATTACAAGTACATTTAAAATATTTCATAAAACCCTAACCTCCATAGCGTCACAGTTTCTCTTCATTGCATGCCACGTGTTGGGCTCTGATAAAATGGTTTTATAACTTTTGGGGGGAGGAATTTAACTAAAATAACCTCACTTAGTGTTTGAGTGAACTAGGTAATAAAATCTGTTTGCTGTGTTCGCTGTCTGCAGATAGGGCTGTAATGACACCACATGAGGAAGAAAGGTAGCTGAGTTTCAGTCCAGATCATTTGTGTAAACTCAGCCTTCTTGTCAACGGTGTTCTCATATTGCATGTGTGCAAACCACAAAAATCATCTCCGATGAACCACACAGAGACAGTGTCTGATTGTAGGCCTGTGAGATTGCTTATATTCTTTCTGTAATTGGATGTCTGTGGTTCAAGACCAAAATTTGACATTCTAAGGTTAAAAGAAAACCCTCACCAATGAATTCCCCAATACAACAATTATATTTCTGAAATTTGTAAAAATGAAAGGTATTCCCTAAAGTATTATAAATGAATACATTTCACTTGAAAAAAAGTTTTCATTAAAAAAAATGAAATGTGTTTGAAAAAAATTTGATCTTTAAGAAAGAAAAACAGACAATTCTTAATATAACCAATTTAACGTTTTAATCTCCTACTTCAAATATTTGGCAACTTTTTAGCAATTTCTCCCAAAAAAATCTTACAAAAACCATGAAGCACAAAGTACATTCATATTGTATCTATAAATACAGAGACATAATTGCAAGATGACAAATAAAGCATATTTTTCTTAATTCATTGAACTTCTTTCCCTTATGACAAATTGGTCACTAGTTTTTTATCTGACAGTCCTCACTGGCTAGTATTGATAGTGTTTCTCTTGACACCTGCAGCTTCCAGCTTGCTCTGTCCTCTCTAGAAGGAAAACCACAGGCCACCGCCCTGGCGCCATCCCTGGCTCGGTCCAATCAATAAGGACTTATTTCCTGTCCATTTGTTGAGGTCACAGGAGCGAATCTCATTAATTATTTCTGCTACTGCAGCCTCAAGTGTGCTACTGGCGTGACAAGTGAAAACTGCTTGACCTTTTTTCTTCTAATTTTGTTTGTAGCAGTTCCAAAAAGAAGGCAGTATTCATTTAGCCATGTGATAAAAAGAAGGAAAAATGTATATGTTTTTAAAGTCATTAACACATTTACATATTTCATCATGAAAGCTCTCTGGATCACCTGATTCCCTAGGTTTTTCAGCTAACTAACAATACTGTCTTTTTAATTTGGTGTCAGGAAAATCTGGTCACAGCAAACACAATGTTTTCTAAAGCAGATCTGGCCTCCGAGGGAGGAAAGCTCTCCAGGGCCTCCAGTGCCTTGTTTCCATGGTAACGACACAGGTCAATAGCTGAAGTCACACCTTTGCCAGCTTTGATTGTTTCTCGCAACTGTTAAGAAACAAACGCACAATAAAAGTCAGTTTTTAAGGTATGCAGCAAGCACCACGATTAAATTGGGGAGGGGAGGTGAAAAACAAAGAAGAGGAAAAACAGTATAGATTCAGTATTTCTGCTACGTTATTTTGAGGAAAAGACGACATCATTCCCCAATGTTCTCGAGGCACTAACATTCCCTAAGGCTGCCGGGTGTCTGCGATCCAGTGTAGCACAATAGGCCCCATCGGCCTAATTACACCTCCTCCCCGACTCCCACCCCTTGATGTCTTGAAATGTGCAGGTGCTGCAGGATGCTGCGGGAGGGCGTGAGTAAGGGCCAGGGCATTTACGTCTCTGGAATTTTGAGTTCCACAGCCTGATATTCTCATGTGAGGAAGCCTTCACGAACATCTTAGTCAATAACTGTTTTTTAAACACCATATGTTGACACAACAGTCCATATGAAAATTCAAGAAAGACACATAGTACTAGATCTGAATGCTACATTTTTAAAACTAAAAGATTTTATTTGACTGGAAAGGATGAACTAAAACTCCCTTTGTAAAGAGTAAAGTAAACTCCTGCTGACAAACGAAGTGGACTTTCCGTCCTTCTCTTTAGTGATGAAAAAGGACCAATAAAATGGTTCCATTTTAGAGCGGAAAAAGACTTACAGTGGCTTGGTCTGCCCACGTTCCCTTGCCCCGGGCTGTCTTCTCTTTCTCCGTGGAGGCCTCCCAGGTCTGCCTAATTCCCTAAGTCAGAAACCTGGGAGGCCTCTTCGCTCCTCACATCCAGTCAGGCACCGGAATGGTCCCGGGGCTGCTCATCCACGACTGAACTTAATGGCTCCCAGAGATCAGGTGGGGCCAGGCAACAAGATCTAGCCCGCGAGTCAGGCAAGTGAATGACGCGGGTCACTTCTGGGCTGCAGCATCTCACTGTCCACGTGAGTCCCTCCAGGCCGTTCCCTCCTGCACGTCAACCCTGGAGGTGCTCCTCGGCCCAGATCCCCGAGTGACCGCGATGAGCACCGCGATGAGCACCGCGATGTCTCTCCTGCCTGCCACAGACACGTAGTGTGGGCGACAAACCCGACTTTGTTGTTTTAAGCCACCAAGACAGTGAGATTATCTGTAGCCATTTTGACTGATGTAGTCAGTAAATCCTAGTCATCCTATTTAATATCCCCTTCAGAGCTCTCACGCTCATCCTCTACTCCAGGGGTCCCCAACCTATGGTGAGTTGTATAATGATTTCATTGTCTATTACAATGTAATAATAATAATAGAAATAAAGTACACAATAAGTGTAATGCGCTTGAATCATCCTGAAACCATCTGCCCCTCTCCCCGGTCCTTGGAAGAATTGTCTTCCATGAAAATGGTCCCTGGTGCCAAAAAAAGTTGGGGACGGCTGCTCCACTCTTCATTCCCATTGCCACTACATTAGTTCCGGTATCATCATCCCTTGCCTGGGTTATTTTTTGTAATCACTTCCTAAAGGGTCTTCCCATCACCAGTTCTGCACCCCTGGACTCCATCTCCCATGCTGCCAAGGAGATCTTTATGAAATGCAAATATGATCTTGCTTAAAACCCTTCATTGCCTTCCCAATAGCCTTAAAAGTCCAAGCTCTTTCATAAGGCATCAAAGTCCCTTCCCAATCTAGCTCTTGCCTGGCCCCATTTTTCCCCCTTTCCCCCTTTAATCATGTATTTAGGGGAACTAATTGCAGTTCTCAAAGGTGACCTACCATCTCCCCAGGGGCTGTCCTCTCCTCCCCCAAACTCCCCAAATTCCACCTAGGTGGAATGCACTCAGCAAGGGTGATGGCCCCAAGGGGCTAGATGCCCCTCTTCCTCTGGGCACCAGAGTACCCTGTGCACACCTGGAGTACAGCATTATTATATAGCCTTGTATTTTAATTCTCCATTCACTTATCTATCTCCTCATGGGACTTAAAGTTATTTACTGCATAATGCATGAAACATGAATGAATAAAAGAAATAAGCTGGCTTATTACTCTAATTATACAGTTGAGGGAAGAGAGGTCTAGAGAAATTCAGTGACTCAAGATCATTGCTGCAGAGTGACAAAGCTGAGATCGGAAGCCAGGTTTTCTAATACCTTGTTCAGTGGCACTTAACACTAAACCCCATCAGATTCTCGGCACTCCACAGACTACACTGCATATAAACTTTGGGAACTATTTCAGCCCAGGTTTCCCTGGTTTCTTTCCAATCACTGAATGCATGAAGGCACTAAAATGGGGCTGGGTATCAGAGGTAGCCAGATTCAGACTCCCATTCTAGCTTTATAATCTTAGCGAAGCCATCTATCTAACTGCTCTCAGTTCTAAATGGCTTCCCTAAGATTATAAAGATTTCAGTCCCTTGTAGTACGGTTGGTGGCAGGGGGACTACATAAAATAGCATAGAGTCCTTGATAGTGTCTAACTCACCACAGATGCTGAGATGACTTAGTCCTCCCTCAAGCCCTTAGTCATTGCCAAGAAAACCAGCCCATCCACCAAGACCAAGTCTATTTTGGCTTGATACACAATAACCTCAAAGCTAGCTGAAGTTGGATCTAAGCAGTCTTAAAAAGAAAGAAACACATGAAGAGAGAGAGAGCGAGAAGGAAAGAACACTCTCCCATTGTCATTATCTTTAATCTTTCCCAATCTAAATTAGACAGGCTAGCATTGTCCTCCTATTCTAGACTTCTAGGTTGGCACCTGCAGGCATGTCAATATCTACATGACTAGATTAGATGTTTAAGTTATGAGTATTAATTGAGCACCTACCATGTGTAAAGAGTAGAATGATCCTTCTCTGCTTTAGGAATCAGAAGCTAATTAGGGGTAAACTGTGAAAAGCAGCAAAACCTAGGTACAAATGTGGGACTAGAGCTGTTGAGAGAAATGAGAGATCAACTTTAATAGGAAGAGATTCCAGAAGGCCCTACAGAGTAAGTAGAACTTGAGGCATGTCTTGTAAATGCTGATAAATAGATCCCAGGGTAGCAAGGGAACTGTATGGAAAGAGAACAGCTTGAGCAAAGGCATGAAGGAGGCCAAAGAATGCAGAGTGTCCAAGGAATGAAAACAGATCAGTATGACACAGCTTGCAGGGGTAGGTGTCAGGGGACCCAAGGAAGGCTCTGAAAAACAGGCTAAGAAATTTGTGCTTTTTTTATTTTTCAATTTTTTATTATAAAGTATTTTAAAAGTACAGAAAAGATGAACGACCATGGCCCTGGGCTAAATCTAGCCCCCTGTTTTTGTTTATAAAGTTTCGTTGGTGCTGGGCACAGCGGTGTGCACCTGCAGTCCCAGTTCCTTGTGAGGCTTTAGGCTTGAGGATTGAGAGTTTGAGCCCAGCCTGGGCAACATAGTGAGACCCTGTGCCCAACAACAACAAAAAAGTTTTGTTGGAACGTAATCACAGCCGTTCATTTGAGTATTGTCTATGGCTGCTTCTGTGCTATAAAGGCAGAGCTGCAGAGTTGAGAAGTTGTCAGAGAGACTGTACGGCCTGCAATAAAAAATATTTACACTTTGGCCTTTAGAGAAAAAGTCTGCTGACTCCTGGACTAGTACAATGAATGACCATATATTCTCTACTTAGATTCAACAATTGGAGTATTTTGTCATTTTTGTTCTATCTATCCATATATATGTGTGTGTGTGTTTCTGAACCATTTGCAAGTAAGCTGCAGGCAGTGGTATGCTGGTAAATTAGTTCTCCAGGGGATAAAAAAAAAAAAAAAGCCCTCATTGTAGCATTTGCCTATTTCTGTGGTATAAATGCTCCCATCACGGCTGATTTCAAGCTGCCAAAGGTGGCTGGGATCACAACATTGTTGAATATTTAACAACAGGCTCTGGCAGAGTGCAGTGGCTCATGCCTATAATTGCAGCACTTTGGGAGGCCGAGGTGGAAGGATTGCTTGAAGGGTGAGGCAGGAGGATCACTTGTTCCCGGGAGTTTGAGGTTGCAGTGAGTTATGATGGTGCCACTGCACTCTAGCCTGGGCGACAAAGCGATACCCTGTCTCAAAAAAAACCCAACCCTCTGCCCCCCGCAAAAAACCAGTAGGCTATGAGTGATTAGGAATTGGCTTGGACACATCATTGGCTACAGGATACTTCACCCTTGTTTTGACATGCATCTCCTAAGATAAGAACATTCTCTTACATAATCACAATACTATTATCACAGCTAGGAAAGTTAACTAGAAAAATTAATTAGAGAATTCCCTAATATTATCTAATATCTAGTCCATGGCAAATTTCCTCAATTGGTTCCAAAATGGTGTTTTTAGCCATTTTTTTTTAAACCATGATCAATCCCAGTTCACACATCACATTTGCTTATTATGACACTTTAGTCTTTTTTCCCCCATGACATTATCACTTTGAAAGGACCAGGCTGTGTTGTGGCATGTTTTACATTCTACGTTTCTCTGATTGTTTCATTTAGCTTGTTACTCTATGAACTTTATTCAGCCAGGCTCAACTGAATATTTGATGGTGGCTAATAGGGCATTTAATCCTTTGATGATAGACAATTCAGATTAGGACAAAACAGCAACCAGAAGGACATCACTTAAAGTTACTCAAGTCCTAAAAGAGTTAATTTCTCTCACCCAAGGACCACTTTACTCTAGTCGGTACTCAAATCCCCAGAGTTGGGCTCACAGGGCTTTGCATGCCAAGGGGCCTAATAGCTTTCATGTGTAAAATACCCACTTCATGACTAACCAGTAATCTAATCCTTCATGTAAGGTATTATTCCTCACTGACATCTGTAAACACTCCTACCAGCTAAACATAAATGATTGGCTCAAAGGAAATCCTTTAAAGTATAACTAATAAACCATAAATGAAACTCATTTTTACTGCAAACTAGAATAGGTAATAGGTCTATCTTGATAAGAACAATCTTGTCTTTTGTAAATAAATGCGACAAAAGATACATTAAGCTGGGGTTCCTAAACTTGGCTGGCCATAAGATTCACCTGGGGAAATTAAAAATACAGATACCTAGGCCCCCACCTCTGGAGATGGATTCAACAAAGCCTCAAAAGTGCTTCTGAGATCATTCCAACAATTAGCCAGATTTGGGAGTACCTCACTCACTCACTGGGGCATGTATTTTGAGTTACTCTATTTTAAAACAGTTGCGTTGGGTTTATACTATTCTAACCAAACTTTCAATTGGTTGTCTTTGCAATGGTCAAACTCAATAAGCATTTATTAGACACTATACAACCTAGGCATATAGCAGAGGCTGGAGATACAGAGAGAAACATAGTTGCTGTCTCCCGGGACCCCTGAGAGGGGCAGTCATAGGCCTGTAAAACCAGAGATGGTTAAGTGGGACAGTGAGGGACTGGACCCATGACCTCTGTTCCAACAGCTGCAGAGAAAAGACCACAATAAAAAAAAAAAAAAATTTCCTCCCACTCCTGACTTCACCTACATTTTCACTGGGCAAAGCCCAAGCTGATGCATAGACAGAACTTTCCATATTAGGATGTGGCTAGAGGTGTTAGCATGCACATTCTGGTCCTTATGGCTTAAAGACCACTATAGTCTTAAATGGCACAAAAAATACAAAAGGTGAATTATCAGTCAGTGTTTCATTTCTCTGACATAGCACTTTAGGGCACTAATATAATTAAATCTCTAATTAAGTCAACTGAATAATTGTATAAGTGCAGTATCACCTGAAATAAATTAAGTTCAAATCCCCTGCTAGAGGATCCAATTAAAGATATTAACAGAGAGAAGAGGATGCAAAGTACTTAAAGATAAGTGCATTATTATTTAACATTTATTAAACACCTTTTGAGTGATACATATTGCTCTGATATATATGACCCTTTTGACAAAGTCATTACATGTCTCTGAAAACTATTTGGTTCAAAAGTTCTTTTAAAATATTAAACAGAAGCCCCTGGCATGGGGTCTGAGTAGTTTTAGAAGTGGAAGCAGCAGGCACTTCTGCCCAAGGAAACCAGAGAGAGACTTTAAGACTTGGGAGCAACTCCAAGCGCAATGTCATCCTCTCGGTGCATTTAGCGGCAGAGGACATTGGGATGAGAGAGGCTAAGCGAAGTGGACAAGAGTCCACAGCAAATCTCTCAAACAGCCTGTGTTTCACTTCTGCACATCTGGAGCTCTTCCACTCTGCAGTATGGGAAAAGCTTTGGAGACAACCCCAGATTTACTTTTACCCAACTAGGCGGAGTGCTTAGAGAGAACAGAGATGCTAACACTCATCTGGAACATGGACCCTGTTCTGAAGAAACAGTATAATTGAGAGTAAGGGAGTGGAAAACAATATGCTACAGTTTTCTCATGGTTGATAACACATGGACAAGGACAAAAGGATACAAGTGGCAGCCACGCTGTTATGGGAGGAGGCCACGTGCCTCCTAACCAGGTGGTAGAAGTGGACCATGCTTTCCTAATGAAGACTATGAAGCTGGCAGAAAGGCATGATGCAGTAGTGATGAGGGACTTCAACCCTTGAACATCTGTTGAAACCTGCATTCTGTAGTTGACAAATTCTTGGTGTGCCCGACTGGTAATCTTATGTATCAGAAGATAGAGGAAGTACTTCTTGCTTAACAATGACAACACAATTGGATGTAAAGGTGATAGGAATCTTGCAAAAAAAAAAAAAAAGTAACGCCATCTTGGTACTAGAGTCAGGGAAAGAAACCGGGCATGGTGGTCCTAGGTACTCAGGAGGCTGAGGCAGGAGGATCGCTTGAGGTGTGAAGTTCGAGGCTGTAGTGCACCATGGTTGCGCCTGTGAATAGCCACTGCATTCCAGCCTGGGCAACATAGTGAGATCCTGTCTGTTGAAAAAAAGTACTAGCAGAAATGGTTTTGAGACACCTAGAGTGCCAGAGTAGAGTGCACTGCAAAAATAAGTATAGTGAAAAGACTACTATGATGCCAAGAGATTCTAAGTGGAAACATAGTTCCAGGGTAATGGGCACCTCTGAAAAACTAAATTCCCACAATGGTCATAACTAATATGAAAGAGATCAAAAGAAGTGGCTACAAAATGAGCTCTCTCAGGGCTCAGAGTTTTAAAGGCCCTGGTGTAAAAGGGGGAGCATATTATCACCTCCACTGCTCATCCCGGGATGGGCACTTGCTCTGCACCACTGTGGCGATGAGACACTCTCCCTGATTTGAAGGAGCTAACAAAGGAGAGGTACAAGGCTGTAAAAACTGTGTTGGGAATTCACCCCTAAGTGTGTTATCACCAGGACAACCGTCACAAATGTTTTTCAAGTGCTGTTCCTGTCAGAAAAATGTTCACAAACAAACAACCTTGTCAGGAAGACCAAAACCCAGAATCCAATAAAGACTGATGGGAGTGCATGGGGAGGAAGAGATGACAAAAATCAGGGGCTTAAAAGTGTAAAGGCTGCAAGTCAAATATTTGCAAGAGATACTATATTATCAAAAGAAGACAAAGAAGAAATAGAACAACTAAAGAATGAGTTAAAAATTGTAAAGACCGAGCTGGGTGCTGTGGTATGCACCTATAGTCCCAGCTACTTGGAGGCTGAGGCAGAAGGCTCGCTTAAGCCCAGGAGTTTGAGTCCAGCCTGGACAACACAGTGAGACCCTGTCTCTTAAAGAAAACTGTAAAGACGAAAATAAATTCCATGGAGCGGGGCCTTTGAGGATGAAATGTGTGTTCAAACAGCAGTTGCAGGTTGTCACGGAGGCCTTAGATACAACTACCACCCTGGGATCAGCTTTTGTCTAGCTTCTAGTGGCCTTCCTAGTCTAAGACCACCCACACTCCCACTCCAAACATAACATTATACTCTAGGACCAATGACTGTGTGGAACCCAGTGAGCCCCTCCCCCCACCAGCTTCTCACTGTCAGGCTGTCATCTTCCGGCACTGCTCCTCTCTGTCCTCCTCACTCCACAGACCCAGCTCCCAGTCTAGAGCACCTTTACAGAGGCATCCACCCACTTCTGTTCCGCTCCTGCATGCATGGAATGCACATAAATGTCCTTCCCAGCTACTGAAAGATGTGAAAAATCTCAGAGATGAGAGATTCAACTGACTCATGTTTTCAGAGGACAAAATTTTAAAAAATGAGGACAAAGGTCCATTCTGGAACACAGATCAGTGAATTTATGGACAATGTATGGCAAAACTCCAGAAAGGGTTATTAAACAGATGGTTTGTGATCTCTAGAAAAAAAGTCATGACAAAACACACTCTCTCTCTCTACCCCCCCCCTTTGATATGGCCACTTGGCTGGTAGCTTCAGAAATAGCAAAGATGGAGTATATTTAGATTTTTGAAACTTAGTCCTTCATGGATAAGGTAGAGAAATGGGGTCTGGATTAGAGTATGGTAATATGGATTTGAACATGTAAAACAACGATTTTTAGAAGCTGTTTGGTAGTGGATTTATATTGAACAGGAAAGCAATCTCTACTGTTGTGCTTCAAGGACTTAGTATTTGGTTTTTTTCCCTTATCACACTTCTGTGCATTACTTGAATGAAGATGAAGAAATGCATATAAAATTTTAGTTTTCAGATGTCACACAGCCAAGAAAGATGGCTAACTCATATATAGCATCAAAATTTTAATGGTTTTGACATGTTAAACAATAGACTGATAGTAGCCAGTGAAATATAACACTGATAATTACATACTTGTATATTTAGGTTTCAAAAATTAACCGTAAAAGTATAAGGTTCAGTTTGGCATTAACTCATAAAAAATGCTGAGAATCTTTAATAACCACATTTTTTTATATAAGCCAAGACTGTGATACAGATGCAAAAAAATGCAAATCCAAACTTTGGCAGCTTCAACAGATGTGCATGTCCACACCACAGGTGGGAATGGTCTCCCTACACTCTTTGACAGTCAACTCATGTTTAGAAAACTATGTTCAGTCCTAGGTGTCATGTGTCAGGAGGGGCACTGACATGATAGATTGGGTCCAGTATTAGGATGTGGAAGGATTTGGAAACATGTCATCCAAGGAACTTGGAGGAAAGGATTAAAGGATGATATGAAAGCCATCTTCAAATATCTAAAGCAATTAAATGGAAGAAGGAACAGTTCTGTTCTATATGCTTCAGGGGACAGAACAAAGAGCAACAAAGTAAAGTTTCTGGGAAGGAGATTTCACTTACAAATAAGAAAGAACTTTCACATGACTAGAGTTGTCTCATAACAGAATGATTATTTTTGACAACCGTGGGCTCCCTATTTTTGGAAGTCCTCAGGGACTAGATGACCACATGTGAGATAATATATGACTGAAACTCTTTGCCAATGTGGAAGGTGGAATAAGGCTACTGCCAAAGTCCCATCCAACTCCAAAATTCCAGCTGACTGCTTCAATTGAAAGGTCTTGACAACTTCTGAGTGCCAAGTCTTGGTACAAAAGGAAAAGTTATAATTAAACCCTTTTTCTAATAGGATAAACTGTAAAATGCATTGCAAACACCATAAAAAACATTCTTTTTTATTTAAAGTAACAAATTATTTGCAAGAGTCTATGGGTGTGAGGCTGGGGCCTCACTTACCCTCTTCCCCTCCCCCTGGTCCCCTGTCCCTGGGGCCATTTATTAAAAAAAAATAATAAAAGGGTTAAAAAAAAAAAGAGTCTATAGGAAAAGGAAATCCACTGATCTTAATTAAACATCTTACTTTGGCAAAACTGGAAGGAGACAGAAATAAGAGAATTTTTAATTAATTTCTCAATCACACGAATTCACATGCAAAAATACAATAAGAATGGTAGTGCTTCCCAATATTAAAATAGCAATAATAATAATAATAGCAATAACAACAAAGATAATCCTATATGTAGTACTTACTGTGCCCAGCACTGTTCTAAGATCTATCTTTATCTGTATTTATCTTCCATCCTTACAAAAGCCCTACAAGGAAGGTACTATTATTATTCTCATTTTACAAAGGAACTAACTTAGGCAAGAGTAAGTTTGTCCAAGGTAATACAGAAGGTAAGTGCTGGAGTCAAGATTCAGAGTTCCTGTTCTTAACCAACATGCTATAGTGCCTTTCTTTTACTCCTAAACAAACCAGAAAGCATTACAATTTCATTTGAGAAGACATACCTATGCCACTAATGCCCTTTGCATGCCTATGCACAAGGGCAATTCTTTAATTACGTAATTCAGATTAGAAAAAAGTACATCAAGTCAAATAACTTATGATAAAACCATATTTATAAAGATGATAAAAAATTAAAGCCATCATTAAATTAATTATGTACCTGTACTACAACATATATATATATTTTTCACCAACCTAAAAATGCCATATGGTTGTAGAACAAATGTCAATAGGAACTGGAGGTGGAAATTTTCCACATTTTCTGTTAAGAAAAAGGTCATAACTATTTCAATTGATTAAGTACATTTTTCAGGTGATACTTTTTTTTTTTAACCAAAAGGCACTGAGTAAGACTGAGGTATCATCACATCCTCTACTAAGTCACAAAGCAAAACCAGTATATTTTCACATAAATCCTTAACAAAAAATTATTTTTAATAATATTCTCAACGAAATGCACTGACTATAGCAGTGGTACTTGCAGTTTCACACAATGACAAGACCAAATATTGCCTCAGGTTCTTTTTACTATTTTAAAAAATCATCTCAGGGTTCATCATAGTATATTTAAGTCATTGGGAAAGGATTAGTGAGTTTAAAATGACAAGTATAATTTGGCCTATGTGTTCATATTTTTACTGCTCTCTAATAAAATATCAAGAGTATTTTTCTTTTGTAAAATAGCCTGTAAAATTCCTATAATATGGATTTGTATTGAGCACTAAGATACTCAATTTTAAACAAGTTCTATGTACTTTTTTGTGGAATTAAAGTCATTCTGTTTAATTGCATGGGAGCACATGGTGTTTGTTACACTGCTCTCCTTTTCCTTTGCAGGGTCCCAGGACCTAAAGCTCATGGACGTGGGAGGTAAGAGGAGCCGTGGGCTCTGGGAGTGGTGAAATGCCACTGTCTCCATACATTGTGGCCTTTCAAGCACCTTGGAGAAGACTCCACCAGATGAAGCCACACAAGAACCTTTTTTAAATTTGTTTTTTTTTTTTTTGAGACAAGCCCTCACTCTGTTGCCAGGGTTAGAGTGTGGTGACATCATAGCTCACTGCAACCTCAAACTCCTGGGCTCAAGTGATCCTCCTGCCTCAGCCTCCCAAGTAGCTGGGGACTACAGGCACGTACCACCATGCCTAGCTAATTTTTCTGTTTTTTGTGGAGACGGGGTCTTGCTCTTGCTCAAGCTGATCTTGAACTCCTGGCCTCAAGCAATCCTCTCACCTCAGCCACCCAAAGTGTTAGGGTTACAGATGTGAGCCACCACACCTGGCCCCTTTTAAAAAATCTTATAATGGGAAACACCCTTGAGTGGTTTGCCTCCAATAGGACAACTACTGATTAATTCATTTCTGCTGTGTTTTATAATAATACGAAAAATAGTTGTAGAGGGGCAGTAAGCAAACCATAGTAGGGAAATTCTAGGGCTCGACATGTGTCACCTTGGGCAGAGCAACTTCTCTAACCCCTGGTTGCCTCACCTGTAAAATCAGAAAGATAATATTTATACCACATAGAATTATTGTGAAGAAAAAATAAGATAATGTTATGTGAAATTAGTTTGACATCAATAAAATGCTATACAAATGCAAGGTTTGAAGAGGAAGGGAACACAGGGATCATTGCAAAACTTACATGAAACATTCACATAAAGCACTTGGCCTTATAAATATTCATAGACTATTTTACATATTCATGTTATTTGAAATATTTAAAATCTCTGATTATTAGTGAATTGTAAACATGTATGTTGTTTGAAAAATGAATTCCCAAATCATCTTGACCATTTAAAATTTAATCTATTCCTCCTAAAAGAAAAAAAATTGTATTATAAAGCCATATTTGGTATGATTTTTCTTGCTCTCTTCTTCACACATGGCTCAGTCTGGATGGTGTGTAGCCTCCTGCTGGGAGTGTAACTTTAGGACTTATTTCAAGGCTCAACCTCTCTGCTAAGTACATTTAGGAGTTCATGCTGTGGCATACCATCTACAAAGAGCTAAAGGTAACCCAACAATTTATTTTGTATAAACTATCATCTCTGAATAGATATATCCCTATTACTGTATATGTATAAATACCCCTAAACCATATGTTTATATAGGGTTAAAAAATTTATATGTAGTTTAAAAAATTTTACTAGTGCACTTAAAATTGACCTGAATCATTGATACCATGGCAGAGAGGCAAAGTAGTGCTTGCTACTTCAAGGAGCAAGGGTCATTTTGTAGCTCAGGGTATGAGCAGATGTGCCAATTTCAAAATGTAGTTAAATGAGACAAAATGTACAATTTAATTCTTAATTTATTAACTTTCATCAACATTTGATAGGTTTAGCATTTGAGGTTAGTAATATGGAATTATATTAAATTTAGGATTAATTCTACAGGAAAAGCAATCATTGCTTCTTGGTTATTATGTCTTCCAAAGGAAAATTTGATGACATATAAATAATCATAGATTTATCCATATTCTGATTCAAAGTTAATTTGGAATTTTAGTATCATATTCCAAAGAGGAACTTAATGCTACACATTGAAAGTCAAAATGTAAAACTGGGACTGTGAAGCTGTTTAGCAAACTCTGTAATAGAAATTCTACAAGCAAAACATGTCATAGGCCATAGACTGCAGCAATGAGCCATTCTTGCCTGTAGGTTTTTCAGGAGTGAATCAATAAACAGTAAGCTTTGTAATCTCATGACAAATACTATGCTGGTTATTTAATTAAAAAGAACACTGTGGGACAAGAGCATTCACATCATGTAGGAATCAAATAGTCCTGGGGGTTATTTGAGGAATACATACACTATGTAAGGGTGAGTTTGGGTTTCTATTATTTTACTTGAGTCCATATCTTATAAATATCTTATAACCTCCTCATGTCCCCATTTTTATCTGCTTTAGTATTTGGATGCTGATACCTTGGCCATTTGTCCCAAACTACCACCACCACTTTCACAAGATCCTAGATTCCTAGAATTGTAACATGCATCCTGATATAAGATGAGCTCAAAATACATTTATGATTTCACCAGAAAGCATCTCAAACAACAGAAGAACTCCATCTACTGAGAATAATGACAACGAAATAAAGGCAGATCTCAGTCATGACTTCTAGATAGGTTGTCAGTCTGGGGGCAAATGTATGGGGTGAAGAAGTTACTCCCTGTGCCTAAGTATAATCATATCTTCAGGATTAATAGCTCTTCCAGATGTAGGTCTCTATGTTATGGTGATATGCAAAGTATTTGTTAACTTAGATCCTTGCCTCTTTCAAGAGAATGGTGATAAGAACTTGTTTTAAATGGTTATGATCTATAAAACTTTTTTGAGAAAGTGAAGAATGCTTACCAGCTTAAAAAAGTCACAAAAATTATTATACTGGCTCAGCAAATATAAATCCTAGGACAGTCATTTAGACAATCACATTTCTTAGACCAGAACTATGTTAGATTATAGAGTAATGCACACCACTTTCTGGATTCTTGCAAGACCAGAGCCTGCATACGACTTCTTCACTTATAGTATGTTTAAAGCACTTTGAGAAGCAGTATGACACAATATGGGCCAGCAGACCTGGGAAGAATCTTGACTCTGTGAGATAGGAACTATGTGAACATTGTTAGGTTACCCCTTCTCTGGGGGGATTCAGAGAGAGAATGTGATAGAACCATTTGATTAAGGGGCTTAGTGTGTGTTTTGATGATAGTGCACATTGAAAAACATGCATACAGTGTCATTAAAGAAAGCACAGCACATAGAAAGGGCCTACACCTTTTTCTAATAGGTACACACGAATCTTATCAGGAATGAATCAAAGATAAAGTTAGCATAATTTCCTTAGATCTAGAACAGGGAGATCTTCCACAGGGGGCACCATTGCGCTATGCACTAGTTAATCTTCCGAGGTACAGCTTTGGCTTTATTATGATCTAGTGAATAGTTAAGATCTTTCATCAAGCCAGAAAGTCAAGGACTGGAGGGAAAGGGGCAGGATCCACTCACCCACAAACCTTAGTAACAACATACACATCACTGAGCTCTGTTGCAGGTCTTGTGATCTCTACTGTTACCTCAGTAATTTGTTTACAAATTGAGGGGGCACAGCCACCTTGTTATTTCAGGAAAGATAGTTAAGTACATTATCAAGGATCAATACTCTGTCTGATGTGGTAAGTGGGGAGGCTGAGTAGTGCTTGCAGACACTGCGTAGGAAACATGGGGGAATGGCTTCAGATGTACCCACTAAAATTACAGCTTTCTGATGGATCAAACAGCTTGAAATAACACAAATCCTTAATTCTGCACAAAATGAGAAACTACATTCAGATCTACACAGAGGTACCTCTCTTCTTCTCTCTCAAAAAAACCCCATAATTTTGGAAAACCCATGCCTCTCCACTGCACTTTACGACAAGGAAAGAGACAGTACTTCCTGCAGATGTACATTAAAACCGTTTCAATGGATTAAACAGGCTCTTCTATGGGGACAAAAGGCTCTAGCCTCTACATAAAGACATACAGGCGCTTCCTGTGCACAGGTGGCTCTTGACGCCACAAACTGGGAGCAATAATTGAATCCAGCTATCCTACAGTGCAGAGCATTCACCCATAGAACCAGCCTGAAGGGCATTTTTAGTTAGTTTTCCAGACTAAGATTCAAAAGACTACCCCAATTGCATCTTAGTTTCAACCCAGGGGGTATAAGGCATTGAGGAAGTAGCCATTTGATTACAAATATACTTTGGGGGCGGGGCGGAAATAAGAG
The DNA here is from genome assembly GCA_023783475.1 of Daubentonia madagascariensis. Classification (NCBI taxonomy): domain Eukaryota; kingdom Metazoa; phylum Chordata; class Mammalia; order Primates; family Daubentoniidae; genus Daubentonia; species Daubentonia madagascariensis. The sequence continues at coordinate 54,709,258 of JAKFHU010001815.1, read as the reverse complement.
GAACAAAGGTAGAGTTAAACATGCCTTAGGAAGTAGAAAAACAGAGTATAGGCACAAACATGTGAGCTATCTTCATTCATTCATTCAACAGTCAACAAATATTTATTGCTTACCTACTACGACGTGTCAGGCAAGGTGATAGGCCCACAGGGTATAATGGTGAGCAAACCCAGACACCATTCCAGGCTTACAACCAAGAATTGGTCTTCATCAACAATCTAAGTCTGCTTTAGCTTCCTGATAAATCTTAGATATTACGTAGATATGTAATTTTTTAGGGGCCAGTAATTCAAAAGGGTAAATTTAAGAATGGGAGAGATTGCCCCACTAAATATTATTGTTATGAGCAAAATAATTTAACATTTTAAAAATTTTATTAATAAAACAAAATATTTTATTAATATTAACATTAAAAACCAAAGATCAACAAGCTAGTAATATAAGATTTGAAGAAAAAGCAAAGAGATTTATAACTGCCTATATTCAAATAGCATCAATAGTATTTGGGTGAACAACTGAGAGGGTGGCATATTTTATGATGTCATAAAAAGGCTTACCATTGAATTCATTTAATAATTTTATTCATGATCCACAAGGATATAGAGATTATGATTATTACATCTGTTGATGCTACCGAGGTGTGTGGAATTGCTAATACCTCAGAGAACAAGAATCTAATTTTAAAATAACATTAAGAAATTAGAGGAATAGATCATCAAAGCAAGATGATAGTCACTGGGGACAAATGCAAAATAATATATTCAGAGACTTAAGAAGTCAAAAAACTAGTTTGACGATGGAGAATGAATGAAGGTCCAGTGGGCAACTATTTTGCAAAAGGACTTGAGGGCTCACAATGAGGCACAACTCTGGTTTAAGATACTAACTACTGCATGTGTGATTAGAATTTATTTTTGATAAAAATTGTCACATGGTACAAAAGCTTCTATGCTTTACTACAGACAGAACCTGATCAATGATTATTATTCTATCATTAATAATTGCATTTTGTAGGAGATCTGAAATCAAAGTAGTAGTTGTAAAAACTGACAAATAAATTAATTATTTTGAAAAACGCATTAAAGAGAATCTATCTATTATTACTGCAAGGAAAAACACTTGCTTGAAATGTGATTGCTAAAAGAAAAATAATAAGTTTTTTTTAAAATTTTTTTTATTTTTTTAATTTCAGAATATCATGGGGGTACAACACTTTGGCCATACACATTGCCCCTGTTCTGCCCGTGTCAGAGCCACAATCGTGGTCATCCCCCAAACTGTGCTCCCCACATCCATTCAGTGAGAGTTTTTCCCATCCCTTCCACCCCCCTCCCGCCCACCTGCCCTCAGATGAATGTTATTGCCCTGTGTGATGTAAGTGTTCATCAGTTAGTACCAGTTTGATGGTGAGTACCAGTGGTGCTTGTTTTTCCAATCCTGTGACACTTCACTTCGAAGAATGGGTTCTAGCTCCAACCAGGATAATACCAGATGTGTTAATTCACTGTTGTTCCTTATTGCTGAGTAATACTCCATGGTATACATATACCACATTTTATTGATCCACTCGTGTATTGATGGGCACCTGGGTTGTTTCCACATCTTTGCAATTGTGAATTGTGCTGCTATGAACATTCGTGAGCAGATGTCTTTATTATAAAATGTCTTTTTTTCCTTTGGATAATACCCAGTAGTGGGATTGCTGGGTCAAATGGTAATTCTACTTTTAATTCTTTGAGGTATCTCCATATTCTTTTCCATAGAGGTTGTACTAATTTGCAGTCCCACCAGCAGTGTATGAGTGTTCCTATCTGTCCACATCCCCGCCAACATTTGTTGTTTGGGGATTTTTTGATATGAGCCAATCTCACTGGAGTTAAGTGATATCTCATTGTGGTTTTGATTTGCATTTCCCTGATGATTAGAGAAGTTGAGCACTTTTTTATATGTTTGCTGGCCATTATTCTGTCTTCCTTTGAAAAGTTTCTGTTCATGTCCTTTGCCCATTTTTTAATAGGGTTGTTTGATTTTTTCTTGTTGATTTTCCTAAGTTCTGTATAGATTCTGGTTATCAGCTCTTTATCAGAGGTGTAGCATGCAAATATTTTCTCCCATTCTGTAGGTTGTCTGTTCACTCTAGTGATAGTTTCCTTGGCTGTGCAGAAGCTTTTCAATTTGATCAGGTCCTATGTATTTATTTTTGTTGCTGCTGTAATTGCTTTGGGGGTCTTCTTCATAAATTCTTTGCCTAGGCCAATGTCCATACGAGTTTTTCCAACGTTTTTTTCAAGAATTCTTATGGTTTCATATCTTAGGTTTAGATCTTTTATCCATTGTGAGTTGATTTTTGTGAGAGGTGAGAGGTGTGGGTCCAGTTTCAGTCTTCTACATATGGCCATCCAGTTTTCCCAGCACCATTTGTTGAATAGGGAATCTTTTCCCCAGTGTACGTTAAGAAAAATAATAAGTTTTATCTGATTTTTAAGGAAATGAGGAGTAGGGTGGATTTAAAACTTTTGGATGGCAGTTCTGGCAGTAACTTCCAGCACCTATCCCTGTGGTTAGGCCACCAGGTCAGCGCCCCAAGGCCTGTGCAGTGCACCATGTTTCCATTCTTCTCCATCATCCTCTAGGCTCTCAACCACTCCTGGAGGCCTAACACAAAAATTCACAGCATACAAAAAGTAGATTTTCCAACTATGCATTTCTGACTATTTTGCCATAGAAGCAAGCCTAAATTAAATTCCCGTTATGCCATTCAAAACATAATTTCAGATCATTTATTTTTCAATTTTCACCAGCTTAGGCCATAATCTGAAAAAATTCCAGTTCAGAGTCTACACTTATAAAACAGAAATCTTTAAAAAGTATAATGTATTTCTTATTTCAAGCATGCTTAAATGTTATCACTTTAGTGCCTTTATTCACATTTTTACTTGTTGTCTTCCAGTCTTTATCAAGCATATAGAATTTTACATAGTTGCACCCATATCATAATGGTATTTGGATTTTTTTCTTAAAATTCTACTATAAACATCTTATCTAATTGTATCACAAATGTTTTATGGAACAAGATAGGAGAGGAGAATGTCAATGGTCCTACAGTCTCCATAATTACCACTAAAACAGAAATCGTGAATGTTTACTGGTAATCCTCGAGAGGCTAGAGGAAATAAGAGATTTAGTGCATACTGTGATGCTGTATAGAATATTTTATCAAAGGAGGTAATGTAAAGTTCCAGGGAAGAAGCAGCATCTGCCCAAGAGACGGGTACAGGGAAGAGAAAACACAGCAACATCTGGTCTCTAAATGTGCCAATGTGAAAAATTCTCAGAGCCAGTTAGCCAGGGTTATGGGAAGAAACAAGCAGCAAAAATTGTATGCCAAAAACAAACAAACAAACAAACAAATAAATAAATAAAGGAATCTGTCAGTAAAGAAAGAACAATAATATTTACAAAAAATTTTCTATATTCAAAGTTAACAAAAGTAGAATTTTGGACTCAATCTGCAGCAAAATGGGTGAAGCGTCTATGCATAATAAAAACTAAGAAGTGACTAAAAGGGCAAACTTTGGAAAGGAGAACCATGACATGAGAGGAAAGACTCTTTTTTTCCTCTAAAAGGGAAGTAATGATATGTGATCATGCAAATGCAACTGTCTGTGGACATTACTGTTTGCTGGTAGGAAGAGAATTTTAATGTGTACCCTATGCAAATGCATTTTGTAATAAAACAAAATGTGCAAGGACTTCTGGGGTTGAGGAGGCCAGAGGAGAGTAGCAGCTGCTGGATGCTGATGCCTGAGAGGCACAGGAGGACAGAGCCAGAGGACTGCACCACTGTGGAACCCTGAGCAAATTCTACGAGAGAGGGCAAGTCAAAAACCCCATCCTTCTAAAAAATATCCCTTACACTTGACTGAGAACTGAATGCCTAAAGAATTAATATCTGCAAGATCTTTCCTTACCCAGTGCTTAACCTTGAGCTGGCTATTAATTCTCCATGCTTAGAGTGAATTTCATAAGAGGACATTAAAAAAACAACAGCAGGAAAAAACACACTTTTCTGTCAAATGCTATGAAATGCACAGTAAAGACTACAGAATGCCAGGTGCAGTGGCATCGGAGGTGGGAGGATTGCTTGAGCCCAGGAATTTGAGGCTATAGAGTACAATGATCGCACTTGTGAATAGCCACTGCACTCCAGCCTGAGCAACATACTATAAGACCTCCATCTCTTAAAAAAAAAAAAAATACTAGAGATAAATATAAAGCAAGCTATTGTAAACCATTTAGAATCTCTGTGTCAAAATTAACACAAATGTCAAAGCCTATTTAAAGCACAGTCCTAGGCACTTGTGAAGAATGAACAGAAGGCAGACTCCACAATTCTGAACAGAGTCTGGTTTTGACCAAGTAATAGTTATTCATATCTGTATATCTGAAGCAATTATTAAAAAGAAATTAGGAAAAAGTTTGTGTCTCTGTGATGGAGATATTTAAACAAGCCATTTTGAAAATGTTAAAAAATTAAAATTGTAGAAAGTTGAACCATAGGTGCCATGTTTTGCCTGAAGTGGTAAAAATACCATCTGCCTCAGTCTTTTAGCAGCATGCTTATTTCAAGTAGCAGTAGGCTAAACTACAGGCATACGCTCGGCTCCAGCTGGGGAAAATACACAGACGTTTGTAGATGTTTTTCTAAGCAAGAGTAGTCAACATATTCGTTTTCTTTTAGACATATATATTAGTTACCATAGCAAACCAAGCGTGAATGTGGTCGGAGAGGCTGCTCCACCAGTCCCAACGCATATCCAAGAATTACTACAATTCAATAGGTGGCACTCTTCCCTCTAGCACTGAACCGAATCAGCTGAGCTTAACCTTGGGGCCAGAAGCCTAACGAACATAGAATAATCTGAGAGATACACACCCAGGGCTGCAGAACAATCATTGTAATTAAGATCTCCACAGCACTGTGCACAAGAACCAAAGTGTCAGCGCCAGCTTTTTGGTCACAATTCACTGCTGAGACTCACATCCTATCTAATAAAACTTCCGTAGTTTTAACTACGTAAGGAAGATGTTCCTGTTTTTCCATCTTAGAAGCTACTAAGGTAGAATTGCTTTACACAGTTAAACAACTTCCATCCTTGCCCACCCCCGGGTGGGTGAGTTTCAGCAATGGGCAGAGTGACTCCAGTGCTTAACTACTTTAAGAGGTAGGGAGAGAGCCGGGCGCGGTGGCTCACGCCTGTAATCCTAGCACTCTGGGAGGCTCAGGCAGGAGAATCACTTGAGCTCAGGAGTTCGAGACCAGCCTGAGCAAGAGTGAGACCCTGTCTCTAAAAAAAAAAAAAAAGAGGTAGGGAGAGACGCAATGAATTAATAGTTGTCAAGTGCTTTGATATCTTAGGATGAAAGGCACCATAGCAGCATAAAGATTTCATATCTAGGCTCTATTGCAACAGGAACTCAATTAAAAAGTAATTCAATTTCTTATCTGAGTGTTTGAGTACAGACCACTGTTTTGCTGAATGTGACAGACATTCTGAAGATCCAGCTGAGAATGATTTTGAAATGATCACCTCTCCCATGCTCTACCCTACTGACAAAATTTGAGTGATGGCATATAAAGCCACAGAGTGCATGACCAAAATAAGTTTCTATGGTTTCTTGAAATCTGACTTTTCAGACAAAATATGGCTTTTGAGTAAATATTCATCACTTGGAAACAAAGAAACTTTCAGCAAAAAATGAATTTCACAATGGTCTCCTGAAATGGCCGCTGAGGTTTTAAAATATAATTTTATACATAGCCCCTACCAGGGGAACCCACAGCCACCAAGAATGATGACTGCATTGGTTAGCGCAAGTATCGTGAGCAATGAGACCACACAAAACAGAGATGAGGAGGTCATGGTACATATTACTAAGGGCCCACAATACACTGCATGAGAGAATACCACAAGTTGCACCCTGCAGACATTTTCCCGTGACTCGGTAGAGAAGGATATAATCTTTCTTCCCTGTGTTACTTGGGTTTAAGTCTGTGTAAGGATGAAAGGTTTGGATTAATTACCTAAGTCAAGTTATGCCTTTAACACATTAACTGCCATGTGAGTTGTATTTAACTCACACTAGTTTTGAGCCCAGTGCTTCATGAAGCATATGTAACTCACACGTCTCTTCACCTTGGGAGCTGCGTGAACTATTTTTCAAGTTGCATATAACTCACGCACAGAAAACTATAAAAAATAACAAATTTTTCATTAAATTAGAAAGGATTGTTTTGTTTTCGAAGTTTTTATTCTATTTTCGTAATAAAACACTGTGGCCCCAAGGAAAAATTGTTTTTTTCTAGTGTGGCAGTCAATGTGTTAAATATCAGAAGAGCACTACATATTCAAGGGGAGGTGGGTTTCTCTTTACTGGCATGAGAAGTATTGTCACTGGGCACTTGAGAAAGCAACCTTAGGCAACGTTGGGATGGACTGTATTATATAGTCAATATACTTTTAAAATGGCTAATTTGAGTCTACAATCCTTGATTCCAGACCTCTCCCAGCCTCCTGTACTTCTGACAGAACACCAGTGCAATACTCACACACACACAGTTGTCAAGCACTGCTATGTACGCCCGTGCTGGGGAGGGGTGATGTGACCATGAACAAGGTCATGGAGGCCACTGCCTTTACAGCTTTTATGTTGTAGTGGAAGAAGAAATAAATAAATAATTAAATAAAAATGATAATGATAATTTTAGGGTATGATAAATTTTTTAAAAAAGTTTTTTCTTTAATTTTTGCATATAGGACAGGAAATAATAAATGTTAAGAAAAAAGTAGAGCAAAGGGGGATGGCTATTTTAGATAGGGAGGCCTGAGTCGAGGGAGCTTGTGATGGCAAGGCCCGCAGCAGTCTTGTTCATGGTGGTCGTCTTGGCACACCCTGATGGTGCCTCAAACATATTAGAGATCAGATAAATAGTGGCTGGGTGGATAAAGGAGTGAGTCTGGACCTCAGTAGTATAGAGGATAAGAATGTCTCCTTCCAAATTTGGAATGGGCCTAAGAGAGTAGAATAGCACTATTCTAAACTGCTCATTTTGTCCTGAGGAAATGAAGGAAAAACCAAAGAGATTAAGTGACTGATAAAAGATTTCACAGTGAGTTGGTGGCAGAGCCATTGCTTGGTCCAGGGGTGCTCTTATCTGTGCACCGTATTTTTTTCTTTTCCATTTTCCAATGGAAATCTCTTCCACTGTCAACTGCTTCTGCGATAAGAAACCTTTGAGGCATTCTTTGAGTCATAAATAATGTGATCACATGTTATCGATTATAACAAATGTACTGCTCTGGAACAGGATGTTGATAGTGGGGGGAGGCTGTATGCGTGTGCAGTCAGGGCGTATATAGAACTCTGTACTTTTCATTCAATTTTGCTGTGAACCTAAAACTGCTCTAAAAAATAAAGTACTACAACAACAAAAAGACTGAAGATGTCAGGGAAGATGCTGAGTTCAGTTTAAGGTACGTTGGGCTCATAAGCCTGTGGGAGACCAAGAGGTATGTCAATATCCCATGTTTGGGTATATGATGAGGCTCAAGGAGACATCTAAGATAGAGTGACAGACATGGAAGCCTTCAGCTTAGTCGTGTTCCTATATTATCTAGTTTTTCTTTAAGGAGGCAAAAGTTTGTGAGGCAGATAAAAGGAGTGACTTCATTTTAGGCAAGGAAAAGAGAGTAAAGGCACGGAGCCATGGGTGTGAACCTCTGGGTTGCCAGGGGAGTGCAAGGTTCCAGATCAGCCCTGGAGAGGTCTTTGTGGGTTTTTGTTTGGCCACCACAATCAGGACCCTTCCAGGTCATATTTCTTCTGCCCTGTCTTCAGAGTGCAGGTGTGATCATATCCTGGATATTCCTGATTGTTGCATAAATCAGATGGTTGGCATGCTCCTTTAGCCAAGCAGCTGTACATCTGCAACACACCTGCTAAATGTTTCATTTGTCCCTGAGGGGAAAACAGAATGTCACCAAAGTGTGTTCATGGGCTTGCACTGGCACACTGAGATCTGAACTCCTTCAGTGGTTTTTAACCAGGGCTGTGGGTCAGAATTATCTGTGGAGACTTTTTCAGACCACTGTGGCTTGCCTCTGCCCTGCTCTCCCTATCAGGGGATTCTTATTTTGGTGAAAGAGGGCATGATGCAGCGATACCTAGGCATGTGTGTTTCCACTTGTTCTCACAGGTGATGTGAGAACTCCTGCCTTTAGGAGGTCGAGTCTGCCCTGTATGGTGATTCTCAAGTATTTTCTGATGGCACCAAAAGTTGTCTTCCCTCCATAGGCCATAGGCATCTTTCCAACAATGGCTAATGATTTTACTTTGTTTATTTTTCTTCACAGCACTTACCACCTCCTGACATTACATTATCTATTTATTTGTTTATTTAGTTATCTATACCCCCGACTAGATTGTAAATGTTCTGAAAAGAAAGACTTCATCTGGTTCACTCTTGTATTCCCAATATATAATAAGGTGTCTGGAATGAAACAGGCACTCAATAATAAATACACTTATTGGTGAATGAATCTTATTCTACCTGCTAACGCATGTTACTTAACAGGAAATATCCCTCAGCTCTACCTGTGATGATTCTCTTTTGACCTTTCAAATATAAACAAAAACCAAACACCAAATTGAAATGTATAAAATGGTGTAGTATGCAGAAAATCTGCCTACCTTAGCATAGTCTAATATTCCTTTTTCTTGAGCCTAAAAAAGAAGAGAGAAGAAAATTAATTCATTAGTTCTTTAACAATTATTTATTGCTTCTATAATTTTTGTTCCTCAAAGAATAGAACTCAATTCTCTTTTTCTCTCATATATATATTGAATCATGTATACACACACAGTGAACATATATAAATTTCAAGCATATGGAAAAGCTGAAAGAACAGTTCAATAAACACGCATATACACTCTACCTAGATTTGACAGGCACAGACACGACTCCTCACCCCTTTATGCTTCAGCACACATCTTATATGCATAGGACATCTCATACATCACCACATGACCATGATCATACTTAAAAAACTAACAATAATGCCACATCATCTAACATATAATCCATATTTAAATTTCTCCAATTGTCCCAAGAATATCTGTTATAGCTTTTTTTCCCCCCACACTAGAATTAAGTAAGATTCACACATTGCATTTGGTTTTTGTCTCTCTTTTTTCCTTTGAAATTTAGACCAGCCTCTCCCTGTTTTTCATGAAGTAAAAATAAAAGCCATTAACTTCTTTTCATAAAAACCATTGACTTTTTGAGGAGACCAGGTCAGCTGTCTTATAAAATGTCTCTTTCAAATTCTGTCTTATTTTTTCATTGTGTCATTTAACTTGTCTCTGTTTTGCTTGTAAACTAGAAGTTGGGTCTGGAGAAGCTTGCTTAGATTTAGGTTAAACGTTTTTGGCAAGAATACTTTATGTAGAATATTATGTACTTTAGCAATTCAAGAGGCCCAAAATGTTGGGCTGTCCCACTCTTACTAATGCTATAAATTTGCTCACTTGGTTAATGTGGTGACTATCAGGTCACTTTACTATAATGATATATTTCTTCCTGTACAATTAGTAAATAATTTTTTTCACCTCCCTTGGCATAATTTTTCTTATGTTGTGCTATGTCAAAAGACTCCCCTACCTCCCGACACTAGGGACAAGGGTAGGGAAGAAAAAAGGAGGTGAAGGAGATATCCTGAGTCTTGTGTGAGGTCAAATTTTACTTTAAATATATTTTTAGTTGTTATAAAAAATGACTTAAAATTAACACATATACTCCAATATGTTATAATGTATATTGAATTTTAACATAATAGAGATAACCAACGTGTTAATCTTTGCTAGCAGATCAACTTGTGTTTTGCAGACTTTACAATAAAACTTCCTCTGCCACCTCTGCACAGAACAAGAGCCCTTCAACTTACAAACATGTTAGGTCTTCAGACCATTCTGTTCCTGAGTCCAAAATGATATTATACAAGTAATTAATGTGGGCAGATTACTTCCTTGAGAAAAAAGGAAATGTTTATAACATTGGTCCTGACTCTTCTTGCCTCTTAACAATCCTTTAAAAATTTATCCAAAGATGCCTGCGTTTCGTTTTTCTTATTTTCATAACAAGAAACTTATAACAAGACACTGCTTATGCATAGCTGTTGACACCATCACAAGCCACTCTAAAATAACTATTTGAACATTTTCAATGAAACAAAAGGCCTCTGCAACCAATATACTATAAAAAAGAATGTAGAGCCTTCAGTGTGCTCTTCAAAGTTTTTTAGGGATCTAGGATTTTCAGTGAACGAAGATTTTGAACTTAGTACTGAGAAATATTGTACCAATAGGAATATGAGTCAGTTCTTGCAGAAATTTTAAAACCAGGCTATTCTTCTCTCTGCTCAGATATTTTATATTTATTTGTCTGTCTGTTTGTTTATGGGCATCTTTTCCCAAAATAAAGCAGTTTTGTCTTCACTGAAAATCTCTTTCCCCCCACAGTAACTTCTGCAGAAGTGGTAGGAAAGCCCTGAACACATTTATATAGCTCACTCACGACCCAGCTACTCACTTTGATATTGTGCAAATACGGACTGGCCTTGATCCTAAGAATAATCCTCTGATGGCTTGTGACCAAAATTTTAGCAGCAGCACTTTCACAACATGCTTAGTCTTTAAGTTCTCAAACTCCCAGGGTCTCGCTCTGTCACACAGACTAGAATACAGTGGCCTGATCATAGCCCACTGCAGCCTAGAACTGGGCTGAAGCGAACCTCCTGCCTCGGCCTCCCAAGTAGCCGGGACCACAGGTGTGTGCCACCACGCCCAGCTAATTCTTTTCATTTTTGTAGGGATGAGGTCTTGCTATGTTGCTCAGGCCGGTCTCTAACTCCTGGGCTCGAGTGATCCTCCTGCCTCAGTCTCCCAAAATGCTGTGATTACAGGCTTGAGCCACCTCACCTGGCCCCAGTTGACTCTTGGATTCATTTTAGGTTAATAGACATCTGACATTGAGGCTGATCTTGTGGTCACAAGTTTTCCACTTTTTCCATCATCCACCCTTTTTCTTGTCGCTTGCTGATTACTATTGATTGCTCAGGCTCAGCACTTTTCAAATGATGCACAAACTGGGAGTCGTATAGAATTGTTCCTACGGCCAGACAACTCAATCCCAAAACACATTTGCCATTTTCTCACGATCCATTTTGTTTCTGTTCTAACCAGCTCCTCTTCATTCTTGCTCTCTCAACATTCTCATCTTTCAGTGTTTAACACACAGGACACGTTAAAAGTGTTGAAAGTGGCATTTGTTGAAAGTTAGAAAGTTGAGAAACTTTTGTATCTTAAAATTGCAAGGTGAACTGTGGAGAAACGATAATTGACAATGACTTCGGGTGGACTTTTTCTTTTAGATGTATTGAGCCACTTCCCAGTTTGTCTCATAAAAAAATTCAATGGCAATTTCTCGGGTAAGAAAAGTGAACATAATGCTGCTCACAGGTAAGGGCATCTAGAGTAGCCCTACCACAAATTTTTATATCATCATTTTTCCCATCAAATACTTTGTTTATAGACTAATCACCTTAGAGAATTCTAGTACTTTGAAGTACTTGTGCTTAATCTCAAGCTATTTTCAAACCTCAAACTCTCTCATTTTGTTTTCCTAGCTTGGCCACTACCCTTTCACCCAGTAGAGATATGCTGCTGGGGATGATGGCAGGGAAACACCACGTACATCATTTATATCTGCATACATCGGCTCTGAAATGTTTCAAAAGGTGGGAGAATAGAAACCTACATAAAATGACAGCACGATTACCATAGCCATTACAACCTGAACAGACTGTAACTATGATATATAGCTCACCTAAATGCCTAAATGTCTTTTTTTTTTTTTTTTTTAAAGACAGGGTCTTGCTCTGTTGCCCAGGCTGGAGCACAGTGGCACAATTATAGCTTACTGCTGCCTTGAACTCCTGGCCTCCCAAAGTACTGAGATTACAGGTGTGAGCCACCACACCGGACCTGAATGTCCTTTTTATTGTATCACAACAAATATTTCTGTGAAACGATTTTACTCTTGATTGCTTTAGCTTATACATAAAAGTATCATTTATTTTAGAAAACAAATATGGTAAATATTTGAACTTTTATAGGTATATAATATACATTATATATATGTATTTCCAGTTGATAGAATATCTACATATGCCATGTACATACCCGAGAGTAGACATCCTAATATAAACTTTTTTTCACAAAAGCTTTAGAGCTTATAAAAATACAGCAAGTTATAGACAAATGCAAGTGATAATTTAGTTCCCTACACAAGTAATATTTCTCATTAAACACTACCCTATTCTTATTCTTTTTGTAAACTAGTTAACTTGGGAGGGGCTATAGTTTCTATTACACCTGATGGTTGCTCATTTATTCAACAAATATTCCTGAGCACCTACTATGAGTCAGACACTGCTTAGGCACTAGTGACACAGGCATGAACAGAACAGATCAAAATCTCTGCCTTCATGGAGCTTATATTCTAGGATGTTGCACAATATTGTTTTAGATAGGCTTCACATACAATCTCCATCTAGGACTTAAGCTCCATGACAAAAGGGAAACTTTTTCTCCACCAGAGAAATTCCACGTGTATATCAGTTCTCTCTATTCCATGTCTACATCAGTTCTCTGAATGAAGGAATGGATGGATGGGTGTTTTTTCTTAATATGTATTGGTTACGTACTATCTATTCAGGAAACTCATACAGCAAAATTCATTGTACTAACTCCTAGTTCTAGGAAAGCCAGAGGTTTTGGTTTGGAGCTGGAATATAGCTAATGTGGAGCCATTAGTTGATGACTTACAAATAAATTTTACACATAATGAACAATGTCATATTTTCACTTTCTCATATACCTTCTAAGTAGACTAGGGAAGGGAATCTAAACTTCCATCTATAGAAAATATATTAAAAGATTTCATGAAAATTGAACAAAAGGACAGAACAGAGAAGAATGATCTAGTAGCTTTAGTGCAATTAAGTGCTTCAACCTTGAGAGCAGTGTGTTGAAATGAGAAGAGCCTAGAATGGAAGTTAGGAGACCTCCACAGAGATGTCAAAATGCACACCTCAAAGCCTCAGGTGTTAAGGCTTTGTCTACTGAGGAAAGCAAGCGGCCTAAGATCTTAATTGTGACTACTCCAAGAGGAATTGTGACCTCCCGGGAAGATGGATATGTAGGAGCCAGAAAATAGGGTTTCTAGTCCTTAATTGGTTAGTACCTCAAATAATTTTTAAATTTTTATATGGGCCCTCATTTCCTTATCTGTAAAGTAAGAGAGTACCGGACTAGACCAGAAGCTCTCAAATGCTGGGCTGGCTGTATTGGAATTACCTGCGTAGCTTGTGAAAAATGCAGATTCTCAATACCCTACTCCTGAGATTCTGATTCGTTTGAGAATCACCGGTTTGGCCTATGTCTAATGTCCTTTTCAATCTATGCTTCTATGTGCATCAGTGTTCACTTCAAAGGTTAAAAGAGAACAACTATATAAACTCCGTAAGTCTCAAGGAGAATTGAGTACTGCAGCTTTTCCCCTTTTTCTGACATCTGCCACTTGTCATGTATATTTCTAGCAAAGCAAGATATTATTAAAATAACTTTCTCACTGGGGCCCAAAATAGGCTGATATAAAATAAATGCAGTCTGTATTTCAACAGTCGAAAGTCCTGAACCTCTTCCTGCCACACTGTTCGTCTCCAGAAGCCACTGTAAATTCTACCATACACGGCAATTCCCTGAGGGCTTCATTACTAGGGTCTTTAAAAGGGATTCACTCATATTTTTGCCTCCTGTAGGTGTGCTTCTTGTCAATCCAGGTCATGAAAAAAGAAAGTAAATTTTCCCAGTCTTTAGCAGTTCACAGAGAATGTGTGGTTTGAACCTTGTTTTATCTTCTAAAAATGTGAAAATAGACAAGATAGTGTGCCTGTGCTCATGACACCAGGGGCCGCCTCAGACAGACATAGTGAGCACCGTAAAACAATATTCTCTACAAAAGCAAAAAAAAAAAAAAAAAAAAAGCCAGCACTCTGATTGAGAGGATGCACAAAGGGATTAATTCCAAAGGTTTATATACCAGTCTCTGCAGACCAAAGGCAGATAGATTCCCTGTTGGTAAGTAATGGATGTACAATGTGGTCTTTTACTTTAAGAAACAAACGCTTTTTTATAAGTGAGGTAACAAAGAAGGATTGGATGACATAAATGAACTGTTTCCAACTTCGAACTACTGTTATCTGGACTTGAAAACTGGATATGGGGACACCTTTTTCTAAAAGCAGAAAACTAATATTCCACAGCAGGGAGTCCAGAAATTGTTAGAGACTAATCATCTCTACTTATCAGGTTATTCTTCCCAAATGTTACCAGCTATATTTTGGAATTAAAAGTCGTTTTAAAAGATTTTCCTTTTAAACCTTCAAGGAAAACTACCTTCTCTCCACCAACTTTTTAGCTGAAAGAATACAATGACCACTCATTTGCCCTCCACCTAGATTCACCAATTGCCAACATCGAACCACCTCTGCTTTCCCTCTTTCTCTTGATGACCCTTTGGTATTTGAGAGTAAGTTGTAGACATCATCATGCTCATCCTTAAATCCTTCAGCATTTATTCCTGAGGACAATGACATTCTCCTACCTGACACAACCCCATTATCACGCCCAATAATTTTGACATTTAATATAATATAATATAATATTATTTAAAATACAGTTCATATTCAAGTTTTCCAAGTTTAACCAACAGCTGTTTGAGTTCAATCCAAGTTCAAATTAAAAAGCATACATTGCCTTTGGATATCATGTCTTTTAATCCCTTTTTTTTTTTTTGAGAGAGTCTTGCTTTGTCACCCAGGCTGGAGTGCAGTGGCATGATCATAGCTCCCTGCAGCCTCAAACTCCTGGGCTTAAGCAATCCTCCCGCCTCAGCCTCCCGAGTAGCTGACAAATGTGCCCAACTAATTTTTTAGTTGGACAAGTAGTTGGACAAATGTGCCCAACTAATTTTTTAATTTTTGTAGAGACAGGGTCTCGCTACGTTGCTCAGGCTAGTCCTGAACGCCTGGCCTCACGGAGTCCTCCTGCCTCAGTCTTCCAAAGTGCTAGGATTACAGGCATAAGCCACCATGCCCAGCTAATCCCTTCCAATCTACAACAGCCCCTACACCACCACCTTTTTTGTCTTTCATAATATAGGCATTTTTTAAGAGTCTGGGTCAGTTGCCCTGCAGAATGTCCCATTTGTCCTGGATTTGTCTGATTTTTTTCTCATGACGAAATTCAGGCCAAACATTTTTGGCAAGACAATTACATAGGTGATGCTGTATATTTCTCTATTACATCAGGAGTCACACAATATCAGTCTGTCCAATTATTGATGAACTAAATTTGTTCACTGCTTCCCTATGTATTTAATAAGTAATCTGTAGGGTGCTTTGAATCCGTGTGTATTCAGTTCTTTACTAACCATTTATCCAATTATTTTAACTGATCATCCACTGATGATCCTTGTCTGAATAAAAGATTACATTGGTGGCTCTAAAAATAATCACGTTTTAAAGGTCTTCTGCTTTTAAATATCATTGACTCCTTTAGTGAAAACAGGCCTTCCTAAAAATAAACTCTCTGTGTATATACAATTGGTATTTAGAGGTAGCTTAGCTTATATGTAAAAAGGAGGCTTTTGCAGGGACAGAGGAAGGGAGGAAGGATACCTGTATCCTCATCCCAGAATAGTGTGGGTATAGTGTATGGGGATAACAAAAAAAAGTTCGCCAATCAGAAATCTATTAGATCTGCTAGCCCTGAACTTGGAGCAGCCCACTGGGTGCTGGTTTTGTAGAAGTAGGCCTTGTGTTGCTGGGCTCTCTAGTTACACAGCTGGAAAGGTACCAGAATATAAAGGAACAGGGTAGGTCTTTTTTTGGCTATCTCGATCATTCTTGCCTACTAATAAGAGAGCACAGAAGGCGTCTGCAAGGAAGTTAACACCATTCAAAACTGAATTGCTTTGCCTGTGTACCTGATTTTACCATCTCTTTCACCTGGGAAAGCAAACCAACTCTCAGAGGCAAATGTGGATGTCCATGGAATTAACTTTCTCCTATTCTCTTCGTTTCGTTCATTGGGAGAAGAGGAGGCAACAGAAAGATGCAGAAGGCTATGATGCCCAATTTTTAAAAGGAGTGGGAGTTTGCATTATCTACATAATAAATCTCTCTCTGTTCAGAGGTCTTGTTATTCTTTTGCAACCTGTTTTTCTTGCTACGTTCCCTTGGAGTATGGAAGAGACATGAAATTTTAAATTGCAGAGTTTGACCATGAAAAAAAATCTACCCAGATCTCAGAAAGGCCATAAGTAAGGAATCAAGCTAATAGTAGAATTCAGTTGTTTCCTCCAGTGGCATGGTGCCAAGGTGATGGCCATCAGCCTTGATGGTGTATCTCAAACACATACTGTTGAAAACGAACTTAAACCCGTTTTTCCATTTAACTTTCCTACTTCTATTAATGGTGTAATTTTTCCTGTTATCCAAATTCAAAATCCTTGTTTTAGCCCCTGATTGTCCTTCCCCAGGCCACACCTGTCAGCTTCTCCCTATCATATCAATTTTCAAGTCCTAACACTTTTTCCCTCTGAAATGAGTTTTATACCTAATCTCCTTACCTTCCCATTTGCATTGCCAATACTCTGATCGGGACTTCTCTTCTGCACTTATCAACAGGTTTCCAAAAACTTCTTAACCGATCTTCTTGTCTCTGGTGTCTCCTTGTTCCTTTCATCCTATACAGCATAGCCAGATTTTCCTCCCTCAAACACAGTTTAGGCCTTGACACTGCCTGGCTCAAAAACTTTCGTCTGCTTCATGACCTCTGCATCAAGTTCATTTTCCATAGGCAAACATCCCAAAGTCTTTTTAAAAAAAATCCAGGTAAGATTCACATAACATAAAATTCATAATTTTAACCATTTTAAAGGGTACAATTCAGTGGCATTTAGTACATTCACAATATTGTGCAACCATCACCACTATCGAGTTCTGAACATTTTTATCACCCTAGAAGGAAACCTGTACCCATTAAACAGTCACTCCCCATTTCCCACCCGCCTCAGCCCCTGGCAACCACCAATCTGTTTTCTGTCTCTACGGATTTGCCTATTCTGGATATTTCATATTAATGGAATCATATGAAACATGACTTTTTATATCAGGCTTCTTTCACTTCGCAGAGCGTCTCCAAGGTTCATCCACGTTGCGGCATGTGTCAGTACTTCATTCCTTTTTACGGCCGAATACTATTCCATTGTACAGACAGATCACATTTTGCTCTTCCCTTCATCAGATGATGGACATTGGGTTATTTCTACCTTTTGGTTGCTATGAACAGTGCTGATCTGAACATTCATGCACATATTTATTTGAACCAAGGTCTTTTAAATATAGTCATTACCTACTATTTCAGAGAAATTCTTCATCTGTCCCTTATACTGCTGTATGTTTTTCACATTCCATTCAAATTATAACACTGTTTTTCCTTTGAATGCACAGCATGCCTGCCCACCTGTATCACTTTTTCATGGCTTCCTTCGCCCAGGAAACCCCTCTATCCCCATTTTTACCATCAAGATCTTCTTCCTCAAGGACTATCTCACATATCGCCTACTTCATACACCCTTCCTTGGCTTTCCCAACTGAACATGAATTTTTTCCTCCAAGCTCCCCAAATGGCATTAACTACAGTATTCCTTATATTTTTGTATTTATCTTATCCCTTCTCTACTCGGCCATAGACAACCTACAGGCAATTTATTGCCACATCTCCTGTAGTCAAGTGCTCTGTTTCCTTAAGTGCAACAGAAAACCTTAGGAAATCTTTTAATTTAGGAGATATCTAGGGTCATATCATAGTCTTTGTGGTCACACATACAGTCCTTTCAAAAGCCCACGTTGTACGCATTCTATGGTAGAGGATGGTATTAGTATTATTCCTTCCGAAAGGACTCAAAATATCTTAAATAACTAGAAGATTATCACATGGGGTATTAATGAGAACTCTCTGAATGTGCATTTCCTCTTTTGTTTAAGAATATTCATGTGTTATCTTCATGTACACCAGCCTTGCCTAGCAGTCTTTGTTTTACTCTTTGAATAAGGAATAACAGTAGGATATCCAGGGACAAATGAGTTATAGCTTAGCAATGGTAATTTGTAGCACACTGAAGGTATTTTATGGCTGGTTATGACAGTGTCAGAATGTCACAAGCCTAAGTGACATTTCAGTACTTTCAGGAATAGCCAAGAAAATATAATCATAATTCTTATTTCTTCAGGTGACTTATAATGGCAGCAGAAAACTAGAAGGGTCATTAAAAATAAAGCTTGCCGACCTGCAATAGCCCTGGACTCCCTGAGAGAGTCCGAGCTCTGTGGTTCTCTGAGGGATTCTACTTTCTTTTATTAGGAATCAAAATGATAACTGAGTAATGACTTCACCTCCCCAGGGCGAATCACCCATTCACTAACAGTATTTTTTCCTGATCATTATTTTTCAGCAGCTACAAATTTAAATTTAAAATTAAGGTAGGGAAGGATCTGTAGAATTTAGTATGGAGACAATGTGCAACAAATATTCTCCAGCTGTTTCCAGTCTGGCCTGGTGCTCTTAACTGCCTCTTGTGCATGCACCCAGGGGCCTATGATGGTGATGGAAGAGGACTATCTAATCTTAAGATTTGGGCGGGGGGAGAGGCGGCATTGGAGAAGAGGTAGCAGAACCCAATATGAAAAATCACAGAGGTGTTCTTCCTTCTAGTTTCACAATGATGTTGAACAGGCACTAAGACTATGTGATCTCCTGGCTTCCTTGTCTAGTCAATAATTCTCACTCTGTCCAAGCAGGAAATTGAATAGGTAGATGGGACACAAACCTGTCTGGACAGAGTAGGGAAGTAATTTTAAATGTAGAAATAAGAAATCATAGGTGACTTCCATCATCAGAAGCAAGATTTTTCTATTTCTCAGTGCCAAAAATTGTATGTTTCTTTCTTTTTTTGAGAACAGAGAAGACAAAAACTTGTATAAGTTTTTAATAGAGATAAATATTTTTCTTATAATACATGTCCTGCCTAAGAGACCTATTTCTTACATTTATTTGAGAACTGAAAGGGACCTTAGAAATGACCTAGTTCAATGCCATCATTTTATAGAAAATAATAATAATGATATGAGAGAATGTGATTAAGGTTACACAGATGCTGGCAGAGCCCAA
This sequence comes from Daubentonia madagascariensis, assembly GCA_023783475.1. Lineage (NCBI taxonomy): Eukaryota > Metazoa > Chordata > Mammalia > Primates > Daubentoniidae > Daubentonia > Daubentonia madagascariensis. The sequence continues at coordinate 54,689,842 of JAKFHU010001815.1, read as the reverse complement.
ACTAGAATCTAGGCCTTCTAAATCCTGATCCTCCATGGGCCATTTCTGCTGTACCAACTTAACTCTTTCTATTAAAATTTAGCAAAACAGGACTACCACCAAATAGCCTCACCCTGTGAAGACCACGCTACACACATTTTTTGACAAATATTAATTGGATAACTACGCCAAGTAATCCACTGTTCCAGGTACTATGGGTAATTTACAGGCGAATTTGCTACAATCCTTAAGGATCTTGCAATCAAATTCAAAACTGGGGGTTGGGTGGGGGAGGGTGGAGGAAAAATATCCAGGAGGGTAGATAACATGAAAAATTTAGAAAGAAAGAGAACTAGAACTAATTTCAGGATTAACAAGCAACCTCCTTGAGATTTAGGGAGGAATGTCCTTCTCAGGTGTTATGCAAATTGTGTTCCCTATCTCTGACTAGGAGGCATTCACAGAACAAGATCATTATCTTATAGAGTTTTATACAAACATGTACATTATAATTTAAAAGATTAAAATAAACTCTAATTAAAAGTCTTTAATCTGAAGAATATTGTCCCATGCCTGTCAGAAACTATCTTATTTCTTATTTGCTTTAGCAGTAATTCCCTTCATGACTCAGACATGCAGATATGAGGAGAAGGGCCCGGTCAGTGAAGCAAGCCAAAGCGGTGGGCCTTGAGGTGGCCGATAGACTACCAACCTTTCCTGAACAATGATGATTTAGAAATGACCACAGGGATTTAGGTGGGAGGGTGGGACATCATCTGCTCAAGGACATTATCTTAGGGTTTGCTGACCTTCAGACAAGGTCTATTTGATTTACTTGAGTTACTATCTAAGGCAAAGGAAAGGATATCCCTTTGAATCTAAAATCAAGTTGGGGATAACAATTAGGGACATTTCACCAGCTGTTTAGGAAATCCTGGACTTCTCATTTACAACTCTTCATTTGTCTACATTTATAACTTTGTATGTTTGCAAAGATGCATAAGAGTTAAACTTGTCCCTTTTCTGTGAAGCGTCTTTAAAATTCATATCTGTGGTACTCCTGTGTATACCTGTGTATGTGAATATCCAAGGGAGACTTGGTATCTTCCATCTAACATATTCAGCTGGATCTTTTCAACCAAAATGTAAATCTGCAATGTATTCTAATGTAACCCAATTAGAGCTACTAACACCATCTGTATATATATTTTCAGTGCAGCTGTCAAAAACACACACTTACACCCCAGTAACATAATATTTGATAGTTGTGTGATATTTCATTGTACCATATTTCATTTAACCTTCTTCTTATTTTTAAATGGGTCAATTTTCACTTTCTTCCTTTTATAATTGATATTTTAGTACATATTTTAATATGCAAGTCTTTGCCCACATCTCTGACATTTTTCTTAGGATAAAGTCCTAGATGTGGAAATTCCTATAGAAAAGTATATAAATTTTTAAGCTAAAGGTTTTATAATAGAAGCAAATAGGATAGTATTTAAAAAGTCAAATAGTACTAGACAAACAAAATAACTCAGCACTCTCCAGACCCTGTATGTCCCATGTCCCTCTCTTTGGCTGTTTCTTCTGCTGTTTACCTTCACATATTGCTTTTCCTTGATTTTTAAACTTTAGATATTCTCTCTTGATCCTACATAAAAAGAAAATTTAGATCTTCTATATGACCAAACACATTCCTTTTCTCTACCCTCTTCACATTCAATCACACTTTTTGATTAAGTCAATATTCAGTATTTATATTTTTATGCTATATTAATATTATTCTCTAAGCCACGTGGAGTATTATGATTATATTTCCTTCTTACACATCTTTAATTTTTTCATTACAGCTAATAACTGTCTCATTTGATTCCATACGTTTAGTGTGACTGTTTTAAATCATGGCCCCTACATTCTTTGATGCTCTTGTCACGCAGAGGTGAGGTCTATGACACCTCCCCTTGATTCTGGATGGGCGTGTGTTTTGATAGAAGACCATGGTAAGGACCCTGTGACATCTAAGGCTGTCATAAAGGGAGATGCAACCTGTTTTGCTTGGTGGAACACTTGTGTTTAGAGTTCTGAGAAGTCCAACAGTTCTGAGGCTGCCATGCTGTGAGGAAGCCAAGCTAAATGGAGCAGTTATGCATGAGCACGATGGTTGGTCGGCAGCCTAGTCTTCCAGACACCTCAGCCTGGGTGCCAGGTGTGCGTGAAGGCGCCTCCAGGTGACTCCAGTCCTCAGAATCACTGAGTCACCTCTGGCATCTGGGTTTTTCTAGCCGAAGCCCCAGACATGATGGAGCAGAGAGAGACAAGTCATCCCCACTGTGCCCTGTACAAAATTTCTGACCCACAGAATCCATGAACATAATTAAAATGGTTATTTTAAGCAGCTAAGTTTTGGGATAATTTGTTATGCAGCAATAGTAACTGAGTATTTAGTTTATGTACCTATAATTAATTTGTCCCTAAATTCTCAATATGGTCAAGCATATTAGGTGATTTATCAGTTCCATTTTTTTCCTTAGAAACATTTCTCCTGGAGATCTCTGTCCTCTTGTCCCAATGTTGCCTGGATGCATAGCCATCAGCCTAGGATTTGCTAGGATGACAGTGTAGCATGTTACTTAAGGATGTGGGTCCTGTAGCCGGGCTGCCTGGGTTTGAATCCTGGCTTCACCACTTGCTAGTTGTGTGACTGTGGTCAAGCTAGTTAGTTCCTCAGTGGCTTAGATTTCTCATTAGAATAGTGCTTGGCACATATTAAGTGCTACTATTGTTGGCATTATTGTTGTTGTTTCTTATTCTTTTCTTCACATTGCCCTTAGAATTCTAATCACCCCATGCCTATGTCTGATCCCCTAGCTCCTGGATTCTATGTCTTTCTCTTCTTCAGTTATTACTTTGCCTTGATGGAGTCATCACCTGCTCCCTAAAAGAAAGTGGTTGGAAGATAAGTTTTATGAGACCTGTGTATCTGTTTGAAATCGTCTCTATTTAATGTCATACTTGATATGACTGGGATATAATTCTAAGTTGGAAACAATTTTCTCTTTGAATTTTCAAGGTATTACTCCATTGTCTCAAAGTTTTCAGTGTTACTACTGAGAAGCCATGCTGATTCTTGATCCTCTGTATGAAGGTTTTCTTTTTTCTTCCTGGAAGTGTTAGGATCTCTTCTTTACCCCATTGTTTCAAAATTTGATAATGATGTGACTTGGTGTGGGTCTTTTAAACTTCATTATTTAAGGGTACCATTTCAATTTGTTCTCAGTCCTTCAGTTCTCAGAACTTTTTTTTTTTTTTCCTTTTTTAAAACTTCTTTGTTAATTTTCTACCTCTGTTTTCAGTCCTCTTTCTGGGACTCTTTTTTTTTTTTGAGACAGGGTCTTGCTCTATTGCAGGGCTGGAGTGCAGTGGCATCATCATAGCTCGCTGCAACCCCAAACTCCTGGGCTCAAATGATCCTCCTGCCTCAACCTCCCAAGTAACCTGTAGGTGCACGCCACCAGGCCTGGCTAATTTTTCTATTTTTAGTAGAGAAGGGGTCTTACTCTTGCTCAGGCTGGTCTTGAACTCCTGATCTCAAGCGATCCTCCCACCTTGGCCTCCCAGAATGCTAGGATTACAGGCGTGACCCACCTCATCTAGCCTCTTTCTGGGATTCTTAATAGATGTAAGATTTCCTGAAAGAATTCTCTAATTTTCTTATTTTTTCTCTTCTATTTTCTATTGTCTTTTCGTTCAATTTTCTGGGAGGTTTTTTCCATTTGTATCTTCCATTCTTCTGATTTAAAACAAAACTCTGCGATATTTTTATGTTTTATAATTCTGATTTCTTATTCTTTAAATTGTCCTTTTAAATATATCACCTGTTCTTATATTATGGATTTATATCTTATACTGGTGAATATTAATTTTTTTTTGAGACAGGGTCTCACTCTGTCACCAGGGCTAGAGTGCAGTGGCATCATCATAGCTTACTGCAACCTCAGACTGCTGGGCTAAAGCGATCCTCCTGCTTCAGCCTCCAGAGTAGCTGGGACTACAGGCGCATGCCACCACAACTGGCTAATTTTTCTATTTTTTGTGAAGATGGGGTCTCGCTCTTGCTTAGGCTGGTCTCAGACTCCTGGCCTCACACAATCCTCTCACCTCAGCCTCACAAAGTGCTAGGATTACAGGCCTCAGCCACTACGACTTGCCTGAGTATATTAATTATAGTGCTTCTGAACATGTCTTATTTCCTTTGCATTGTCTCTGTATCCTCTAAGTTCCCTTTTCATCAGTCTGTTTTTGACTCATTCTTTCATGGTAAGGGCTTTTCTCAAATGCCCAGTGGTCCTCTTGACCTATTCTGCCTCAGAGCGAGGCAGCTGGATATCCTGTGCACTTGGATCCTCTGGCGCTTGTCAATTGGTGGATCTCACTGTAGGAGGACTGCTCAAGGATATGGTATGTTTATTGAGGGGGGCCCAAACACCCAAATCTGCATATCTTTTCTCCTGGGTTTGACATTTCCTCAGAAAAGAATTCTCCAGTTTTCTAAGTGGTGAATATGAGTGATTTTAAGCTGGCTGCCAGCATTTTGAGAATCAGTAAGGCAAGAGGGCTGGGAGAGGGGAAGTGTTCCAGTGGCATGACCATAGCTCACTGAATCCTTGAACTCCTAGGCTCAGCCTCCCGAGTAGCTGGGACTGCAGGGCCACAGTGCCCGCTGGGTAATCTTTTCTGAATGCAGATATGCACTCAGGCTCTCTGCTTTAAGTACAGAGGCTACCCCTGCCCTTAGCTGTGCCTGGTTTCCCTTATCCAGAGCCTCGGATTAACCCAGCCATTTACAACCACGAAGTTAAATTCCCTGAGGCTTTGGATTAAAAAGGCAAGAACTTTTTCTTTTAATTCAGAGTTTTCTCTGAATTAAAAGAAAACCAGAAAAGTTCCTTCTTATCTGCCACCCCCAATGAAACGGGAAATTTACCCAATTCAAGCCCCTTTATCCCTCCCACTTCACCATGTTTTTTTCCTTTGATAATGCCTCAGAACAAGTATTCAGGGTCCAAGTTTGTTTTAAAATAACCCTATGAGCTGACAGACGGAGCTCCTGGAATTCTGCAGCTTGTGCTAGAGTCCACAGATGGGAAATTGCAGTAAGTTATAGGGTGGTGCTATTACCATTGCCCAATTTTTGAAAGCCTTTAGAAAAAAAATCATCTGAGTTAATTAGCATTCACCACAGGCACTAGTTTTGTGTTGCTGTATTCTAAGAACTCAAATAATAAGAAAATACAGCACTGCAGTCTCTAACTTTTAACTAATATTTCACCTCTTAAAAATGAGGATTATAAAGAAAGAATTTTACCTGTTACATGAATATGCTCATATATGGCTGATCTATAGCCTTAAACCATCATGAAACATGAATTATGTTCTAAAAATCAACTAAATACCAATGGTGCCTAAAATAGGGATAATTTCATTTTACCTCTCTGATCTGCTTAATCCACAAATCTCTTCCAAGAAACTCCTGATGTAAGACTACTGGAGCTGAGTTTAGATTAAAAGTCATGGAGTCACTGGTCTTTTCTTTAATAAAAGGCTGGAGGTCAGAATTTATCTAGAAGGAACAGTTAAAAGAGTTAAATTAATGAAATGTATATATACTAGTACATTTTAGCCATATTCAGAAAGCCTCAGTTAATGCAGTGAAAAATGAAGCTTAAGGAATGTAGTTTTTAGATGTACTTTAATAAAAGAACATTTTGGATAATTAACAACCTTTAAAATTCTTTAGAATTATTTTCCCCTAATATGTTTCTTTTTTTATTTGGCAGCAGCCTTTATTTTACTTTTTAAATTAAAGGTAAGGATTTAGATAAATATTTAATAAATGTAACTGCTTAATAAACTAAGATAACATAAAATATGCCAAAAACATCTGGAGATGTTATATATATATATTTGCCTCCTCTTATGAGCTATTTAGGTAACATTTAAAATATATATTTCAGTTGCATATGGGTTAGAAAAAAAAATAAAAAATAAAATAAAATAAAATATATATTAAATTAAAATTTAAAATTACATATATGTAGAAGCAACAACATGGCAGCTAATTTTTGGATATTTTATATTTCATTCATAATAATAATTAATTTGTATGTCCATTCAAAAGAATTGGTTATTAGAATTACAGCTTCGTTTTATCATTAGTTTCTAATATTTCATTAAATTCCATAATTTGTCTAACACAAGATCTATAAGGGAACTGTAAAAAAAACAACAAACATCCTTCCATTCTGTTAATGGCAATATTATGTATTACTCAATAATTTGCAAGAGTTCTCTCAAGAACCCTTTAAGGTGGTAAGAAAAGACAAACATCACAAACATGGTTTAAGTAAGCTATAGCTCTCTGTCTGAATCATCTAGTACTACCAATCATACTGTTCACACAATATAACAATTACCATCTATGACTGATTAAGCACACAATAAACACTTTTTAAGATATAAAAGCCACTTATTCAATGGCAAAAGGTCTTAATGGTATCATTTAGTATTTAAGTACTGGAAAAAGATAAAGGGTGTGCAAATACCTTATGACTCATGGCCATGTGCTTCCCATACTGAAATGCCACATCCTGAACCTCAGCATCATGCTTTGCTAATTCCATTGCAGCTTGGCAGCTCTTTGCTAGTAAGGCACCATGGGAGAGAAAAATCTGCTCCTTCCAAGTATATTTGACATAATTTCTAAAAATGTAACAAATCCAAAATTAAAAACTTAGATAAAACTTTGGTATTATGTTTTTGAATAAGAAAAAAGATAAAAAATATTCAAATTTGATGCTATTGAATAGATGAACTAAAGAATGAACCTCAGTTCTACCTAAGAAGAATGGGGGAGGGGAAGACTGCTTTTTTAGGGTAATGGGGAAAAAGTGAAAGAAAATTTTTTTTCTGACTACAAAGACCCAGAAGAGATGAAAGAAATGTTAAAGCAAATTTTCTTCTAAGCCAGAGAACTTCTATCAAAATATATTCTATAGAAGGCAAAAAGTAGAAACTTAGACCTCTTAACTAACTCCCTTCTTTATTCACATCAGTTTTTTTTTTTTTTTGCTTCCTCCCCACCCTCGCTTTCTCACATCAGCTCTTGAGTGCCGCTATTCCAAAACACAAGAAGCCTATTGCGTTTAACTTATGTGAAAATGTCAAGGGCATAATGAAGGAACTGTATTTTCTTATAAACAGTTAAATAGAAAAACCAGAGAGGAGGTAACTCATTATACTGGAGAATGACTATTATAGTCTTCATTAAAGTTTATTTTCATAAGAAACAAGGTCATAAGAGAGAATGTAACCATGGCTTATTTAATTTCATCTTTTTAAATTATGAAAATCATTGTAGTATCTTTTTTTTTTTAATTAAGATGGGGTCTCGCTCTTGCTCAGGCTGGTCTCGAACTCCTGAGCTCAAGCAATTCTCCTGTCTCAGCCTCCCAGAGGGCTAGGATTACAGGCATGAGCCACCACGCCCAGCCTGTAGCATCTATAAATAAGTCTACACATACCTACTATCTGTAGACCAGTGCTGTCCAATAGAAATACAATGTAAGCCATATGTGCAATGTAAAATTTCTAGTAGCCACATCAAAAAAGTGAAACAGGTGAAATTAATCTTACCGACATTTTATCTATCCCAGTATATCCAAATATTAGCAATCCAACACATAATCACTATAAAAATTATTAACAAGATATTTAAAATTCTTTTTCTAAGATCAGTGTATATTTTACACTTACAACACATCACTAGCCACAGTTCAAGTGCTCAACATTTAACAGCTGGGTGCCAGACTATGGGCTCTCTAAGGACAGGAATAAGGAAACAAACATAAAACAATATTCATTTTATGGTGTTTTTTTGAAATGTCAAATTAACTAGGAACCTATCCAGAAGGATTAATTAACCCAAACACTTTTCTTCTTGCCCCTCATCCCATAATCCTTCTCTTTTCACCATTATTTGAGGACAAAATAAAAAATATTAAGAAAACTTAAATAGGGACCATTAAAAGGTCAGCTCAGAATTAGCCCCACCTCTTTCACTGTGTTGAGGGGAATCTTCAGCCCACTGATCAAATCAAATTATCATCTTAATTTTATTAAGCCTTTGAACAAAAAGAAAGTTCCACTTATGGCAATGGTTGTAAATATGCAACATAGCATTGGATAATGATACAAAGGCCACACAGGAGAGAAACAGTGCACAAACATAAGACCTACTTGAGAAAACATTAGGTATAAATTACAACGTTTAATTTCAGAAAACTGAGAATGTATTTTAAAATGTGAAAAGTTAATATATCATATTAATAAACCTAAGAAAAACCATATTATCTCTCCATATATACTAAAGAGGCATTTGACAACATTCAACTCCTATTTTTTCCCTACACTCCCCATTCCCCTGCCTCAACTCTTATTCTTGATGAGAAAAAAAACCCTGAATAAAATAGGAACTGATGTGTATTTCTTTAATATGATGGGGGGGTGTGTGTGTGTGTGTGCGTGCGTGTATCGGCCCCAAAGTCAGCAAATATTTTATGGGAATACATAAGCTTTTCTCACTAATGTCAGGAGGAAGACAGAGCTGCACACAGCACCACTGCTATTTAACAATGTAATGGAAGAGACAAGAAAGGGACAGATGTATAAAAATTAGAAAGGAAGAGTTTATCACTATTTGAGGAAAATATAATTGTATATTGGGAAGACCAAGAGACTCAACTAAAAAACTACTACAAACAAGAAGATAATTCGGTAAGGTATCAGTGTCTACAATTAATAATTTATAATTAAGATAATAAATGTACTAATTATAGCTTTCATGCCTAAAAATTAATCAGAAAGTGTTATAAACAGGGTATTTTCTTCTATTATGTATACAAAAATAAAGATTAAAAAATCTAGGAACGAACTTAGAAATGTATAAAATTGATATGAAGAAAATGTTAAAAATACTATTGAAGGAACAAAAGTAACTTAAATGAATATAAAGACCTATCATGTTAAAAGATAGTAAGATCTAACCTTATAAAGTTACTCCAATAAAGCTAATACCACCTTTTTTCCCCTGCAACCAGGCAAACTAAAGTTTACGTGGAAAAAATAAACAAACAAGAACAGCCAGGAAAACCTTGAAAAAGAAGAGCAATGCATGTTTGTGTGTTGGAGGAGGGGTGGATACTGCGAACAAATTTTGTCTAGACCTACCAGATATGATAACATACTATAAAGCCTCAGTAATTTAAAAAATATGTACTTCTTATACAGACAGATAGACTATGGAACAAAATAGAAAGTCCAGAAAGTAACCAAATTATATATAGAACTTTATTACATTTTAGGAAAAAGTTAAACTTTTCAGTAAATGGTGCTGGTATAACTAAATAGCTATCTGGAAAAAAAAACTCTGATCTGCATTTCACATCATTTACCAGGATAAACTCCAAATGGCAAAAAACAGCAAAACAAACAACCACAAAACCTTCTAACCAATGTTAGAAGACAAAGGACAATGAGGAAAATAATTTGCATTTTCTATCATAGACAAATGGCAAATCTCCCTGTGGTAGGCCAATAATGCCCAACCCCCCTACAAAGATGTCCACATCCTAATCCCTGGAACTTGTGAATGTTACCTTACATGGCAACAGGAACTTTGCAGATGTGTTTAAATTCAGGATCTTGAAATGGGGGGATTATCCTGGATTAACTGGGTGGGCCCAATGTAATTACAAGGGTCCCTATGAGAGGGAGGTAGGGTCAGAGTCATGAAAGGTAACACAATGACAGAAGGAGAGAGAGATTGAAAGATGCTATGCCGCTGTATTTGAAGATGGAGAATGGGGCCATGAGCCAAGGAATGAAGGTAGAAACTAGAAAAGGCAAGAAAATCAATTTTCCCCTAGAGCCTCCAGAAGGAATGCAACCCTGCCAACATCTTGATTTAGTGGCTTCTGATCGATAAAAAAATTCCCACCTCCCCAAAACTTCCCTCTTAGTGTTGGTAAGGCTGTGAAGAAACAGGCCTCTCAAATATGGCTGGTGGAAGTGGAAACTGGCTGCAATTTCACAACAACTATCAAAATTACAAATGTATTTGCCCTATGACCCAACAATCCCACATCCAGGAATTAATCCTACTGATAAACCCACACACATGTGAAATCAAATATGTACAAGGTGTGAAAGCTAATCATATGAATTAGATCATTCTTGTCACACCCAACTAAAACAAAGTCAAGAAGCCAGGGGGGAAAACACTCAGGACACATAAAATTGCTCCAAAAGCACAACTCTCTGCAAGTCTGGCTGCTGCAACTGCCTGCTTGCAACTAATTTTACCCATCACCATCACTCACCAATCAAAACTTGCCAGCTCTCTAGAACCTTACTAGCACCAATGAACTTTCTCAAAGAGTAATACATATCATTTCTCTTTTTTATAAAACCTATAACCTTCTCTTTGTTCTTCAAACATCCCAAAGGCCACCTGGACTGTGTGTATGCCCCAAATTACAATTCTTTCTTCCCAAATAAAACGTGATGTTTAGAGATTCGTCTCCATGTATTTTATTTGACTTTGACAAAGGTTACAGTCTATTGTTGACCCAGCTGGCAGGGTGATCCTTCAGAATGGTAAACCAGAACCACATTGGCTTCTGGCTGTTCCTCAAACATTCCAGGCATCTCCTCCTTAAGGCCTCTGTACTTGCTATTCTGTCACACACTCCCCTGGATGTTTGCACGGCTAGATTCTTCATTGCTTTCGGGTCTTTGCTCAAAATTCAACTCATCTTTAATAGTCTACCTCCATCCCCCATCATTTCCTGTCTCTTTACCCTGCTTTAAACCTTTTTTCCTTGATATTATAGGACCCCTCATATTTATTTGTTTAATGGCTTTTTGTTTGTCTCCTTTACTAGAATATAAGTTCCATGAAGACAAGGACTTTGTTTTGTCTTTTGCTGAAGAATCGGCACCTAATATAGTGTGTTAGGTGTGCAATAAATATTTGTTGAATCTTTTACCTTTCTTTTGGTATCTTTCTCCCTCTTTTCCACTTTCCTTTATCCTTCCTAACTTGGTCATAATAAAGAATTGAAATAATTCTCCTTTAATGCCTCTCTACTGCCCATAGCATCAAGATAAACTCTATAGCATAGCATTCAAGGCCTTCCCTTTTTTGGAAGCAAGCAATACTAGCCCCATCTCCTACTCAAAATATCCCCTTTGAGGCCTGAATTTTAGCTACATAGGAAAATTTGCTGCTTCTTGAATAAAATATGTACTTTCACACTTCTGTGAATTTTAAAATATTATTCTCTTCAAAGGGAATGTTGTTTTCTCCCATTCCCTGTCCAGGAAATTGAACATATCCAGTCCAAATATCACTTCCTTTGAAATACTCCCACAAATATTTTCCTCTTTAGACTAATACTCCCTTATTTATATTATAACATAGCACTTAATTTTCTGTAAATGGTATGATTGCTTATATATCTGTTTCATTGACCCGGTCTTAGTCACCTTTATATTTTTTAGTCACTTAGGCCATATTTAAGTTTCAACAAATGTTTGCTAAACAAATAGAATTGTGGTTATGTATTGCATTTATTAAGTAGTTGGGTGTGTTTTTCTTTAATTTTAAAAGCTATTGGTAGATATACCCATACAATGGCATGCTATTCAGCAATAGAAAGAAAGGAACTACTGACACAGGCTATGCCATGGATGCACCTCAAAAACGTTATGCTAAGTGAAAGAAGCCAGACATGAGAGACTACGTATTTGGTATGATTCCATTTATATGAAATGTGGATTAGTGATTGACTGGGGCTGGGGGTGGGGACTGTAAATGGGTATGAGGGACCTTAGCGGGGTTTGTGTGGAAATGTTCTAAAACTGATTTATGGTGATGGCTGCATCACTCAATACAGTTCCTAAAAATCATTGTATTGTAGGCTTAAAATGGGTGAATTTTATGATATATAAAATATACCTCAATAAGGAGGTATATTGAAGAAAAGAAGAAAGCTAATGAGTATGATATTTTACATTTCTTGGTCTCAGATGCTTAAATTAACATTTAAAAAATTTATGAGACTCTCAACTTTTTGTGGTATGTATACCATCCTATTTATTCATATAACAAGCATTTATTAAGGTTCTATTATGGGTCAGGTTCTCTGCAAAGCAGTATATTAATAGATATGAAGATTAACAAATAGGCTGTCTTCCAGAAGTACACAGCCCAGGGACCAGAATGTATATATATCAATATATAGATATAGATATAAATATATAAATATAGATATCTACATACAGAATGTATAGATAGTTTTATTTCAGAATAATAATTGCAGGATCTCCAATTAACAAAGGTTCAGTTTTGTTCATTATATATTTCTTATTGTGATTAAGACCTTTTATTAGTCATCATTTCTACATTTTAAATTATGCAAGTAATACACGATCACTGGAAAAAAATTAGAAAATTCAGATAACCAAGAAACAATTAATTTATAGTCCCCTGAAATCTACTGCCATAAGTTAATTGGACCATAAGTTAATAATTCTGTTCCTAAGTTAATCAGAAATTTTATTCCCTGAACATTAAGTTATTACCTATTGTAAACTTGGTTACTAATGAAACAAAATCCCTCCATTCATTTCCATCAGCTTGCCATGTCTATATTAATACTAAGAAAGCATGCTCTATTACAAAGGACAAGTTAATGTAAATTAACCAAGAAACTAGTATGATAACCATATTCAAGCCAGTATCGTCACATATCAGATATATAGAATTGGTTTGAAATGAATGAATGTAGTCAGAGTAAGTAAGATTTAGACATACTTAGAGCAACAACTTACATATGTGCAGTTTTTACTGATAATTTATTATACATAAAAGGAGGATACATTCAGTGAACATTTACTGTTTTTTTTAGAGACAGAGTCTTGCTCTGTTACCCAGGCTGGGGTGCAGTGGTGTGCTCATAGCTCACTGCAGCCTTGAACTCCTGGGCTCCAAAGTAATCCTCCCGCCTTAGCCTCCTGAGTAGCTAGGTCTACAGGTGTGGGCCACCACGCCTGGCTAACATTTATTTTTGATGGGATTTCCTTTTTCTCAGAAAGGTAATATATGACAATATCTTATCAAATGACTGTCAGACAGAAGCACATTAATTTTAAAAAATGTAGGTCTTACTGTCACATGACCTTTTTGCTCAAGTAAAGCTAGTTCAAATAACACAGAGAAAAAAACTAAAGTTTGCAAGGTGATGTTTGCCCTTGATAGTGGCACTGGTGGTTTTGCTCAGATATAATATACTGTTCTGCTACTTTATTGTCTGGGAGACATGTACTTTGAGTTGCTTTTCTAATGGTGGTGATACATTTGTACATATCTATTCACATGAAACCAAAGTGAATTTGTAACAGTGGCTGTTCAGGATTAAAGGTCTGGTCCGGGTTCATGACCACAGAACAAAGGCAAACTAATTGGCCCCGGAAGATGTCAAAGCCCCAACTAGAACCTGCCAAGTCAAACTGCTACCTTTTGTATCATCAGAAGAGAAGCATTTTGGAAATTATGAAGCTGACTACATATATATATATATTTTTTGTTTTTGTTTTTGTTTTGAGACAGAGTCTCACTCTGTTGCCCAGGCTGGAGTGCAGTGGCGTCATCATAGCTCACTGCAACCTCAATCTCCTGAGCTCAAGTGATCCTCCTGCCTCAGCCTCCCAAGGAGCTGAGACTACAGGTGTATGCTACCACGCCTGGCTAAGTTTTTTTATAGAGATGGGGTCTCACCATTGCCCAGGCTGGTCTTGAACTCCTGGCCTCAAGCAATCCTCCCACCTCAGCCTTGGCCTCAGCCTCCCAAAGTGCTAGGATTACAGGCGTGAGCCAAGGGGTGGGCCTACCTGTACTTTTTTCTTAAAGCACTTTTTAAAATGCAAATTTTCCTGTTTTCATGCTTCCTACTTCAGATTCATGTTCTGGGCCACTGTCTTTATAAATGCAACTTAAATTTGTGTTGGATGACAGACCAGATTTCTCTAATGCCCCACTTCACCATTCTAAATGTTTGCTTTGAATTGCCCTTTTCAACTATTTTGAGAAGTTAAACAAGACAACCGAAACAGTTTACCAGCCTTATTTAAGAAAAAAAAAAGTCAAGTATGGGAAATTTTCAGTAAATCTCTACATTGAGAATCAGAAGGAAGCAAGAAGAATGAAATCTAATATTTCCAGGGAGCTAAGTATGTGATGAAACTTTCACATTCTTTATTATATCAGCCCTCAAAAATATTAAGTATCATTATTCCCATTTAGTAGGTGAGGTTTCAAGAAAGTTATTTTGACCAAGATCAGACACTAGTAAGTGGCAGAGATGAGTCTCAGATGTACAGCAATTGGATTCCATTTTGCTTAACACATAATAGAAACATATGCGATACTTAATATCTTTTATGGTTTAAAATTAGGTTGTATTTAAGAGTGAATGACATATTTTATCTATGTACCAAAAAAAGCATTTAAGCTTGTAAATTAAGCCTTTTAATAATATCCATTGAAGAGATCCAAGAGTCTAGAGCATGTGAGTAACACGAATAGAAACAGTAGATATCATAAGTATTTTTTCAGGAATCCCAAGGGAGGGGGAAAAAGTATAGTATTTTAACATCATCTAATAGGATGAAAATATTTGCTTTGATTTATAATCTAGTCACATGGGAGACAGTAAAGTAGGTACTGTATCTGGAAGCTTTATATCCATGTAAAGAAAAGAAACTGATAAGATTTGATAAATGTGTATTACTAAAGGCTGTTTTAAAAAATGCTTCTGTACAACACATAGAGCTGTTAAAACTTTACTCACAGATTAGAGAGCAGGGCTGCCAAGAAATTAAAAAATCTAGGAATTTAGCCTGGGCAACATAGCAGGACCCCGTATATACAAAAAAAAAAAATAATAATAATAATAATTAGTCAGGCATGGCGGCATGTGCCTGTAGTCCCAGCTACTTGGGAGACTGAGGCAGGAGCATCCCTTGAGCCTAGGAGTTTGAGGCTGCAGTGAGCTATGATTGCACCGCTGCACTCCAGCCTGGGCGACAGAATGAGACCAGTCTCTAAAAAATAAAAATTAAAAAAAAAAAAATCTAGGAATTCTTTGGGCTAAGACTGGGCAGCCCCTTCCGGCCCCCCCCACCGCCAGTCAGTTCTTGCTAAGATGTATGGGAACAACCATGCTGAAGAGGGATCAGGATGGAGAAATAAAACAGTAGGAATCCTTCATACCACTGACTGGGATGGGGGAAGCTTTGAACAGCTAGAGGGCAGCAGATAGTTTTAGGATGGATTGCACAGTAAGGGCAGAAGAAAATAACTAAATAATTCGTTGAGATGAACAAACTGGATAGCACCAAAGAGAAACTTGGCCTGCTTTAAAATGCACAATAGGCTGGTGCTTGGCTTACTATAATTGTGCAGTTGATGTAGTTCAACCGATTTTTTTGTGTGCTTACTATATGCCAGGCACTGTGGGTGTTTAGGCATTACTCCTTGACCTTTAGGAGAAGTTAAGTAGGGGAGAAACAGTAAATAATTATAAAGCAGTTGAGTATGTGAAAAGAGAGCTATGCTTACAGAAGGGAATGAAGAGTTCTACCAAGACAGGCTGAGATTAATAAACCAGAAGTAGCCAGGAGGATAAGGTAGGGGATGACTTTGGGGCATCCATATAGGTTCTATATTGTTGAAACATACAGCGGGAGAAGTAGATGAAGAAAGACAAGATTAGCCAGGTGGGTAAGAGGCCCAGAGCTTTGCACTTTATAATTTAGGTGCTAGGAAACTGTCTTAAGCAGGAAAGGACATGATTACATGTGCAATTTAGATGGGTTGAGTGCTGTATTTGCCTCAGGGATGAGGCAAAGCGGTAGCTAGTGGGGATTGAGAAGCAAGAACAATATAAGCTGCTCAAAAAGGGAAACAACTAAAAAATAATTTTGAAAAATTAGCCAGGCATGGTGGCTTATGCCTGTAGCCCCAGCTACTCGGGAAGCCGAGGTAGGAGGACTGCTCGAGCCCAGCCTGGGTGATATAGCGAGATCCCCCAACTTTTTAAAAAAAAAAAAAAAAAGGTGAAACAAGATAGCTCCTTTTTTTTTTTTTTGAGACAGAGTCTTGCAGAGTGCTATGGCGTCAGCCTAGCTCACAGCAACCTCGAGCTCCTGGGTTCAAGTGATCCTCCTGCCTCAGCCTCCTGAGAGGCTGGGACCACAGGCACGCACCACCACGCCTGATTAATTTTTTCTATTTTGAGTCGCCCAGCTAGTTTTTTCTATTTTTAATAGAGACAGGGTCTCGCTCTTGCTCAGGCTGGTCTCAAATTCTGGAGCTCAAGCAATCCTCCCACCTTGGCCTTCCAGGGTTACAGGCATGAGCCACTGCACCCAGCCAAGATAGATCCTTATTGTGGACAGGACAGTTGCTCACCCAAGACCCATTTCTCTTCCCTCCCCCCTTACTAACAAAACCCTAATTACATTCAGGTATTCACTGCTCCTGCCAGTAACAAATTTAGGAATGGGTATGTAGTCCAATTCTAGCCTATGAGATATGAAGAAGTCTACCAGTGAGCTCCTAGGAAAGAGACCCAGGTAGAAATGGGAGTTGTTTCCTCGGGATGTTGCTCTGTCTTATTGAGTCATACTGAGGGCTACTGTAGCCAAACTGCTACCAGCCTGACAATAAATACAACACTAAGGAGGCAGAGCAGAGAGACAGAGAGAATCTCAATATCATCCCATGATAACTATCCCTGATGCTTGCCTACCTCTGCATGTTCAGTTAGAGTAAAATATATTTCCTTACCTTTATGTCTATTTAATTGTGTTTTCCATTTTTGGCCACTGAAAGCATTCCAATGAGTTCACTCCTTTAGATGAAAAATGGTTACACTATAGGAAGTCCAGATACACCAACATGAACAGTCTATTTGTTATCTATTGCTGCAACACAAATTACCCCAAAACAGCATCTTAAAACAACAAACATCTATTATTTCACAGTTTCTGAGGATCAGGAACCCAGGAATGGCTCAGCTGGTTGGTTTTGGCACAGGGTTTCTCATGAGGTTGCAGTCAAACTGTTAGCCAGGGCTGTAGCCATATAAAGGGGCTGGAGAATCTGCCCCCAAGCTCACTCAGGAGGTTGTTGGCAGTAGGCTTTAGTTCCCTGACACACCAGCCACTCCACAGGGCTGCTCACATGACATGGTAGCTGGCTTCCTCCAGAGCAAGTGATCTAAGAGTAAGAACACACCCAAGAAGGAAGCTTCACAATCTTTTATAACCTAATCTTGAAGTGACATACCATCACTTCTGCTGTATACTATTGGTCATACAGATCAACCATAGTACAATGTAGGGATTACACAAGGAATACTAGGAGGTGGGGCTCATTGGGGGTGATCTTGGAGGCTGACTACCACAGATGAAGTCTATAATTGGAATTATTGGGTCCACAAATCTGAATATTTTAAAGTCTCTCGAAACATTCTGCCAAATTGTTTCCTAGAAAGGTTTTCCTGATCTGCACACTGACTGTCTTGCCACTGAATAGAATTATTATTTTACTTGTGAGGTTAACATGTAAAAAGTGACATTTCATCTAAACTTGGGATGACATTTCATCGATTAGTCATTTGTATTTCCTCCATTTATTCATTTGTTAAAAATTCACTGAGTATCTTCTATGTATAAGGCATTGTTCTAGGTGCCCATGCCAATGACCAAAACCAAAATCCTTGCTCTCATAGTTCTTATAGTCTAAGAAGCCAAACAATCAGATAACCACACAAATAAATACATAATTACAAACTGAGATACTTCCAATGGGGAAAATGAACATACCTCTATATGACAACATGAAATAAAAGAACCTGGCTGAGACTGGGGTTTTGGGGGATGGCTTCCTTGAGGAAGTGACACTTGAGCTGACATAGGAAGGATGAATAAGGGGTAAGTAGTAAAAAAGATGAAGAAGTGTGTTCCAGGGCAAGATTGCACATACGAAGAAGAATGTCCAAGGAATGAGAGAAGGCTATTGGGGCTGATATGCAGAGAGTGAGGGTGAGAATTGTACACGGTGAAGCTGGAGGGACAAATTGAGATCAGACTATGTTGGGTCTTTTGCATCACTTTCAGGGTTTTGGTCTTTTTTCTAAGAGTAATGGGATGTCACTGGGGGTAGCAATAGAGACACAGCATCATCAGATTAGTATTTTGAGATTCTTGGCAGAGGATAGACTAGGGGATGGGAGGATTGTATATAGGGAGGTGAAGGAGGAGGTTACTTGGAGTAGCTTAGGCAAGAGACGATGGCATCTTGGACCATGTGAAAGGGCAGCCAGGTTCTAACACCAGGGTGGGCAGGCATGGGGTAAAGCCAGGCCACAGACTGTGCTATTGACGGTGGGGGAGTGAGGGAATAAACAAGTATTGATCTTGACTGCTGTCATGGATGACAGTGTATGTCCTCCCAAAATTCATATGTTGAAGCCCTAATCCCCAGTGTGGCTGGATTTGGGGCAAGGAAGTAATGAAGGTTAGATGAGGTCATAAGGAGGGGGTCCTGATCCAATAGGAATAGTGTGCTTATCTAGTGTCCATAATTATTTTTGGGCACCAAAGAGCTCGCTCACAGTCTCTTTCTCTGCCATGTGAGGACACAGCAAGAGGCAGCTATCAGCAAGCCAGGAATACAGTCTTCACTAGGAACTAAATTGGCTGGAACCTTCATCTTGGACTTCTAGCCTCCAGAACTGTTACAAAACAAATTTCTGTTGTTTATGGCTGTCCATCTGACTGATACAACTACCCTCTCTATACAGCCCAGGACTCAATCAGTGATGTTTTGAGAGCATATTTATACTGTTCCTCCCCACATCTTTTCAGACTGGTCTTAACAACAGCACGTTAACATGCTGCCTTAAAATTTGTTGGAGAGATCCATATTCTGGTTATCTATTTCTACATAACAAATCAAACCAAAATGTAGTGGCATAACAATAACCATTTTATTATGCCCACAGATTCTATGGGTCAGGAATTCAGAAGGGACACAGTGAAGAGAGCTTATCTCTGCCCTCTGTGTCTTCAGTTGGGAAGACCAGAAAAGCCAAGGATTGCTGAATCCAAGGGCTGGGGATGATTTCACTGCCTAGGGGATGGAACAACCGAGTTACAAGGGATCCACTTCCACTAAGATGGTTCTTCACTCACCCGTCCATCAGGCCATCTGGGACTGATGACTGGAACCTTACTCATGCTGTCTCCACGTGGTTTCTCACAACATGGTAGCTCAGCTCTGACAGGGGGCATACAGAGGAAGTGCTTCAAAAGAGTAAACATTACAAGAGAGCCTTTTATGCCCTAGTCTGAGAAGCCACATAGTGTCACTTCTACCAATTCTACCATACTCTATTGAATGGGTAGCTCATAAGCCCACTAAGGTTGAAGGGAAAGGGACATAGATCCCTCCCATTGGGTGGGAGGCTAGGGGCTGGGCTGTCAAAGAATTTCCAGCCTTTTTGTTTTTTAACCACCACAGTCTACTTTTAAAGAGAGTGCTCAGGAGAGCAACTGCTTTCTCTGCTCCCTCCCAGTTGTGCTTTGGGCTAAGGTAGTGATACAGGAGATGAAGGAAGGCAGCCACCAGGGTGACCCTGGTGGGGAGCAGAAGTATGAAGGATGACTTGTAAGTTTTTACTTGAAAATCTGGATGAATGGTGATGCTTTTTGTGAAGATAGAGAACAACGGGATAGTTTTGGAAAAGATCACACATCCGGTCTTAGATGTGCTGAGTCTGAGAAGGCTGTGAGACCTCCAAGTGGAAATATTGAGTTAGCAGCTAAATACTTAGCTCTAGAGCTCAGGAGTGATCCAGGATGGAGATAAAAATCAGGACTCGCTGGCATATAGACAGATGGTAATTGAAGGCTTGGGTTTCATCTTCTGAATGGTTTATTCTTGTCCTTTGATCAGAATGGTATTCTATTAAACAATTTACATGCCTAATAGTGATATTTCATCTCTCAGGCAAATAAACTGCCTTTTAAGATGTTTTACTGTGATAGTTGTCAGTGAGTGACCTCAAACGGTGTACAAATTCAATTTAAACATTTAATAAATAAAAACATTCACCAACCAGACCCACTCTAAACTTGAGGGTCTACTTAATCAAAGGGCCGTTATACATACACTAGGCTTTCTCAGTCACCAATAGTTTTTCTGTCTTCTCAATCTTTGTATCAACCTTCACTTTACCACCTTTGCATATTTAATCTAATACTCCTATGATTGATTTGATTTCTAATATGTTTACTTGACAATACATTTGCTGCTTTAAAAAAAATACAGTCCTATTTTTTTTTCTTTCTTTTTTTTTTTTTGAGACAGGGTCTCACTCTGTTGCCCTGGGTAGAGTGCCATGGCATCATCATAGCTCACTGCAACCTCAAACTCCTAGGCACAAGGGATCTTCCTGCCTTAGCCTCTTGAGTATCTGGGACTACAGGCGCCTGCCACCATGCCTGGCTAATTTTTTTAATTTTTGATAGAGATAGGGTCTCGCTCTTGCTCAGGCTGGTCTCGAACTCCTGAGCTCAAGCAATCCTCCCGCCTTGGCCTCCCAGAGTGCTAGGATTACGGGCGTGAGCCACCGCACCTGGCTAGTACTATTTCTTAAACGTAGTTGTGGGTACCTAGGTGTTTTATTTTACTTTTATCCTTTACACTGTACATATCTATCATATATACTTTTGTATGCCTGGATACATTTCATAATTAAAACAACCATTTTAAATACTCTCAATAGTCTTTAAATCTGAATAAATTAAACATTTTTAATTGCAACAAATGACTTATGACTGTGTCTACTTTATGAAAAAAGGATGCTAGTAAAATTATAGATATTTATTATCATCACCACCAGCATCTTCAAAGTCTTGGGTTTGTGAGTGATATAAGCTTGAACAGATGCCCAGCAAACAATAAAACATGACATGGCATGTTTTATTAGCTCATTAATACATACCTTGGATACAGTGTGAGGGACAGGTTGTAAGTAAATGGACCAATGAAATATACCCAAGAGTATCTTAATGCTTTTATACAGCACTCATTGTTTCACTTTTAAAACTCTTAAAATATATGGTTTATTATTTTTTTCTAAAAAACAGCTTTTACATGTATATATACTTGGAATATTTTTAACTTGAAGGGAAAAAAAAAACTTCACCTATTACTAATATACAAAATGAAACTTTCCACATGAACTCCCTTCCACTTTGGTAGCGTTAATTAGCTTCTTTGAACTCAAACTCACTGATTCCCTCTCCTAGTCAACCTCCTCTGCTCACCTTCATCCATTTTTATGGGAATAGTCTGCAAAGCCCTGGATCTTCCATCACTATTATTCTGTGCTTCTGTTTGCACACATGTACAATAACGTCTACATATAAAATACTGTAGTCCTCTCCGGCTACTGGAGGATGGGCTGCCATCATGAACACCATGGTAACTATCTGGACAAGGAAGTTCATGACCAACTGACTACTTCAGTGGAAATAAATGGCCACTGATGTCCTTCCTCCTTGGACGGCAACAGTACCTAAGACAGAAATTTGGGGAAAACTCACCAAAATACACAAAACCTCACTGGATGTTATCGTTGTATTTGGATCCAGAACCCACATTGGTGGCGGCAAGACAAATGGCTTCAGCATGATCTACGATTCCTTGGATTACTTAATGAAAAGTGAACCCAAACACAGACTTGCAAGATATGGCATGGATGAGAAGAAAAAGGCCCCGAGAAAACAATGAAAGGAATGTTAAGAAGAGAATAAAGACAGTCAGGGGGACTGCAATGGCCAATATTGTTGGTGCTGGCAAAAAGAAAGAGTAAAGATTTGCACTGATTTCATCTGTGGTGATCATGCAGATTTTTCACAAAAGGATTAACAAACCACAAAACTTAAAAAGAAAAGGTGCTTCATAAACAGCCCTGACATGGCTCCTGAAACTCCACATACCAAATCTATGCTCTTTCCAGCCTGGGGAGGGCTGGCATTCCAGTTAGTTAATAGTTTCTAGTTCTGGAAGGTATGGCTTGGGTCATCAGGCTAGAAACCTCCAGTTAAACTCCTCAAATATTCCTAATATCAGGCTTGGCCTAGACCCTAGGTCCCACAGAGCTCTGATTCCTTCATTTGACTCCAGTTTACTATTAGTAAAGCTACCCCCAAACTCAGTGCCTTCAAACAGCAATAATTTATTATTGCCCATGTGCTTTTGGATCAGCTGGAATTCAAGTCGTCTAGACTGGTAGCTCTACTTCTCACTGCACATCTCTGGGTTAGCTGGAGAGGCTCTGCTCCAAGTGTCTCTCATTCTTCCTGGACCAGCACACTAGCTAGGGTATGTTTTTCTCATGGTGACAGGAGGCCCAATAGAGCCTCACTGGTCAAAGCAAGTCAAATGGCTGAGCCCAGAGTTAAAGGACAGGTAAGTATACCCTGCCTATAGTGGGAGGGCATTACAGTTACATGGCAAAGGATATGGATGTGTACATTACTTATCTATTGCTGCATAACAAATTATCCCAAACTTACTGGCTTAAAGCAACAATAAACATTTATTATCTCACCATTTCTGTGGGTCAAGAATTCAGGGATGGCTCAGCTGGGTGGTTCTAGACTGGGGACTCTCATGAAGGACTAGAAATGCTATATTCTACAAAGAGAATGAAACGAACCTGTATAAATACCCTATATTTCTAATTATGGTCTATTCCTTTTTTAGCCATATTTTTGTGCAATGCAATACATTTCATGGGAAAATGTTATTGGGGGTCCTTGGCACCAAAATAAGACTAATACGTAAAGAACAGGTTAAAAGATGGTGAATGTTGACTTAATTCAACAAAATTCACAGTAAGAGAGTAATAAAACAGGAGACATAAATTGTAAATCACTTAGTAAGTGGAGAAGCAGGATACCTGCTAAACTCCTGGGCCCTTGCCTTACACTTGTTCCCACTGCCAGCGATCGCATCTGTTGCTTCACACCTGTTTTATTTTAATGCTCTTCCAGCTGGTCTCCCTGTTTCTTAATTTCTTTGGCTTCCAATTTATCCTACTCACAGCTTCTACAATAATCCTTATCAAAGATCTTCTCATTGTATAAGATACTATGGTTACTTCCTACTGCTTACTATTTTAAGTCCAAACTCCCCAATACAAATCTTCAAGATCTATCACCTGATTTATTCATCCCTTTAAAAACTGTATCGCTTCCTTAGCAAAGCCCCAGCTCCAGCTCTGATTATACCTTTGTCTCCATCACAGCTCTCAGTATACGTGTACCTGATTTGTCTAGCAAAGCTGCTTAGCACATAATAGGTACTCAATAACATTTGCTGAATTAGCAGTCCTAGAGTAATAACTAGTGGTAAAAGAAAAACTTTAGACAAATTAAATTTAATAGAGTTTAAGCAAAGAACAATTCACAAATTGGGCAGCTTCCACTGCACAACCAAAGTAGGTTCAAAATAGAGTCACATGGTCAGAGAGAATTTACGGACAGAAAATGCAAGTGAGGTACAGAAACAGCTGGGTTGATTTATAGCACTGTGTTTGCCTTATTTGAACACAGTTTGAACAGTTGGCCATCTTTGATTGGCTGAAAGTCAGTGATTGGTACAAGAATAGGCTACAGCCTGTTTACACATCCAGTTAGTTTACAGTTGTTCACTACACACGGAGAAACCTTTAGGCCAAACTTAATCTATGTAAGGAGGGAACTTTAGGCTAAACTTAATCTAACAATGGGTAATCCTAAAACAAAATTATAGGTTTCCTTGTATAGGTTTAGTTGAACCTGTGTCCAAAGCACCTTCATGTATGCATCACATATATTTTCATAACACCTGCCTGCCTCCAACCACTCTTCTGTTTACTCACCATGTTCCACCTGGGCAGGCCTTCTTTCTATTCCTCCCTCAGGCCTTTGCCTGAGTTGCTTCCTCTTCCTGGAATGCTCCCCTCCAGCCTCCCAACATAGTTGGCTGCTTTTTGTCATTCAGATCTCAGCTTAAATATTATTTCCTCAGAGAGGCCTCCCATGAATGTCCAATTTAAAGTAACCTCCTCAATTCTTCACTATCCTTTCTTCTTATTTAGTTCTTTGCTATACCATTATCACTTTGTTATTTTTCTTGTTCTTTTATTTATGTGATTACTTATTTATAGGTAGCCTCACCACCAAGATGTAAGTTCCACCATGGCAAAGATGTCTTGTTCAATGCCTGCCACACAGCAGATGCTCAAAAGACACGTTAAATGAATGAATGAACAAAATACTTCCCAGCCAATGCTCAATGCCAATTTTCTGTTCCCAAGAAACTGCAACAGTTTCTCTTGATTCCTTTCTACTGTATCTTCTAAGACTCACCTTAAAATTATCTCCTCCAAGAAGCCCCCTCTGAAACATCATGGATTCTCTCTCTCTTTTTTTTTTTTTGAGTGCAGTACCATCATCATAGCTCACTGCAACCTCAAACTCCTACAGTCAAGCAATCCTGAGTCAGCCTCCTGAGTAGCTGGACTACAGATGCACACCACCACACTGGCTAATTTTTAAATTTTTTGTAGAGACAGGGTCTCACTATGTTGCCCAGGCTGGTCTCAAACTCCTAGTCTCAAGCGATCCTCCTGCCTCAGCCTCCCAAAGCGCTGGGATTATAGGTGTGAACCACCACGCCCGGCCTGTGAATTCTTAACACTGCACTTTCTCCTACATATATAGCATGTATCGTATAATTTTACATGTGGTCTTGGAGGTAAATTGCTCTCCATGGTTTCATGTGCATGTTTTTCCTCTGACACATTAACATCATCAGATCCTTGAGGGCAGGTCTGTATTTTGTATCGTAGATGAGTTCTGAATGCTCCAGGAGCAATCAGTATGCTATTCTGCACACAGCAGAAATTCAAAACAATTTTACTAATATGCACTTTATCAAAACTGCCTAATATAGCTCTATGGTTAATATAGGATTCAAGATAACAAACAATTCAACCAGAATCCAATGAGAAACACAATCTAGACTTTCCAAATCTAATCTCTTCATTACATTTTAAAGCATCAGGAGACAATCTTACTCTGTTTTCCATCAAAAGAAATATCTTCACTGAGATATGAATTACTATATATCCTCTGATTTCTGAGCAGATGCTGAGAAAATTGGCTGTTTGCGATTCTATGTTGAAGGTACTATTTAGTATATTCACCAGTATCTCTCACATAAGGGTCCATCATATCTATCCTTATTTGTGTTTAATTTTAGGGAAAAATTTCTACACAAATATTATTTGTAGCATTAGTAATCAAATAATGAAAAACTCAAAACACAACATATTTTTATTTTGGTGTTAGTTGGGAAGAAACAGTGTCAAATTCAAAGTTCAATTACAGCAAAGCCTAGTTATACTGATAACCATTTTCAACTTCCTTTCCATATTCTTCATTCTGTTTTTATCTTATAAAACTTTTTTCTTTCTTTGTCTATCACAACTCATTTACCTATCAGTCTATAAAGATGAATTTCCATATTACTTCTCTGGAGCTCTTGGCTATTTCACCTGGATGTCTGCCAGTACCTCAACATTAATCTGACCTCAACTAAACTCATTCTCTTCTTTTCTCTAAAACCAATCCTCTTTTATGACAACTTTATCATTTTCTCTGGTCAAACAGGTGCAAAACACTGGTGTCATTTTTGATTTCTTATTCCCATGGCTGAAGTACCCAATAGACACACAAAACAAGCACTTATGGTAGCAGCAATGCAAAGGTACCATAAAATTTATAGAGGTGACATTTTAAATTTGTTATTTTTTAAGAAGTCCTTACAACATAAATCAATCAAAAAATGAAATCATGAGCACTAGCACTTCCAGCCAAGATGGAACAAAAGGTATTAGATTTTCTCTCTCACTTGAAAGAACTAAAAAACTGAACAAAATATATGAAACATGAGTTATAAGACATTTGACATCAGCCAACAAAAGATAGTGATCCCTGAGAAATGGGAAATACATGAGATGAGTTTCATAATTTGCCCATTTACCGCCTGGAGAAAATGCCAGGTTGCAGAGGCGCTGACAGTATCCTTGAGTTGAGGAGGTGGACCTAGTTGTCTAGAGGCCAAAGGGGTTAGAGTTAGGGGATAGAGTTCACGGGGCAGAGCACACAAGGAGAGAGAGCTGTATGGAGAGCTCTGGAGATGTACACAGGATCTCCTTAAAGTCTTCAGCTGAGTATTACCAATGCATAGGTGCAAAGAAACTACTAAAGTCTGGGAAAGAATCACTCAGAAGGAGCAGAAGAAAAAATCCCTAGAGCTCACACCAGGCTGGGAACAGTTCCTGTTCCACCAGTCAGAGTGGAAAAAACTAAAAATTCATAGGACCTCAGTAGAATATTCAGAAGGGTTTTGCCTTAATAGTGGAGAAAATTAGCCTTAGACTAAATATTACTCTGGTCCTGCCTAAAACTTAAAAGTTAACACCTGAAAGAATCAAACTGTTTCCAATAACTTAACTACATTCAAGAAGAAGGCTCAAGAATATTTATAGAGGTACAAAAATATCCAGCATCCAAAAAAATAAATTTCATAATGTCTGGCACCCAACCACAAATAACCAAGCAAAAAAAAAAAAAGGGAAATACAACCCATAATGACACACACACAAAAAAATCAGTCAACTGAAACCAACCCAGAAATGACACAGATAATATAATTAATAGAAAGGGACAGTAAAACAGTTTTCATAACTATATTCCATATGGTTAAGGAGCTAGAAGAAACATTGAACATATTGAGTAGAAAAATGGAACACATAAACTTGAATGCATGTCAACTGAAATTATCCAAAATGAAATGCAAAGAGAAGCAAAACCTGGAAAATTAAAAAAAAAAAAAAAGAACAGAGCATCAGCGAGCTCTGGGACAACTTAAAACATCCTATTATGTAATTGGGTTCCCTGTAAGAGAGGAGAAAAGGAAAGACAGAAAAAAATTTGAATAAATAATGACCAAAATCTTTTCAAATTTTATGAAAACAACAAACTCACAAATCCAAGAAGCTCAATGAACCCCAAGCAGAAGAAACACAAAAAAGTACGTGAAAGTACATATAATCTAATTGTGACTATAGGAACAAAGATAAAGATGACAGCAGCTCTCTTTTTGGAAACAATGGAAGTGAGAAGACAATGGAGCAACATCCTTAAAGTACTGAAAGAAAACAAATTGTCAACCTAGAATTCTATATCCAGTGAACATATCTTTCAGACACATACAAGCTGAAAGAATTAATCACCAGCAGACCTGCATTACAAGCAAGGTTGAAAGAAATCTTTTAGGAAGAAGGAAAATAATGCCACATGAAAATTTGGATTGACACAAAGAAATGAAGAGCATTGAGGATGTTAACTACATGAGTAAATATAATACTTTAAAAAATTTCAATCCCTTTAAAATATAATTGACTATTTAAAGCAAAAATGATAACATATTGTGGGATTTATAATATATTATGGAAGTAAAATGTATGACAATGATAACACAATGCCTGGAAGGGGAGAAACAGAAATACACTTTTGTAAGGTTCTTATACATAAGTAAAGAAATACTATCACTTGACAGTCAACTGTGATAAGTTAAAGATGTATATTATAAACTCAAGAGCAACCATTTAAAAACACATCAATTAATTATAGCTGATAAGTAAAAAAAGGAGCTAAAATGGCATTATGAAAAATTACCCAAAAGAAGGAAAAAAAAGAAAAGGAAAGAAAGAATAGGACAAATGGAAAACAACAAGATAGTAGGTTTAAACCCAACCATATAGCTGGGTGCTGTAATCCCAGTTACTTCAGAAGCTGAGGTGGCAAGATCACTTGAGCCCAGGAATTTGAGGCTGCAGTGAGCTATGATCATGCCAAGGCACTCTAGCCTGGGCAACAGAGCAAGACCTTGTCTCAAAAAGAAAAAAAAGAAAAGAAAAGAAAAGAAAAAGAAAAAAAACCCCCAAACCCAACCATATCACATAAAATGTACACATAAAATAAACACATAAAATGTAAATGATCTAAATATACAAATTAAAAAGCAGAAATTGTCAGACTGGATAAAAGAGCAAGACCCAACTAAATGCCACATAGAAGAAACCCACTTTAAATATAAAAAAGGTAAAAGAATGAAAAAAGAAATATCATGATCATTTTAATCAGAAGTAACTTGGAGTGGCTATATTAATATCAGGTAAAGTGGATATCGGAGAAAAACTATAAAGAATATTATCAGGGATTAAAAAAGGTCAGTTAATAATGATAAAGGGATCAAATCATCAAGATAATATAATGACCCTAAAGGTTAATGTGCCTAATAGCAGAGCTTCAAAAAGGTGAAACAGAAAAATCACAATTACTGTCATAGACTTTAATAGTAGAATGAAAATAATTACAAATAGAAAACTTTAATGACACATACCAAATTATAATTAATATTTAATAAACAATCAGAACAAACAGCAGAACATATATCTTTTAAGTGAAGATGAAATATTACCAAGATATATCATATTTGGTCACATAAATCCGATAATAAATATTACAATAATAATTATCAATAACAACTTATCATACATAAAATAATACATAATAATGCATTTAAAATAATTCAAACCATACAAAATATGTTTTCTGAGCACAATGATATTATAAATCAATAACAGAAAAACATCTGGAAAATCTCCCAAATAATTGAAAACTAAAGAACAAACTTTTAAACCATGAGTCAAAGACAAAAAAATCAAAAGAGAAATTATTAAATAGGCTGAACTGAATGAAAATGAAAAAGCAACATAATGAAAATTTGTGGGATGCCACCCAGTAGCACTTAGGAAGATGCATTGAACTAAATGTTATATTAGAAAAGAAAAAAGTCTCAAATTAATTATCTCAGCTTAAAAAACTAGGCAAAATTTAAACTTCCAACTTAAAAAACTAGAAAAAAGAAGAGGAAATAAAATGAAAGTAATTAGAACAAAAGAGATAACAAAACTCAGAGTGGGCTGGGTATAGTGGCTCATGCCTCTAATCCTAGCACTCTGGGAGACTGAGGCGGGAGGATTGCTCGAGGTCAGGAGTTCATGACCAGCATGAGCAAGAGCAAGGCCCCATCTCTACAAAAATTAAAAAAATTAGCCAGGTGTGGTGGTGCATG
Source organism: Daubentonia madagascariensis (assembly GCA_023783475.1). Lineage (NCBI taxonomy): Eukaryota > Metazoa > Chordata > Mammalia > Primates > Daubentoniidae > Daubentonia > Daubentonia madagascariensis. The sequence continues at coordinate 54,660,408 of JAKFHU010001815.1, read as the reverse complement.
CCTGTAGTTGCAGCTACATGGAAGACTGAGGCAGGAGGATTGGTTAAGCCCAGGAGTTTGAGGCTGCAGTGAGCTATGACTGGGTCACTGCACTCTAGCCCAGTGACAGAATGAGACCCTGTCCCAGAAAAAAAAAAAATCAATTGTATTTCTATATACTAACAACAAACAATTGAAAATTGAAATAAAATAAAAATACCATTTATATTAGTATCAAAAAATGAAATGCTTAAGGATAAATCTGAGAAAATATGTGTAAGATCTGTATATTGAAAACTACAAATCACTGCTGAGATAAATTTAAAAAGACCTAAATAAATGGAGAGATATACCATGTTCATGGATCAGAAGACTTAATATTAAGATATTAATTCTCCCTAAATTTATCTATAAAGTAAATGCAATCCCTATTAAAATTTCAGAAGTCTTCTTGGTAGAAACTGTAAAGCTGATTCTAAAATTCATATGGAAACAAAAAGGACCTAGATTAACTAAAACAAAAACAAAGTTGAAAGACTTACACTACCTAACTTTGAGACTGATTATAAAGCTACAAAAATCAAGACGGTGTAGTATTGTTATAATGATGAATAAATAGATCAATAAAACAGAATAGAGAATCCAGAAACAGACCCACACACGTATCCAACTGATTTCTGACAAAGGCACAATGGCAAATCAGTGGACATAGGATAGTCTTTTTGACAAATAGTGCTGGAACAATTGAATATCCGTATGTAAAGAAATTAACTTCAATCCATACCTACCAGCATATGTAAAAGTTAACTCAAAATGGGTCATAGATCTAAATGTAAAATCTAAAACTTTGAAACTTCTAAAAGAAAATGTGGAGAAAATCTTTGTGACCTTGGATTAGGCAAGGATACAACAATTTCTATGATAACTCAAAGAAACCAGTCAAAAAGAATATATATTGTATGGTTTCACTTATATAAAATTCTATAAAATGTAAACTAATGTACAGTGACAGCAGATTGCCTGGGGGTGAGGGGTGGTGGTGGGAGGGAAGGATTACAAAGGGGTAGAAGACAACTATTGGGGGTGATGGATATTATCTTGATGGTGATGATAGTTTCACTGGTGCACACATATATAAAAACATATCAAATTGTGCACTTTAAAGATTTTCAGATTATTGTACATTAATAAAGCTGTCCAAAAAGATGAGAAAAATCTTCTATTCCAACCATTCTAGGCCTTTCTATATCATTAATTTAACAAATATTTTTGGGATACTACTAATGTGCCAGGCACTGTTCTGGTATTGCAAATATAATGTAAACAAAATTCCTCCTCCCATACCATATTCTGGTAGGGGGAGACTGAAAATAAACAATAAAAAAAAATCAGATGATGACAATTGAGATTAAGATAAAGAGAATTAAGTATAGTAGCTCCTTCAGATTGGGTACGGGGAGTGTCTCTCTGAGAAGCTGATAGTGATGCAGACATAGGAACATCAAGAAGGGTCCAATGATGTCAAGTGGAAGAAGAATACCTCTGGCCTTCATTATTACTTTGACTTCCCAACTGTTCTCATTTACGTGAGATCTCCTCCTGTAAACCCTCTTAAAGACCACTGTGAAAAAGCAGCATTTGCTGGGTGTCGGACAGGAGGGAAGGGAGAGGAGGGGATGGAAAATTCACACCTAATGGGTGCCGTACACACTGTCTGCGGATGAGCACGTTTGTAGCTATGACTTGGTCCACGGCGCACGGGCAATATATATAACCTCAATGTTTGTACCCCATAATAGTCTGGAATAAAAAAAGAAAAGACCACTGTGAAAATACCTTTCCCAAAGGTTAATCTCATCATGTAATCCCTCTGTTTAAAAACCTTCTTCAATCCCTTTCTAACCCCAATCACTAAATATGGTATTAACTCTACATTCTGGCATTACAGGTCTTCTGCCGTGTGTCATAAACCTACCTTTGCAGTGTTACTTTTCAATATTCCTTTATTCTTACATGAAGGAAGCTCTGATCTCAAATATGCTTCCCTTCCATTCTTCATGCTGTCTCCTCTGCCTGGAATGCCATCCTTCTCCATTTACAGACATCTTCCTACATCTTCCACACATATATATGTGTATATGTATATGCACATATGTATAATATATATAAACACATGTGTATATATACACATTTTTTTTTTTAAGAGACAGAGTCTCACTCTAGCACCCAGGCTGGAGTGCAGTGGCCCAATCATAGCTCACTGCAACCTTGAACTCCTGGGCTCAAGTGATTCTCCCACCTCAAACTCCTGCATAGCTAGGACTACAGGTGTGCATCACCACACCCAGTTAATTTTTTTTTTCAGAGATAGGGTCTTGCTATGTTGCCCAGGCTGGTCTTAAACTCCTACCCTCAAGTGATCCTCCCACCTCAGCCTCCAAAAGTGCTGGGATTACAGGTGCTGCGTGAGCCACCACACCCTGACTTGACGTCTTCCCAGTCTTTAATGTCTGTCTCAAATATCACATTCTTGTTGATGTCTTTTCTGATTTCCCCAAACAGATGTGGCTTCTTGTTCATATTTCCCTCCTGTTATTTTTTTCAATGGGTAAACCTCAACCTGCTCATCTTTTTATTACATTTTAGATGGTAGTTTAGGGCTTTGCAGGTAGGAGACAATCCACAGCTTCCTAGTGGACTGAATTATTTTATTTTCATATTTTACTTGAAAGCTGTCTTAGAACCAAAGGAAGACAAGCATAAAGACAAATAAATGGACAGAAGTTATCATGCCCCCCCAAAACATAATATTTCTCATTGTAACATACCAAACAATCTACTGACTGATACTGAAAGTATAAGCTGTGCTTGAAAAAAACAGACTGGATCTTTGCAATTTCAGGGACTTGTTAAAACTGGCTCTTTCCCAAGAGAATGAATTCTTTTTAAAACCCTCTCATTTTCCTAAGACTGGGGCCAAGCCAACATGAGCAGAACCTCTGAAGATAGGGAAGAGGGATGCTGTTCCCCATCTCAACACCAATATGAGTCAGAGATACTGCCTTTGCAGAGGACCTTGATTAAATTCCTAAGGAGGGAACAGGAGTGGGTGGGAAATAAACACTAAAGAATTAGAAAATGAGTGTATTGGGGGTCCCCAACACCACCCCTAGGTTTGATGATTTGTTAGGATGGCTCATGGTACTCAGGATATAGTCCAACTCATAGTTATAATTTTTTTTTTTTAACAGTGAAAGGACACAAACCAAAACCACCAAAGGGAAAAAGTCCCATAGGATGAAGTCAGGAGGAAACCAGGTGTAAGCTTCCAAGAATTCTCTATAAGTAGTGTCATACAGGGCATGCTTAAATCCCTTAATGAGTTGTGATAACATGTACGAAATGTTGTCTACCAGGGAAATCCACTGGAGACTTAGTGCTCTGCCTGGCATGTACCAAAATTCCAGACTCTCAGAAGGAAAGCACGTGTTTGGTATAAACCATACTGTTTGCACAGTTTGGGCACTGTGAGCCATTCTTGTCAGTTGGAGAGTGATGGGAACACTCCTAAAATCCAACTTCCCAGATGCCAGCCAAGGGTCTACCTTATAAAGCAGGCTTTTCTAAGGATAGTAATCTTTTTTATGCACAGGGATATATTGAATATATTATTACTTTTTGATTAAAAAAACTCATTTTCAAGATTTTTTTTTTAGCAAATAGCATGAGATGGAGCAAAGTTATAAATACTAAGATGTTATCATAATATTGTTTAAATTAGTAAAAAATGGAAACAAAGTATCTAAAAATTGTGGAAAGGTTCCGTAAATTAGAATACGGTAGTGTGAAGAAATATTAAATAGCAATTAAAATTACATTTTTGAAGACTTTCAATGACAGAAATGATTATGCTGGGAAGCAAATCAATATACAAAATGTTATATAAAATAATAACTCAAAGCGGGAGAAATACAGAATAAAATCTAGAAAGAAATATTCTAAAGTGTAATCATGATTCATTTCTGGGGGATGGTTATATAAAATAATTTTTCTTTTCCTCTTGACCTTTTTCTGTGTTTTCAATTTTTATTTAATAAACATGTATTTACTATTCTAATCAGAAAATAAGTTATTATAATAAGATAATTATGTTTGAAAGATCTTAGATATATAGGTCTGTGGATCCAAAGTCAATTTTGTAAAAATATAAAATATTTAGTGAGTACAGTGAGTAACATGAGTACAATGTATAAAACAGAGCTTAATTGAGGAACTCTTAGAATGGCAAATGACCATTAAAATGCAATTTTTCTAATTAACATGTTTCTTTCTTCAATTAGCTAACATTAACAAACAGAGGGAAGGGAAATATTTTCTTATAAACACTAAAGAAAACACAATGGCTAATTTTTACTGTAAGGAAGAAATGGTTCACAAACTAGCAAATGCAAAAATAAAAATATTTTTCAATGGATAGAAAAAAGGATGAATTTCCTAAGTCACTTTGTATGTTTACATGATTACAATTTGCCTACAGTTTGTTACGTATTAGTAATATAAGTTACATAAACTTTTACAGCTTTATGGAGAACTAGGTAATTAGTCTATAAACTTGTTTTGGAGAAGGTGATTTCTACCGTATCCAGTTGCAATTCTCCTCCGTTTGCTTTAATACATCACATATATGCTACTTCACGGAAAGCTATTTTCCTACTACCCAGATTCTCCATCACTGCATTAAGTTGCCATATATAAAGACTGCTATTGTATCCTCTTATCCCTAGAGAGATGAAATGGTTTGCAGCTTCTTTTAAATCACAAAGCAATTTTTTGTGTGTTCTGAATTGGCCCAAGGCTACAGAGGTTGTGCAACAGAGATGCACAGAGGCGGCCTCACTTCCCACATGACCTCCACTTGTGGTTGTTTCTCAATCGTGCCAGAACATGAAAACCTTGCAGGCACTCCATGTGGGGGCAGTGCTCTCTCTGCCTCTGAAGTGATTCTTGAGCTAAGTTTGAAAAACCAAATTCTGAAAAGCCATTGCAATGGCAAAAACACTCAGAAAAAAAAAGCCAAAATTTTTCTGGTTAGGAAGGGAAACGTGGTTAACCTAAATTGGACCTGGGGCGCAAATGGAGACAAGAAGAAGCACTCCCACTGTTGTGGCTCAACTATGCATTTTTATTTCCATTATTAAAAAAGAACAGCTCTTTAAATAGTTTGACTATCTTCAGAAGTTTAACTGCTTAAAAAACAGCTACATTTGGGGAGGTAGTGAGGAAAGAGGACAGACGAACAAAGCATTGCCACAGATCCTCTTGATTAGAATTTACTAGCTCATGAAAGTCAGCAATTGGTGCTTGCTAAATACTATCAATAGTCCTTCAAAGACTTTGTTGCTTCCTTTTTTTTCTCTTTCCCAGGAAGAAACATTAAAAATATTAGAAAAAGCACGGGACTTGGAGTCAAAAACAACCTAGTTTCAGATCATGTCACTGTCAAACATACATTAAAAAACAATTTTCAGACACTAGGCTTTCCTGCTATTTGTCATCTCTGAATTTCAGGCTTTTCCTCTATAAAATGGGAATACTAACAAATATCACCCTTTTCATAGGTGATTATGTCCAAAGAAAGTATAAGCAAACTGTAAAGTGCTATCTGAGCATTTATTATTATTGTTGCTGTTAGGTCTGCCTGACATTTATAAAGTACTTAATAAAAGTTCACAAAATTATTAATGAACAGAGCTTAAGTATAGTGGAAAAATGGGAAGAGTAGATAAATTAAGAACCTTGAAACCAACAATAACATTTCATGTAAAAATTAACAGATATTTAACTATAAAATATTAATATATTATATGGAACTAAGTTGAACACCTTGGAAATATCCCAAAGGAAAACAATGCCTCAACTGCCAGAACAGGTCACTGCAATCATGATATGGTGGGATCTCAGGGATGGCAGATGGATGCAATCAAATCAGGCTTCATTAAGTTACAGAGACAGTAGAATAAGGGCTTAAGAGCCAGGGCTCTTGAGTTCAAATTCCAGGTAACAAGTTGTGTGACCTTGGGAAAATTACTTAATCTTTTCTAAAACTCAGTTTTCACATCTGTAAAATGGGGATAGCAGTAGTACCTATCTCTCAGGATTTCTGTGAAGATTAAATGAATAAATACAGGCAAATCACTTACCACAGTGTTATTTGCTTAGCTATCATCACTTTCATCAAACTATATGTACAAGGTGACTTCTTATGAGGGGACCTAGGCCAGAAGTCATCCATTTTACAATCTGATATTAACCTTCAGCCGTAGTAGTGAACCACACATGTCTTTGAAAAATCCTGCAAACAGTGTCCACTGTGGTCGTATATCCTGTTAGGTCCTTATATACCAATATGCTGCTTAGGTGAAATTAGACATGCCTCCTGGGAAATGTGGTTCCCCGAACCAAATGTTAGTAGATGTCCAAGGTGTAATTCTTCATATTTTACTAACTGCTCTCTGAACTACCCTGAGTCCCTAGGTTATACTTTTAGATTTTAAATTTCTTATCAAAGTTTCTCATGCCCTATGATTCACTTCTAGTAAAATGTGTCTTTCTTTTTTCAAATGAAAATGTCAAAAAGTTTAAGATATGCATACATGCATACTTTTTCTAATCTGCAGTGAGTGAAATCTTGCTAAAGAAATTAGAATAATGAAACACTAAGATAGGAGTCCCTTATAATAGTATCTACCATGTTAAATGGTGGTGGTGGTCAATGAAGCAATTACTTCACATCTAATATCCTACTGAAATTAAATAACTGCATTTTAAGGAAATAAAACCTAACCTTTCTTGAGATGGCCTGCTAAATGAGTCAAAAAACCTTAATTCTAGACCTATAAAATTAATCGAAATAATCCAACTGTGCAACCATCCTACTTCTTATCATAGAGAATCTAATAATGCAGTAAATTCTGGCTCTTGGATTTAAAATACTTTCCTCCCCCAACCCCTCAACAGACATCTTCTTGGGATCGTGGTCCACTCTTCTGGGACATGGAAGGCCCCTTCCTCTGGAGAAAGGCTGGGCCCAGCTGCCTTGGCATGAGCTGCTCCTCCAGCCTGCCTTGCCTGCCTGTGACAGGGCTGCTTGCTAGCCAGAAGCACCCCGGTGTCTGCTGGGCTGCTGCAGATTGAACAGACTGTGAATCCAGCCAGAGGATAAGAGGTTGTTTTAATTGGCTAAATCTGCTATGTACTAAGCGTATGGCTACAAATTTGTAGCCAAAACAGTAAAAAAAAAAAAAAGTCATGTACAATTTAAACACAAAACAAGAATGACAATTTCGTTCAATTCTAGTTTTGCCGCAAGGGTTTTTAACCTAACATTTTATAATGACTCTGAAATCCTTTACCTTTGCTGAAGTAGAATTTTCACGGTATACTCCTTGTACCAAGTCCATAAGAGCACTTGCTAAAAGTTCCACAACCTAAAAAGCAAGAAAAAAAATTAAAAGAAACAGTTTGAAAATTTATCCCCATTTTTTACCTCAGAATGCTTCAGAAGGCTTCGTAGCAAAGCAGGATCTGTGCTAGATGGGGTTATGTGCAAAGATCCTGGCAAATGGCACTGCCCACCTGGATATTAAAGCTGTGACCCCATTTTTATCAGTCATAATTCAAGTCAAAAAAATTCTTATAAGCATAGTATTGAACTAATATACATGAAAATCCAGTATTAGCCATTCTGAACATAAGCTTAAATTTCAGATAACTAATGTAATCTTGACTCAATTTATTTTCTGCATGTTTATTTCTGTCAGGTGGATACTTTTTCAGTACTCCCATTCTGGGAGCCATTACCATGCTAATTTTCATACTTAATATAGTAAGAAAAGCAAAAGCAAAGAATGGTTAACCTTTCAAATGTGTTCGTTCTGTTGTACTTAAAATGCACTGTGGACATGTTTGCTGTAGGGCCCCTGGGTCAAATATACCATAAACGTTGAAAATTTTTATAGAACTGCAATACTGAAATCATATTCATATAACCTGTATTATTTTCAAGGCTCTGACTATTTTTAAAAAATCAAGCAAAATCAAAAGCTTTGAACTTGTTACAGGTTGTAAAACAAGCAGAAAACAGTAAATGGTCTCTTTGGAACTACTGTACAATTTAGAGTAGTTTGCATAAAGCATCTTAATTCAAGAATATAAAATGGTGGTGTTTATGATAATGTTTAATGTAGCCATTTCAAACAAGAATTCCTTAAGGCAACCCCATCTGCCTCTTACAAGTCTTAATATCTTGTATATTTAACTTCCTGTGTTATGCAGTCCTATATCAGATTTCCACTCTTTGCTTCCTAAAATTTAGCTGAGTTCTGATTGAATTAAAGGATTTTGTTTCAGCTTTTATCATTGTTGTAATTGAAGACATTATTAAGCCAAAGGATACAGATCCAAACAAGATACTTCAATCTCAGGTACCCTGGATTTAATAAACATTTTCTTAGAGGCAAATTACACTAATTTGTAGAAAGACTTGCTTTAAAATTTTAACACATGAGCATTTATCTCCACATTTATATAGCATAACACACACAGGGCTGCTGATATGAAAATTTTGCTGATTAAAGGCATATTTTTTTCTAGCTCTGCAGATGGGTTAATTTGTAAGACCTATACAAAGTCTTTTTCTTTTTTTTAAATCACATTGTCCTTTAGGTAACCAAATACTTAAGAAATATTGTAGCAATACGAGCTGCAGAGGAACTGGAAGGACAATGATCCTACAGTGTTACCAGATGTGTTGAGTTATTTAAGTGGGGAAGAGAGAAAAATGAATGGATTTTTTCCCCCTGAAGGTATCAGATAAGCCCTATTCCCAAATCCAAAAGGATTGAGTATCACCAATAGGTCTATGAAAGACTGTAACTAAATGCACAGCATCAGATTGGATTACAGTTTATACAAGCAACATCCCAAGATCCCCCTGATGGCTGGACACATAATACAGATCAATCACTCACTAAGAAATGTTATGGTTTTGAAACAGTTTGAGCTCTGAGGCCAGCACTGGTAATGTGAAGAGGGATTTACAAAGAGAAAGTCTGACACTACATGTCAAAATGATGGCATGAACAGTGGATCTGGCTCTGGATAACCAGAGTGTTCCTTTACTTCCCTGAAATTCCAGATCAGGCAGAAGCAACAAAAACATTTTGTTCTTTGACTCTTTTTCTCTTAATGCAATTAGCAAATATAGGCAGACCTGTACTTACAAGTTCATAATTTATAAATGACCTGTACTAACAAGTGGCTCTACTTAACTTGAGTGAAATACAACTCCATAGCCAATGACAACCATTAAAAAAGCTTTGGACTTACAGGTCACAAGTAGAGGAAGAAAAGAGTTTATGAAAAGCAGGAATAGCCTAGGGGAGTTGAACTGTGTCCCAGGTGAGGGTGACTTGCCTAGTGTACTTCTTTCCATTGCCTGAAATATTTATTTTAAAAATTATACCAAAGAAAGATGTGTTTAAGTATCATCCTTCTTTAAACTCGCAAATATTTCTAGAAAGACCACAAGGCTACCATACTAGCTACTCATAATTTAGTAAGCTCATTTAATGACCTGATTTTCTTTCTTTTCTTTTTTTTTTATTGCTTGGCTTATTTTCTCAGACATTCGCCTGTTTGGATACCTGTTGTACTTAAATATAAGAAAGTACTTGCTTAATAACATTTTTTCCCCCTCAGATTCTTGAGGAATGATTCGTTCAAGCAATTCAAAGTGCTAGCAAGGATAATGGCAGCCAGAGGAGAATCCAGATGCTGAGATCCCAAGTACCAGACTTCTTGGTGCTCTAGACAAGAGCAACCATGAGAAAGACTCAGGGACTTTTGTTCCTCAGTGTGGAATGACAGAACACTTTCTATAATATTACAAAAAGAAGATAGGCTAAAAGAGCCTCAATGTTAGCCACCCTTGGAAGTCCAACAGATTAGAGAACTGTAAGGAAACAGGACAGAACACTAGGAGTCAGAGAACCTAGATTCTATTTCAAGGTCTACTAATAATTTTTGTTGTGAGATTTGGGGCAAATCATTAATTTTTCTGAGCTTTAGTTTTCTTCAACTATAAGATGAGGGGAGTTGCAAAAGATGATTCCCTAAGGTCCCTTCCAGCTCCACAACTCTGAGCTTTTAAAAAAGGAAAATCTTAGTATTTATAATTAGGCATGTAAACTTGAAAATTGCTTTTTCATAAACTTTGACGGAAAATCTTTGCTCATGCTATTCATTTTTATCTGTTGTCCTCACATGGACCTTTCCCTCTATCTGCATTCTACTGATTACTTTCTTTGTGAAACTTTTTGTACCCAATTCCGCTTGGTTCCAATACCTAGAATTATAATGAAATAATTTTCATTTTTTAAACCATTATGACTGGTAGTCTACCCCACCAGCTGGCAAAGAAATCCTAGTTGGGTCAATTAAAAGTGATGTTGCTGAGTTCTGGGTTTTTGTTTGTCTGTTTTAGAGACAGGGTCTTGCTCTGCTGCCCAGGCTGGAGTTCAGTGGCTCGATCATAGCTCACTGCAGCCTTGAACTCCTGGTTGGGTTCAAGCAATCCTTCCACCTCAGCCTCCCGAGCAGCTGGGACTACCAGCATGCGCCATGGTGCCTGGCTTAGTACAAGTTTTGGGTAGACAAAGGGCATAGTATGGAAACCAAGATCACAGTGTTTTTTGAATTGTGCGCCCAAATATTTTGGAAGAAAGTGGGTTTTAGTTCAACAACGGAACACATGCAAAGGCTATCTTAATCAAAATCAGAGATCTCTGAAACACTGACTTGCTACATCCTGAAACATTGTTTCAGATGATGCAACAGTCGCCATCAACATTAAATAGTTTTCTTTAGCCATATGGAGAGCAATTACAAATAAATCTCTTCATTTCTGGCAATTTTTAGAATAGCAGCATTGCTTACCTACACATGCAAATGCAAAAATATTCTTCAATTTGGGTCATACATTTAAATCTGACTCTACAGCAAATCATACACTATCCTTCAATCTTCTGAGTAACACCTTAGATTCCAGCGAACCAGAAGTGGCAACCATTCATATTGTCAGTGTTATGAGCTGGCTCCTCCTGCTACCTCCCTTGTTATGGGAGGTGCACAGGAGTGTATACCTAATTGCTATTCTCAAGCAAACTGTTGATTTCTCGCACTTCAATCACCACACTCTCATCAAAGATAAGGAACAGATAATACCCAGATGCATCTGAACCTTAACACAATTACAGATCTGATATAACTGAACTTTGCAATGAATTTCTTAAATGGTTAATTCACAGGACAAATTTCAGCAATCTCAGGGGAATATGAAATCGCTTCATTCTTTATCTTTTGGCAAGGGTAACTACAATTCAATGATTTTTTTTTAAACTGAAAATCTGAGATGATGAATACCCTCGGCAAAGGGTGTTGTGATGACTATGCCCTGAGCTATAATAAATTCTCATCATAAAAAATAGAAATTGAGGAGTAGGTGGTGGTAAGATCAAAACACCAACCCAAGAAATCCTCACTTTGCTATACAAAGATGTCCGTAACACATTCTTCAGGGAAAAAAAGTGGGTTACAAAACAGAAGTGGTATGACAGGAATTTTAAAAACAAAAATGAGGTCAATCTATGTGTTTATATATACAGAGGGAAAAGTCTGAAAGGAGATATAAAATATTCATAATAATGATAACATATAAGTGATAGATTCTGGATAATTTTGAATTAAAAAAATTTTCTTCAACCTTTCTGAATTGCTTAAATTTATAATTGCTAAATTTACAATTGCTTAAATATACACTGCATTACATTTTCTCCCTCTTTTAATTGTATTTTATAATCAAATAAAACAATAAAACTATTTCCTTGGGGTGGGGAGGGGAATCATACCCTGTTTTCAGTCTCAGAGAGGCTTCAAGCTAAGCTAAGTCCACAAATTGATTTACAGAAGATATCAGTCAATAGTCTCTGGACTAGCAAAAATAAGACCACTAAGTGGAGTTAAAAATTCTGTGTAGACAAGTTGTGCCTTTCTCAATAAATGTGATTCAGGAGTACTGTCAGTTAGCATTTGACAGATGGAATAGACTCAGCAGAGTTGTAGATGTTTAACTAGTATACCAGACCACTCTAGTTTGAGCAAAGGAGCACCTAGCCTACATTAAAAGTCAACTACAACTAAATCTTTAGGGAAAATGATAACTATAAACAATTGAGGCTCAATTAAAGTTCAAATCAGCATAAGCTGAATTGATATAAGGTAGTAAATATGTATTTTAATTCACTTTTAAAAGGTTGTTGTGTAAATTAATTTGCTTGATATATAAAAACTGTGAAGGCCATTACAGATTTATAATATTCTTTCAAAAATTTGTCCTCGGAAGGTTATTTTAATGATGATTTTTACTACAGTGTGGAATGACAAAACAACATCTATCAGTCTATTTAGGAGGCAAATGAACATGCAACCCTTCAGTCTTTACTCTTAACGGCTGCTAGCAAAGCAAACTGTGTGTGCACACATCTGCAGTACTGATAGCATTAATTACACACAAATTTATTGCACTCCTTCCTTCACCCCAAATAGCAATGCACGAAGTAGTAGCAAAGGTAAAACACTCTTGAGGAAGAATGAATTTTCATATACATCTTGGGAGGAACAAAAGATGGAGTTAGCTTAAATACATTTTTTCAAAGAGCTTTGACATTTAAAGGGATATTGTCAAGATTTCTTTTTAAGCAATAAAAACTATTATTGGTGAAAATATCTTACAGAAAAATCCTTTTATAGAGAAAAGATGCTGAATAGGCTGCTAACGGTAACCAGAGCAGTTAGCATCACTCTTTAGTTCCTCTTCATATAAATGAAGCACAAAGTATTTGAGAGGTGCATGTAAAGATGGAAAGATTTACATTACCAAGGTTAGATATAGAGAGACTAAAGAGTAGCACCTTCCTATAGAGACCACTAATAACATCTAACATTTATAAAGCACTTTATCATTTACAAACTGGGTTTAAGCAAACCATCTCATTCCAGGTGGATTCAGTCCCCAGTGCTCAGCCAGAGCTTCCAGGCTGGCAGCCTCAGCGGAGAAGCAACCTCTGAAGAACACAGGGTGCAGAAGCAGTAGCCAAATGAAGGGTGAATCTACTCACCCACCACCTGGGCACACACTATCCAGATGAGCTCTACTCTGCATGCTGATTAATATAAATGAGTGGCTTTAATAAAGCCATCGCTGAAGTCTCTGAAAGAATGGCTCTCTCCACTTCTTCCTAGCCATTGCCTAGACAAAGGCCAGGTTTAATGAAGACAATGATGAAAGGTCTGTTGAAATAAACACACCACTAACAGGAGTCCTGGAGGATGCGTCTAACTCGGCTTTTTGAAAGGAGCTTTTTCAATGCTGCCAAATGTGTAAGGCCTTGCTTATTTGTGGGAGGGATGGCAATCTGTTCTACTGAGCTGGAAGTTCTTTCTGGCTAAGCGGGTAGAGCAGAGAAATGGCACTACCAACAGGACAGGTGCAGCAAAACCTAAGCAAATTGATAATCTTAATTTTTAATTTAGAACAGCTGATACATTGGTTTATAAACTACTGGTAACATTTGTCAAAAAGGTTTCAGGAAAATTCACTGAACTAAACAAAAGTATAAAATTATAACTGATAAAACTTGAAAGAAACAGGCCACAAGTTCAGGAAAATGACTTGAATATGCAGTGTTGAGATTTAATTTTATATTGGTTAGTGCATTTATTCCATAAATGTTTGCTGATAGCCTACTACGTGCCTGGCACCGTACTAATGAAACTAGTCTCATTTAGGCCACAGTTATACCTATAAGGCACTACTAAAACAGAGATCTAAATCATAATTCCTTTATTCAATTAATATATATAAAGATGTTTGTGGTACAAATACCACCAAGGGGCCATGTCTAAACAAATTTTAATAAACAAGCTTATTACATTTTACATTTTTTGCAGTGCATTTTAATTATAGTTGTTCTTTTTAAGGGATACATTCATTGTTCGGATAAATAACCTTATAAAGATAAGGCAGCTAGGCAAGGTGGCTCATGCCAGTAATCCTAGTACTTTGGGAGGCCGAGGCAGGAGGATCGCTTGAGGTTAGGAGTTCGAGACCAGCCTGAGCAAGAGCGAGACCCTGTCTTTACCAAAAATAGAAAAATTAGCCACTCCTGTAGTCCCAGCTACTCAGGAGGCTGAGGCTGAGGCTGATAGCTTGAGCCCAGGAGTTTGAGGTTGCAGTGAGCTATGATAATGCTCTGCACTGTAGCCGGGGTGACAGAGTCAGGCCCTGTCTCACACACACACACAAAAAGATAAAGGCCATTGATTTGTCTTTGATCACTTAAAATGTTAATACGGACATAGGTGAGCTGCAAGATCTCGGGCCAACCATGTCACTTCTTTGGGTCTCACTTTACTTATCTAGGTAAGAAGTAGCTGTGTTTTATCAACAATAAGCCCCATGATCAGAAATACCTAAATGTGCAGCTGTATACATTTTTATTCATAACAATTGTGAGATACAGTTAGTTAACTAGCCAAAAATATGGATTTCTTTTAGTTACAGTAAGAAAGTAATTTTAAAAAAGCTGAGTTCACTTTTTGATTGAAGGTGCATGGTTCTTGGCCTACTGTTTGTCATTGAACGATGCCAAATAATCATTTATTGATCACTGAATCATTTATTTATTGTTTAAACAATAATTAGGTACCTTAACAAGTGGCAGATAATTGAAAATGCTTAAGCTGAAAATTTTCATAAGAAATAAAGGAAAAGGAGATGTTTTCCAGTAGGTGTTTTAAAAAGTTGGTTGTGTCCAGTATTTTCCATTAGTACAAAAACTGTAAATAGTTGCTAAGAATTGAATGCTTAGCCATGAAACAAATAAAGTAATTCCGACATTATCATATAGCAGTCAGCTGCCTTATTTTCCACCTTCCTCAATATGGGGATTCCTGAATATGAAGTTTGTTGTACTCAGGATGTTTCATTCTCAGTACATTCTTTACTTAGTGGCATTGTCACATGTTGTTGTGACTGAACTTTGAGAGAATTACGCCCGCCATTTCAGTGATCTGCCCATTTTTTTTTTCAATGTGCCTGACAACCTCCATTTTGCTTTCACTACTTCTGTACCTGGGGGCCCTCTCAGTGATGTCAACTGGGAGGCAGTTGCTAGCTAGAACACTGACTTATATTAGCAGCTTTCAAAATTTTAAAATTGTAACCCACAGTAAGAACTATACTTTACATCATGACACAGTACTATACACATGTGCATATATATGCACACGTATAAAAATAAACTAAAAGTTTCATTATGCCTCTATTTTCTATTGTATTTCATTAAAAGTGTTGATAGTGATTCACTAAATTGACCACTCATCAATGAGCAGGATGTGATCTGTGGTTTAAAACACTATTCTACATCATGTTGATATAGGTCATGTATAGCTCATACCTTGGTTAGTCATCTTAATTACACACCAGGTCCCCAAAATTTTTGAAAAGCAGCTTAGATATTGTTATTTTAAAATATATTTTAAGGTGGTAATTTATCACTTTTTACAAAAAACATATAAATAACTGAAGGTAAACAGAGAGGCAGGAGGCAGGATAAAATGGAATAATTCTTGGGTACTATGGAATATGTACTGTTAGGGTGCATTTCAATCTTGCAGGTTTATATCAATGACGTTGATGCTTAGTTTTGACCCTAGTAGATTCCTGAAAACAAATTGGCTTAGACCACATTTGGCCAAAGAACTAAAAATTTCAGTAATTTCCTATAACTCACAAATATATCTTGAAAATTCCAGGGCTGCCATGTCTTTTGAGTAACATAGTTCACTTTTCAGCTCAATCAGTTCCTCTTCAAATTGGGCCACACTAAAAGGCAGATGTTTGTAATTCAGAGACATCCCAAGGTTTGCACTCTAAAGGCACAGAAATAAAAGCATATTCATGTGCATTAAAATCCATGCATCTTGTCTAAAACTGTAATTGTATTTCTTCCAAATACCTTTGCAGTTTTTCAAAATTCATGATTCAATGTAATTCTAAAAATAACTGACTCTACTGGTACTGTGTTCTAGAAAATTAGGTAATCCTTTTTTTCCCTCCTTCAAAAAAATCAGGTAGTAGAAATTTGGGACTGACTGCATTGTACTCTTGAATCAAATAATGGACATCCCTGGGTTAGAAATTCTCCAATCTATAAAGATATCCAATTGGCTTTTAAACTGGTATCACCAATTACTTAGCACAAGGCACACAAAAAATTTTGTTGAATTACCAAAACTGTTTCTAGTATGTGAATTAGTTGTATAAATCATAACTATTTCAAAACAAATTTGAACAATTATCACTTTGTTCAATCCATGTTACCAGAAATTTACATTTGCATATTACCATATGGCTTTTAAAGTACTTGAACAAATGAAGCCATATAAATTTCTCAACACAAATCTGCCATGAAGGTGAGTTCACTCATTTAGGATATTGCTTTAGATTGCTGAAATATGTATGTAAATCTTCAGATCTCTGATGTTCATAAAAGATTTTGGATTCTCTATTACATTCCTGACTTTATTAATAATTTTTATTGATTATTTTGTTTTTCTTCATATGTCATGCCATTTTCAGTATCTGGTTATACAATGCAAATTTAGACTCTTTCCTATAACACTCAGAATTGTAAAATATTGGAACTGGCAAGGATCTAGGAGACGGATGTGATGCCGACTTTATATATTTTAGGAAACTTAAAAAAAAGTTGCTTTTGCTTGTAAGTTGCTTCTCTAAAATGTTTCACGAAGCTCCTACTGATGTTTGTATTGAAATATTTACTCCAATATTTAGAAACTAATACTGGTTTAAGGTATTATAAATTCCAGAATTGATAACTGCCAAATTGCTGACAAAAATGTATCATGATTCTTTGTTGGTTTGTTAGTTTTCTACTTTAAGCATGAGGATTTTGGAGCCAGATTGCCTGGATTTAGACAGCAGCTATACCACTTTTTAGCAGTTGTAACCTTGGGGAAATTACTTACCTTTTCCCCATGCTCCAGGAGACACTAAATGAGTTAGTACAGACAAAGCGCTTAAAATAGTGCCTACCATACAGTAAGCACTCAAAAATACAAGGTGTTATTATTTTTAAAATATTTGGTAGTAATTTTAATAAGGATAAAATTTTCTACACTATAAAGTTTCTAATTTCAATGATAAAAAGTAGTGTATTAAGATAATAAATAATCTGAAGAAAAAGACGAATGAATGATCTGACCTTGGAATTCTGAGAGGTAAAATGAAGAGTTCAATGTTAAATGGCTAATTGGAAAAAAAGAAAGAAAAAGAAAAAATGCCAAGGCTAGGAACTAGTTTCACAGACTTCTACATTATGGTTCTTTCGACTTCTCTTTGTAGCTTTACATGTCATCTCTAGTAGTATAAAATAGATAAGTGCTATATAGCTCAACACATCATGAAAATATAAGTGATCCATAAGAATGTAGCTAATGAAACTGTTATTAGTAATGAAATAGTTAATCGATATTCTAAACAGGGAAACTATTTTTTAAAAACCAAAGTCTGGACATACAATGTAGTTTTGGTGTTTCCCGATTTCCGGCTGATTTACTTTGCACAGTGAAAATGGCCCCAGAACAGAGACAATTAAGCAATACAAATGACAACAAACTATTTGATGGATTTTCCAAAATGCTTAAAAAGAAACTTCCTTGGCACAGCTACACTTTCCAACAGACCCACTTTAATGTTTTCACAGTTTACAATATCAGAAATGACCTCAGGGTCAGGCACTTGTCAGTTAATGACCTGTTGGGCTAATGGCCTTCAGCTTTGCCTTGGGCACACAAGTCCTCCCTAGGTCATTAGCCGCCAGAAAAGAGCTCTGCCCAATCACTATTGCTAAATAAATAAAAACTGCTCCTGGGCTAAGGCCCTACAAGCCAACTTTGACTCAGAGTAAATTTTTTTGTTGAGTATTTACAACTCTGAGAATTTAATGGTGAAAATTCTAAAACCAAAATTATGTCAACACAACTGAGTTATATGTGGCTATTGATGAAAAGTAGTCACATAGGGCCTTTCGGATACTCCTAAATTTTCTTTTGCTTATGGTGTTCAAATTGAGTTGAATGCCACACCATGCTTGGCCATGAGAGATAGAAACATATTGATTCTAGCAATCTTATAATATATTTAGCAACCTCAATTTTTGTAAATCCCATTTTCTACTTTCCAGAAGCAAACTTAATTAAATCAGCTCCCCCCCCCGCCCCGCCTCCATTTTCACTGACATAAATTGCTATTTCTCCAAAGCCAGAAGGAGAAAAAAAAATCTGTTTTCAAGGTTGAGTTATTTAGTACTCTCCTTTTGCCTTTCTAATATTCTTATCCAAGGAACTTCCTGAGTTAGGAGTTTACAAAGTACTGGGTGGATGAACAGCTGATTCCTTCCTCTGCATCCTCAGCTGCCTGACCTAGCATCTCTTCTCCACCCACGCGTTCTTCATTCCAGCAGGCTTATGCACAGTGGGCTTTTCTTTGTCTCTTACTACTCACAACTCAGTTAATTTCACCTCAGGTAATCTCCAAAGTGCACACACATCCCGCTCAACCTCTATCGTCAGTTATTCATTCTTTCTCCTTATTACCTATTATTTTTTAAAAATGCCATCTACCTTTTTGTCTTCTTGCTCCTTCCAAGAGAAAACATAAACGAAAAACCTTTACTTGAAGTTGAAAAACATCAGAGTAAAGCTTGCTATACTCTTGTGTTAAGAAAAAGTAAAATTATATAATTAGAAATGAAATAGGCATAAAAAAGAACCAGTGTCTCTACCCTCATCCTCTTATTAAACCAAATTTCCCTTTAACTGTCAACATTTAAAGATAATTTAACAAATATTTCTTATTCTGTTTGTTTTCCTATTTTGTTTACTTGCAAGTATTGTAGAACACAGATTTTTTTTTTTTTTTAATGGGCGTCTTTGAATGCCGGGCACATGGAAAGAACATGTAAGCTTCTCTTGCTCTTCCTCCTTGTCGTCAGGTTTCTGGTTTGACAGAGAAATACCGATTTTGCCTGATGGCATTTGACCTTCCTATGCCAAAGAGCTACTACATTCCATTGTTTTGTAGCATCAAAATGGGCAAAGTTCAAGGTTTTAATTAGATAATAAACTTACAAAGATATAATATGTCTCCTCTTATTTCTAGGTATACTTCACACACACTTATCATTTATCACTCACTTTAAAGATCAAGGAAGAAGGCTCAGAAAATGGACATAGTCTCTGTCTAATATGTGACTATATTAGCAAATGATAAGAAAAAAACTGGAGAAACTAGTTTGTTTTGGAATCTTGAAATAATAATTTTATCTTGGCATTCTGACTTCTCTATTTAATTGATGCAGAAAGGGTGTCCTTTACTGTTAAAATATACAACACCCCACTTACCACCTTCTGTACCCATTTATTCCAGTCATGAAAAATCTACACTTGACTGGGTTACATGTGTAAAAAACATTCATCTTGGGTATCAAACCAAAGAGGATAAAAGATATTAATTCAATAATTTCCACAAGTAAAACAGTGCTGGCAAAACTATAAACACACAGTCATAATAATGCCTATTTTAAATGCATAGGATAGGGAAAAACATAAAGTTCATATGATGTAGCATGTTTTTAGGTTTCACTTTCAACATGAATTTGAAAGTAAAATTAATATAACAGATAAGACAAACATCAAATAAACAATAGCAGCCTCTTTATTAAAATATATAGACAGTGTAAAAGATTTATATGCATAAATTGAGCATATTTATACAAACAAAATTTTTCCTTGTAAACAACATATTTATGCCTTTAGGAAAACAAAGTTAACATAAGGAAATACATCAGCTATGTAAGGAGTACATCTGTGCCACTGGTTATTTAGAAATATAAATCACTAATGCTTAACAGAATAGCCCCCAGGAGTGACATTGTGACAATGCTCTTCGGTGTTTAGACAAGACCCAGACTGACTCACAGTGTCCCAACTGATATATAGCAATAGGTCTATTAAATGAAAATGACTACAAAGATTTTTAAAAAATGGTAATTCAATTCTTTAAATACTAGGCTTATCACTATACATGTAAAATAAAAGACTATTTAAAAAAAAAAAGATGACAAGTAGTAATCCACACAGTTTTATTTGCACTGTGGCTTAATCTTAAACTACAAATCCAGACTAAATAAATACAGTGACCAGAGAAAGCCTGTAATGGCCAGCTAGATTTCTAAATTATAGTGCTTTTCAATTTCATGATTTTTTCCCCCAATTAGTTAGCATGTCTCATTGATAGCTTGATGCTCAAACACTAAAATTTTAGTTTCTGGCATGACCGCATAGTTACAGCATTCAGTGACATTCTACATGAACACAATACAGAGCAATTTATCTCAACAGAGTCAGAGGATTTATGGTTTAGTCATGGTCTTTATACAGTAAAGTACTAAAATAAAAAGTTGCCCTTATGTTTCATAATTGAAAATGAATGAAAACCCAAGCATCAATTTTTAAACTCACTCTTGAATTCAAAATCTTGTTAATTTGCATTTATGTCACCATAGCTATAATACTAAGACAATTACCAGAGGATTAATATACCAATTTCTATACTTGGAGATATTTAAAAATCTAAGTGTTACCTAAGGCAATTACCTTGAAGACCCCTAATATCTTCAGGGAAAAGCCAAAGGGAAAATAATGACTCTGCTAATTTTACCCCTGGCAATTATAAAACAGCTCTGAATTTCATCTGACTGCAGAACCCTTTATCTAATGGTCTGTCCCAGGAGAAGTACAGAGATAAACACATCATACAGAAATTCAGACAAAAATCCAGTAGTACAAGAAAATGGGAAATTGGTAGAATGAGTAAGTCATAAAACATTAAAGTTGCTACAAATATGCCAACTTTAATTACCAAGTTAAATATACACCCTCAAAGAAAAAGCAGGCTGTCACTGTGAAAAAACAGTGACATATTATAAACAGAAATTCTGTATTAAGTTCTGCCTGCTCCCTCATTTCTGTGGTGTCTATTTATGTTCCTATTGCTGACAATTTTTCTTTCTTATAAAAGAAAACTAAAACATCATAAAATAGAATCTAATTTTACTAAGACATTAACCATATGTAGAAAAAATAAAACTTAATACTGCCCCAAAGAAATATTTATTGCCACTTCCTCCTTCTTAAAAAAACCTCTAATGGTTAGTATTATACTTAATCAACTTAAGCTTCTGAAAGATTCATTTAATAAAATAAGTCCTCTTCTGAGATATAACTTCACTTTCCTTAAACCATTCTGATGAAAATACTGCCAAGTATTTAAATGAAAGAAACTAGTTCTGAATATGAGAGATTTGCTTTATCAAAGATAATTCTTGACTTTCAAGCACTTTAGTAACCCCTTGCAATCTCCTCAGTTTAAAATACTGTTCTCCTGATCTGGAAATCATCTACTATGACTAAAAGAGGGCTACTAAAAGCTTAGATTTGGAAAAGATCAATCCCGGACCCCTGTACATGGTACTCAAGGTCTTTCACAGAAAGTGCGTCGGTGAGGCATCTTTTGAAATTGACCTCGTAGAGCCCTCTGTGACCCTTTGAAGAACAAGGTGCACAAGATCCATGTTTTTGATGAACAGGAGAGTCACAAAGAATAAAGGCTTCAATTCACATACAACTATCAAATTTAGAAGAAAAAATCACAGCCTAAAAAGGAAAAAATTCCTCACCAAAGAAAGGCTGATAAAATACAAATCTAAAGGTGTTAACCTGTGCAGAGACCATGAAGGTATGGGGCTCACTGAAGGGGAAGGAAATGCCTGATCATTCTTATTTCAAGACAAGCTTCAGGCCGAATTGTTGTTTGGATATGCTAAGGTTTTTTTTTTTTTTTTTTTAAATCAAGTAGTGCTACTGAAATCCAGTGCCTAATGGAGCAGATGGTGGAGGTCTTAGACTCTGGAACATTTATAGTGATGCTTCTGAATGCAAAACACCATGAGTGGATTTCACAGGCTGTGACTCTGATTTCATCTCAATGGGAGTAAAGCCTCCATTTTCACTGTACTTGAACCACACTGAAAGAAAGAATGTGTGACTGACACAAGCTAGCTAAGAAAAAGGAACACATTAAATATTATTTCCATAAAGGGAAGTCACTTAAACAAGTGATTATTTGTGTCATTATAGCATGATTATGTCCGTACATAACGTTATGTAAGATTTCATCAGAATAGCTCAAAGTAAGTTATGTAAAACTAATGACTACAGGAAATAAACAGAAATTTGTCTAAAGGCAATGAGCCTTGGTTTTCTAAGGTAGGGACAATACTGAGGCAAATTACTGAAATGTGGACCTAGGCACTATTAAGAAATAGGTCTAGAATATCTCTTCTTCACTGGAATTCACTATACCTGCAGTAGTATGTGGGTCTAATCCATGAGTGGCCAGTGTGTGTGGCTTGAGCAGGACATGTACAGCCGAAGGCACCCAGAAACTATCCAGATCTGTGCTTTCTGAGGCCTCTTCCTTCTCCAAGCAAGGCCTAAATTTCATGACAGATTACTACAGGTATGGTGAAGAAAAGATGGACTATATTGCCAGTAAGTCCGAGGGACAAAGAATCATTCACCTTCTGTTAACATGTGAATTACAAGTGAAGAAGAGAATTTAGTGAGACCCATCAAAGTACACTATAGGCATAGAGAAGAGAGAGATCTGAGATGAATAAAACTAGGAAGAACACCGAAATGGTAATAAATCTCTGAAGGGAGATTTGAGATTCTTATTATTCTGTTTCACATAGCCAAATCATATTTTACTGGTTTTTTTTTCGCATGGATATAAACTAGATATTAAAGGTACCATACTACTTTCTCCCTTAAAATCAGCAGGTCTATCTCATGAAAATATGTGTTAGCCAAAAATGGAAAAACATGATGGGAAGGTAGGGCAGAATGCTACTTGTCTCCTAGTATCTATTTTCTGTATCTGCCTGATTTTTGGCTGGATACATGGCTACCCAACAATAAAGATTACATTTCCCAGCCTCCCTTACAGCTAAGGGTGGCCATATCATTAAATTCTGCCAATAGGATGTAAGCAAAAGGATGTTATTCAATTTCTGAGAAATATCCTTAAAGTGCAAGTACTTTCAAATTTATCATCCAAACTGGGACACTTAAGAGTAAAAAGAAGTGCTGAAACAACTAAAATTTTATTTTTGAAACATGTATTTATTAACAATTGATTTTATTATATTGGTCGACTCAACTAGTTCTATTCAAAAACTACTTTCAAAAAAAAACTTCAAAAGAAATAACAATAACATATATCTATGTACATTAAGATAAAAAAGAACTTCATAGGAAAAACTAGGATGGACAAAATAAAAAAATACAAAAAGAACTTCATATTGATTATCTGAATATTAAAATATAATAAGTAGAATAATTATTCTTGATGCATATTCACATACTTTAATCCATTTCTTAGCCATACCTGTCTCTAATATTGTGCCACTGGCATTTTTCTTAAGAATGTGTTTTTCAAAATATGGTATTTAAAATAAAATTGCCGGCAATATAATTCACAGTTGCATTTTATGGTTAATTAATTTGAAATTAGCGGTACCTTCAATTATTTCTTCTTAATAAGCCATAGTATTTTAAATTGAGAAAATGCTCTTTCTACAGGTTCTGAGTTACCTGGTAAGCTCAGAGCAAATTTGCTAAATAGAGGGCATAATTCTAATTTTTAGATTATTGAACAGTGTAAATATTCCAGCCCAAATATTTTCATAGGAACTGTCTTTTTGCCTCCATCAGATTATCTTTCTTTAACAAATATTTTTGTAAGACAAAACGTGTCAAGTAGTCTCTATGATTCTTTTGAATGTTTTGCCAAATTTAGATGCTACAAAATCCAGGCATTCCCAACCTCATTTCATTTGTGTGTGTGTACAATTTACTTAAAGTAGGAGCACCACTAAAAGATTCTTCCTGCAAGATGAGACATTTCAAATCACAACTACAGAATTGAAAATTTCAATCTTTATATAATATCATTTGAGTTGTCCCATTTATTTTGTTCCTTCCTTGCTTTTGTAAGGAAAACTTTGAATAGAGGCTTTGTTTTCATTAATTGGAATTCCCCCTTAAAGTCTCACTTAGTGTTCCATTTGCTGAATACTTGATTTAATACTTCCAACTGATTTTGAATAAAATGCCACCAAACTTTTGATGACCCATTTAGAGCAAAGTTCAATACTATTGTTGGGCACAGATTGATTTGCAAAGATTTCTAAAATCTGATTCATGACAGACAATGAAGAGAAAGGGCACATACTGCTGCGCTGAAGTACATTTCTGTACTCCACAGCAGCTATATCCCCCAAATTTCATAGTTCAGTGACTCTGACTACATAGGTATTTGTAAATTTTGATGTAACAATAGCTTCTATTTCAATTAGAGGAATGTTGATGCTTGTTTGGCTGTAAGTATGAATTGTGCGTGTGCCACAATCAATTCTAACTACTTCATAGGTTTCTTAATGTAGCAAAAATATTGTTTTTACCATGACACTGTGCTTCATCAAAATTTGTACTTGTATTGTTGCTATAAACTAATAACTTTATCTTCAATGTTGAACTTTTAAACTGAATTTCCAATCTCACTCACAAAGGCTTTATCTTTGATAGAATATGCTTCCAAAAGCTTTATCTTGATCCCATGAATGGACAGAAAGAAAAAAACCCAAACCAGTTTTAGAATTAATGATTGAATGATTAATGATTAATGATTTAATTATTTGAAGTACCTGATGACACTGAACTGAACCTGGAAATATTTAACTGTTGGCAAAGTTCTTCTTCTGCCGGTGGAGCCAATAAGCATAATTACTATTTCTTCCCCTTTCCTATGTACATATAAAAACTTGTAGTTGAAAATTAGTGAAATTAACTTAGAAGAATAGTTATTTATCTAAATAAAAGTTATGTTTCACAGAGTGGTATGTATATATACCTTCTGCAGCCGCATGAAGCAGATTTGACTTCTTGTTTTCATGTGATCAGTGATACCACACTGGCCTGCACATGGGTTAGTAAATGTCAACAGACATTTTGTGCAAGTTATACACATTCCTCACTAACTTTCTTGATGAACAAAAATTTAGTAATTTTAAAAAAATGAAACATATACTTCTAGTTTCTTGAACTTACTGCCACCAAAGGTTTACTGCAAAAACAAAGTGTTGCCAAACAATAAAGTAGTCACAGGTTTATACCATACAAGCAAAGGTGCTCAGTTTACTCTCCACTTGCTCTATAGCAGAACTGATCAACCTCGATTGCCCATATATATTTTACAGACACCAAACCTATAACTTACTGTTTCCCAGTGAACTTATCGACTGGTACCTGGTGGCTTTGTGACTCTTGCAGGCAATGTATAAGGCATGGCACAACTAGGTGATACACCAAGTAGCCAGCTGGGGCAGCAGTGTCAAATACTTCTCCCACCACCTGATACAGGAAGGAGTTAGACGTTTGTGTCTGAGTGCACTTTGTTGTATCAGCAATTGCCCTGCATTCTGTCCTGGATTGGGAAGTGTTTGTTATACTGTGTCTGAAAGGGTTGGGAAAAGAGATGAGTTATTGCTGGTTGTCTTTCAGATTTAATAAAACCTTAAAATTAGAACTCTATCCACTGTGCAAGGGTCTCACAATACTATTAGACTACACCGGACAAAAACTAAGGCAGAGGCTGGAAACACAAAGTAGAGATCTACCAAACACATCCTGGCTTATTCTAAAATAATTATCATTAAAAAGTGAAAAATCCAGGACAAATCCTAAGTCAGATGGGATTCCAGGATAGCTGACTTACACTGAGACTGTCCTTAGCAAAGCAGGATGAACACTCACCTGACTGTCAAGGAGATCTGCGCTTCTTTGCCCGTCCTCCTCCTATTGAGTGGAGTGAGGACGTGATGGCAACTGTCTTGGGCCACAAAGTGGTAAGATAAGGATGGCAGAACAGTAAGACAGAAGGAACCTGGGCTCCTGACTTTGCAGAATCACCATACCAACTCTTGACTGCCTCCTCCTGGATGTTTTTACATGGGAGAAAAAATAAACTCCTTATCTTGTTTAGGCCACTGTTATCTTATAGTCAAATCAAATCCTGATATACAAGGAATACCTCTACAACCTTTCCAGAAAGTAGCTTGGCAACAGGTATCAAGAATACTAAAAATGTTTAAACCCCTTGAACCACTTTTAGGTAGTTATCTTAAAGCAACAATCTGGAATAGGGAAAACTGATGTACAAACATGTTTACTGAAGATCTATTTGTGATAATAAAAAATAAGAAGCAACGTCAAAGTCCAACAGTGAGGAATTTGTTAAATAAGTTATATTATATCTAAATGACTAAATATTATGCAGTCATTTAAAAGTTTATGAAAAATGTTGGTAACATGGGAAAGTACTCACATCATAATATTAAGTGGGAAAAATAGGCAGGATAAAAAAACCTTATATATATATATATAGCAAGTTCTGACCTATGTTACAGAAAAAAACCCCCACATATATAAAGGTATGAATGAACAAAAAAAGATTGTAAGGAAATACATCAAAATATTAACTAATAGTGATTATCTCTGGATAGTGGGATTATAGGTAATATTTATTTATGTCTTCTTTATTTTGAAGATTTAACACTATTTTATAATTAACAAATAATTTCATCTATAATAAGAAAGAAACAAGAAATTAACTTCAAAATTCTTTCCTAACATTTACGTTTTACTTGGTTTTGACATCATCATCTTCATCATAGTTTTACTGAGCATCCACGTGAGGGAGTCGAGGCAGCAGGGCGCACAGACCTCTGTGGCTCCCGCAGCCAACCAAGAGCTGCCTGAAGGCTATCGAGGCATGTGTAAACCCTTCCCGTTTTTACCTTGGTGTTCTGTAGCAGAGCTAGACCATTGCAGGCATTTGCTAGAAGAAAGTCTCCACTCAGGATAGCAATTTTATTTCCAAACTGCATGTCTTTCAGTGGCCCATCAGAAGACTGCAATTCATTTAAATTTACTATTCCACGATGTACAAGGAGAGCAGTATGGATAAGTTCTGTGATCTCTGCCAAACTTCTTTGACTAAAACATAAAGGTAAGATTTGTCTGAGTGTCAAGAATACCATTTTATCACTAATGTCAGACTTCAGTATTCAACAATAAAATATTTCATAGATTATACCTTTTTGGGGGATTATTTCTTTTTAATGAAGTTTTAAGTAGAGGCCTCTGCACTGAGTAGTTTGGGATCTATAAGCAGATCTTGACACTTGACACCTTCCTTCTCAACAACACTCCTCCCTGTCTACCCCATGAGTCATTAGGATACACCAGAGAGAAGCTGGCCAGTGGAGAGCCACCCTTCCACAGTTCCATTTAAATACTGTGCTCTCAGTATACTTTTCTCACTCTCATAACTTCAAGATTTCTAAGAATACTTAATCTGTGCCAGACACTAGGCTAAGCACTCTATATACATTATTGCTTTTAATCCCAAATTAAAAGCTATGGGATTTACAGAGATGAATAAAATGTGGTATCTTTCTTCAAGGACCTCACCTTTCAGAATAATAACAAAGATATATATCTACACTAGCAAATAAGATAGAGAAGGCCCTAGAGGAGCTTATAGCATAGTACCATATTAGAAGGGATTTCAGGAGATGTTTGTTCCTTTTTTATACTTTTCTATAGTTTGCATATTTTGTACAATGACAAAAGTATTACTTTTATAATCAGAAAAAAATCTACAATTACTAAAAATTTAAACTTAATCATAACCCTCTGATAAATATTATTAAGCCCTTTTCATAGGTGAGAAAATTGTTGCACACAAGCAAAATTACTTTCCCAATGGCATATGGTAATGTAGAGCTGGAAATCTGTTGGAATTTGTTACAAATGGGCCCATGTGAATCATACCTCTTGGTTTCCACGCTCTTGTATAGTCCTGTCTACATTAACTCTGGCTTGGCCATGTGACTTGCTTTGTCTAACAAGACATCAACAAACATGACACAAGCAAAGTCTGATAAGTGCTCATGCAATTGACAAGCTTAATGCGGTCACAAGCCACATGACCCCAGGCAGAAGAACCATCCAGTCAATCCACAGAACAGTAAGAAATAGAATGGTTGTTTTTAAGTCACTAACTCATAGGGTGGTTTGCTATGCAGCAATAGATATCTGATATAGAAACTGGTATATCTAGGAGTAGGGTGCTGCTGCAACAAAAGCCTAAGATATGTGTCGATGACTTTGAGTTCACACAATAGGGGCTGGATGCAAAAGGTGAAGAAATAGCAAACTCAGTGGAAGCTAGAAAGGCAGTGAAGAAATTATTAGAGGTTTGAGAAGGGGCATACTATGTCTTAAGGTAGTAAAACAATTGAAACTGTTGCCTATGGTAATTTGAAAGATAGAAAATATATGTAATAAACTTAGGGATCTGGATAAAGGGATTTCCAGGCAGAGTGCTAAAAATGTCAAAATTGGCTTCTTTAGCTACATATGATAAGGTACAGGAGAGATAAGCTGAACAGAGAATTGTTCAGCTTGCAAGCACAATTTAAAGGAACAATATAGAAAAAACTTGCTAGGTTGAAAATGAAACTATTTCACATTTCCAGTATTTCCAGAAAAAGATTCCCAAAGTAAGAAATGGCATTAGAAAAAATATCAAATCAAAGGTGTGGCTATAAGACCCTTTGTAAAGACCTAAAAAATTGAAAGTGGTGTCTAGTAATCCCCCTCAACCAGACAAAAGGGCCTCTATGAATTTTAAGGATATTGTCCACAGCAGCCTCACTCTCAGCCCAATGTAGAGAGGTCTATATCAAAAAGAATTATGGATGTGGCATTCAGGGCATGCAGTAAACTCCAATCAGATTCATAGAAATCCCAAAATGTTTTTAAGGGACTTGTATGAGTTTGGGCTAAAAGTAAGAGAGACTGTTTAAGATGGGGGAGAAAAGGAGCTTCTGGACCCTCACCTTTCTATGGATAAGAAGCAGACTGAAGGGTGTGGAGCAAGATGGCTGAATAGAAACCTCCAGGGATCATCCCTCCACATTTCATGTGAAGAGAGTGGGGGACTTTGCATTGGAACTCAGAGCCACCCTATCACAGGGGTGATATTCTGTGACATATCACAGGGCAGAATTCTGCTGGCATCCATGGAAAGAGCATTTAGACCAGTGTAGCCAGAGGGAAATCCTCTACCCTGAAACCCAAGTTCCAGCTAACCCCCCCCCCCAAAAAGCAGCCTGGGGCCTAGAATAAATTCATAAGGCAGTCAGGCCACAAAGGCTGCAGTCCTTGGGCAATTCCTGTAGCTGTGTTGGCTTGGAGCCAATAGACTTGGGGTGCACATGACTCAGTGAGACATCAGTGGCAACAGCCAAGCCAGTGCCTGTGTCACCCCTCCCCCAACTATACACAGTGCAGCTCAGGGAGAGTCTTTTTCCACTTGGAGAAAGGAAAGGAAGAGTTCAGAGGACTTTGTTTTGTAACTTGGGTACTAGCTCAGCCACAGTAAAATAAAGTGCCAAGCAGACTTTTGAAGGCTCTGATTCCAGGCCTTAGTTCCTGGATGGCATTTCTAGACTCATCCTGGGCCAAAAGGAAATACGCTGCCCTGAATGAAAGGACCCAGTCCTGACAGAATTCACAACTTGCTGACTAAAGAGCCTTCAGGCTTTGAATAAACATGAGAGGTATCCAGGCAGCAGTCACCACAGGCTTTGGATAAGACTGGGCTGGCTTTAGGTGTGACTTGGTGCAGTCCTAGCTACAGTGGCCACGAGGGGGGCCCACATCATTCCTCCTCCAACTCCAGCAGCCCAGCGCAGAAAGTCATGAAAGTGAGTGAGAGACTTTGCCTGGTAATCCAGGGAATTCTCCTGTGTCTTACCCAAGTCCACCAAGATACTACCAGGAGTCTGTAAGAATCACAGCATTACTGGGCTTAGGGCACCCTCATTGCTGATACAGCTATAGTGAACAAAGGCTTAGATCACAACATTCAATTCCCTTTGAATATCTGGAAAGCCTTTTCAAGAAGGATGGGTTCAGGGCAGGGATGGTGGCTCACACCTGTAATCCTAGCACTCTGGGAGGCCAAGACAGGAGGATCGCTTAAGGTCAGGAGTTTGAGACCAGCCTGAGCAACAGTGAGACCCTGTCTCTACTAAAAATAGAAAATAATTAGCCAGGCATGGTGGTGCGTGCCTATAGTCCCAGCTACTTGGGAGGCTGAGGCAGGAGAATTGCTTGAGCCCAGGAGTTTGAGGTGGCTCTGAGTTAGGCTGATGCCACAGCACTCTAGCCTGGGCAACAGAGCAAGACTCTGTCTTAAAAAAAAAAAAAAAAAGAAAAGAAAAATTAAACATATAAAGGAGCTCCAATATGTCTGGCAGCAGACTTCTCAGTGGAAACCTTACAGGCCAGGAGATAGTGGCATGACATATCAAAGTGCTGAAGCAAAAGACTCTTAACCCTAGAATATTATATCCTGCAAAAATATCCTTCAAACATGAAGGAGAAATAAAACTTTCCCAGACAAACAAAAGCTGAGGGATTTCATCAATACCAGGCCTGTCCCACAGGAAATGTTAAAAGGAGTTCTTCAATCTGAAAAGACATTCATGAACAATAAGAAATCATCTGAAGGTATACAACTCACTGGCAACAGTAAGTACACAAATACAGAATACTCTATTGCTGTAATTGTGGTGTATAAACTACTTACATCTTGAGTAGGAAGGCTAAAAGACAAATTTATCAAAAACAGCTAAAATAACTTGTTGAGAGATAGTATAAAAAGATATAGATGGAAACAACAAAAAGTTAAAAAGGGGGGGCGTGGAATTAAAGTGTAAAGTGTAGAATTTCTATTAGATTTCTCTTTGCCTGTTTGTTTGTAAGCAGAGTTGTCATATGTTTAAAATAATCGGTTATAAAATGTTTTTGTAAGCCTGACGGTAACCTCAAATCAAAAAACCTACAATAGATACACAAAAATAAAAAGCAAGAAATTAAAACACACTAGGGAAAATCCCTTTTAACAAAGGAAGACAGGAGTGAAGGAAGAAAGAAAAAGAAGACCACAAAACAACCAGAAATCAAATAACAAGCTGACAGTAGTAAGTCCTTACCTATCAATAATAACATTGAATGTGAATGAACTAAACTTTCCAATCAAAAGACAGAGTGGCTGAATGGATTAAAAAACAAGACCCAATTATATGTTGTCTACCAGAAACCCACTTCACCTATAAAGACAAATACAGACTGAAAATAAAGGGAAGGAAAATGATATTCTATGCACATGAAAACCAAAAAAGAGCAGGAGTAACTATACTTCTATCAGATAAAATAGATTTCAAGACAAAAACTATAAACTATAAAAAGAGACAAAGAAGGTCACTGTATAATGATAAAGGGGTCAATTCAGCAAGAGGATATAACAATTCTAAATATACATGCACTCAACACTGGAGTACCCAGATATATAAAGCAAATATTATTAGAGCTAAAGAGAGCGACAGACCCCAATACAATAATCACTGGAGACCTCTGTACTCCAACTTTCAGCATTGGACAGATCATCTGGGCAAAAAATCAACAAAGAAACATTGGACTTAATCTGCACTATTGACCTAATAGACCTAACAGATACTTACAGAACGTTTCATCCAACAGTTACAGACTATACATTCTTCTCCTTAGCTCATGGATCATTCTCAAGGGTAGACCATATGTCAGGCCACAAAACAAGTCTTAAAAAATTTCAAAAAAATTGAAATCATATCAAGTATTCTCTCTGACTACAATGGAATAAAAATCAATAATAAGAGGAACATTGGAAACTATACAAACACATGGAAATTAAACAATATGCTCCTGAATGACCAGTGGGTCAATCAAGAGATTAAGAAGGAAATTAAAAAATTTCTCAAAACAAATGAAAATGAAAACACAACATTAAAACCTATGGGAATCAGAAAAAGCAGTAATAAGAGGAAAGTTTATAGCAATAAGTGCTTACATCAAAAAAGTAAAAAAGCTTCAAATAAACAACTTAATGATGCATCTCAAAGAACTAGAAAAACAAGAACACCAAACCCAAAATTAGAAGAAAAGAAATCATAAATATCACAGCAGAAATAAATGCAATTGGAAAAAAAAAATACAAAGATCAACAAAACAAAAAGTTGGTGTTTTAAAAAGATAAACAAAAGTGATGTACCTTTAGCCAAACTGAGAAAAAAAGAGAGAAGACCCAAATAAATAAAATCAGAGATGAAAAAGGAGATATTACAAGGGATACTGCAGAAATCCAAAGCATCATTAGAGACTAGTATAAGCAACTGTATGCCAATCAATTAAAAAACCTAGAAGAAATGGATAAATTTCTACAACCTGCCAAGATTGAACCAGGAAAAATCCAAAACAGAATAAGCCAATACAACATAATGAGATAGAAGCAGTAATATTAATAAAAAGTCTCCCATCAAAGAAAAGCCCAGTACCTGATGGCTTCACTGCTGAATTCTATCAAGCATTCAGAGAACTAATATCAATCCTACTTAAACTATTCCAAAAAACTGAGGAAGAGAGAATACTTCCAAACTCATTCTATGAGGCCTGTATCACCCTGATACCAAAACCTGACAATGACTCAATAAAAAAGAAAACTATAAGCTAATAATCTCTGATGAATATAGATACAAAAATCCCCAACAAAATACTAGCAAACTGAATTCAACAACACATTAAAAAGATTATTCATCATGATCAAGTGGGATTCATCCAGGGATGCAAGGATGGTTCAATACATGCAAATCAGTCAATGTGATTCATTATATCAACAGAACGAAGGACAAAAACCATATGATCATTTCAATTGATGCCGAAAAAGCATTTGAAAAAATATAACATTGCCTCATGATAAAAACTCTCAAAATACTGGATATAGAAGGAACTTACCTCAACACAACAAAAGCCATATATGACAGATTCACAGTTAGTATTGTACTGAATGGGGAAAAACTGAAAGCCTTTCCTCTAAGAACTGGAATAAAACAAGGATGCCCACTCTCACCACTGTTAATTCAACATAGTACTGGAAGTTCTAGCTAGAGCAATCAGACAAGAGAAAGAAAAACAAGGGCATCCAAATTGGAAAGGAAGAACTCAAATTATCCTTGTTTCCAGACAATATGATCTTATATCTAGAGAAACCTAAGACTCCACAAAAAAAAAACTATTAGAACTGATAAACAAATTCAGTAAATTGCAGGATACAAAATCAACATACAAAAATCAGTAGCACTTCTATATGCCAACAGTAAACAATCTGAAAAAGAATCCAAGAAAGTAATCCTATTCACAATAGCTACAAATAAAACAAAATACCTAGGAATAAACTTAACCAAAGAAGTGAAAGATCTCTATAATGGAAAGTATAAAACATTGATGAAAGAAATTGAAGGATATAAAAAATGGAAAGATTTTCCATGTTTACATATTGGAAGGATCAATATTGTTAAAATGTCCATACTACCCAAAGCAATACACAAACTCAATGCAATCCCCATCAAAATACCAATGACATTCTTCACAGAAATAGAAAAAAAAATCCTGAAATTTAAAGACCCAGAATAGCCAAAGCCATCCTGAGCAAAAAGAACAAAACTGGAAGAATCACACTACTGACTTCAAATTTATACTACAGAGCTGTAGTAACTGAAACAGCATGGTATTGGCATAAAAAAAGACACATAGACCAGTGCAACAGAAAAGAGAACCCAGAAATAAATCCACATGTCTACAGTGAACTTATCTTTGATAAAGTTGCTAAGAACATATAGTGGGGAAAGGACAGTCTCTTCAATAAATGGTGCTGGGAAAACTGGATATCCATATGCAGAAGAAGGAAAATAGACCCTTATCTCTTGCCATATACAAAAATCAAATCAAAATGGATTAAAGACTTAAATTTAAGACCTGAAACTATGAAACTACTAAAAGAAAACATTGGGGAAATGCTTTAGGACATCGGTCTGGGCAAGGAATTCTTGAGTAATGCCCCCAAAGCACAGACAACCAAAGCAAAATGGACAAATGGGATCACATCAAGTTAAAAAGCTTCTGCACAGCAAAGAAAACAATTAACAAAGTGAAGAGACAACCCACAGAATGGGAGAAAATATTGGCAAACTACCCATGTGACAAAGGATTAATAACTACTAGACTATATAAGGAGCTCCAATAACTCAGTAGGAAAAAATCAAATAATCTGAATAAAAAATGGGCAAAGGATCTGAATACACATTTCTCAAAAGACATGCAAATGGCCTACAGATATATGAAAAAATGCTCAACATCATTAGTCATCAGAAAAATGCAAATCAAAACTACAATGAGATATCATCTCACCCCAGTTAAAATGGTTTTTTTCAAAAAGACAGACAATAATAAATGCTGGTGAGGATGTAGAGAAAGGGGAACCCTTGTACTCTGTTGGTAGGAATATAAATTAGTGCAACCACTATGGAAAACAATTTGGAGGTTCTTCAAAAAACTAAAAATAGAACTGCCATATGACCCAACAATCACTGCTATGTATATATCCAAAAGAAGGGAATTCAGTATATTGAAAAGATATCTGCACTCCCATGTTTACTACAGCACTATTCACAATAGCCAATATTTGGAATCAACCTAAGTGTCCATCAATAGATGAATAAAGAAGTTGTGGTACATATACACAATGGAATATTATATAGCCATAAAAAGAATGAAATCCTGCCATTTGCAACAACATGGATGGAACTGGACAGTATTATGTTAAGTGAAATAAGCCAAGCACAGAAAGACAAATCTATTGTATGTTTTTACTCATATGTGGGAGCTTAACATTAAAAACAATTGATCTCATGGAGACAGAGAGTAGAATGATGGTTACCAGAGGCTGGAAGGGCAGTGGGGGTGGAGGGATAAGGAAGGAATGGTTAGTGGGTGCAAAAATATAGTTAGAGAGAATGAACAATATTTGGTAGTACAACAAAGTGATTATAATCAACAATAAGTTAGGGTATATTTTAAAATAACTAAAAGAGTAGAATTGGAATGTTCCTAACGCAAAGAAATAATAAATGCCTGAGTTGATGGATACCCCAATTACCCTTTGATTTGATTAATTCACATTGTATGCCTGTATCAAAACACCACATGTATCCTTTTAAGTATCTACAACTATTATGTACCCACAATAATTAAAAATTTAAAAAAACTTTTTTAAACCAGGCTGAGACAGCTACAAGTATGAACCATTTCTTATTGGAAAGGGAAGATAGCTGACAGGGCAGAGCCAAGAACAACAGGGAACAGCAGATTAGAGAAATCACTTCTGGGGAACAGAAGCAGGCCTTAGTCAAGAAAAACTCCTCACTCCTAGAATAGGTAGCCCAGACAACATTTGTACAGCTGGATTTCAGAATTGCTATGGATTAGTGACTGCTATATACCTCCCATTTCTCTCTCTTTTTAATGGAAGTGATAATTGTGGTTATCTTGTTTCTGACTTACATGTTGGATATGTGGTAGTGGGTGGAGGGGGGGGACAGATAACTTGTCCTTTTAGTTCCCAGGTCCCTGAATGAAGAGGGTATGCACCCATAGAGCCACATCCACATCCAGACAAATCATGAAATTATGGACTTTGAGCTTGGTGCCATGAAATGGATGAAACTTTGGGGTACTGGGAGGTGATATGTATATGGAAGGAATGTGAATCACTAGGACCAGAGGGCAGACTGTGGCAGATTGTTATACCAATCAGTCATACCCTCTGATATCCATGCATGTGTAGTTTCCTCCTTGATTGAGACTAAGTTTGACCATATGACTTGTTTAGCCAATGGGACATCAGAAAATGTGGGACAAACGGCATGATAATAGTATTTTTCATTAAGGACTACCCTCTTGGAATTCTGTCCTGACATTACATGTTAATAAACCTGTTAATAAACCTCAAGCCTCCTTGAGGATGAAAGACAACCATGGAAAGAGGCCCAACTGTTTCAGCCAACCTCAGCCCCCAGCTGATCTACCAGGTGAATGCAGCCACAAGATACAAACCCAGAAGCATCCAGTCAACCCACAGAATTATGAGAAATAAATTGGTTATTGTTTTAAGCCATTAAAGTTGAGGGTGGTTTGTTATGCAACAATAGATAACTAATAGAGATTCCAAACCCCAATCTATTTCTACTGGACTAGGTGTCTCCCAGATGTGCCAGCTGAAAGTTTTTTAAAACTTTTCCCAAAGAAGCTAAATTTAGCTGGGCATGGTGATGCACACCTACAGTCCCAGCTACTTGGGAGGTTGAGGCAGGAGAATCATTTGAGCCCAGGAGGTCGAGGCTGTAGTGTGCTATGATGGCACCTGTGAATAGCCACTGCACTCCAGCCTGGGCAACGCAGCAAAACTCTGTCTCAAAAAACAAACAAACAAACAAACAAACAAAAAACCAGAAGAAGCAATTAAATTTGAGCTGGGCCTTGAAAGATAAGGTAAGTAGGATTTCCATAGCTGGAAAAAAAGGGCAGAGGTAACAGTAAGGATTAAGAACCTAGAATGAGAAAAACCAGAAATCAAAGCTTAGAGAAGGCAAGAGTACAAAATGTGACCAGGAGGTTGAGGAAGTCAGTTTGGCCACAGTATAAACTCTGTATGGATAAGTGAGAAATAGAATCTTGGAGATTGGTTATAGCAGGTGAAAGAGTCTGGGTTTTTTGCTTTGTTTTTTTTTTTGAGACAGAGTCTTGCTCTGTCACCCCAGCTAGAGCGCAGTGGTGTCATCATAGCTCACTGCAACCTCAAAATCCTGGACTCAAGAGATCCTCCTGCCTCAGTCTCCCAAGTAGCAGGGACTACAGGCATGCACCACCATGCCTGGCTAATTTTTTCTATTTTTAGTAGAGACTGGTCTTATTCCTGCAGGCTGGTCTTGAACTCCTGACCTCAGGCGATCCTCCTGCCTTGGCCTCCTAGAGTGCTAGGATTACAGGCGTGAGCCACCATGTCTGGCCAAGGGTCTATATTTTATTACACAGGCAATAGGAAGTGTTTTTGTGAAGGGGGGATGAGATATATATATATATACACATTTTGTGTGTATATATATACACACACACACACAAACAAATGATTTAGGAAGAATGTTCTGAAGGTGACATATAGAAAAATCTAAGAATGAAGGTAGTGAAAGTGGAGAGATGAGAGGGGGCAGTTATTACAAAGGTCTGGGGGAGATGTAATAAAAGGGCTTGACCTAGGACTACAGTCTTAGACAAGGAAAGGAATAAATACAAAATAATCAAATACATATATGAAATTCTTCTCTCAAAAAAATATGGTACTAGTTTAACAACTATAATATAATAATCACATAAAGATACAATTAAATAAAATAAAGGAGCCAAACAACTTGGCATTATCAAAAGAAAAACCTCATTTCTAATTCATTTTCTTTGTTAAAAAAAATTAAGAGAATATGTAAAGATGACCCAGTGGACATATTGTACTTGATTACAAATTTGGGAAGTAGGGAAAGGAGATGAACCAGTGAGTTAAACAGCTACTACAAAAAAAGTAAATTCATGGTTTAGATTAAAATCTCATTACATCCCATAGAAAATCACCAAGGATGCAGGCTTCTAAGGCTATTCAGAAGTTAACAGAAAACATTTTTTAAAAGTAGAGCTAACATTTAAAATTTCCTTTAAAAAAGTGACTAAAAAAAGGAATAAAAATGTATTTTATTACTATCCTGCAAATGCCTTCTAGTTTACAAAACATTCACTGAAAAAATTCATATTGTCATATTTCACAAAAATCACACAATAAGATTATGAGCAAGCATAAAACTCAAAAAGGGTTGAGCATTTGGACAAGTCTCTCATGCAGTTCAGCTTATGAAAGAAAGTAATAACCAGGCAAGCAAGAAGTTGTAGATGTTTTAAATTATTGTACGGATGAAAATGAGTGATTGTGAGCTTTTAGTAAAGACATCTATAATCATAAAACAGCATTCATTAAATAAATAGCAACTTTTAAATGCCACATGGGCAGAAACAACGAAAACAATGGTACATAATAGTAAAAATAAAGTACCCATCATTTGTTCAGTGTCCACCATTTATAAAGAGCTTTCATTTATATTATCTACTTGTGATTCTAATTGCAGCAGGTCTGGGGAGGTTAAATACTTGATTGAGAATACTGAGTTTGTAAAAGACAAAGCTGGAACTCAGAGCTACCTTGTTACAGTAGCCAGTGAAAATTTAAAATGTTCATTTACGTAATGAATAGTAAATGGTAGTAGGGGCAGGAACAAGCCAAAGTTACCAATGGCACCAACACTAGTATATGTCCACCACAATCTTGTCCAATTTTTATCCTTAGTTTTGAAACACTGTGGAAGGCAATTTTGCTAGGAGAAAGTATATTAAGAATAGGCTTAACTCTATCTGTTTGTAGTAACTGGGGAGCATAATCAAGTTTTTCCAAATCATTTGATGAGAACAAAATAAATTGATTTAGCCCAATCAGGAATCTGGATAACACTTCTACTTCTACCTATTACACGAGGCAGTTCATGGGCAAATCCCTCAAACTCTTTTCTTGGTTTCTCATTGCTGACAGGGGCTGGAGAAACAGATCCTTTCCAGTTCCCAAATTATAAGTTCAGGGATTTTATAAAGAGAGTTAGACTGGCAGTTAATACTTAAAAGGACAGAAAACTATTGTTATTATTGATACCTACTTTCCTATAGGAAATAGGAATGAAGTGGTTGATCATCTTTAAATTTGTCCTACAATTCTACTATCTAGTACTGTGTTGTCAGATTCTAATAATTTATCATCAAATAAACAACTCTGGATCACACTATGCAAGAGTCCAATTTAGTGTACGTCACAGAAGCAGTAACAGTATGAAAAAATATGGAAAAATTTTCTTCTGATTACCTTATTTCTATTTTAGCTACCCCAAACAATCTATTAAAATTTCAAGGTACTATATTTTTAAAACTACCTTAAATAAAAGTCTTCATGCCATTTTATACACATGTATTTTAGTGCTTTTGCATATTTCTTATGCTAACTTGATTAGAAAAGGGTCACAGATGAATACCACTTATGTTAAGTAATCAGCGTAAGAAAGAAACCCTGAGGATTAATTGATGTTTTTAAAAGAATTTTCACCAAATCACTTTCTTCCAATCACATGTTAAATAACTTCATCTGCTTTTGATCTGTCCATTTCCCTCCAACATTTCTCCAAATTTTTTAGCATCCTAAGCTTCAGAAATTAGGACAGCAGACATTGCTAGTTGCCTATCCATTCTTTCATTTCTTACCACTCACATACCTTTGATTATATTTGGAGTGGCAATGTCCTCCCTTAAAAATATTCACTTGCCCAGAACCCCCTTCAGCTAGATGTGATCATGTGACACAGTCTGGGCAATGAGATGTAAGCTCATGTCTACTAGGTAGAGTTTCTCAGAAATCTACTGAGTTCCTGATATAAGGGAACAGATTCTGTTGGTGTATACCTTTGGTATTTTGGGTTTACCTACGTGGAATATGGCCCAGCTGCCTGGAGGCACAGTAGAGACTTAGGGATCCTAAAGACAGCTCCCAACCAAAGGATGGTAGAACAAAAAGAAAGGAGAAGTTTGAACCCCTGATGACTTCTTTAAGGGCTATACCAACTTAAATGTGTCCACCTCTACATTTCTTGAGATAAACACTGCACTTCTTTAAGCCACTGTTAGAGCCTGTTACATGTAGCCAAATAAATTACAAAAATAGTAAAGACATCTTACATGCATATTTCTGCCCTCTGGTTTTATTCACCTAATATTATCTTGCACTGATAGTTCTACATTATTTACAAGTAGAGAACCCCTTGTTCTATTTAACATCTCTACTGAGGTCCACTGTATGGAGGTGCCATACAACTTTTGTTGCTAAAGGGTGAGTAATCAATACGTATTTATTTAAAGACATTTTAAGAATCAGTCTGTGTATCACTTCTTCTGTGAAGTTCTCTCACTTCCCCAGAGTTAACTCTTTCTTCTTTCCTTAAGGCCTGTGAATATATAATAGCTTAGTCATTTATCCTACTTTACTATAATTATTTCTTTAGCCACCTCTCTCCCTGCCACCCCCTTTCCTCACTACACTGTAAATCATACTATTCTACTTCCCTAGGCTGCCTATAAATATTTGTTAAGTGAATAACTCTTTACTTAGCAATCAATTTTATAAAAGCTAAAGGAGATTGCTATCATTCATAGTTACAAAAGGGAAGGAATGACATAATCTAAAAAGTCAGGTTTATAGACTCAGAGTTGGACGTGAACCCAGAGGTCAATTAGCCTCCAATTAGCCCCTTCCAGGGATGAGTGATAACGACCTCACAGGAGCCGTGTCTGCTGATGAATAGCTTTAATTATTAAAAATTGTTCCTTATAATAACTTGAAATCTCTTCAAATGTTTTACATTTAAGTTGATATTAAAATACTGCAAGGGTTAATTGTGTTTCACCACACAGACAAGAGACACAAAAGACAATGGCGCCTTCTTTGTCTGTCTTTCTCTTTTTCTTCCTCCTCCTCTCCCTTCCTTCTTTCATTTTGTTAAAAAATACAGAAAAGTGCAGAGAATAATATTTACATAATCTTCCACTTAGAAATAACAAATGTTTATACTTTGTCATTTTTAACAGCTTTTAAAGATGCATTTTTTAAAAAAAACTTTTTATTTTGGGAATTTTTAAACACACAAAAGTGGAAAAGCATCAAGAACCCCTGTGGACCCATCCCCCAGCTTCAGGAATTGCTAACCATGGCTAACCTTACTTCAGTTAAACCCTGCATTCTCGTTCCAGATTTTGAAGTAAATGCCAGCTATCATGTCATTTCATCTGAAAATACTTCAAAAATACTATTTTATTAATAAAAAATGCCTAATAGTGATTATGGCTACCACTTACTAAATTACTTGGAGCCAATTGATTACTGTATGCTGAGCACTATATATAAAATATTTTTGCAAGAGTAACTCAATTAAAGTGTTAATAAATAAAATAATGTAAAACTCACAATAGCTGTCTGAGGTAAGCATTATCATCTCCACTGCACGTAAGTAAGCTAGGCTGACAGGCTAAGTAAGTTGCTCAAGTTCCCATTGCTAGTTAACTGCAAAGCTGGATTCAAGCCCAGGACTCTGGTTCTAAAGCCCAGGCTCTCTGCATATCAATACAAAACTAATAAAAATCCCAAACAAAACATTTACAAAATTCAGGGTCTTTCTAAAAGTATTAAAATGGAAGGCAAGAATCATTTGTTTAAAGTCATTATTATTTGAATCCTAAAAGTTTTTTCTTAACTAGAAAACTGATTTTTAAGTATACTTGGAAAGAATAAATCTGAAAATTACAAAGAAAATTTTAGAAAAGAAAATAAGAGGTCTGCCATTCTAGACTTTAAAACTCATTATGTAGCTATTGCAGTTTAAAAAAGTATAGTAATATCACAAGAACAGACTAACAGGTTAGTGAAATAGAATCCAGAAAGAGCTTCAAATATATTTGGATAATTAATTATTTATGGTAAAGATAGCATTTCAAATCATTAGGGAACTATGGATTATTCCTACAAATAACGTGGGGGGTAACTGGCTATAAATTAAGTGAAAAAAATGATAAAGTTAGATCCCTACCTTACATCATGGATAAGAATATATTTTGAAGAATTAACCATCTAAATGTGAAAAACAAAACTATAAATTTAGGAAAACATTCTTATGACCTTGAGGTGACAAAGCCTCACAAAATAAAATAGGGAGTCAGGAAGCTGTAAACAAAATAATGAATAAATTTGAGTAGTTAAAATATACAAAAAAGTTTAATATTAAAATATTACCATTTAACAAACTGAGGCAAATACAGACTTGAAGTAAAGTATTTGCAACACATACAATAGACAAAAGGCTTATGTTCAAAATATGTGTGACAGGTATCCAAAAATCTATGAGAAACAGCAAAAGCAGTGTTAAGAGGGAAGTTCATAGCCATAAATGCTTACATCAAAAAGATAGAAAGATCACAAATTAACAACCTAATGTCACACCTCAAGGAATTAGAAAAAGAAGAACAAACCAAACCCAAAGTTAGCAAAAGAAAAGAAATAACAGAGATGAGAGCAGAACTAAATGAAATGAAACCAAAAAAACAATACAAAGGATCATGGAAACAAAAAGTTGGTCCTTTGAAAAGATAAACAAAATCAATAGACCTCTAGGTAGATTAACCAGAAATAGAAGAGAAAGGACTCAAATGAGCTCAGTCAGAAATGAAAAAGGAGACATTACAACTGATACCACAGAAATACAAAATATTATCCGTGACACTATTAAAACCTTTATGCACCCAAACTGGAAAATCTAGAGGAAATGAATAAATTTTTGGAAACATGTGACCTCCCAAGCCTGAATCAGGAAGAAATAAAAATCCTGAACAGGGGCCAGGCACGGTGGCTCA
Organism: Daubentonia madagascariensis; assembly: GCA_023783475.1. Lineage (NCBI taxonomy): Eukaryota > Metazoa > Chordata > Mammalia > Primates > Daubentoniidae > Daubentonia > Daubentonia madagascariensis. The sequence continues at coordinate 54,617,508 of JAKFHU010001815.1, read as the reverse complement.
TGCCTGTAACCCCAGCACTTTGGGAGCCTGAGGCGGGAGGATTGCTTGAGGCCAGGATTTCAAGACCAGCCTGAGCCACAGCGAGACCCCATCTCTACAAAAAATAGAAAAATCAGCCGGGTGTGGTGGCACACACCTGTAGTCCCAGCTACTCGGGAGGCTGAGGCAGGAGGATCGCTTGAGCCAAGGAGCTTGAGGTTGCAGTGAGCTCTGCCACTGCTCTCTAGCTAGCCCAAGTGACAGATCAAGACCCTGTCTCAAGAAAAAAAAATCCTGAACAGACCAATAACAACAAACAAGATTGAAATGGTAATAAAAACTCTCCTAACAACAAAAAAGCCCTGGACCAGACAGATTCACAGCAAAATTCTGCCAGACCTACAGAGAAGAATTGGCACCCATTCTACTGAAACTGTTCCATAACATCAAGAGGGACAGAATCCTCCCTAACTCATTCTACAAAGCCAGTGTCACCCTGACACCAAAGCCAGGAAAGGACACAACAAAAAAAGAAAACTATAGACCAATATCCCTCATCAACACGGATGCAAAAATCCTCAACAAAATACTAGCAAACCAAATTCAACAGCACATCAAAAAAAATAATCACCATAACCAAATGGGATTCATCTCAGGGATATAAGGATGGTTCAACATATGCAAATTAATAAATGTGATTCACCACATAAACAGAATCAAAAATAAAGATCACATGATTATCTCAACAGATGCAGAAAAAGCATTCAATAAAATGCAGCACCCCTTTCATGATAAAAACCCTCAAAAAACTAGGCATAGAAGGAACATACCTTAAAATAATAAAAGCCATGTACGACAAGCCCATAGCCAATATCACATTGCATGGGGAAAAGCTGAAAGTATTCCACCTGAGAACTGGAACAAGACAAGGATGTCCACTGTCACCACTTCTATTCAACACAGCACTAAAAGTCCTAGCCAGAGCAATCAGGCAAGAGAAAGAAATAAAAGGTATCCAAATTGGGAAAGCAGAGGTCAAACTAACCCTGTTTGCCAATAATATGATCTTATACCTAGAAAACCCTAGAAACTCCACGAAAAAACTCCCAGAATTGATAAATATAGTAAAGTCACAGTTACAAAAGCAATGTACACAAATCCATAGCATTTCTATATACTAATAACAGTCAAGCTGATAGTCAAATAAAGAACTCAATACCATTTATAGTAGATACAAAGAAAATTAAATATCTAGGAATATACTTTACAAAGGAGGTGAAAAATCTCTGTAATGAAAACTACAAAATACTGATGAAAGAAATCAGAAATGACACAAACGAATGGAAAAACATTCCATGCTCATGGATTAGAAGAATCAACATTGTTAAAATGTCCAAACAGCCCAGAGTGATTTACAGATTCAATGCAATTCCCATCAAAATTCCAATGCCATTTCTCATGGATCTAGAAAACATAACCCTAAACTTCATATGGGACCAAAAAAGACCCCAAATAGCCAAAGCAATCCTAAGCATAAAGAACAAAGCTGGAGGTATCACATGACCTGACTTCAAATTATACTACAAGGCTACAACCAAAACAGCACGGTACTGGTATAAAGGTTAGATTAGACACATAGACCAACAGGAATAGAATAGAGAACCCAGAAATAAAACCATATAGCTATGACCAACTGATTTTTGACAAAGCAAACAAAAACATACACTGGGTAAAAGAAGCCCTATTCAATAAATGGTGCTGGGAAAACTGGCTAGCCACATGCAGAAGAATGAAACTGGATCCCTGTCTCTCACCGTATACAAAAATTAACTCAAGACTTACATATAAGACCTGAAACCATAAAAATTCTAGAAGAAAACCTAGGAAAACTGCTCTAGACATTGGGCTAGGCAAAGAATTTATGAGTGAGACTCCAAAAACAAATATAGCACAACAAAAATAAATAAATGGGACTTAATTAAACTAAAAAGTTTCAGCACAGCAAAGGAAATAATCAACTGAGTAAATAGACAACCTACAGAATGGGAAAAAATATTTGCAAACTATATATCCAACAAAGGGCTAATATCCAGAATCTACAAAGAACTCAAACAAATCAGCAAACCCCCCCCCCCAAATAACCCTATTAAAAAGTGGGCAAAAGACACGAACAGACTTTTCTCAAAAGAAGATAGACAAATGGCCAAGAAACATATGAAAAAATGCTCAACATCAATAATTATCAGGGAAATGTAAATTAAAACAACAATGAGATACCACCTTACCCATCAGAATCACCATTATTAAAAAGTCAAAAAACAATAGATGTTGGCATGGTTGTGGTGAAAAGGAACACTTATACACTGTTGGTGGGAATGTAAACTTGTATAACTGCTATGGAAAGCAGTATGGAGATTCCTCAAAGAACTAAAAGTAGACCTACCATTTCGATCCTGCGATCCCTCTATTGGGTATCTACCCAAAAAAAAAAAGTCATTTTATCAAAAAGACACCTGCACCCAAATGTTTATTGCAGCACAATTCGCAATAGCAAAGGTATGGAATCAACCTAAGTGTCCATCAAATGATGAGTGGATAAAGAAAATGTGGTGTGTATATATGTGTGTGTGTGTATATATGTGTGTGTGTATATATACACACCACAGAGTACTACTCAGCCATAAAAAGAAAGGAAATAATGTCTTTTGCAGCAACTTGGATGGAATTGGAGACTGTTATCATAAATGAAGTATCTCAGGAATGGAAAAACAGATACCACATGTTCTCACTTATAAGTGGGAGCTAAACGAAAGATATTTATGGTCATAAAAAGCAGTAATGGACATTGGAAACTAAGAAGGGGGCAGGGTGGGTGGGGAGTGAGGGATAAAAATCTACCTGTTGAGTATAATTTACACTATTCTGGTGACAGGTACACTGAAAGCCCTGATGTCAGCATGATACAATTTATTCATGTAACAGAAAATACTTGTACCCCCTAAATTTTTTTAAATTAAAAAAATATATATGTGAAGCTTATCTACATTGGTCAAAATAAAAAAAAGCTAAACAACTCAATAGCAAAATGGGAAAGGGTATGAGGAGGTAATTCCAGGAAAACACGAATGGCCAAAAACCATATGAGATGATGCTCAACCTCACTAATGATTTAGAAAAGGAGTATTGTAAGAATAATGAGATAATATTTTTAGTTCATTAGCTTTGCAAAAATTAAAAATATCAAGAAGACACAGTTTTGGTGAAGGTGGAAAGAGGGTCTCATACTGATGTCCCGAGAGCCAAATGAAGCCCACAGGCAAACAGAATTCCCAAAAATAAATTGAATTTGAAAGCCTTTGGAGCTATGCTCATCAGCTTGCCAGTTTCCACTGCTTCCCTTGCCTTATACACACCCACTTGAACAGCCTGACCCTTGAAGGTGACCACTTATAGGGAAAATTTTCCCTGATACACTTCTGCATTGGATTTTAAATTGGTACAATCACTTAGGAAAGTATGGTATCTGATAAAATTAAAAATGTGCATACCCCTTGACCTATGATATCCTACTGAAATAACAGCATGATTTTATACACACATATAAACATGTTTGTTTTTAACAGCATACAGTAGTTTGGTAACAGCATAAAACGGGAAACAATCTAAACGTCCACTAATGTAGTAGAATACTAAGTAGCAATTAAAGAATGCAGAAGATCTACATGTACTGACTTGGAAAGCTGATAAGTGCGAAAAACAAACAGAAGCATGTAAACTCCATGGTTTTGCCTTTTTTTTTTCATTACCATTATCTCTAGTGCCTTGATCAGTACCTGGCACAGAGTAGGCCCTCAAGTATTTGTTGAATGAATGAATGAATGAAGAGCATGAGTTGATTTTTGGAGGAAAAAAGGGAAGACAAGGAGAAGAAAGGGAAGAGGGCAGGTAGGGAGGCAGGGAAGGCAGATGCTGAGATTATAAAGTTTTTAATAGCATTCTATATTTTTTAATGTTTAAACTTTTTAAAGTTGTGGGCACAGAACAAGCAAAGATTTAGGTTTGGAGGTAAGTAGGGGATGTTCATTGGACAGCAGCAGGCAAGCCCTTCTAATACAGAGAGGAGCATACACGAGGTTGGACTCACAGACTGAAGAGGGCCTTGAATACAGCAATGAGTTCCTGTTTTTCTAAATCATAGTGTGGCACCACTAGGGAGCTGCTGGGCAGTAAGAAGATGCAACTGGCATGCTTTAAGAAATGGATTATGTCAGTATAATCCAGGATGCATAAAATGGAGAGAGATGACTGTCAAGAAGACCAGGCTATCACAGCATGATTTTGGAGAACCCTAGTTGCAAAGAGCCTAAGAGGCCAAGTGGTACAACATCTCACTCAGGAAAAGTCATTCAACTAGTTTGAATATTTCCAGTGACAAGGAGCTGATGACTTTGTGAGGAAATCTATTCTATCAAAACAAGCTTTGTAAAAAGTTTATTCCTTTACACCACAATTTGCCAACCTATAACTGTCATGAAGTTGTTTCTGCCTCTCTGGTAATTTAGGAGTGATGTGATTAGAATGTGGACTCTAAGGTGACAACAGAGATAGATGGGGAGTGCTACAAAATAATCTCATGGAAGAACTGCTGTACTGCTGTGTGACTGAATATGGAGGACAGACAGAAGGTGCTTTTTAGATGTGAGGTTGAAATGAGTAGTAAAACAGTAGCAGAAATGAGGCAAGCAGGAAAATGAAGAAACCATGAGGTCCATTGCTCATCTGCTCAAAACCTTCCAGTGGTCCCCATATCTCACGCACTTTGGTAAAAGCCGAAGTCCCTATAATGGACTCCAAGGTTCAATATAATCTGCCACAGCTTCTCTACCCCCTTACTTCTCTGACTTCATTCCCTCCACTTTCCCCCTTCACTTACTTTTCTCCTGCTATACTAGCTTCCTTGTCATTCCTTAAACATGCCAAGCCTGTTTCTGCCTCAGGGCTTTTGCTCCTTCCTGTGTCTGGACTGCTCTTGCCTTATACATCTACAAGGCTTAGTCATTCACCCACTTCAGGTCTTTGCAAAAGTGCACCTCTGTGTAAGTAAGGCCTTCCCAAAGACCACTCCATTTACAATATCAACCTCCCAACCCCATCAGCATTCCCATCCCTATTTTCTGCTTTTTTGCCCTCCATAGCACTTATTGCACCTGACATACTAGCAATTTTGCTTGTTTGTGTTTTGTTTTTCTCCACCCACAGTCCCACAGAAAGAATGCTCCATAAGGGCAAAGAATGGGGGTGGGGAAGAAGCAGGTAAGAGCAAAAGAATTCCTAAAACATACTTCAAAAATATCAAGCTTAGAAGGTCAAAAACAGGCATATGAACTATAATAAAAAGAAAAAGCATTTGCTTTTGTAAACCCATGCCAGGTAAAAGAATCTTTCATAGTGATAACCTTTAACTATAAGTGTCAAATATAAGTAGGCCAGACCTGAAGTCCCAAGAGAGTCATTCAATTTAAGTTGCAATTAGAGAAACATAAGGATTTTCCTATTTTGCCACTTACTAATGTTGATAACCTAAGTTAAGATGGAACTTTGAATTTGGAGTTTGCCATGATCACATTATTCAAAATCAATCTTACTTCATTCTTAAATTTGGGAATAAGAATTCTGATTTTAAAAACAGTACAATAAAACAAAAAATCTCAACCATGAAAAGCTGTAGTAAAGGTGAACTTTCAGTAGTGATCAAGTCACAGGTTCAAGGGCTGAAAAGAATGACCAGGCCTTACTTCCAGCTCTGACCACATACACTAAGCAGTTACTGAAGGTATTGAAAGCTCTGTGTTTCTTTTAGAAAAGCTTACCCAACATTCTAAGTTAGAATAGATAGAAAAGAAGCAGAAAATTGAAAGTCTTTGCACCTGGTCTCATTTCAAAGAGATTAGATACTTGAGTCGATGTTAGAATCTTGACATGCCATGAAAACACAATGTCTAGAAGCGAGAAAAAACAAACAAAAAGACAAAAATATTTTATGTAGTACTTCAATAAAAAAACCTTTAAAACCAAATTTTCCCATATTCAGTGCTATAATTTAGAATTACTAGTAGTTTGCAGAAATATAATTTTAAAATAATCACAGCTTAACACAAAGACTTGTGTTTATTTTCTCTCCTCTTGATTTCTCTCCAAAAAAGAAAACTCAGCATTGATGTGTTCTGTAATTAATTCCCTCCATACCTGCCAACCAATCTACAAAGAGTTGAGCTGCCTTCAATGGTGGTAGTCATACTTGAAATAGCAGAGGGATGCTGGGACTCAGTAAGGGGTCATCGTATTTATCACTAGAAATTAGTCAACCAAAAAGAAATTTGTATTATATTGTCTCTTTATGCACGAATATAATAAAGTTCTGCTTAGTGATCAACTAACACACCTAGGAAAGTACTTTAATAAAGTGTAACCATGCCAGGTACCTTACTATATTTAAGAACATTTTACAAGACATTATTTTGAATAACCGAGATACAAACTTGATATTGTCAACACATAATTATACTGCAGGTCAACCAGATGCTTACTATGTGGAGGGAAAAGGGTAGCTAACTAATAGTATCTGGTTTCTGGAAACAGTTAAGCTGGACTCTTTTCTGGCAGAGAAGCAGAGGGAAAGCCCAGCAAGGCATCCTTTTCTAGGTCTCTAAAAGTACTTTTGGGTTTGGGTATCACAAAAGGGGTTAAAAATACTTGAGACTACCAAAATAGCCTAACAAGACATCTGGGTGCCACGGCTGTCACTGTCAGGGCAGCCCTTGGAGGGAATGCCCATCTCAATTCGGTTTATCAGATGGACAGCTGATCAACATTAAACAGACTTGCTCTGGGCAGACTGAACAGGCTTCCTGACATGAATTCCAATGAGAGCCCTCTGCACTCTACCACCGAGCTCTGCCATTTTTTACTGTTGCAGCTCCCTGGACATATGGGAATCCCTGGTGATGAGCACATAAAGCTGCCTCTAACTCAAGTGACGGCTCATTTCCCCCGGCTGAAGGCAGACATTAATATCCTGAGGAGATCAGACCCACCTCTCTGACCCCCATCTACTGAAGCAAAACGACTGTCCTATTTCTTCATTTAATAAGTTTTTAATGAAGAAAACCAAACCCCCCTCTCTGACTGCAGCACAATTCTACGTGAAAAGGTTATACAAATACATCAGATTCTGTGTCAAAGTTTTCCAAAATATCTGTCCCTTTCCCCACTAGAGAGGAGATTCTGTCAGTCGCCCTCCCACAGTGCTCATTCTCTCTGCCGCGGTACCGGAGTTCAGTTCTCTGCTCTGATAATTATGAGTCATCTCCACCGCATGGCAGGTGGAAGATTAAAGAACTGATTATAAAGAGCACACCGGAGTTTCCATTTTCATTACAAACCATTTCTTGGAGGGTTCATCATTTAACTAGGAAAACTGCTTCAGGCACAACCAGACTGGGAGAAATGACAGTCCAGTGACAACGCAGAGAGTATACCAGAAAATGCTACTGAGTTAAATCAGAATATGAGAAAGCTAAAAATTTTTGGTGAATTGGAGTGGGCATATATACTTTGGTTTTAGAAGGGGTAGAAGGAATGAAGTGTGATAGCAAATGAAGAAGACAAGCAGATTTTTACCTGTGAATATTGGAGATTGGTTAAAAATAAGGGAGATCGGAATCATTACAGAAGTTTAGTGCTGGGCCCACTGTTTATTGCCAGGGCTCTCTGAGTTCTGAATTGCTTCACGAAAGGCTGAGGTTTGAGTTTTCCCTCCTTTAGAAAGCAAGTAGGGGTTAGGAGAAATGTGAAGGCTGCATGCTAAATGGGGCACAGTAAGCACTGCAGGAGAGAGATGTCATTCTGCAAAGACCTCTCCAACTAAATAACAAGAGGCAGTGATGGACTGGAAAGGAAACCTTGGCAGGCTTCATTTAGACCATGAACTGTGTCTGAGGCTGGGAAATGTGAAGGGAAGGTGGGAATAAAGGGGCAAAGATCTGTTTCCTGTGAAAAAGGGTGTCAGGGCATAGGCTATAGTGACAGACTTAAAATTAGATTGTTTATACCGCTACCTAATCAACCTAGGTATCTAGAGACACAAGAACAACTCCTAAATGTCCCCCAAAATATTTCACCAGGTGTTTGCATGTATAAAAGTAGAGTAATTCCCCAGCATATTTAAACCATAGACGACAGAAGCAAGCCACGGACAAGTACTCGATGTACAGGTTAATGCACAATTAATAACCTACTATAGCATAAATATTCTGATTTTTTATATAACATCTCATTTCATCTTCACCAAGTTTAGTTATTAACCCTACTTTATATGAGGAAATGGAAGCTCAGATATGTTAACTGATTTGTCCAGGGTCTTATAACTAGTAAGCAATGGGGCTAGATTTTGATTAAAAGACTTTTTGCCGAGGCAAAATTCAATTTATCTGCTATCTATCAAACCTCACTGACTTCCTAAAGAAACAATTTTCCTTGTATAACAGAATAATTTCAGTAGCATCTACAGCCTGTCACTAAACACAGGGGTTGTATTCTTAACCTTTGCTATACTGTGGAGGACTCCTTTGGCAATGTGGTGAAACTTAGGGACTCTACTAAGAAAAATGGTTTTAAAAATATAAAATAATTAAGATTATGAAGGAAGCCAATTATGTTGAAAATAAAGATGTAATTATTTTTGTATCCAAGTTCACAGATCCCCAAATTCAATCCCTATAGCCCCGTGGGGGTGTCTATGAACTCTAGGTTAAGTACCCTTGTGAGGAAATAGGAGGGAATATGGGGATGAAGCATCCCCAGTGTGTGCCACATGCTTTACACAGACTATTTTATTTAACACCTCCAATAACCTGATAAAGAAGGAGTCATTAAGATTTTATATGGAGATAACTTAGGCTTAGAGAGGTCAAGTTATTTGCCTAATGTCACTCCAAGAGTTACTAGCAGAGCCACTCTGACCTGTGAATCTGTGCTCCTTCCATTTCACCAAATCGCCAGCTAAATATTGAGATGGGAAGAACATGGAGGTGGGGTGGGGCGGAGGCTTGACTGGCATCTCTCTACAGCAATAATTGGTCTTTCATTCCTTGACCCTATGAAAAGCCAGAAGGAAGGAAGTGACAGTGGAACAATTTAGAGAAAAAAATGGCAACAGGTGTGTAATAGATTATATACCTATTTGGCAAATAGTCTGATGTCTACCACCACCATCCCATGGGAGGATTATGCATCTTCATGCTGCTAAACTCCAGTAAGAGCATGTGAATTGCTTTTGCCAATGAAATGTGAGTAAAAAAACGTCATTTCTAAGCAGAAGCTTTAAGAGCTGGCTCATGGTTCAACGTGGCCTCTTTTCTGTCATGAGACAAGCAATGTTCCAAATGGAGGCTGCTCCATCAGCCTTGCTCTTAGAGTAAAGATGACATGGACATGACTTATGAATAAGAAGTAGACCTCTATTTTGTGAGCCATTGAGATTTTAGGGCCATTTTTCACCACAGCTTAACCTAGCCTGACCTAACACGTTGTGGGAATAGTCCTGAGACTTTCCTTTGTCTAGAATGAATGATTACATACCATGTGTATGACAGAGCTGGTGTTGGGTACTAAGAGAATAAAGCATCCATATATATGATGCCTCTCAAGCATGAATATTAAAGGAGTCCAAAAATGGAACATTTTGTGGAGTTGTAAGAGAACTGGAAATTCCAAAAAAAATTCTTTCCCATTCAGAATGCTTGACTGCCACCACTCAAAAATCACATAGAGAGTAAAACAATTGCAACGGCCTAGGTCTAGGAAGGGAAGAGAACATCAGATGGGGCACTGAGCAGGCTCTCAGACAGGGGCACAGGCAAAGGAAAACTCATCCTAACGACTGATGATGTGCGGTAGTGACATTATAAAGAGCAGTGTTTCCCAGAAAGATTTCCCAAATCTCTATCAGTTTCAGATTTAATATTTATGTTTTAGTATATATTAACTGCTTTTTTCATAATCCTCCATTAAGAGTGCTTTTAAGCTACATATTCAATATCCTTCCTTTCCTATAAAAGACATTCCCAGAAGTATCAGGAAAGCATATGTAAATAGTATTTCTGGAGGTAGGGGTGGGTTTAAGCCTCAAGAGAAGATGAAGTTGAGATGCAAATTATATCAGAAATAAATTTTTAAAAAATCAAACCATAAGTGAAATTAGTATGATGTGAAAAAAGATATGAGAAGGAAAATTGGGATAGCACATTCAGTTATTATTCCCAAGCAGGCTACAAATTATATGGAGCCTCTATTGAGAAGAAATAGCAGAAAGTAAGAGAAAGGCAAGGAATGAAAAGAAACACACAAACATCTATGCTGGCCCTCCGTATATCTGTAGGTTACACATCTGTGGATTCAACCAACCATGGATCAAAACTCTTTGGGAAAAAAGTTGTGCCTGTACTGAACATGTACAGACTTTTTTCCTTGTCATTATTCCCTAAACAATACAGTGTAACAACTATTCATATACCATTTACATTGTATTAGGTATTATAAGTAATCTGGAGATGATTTAAAGTATATGGGAAGATATGCATTGCTTATATGGGAATACTATGCCATTTTATATCAGGGACTTGAGCATCCGAGGATTTTGGTATACACAGGAGATCTTGTAATCAATCCCTCATGGATACCAAGGGACAACTGCATGTATACCTATACATATGTGTGTAGGTTCATATACATGTAGTGTATTTACATGTTTATGTATGTGTTTATATATGTATGTATGGGCATATCTGTTTGCATATATACACACATCCGTAGTTGGCAAGGTTTTGGTAAAAGAGGTTGAAATCTGTAAGACCTAAATCGTCTCATCCTAAGAGGCGACCCAACCTCCCATGCGATCTGAATTGCAGTAAAAAAATAAATGGGCACTCTTGCATGGCAAGTGAAGTAACAAGCAACACGTACCAAATGAAGAATGAAAAAAAAAAAGCAACCCTCTCAGGACCCTTTTTGAGATCCCAAATTCAAGTTGTGTCTTTTTTTAAAAAAATACTAAAAGATGAGCACATTGCATTCAAAGCAGAGAATCACAGTGGTCTTTATAACCAGCCCAGGCATCTCACTATCCTTATTTTGATAGGTTTTCAGGATACCAAAAGTTAAAAAAAAGTTAAAAATAAAGACATATATACACTGGTTTCCAGTGTATACGCACATGTACATATATACATGCATATATACATGTATATATTTTACAGAAATTTGAGGTAGGTGTGGGCATATCATTCATTCATCAACCCCTCAACCGCAAACTACTGATAATTACTATCCACAGGGGTAAGAAATGTCAGGGAGTCTCTATAGGAAATATTATCCAGGAGAGGGAGGGAAAGACATACAGTCTTAATATTAAATAGAGGGAAGATTTAAAGCCAAATGACATTTTCAAATATCTTTTTAAACAATCATATCCTGCAAAATGCATTTGTTACCATGCATGAGAAATTATTTTCAAATTTCACATCTGGCTATAAAAATTGTGACTAGAGACACTGAAGGCTATTTTTTCTTTTTTAAAAACAGCTTTATTGAGAATTAATTTACATACAAATTTCACCCATTTTTTAAGCATATAATTCAGTGAATTTTAGTATATTTAAAGAGTTATATAACCATCACATGTTCTAATTTCAGAACATTTATATTACCCTAAAAAATAAACCTCAGACCCATGTATAGTCACTCCTTATTTGAGCTATTTTTCTTGATTTTCATTTTAGTTTTTCAAGTGTTTGAATTTTTTAATGAAAGTAATTATAAAAAGTAACAATATAAAATAGAAATGTCAACATACTTTTACTGAAAAAATGTTACTATCTGGGACAAATAGTAAAATGTATATGTATATGTACTCCAAAACTAAATATAAATGACACACAATGTATATGTACTCCAAAGCTAAATATAAATGACAGATATACTAGGTGTCTGAAAGTAATGCTTGTCTTTATTTTATAAACTAATGATAAGGTATTTCAAAAGAAAGTGTCTTCAGAGCTTTAGGTATCCGCATACAACTTTCAAGCAAATTACTTTAAAAGGCAAGTATATACAGTTTGTTTATTCACCAAAAAACAAACTTTATTACTTTATAATCACACCATACACACCAGGTAATCCTTTGGTTTCACACTTCTTTTTTGTTGTGTTTTTTGTTTAGATCTACAGAAACAACGGAAATGTTCAAAAGCCTGCTACAGCCTTGCAAGTAGAGGAGTAGTACATATGCACAAAGTAACAAAAAGGCCTGTGAATCACAACTTAGACACTATAAAATGCTACCTCCATTCTTTCAAATTGTATCACTTTACTTAATTGTAATATGGACTAATTTGTATTCACCAGGATGAAAATCCACAACTGCTTATTTCAAATGAAACAAGTGTGCCATCCAAATTTCTTTTTCATAGAAAAGTTGTACAGGAAGATTAAAAGGTGAAGTTAAAACTCACCTTTCAAAAACACCACAAGTATTGAATGATCTACTTAAACAAATATATCATACAAGTCAGATAAGAGCATACTCCTACTGTAAAAAATTAAAATATAAAAGTATATAGAGCCAAGCTGTTCAATATGATAACCACTAACCACATGTAGCTATTAAGCACTTAAAACATCATAGCTGGTCTGAAATCAGACGTTCTGTAAAAGACTTAGTACAAAAAAAAGAAGTTAAAATATCTTAATAGTAAGTGCTTTACACTGATTACATGTTGAAATGATATTTTAGATACATTAGTTTTAAAAATATTAAAATCAATTTGTTTCCTTTTCCATTTTTAGTGTGGCTACTAGCAAATTTAAAATTGTATTTCTGTCTTAGTCCATTTTCTGTTGCCATAACTGAATGCCATAGATTGGGTAATTTATAAAGAATAGTTCACAGTTCTGGAGGCTAGGAAGTCCAAGGTCACGGGGTTGGCAACTGGTAGGGCCTTCATGCTGCCATCTCATTGCAGAAGGACAAGGAAGAGCATATGAAAGAGAGAAAGCACAAGGGGCTGGGCTCACTTTATAACAACCCACGATAACGACAATAATCCCTTCATGAGGGCACCTCTCACTGGGCCCACCTCCCAACACTGCCACGTTGGGGATCAAATTTCAACATGACTTTTGGAGGGAATAAACATCCAAACCATACCAGTTTCTCGAACTCCTGACCTCAAGCTATCCTCCCGCCTCAGCCTCCAAGAGTGCTAGGATTACAGGTGTGATCCACTGTGCCTGGCCAGTTTCTTTGGACAGAGATATAGTACTATCTCTTCTGGGGCCTCAGTAGGTTCACCATCTCCTTATCCTACTCCCTTCCCCAGAACTCACCTCTTTTATAGTCTAGTGTATTTTCTTTCAGACTTTTGCTATATATTTTTAACATGTTTATAAACATAGAGCAAATGCTATGCATTTTCCCACAAAAATATGTTCATATTATACAGATGGTACTATAACTTGCTTTATTCACTTAATGTAGTTTAAAGATTTTCCTGTCATTACATATGGAACTACTTCATTCTTTTTAATGATGGTTATTTATCTGTAGTATAGATGTACCATAATGTTCTTCAGGCCCCATTAATAAATATTTAGGTCATTTCTTATTCTCTATTATTATAAACAATGCTGCAGTGAACATCTTCATATATATATCCGTGTGCATATGTAGGAGTATTTCTGTAGGACATATCCCTAAAAAGTAAAGTTACACGGTCAAAGAGTATGTCATTTAAAATTGTATTAGATACTGCTAAACGGGTATCTAATACAATTAGATACGAAAAGATAAATCATCTAGTTTGTAACCATCTATAATTTTTCCCTAAGTCTCTGAAATGACAAGGACATAAGCTTCACGTCCAGGATTCAGTGAAGAAAAACAATTCTAACTTATGCCCTAAGGTCAGCCCAGACTTGGCCATCGATGATTGTGATGGGCACCTTCTTGAACTCCCCAAATAGCGATTCCACTTTCTCTGGAAATGCCGCATGCCCCTCCCCCACTGAGACTGTAAGGTGGGTGGTAGCTGCCCTATCTGTTCTATGTGACCCTCAGTTTCCTCCACCATGGCCAAGGGATCCAGAGCTGAGCACCTAGCCCAATCGAGGGCCCTCAGCTGCTTTCTCCAGGGAATCTGATAATTCAGGGTTATCTGGGAGTTGCCAGAGGCAATGCTCCAGAGCAGCATGTTTTAAAACTGCAGTTATTCACAAACTACTTTTGTCATTTCTGCATATACCACATATCCTCTTATATACTTAAGGTTTTTATTTAAATCTTATCTTTAAATTGTTTCTTAGGATTTTTGTCTCTGTCTAGAGACACCATATAGAGATTAAGAGCGCAGATTCTGGACCCAGACTGCCTAGGTTCACATCCCAGCTATGCCACTTATTAGCTGTGTGACCTTGAGCAACTTGCTCAGCCACTCTCAGTGTTCAGTCTTTTCATCTGTAAAATGGTGATTACAATAGCACACGTCATAGTGTCACGGGGGTTAAATGACTGTATACATAGTTCTTAGAACGATAACATCCCACATAGTAAGTGCTTACTACATGTTAACTATTACTGCCTTTAAAACAACTCACTTTCTATTTAAATACATCTTTAGAGAAAACTTTACATCCCAATTATCTGGTAAGTACAGGTCAGGAGTGAGTCACCCACAGAGCAAGCCGAGACCTGAACCCGTGACAACAGGAAGTCAAGCATTATATCCCCCCAGGCATTCTTGTAGGGGCATCCTGGGCTTGGAGTGGACCACAGAGTCCCCTGGACTTCTGGATGCTTCTCTTGCTGATGGGCAATCCCTTCCTGCTCCTCCAGTCCCTCCTCACCCTCCACCCCGCCCAGCCCTTGAAGTTCCTCTACAAACCTATGAAAAATCACTAATTTAAACTACTACATCGAAGTTACAGATGAAGAACAGGCAGACTGTAAAGGTCTACTGAATAACTTAAGGCCCTATGTAGGTTGCAGATGTTAGAACTATTATGCAGGTGTCCTAACTCCCACCCAATGCTTCTACAATCAATAAATTTGTTTCATCAGCAAAGAAAATACTTGAAAAGAAAACTGCTAAGTATTTCAAGTAATCTCCATGGTTGGAGCAGGAACAACTCTAGCAAGGTGGCAAGCATGGGTTCTGAGTCCCTGCCTCCCTCCAGTACTTGATCATCTTCCACCTCAGGTATCTACTGCCCTCTTGCTCTTACCTTGCCTCCCCACATCAGAACCTTTCTCTGGGAATAATCATAAGTCATTTATGCTTTAGAGTGAGTTTAAGATTATCTAAATGAAAAGTTTTGTTACTAAGAAGCTCAGGCTTTGAATTATGGCTTTATTTCTATGAGCTGTAGAACCTTACAACTTACCCTTATTTTATCCCCCAAAGTCTTGGTTTCCTCATTAGAAAAAAGGGTTAACAACAGGTATTTCATAGTACTGTTGTAAGGGGGAAATAAATTCCTTTCATTGTGCAAGCAACAAGGATTTATGGAATATCAAGTTTCTAGTGGGTAGCAGACATGGCCTATTCCTAATTACACCAATTGCTTAGAGAGGTGGACAGATAACAAATGTCTTCTTTCTTTCCTTTTTTGGACAAGCTGGCCTAGTTCTCTAGCTTTATTTATTCATTCAAGAAATGGTTATAATGTACCTGCTACATGGAAGGTACTACCCCAGAGGACTTGGAATATAGAGTATAATAAAACATGGTTCCAGAAACCTAACAGTCTAGTGAGGAAGGGGCTTAACATTATACTTAGACCTTCCTAAGCTAGATCCAAATTTAGGACTCTTCAGAATAGAAGAATATTGAGGACCCTGGACACCCTTCATCCAATCCTGGTACCTCATATTACAGTTGTAGAAGTCAAGGCCCAGTAGTTCTAAGTACTTTGTTCAATGTCATACAGGTAGTTATCCAAAGAAGCCAAGTACCTTGTTCAAGGCCAAACAGGTAACTAGAAGTATAATCCTTATCTTCTCATCTTTTTTCTATATCATGCTACCTCAAGAAGCTGACAAAACAATTTAAGTTTTCTGTTTGGAAGTTTCTCAAAAAATTTCTGCTTAATGACAAAATAAAATCAGGTAGCACAGAATAATCAGATCCATTTACTATACTGGAGTATATATGTTTCAGAAAGTATAATTTATTGGTGGTCCTTCAGATACAGTATGCAGATATATTATTATACAAAGGTTTTTTAAAAATTGGACTAGTATTTGACAAGCAATCTTAAAAATCAAGTAACATTGATTACATGGTACTAAAATTGTCAAAGATGATCAGAGGCGAATTTTGTAATCAAATTAGTAAAATTTGCCTTTTCCTGCCTAATAAAAGAGACATTTGAAAATGCCCCCTGTTAAACCTAGGAAATATGTTAAGTTTGCAAAATATGTTAAGTTTATAAATCTTGGCTTCAAGTTCCAAATAGTTATAAGCACAAGGATCTGATTTTCATAGAGACCTCTAAGACCACATTACTTTTGGTTGCACCTTCTTCTCCCATCCAGTTCTCTCTTCTTATATTTGACTATGACTTCTCATTCTGCCTTCTGGATCCACAGTGTTCATCTCCACTTTTGACAAAGGCAAGCAATATTAAAGTATGCACACATTTTGAAAACATGCTTTTTTTTTTTTTTAAGAGACAGGGTCTCGTTCTATCACCTAGACTGGAGTGTAGTGATGCAATCATAGCTCACTGCAGCCCTGAACTCCTGGGATCCTTCTGACTTAGCCTCCCAAGTGGCTGGGACTACAGGTGCATGCCACCATGCCTGGTTATTTTTTTTTTTGTATTTTTTGTAGACATGGGGATCTCATTATGTTGCTCAGGCTGGTCTTGAACTCCTGGCCTCAAGCAATCCTCCTGCCTTGGCCTCCCAAAGTGCTGGGATTACAGGCACGGGCCACCACACCTGGCCCTGAGAACATACATTTTTAACAAATAACTAAGAAAATATACTTTAGAAGGATGGGAAAATGTGCACACAGTTCTGCCAGTCTCATGTTTTGTGAGCACCCTTCATGAAGTGTTTGGTGATGCCCTTTTCACTGTAAACATATCAGAGTACTGCTTTCAAGGAGCTTAAAGGCCGGCAAGGCTAAAAAATAATAATAAACAGAAACAGAGATATCTGAAAATACTCCCCATTCACCTCAGAAAATACATTCACTTTGCAAAGGGATAAAATTATACATTCAAATCAGCAAACATTTTATATACATTTTTAACTGAAACACCAGCAGCTTAAATAGTTTGGATTCAAAGAACTAAACAGAGAACTTGAAGCTTATCTGATACACTTCCAACTCATAGATGGGGCACTTCTCCTACTCCATAAGATGTTTTTGTAAATAGACAGTTGAGAGTATGGTTATCTACTTATTCTGACCAAACTCTTGTAATGCCTCTATAATTTTCCAAGTAATCTGACCTTCTCCCACTTCTTGTGGGTTTTATATTGCCTTTCATGCCTTCATATATTTCCACATTTAATCACCTTGGCACACTGCTACCATTATTGTCTTCCCTATTCACTGGTCTAGTTAATTCTTGTGTCCACATTATGGTTTCTTTAAAGGAAACCAGCTTCCTTTCACCCCTCTGCATGCGTAGATTTTCTTCCAAACAAGTCTAATCATTAAATAGTAATCTAAGCCTATAGTAATTATTTTAAACAATATTGATGACTCCTCTCTTTACAAATGAATGTGTTTGTAAGAAAACTTTAAAAATAGTAAGGCTGTATGGAATAAGACAAGCCTGAAATATCTTGAGTAGAAGCCACCAATTTCCCCCACTAGATGTCTTCCTCACAGCTGATGAGATCACATGGTTCACAAACCAATTTGGAAGTCAAAGATCAGCAGAACATGGTAAGAAAAGAAAAAGAGTCATTTAATAAACAATCAATTCAGATTATATATAGTGCTATTACAATAAGCTAAAATATATTCATCTAAATCAATATATGTATTTCATGACCACATGAAATAGCCTGCTCTTAATTTACGGGGAAACAAACTTTAAACACTAAATATTTTAATTAAGAGTCAGAACAGGTGAAAATTGAAAGAATTGTTAACCTGGATAATCTGATTATCATTATCATCAACAAAATCATCTATGGCATACCTACTATGTATCAGACCCTAGAACTATGAAGTATAAAAGAAGTGTTTTTGTTTTATCAATGAATACGTATCAAGGTGTGAGTATGTATCCTTTCTCTTAAAGTAGTTTAATCCTTGGTCTGTGCCCTGAGGGCTCATAGTTTAGCTGGAGATACAGTACAATGACATAAAAAGATTTAACAAGAAAACTGTAAGTACATAAGTGTAAAACGAATGCCATGGTCCATAATTGCTATAGGTATACACGACATGATCATGAAGGATTGGTGGGGGGGCGCGGGCAGATTGGGAAGACTCCAAGGAAGAGGTGACAGGAAAGCTGGGCTTTTCCTGGATGAGGAGCATTTAGATTACTGAGTGCAAGGGTGCTGCTGCTGCTCACCCCCTGGTGCCACACGTGGTGGCCACAGCAGTGCTCCAGGGGTTTCTAGTCAGCTTGCTGCTGCTGCTGCTGGTCCCAACAGGGCTCACTGCCCTGACAGACAATGAACGGAGTCGACAGCTGCCATGGAGTGGCTTGAAAATGGCTGCAGCCAGCAGACTGAAACTGGAATATGCGCGGAGCGTAGGTTTAGGACAAAGGCTTGGATGTCTCTTCTCTGACAGGCCTGAGAGAAAAAGAAATGAGAGCAATACAAAAAAAAAAAAAAGTCCAGGAACATCCTTCGTCTTCTAGCCACAGCCCCAAGTGATTTGGATAAATTAAGGAGAACAAAATAAATGAATTACCAAAAAGTCATTTTCCCACAGAGATAAAAGAAAATTAACATGTTTCTTATTTGTATTTTGCTTAAGTAAGGTTACCTACACCAAAGAAATATGAGTTAACAGTTGGGTCTTAGGAACCACAGAAGAATATTCACTGCCAGTTAAGTATCAGAATGTCAAGTCATTATACCACTAATTTCACCAGAACACTTCCATCTGAAAACGAGTGCCCTGCTGTGCTCTAAAACACATATTATAAGGCCTACATATTAATGAGAATGACCTTATAGAGCTAACTGAGTTCGGAGAGAGCAGAGAATTGAATGAAGCTAACTTAGCCCTTTGTCTTCTTTCTCATTCTAAAGAAAAGTGCGCAGTGAAGACTTCCAACAGCAGAGGCGACACAGAGAACACTCTGGCAAGCCCTTTTGAAAGATAAAAATGTACAGCTCAGCTTCCCTTGCCTTAAGTTTAAGTAATAACTTAGATGGCTCCTAATTAAACTGCCTTTCCATTGTACAAGACTTGCCCTACTGTAAGCCCTTCTCTATAGGAAAACACCGAGCAGGAGTCCTGAGAGGAAGGAGAACTGGTGACGCCTTGGTGCCCACAACGGGTGAAGGGAAGGAGGTTGAGCTGTTCCTCAGGTACCTCATGGTAGGCGGCTGTCATTCTGAATCTCTGATAACACAAGCAATTCAATTTCTTTGTATTTTTACAATGTCCTTCTATGATTATTCTAATTATACTACTTATGACAAATCTTAAGCTGTTATATGACACTACCCATAGTTGGATATTTATCACGTTAAATTATCAATTACAAACATTTCTTCTTATAATATTTGATTTAAATCCTAAAGCAAGAAAATCTAGAATATTCTACTATATTAGTCTGCTTGGACTGCCATAAAAAAATACCACAGTGACTTAAACAGATACTTATTTTCTCACAGTTCTGAAGGCCAGAAGTCCAAACAGATACTTATTTTCTCACAGTTCTGAAGGCCAGAAGTCCAAGCTCAAGGGGTCAGCAAATTCAGTTTCTACTGAGGGCTCTCTTCCTGGCTTGCATACAGCTGCCTTCTCACTGTGTCCTCACATGGCCTTTTCTCTGTATAGACAGGTGAGAGAGAGAGAGATCTCTCTGTCGCCTCTTCCTCTTCTTATAAGGACCTATTAGATTAGGGCCCCACCCTTATGACCTCATTTAACCTTAATTATCTCCCTAAAGGCCCTATCCCCAAATATAGTGACACTGGGGGCTAAGGGCCTCAACCTGTAAGTTTGGGGGGGACACAATTCAGTCCATAATACCTACCCAGCAATATCTGTATATGGTTTTTACAGTTTGATAGTATATCAAGTCAAAAGAAATTGCAATTGTTTAGGCTCAGAGAACAATACCCCAAAGTATGGTGTTTTGGCATGCTGAGCACTTCTGAATTAAAGGAAATTGGCAGGTCTTACAAGTTGCCTCTGAACCAAGGACTTTCTAACTTTTCTTGTTCCTCCCCTCTAAGCACAGGGAGGGGCTCTCTCTGAAAGTTCCCTTATCTGACTGAGGGAAACATCTTCCAAAATAAGTACAATGTCCGAAGACCCCTTCCCTAGCAACGTCATCAAATAACTAGGAAAGATTAACTGCTGGAAAGGAGCAGAGACTAAAAGTCATCACCATGCCCAGACAGACTTTCATGTATTCTTCTGAGGGCAGCTCTGGGAGATTACCTGGGGGACTGTACCTGCATAATTAGACAACCTTTCTTCACAGTGAAGTTCAGTCCCTTACCTTCCCATAACTATTGTTTGTCCTTCTGTCCCATTCAGCATCCAAAAAGAATCATTTACAAACCATTATCTGGTCTTCCAGCTCAGCTGTCTGGTGTTCAAGTCCATTCTTTGTTGCTCCTACAGTGCCCCCACCCCCACTCTCCCATAGAAAGTATGTAAGCCTCAACCATGTGGCTCTTCTCTGAGTCTCATATTTGCAGGACTCCCATGTCCAAGTGCATGTTAATAAATTTTTATGCCTTTTCTGCTGATAATCTGTCTATTGTCAATTCATCTTAGCAGACTTAAACCTTCAGAGGGGGAGGAAAAATTCTCTTAGCTCCTACCCATTAAACTCAGCTCACTGCAAAAAACACATTTAAAATTCAAGTACATTTAGCAAAAATAAGCACATTTTAATATTCTGTTTCTTTCTCCTCTAAAGCACAATTTTGATAGGATCTGGGTAAAAGATGAATAAAAAACACTGCAGCCCTTATAGAGTTTATAATTTGATTATGAGAAAAATAAAAGCCAATAATATCAATAATGTATGGGTACTACAGTTATTAAGAATATAACTTTGGAGTAGGAAAGACCTGGTTTAAATCTCAGATCTGCTACTTAATGGCTCTGTGGATCCTGGATAAATTATTTAACATCTCCAAGCTTTATTGTCCTTATCTATATAAAGGAGCCATCACTACTGAACTTTTAGTATTGTGAGACATAAATGAAATAACACTGTATTAAGTGTTTTCAGCACAATGCTCTCGCACATGGTCTATGCTCAGTATGTGGTAGCTATTACTGCTATCACCACTAATGTTTGTACAGACTTGTGCTATGGGAGCCCAGAAAAGAACATTTAGCTCAGCCTGAGGGTCATGGAAGATTTCCTGGAGAAGATGACAGCAGACCTGTATCTTAAGGGATAGGTAAGTGTTAGTCAGATGAAGAAAGGTAGGAATGGTAACCCATGCAGAGGAAATAGCACAGTGTATGCAGGACACTGCAAGTATTTGGCATTTGCTGGCAGGTCTAGTACAAGAATAGTTATTGCTCAATTTCCCCTTTCCTTGGCATCCTATAGCATAGTTGCTTCTCCCTTCACATGGTTTGCCCTCCATCCTCCCCAGAAATACCTTCCCTACTCCAGACAGCTATATTGGATTTGTCCTTTAAGGATAATTTAGCCCTATAAAGGAAGGTGGACCAGGCTCCTCTAGAATCCTACCAGAACCCGTTCTTTCCCTCTGTCTTATGAACATGAGAAGGGATGACCTGCAGAGGCAGTGTAGCTTAGTGGCAAAGAATATGGGCTCTGGAGTTAAACTGCCAGTGTTCAAACCCTGGTCCCACTACTATGTCACTTTGGGCAAACTACTTCACCTCTGTGTGCTTCAGTTTTCCCCATCTGTTAAATGGGGATGATAGTAACAGCACCTACCTCTCATTGTGAGGTTGTTGTGAGGATTCAGTGAGTTAATACGTGTAAAAAAAATTAGAACAGGGCCTGGCTGTAATGACTATTAGCTAGTATTACCTAACAAAATCAAAAGCCTATGTTTCATGGGCAGGACATCCTTGAGAAAATAGAGAATGCACTAGATTAGAAATGTGGTCATCTGTGGAGGATAGAAGGAGGAAGGGAGAATAAAAGGGTAAAAAGAATAAAACTAATATCTACTGATTACCTACTAGGTGTCAAAAGTACTGTAGTAAGTGCTTCATATATGTTCTTTCATCTGATCCTTATAATAGCTCTGCTAGGTAGACGGTGTCGTCCCCATTTTTATATATGAACACACTGGGGCTCAGAGAGGTCAAGAAATTTGCCCAGACAAATAGATAGGACCAGGATTTAAAACTATGGTTATATAACTAGAGTCATGTTCTCCTAACAGCTACTTCTCTTCACCTCCCTGGGACTTCATTTTCATAGCTTGAAAATTATATCAGACTTCATATTGCTAAGAAGAAACCTGAGGGCTGCCTAATTGTGTACATGATTTTCTAGGCCTACTCCAGGAAATGTAAACATGTGCTCCCATTCTAATTTCACATCCCATGATGAGAATTCTATTTCATAAAAATCATGAATTGTAGTATAGAAACCAGGAGTATACTTCCTTGTCCAGAAGTTCAGAATATATTACAATTACACATTGTAGACATAAGTATTATTTTTGTAGAACTCCAATTCTATGTTTGCAGAAATGATAAATTGACTAGGCCTATATTTGTCTTATAACATGAGGTAGAGCCAATTCTAATCTTTAATTTATATTTTTTCAAGCCTAAACATTGTGTAAAGTATTCTGTGGACCTTTAATATCCTTGTGAATCCTATTTCATAGTAATTTGGCTTGTTAGGTATCCCTTTTTTTTGTCCTATCAAAGAACATAACATTCTTATAACAAAATGAGAATAAAGTTAGGAAAAAATAACCATGGGAAAGGTGAATAAAAAGAGACTGCCAAGACTGAGCTAAACCCAGATGTATAAACTCCAGTCTTATGGATCATATCTATATATAGAGGGAGCTTTTCATATTGTCACTTCTTTGCCAATGGAGTCAGTCTCTCCCTCCCTCTCTCTCTCTCTCTCTCTCTCTCTCTCTCACACACACACACACACAGACACACACACACAGGTCTTGTCACATGTTGGCCCCTATACTGATAAAAGAGCATCAATCCTTAGGGGAAGCTTCAAATACTCTAAGATAAGATGCTAGGGGGTGGTGGTGAAGAAGCAGACAATTTTCTATGTAGACATTTTATATACATATATACATTTTTTAACCTAAAAATATAATTTTTTCTTTAATTACAGTTTCCCATACAACCATTAGTGGGCTCCAGCGATGCAAGCCACATTTATTAGAGGCAGCATGTCAAATAGGAGTTGACAATTACAGTCTCTATCAATACATATTATGCCAGACGGTAATGAGCCATCCACAAAGGGCTAGCCATCCAAAATAATCACGCTGCTTTCCAGAGAAATGTCGAAGAGGTTATGGTTTATTACACAGTGCTCATTAGATATACAGTGGCAGCATAAGCAATTTTTCCTTCATTTGTGTCTCATTTAAGGATCTGCCCCCACAAGCACAGTCAAATTAGTACACAAGGTTAAAACCATTATGCCCAGAAAATATTAAGTTGCATTTTATTTTACAGTAATGGTGGATCAAAGGTCCTTGGAATCTATTATTTGCAGAACCATTATCTAACACAGAATATTAACAAAAGGGAAAAGGAAAGCAATGCCCTGCCAGTACAGCTTGGACAGGAACAAAGACAGACTATTTGAAATAAGCAAACACCACGTTACTTAATTAAGTAGACCTACAAAAACTATTTTAAAAATAACACTAAGGTTGTGACATCGACTGACAAAAGTCACAAAATTAAGGTTAATGACAAAGTGTCAACCTATACTTTGAAATGCTTCATTTACATCAACTTATTTTTAAATATTTTTTATACTGTCATCATGTACAATTTGGTTATAAATTCATGAATTGCTATAAATATTTATCTTCTTAAAAAGATCACCTGGTTTCTTATCTTTAAGAATATGGCAAACCCATATTTATTGATATTTAATAAATTGGAATTTGCAGATAAAACTATTATAACTAGAGAGATTTGGTCAAGAAGGCAGATCTTGGAGAAAGTTCAAAAATTAAACTGAATATGTCTAAATAATAGATACTTAATGGATTTTGCCAAATCAGCATATAACTGGTTAACAGCATCTGAATTACTGGCAGGATAAACAGGTGCAGCAAAGAGTCTTATGAAGAGATTTCTAAAGTCCTGATTTGACTACCGTTAATAAAATGTTTAATTCATTAGAGTTAGAAGGACAACATTCTAAATACACTTTCCCTATATTTTATTATTAACAGATTACAATTGTAGTGATTATTCAAGGATCCCTTCTTTTCATTTAATGAACATTTATTGAGTGCCTGCCATATGTCAGACTCTGAGATAGGCTCTGAGAATTTATTAAAAAAAAAAAAAGGGAAGAAAACCACAGCTCTGTGCTCAAGAAGCTCATGGCCAGATCAGTGAAGGATTTGGACAGGAAAACAAATGATTTCAATCTTGGGCAATAATTGCTATCACAGAAGTAAACACAGGTTGCCAAGGGAGCCCACAGGACCTAATTAAAACTTTCAAGTAAGGTAAGGATTCCCCAAGGAAGTAACACCTAAAATGAAACCTAACAATGAATTCTACCTAATAAGAATTATGGGGGAGAAATACATTGGGAATGTGGACAAATGGAGAGAGAGGAGGCTGAAGTGGACTCATTTACCTCAGATTATCAGAATGTACAATTTTAAGGAATCTTTTTTAAAAGAGATTAGAAGAAAACATCCTGAAGTTGGACTGATGGACTTTATGAAATAAAGCCAGTAAGGAAGATCTAGAGCAGTTCAGATCATATGTAAGTGTGTGTGTGTATGTGTTTTTACAGTATCTTAAGGAAAACATTCCCTGGTCAAGTCCATATATGGTCAATCAAATTTCAGAGTGAATGAAATGATCCTTTTGTAGTTCATAAGCATGATGACTGAGTGTTCACGTGTGTGTGTGAGATGTGCCACATTACCCGTCTGATCTGAAAGAAAGAAAAAAAACTTTCAGAGTGAATGCATGTATTATCCACTTAATGTTAATTGTAAGTCTGACTGAATGACCAAATTTTGAATTTCGTTGGTTATTCTTCTTAATCTTTACCCCTGCAAATGGGATAAGCATCCTTGTCTCTTTCCCCTTAAACTGACAAAAGTGTGAGTTATATATTAATATAACAGCACCACTTTAATTTTTTCTAATATATATATATATATATATACACACACACACTTTTTTATTTTTTTTTTGAGACAGAGTCTTGCTCTGTCGCCTGGGGTAGAGTGCAGTGGCGTCATCATAGCTCACTGCAACCTCAAACTCCTGGGCTCAAGCCATCCTCCTCCTCAGCCTCCCGAGTAGCTGGGTATACAATTTTTCTATTAATTATATATTATATGTCTAATATGTGTATCTACTCTTAAAATACCTGTAAGAGATAATAAACTTTTAGAGGACAGAGAACAGATTGATTTAATTTTTTTGGTGTGGTACCCAGTACAGTTCAGGTGTAATCAGGTACCTACAAAAAGGTATTTTGGTTTGTTTTTTTTTTTAAATGGAAATGCCATCATGTCCTAGTATAGCTACTATAGGTGGTGATGGTCTATGATGTATTTGATTCCTGAGTGGATTGTTAGGTGGTTTCAAGGAGCCACTTAGAGTAGTGTCATGATAGTACTACTTCCTTTCCTCTTTTTTTTTTTTTTTGTGTGTGTAATAGACTTCTTTTTCTGTATAACAGATTTCCTCTTTTTGTGAACATAGGATCTTTCTAAACTAGGCTATATATATCCACTCTGATTTAGCTTTTTAAATGACTGCCAGTCTTCCTCCAAAAGGATTTTAATTCAGCAGTATTTGACCTTCCAGCATTTTTCATCTAATGAACAAATAAGTATAAACTCCAAAGATTTTTTTTAAAAAAATGATACATAAAACTATATCTATAGCTTTTGTACATATTATATACATATAACTTTGTATAAATGGTTGCAGCATTATTCCTGGCTTTGAATCCTGCTTGACTGAGTTTTCTTCTACCAGGAAAAGCTCCTGGTAAAGAACATCAGAAGTATAAAAGGTACAGATAATCCTAAAATGGCAATCATGATACAAAAACAAGAAGTTATATTGTTGAACTACAGAACAGGAAAAATCAACTAGAATCCATACTGATCACTAGTGCTCTAAGTTTATTTCAACACTGCATATAATTATGAATTTCAAGGAACAAAACAAGAATGAGACTGCTGAGGGTGGGCACAGGGAAGAGAATGGACACCCCACTCCTCAAGGGTATCTGGAGGCTCTGTCAGGGTGGCCATTTTGTCAGAGTGTATTTTCTTTCCACCACTCCAAGGTCTATAATTTATTCATTTGCTCTCACTTCTGCCTCATTCTAGAGAGTTTAAAATGGCTTAGGTATTATTAGATGATGTTCAACAACAGATAAAAAGCACAACCAGTAGATGTGGGGAAAGCATTAGACAAGAGTGTGACAAGAGACAAAGTGTGATAAACTGAGAAGGAAAAGCACAACATGGGAGGGTCATGGAGAAACCCATAGCCATACACTAATAGTCTGAATTATCGATTTTAATGTAGCCCCCAGAAATAAAGCCTTCTCTTGTGTGTGTGATGAACCTGTTATTTTATCTCAAAATGTAAAGCTATCTGAATTTTAGGTTTGATGACCATGCATTCTCCAAAGACAGTATACAGATTAAAACCTTGCCTAACCTTCCGGGTTTAGGAAAAAATGGGCAACACTATCCTGGACACTATTAAGGCTTTGGGTTACATCTCTGACTCCTTATTCTATGAATAAAAATAAGAGCTCCTGATAACAATATTCATCATTTATAACAATATGGGGGGGTCACATTTTACTGTTTGAAAATAGCACTAAATTGGTAATGGTCACCATTTCTATAGCAAAAAAAAAATGTGAGCACTTACTGCTTGATGATGCTGTCGAGATTAGCAGTACCTAGTTTGGGGTGCTCACATCTTTAAGGATTCTTCAAAGTAGGTGAAGAATTCTTCACAGGTTGAGTTATTTTCCCCTTTCTAAAATGTCTAAGGAAAGCCATTCATTAACCCCTGGATAAAGGTATATCTGTTAATAGAAACTTTAATTTTAATTTTGTACTCATTAATAAGATGTGATAGTGGTTATCTTGTGGTCATCAGAGGCTCAGATTGGCATTTACAAGTGATCTAATAAAATGGAAAATCAAGAAATCATTTTATATACAAAGTGGTTGGTAAACACACTCTTTTTTAAAGGGAGTGGGGGAATAGCAAAAGGAATCCTGAGTGGTAAAGAGGTTGGGAGATTATCATAACAATGTCTTCACTGGCTCATTTCCTTCCACTTTCCCTTGGCCACCCTGCTTCTTTCACCAAGGCAGTCTAAGAGGAAGTAGCCATTCCCTTCAACAACACCTCTAACAGGAGGCCAGAAAAGATCAGCACCCATGCTCCCACCCAGAGGGCTGGGCTCCAGCAGATCTCAGGTCTCTGTTTACCCAAGAAGCAGCAGCTAAGAAAACAGAATAAATCATTATATTCGATTCTTTACTTTGACACAATCAGAGGTGACTTTAAGGTTGTTGCAATGGTTAACTTAAAAAAATGTGAAGTAGAAAATAAAGAAATTCTCCTGTATGGACGTAAAAGATGTTTTTTATGCCAAAAGGTTCTTGAAGAGGACAATGACAATAGAGATGGCAATGCCTTGATAATGACATGACAATTCTATTTTCTCTGAAATAGCAATCCATTATTCCTCAAAAACATATAAGTTGCAGGTGCACAAAAATTCCCATTTAAATATACTGAATATCTGATTACTTGTGCTATGGAAAAAAGAACATGCAATTAATAAAAACTGATCAGGTACTATGAAGTCCCCAGCTTCTAAATTAATTCTAAGACAAATAGAAATTAGAAAAATTATACATGTTTTTTGAACGTTTTAAATATTTTAATATAAACTTAATATAAATTTTCCTCTCTTTTACCTTCAGGGAAGTATAAACTAAATAGAAAGCTCTTCCCCCACATTTAGAGCTGAGGAATTAGAAGGAAAAAGGCTACATACACCTTTAAATGTTTTACTTGCTTCCCTCAGGAACTTCCTTCACTGAAGGCCCACCTATAAAGTTTGGCAGCTAAGAGCCAGCCTTACTTACTTTCCCACTAAAATGGAGGTCATGATCTGGGACATAGTTATTGAGTACAAACTAGTAGCCGAAGTGTACCAGGCACAGAGAGAATGGCAACCACAAAAGACTATGTGGTATCTGACTTTAGGGGCTTTATGAATCTAATGGGGGAATCGATAAAATTCGAAAATGCTAATAAGGAAAGGCCTAAAATGGATGTATATATTCAACAGATAACAGAGAGGTCCAAATTACCTTGCCTACCCTTCTAACTGTTTCTGAGAAAGATCAACTTTCAGCCAAAGTGCTGCAGACAATATAAAACAAAGTTTGCATAAAGTACCTTTGGAAATAATAAATTGCCTTTAACCACTGCAGGTGTGTCAGAAACAAAAACAGGTTTTGCAAAGTTGAAACCATAAATTGAATTAAACCCTAATCTAGTAATATTTTATTTAAATTCCCTGACAATTCTGATTTTTTAGCTTATTGGTTTTGTTAAATTAAAATTGCTCTGGCCTTCTATAAAAAGATAAAAAGTAAATACCTATTTTTTGAAGTCCTGAATTGAATAATATAAAATTAAATAAAGAAATTCATTTTAAGTGCAAAGTACCCTTCCACTGTTGCCAGAAAACAACTAACAAAGGGGAGTGAAATAATTTAGGAGCCATATTTTCTCACTCTCCTTCATTGGGAACACAGTCGTTTGCATGGCATAATAAGCTGTAAATTATAAACATTTTTACATAGCCTGCTGCAAAGAAAAGTCTGCCAGCTTTCTACTATATTGGATAGTGTTCAAGTGATTAACTATAGCTTTGGAAAAAAGGGGTGGAAACTTGTTTTGCATCTCAGTTTGTTGGTTCTCTTATGCATAGCTTTTAAAAATCCGTTACATCATTATTTGCAATGAATATGTAAGTAATTATAGCACAGTAATAGAAACTCCATATTATTGGAGGATACAAATTACCCATGGACAGCAGCAAGTCTTATAGGTGCATAATCATCCAAGTATTTCCTTGAAATGGTGTCTCCAATGAGTGTGAATGTAATGGTTTTCAATACCAAAATTTGCAGCACTGAGCACTTCAGGACTAATGACAAATGAAATACACTTTGCTCTTTCTCTGTAGGGGAAGCCCATTAGACAGAACATCTGCTTAGGGCCTAAGTGTATTGAAATAGTGCTTCCTGTATCAAGGAAAATATACAGGTATATGTATTCCACAACAGATAAAGAATAAATCTGTGAAAGGAAATGTGCAATAAAAGAGATGTGGCCTGGAAAAATAAATGTTTGTATTTTTAAATTGTATACAGTCCCACCATGATCCACATTCAACCCTATAAGAAAATTCTGTCTCAATAAATCAACAATAATACATGGAGCACTTGAATGCCTACCATAGTGCTGGGGCTTTAGAGGCCAAAGAAAAAGTCTACAATCTAGTTTCTACTCTCTATACAATTCGACACCACAAAACTTAGAACTTAACTTAGAACTTAGAACATAAAGGTCTGTGCTCAGTACTGAGGATGTTAAGATGAGTAAGAAAGTATATTTAGAGCACTCTAATCCAGAGGCTGTCTACAGTAATGGAAAAAGCACAGATTCTATGGTAAAATGGAGTTTGAATCCCAACTCTGCTATTTACTTACACTATAAACTTGAGCAAATTATTAAATTTCTCAAAGTCTGTTTCCCAATAAAAGCAATTTGTTTCTTAACCAGTGTAGTGAGGAATAAATGAGTTAATATACATAAAGAACATGAAACAGTACCAAACTTAAAGAAAACTCTGTATGTTAGCTATAGTAATAATTGTTTTATTTCTATATTTACTATACTTAGCTTTGCACATTGCAGGTGCTCAAAGAAATGTTTGTTGAATGAATCAATCAATCAGTCAATGAGCAAATGAACAAATCTGTTAATAGTAGAGGGATAAGATAGGTTATACAGATTACTACGACACAGAGTAGAAGTGTCTTAAAGGTACAAAATGTAATAGA
Organism: Daubentonia madagascariensis; assembly: GCA_023783475.1. Lineage (NCBI taxonomy): Eukaryota > Metazoa > Chordata > Mammalia > Primates > Daubentoniidae > Daubentonia > Daubentonia madagascariensis. The sequence goes on along the minus strand of JAKFHU010001815.1, from coordinate 54,586,922 downwards.
GGGCACAGTGGTGGGAGAGGTGAAAGACACAGGCTCTGCCTCTAGAAGGTACTGTTTAGTGAGAAAACATATATTAATACATAAATCACTCATTACAAAACAATGTGTTAGGTGTTTTGAGATGTCACAGAATGTTCCCTCTAGGTTCTGGCCCTAACTGAGCCATGGATTTTCCTGGGGTACCTGAATCCTGTATCTTCATGAGTAGATATGTTTAACCTACAAGCCACAAACTGAGAAGTTGAGAAGTGGGATCAGTGCTTTCATTATTTCTTCACCATCTTGGAGAAAACCATGGTCCCTCTGAAGCCAGCTCTGCTTTCCACCATCACTTCTCTTCTCTGTCACTCTGCAGTCACTGAAGTCTCTGGCATCTTGCTCAGTTCTGTTGTTCTCCCGCTCTCCTGGTTGACTTCAGTCATGTGAATTGCCCACCCTGTAGTTTTTCAATCTACTCAATTCAGCCACCTCCACTGTATTCTGTCAAACCTGCTACTGGAACTTAACCGTTCAGAACTATTCTACTTTTGAAATCTTCAATTCAAATATCCTCCTTTCCATCCACAAGGTACTGACCTCTCAGCTTTCTCACTGCATTACTACCCCTATAATCTCATTCATCATGACCTCCAGTCCCTTGATCACTATTTTCTCTCCAGTTTTTGGACTCCCTCAACTTCACCTCGATTAGACCAACTATACTCTTGCACATCCCCTTTTCTTGGTGGACAAAGAAAAACCCTGATCATGCTCTTACCTTTTTCACCTCTATTCTAGGGCTATAAGGAATTGCTTGTTGCTGTGTTAAGGAATTTATATTTAATATTGTAGGAAATGGGATGCAACTGGATATCCCAAATATCCCATAAGGATATTTTATTCCACTTAAAAACTTGAGAAGAGGAGGGAATGGGGAAACCTTAATAACAGAAAATGGAGACTTGAGATGCCAATAACTACAGAGAAGAAGAATGCCAGGGTTAGAGATAACCAACCTGAGAATCTGCCCTCTTTGCCTCCATAACCACCACCACCCAGCTACATGGTCTTCAGGAGTAAGAAGGAAAGCCCAAGAGCACAATGAGAAGAAGCTCCTCAGGTACTCCGCCACCTGTGGATGCCAGTTCTCACCGAGCATCTTCTGTGAGGAGTGTTAAGGACTACCTACCTTTAGTTAGACAAAGGGGCTGCCAATGGACATGGGTGGATTGTGGACTCAGTGGTGAATATGGAATATAGTTCTAGCAGTTAAGTTCTAGAAACAGAGTTATAAAAATGAAATTGCATCAATAGTGTCAAGAAGACTACTAGATGCATAAATTGTTTTCATATCTTGTCATTTGAGGTCAAAGACTATCTTATTCGTATTTGCATTTCCCTCAATGTCCAGCCCTGTGCCTTGCAGACAGGAGGTGGTCAGGATGGGTTATATTGGACTACGGGTTAGTTGAACCTAGTTGGATATGTGCCCTGTTAGTTAAGCTCCTGGTTTGAAGCCCATCATTGTTTCCACCTTATAGATGAGTAATGTCACAGAGCAATTAAGTAACTTGCTTAAGATCAAATAACTAATCAGTTTCAGATTTGAGACAAGAACCTAGATCTCTGGCCTTGTCCGTTTACCACTGGAGGTGCCTTGAGTTTGGGTTCAAAGGATCAGTATTAAGTCATGAAGCTACTAAGCAGACTCTGTTATTAAACATTTTAAGTGACTGCAGGGCTTCTATCCAATAGAACATTTTACTGAAGAATGTCAAGAATTAAACACTGTTTAAAATGTAGAATTAGCTGGGTGCAGATTAGCTGGGGCAGGAGGATCCTTGAGCCCAGGAGTTTCAGATGAGCCTGGGCAACAGCTCTGTACAAAAAAAAAAAAAAAAAAGCAGGCCTGCTGGCCCACACCTATAGTCCCAGCTACTCAGAAGCTGAGGCAGGAGGATCACTTGAGCCCAGAAGTTTCAGGTTACAGTGAGCTATGATGATGCCACTGCATTCTAACTTAGGCAACAGAGTGAGACCCTGTCTTTACCAAAAAAAAAAAAAAAAAAAAGTAGAACTAGACACTGGACATTGTCTTTAACTTTGGCTACTTACTAGTCAACATATAGCGCTCCTTTAAGGAAAAGATTTAAAACTTTATACCACTAACAAAACAATTTATGCAGCTTGTTTTTTGCTATGATGTAGTCAGGCAGGCTGATCTACACCATGTTATTTATATATGATAAACTAACTCTTAGCTAAGTAGATTAGTAGCTTAGCCCACCTACTTTTTGCAGTTAATTATACTTGTTTTTTAAGAGGCTGATCTTATTTTGTATTTTTCCAAAAGCTCTGAGGAAGTAATGACTTCTGACATACAGTACGTTGAACATAAAGAGCTTTCCCTTTTCTTGCTCAACATATAATTGCTGCATTTGTGCATGCTGTGTAAGTTGAAAATAACAATAAAAAGTTAATGAAGAAAATAAGTACTGGTTGTAATGAATTAGTAATATTGCTAGATTTGTATCTGGAGTTTATTTTTATTGTTGTAAGTGGAATACAATCCATAGGAATATGGAATCAAGCTGCACATGCTTTCACCTCTTGAGAGCTCTCTGAAAAGGAGCTGAGATATCTTTAGGAAATATTTTCAAAATTTGATTATTCCACATAATCATTTAAAATCACTGTCAATAAGCACTCCTTATTGTTAAGGTTCTTATATACAAAAAGATATATTTCTTAAATAGAATTTCATTGCTTTATAAGTATGAAATATAACCTCCTTTAAATTTTTAAATAATTTTAATGACACAAAATAATATGAATATATTCTTTGTTAAAAACCTGAAATATTACAAATAAAGTCCCCTTTGACTGCTCACTTATACCTATTCCCAAACCTCCCCTGTCACCTCTTCTGCAACCACTGTTATTATCAGGTGAATGAGGTTTCCTCTAGACTCTTTTCCACGTATTCACGTATTATCTTTAAAAAAAAAATACTGTTTTTTTAATGCTATATATGTCAATATTACTATTTCATATGTATATAATTGAACTCTAAATAAATAATATGATCAACATGTTCCTACTTAAGCCTCATTTCTTAAGATTTTTTTGATTTGATCAACCTCCAAGGGAAATATATTTTGCTAATTTTGTTTGGCATTTTCAGGTGCTAGATGAATTCCAATGTGTGGAATAAAGGTGAGGATGGATAGATAGTCACAGCCTATTGTTAACTATAATTAGAAGTCATCACATGCTAATTAGTACCATATTAAAATGATAAATTATGAACTACAATATATGCAGTTGAGACCAAGTCCAATTCCCTAAATTTAAAGGATTATAGGAAAAAACCCAAACTGGCCTCTTTCACAGCTTTGTATATTCTCCACTTCTCTTCTTAAGATTATTTCACATTGGCCTCCAAATATTCTACCATTACTTCCTCTAACACCACATCAAGCCTGACCAATTTTCACTTAGAGAAGAAAGTAATCTTAAGATCAATAATTTGATTTTAAGATGTTTTCTAGATTTAACTTATAGCTACGTTTACAATGTTTTCTGTGATAAGTTCTTGAATCCCAACAATTACCTTAATACGTACAGATGCTCCTTGACTTACAATGGAGTCATGGCCCAGTAAACCCATCATAAAGTCGACAGATTGTAAGTTGAATCATCATAAGTCAAGGACCATCTGTATATCATTAATTTAACCTTAATCAAAATACACTGAGTTGGGTAAAAAATTAGCAGTTGCCAATAAATTGATGATGTCCATTTTAACATAGATGGTAAACTTAGAAAAGCTAATCTAAATATATTATTTTGCTTCATCCCTGATTTTTTTAATTAAAAAAAAATCTATATGCATTTTCTTAGGATATTTGATCTTGTCAGAGAGGCCAAAAGGTAAAAGTTCAGGTCATTCTGATAGTATGAAAGGGTTTCTAAGCTAACTCTACTTGTTCATATCCTTTGTCCATGTTTGTGTCGTATGATCTTCTTCTTCCTAACTTATAAGATCTTAAACTGATTTGTAGGTTAAAACTTTGCCCTTGGTCATGTACGCTACAAATGTTTTTGTGATTTGGGCATTTGCCTTTTGACTTTATGGGATTTTTTTCCATTGAAGAATTATTTTTTATTCAGTCAAATACCTTGATCTTTTCATTTATAGTTTCAGAGTTCACATGCTGTAAAATGTGTTATTAAAATGTTTGTTTCAGTCTAGAACGCGTATGTTATAGAGAAGATCCAGTCATCCAGATGAAGATTTAAGCAAATACTATGGCCACGGCACTGGTGAGATATAAAGATACACAACGCTAAGTGCCCACCCTGAAGGAGTGAGAAATCTAATAAAGGACATAGAGCAGCATGACAGGGGCGTGGAATAACCATGAGACAACATTTGTGAAGCGCATTCTATGTTTAAGGCACTGTTCTAAGGGTTTTAGACATATTGCCTTCTTTAATCTACTATAAGGCACAGAGAGTTTACCTAACTTGTCTGGGGTCACACAGCTAGTAAGTAATGGAATAAAGATTTGAACTCTGGTAATTTATAACCAATATGATATTTCTTCCCCTACTTGATCAATTAATGTGGAACCTCAGAAAGTCACTTCACCTTTCTGAGCCTCAGTTTTCTCATTGGTGAAACTGTTATTTCTGCCCCATGGAATTCCCATTTGGGAGCCAAGTTAGGCATCTTGAAATAGAAGAACATTTACCAAGCTTTTGCAGCATTCCACAAAATGTACTACTGACATGGGCCAAAGGGTTCTGTAGTCAAATAATTGGGAAATGATATCTCTTCTTAGAGATTCATGATGCACATCACATGTACATAACTCCTGAGAATTCTGAATGAAGAAATCTTTTTAACTCTGTTTAACCTGGCATGGCCACACTTATTTGATCACAGGACCTTTTATCCTACTGATCACCTAGTTACACCTTTCCCTCTGAAACAGAAATTGGGAAATGGTGACAGGAAAAAGGAATGAAATCATAGGACCTAATGGGTCTTAGTCTGGTTCAGCCAATTTTTAACTGCATAGCCTCTCCAAGACTCTGCTTTCCCTCTCAGCTCTTGCCTAGACTACTTCAACAACTCCCTGGCTGACTCTCTATCCCTTGGACCTTACCTCTCAGGTCATCTTCTAAACATCACTTAATTATGTTGCACAGATATATTAATGTGACCCCCTTTCTTAAATACCTTTGTGATAATAGCTTAGAATAAGAGGAAACACAGGATGCTTACTATGCCATGCATTTTGCTATTCACTTATTTAATTCTTGAAACCATTCTCTGAAGTACACTCTGAGGCATAGCCAGTAGGTGGTACAGTCTGTTTCCAGATTCCAAGTCCACTCTGCTGCGTCTTGGACGGCTCCCCACTGCTTCTCCAGGATATAGCCCTAATTCCCTAGGCCCTTCACAACCTGACTTCAACCTTTCTTTTCCACCTCATCTCCTCTTCTCTATTCCCTACCACCTGTATATGAGTTTGCTAGGGCAGTGAGGCAAGAATCTGTTCCAGGCCTTTCTCCTTGGCTTGTAGATGGTTGCCTTCAGTTCACAGGGCATACTCCCTATATATGCGTGCCTGTGTCCAAAAATCCCCTTTTTATAAGGACACCAGTTATATTGGATTAGGGTCCATTCTGATGACTTCATTTTAACTTGATTACCTCTATAAAAGACCCTATCTCTGTGAAGACCCTATTGCAAATACTTTGTGTATATGCCCAAACATGGCTGTTATATTTCCATGTTCAAGTATACCCAGCTAAGACTGAGCTACAATTTGAAATTCCCAGGAGAAGTCTGATTGGCCCAGCCAGTTGGTCTTCTACTGCTTTAATAAGCTAGGGCCCTGGGTGGGCAGGATAGTCATTCTTCCAAGGGGGTTACAACTCTGATCCCTTTTTCCACAGGAATATCCCATGTCTCTATGTAAATTACTGAATGTGATAACATAAGCTGGGGAGGGGATGCTCTAAAGGCAGAGAGATAGCCAACCCTAACGCATCCGAAACTTCAGAACTCTAGGCCCTGGTTCCAGCCAGAACATCCTGCTTCTGCATTCCACATCCTAGTCATGCCTTCACAGTCCATTAGCCACATATGGGCCTGACTTATCTTCTAACATGTAAATCAGATCATATTCTTCCCCCACTAAACAAACAAACAAACAAACAAACCAGAAAACCCATCAACTCCTTCCTTTGCAATTAGAATAAAATCTAAAATCCTTACCAAGGCCTATCAGGCCCTACCTGATCTAGCCTCTGGCTACTTCTCTTTGTCTTCCACACATCTTCCCTTCATTCACCCTGCAATAGCCACAGCAGCCTTCTGTCTAGTCCCTGAATGTGCCAATCTCATTCCCACCTCAGGGCATTTGCACTTGCCATTCCCTCTGCTCCACGTTCTTACATGGCTACTTCCACATCATTCCAGACTCAGATGATCCATCTCGTCACAGGGTCTTCCCCGACCATCGCATCTGAAGTAGTAACACCCACCTCAACACACACATTCACCAGTCATCTCTACCCTGCTTTTCAGTTTTTTCTTCATAGGACTTAAAATTTACTGACATTTTCGTAATAGTTTGTTACTTGCACATTTTTTTCTCTTCCTATTAGAATGTGAGCTCTCCCTATTAGAACATAAGGAACCCAGTCTGTTTCTCTATTTGGTATTTTTCCCAGCAGCAGAACTGAATCTGACAGTAGACAAAAAACACCTGAATGAATGAATGAATAATTTGTAAGCCCTAAAATTTAAGTGGCTTAATAAATAGATTTTTCCTCTCATACATCAAGTCTATATGGAATTTCTTGATGGGCAGGTAGCTCTCCTCCAAGAGTGATTCAGGGATATAGGCATCTTTCATCTTGAATGGGTCACTTTCCAAATCATCTGCTTAAGGAGTATTACACATGCAAGACTTTTATGGTCAGGAAATAGTCAATATCACTTCTGCTCATACTCTATTGGCTAGATCTCAGCCACATGGCCAGCCAACTGCAAGGGAAGCTGGGAATGTAGTCCAGCTGGGTACTCAAGAAGAAAAGAAAATGTGTTTGGCGTGCTTGCTTCAGTTTCTTCTACCACAGTTAAGGTGTTGAGAAATTTCAGGGAATGAAGGTAGAGTGAAAATATGTTCAGTTTGTGGTCTGTTTTTAACTGCTAGTTAGATGAGAAAAAAATGAGTCAGTTCTTGATAAAGGAATCAAGAAAGCAGAATCATTAGTCAAAAAATTCACTTGAATTTCTTTAAACTTAATCATGTTACATTAGAAAAGTCTAAACTTTCTTATTTGAGGCTAGGGATACTTGCAAATTTAGCAATACTTTTTTGACTAGCTTTGCAACCAATTTTTTAAAAGTCAGGGTTGGTAAAATGAACCTAAAGCCCATAGTCTCATTGGCAAAAGGCTATAGTGCATGTTTATAGTATATTTTTATAAATGTGGCTCTCTTGCCTGTTTTTTAAAATGTAGTTATTACATTTTATCCTAAATTCTGCCTTTTCTTGGCCATTAGGTGGTAAGTTCACTAGATATATCCATAAGTACCAGTTATATCCTTAGGCCAAACAAAAGAGATCACCTAATTCATGTTTGGTCCCTCAAGTAATTTACTCATGTCCCATTATCTGACATCAAAATCAAGTTTATGAGAGAAAAACACCAACAATGTAAATCCCAATAGTTTGGAGGTGAACTAAAAAGCACCCAAATTAGTACTTCACCTCAAATGTTAAAAAATTCACTGTGGCATTATAGACACAAGCCTCAAGCAAAAGCTAAACTTGAACAAATAAGGAAGCAGGAGATAAACAAATGACTTTAGGGGTAGAGAAACAAATTAAATCTTTCTCATAGTACTATACCAAATTACTTTTTCACATTAACAAGCATATAAAACACCCAAACACCCCAATGAGTTACTATATCAAGTTTGATTGCAGAAAATAGCCTGGAATTACATGCCAGGATTATTCCCTAAATGTAACTGTGGATTCTATACAATTGAGTATGAAACTTATTTATATTATTTGGGAAGTTTTATGTTCATAATGCACATCTACTCTTTTGCAAAGTACTTTTACTCAAATTGCTTAGATTACAAACACCATCTACCAATTATGTAATGTGATGGATCAGAAGCAATGCAATTGTTTCTTAGAGGCTAGATAAGAAATTAGAGACACAAAGTTTCATATTATCTGTATATATATGGTACACCATGTACATATGGATAATCATAGTCCCTGCCTAGTAAAATGGGTACACACTTTAGGAAAAAAATAGGATTATAATCCCAAATTTATCACTTTCTACCTAGAAGATTTTAGAATAGTCTTAACCTCAGTATTGGTTATCTCTTCTGTACAATGAGGATAATTCACTTACCCAAAAAATATTTACTGAACACCTATTATGCATCAAGTAGTACTTTCCAAGAGTTATTTTAGGATTAGAGATAATAAAACATAGCTAGTGTTCATTAGACAAATGTGTGGTTACTCAAATGTACAAGCACATGACTGACCAGTAAGATAGGGTCAAAGTCAGCAGACTGAAAATCAATGGAATTCCTAACAGGAAATAGAGATACATGGGCTATAAGGTGGTATGAGGTCCATTTGCTTTCCAGGGATTAACAGGTCATTAGTATTCATTCTAAATCTTTATGCATTTTCTTTAGTTATCTCAACTAAACTTAGCCAAGGGTTTTCCACAAAATTTATAAGGTAAACTTTGGTGCTCTAATTCAAACAGGTTTTGGAGAAGGATGTACATGTATTAAAGATTTGCTAAGTAGCTTTCCATTTAAAAGTTTTTCAAGACATATGTACAAGAAGACCTTTTTTGGCATACTAAATTAATGGCCACTCTAATCTACAACTGAAATATATTCTTTGAAACAGACTAGAAAGGTGGAATGGAATCAGGAAAAAAAAAACACATGAGATTTGGAGGGAAGGAGAGAGCTACAGTTAGAGCTTTGACTTTTCCCATTTGCCAGCTCTATCACCTGAAAAAGTCTCAAGATTTTTGAATCAAAGTTTTCTTAAGAGTAAAATAAGTATAACAACTCTTACCTATGGCATTATTATAAAGCTCAAATGGGATGGATGACTGTCATAAAAATGATTAGTAACCTAAAAGCATTAAACAAAAAAAAATTATTTCAGAGTGAGTAGGTACCGAAAATGATCGCAAGATATCCCTTATAGGGAAGATACACTTGTATGGATAAGTGGTAAAAGGTCTACAAAAAAAATTATATTGGCTGGAGGAGTGGGCATTTGTAGCCACAACAGTTATCTTTGCTTGTCAGTGAGGAAGGATCACTGGACTTCATAGCTGGCAAGCAACAGTCATCTCTAAATATTATGGAAGAAAATAATAATGGGTAAGACTGCTAGGAATAAAAAAAAAAACCAAAGATGTGGACTGATTTTTAAAGTAAATCAACAAGGTCAATTAGCTGTAAGTCAAAGTTTCTAGAAATGCTTCTTTTTGTGAAAACAATTTCCTTGTCACCTATGTTTTTCGGGTTGTTTTAATTTCACACGCCAAAGTTCACCTGCAGATTATTACTTCCATATAGACTTTTAACACAGTGCCAAGTATACTGCTAGGATTCAATAAAATTATTGCTTATATATTGTTACTAAAAATATATGCAGTGATTTTTCTAAACAAAACTGAAAATTTTAAGTTCATTTTATATGTAGCAAAAAATGAGTAATACATACTTTTTAAACCAGTATGTATTTTAACCAGTAACCAGTAAAAAAGTAGATTCCTTCTCCTAAAATGGTAGTAGTATCAATCTTTATACAACTAGGTATCATGCTGAGTAGGTTTAAAAATCATAAATCCTGAACTAAGTGACACAGAGGTCTCTAAAGAGGCACAATGATGCCATAATAGGGGGAGGGGGAAGTAATGAATAGAAAATTTTAAGTGCCCAAGGTAGAAATGGAAGTATTTGATATAAATGTGTAGAGAAATTTACCAGAGTTATGCACAGAGCTGGCCAAGACTATTTGACTTATTAGGAACAACAGAAATCCATTTTTTAAACCTTATAATATATTTTAATCTATCTTTGAATCAGAGGATGACAAAGAGCTAAACAATGATTTCCACTCACCACTGTCCAATAAAAGAAAACACAATTTAGAAAGCAATGTCTAATTTCTAAAAGACTAATTTCTTCTTACCATGAGTAGATTCCACTGACCATGTCATAGTTCTGACATGAAGCGTTGACGCTGCTGGGCCCAGCTGCTTTAGAAATAAGTAGTACCACCAAGCCCCTCAACTGGAGGTTATGCCGGTTGTCATGTACAAATTCCCTGCCAACAAGTGAAGAAGGAAGAGGATTAATATACCCCCACAGGATCTATCAGATCAAGTTAGAAAATTACTATAAATACGCCCACCCCAGCAGGTGTGGGGAACCTGCAGCCTCGGGGCCACATGTGGCCTTCTGGATCCTTGAGTGTGGCCTTTTGACTGAATCCAAATTTTACAGAACAAATCCTTTTAATAAAGGGATTTGTTCTGTGAAGTTTGGATTCAGTCAAGGGGTCGCACTTGGGGATCTAGAGGGCCACATGTGGCCTTGAAGCCGCGGGCTCTTCACATCTGAATGGGTGATAATCTCAAATTGTGAGACTTGATGGGGCCTCCTCCTCTTTCTGGGTTTTTCTGCTGTCTACATCCCACCTCGCAATATGAATCATTTGCTCTGATGACAAGAAGAACCCAACTGCCTTGTGGTAGTTGATAGCAACTGAAATAGAAATTGTTTGGCTTAGCTGAAGTGTATTATTGGCGATGATGGTGGTACGGGGGAGTGGTAAAAAATGATTTGTCTTCACAGGTGGAGAAGCAGCTCAGAGAACGAAAGGATTAAGGGGTAGGAAACCTGCGGCCTTCTGATTTCAAGATTGTTCTTTTTTAAGCACCAAAAGGGGCAAGAAAAGCCTCATCTTTCTCTGCTGCACCCCTTTTAATAAAAGGATTTGTTCTGTAAAATTTGGATTCAGTCAAAAGGCTGCACTTAAGGACCTATATGGCCACAGGTTCCCCCCATCCCCCATAGTAGGGCTTTAACTTAGAACGTTGTTATTTTTTTTTTTTTTGCTATGAGGATTGAACTTCTATAATTTTCTGCTATACCTGATGCTAAGAATACTTTCTCAGACTACATTTTCTTTTTAAAGTAAATGGTTGTCATACAAGAACTAAGTGGCATCACTAAAGAAAAGAAGAAGCAAAAGAAAACTATGGGCAATATATTACAATAAATTAATATTCAGACCAATGCTAATGAGCACTAATCAAATAGATTACATTACAGCATACCTAGCATAAATAATACACAAATACAGGTCTTGAATGTGGTGAAAAACATTAAAAATTAGCATTATAATACTTCATTGAATTATTAAGACTTCCTTGGTCAGTTTTGAACAAAGAATCAATTAAAGCTAATTCAGTTAACATAGCCAAAAATAATTAGTCCATTACTTAAGAAAAATCTTTGCCCCTCAAGCCTCCAAACAGAAATTTTTAAAAGGGCCCTTTCTTACCCTTCACTAGTTTCAAAATAAGACAAATCTTTAAGTTCTCTGCAAAGTAACAGCTATAGCTCTTTCTCTGCTCGTATTTTCTCCTTAACCAAGTAAGTGATCATCAGCAAGTTAGACAGGTTAGTGATTTTTTTAAAAAATTCTAATTTCCTAGGAAAAGGAAGTTAAAGTAATAAAGTTACTTCACAACAGAAGCAAATAATCATCAGAAATGCCCCAAAACTCTTTATTACCATGTAGCAATCTGCTTAAATCCTGTGGAGCTGAATTGCAGGGAGGCTGGGAAGCACCCTATTTTGGAAAAAGAAAATATAAAATAAGAGCTTGTTCTAAATTTTTCACTTTGAGTTGCAAATTTTAACTTAGGCTACTAGATCCTTATTTGTGTATTACTTGCAGTGAATCTTTATTCTTCCTTTCTTTTACAATAAAAGAGAAGATCTGAATTGGCTTCTAATCCTAGAAAGGGAAAAGAGGAAGGTGAGGGGGGCGTGTGTGTGTGTGTCTGTGTTTTCGGGCCTGGGCCTGCTAAGGGCTGAAGGATATGATGACACAGAGTAAGTACTCTAAGAGGTGAACCTTGAGACAAGTCTGACCAAGTCACACTAATGAAACAGCTCTGACAACAGTTTTGACAACATCTTCCTCAAACTTCTCAGAGATGGGACGTTTCACAGAGGATACACACACACATACTACTACTACTAATAGTAGTAGCAGCAAACACTTACATTGTGCTTTATATATTGCTTTCTGTATATCAGGAGTTCTTTTATACATTTTACTATATATTAACTAAATTATTTACAACTCTAAGAGGAAGGTACCACAATTAGCCTGATTTTACAGATGAGGAGAATGAGCCACGTAGAAAGATCAAGCAACTTACCAAAGGTACCATAGCTGGTGGGTGATAGGTCTTTGCCAGAGCCAGGATTTGAACTCAAGCCAACAGGCTTTAGAGTCTACATATACCCTTAACCATTATGCTGTATAGTGACTCTCCATCTGCTTCATCTCATGTACAAAACTATATGCTATGTCAAATTAGAATGGTTGGCTTTAGAACCAGACAAGCCTAGGTCTGAAAAATTCTGTCATTCACTAGCTATATAACTAAGAGGCTGTCACCTTTCTATAAAATGAGGGTAACAATGTCTACTTTCTACAGTCATTGTATGGAAGAGACAACATGGCTAAAGTATATAACACTGTGGAAGCACATGGTAGGTGATCAAGTGATCAGTAAATTACATTCTCTCTCCTTGTTACTATTTTGCAATCTGTATTTTTCCCTCAACTCTTACATTGTCTTTCTTCTATTCCCTTTCCCCTTCTATCTCTCAAAAAGTCTTCCCTACTCTACTAGCATATATAATCTCCTATAAATGTTGCTTTTCTACCTCCCCAGATAACAAAAGTTAAGGAATTCTTCCCACTCCCCAATCATCATTATCATTAAAATACTTGCCCCTTTCAGAACGCACTGCTGAAAAGGTCAGGAAAAGAAACTATAATGAACTGGTTGACAAAAATTAAGAGAGTATTCAGAAAAGCACACCTTCTGACAAGTAATTTTCACATAAGGCAGTAGTTAACCTGCAGATCAGACTAAGAGCTTGAGTAAATTAAATAACTGTTTCTAAAACACCATTTCTTTAAATTCACTCCATTAACACCCTTCAAAAAAAGTACTGAGATGACTCAAAAATTAGCTCACAACCAAAAGAGAATAAGAAATTTCGTTCCTGCGGGGGTGAGGGGGGGAAAGAAAATCCCTAAGATTCTAAGCTTACAAAGATAATGTTAATAGTAAGTATTACTTTAGAGACTGACACTAATGGAGAGAAGCTATAGCAGGTCAATTTTGGCTCAACATGAAGAAATGAAAAGACAGAGCAGCCTCTGGTAATGCAGAGCCCCTTATTATTAGAGATGTTTAGGAAGCTGCACAGCTTCGGACACAACACATTAGAGAGAAGCCTGGAATATTTGACATCTGAGGTTTTTCTCTTACTCTGTGATTCTATATGATCTCCCTTTACTACATTTAACTATTGAATACTCCACAGTATGTATAAAAATTGGAAGAGAATTTTATTCTCACCAAAGTGTCATAAATGAAAGCAATATTCAGTATCTTAAAATCTTTATCACTAAAGTTCTACAGAATTGTTTTCCTTTTGGCTAATATAAACAAAAACTTCATCATTCATTCATTCATTCATTCAATCAATATAGACTGAACACCTGCCATACATCAGGCACCATTCTAGGCATGGAGCTTGTAGAGCTTATGGTCTAGTGAAAGAGACTAGTAATAACAAAAGAATCACAAGTAAATGTAAAGCCACAATGGTAATAAATGCTACAAAAGAAAACGAGGGACAGTGCCATGACAGTACAGAATAGGGGGACTAACTTTGTCAGGAACATCAGAGGCTTCCTTGAGGAAGTGATGACTGAGTTGCTATTCAAAGGAAGAACAGATGTAAAAGAGGGGGGTGGGCAGAGAACAGGCAAGGGGAGAGTATTTACACCACAAGAATGAGCATATGCAAGGCTCAGAGCACCATATGAAACAAGACTGGAGGCAGACAGAGACCAGACCAACCAGGATGAACAGGCCATAAGAGGTTTGCTCTTTATCCAATAGCAATGTGAAGGCACCGCAGCATTTTATTAAACAGCCAATGACATAATCAGATATTTTAAAAAACAACTTGGAAGGAAGAAAAGGAGGAAACCAAGTGGGTATGAAGAGTCCAGATAGAAGGCTTTTGTAGTAGTCAATGAAAAGTATGGGGGTAGCTTGGTGGACAAACTAGAGATGTACCATACCTAAAATCATATTTTGATTCAATTCATATAAATGTTGCATACTATGTAGTCCTGGAAAATTAGCCAATATAGAGATATCATTAATTGTGAATAATATTATTCTGAAAAGTCTGTAAGTTGAATTTGGGGGACAGATCTTAGTCTCCTTTAAAATTCTGCTCTAGATCTACAAGGGATGAATGGTACAAACCAATACTAATATTCCAATAGCTAGACAATTTCATGGAAATAAGGACTGAGTAGGGCAATCCTTATTGGGCAAGCCCTCTCTGTACTCTTCTTACATTATGCTTTACATGTCTGACTATAGTTCTCACTGCATCATCATATCTTTCCACAACTATTAACTAATTTCTCTTCCTTAACCTAATCCTATAAGTATCCCAAATCCTCAAATCCCCGCGATGGCACTTTTCCATACCTCCTCTCAAATTCCCATTCAACACATATGTACCAAGAATGAGGAGTACACAAAGAATAAGAGCTGTAAGAAAAGAGCCATAATAGTAGGTTCAAAATATGGTTAAATTGAATAATACAAGGAATAGGTAATGAAGACAGCAGAATAACAAACAGCTATCAGTACACAGAGGAAGAAAGAAAATTGCTTCTTGCTAGAAGTGTCCCTTACAGTAGAGATAGCATTCAGGATGAGCCTGAAAGATGGTCAACCTTCCCTGAGTAGAGAATTGAAGCAGGAGAGGGAATAGGATGGGGTTATTGGAAAGCAAAGAAGGGTATTTTAGAGAAAGAAACAGCATAAGCAGTGATAAGAAGGTAAAAGAATGGGGAAAAGGTTCAGGAGCTAGGGCTATCCATTTGGGCAATGTGTGAAGGTGAACAAGCCCAGAAAAACAGACAGCCTAAAGACTGAAGGGCTGTGAAAGTCAGGTTTAGAGTCTGGACTTTATTCTGCAGGCAGCCTGGAGACATGGATGGTTTGTCAGCAAGCAAGTAATGTGATTACAGCTAAAGACTAAAACTGTTACTGTGGGCCTAATACTGTTAATCTGGCAGTAGCTGTGTTGGGTGCAGTAGAAAGGAGAAGGAAGATTAGTTAGGAGAAGCCTCTTCCAGTAGTCCAGGTGGGAGATAATGAGGACCTAAGTTAGGGTAGTGGCAATAGTGATGGAGAAGAAAAGCTAAATGATGGCAGCAGCATGGAGGTAGAACAGGCTGGTCTGGCCAACTGACTGGATGAGGGAGACATCGGGAAGCAAAGGAAAGGTAAGGGATGAATTTAAGATTCCAACCTGTTTGCTGGAGGTAATGATGCTACCATTAGTTGGGACTGGAAAGAAGAAGGAGAGCTAATGGGGAATTAATGAGTTCAGTTTTGGACATGCTAACTTTGAATGCAAGAAGGACTTCCAGATGGAGACACCCAGCAGGCAGCTGGAAATGTGTAGATATAGAGTTGGGAAGCATCTTCATAGGAATAATGGCTGAAGCAGTAGCAATTGATGGATGAGCTATTGAGGGGAAAGAGAAGAGAAAAGAAGGGAAGGGAGGGGAGAGAAAGGGAAGGGAAGAGAAGGGAAGGGAAAAGGAATCTTGGAGAATTCTTATGCTTAGGGGACTAAAAAAGGATGAGTAACCAACATGAAGGAGTGTATCCTGTCTACAAACAAATAAAAGGGGTCTTCACAGACACTGATAAAGAAGTGTGTGTGCACAATGGAGGCAAAGAACTACAACAGTGCGATGCACAGAAACTAGTGCCAGCAGTTCCCTCTCCATGGGCTTTTATGGTACTTATCATAAGCCTCTAGTTTGGCACTTAACACACTGAATAATAAAAATGATGACAATAATGACATAGACAGCAACAACTATAACATATTCTAATGCCAGGCATCTGCTGTTCTACATGCATATGCTCTAATTCTCACAAAAACTATGCAAGGTAACTAGTAATATCTCTTTACAAATGAGGGAAATCAGCAAGAAGGCTCAGAAAAGTTAAATAATTACCAGTCACACTAGTCAACTAATAACAGAAGTGCCAAGACTTAAACATAATTTAGACTCCAAAGGTTGGGCTCGCTTATGCTTTGTAGCCTTGCTATTTAATTATTTGTTCACAAGACTCCTTCATAAGGCTGTGAGACCCTTGAAGGCACTCAAGCTTAGTCATCTTTGGATGTCCTGTACTCAGCAGAGTAAGTGACACAGAATAAGTCTCAAAAATAAAAGAAGCTGAGAGAATGACTAGCTCACAGAGTAGGGCAGCAGACGCTCCATCTCACGCATCTCCCCCAAACAGACTTATTACTATTCCTAACTCTCCTCACCTCTCCTTCTGTTATCCATTTGCCACATTCAGTCATTCAGCTCTGAAGTCTTAAGTCTCTCTTCCTAAATCATAATTTCTTTCAAAGGGACAGCTACATACAAGAAAAGCCCCAACACATTCTAGAAAACATGTTGAAATTTGTTATTTTGATGCAATGTTGAAAAAAATTACTATATATAAAAAGTATGCCATATCAAAGGACCTATTCCTCGAGTTTTAGAGAGAATTTAATATGTTAAAGTGTTTATGTGCTTTATTTCTTCATTTAGGAGAACTGACTAAATCCACTGCGGCATCAGTGCTCATGAGAGAAAGCTGCCCTCACTTTGAACAGAACATAGAGGTACTTCCAGATGGAGAGTTGAGGTGGGCTGGCAGAACTGGGGCATGGAGGAAAACTTTTGAGATTTGAGTTCAGGATCCTAACTTATTCCAGTGATCTAAATTCCAATTTTTGGTAAATTTATAATCAGATATTAAGGAAACAATTTACACATACAAGGGACCATCACCCTTGATTACTCAAAACAACCCAGGGTGAGTGGGAAAGAATCACCCTGAGGGGAAGGAACTCCCTCCAACGCCAAAACCTAGAAGTAGAGAGTGTGCTTTACTATTTTGTTACCCCACTTTCCCTATATCCTATCCCAATAAATCTATCCAGAAAATGTAAGCATAAACGAAGGATGTCAAATTCTAACATACATGAGGCAGGTTAATTGATAAGATTCCTAATAATGCTTATTACTGTGACTCCTAGTTAAAATTTTTTTCAAATGATTAAAATACATACAGACAACTGAAACAAAAAGATTGACTACAATACACACAGTTTCTGCCAAAGAACCATAGGAATACTCCGATATTTTCTATTTTTTTTTATGCTGACTGCAACCTGCTAAATTGATTTTGTGACCCAGTAATGAGTTGTAACTGCAGTTTTTAAAAAATAGTGTTTTAAGTCATAGTATGTGATATAGTAAGTTAAAAGAAAAGGAAATACAATGTAAAATTAATTAAATAGGAATAGAATCATCACTTTTTAAAAACAGAAAATCTATTCACATACTAGCACAAATTCAGTGTTGCAACAAAGCATTAAAAAATTTAATGACATGAGAAAACACTAAAAATGTTAATAAAAGGACAGAATACAAAACTGTATATATAATATGATCTCAATTATGTTTGAAAATATGGCACATATACATATGTATAAACAAGGCCAAGGACAAAAACTAGAAATAAATATGGCAGAAGGTTAATATTTTAAATCTGGTATCATTATATAGCTGTTCTATACACAAAATGTTCTGTGTGTTTGGAACATTATGTTTTAAAAATAAAAAAAAAGTCAGGGTAGGAAGAAAACACTACCAAATGAGAACAGTGTTAATCAACGGATTTCTTGATTACGGGTGATTTATTTTCTAAGTTACATAAGATCTCTTTTTAAATCTGGAGAAAAAACACTTTATTTTAAAAAAACAGAATTTTAAGAAGACAAATGACTTACATTAGAGTTGTGTTTCTCATTTGAAGAAAAAAATTTAACCCACATTTAATGAACCCCAGAGCCCCATGTTGGGTGTCCTTTGGGTCCTCATACTTCACCTTTAATTTTTCTAAGATTTAGACACAGGGCCAAAGTTTAAATGCTATCAAAGAAATGACGTTTTATATACATATATATAGAGAGAGAGAGAGAGCGCGTGCAATTCAATGACAGTAATATTACTCAGTTGTAAAAAAAATTAACACTCATGAAAATTGTTTTCTAAAGCACTGTAATTTGAGAAAGACTAAAAATAGTCTGCATGTCACAGATTTTTACGTAAAATTAGCAGAAGAACTGGAGGTTAATTTCCATTGACAAAATGACCCAAATTGTATTATTACCGCCTTATCTATCCTGAGACTAAACTGTCCTAGACTTGAAACAACTTTTGGGCCTGAGGTGACCAGCCTTTAGAGTCTGAGAGCTGCAGCAGCCATTGACATGGCTCGAGGGCCACATTCACATCCACCGGCATTAAATCCCCAAGGGACAGAAGGACCAAGGAACTGCCTCATCAAAGCCCTCTCGAGCTGCAATTAGGTTTGATGGGCATGTGGCAGAAGACAGGTGCCTAGAAAAAAAAGGAAGAGAGAAGAGAAAGCAGAATGGGGATAGGATGTAGGGTTTGCTGAGCAGAGGGGAAACCAAGCTAGGAGCTTTTTGGAAATGGTTACTGACCACCCGTAGTATATTGAAATATAATTGAAATAAAAAAGTATAAAATAATGTCATAATTGATCACATTTGCAGCAAGATGTGGCTGGTCATCTTGGAATTAAACATGCCACCAGAAAACAACAACAACAACAAAGATTTCCCCACTGAAATGATCACTGAAAATTTATTGAAAAATACTAATGGAATAAAATAGGGCCATCTTAAAAAATAATATTTTGGTCACACTGCAAACTCTTAAAATGATCTTATACAATAATTTTTACACACAGACCCCTTTTGTTCACATTAAAAAAAATCAATTTAGTGTTGAAGCAAAGGGGCAGAAAAATTGAGTGTCAGAATACAGGCATTATTACACTACACAGACACACAAGACTCATACCACCACTCAAGCGGTGACACTGGCTAAGAGCTAATGTGCTGTGAATTACACCTCCCACTACCACAGTCCTTCTGTGCAGAGAATAAATCAACTGAACATAAGTGTTCCCTTAGTACTCAGTGCTTTTCTCTACTTGCAGTCCCGACTTCAATATACTCTGCCACTCAAATGCAAGAGAACTGCTCACAGATTAATCCTCTATAATTTTTTATGGTTTTACTTTGCTAGTAAGTAGGCACATTTTTATCAAAAAGAATGTGTCACTGTAAGTAATGAATATTTAGTGTTTGGAGTATCAATCCTATTAGCTAATGAATGTGGTTCAATTGTGCAAAATTTAGAGTATTTCTATTTGAACAAGTTGAAAAAGACAAAAAGGTAGAAGGTCATTCAGCTGGCATTTACATAACATATTATGAAGAGGCTAAAGCCAAATGTAAAAGATATAATAGCAGATGGAAGAAGCCAGTAAAAATCAGGAAGTTGAAGGAAAATGATGAAATACTTCCATTGAGAAACAGATAATACCTCAAGGGCAAATTGGGCAGGGTGAGGGGGGAGAATAGCAAAGTGAAACACATCACAGATTTTAGCAGGAAAAATGAGTTTTAAAAAATGAATGGAAAAATAATCAAGATGTAAAACTATATTACTGCAACATGATGGTTTAGAAGTTCAAAATTTTTAGGAAAATCTCTTTTTTCCAAAATCAACACTGAATTCAGGGTACAGGAGACCAAGACATGAGGTAACTGGAAGTGATGGAGTGGGGGTGGGACACAGATTGTATCTGTTCATCTTCCACGGAAAGAATTTGCACCAGAGAAAAGATCCCATGATTGGCTGCCTAAGTTCAAACCCATTAGCTCTCATAATCACAAACATTGCCACCCAATTAACATTAAGACCTTATAGATATTTAAAATGGCCACCAACAGAGGTAGTAAGGGGGAAGGATTACTATGATAGGGCCATCTCTCAAATTATGTGTGTCAATAGAAAAATATGATTTGAGTTTTTTTTTTTTTGAGACAGAGTCTCACTCTGTCACCCTGGCTAGAGTGCAGTGGTGCCATCATCGCTCACTGCAACCTGCAACTTCTGGGCTAAAGCGATCCTTCTGCCTCAGCCTCCCAAGTAGCTGGAACTACAGGTGCTCACCACCTTACCCGGGGCATATTTTTTCTATTTTTAGTAGATACAGATCTCGCTCAGGCTGGTCTCCAACTCCTGACCTCAAGCGATCCTCCAGCCTCCTCCCACCTCAGCCTCCCAGAGCGCTAGGATTATAGGTGCCGGCCATGATGCGATAGTTTGAAGTTTCGTTTACATAGCACTCAACTAACAGAATGGCACCTACTGAATGAAGAGATACATACTTGGAATAAATTACATGCAGATTATTCCAGCCTATTTAAACCTCAGAGAACAATAACATTTGTTCTACCCTGGCAGGTCCAATGGGTCTGGGAAGAAATCACTCATTTACCAAATTGCCCGTAAACTACCTGGGGCAGACCATCTCATTCACCATGGTACCCCCAAGCTGTCACGTGTGCCATCTCATCTAACTGACAACCATTCTGTGAGGTGACAGTTATCCCTATTTTGCTGATCCGGATACTGAGGCTCACAGGGATAATTTATCTTTTCCATATCTATTATCATCTGATATACTACAAATATGTGGTATATTATTTTGATTATTATTTGCCTTCCTTGCCTAGAAGATAATTATGTTACAGCATATTTACTTGTCTACAGTTGTATGTTCAGTGTTTAGAATAGTGCCTGGCACACTGAGACATTCAATAAATACTTGTTTAATGAATTAATAATGTAACCTGCCTACAGTTACGCAGTAACTAAGTGACAGACCTGGGGTTCAGTTCAAGTGTCTGTCTCCAAAGCCCATATTCAGCCAAACTAGAGAGCTAATGATCACAGCAGAATTAAAATACAGAGAACAAAAAGGAACAATGGATTAGAATGAGGGCTTAAAAAGTGCCTTATAGGTAAGAAGTATGAAAAGTTTTTAAAGTTTATTTCTCCTGAATACTTCCTTGACACTTCCCTTGATTACAGGTCTGGTGTACTGAGAGCTGGACCAGCAGAGGGGGGCAGCTCCTCCTTACAGGCATGTTCAACGAGGCTCCCAGGCAGAAGAGAGCCAGAGGATTGGCAGCTCATTAAACACAGGGCCACAGGGAGCCTTGAATAGCCCCATTTACGTAGACGCTGAGAAAAGTCTGTCCTGGTTAAAAATCAAAACTAAATAAAACCTCACAGGCTGCGAGAGTAGCCAGGGTCTACTACACAGCCAAGGAGTCTTACACTGCAATGAGGACCTGCATAGGTCCACCTTGTGGCATACGGACCTACCTGTTCTTCTGGTGGTCTGTGATAGCTGATCCTCTAAAATAGTCAATGTCCCTAAAAGTCACTAAAATTACAACTTTTAGGAAAGGAGGAGATCACATTTTTTCTCATTCTTTTCCAAACACCTTGGGTCCTTTCCTTGAAATTGGGCAGAATGTGAATTTCTCACATTGATTGAAAGGTTACTTAGTTAAAAAAAATTTTATTAAATGTATACATTCTATGTTTTTATTTCCAGGAAAATATTAAAATAAGACAGAAAATCTATATTTGAAACCTAATAATTTATGAGTTTTGTTTTGTTTTTTTGAGATGGGGTCTTGCTCTGTTGCCCAGGCTGGAGTGCAGTGGTGTCATCATAGCTCACTGCAGCCTCAAACTCCTGGCCCCAAGCAATCCTCCAGCTTTGGCCTCCCAATGTGCTAGGATTACAAGAATTACAGGCGTGAGCCATTGCACCTGGCCAATTTATGAGTTTTAACTGACTTTTTGTTACCATCCTAATTGCTGTATTTTGTCCTAATTAATATTAAAATAATCCATTTTTAAAAGGTGAAAAAGAGTAAAGGACAGCACTATAGCTATAAAGTACTAGGAAATGTAACTGCTGTGGTTATCATTAGGCTTCACCGCATTAGTATGCCATTTCTCCCCCACAGCTTTCCTTCCTGAAAAGCTGCTGGGCATGAACTGAAAATGATAGCTTTTATTTCACTAGAAATGAGTGAATAGGAGATAAGCCATAGATGCCTCACAACTCCCCCCTCCCCGCCACTCCCCTGTCCCCTGTCCCCATCCCACACACAAAGGCAATGGAACTTCTCGACATCTGTCTGCCTATCCCTTTGGCTGACTTTTTTGGGGCAAGGTGATGGGCAATAGGGGTGGGGAGCAGGTAATATTTTTACAGCATATATTATGGGCTATGCACTTTACATACATGCCACAATTCTATAAAGTAGGTACTACAGTCATCTCCATTTTACAGATGAGAAAGCTGAGACTTGGAGACAGGTTAGTTTCTTGTCCAACGTCGAAAGCAAGCAAGAAAGAGTTCAAAATTGGGATGGTTTGACTCTAAAGCTGCTACCTTAATTACTAGTTATTTGTTAAAATTCTTTGGTTCCCAGGGACCAATAATGTTGAGCCATGGATACTACTCCAATGTGAAAGAGCAGATAGAACTTAGGAGCAAAGCAAATAAATACTGTTAATAGTTTTTAAATTCTACAACTATGCAAATTAAAAAAAATCTAATATCTACATCTCTTTCTTTTTTAAATTAAAAAAAATTTTTTTTAAAGATGGGGTCTCACTGTGTTGCCCAGGCTGGCCTCAAGTGATTCTCCTGCCTTGGCCTCCAAAGTGCTGTGATTACAGGCATGAGCCACTGTGCCACGTCTCTACCTTTATTTCAATGTGTTGACCTGTAGCATAATGTTTACTTCATATTTCTAAATTGAAATGTTTCCATCAGTACAAAGGTCACTTTATCACAACAAACAAATAATAAATAGTCCAAGAGTCTAAATACTGCTCGTGAATATACTAGGGACCCAACTTTGGCCGCTTTATCCTAGAAAGGTAAAAGTAATAAACACAAATAATATAATAGCTAATATTTATTGCAGGCAGTACTCTTAGCATTTTTTAAAAAAATTTACTCACTTAAACCTCACACAAGCTTGTAAGGTACTGTTTTTAATCCTAATTTTAGAGATGGGGAAACGGAAACACAAAGAAGTAATAAGTGATAGACCCATGATTTGAACCCAAGTGTTAGGACTCTAGAGCCTTCAGCTTTCCCCATCCTCCCTTTTTGAAAACATCTCAAACTTACAAAGAAGTTGTAAGTACAGAACAAAGAACTTTTCTTTTCCTAAAGCACTTAAGAATCAGTTGCCGACTTGGTACCTCTTCACCGTGGAATACTTTACGGTGTATATCTTACAAATAAGAACATTCTTCTAATAACCACAATACAATCATCAAAAGCAGGAAATTAACAGGAATACATTCATTCAAGTTTCACCAATTATTCCAATAATATTCCTTATAACGAAAGGATCCAGTTCAGAATCATACATTGCATTTAGTTGCCATGTCTCTTTGGCTTCCTTTAATCTGGAACAGTTTCTTAGTCATTCCTTGACTTTCACGGCCTTGACAATTTTGAAAATTACAGGTCAGTTACTTTGCAGAAGTTCTCTCAATGTGGGTTTGTCTGATGCTCCTTCACGATTAGATTCGGGTTATGCATCTCTCGCAGGAAGATGTTACATTCTTTCAACCTCAATTTCAGTTTGTTCCATGATAGCAGGTTTTCAATTTGACCATCTGAGTAAAGTAATGCCTACCAGGCTTCTCCGCAGTAAAGGTATGCTTTTTCCCTTTATAATTAATAAGTTTAGTGAAGAGGTACTTTGAAACTTTATAAATATCCCATTCCTCACATACCAGAGCAGGCTGAATATTGGTGGGTACTTATAACCAACTGCCTCTCGAGTAAATATAATATCATTAGCTCGATAAAGTTAAAAACAAAATAAGGCTGGGTGTGATGGCTCACTTTTGTAATCCTAGCACTCTGGGAGGCTGAGAAGGGAGGATCGCTTGAGGCCAGGAGTTCGAGACCAGCCTGAGCAACATAGCAAGACCCCATCTCTACAAAAAGTAGAAAACTTAGCCAGGTGTGGTGGTGCACATCTGTAGTCCCAGCTACTCAGGAGGCTGAGGCAGGAGGATCGATTGAGCCCAAGAGTTAGAGGTTGCAGTGAGCTATGATGACACCACTGCATGCCAGCCCAGGCAACAGAGTGAGACCCTGTCTCAATAACAACAATAAAAAGCAAATTGGGAAGATAAAAATATATTTCTGCACAGACAGAGTAAATTTTCTTAAATGAATCAATATAAAGAAAATTTATGAGGTTTAACTGACAAGCAAACGATCAAACAGTAAAAGTTTCAATATTTGAGATAGACATTATCTTGTCCCTGAAAAAAACAATTCCATATTTAGTGAAAATGATAAAGATCACAAATACAGATTTTGTTTTAAATGATTGCTTTAAAAAGATGATGCAAAATAAGTAAAATCTTGAATTGATCAAAGAGGAGGAGAAACTAGCAATGATACAAAAATTAATTTAAATGAAGATAATTTTTTCTACCATATTAAAAGTAAAAAAATAAAATTGATAAAAGTAATAGGACAAAAGTAATCACTCTCTGCACATCACCAACATAGTTCCAAACATTAGCAAATTTGAGGACAGTGATAAAAGGATGAAACCTTTGCCTCTGAACACATCTGCCCAAAACCTAATGAATTTCAGAGACACACAGTAAACATTTTTGTCCCAAAATGTTGGCAAAGATTTCCTTTTATATAAAGTTCTAGAATGGTTATGTTAACAAGAATTGGGTTGAATTGCCTAACATCAAAAGTTTCCCTCTTCCCCAGGCATAGTCAAATACTAAATTTAAAGATCAGGTGAATTCTGTGGCCAATATATTTCAGGATTATTTTGTTTTTGTTATTTGTACACAGGTGGAAACTAGAAAATATCAATAGATTAGTCAGGCCTAACAAAATGCTTAACTATTTAGAATATGTTCCTCATCTTCAAATATTTTGTACTTAAATCAATGCCTATAAATGGTTCTAACTGTTGTATATTATATTACTCTAGAGCTAAAAGGTTCTCTATAATATATGATAAACACAATCCCTACTGTATACTCTGGTCCCACTCAATCTTGTCTCAAAATATGATATAAATACTGTGCAAGCTACTGCTTACAAATAAAATAGTTAAAATTTCAGTATAATTATTTTGTACAATTATTTAAGTATATCTGAAAGGTATAATAGTCTCATACTTCCAAAAAAAGCTATTATTCTCTATGTCTGCATTCTCCCAAAATGTTCTATGACATCCAGTAATTTCCTACCAAACAGCATTAACAGAGCCATGTATTTATATACATTTCTGAAACAATCTGTCAGATGATAGAAAAATATTCTCATATTTTAATGAAATTTTAGGGAAGTGGGCTGGTAAGTTGAGACTTTTTGATAAAGAAACTTCATAAATCACAGAAACTTAATTAACTTTATCAATTCAGAGACCTGCTGAGTCCCATTTTACAATATCACAACTTTAAAATGTTGCTAAGAAATGTATTTTGTATTAAAGTAAACCTTCATAACAACATGCAACAAAAACATGTCACATTTTTCAAAAAGAACAGAAAATTAATTCTAACTATTAAGTTAGTATTGCTATTATGAGTTTAGCTTTAAAAGATTATTTAACTTAGTAAAGATGGGCCATGATTGACCATCTTCTAATATTTCAATATCACAGAAAGGATTCACACCAACTTAACTATGCTAAATATTCCTATGCAAGTCAGTAATAGGAAAACAAACAGAGTTACCTTAGTTTGGCATTTATAGATGAATACATGCAAATAATATGAATCTCCTCCCATTTTTAATATAGTGAACTCAGTAGAAGATTCTAAAATTCTATTATGAAAAATTTATTTTATGAATATGTAAGTTTAGTACAATTTACATTAATTACTCCATTTGTTTCATTATGCTGCAAAACAGTTTTCAAAATCCTGGATGTAAGAGGGCTATCATGATACATGGGTTAAGCTTATGACACACCAATAACTGAACAATGCTGGCGGGTAGCTAGTATGAGAATGATGGTGGTAGGGGGAGACAGCATGTGAACAGCAAGAGGTAGTGTAGAAACTATTTCTACCAGAAAAAAATTAAACTGGCTGGTTCAGACAAACAAGTGGTTCTCAGCTGGGGGCAATTTTACCTCCCCCATTAGTGACAAGGAGACTTTGGTAATGTCTAGAGATATTTTCGGTTGTCTCAACTTGGGGGGGTGGTGCGGGATACTATTGACGTTTAGAGAGTAGAGGCCAGAATTGCTCCCGAACATCCTATAAAATACCTGATAGTCCCCCACAACAAAGTGCCAAGGTTGAGAAACCCTGAATTAGAGAATGTATGTGTACTTATTGGACTCACCCCACAGGATTATCATGAAGCCTAAATATAAACATTGAGCATATAAAATGCTAGGCATACTCCCTGTCACATACTATGTGCTCCATATGAACTAGTTATTACTATTGCTATTATCAGAATTACTATTGTTATTCATACAGCCAATGCTTTTTGGCTTTAGTGAAAGCTGGAACAGATGCAATCCTATTTCATTTGCCCCAGTGTAAAAACATCAAGAATAACTTTTAAGATATTACAAATAAAGAATTATTTAAGAATATGGCAAAAAGCTTTTTGAATGTCTATATGGACACCAGGTTTGTATACATGTGGATGTACACAATCATTTTGGATTAGGAAAAATTCATTCTAGATTAGTAGGAGCAACAGTAGAGTATATATTTTACTTCTTTCTTCCCTAGGCAAGATTCCCAGGAATATCAATTGATTTTGTTTACAGTTATTACAACAAAGTATTTTTTAATAGCCACACTTTTTAAAGTCACAACCATTCTACTTAAAGCCAAGTACTCCCCTGCTGTCATTTTTCTCATATTTGTTAATATGACAGCAGTAACTAAACATGGTTAGTCAATGTAACTACATTATAACTGCCTTTCCTCCCCGGATACCATGTTATTATATGTTACCTCTCCAGACTCCTTTTAATTGTTACACCAATAAAAAGTGTTTCTGAAGGAGCAAAATCTTTACTTATAAAAAGACAGGTGGCACCCCTCAATAGGATAGTGCTAACATTTTCTTCCCAGTTCTTGAAAATGCCAAAGATTCTCAAATTAAGAATTCCTCAATTTAATTCATAAAATCCTGAGGAAAAATATCAAGCTAGACATAAATGAATTTTACAGAGAAATGACTTTTAGAAAAATCACTGAAAATTTTAAAATGTATTTTTCTATTCTTTTTCTCAGGAAAAAGCTTATGACTTTAAAAAGTTGGAGAATTTAAGCAAACACTTAGTGGTTTTGGAAATGTAGTTTCCATGGCAACCAACATGGTCTTCTTTATATAGCATTATAAACAGATGGTAAAGAGTGGTCATGTTTGTTTCTTTGCCAGTATATCAATAAAACTACTGTAATACTGTATTGAATACACTTGAACTATTTAATGAATTTAATATACTAACCACAAGATGTAGTAATTCAGGCGAATATAATTAACTTGCATCTGGGATTTTTTTTTTTCCTTTTTAATAAACACATGAAGATCTTGAACAGTGAAGTCACTCTACTCCACATACTCAATATATAGTCTTCCTTGGCAAGACTTTGTACAAATGTTTTCTCAGCACTTGCCATTCAGGGCATATAACCACAAATATGAATCTGATGCAGAGAAAATAATGGATTGAAAATATCTGTAATGGTATTTCTTTGCCATCTTTTCTTAAAAAAAAATGAGAAATTAAGAAACACAAAGAATTTCTTTACAATAAACCATACGTTGTAAAGCAAATGGCAAAACTGTTGTTTAAAATTCAAATTCCATTCCACGTATATAGTAGTGGCTTTCAGAAATACAGGTGCTCTGAATTCCACTGTTTTAACTGTGGTAACTTGCCAGGTACTATTTGCTAGAAAACTAAAAGAAGCCAAGAAATTATAAATGTAATTAGTCTGGCAGTAAAAGTTTGAACAGCCAATTCCTGCATGTATTATAAACACATTTGAAGCAGAGACTTGGAAGATCTGGAAGGAAGTCAGTCTGTCAGAAGGGGCTGTACACGAGGCTGGGGCTCCTCGGCAGCACTGGCAACATTCTTAGTAGCTCATCTTAAAGGTCTTGATGTATTTTCCAAGCTAGGTTTAGGAATGTTTACTTTAAAAAAAAGTTGGGACAATATTTACTATTTTTAATTATATAAGTGGCCATTTTGATTACACTTACAAAACAATTATTTGGTAAATGATACTTGTCTTACTTCTTCTTCCCATAAAGGAAGAATACTTGTCCTACTTGTGCTTCCCTATTTTCACACTCCTATCCCAAAATTCGCTAATTTTTAGCATTTATAAATTCTTTCTATGCTTCTTACACCAAAGCAAGTTCATTAGAAGTGAGATATTTCATTGTGCAGAACAATCCATGATGAGAACACAGAAAAAGAAACATTTTAAGACTGGTAGAGACCGTCTTAGATTTATATGTGACTCAAAAATGGGAAAATGTTTTCTAAATTATGTATCTTGGATAAACTACTATAAACTCCACAGTCTACCAAAAACTGCTGCCATAATCCAAGTTTTGAAAATTACTTAAACCTGGAAAACCTAGGAAAGAGTCTCTTTTCTCATATGAGGCTACAGAGCCTATGACCAGGTACCAAGCTCATCCATCCCAAAAACATGCTGACCTACAGTCAGTGATCACTACCTGAGTGATCACACAGCCAGAAGCCCTTTTCACAGGGTCTTCAGTTTGCCTTCTTCTACAGTACTTGTGGTGTGGAAAACTATCTAGAAACTGATAGATCTTAGTTAAACTTGTTCTAAGAAGTAGCTGTCTAAGAGTGATTCTCAGCCCCGCCTGCAAAACAGAACCACCTGAAGAGCTTTAAATATAACAATACTCACATCCCAGCATATGCCAATTTAGGCAGAATCTCTGGGAGTGGGTCCCCGGCAGGAGTATCTAAAAATACTTCTCGGGTGTGATTCTAACGTGCTGCCAGGGTTAAAAAACACTGGGGCTCACATTTCTCTTTACTCCTGATGAAGAAGAGATCACAAGTCACCACTTTCATCTCTACAGCACAATTCAATATTAGATTTCCTTTTCACTATAGAGAGGGACAAGGCTGAAGAAAAAGACACTGTTGTGCTGAATTATTTGGTATAGTAAATTTTATTGTAAAGGAGTTCAACAAAATACAAGACTAAGCCGTGAAAACGCCTTCCCCATGAACTATTTTGAATAGTAATGCCTCCCTATTAGCAAGATTATCATTATCAGGAAGATTTGTGAATAGCGAATTTATTTTCACTCCTTTTGGGATGCACTCACAGTGTTTGAGCTGGTTAGGATGTATTCTCCACACTGAACAAAATAAATGCTTTCTGGGGTTCTAGTGAACTTAATAGATATTCTGAAGAACTGACTGAAATGATCAGCAGTGTAATTCTCGCTTATTATTTCACAGATACCATATTCTATTTTTCAAGAATGACTTTTACACTATCACCAAAAGTAATGAAAATTCAGGTGTTTGGAGAAGGAAAAGCTCCAGAGGTAAGAAGATGGACAACTTCCACCTTCTTCTGTAGCACACATTCAAAAAATGTTTTTAAAAACCTGTTAATAATATACTATCCCCTAAAAAGAGTGGAAATGAATGCCATAGATTACAACTGTTATTTCAAGCCACATATCCATAACAAAACTCTACCATATAGAAAAATAACTAATGTCTGGTAGATTGCGATAATAGTTCTTTATCTATATGGTTTTCTCCTTTCAAATTATTTGCAAGAAGACCAGTGACTGACTTGCTCAGTATGAAACAGTAGGGAGAAATAAAATAATGACAAACTCTCCAAATTGTCAGTGATGGAAAATACAAAGAGGGTAGGTACAGTTAAGTAATCTTGGAGAGTAAACCAGGACAATACTATAGTCTTGGAATTGGTTTGTACATTTTTTGTTTATTTTCTTACATTTCCACAGGCCATTACAATTTCCACAAGTCACTTATTCTTTCCTTGAGAATCTATTTGGCTATTTGTGTCTCTGGTGCTATTAACTCATCATAATTTTTTACATCAAATCCTCATAACATGATTGAGGTTTAATTCTAAAAAAAAATTCAAAACACACAAAACAGGAAAAAATATCACTCTAATGCATTTTGGAACAAACAACCTATTAAGGAGAATAAGTGTGTCTGGCAGAATTCTAGAGATGACAGAAAACAAAGGAAACAACATTTCTTAATGTTATTTAAATATGCACACAGGAGACAAGGAGATGTGCTGGGACAGAGAATCAACAGGAACTCCAGTCTTTCTGCACATAAAATAGGGCTTCATTAACAATAAAGAAACAGGTGTCTTGGGACCCATTTATACAGGCTATTAACTATTATGGGCTGATGGTATCCAAATTTATTTTAGTACTAGGCAACTGATTAAAAATAAATACAAATTTAAATTCCATCTATTAGCATGTGAAAGCAATGCCTATCTTTGTAGTCTAATTTAATATAAAGGTATTTTTCTATGGTTCTGATTGCAGGAAGATACTTAGGTTCATATACAGTATTTCCTAAATCACCCCCCAAAATACCTTCATATTAAACCTTATTTGAATTTAAAAAAAATTGATAAATGGCCTTTTGTCTTGACCAGACAAGACCAAACAAGCTTTATTTACTGAGAACTAAATTTTTATTCAAACTTAAACAAATAATGACACAAACATACATCTATCTTTTTAAAAGTAGGGAAAGAAATCACACACACCAACCTTCTGCCCTACCTTCAGCCCATTTCACCACATTTTATACTCCTTATTTTGAAAAACATGAGTGGCAATAGTTATCCTCTGGTAATTTTTTACTGTCTCATCTATAAACAATGATTAAGAAATTAAATGTTTGAACAATTTGATGAATCTTTACATCTTTCTAAAAGATATTTAGAATGTTAGAGTTGCAACTGCAGCAGAGATAATCTAGTGCAACACACTTTTTTACAGAATAAAAAAATAAGGTACAGTGAGGCTAGGTAATTTGACTCAGATAAACATAGCAACATTTTGACCACATAAATTGTCAAAATACTATTATACTATAAAATCAGTATAATACAGGTTGAACATTCCTAATTTGAAAATCCAAAGTCTGAAATGCTCCAAAATCCGAAACTTTTTGAGTGCCAACAGTAAGTGGAAAATTCCACAACTGACCTTATGTGATGGGTCACAGTCAAACTGCAGACAAAATTTTGTTTCATGCACAAAAAGATTAAAAATATTGTATAAAATTACCTTCAGGCTATGTGTACAAGGTATATATGAAACATAAATGAATTTCATGTTTAGACTTGGGCCCCATCCCCAGGGTATCTCATTATGTATAGGCAAATATTCAAAAATCCAAAAAAATCCAAAGTCTGAAACACTCTGGTCCCAAGCATTTTGGATAAGGAATACTCAACCTATAGTACCTATCTTCTAAGGACGCTGTGAAAATTCAATGGGTTAATTGTTATTGATGTTATTTCAAACTATTACATTTACCTGAATCTAGTTTAAAAATTTTTTTGGTTTATTCACTTATATCATGTTCTTATATCGATATTATTTCCACCTATTCTAGAAGTATTAAGTAATTACTCTACGCTTTTCTGGCACACTCTATGGGGAATAAACATGGTGCAGCATGATCTACATCCACAAGTATCTAGTAAAAGCCACTGTAGAAACAAAATGGTAAAAAATTTGAAAAATTGATGAGAAAGCCAAAGATAGAATCATGATTATTAAAAATAGGGTGACATTTTAAATGTATTAATAAATAATTTGATAAGGCCAGGGTTTCTCAATCTTGTCACAATGACATTTTGAGGTGGATCTTTGTGTTAGGGGCTGTGCACCACAGGCTGTTAAGTAGCATCCCTAACTTCTACCCACTAGATGCCAGAAGCATCCCCCAGTTGTAACAACCAAAAATGTCTCCAGCTGATGCCAAATGTCCCCAGGAGGACAAAATTGCCCCTGCTTGAAAAATAACTGGATAAGGCAGACTACTTTACTTTACGTTGATTTTCAAGCTAATGATACATACTAAATATCACCCAAAGGCAAAGCAAATCAGCAGCTTTAGTATTCTCTTCAAGAAAGCTTCAGGTCTAAGGCATCAAGCATTAGGATATTTGAGTACAGGAATAAAATCACATATTCAGGATCAAGGTGTGGCTTTGGTTTTGATTTTATGGTTTTCTGCCACCAACTGCCAAAAAGTGTAAAAAATTATGAAGAGTACTGGGTCCATGTACTCTAATAAGAGATATGTATCTTTCACTATATTAAGGTTTCTCAAATTAAAAATATTATAGCTTCCCCTCCCTCCCCAAGAAACCCTTAATACTTCCTTTCCTACTCTTTCAAAATACAATTTGTCATTTTGCTAAAGCACAAATTTCAATCAAGTACAATTCCAGGCTGGGGTCCAGAAGCAAGTCATTTAGTTCATGTTTAACCTACCTAATGGCCTAGGAACATTAAAACAACATGGTTCTCTTTTGTTCTCTGCATATGAATTTTGTGGGCAAAAAATTATTATAAAATCATTCTCAAATTTCAAACTTTCCAAAGATTTCAAGAATACTGAAGGTTTATTATACTGGGGATTGCTTAGATATTAGATCAAGGACCAAATAATTAAGGTAGCAAGCAAATATTAGTTCTATATATTAATAATATACAAAGGGGAAGAAACAACCTCCTCTGTGTCATGCATCTTCCTCTGTATTCTCTCTTCTCTAGGCTTCACATCTGCTGAAGAATGAAACTCTGAACAACTGCTTGGTAATGGCAGCACCTCATTAAAAATGTGGGGCATAGAGTATGTGGAAGTACTCTAGAAGAAGACACTAAAGAAGAAAGATGGAAAGGAATGTTTAAGAATCAGTGACCAAACATGAGTTGGCTCAGGATCAAATTTTAAAAGAATTAGGCCCACCAGAGGCATAGTCCATGAGACAGGCCTGATATTATTGCCCTCTCTGCTTCTAGCAACCTACAGGCTCTGCACTGAAAACAAACAAAAAATAGGCTGAATAATTGATGAATTCGAGAATAGGAATGCATCGCTCATTTTGGTTTTGCCTTCACTTGAAAAGTTACCAAGTGGTCTTGATTTCTCACACTCAACAAACTTTTGTTTCTTCAACACTGTGAAAGAAGAAAGCGGTCTGTGTTTTCACAAAGGGATGACTACAGGCTGAAAAGTTCTGTTATTACTGTTTTGTTTTGACTCTATGTATAGTGATATCTCCAACATTAGAAAGTTGGACATAATTTGCAAAATCTGAATTTACATACTGGGCAGTATTTCCTTTAACAAAGTCTAATTGGAACAGCATTTTATGGTACATGAAAATGCAATTTCAAATGTTAGAGATACAGAGAAATTGGATTTATATAGAAGACAATTTATTTTTAGTTAGAAAAAACTGCAATGCCAAACTATTTTGCATTTAATGCTATAATTTACACATATTATAATATTCATGATATATGATAAATACCCAAATCCTATTTGGAAAACCTTCATTGTGAAAAAATTAGAATTTTAACAAAATGGTGCCTCACATTTTAAGAATGTTCTCATTTAAAAAAGTAAACATGCCAATTGACAAGTTATATTAAACCTATTACTAATAAGTTCAGGTTCCTTTGATATTCCTTGAATAATTCTAAATATTGAAGGTAAACACCATGTATTTGCCAAAAATTTCTAAATTTATAAAAAATTAATTAGCGCCTTGCATTTAAGTACATATTATGTTCATTTTACACAGGTACAGGATTAATTTAATAAAAGATTCTTTAGTTGTAAAAGGCAACAATGCCATCACAAACTACAGAAGAAAAGAGATCTGAAAAAATTGATGTTTTCTGACTTATTTTATTTTTCAATTTCTGTTTCAAGGAAAACTTTAGGGTTGACATTTTCTACTTGCCCCTACAAATATCTTTAAAGTATTATTTCATTTGGGTAACAAATCATCTGTATTTCTACACAATGGAAATTAAATCCTCCTCCAAAAAAAGACTAGCCAAACAAGGCCTTAATTATAAATTATGCCAACATATAATAAAATACATAGTCACACATGTAACACAACCCAAATCACTGGTGCTTTAACAATAGAGACCTCCAACTATCATCATGAATAGAATGAGGTGGTAGACAAATTCCCTCTCAAAAAGCAACTATAAAGCTGGACAAAACAGTCAAAAGCAATAATATTAGCACTCTGCAATTTAACCAATTCAACCACTTCAGGAAAACTACTGAACTTCAGAAAAGAACAGAATGAGTTGATGATGTCCTTTCCAGGGGCCACTCCCACCTCCATCCCCTAGCTTTATCAGGACAGTAGTTTAATCAGGGAAGGGTAGGCTGTGAAAACCAGCAGCTTTGTCACCTCTGCCAGAGGGGGCTCACTTGATTTGGAACACTGTTAAAGCAGTGATCTCTGTGGCAAGCAAACAGAGATGGCCTGTGGCTCCATAAGCAAACCTGACAGGGAACAAGCCCAGAATAAGAGACTAGCGAGGGATTTAACATGGAGTTCCAGCAGCCAGAGGGGGCTTGAACCCACATATTGAGGGTTAACCAGAGGCTGTGTACATTCCTGTAGAGACCAGAGAAGGCCCATATATCCGTAGCTGATGGAGCCTACAGGCATGTGCAGGTGAGACACGAGAGGCCCAATGGGAAGTAAAAGCCCAAGCAGCCTGAAGTTTGAATGTACTCCCCAGCTCACACACAGATCCATCAGGAGAGACTGGATGCCTTATCGGCTCAAAGTGTTCTAGTATAACTTCTGACCTATCTTTGGCTGATCACTAAGTAACGCAGACACAGGGACGAGCACTAGGAAACCAGACTTACAAATAAAAACGAGGGAAAAAGTAGCGAGCAGGGATGTCACACCTACACATCACGGAGGATACAGACTTCAAAAGATTAGTCTAGGCAAGTAACAAAACAAACAACAATCAATGTCACCAACAGATAGGGAAAGTCAGAAACTAGAGTCACTACAATACATTATCTAAAATATTCAGTATTCAACAGAAAATGATGAGTCATACAAGAAACAAGAACATGTGATCCATAAGAAAGCAGTCATTAGAAACTGTCTCTGTGCCTTTAAGATATTATATTTAGCAAAGCTTCCAAACTAGCTATTATAAGTATGCTCAAAAAACTAATGAAAACCATGTTAAAAGAATTAAATGACTCAGTGAATACAGAATCTCAGTAAAAGGATAGAAATTGTTTTTTAAAAGAATCAAATATATATTCTGGAGATGAAAAATATAATAACTGAAATGAAAATATCACTAGACTGGCTCAATAGCAAATGTGAGATAGCAGAAAAAGAATCAGTGAACTTGAAGATAGATCAATAGTAATTAATTAATCTGAATAACACAGAAAAAAAAAGACTGAGGAAGAATGAACAGAGCCTCAGAGACCTGTGAGACAATATCAAGTGTCTAATATATGTGTAATAAGAGCATCAGAAGGTGAAGAAAAGTGAGAAAAGGGCAAAAAAAATTTGAAGAAATAATGGCCAAAAACTTATCAAATCTGATAAAAAACATTAATTTATAGAACAAAGCTACTCAATTAACTCTACGTAGGACAAACACAAAGAGATATACACTTAGACACATCACAGACAAACTGCTAAAAGACAAAAATGTCTTGAAAATAACAAGAGAAAAATGACTTACGTACAGAGAAAAAACAATACAATTAATGGTTGATTTCTTTTCAGAAACAATGGAGGCCAGAGAGCAGTGGAATGATATAACTAAAGTCCTGGGTGGGAAAAGGCCTGGCAACTAAGAATTCTATATCCTGCAAAACTTTCCTTTAAAAATTAAAGTGAAATAAAGACAATGGAAGTGATACCAGACAGTAATCTGAATCCACATGAAGAAACAAATAGTACAAGAAATGGTGAATATGTGGGTAAATGTAAAAGACACTGTAAATATATTTTTCCTCATTTCTTCTCTTAAATTTTATAAAAGATATTATATAAAGCAAAAATTATAATATTGTATTAATGGGCTTACAACATGTACAGATGTAATATATTTAACAATAATAAAGGGAAAATAGAGACACATTAGAGCAAAGTTTCTATATTTTGCTGGTATTAAAATGAGTATTATTCTGAAGCAGATTGTGATAAATTAAGATTTATATTTTAATCCTTAGAACAACCACTAGGAATATAACTAAAATCATATAGTTAAAAAAAACAGAGAAATTAAAATGGTACCCTAAAATATATTTACTTAACACAAAAGAAGGGAGTAAAGGAGGAACAGAGGAACAAAAATGACATGAGACAAATACAAAAAAATAGCAAAATGACAGACTTACATCAAACCATATCAATAATTAGATCGGATATGAATGGACTAAACAGCCCACTCAAAGGCAGGGATAGTGAGACTGGATTTAAAAAGCAAGACCCAAATGCATGCTGTCTCCAAAAGGTACACTTTAGATTAAAAGACATAAAGAGGTTAAAAGTAAAAAGATAGAAAATGACATGCCATGCAAGCAGTCACTACAATAGAGCAGGAATGGCTCTCTTAATATCAGACTAAATAGACTCTAAGATAAGAAATACTGCTAGAGATAATGAAGGACATTTCATAATCTATGATGAAAGCATCAGTACCTCATGAAGATATAACAATTATAAATGTATATACACCTAACAATAGAGGTCCAAAATGAAACAAAACTGAAAGAACTGAAAGGAGAAATAAGCAATTAATAACAGCTGGAGATTTCAAAACTCCACTTTCAATAATTGATAGAAAAATTATACAGAAACTCAAGAAGGATATTGAAGATTTTAACAACACTATCAACCAAGTTGATATAACTAACACTTGTAGAATACTTTACCCAGTTAGTGCAGAATATATATTCTTTTCAAGCACATATGGAACATTCTCCATATGCTGAGTCACAAAACAAATCTCAATAAAAAGCCTGAAATCATAAAAGTATGTTCTCTGACAACAACAGAATTTTTAAAGATCTCAAATGGAAAGAAATATAGGAAAACTCCAATATTCAGAAATTAAACCACATACTTCTAAATAGCCCAGGGGTCAAAGAGGAAATCATAAGGAAAATTTTTAAAATATTTTCAACTGAATGAAAATGAAAACAAAACATATCAAAATTTATAGGATGCAACTAAACAAGTACTTAGAGGGAAATTTATAGCTTATAATCAGGAAAAGGTCTTAAATCAATAATCTAAGCTTCTACCTTAACAAACTAGACAAAGAAGAGCAAACTAAACCCCACGCAGGCAGAAAAAAAGAAAAAATAACATTTAGAGTGAATACCAATAAAATAGAAAGTAGAAAAATAGAGAAAAAAATCAGTGAAGCCATAAAGTGACTATTTGAAAAGATCAATAAAATTAACAAACCGTTAGCTATACTGACCAAGAAAATAAGATACAAGACACAAATTAACAAGTTCAGGAATGAAAAGGACCTTATTACTGACCCTACAGGAATTAAAAGAATCATAAGAGAACGACCTTATGCCAATAAATTGGCAACTTAGATAAAAAGAAAAACCGATCCTTCACAAACTCTCTTAGAAAATAGAGAAAGAGAGAAACTTCCCTCCTCACTCTACGAGGCCAGTACTACCCTAACACCAAAGCCAGACAAAGACATAGCAAGTAATGAAAATGACAGATCAATATCTCTCATGAATACAGACACAAAAATCCTCAACAAAATATTAGCAAACTGAATCCAGCAACAAACAAAAAGGCTCATATACCATGGCTAAGGAGGATTCATTCCAGAAATGCAAAGTTTAATGTTAAAAAAAATCAAATAATGTAATGTCCATATTAACAAACAAAGGACAAAAAACACATGACCATCTCAACAGATGCAAAAAGACATTTAACACAATCCAACACCTATTAATAATAAAAACTCTCAATATAAGAGGAATAGAAGGAAACTTCTTCAACCTTATAAAAGGCATCTATGAAAAACCTACTGGTAACATCATAAAATGAAAGACTGAATTATTTCCATCTACAATTGGGAACAAAGTAAGGATGCCAGTTCTATCCAACATTATGGTGAAGGTTCCAGCCAGTGCAATAACAAAAATTAAAGGCATCCAAACTGAAAAAGGAGAAAAAAAACCTTTTTATTTGAGGATGATCATATATATAGAAGGCCTAAGGAATTAACAATAAAAATACTAGAATACATGAATTTAGCAAGGACTCAGGATATATTTATATATTAAAAATCCATTGCATTTCTATATACTAGCCACAAATAATCTAAAAATAAAATTTAAAAAACAATTCCACTCATAATAACATCAAAAAGAATAAAATACTCAGGAATAAACTTAAAAGAAGTGTAATATTTGATGCTGAAAACTACAAAACTTTACTGAAAGAAATTAAAGATCTAAATAAATTAAGAGACATTTCATTTTTATAGATAAGAAGAGTCAACATTGTTAAGATGTCAGTTCTCCACAAACTGATATATAGATTCAATACTATCCCTATCAAAATCCCAGCAGACTTTTTATAGAAATTGATGATTATAAATTTAAATGAAAATGTAAAGTGCTTAGAGTAGCCAACACTACGTTGAAAACAAAGAACAAAATCGGAGGACTCATACTACCTGAACTTACTATAAAGTTGTAATAATTAAAGTAGTGTAGTATTGGCATAAGGATAGGCATACAGATCAATGGAACAGAGTTGAGAGTATAGAAATAAATTCTTAGGTTTATGGTCAATTTTTCACAAAAGTGCCAAGACAATTCAATGGGGAAAGGGTCATATCAACCAATGGTCCTGGGGCATGGAGCAACTGAACAACCATATATTTAAAAAAAAAAAAAGAACAATTTAGACTCTTAACTCACATAACACACAAAATAAACTTGAATGAATCACAGGCTGAAGAGCTGACACTCAATCTTCTAGAAAATACCATAGGAGAATATCTTTATGACTTTGGGCCAGGGTTTCTCAACTTAACCATTACTGACCTTTGGACCAGAGAATTCTTTGTTGTGGAGGATTATTCTGTGCCTTATAGAATGCTTAACAGCATCCCTGGCTGGCTTCTACTCACCAGGTGCCAGCAGCAATCTCCATACACAGCTGTGACCATCAAAAATGACTCTAGACATTGCCAAATGTCCCTTGAGGAGCTAGGTGGCTTCCAGTTGAGCACCACTGCATTAGGCATTTTAGCTACAACACCAAAACCACAATCCACAAAAGAACAAATTGAGCTTCATCAAAATTGGGAATTTCTGCTCCTTGAAAAACCCTAAAGAAAGAATGTAAAGTCAAGCTACAGACTGGAAGAAAATATTTGCAAATCACATCTCTGATAAAGTATCCATAACATATATAGAACTTTTACAACACAATAATAAGATAAACAATCCAATTAAGAAATAGGTGAGGCTGGTCCGAAGGTGGTGAGTTATCTCACTTGATTGTTCACAGTCAGTTACAGATTGAACTCCTTGTTCTACTACTTTCCCCCCTTCTCACTACTGCACTTGACTAGTCTTAAAAAAAATAAAATAAAATAAAATAAAAAGAAAAGGTGAAAGACCTGACTGAATAGATACTTCATCAAGAAAATATACAAATGGCTAATAAACGTATGAAAAAGTATCCAACACATCATCAGTCATTAGGGAAATGTAAAACCACAATGAGATATCACTACACATCCATTAGATTGATTATAATAAAAAACAAACATATAATACCAACTATTAGTCAGAATGTGGAGAATCAGAACTCTCATACATTACCAGTGGGAATGTAAAATGGTATAAAGTGGTATAGCTACTTCAGAAACTACTTTGGTAATTTCTTAAAAAGTTAAACATTAATTTACCATAGGGGAACCAGCAATTCCATTCCCAGAACTCTATCGAAGAGAAGTGTAAACATATCTACATGAAAAACTGTACATGAATTTTTATTGCAACATTATTTATAACAGTCAAAAAGTGGAAACAATCCAACTGTCCATCAACTTGTGGAATATCCATACAATGGAATACTACTCAGCAATAAGCAGACCAAAATATTGATACATCCTCCAACATAGATGAATCTCAAAAACATGCTAAGAGAAAGTAGCCAGATGCAAAAGACTACATACTCTATGATTTCACATGTATGAAATGTCAGAAAATGTCAAAAGGTAAATTTATAGAGAAGAAAGCAGATCAGTGGTTGCTTGGGGCTGGGGATAGGAGTGAGGCCTTTCTGCAAATGGGCTCAAGGAAATTGGGGTAATGGAAATGTTCTAAAACTGGATGGTAATGATGGCTATACAACTCCACAAATTTACTAAAAATCATTTAATTTATGATATATAAATAATAGATCAATAAAACTATTTTTTTAAAAAGAACCAATATGAAATTGACTCTATTTTTCTTAATCAAAATAGGGGTACATGCTAGGCTATGGGCTGCCAACTAGTTGAATACCCTGAACAAGGGTAAACAGGGTGGATGGAAGACACACCAGTAGACCTCATTGTATAGTAGTCGTTACCAAATTGCTCAGAAGGCAGTGTACTTCTAAAATAGAGTAAGAATGACTTTTTCCTAATTCACACACCAAAAAACACTGTTAAAATGGGCATAATCTTCTTAAAGTTCTTCCTCCCATAATTTATTCTTCTAGTATAATACCGGTTTATAATGTCACCTCTGCCACCTTATTTCAATATTTATTTTTACTTTACTTTGTTCCAAAAAAGATTTGTTAGGTGATTTTAAAACTTCATATAAGTTTTTAAAATTTCAATTTCTCCTTGAAATAGAGAAAGTAATATTAATTGAACATGACAACTACAAGAAATACTAAACTGCTGTACAAAATATACTTTCAAATAACCAAATTTAGAATTGCTGCTTTCTTTTACCTTTAGTCTCAGATATAACACTCTATCACAGCCAGCGGATCTCAAATCTATGCTTGGTCTTCAGGCTGGTCCATGCTGCTATATAGCAAAACCCAACAATACCTGAGTTTTCCTAATTAAAAGAAAAAAGTCAAAATGGAAAAAATTTTCTCAATTGAATTGTCTCCCCATACTTTCCCACACTGCTTTCTTAAGATGTTAATACCAATAACCATCTGAACCACAATCCAACAGATACCTGATTTTGGTAATTTGGAGCTTACTATATTTCATTTGAAGTAAAACGACTTCACTTTACTCTGCCTGTTAATAAATTTGAGGATCAGTCCAAGACCATGCCACAAAGAAACTTACAACAGGATCCTCAGATCTCCCTGTTTTTTTATTCCCAGACTCAACAACTATCAACCAGAAACAGCCTGCACTCTTAACACTTTGGTTTCAAGTCAGAACCTAAAGGCAAAGTGGTTCTAAACTCACTTTACCCCCAGCAATTTTCCCTCTCTCAATTCAATATTTGTCAACCTATTTGTATCATCTGGGTAAGTCTGTCAGTTCCATTAGACTATGAATTAAACTGAGGGACAGGATTATATTTTATTCATCTTTACATCTCTTCTCTATGTGTCTTCAATAAATGTTTAACTATTTACAAACTTTCAATGGATCCCTTTTGTATGGTTTCCTTATATCAAGACCTTTATATTAATATGTATGTTCTTAACAGTGAATTAACACATCTGGTATTATCCTGGTTGGAGCTAGAACCCATTCTTCAAAGCGAAGTGTCACAGGATTGG
Source organism: Daubentonia madagascariensis (assembly GCA_023783475.1). Lineage (NCBI taxonomy): Eukaryota > Metazoa > Chordata > Mammalia > Primates > Daubentoniidae > Daubentonia > Daubentonia madagascariensis. The sequence continues at coordinate 54,544,542 of JAKFHU010001815.1, read as the reverse complement.
AAAAACAAGCACCACTGGTACTCACCATCAAACTGGTACTAACTGATGAACACTTACATCACACAGGGCAATAACATTCATCAGAGGGCGGGCGGGCGGGAGGGGGGTGGAAGGGATGGGAAAAATCTCACTGAATGGATGTGGGGAGCACAGTTTGGGAGACGACCACGATTGTGGCTCTGACACGGGCAGAACAGGGGCAATGTGTATGGCCAAAGTGTTGTACCCCCATGATATTCTGAAATTAAAAAAAAAATATATATGTATGTTCTTAACAATTTACCTACTGCTTGAACAAAATTTTTTTTAATTTATACATGGTAGCGTCTCCAGAAACATTAACAGAATGTTAAAACAGGATGTTACTTCAGCTTAGAAAATACCTACTCCATTTTATTCCTCAGATACTAAAGGTAGTTGTGGAATACAAATAGAGCACTGGATTTTAAGCTAGTGAACTGGGGTTGACATCAGCTTGACCATCTACTACCTGGTGGTTCAGCACAAATTCCTTAACTTCCCCAAGCTTCAATATCCTTATTAGTAAAAAACTGGGATAAAATCTATTCACAGGGTTTTGTGAAGATTATAGGAAAGTGCCTAGAAATAAGCTCCCCTAACCACCTTTCACTGACTCTGAGCACCAGAGAGTTAAACTGACTTAACCAAGAACTCAGGTCTGCAGTAGCATTAGTTCCACTTCATTACACGGAGAATGCCACGCGGGCAATCACTGCCAAACCATCAGAGACTTCCCTTATACAAGAATAAAATATTTCACCAAGTGTTTGGTATATATTTGGGGTAGAAAGAATATACTTCTCATGACATTAAGGGGAAAAAAAACCAATTAACCAAGTATGTTTCAGAACCAACTCTTACATTTTCTTCTTTAGGCAATCAATGTCATTTGTTGTCCAGGCTATCTCTTTAGGTAGAGCAAGTGAATTTTATAGTATCAGTTCTTTATTAATATACAACAATGTGTGTGGGGTGTTTCTTTATTTCTTGTTTGCACATCATATAATTTTATACTATATATATCTATATCTGTATAAACACACACATAAAACACAAAGGCATAAGCATGACAATAGGACTAATATCTATGGGATTATTTATGATTGGAAATATGGAAATAATCAAAAGGTCCAATAAAAAGAAAATGGTTAGATTCAATTGGACAGAATGTTGGACAGTAAATGAAAATAAATATTAAGACTACAGTAATATGGAAAATGCATGTTTAGCCTAAATAAAAAGTAGAACACAATTGGATATACACTATAACCACATCTATGCAAAATATTTATAAATGTAAATTTTAAAATTTGGAAGGCTACCTGGAAATATATGTTATCATGATGGGATTATAGGGAAATTTACTTTCTTTTAGTGCTGATACAAGTATATATCATGCATTTGTTTGTTTTGACCCATGATAAAGCTGACAAATTTTTTATAGTTGTTTTTAATCCCAAAGAAATAGGACTCATTAGAAAAGAGACAATATACATATTTTTACAAAACCTATTACTTAAAACTTACAACTATTAAGTGATTTTAAATAACTTAGTGTTACTAATAAGCAATTTGAAAGTACAGAAAAAAGCCCAAAAGACCTTCAACAATGTGAAACGGTTTTCCCAACTTTGAAAAATAAACCACAGTCTTGAACTTGTGAGTTGTGTAACCACTAAAAAGATGAAGTGATAAAGGAGCAAGAGAGGCCTTTGAGAACATCACCTCACAACCTTTAGTTACAGATCTGGATTACGCTCAAGACTTTTGGCAGGTTTGCTAAAACTTCACTGAATCATCACCCTGGGGTCCAGATATTTTTAGCACAAATTACTGGCAAGGTCTCGAATAATTCAGAGAATATTCACCAGTGATTATCAGGATATGTTTCAGTGAAAGCATCAGCAACTCTTCATCGAATCATTCACACAAGATCACCTTCAAAAGTGACACCAATTTGAGGAAAACAAGACCACGCCAAGATCTAAATACACTACCAGACTTTGATTTCTACAAAGAATTTCATCGGTCAAAGCAAGCCTGTTGATCTGCAGTTTCCATTGGGAATGCTGCATTCAATAATATCTGCAAAATTAAAGAATCTCCAAAGATAGTGTGGTATGGTTTACAATGTTGAATTTTAAGTCTGCTATTTAAGCATAGCTGGGGTATATTTCAAAGATAAGGAAGTACATATTAAAGAATAATGAAATTTTAATTTCTCCCTCTTTGGTTACAACACAGGGTATTCAAGTATCAGTTTTGTTCTTGCCCCATTTAGCAAACATCAATTCTAGACCTACAGATAACAACTCTAGAACAATTTATCTTATCACCTCCTCTCAAGTGGCAGAAAGCAAGATAGTTCTTGCTGATGCTAAGAAAATCTGGGAACCTTGAGCCTCCAGTTTCCAGTTCACAATAAGAGCAATCTTCCTTTTTATCTCTTTAAATACAGTTATAGTGAATGCTTTAAGAAAATTGGTCAGCCACCAGAAGCCAAAGAAAAGTATACCAAACATGAGATTTTTTTCTGTAAAACGTCATTAAGAAAGGTATATTTATAAGTTACCATAGTTATTCAACTCAGAGAAGTACACCAACTTATTTTTACCAAAGGATTGAGGTATGTAAAATTCAAGTATATGGGAAGAGGAAATAGTATATCTTAGATGTTCTTTCTAAATCCCAAATAAAGAGAAGTAAACGTCTAAGACTAAACAGAATATAGTAAGATTAAAGGACAGTCTGAAGTGGCAAAGAAACTACAGGTTTCTTTGTTACATGTTCCCATGTTTTTCATTTACTGCATCTGACAGTTCCCTTATGATCTACTAAACAATGATTCCAGTTCTTTTCTCAAAGTAAACACTAAATACTTCCTGGCATGTTGAATTAAGTCATTTTAGAGTGAAAATACTGCAGTGGAATGTAAAATTGGCAACTACACATTAGTAGGAATTAGTAAGAATGAAGGAAGACAGACAACTGGACCAAGAAATTCCCAGATGGGTCTTAAACCATTGTAAGGTCTAGGATACCTTAGATGCCAATTCCTTAAGGAACTATTCACAAATAACTAAATAATTTGTCAAAGGCTCTAACAAGAAAGGAAAAAACCTAATAGCTGTTGAGTTCCTATTCTGATGCAGGCACATGCTAGGAATATGTATTATCTTGTGTAATCTTTATAACTACCCTGAAAGACAGGCATTTTCCCCTTGACTTACAGATAAAGAAGCTGGTCTCCAGAAGAATTAAATAACTTGCTTACTGTTGAACCAAGGCAAAATTCAAACCAAGAACCCAGGCTATTATTTTTCTTTTGTATCTTTCTACAACCATTTAACACATTAGAGATTCTATGTTTTCAAAAGATTCCATTAAGAAGAAAGTAATAACCACTTATTATCTCCTAATGTTAGAGACTTCTTATATTCTGTTAGGCAGTCAGGAAGGTGGTCAACAAACTGTGGGCTGAAGGAAAAGTGCCTAGGCAAAGATTTCAGGTGGTAACAGTTTTCTTTTTTTTTTCATCCTGGCTCTTAGTTTCTCTCTCACTGTTGTACATTTGTGGTTTAAAGAACCATGTCCAATAAGAATGAGTGAATCACCAAGGTCTGAAGTACAGCTTTTCTAAGAATTTCTAGATAGATTGCTTTTAGAGAAAATTCATGGCAACTGCATTTAGTCCTGTGAGTAGGAGGGAAAGGGAGCAAAAATAAAATTCTCTCCTAGGTAGAAAATATATTATATCAATATATAATTCATGCCAAATCCTAATCCTTCTGTATTAGCATGTGAAAAAATTAATTTGAATTATTAAGTTCTAATAAAATAAGTATATTTAAAACAGAATGGAAATTACCACTTTCAAAGTCTAGGCCTCAATTTTTCATGTTTCCCAATATATAGAAGTAACTGTAGAAGAGTTCCAAAACTAAACCTACATACTTGACATTCTTTTTGCATGACAAATCTAAAAATCCATTTTTATGTATGTTGAGTAATGCTGAATAATTTCTTAGTCTGCAAGGCAAAGTGAAAATAATAGGCATTCAAAAGATTAAAAAACTAGAATTTAAAATGAGTTTAACTTAAGAAATAATTTTACCTTATCTGCTGTAATAGTTTATACCATAATCATCAATATTATCTATAAACGGGAAGCAGTGTGTTAAATTTATATCTTAGGACTTGTTCTGAATCTAGAGACAGCTTGTAGCCTTATCTTCCCCACTGTTGTCAGGAATTCATAAGCTGGGCCTATCTATTTTTTCTTCAAAAGTGTCATCAGTAACTTTTACATAAAGTTGAAAGGAGAAAGAAGCAACCCTTCTCCTCCCTTGAGCCACCTGCTAGCTAGTGTCTTTCTACAGGGACCTGATTGGAATTATCCCCTACCTTCTCTCTGCCAGAGACCATAGTTTGTTAAACCACAGAAGCTATGGTTCTGGGGATCAACCAAATCTACTGCTTTTTCTCACTCTGGATGATGGACAAAGTACTTCCAGCATGGCCCTCTGCTCCATTTCTAGGACTGGATTACTACTTAGGACAAGAGGGAAACACCTCTTTTCCCTTATGCAAATGAGTAAAATTTTCTCTTCTAAAGGGAGGATCCTGTGAACATCTTACAAATTATCACGAATTTAAGCAACTAAAGGCAGCTAATATTCTAACATTAATGCTCAATGTTAAGTACAAAAGCTTTTCCCCCTTATCCAAACTGATCAGCTGAACTAATCTAATTTTTGCTTTTTATAATTTAGCATGCAGTTATGTAGTCCTTATTCAGTTCAACAATTACTGAGGACCTACTATGTGCCAGGCACTGTGCTAAGCCTTGGAAGTACAAACAATAAAGCCCAGTTGCTACCAAATCCATGCTCAAGTTTGCACTCATCACCAATTGAAACAGAAAACAGTTTTAAATCAAAGAGCTTTTAAGCATATGTAAAATGCTATTAAATCCTCAGTAACAACAGAATTTCTTCTTATCAACAGAAAATTGACTCATCCTCTTGGCCACTTTGGAAATGAGTTTTTTTTTTTTACCGTGTTAATAGATATGTTCTAATATATTTTCTTATGATGCTGCTTATGTTTACCTACCGTATCCAAGAAACTGAAGAATTAAATTTATTAGATATTGTTTAAATAAGCCAGGCAACATGGTCAAAGGCATCATTTAATATCTGATAAAAATGTGGCACATTCAAAGACCAAGTAGACTATTCTGGTTAGATATGCTGTGATCCAGTTTCATGAAATGCAACTAGAATGCTTTTACTATGAAATAACTCTGGCAGCTGAACTTTTTGACTTACACTAGGATGTCAATATATTCCTTTAATATACTTCTTTCTATTAATACTTATAAATATTTCACAAAAAATATAGCATTCTATTAACGTATATTCCAATGTATCAGCCAATACTGGCAATATACAAGCCAATATACCAAGATAAAAAGAGCTTATTGCAATTTTTTTTTACAGACAGATGAATTTTTCAAAGGTTTAACACTAGCTGCACAGTTTATAAGCAGTATTCACAAAAGAAGATAGCACAGGACCTACTAGAAGTTAATGTTTTAAAAGTTCAAATATTAACTAGTTAAGGAATTTGAACTTTATCCTGAAAGTAATGAGGAGCCACTGAAGAATTTTAATTGGCAAAGTACACAGATTACATTGATGTTTTATAAAGATTATTTTCTTTAATTTCCTTCCTTGCACTATTTTTTAAACTTATTTATTGTGTTTCCCTAAACTAGAATATAAAGTCCACAAGACTATAGATCTTATCTTATTCATTATTATATCCCCAATACCTATATAATGTCAGGTGCAACAAGTAAATAAACAAAAACAGCTGAATGAATTTATGTAAAGAACCAGTTAAGAAGCTAATACTTTTTCCTTTTTTTTTTTTTCCTTGCCTGTGAATAACCACCACCACCACCACCACAACAAAACAATTAAGGGCCTGAACTAATGAATTGTTAGTGAGGGCACAAATAGATCAGTATGAGAAGTATTAAAGAGTATTAAACACTGGTGACCAAAAGGATATGGGCAATTAGGAAAAGGAAAAGGAAAAATCATTTATGGTATTTCAAAAATTACCATAAAGCTATTGCAATAAATACAGTGTAATAATAGCATAAGAAGAGACAAATAGATCAACAGAATAGACTTGAGAGCCCAGAAATAAAACCTTACATTTATGGTCAAGTAATTTTTGGCAAGGATGTTGAGTTCAATCAATGGGGAAATAATATTTCTATTAATAATATATGGTGTGGGGACAACTGGATAACCACATGCAAAAAAGTGAAGTTGGACCCTTAACTCACACCATATATAAAAACTAATTCAGAACAGATCATAGATCTAAATCTAAGAACTAAAACTATAAAATGCTTAGAAGAAAATATAGGAGTAAATCTCCATAAGCTTGGATTAAGAAGGGTTTCTTAGATATGACATGAGCAACACAAGAAAAAATAGATAAACTGGACTTTATCAAAATTAAAAATTTTTGTGCCTCAAAGGACACCATTAAGAAGGTGAAAAAACAACCCAGAGAATGGGAGAAAATATTTGCAAATCATATATCTGATAAGGGCCTCGTATCTAGGTTATATAAGGAACTCAACAATAAAAACACAAATAACCCAATTAAAAAATAGGCAAAAGATTTGAACAGACATTTCTCCAAAGATGTAAAAATGGCCAAGAAGGATGAGAAAAGATGCTCAAAGTCATAATCCATTAGGGAAATGCAAATCAAAGCCACAATGCCATACTACTTCATACCCATTAGGAAGGCTAAAACAAAAAAGATCAACAATAGCAAGTGTTGTTGAGGATGTGGAGAAATTGGAACCCTCATTCATTAATGATGGAATTGTAAAATCATACAGCCAGTTTGGAAAACAGTTTTAAAAGGTGAAATAAAGTTACCATATGACTCAGCAACTCTACTCCTACATATATATTCAAGAGAAATGAAAACATGTATTCACATAAAAACTTGTAAACTAATGTATGTATAAGCATTATTCATAATAGCCAAAAAGTGGAAACAACTCAATATCCATTGACTGATCAATGGTTAAACAAAATGTGGTATATCTACATAACAGAATGTCATTTGGTCATAAAAAGAAATGAAGTACTGATATATGCTACAACACAGATGAACCTTGAAAACATTATGCAAAGTCAAAGAAGCCACACACAAAAGGACAAATATTCTATAATTCCATTCACATGAAATGTCCAGAGTATGCAAATCTGTAAAGACAGAAACTAGATTAGTGGTGCCTAGGGGTAGGGCATAATAAGGAGTGATCACTAATGGGTACAGGAGTTTTTTGGGGGGTGATAAAAATGTCCTAAAATTAGATAGTGGTAATGGTTGCACAACTCTGTAAATACACTAAAACCCACTAAATTGTATACTTTAAAAGGGTGGTTTCTATGGTACATAAATTCTATCTAAATAAAGTTGTTATTAAAACACACATACACACACGCACATCACTTATGGATTTCTGAATAGATCATTCTCCTCTTAGTGCTTCCCATTTGACTGATGTAAAGCTCTCAGATACTTTCCACAAATAAAGGCAGGCAAAAACTCCCCAAAATTTATAAATATAGGTCTGAAAGTTAATTTAAGGAACTATTAGAATATAAAGTCCTTGAAGGCCACAAAAGTATCATCATCATAGTTCTATTTCCCTTCACTTATGACCTTGTTATTTATCTTCTATCACAGTATTTTATACATAGTAAGTGCTCAATAAATGTTTGCTCAAATGAATCTTCAAAAAGAGACTAGAGAACTTGAATGTTCAGAAAGAAGTACTCCAAGAGGATCGATAGCTCATACCTGAAAGCTAAATATCTTAAAAAGAAAAAAAGGAATAAAACAGGCAATTCACCACTAAATCATTACAGGAAACACAGAAAAAACTGAATGAAAGCTTAACAAGGAGGAATTGGCATTTAGTAATCTTTACAGAGGGGAGAAGTCAAAGGTGGATTTCATACAGCCTGTCAAATATAAAATGTTTAATTCCTGATGGGATGTAAAAAGACGAGGAAGAGAAGAAACTCTGCAAATACTGGTTTGATGAAGACACAGAAGGAGAAAAGTACATTTATCTTCTTGGGCCTTCCAATGGCTTTCTGTGTCTATGCCAAGAAACAGACAACTACACTAGGCCAAGCACATGTGGATGCAGAGGCATAATGCACCTTAGGTGTAGGTTCACAGCAGCAATTTTATGTGGCCTGGATCTTTCATCAAATCTATACGTTTCCAGGTGCTGCAAATTCTACCTTTAAGAAAGTACTACTGTATATCAGCAAAAATACATGGTCCAAAATATGTAACAGGATTGCTTAGTGGAACAAGGATATTAATTTCCTGAAAAATACAGTAACAAGTGTACATACAATCATACGTAGGATTTAAAGATCTTATAAATTAACTGGTAAGTATTTTGCCTTAGAACTTCATTGACTATGTTTTTAAATGAAGGTAAGGTTTTCCTCCCTTTCCTTATCCTCTTCATTCTCTAGCCTGTCCTCTAAAAAGCATCTTTGAGAAAGGAAGCTACAAATTTTTTCTTCAAAAATCAACTCAAACACATTTTTAAAAATTAAGATTGTATTAATTATTGAAGTTATGTGTATTCACAGGGAAAAGAATCTGGCACTGAAAATAGTGATCCTCTTTTCTTCTGGGTTCCCATACACAGCAATCAAAATAGTTTACAAAGAATAGTTGTATAATGAGGAATAGCAGACTTAAAAATTCAAACTTTAAAAAAAAATTTTTTTTAATTTCAGAATATTATGGGGGTACAACACTTTGGCTATATATATTGTCCATGCACTGCCCGTGTCAGAGCCACAATTGTGGTCATCCCCCAAACTGTGCTCCCCGCATCCATTCAGTGAGAGTTTTTCCCATCCCCTCCACCCCCCTCCCGCCTGCCCACCCCCTGATGAATATTATTGCCCTGTGTGATGTAAGTGTTGATCAGTTAGTACCAATTTGATGGTGAGTACCAGTGGTGCTTGTTTTTACATTCCTGTGACACTTCGCTTCGAAGAATGGGTTCTAGCTCCAACCAGGATAATACCAGATGTGTTAATTCACTATTGTTTTTTATTGTTGAGTAATACTCTATGGTATAAATATACCACATTTTATTAATCCACTCGTGTATTGATGGGCACCTGGGTTGTTTCCACATCTTTGCAATTGTGAATTGTGCTGCTATAAACATTTGCGAGCAGATGTCTTTATTATAAAATGTCTCTTTTTCCTTTGGGTAAATACCCAGTAGTGGGATTGCTGGGTCAGATGGTAATTCTACTTTTAATTCTTTGAGGTATCTCCATATTACTTTCCATAGAGGTTGTACTAATTTGCAGTCCCACCAGCAGTGTAGGAGTGTTCCTATTTGTCCACATCCCCGCCAATATTTGTTGTTTGGGGATTTTTTGATATGAGCCAATCTCACTGGAGTTAAGTGATATCTCATTGTGGTTTTGATTTGCATTTCCCTGATGATTAGAGAAGTTGAGCATTTTTTTCTGTGTTTGCTGGCCATTATTCTGTCTTCCTTTGAAAAGTTTCTGTTCATGTCCTTTGCCCATTTTTTAATAGGGTTGTTTGATTTTTTCTTGTTGATTTTCCTAAGTTCTGTATAGATTCTGGTTATCAGCCCTTTATCAGAGGTGTAGCATGCAAATATTTTCTCCCATTTTGTAGGTTGTCTGTTCACTCTAGTGATAGTTTCCTTGGCTGTGCAGAAGCTTTTTAATTTGATCAGGTCCCATGTATTTATTTTTGTTGCTGCTGTGATTGCTTTGGGGGTCTTCTTCATAAATTCTTTGCCTAGGCCAATGTCCATAAGAGTTTTTCCAACGTTTTCTTCAAGAATTCTTATGGTTTCATGTCTTAGGTTTAGATCTGTTATCCATTGTGAGTTGATTTTTGTGAGAGGTGAGAGGTGTGGGTCCAGTTTCAGTCTTCTACATACGGCCATCCAGTTTTCCCAGCACCATTTGTTGAATAGGGAATCTTTTCCCCAGTGTACGTTTTTTTGGAATTTGTCAAAGATCAGGTGACTGTATGAGGTTGGTTTTATATTTGGGTTCTCAGTCCTGTTCCATTGGTCTATGTCTCTGTTCTTGTGCCATAACCATGCAGTTTTGGTTACTATAGCCTTGTAGTATAGTTTGAAGTCTGGTAGATAGATGTGTCCCAATTTGTTCTTTTTGCTTAAGATTGCTTTGGCTAGACGGGGTCTTCTCTGGTTCCACACGAAGCGTAGAATTATTTTTTCTAGATCGGCAAAAAATGATGTTGGTATGATGATAGGGACTGCATTGATTCTGTAAATCAATTTAGGTAGCAAAGCCATTTTTACTATGTTGACTCTGCCTATCCAAGAGCATGGTAGGGTTTTCCATCTATTTACATCCTCTGCAATTTCTTTTCTCAGTGTTTCGTAATTCTCTCTATATAGGTCTTTGACCTCCTTAGTTAGATATGTTCCTAAATATTTAATTTTCTTTGGTGCTATTGTGAAAGGTATTCCATCTTTAATTTGTTTCTCGGCTTGATTGTTATTAGCATATATGAAGGCTATGGATTTGTGTGTATTAATTTTGTATCCTGAGACTTTGCTGAATTCATTTATCAATTCCAGTAATCTCTTGGTTGAATCTTTGGGGTTTTCTATGTATAATATCATATCGTCTGTGAACAAACTTCTTGATATTAAAAAGTAACTTCATGTTTATTAGATACATACAGAAAGGTTATAATGTAAATAGTTTTATATTGGAGATGTAGATTTCAAAAAAAAAATCACAACAAAAATTGACAAATTGATCCTATATTTAAATGGCACTGAACATGTCACAGAACACTGTTCTGTGTTCTACTAAGGCTCATAGTGAGACCAGGCTTATATTTAAACCATCAACATTATTTGATAATTATTCATTTTAGGATAAAATCTAATCTGACCATACCTGTCATAAAACCACAGCCTATAGAGTTGGAAGGTATTCAAGAACTCACTAGTACAATCTCATTTCACAAAAGAACAAACTAGGGCCAAGGGAAGTTAAATAACTTGCCCAAAATGCCTGGTGATCTCAGGATTAGAGCACAGCATAGTGCTAGTTAAAATATTTTAAGATTGAAGCTAACTGAGTCACATTTGATAAGACAGGAATATTTTTCAAAGGCTTAGTCAATTTTGTTCTTTCATCAGAAAGTGATTTTCTGAGTTTGGAAGGGAATATGAAGATCGACAAGCAATCACTTTTGGTAATAAAGGAAACCTTCAAAATATTCCCCTAGTACCTAAAACAATGCAAATTAAACAAACAAGGGAAGTTCAAAGCTAGGGCTCTCCCTGCTATCTTTCTCTCATAGAAGCAAGATGCACAAGAATGTTACATCTGAATTCAATCTAAGGAAAGGAAAATCACTTATGGAGCAACAGAAAAATTTAATCCACAAGGTGCTTCCTCCTCAAATAAGTCTGACAGGTTTGTCAATTTTCTGCCAACCACTGCACTTAGCTTTGGTATTCTGACCATTGTGGGCTAGGCATTCCCAAGGAGGGTCTGACTTGACCTACTTAGACCTTGACATCTGGAAACTTCATCATTCCCCAGCTTCTCCCCACCACCCATGAAAAAGACCAGAAAGGTAGGTTGGTTGTTCTTGGAGATGAGAAGACAGGCCTGCAGATGAACCTGTAGCCTCTGACCTGCCAACAGAATTCTCACTTGCATGACTAACTAAAGCAGCAGCCTAGCTTAACAGAAATATTAACAATTTTCATTTAAATGAACTTTCTCTAGAGACCCTGGGTAGATGACATGAATGAACTGCTGAAAAATTTCCTCAGCAAACCTTTAACTCTCATTTTTGCTCACACCATTATTTTTCTATGAATAAGGAAGAGAAATTACAGATACAGAAAGAAAATTTTTTAAGAAAGAAAAGCATTTTTTTGCTATGTAAGGGCAGTTACCCAAGGCTAATATGCAGCATGTCAAAGGTATAACTGAAATATTTTAACCCTGGAATCCAAAGAAATAATATGAAAATTAAAATAACACTGAGGCATAAAGGTCTAAAGGATAACAGGTAGCCACAATTATTCTGCAGGAGGGCCCATAGACAAAGATGACTTTCTGGCCCTACTGACCATCCCTAGAGGTTCAACTGGGAGCTTGATAAAAAACTATATTAGAAATAACAATGAGGGGCCGGGCATGGTGGCTCATGCCTGTAATCACAGCACTTTGGGAGGCTTAGGCAAGAGGATCACTCAAGGCCAGGAGTTCAAGACCAGCCTGAGCAACACAGTGAGACCCTGTCTCTACAAAAAATAGAAAAATTAGCCAGGCATGCTGGCATGCACCTGTGGTCCCAGCTACTTGAGAGGCTGAGGCAGGAGGATCACTTGAGCATAGGAGTTTAAGGCTGCAGTGAGCTATCATGATGCCACTGCACTCTAGCCCAGGCAACAGAGAGAGACCCTATCACAAAAATAAAAAAGAAGTTGCAACGATTAATGATTTCATTTTCTCCATCTCTTGAGATATTAAGAAAGGTACAAATTACATGCTGAGCACTGGACCAATGTAAAAAAAAAGTGACAAAATTACTTGTGATTTCACTGAAGAAAGTTAGTTTACAACTAGGAGAAGATTGTCATCAAAGTAAGTAAACTCTCAAAGAGACTGGCACTTATTACATGATGCTCAATCCTATTTAATCAAGTGAATTATTTCAGCATGATTTCCTTTACCTATCTATTTCCTTAATCTACCACATTGAAATTAGATTATCTAAAATCATGCTCCTAATGAGGAAAATCCAACCCTTCAAAAAAAAAAAAATGGCCTGGACTCAATTTCTTCACCACAACAGTCACAATGCTTAAGAAGAGAAAAAAAATATGAGCCAGGCATAGTGGTTCACACCTACAATCCTAGCACTTTGGGAGGCCAAGGCAGGAGGATTGCTTGAGGCCAAGAGTTCGAGACCAGCCTTGGCAACATAGGGAGACCCCATCTCTATGAAAAAAATTAAAGATTAGCTGGGCTTGGTGGCATGTGCCTATAGTCCCAGCTACTCGGGAGGCTGGGGCAGGAGGATCGCTTGAGCCCAGGAGTTTGAGGCTGCAGTAAGCTATGATCATGCCACTGTACTCCTGCCTGGGCGACAGAGGGAGACCTTGTCTCTAAAAAGAAAAAAAAATATGTCAATGTGTTTACTTACTACAGCATAATGCATCATCCAAACCAAGACACTACTGAAAGTGAAAGGGGACACTATTAAAAATTATACCAGGCAAGGATGCAGAACAATTGGAACTCTCATTCATTGCTATGTATGTATGTACATACATAAATGTAAATGTAAAATGTTAATAGCCACTTCAGAAGACAGTTTGGCAGTTTCTTATAATGTTAGACAGATACACCACACACCCTAGTAGTCATGCTCCTAGGTATTTACTCAAGTGAACTGAAAACTTATGTTCGAGAAAAATGTATATGTGTATTTTTATAGCAGCTTCACTCATGATCACTAAAAACTGGAAGCAACCAGATGTCATTCAACAGAAGAATGGGTAATAGGTATCATGGTATATCCATACAATATAATACTATTCCGTGATAATGAGGAGCAACCTACTGATTCACACAACAAGATGGATAAATCTTAAATGCATTTTGCTAAGTGAAAAGAGCCAGATCTGAAAGATTACATATTGTATGATTCCATTCATACAACATTCTAGAAAAGACTAAATTAAAGGGACAGAAAACAGATCAGGGGTTGGGGGAGTGTAGAATGGTTCACTACAAAGGAGACATACAAGGGAATTTTTAGGGTGATGGAACTATTCTGTATGGTACTGGGGTGGTAGATACATGACTCTATGTATTTGGCAAAGAACTTTACAACACAAAACATGAACTTTAATGTATGCAAAGTTTAAAAAAATCAACCAGGAGGTTGGGGACGCCAGGATGGAATGCAGACTGTGACAAAAGAACCTAACTGTATTATAAATGTATGACATAATCTCACTGAGGGGGTACAGGGGAAAAAAAGGAGTTGACCAAAATAACGTTAGAAAATCATGTTTTGAGTGGAAACAGAAAGGCTAGAGGCAAAAGGACTAGTAATTCAACACTGTTTTGTAGTTGGTAAAGATGTTTCGCTTGGGGGTATGAGTTAACATTTCTGAACCTGCTTTACATGTAGACTATAGTCAAACAAATAAATAAATAAATGGTAGATGGTGTAAGTCACATTACTCGCTATTGGAAAGGGAAGTTACAGACAAACTAAGGGGAAGGCTAGAAATAATCCTGTGGTACCAGATTAGAGGAAGAATCATCAGTATGAATTCATGTTTAACTTAACATAGATCCAGAAATAATTATAGATATGTGTATACACATGAGTTGGTAAACATATATATATTTCCTTGCTCTGTCTGTTGAGGGGTCCTAGAAACAGGACACTCCAGTAGCAATTATCATACCTACCATCCAGATATTGGTTTCTAAATACCAATATTCAATAAGAGGAACCACAGTTCCTTGGAGAAATGGCTACTTCTAGGATTGGGTAGGGAAAATACAAGATAAGCTAGAGTGTTTTGTAGTACCAGAAAGTAAGGAAATGTTAAAAAACAAAAACAAAAGGATGGGGTAATGTCAAAGGAACACAGGAACCAACCTGCAAGAGTTCCCAATGGCCAAAGTTGGAACCATTTGAGCAACAAAATAACATATTAATGGATTATAACTCAAAGTATAAAATAAACATCCATGAATCCATACTGATACACATAAATGGAGGAGAAAAGACAGATCTTCCTTGCAGAAGAATTCCAATTAATTTATGTATATATTCTCCAAGAGCTCAACCTACCCGCTACTTCCCCTTGAACGTGGGCGAGACTTGGTGACTTGCTTCCAAAGAACAGAGTATGAGGTATAGGGGCAACTTTATGGTAGAAAACCTGCCAAACATTACCTTGGCCAGATGATCAAGGTTAACATCAACAATGATAACAGAAAAGGGACATTAGTGGAAAAGCTAGTAAAATCTGAATAAAGTCTAGTGTTTAGTTAATAGTGATATACCACTGTTGATTTCTTAGTTTTGACAAATTTAACATGGTTATATAAGATATTAACAATAGGGGAAACCAGGTGAGGGGTAATCAGGAACTCTCTGTAATATCCTTGCAACTTTTTCGTAAACCTAAAATTATTCTAAAATAAAAAGTGTGCTAAAAAATTTGTCAAGAAAATAGTTATAAACCAGAACTATCCTGGAAAACCCAGAACATTATGCTCATGTGATATATGATCTCAGACTACTTCTACTCTTAATATCCTTTAACTGTTGAAAATCTAGAGAATAATAATTGAGTTTGCATTATTCAGTAATCAATGGAACACCTAAATGGATTCCATCATTGCTAAAAAATGTTTTAACTTTTTTTTTGTAATTGCTAGCTGCACAAAACACAAAACAATGCTTCAAATATGGTTCCTTAAACTGATGAGAGGGAAAATATGCAGAAGAAAAGATGATTTATGATTAAAAGACTTTTTAATACTTAGAACTTCCTTTTCATTCAAGTTTTACATTTAGAGCTTAAGTGTTTTATTTTTGTAGAAGAGATAAGAACAACATGGCTATTGGAAAATAAACCCCATCCTCATAAGATCAGTGGTGAACTAGGAAGCCCACAACACTACATCTACAGCTCATAAGAGATAAGAAAGAAACCAAACAAAAGAGTTTAAAAATATATACCACATACAACAATAAAAAGAAGAAAAGAAAAATAATGAAAACTGACTAACCTTCTTCTATCCTGGCTAGTAGCAAATAGACTATGTTTTTAAATTAACTTTTTGTATAACTCTTTCTGCTATGGTATATGGACTAATAACATTCAGAGAGTTCCTACTGCCAGAAATAGTTTATATTCCAAGCAGGGGGAGAAAAATTACAAAGTAGGTACAGAAATCATTTGAAAGCAAGTATTTTTCTTGATGCTTTTCCCCCTTCATAGCTGTAATGATGAAGTAGGTTTTTTGGAAGTTTATCCTTCATTTCTGATATACTAAATGGTATAAACCCATATTATATTTCCTTTGTGGGGGGCAAAAAACCAGAATTACTGCTAAAATTACTTTCCAACATATCCAATATATCAATGCATATTATAACCTAACCCTAATAAAATAAATATTACCCTTAGTTTCCCCACAAAATCCATTTTATTCATTTATTCAATAAATATTTACTTTATGTTTCTTACGTGTAAGTACTTTTTGAATGCTTCATAGGTTTTGAAAAAAATGTTACATGCTCATTATTTTAAAAGTCAAACAATTCAAACAAGTACAAAAATGCTAGGGGGACAGAAATCACTCTACAACCTCTTACCCAGAAATTAACATTTTGTGAAAAACTAGACATTTCTTTTTGCCAGGCACATTAATAAATATTTTATAAAAGGACTTTAGCCACTTTTCAAATAAGAAAAGTTTCTTTTTAAAAAAATACCAACTATTAAGTTTGAATTTCATACCAATATTAATCCTAGACTATTCTCTTATTAAAACAATCTGAGAATTCAGCCCAACAATTTTCCTTTACCTGAAACATACCTAATAGAACCTTCTCTAATTAAAAGTCTGTACCCAAGATGAAAATAAGCATATAGGTATGCATGCTTTAACACAGGCCAAGTTTATAACTCTATTTGTATGTAAAGAAGTTAATCAGGCAGAAGCTCTGCCTATATTGAAGTAGATTTCAATTGGCTGACTATTTTGACTTAGCCCGTAGGAAACAAAATGGTCAGACACTGCCTGTAGCAATTAAGGGTAATAGTAAAAAAAAAAAAAATTATACTTACTGCTTAAAATCACCAGGGGAGGGGGTGCATACAAGCAGCTGCATGTTTTTCTTGATTTTTAGTTCCACGTTCATCTTTTAACTTTTCAAAAAAAAATTTCTGTCATTTTCTTTTTAAATATAATTTTAAAGTAACAAGTACGATTCATTAGCTTAAATATGACAGTGAAAAATGACTGCATCTAAGGCTTTCACAGCATCTGAATTTTTAATGCAGAAATGGAGTCAAATAATTTTTCACAAGGGGAAAGCAAACATTACCCCTTCTAAGTGGTGGGTTATTTTCCCCTTCTTCCTTCCATTCTCAGTTCATCAATGTTGATACAGATGATTTGTTGGGCCCCCTGAATTCCATCCTGGCCTCCTTCCACATTCTCTCCAATTCACTCTAGTGTCAGAAGTACAGGCAGACTCTGGACTGACCCCAGAACAGTTCTACCCAGACCTCAAGCCTGGAACTCCTCTTCTTGAAGCTTAGCCTGTTTTGGCTCCCCTCTTACTGTCCCATACCCACTATACTATCTTTATGCCCAACTGGGGACTGCCCATGTCTCAATCTACTCTTCTTCTCAATATCATTTTTGATACTGACAGGTCTATGGATTTTTTTTAAAAATCAGCACTTGGTTTTATTAACTTTTCTCTATTGTTTGTCCATTTTCAATTTCACTGATTTCTGCTCTTATCTTTATTATTGCCTTCCTTATACTTACTTTAGGTTTAATTTGCTCTTCTTTTCTAGCTTATTCAAGTAGAAGCTTAGACCATCATTTTAAAGCAATAAATTTCCCTCTGGCATTGCTTTAGCTGCATCCTACAAATTGACATGTTGTATTTTCATTTTCATTCAAATTATTTTCTAACTTCCCATTTGATTTCTTATTTTACTCATGAGTTATGTAGAAAACTATTGTTTAATTTCTCAATATTTGGAAATTTTCTATGTCTTTCTGTTAGTAAATTCTACTTTGATTCTGGTTTTGGTCAGGGCACACATTCTGTGATTTAGAAACTTTTAAATTTATTGAGGCTGCTTTTATCACCCAGCATATAGTCAATCAATCTAAGTGAATATTCCATATGTACTTGAAAAGAATGTTTATTCTGCAGTTCTTTGAAGGCATGTTCCATAAATGTCAATTAGGTCAAGTCAGTTGCTAGCAGTAAGTCTTCTAAATCCCTGTGGATTTTATGTATACCTGTTCTATCAATTACTGACAGAGGAGTATTGAAATCTCCAACTATAATTGTGGATTTGTCTATTTTGGTTGTCAGTTTTTGCTCCATGTACTTTGAAGGTCTGTTACTTTATGTGTGCACATTAAGAATAGCTATATTTTCTTCATGAATTGACTTCTTTATCATTTTTAAATGTACCTCTTTATCCCTTATAATATTCTTTGTTTTAAAGTCTACTTTGAGGTTAATAGTAATATAACCATTTCAGCTTTCTTATGATTAGTGTTTGTTTGGTATTTATTTTTCTACCTTTTGGTCTTTACATTTAAAATGAGTTTCTTATAAATAGTAGAGCATTTCTTGCCTTTATACATAGCCTGAAAATCTTTGCTTTTTAACTGGACTATTTAGACCATTTATAGTTAATATAATTATTAATAAGACTGAGTTTAAATCTACAATCTTGCTATTCATTTTCTATTTGCCCCATTTGTTCTTTGTTCCTTTTATTCCTCATTCTGTGCCTTTTCTGGATTTTTTTTTAGTATTCCTTTTTTTCCATTTTTGCTTATTTTCCTGGTTCTTTTAGTTGCAGTTCTCTTTACTTAACATGGTCCTTTTCTATAATATCTGCCCTTTGTATATATACCTTCAAAGTTCTCCATTTCTTCCACTATTTGTTCATATTTACTCCTCCATTAATCCATTTTTTCTTTATTTTTTAAACTTTAATTACTTTAAACTTTTAATTGAAAAACATCTATTTACCATTTTGATTTCTAAAGCTTCATTTTTTTGTAGCTCAAATTTAGGTAACTTTTTAGTCTGAAGATGTTTGACACTTGAGTATGGTCTGCAAAGTTTTGTCCTCAACTTGAATGGTGAATAAAGTATTTTGCTCAGTTTTGAATATTCATGATTATGTATCTAAGTTACGATTTTTTCTATCTATTTAAATAGTGTCTTTGATAAAGTTTTTTATTTTAATATGTTTTTAATTACCTTTCTGTATTAATGCACTTTTCATATTTTTAGTTCACTTTTCCTTTTTTTTCTGAGCTGAATTACAGGTCTCGTATGTTGCCAGGCTGGTTTAAACTCCTGGGCTCAAGCCATCCTCCCACCTTGGCCTCCCAAAGTGCTGGGATTACAGGTGTGAGCCAGCATGCCCAGCCCTGTGTCTAATTTTTTTTCCTCTATCTGAATTTAAGAATTTTCCCTTTATCACTTATTTTCAGCAATTTGATTATGATGTACCCTGGTGTTGGTTTTCTGTATGATTATTCTGCTTGGGGTTTGTTGAGCTTCTTAGATCTGGAAATTTATGCTCTCCATCGAATTTGGGACATTACATCTTCAAATATTTTTTCTGTTCCCACCGTCTGGTGTTCTGGACTACAAGCATGAGCCACAACGCCTGGCTAATTTTTACTCACATTTTAAACCACTTGATATTGGCCTAAATATTAATGAGACCCTGTGAATTTTTTCAGTTTTCTTTCTCTCTATGCTTCATATTCTGGACAGTTACTATTTCTTCCAAAATCACTGATATTTTCTTCTGTAGTATCTAACTTGTCTGTAATCCCATCAAGTAAAATTCATTAAGTACACTTTATATTCCACCTCTGTAAGCTCCATTTCTTTATATTTTCCATCTCTCTACTTAAAATGTTCAGGTTTTCCTTGAATTACTTGAACATATTGAGTATATTTATAGTACATGAAATAGTGTAGCTGTTTCAACAACATTGTGTGTTAATTCCATTATTTCTGCCATTTCTGAGATTATTGATTGATTTTAATTTTGGTTATGAGTTATGTTTTTCTGACTCCTGATATGTTTAGTAATTTTTATTATATGCCAAATATTGTTAATTTTATGTTGCTGAGTGCTTTGTTGTATTCATCTAAAAAGGACTGGGGTGTATTCTAATAGGCAGTTAAATTACATGTGAATCAATTTGATCTACATGGGGCTTATGTTTAGGATGTGTTGAGAATAGTCTTCACTCCAGAACTATTTTAGTCCACTATAAAGGTGTGACCCTCCTGAAGTCTCCCTTTGAATATCCCATGTATTCAATGAGGTTTTTTTTTTTTACTCAGGCTAATGGGAACTCAAATGATTTCTGGTCCTGTATGAGCTCTGGGAATTGTTCAGCTCACAGCTTCTCAATAACTTTTTCCTAGAAGTTGTTTTTGCACTGCCTCATGGAATTCTACCCCACCCATGTACAGGACTCAAAGGGACTCCTATACAGATATCTACAGCTCTTTTTCTGCATAGCTCCCTCCTGTCTGGTATCTTGCCCTGCACATTCTAGCTACCAGCTCCCCAAACTCTGATGTATGTCTCACACCACTCAGCAATACCACAGGGTGCTGTTTGGGTTTCCCTTCCCTGAACCAAGATCTGGAAATTGCCTCCAGGCAGAAAGCCAAGACAGTCATAGAGTTACATCTTTTGTTTCCTCTCAGGAATCATAGTGCTGTTGTCTAATATATGAAGACAGTTGTTTCATGTATATTGTCCAGTTTTCTAGTTATTTATAGAGAAAAGGCAATTCCAGATCCTGTTATTCCCTCATGGCTAGAAGCAAAGTCCTTTCTCATAGTATTGCATTGTGTGTTAAATGCTATATATAAAATAGCTGTAGAGACTACAGTTGCTGTTATTTCCCACAGAGGATTTGCCCTTTTCTCTGTCAGACAGAAAGGAACTGGGCTGGGATGGGACTGGAATGTGGTTTTGGTTAGATTCTGCTCACTTCTATTTTCAAATGTCTCAAGGGAGAAACTGTCAGTTGTTTGTGCAGTCCCCTCCCTCTAGATTAGTTCTCAAAGTATGGTCTGTAGACATTTAGGGGTTCCTGAGATTTTTTTCAGGGGGCATGGAGCCATGAAATAAAAACTATATATAATAATACTAAGATATTATTTGCCCTTCTCACTGTGTTGACATTGGCACTGATAGTGCAAAAGCAATAGTAGGTAAAGCTGCTGGCGCCTTAGCATAAATCAAGATAGTGGCATCAACTGTACAATTATATTCTCTAGTGCCATGTACTCACAGTAAGAAAAAAATAGCAATTTTATTTAATGTCCTTGATGAAACAGTACAAGTGGATAATTTTATTAATTCTTCACTCATAAGTATATGTCTTTTTTATGATACAAGTTACAAAATGGGAAGTATGTGTAAAGCATTTCTGCTGTATACCAAAGTAAGGTAGTTGTCTCAAGGAAAAACACTTGTGTGACTCTTTGAGTATCAAGCTAAATTAGCCAGCCGTCAGTTTTTTTATTTTTATTTTTTCATGAAACACCATTTTTACTTGAAAGAATAGCCAATAAACAAATTATGGTCTTTCAACTTGGATATTTAGCAGGTGTTTCCTCAAAAATGCATGCAGTAAAACACACACACACACCAGTTTTTGTTGCTTATCAATTATAAAATTTAAACTTTCAGGCAGAAATCAGCATCGTGGAAAACTTATATCAGCCACTATAACCTTAACAACTTTCCAATACATAATGACTTTCCTGATAAGTGGTGATACTAACAAATATGATATTTTTTATATCATATAATGAAATGTCAGTGTTTAGAAGATCCATGTACTTCAGTGAATCAGTATTTCCAAATGACCAATACACGGTACAAAATTATGGATGGGTAAAAAAATCCATTCAAAACACAAGACAGAACAATGAATTTTAATGTAATAAAGTACAAAATGTTCATTGACATAGTTTCAGATTCCACACTACAACTGACTTTTAAGAAACTACTACCTGTCAAGTTTTAGCACAGGATCAAAGAAGAATATCCACAATTATCTGAAAAAGTGATTAAATTACTCCTCCTTTTTCCAACTACTTATCTGTATGAGGCCTGGATTTTTTTTTTTTTTTTTGGCCATTTGTTTTATTTGTAAAATACATGTTTTTATATCCTTGATCCCATCTTCTCTTTTTCAAGTAATTTGACTTTTTCCTTTTGATTTCCTTCCTTCTATGGGTAAAGAAAATCTAACAAAAATTACCTTATAAAACAATAATAATAGCTAATATATGTGATCACAAAAAGAAACAGAACTAAAATATAGGCCATAAAAATAGGAGAGATGAACAAAATTATAGCTTCTAAGATCCTCATATACATATTGACCATTGTTCTTCTATTAATAATAATGGTTGTAATTATTGCCTCCTACTTTGGGGCTTGTCGTTTTAAATCTTCCTCTATTGTGTTATTTTATAAATAGTAAGTTTTGTTTTATTTTATTTTATTTATTTTTTCCTTGGGGAGGAAGTGGGCTCCTGGGAGGGCTTGCTCAAGAACTCTTCTTGAAGGAGACAGGAAACCCACCTTAGGGCAGGATTCTGACAGGCAGAGTCCCCAGAGGGCATAACCAGTTGCTAGAAGCTAGGGTTATCCAGGCTTTAGGAGGTTGCCACAAAGAGCAGGGGTCAAATCAAGTCAAATAGTTTGAAAACTACTACGTGCAAGGCATTCGGAGGGAATCTTTTTTTTTTTTTTTAATTTATTTTTTTAATTTCAGAATATCATGGGGGTACAACACTTTGGCCATACACATTGCCCCTATTCTGCCCGTGTCAGAGCCACAATTGTGGTCATCCCCCAAACTGTGCTCCCTGCATCCATTCAGTGAGATTTTTCCCATCCCTTCCACCCCCCTCCCGCCCGCCCGCCCTCAGATGAATGTTATTGCCCTGTGTGATGTAAGTGTTCATCAGTTAGTACCAGTTTGATGGTGAGTACCAGTGGTGCTTGTTTTTCCAATCCTGTGACACTTCGCTTCGAAGAATGGGTTCTAGCTCCAACCAGGATAATACCAGATGTGTTAATTCACTGTTGTTCCTTATTGCTGAGTAATACTCCATGGTATACATATACCACATTTTATTGATCCACTCGTGTATTGATGGGCACCTGGGTTGTTTCCACAACTTTGCAATTGTGAATTGTGCTGCTATGAACATTCGGGAGCAGATGTCTTTATTATAAAATGTCTTTTTTTCTTTTGGATAAATACCCAGTAGTGGGATTGCTGGGTCAAATGGTAATTCTACTTTTAATTCTTTGAGGTATCTCCATATTACTTTCCATAGAGGTTGTACTAATTTGCAGTCCCACCAGCAGTGTATGAGTGTTCCTATCTGTCCACATCCCCGCCAACATTTGTTATTTGGGGATTTTTTGATATGAGAGGCCTGGATATTCTTTACTTACTTCAACGAAAACAACACATTACAACAAATGGAAGGCAGAAACAGATATGACAATTCAGCTGTCTCCTATTAAATCAGATAGTAAAGAGATTTGCCAAAAATATGAAACATTCTACCCCTCAGTAATATTTTTTTGTTTTGGAAAATGTAATTATTTTTCCAAAAATGTATTAATGTTAACATGTGGATTTATAATATTGTTTTAAAATTAATACTTAAAATTCTTCTTACTTTTAATTTTTGAATTTCTGATATAGTGAATATCAACAGATATAAGCTATAGAAGCAAAACCTCCTTGGGGTCTTCGATAATTTTTAAGATTGGAACAGGGTCCTAAAATCAAGAAGTTTGAGAACCTAGCAAGTTTCCTAAGCACCATGAGACTGTAAGAGATTTTACTGGGCTTTTCCAGCCTAGCCCCCAGCCTCCCACACTGCCACAGCACTTAGCAAATGTCTAGAGGGGGGAAAAAATCTGTGCATTTTGGGCTCCCCTAGATTTCCATCTGTCAAATCAGCCTATACAACTATTGAAAGGTCTTCTGATTTCTCTTTTCCCCAGCAGATTCGCTCTGCCTGGACCAAACCTGACCTAGGAACATGCCCATACTTGGAAAATTGTTCTCAAGGAAAAAAAAATCTGACCATCTCAGTTCACATGAGAAGGACTCTTCTCTCTCTCTAGAATTTGGATTTGTCTCCTCCTCTTTGCTTCTACAACTCCCCTATAATCTTAAAAATAAGATTTTAGAATTTATCCATATTCTACACAGGAGATCCGACAGTCTGCCACTACCTACTACATAGTAGGGGCATGAAGTTTTTTAATCCACTAACAAATAACAATAGCTAATACATTTACTATTTGCCAAGCAATATTCTCAGCATTTTATGTAGTATTAACTCATTTAATTCTCAAGGCAACATAATTAGGTAGATACTATCACTATCCTCACTAAAATCACATGCTAGTAAGTGAAGCCAAGATTCAAGCCCAGGGAGTTTGTTTCAGAGTCCAAGCCCTTAGTCTCTAAAAAGCTACCCTTTGCCTTATCTCCCACACATTGTCTCTCAGGAAACTTTTCCCATTTTCATGGTTGCCACTATCACTTCAAGGTTGAAGATGTCTTAGTCTTGACCTCCAGGTCTAACTGCTGGCCGAGCTTCCATTTGGATATTCAGCATATCTAAACCAACGCATCCTCTTCACTCCCTTGGAACTTCCTTTCCGAAACATTGCCCTCTCACTGGTACCCATTCTTCCTCCATCCTTCCCACCCTTGGCCAAGCTGGGCAATTATGATCTTTCCTGCCTTTAAGTTTTATAAACATTTACATCTATACCAGTCATCCCCAAACACTGATTCACGACCAAGTTTACAATGGTGCATGAGAAAATGAGAAGAATAGTAACATAATATGTTGTTTAATTTAAAAAACCTGTCCTTTATTCTGAGGTGATGCCTATATTTTACTGTTAGAATGTTTTTGTTTTTCCTTTTATGAAATAGTGATAATAGATAATAGTTTGTTTTATAACTTTTTCTTGGTGAACTAAAATGTGACAACACTGTAATGATTCCCAAAGTTAGTTGGTTGGTTGTGAAAATTTACCAAACCAGGAAATTTTTAAATCAATGAACTGCTGATCTACATTAGTTTTACCAATTTATTAGGATCTGCCTTTGACTTTCCCACCTCTTTTTTAATATAGTCAGGTATCCTGCCCAAACGCACCCAAACAAAAGTAAAAAAAATAACTTTTGTGGCTATATCAAAGAGTTATAAAAATGTATTGAAATTGTTTCCAAATGTTATCAGTTGACTTTACAAAATGCTCAAAAACAGATACTATTTTCTTACCGTTTTAGACCCAGTTAACTATTCCTAAACCCATTCCTTCCTCACTCTACAGCCCCACTTATTTATGCAGTATGCAATTAAGTTACTGTGTTTCTAACAGCTTGGTAGAGAAACCTTTTTATAGTCTTAATCATAGTAAAATCACCTTCATCAAGCATTTTCTGATATATAATCTTATTTAATCCACAAACTCCTAAATGGATTTTCATCAATTTTTGCTTCCACCACCAATCTGATAACAAAAAGCAGGTTTTGAATGGTAGAATACAAGAGTTGGATGAAACCCAAAATATCACCTACTCCACATTCTACATTTCATAATTGAGAATAGTGTAACTTAAAGTCACAGGGCTAGTTAGTGAATGACACAGCTGGGACCACAAAGCTAAACTGTTTGGATAGCTAGGCGATTACATCGAGAAGGTCTAATTCTTATGGTTCTAAGAGAAGAACCGTAAGTCAGATAGAAGCAAGTCTGAAATCACTATATTCCTAAAGTTAAGCAGATGAGTAGGACAGGATAATATTCATAAACAGCTTCCCTAATGGCTAAAGGAAGTAGAATTGCTTTGGGATGGTTCACAATTACTGAAGGTCATGCTGATGTGCAAAGCTCCATGGGAGATGAGAGAGGAAGAACACCAAGAAGCCAGTGTGGGCAATAAACCAAAAAGAATCTGCTCTCCTATTTAGCTACTGATAGGGGGGTGCAGTATAGTCAAAAGACTAGAGTTTTGCTCCATCAACGGATGAATGGATAAACAAAATGTGGTGTATTCATACAACGGAATATTATTCAGCCATAAAAAGGGATGAAATTCTGATAAATGCCACAACATGGATGAACCTTGAAAACATTATGCTAAATAAAGTAAGCCAAATGTAAAAGAACACTGTATGATTCCACTTATATATGGTGCCTAGAGTAGACAAATTCACAGAGACATAAAATATTAATAGAATAGAGGTTACCAAGGTGGGGGAGAGGAAAGAATGAGGAGTTATTGTTTCTGTTTGAGATGACAAAAATGTTCTGGAAATTGAAGTGGTGATGGTCACAAAACAATGTGAATGTACTTAATGCCAGTGAACTGTACACATAAACATGGTTAAAATGGTAAATTTTATATTATGTATATTTTACTACAATTTTAAAAAATACAAAATTAGAGTTTTAGAGGTGTGAGGAATTTGTTTTCTATGCTACTTACCAACTTGCCAACTTGTTAGTTATGGGTTATTTCCCCTTAAAGACTCTTCTTGATAAAAATAATAAATTCAAATATTTTTACCAACAGGTAACATATTTTGACAATCTTAGAAGAATAATTGGAACCTCCAGAAAACAGTCCTGGAGGTAAAAGCAGTCCTGATTGGGTAGTACCATAGTTCTTATCAAATAGTTATTTAAGTGTCCTATATTCATTTCTATAAGACATCCATTGCCATTTTAAAAATCTCACTTATCAGAAGAGGGCCAAAGGACTCCCTTAGGAATCCGAAGGACACGCCATAGGGATGGAAGTCCTCTGAGACTGTATAACTGAATCATCTCAGCAAACCACTGATTATAGCCTCCCTTGCTTTTAACCCAACAGTGTCCTACCCCTCTATGCCAGGGGTTACAATCTCAAATGCCTAAAGAAGCCAGACACTAGGCAAGGAATGTAAGTAAATGAAGCAAGGGGGCAAATCTTGGGGGCAGAGAATGAAATCTGTGGCAACCTGGAGTGCTTCTGCCACACCTACAGAGGCACTGCCAATTGCTGTCATGTGGTAGTAATGCTGTTTCTTCACTGTCACCATGCCTTCTGAATTTCCCCACTGCTACCAGGCCTTCTGAATTTTCAAAAGAGGCTGGAAATTCAGAGTTTTCAACATACCCTATAAGCTGAGCAAAATGGATCTAAGAACCCTAAACAGCCTACAGGCCCTCAGTTTGTGCTTTTTGCTCCATGCACATCCCTCTTCAAGCTATGAAGGAGAATGATGGGAAATAATACTTCCTAGTTATCCACATCTCAGTTTGGATCTAAGGACTCCAATTCCCTGAGAGAAAGGCAGCAGGTGACATTCAAGTAATGTAAAATAAAGAAATCAAAGGAGTAAACTTAAAAGGCAATTTTCTTAATACCTACTCAATATATAAAAAGTAAAAACACGACACTTAAAGTATATGTTAAAATAATCTACCAACTTTCAAAACGAAAGGAACTGAAATGAGTCCATGGTAGCTGGAGAACACTGGAAGAAAATATTAAGTCCCAAGAATGTAATTTTTAAAACTCTTTGAAGCCACCCTACAAATCACATGATAGTAAATATGACCCCAACAACTCACAATGAGACTGTTCCCTGTGCCACAACCTGAAATGTCCATTATATCATGGATATTAGGTTATTAAGTATGAAATGTCTGATTTCCTTAAGTACTAAGTTTGTCAGCTGATATCACTGACGTTTCACTTTGACATTTCTTGTTTTATTTTTATCGTGAAGATGCATCCTCATTCTTTCAAATGCATGGTTTGGCTTGTGACTATCTTTCAATTTTTTTTTTTTTTACAGCAATTTTTGTGAAACCATGGATATGTCAAAAATTTGTGTCATTTTCGAGTACGAGTTCCATCATGGAACCAGTGCAGAGCAGACAGCTAGAAATATCAACGAAATGTTAGGGAAAGATGTGGCTACTGAATGCACAGTACATCAATGGTTTGAGGAGTTCTGTTCTGGTGATTTTAATCCTGAAAATGAGCCACGTGGGTGACTTGAGACCAAGGTGGATAATGATGAGCGGAAAGCTATAGTGGAAGCGAATCCATCTCAACCTACGTGTGAATTAGCAGCAAGGTTTGACATTACTATTCCAACAATATTGGACCATTTGAAACAAATCAGCAAGGTAAAGAAGCTGGATAGCTGGGTACCACAGTAATTAAACGAGCACCAGAAGAGAAATTGTCTCGAAGCTTGCCTTTCTTTGCTGTCATGACATAAAGGTAAACCATTTCTATATCGTCTTGTTAAGTGTGATGAAAAATGGATTCTTTTTGACAATCACAAGAGTTCAGCGCAATAGTTGAATAAAGATGAAGTTCCAAAACACAGTCCAAAACCGAATATTCATCAAAAAAAGCTAATGGTGTCTGCTTGGTGGTTCAGTGCTGGTATTGTCCACTACAGCTTCATGAAACCTGGTCAATCCATTACAGTGGATGTCTACTGCAACCAACTTGACAAAATGATGAGGATATTTGTGATTAAGCAGCAGAGATTGGTCAATAGAGACAGGCCAATCCTCTTGAGAGACAATGCTTGACCACATGTCGCACAAACAATGCAGCTCAAACTACAGAGGCTGGACTTGGAAACTCTCTGTCATCCACCGTATTCACCAGACCTTGCACCAACTGACTACCACTTCTTCCAGGCTTTGGACCACTTCTTGAAAGGAAAAATATTCCATTCTCAACAAGCTGTGAAAAACACCTTTCACCACTCACGCCACTCACTCTCCAGGTTTCTTGGCTGCTGGCATAAAAAAGCTACCGTTAAGATGGCAAAACTGTGTGATAGTTTAGGCACATACTTTGATTACTTGTACTGTTTCTTGTTTGAGATATAATAAACTATTGATTCTAAATCAGACATTTCATATTTAATGACCTAATACATGATATACAACATGTATCCCATACATGATACATGTTGGATCCCATCGTCTTGAATTTTACCTGATTTTTACAACTTCAGTTGATATGACAAATATAGGTCTGTAATTTTATGTATTAATTTTCCAGATTCCAACTGAAAATTTCTATTTGAAACGTCCTACTTGATTTTTTAAAAAATAATAAGGAACTGCAACTGGAAAAGGGGGAAAAATATTTTGGCAATAAGCTGCTTTCTTACAGTTTGACTCAGATACAGGAGCCTAGAATAGTAGAGGAGTAAAAGCTATTTTCTCTTTCTCTTCTCACAAAAAGACTAGCTACTGCTCTCCAAAGGTAATCCTTTCTCTGGCCAACTAGAGTCAGAATTCTTCCTTAAACTTCATCCAGTTAATTTATTCACAAATAATATCATTTCCTTCTACAAAAAACAAAACAATATATAGCAGGATCTAACTAACATTATGTGTCTATGCGCCAGGCACTGAGCTAAGCAAATAACGTTTCATCACATTTAATCCTCACTACCCTATGAAATAGGTACTTTTATCTCCAACGTAGACATGGTGCCTGCCCTCCTGAGGCTTACTTTCTAATGGGAGAGGCAGACATTAAACAATCTCAATAAAGAATGTACAACTGCATTTATGACCACAGTTTAAAAGGAGATGATGAACAAGGTGCTACTAACGCATGTGAAAGGAAAATTTGACCTTATCTGGGGAGGCTTCTCTGTGGAAGTAACAGTCTATAGAGATCAAAGGATAAACAAGTTTTAATAGGCAAAGTCTCCAGCCAGGGGAAAGAGCACGAGGAAAGGTCCTGTGATAGAGTTTTGAGGTAGAGATCAAAAAGGCCCATGTGGCCATCACAGGGAGAACAAGGAGAAGCCTGCTATGAGAGGAGGCTGAACACACAGGCTATCCAGGGCCTTGCCATTCACATTACAAAAGTCTCCAAGCTCCGAGAAACAGAAACTGTCAGGAAGAGGGGAGAGGGATGATCAGATTTATGGATATTTTTATGCATTTTTAAATCAAAAGAACATAAAATAAAAAGGTACTGTATATGGCCTCACTCTTACCCTGTCACTATCTGCCTGATTTCCTCCACCCCCACAGGTAATCAACCTTAGTCTTATGTAAGGCATGTATCCTGATATGAATCCACAGGCACGTGTACACATACACACTCTTCCCTCCTTCACACAAAAGATAGCATGTTATGGGTACTGTTGTGTACCCTGCTTTTTATCATTTCATACATCTGTTCTTTTTTTTTTTTTTTTTTTGGCAACTGCATAGCGTTCCACCGTTTGGATGTACCATGGGTAATTTACCAGTCCCCTATGGATGAGGAGAAAAAGCCCAACCAACTGCTACCGCACTTTGCTATTACAGATAGTCTTGTAAGTAGGATTGCTGGGTCAAATGGTAAATGCATTTGTAATTTTGAAAGTTACTGCTAAATTTTGCACTCCTACCACCAACAATGTGTGAAACCTGGGCAACTGAATGAGCCACTAAACTTTTAATCTATCAATCAGTGTGATAGGTAAGAAACTGTATCTTATTGTAGTTTTAATCTGCAAGTCTCTTTTTTTAGGTAAAGTGAGCATCCTTTCATATGTCTAAGAGCCATCTATACAGTCAGCCCTGCATATACATGGGTTTTGCATCCATGGATTCAAGCAACCATTGGATTAAAAATACGAAAAAAAATGGATGGTTGTGTCTATACTAAACATGTACAGACTTTTTTCTTGTCATTATTTCCTAAACAATACATATAACAACTATTTACACAGTATTTACATTGTATTAGGTATAAATAATCTAGAGGTAATTTAAAGTACATGGAAGGATGTACATATGTTATATGCAAATGCTACATTTTATATAAGGGACTTGAGCATCTATAAAGTTTGGTATCCGTGGGGGGTCCTAGAACCAATCCCCCACTGATACCAAGGGTACTTCCCTTCTTGTCAACTACCTGTTCATGTCCTTTGCCAATTTTTCTACTATGTTTCTATGAGCACAGGCTCTTTCTCTCCATATATATGTATATATATACATACATATGAAATATAAGCAGCAACCTTTTTCTTCAACTTGTATTTCTCTTTGACTTTGCTTATGGTAGTTTTTGGTCACACAGATTTTTTAAAGGCAAGTTTGCCAATCTTTTGACTTCTGGGTTTTGAGTCAATTTTAGAAAGGCTTTATAACTCTAAGGTTATAACTAATTCTCCTATGGTTTCACTTTTTTTTTTAACATTTATCTTATCTTATATAACCATGGTTTCATTTTTTATATTTAAATCTCTGACCCATCTGGAGTTTATCTAAGAGTATAATATTATTTATGTATGGACCTAATATTCTCTTTTTCCAGATAGCTTCAAAGTTGTACCAATACCATTTATTAGATTCCATCCTTACTACCCCAATATGAGTTACCATGTCCTAAGTTGTTATATTTTCTAGTCTACTTCTAAATTTTTGATTCTGCCCTATTAGTTTGTATATTCATGCACCAGTACTATCTTGCTTTAATTGAAGCCTTATCTTATGTTTTAACATCTGGAAGGGCTAGTTCTCCCTATATTTCATTTCTCTTTCAAGGTTTTTCTGAGTTCAATATGTACTTTATAATTAGTTTTCTAGTATTTTTATTGGGATTATTTTAATTTGTAAATTAAGTAAGGGAGAATTGACCCTTCATGATAGGTCTCAACTTCCTATTTAAAAACATGATATGTTTTCAACAGGTTCACATCTACTTTTGTGTCCTTCAGAAATGTGGAGAGTAGACTGAAAAGAAGATAGGTGGGTGATGCAGACTATTTCTGGTAATTGAAGAATATAGATGGGATAAACTGGAGAGAGAATAGAGTGAAGAGAGCATTTCAAGATCTAATCACCTGGATAAGAGTATTTTTTTAAGAAAAAAGAAACTGGCAGCAGTGCAATTAAGATGAAGACTAAAATAAATCCATTAGGTCTAGTGATATGGAAGTCATTGGTGATCGTAGTAAGATCCATTTTGGGAGAATTATAAGACTGGAAGCCAAATTGGGACTTACATTCCAGTATGGCCAAATATGGCTATTTGGCTCTAATTTGATTCTAAAAGGGTCTTCCTAAAGGTCAAAATGCCACTAATTTCAGACTATAACTGTACAGTAATTATTCCTAAAATGGAATTCAAACATACTCTCAGAAGGAGGTTCTGGAATAACTCACGAGAAGAATGCACATATCCAGAAAATACTGCCAATAGAAGGAAATATCAGGAACCAAAGTAGGAAGTAACAGCTACAAAGCCAAGAGAGTGGCAAACGGGAATTTTCTCCAAAGCAAACCAGGCTATAACTTCAGAGAAGGACTGGGCTTGGCTTTAGCGCCTGCAAACCAAGCATACATACATTCTCAAGGACAGACAGAGAGCCAGATAAAATAGGTGGCTACCTAAACTGGATGCACAGAACAAGGCCCTGGCTGCTCAGAAACACTTCCTTCTGCATCTGGTCAAGATACCGTTCTCTCCCTCCCTCAACTTGATTTCAAAATCCTAATTGTGGTTTCTCTTTTGGGTTAGTCCCAACAGAAGAATATGGGCTTCCCCTGGTAGGAAAGTATTCAAGGGTATCTCCTAATCCTTGCTAATATTCACAGGCAGGATAGCACACAGGATCTAGCCACAAGAAGACAGCAAGAGAGGTCAGGAAACAGAGAAGTCAATAAAGCAGTGACAATGCCTTGATCAGAACCAAACTAGGGTTGAACAAGCCCTAAGGAGAATGCCCCACTGGAAACTCCAGAAACCTGGAACTGTGTGAAGGTAAAGAATACACAGCGAATGGGACATGGCAGTCAACAGACATAATCATAGAATCTTAACCCAATGGGTGAGACCCAAATGTTATCTGCTTCAGAGAGAACACAAAAAAAAAAAAAAAAAAACACAGAGAGAGAGAAAATGGAATGGAAAGAAGAAAGGTGATGTTACATCACAATTTTACCACTCATATTTGAACCAAATAAAACTAAGAAACTCAAATGGACCTGATTAACAGAGCATATCATAAGTTAACATATTTTTTAAAATCATAATTCCTGCAGAATTCTTCATAGCA
Source organism: Daubentonia madagascariensis (assembly GCA_023783475.1). Classification (NCBI taxonomy): domain Eukaryota; kingdom Metazoa; phylum Chordata; class Mammalia; order Primates; family Daubentoniidae; genus Daubentonia; species Daubentonia madagascariensis. The sequence continues at coordinate 54,511,377 of JAKFHU010001815.1, read as the reverse complement.
GAAAAGAACTCCCAAGCCCACCTAAGCTGATCTGCATGCCAAACCAATTTCCAATGTGGAAATATAGCATAATAAAATAGACCAATATCTTTCTACCTCCTCTTTTAACACAATTTGGACCAAAAATTAAAAAAAAAAATCATAGCACTAAAATGCAGAAGTTTCAGGTCCCTTCCACCATTTACCAGCTGTATAAGTATAGGTACATTTGTTGTGATAGCATTGTACCAAAAGCACTAGTCAGGTCTCTGCTAGGTGTAAGATCCTTGTTCATAAAAAGGGGATACTCTCAGACGAAGATTATTATCTGGTTTGGTTGCTAAAGGTACTAAGCAGAATCAGTAGATTCAACTAAAATCATTGAGGTGGAGGTAGAGGAGAAGGAAAAAAGGGTATCTGAAATAAAGAAGGAAGGCAATTAACAACTCTTTATCATTGCTCCATTTAATAGGCTGGTTATAAATTTAAGTTGTTCTGTATTGTTTTGTACCCCACGCCCGCACTTTAGCTCCACTCCAATGTCCACCTAACAAAGTAGCATTCAGAAAGATTTGGGTCAACTGGGAAAATGTAATGCTACAAACTTGTCCTAAATTATTCTGTGGAACTAGTGCCATAGGCTGTTCCTTCTGCCATCAGTCTTAAGTGGTAGAATTATGAAAAGGTACTGCATCAGAGAACTACATTCACTTAGTAAATCTACTCCCAGGTGTCTGCAGGAGGTTGCATCAGAAGAAATGAACAGGGGCTGGTTGGTTTTTTAGTTTAATTTACATACCTTCTTTTTGGAACCAAAGGGAAGTAACAGAGGATATTAAAGGATATGGTTGCTATTCTTGGGAGCAATGTTTTTATTTCTTTATAAAATTAGAACTGTGCTAGTTCTTACAAGGGTAGCAGGGAATAAACTACATATTAGTACATTATGGTGACACTTTATTCTATTTACTGTTATTGGGAGGAGAGGGGTTGAAGGGTGGGAATACATTTTTTTCCTGTGGTAAAATGACAGAACTCTCTTCCCAGGCATGTGCCTAACCCTTAGTTCAAGGAAGTAAATTTCCAAGCACAGTATTCCAACTTACAGCAGGCAGAAGGGGGGCCCATGAGCAATGAAATGGGACACAAACAGGAAAGAGACTCGGCACAGACATTTGAGGGTAATAAATATGATAGCAATGTAGAAGATGAACAGTTCATGTTGTTTATGATTACAGACTGATTATTCCTCTAAGTGCAAAGGCTATCCAATAAGTCCTATCCGCGTTGATTTGTTAGCAAGATACTTTCACCAGATAATAAATTAGAATGTAATTAAAGTGCATTCTGTCTGTTTATCACGGCCTAAGATAGCTTACTATAATTCTCAATTATCTGCATGAACACACAACACGACAGCATGGTGAATAAACCTTCCAGCAAAGGGCAACAAACATCTTAGGACTATGCTAAAATTGCTACATTTCTTCTCCAGTCCTTCTAGAAAACTGTTTCCAATTGTGATAAATTACATAAACGGAACTACATCAATTTGGTACTAGCTTTGGTACAGCAAGTCATAGTTAGATCTGGATTCACAAGTCCCCAAACTTCTTAGCTTGTTGGCAGTTTGCTAAAGGCAGTGACTAAACCATGAAAGAAACAAAAGAAAACAGAACTGGATATTTACTGCAAACCTTTGTTGGGTGGAAAAACTTAACTGAAGAGAAAATAGAAGAATCACAAACAAAGAAATATATCAACATTTAAAATTAAAAGCTTGTGTTTAAAAAAAGCGCTTATAGCATATAAGACAATAATTTTACTATATAAAGATCTCATAAGGATTAACAAGAAAACGACTGAGACCAGGAGAGATAAATGAACAAAACAAACAAAGAGAAACTAATATAAACATAATGTTCAAATAAATTACATTTAAATCAGGATAACATTTTTTTCACCTAATTAGTAAAAATCTTTTTTAAATGATAATGACCAATATCGGCAAAGATATAGTGACAATGGTACTCTCCTACATTGCTAATAGTATTGCAAATTGATTAGAACACTTCAAAAATGCTATCTCACCGTTTAAATTTAACACTACATAAATGTTAATAATTTTAGCTCAGTACTCTCACATCATGGAGTCTAGCTAATAAACAAAAATATAAACTACAGCTTGATCTATCAATAATGAGAAACCTAAACAATAGAAAAATTTCAACAGGCTAAAGATATGTATAATATAATACAATACAATATATGATATAATCATGGATGCAATATTATATAGCCATTTAAGGATGGTTAAGACTAGATTAAAAAAACAGAAAATTGTATGTAATGATTATAATTCAAATAAAAATATGCATATTAAAAAAGAAGGAAAATACCAAAGTGATAATCATTCTGTTAACATAGTATGGTGAGCTGAATAATTGGCCCCCAAAGATGTCCACATCATAATCCCCAAAACCAGCGCATATTACTTTACATAGCAAGAAGAATTCTGCAGATGTGATTAAGTTAAGAATCTCAAGATGGGGAGATTATCCTGGATAACCTGGAATGGGCCCAATGTAATCACAAGGGTCCTTGTTGGAGGGAGGCAGAACAGTCAGAGTGAGAGGTCAGAGCACGAGATGACAGAAGCAGAGGTCAGAGTGATGTAGCCACGAGTCAGGGAAGGTGGGCAGCCTCTCGAGATTGGAATGGCAAGGAATAGATTCCCGCTAGAGCCTCCAGAAGGAACACAGCTCTGCCTACACTTTGATTTTAGCCCCATTAAGACCCATTTCAGACTTCTGACCTCCAGAACACAAGTTAGTAAAGTTGTAAAAAATCTGTATTCTTTTAAGCCACTAGATTTGTGATAATTTGTTACAGCAGCAATAGGAAATTAATATAAATGATAAGACTGACCTTTCTAAACTTTCTATAATATTTCATATTACTTCTATTGGTGCATCCCAACATACAAATTTAGCTAAAATTTAAGATTCTAGATGAAAACATACTTTGCCACACTGGTTGTCAATCCTGGTCGTATATTAGTATCAAGCAGTTAGCTTAAAAAAAAAAAAACAAAAAAACAAGAATATCAATGCCATGCCTTCTCCCCATTCCCAGGTATTCTGATTTAATTTTTGTTAGGCTCAAACATCAGTGTTTTTTAAACGCCCCACATGCTAATGTGCAGCCAGAGTTGAGAACCACTGCTCTAGTATAGTAACTCATAAATGACAAGTTTCCCTAACCCAAAACAGGAATGTATATCAACCTAAAACTAGATTTGTTTCAAAAATTCTATAAATGAAAACACTCAGTGATAGTCTGTCTGTATTAACTTAAATTTAAGACTGGGAGTTGTGTACTAGTTTAACGGACACTTTGTTAAAGGAAAAGAAAAAAATAAAATCACTTACTCTATTTCCTCAATGTTTTTCATTTGGGGAGTTCAAGAGACTCTTCGGAGATACAGTGCTCCAAGAAAAAGGTTTTTATTAGCTGTTACCCCAAGGATCTACATTCAAATTAGAGCAGTTCACAAGAACTGTACTTCCTTTACTTTTCCACTGACAAGTGACCTTATTATAAGACTACTAAAATTATCTAAGATATTTAGTTTTATAATTTTTGCATTATGTTTTAGCAATGGTATAGAATAGCCAAGAGGAGTCTGTCAAATTCCTCTTTTAATGTGTTCTTTAGAGTTGTATTTTTCCTCTACTGTAGTTTCTAGGTATCAAACTTATACATTAAGACACACACACACACACACACACTCTTTAGTATGTTTGTGAGCAAATGTAAAACAAAAGTTTTCAAATGTGAGATTCTAAGCTATAGAGAAACTACTGACAGGCTTATGCATCTCTTGATCAACTCAGCATCACCTCATATTCTTTCAGCAGCAAAATCCACATATGAAAAACATCGTTATCAACCAAGTGTGTCCAAAGACTGATCTCCATAGCAACTGTAACTCTGCCACATGTAGTGTATAAAGCATCAGAGTTAACACCACATGCACACAAAGTGTTAGTATTATGAAGTCCAGACTGTGGTTGCTGTAGAAACCTAAACCCAAGTCCCTGACAACAGCGGATAAAATGAAAACAACAGCAGAAGGGTCCTTGAGAACCTACTCATCTACTCCTTTGCTTTCAAGCAGGACAATGCCATATCCTAAACACCCTATGATAGCCTTACATTGATATCACTATAGGGAAATTTTCTACAAAATAACTTAAAATGATGTCATGTCTTTGTTTAACATTAGGAACCACTTCCTATTCCCTAAAAAATCCTCTCTCCCACCCTCTGCTCAATTGAATGTTCAGAAGCTCACTCCAACAAAGTACTATCACCTTCTCCTAGCCTTAGCCAGAGCCAGTCCCACAAATAGGCAATCTGGAGAAGTGCCAACCTTTGCTACGAACATGATAACTATGACAGATACACAGAAGTTTATTCTAAAACAATTTTGCAAAAAAAGAATAAAGTAGGAAGAATCACTCTGCCTGATGTTAAGTCTTACTATATAGCTATCATAATCAAGATAGTGTGTTAATGGCAGAGGAAAGACAATAGGTAATAGAATGGAACAGAGAACCTAGAAATGGATCAATACAAATACACCAATTGATTTTTAACAAAGGTACAAAAGTAGTTCAATGAAGGGAAAATAGTCCTTTCAACAAATTGTGCTGGAACAACTGGACACCGTAGGCACAAAAAAAAGAAAAAAAAAAGAATCTTGACTTAAAATTCATACTATATACAAAAATCAATGCAAAATGGATCATGGATTTAAATGTGAACTGTGAAACTATAAAACTTTTAGAAGAGAACACCTTTGAGACCTAGGGCTAGGAAAAGTTCTCAAATATCACATCAAAAACCTGATCCATAAAAGAAAAAATAATCAATAACTAGACTTCATCAAAATTAGAAACTTTTACTTCTGCAAAAACCCCCATTAACAAGATAAAAAGATAAGCTACATATTAGGTGAAAATATTTGCAAATCACGTATCCAAAGAAGGACTTGTATCCCAAACACGTAAAGAATTCTCTAAACTCAATAGTAAGAAAAAAGACAATCCATTTGAAAATGGGCAAAAAGACTCGAACAGACACTTTACCAAAGAGGATATAATTATGGCAAATTAGCACATAAAAAGATGTTCAATATCGTTAGTCATTTAGGAAAATAAAGCCAAGATAAGATATTACCACACTATTAGGATGGCTAAAATAAAAAATGCTGACAATACCAAATACTGACAAGGATGTGGAGAAACTGGATTTCTCATATATTGCTGGTAGAAATGTAAAATAGTACAGCTACTCTGGAAAACAATTTGATAGCTTCCTCTAAAATTAAACATACGCTTACCACACAACCCAACAATCATGCTCTCAAGCACTTTTCTTAAAGAAATGAAAACTTATGTTCACACAAAAACCTATATATGAATAGTCATAGCAGTTTTATTTGTAATAGCCCAAACTAGAAGCAACCCAAATGTCCTTTATGGTAAATGGACAAACTATGATATAGCCACACCATAGTGAAATATTAATTAACAACAAAAGGGAACAAACTATTGACACACACAACAACTTAGGTGTTTTACAAGGACATTACACTGAGTGAAAACAGTCAATCTCAAAAGGCTTCATACTATATGATTCCATTTATTTAACATTTCAAAATCATAAAAATACAGAGATGAACAGATCAGTGGATACTCAGGGTTAGGTAAGAGGTGAGGGTAAGACTATAAAGAGGCAGCACTAGGAAGATTCTTCATGGTGATAGAACAGTTCTATATCTTGATGGTGAGTTACACAAATCTATTCACGTGATCTAATTTCACAGAACACACATGTGAACACATGTAAAAACTGGTGAAATCCACATAAGATCTGTAGTTTAGTTAACATTATAATACCAATGCCAATTTCCTGGTTTTAATAATGTTCTATAGTTAGCAACATGGGACCACTGTGGAAAGCTGTATGATGGGCACAAGAGACCTCTATGTACTATTTTTATAACTTCTTTCGAGTGTATAATTATTTCAAAGGAAAAAGGTAAAAGAAAAAAACCCCAAAACTTCTGTACAGCAAAAATTCATAAAATTTTAAACTGGGAAAACACTTAAAACATTTGAAAAAAGTAAAGCTCTTAATATACAAAGAGCTCTAATATGTCAATAAGGAAATAATACAACTAAAACTGAGCAAAGAATATAAATAGGCAACTCAGAAAAGAAGAAATAAAATTGGCCAATAAACATAAAAGACTCAATCTCATTAGTAGTAAAATACTAATATTAGTATTCAACATAAAACAAGACTTTTTTATCATCTATCAAATTGGTATTAATATTAATATCCAAGGTTAGCAAGAACAAGGAAAAACAGGCACTCTCATATACTATGGATAAAAATTAACATACGAAGATATTTCTAAAAGAAGATATGCACACCCTTAATCCCAAAAATTTAACATCTAGGAATTTACCCTAAGGAAATAGTCAAATTTCTTCATCACAGTACTATGTATAACAGTGAAGAGTTTAGGGGAAAAAAGGTCCAAAAAAACAGAATTAGCTGTATTATGATATATTCATACAATAGAATATCATGTAGTTGTTAGAAATTATGTTTATTAATTTTAAGAGCAATTCTCTATATACTTCTAAGAGAGAAAAGCAAGTAACAAAAATATACATATGTGATAAACCCATTTTTATAGTCTTGCAGGTCATACTCCAAAATATTAACACTAGCTCTCGGTGATAAGATTAGGGTATTTTTTTCTTTACACATTTCTATATTATCTAACAGAGGCATGTTTTCTATAAAAACAAAATTAATTTTCATTTTTGTTTTTAAAAAATCAAATAACACATAATAGACTAAAGATGGCTCTTTTTTTATTTTGTTTTGTTTTGTTTTGTTTTAGAGACAGAGTCTCCCTCTGTAGCCCAGGCTGGAGTGCAGTGTTGCAATCATAGCTCACTGCATGCAGTCTCAAAATCCTGGGCTCAAGCAATCCTCCCACTTCAGCCTCTCAACTAGCTAGGACCACAGATGTGCATCACCACAACTGCCTATTTAAAAAAAAATTTTTTTGTAGAAATGTGGTCTCACTATGTTGCCCAGGCTGGTCTTGAACTCCTAGCCTCAAGGGATCCTCCTGCCTCAGCCTCCCAAAGTGCTGAGATTACAGGTGTGAGCCATAACACCCGACCAAGAAGGCTCTTTTTGACTGGAGATTTTATACATTATAATGCTAAAGGCCTTACATGATTTTGTAGTTTTATAGAAAAAAATAAAACTACCTTGCCTGATACAGCAACATTTGCTTTTTCTTTATGATTCCTCCAGGTTCCTGAAAAGACATCATTCATTTTCAGTTTAAAAGCAATCAAAGAAAGCATGACCAGACTGACTTTAAAGAAAAAAATCCATGCAACCCAAGGACTATGTATGCCCACTCACCACAAAGCTGATAACCTCTACATCTCTATCCATACCTTGCTGTAAATGGCGATGAGTGCAGTTTTAGATATTTTTTAATTGTTCATTTATTAATGACATACTGATAAGTGAATTCTCCACTTGTAGTAAAACAAAGCCGGATAGGAAAAAGGGAAAAGAGAATACAATGACAAGAAAGATGACAGTATCTTCCTTAATATGATCTTGAGAAAAATGTTGCAGAATCACTTCGGTTCTGAGGATAAGGAAGAAAGAAGGCATATAGAAAATCTTTTCCTCTTTAGATTGGTAACTCGTATCAAGATCAGAACCTCTGAAAATTTATCTGATGTTCTGTAGCTACCAAGGTTTACCATTCAGTTGAAAGTTAAAGTTTCTCTAGTAGAGACACATGGCTTCTTGTGTTCCTTCCCTCAGCTAAAATGTTTGAAATGTCCAAGTTTAATAATAAAATATTGCTGCTTTCATAGTAAATGTCCCAGATTATATCACTTTCCTTAAGCCCTTCCAGCATTTTAAAAACTGCTTTGTTTTTATTTTTGTTTTATAGGCCTGAATTAAGAGGACTTACAATGTGCTGAAATCATCAAGATGTTTTCTTGGGCTCATTAAGTTAAAATTCTCCCACATGATTAACTGCTACTTTTGACTCAAAAGTAACATGATACTAACTCGCTCTTCCTGATTTCCACACCTGGCTTTCCAGTTAAAGGGAAGAGCAGAAACAACTTCTTCCTATTTTCCATCTATTCAAATTCTACCCATTCTTCATGCAGCTTCTTAAAATCCTTCTTTCATAAAGCCCTTGGTTTAGCTTTATGGACTGAACTCCTGTAGCACTTAACTAAACTCTTCATTTGGCAATTACTAACAATTATGATTATTTTTATCTTGCATCATTATTTAAACTTGCATATGTTTACATCTAGTTTCCTCAAGAATACTCAGATTCTTATAGGAAGCCTTTTTACCTCAACATACCTCTCATTGTGTTGTAATACAGAGTGGATAGTCAATAAATATTTGTTGACTCATTGTAACACACGTATACCTTTCAGTTCCAGTCCTTAACTCATACTGTTTTTTTCAGTGCTTAGCTATTATTTGTTCTACCTATCCTTTGTCTTACATGGACAAAACTACAAAAGAGAAGCTGAAGATAGGAGCTTTGAAGGGTATTGTTTCCTCTTTGTCTTCCTGCAGCAACACTTGTTTAAATACGTGAAAAGAAAAGAGAATAAAATGAAATTTATACCTTTGGCACGTGTCTTTCAAAGTAAAACAACCATTATTTAACAATAAATTAGCTACCGTTATTGGAGAGCATACATTCCCTTATGTGCTAAGGGAAAAACCAAGGGAATAACATTTGTGAACTAATGGATTCTTCCTTCTCAACCGATGTAAACAACTCCATCAGTCTTGGTCCCAAATACTCCCAAAATCTGCACTCATGATTTGAGAGACTTTATGGATTCAAACATATTTTTACCAATCATGAATTCTATCTATCCAAAAGCACTTTTCAGTGCCAGAAAGAGCTTATGATTAGAAATCCATTCTTTTAAGAATAGTTATACTGCCTAAATAACTCCAGATGTTTTGTTTTGGTTTTTGGTTAAGGGGTGGTAGCAGGAGAGCAGAAACCAAAATGAGAACCTTCCCTATTAGCAATGTTTGCCATTCCATCCTAAATGAACCCTTTCTTATATTCCTGCTTGGAGGTTCCAAAATTTAAACTTATGACACTCATGTGTGCCAAAATATGAGTATTTAGATAGGATTGTTACTAAAAAAAAAATGGTTTGTGGATAGGTTACATCTAAATTATTTTTACAAATCCCAATCATATGAAACAGGAGTTGCTTCCTGCATTTGTAACGAATTTGCCAACAGTATGAGGCACTATTTAGAGACAGCTGTTTTTGATAGAGGAACAAATTTTGGAATGACAAATTCCACATTTTTTGCAGTTGTGCACCTGCTGATTACAATTATGAAATTCTATCTAAATCTACAATGTCTTAAAACATATATTTTGATACTATATATAAGCAGCTCATGGTAATCCACTCCTAACAACTATTATAGATAGGAAAAGTTTCTCTGCCTAATTTTAATCAACCCTACTACAATTTAAGAGCATCATTTCTTGCTCTGTCTTCAGGAAGAGGTGATCACCATCTTTAGCCATGATGCTCTATGCTATGAAGAATAATATGTAAGATGAATGCCATGATCTAATTTAAGTAATGACTAAGGCAAAAGTTAGGAAAAGGGCAAAATCCTCTGGTTAGGAAAGGTTTTACTCCATTCATTCCAATTCTGTAAGTACTTATTGAAGGCTTTCTGTGTCAAATATATGCTGGGCCATAGGGACATAAAGAAAAAAATCATCTCTTTCAAAAAGTTCACAGTCTTGGAAACACTTACACCTCATTTAGAGGTCCAAATACAGGGGCCAGATAGGCCAGTTAACCCATGAAGTGGCCTATTCCTATAACTAAAGCATCTGGAATGGTAAACTGGAGAACATATGCCCAGTCTAAAGGAGGCAGCTACCACTTGACACCAGCAGATTGAAGCTATGGGGTAATGCAAGCTCAGTGGTGTCACAGCTTCTGATTTTTTGAGAAGACAGTAACTTGGAGAAATGAGTACTTTAATTGCAGAAATCAAGGAACGCTTAGCAAAAGAGCTAACACCTGACTGCCAGAGGTTAAGCAAAGCTTACCAGGTGTGAATGTAGATGGTTTATTTTCTGTGGCTACAGCTTAGGGTGGAAAGTGGGGAGTGGCAGGAGAAGCAACTAGAGAGGAAGGAAGCCATATACAAGCCAAATTGTATCCACAGAACATGAGAAGCTACTGAAGAGTGTAATATGACTCCACATCACAGAAGAGTAAAATTTATCTGTCTGCAGGAAACTTTACCAAACTGCCACACAGTGAGATTTCAAGATTTGATAGACATATAAAGAGGCAGGCACCTCGCTTTTAATCCATAAAGCTAGACTGGGCATCGCCATATCTAAACACTCTCTTAGGACTCTAACTATTGAGCAATCTAAGTCTTTGTATGGTTCTAGTAGCAGCAATGGCTGTGTAAACAGAAGCCAATTTACCCATGAAGAAGAATATACCAAACCCAGAAAGATTTTGGGAGCTCTACCATCCCCAGATGTTTGCCCTTTTGGCAAGGGTAAAAAAGTACTAATACCTTACTCATTGCTAAAACGACTCAGAGTTTACAAAATCTCTTGACATATATTATTCTCACCTACCTAAGAGACCCTCGGCTCCCTATTTTCTACTTTGTCAGGGTTTATACCACATCCACTGTAGCCAATTGTATTCATATTTTGAATTCCTTTCTTTATATTAAACCAATTCATCTTCAAAAGTTCTAAAATCTAATACAGGGCCACATGCAAACCAGCACTCCTACTTTCTTCATCTTCCTAACCCCTTAGTCAATCCTATAGTCAATCCTGTTTTACTTGCAATTCATTAATGAAAATACAATCAACTCTAATACAAAATTAATTCATGTTATGCTTCAGAAAGGATGATTGTTTTTGCCAAGGAAATTTCCTATTCTCCAGTAAGGAAGGAGGAAAGAAAACTATGTTGGGCCTAAGCCTTTCATTCAATGAACCTCACAACAAGATAGGTATTATTGTTCCACAGATAGATATCATTATTCTCATTTTCACTGATGAGAAAACTGAAGCTCTGACTAGTTAACTTGCCCAAATAGCAGGTAGTAAATGACATAAGTTTGGTCTGCAGCCAGATCTGTTTGGAAGCCACAGCTTCCAAAACTATGTTCTTTCCACTATACCATACAGCTTTAACTGCTATTTCTAACAATAATCATAATACTGTTCTTCTACCTTATATTTGTACAGTACAGTATACCTTTCAAATCATTTTCATCTATAATATTTCTGTAGGTTCCTGAAACTATCCTTCAGGAAAACTTAGGCAAAGGGGGGAAAAAAAAAGATGGCTAATCTAAGATCACAGAGAAGTGAATTTACTGGGCACAATAACAGCTAATAGCAGCTATATTTATTGAGTACTTAAGCTAAACATTTTACAATATGTTGTCTCATGTAATCCTCATTCTAATCCTGTTAGACAGGAATAACAATATCATCTCTTTTACAGATGAGACAACAAGATTAAGGAATTCTGTAGTTTACTCCAGCTAGGAAATGGCAGCGCTGGAATTAAAATTCAGGTATTGGTAGGCTCACAAGCCCATGTTCTTATCTACAACAGCATACAGTACTGCTTCCCAAAACTGCAGTGCTCTTTATAGAACATTATGCTTTTATTGTAATTAAGTTAAACTAAAATTAGTTAGAATTGTAAACTGAAATTAGTATCAGTCTGCATTCCCAAACCCACTACTGAATAAAAGTAGAAGCAGCAGCAAATAGGTGGCAGGATAATATCTACTTGGAATTTAGAAGAAATTTTTCACTGAGTAATTGACACACAGATAACCAGAAACACAGTATAATTTGGGAGAAAACTAAACCATCAAGATCCCAGGATTATCCTCTTTGGGACAAGAGGATAATCCTGACCATTTAACAAGTGAACCCACTATTCTGACATACATTCAAAATCAAAAACATTATTTTTTTCCTGTTTTTAGTTGACACTAAATGTAGATAATAATTGTACATATTTATGGGATACAGAGTGATATTTCAATACATGTATATAATGTGCAGTGATCAAATCAGGGTAATTAGCATACCCATCACCTCAAATATTTAGTATCTCTTTGTGTTTGAACATTCAAAATCCTCTCTTCTAGCTTTTTGAAAATATACACTAAATTATTGTTACCCATATTCACCCTACAGTGCTACAGAACACTAAAATGTATTCCTCCAATCTAGCTGTAACTTTATATCCATTAACCAACCTCTCCCTATTCTCCCCTCCCCTCTACCTTTCCCAGCCTCTAATATTTAACCACAATTCTACTCTTTACTTCTGAGCTCAATTTTTTTTTAGCTCCCCCATGAGTGAAGACATGTGGTATTTATCTTTCTATGCTGACTTATTTCACTTAACATAATGTCCTCCAGGAAAAACATTATTTTTAAAATTTATCCTTGAAATAGTAAAAGTCAGCCAGAATGGAAAAGCTCCACCCCAGTTTTTTCCTAGGGTGACCACGTATATTCATAACTATTTTTAAAGTTAGATTAAAATGCTGAAGCCATTACTATGGCACCGGTTTTTGAGGGGAAAAAAAATGCTGGAGCCAGGACCACCAACTTCCTGATGTTCATTTCTGGAGCTCCTTTCTGTATACTCATAAAATTGTACCATGCATACTCTGTACCATAGCCACACTTGTTTTTAATCTTGGTTACTACCGAGTGAAAAGTATGTGAGAAAATAAATATTTTAAAACAATCAAAAATGCTTTTAATAAAAGCTTTGTACATACAATAGCATGAGTCCTGTGAAACTAAATCACATTCCTTTTAAATACATAGCTGCATAAAAGAAATAGTCTTAAGTTAGAGAGAAGATTCATGAAGGTATTTTTATTCTGAGAATAAAATAAACTTCATTTATTTGGCGATATTGAACAATTTAACAGATAGAAATCACCTGTCACAAAGCCCCTGTAACTATTAAACACTATCAAGAGTATGTTCATGCAAATTATCAATGTTTGAAAAATTCAAAACACTACTGCTGAGTTTTTACAGTATTCATTAGACCTATCTCTAGCCTCACAGTACTGGAAATAAAACCAATTCAGTTTGCTAAAAAAATCTTTGGAGCAAATGACATAACATTCCAAGGAGATACTGGGAGAATAATAATTTTTAAAGCTATTTTTAAATATTTGTTAAAATGAAGTTTCAGAACACAAAAATAGCAAAAAAATGAAAGGCTTTGAATAGCTTTTGGTGAGTCATAGGAAGAAAAGCAAATCCAGCTGCACTCCATAAACTAAGAGTTTTTATCTAGAACTTCCAATAAGTATTAAACTAGAAACAACTACCTGAAGGGTTAACATCTAGTACCCATTTTTAAAACCTACTCTAGGGTAGCTATTTTTGGAAAAACATTCATTAAACTTCTCTTTAAACCACAAGCACAGATGAATTTTTTTTTTCATAACTAATGGGCTTCCAAGGTGTTTTAAAAAAAAGAAAATTCTGAATCCTATAGAACAAAGAAGGGGCAATTATAGAATACAGTATTGATGAAAAGCAGTGGAAATACAGTAGTAATGAGCAATATGAGAAATGTGAGTATCTGAATCCTAATTTGTTAGAATCCAAGCACAGAATTAACTTAAGTATTATAGCACTTAAAAACCTACAATCAATTTATTCTCATTAATTTGGCTCAGAATTAAGAACACAGACTAGTTAATATTTCTCAACCTTGAGTAATATATGGACCTTTTTAAAGGTTAAAAATTCAGTTATTGAATACTGCCTAAATAATTTTTATTAAAATGTTACTTAAATATATACAAATATAAAAATTATAAACTCTATATGGTTGTAGTTCTAATATAACTAAAATAAATAAAATTACAAGTTGAAAACAAACCTTATGCAAATTGGCAGTGATTTACTATGACAGATGATGGTAGTTGACTGAATCTAAATTGCTATTCCCAGTATGAAACTGGTGCTGACTGCCTTGGTGTAGGTTCTTTGGAAGTGGGAAGCCTATAGTGAAATGCATTCTCTCAACATTTTTCTCTATTCAAATTACAGTCGTCCCTCGATATAGGCAGGGATTGGTTTCAGGACACCCCCGCCCCCAAAATACTCAGCATCCAAGCATACTCAGGTCTGGCAGAACCCGCCTATCCCCGACTCCCACATCACCCAGATGCTCAAAAAATGCATTGAAAAAAAAATCCGCGTACAAGTGGACCCTCGCAGTTCAAATCCTTGCTGTTCAGGGTCAACTGTAAATGAACTTGTTATTCATATAACATACTACTCTTATATCTCCTGATTGGGCCCAGAAGATTCTTTCACTCTTGATACAAGAAATAGATTTGTGAGGAGCACACCATATCACTACTAATCACTTTACTGGCTCTTGTTCCCAGGGCTAAGGATTTTGGTGGGAGGAACTGCTACTGAAATGGACTCCCCGAACTCAGGAAGCGAGGGGAGGAGCCCAGGGGAAGGCTGAGTCCAGGTGGCTGCAGTTAACTAACTGCCAGAAGCAAAGTGGGTGTGGTGATCCTAACAGGCAGCAAGGTGGATACCAGATATTAGGTCATCTCAGACTTTGTTGTGAGAGGCAGCCATCCCTGCCTATACTTGATTAATCAGACTCAAGTATTCAAATCAACAGGCAACCCACTAAGGTCTGTTTTGATTTAAATACCGAAAAACAAACGACTCCAGGTCTAGCAAACCTGTCTAAGCCAGTACCACAGAGTCATGAACTCTTACCCAAATCCAAGACCCAGGAGTTCCTTCAATGAAAGGGAGGCCAAATCCCTTCTGGCCATTTACCCAGGTAATTGTGAGCTGTCAAAAGGAAAATACCACACCTCTTATGATTATTACATACTGGCTTTAAGCTAACATCAATTCTTAGGCATTAAGTATACCACAGGTCCATCAGTTGGACAGACAATTTACGAGGGTCACATATAGGAGGTGGAGTTCTAATTCAACCTCTTCTCACAGTCGTCATCTTAAAAGTCCAAACACATCCTAGTTTTCAGATATTCCCAAATACTGCCAGAATCCCCACAATGGCTCTCTGGTTCAGGAAGAAGGACTATTACGGTAAGAAGTATAAAGTGGAAGCTGATCAAACTCTCTTTCCTTATAAAAATCATTGCACTTCCAGGGGGAAATTTTCTCAAATTTGTAAAGGAACAGTGAAATGCTGTTATGAGACAAAGGCATAACAGATTCTGGGCAGGACAGCCCTTGCATGAACAGCAAGTGTACATACTGCCCTCCTTCCCCCGCTTTCTTACTGTTCAGACAATTTAAAAGATGCCTCTACCTAAAATGATGTTGTATTGAACCTGTGAAAAGCTGCAATGAATACAGGTGGCCATTTCAGGAAGCAACTAAAGTAATTATTTCTTTTTGAAAAACAGCTCCTGGCTTGCTACTAGACTCTAGCAAAAAGTGAATAGAACATTACATAACGACGCAATCTAGCTGCCTATCATTAGTTATTATTGGATGTATTTAACTCTAAATTCCAGCAGGCCCAAATGGGCTCTGAAGGCAAAATTAAGTTGCATATCAGATCAATTATGCTTCTTATAAGCATACTTCTACTATGTGCCACCTTTCCTTCAATCTGCACCTAAGGCTTCATGAGGAGTACCCTATGCCCAGCAAGCTTGAGCGGAGAAAATGCCTCCCTGGTTATAGAAGGACCTGAACACTATGTTAGCACCAGCTGCAAAAACACTATTGCTGCATAACAACTCCATTCAGGGTTGATCCTGAGAATTAGATGAGAGGATAAATGCTCCCTACAAGAAGTACTTAGAGTAGTACATCTCATTGTTCACTTTGCTTGAAAATAGGCTGCCTGAGGTCAGTACCACATGGAAATTTCTGGCAGGTCTGGCTGAATGATTGGGACTGGGGAGGAGCATGTTGGATGATCAGTAACAAGGTGGTTTGGGAAGGGATATTTGGATAAGTCTCTGGGAATGGGACAAGCACCTGAGAGTATCTGTGTTCCATGTGACTGCTCAACAAAACTACCACCACTGAGAAGAGGCTCTTCATAAGCTGATGGACAGGGTGACTGTTACTGAAAGAGTGGGCCATTTTCCTTGCCTAGTCAATTCGGTACTTGGCTAAGTGGTAGCGGTGACAGGGACGGTGGCTATATATGTGCTCAACAGCAGGGATTTCCTCCCACCAAGACTGACCTGGTTCATTGCCAAGTATCCTTATATGGTATACTCCTCTAGATAAACCACTTACCTCCTGAGGGATAGACCCCAGTGACCCTTTTCAGCCTAGAGAGGTTAGCAAATTGTCCACCTCAGAAGAAACACTTATTCTGTGTTTGGATGTGATTTCCCTATCATGCTGCTTCCAACACTACCATCTGTGGACTTACTTGAGTGCTAGCATGATATCCCACTTAACAGTGCCTCTGGTGACCAAGGGCTTCTTTGGTCTTTAACAAGTACTCTTCCCATCTTTCAGAAGCAGCAGGCTCACACAATGGTGAAATAGCCTATGACAACAAAGACAAGGCTCTAGATGGGAGTTAGCATGTTGGTAGACTGGGCTATTGCTACAGAATGCAGCTTATGAGCTGAACCAGCACTTTTCTAATTGGGTAGTGGACATGGCACTTCTCACAACCACAGCTAATGACCTCTCAAAATTTTGCTTGCTGTCTCTAAGACTGGGAACTACTAAAAGTTTTGTGCCCAAGAAAAGAATATGTCCACCAAGACACAATAATGGTGCCTCTGAACTGGAAGCTGAGATTGCTAATGTGGCTCATCAGGCCAGAAAAAGCAAAAGAGAGGTCTACATAGAGTGCTATATCAGCTACCAAGAGGATATATGGATACTGTGGACTACTGGAGCCAGAAAGAGTACAGGTAGGAAATGCTCTTGAGAGTGCCTCCATAATAAAGTGTAATAAAAGATGACTACAGTTCTATATAGGCTGCACCACCAATAACTTAACCCTTTAGGATGAAAAAAGTATGAATCAACCCATCAAGCAAAGGACCCCTGCCAGCTGAGGTGGCCATTTGGAGAAATAATCCAAATTCCTTATTTGATGTGTATATTAGCTAGGATCTAGTATTACTGATTTTGATATAAAACTCAAAATAACAGTTTAAGCAGTAAGAAGTATATTTCTTTCTCATGTAAAAGAAGCCTGGAGATGGGCAATACAAAACTGTGTGGAAACTCCACAAAGATAGTATGTTCTTTCCTACTTTCCAGTCTACCAACTGTAAAATGTGGTGCTCAAAAATGGCTTGTAGAGATCCAGCCATCACATTAAAATTCAAAGCAACAGATGAAAGAAGGGACAAAGAAGGATAGATCCCTCTCTCTGAGGAGACTTCCTAGAAATTCGTATACTTCCATCAACATTTTCTTTTTTGGTCAGAAATTGGTCACACAGTTATACCCGGCAGTAAGGGAGGCAAAGAAATGTAGTCCCTTATCCCTGAATAAATTCAGGGTTCTCTTACCAAGATGGAAAGAGAAGAAAGTTGAGAAAGGCCACCAGCAGTCTCTGTCACAGTGTGTCAATAGTTTTTGGTGTTTCCTCTGCTTTATTATTTCCTCTGTCTATATAGGTGTATGGTAGTAGATAAATTGACCATTTAGCCCACAGGTTGAAGACTATAAGAATTGGATCACAAAATTAGAAGACTGAACACAACTCAGAGGTCCTAGACATGATGATGAGTTATCTCTTTGGGGAGGTGGTATGAATGATTAATTACATCATTTAAGCTGGGGCATCTTTTAAATTGTCCATACAGTAAGAAAGGGAGGGGAAGCAGTAAATTCAAGTAAGGAATGTCCTGCCCAGAATCTATTCCCCCTTTGTCTCATAACAACATTTAACTTTTCCTTTAGGGAAATTCCTTTCCTTTATTCTGTGAGGTCTAAGCAGGCCTGAAATACAGTAGTTTACTCCCCAGCTGTCCAAAGGAGTAACCAAGACCCAGGCAGGGCCAATCATGGTATACCTTTTGCCCATAAAGGAACTGATCTGGATTAGGTTTAAGATGCAAGAAAGGCCAAAGAGACCCTCTCTCACAGGACTTTGAACCTTGAGGAGCCATTCAAGGATGAAAGGCAGCCAAAGCCACAACTGACAGCAGTGCTGTAATGTAGAGAGATTGTCTGTAAATTCCTGTCACTGACTTCCCCAGAGCATCCCCAGTTCCCATTCTTCCTAAGGCCTGATTAGCTCCTCCTTGCTTCAAATCAATGTCTTTGCTTGCAATTAAACAGTGCTGATACAATTCTATACTCCCTCCCTGGGAGATCAGAAACCCCTATGGCTTTAAATCTCACCTGTACTGAGTACTTCCAACTCTAGCTCCCGTGTCTACCTCCCTTGGGAGCACCTGATCCACTCCTAACTGCATTTTGGACATCTCCACATGCCACAAACACTTCAAGTTCAACAAATCTACAAAATTTCTTCCTATACTCTGCACCCAAACATACTTCTCCTGGTATCACAACATAATTATTCAGCTTACTTTCAAATCTGTTCTCTCACTCTCACAATTCATGAATATACCTTGAATCTATTCTTTCCACTTCCTCTCCACCACCACTGCCTAAATTCATACTGCATCCTCATCATCCTCTATCACCAAGAATATCTCCATTTTCAAGGCTCAAGTCATCTCATTGAGACTTTCTTGATACATTGGCCCCTGCCCACCAGACCACTCTATTCTTTCTGCCTTCATTTTACTTGGAAACACTTTTATCCTAACATATGTAACATTTTATTGCACTGATTGTTTTACACATCTATCTCCCTTATTTGAATATAAATCCTAGTAAGGAGAGGGGGATGTGGTTCAGCGTCTGGTGTTCTTAGTATCCCCCAAAAACTAGCACAGTACTTGGCTATTAAAGGACATACTTAACTAGCTGCTGAAAGAAGAAATGAATAAACCATCGCAGTATTCTTCCAGGTTTTCCTGCCTCCAGCTTTTGTTTTCTGCAATTCACAACCTCTACAGCAGCCAATGTCAGCTTTCAGAAAGGCACATCTGCTCAGGTCTCTCCACTACTTAGACTTTATGGTCTCCACTGACCTTAGGATAAAATTAGATCTCCTTAAAATGACATACAAAGCTCTTCAAAAGCCAGCCACAACCTTTCCTTTTGCTTTTTAAATCAACATTATTTAGTTCATAGAAGCTTTATTCACAGTAGCCAAAAATAGAAACAATCTAAACATTCTTTAAGTTGAATAAATAAATTGCTCCATATCCATTCAATGGAATACCCTTCAGCAATAACAATAACATATAGTTGTTTCATATATTTTGTCCAGTTTTCTATTTGTTTACAGTAGAAGGGCATGTCTAGGATCAGTTACTCTATCATGATAGAAGAAGATATTTCCAACCTATCTTTTTTGCTTCATCCCATTCAGCCTACACCAAACTATAAATTTCCCTAGACTTTGCCAAGCAATTCCTTGTGTCTTAACTTCTTTTCCTGCCTCAGTCATCTCCTTCCCATTCAACATGACCCAACTCATCTGCCACCTCATCTTTGGAAGTCTTTAATTTTCTCTAGAGAAAGATCTTTTTCTCCCTCTCTGTCTCCACAGCATATTGTTCACACATCCTACAGCAAGTAGTATCTCAATGTACTCTATGTGCATGTCTCCCCATTAAAATGAATTTCTAATAATGATAATTGCTAACATACAGGTACTTGCAATGTGCCAGGTACTAGTCTAAGCACTTTATCTATATTAACTCACTTAATCTTCATTAAACCCTATGATACAGGTACCAATATCCTTATTTCACAAATGAGGAAAGTGAGGTGCAGAGAGGTTAAGTAAATTGCCTAAGATCACAAAGCTTGGTAGTAGTAGAGCCAGGACGTGAACCCAGTCTGGTTCCTGAGCTCATGATCACTATACTGTCTCTCATAAATTCCTGGACTGCAGCTACTGTGTCTTATTCTTGTTTGTACACCCACGCCCAGAGCACCTCAAATATTTGGGGAATGAATTAAAATTTATAATTTTCTCCTAGTTATCCAAGAAAAAGTTCTTCATAAGTAATGTAGGTTTTCAGTCAGTAATTACAGAACTGAATCTAGAAAGGGTCTTTCATAAACATGGAAGAGACCAAAATTAAATTTCTAATAATAAATTCAAAATTTTACCATGTGGAAAAGACTAATGAGGTTTTTAAGGTAGCCAAGTAACTGTAGTGAACTCAGGAACAAAATGTCTCTACCAAGGAATCAATACCCCCTAAGAGAAGAGACTGAATATCATAATTTGTCTCTAATAACTGCATACTAAATTAATCCCATCTATCTAAATCTGAAGTAGAGAAGAGAATGTTTTGAAGGCAAAAGCAAAAAGACAGAGTATTTAAACAAAAATTTCATTCTAAAAGCCAAATCTGTCAAGAGTAATCAATGAAAATAAATAAAGCCACATTACTCAAAGAATCAACTACATTTAAGCAACAACAAAAAAAATTTAACCAATTCTATATCGGAAAAAGTATTAGTCATCATCTTTGAAACAAGTATCCTACATATGATATTAAAAGCATTTAAGTTCTTGACAGTAGGTAGTATATAAAATGAATTTACAAAAGCTAAAAGTACTTAATGGTTTATACAGAAATTTAAGTGAGTAAAAATGATATGTATATATATACACACACATATATATAGTTACGTTTAATTAGAGAGGTAGTAATGAACCATAGCGTGCAAGTTGTACTAGGAGGAAGGGGGCCATTGAGGCACTGTTGCTACCTTCAGCTTCTCCCATACTACCAATGTATGTCACACACCTGGGCCATCATACATATCTCTGTCCACCTTGGACAGGTCCACAATCCCTCAACCAAAGCCCTTGAAACCAAACCAAATGTCTTTCAGAATTCAAAATTTTTCTGATTTTAGGAAGGTGCATTTTATCCAACACTCCAGCAGAAACTGAGGCAGTACCCTGTAATCAAATGCATTAATATTTCTGCAACAAAATGAATGAATATTCACATTAAGTGGGATAAATAGAGACTATAAATAGTCTCACATCAGTTCAGGTCAGATTTATTAGTCTGAAAAAACATACTGTTTTCTGAGCTTTTAAGATTTTTAAATTGTGAGAAAAGAACTATGGACTTGTATTACCCAATTGCCATCAGCCTGTTCACTCTCTACTTGAGAACTAACAATGGCTCGCCACGTTCAGGTGCAGCACTAATTTTGAGAATTGGCAACATCACTGGAAATCAACTAGTCAAAGTCCTTACTTCATCACTTAGGGAACTAAAGCCCAGAGAGATGAAATGACTTACCTGGGGTCGCACAGTTAAGTACTGACAGAGACGAAACCAGAACACACAGATATCTGGTCTCCAAGGTCTACTACTTTGTTCTCTCTTTCTCTTTCTCTCTCTCTCTCTCTCATGATTTGAAGTGCTTTTTTTTGTTTTTAGCTTTTCAAAATAATAAATAATTACAAACAGAAAGTTGCAAAAATAGTATAGAGTCCTATGTACTCTTCACCCAGCTTCATCCAATGGTGATATCACTTATAGCTGCAGTACAATGCTAAAAAAATTGACATTGATACATCAGTGTTAACTAAACTACACACCTTATTCCATTTTCAGCATTTTTTAACCTTCATTCGTGTGTAGGTTATATAGTTCTATGCAACTTTATCCCATGTACAGATTCATGTAACCACCATCACAGTCAAGATTCCCAACTGTTCCATCACCATAATATTCCTCTTTGTACTTCTACCCCTCCCAATTCCCCACATGGTTCCTCACTCTAGAAAATACTTATCTGTTCTCCATCTCCATAGTTTTGTCATTTTGAAAATGATATAAATGTTACATAAATGCAATCATACAATAAATGTTTGAGATTGGGTTTTTTAAAAAATTGTGGTAAAATACATAGACATAAAATTTACCATCTTAACCATTTTTAAGTGCATAATTCAGTAGCATTAAGTACATTCGCTTTGTCGTGCAACCAATCTCCAGAACTTTTTTTATCTTGCAAACTGAAACTCTATACCTAACAACTCATTTTCTCCTCCCACCTGTCCCTGGTGACCACCGTTCTGTTTCTACACTCTGTTGCTCTAAATGTGACTACTCTAGACACTCATAAGTGGAATCATACAGTATATATCCTATTGTGACTGGCTTGTTTCACTTAGCATAATTGTCCTTAAGATTCATGCATGTTGTAACAGGTGTCAGAATTTTCTTCCTCCTAAAGGCTGAATAATATTCCACTGTATATATATACCATTTTGTTAATCCATTCATCCATCAATGGATACCTGGGTTGCTTCTACCTCTTGGCTACTGTGAATATTGCTATTAACATGGGTATACAAATATCTCTGAGACTCTGCTTTCAATTCTTTTGGATATATACCCAGAAGCAGAATTGCTGGATCATATAGTAATTTTATTTTCAATTTTTTAGGAATGTGATTGACTTTTTTCACTCAAAATAATTCCTTTGAGATTTATTCAAGTTGTTGTATCAATGGTTCACTTCTTTTTATTTTTGAGTAGCATTTCATTATTATGTATGTACCACAGTTTGTTCAACCATTCACCATTGAATGACATTTGTGTTGTTTCCAGTTTGGGGCTATTACAAATAAGGCTGCTATAAACATTTGTGTATAAGTTTTGATATGGACATAAGTTTTTATTTCTCTGGAATAAATGCTCAGGAATATGACTTCTGGGTTATATGGAAAGTGTATGTTTAATTTTATAAGAAATTGCTAAGCTATTTTCCAGAGTGGCTGTACCACTTTATATTCCCTTCAACAATGTATGAAAAATCTAGTTTCTCTGCATCTTCACCAGGACTTCATATTGTCAGTACTTTTTATTTTAGCCATTCTTATAGGTGTGTAGTGGTATCTTGTGATTTTTTTTTCGAAACAGAGTCTTGCTTTGTCACCCTGAGTAGAGTACAGTGGCGTCATCGTAACTCAGTGCAACCTCAAACTCCTGGGCTCAAGCAATCCTCCTGCCTCAGCCTCCCAAGGAGCTGGGACTACAGGCACGCACCATGACAACGGCTAATTTTTCTATTTTTAGTAGAGACAGTGTCTCGCTCTTGCTCAGATTGGTCTCAAACTCCTGACCCCAAGCAATCCTCTTACCTTGGCCTCCCAGAATGTTAGAATTACAGGCATGAGCCACCATACCCAGCCTCATCGTGATTTTAATATGCATTTCCCAAATGGCTAATAATGTCGAACATCTTTTCACATGCTTACTTGCCACCTTTATACGTTCTTCCTTTTGCCCATTTTCTAATTGCATTGTTTGATTTCCTACTATTGAGTTTAGAGAATTCTTTATGTATTCTGGATATAAGTCCTTCTTTGGATGTGACTTGCAAATATTTTCTCCCAGTCTGCAGCTAATCTCTTCATCCTCTTAAACAGGTCTTTCACAAAGTTTTTAATTTTGATGGAGTCCAATTGTTTTCTTATATGAACTAAGTTTTTCATATCATGTCTAAGAACTGTTTACCTAGCCCTAGGTTTTGAAGATGTTCTCCTATGTTTTCTTCTAAAAGTTTTATGTTTCACATTTAAATCCATTTTACATTGATTTCACAATAATCCATTTTACATTGATTTTTTTTAATATGGTGTGAGGTTTAGGTCAAGGTTCATTATTTTGCCTATGATGATGATGATGTCCAGTTGTTCCAGCCCCATTTGTTGAAAAGACAATCCTCCTTCCACTGAATTGCTTTTGTACTTTTGTTAAAAATCAATTGGGCATATTTGTGTTGGTCTATTTCTGGGTTCTCTATTCAGTTCCACTGATCTGTCAATTCCTCTGCCAATACCACACTATTTGATTAATGTGCCTGTATAGTAAGACTTAACCGTAGGTAGAGTGATTCCTCCCCTCTTCTTTTTTCCAACATTGTTTTAGCTATTCTAGCTCTATTCATGCTGCTCATTTTACTTTATTGCACAGCTTATTCGTGCTTTTAAGGTCCTCTCTATACCCAGTAGAGGTGTAATAGCCTGGGAAGAAAGTAGAGAAAAATAATCATGAATGAAATAATATGTAATATACTACTACTACCCTAAAATACTACTCATGTAATTTTTATCCATCCATCCTTCAATGAAGTCCCTTTATGAAAGGTTCTCTACTATTCCAGGCCATCTCAAAATGTAATAACTCATTAGACACAAGTCATTTGTTTCCTTCTATTAGATATTTGTAAATATATATTTGTGTCAATTCATTAAGGGACAGGGTGCATGTTTTAGATTTCTTTATATCCCTCCATAAGCTTCAATAAACAATGCATCAATTAATTGGGGGTTATTTATAGTAGTTTACAACAGAGAGATCCTAGAAAATCTAGAAGAACAAGAGTAAAAAATGAGCTTATTGCTCCATTGTTCCTAGTAATAGGATCATTATCTCACCAAATCTCAAAGTTTTTTTGTTGTATTTTGGTTTGGTTTTTGGTGGGGTTTTTTGTTTTTTATTTTTTGAGACAGACTCTCACTCTGTCACCCTGGGTAGAGTGCAGTGGCATCATCATAGCTCACTGCAACCTCAAACTCCTGGGCTCAAGCAATCCTCTTGCTTCAGCCTCCCAAGAAGCTGGGACTATGGTGTACAAGCATGTACCACGATGCCCGGCTAATTTTTCTATTTTTAGTAGAGACGGGATCTCACTCTTGTTCAGGCTGGTCTCAAACTCCTCAGCTCAAGCAATCCTCCTGCCTTGGCCTCCCAGAGTGCTAGGATTATAGGCGTGAGCCATTGTGCCCAGCCCAAATCTCAAGATTTCTAATTTAATCTCACTTCTGAATTAAACTGTTAAATTAAATAGTATATATCTAGACTGCTTTTCCCTTTTCTTAGGTAAAGAAAAGAAAGTAGCAAATAATAAATTATGGTAGTTTCCCCAGCTGTTTGCCAATAATGTCACCATTCATTTAAAATTCTAGGGCTATTAGACATGATTCATTCCTAACATACCACGTAGATTTACTCAAAAAGTAAATGGCCAAAGGGATTAGAATATTGACTTAAGCAAATAATAGAAACCAAAAATATAAAATGGGTCATTTTATAATTG
Source organism: Daubentonia madagascariensis (assembly GCA_023783475.1). Classification (NCBI taxonomy): domain Eukaryota; kingdom Metazoa; phylum Chordata; class Mammalia; order Primates; family Daubentoniidae; genus Daubentonia; species Daubentonia madagascariensis. Next base: position 54,485,981 of record JAKFHU010001815.1, on the reverse strand, counting down.
TAAAAGAATTTACCGAGTCCAACTTCCTATGGTCCTGCATCAACTACAAGGGATCTTTGTGCCCTTTGGCTACCAAGCTGAGAGCATCTTCCTCTTAATCATCAATGCTTTGCTGACAAGAGTTCAACAAATTATGGTGTACAGCATGTGAAATAATACAGCTGCTTAATCCACGTTTTTAGTTATAATTTTACAGTAGCCATAACCTCTGGATCAAATACCTGCTCCTTCTCTAAAACAGATATATATGGTAGATAAATACACAGATAGATAAATAGACAGACATCCCCTCCCCAGAAATTTCTTTGTTCACTGGCTGCCTGTGAGTTTAGACTGTTTAAATAATTTGCAACACACTGTCAAAGTAAGTATAATAAAATTACATAGAGATTAGCTGTTTCTTCTCTTATCAAATAGAGCAATTCATATATGCTACCACAACGTTGCTTAATCTTATTTATTTTGTGCTTTTCCAATTCTTTCACTGTACTGTGGGACTACTAGGCATGGTAGGCTATAATTAGGAAAGTTTTGAAACCATTAGTCTCACAAGCTTTCATCTAGTGTGCCTCTGGTGGCCTCAGAAGGGATCTTCTCCAAACCTTCATCTGATGCTCTCCCAACTAAATAGATGAATTACAATTCTCAGAATATACACACTAATAAAGCTCCTTTTAGCTCCGCCCTTTTCACTTCAATGCTTTATTACAGGGACTACAATACTCACAATGCAATATACTACTATAACCCCCACCTGACACTATCATTCCCACCACATACACACGGAAACCTCCTACTTGATTATCAAAAATTAAGAAACCTCTGCCAGGCGCAGTAGCTCACACCTGTAATTCCAGCACTTTGGGAGCTGAAGCAAGAGGATCACTTAAGGCCAGGCGTTCAAGACGAGCCCAGGCAATATAGCAAGACTCTGTCTCCACCGGAAAAAAAAAAATTAGCTGCGTGTGGTGGCGCACACCTATAGTCCTAGCCACTGGAGAGGCTGAAGCTGGAGGATCTCTTGAGCCTAAGAGTTCGAGGTTAGAGTAAGCTATGATCACACCACTGCACTCCAGCCTGGGTGACAGAGTGAGACCCTGTCTGAAAAGAAAAAGAAAAATGAAGAAACCTCTTGGTTTTAGTGTTATGAGTACATGGACTAACCTGAACTCAGACATTGTAAGAATGTAAACTGTTACAACCACTTTGGAAAACAATTTGGTATTATCTTCTAAAGATGCACGTGTACATACCCAACAGTTATACTGCTGTATCTCTATCCTCAAGACATGTCCACCAAAAGACATGCAAACATATTCATAGCAGCATTTTTCATAACATCAAAAAATGCAAACAACCAAAATGCTGATTAAAAGATAACTATGCACCAGGCACGGTGGCTCACACCTATAATCCCAGCACTTTGGGAGGCTGAGGTAGGAGGATTGCTTGAGGCCAGGAGTTTGAGACCAGCCCAGGTAACACAGTGAGATCTTATCTCCACAAAAAAAAGAAAAAGAACAAAAAAGAAAAGAAGATTGTGGTATATTCACACAACAGAATTTCATACACTAGTGAAAAACTAATGAAATATAGTTAAACACACAACATGGATGAATCTCAGAAAAAATGATGAATTTAAAAAAGCAAGTCACAAAAAGCCATATGCAATAAACTACCATATTTGTAAATTTTTTTAAATGAGCATAATTAAACATGTTATTATTGTTTAGGGAAATACCCATATAATTTTAAAAAGGGAAAATTTTTTTAAAAACCAAAGAGTATAGTGGGAGTCAGAGAGATGGACTGAGGAGTACACAGTTAGCTTCAACAGGATTGGTAAAGTTGTAGTTCTTAAGTTGGGTAGTAGACTCATTAGTTTCATTAAGCTTTAAAACACATACATACATACATGTGTGTGTTTTGAGTTTGTATCAACTAAAATCTCTAGAGAACTATTAATAACATTCTAGCTATGGGACAAGTTCATTCTAGCCCAATCATAAGGTGACATTCCTGATAATTGGGAACAATGCCAAGAAATAAAATCACTTTATTATTGCTATTTAACTTTTGAAGGAAGAAAATGACAGGTGTCTCATAAAAAAATTAAAGCAAGAGGATGGACAAGGGAAGAGGATGTGGCTAAAAAAGGGCAACATGAGGGATCAGTGTAGTGATGAAAATGTTCTGTATCTTGACTATATCAATGGAAATATCCTGCTTGTGATAGTGTACCATAGTTTTGCAAGATGTTACCACTGGGAGAAATTTAGCTAAGGGTGCATTGGATGGCTCTGTATTTTTTCTTCCAACTGCATGTGAATCTACAACTATCTCAAAATAAAAGTTGAATTTTTTTTAAAAAAAGACCATTTTTGTCCTGGATTTCTCCACCTTGGCACTACTGACATTTCTGGGCACATGATTCTTTCTTGTGGGGCTGTACTGGGCATTGCAGGGTAGCATCTCTGGCCTCTACTTACTAAATGCCAGTAATACGCCGCTATTTGTAACAAACAAAAATGTCTCCATACATTGCCAAATGACCCCTGGGGGGCAAAAGTGCCCTAGTTGAGAACCACTGCTCTAGTCACAACAGCCAAGAAAAGCTATGGAAATGTTTCTATTTGAAGGAGACTAAAGAGACATGACAACTAAATGCAATACCTGATCCTAGGCTGGATCCTGTACTGAAGGGGAAAGAATGCTATAAAGGATATTATTAGGTGAATTAACAAAATTGGAATATGAATGGTAGATTAAGGTATTGTATCAATATTAAATATACCTAAATTGATTACTGTAGTTATGTAGGAGAATATCTCTATGCTTAGGAAATACACACTGAAGTATTTAGGGGTAAAGGACAATGATGTATGTAATCTACCCTCAAGTGATTCAGAAAAAAAAAATATACACACACACACACACACAATCACACGTGAATAGGATATATATATGTGTATAGTATACATATACATGCATATATGTATGTAGTAAGTGAATCTGATTAAAGGGCACGCAAGTATGTTCTCTGTACCATTTTTATTCTTGTAACTTTTCTGTACGTTTAAGTTAATTACAAATTAAAAGGTGTGCTTTTTTTAAGTGGTAAAAGAGTTTTATAAACCCTAGTGGCAGGTTTCATAGCAGCAGTCCAGCATAAGTGATAAAAATCCCAAGAGGATAATGACTACTGACTTGATAAATTTCTACTTCAAGCCCGGGACATTCATTGGAAAGAACTGTCTACCTTCAGCCTATCTCTCCCTCCCACTCTTTCTGAAGGTGACCCCTTGAACAATGCATCACTGAAAATTAATCTATTCCACTTTTAAAAGACCATTTCTAGGAAATGACTCAAACCCACATCACTGCTCTATTTCTCCACAAATCACTGAGGCATCTTCACCCTCAACAATTAAGAAGCAAAATCGCAAAAAGTGTACAAGTGTTTCTCAAAAGAAAACCACTTACACACTCAGCTGAGCAAGAAAGTTAAGTGGACTAGAGAAGGGACAACATGGAATGCCTAGGAGAATTGAGGGAAGGCAGGGGTAAAAGGAGCCAGGAGCCAGTCTGAGTGAGGTGGGATGAGTGTGCCAGCCAGAAAAACAGGATGCGAGTGAGCGCGAGTGTGTCTGCAAGAGAGAGTAGCTCACCTGGCTGTGGTAAGCAGAGGGTGCCGAGTTCCCACCAGCTTCCGCACGTGCATAGCGATGTTGCTGAGCTCGTCACTCAGCAGGCAGCGGAGGCTCATGAAGGACGTGGGATAGCCCACGATCTTTTCCGCCTCTGACAACACCTGGTTCCAGTGAACCGGGGACCTAGAGGACTGACCACGCCAGGAACATACCGAGGAGATGGTGTCGAGGGACGGGGACCACCGCCGGCGAGGCAGGGGACCCCAGACTCCGAGATAACGGGGCAAGCGCAACAGCAGCTGCCGAAGGTTCATTGTTTGAGTCTGGGAGGGTCAGGGACGTGGGGGTGTCCAGAGGTGGCACGGGAAACAAATCAGTAACAGAGGAGGAACTTGCAGGAACTAAAAGAAAGCGGCGATTCTTGACCCTCAGAGGAGGGTGGCTTCCTGGAGCTGTGACCAGAAACGAACTTAACTGCTGCTTTCTGCAACCCAGGAAAGATGAACAGCAGCACCAACTCAGCACTGCCCCCGACCACCCGGGGTAGAAACCACAGCCACTTCCTATATGGGGGACGCCATATTGGAGGCGTGGAATGCGGCCTGCCGTAAAGACGAAGGCGGGCTCTTAGGGGCAAAGAATGCTCCCCACTTTACGGCGTAGCGGAGAACGCCCTGAAGGGGCGGGACCTTGGAGGTGAACCCCGGAAAGTGAGGTTCAGCTCCTCCCACTTCGTCCTCCTCCCCTGAGAGGATCGGCCGTGGCTGGGATAGGCTGTGGGCTGCGAATGTTCCCCCAGCACCAGGAGTCTGGGCCGAGTCTGGATTCATCATAGCGTTCCTGCGCCCAGCACAGAGTGGGCATGCGTAAATATTTGTGTCATGAACAAGGATCAGTGTCCACCAAGTTTCTCTTCCAGGCCCTTCTGGCCACCCGCAAGGAAGGGCGTCGGACGGAGGCGCCCCCTCCTCCTGGAAGCCTGTCGTCGCTGTCCGCCGCTGGCCTCTGGCTGGCCCTCGGGTTGTGTGGCTACTGGAGCTGTGGGCCACGGCTCGGTGGTGGAACGTAAAGTCCAGGCGTGGGACTGTGCCCTCGGGCCCAACCAGACGGAAGGCGGCGTGGCGCGGCGGAAGGGGGTCTTTTCCCAAGGGGTGGCCTCGGATCCACGTTCAAATCACCGGCCTCCTCGCTGTGGTTTTGTTTCCTCATGTGTACAGCACTGGCAGAACCAGCGTGTCTCCTTCCCAAGGATCCCGAGAGATTGAAATGAAAGGTTGCCTGTTCCCTGCCTCTCATCTTCCTCTTTACGTCTAGCCCTGGAGCTCTACTCACCATCGAGGATTCAAAACTGTATCACTGAGCCGGGCGCGGTGGCTCACGCCTGTAATCCCAGCACTTTGGGAGGCCGAGGCAGGAGGATCGCTTGAACCCAGGAGTTGGAGACCAGCCTATGCAACATACGGAGACCTTCCGCCCCGACAAAAAATTTTTAAAAATTTAAATTAGCCAGGTGTGGTGGTGCGCTTAGGCAGGAGGAGCCCTTGAGCTCATGAGTTGGAGGCTGCAGTGACCTATGATAAGGTCACTGCACTCCAGCCTGGGCGACAGGGCAAGAACCTTGAACCGAGTGCTTTTCACATATTATCTGAGGTATTAGCTCATGTAATCCTAAAAACAACCTCGTTAAGTAGATAATATTAGTATTCTCCGTGTTTTCTATGAGGAAACTGAGGCACCGCTGAGTTATCTAAGTTGCCTAAGCCCACACTAGGCAGGGATGTGAACCCCGGCAATCTGGTTTCTGAATCCTTACTCATAACCACACCATTAGACTGTCTAAAATTAACAGGCTACCGTCCACTCTTCTCATTGCGTAGGGGAAGCAGTCACTGTGATTATCCTTTGGGTAATGCTACCTATTATTTTTTTCAGGTATGTCTAGCATCCTGCCCCCTTTCTCGTCACCCAAAACAAGTGTTAACAAACCCTCATTAATAATAAAGGATATATTACTCAGTTTTTATACTCTTAAAAATAGCTTGTAAAACTCTGTTCAACTTTCAAAATCCTTCCAAATTCGTGGTTGATATTTTTAAAATTAGCATCATGCATAATAATGGACCAGACCCTTGGGCTACATGTAAAAATTGGGACTTAAAAAAAGCAAATTAAAGGGTAATTGTTCACTTTGCAAAAAAAAGATGGTTTTCTCTACAAAAGGTTTAGCTTCATACTCACTGGCAAATTTTTCTTGTGATTTAAAAATTTGATTTCATTTACAAAAATTCAATTTAGGTATAACTTTTCATCATAGCATTCCTGCGCCCAGCACAGAGTGGGCATGCGTAAATATTTGTGTCATGAACAAGGATCAGTGTCCACCAAGTTTCTCTTTATTAATATATATTAATTAATATAATTAATATAAGGGAAGTGCTTTATTTAAAGTGAATTATGCTTATAAGTATTAAACACAGTGTATGCCCTCAAAATAAGTAAGGTAAACTGAAGTTTGAAAATAATTCCTGTAAAAGAGATAAACTCTTGGCAATAAAATTCAGGTCTGTTACTAGATGAAAATAAATGTGGAGAGGGAAATACCTTACCATTGCAAAAAGTTCCAAGGCCTGAGCTGCTGGGTTATCCAAGGTGAAAGAAGTCATGAAATATGAAGAGAGATAAAGACTGAATGTAATATATTGTGCACCTGAGGCTGTTTCTTCAGCGTCATGGTACCTTAAGGGTAACTTTTCATGCAATTTCCTTAATACCAATTCACAGCATGTACTTTAATTTCTTCACAGAAGCCAAGTGCATTATTCTCTGGTCATACTCTATTAGCCAAGTTTTTGATTATTCATGGGACTTTGGTCCCATTTACTTTAAATAATCAGCACTTTCCTTTATACTTACAGTTAAAAGGTTGCATTGTACCTAATGATAATCGGTTTTTAGAAGGTTAAAATGGTATTTGTTCTTTAATCTTCCAGATAAATATATAATTCCTAAGAGTCTCTATGATTAAAGAGATTTCTGAATAGCTAGTGACTTTTGGAGGAGCAGGGAGGTGGAGTGTCTGTGATTCTGCCCTTCGTCTGCCACTGATAATAGTCATTTTGAGGATGTCTGTGAATGTGTGCATAAGGAAAGAATACAGCAGAGTTTCTCAACTTTGGCATTATTGACATTTTGGAACAGACAATTCTTTGTTGGGGGAGGAAGGTCTGTCCTGAGTATTGTAGGATGTTTAGTAGGATCCCTGACCTCTACCAACTAGATGTTAGCAGTACAGCTCTCCAAGTTGTGAGAACCAGGTGTCTCCAAACATTGCCAAATGTCTATCTTGCTGGGGCGGGGCGGGGGTGGGGGGCGGCAGAGATGACAAAATTGCCTACTAGAATGCAGGGAAATGGGAGATGCTGAAAGAAAAAAGCAATATCCATCCATGACATTTACTCCTACAAAGCAGAAAAAGAAGTCCTGACTGTGAGTAGCCCTGCAGGTTAGGGAGTGGTCACACTACAATCTGTGGAAACTTTCAGACATACACAGGGACTTCCCCTTGGCATTGTGGTTGTTCTGGAGACAGCAGGCTGACAAAAGATGGTCATGGGGTTCCTCCTCTACCTTCTCAGGACTCTGAGGCTTGTAAAGTACAAGTGGGCTTCACTTACTGGCCATTCTGCATTCTGCTGACCTTAGAAAGAAGTGAGGTCATATTTGATGTCCTTTTATTTGGCTAGAAACCTGAGCCAACCTCTGGAAATACAAGGTCTTAACAGGCTGGTGATGCTGTGGCTTTGGCATTTCCATGATTAGGTGAGTGGAAATAGATAGGAGATACTGCAGCCACCCTCCTTCTATCACCCTCAATACAATCACCAATTGTTTATCCTAAGAGATTTCTTCTAAAACCAGGTGAAAACATCATGGTATATCTTGGGGCAGGATGATAAAAGAAGGCAAACAGTCAGACCAGCAAAAATCCAAAGGTTTGACCACCTACTTGGTTGGCAGGCTATGGGGCTGGCACATATTGCCATTGAGAATGAGAAATGGTACACAGCACCTATGGAAGGGAATTTGATAATCCCTAGCAAAATTACCATATACATTGCCCTTTGACCCAGAAACCCCAATTCTAGGAAGCTATCCCAAATCACAAAATGACTTACGCACAAGGTTCTTCATTACAGTATTATTTGTAATCACAAAAGATTGGAAACAATCCATATAACCCCCAATAGGAGACTGGTTGAACAAACTAGGGTAGAGCCACACAATGAAACACTGTGCAACTGTGAAAAAGAATGAAGGCCATCTCTTTATGCTGATATGGGGTGACCTCCAGAATATATACTAGCTTAAAAAAAACCCAAGGTGCAGAACAGTATAGTATGCTTTTTTTGTAAGATAGATAAACCATGAATATATATTTGCACGTATTTAGAATGGAAGGAAAGAGGTGGAGGAGATAGGCATAGAAGCTAGACTTCTCTGAATATACCTTGGCTATACAGCTTTGATTTTAGAATCATGAATTTATTTTACATATTCAAAATAATTTTAAATCCAAAAGAAAAATGCAATTCCTAAAATTTGAAAACAAACTGAAGCAAATCATATAACTGTATATTAAGTTAGTGGCTTAACAACACAAGTAGACAAATGACTTTAGAAAATAGTATTTTCACTGTACAATCATAGTAGAATGTATTCTCAGGGTAAATAGACCTACAAAGAAATATTAAGTTTCAATCAATAGTCTTACTGCTATTAGAAATATAGATATTATTATATTACTCTCAAATTATTTTTGTATAATATAGGTAAAAACAATTATTAGAGTTTTTAGAAACAATGATTTTCAGGGTAAGTAGAATCATTGTAATTTGAAAGTTGAATTGAAAATAGTGTGAACTTATGATTTTTTTCTTTTCAAAAATGTGTTTCTTGTATCCCAATAAGAAAAGTTTTACATTTATTGAAAAACAGGAAGCATTTACTTGCTTTATCCCTTGAAAAGACCTAGAAGTAATGACAATCTTGTAGTAATAAGCACCTTTAGCATTCGTATTGTACTTTCAATAAATCATTTCCTATGAAAAGGAACAAGGCTCTTTGGCAGAGTGGCAGATTTTAGTATGGGGCAAGAAATGCGTATGATGAACCTGGAACACTTTGTTGTGCCAGAAATCAAGGAAGCTATTACAGTCTAAAGGGACAAGTCAAAGGCACAAAAGGATCAGCATAAAGGAGCTCCCACTGGCTGAAAAGAGGACAATCTGAGCATCAAAAAAAAGTAAGAACTATTAATATAAGTGATTAGAATTCAGTGATTAATATAAATCCATAAGTTCATTATTAGATGTAACTGGGGCAATACTCTGAATATTTTCAATGTAATGAAAGAATTAAGCATTTATCCTGTATTTCCTGTATGAGTTATATTTAGTGGTGTCTTAGCCTGACTTACCCCTTTGAAAGCTGAACCTGAGACAAGGGCTTGATTTTTAGGTAATTTATTTGGGACAGTGATCTCAGGAAACAGCAGTGGGTGACTGGGAAGAGGGAAACAGGGAAAGTCAATACAAGGGTGTTCTCTAGTTCTCACTGTGGGCAATGAGGCTTTTAGTCATGAAAAGTATACTTCATAATTGTCAGCTTGATGCAAGAAGAGAGCAGTTATTTACCAGCTTCCATCTTCCATTGGTCCCAGTTTCCCCCTTGGAGCCTTAACCCCTTCATACTTCTAATCCGTCCTGTGTGAGAGTTAGTTAGATATCCCGCCCTCGTGGAGTCAGAAGAACTCAGGGGCAGAAAGTGAGATGTACGCAATGCATATGAGGAGAGGTGCTGTCAGGTCACACCTGCTGCAGCAATGGCCATAGAGAGATAAAAGGGCTGAGAGGATGTGGGACAGGGAACAAGCCACTTCAAATGGAGTAACTAAATAGCCCAGGTCAATGAGGGAAAGTTCTTCTTTATAAAAATTATTCCATTGAATAAAAGAGAAAGAAATGATAGAATTATGAACGGACCATTTTCTAGTTCCTCATGAATTATTTGATTCAGGTTACAGTCATCAATAGATGAGAGGCTAGTGGGGACCTTTGCAGTGGTCCACCTACAACTACCAATCAGTCTCAGCATTACTGTGAGTGGCAGTCCACACATATGTGCTTCCGGATATGGTATATCAGAAAGTACACAACGCTATCTAAGAAATATTTTAGCCAAAATAGTTGAATCTAAATTTCATCAAGTTTTTAGGACTAACTTCCTTCCAATCTTCTAGAAACAAAGGAGGGAGTAGAAACAAGAAAAATGGCATCACAAGGAATCCAACAGACACATCCAACCTACAAGCCAACTGCCTGGATACCTTCAACAGGACGAGTGAGTAAAAACAGAGTAAAGAGACTCCTCTAGAGTGAAAGATTTTAAGAGATGTAACAAACCAAGTGTAACGTGTAGACCTCGTGTGAATTCTCGTTCTAACAAACCAACTGCTGCCGGGTGTGGTGGCTCACTCTTGTAATCCCAACACTTTGGGAGGCCAAGGCAGGAGGACTGCTTGAGGCCAGGAGTTCGAGACCAGCCTAGGCAACATAGCAAGACCCTATCTCTACCAAAAAAAAAAAAAGCCAGTCATGGTAGCGTGTGCCTGTAGTCTCAGCTACTCAGGAGGCTGAGGCAGGAGGATCACTTGAGCCCAGGAGTTTGAGGCTGCAGTAAACTATAATGACACCACTGCACTCCAGAGCAAGAACGAGTCTCTAAAAAAAATTCTTTTAAACCTAACTCTTAAATGTAAGTTCTGAGGCATGCAAAGCAATTTGAATACAGTAGTGATATATTACATTTGCAATGGAGTTATTAATTTTATGTGTGAATCTATAAGAAAATGTCCATACTTTCAAGTGGTGCATACTACAGTATAAAGGGATGAAATAACACAAAGTCAGGAATTTAGACATTTAGGAAGGAAAAAATCGATGAAACAAGTATGCTAAAATCTCGGAAGTTGTTGATTCCATATTGTGGGTGTATGGTATTGATTATACTATTCTGTTTTGTGTATTTTTGAATATTTTCTTAATAAAAAAATTTTAAAGAGGCAAATAAATATCCTCACCCCTATTTTTCAAATGGAAAGAAGTAAAATGACTTGTCCAAAGTCAAAAAGCTGGAAATCACTAAAGCCAGAATTAAAGCTAAATCATCTCACTCCTTGCCCTGTGTCCTGTTGCCTTCAGAACTAAATGCACTTTATTTATTTATTCATTTGTTTTCCAACACATAATTGTGTCCTTTTTTTAAATTTCAGAATATTATGGGGGTACAAACACTTTGGTCACATAAATTTCCTTTGCACCGCCCAAGTCAAAGTTGCAAGCATGCCCATCCCCAAGATAGCATGCACCGCACTCATTAGGTGTGAATTTACTCATCCCCTCCTCCCCCCTCCCACCTGCCCAATCCCTGATGAATGTTACTTCCATATGTGCACATAAGTGTTGATCGATTAGTATCAATTTAGTGGTGAGTACATGTGGTGTTTATTTTTCTGTTCTTGTGATACTTCACTTAGAAGAATGGGCTCCAGCTCCATCCAGGATAATACAAGAAGTATTAGTTCCCCATTTTTATGGCTAAGTAATACTCCATGGTATACATATACCACATTTTATTAATCCACTTCATGTATTGATGGGCACTTGGGTTGTTTCCACATCTTTGCAATTGTGAATTGTGCTGCTATAAACATTCGAGTGCAGATGTCTTTTTTATAGAATGTCTTTTTTTCCTTTGGGTAAATACCCAGTAGTGGGATTGCTGGATGAAATGGTAGGTCTACTTTTAGTTCTTTGAGGTATCTCCATACTACACATAATTGCTTCTTGACACACTTTCATCCTTGGCCCATGCATTGCTCTTTTATGTTCTATTATGGTGTAGCCAGCCTCTAAGATGGTGCCCAATGATCCCTGCCTCCTGGTGTTCACAGCCTGAGTCCCCTTCCACATTGTCCCAGGGTTGGTCTGTGTGATCAATAGCATCCAGCAGAAGGGATGGTATGTCACTTCTGATACCAGCTTTCTAAAAGACATTGCAGCTTCCATCTTGGGCATTCTCTTGCTCACTTTTCTCTCTCTTTCTCTCCCGCCTCCCCCATACCACTCTCCCTCCCTCTGTCCCCCACCCTCATTGCTTGCCTGTGGGGGAAGCCACATCATGAGCAGCCCTGTGGAGAGGCCAACAGCCTTCTTGGAAATGGATCCTCATGCTCCTTCAGAGACTGCAGCCATGTCTCACAACTTGACTGTAACCTCATGAGACTCTTAGCCAAAATCACCCAGATTCCTGACCCCAGGAATTGTGAAGTAACAAATGATTATTGTTTAAATTACTAAGGTATGAGATCATTTATGCTGCCATAAATTTCTAATACAATTATCTATTAATTATTGTATAATTTAATACATAAAGTGAACGTACCACTAACACAAGAACTAGAATATTGACAGTAGCCTACTTCTGTCCATGTGGCCTTTCTCCATCCCATTCTCCTTACTTCCCCAACCCAAGATTATCTTTATCCTGAATCTTGTATTTATCATTTCCATTGCTTTTCAAAAGTACAGTTAATAATATATGTATTCCAAAAAATATATCATTTAACAGTAGTTTGTTATTGTTAACTTTAAAAGGAGGTTCCATGCTAGATGTAATTTTCTGTGGCCTTTTTAATTTACTCAACATTAATTTGCTGAGATTCACCCATATCAATGTGTTAGTGACAGTTCCTTTATTTCGACTGCTGTATAATATCTATTGTATGAATATACCACACTACCACACTTTATTCATTTATTCATCCTCCTGTCAGTGGACATTTGGATTGCTCCCAGGTTTTTTTCTATTACAAGGATGCTGCCATGAACAGGTTTACAAATGCCTCCAGGTGCACATGGCAAGAGTTTATATCTAGCATTGAAATTGCTGGGTTGTAGGGAATGTGAATATTCAACTCTGATAATGCCAAACAGCTTTCCAAAGTGGCTATACACTTCTACCAATTTACACTTCTACCAGCCATTTATGAGAGATCCTACTGATCACACCCTATCAGCACTTAATATTATCAGACTTCTTAAAATTTACAGTAAATGGGTAGAAAATGAAATCTCAGTATGGTATAGATCTGCATTTCCCTTATCACTAGGAAGATTGCTGAATACACTTTCCATCTTGCAGATTAGCCCTCAAAGGTGATGTGGAAAGATATATATAACAATAATTCTTCATTATAATTTTTCTATTGGCTTAATTTTTAAGTCTTCCCTTCTCAGACCCTTACTTCACAATAGTCCTTTCTTGCCATTCCCTTCTAATGTTCTAAGTGTTTGACCTTAGAACAACTGTAGTTAGGGAGGAAATGGACCAAGACCTACTCTCCTTTTTTCTGGTTTCTGTCCCTACAGGGCAACAGTGTGGAATTGACTAGCGGTGCTGCTAGTTAATTTCACACTAGGATTAGCTCAATGGGGGAAGAAGTTTGTCCTTTTCTTTTACAAAGACTCTTTCCAGGGGACTATTTTCTTTTAGAAACTTGGAACCAAAAAAAAAAAAAATCTGCTGAGAAGGTTTTTATTTGCACATAGGCAGTATTATAATGGTCAGCCATCTGGGTTCTACAGCTCTGTCCTGAATAACTGTGATCATAGGCTAGTCATTTAACCCCTCTGAGTTTAAAATTACTCATCTATAAAGCAAAAGTTGATCATCTCCTGGGTCCACTTAAGTGCCACAATGTTTTCATTCCATGAACAAAATTAACTAGTAGACTGGCTTGGTCTTTATGGTCATTTTATTCTCTCCACTCACCCTTTTCCCCCACGACCCCCCCTCAACCTGATTGATCTGGCATTAGCATGGGTTGAAACTTGAGGCCCACAAGGAAGATTTCAGACAGGGCCCTAGCATGCTTCTTTAATCGTTTTTTTTGCCACTGCATCCCCAGCAGTCAATACCATGTCTGCTGAAGAATAGGCACCCACACAAATATTTGTTGGTCAGTTGAATGAATAATTAATTGATGAGCTAGGTCTTTATTCTCCATTCCCATCTCCACTCCACGTCATACTCAAATTCAGAAGTTGAGTTGTATTTTATTTGTGATGAGAAGATCAGGAAGCACAGAGTAGAGAATGTCTCCATCACTACAACTTCAGCTAGCTAGCTCTCCGTTGTTGTTTAAATGTTTCTCAAGAAGACCAAAGTCACCACACCCAGTTGAATGAAAATTTCTGGGTCTGAGGACCAGGTATCAGTATTTTTCAAATACTCCCCAGGAGATTCTAATATGCAGCCAGGTTGAGAATCACTATTCTAGAAAAATTGTAATCTAGGTCTTTTTTCTGTCATTGCTTGTTGGTGTGCACGTGCTCTCTCTCTCTCTCTCTCTCATTTCCTTCTTTTATTTATTTATTTCTCCTTATTTTAAAAGAAATATTGGTCAGACTCCATTTCCTAGGGTTTTAGAGAAATTTCGGTAGAATTCCATGTACAGAAAAACCTCCCTTTTGTTGCATAGAATCCATATATAGGTAATATCAGGTAAAAGGGAGTCAAGATATGCAGCATTTATTATATGTATATAGACCGACAACTTTAAATTATAGAGTTGTCAACTGATAAGTTGTCTTATCAGTAACTGTTGCCCTATAGCAATAAATATAACCTCCTAAATTACATGAAAATATTTCCTCTGTCTTAAAAATACAGTTTTCCTCTAAAATTGGAAAATGGGTCATTCAGGGATGGATGTTTCTATGGGTAAACAAACAAATCAGTCTGGTCAGTTAATTCTAAGAAATCATTTTTCACCGATTTAGTGAAAAAACTTAGTCAAGCCATGACCCATTCAGTTAAGTGCAATTGAAGCCCCATGAAAACTTACCCTAATTCCTTTCTAGAAATAGCTATTAAAAGTCCTGCAATTAACAGTTACCATATTTAAAGCCTATTATGATATAGTCCATAGGTAAATGGACCTTTAAAAACTATTTCTTTCCAAATAAAGCAATGTGTCAGACAGAGAGAGAGAGAGATTCCTTTATTAACCTTGGCAATATGGAAGCAGTGATAACAACTTGCTGGGCTGCAAAGAGTTTGAAAAAGACCATCTGAGAAAATCAGGTGATTAGGGCAAATCATGCAAGGTCATTGCCCAGAAGCTGACACTCACACAAAAGAGATGTCATTGTCAACTACTGTAGTGTCAGAGAGGTTTCTCAAAGTTGTTCTGGTTCAAATCAACCAGAAGAGCTTACTCTGATGTTTTCTGTCCTTTGAAATCATTCCATAAATAAGCAGCTGTAATAGATATGTTTGAACATTATAGGGCTGATATGACTATGTTGGGAGTAATAGATTTGAACTACATGACAAAATAAGAGGAATATGCTGATGTCAAATGGAGTAACAGTTGCTTTATTTTTCTAAAAATAAAAGAAACTGGGTCCCCAAAGTCTAAACAAAGTATAACCCTACAAAACATGCTCTTCCCCTGGATAGTGACAGAGCTTGGTGATTAAGGGATTAGACATGGAGGCCAGATGCCCTGTGTTTGAATCTCAGCTTTGCTATTAACCAATAGTGCAATGTTGGGCAAATTATGTAATCTCTCAGTACTGCGGTTTTCTTATTTGTAAAATGGGAAGAACAATAATACCTATATCAATGGGTAATTTTGACTATTAGCAGGAATTCAAGTACTTTAAATATAAAGTACTTAGATCAGTGCCTGGGACACAGTAAGCTTATAGCAGGAATCCTCATTATCATCCACTATTCAAGAGAAGGTTCTCCTAACTTCAAATCAATTTTTTAAAAAAAGCTATAAAGTGTTTTTGCTTCTTATACCTTTAAGATACAGCTGTTTTTAATTCTAGAACAAATCATACAATTTACCCACATAGCATAAGCATGTATATGGTATATACATATAAAAAACAATTGAAATGCTGTGGTGTTTGTTAATATTATGGTGATTTTGTTTTAAGGATGTTCCCAGTTACATGGCTTAGAACTTCACTATTGAAGATGTCTTTTGAATTAAACTTCTCTTACAGTGGCCTCTTTGTGGCATTTTTTTAAATGGATATTTTTTTCTTTTCACTTTTTATTATGGAAGTTTTAAAACTTCACATATAAGTAGAAAAAATAGGATAATGAGCCTCTATGTACTTATTATCCAATTTTGGTAATTATCAACATTTTGTACTCCCTTTTCCCAACAATGCTGGAATATTTTGAAGCAAATCTCAGATATCATGATATTTTGTCTGTAAATATTTCAAAATTCATAAGAAATAAAGAAATAAAGATTTCTTTTTAAAAAAAAAAAGCACAATACAATTGCACCTAAAAAAATTACCAAAACTCTTAATATTCAAATTGTCTCAAAAATGTCTTGCTATAGTTGACTGACTTATATCAAGATCCAAACAAGGTTAAAAGTTGTAACTATTTGGTTTTATATTTTGGAAGCTGTTTCAGCTTTATACTTATTCTAAAGGGAAATGAACGACTAAAGCTGCAACTTGAAATTGAAAATTATCATAATAATAGACAGAGTGAGATTGAGAAATGGGAGTCTCACAGCAGGTTTGGGTTTTATTTGTAACACTGACCTGGGGTTCCATTACATGATATTAGATTCTTTTACTACTACAGAAATAAGAAAAATAATCCTTCTAAAGTACGTGTGGTGTAAGAAGTATAGGGAGTTCAAAAATAGCCTGTCTGTGGTCATGGCAAGACCCTGAAGCTGCATAAATCTGGTCAACATTGTCAATCTTTGGAAGTCCTCTGGGTGTAGAGCCTGCTTCTCAACTATTCCACACTCTCTCTTCTCTTCCTTAAAAATATTTCCGAAGGACTTGTTTGTGACATTTGTACCTTGATTCTCATATTTTACAATCATGCTCAGGCTTTCTCCTTCTATACAGAACTATTTGCGTGCCTCTTAAGGCTTGTATCTAATGCTTTTGTTGGACTTCATTGTTTTGTTGTTGTTGTGGTGGTGGGTTTTTTTTGACACAGGGTCTCACTCTGTCACCCAGGCTGGAGTGCAGTGGCCTCATCACAGTTCATCGCAACCTTGAACTCCTGGGCTCAAGCGATTCTCCTGCCTCAGCCTTCTGAGTAGCTAAGACTACAGATGTGTGGCACCATGCCCGACTAATTTTTCTGTTTTTTGTAGAGACAGGGTCTCACTCTTGTTCAGGCTGGTCTCAAACTCATGGGCTCAAGCAATCGTCCTGCCTTGGTCTCTCAGAGTGCTAGGATTACAGGAGCAAGCAACAGGCCCTGGAGTTCATTGTTTTTAATGTTAATTTAATATGACTGCCACTGTAGTCCCCAAGTGTTTTTACAAGGAGACATTTTATAATTACTTTATAGATTACCCATAATTATCAGAATATATGATGTTTCCCTTTCAATGTAGGTGAGTAGGAAATAAGCAGCAAAGGTAGCATTTACATACACAAAATGTTAATATGTTTGTATGGGGGGGATTCTAAAAATAAATGAACCCACATCCTTCTGTGGATTTCTACAATGTACTCTCTTGTAGCTATGAAAGCTAATGAGAAAATCATCTTTATTGATTAGGATCTCAAAATAGAGTCTTTTGTCTTGACTACTTCTTTTCCTCACGTTCCATTTATTATCGTAAAATTACCACAGCTATTCTTTTCTTTGTGATGCCTTCTGGAGTCTGGTTTGTTAAAACCATATAGAGTAATAGTTAAGATCCTAGGCTGTGGAATCAGATGGCCTGGATTCAAATCCTAACTTCATGACTTCTTATCTTTGTGTTTGGGAAACTCATTTAGCCTTTCTGTGCCTTGGTTTCTTCATCTATAAAATGGATGTAAAATACCTACATACTACCTTTATATTTGATTATAGTTCAGTAAATATTCAGTCTATCCCCCTTGGAGTGGAGTATTTTTTCCTCCCTATCAACCTTAGTCTAGCTCATGGAGTTGTCTTGGAACTTACAATGCACCATTTCTAAGCCTGGCATTATATGTTTCCATTTGCTCTCTTACGCTCCTACCATCACCATGAGAAGAATGTGGCCCAAGTAGCTGTTTGCCCAGAATGATGAGAGACGTGGAGCAGACCTGAACCCAACACATACATGCTCTGAAGCTAAGTCTACCCTGTCCACAGCCTATCCTGAAGCAGAGGTATGTGGCAGAACGCAGTCTACATCACCCAAACCATAGCTGGCCTGAAGACTGATGAAAAAGATAAGAAGTTACTGTAAGTTACTGGGTTTTTGGGTGGTTTGTTACAAAGCATTATTGCAGCAAAAGCTAACTAAATACATAAAATTATTGCGAGGAACAAATGAGATAATTCATGTAAATCATTTAGCATAGTGCTAGGATATAGTCAATGCCCTACTTAATTAGGGTTACTATTATTATTGTTGTTATTACATTATTGCCATTATTATTATTATTTTACTTTATTTATTAAATCCAAGTTATAGATTGTGCTTAATTAATAACAATGTTAGACCATCTACAGTAAGCAGTGCTCTGAGTTGACTTCCACACAGCTCTTGGTTTTGACAATAGACAGTGCTTGATCTGGCAGATGTAGACATCTTTTATCTAACTCTGCTTGTGGCTCATGTGGTTCCATCCTTTTCATCCTTCACCCTATTCAGTCTCTAGTTTGTGTGGTGTGAGAATGTGTTTGACAAGCATGCATCCAAATATTTAGTCTTATGTTTATGCCAGTGGCCATTGAACTCCATTTTTGCTACCTCTAGTCCCCAAATAGAAGACTCGTATCTAGCAATACAAGAAGGATGAGAGAGAGAGAGAGAGAGAGGAGGAAGTCTTTTGGGAAATAAGTCAAGAAATTATACAAGGTAGTAGGTGAGTAGAGACAGATGAGAAGTAATGAAAAGTCACCACTGGTTGCGCGTGGTGGCTCACACCAGTAATCCTAGCACTCTGGGAGCCCGAGGCAGGAGGATTGCTTGCGGCCAGGAGTCGAGACCTTCCTGAGCAAGAGTGAGACCCCTGTCTCTACAGAAATTAGAAAAATTAGTCCGGCATGGTGGCACCCGCCCAGCTACTCTGGAGGCTGAGGCAGGAGAATGTCTTGAGCACAGGAGTTTGAGGTTGCAGTGAGCTATAACGATGCCACTGCACTCTAGCCTGGGCAAGAGAGTGAGACTCTGCCTCAAAAAAGGGAAAAAAAGAAAAGTCACCACTAACTTTTTCCTTAAGTTTGAACTTAGTTTGCTATATAAATTTTAGTTTCCATTATGGTTAATATCTGAGGTTATACTGTTACATTCAATATGCTAAGGAAGAAATGTGTTTATCAAGAAGGCTATCACTAAAAATATGAACTCCACATCATCAAGTACATAATATCAAGTTGACAAATATTTACTGGGCACCGGCTTTATATCTTGTACTGAGATATGATAACACATAGAATACATACTGTATTTTATTGATTCTAAGACACACATTTGTTCACATTTAAGATCTCTGAAATCAAGGTGCAGCTTCCAATTGATGGCATGTAGTAATATAATTGTCATAACTTTTGTTGTGATTATTGATAATCTCAGTGGCTTCCCATGACACTATTTTTTACTCACATTATGTGAGGGCTGTGGGTTGGCTGTGGCCTCACTGGCCTTTGCTGTGGTTGGTTTGGCTGGTTTTGGCTTAGCTTTGTACAGCTACACATGTTATTCTATTAATAGAACCCAGGTGGAAGGACCCAGATTGTGGCCACTCTCTGGGACTATCCTAGGAAGGAGTAAAAGCTGATTCGAACTTAGCAAACACATTTAAAACCACTTGGTTATGATCTTTGTCACATCCACTCACCTTCAAGTGGCCAAAGCAAGTCACAGGGCCAAGCCTGGCGATGGACTGAGGTTGTGTACTCCATCCACTATGAGGCTGGGAAGGGGTGGTAGGGACAGCAATGGGGAACAATAGCACAGTCTACTACAGCAGCATTTTTCCTTTTCTAGACAATAGCATGCCTCACAATAGTTGGCACCTTAGAGTAGTGTAATACAATAATCTATCTTATGGTTTAAGATAATCTGTTCTTTAGGCATAATATTTTTATGAGCTTCTGAGGTTTTTTTTTTCTAGTTGAGATTTATTTATTTGTTTGTTTGTTTATTAGAGAAGGGGTCTCATTCCGTCTCCCGGACTGGAGTGTGGTGGCCTGATCATAGCTCACTGCAGCCTCCAACTCCCATGCTTAAGCGATCCTCCCACCTCAGCCTCCTGAGTAGCTGGGACTACAGGCGCACACCACCAGGCCAGCCTTCTAGTTGAACTTTCAAGACCAAAAGCAGAGATTTGTTTAATATTTCCTTGTGTTTTTACTCATTAAATCAGAATACTTGATAATGGAAGTAAAAGAAATTTATTGACATTTTTTTGTTCATTCTGAGTTAAGTCATTATTGTTACCTAATTTTGTGGGTGAAAGAGGCTGAATCATGAGAAAGTGACCCAGGGACTAGGTTCTTCGTATCATTTATTATTAATTTATTAATTTATTTATTAACAGCCAATGTTGCCCACTATGTGCAGGCACTTTCTTGGCACTGGAAATTCAGCAGGAAATAAGGCAGCCAGGGTTCTTGATCTTATGGAGATTGTATTCCAGTGGAGAGTGACAGACAACAATAGACAGATAAATGAGAAAATTTCAGGTGTGATGATAGCCATGAAGCAGAGAGCTCATGATTATGAAGTAGAGAACAACTGAGGGGAGGGCACTTTGGATGGAACAGTAAAACCCATTGGCAAGGAGTCAGCCATGCAAAGATCTGGGGGAAAATATTCCAAACAGTGTAGCAAGTGCAAAAACCTCAGGGTAGTAGAGGAGAAGAAAGAAAGGCTGTTGTAACAAAGAGACAAAAGATACAGTGACTTACATACAAGACAGAGGCCTCATGTCTTGCTTATGTAAAAGATCAGCCAGACAGTCCTGGCTTGATGATGCTGGCGATCTAGGCCCTTCCTATCTTACTGCTTAGCCTTTCTCACCATGCCACTTTCATCCTGTGGCTCAAGATGGCTATTCCAGCTTCCACCCTTTTACCATCATACTGGCAATCCAGTCCTCAGGAATGAGGAGAAGGGAAACAGAAGGCACAGCCCTTCCATTTAGAGACACAACTTAGAAGCCACACACATCTTTCTGCTCATGTCCCGTGGGCCAGAACTTTGACATATGGCCATATGCAGCTGTGAGAGAGGTTAATGTAGTCATTATCTGGGATTCATGTAACTGGATAAACTTTGCTGGCTCTATTTCAAAATAAAAAGAGATAAATAGTTGTTAGGGGACAACAAATAGTCTTTTCCACAAAGTGAGTAGTAACCAGTTACTCTTTGTTTACTGTATAGGCAGAATGCTGAGTATGTGGGGCCTTGAAAACCATGGTAAGGAGAAGCTTAAGATCAATATTTATTACCTCGTATTTTCTCTGGATCAGGAATTTAGAAGCTATATAGCTGGGTGATTCTCAGGGTCTCTCAAGAAATTGAAGTCAAGACATTGGCTACAGTTATCTGAAGGCTTGACTGGGGCCGGAGGATCTGCTTCCAAGATGGCTTATTCACATATCTTTTGGCGGAAGGCTCAGTTCCTGGCTGGCCATAGGTGGGGGCTTCAGGTCCTTGCCATATAAGGACCATAACATTGCTTGAGTGTGATCGTTCCGTGGCAGCGGGCTTCCCCTGAGTAAGTGATCCAAGAAACGAGAGCAAGAAGGAAGCCACGGTGCCCTAGTCACAGACATCACACACCATCACTTTTGTCACATTTTATTTCTTAGAAGAGAGTCACTAAGGATAGCCCACAGTCAAGGGGAGGGGAATAAGTGGGAGGAGCAGCAAAGAACTTATGGACTTACTTTAAAAACATCACAGTGTAATAGGAAGTCACTGGAACATTTTAAGCCAGGGGCATGATCTGTTTCACATTTTAAAGAATTGTTTTGGCTGCTTTGTGGAAAATGGATTGCACAGGGGCAAGAATGGAAGCAGGGAGCCCAGGTAGGGCTATTACTTAGTTTTGGCAATTGATAAATGTGTCTTAGAGTGGGCGAAGTGGAATAAAAGAAGTGGTAAAATTCAGATTATGTTTCAGAGGTAGAACGGAAAGGACATGATAAGATATTACCGAGTCTAACGTCATTGGGTGTCACTTCCTTTTCATATGCTCAACTGCAGTGCTTTCTGAAACTGGCTATTTATCAGAATCCCTGGGGAGCTTTAAAAATATGGATTACTGGTTTTCACTTCCAGATAGTCTGATTCAGTAGGTCCAGGGTGGGGAGTTGATCAATCAAAGCTGAAAACCACTTCCCCATTCATTCAATGAGCTAATTAGAAGTGTAATTATTATTGTGGTTGTCACAAAGTGAGATCATTATTATGCAATGAGATCTATTATCTGAAATTTTCATTTCTTCACACACACACACACACACACACACCCGTGTTCAGATACCAATTCCTATGAAGTCCGTCTATATGATAACTCTCAGAGAAGGAATTACTACCAACCACTACTGCACTGGTCTGTGCAATCATTTATTACCTCTTGGACTATTGCAAACCCCTCTTTTGTAATTTCTTACCTCTGGTCTCTCCTTTTGCCTTTTATCTGTTGTCAGTAAATGTCCTATCCCACACTTACGATCTTATCACTCCTGTATTTAAAAAGACTCAGTGGCTTCAAAGACCCTCAGAAAAAAAAAGGTCCATGCTCTTTTAGCATGGTATTTGAGGCCATTGACAGTCTGGTCCTGTCCTACCTTTGGAGTGACCTCGTAGCCCCTTTTAACACATTGATCCTAGCACACTGAATTATTCACCCTTCCCTTAACTCTATTTGTACTTTCATATCTTGACACTTTTATTCGTATTATTCTTTCTGCCTAGAATGCTCCTCCTCTTCCCTCCCTCACCTGAAAATATCCTGCACATCATCCTTCAAGGCCCAGCTCAGGTGGTCACTGCCTCTATGCCTCACGCAGAATTAGTCATATGCTTTTCTTAATTCCTATCCCATTTTTGAAACACCTTTATCATTTATGTTTATGTTCACAGTGCCTAGTAGCGTGCTTTCACTTAGTGAGCTCCAAATAAAATGTTTGTTTAAATGGACAGAATTTATTTCTTCCACTTGACCCATTTTTACGTAATGGAGAGAACAAAAGGCAAATTCACAATAAAAGTTTGATTAATGAAATGTACACGGAACATACACCCTAGGATCTGTACAAATTTAGCACAGTCCATACTCACTGCACTTTACAACCACACATTGTGACATTGATAATTCTGAGGCATTACAAAATCTTCACAATCCAAATATTTTATTAAGAAGTTCAGTGGCAAGATCTGAAATATAAAGGTTTGTGGGTCATTTTTATTTATTTATTTTTTTAGAGAGATGGTCTGGCTCTGTCACCCAGACTGGAGTGTAGTGTCCCAATCATAGCTCATTGTATGTTCAAACTCCTGGGCTCAAGCAAGCCTCCCACCTCAGCCTCCTGAGTAGCTGGGACTACAAGCATAGTGGGTGATTTTAAAGGCTTAATCACAGCTAGTTAGAAATTTAAGTTGAGGACATTCATTTCCTAAACATTCTAATTAATTGATGTTTAGCATATGAGTTACCAAATTTGCCTTTTAAAGTTTGCATTTAGAGATCGTAAATCCATTTATTAGGATGAATTTCTGGGTCAGTCAGGCTCTGATCTGCAATATTTAATGTTTGCACAACTTAAACTTTGCCTGATCTTTCAAAAATTACTTTACAGGCCTACATTTACTTTCCTAATGCAATGATTTTATACAAAGTGGCTACAGTAGGTCGTCTGGGAAAACATTGCAACACTCCTTTGGGTCTTTACCTTTGGGGAGAATTCCTCATTAAGTGTGGTCTTGGGATATAGGACCTTGCCTTCTACTCTGGAACTAGACAGTTTGAATTTTGCTTTCCCGCACTCAGTCACATGGAGCAGGGGCCCATACGCCTGATAGTGGACCCTCTCACCCACATCTGCGCACCCCAGAGATGAAAGAAGAGCATCTTGGGCAGCTTGTGGGGGCAGTATGGTGTTTAGTGAAGAAACAGAGATGGCCACACCTCGGATAGAGTCTTCCTGTGGCCTGGCCTTCTGAGTCCCTGTGTTCCTGCCTGTTTCCCCAAGCCTGCTCTCCCAGCCTCCTGGGATCTATGAGCTCTGCCCCTCCTTCTTCCAATGTTGTTTTTCATTAGACAGAGTTTATTATTGTTGCTTGCAAGCAAGAACCATGACTGACACCATAAGTACTGTAAGAGAGCAGAGAGAGTTCTAGACTCCGGAGTCAGATTGCTGGGCCACTTACTAAGTGTGTATCCTTTGGCAAATGTTTAGTCTCTTTAACCATTCATTTCCTCACCTATAGATGGGACCAAAACCAATAATCGTGTCACAGGGTTCTTGTGAGGATTTAATAAAATAATCCCTATAATGTATTAAGCATAGTCTTTGGTGCATAAAGAAGCATTCAATAAATAGTAGCTTTTGTTATTACTAAAATTCTATGTAATCGTCCATGTGTTTGGGACACAAAACTCTACTGCTCACCACATGAAAAGAGCACCCTACGGCATACTCTGTGTTCAGTGTTGCACTTCATTTTTTCCCAGGCTGGGGTTTTGTTTTCTTTTGTTTTGCAGTTTAGGATTTCAGCACCTTCCCACACTGTATATCCTGAGACTATTTTCAGGGGCGCAGCTTCCGGTCACTGTACCTGTATTCTCTCTCTTCATTCTGTTCTACCAGCTCGCCCCTGCCTTTAGGCCACCAAAAGGAGATCAGCTGCAAGTGGAAAGGGCAAAAGTGGTTGAAGCAAGAGTCCTTCTTCAGCATCTGGTATACAGATTCAGTAGCTTTAATGAAATTTTTAAAAAAATGTACAACCTATATCCCAAGACTTATTATGAAATCCTTAATTTATCTACTTAGCTTTTGATGGATTTTTTTCTTCCACTGAAATGTATAATATCCTCTTATAGTTAAACTGCAGAATCTTTTCCACTCAACTTCCTCCCTCTGGGATATAATAAAGAGACAGCTTATGGCCCAACAGCACATTGGAGACAAATTTTCTGTGATAGAAAAATGTTTTTTACTACATATAATGTTTCTCAAAGGAGGTAGGTCAAAGCATAGATATCAATCCTCTGTAACCATTTACTGAATACTGTATTTGGTTCAGAATATTACAATGTAGTATGTGACTTTTGAAAGGCTGAGTATTTTGTTATGGCTCTTTTAATTTTCATATTGCCATATGTAAATTAGAATAAAGAACGAATTAAAATAACTTACCATCTCTGCAAGCTCTATTTTCAAAAAAGAAAAAAAGAGCTGAGCAGAGGGGAGCTGCAGTGTAGCCCACCTGTGTGGGAGTCAGCAGACTGGGGACTTCCATCCTGGTTTGGCCACTTCCTGGTGTGACCCTGTGCTCAGCCCCACTTTCCTAAGCTGTAAAATGGGGACAACAATACTCTCAAGGATGGTTGTGAGAAATAAATGACCTAATGTGTACAAAATACTTGGCTCATAGAAGGAATTCAATACCCAATAATTGATATTATAGCTCAATAAAGGATTGTCAGAGGTTTAATGGCATTTGATTATTTATCTAAAAGAAATAAGATATTTTCTAAAGGAAATATATTATTGTACATCTTCACTAGTATCTATGTAAATCAGAGCTCTGATTTCATCAGTAGATATCATCAAGGAAGGCAATGGCAACTCAAAATAACTCAGATACTAAGTTAAGTTTTATAATCAGAATTTTGATTAATTACCAAAAAATGTTCTGTGGTTTCAGTTGGTATTATAATATTTCTTTGGTGCCACAACCCCAAAGGAACTACTTTTGTTTGGGTGATACTACTTATATATTAAATAATTAGGCAGATAATGCCTCAAATTTACTTAAGGAGTCAGAAAACTCCATTTTTTAAAATGCTTAAAAGCAAATTTGCGGCCAGGCACGGTGGCTCACACCCGTAATCCTAGTACTCTGGGAAGCCAAGGCGGGAGGATCGCTTGAGGGCAGGAGTTTGAGGTTGCAGTGAACTATGATGACGCCACTGGACTCTAGCCCAGGCGACAGAGCGAGACTTTGTCTCAAAAAAAAAAAAAAAAAAGAAAAGCAAATTTGAGTCATAGGGTAAATACATATATGTGTGAGCTATAAGTATCAGTGTAAACACCTCAAGTATTTGCTACATGTAAGCTTCTTTATTTCTTTATAACTGAACTCAATCTCTGTTTCACAAGACCACTATGCTAGGAGGCAGAAATGAAATCTCCAGATAATCTCAGCCAATCTGGACTTCTCTTGTGCCCACACCCCATCTTTTCTCACCGGGCTGGCATCTCCATGGGGGTGGGAGGGCAGGGGGTATTGACTCCCCAGCTGCAGTTATCTCTCCAGCTGGCATCCTCTGAGACAGAAGTCCTCCTGGAGTCTCTGATCAAATATTTTGGGTGCAGGGTTACTCTACTTCTATAGTCTGTCAGAGCCACAGCGTTCCACTCTCAGCTACACATGAAACACACACATTACGGTAGGTGGAGAGTAACTCACGGCCACCCAGGACCTTCCACCCAGGTGCCTTCATACCACTATGCCTACCCCACTGTGCCTGCCTGTGCCATGTTGGGCTGGTCTATTCCATAAGGCTCGATGCTGTTCCTGGCTCCATCTCAGAAGGGAGGTGCAAGTTACCTCTGCTCTCTGCCCTCTGGCTTATGCCTTCAGATTTCCTCAAACCTATTCCAGTTTTACATCGCACCCCCACCCCCGCCCCGCCAACAAGGCATATGGAACCAGATTGGGAATCTACAGTGAGGCTCCTTCCAATGTTTAAGTTCCTTTGCTCCTTCTTTTTCCCAACCCCCAACAGAATCATGGTCTCTTTATGGATTGGGAAAATTCCCTAGGGTTTATCATTTCTTTTCTAAGCCTGCTTTTTATGGCATAAACTTTATAATCTGAATCCTTCAGGTCATTGTGTCTCAATAGTCAAAATCTAGGCTTTTCAAATTTGAAGAAAAAAGTTTTCTTTCAAACCGTTGTTTCTGCCTTGAATTTCAGAGGTCCATTTTAAAACTCAAAATCATGGGCAACTCATGTTTTTCTGTGAATTTCTCTTGTAACATCCTCTTACCCTGGAGCAAGGGATGCCAAAATCTAATATGAATGAATGAGTGCATGGGATAGAAAGAAATTAGCAGGTACAAACAAAACAAAACACTTCTTAATATATCAAAATATTATCTCACTGCAAATGGAAGCTGTCTTACACCTTAATTTAGTTTCTCCTTACTTGTTTGGCCTAAATTATTTTCTAGTTAATGACTTGAAAGACTGACTATACAAATGGACAATGGCCAGACTATTTATAACAATAGAACTTTGATCAACAACCTTTGCAGCAACAAGCCAGAGAAGCCAAACCACCATCTCTGGCTGCAATCAGAATGATTAGGAGTTGGTTAATGTCTGCCATCTTCCCAATCTTTTACCAACTCCCCCCCTTCCAGCTCAGGACCAACCAGAGAAAGACAAATATGCTCCCCATACCAATTACTTAGGATATTCTGCTTCTAGTTGGCTGGGCTTTGGTTAGCTCTCCTCCAGGTTCTCTAGGCCAACAACCTCCAATCAGAGAGCACCTGAAGCCTTTCTTTGTTTTTCCACTATGAAGCTTTCCCACTCCCACGCCTGCCTTTGAGTCTCTGCCAAATGCAAGTGATGGTGGCTGACTCCCTTGCTCTAAATAAGTAGCCTTTGTTCTCATTTGGGTGGTCTTCTTTTATTTCCACAGGCTTAATACACATAAAGCTGTTATATTCAGACATGCACATTGATAGTTGAGCTTCACATATTTTTTGAGCATAGAGATGTTTGGAGTGAATAAATACTGGACTTTGATTTCTGCTTTTATGGATAAGAATTAAAAATTATAACTTAAAATGACATTTTCCTTACATTTATAGGTACTGGTATGCTTGCCTCAATGTGTATAATTGGAATGTTCTTGGAAGTCTATATGAAAATCCCATTTTTGTAAATTAAAATGATTATATTTTGGCAAATTACTATTAAAAGGGACCCTATTGTACATTAATTTGAAAATGAAGAACATTTTTATTATGCAGGCAATTATTCCTCATGTGTCAGGTTTCCTTAAATTGGCACACATCTGTATGAGTCTGTACATATAAACCTACGGCTAATAAAACAATAGTGATCCTCAGAAGAGTAAATCATGCACATTTGTACATAGAAATTTGTGCTGTTTTATTTTTAGTTCACTTTAATAGACATTATGTGGTCATCACAACATCATCCCAAAGTATAAATTACTGTTCTCTTTTCACAAATAGAGAAATGAAGAGTAAGGTAAAATGACTTGCTCAAGGCCTTACTAGTAAAGGAGGAAGCCCTTCATTCTCCTGCAAAGAACCTTGAGTCTGTTTGAAGCTACTTGCTGGGGAGCTTTGTAAAACCCCGTGACTAAAGAAAAGCTCCCATTCTTCTGTGAAGGTTGTAGTCTTTATCTTGCATGGCAAAGGGGGTGAGGATGTTTTTGGAACAGCAAGGCGGGGAGAGGACCCCACTCAGAGGCGTGCCCAGCTGGGTTAAGCTGGTGTTTAATGGCAGAGCTACTGATGGCCAGATGACTCACAGATACAAATAGTGCAGTCAGAAAGAAATTTAGGCCTTCTCATGCAAAGGAGGGTGTCTTTCCGCTGTGCATGTGTCCACATTGCCCTTAAAATAAAATCCTGATCCCTTACCATGGCCCACAGGCTCCTTATAATCTAGCCTCTGCACTACTTCTTTTACTACTACTCCTACCATTCTCCTGCTCATTCTCTACAGTCCAGACACCTTTCAATGTCTCAAACATGCTGAGCACATCCATTCTCCAGGTTCTTTAAAATTCTGACCAGAACCTTTTTCTCTAGGATTCCAAGATCTCTACATGGATAGTTTTTTCTCACCTTTCCTGTTTCAGGTCAAATTTCTCCTCACAGAAGTCTTTCATGATTATTTTAGCTAAAGCAGACCCCCTAACCCTACACCTCCCCTCTATTATGTTGTCCTTTTCTGTCATCTGTCTGGATTTAAAATTCTCTTCTTTATTACTTCTTTGCTTGTCTATTGTCCCCTCTCCAGACTGTAAGCTTTGCAAGGTTTGGGAACTTGCCTGTCATGTTTGCTGCTGGTTTCCAAGCACGGGAACGGTGCCTGGGCCCTCAATACATATTTGTTGAATAAACAAATGAATAAATCATGAACCCAAATGTGAATGTGATGACAGATATATATTCATTCTCCAGGAAAAATGCACTGAAGTTTTGTACATAACTTCAGGAGTTTCCAGAGTCCTGGAAGCTCATCTATAGACACCTGCTTAAAACCCCTGCATTATTGCTATGGTGTTTCATAATGCTCTTTTTGAAATTGATTCTGGAATTTTGTTCTTTACAATTAAACATGAGCATAATTTTGAAAGTTTATTTTAGGTGGAATATAAAAAATCACAGGCCAATTACTGCTCACTGGTTTTGAATAAAATAGACCCCCAATATTTATATTAATGGGTCCTAATGACCATATTTTAATGAACTGAAGATGCTTTTGTGGTACAAACATTAAATGCTCACCCATATCCAGTTCTCCTCTCCTTTGTGGGACTTGGGAGGATCAAACTTCCCAGCTTCCCTAGCAGTTGGGCAGAGCCATGTGACTAATTCTAGCCAATGGATTGGAAGAAAAAGTGACATATGTCACTGCAAGGCTGGAGCATTTCATTGCTGGAGTGAGATCCTCCAGGGCTCTATCTTCCTCTAGAGTAGTGACTGTGGAAGCACATGTTGATATGGAAGGGCAGTACCAAGCCATCACATGGAGGATAGTTGCTCTGGAGAGTCACAGAGATATTCAGCTGACTTTGTCTGAGCAAGGAGTATAAACCTTTTTTTGTTTTAAGTCCCTGAGATTTCTGATGATTTGTTATTGCAGGATATCTCAACATAATCTAACACACCACTGATTGATTGGAAAATGTAGTGTTATCTTTATATACCATTGAGAAAAAAAGATGCCATTTATAATTGTAAGAATTCAATGTAAGATG
This sequence comes from Daubentonia madagascariensis, assembly GCA_023783475.1. Taxonomy (NCBI): domain Eukaryota; kingdom Metazoa; phylum Chordata; class Mammalia; order Primates; family Daubentoniidae; genus Daubentonia; species Daubentonia madagascariensis. Next base: position 54,456,010 of record JAKFHU010001815.1, on the reverse strand, counting down.
CATCATAATCTTAGAGATGTTAAAACGTGAAAAATATGGGCCTTAGATTAGATAAAATATTGATTGTTAAAGGAATTCATTAAAGCAGATTAACATAGTGTCAAGAGCTCCAAAGCTAGAGTTGGACAGAAAGGTATGGATTCAAATCCCAATTCTTACTAGCTGTGCCTGAGTAGCTTGTGTGAGCCTTAGTTTCCTCATCTGTGAAATGGGGATAATAGAAGTGACTTCATAGGGTTTTGTGAATATTAAATGCAATAATTCCTATAAAGTGCTCAGCATAGTAATTATTTTACATATTTTAGTCTCCATATTTGGTTAGATCACACAACTTGTTTAATTAATGTTTAAGATAAACATTAATTTCAAACAGCAATACAGGAAAACTTCTTTTTAAGTTTGTTATTATGTCATACTAATCATTCTATCTAACTATCTAACTATGTTTTTGTACCCTTCCCCGCTACCCTTCCCAGCCTCTGGTAACTGTCATCCTACTCTCTGTCTCCATAAGATCAATTGTTTTTAATATTTAGCTCCCACATATGAGTGAGAACATGTGAGATTTGTCTTTCTGTAATCAGCTAATATTTATTAATTCCTCACCAGGCATGAGGACTGGGTCTCTGGGTAAGTGTTCTTGAGATAACAACGAAACAGATCTGGAAGTTGAGGGCCCAGGGCAGATCACCCTGGGGTCTTCCCATTTTCTCTCTGTGTTTTCTAGGTGTATCAGAGTGGAATGAATATCAAGACCAGCCTTCAAGAGTGAAAGAAGTCACAAAAATGTATCTGAGGAATGTATGAAAGATCAGTCCTGTACCTATTTTGGTGACTATCAGGGATAACAGAGGGAAAATTGAGGACTAATTCTATGTCTGGAGCCTTGGGTATGGGGTGTGTGTGTGTGTGTGTGTGTGTGTGTCTGGAGAGAGAGAAAGAGAGAGAGAGAGAGAGAGAGAGAAAGAGCGAGCGAGCAAGCAAGCACACACCAGCTTTGGTGGTTGGGGAATGTAAGGGTAAGTCACTGTAGCAGAAGTGTGGCTCTTGTAAGTTATGTATATGTATTGTTCCTACCCACGTAGGGTTACACGTCTATGGATTATGAAGTTATCCAGGGAACATTACTTGACTCATGGTATGTCTAAATTCATAAAGCAGCAACTCTTGTCATAATTGCCTTCATCAATGGTACATTTGAAAAAAACCTAAACCTAGAGGCATTAACAAGGTTTTGCAATCATTACTTCTGAAGTTCATTTTGGACTAAAAGTTTTCCTCATATATACTTTATGAACTTTCATTCTGTCACCAAATATGAGCATTGTGGATTCCAATACAATACTCACCTCAGTTTTCTGGAGGACATATGCTTGTGAAGGAACAGGTGGCTGTTTAATATCATTATTTTTATTAAATGCCTGAACCATCACAATGGAAGTAATTTTCTTTAAAGAAAGTATAGCTGCCTCTAAATATAACTCTGGGCTACAGTTTACCTTTGCTGTTTATTTTATTCTTAACTTGTGAAACTGTATCTCAAGACATGGGGTATATAACTTATTATTTGGTATCAGCTGAATAGCAGTAAATCAATTGTAATGAGTCTGGCACCAAAGGAAACAGAGGGGACTTAAATATATTTCCAAAAGACAAAAAGCTTCTTTTTGTATACAGTTTACAACAGTTTTAGAATATTCATTCAAAAGTCCACAAAAAGTTTTCTCACTATTTTCCTCATTAAAGATCAAGAGGACAAAACGGAGCAAACAACTAACTCCAACCCACATATTATTTATCAGATGTTTTGGATGAAATTCAGATTTAAAAACCAAAAAAAGCCTCTTTTTTCCTCTCCTCGTCGAAGCAACAGCATTAGGGAGATATTCCCCACCGCAAAATACACCCACACTCATACACTTGTGAATGTTGTGTTATCATTCCAGGAGTGGGGGGAGTGTTAGTGCCAACCGGTTTGGGCTCCCCCCCGCATCACTGCTGCGTGGGTCGTCGTAAGTCCGCTGTGGTCTACCGCGGTTTGCGAGACCGCGCCAGAGAACCTGGGGCTCACAACCTGGGTGTGCCAGGGGAGGCTCTCAGAGGCTCCTGGGAAATCTCCAATAGAGAACGCCTGTACCGCAAGGCGCTCCCTAAAACCTCATTAAACCTCCCCTCTTGACACTTCTCCGTCCCTGCTAAGCGCCCCAGGAATTTTAACTTTTCCTCGGCGCGAGTGTTTTGCGCGGACCCCTTGCAGGCGCAAAGGACGCCTGGCTCGCTCTGGCCTCCTGGCTCGCCCGGGATCTAGGGAGCCAAGCAGGGCAGGGTGCGGCTTCCCTTCTCTTCCTCTGGACAAGCAAGAGATGAAAAGGGGAGAGGAGGTGCTCAGCTCTCTTGGGTACACTCCCAGATATTTGTAATTTGGCGTTTACAAAACAAAATGATGCTACAATGCAAAATAGGCAACGTGGAGGTGCTCAGCCTTCCTGAATACACTCCCAGATATTTCTAATTTGACGTTTAAGAAACAAAACAATGCTAAAATGCAAATTAGGCAATGTAACACCGAGAATGAGCCTCGTCTGACAGGCCAAACTGAGATTTTAATGGAAAGCTTACTCATATCCCCACACTGAATTCATTCTATCTTTTAAGTACTTTAGAAAATTGTGTAATTTTAAGTTCCACCACTGTCATAACGAACACTCCACAATAACACTCAGTGGAACAATGGACACCCCCATATCGCATTGTGTCAGGTAATTACAAAGTGTCGCGACGCGGGAAAGTGAAGCCTAGAAAGTCAATGTGTCCTCTGCAGCGCGTAGGAGCGTTCGGAGCCCCATGTCTTACGGAAACCTCATCAAGCAGTTCACACCAAAGCCTCAACCCAGGGAGAGCGACAGACGCAATCCGACCTTGGCCCCAGCCGTGGACCCAGAGGGCCCAAGAGGGGACTTGTGAGCGCAGGGGGAGCGAGAACGGCTCCGAGGAGGGCAGACGCGAGCTGGGAAGTCGTGGCGAGAAAGTGCAACCAGCTAGGGAGGGGAGGATCCCACCCGGGCGTGGCGAGGGTGTCCGGGCTCCAGAAGAGCGGGACCCTACGCGGGACCCCGCGCTCCCAGCAGCGCCCCCTCAGCCCAACTTTTTGGGCTAAGCCCAGGGCACCCGCATAAGGGTGCTTGCGGGGTCACGGGTAAAGCCGTTACTTTGTAGCAGCGCGTGAGAGAGAGAGAGAGAGAGAGAGAGAGAGAGAAAGAAGGAGGAGGAGGAGGAGGGAGAGGAGTGAGGGGAGAGAGAGAGAGAAGGAAAGAGAGAGAGAGAAAGAAAAAATACAAGAGGGAAGAGGAAGATCGGGGGCTGAAGGCCGAGATGTACTACTTCTAAGTGGTTCTTTGAGAGGCAAAAGCTTCCTTTGCAAGCGCAGTCTGAGGCCGCGCCACGTTGGGGAGCGGCCGGGCAGGGCGCGGGGACCTCTCCAACGGGCCTCCAACCTCCATGCACTCTGCGGTGGCCCCCGGAGGGGGACACTCTATCCCGGCAGCTGAGGGGGAGGGGTATGGGCTGTGGTTTCCTTCCCCCGAGACCCCGGCACTGCAACCCAGAGGCGGCGAGCTCAGTCGCCATCCCCGGGGGGAAGCGGCCCTATTGCGCCACGACCTCAGGTCCCCGCGCCCTCCCACCTCACAACCTCCTCCCTTCACCCCCATTCATTTTTCTTCAGCAGCTTCTATGACGGGCTCAAAAACCAACTCCAACCCCCTCCCCGAGCCCACGTCACGGAGCTAAGGAGAAGGGCTGGGGTTGGATCGGGCGCCGACGGCCAGACGGTGTCGCTGAGAGGGGGCGGCCGCGGGGGCGCCGCGTCCGGACCGTGCCCGCCGCGGGTGAGCAGGCGGCGGCGGGCAGCCCCCGGAGCCGCGCAGCATCCGCGTACACGGTGACGGTGGAAGCCACGCCCGCTCGGGAGCCGGGGGGCTGTCCTACCCCCCCACCTTTCCTCCTCCCTCCGGCCCCCTCCCTGCCCCAGCGCCCTCTTTCCCCCTCCTCCCCGCGCCGGCCCCCGGCCCGCCCCCGGCTCGGCTCGCGGGAGGCGCTGGGCGCCCGGGCTGGCGCGCTCTCCCGGGCTCACACACACATCCACGCACGCACGCCCCGAGCAGCAATCTCCGCGCCCGGCCCTCGTTCCGCTCGCCCATGCAGACGGACAGAGCGACGGAAGATGGCTGACGACTCCGTGGGGCACCGAGGATGCAGCCTGGCGGCGGCGGCGGCAGCGGCGGGAGCGGCGGCGGCAGCGGCGGCGGCAGGGGCAGCGGCAGCAGCGGCGGCGTTGGCGGCGGCGGCGGCGGCGGCAGCAGGAGCTGGAGCAGGCGCGGCGGCCGCGGCATCCCGGAGACTCCCCGAGCTCCCTTTCCCTCTGACAGCCACTGACGTTCTCCGCCGCTAGAAGGGACCCCGCTTCTCCGGCGCCTGCCTTCCCTCCCCCTCCCAGCCCCGGCCCCGCCAGCACCGCTACCTCCGCCAGCTTTGCCACCATCAGCACCACCTCCACCGCCGCCACCACCGCCGCCGCCACCACCACCGCCGGCGGCGGCAGCAGCCATTTCATCTCCACAGAAACCAGACACAAAAACATGGCAGAAATGGAGAAAGAAGGGAGACCTCCGGAAAATAAAAGGAGCAGGAAACCGGCTCACCCAGTGAAAAGGGAGATCAACGAGGAAATGAAGGTATTTTTGGACCTCGGGGGCTGGGGAGACGGAGCTCTTTCTTCCGCCGGCTCCCTTTGGGCCGTTGTATGGATTTGGGGGTACCGGGGCGCGCTTGTCAGTTTCTGTAGGATGCCCAGAACGTCTCAGCTCCTCCTCCAGGTGTAAGGCAGAGGCCAACTCGCGGTCTGCATCCCCGAAATTTGCCAACCTCAGATTTGATTGTGGGGAAGCCCACATACTATCTAACCTTACAAACCCCAGGTTGGCACAGGCGCGCTTCAGGGGGAGGGCACCGGGGGCCAAGCGGCGGTGGGCATGATGAAAAGGCTTTCCTAGCGGCGGTGTAGTTTTTTCCCCCTTCTTCGGGAATCGTCCTCCGGATCCCTCCAAAGTTAGGAGCCACCCGGCGAGGCACCCCGGGAAGAGCTCGATTCCACCCCTCTTCCCAGTTCATCCTCCTGCTCCTCTATCCCGCTTCCCCCCAAGTAGTCAGCTGCGACGGTGTAAAGAGGCTGTCAGTGCCCGGCGAGTTGCGGCCCGAGAGGCGCGGATCTGGGTACCGTCCTGACCGCCTGCTCGCCTCGTCCGCCCCCGCCCGCTCCTCTCAGCCGCCTGCCTCCGCCTCCCGCTCGCCTCTGCATGCCTCACTTCCCCGTTCAGCCGACCCCGCCAAGCCCCGCTGAAAGAGAGCTTTCTGAGGGGCGGCCTTCGCAGGGCGCCTGCCCATTGTTCAGAAAGGCAAGCCCGGAGTCCTGTCGGCGAAGCCGGGCTCCCCGCCAGGCCAGCGGTGCCCCAGAGGTGGCGAGCGCAGCAGCCTGGCGCTCCAGCTGTTCGCGTTTGTGCGATTGTACTAGAAAACCGCTCAGCTCCGGACCCCTTCGTCGCCCCCCACTCTCTTATTTTCCATGAAGTCGCGGCTTTTGCCTAGGCAGGGGTTTTATTCTGTGTTGATTTCACGAGTCTCTTGATTTAAAAATAATTATTTTATTTATCTATTTTTCTTTTTGTGAGTTACAAAAGAAGTAGCAGGTTTGCATTCTGCAGTCTTCTTGGTGTTCCCCATCTTCTACATAGAATCCTTAATATGGCCAGGTGACTTGGTCAGTTTTGATTAAGTTTGTATTTAAAAGACAAATTAGATGAAAATGGTGTGCAACTAAGTCAAATGTATTGCACTTTGACGTTTTCTTCATTAGAACAAGCTTATTCTATGAGAGTGCCTTGTATGAAGCTCAGGCGTAGAGGGGGACATATGGATACACATCTATATATATGTGTAGCTAGGTGCATATGTTTAGCTTTACCTTCCTCCCAGAAATGCCAGTAGCAATCTAAGTTTTGGAATTGGGGCTTTTATTTCTGGGTGAGGAACTTAGTGCCTGGAATCATGAGGTGCAGCATCAGTCCAACAGAGAGTTAAGGAAGATTTGCCTTGGAAATCAATGCCATTTCTTGTGATGGAAACCACCACTGATTCCAATGATAGGTTTTGTTTTTCTTTGAGACCAGAAGTTGTCTTTCAATGGGGGTGGAATTCAAACAGCCTACAATAATGATTCCTCCTCACTTACCCTTCCCACCCATCCTGCATTTCCAGATTACTTTTCCATTTCATTTTAGATTGAGGGTGGGGGAAGGGGAGAGGGGTGAAGGCCACTAGAAAATCATAGTGTGCTCTGGCCCTTTAAAATGCTGCCTAATGTGATCTATATGGATGGCAGCTTTTAAGTTTCATAGGTTCTAGAATTACAAATTAGCTAATTTTAATCAAAACATGTGAAATGTTATCCCTGCTGGATATAAAGGCTGACTGTGCTCGATGCTTGGGGCTTGCGTTGTTGACTTTGGCTGCAGGCGCACTCCGTGGTTTGGGAGATAGTTGTCCTTCTACAGTATAACAGATGTTTGTCTGAACTGGTGAGGAAGAAACAAAAACAACATTGTGTGAAGGGGAAAAATTACACAATTTTAGGCGATGCTGTAGGACTAAGTATGGAATTAACCTTGGTGCACAGAATTTCCTCTTTTTAAAATGTTATTTTTCTTCCAAATCACCACCTACTATTGGAAGTTTTAATCCTCATCATTTCAATCCAGAGTAGCATTAAATAAGAAGTTTTACGCAGCAAATAATTCAATTGCTTGTAGGATCAGTATTTTCTCTCTGATTTGGAACAATGTAAGAGACCCCTGAACAAAATTTTCTGTCATGTTCATGCACACCATGCTAACAGGTCTAGTGGAATTGTTTAGTAGGCTCTAATATAATAGCACCAAAAGTCCTCATTTAAAAAGTGGATTCTCAAAGTCAAAACATGGAAGGGTTATTTTGAACTCATTAATATTTTTCTACTTTTAATATTAATAACCACATCAACAAGACTCCTCCCCAAACCTCATGATATTATTACCCCTCCAGCTCCCTGAACCTGAAGTATAGAGTAACATAACAAGTTGGTTGCCCTGTATAAAAATGTGTGCAACAAAATGTCACCAAGAGCACAATGTGGCCTTGTGCAGCTTCATATCGGTGCCGCTGGAGCTGCCTGGCTGTGTTTGCCTTCATCTGAACGGCTTTCATCTGGACCAGTGTAAACTAAGCCCTGGTAAGTAATCACTGCCCGGCAGAAAGAAAGGAATGTATACAGCTAGCGTGGCCTAAGCTGTAAAAACGGAAACCTGAGCCCCCACCTCGGATCACATATCAAGGCTTGAAGGTAGGGGAAATGAAAGGGGGAAGAGGAGAGAGCAAATGGAAAAGTCAGTCTGGGAAGTGGAGGGTCAGGAGGAGGCCCCCCTAAGGGAGATTTGGCTCAGGGATTAGGGAATTTTATCGTGGTGTACAGTGACCTACTCAGGTTTCAACACTGGTTGGATTGAGTTGCTTCTCTGTGAGCTGAAAGAAAAAGGACTGGTGTGTATGTGATTTTTTTTTTCCCCTTCGGGTAATAGAAAGGACATTGGTACAAGTGTCTATTTTAAGTACAGCAAATGCAGGGCACTGAGAATGAGCAACAAAATTGCCTCATCACAGAGACTTCCTTCAAGATTTCCTAACTGAGATAGTCACATATTTATTTAAAAATGGCTGGAGAAGACAAACTGGCTGAGGTTTAGCTGACACCAGTAATGGCATTGGAGATTGTCTTCATGTGGCTGAGAGTTAATGTTGGTTGCTGTTTCACTAGATCAGATATTGAGTTACATTTTCGTTATCACTCGTTTAATGTACATGGCAGTTGTAACAAATTTAAATTTGATACAATATAATTTTGTGTGTGAAAAGTACATGACTTGGCATAGCTTGCTTATAGTGTACTTCAGTGAAAATATCTTCAAGAAGAAATGTTTGTCTCACTATGACCTTTACAATGTTTTTTTTATCTTTCCTTTTCTTCTTCCCTTATTCTGGTTTTTCCTGATTAAAAAGACTGGTTATCTTACTGTACTTAGAATTAGTATGCCATATTTAATTAGTGACTAAGAGAGGATTTTTAAAAATCTGATAGCAGTGCAATTTATATTTTGACTATGTTTGGTTTCTAAAGTGAACACTGTGATTGTATCTAATGTAATATGTCTCTTATATACTGTTAGCTCACATATATCATAATAAATGAATGTCAGGCGGGAGTTCTGACATATGGAAGGGCTAAGTAGTTTCAGGAGTTCATCCTGAACATAGTAGATATAATATAAAAACTAGTTTGTGCTAGTAGATGTGTAAGTGTAAATAATTGTGTAAGGGAAATATTGTTGCACTTGAGGATATATATTTTGTGCATATAGATCTTTTGTGATCAGTAGCTGTCAAACAATAACACAACTAAAAATATCTAAACTATGAGTGGAGATAATGAGTCAGATTTTTATCTTTTAAAACTCTTTGACAAAACCAATGTGATTAGATCAAGCGCTCCATCCTGGAAACTTTCCTAAACAAACCGTAATTAACGCACTTACAATGTTTGACTTCTTTATCAGTTGCTAAACTACAGGATAATCTGTGTTAAATGTCATAGGGTCTGAAGAAGTTTTCTGTCTATAAATATTCTCAGTAAGTAATGTGTACCTGAAATAATGCTTCAGTCCTGATGCCTACAGTTTGAGTCAGGCACATCTGTTAGAGTTTAGTAGTAAACTTATCAGATGATTTTCTGGTTTGGTTTCTGATGGTCTCGATTTGGCATTAAAAATGACCTGTGTCAATAGCATAGACAATATAGCAAGTTGCAGAGCTGAGCTGGTGAGATAAATAGCTTGACATTAAAAAAAAAAGAAAGAGGAATCAGAGTGTGGATTGGAAAAGTCAGCATGTTTAAGGTTAAAATTGGCTCATTACTAGAACAGGTATATTTTAAGTTTTGCTGCTGAAACTCTATCCTGGTGTCAGAATCAGTAAGTCTAGGGAACTTAGAAAGTGGGCTTGGGACCAGATCCTGCTGTGGCATTCACAAATTATGTCAGACCTCCTCTGCTGAGCAGTGGCTTCAAGTGTGCCACGTGGCAGGGCTGGGGATGAATGTCGGTGGAGACATGGCCTTTGCCCCTCGGGAGCAGGTGTGGGATGTTCCTGAGACCTCAGCTTGGCTCTCAGTTGTCCTCCTCAAGGCTCCAGGCTAAACCCCTAGATCCTGAGAGGGTTTGCAGAGCTATGCATTATGCTGTGTTCAAGTGGGGGGTGGGGGGGCGTTTCTGGGAAGAGTCTCTTTCTCCATCTGTGAACTGGTATGATGTATGGTAGAGCGCCATTCTCTAAGCCTTATACAGCTCGCAGGTTCCAGAGACGAGGAAATGGAAAGGAACCACTCCACTTCCTCCCGAATCTGAAATAAACATTTGAACTAGAAGAAAATGAGTCTGACAGACTCATTCCCTTCTGCGTTTCCTGCCTCTGTGCTTGCCAAGCACTGCTCTGAGAAGCCAAGCCCTACTCTCCTTGTGTGAAAGACAGACTTATAGAAAGAAACCAAGAGGTAACAGAATTTTTAAAGGAAAGTCAAAAACAGAACCTCAAAAAAGGGCAACTATTAGTGAGCACAAGTGGCTCTTTAAAAAGGAGAGTTTCAGAAAAATATAGTCTCTTGTTAGGGTGACTAGAGTTTTTATGTCTTTGTATCTTCTAAGGAAATGTCCCTTTTATTTATTGAGTTTTTATACTTAAAAAATTATTAGAAGTAGAAGGTGAATCATAAAAGTCCCTGAAGTCTAAAACTTCCTCTTGTGGATTGGGAAGTCAGCCACACTTGCACTCTCAAGCTAATGAGATTACTGAATATTTTCCTAAAAGATAGGGGATATTATAGGGTAGAAGAAGAAAAAAAACCCAGAGTACTTTGTTTTTCATAGTGCCAATTGAAACATGTAAACAAACATGAAAGCATGTGGTAAGTGAGATTTGCTGGATGTATATTTTAGGATCTGTAGACTGATGGGTGTTAATATCTCTTATATAACCAAAGGCCTGTGGAACTTTGTACTGCTTTAAGGCCAATGGCTTTGGCGCAGACAGGAAAACAATGTAACAAGTCTTGGTGATTTTTAAGGCAGTTCTGCAGCTGTGAAACGACACAGCTGCACACAGCTGTACACCTGCCATGCCTGCCACAATGTTAGCCTGAGGGCCAGTATTCACAATTTCACAGCATTTGTTTGACCCTGATGGGACATTTGATGTCCTGGCAGAAGATATCAATGTGGGACATGATTGTCTGCTCTATGTCACAACAAGACAATAAAACACTGTAAATTTCATATGCAGAACCACACGATTTTGGTATCATATGCCAATTATATAGCCATCCAATTTAGAATATATCAATAAGTTAACAAGACTCTTCTCCGGCCATTTCCAAGCCAGAATTGTGTATTAGCGTTAAGATGTGTACTCTGCATTAAAAATCATTGCGTTGTGGCTGAGAACAATGCTGCAAAATGAACTAAAATGGAGTACAGAGACCATCTTGAAAGGATTTCAAGCTAGAAAGCAGTAGTTCAGGTAAAAGCAGCAGGGCTCAATGTATAAAGTCTGCACCAAGAGTGGGAATCAGGTCGCTCTTATTATTTCATGCATATTGATGACCCTCTAGTGGGTTATCCGTGGGGAGTGGTTCGTCCTTACTACACCATCTGATCCAGTGGGATCATGAATGTGGAAGTACTTTGTAATCTGTAAAGGGCTCTTCAAATATTTCCTTTACGTTATTTGAATTTTACCTCATGACCTTTTGCTTGGCAAAACCATAAAATAAAACTGATCCGCTGGGTCTGTGTTAAAAGAGACAACTTAGACTCAGCCCTGGGCCAGGCCTGGGAATAGACCTAGAAACTGACTTCTAACCAAGTTCAATTCCTGCTTCACTCTGGAACTTGAACAAGGCTCTGTCTCTCTTCTGCAGATTCTTTTTCTTTATCTCTATCAGTGAGTTCAATGATGCTTAATAGAAACCTACTCCAGGAGTCAGCCAGAACACATGGAGATGGAAAGGGAGATAAACTATTTTCCAAAAATAACTATCATTCTATTATTCATAACCTTAACTATCAGAAATACTAGCATTTTTTTCCCTGCCTTATAAATCGGTCAGGATTGAGAATTTCCTTTTCCTTTGAAAGTATTTCTCACGTGCTCCACTTTCTTGGGTAATGTGTGTCAGAATGTTTTGAAGTTAAGTAATGTAACTGACAGATCCTTTTTATTGTCACTAGGACTATGAATATACCTGACGTAGTTGTCTGTGGGTGAGACTATGTGTTAATGAATTTTTAATTAAAAATGGTTTTATTTTTATAAAAATAATACATGCTCATGATAAAAGTAGTAGAATAAGCTATAAATAAGCAAAAAGAAAAACAAAGCTTATAATTTTCCTACCCAGACACAATTACTGTCAACATCTTGATATATGTCTTTCCATGCCCTTTTCTATGTGTGATATATATAATAGTTTTTGTAAAAAACAAAAATGATCTCATACTTTACTAGCCTTCCTTTTAAAACTTAATATACTGTTAATAGGTTTTCATAGCAATAAAAATTTATCTACAGCATATATTTTAGTGGCAAAATAGTATTCCACTATATGACTAAACTATCATTTATTTAACCAGATTCCTATTTGGCATTTAGTTTGTTTCTAAGAAAATAGCACTGAGATAAACATTCCTGAACATGCATATTTCTGTACCTATATTCCTAGGATAGTTCCTACTGTAATACCTAGAAATAAAATTGCTGAGTCAAAGGGTATGTAAAAACTTTAAGGCTTTTAATGCATAAAGTCAAATTACTCTTTCTAAAAGTTTTATCAATTTAAATACCCACTAGTATGGGAGTGCTCACTAGCACTACATATTATATTTTTAAAACTTTTACATAGTTATTCTTAGAATCAGGTTTTCCTGAATTTTGTTCGATGATTTCTTTGTGTTTATACATTCAGAAAAATATTTGTGAAGGTATCCAAATGTATTAGCACATTTATTGAGTGCATTCTAAGTGCCAGGCATTGTGCTAGGTGAGACATAAAATGAATAAAAGGTTTCTGCCCTCAAGTAACTTATAGTGCGTTTGGAATAGATGACCAGAACTGGGACTTGGAATGAAAATGAGAATTATGTTTATGGGGTGGGGGAAGGCATGACTTTCCCCTCATTTGGATGAATGATTGGGAGCTCTTTGAATACTTCTTGCTTTCTTGGGTAGGATACAACTTTGAAAACACATCGACATCCAGTTATGCAAGTCCTGGTATGAAAAAAATCAGTGGTAGCTACCTTATGTTTTAAAATTTGTTTGGTGTTTTCAAAATAAATAAAATTATCAGTCCTTTTTGAAGATCTTGAAGTACTTGTGTTTCAGAGGTATTTTGAGAATTTGTAATTACTGCTATTTTCAAAGTCTCTTGAAGTCAACTTTTTATTACTTACCTGGTAAAAGGGTCAATTAAAAATCATTTTGACTGAACTTTGACATTTGTATAGTATTTCCAGTTGTATAAGGAGGGTGTCAAATGAAAGTCCTGGGAATTAAGATCCAACAAAAACTATTTTGCTGGTATAGAAAAAACTCAGGAGGAGTGAGGAAATAGTAAAATTTTCTTTCCACCTATCTTTCTGTGACCTTATTTTTTTTTTAACTTTAGGAAGAAATCATGCTTTCATACTAAATATTGGGATTGTTTTTTTTCTTTAGGAGCCCTGCAGGTGAGAGAGGGGAATTGGGGAGGGAAAGGAAGAGGTATGAAAATTGGGTATTAGAAGTACAAAGCAATTAGAGTCAGATGTGATGTTAAAAAATTGTAAAATGAGAAGATTCAATTTTAATGGTGAATTTTGAGTACCACCGTTTCAACAATACAAGTAATTAAGGAGAATAGAGGTCAATGATCAAATCTGAAAGCAAGCAAAGTCTCAACATAGGTATATATGCCCTGGTTAGAATCCTCATTATATATGATATTGACATCCCATGGTGTGATTTCTTTGCAACTCTTTGATTGGTCCAGGGAAGTAGCTTCTTTGGAATTGCTGACACATTGGACTGTACAGAATTTATAATAGAAAGAGACTTGGTATAAGAATCAGAAGATCTGTATTTTAGTTCTGCCTTTACTGGGTGATCTCTTATGCCTGTTTTTTACCTTCTTGATACTATAATTTGCTGTTGTAAAATGAGGATGTTACATAGGTTCACCAAAAGTTTATTGTGGAAATCAAATACCTAAAACATAGGGTTATTGAAAGGAACAAGAGAATTAAAGGATGTGGAAACACTGTAAAGTGCTATAAGAGTGTTAGACATTATCATTATAATTATACTGACCTATTTTCCAAACCCAAATTGGATTGCATGGTATGAGAGAGGATTTTTGTGTTACTTCCAAGGGCAAGAGGCAGTCTGCAAAATGTAGTTCAGATGCCAAAATATTGAAATTTCTGGCCCATTTTGATGGTTTATGGGAGCAACGATAAAATATTTGAAATAGTGACTCAGTAAAATTCATGATGTGTGATCACTGTAATTATGAAATTTCTTTTCAAAAGGTATTTTATTTCTCATATAAGTAGAAGTTCTTTGATTTCACAGAATCCTAAATCTGAGAGGGAGTTTTAAGAGACTCAACTTCAGTTTCCTGTCCTAAGTATCCAGGAGAAATCCTGGGTGAAGATTTTGGGGGGAACAAATTTCATAACCTCCCTTGTTACAGTAGCTTGTTTTATTATTGAACATCCTTACCTCAAAAATCTCTCTGCATTTTAACTCTTATTACCTTTTTTCACCTTAAAAAATATATATATAAAACAAATAAGAAACTTACATAGGAAAAGAATAACTCTTTTAATATAAAATTCTTTTTTAAAGGATAATAATACAAAAAATGCTGAAAAAATAATGGTTAGAATTTTCTACCAGAAAGACTTGAAAACCCTTATAAGCCATAAACATTAAATCCATTTCTTTTAGAATATGTTATGTTTCTTGGATGATAAATGCAAAAATCTATTTCATTTGCTTTGATTTACCACTATAATGAACCCACATGATATCTAGCATCGAACTTTACCTAGAAATTTAAAAATTTAAATTATTCGTTCCTTGGCTTAATACAGTAGTGTATGCAACAGAGGTAATAGTCTATTTCTTGTAGCCATACTACAAAAACTTTGGTGTTTGTGTTCTCTCTCTCTTTCATCTTGCTCCTCCTTTCATGAAAGGTTTAAGATTTATGGCTTGAGCCTTTATAAACCTTTTGTTTTCTGCTTTTGCAGCCATATATCAAAACATAAGGTGTTTATTTTTATTTTCCGTGACAAGAAAGGGAATATTTTAGAGTTTATTTTCCCTGACATTTATAGTAACTCAAAAATCATGGAATAGATCAAGTTCATATTGATTGTTCCATGAAGCCTCTGAATTTTCAGCAGGAACCATAAACTAAACTGATCCAGTTAAGATACTCAAATAGTATGAATTTGGTGTTAATAATCCAGTTGAGGTTTCAGTTTTTACCCAAATGTTTGAAACTTCTGGATCCCATCTCTGGGATTGGTTCTGAAAGGCTGAATGGATTTGCAGCTGGACCAAAACAAACAAATCTATATCCTTGGCTGGAGGTTGCTCCATGAATTATGCATCTGTAGCCTTTGTGCGACTTCAGAGGTTAACTCAGAGAAAGTGGCACCGAGATATAAACGGTCTACAAAACTGGATGTGGTAGCCAGGAGTTACTATGCAAAAGATACTCTGTCTTGTTGGCACAGTTCCCTTAGAGATTGGGGCAAACAGTACAAAACCAATAGGATGGCTTGAACTTGGCTGTTAATGCTGGTTGGGAATTGGTTTTTTGATGCAAGGTGTAAGCCTCATCTTTGGATATTTCTGCTGCTAGACCACTGATGTAGGACCTTGATTTGTGTGCCTAGGGACTGTCATTCTTGAGTCAGGCACTCAGCTCAGGGAAAGAAATTAGGTGTTAGGGGAGACTGATACCTCATTAAAGGGATCTCTTTTGATTGAGTAGAGCAGCATTTAGCCTAGTCCTCCTCAGTGGTATTCCTGAAGTTGCTGAGCTTATTATTCGTATCGATCATATCATCTTGTGCATTCATGAAAAGAATGTCTATTTAATGTGGACACGACCAGCCATCAGAGAGAATAAATGCCTCACTAAAGCTTAATATGGCTGCCTGTTGGCCTTGTGGATGGTAACACTGAATCAATCTGGCTAGGTTTTTTTTCATTGCTGGTGCCCTATACCATCACAGATTGACCCAGCTGGAATTCAGAGCTTAAGTGGGTACTAAAGCAAAAAATCTAGCATTCTGTGGGTAGTTTGAAATGCCAGGTTTGCTTTTGTGGAGTCAGTGGTGTAGTATCTTTTATTTTTTATGCAACCCCTGCTGAAATCTAAAGTCGTGAAATTCAAGAAAACATGGAACTCACACGTTGAGGCTGTGCACACTCTGGCTTAGCCTTGGTGCTTTGTTTCAGGAATATGAATTATACATCCCAGTGTAATTGAGAAATGACAGTTTCTAAAGAGAATAATAAAAGATTCTTTGAGCCACAAAGAAGGTTAGAATATATAGTTTTTCTAGCTCAGTCTAGGAGGCTCATGGTGCCCTGCCAGGTAGAGATGTTTAAGGCACACACGAGCATTAAGATCACTAACACACATAGTCTCACATCTTGTATTCAGATCTAGAAATTGATAAGTTAATAAAAAATAGTCACCTGACATAAAGTATTAAATCTGTCCAGTTATACTCATGATTTTAAAAGTTTGATATCCATAATAACAATAGTAATACCTTATATTTATATATTGATTTATAGTTCATAAAGTGTTTTTATACATTTTCCAAAATCTGGGCTGACTGTAAAGTTATTTGGTACTTTTATGTTACTTGCCAGGAGACAATCATAGTGACCTTTGATTTCATGGAGAAAGAATCTGTCATTAATGAAATTTATGAAGCAAATTATGCATTAATTTTTAAAAATACTCTTGCAGAAGGGAAAATTAAAAAGGGAGATGCTTGTAACCTATTCAGCTTTCTGTATGGTAGTGGTTGACAATTGAGAAATTATTTCTTTGTTGAGATTTTGCTTCATCTGAGATAAGAGTCATGTTAGGAAACACCTGAGTCAGAAAGAAATTCTAATTTAAATTAATATGAACCACAAAAGGTTGATTGTTTTCATTTTCAAAATCTTTTCTTAGCTGTTTTTATGATTTACTTTTCAATATTTTTGTGCTAGTGTGGGATATAGACTTTGCAGAAGAATATGCTAAAATATGACTTCCTGCTTCCTATTCATAAGCAAAACTAACAAATACCTTTTTTCTTATTGTCTTTAAATTACAAATGTCTGAAGGCCTGTCATAATTGGATGCATCACCCTGAGATTTAAAAGCATTACAATTTTTGAACGTGATTTGAAAATGAACACTACTGTAGGGGAAGTGGAGCAGTGCTGGCATAAATGGGGTGGGGCAAACAGAATTCAATTTATGCATTCTTTTCAAATAATTATTGATTATAGAAATAAGTAGGAGCCTATGCTTTTCTTTCAGAACTTTGCAGAAAACACCATGAATGAACTCCTTGGCTGGTATGGCTATGATAAGGTTGAATTAAAAGATGGTGAAGATATTGAATTCAGGAGCTACCCTACAGATGGGGAGAGCCGGCAGCACATTTCTGTTCTCAAAGGTAATGACATTTAATGTCCCTTTGTTCATGCAAAGAAGGATTAACTATCTCAACCTACCAGAATTGAGTTGCTTTGGGACTCTTTGTTGATTATGTCAATGGTTGATTTAAACATACATCCCTAGCAATGCTTTCCCATTAGCAGAATTCCGCAGAATATAAGAGCACAATGTAAAACAGAAATAAACACAGCTTAATCTCGTTACACCAATGGGAGAACTAGACAAGAGCTAGGGACCTTAAGTGCTGTGGTCCTGCCCACAAATTTATAGAAAGGGACAGTGTTTGCTAACTTCTAGTTTCCTGATCCCTCTGATATATCATCATTTGTTGGGGACTGGGGCTTTCTGTTAAGTGAAATGTCAGGTTTAGATTTTCAGACTGCAAGAAAGATTCACTGTTAGTATGGTAATCCCCCTTCCTTTTTTTTGGTGGGAATTCTAAATAGAAGCTCTATTTTTGTTTGCGTTTAAAGTTTTCACTCTTCTCCTGCTCCCACACCCTTGAATAGGGTAAGCAGGGAGTAAGAGAGTAGTAGATGATTAGATCCTTATTATTCTATAAGAATTATCATCAAAGCCCTGCTAAAGAGTGAAAATTACAGAGGCTTGGCAGAGCTGAATTAATACTGATTCTACCAGTGGGTTGCAGTGCCTTATATCTCATGGGGGAAGCCTATATGAATACTGAATTTATGAACCTAAATTTGGAATGAGAGTTTGCTTATCAGAGAAAAGAGGAGGAGCATGTGAAGGAAAAACCCATTTGGGGAACTTGAATAAAATGTGGGTAAAACAAATTGTGCATCATCATTGGCAATTTGATCATTATTTGCATTGCATTGCGTTGCGTTCAAAATCTACTGTTCAAACATTTTATTTCCAGTTTTTAAGATAGTGCTTTCCCTTCTTATATGGCAAGCAAGGAAATGTAAATGAGCTGTCCTGCAGGCATGTGGAATTGAATGTACATGACAAATTTTATGTTAAGCTTGCTATGAAATTGTACATATCATGTTATGGAGCTAGTATCATCAATTTCACTGTAAGTGAAAAATGGATGTCATGAGTTTATGTTCTATAAACTGATAGCTCGTATAATACTTGGCCTACGTAATAATCTTTGCCTCTGGGGAATATGGGAAGAGAGAATGCCAGGATATGCTACAAGAGGAAAAAAGTTGTTTTCCATGGTTGAGGTTTTTTGTTTTGTTTTGTTTTGTTTTTAATGGTTCGCATGCAAGGATAAAATGCACAAAGTTCATATTATTGTATTTTTTTTCATTTTTGTTTATTTTTAATGGGTATTATCAATACCTTGAAACATCAGCTTTCTTCCCAATGATCTGTTTCCTTGTCATTGGTTCATTTGATGGTCCAAGTTTATAAGACAGTGAGACCTAGTTACAATGCTGGGGGGCACATTTTAGGCTTTCCCCTGGTAGCCAGAGAGTGATGTTTGCTGTATATCACTTTGTACATGGAAAAGGTTAATTGCCTCTCAATTTTCTGTGGGATTTTACAGTGCTAAAATTCATCATCATGATTCAGCTGGGACATTAGCTATCATAGTAGAGCAAATTATAAAGGAGCCCATTAGAAATTTATGGTAACAAGACTAAAAAGGTCCAGGATGGACTGTGGATTTTTGGTAAATTGTTTAAAGATTTGCAAGGAAAAATTTGTTTTGTTATATGGCCATTTTTCTTGAAAAAATAAGGAAAATTTAAAGTCTATTGAATAAGTCCTTTTGTCATTATTGAATATGATTTTTTTCTTAACAGAAAATTCTTTGCCAAAACCAAAATTACCTGAGGACAGTGTTATTTCACCATACAATATAAGCACAGGCTATTCAGGGCTTGCCACTGGAAATGGACTCAGTGACTCACCTGCAGGGTCAAAGGATCATGGCAATGTGCCCATTATTGTACCTTTAATTCCACCACCTTTTATAAAGCCACCAGCAGGTAAGTCATGACTGGAGTTTTCAATGATTTCAATGTTAGTGATTCATGGAAAGTTGTTTTAACTATCTTATGAATAGTTATTAAATGCTCAAGTTAACTTTGATAGAGACTGTTTTAGGAACTTTGTAGGTAAGAAATGTTAGTGCATACATTATTTAAAATGTTATTGCTGTATTAGGAAAATTCCCCTATCTATTACTGCTTAGGCTATCAGCTTTCAACTGATAATAAACGTTTTCTACCACCAGCTACAAAAAAAAAGTTATTTTCCTTCGCTGAAGTCATCTGTTTAAAATTTTGAAAAGGATAAAATAATTTTAAAAAGTAAGATATATATACAAAGACAGGTTAGTAAAATACAAAAGCAATCATGGTTGAACTGGGTGGTGCATAAGGAAGGCCCGGTCTCCTCTGGGTTTTTTTGTAAAAGGGCATAGCAGGTTTGTTCTTCAACATGCCTTCTTCTAAATCCATTCAAGAAACAACT
The DNA here is from genome assembly GCA_023783475.1 of Daubentonia madagascariensis. Lineage (NCBI taxonomy): Eukaryota > Metazoa > Chordata > Mammalia > Primates > Daubentoniidae > Daubentonia > Daubentonia madagascariensis. The sequence continues at coordinate 54,436,620 of JAKFHU010001815.1, read as the reverse complement.
TAGATTACACATCTTCTCCACAGAGTTCTTTCTAATTCCTGGAAAGCTCTCTTTGAGAGCTTTAAAAAAGAAAAAAAAAATGGAGACCTGAATTTCACTTGTGGGAAAATGTAATCAGTTCTTTTATATTTCCAGAAAATTAGATGGTACTGTAGATCTGGGTGGCAATGGGCTGAGCATTATGTGATATTGCAAGCTAGGCTACAGATATATTTCACACAGAGAAAGAAGTTAAGTAATACTGCGTCTGGCTTGCTGTAAAATGTCGGAATCATGCTAGAATGCTTAATTGCGACACTGGTTATTTTTCTGTATGTTGAATTGAACAGTGATAAATACCGAGTTTCAACAGCAGTACACACAAGCATTTTTATTAGGGAAAATAAATGTTTGGTTATGTTTCCATAAACAGTGAAGAAGTTTGTAGATATAAGTTCCTAGGCTTAAGTTATAGATATATTTACCCTGTATTCTAAGTGTTACTTACATTTTCCTTCATGGTTATGGCCACATTCTCTTGCTTGGCCTACTGCATTTTATCAGTAAAAGTGTCATTTCATACTGAGGTCCTTAGATATGTCATTAAAATCCATTTACCTGTCAAAATCACTTGTAATTGTGTTTGTCTACTAATTACTAAAGTAATTGGTGTATCATGTAAAGTTTGCCTTATTAATTACCCTATTCTCCATTGGTTGATTATTTGTGATACAGAGGGCCCAAATTTATCTCCCAAGGACCAAAGACATATTTTACATAGGTCAACTGGTGAAAAGGGGTGGTGACTGACTTTGTAAACATAGAGTTCACGTTTGAATGTATGTCCAATGGCTTAGGTGAGGGGAGATGATGGCGAGGGTATCAATAAGGCAGTATGACTAAGTAACAAGTATATGGGGTTCAGATTCAGACAGATTGGGTTCAAATCTAGGCTTTGTCACTTACCAGCTCTGCGAACATGGACAAGTACATAAGCTCTCTTCCCTTCAGTTTTCCCCTCTGTAAAATGGGGATCTCAGTCCTGCCTCATGGGGTTGTTGTGGGGATGAGATGAGAAAATGTATGTAAAGCCCTTAACATAGTGCCTGCCACACAAAAGTCATTTAGTAAATGCTATACCTCTCTTTCTTTTTTTCGGTCCTTATTCTGCTCTAGAGTTACCATGCACATAATTTGTGCATAAAAGGTGTGCATCCAAATGCAAATTCGTCTCTAAGATTTATTTGAGCAAAGCAAACAGCTTTAGAAATTAGCATAGCTGAGGCTAACATGAGTTTGGCATGCCAAAAAACCTGCCCCGGAGTTTCCTGCTGAGCCAGCCACGTGGAATTCAAGCACACAGCTCCTATTTAACTCTAATTCCACATCAGATCAGGAAATAAATATGCAAAGGGATGGAGGCCAAAAAATGAGCCTTGGAAGTCTTAGACGTAGGAACTCTGAGGAATTAGAAGCCAGAGTAACTGAACACCAGTGGTTTTATTGGTTTTATACTGTCTTCCATGGAATTCCAAGACGCTCATCTGTTGAAAATAAAATGTAGGGAAGGACATGTTTAATTTTCTGTATCTGCTGTAAACCTTGACTCTGTCCTACTCCAGAAAGATATAGAAAGGTTCTCTGCTTTCAAGGAACTTACTCTATTAGTCCCTAAGCAGAAAACTTAGGGAGAGATGAATTTTGATTTAATCATACTATCTAGGGCAGGGGTCATCAAATGTTTTCTGTAAAGGGCCAGATAGTACTTTAGGCTCTGCGGGCCATGCTGCCTCTATCACAACTACAGAACTCTGCAGTTGTAGCAGGAAGGCGGCCATAGATAGTACATAAACAAATGGGTGTGGCCATGTTCCAATAAAACTTTATTTATAAAAAAGACAGTGGGCAGGGTTTGGCCCAGGGACCATAGTTTCCTGCTTGTGCTAGGGTAAGATTAGCCAAGGTCTCATGATAACAGCAAGGTGAATAGAGTTTCAAAAGGTCAGACTGTGGACTTTGCCAGTGTGCTCTATGAAATAGTGTATGGAAGGGACACCAACAAAGGCAGGAAAATAGTGGGTTTTCGGGGTATATGGTGAGCTCTGGCACACCAGTATTTGTTGAATGAATGAATGAATGAATGATATTCAAATCTTATTGCACATATGTAAGACAAGTACAGGCTATTTTTGTTGTTCACTGAGAAAATGCTAGTATTTTGTCTGGATTAGTCCCAACCTGTCTGATCTTGACCACAGCTTCCTTGGTAGTAAAGTGAGGATTTCATCACTCTTATTTATTCGTGGATAAAGTCCACAAATTATCCCAAAGCTTCTCTATCTAGCTAATTGTTTCAACTCTTCCTTAGTTAAAACTTTTGCCAGAGTTGTTTAAGGTAATTGAGTTGAGGTATGCTGTCAATTTTCTAATTGTTTATAGGTTAACATGGCATTCCTGAAGGGAACTAATAAAGGAGTACAATGGCTAGAAGCAAAATACCCCTCAATAATCAGCCCCTGAATAGAGTTGACTGTATCATGTAAATGTCCGCCTCTCAAGATAGGGAAGATGAGAATCATGTGTATGCTTTGTATTCCTGTGTTAGTGTTCACATTATTGCTATTCTACTGTAAACTGGCTGTGTGAAAATGCTAATAATAAAATAATACCTTTTATTTATATTAAATCCTTTATATTATGAAATTCATTCACATTCATTATTTTATTTAATTTTGTCTTTACAATAACTTTGGGAAATAATGTGTTAGATAGTAAATAAAGAACTGAAGCTCAAATAGGTTAAATGGCTTTTTCAAGGTCACATGGCTTGTAAGTACTTGAGCAAAGACTAGTACTAAGGTCTTCTGTCTCCTAATCCAATATTCTTTTTAATATAAAGTTGCTTTTTCAGCATATTCCTACAAAACTTCCCTAGATTACAATCAGAATAATTATGCTTATTAATATACTACTTCCAGATACCCCAGTGACAAGAGATACAACTTCTTCCTGCTAAATGCTGTTCTGTAAAGTCAACATCTTTTGGAAGACTCAATAAATTCTCTAACCCTGAGAATCTGTGGTTCTTTGAACCTGGATGACCTGGTAGGGGTAAAATCCTAGCTTGGTTTTGAAGTGCTTGCCATCATGAGACAAGTTGCTTCTCTTAGGGGGTACCAGAGGGCTCCATCTGGTCAGGCACTAGTTCCCAAGCATGTGTTTCATGATGGCTCTCCACTGGATCCCATCCATGTCTTGGCAGCCAGTGGGCCCAATGGAATTTGTGATTGGGAACATGGTAATTCCACTTTTGCTTGGATTTCCGCTCTCTTTTTGCATAACTGCATAAAGAAGTGTGGGTGTAGCTTACTTCTGGGCCTGGAGAACTGCTTTTCTGGCCCTGCACCCCCTTTTCTCTGGAGAAGCGGAGCTCCCCATGTTTTGGTGATTACCACAGCATTGACCCTGCTTTGCTTGCACATGTTTGCATCATCTTCCAAGGCTAAGCTGCCTTCCCCCCTCAGAGACAGACTCTGGCCCTTGGTGTACAGTTTGTGACATCACAGGTGTTACTATGGTAACGGATGTGTTATAAACACAGGATAATAGCCCTACTTTTGCTTTTTTCTTTTCCTCATGCAGTGAAGGAAATCACCATGAACCTTAAATAATAATCACAGACTTTTCTGTAGACTCAAGGAAATGAACAGAGTAAGGCTTTGCCATACAGGGCAGCCATTTAAAGAACCATTATAAGAATATTAGAAAATAATAAGAAGTATTGACCAACTCTTTTTATGCAAACATGCCTTTATTCTTTTGGTTTGAACAAATGTAGAAACCTCCTTCTTTGCTAATTTTAAAAATCACATCATGAACATAGTCTGAAATGGCAAAAAATATACCAGCAAGAATTTTGAAAGATCACTCAGGTTAATTACATTGTAACCTTGCTGTAATTCTTCTCATGTTAGAGATTTTAGTATAGGCTCAACCCTTTGGGACTTCATTCAAAGAAGGTTATGCTTGTAAAGGGCTTTTGGTACAGATTGCAAGAACTGTGTTGTAGTGAGTCTCCATTAAAATACTTGTCCCTGTACTTGGTTCCATTGACTGGATGCCAGTCTTCTGCAGTGGTTGGGCAGGTATGGGTCTCCCCACCTTGTCAACTTCTGGTCAAAGTAACCAAGGTAAACTGTGGTCCAGTTGGAACTCAAACTGGGATTTATTTTTCCCCCTAGTCTTAGGCTTGCTCCATGACATGTTTTGCTCCCAAGAATTAAAAAAAAAAAATCAATCAATAAAACTATTAGTGTAATTGTTTTTGTTCACAAGGAAAGATGAAATGAAACAACTTTTTCTAGAAAGCTTCTGTGCTGCAGAAAACACTATATATCTAGGAAACCACATTTTAGATCTGAGTCTTTTGACAGGTTTTCCCAGAGGCTTATAACTTGCCTATTCCAAGTTCAGAATCCCTGTAAATCTCTGAATATGTTAAAATGAAATGAAATGTGAAAAAAGGAGGGAATATACTTCTTTTGATGCACTTATGTGACAGTCTTGAATAAAATGTCTTTTCCCTCAGATGATCAGGGCCCTTATTCTTATTCCTCACCATGTACCCACATGTGAGGTTAAAGGACGGGTCCATCCACACAGCACAGTTGGGTTTTTGTGGAGTGACATGAGATCAATCTCCTAAGACCAGCTTGATTTCCTGTGTGCAGAAACATCTTGCCTTTCTTTGAAAACAATAACCATTTCCTGTTCTCCAGGATGGTTTGCTTTCAGTGAGCTTTCCAAATTCGAGTTCAGTTATAGTCATGGAAATATGATATATTTTTTCAGGCAAATCTTGAAATTCCTAAGGGGTTATAAGAACTGGGCTCTAAGGAACCATTAGCTTAACTGAGAATATGGAAACATTCACGTGATCTGCTAAGCTCTATGTATAAAGCTGAGTAACCCACAGTTAATAAGCATGTTACTTTTTTGGCTCTTAAAATTCTTACATGGAGTTGTACTTGCAGGGAAGTGGGAATCAGAATGTGGTTTGCATTATGGCCATTATTTATTTTATCTGTTACTCAATATTCTTGGGGCTTGCATATGATGATGTATTCCAAATAGCCATTGAGAAAACAGGATTTAATCAAAATTGCTTTGGACTTTATTTATTTGTCCAACTTTTAAAATATGATTATTAAATAAAATTACCTAGAGTTAATGGGATTTGGATGACTTTCTATTTATGTACTAGATACATTTCTCAAAGAAAAGAAAAAAAGGTTCATTGAACCCTCAGTTTTCCAAATCGCTTAGGGCAAGGACAAGAGGAATTATGATGAATAACAGAAATAGGAGTAGTTAATAATGTAATGATATATTCTCATCATAGCTAATATTTTGTGAGCATGTATTATGAACCAGGCATTTGCTAATAGGTTTTATTTAATTGTCACAGCAACTCTATGTGGATGCTATAATTAACCTTGTTTTACAGATGAGCAAACTGAGACCCAGAGAAGTTAAGCAACTTGCCTGAGGTTACACAGGTAATAAGTGGCAGAGCTGATATTTGAACCTGTGTGTTATGTCTCCTTAACCCATATTCTTAACCACTGGATTATCCAAAACACCCTGTCAGTCGCTCAGTCAATTAAGTACTTACTGAAGGTTCCTTATATTGTACAAGGCAATGCAATTATATATCATCATCCTTGACTACTGAGAATTTACAGTGTAGCTGGCATATAATCAAAACATCATTCTAGTTTGACTTTGGAATGTATGATATAATTTTAGCTGCATTTGGAGGGTGCATGGTGGGAATACAAGGGTAAAGTGGAGTAGCAGAAAGATAATCAGGAATTGTTATATTTGTACAGTTGAGGAGAAATGACACCTGAAACTTAATGTAGGCCAGAAGATAGTCATTTGAAATTCAAAGTAATAAAAAAGATCCAAATGAAACCTAAAAATGTTAGCTGCTGTGATATGGGTCCTGTTTTATTGTTCTTTATACAAGTAAGGGTTCTTAAAAAATCAAGAGGCAAATTTTAGTGTATTTGATCATTCTTAATGTCAGATGGAATGTATGATTTGAATGGTAGCATGATGTGGTGAAAAGACTGCCAGAGCAAGAACCAGGAGACTTTTGTCGTTAATGCCATCTCTGCCATTTATTGGCCACATAGTCTTGGATAAGTCAGCCTCTCTAAGCCTTGGTTTCTCTGTCTGCAAAATGGTGTAGTTAGCTTGGGTGATCTGTAATTTCCCTAAATTTATAAAATCCTAATTTTGTGACTTATATGGTTAATTGGTCACCAAATTTTGTGATTTGAAAGGGTATATTTTAATATACTTTCATATGTACTTGTTAATTGATTGAACAGACACAAAGCAAACTCACATATATGTGTGTAGTTATAGCAGCCAAAAGTCTGATGGAAGATTTATGCTCCTTGGGACAACTTTTAATGATTGTTAATTTTTACTTTGAACAAGTGGTTGACTTGAAATAATAGATTTAACTTTTTTAAAGATAAAAAGTACTAGAAAAAATGAAATGTCAGTAAATAAAAGGACTGTATCACCTATATATTATTAGAACTAATCTTTTTTTATCCATTTAGTGTTTTATTTAACTGTTATGAAAATCTCCCCTAAAATGTTTCTTAATCTAACTAGGGGTTTATTTCATGTAACAAGTCCAGAAATGCTGTCTATGGCAGCCATGGACACCCAAAAACATGCCATTGGGGATAGTGAGAAATCGTGTATTTTGAGGGTTGTGTTATTGGGACCATCATTCCAATGGTCCTCAAGTTGCTCAACCCAACGCGGGGCATTTCATCCAATTTCCAGAGAGCAAGAAGGAGACAGGACAAAGGGAACTCAGTTCAGAGGAAAAGAGCAACAATAACCCCCCCTTTCCAAACAGATTTCCAGAAATCCAAATCTGTGATTTCTGTACTCCTGATTGACCAGGTCTATAAGGTCTGCCCACCATCAGTTATGAGGAAAAACTGGGAAATTTATTTAAAGACATTAAACAGTGCTTAATATGGAAACAAGAATCCATGCACCCTTGTAAAGAAAATGAGAAGAATGGATATGGCAGGGAAATTGACAGAATCAGGCACATTAGACTGAAACGAAAGTCATAACAAGTGCCTCAAATCAGTATCATAAAGACCACACACTCTGACCATAATTCAGTAAAATAGTGACCAGTAAGAACAAACTGACAAAAATGGTATCGTGGAGCATACCAATCCCAAGTCTAAATTAAAGCAGCTCAAAGAGGGCTTCACATTGGAAATGAAACCGTATGTACCTAAGCAAATTATAACGAAGCTACTACGTATTCAAATGTAAGTGGCAGAGATGAAAGAGTGCAAAGAGGGATATTCATCATCTGATAACATTTGTTCCAATGTAAGGGTGAGACAACATTAATGGCAATAATCATTCACATTTATGGTGTTTCAGTCCCACTGTGTACTCATTTGTGCCCAATAAGTGAAGAGCTGGAACTGAAGGCTTTCTCATATCTATTCCAATCATAGTCTCTCTCCAGGGTGTGGTCTCATATGCAACATAAGGAATAATGTTTTTAAAGAGGTCTTTCCTGTGTTCCTTACTCCCATAAGGAGTCTCTGCAGTGTGAGTTGTTGTATGGACTATGAGTTTGAGACAACATTGAAGGCTTTTCCATATTCCTTAGATTCATAGTTTCTCTCTAGTGTGAGGACAAATGTCTACTCAAGATGAATGAAGATGAAATGACTTCCATTGACTGCACAAGGGTTTCTTTTCAGTGTCAATTCTCAGAACTAATCATTTTGATGTTACACATAAATAGTGATCACTGGAAGTAATTCCTAAAATTTCTGCAAAATAGAAGTCACATTACATTTAGTGTAACTTACGAAAACAGGCACAAGAAGAAATAGAAAACCTGAGTAGTCCTGCATCTATTAAATAAATCAAATAATTAAATCCTTTCTGCAAAGAATATTCTAGTCCTAGATAGCTTCAGTGGTAAATTCTATGAAACATTTAAGGAAAACATAAAACCAAACTTGGAGAAGCGCTCCTAGAGAATAGAAAAAGAAGAAACACTTTCACTCATTTTATGCTGTCAGCATAACCTTGATCACATTACATGCCAAGGGCATTATAAATAAGGAAAATGATAACTTAATGTAATTGTATTACATTAAAACTGAAAACTTCATCATGAACACTAGATATTAGCCCTTTATCAGATGTATAGTTTGCAAATATTTTCTCCCATTCTGTGGGATGTCTATTTATTCTGTTGATTATTTCCTTTGCTGTGCAGAAACTTTTTAAATTAATCAAGTCCCATTTATTTATTTTTATTGTTGCTGTATTTGCCTTTGAGGTCTTGGTCATAAATTTGTTGCCTAGGCCAATGTCTAGAAGAGTTTTTCCTGCATTTTCTCCTAGAATTTTTATGGCTTCATGCCTTGCATTTAAGTCTTTTATCCATCTTGAATTAATTTTTGTATATGGTGAGAGATAGGGGTCCTGTTTTATTCTTCTGCATGTGGTTATCCAGTTTTCCCAGCACCATTTATTGAATAGGGCTTCCCTTCCCCAGTGTATGTTGTTGTCTGCTTTGTTGAAGATAAGTTGGTTGTAGGTAGATGGTTTTATATTTGAGTTCTCTATTCTGTTGTATTGGTCTATGTCTCTACTTTTATACCAGTACCATGCTGTTTTAGTTACTATAGCCTTGTAGTATAATTTGAAGTCTGGTAATGTGATGCCTCCAGATTTGTTCCTTTTGTTTAAGATTGCTTTGGCTGTTTGGGCTCTATTTTATTTCCAAATGAAGTGTAGAATTATTTTTTCTACATCATGAACACTGATGCAAAAATCCTGAACAAAATTATAGCAAACCAAAGCCAGTGATATATACAAAAGGATAATACATCATGACTAATTTTGTTTTTTCTAGGAAAAGGTTGGTTTAAATTTTAAAAATTAGTCAACATGATTAACCACATTAACAGAATAAAGTAAAACCTCATAAAATCTTAATAGATATAGAAAAATGTGATAAAATTTAACACAATAAATGGTAAAAACTCTTGGCAAAGTAAGAATAGAATAGACCTTCTTTAATCTGACAAAAGATATCCACAAAAGTACTTCCAGCAAGCATTATACTTAATGGTAAAATATTGAAAGCTTTCCTCTTGATATCAAGAATGAGATAGAGATGACCACTATGACCACTTCTGTTCAGTTTTTTATTGGAATTCACAGACAATTTAATAAGGCAGTAAAAAGAAATTAAAAACTTAAAATTTGAAAGATACAAATGCCATTTGTATAGATTCTCCTCAACCAATCTACATGTAAACTATTATAATTAATGAGTCAATTTATCAAGGTATCTAAACACAGTCAATATCTGAAAATCAATTCTATATCTATATACCAGCCACAAAAAAATTAGGAAACAAATATTAAAAATACCATTTAAAATAGCACTGGACCCATAAAATACCCAGGAAAAAAAAATCTAACAAAATATGTATAAGATTGTTACACACAGAACCATAAATATTGCCTAGAGAAATTAAAGAAGGCCTAAATCAATGGAGGGATATACAATGTTTATGGATTGGAGACTAAATATCGTAAAAAAGAAGAATTTTTTCTAAATTGATCTACATACTTAATGTAATTCCAATTAAAATCCCAGTATAAAATTTTGTGAAAATTAAAAAGCTGTTAAAAAAATTTGCATAGAGATGCAAAGGAGCAAGAATAGTAAAGACAATCTTGATTTAAAAAAAATAAAATTAGAAGACTTATACTATCAGATCTCAAGGTTTATTATAAGGCTAGAATAATTAAAACAATAGATAATGGTGCAAGGATATACATATAAACAATTGCAACAGAATCCAGAAACAAATCTAAATGGATACTTGAATTATGACAAATGTATTATTCAGTTTGGGCTGACATAAAAAAATACCATAGACTTAGTGGCTTAAACAACCAAAATTTATTTTCTCACAGTTCTGGAGACTGGAAGCCCAAAATCACGGTGCCAGCAGGGTCAGTGTCTAGTGAGGGCTGTCTCCTTGGATTGCAGATGGTTGCCTTCTCACTGTGTCCTCATGTGGCAAAGAGAGAGAAAGCAAGCTCTCTGGTATCTCTTTTCATAGGGGCACTAATCCCATTGCACCATGGCCCCATCCTCATGATCTCATATAACCCTAATTATCTCCCAAAGGCCCCATGTTCAAATATAAGCACATTGTGGGTTAGGGCTTCAACATATGAATTTTGAGGGGACAAAAACATTCGGTCCATAACAACAGAGATGATACTGTAGAGCAGTGGGGGAAAGATAGGCTTTTCAATAAATATGTTTATGGAAACAATATATCTTGATTCTCTACTTCACACCATTCACAAAAAATTCTGGATGCATTGTTGATCTAAATGTGACAGGTAAGACAATAGACCTTCTGGAAGAAAGCCTAGGAGAATATATTCATGGTCTTGGGTAGACTGATATTTCTTAAACTCTACACAAGAAGCACTAACCATAGAGGAAAAGGTTGATTAAATAGACTGTATTAAAATTAAGAATGTTTGTTGATTAAAATTAATCTTTCAAAGGAATGAAAAAGCAAATCACTGAGTAGGAGATGATGTTTGCAATGCATTTCCCAACCAAAGACTCATATTGACTCATATAAAAAAACCCTATAAATAAAAAAGAAAGCTCAATAGGAATATGGGCAAAAAATGTAAATGTAAACAGTCATTTCACCAAAGAAAATGTCCAAGTTGCTAATCTACATTAAAAGTTGTTCAATCTCATTACTCATTAGGGACATAAAATTTAAAATCATGGGAGATCAGTACACATGTATGAGAATGGCTAAAATGAAAAAGACCGACAATGCCAAGTTTGAGGAGGATGTGGAGCAACTGGAACTCTCATGCATAGCTGGTGAAAGTGTAAATCAGTATAACAACGCTTGAAAGCTGATTGGCAATATCTATTAATGCTAGACATACACATATGTACTATTACTCAATAATTTCATCTTATGTATGTTTGTACTCAACACAAATGTGTATCATGTGAGCCAAAGATACAGAATAATCTTCATAGTAGCATTTATTCATAATAGGTAAAAACTGGAAACAACCCAGATGTTCAACATTTGTTAACATGGACCCATAGGGGTTCCTTGGATGGGCTTAAGGGGGTGGGTGTGGGCCTTGAAGTTGTGTGTGAAATTGTCTGTATATTATATGTGTATAACTTACAAAAAGCTGGCCCTTTTTTGTCAAAAAGATCCTTGCCTCAAAAAATATTAAGAATTCCTGCTTAAGAGACCAAGATTTTCATAGTTTAAAAAAAAATTTTTAACTCCTCCAAATTTAAACAACTAAGCCCTAGAATGTAATTTTAACTTTTTTATCCTATATCCTATATCTAGTCTGTTCATAGCTTTCTCAAATCAAGTAGAAGATTTAAAATTTTGTCATTCCTTGTTATTAAGGAATGATCATCTAGTGAAGTCCAAATGTATCATAGAGAAGCCTAAAAATTAAGTTAAAGGCATAAGGCATAAATATCCCCCACTGTGGTCTACTTGAGAGCTGCTTTTGATAGGGTGTAAAGTGGAGAGAAATTACTGGGCAAGTGACAGAAGTAGGATATACAATGTTTCTACACCAGTGGTTCTTATAAGGAAGTAACTTTGCCCCCCAGGGGACATTTTGGTTGTTACAACTGGGAGAAGGGGTGCTACTGGCATCTAGGGGGTAGAGACCAGGGATGCTGCTAAATGTGCTACAATGCACAGGACAGCCCAAGACAAATTATCCAGTTGAGAATGTCAATACTACTGTGCTAAAACCAGGCTCTACAGCGATGATAGCTCTGTGTATGGGACATCTCTTGTGCAACCACTCCAAGTCCTCTTGGCCCCACCTCTTACTCCAGTGATTGCTGTAAGGGTGTGTGTGTTCTGAAAGTGCCTTGCCTCACACCTGTGGCATATGTCTCTAGCTTCCTGTTCTGGGGCTTCTCTGACACAGCAGCATGGGCATCCCATGTGGATCCTTTTAGCACTCACTCATACGTGTGCAAACCAGAAGTGCAAGGGATTAATACACTGGATCAACGGGAGCATGAAAGTTGATGGATACATTCTTCTGTCCCCTGGGTGGATAGTTATGTAATGTTTTCATAAACCCCAAAGAATTACCTGTGCAATTTAACACCAGTGTCTCTTAGCAGTGACCAACTCAAGAACACATCCTTATATTGGCTCTTCCTCCTACCACAGTCATTTCCCTTGTCCCTCACTCCTGCTTCCTGGAATCACATGCCCAGTAAACAGCCTGCATGCAAGTCTTTGTCTCAGATTCTATTTTGGGGAAACTCAGGATGAGATACTATGTGTGTGGAAGTCCACAGTGAAAGACCAGAAGTTAATGGAAGAGAATATAAAAAGTTAGAATTTTGTGAACATTTATCTTTTCCCCTTTAAAGTCCAGCATGAATATGTAATAAAAGAGTAAAAATGAGTAAAAAAAGAGTAAAAAGAGGGTAAAATATTTGGTGGTACAAATAGTGGAGCACTTAGAAAAGGCCATTTCTAAAATTGTCCCATCAGCCAAAGAATTTTCTAAGCCTCTTACGACAGGGGTAAAAGACAACAGTGGTGGCCATACAAAAGGAGAAAAATCAAAGAAATTAAGTCAGGGGTTCAAGAAAAAGAGGAAAAAAAAAAAAAGAATATCCTCTGCCTGCACTCCTTCAAGTGGATCTCGTTATTTTGAGAGATTTGGAATCCTAGAATTTTATTTTGAAGGGACCTAGGAGATCATCTAGTTTAATGCCCTCTTTTACAGATGAAGAGATGAGGTTTGGAGAAGCTAAACGAACTTTTCAAGGTCACTCAGTTGCATTAATGACAGAACCAGGACCAGAACTCACTTCTGAAATGGGGACACCATCTAATCACGGATTCTAAATTACTCACCCCTGTGATTTCTGAGGCAGCCTGGAACTTCTCTTGGCATTATTTAAACTCTTTTTGGGGTTATGACCTAGCTAGGATAATAGTTTCAGGATACCCTGCCCCAGGTCATGAAGGAGCTAAGATGCTAATGGGAAATATGAGGAAATGTCAGCTGTGCCTTCCTTTGCTTGTTAGAGAGTGGCTGTGTTTCTGGAATTTCTTGTTATTCTAGGGACGTTCCCAATGCTGACTTCTCAAAGTTCCTATTAAACTGAGAAGACTTAGTCTGTGGATTTGGCCAAGGAGAGTGGAAATAATGATCCCATTCTGTTCTGGGACTTTTCACTGGTGTTTCCCTCTAAGGCAACTTTGTTCTTAGTGGTCACCAAAGATGGTGCCCTTGGCATCCTCCCCCCATTCCCTTCAGGTATCCAACCAAAGTGTGCCTAGTAAGGATTCTGTTCTTTCTCCTTCTCATGCTGAGACCTGAGGTAAGACACTTTATACTAGTGAACAAGACTGACATGGTTCTTGTCTTATCTGGCTCACAGTCTAGTGGAGAAGACAGACATTTAAAAAAAAAATCTCAATCAAGTCTGAGAATTGTTAAGTCCAGAGTGCTGTGAGATCTGACCAGGTTTGTGGTCAGGGAAGGCCTCCCTAGGATGAAGTTTAAGATAAGATACAAAGGATTGAATTGGTCAGTAGGACCAAATTGGTCAAGGATTTAGGGGTTGTAAGGAAGCAACACATGAAAAGCTCAGAGTGGAATGGGAGCCTCAAGGAAGTGAAAGAAGCCAGAGCCCAGAAAGTAGGCAGGCTGAGAGGCTGGCCTGGTCATGGGAGCTGTGGAGACCATTTCAAGAAGTTCTACGTTCTTCTTGAAGGCAGTGGGTGCCACTGAAGGGTTTTGAGCATGTGAAAGCAGTAATCAGATTTGTGTTTCAGAAGAATTCCCCAGATACAGAGTGGAGAGAATGAACTGGATGGGAGTGAGATAGGAGGCCACTTGTAGTATGGGTAAGAGGTATTGGTGGCTTCACTGGAGTGGAGAGCAATAAATTCCATGAGGATAAGGCACCTAGAACAGTGCTTGGCACATAATTAGACTTGATAAGTATTTATTCAATGAATGAATGAATGAGTGGATATATTATAAAAATATTTAGGAGAACCTAATGATTAATCAGAATATGAGAGGTGAGAGGGAGGTGGGAGGCAGGAAAGATGCCAGATTTCTGCCATCTAGGTGGAATGCTAGGATTTCCAACTAGGTGGATGCTAGGGCCAGGTATTGAGATGGGAAACACAGTGAAGGGGGCTGGTTATGGGGAGGGGTATGTATGCAGCTTTGGACATAGTAGCTCATGAGAGATAATTCTATTGATTTGGGCATCATGATCTTATATATGGTAACTGGAGTCACAAGAATGCATAGATGGTATGGCCCAAGAGGAATGTGTAGAGGGAAGAGAGGACTCTGAGGGATTTCTGGTTGGTGTTGCCCTCCACCTTTCCCACAACTGGGCTACTTTGGCATGTCATGTCTCATCACATTCCAGAGTAGGGATTGGCATGGGGCCACTTCAGAGAGTCCCTGAACCATTCACTATTCTAAGAAATCTAAATAAATATTTTAAGGTGGGAAGGATGAAGAGGGAAGTAAATGATTTTGTTGACAATGTTTTAGCAGGTTCCTATTGATTCTTTTAACAAATTTAGTTGAGTGAAATTCTTCATACTCTTCAACCTACAGAACTTGCCTTTCTGGATGTGACTGCAGTTCAGGACACTGAGGGAAGAAGAGGGGCTGCGGAGAGAGAAAGAAGGGCTTTCTGTTACTGTTTTGCCCCTCCCAGGTGTCCCTTTGACCCCCCAGCCTCTAGCCTATCTATTCACCTTCCTTAGGAGGTGGCCCCAGCATGGCATGCTGTTTGGCAGGAATGTCTGGAATGCTGAGAGATGGGGCATGGCTTGCTGACCAGGCATGATGGGGCTGCTGATGCTTATACTCCCTCTATGGTCACTGAGACCACCTGGCTCCTGTGACCTCCTGGTGGTGATGGAGCCCTGGCTTTTCTTTGGGAGCAGGCCAGGCTTTTCCTTGGTCTTTTCTATTGCATGTTGGCATCTTACACCAGGGGCAGCCATGGAAAGCTCCTTGAGGACTCGGATCATGTCTGTCTTGTTTGCCAGTGTCTGTCCAGCCCCTAGTACAGTGCCTGGCATGAAGTTGGGTAAATGAATGAATCCTCTGTCTACCTTTGGGGAAATTTATCAACCACTCTGGAGCCCATTAAGTATAATTAATGGGACAGCCAGATTTCAGAAGGGGAAATGAGCCCTTCAGGTAAACAGCAGGCAGTGGGAATGCTTTTCTTGCTCTGAGGTCCTATATAAAGAAGCTTGACCCTTTAGTCCTCATATGCTGCCACTTGTATTTCTTTGGAGATAGTGCCCCTCTAGGCAGGGCAGGGGTTCAGAATTGGTTTTCTAGCAGCAGTGGATTTGCTGGAGCACATTTTGTGACCTGACTCCCCTATCCCTAATCACATTCATTTGTGGGCTAGATGCTGAGTGGACTTCAGCCATCTAGGAGAGAGAAGTCCAGCAGACAGCAACCCACGATTGCAGCATCATTGTTCCAGGGCATCTTAGATGGGTCAGTGGGTCAGAGCCAGGGCTCAGGGATGGGGGACAAGATTTTACTTCAGCTTCTTGTCTATGGCAGCCACTTAGTGAACATGAATTATTCAGTCTGTATTAATCTCCCTTTGCCTTATTGTTGATTTTTGTCATTTTCTCTGTAGAACTTTATAGGAAAAGGGTTGCCTTCTCTGTATTTAATGCATGTGGCAGACATGGGTCTTTGTGGACCATGGGTCTTTGTGGACCATGGGTGTCTTTGGTCAGTCTGGCAGTGTTTATTGAGGATTACTAGGTGTTGGTCAGCATGTCCAGCACTGGCCACATGGCTGCAGGCCTTGTCTTTCTGCCCAGTGCAGACAAAGGAGGCTCCTGGCAACCAAGAATCCGGTTCTGGGCAAAAGAGTAGAAACCTTCCTGATAATTAATGACCCACATGGAAATGCTTATGCCTCAGTGCTAATATAGGGCAGTGGAGCAGCACGATCCAGGGAGACTTCCTCAGAAGTCCAGTCTTGGGAATTTTCTGTGAAAACACACGTCCATGGTCAAACTTGTGAAATAAATTTGGCACATTCTATCTCCCTCTTGAAGATTCTTAATTATGCATTGGTGGAACCAAAATGTCTTACAGTAAAAAGTCTGTTGTTTAACTTTGTTTTGCTTGGTGTTATCGACACATATTTAACCACGGAAGTCTTTTTAAAAATAACATCTGTGGTCTTTTTAAAAATTGAGGGCACGGTGGCACATACCTGTAATCTCTCTCAGCTACTCGGGAGGCTGAGGCAGGAGGATTGCTTGAGCCCAGGAGTTCAAGACTAGCCTGGGCAACATAGTGAGACCATGTCTCTAAAACAAACAAGCAAACAAAAAAAAACCAAAACACCCAATTAAGTAGGATTAGTGTTCTGTGGAATGTGCTCTGGGACATGTTGCATACAGGACTGTGGGTTTTCTTTACTCTGAAGTTCTACTTTTTCCCTTCCTATCCCAGTTTTTAGGGTGAGTACATAGGAAAGATAGAATCTCTACAGAGAATACTGAGAAACAGAGGCAAGGTTGTCAGAGAGACTTACAAGAAGAAGCCCCTTCGTTGGCAAATCAGTGAAATTATGGGGAGATACTCAAATTAGTATCAGGGAGCTGGAGGCACATGCACTTAGTAGTGTCCTGTTAAAGAATCTGAGTTCAGTATGGTATTCAAGAAATAATTACTATTTTGTGACTTCTTGGATCTCTCCTTTTATTTTCCTTCTTTGTTTGAGTCCTGGGAAAATAAGTGAGGAAGGGACACTGGATCTGGATGTAAAGCAACTTCATTTTGTTTGAATTTGACTCCAGAGTCAATTTCCACAAAGAATGCTTTGGATTTTTCCCTGGTCTGCTTTGACTAGAAACACAGGGAGATGAACTGTGAAATTTCAGTTATTTCTGGGTCAGCTGCATTCCTACATTTTGGTAATTGTTTTAGTCTCATTCTTAAGTCTGTCCTCTTCATTTTCACCGTCACCCTATAGGTTCAGGACTTCTGCCCCTTTGCTCTGCAGTCATTCACTCATGTGTCCATTTATCCCCGCGTTCAGCATGGTTTGAGCGCTGCTGTGTGCCAGGCACCGAACACACAGTGGATGAGATATGGACACACGAGATGTGGACACTGCTCTCATGGTGCCTACTGAAGCTTCTAGATGTGGAACTGGATTCTAATGTTTCCAAATTCTGATCCATCCTACTGGAGTAACATTTCTCAACATATCTCTGATCCTGTCCTGTCCTACTGAGGAACATTCAGGAGCTTCTTATTCCCTGTGGACTAAAGATGAGACTCCTCCCCTGCATAGCAAAATGACCTCCAAGAGACTCCTTGTTCAGGTCTCACCGGCCCCAGTCTAATCGACTTTTCCTTTCATACATCTTGGTCGACTGGATTACTGCAGGGTCCCTGCCCGCCCTCAAGCCTGTCTGCCACTCCCTGGCTCCTACAGTGCCTCTGTCCTTCCTCTCCTTCTCTTGAACTCCCTCCCCCTCCAAATCCTTCAAGACCCAAATCAAATGCTGTGTTGGCTCTCTCAGCTCTCTGAACCTCTCTTACTGCATCCTGCCTGTCATATGGTGAACCACACACCTCTCTGTCTTTTCTCTCGCCAGCAGGGCCGTGCCCTATCCAACTTGGCATCCTTGACCAGTTACACAGCACAGGGACCTGCATGTAGATGCTTAATTCTTTCTGGAATCACATTCTTTATATCTATATCTATGTCTATCTATATAATACATATATAAATAATTAAAATTGGCTAGAAAATTTCCATCAGAAAATTGAAAATTAATTTTAAAGTCTATAATTTTTCTATAATTTTGTGTAATATGTGCTTGTTCCTATTACTTATTGGAACCAAATTTTAGTTTATGTATAGAGATTTAGATTTTATTTTGGGGTTAAGTACTACTCTATTTAGAGAGGTGTAGACTATTTAAATTCTTGAAATTACTTCGTATCTATTTTCAAAAGAAAATTGGGGATAATTTTAGGTACTACAAAGACTCATATAGTTGGATGGGCCTCTATCATTTAATTGCATCTACCCTTTTAATGAGAACTAAGTACAATATAATTTTATTATTTCAGACTCTACTATTTAGGAATTCTTGATAGTTCAGTTACCAAGGTGGCAGATATTTTTAGTTGTTAATCTGATACTTTTTAAAAAAGCAAACTTTTCAGGCACTTAGGAAGATCTATGTATGCATAGTTAATAAAATAATTACAAAGAATTCCCACCTATTAATTACAGAATATCTGGCAGTGTGGTAATATATTTGGTAACATCTTGTCAACTACTAATTCGAGTTAAGTAATTTTTTAAAAGAATAACTGTAAGTAAGGCTTTTATTAATTTTTATGGCTTTAGTCTTAAATAATCTGAATTAGTGAAATTTAACCAATTACTGGATTGTTCTTTGTACTCAAGGATAGTAGTTCTACACGAGTTATCCATGGGAGGGGATGTGATTGAAGAGACTGGTACCTGGTCACCCAGCCTCTTCAGATTGAATACAGCTGACACCTACCCTTTTCTTGTGCCTCTAATTGCCACTAATTCTAAGGAAGACCCATTTACATATAGAATGTGCATATTTTCTCTTATTTGCTCCTCACCACAGCTATAGTTAGGATGGGCATTACTATCCCTTGAGTGACTTACTCATGTCACATAACTAGAAGGGGCAATATTAGTACTTTCACCAGTGTCCTCTGCCTCCGTCTCTCTGCACTCCACCACACTATCTTTCAAATAGTGGCAACTTAGGTTTGCAAAGCAATGTACATCTATTACATAATGTATTTTTAAAAGAAGTCACCTTCTTGAGATTGTTATATAGTGGATCTGCCTGTGGCTTTTATTTTTGAGCAACTCCTAGCTATATGCCATTCTCCCCACCTCCTTCAACATCTATTGTGCTTAATATTCACACATAAAAGACACTCTGAAAATATTTGACATGAGATACAATGTCATCAGACAGTATTTTTTTCTGTCCGCTCTGCCTTCATTTGGCTGCCCTCAGGTTGTTCTAAGCTATATGCCCAAGGCTAGACATTAGCTCAGTAGTGTGTCCTACCTTTCCCATCTTTGCTCTGCACCTTTCTCATTGGAACCCTATCCTCAGCCCTTCTCATGTCCTATGAAAACTTGTTCTTCAGAAAGAATCACTCATTCTAATGCATAAATCATTATTTACAAATATGAATTAAGCCTACCTGCTTTCAGGGAATTTGTATTTTAATGAGATATAAGAAACATTTAGCCAAAGAAATGACCCTCTAATGGTAGAGTTTAATCTCAGTGTGCAGCTGAAGGATGATTCTTTGAAGGTAGGATATTCTTATCGGTACCCTTGAAATTATAGAGGTAGGTGGTCTCCCACTTCACCCACATGGGAAGCAAGTCTTATCCATGTCCTCCCTCTGTGATCCCCCTCCTTAGAAAAGAGAAGGCTGGCAAAAGTATTGCTTGCCAGTGGGTAGAATAACTGTTTCCTGAGATCCAAGTATTACTGGTTCTGTCTTACCATTTAATGTTTAAGTAGCACTTGCTGGTGCAGGTTTAGACAGAATGTTTGCAGCAGATCTACATCTCATAGTCATAAAGAAGTAAAGGCTTGCACTATGATCCTTTAACTTGTTTTTTAAAAAATCAATAACAAATATTGATTAACACTTCAACTGTCTCCTCAAAGACATTTTGACCTTTTTGATTCCATTTTCTTTGTCTATTGGCGTGTCACTGAGCAGTGTGCTATGGAAGTAGCAGAATCTGTGACAGTCTTTTTTGTGGAGGGAAGTCTGTGTGGATAGTATATAATCTCACATGCTTAGAAAAACCATGGTCTCCAAGGTGTAGTGGTGAAGAGCTTGGGCTCTGGAATCAGATGGCCTGTTCCTCATTCAGGCTTTGGTGTGTACTCACTCTGTGATTTGGAGCAAATTACTTAACCTCTAAATTCACTTTCCCCATCTGTACAACAGAGATAATGTTAGTACCTGCCTGGTTGTTAGTGATTGTGATTAAGATTAAATAATTTTGAAATGAACCACGCACTGTGCCTGTTCCTGGTACCTGCTAAGTACTGAGTGATAGCTAGCTATGATTATTGTCCTTTTGGCTCAATGGTCCAGGTTTTCTCTGGGTCTCCTTGTATGTTCTCCTCTAGAACACAGGGAGTTATACAGAAGCTTCTGTAGGACTCTGTAGGGACTTTAATTGTATTGGCTTAAAGTCTTTGGAATTGAATTATTTCAAGAAGAAATTTCTTTCTTTGCAGAAGGACTGTGAAGAAAGTAAACTTTAACTCTAGATTCTTGCCTGCTTTCCAGGCCATGTCTTTATTCCATTCTTAAACATAGCTGCTCCAACAGATAGATTTATACAGTACTGTCTGTGTCATACTTTTATTTCATGGCATGGGGAATACACAGGAGTCTCCTCAGACTTCCTTGCAACTGGTCTCAAATATGATTCAAGTCTTGAAATGATTAGCTGGGTGTGTGCATTATAGGAATAGTTGGAGGAGATAAATGTCACTAGCAAATGATGTCATTTTCCCTCAGTCTTGGACTCCTATGAAAGTTACAAAGGGGTGGTAAATCTATAGTTTAATTGCTTGGGGTCCATTAAGGCCCTCTTTATTTTCTTTGGGCTCTGGTCAGGTAAGCTAGTATGCATGTTTATAGCCAATTCAAATGCCCCAAGAAGATCACTGACCAATGGCCATCATTATTTTTAAAAGTCACCAGATAAGGCAATTTCTCAAACAACTTCAGCAGAGCATTCCAGAAATGCTTGATCTCATACTTCTCTGCACTATAATAAATAAATACAATTTTGATTTCATCTTAGAGTAATTAATCTGAACTTCCCCTTCCAGGATGTAAAGTAGAAAAATGTTCTGTAGCTCTTTGAACGTTAGATTAGAAAGAAAATGCCCTAAACATTCTGCTTAATTAAAGCCTAAAGAGATGGTACAAATTTTTCATGATTAATTGAAACATGCATACTTTGACTGATACATATTTATATGATTTTATCATATGAAAATTTTATATGTTATACAAACTGTCCGCTTTGGGGATGTGATTTAATGTTATAAACATTTTACGTTTGTGTTGCATTGTTCATTATGAAAAATACACAGGCTAATGGCTGTAAGAGAATGTAATACAGAAATTTGTTATGTGAATCTTCTTTGAGGTAATCACAAGTGTCTATTGGCACAGACCTTTAGCCTAAATATAAGATAGGTAATCAGGTTTTCCCTAGTTTGAAAAATATATTTAAAGCAGATCAAGTTAGAAAAGTTAAAGTGCTGGAGCCTTCGATTTTGCCAATGTAAAGCATGCACAATATTCTCGGGTTTCAGTTAAAAAAAGATGTGGTTGTTGAAGTGAACCAGTCCCTTTGGCTTTAAGCACTTAAGAAAAGTTCACTTTTCTTACTGTTTAGGATGGAGACACTATCTCATGTCTGATGGCAGAATTTTGAGCTATATTTTGGCTGACAAAATTAATTTAGATAATCACAGTTCTGTTTTAGTTTCTTAAGTATGATCTTAATATAAATGACTTTTATAAGTCTAGAATACCCGGGATATCTGAAAATGTTTTCTTGACTTGTTGGAATAACCCACTTGTCAGACTCATCTTTAGATCATTAGCTATTGATAACAGTTTGATGACAGAAAAGGAGAAACCTAACGGAAGTTTTCCTAAGTGTTTGCCTTTATGAAATAGAATTTTATGAAAAATGGATGGGAAATTTGATTTATTTAACAGGACAGATGCTAACCACTATTCTAAGAGTTTTCTACCTGCCAAGATACAAAACAATAATGCACAATTTCTTTGGTCTCACCTTCTGATATTGTTACTTTGTAGTAAGGATGATTTATAAAAATAATCTGTTTTAAAATTCTACTTTTTTGTTTATTTGCTAGGTCTATTATAAGCAAGTATCCTTGCCTTCCTTTAAAAAATGACAAGTGGGTCTCTCTGGTGATGATGGAGTGAAGCTTGAGAGAGACACGGGACTGCCCTTTGGCCCCAAGCATCATTCCTCCTGGCCAGGCCCAAGTGGCACGCTAAACCCTTGGCCTTGTTATAGTTTTGTGCTATACCATTTCTCATCTCGTTGGTCCATTAGAGATCTAGAACTTAAGAAAATCTTATGTTTTGTTTCCCAAACCAGACTATTTAAAGGAAGAAACAACAAGGGGAACCTAATGCATGTTCTAAAATGGTTTCTTGGGAAGTGGGGTCTCCTCACTAAACTGTAAGGCCAAATGATTTCCCCCATAAAATTTTTTTTCTTTACAGATTTCACCAGAATCAAGCTTATTGTCAACGGATCATTTGTGAGAGTTCTGCTGTATCATCTTCTTTTTCAGGAATTTAAGATTTTAAAGCATCTTAGTGATTGGGAAAAATACAAACTATTAGTGCTAGTTAGTTTAGTAATGACAGATGATTGTTTTCAAAACATGCTATTTCTAATCTAATTTAAGAAAACTCCTCCATACTCTAAGGTAAATTATTACCTTTGTTAATTCTTTGTACCATGTAAAACATCTATATGTAGACAGATGCCATATTAGAAATCATGTAAAATATAAATAAAAGCTTTCTTTGAATAGAACAAATTATTAAATACAGTTAAACATTTGAATTCATATTATGACTCCATGTCAAGAAAGTTGTGTTATCAAAAATGTTTGGCTAACATCAGAGTTCATTTTTACAGTCTCATTTGACAATTGACAATAGATAACAATATATACGTGAAATAGAAAAGGTCACTAAAATGACAGTATTTATCCCATTAAGGTAAATAAAATGCTGCAAGTAGTTTTGAGTGATGATACACGGGGAAAAAAAGCCGTCTCACTGCACCACAAATTAGTTTGCTTCTAATTTTTCAGGCTGATGACCACACTGCCTCAAACCAAATCTCTTCCCTGGAAATGGAGTGATTGCATGACAGACTCTATGAACCATGAATATGTCAACAACTCATGGACCAGGCCTTGCTTAGCAATTAGTCTTTGGGGGATTTTATTTAGAAATCAGAGAAGACTATACTAGAGCTTGTTGGTGATTTTGTGATTACCATTCATGTCTGGAGCATGAGTATGGGTCAGTACAAAAAAAATTCCATAAAGGAAGAAGAGATATGGCAGTCAGTTTTTCTCTCTCTCTCACACACACATACTCTCATACACAGTCGTGTGTGCACACACACACACACACACACAGAGTCAATTGGGAGGACAGAGAAAACTCAAGATATAGCAAAAGCCCCTAGGAGGCAGCAAGGAAATGTTTCTTAGGCTTCTACTTAAAGTTTCCTTTTATTTCCCTCCCCCTAATCCCCCACCCACCCTGAGACCAATGTTTCCTAAACTTCAGTTATTTGAATATCACCATCATAATTTTGTCGTAACTTCTTATCACCTGCACTATGATTTACTCAATATATTTTACTGAATGACACTTTAAAAGCCCATCTTTGTTTTAGGCAATAGTATTTGTGATATCATGGGCTCATTGTGCTAATTAAATTTGTTTTCTTCTTATACAAAGGAAAAGAAATGCAGCATTTAAATAGTGGAAATATTTGCATACCACCTAAAACCATTCTGAGCATCCCCATGACATGAATAATAGGTTCTCTAAGAACTGGTAGGACCACCAGGCTGGCTGAGAAATATCTGACACCCCGTTACTATCCCTGCATCCAGTGCCCGTGAACCATATCACATGGAGAATTTAAATCAGGCTTGCATTTCCCTGAGCATACCAGTGCTGGAAGGCTGTGTTATCGGAGGCTGCTCAGTGAGCCAGGCTTGTCCTTTTCCATTGCCAGAACCTGGCCACTGACATCTTTCCTTTTATGACTAAACACATTGCTTGGGAATCATTATATTGCAAGAGTAGATGACAACCCATATTATTTAACAGTAATAGGGAACTTGCCATGGTTGAGCCTGGCCCCTGACTGTCAAGGTTCACGTGAGGGCATCACATTTGTAGGTACCACCCAATGCAGATCTTGTAGGCTTTCTGCAAAACCTTTGAAGAAATGGGTCATTTTATAAGCTTCATTAGTACTGGGACAGGTTTTACTAGGCAGATTATGCATTTTTACCAGGATAAGAAGCCCTAGGAGCCCTACTGGCTCTGCAGTCATGCTCTGATTTTTTAAGTAAATGTCTTTTGGAAACTTAGGAGCCAGAAAAAAAAAAAAAAAAAAAAAAAGAAAGAAAAAGCAAAAAGCACTGAGCCTTCCCCTCCAAGAGCTGGCTGTCCTACTCGATCAGAAAATGGTGAGGTCCAGAAACTAAAATTAGACCTCAGTAGCTCTGTCAGGTTCAGGGTGTGTCTAAGTTTAAAGGGATGTTTGCTTCTGATATGAACATTTTTCTTATACTTTTATTATAGAAGATGATGTGTCAAATGTACAAATAATGTGTGCCTGGTGCCAGAAAGTGGGAATCAAGCGCTATTCCCTGAGTATGGGAAGTGAGGTGAAAAGCTTCTGCAGCGAGAAGTGCTTTGCGGCCTGCCGGCGAGCCTACTTCAAGAGAAATAAGGTAAGAGCGCGGGAGAGAGAGGCGGCCCACGCGGGCCTCACCAGCCCACACGCGCATGTGCCTCGTAGCTTCTAGCGGCAAACACTGTGCACCTTTTTCTTTTATATTTTTATTCCTTCTGTTTTGTCCGTTCCCTTTCTCTGTCATGCTTAACCTTTTGGAATAAGGAATCCCCTTCTAATGTGTTTCTCTTGGCTTGGTGTTTGAATTCTGAGAGGCTGAATGAGTCTGGTGCAGACACGGTGGTCACAGCTGGTGTTCTAGCCGACAGTGTCTTTCCAGCAGTGAGTGCACAGACTAGACCATGAGAGATGAGTGGTAGAGATTCCTTACGAAAGCCGAGAAACTAGCCCAGAAGCATGGCCAGAAAGCTTTAGTCCACTCAGTTTAATCCCCGTTCCCAGTGGGAATATTGCAATTGCTCTTTCCAAAATCTGACCCACAAATTCTAGTCAAGGAAAATGTCAAGTCTCTCTTGACACCTTATGTTAAAGTTGGTTGGTATTGAGAAAAAGGGAAATGATGAATATACCAACCAACATTGCTCGCACAGCCAAGCATTTGTGAGAAGCGTGGGGGGTAAACACAGGAACAGCCATAGTTATACTTTTTTTATTTTTTAAAAAGACATCCCAAGTCTGAAAAATGTCCTTTTAGAAGAGTTTTGGCCATCACTGATGGGAAATGGAATGCATGATGTTTTTACAATCACACACACGCATACACACACAACTACTTTCTTAATCCTTAAAGAACTGCTTACAGCCTTTTGCCACCAAGTACTGAGGTAAATTACTAGTCCTCGATTATTTTCCATTGATCTGTAAAGCTTCCTTAATTCATAAAATCGTCCATGTTTTGCTAAGCATTTCCATTTCTATAATACAAGACCAAAATCTGTTCGTTCTTGAAGCAAACAATTATTATTTTTAAAAAGTTTGATATTTGCAATCCTGAAATGCTAATCATGGGCTCACTGCATTGCAGGAAGCACTGTTTGCAGCAAACTATCTTCTGCAAATTTGGGTCACATTCATTCTGCCAAAAAACATAATGCTGAAAGAATTAGGCTGCAGAATTCAGCAGGGTGGAATTTTAGTAGCAGTCTCTAAGAATTAGGCTCATAATCTTCACTGGAATAGAGAGGCAAGTAAGAAAATTGTTTGGAATTCTTTTGGGGCGGTCAGTGGTCGAGTTCACTTTTCCTTGGGAGGGGCCCGTGAGGCTGCGGAGGAGGGTGGGAAGAATGACGCAGGGGAGACACGTTTTGTTTTAATATAGGGGGATTAAAATGATCTCCAAGACCCTGGAGCTCCCGTTTTGAATGCTGAACACTGGGGTAACAATCCCAGGAGTGGGCCCAGTGCTTTCTTCTTCAAAGCCCTACTTACCACAACAAAATACTTTGCATTCCATCCTGGAAGATGGCTATAGAATAGGGCTTTTTGTCTTTCTATAATTCCGAGGGGTTATGGGTCTGAATCTTGATGGGCTGCTTGTAGTGAATAAAATCAAGCAAGATAGATTTGTCATGATCATGGCAATGCATGTTACACTTTGCAAACTGATTTTACTTTATAGTGAGCCTTTGAAGAAAGGCACCTGATTCCATTTGGAAAAACTCTTTTACATCATTATAAAGTTTAAGGTCAAACTGAATTTAAACTTCATAGCATATATTTTTCAAAAATGGATAACTGGGAGCCAAGATAAGAATTAGTATTTGGAATATTTACAATAGGTAAAATCAGCAGTGGGAGGAGGACCACTAGGAGTTATTGGATAGGTCTTTGAACATCTTGCAAAACCTTGGAGTTGCAGTGGTTTGGTGGTTAGCCAGTGACTTCGGCTGGTCTTAGTAGTCTATTAGTGTGCACACAGTACCTGTCTTCTCTGTGATCTTCACCCTTATTTATGTATCCCAAAGCTCTGCCATGCTATACCTTCTTGTTTTTTTTCAAATAGAAAAAATAAACTGGTCATATCACCTGCTGGATTCTTTTTTTTCTTAAGAGTGTTATCTCTGTAACAGTATTATATTGTATTACAATAAACATGTACAGCTGCTGCATTTCTGTTAACTGATAGGATTTTGTGGTCATTTCATTTAGGGCTTGGGTTTCCTAATGGATTGTATTAGACACCAGTCTCCATCCTGCCATTTCTAAGAACCGCTGTAATAAGCCCCAGGGTGTTCCCCACTGAAGACAATAGCAAATAGCTACTTCTCTTCTTGTATCATTAAACAAAGTCCTTAGTCCTCATTATTAAAATTGCGGACTTTCTTAATCTTAGAAAAAAAGGGCAAAACTATTCCCATTCCTACATAACAGATTTTTCTGGCTAAATTCTACACTTTTAAATATTGAGAAGTAGCTGGAAAACAGAGTGAATAATGTGTGTGCAGAACAGAATTTTGCCTTAGGTATAGTGTAGATTTTAAAAAAAACATAAAATTAACTATGCTGTAAATTATCCTTTATAATGACAGCCCGCTTGTTGCTGGATGGCATGCTGGGATCTAAAAATGTTCTCCGAGTTGAACCCAAATTGCATGCATAACTTTACAAAGAAAAATCCTAGTAGAAAAGGTAGCTAATTAGGAGCAGTATTCAGCTGACCTCTGTTTTGTGTCTGAGCAACACCTGCATTTGTGAATGTAAATTGGACAGCTGTGCCTGTGGTCCTTGTGCTTTCCTCTTCACAAACGCTTGGGTATAGAGGCAGGAATTGATTTGCTGCTAAAAACAAGGACAAAAATAGCCCAACTCTCAAAATGACGGCCCACTGAAAATGGGCTCTTCCAATCTCGTTTGCTTCTCAAATCTTCATTTCTCTTTGGGTCTCTCTGTCTGTTTAATGGGAAGGTATGGGGTGCTGAAAATGTCACATACTCCAAACCCTGTCACTATGCAGTGAGGTGGGATGGATTGAAGCTAAGTTAACCCTTGATAACATGTACGTTATATTTTTTAACTGAATTTACAATTTTATTTGAAGAGTTGTTTGGATTGCTACAGATATGTAAGCTTTCTTCAAAATGCTTCTATTAAACACTCCTAGGAGAGCGCCATGAATCACAGCTATATTCACTTCAGGAATCTACTCGTTTACACATTTCAGGATGTTGGCTCTAAGAAGTGTATAGTGTTAATTCATAATATATTTTCTAGAATCCTTATCCCAAAAGGCTCAATTGCTGGCTCAAAAGTGTTTGAAACAGCGGGTAAGAAAAATACTTATGTAGTCAGTGGGCATCCGATGAACAATGGGATGTCAATCTCATAGGTTGATGCATTAGAGATTTTTCAGCCTACTAATAGCTCACTCTTTTCCCACCCCCTTTTTGGACTTGAGAACATTTCTAGCCTAGTGATTCACCTAGGAGTTGGAAAGTTGCAGAGACTCCTTTGTGGTTTTGTACTCTTGTACGTTTAGTCCAACTTGCCAATACCAGTTTTACTTTGCATAATAGACCCTTAAAAATACTCTTTCCTAAGGGAGTAATGCCTTGTAACCATTATCTCTCTAAAAAGGAGAGTAACAAACAAGACCACAAATAGTAGTCATTTCCAAAATAGCCTGTGTTTGATCTTTTTCCCTTTGCATGGGAAATATCCTATTGTCTAAATTAATATCCAAATATCGAGCAGGAAATAAAAATTAAACACAAATGGCCAAGGCAGGCAATGTAAAGATTGTTTTTTCTTGTTTAGATCTCAAGTTTATAGTGTTCTTTATGGATTAGTAGCACTGATAATTTAGAAATAAACACAAATTCCTAAGAGCACCAAAGTTTTGCTTCCTTGTTCTAGTTTTTCCATGATTTGAAACAAGAACAGATAGAAACACTTCTTCAATATCATAATGTTGCTATTTCCCAGAAGACCATAGTGGGAAGAAACCAACATGGATCACTGATAAGGATAAGGATGCATTAAAAAGAAAAGATTATATAGATGGAAACAACATTTGTAAATGATGCCATTAAGATTTCCTAACAATCATTATAATAATAACATAAATATTCAACAAGGGGAATATTGTATAATAAGCATTTCTTTTACTTTCAAACTGTATCCCTGGATATGCAGCAATCTCTTCTTAGAAGGATTTCTTTTGGAAGAACCCATCTCTGATTAGCATTTAACATCATGTTATTTGGAGTTATATTTTATTTAGACATAGACAGTTTGTCTTTTTATTAAACTTGAATATATCCTGGGAAAGATTTCTCGGTTTCAGACTTAATTATAGAACCTGGTAGTGCAGAAGAAATGTGTAACAATTTCCCTGTTAGTCTAGTGATTAACCCATCTACTCTTTTTCCTTTAAACACTTGCAAGATTTAATTTGCAAAATGGCTATCATTCATGAAGGTTTGGAGAAGGACATTAAGAAATTACTTGCAATTAATGTCCCCTGACCACCTGAAGCTTAGGCCACAGACTTGCTCTTGCCATTTGCTTGCAAATATCCTTGGTGCACAAGTAAATGCATCCAGGAAGCCCCAGCATTCTTGCTGTGTATTCCTCTTGTTTTTTTCAGGCACCAGTGAACCTGTTGGGTCTGTCTACCTGTACCCTGGTCTGCAGGACGATTGCTTTGGTTCTGTAGTGTCCCTTGGTGCTGTAAGCCTACCCACTGCCTTGCATGTGGAGTGGCCTCCTCCTCCCTGGGCTTTCATCTGCAGGCCAGCAGCTGAGTTTCCTTTTGGTCACAGAAAACAGGGGTGTCCTCAGGAAGCTCTGGGGAAAGAACAACAAACCCAACTGTTTTCTTGTTCTCTCGTATTTTGAAATATGGAATGGAATATCGATGAGCTGCTGCAAATGAGAGCCTGTGAGAAGCAAAAGCAGAGAAGGGGGAAATGGCAGCCCTTGTAATCACATTTGGGGTGGAGCTAGAGCAGGACAGTTCTGCCTAGTAAAGTAAGGTGTAGGTCAGTTTCAAGTGACACGCAGACCCTTGAGGAAAGCCAGCAAGCATTCCAGGGCAGAGGTTCTGCGGGTGGGATGGGACACAATGCCCTAGAAAGCCACCAGAAGCTTGTGGGGGGAGGCATGTGATCTTCATGCTTACCAAAACACTTGAAAACCACTTGAGAAACACTGCTCTAAGGGATATCTAGAACACAAACAAGAATGGAGCAAGTGAGCAAGTGGATTTGTACTGAAAGAAAGGAATAGCAAGCACTTCTAGTTTTTAAAGGGCTATGTTTCAGGAGATTGTGGAGGAAACAGACAAATTCTAACCCATTACCCAGAATGGACGTCGATTTCTGAATAACATTAGATAGTTTAGATTAAATGTGAAGAGTGATCAAAACTCTAAATGGCTTCAAGCCCCTATCTATGTTCAACATTTATTTTCAGTGAGCAGAAGGAAGAGGGGGAATTTTTCATAAATCTGAATCCGGTCACCTAGGGATCAATACCCAGGGCTATTGACACGTGTTAATTTCCAGACACAGTAAGTCTCTGACCATCCTTGTGGTGATAGCTAATGTTATTCACTTAAATCAAGTTTTTCTCTTCTGAACTGCCGGTAATTATCCAATCCATCTGAAAGGCACGCTCCCTTTTAACATTAACCACAGTGTCAGATTGCATCAGCCACATTGTGTTCTGGTGACTGCTGCTGCCGAGTGATGAATGTGCATGTTTGGAGTTCATAGTCCAACTGTCTGTTTGGGCAGTGGGCAGTTCAGTGAAACAAATGATCAGGAAGGGATCTATTTATTTGGAACATACGTTCTCCTTATCGATCCAGTCACTTGCATTGCCAAGTTTCTCACCTTGCCACTAACAGTGGTCAGCTTTATCTGAAAAATGAGCATTTAAAGAATTATCTAATGGGTCATTTTGATGTGCTCTGCCATCATAAGCTGCATTCAGCACAGAGTTACTCTTAAAAAGAAAGGTGTCACGAGACCTTATTAATAAAAAGCAGAGGAGGGAGAGGGTTCTAAGAGTATTCGGTTAGCTGTCCAGAGAAACCAAGAGAGAATGATTATGCGTTTCCTTGGGATAGTAGTTATACTCTGTTAATTCAAATGCTTTGTTAAAAATGTTAAATATCTAAATAAGTGCATGCATAAGAGGGCAGATAGTTGCCTCGAGATATTTTAAGGTAGTAGATTGAATCCAGAATTTCTCTTATTTATGTTTGCAATATCTGATCACAAAACCAACTGTACTCAAGAGAGCCATAAATGGGAGAGCCGTGCTGTAGGCATTCCTGTGGTTATTTTTATTTTTCCTCCCTATACCTCTGGATAGCTTTCGTGCACATAAGCAAAAGTGCGAACTGGGCAAGCCGTGTGTAATTCTTTGTTCCTTGGGCTCTTTGCTCTTTGTTCATATTATCACAGATTAGGATGGAATAAAGAAAATCTTGCTGCAGATGGCCACTTAATTTCTGCTCCAGCAGTTCAGACTGAGAATGGGAAATTCCCTATGTTACAATCCACTCTTGGGGTGGCTATGCACGCAGTGGAATCTAATGTCTACTGACAGTCTGCCTTTGGAAGTTACAAACATCAGGCTGGTGCATTCTCTGTAAACACAGGCTGTGGGCCAGAGCTGGGCACTACTACAAGCACTCGAAGGCAGATCAATGATTTAATGAATCCATAAAGATGCTTGGACTCTGCTGCAATTTACTGAGCACTCTAGTTAAATGAAACTCCTGTAGTCTTTAACAAAGATAGAGATAATCAATGGCCGGGATGGAAGTCAATGTCCAGTAATCACGACCTCCCAGAATTTGTGTTGTTTCATTGGTACTGGAGGGTTAGTCAGATTCAGACTGTGAGGCTCACTATATGTCTGTGTTGATATTTGCTCAATGTTGAGAGCTGAATTTGGCCCAGAGGTAACATAATCTTCGTAGTGTTGCTTCTGTGACGACTATTTTTAAGCTATGGAATATTATCTAAAATAAAATTTCTTTACAGTAACAAGATTAAGCTCAAGGATTATATTTGCTTTTAACATGTGGTGTCTTTGTAAGTCATCCCCATGATGAAAAGTAAATAGGGGAATAAAATCCATTCATGATTAAGTCCTCAAAATGTCAAATTGCATAGTGTTATAGAGCCCTGATTAATCCTTCCATGGTAAAATATTCCTCATTAGTTTGCTTTAGTTAAGGGTTAACCACTCCTATTATAAATTCAGACATTAATGTATTTTCTGCCTAATTCATCTTCGAATAGAGGAAAATATAGTTAGTAGATATTAATTTTTTACTTCCAAATGTGCTCTGGAAACACTATCGTGATTTATGAGAGAGCTTTGGAGGCATGTAGGAGAATTCCTTCATGAATATGTTGAAATGTATGTAAAAGTATTTAACCACTTCTGATTGTGGAAAAACAATTGCCTTGACTTTGAAATGATTATTTTTCCACAGAAATAGTAGAACTTATGACATTTGTCACACAAACTTAAACTTTCTTAATGTTTAACTTTCTTGATTAGCTAATTAGCATTAGGAGCTGGATCCTACCCCAGTAAGGTTCAATGGGTTATAGGAATGTTGAGGTATTATGACTGCTTATCTTTTTTCACAGGCCTTTTGCCAAACATTCCGTGATAAAGTGGGGATTTCTATATGGATCCAATAAATGATATGTTATATTGTAATCTCTTTTGATAGAATGGTTTCATATTATTTAAAATATGGTGAGCAGATCTATGACTGCACATGTAACTCTTCGTTATAAGAAGAATCTTTGAAGGTGCGGACACTTTCTGTGATCGTCTGTGGGATTGTATGTTTCATAAGTTGGAGCAGTCTAAATTGTTGATATCAAAGAAAAAGGGGGATTTGCCCAATAGGAGAGAAATACCTCCCTACAACTTTTTTGTTTGTTTTTAGCCAAGCTTTAAAAAAAAACCCCAAAATTTTGTTATTCATCCATTCATTCTTTAAAAAATAAAATAAAAAGCTATATTGAACCCCTATAATGTGCAAGGCATGTTTTAGGTTTGGTGGGTACACTATTGAACAAGAGAAAAAGTCCCTGCCTTAAAAGACTTGCATTCTAGCAGGGGAGATAGATAATATACAAGTTTTAAAAATATATATGTAATATAATTTCAGGTAGGGATAAGTGCTATGAAGAGAAAGCAGAATGTGCGGGAATTGATAGTGAGGGGGTATTGTTTTATATCTGGTGATCACAGAAGTTATTTTTGAGGAGGTGACATGTGGGTAGGGACAGAAGGAAGTGACAGAGCTAGTTGTGTGAGGAGCTTGTAGCAGAGGGTCCTGGAGAGGAGGGGGAGTAAGTAAGAAACAGAGGTCTTGAGGCAGGAACGGGCTTGGCACTTTGGAAAGGAGCAAGAAGGACAGAGTGTCTGGAGCTGAGGGATCCAGGTGGTGCGGGCCACATCATGGAGGTTGGAGAGGTAGTAGTCTGGCTTTCGTTCTAAGTGTGATGGCAACTATTGGAAACTGTTGAGCAGGGTGGGCGATATGATCTGATTTTCACTGTTGATTGGGCCTCTGTCGAGGAAGTAATACATTTAAGATCCTGTAGGCAAAGGGGACCTGGAGAGTAAGAAAGGCAACAGCATTCCCATCAAAGCTGGGTGTGTCTGGCAATAGAAAACTTAAAATATCTTAGTCACTGAATTATTCATTAGTAGTTATGAAACATTTCCCAGTAGCAAAAGTGTGCTGAACCAATTTCATTTTGTTTTTAATTTTGTGTGTGTGTGTGTGTGTGTGTGGTTTTTTTTTTTGGGGGGATGTGTAGGAGGAAAGGAACCAAGGTGGGATGCTGTTGGTTAAATGTTCTGACACAGCAGTTTTCTTTCTGTAGGGCAGATGGGGCTTATCCCAAACCCAGTGGGGAGATTAGGGCCTCAGAAGGCAAGCTCCACACAGAACCCAACTCTTGGGCTGGGAGACCACAGGCCTTCTCAAGCATCCACAGGCCTTCTCAAGCTCTACCCTTAGAGGTAGCATGATGATAAGGAGATGGTAACTTTGAAGGGACCATCTTTGGGTAAAGGGATTATTTTGAAGTCTCTTTTATTCTAAGAGTAATCATAGTTTGGTGATTACTTATAGGGTATATCAGGATTTTTAATACAAGTAACAGAAGACCCAACTCAGACTGGTTTAAACAATGAAAGGCATCTTTTATCTGATGGAGTTATAAAGTCCTGCGCTAGTGTGTACTTTGGGGTAGGTTGGTTCAGCAGCACAGTGGTCTTATCGTGGTCACATTTCTTTCCACCTCTGTATTCTTCTATATAAAGTTTTGGCCATGTTCCAAGGCAAGCTCCCCAGAGGTCATGGGAAGGCTGCTAGCAGCAATCAGGGATACATGCTTTCTTGCTCATATCCACAAGAATGAGTGCTTCTGTCCTAGCATTCCAAGAAAGAGTTGCGAAATTCATACTCATCTGTATTTACATTACATACTCACACCTGATGGGGGTCAATGACCAGGGAGAACAATGGAATGCTCTGACTAGCTTGCACCAATCAGGGCTTCCCTCTGATGCAGGAGTTGAGCTTGTTTTCCTCTAAAGCCCATGGGCTGCACCGGGAAGGGCAGCTACCAGAACGAAAGTCTGGGACTGTTAAAAGAGGGAGAGGATCGGAGTGGTGGCTGACGGTAGGTGCCAGCAAATGTCCACTAGAGAGAAAGAGAGGTGATCTCATGAGCTTATTTCATGAGGTTGAATTCTTTACATGATGAATGTGTCATGCCTATTTACTCTTGACATGTGGAAGAAGTAATCTGGAATCCAAGTGTAGATTGAAAGAGAAAAATATGGTTAGCATTCATCATAGGGTCCTTAGATGAACTACCTCTTCTACTCAGGACTAGCTGTTTTGAGAAACCTGATTATTAAAGCATTGGCTTTAGTACCAGGACAAATGTGCTCACTCTTTCTTTCCACTCTTTTTGAACTCTAGTATATGAGATTGCACAGAACTAAAACAAAGGGATTATGGTTAGATATCAGATATCCCCATTTATAAAGAGGAACCATGGTATAGTTAGAGCAGCAGATAGCCCAGTATAGAATTTCATCAGTGTACATGACCTGGGAGAGGTTGGCCAAGGACCATATTGGATGTGGGGAGGCAGATGTTTTGGACTAGATGTGGATGGAATGAGGCTGGTGTTACCTATCAAGAGTTATCCTGCCTACACATCGAAGCTACTTTCTTTGTGGCTGGAAACTGTGTTTGCTAAACAGAAGGGAAAGGGAAGTGTTCAAAAGAACTGTGATTTAGTCTGAGCCTGAATGCATCAAGTGCAGGTGGCCAAGAGAGTAGAAGTCTTGAAGGTTGCAACTTTCACAGTTATTAAGTAATCTATTTTATTCAACAAATATTTGTTGAGCATCTACTATGTGCCAGGCACTGTGCTAGTCATTGGAGTTACAGTGGCCAATGAAAACCTAGTCCCTGTCCTCATGAAGCTTACATTCCAGTGGGGGACAGATGTTTATTTATTTAAATAATAACACAAATGTGAAATTGCCACTGTGACAAGTGTTGTTATGGTGTGGGCACAGTGCTGTGAGAGCCTCCAACAGGGGGATTTGAGTAGTCAGAAGATCTGGAAGTTTCCTTGAGTAAGTGGTGCTAGAACTGAATCTGAAGGATGAAGAGGTGTTAAGTAGGGTAAGAGGGAAGGAAGAGCTTATTGGGCTGAAGACACAGAAGTGTGATTTCTAACTCTAGCATTGATTCGATCCTTCTTCACTAATTTCAAGTTCTTTGTGAAGGAATGGAGCTTTACCCACAAACAAGAAAACAATTGAACAAACCAAATATTCCCTGGGATGATAACCCCATTCATCCATTTGTTTGTAAATTCATTCATTCATTCGTTCATTTATTCTGCCAACCCTTGGGGATTCATTGCTTGCCTGCTGGCCTCTGCCTGCCCTGAATTTTCACTCAGATTCATGAACTATAGAGTTAGCACGTTAATACTAAATCATGTCAGGGAGAATATTGACAGCTTGCAACTCCTGAAGGCAGAAGTATTTTGTAAAAACATAATAATACTGTAATAATAACAATGATAACTATACGAGCTTAAGTGTTTTTAATTATCAAATATATTAGAAAAACAAAAATGACAACAGATAAAGGATTGGGTGAAAATGTACTGATTTGAGAGAGGAGAATAGTGTAATTACTGTTTGATGAATGTGGTTGAAAAATAAATGGGATAAGACTTTTTGATGTAAAGAGCCACAGAAAGGGCAGGTGCTCACCCCCGTCACCACCACTAAGTATGGAGAAGCGACGTAGTTCTGTTATATATAGGGAGAACTATGCGGTTATATTAACATTAATGCAAAGGCAGACAGGAAGTTTGGGTAATGATAAATTCCAGAACAGAGAAATGCCTGTTGACACTCAGGTCCCCAGGCTAGACAACTGTGATAAAATGGAAACAGTACAGCATGTCTGCTGGCACGGTCACAGAGGGCGATTCTCATGGCACACGGTGTGGTGGGAAGGAAGGGATTCTCCTCCCTTTCTCTATACTCTTTGTTTCAGCCTTGTATCTAATTATAGTGGCTAGGATCATGATGCGAACTCTGTAGAAATGTAGTGACAAACAAATAAGCAGGTAAGTAATTCAGATTTTACCTTCCTGGGTCTTCACTGAGTAATGTGGACATGGATATTCTAAATGAGGGGTGGGGGGCATTGCTCTTCAGGATGCCAAATGGAGAAGATGACCCTTTTCAACTCTGACCACACCTGTACCTGCCTCGGGTGACTGTGACCAGGGACGTCCAGTTCAGCTGGAGGCAGCAGCCCCCTCTTCAGTTCCAGTAGCTCCTGAAAACCACACATAATGACAGCCATTTCCAAAAGAGGCTGATTTTAAAACTGTGATGAAAATGGCTAACAGCAGGCTGAAGGTTAAAGTAAAAAACTTAAAAACCATAAAATCTGCCTGGAGGCTATTTAAGCAAACTGTTTTAGAGGCACAGATGGTTCATATACCTCTGAGCCAAAAACAAAAAGTAAAAAGGGGACAGTAAAGCTGGCGTGATTAAGCAGACAAGTATGAAAGTTTTATTAGTACTAAAAAGGCATCCTTTAGAAAAGTGAAAAATCTGTCTCAGGAAATTCGGAAGACATGTTAAAGACCAATGGGAAATGGAGAGGGCAAACAGATGACATTTCAAAAAGCAACTAAAGATAGTGAAGACACAGTGATATACTTATTGTCCACTGTACATTGGATATTGAAGCTGTGCTCTAAGGACATTAGAAAGCCACGTAAGAGAAAGATGCAGTGTATGGAAAGTTGGGAGTGGCTTCCCTGTCCTGTATCAGTCTTTGATATAGAGGAGTTTTTATAGGGATTTGGTGCAACTTAATTGGTGGTCTGAATATTCGTGGAAAATCAGCTGAAGTAAATTTGAGAAGCTTAAGTGCCGTAAATCAGAGGATCCAAAGCATCGGAAGGAAATAAAGTATGACATTTTTGATAGTAATATTAAAAATAGTAAGCATACTTGAGAACTGGGAAATCATTGGGGTGGGAGTGCATCCAGCCTCTTTCGAGGGTACCCCTTAGTGGCGTGGGTGCAAGTGTGGCCCTGTGCATGTGAGATCGGTGAGCTTCAGTTAATTTTGAGAAATGTCAGACTCTTAAGAATAACAGAACAGTACAGAGTTTTCAGGGTCACCATTTGAGAAGCCTCCTCTGAGAAAAGAAAAAAAAACCCACCAGTACTTGTGTCTTGAGTTAGCATTCAATATAAACCTAAATAAAATTGACCAAATATAGCCTTGCAAAAAGTAAGGTAAGTTGTTTGGATTTTCAGAAATCCAAGTAATTCACTCAGAGTTTGGCTGACTCTCTCTGAAGGGACCCTTGGGGAAAATAAACAACTGAAGACAAGGAATAAAGCCTTGCCTTGGATTAAGAACCTGGGTAGGAAGTGGATGATAGTCCTCAGAGTACAGAAAAATTAATAGCATACCATCCCAGGGGTTTATGTTAGGAGTAATGTCGCTGAGGATACTGATGGCTTATTTGGAAGTAGATGATGGGAAGGAGGGGCATTTGCTACTTTCTTTAAGTTGCTGTCATTTTAGAAACCACAGTGGATTACCCCCCCCAAACCCCTTACAAATATATACATGTAATTAGGTAATCTTGTTTACAAATATATAAATAAAAATGTAATGAGGTAATCTGGTATCAGATACAATTCTGTACACTCAGCTGTCAGCCAGCGCAAGGGAACAAAATGTTTTAATCCTCATGTTCCCTGATATGGGCTGACTCTCAGCATCCCTAGAGAGGGAAACTTGGTTCCGTTCATCGGGGGCTCATTGTGTTGCCTTTCTAGAAGGAAAAAATTGACTTTTAAATGCTTGACTGCATTAACGACAATTTTTTAATCCCGATAAAGGTACATCAAACAATATGCTGATAATCAAACTATGTCCCATCTTCACTGGAAACATGTAGTCCATTCTCCTTTAACCTGATTTTTATAAAAGGCTAATGCTGAATTTTAAAATAGTTGACATAGAGGATTAAATATATTTTCATTATACTCCAGGCTATCCAAATATGGCATACAAAAGCCTGGAAAGGTATACTGTTGAGGACAAAAGAACCAATAATAAAACTAAAGAATTGGTAAAGATAAATGAAATCAAAGTGTACCCTGCCTCTTAATGCTCAGGGGTAACCTTTGTAGTCGGCCACCACAGAGAAAGACTGGGTCAGTCTCCATGGCAGATGGTTTAATACATAGTGCATATATTAATCCATGGAGGCAGCGCTGGAAAGGCAAGCAGGTTGTTAATGATCACGGATAGCAGTTGTGAGCTGCTTTTACTCTTGCAGTTAGGTATTCAGATGTCATGCTTCGGGGTTCAAGTTGATGAGTTTCTGGGCTGGGAAAACATTTCCCCCTTTATACTGCACTGCACAGGTGATGAGGCACGCTCCAGGGAAGGGGTGATTTAGACTACTTCAGGTGAGTGGAAGAGAGAGAAGGTAGGCGTACACCCCAGGTCCCTGATGTAGTGTGATGACTTCTTACTTTTGGTTAAAGTGGTACCATTGAGAGTTCCTCGCGTATTAGCAGTTTGTGAATGAGATGTGAAGGCAGCAGACACCAACTGCTGTAAATCGAACGAGACTTCAAACCTGACGTCAAACAATGCTGATAAAAATATAAATAATAAAGAATCCCCAACCTTATGGCCTGTTGGCACCCAAGAAAAGTTTGTATGCATGACAACATTTTCAACTTTCTTTATCCTGGATTGTTTTAATAAGTAGAAAGGAATACTGGCTTCCCAAATTCTAGCGCATTCAAACTTGACTTAAAGAGTGAATTATTCTTGGCCTGGTGCGGTGGCTCATGCCTGTAATCCTGGCACTATGGGAGGCCAAGGCGGGAGGATTGCTTGAGCTCAGGAGTTTGAGACAAGCCTTAGCAAGAGTGAGCCCCCTCTCTACTAAAAATAGAAAA
The DNA here is from genome assembly GCA_023783475.1 of Daubentonia madagascariensis. Classification (NCBI taxonomy): domain Eukaryota; kingdom Metazoa; phylum Chordata; class Mammalia; order Primates; family Daubentoniidae; genus Daubentonia; species Daubentonia madagascariensis. The sequence goes on along the minus strand of JAKFHU010001815.1, from coordinate 54,397,292 downwards.
ATTAGCCGGATGTGGTGGCACATGCCTGTAGTCCCAGCTACTCAGGAGTCCGAGGCAGGAGGATCGCTTGAGCCCGGGAGTCTGAGGTTGCAGTGGGCTATGATGATGCCACTGCACTCTAGCCGAGGTGACAGAGCAAGACTCTGTCTCAAGGAAAAAAAAAAAAAAAGAAAGAAAGAAAGAGTGAATTATTCTGGCCAGGAGTGGTGTCTCATGCCTGTAATCCCAGCAACTCAAGAGGCTGAGGCAGGCAGATCACTTGAGGCCAGGAGTTCAAGACCAGCCTGGGCAATGTAGCAAGACCCCATCTCTACAAAAATTAAAAAATTACCCAGGTGTGGTGGCATGCACCTGTAGTCCTAACTACTCAGGTGGCCGAAGCAGGAGAATCACTGGAAACCAGGAGTTCAAGGCTGCAGTGAGCTATAATCATGCCACTGTACTCCAGCCTGGGCAACAAAGCAAGACCCTGTCTCTTAAAAAAAAAAAGTGAATTAAAAGCAGATAAAACCCAGAGAATGAATTATAAAGTAATACACTCCCAACCCTGTACAAGGGGTGGAGCTCAGAGAAGTCATTTGTGTTATTGAAGCTTAAAAGAGAATTAAATAGAAATTCAGGAAGAATTGGGCAAAAAGTTTAGACGCCTTATAGTGTTTCATTTAGGGCATCATTTCATAGTAAACGTGCTGAGAGAAGAAAATTAAAGTGCACCAAAGTAAACAGAGGTGGAGCACGAATTAACATTTCCATTCCTCTACAATCACAACTCCCCTCCTCATTCAAGCCCTTTTGCTCACTTTCTTTACATTTCTAATGCAGCCATTTGGCACTTAGTAAGTATCAGCTAAATTTAATTTTTTGTGAGCATGTAATTCAGCTCTGGACAAGGAGATGTTTGACATGTCCAGGGCCTAGATAGTTGGCTAATTGTTTGGTCACGGGCTAGGAAAAGTGATGTAGACCTCCATTTCTTTCTCCCTATGTATGCAGGGAGATGGCTGGTATATTGAATAAAACCTATATCAGAGTGATTATTACAGCCAGCCCCTATCACCTGTACTCTCTGGGGATATCCAGGGGCCTGGCAAGTGGTAGCTGTGGTTGTGTTGCTCTAAACCAGCTGTGCATGGGAGGAGAGTGGAGAGACGGACCTCACTCACTCCTGGGCTGCCTGTGTGGTCCCTCCTCTCCACACCTGGAAGGCCAGTGGGGACAGGAAGGAAGTTGGTTGCTTCTATTTTGGTCTTGGGTCCTGAGGCTAGAATAAGCCTGTCTATCACTTACCCCCCTTCCCGGGGCAGTTGCCAGCAGGCCAGGGACTGTTTGACCCACACTCTTAGCTTGGGCCAGGATAGGGGAATAGTTTGGGGAGTGAAAGGCTGGAGAGAAGCACAGGAGTGCACACTTGGCTACAGATTGATGTCTGTGCCACAAATGCATGAATCAGCAACTCAGCGGGGTCTTCAGAGGCTGGGACATGGCTCAGGGCTGGGTGCTGTGGAAATTAGACATCTGAGACGTGGTTTCTGCTCAGAAGAATGTCTGTCTGAGTGTGTGAATTTTCCTGTGCTTGTGTGGAAGTTGACCTCATGCCTTACATTTATTCACTTACTCATTTATTCAGCAAGCAATATTGAGCATCTGCAGCATTGCTGCCAGGCATTGTTCTGTGGCTGGGGATACAAAGATAAATAAGGAGAGGTCTCTGCCTCTAAGGCTTTCACAGTTGAATAGAGGAGACCGACAAGTAAACAAACGACACAGTGTGAGACGTGCTGGAACAGATGTGGGTAAGAAGAACTGGACCGTAGGGTGACTTACCCAGGCCAGGGGCTGGGCTCTGTGCATGAGAGAGCACATGCTAGTATACAGACCAAAATGTAAATTCAGTAAATGGGATAGGTAGAAAAAAGCTAAGGATGGTGAGGCTTAAAAAGGACGTGAGTCAGGAATGAGAGCACCACATGTCACACATTAAAAAACAAATGTATAATCCTTATTGTAACTCCCACACTGCCTTTTAACATTTTAAAACATTACAAACTTTATCAGCATACTTAAAACAATATTACATGACTTAAAAAATTGGTTTATGACATCATTTTGTCTTCAGATTGTTTTGTGAGGGAGTCTTTTTCAGGAGATACAGGAGGCAGAGAAGTGCAGAATATAACAGACAGGGCTCGTGAATACAGTAATGCAGAGACCGACAGACATGGGAAGAGTTTAATACCCATATGCACACTTCCTGAACGGTTTAAACTTACAGTGATATTAGGAAGCTTCCCCAACACACTCCTGGAGGATGAGAAAATGTGACTTGTAGGGGTCACACAGTTAGTGGGGAACAGATACCACAACAGGTACATCAACTCTGATGAGGTCCCTGAAGTCAATGACAAGAGGAAAGTTGTAATTGCAGTTGCCTGAAGAGCAATAGAAGCTGGACTTCTTTTGATTAGATATCAATATTTAGTAAATGTACATATAAACCTTATAAATCGGCTTAGTATGCTGTTTTTCAGACTTTTCTTTACCATAAACTGGTAGTTAAGAAATATATTTTGCTTTGTAATTTATTACACACACACACACACACACACACACACACACACACATACACACAGACTCATACCCCAATCCACAGAATCTAAGTCACTTTGATGCTGGTGTTTTTTTGATTTTACCAGAAGGTGTCAACAGTAGATTTTCACACAATTATGTCACAGCTGCAACCTGGCTAACAACAATTGTAAAATGCATCATGATTTCAGAAGTGTTAAAATGTGAAAGATATCTGGGTTTTAGACTCCACAAAACAGGGCATATCTATTTAAAACTGAAATAAAAGTTTCATGAAACAATATAATACCTATTTTTCTACGTGATGCACTCTGATATTTTCTGTTTTGGTCTATTCTATTTCATTAAAAAAATTGCTGGTTGGGACTCAGTAATGGGTTGAGAAGCCAGCTTGAAAATAGTAGATAAATAGATATATTAGTATGAAGTGTCAGTATTATGGTAGGTTACGAGGCCTTCAAGTTCTCACCATCGGATCTCCTTGACCTTAGCTCTTCAGTTTCACCAAGTTACACTGAGGTATTATCAGTTATTCTAAACTTTCATTGTGGGCTCTCTTAACAGAGTCATTTTTATCTCTTAAAATGGCCAATGGCTGCTCCATTTATAATTTGTTTTAAGTATGCCTTACTTAAATGGAGAACTGTAGGCAATGGGTATATTGGTCAGACAGTAAAACAGAGTGACCCGATTTTAAAATGTGCTATGTCAAGCTCTTGTAAAGGGTGAAAATGATGCAAAGGAAGGCAGAGGTGACTTGGTGGGGGAGGGGCATGGGTAAGAAAGCCAGGGGAGTGGAGGAGGACTAGAGTAGGCTCAGGGGCAGCCTCCCAAGCAGCTTCCCACTGTAGCTCTGAGCCTGGGCCAAAGGAGGTGAGGAGTTGAATGAAGGGATAGACTATCGCCATGTTTGGCCTGGTCTTCTCAGATGAGATGAGGCCCAGGCCTGTTCCACAGAGTTGCGTTGCTAATCATGGCACAAGGTTCATCCTTCACAAAGACTGGCCGACATCGGGGGAGTTGTTTGGGAGGACAACTTGGCTACCAAGGAGAAAGAGTGGCTGAATTTAATTTAAAGTTGGCTGGTAAAGAAATGATAGCTAAGGCTTCCCCATTTAAATAGTTTGATACTCAAAGCTAGATTAGAGGTGGGGTGGGGTGGAGTGGGGAATAAACCTGCATAGAAAACTGTCTGAGGTGGGGGTTCTTAGCCTTTTGTTTGAATTGTGGCCTTCTTTGATCATCTGAAGAAAGCTTCAGATTGGATTCTCTCTCCAGGGAGTAGACATGCACACAGAATTCTACAGATAATTTCATGCGGTTCATGACTTTCTGAAACCCATTCATGGGCCTCTTGAATTCAGGTTTAGAGTCCTAACTTAGAGTTATTGGATGCAGGAGAATTCAGCTCCCCTCTGTTCTACAAACCAGGTTTCTTCTCTTAAACTAGAGATAGAAGAGGGAAGGTTTTCAGACTTGTGTAGCCTGTAATGGAGATTGGGACGGGTGGAGGTGAGCTGTAAATCCATGAGCGTGGGGGCAGCACAAACAGACTGTGGTTGATTGGTACTGCCTGGTGTCCCCAGAAAGATTTTTTGCGGAACCATCCAATAATAAACTTTAGAGTGTTAGGGGAAGGGGTAGTTTAGCTTCAGAGCTACAGATAATGCTCCTTCTGGGGTGTAGGCCTTGAGAATCAAATGACACAATTTTTTAGCAGTTTGTCTGATACTTAGAGTGGACACTTAGAGCGTGGCTTTAAAGTTACAGGACTGGTGATATTGTGGAGAGATTCTTCCATTTGCATTACACAGACTTAATGGACGTGGGGAAGCTCCCAGTCTTAGTATGATGTTAGATTAAATAACGCTTGCTGCCTGGATGTCCTGTCAGACGCAGTGTAATACTTAACAGAACTTCTTGCCACCCCTGAAAGGAATTTAAACTGTCAGCCCATTAAATGTTCATCCCTAATGTAAAATTTTTAGATGAAGCCAATTTAACTTTATTTACCAAGACATCTTTTCTTGTCTGGGAGGGATGGTAGGGGGAAGTAGGACTGGAGTCCATTGGAGCTGCCTCTTTGCAGAAGCCTAGAACATACAGGACACAGAATGGCTTCTGTGGGTCACTGTGGCATTTGTCAAGGAAAAGCAACACCAGCCTCTGACCAACTCCCACTACTGTTCTGGGGAAAAAAGCATCATTCATGCTGCCATTCCAATAGACGTGGGAATGATCTCAGGAAGCATTTTCTCTTGAGTTTTTGGAATGGTCCAAGCATTGACTGTTCTTTCTACAGGGGGCCAGGATGGGGTGGGGAGAAACTGTTATTTTGCAAGCCTGACTGGGACTGCAGATGGAAGGGCTTGTTCAAGTACAGCACCATCTTTGTGCTGCAGTTAGTGGTTTTACATTTTTAAAAAATCCCCTTCTGAGGGAAATCTGTGATTACATTTTTTTCTCTGCACAGGTGCTAGAATGTATTGCGCAAATACAAACATATCCCACTTCATGAGAAAATTTGGAAGTCATTTTTCTTCCATCTGTCTGAAGTAGACTTGCTCTAAAACCGGCCATCCACCCACCCATTCTCCCACGCACCTTCTCGGTGACAAGGAGGAGATGGCATTGTAAGAGAATGAAAAAAAATAAACCCCACAAGGCATTTAAAAGGATGGCTTATTAGTATCATTTGGACAGCTATGAATAACACATGATAGCTTCTGGGGTGGCATATTATTCACAGAAGAGTAGCCTTAATTTTCCTTCTCTCCTTTTTCCCATTCCAGTGTCCCTTTATTACAGATACTCTTCTCCATCAAATTCCAAATCCTTGCTGAACCTGAGTATTTTTTGATCACAGATCGTTTTCATATGTCCACAGTGAGTTCTCGCCCACATAGGTAGGCAGGCAGCGTTCCTTCAGAAAAGGGAGGCAGTGCCTGTTTCCAGAGGACAGTGCAGCTGGAAACGCTCTGCTCTCCGACAATCAGAGGCCCAGCAGGGCACCTTCCGAGCGCAGCTGCACCGCTCTCCAAGGCGCTGCGCCCTACGTGCAGATTCCAAGCTACATTTAACACAATTGCCCATCAGCACTTAGGAAGCAGTTACCACAGAAACCCAGCAGAGACCAATTAGTCACATGATTAAATTAATTAAAATAACCCAGGGCATCTGCCATCTTGCCTCTTTCTGCCACGGATAGCGCATGACCCAGACAGAACCACAGTTGGTTAGCAATACTGTTGTGTGTCTTAATCCTATGATTGTCTTCTTGCCTCGAAAGGGGGGTTCTCCTGATTTACTTTTCTTTCCTTAAGAACTCTCTTGGGTTGTTTTGAAAGATATTCCTCCCCTATAAAGCAAGCAGTATCAAATTTACAAAACATCGGATTTAATAAACAATGGGATTTATTATGTTGGGGGTAAGAGGATTTGGAAACATTTTACGATTGCATACTTGAAGACTTTCGGAGGTTTTTTAATGAGGACTTTAACAATACATGCCAGAGGGTGCTCTGTAATATGCATTTATACTTGACCTGAGAATTCTGTGGCAAGTTGCAGATACCAGACCACAGCTTTCCTTGTTAACATAATAACGTAATAGGGATATATAACAGGGCACAGGCAGCCTGTGTTAGAATATGGTCTTGACTCAAGGATGGTGTCTAATGATCCCCTTGGTGGCTTGTCATGTGTAAAAAGCAGAAATACATACTCTGAAGCTAACCCAGTAAATCAGTGCTTTGTCCTTGATATGCAGAATGACCTAATAATGGCCTCTCCAAAATCTCCATGTAGTCAAAGATTACCTATTATACCAGTGCCATACTTCTGTGCACACACACAAATCAGCTTACCTGAAATCCTATAATGCCCACAGCAGCATGATTTCCATTACCTCAGACACTTTCTGGAGACCTCTCTGATCCATCACACCTGAGAACAAATGACTGACTACAATTTGGAGGTATCAAATGAGGTAATGATGTGGTTTTCCAATGCTCTTTCTTTGTGAATTGGCTTGACAGAATGGCATGAATTAATTACATAGTTTGACTGCATTAATTTGTGCCTAACAAAGCAAGTAGCACAACCTCTTCTTGACTCTGAGACAGGAGAACCATGGTTATACATGAATAAGAGGTAGCATGTAAATAATCAGCTTGGGAAGATCTTTCAGTAGCTGTAGGCATTAGGCTAGTTTGAAACTTACTTCTTCCTGGTGAAACAGAGTCTAGTCAGACCTCAGAACAGATGTGTCCATCTGGCAATTCTGAACATCAGGTGACTGATAAAACAGCCATGTGGTAATTTAAAAAGCTGTGGCCTAACATATTATATAATGAGCCTCAAAGGAAATTAATTGATAGTATGTCATCAATAGCAGTAATAAGAAGAAGAATATACATTTGTATCACATTGTATAATTTGTAAGGCATTCACATACCATCAGACTTCAACTTAATGCCTCCTCTCTGATCTTTACCAATTCTTATATTTAATGTACATATATTTTGTGTGCACTTGGTACACTCATTTTGGTGTTGGTGCAAATGACTTGTGAATAAAATAAACACAATATGAATGCAAAACAGAACTAAAACTAAGGTGTAGAAAATATATTTCATATTTCAGAGGTTTTTTTCCTTTGAAATCAACAGAAAAATGAAAACATATAAAACTTTCTTTGCATAAGTAATTAATGAACACCTCTGGTAAAGATGATTTGAAAAGCAAAGATATATTTTAAATATATACCTAAAACCAAATATGAGTGCTTATGTGAACTATAGGCTTGCTTTGTGCAAGCAAAAATCTGTTTCTGCTATCTCTATATCAAATTTTTCTCAACCTATTAAAAGTTATGAAAGATATACTATTAATGGCTACTGTTTTGAGAATGGCAAAATGAATCACAAATCAAAGTGTATCTGAAGTCCTTTAGTTGTACATCTGACTTGGTCAAAATAAGTCAAGCATTTGGAAAGTTAGTATGGAGTGTTTCAGGGGATGGACACTGAGTGTCAAGTAGTGGATTTGAAACAGATTCCACTTTATTAGGTCACATTTTGTGTAGATGACACTTGGTTATTCAGGAATTGAGCTTTCATGCCAACAAAAGGGATTTCCTGTAACCATCATCATTCTATATTTTGGCTTCTGAGAGGAACTTTGAGGGCTGGTAATGGAGGGGATTACTGCTTGTACATGTTCTGTTGCAATTTTAAGGTTTGTCTTGTATCATTCCAAGTTTTTCCATTCTACCAAGGAGGATCAGCAAAACATGACTCTGCATAATTTGTGAATAATTTCCCCCTTCTTTCTGCCTCCACTCTCCCATGTTATATTGACATTTATTATATAGAGACTAGAATGCAAAATTTAAACATTTTAGAATCAGGATGCTGATTCACAAGATTAATCTTGACATGCTTCTGAGACTGACACATTGTGAAAAAATTACAAAGTTAAATTTCTATAAAATTTGTGTTTATAAGATATAGTTGCTGCCTGTATTGATTTTTAGCCTTTTCATTTGATCTTCCTGGCAAATCTTGGTTTTGAGTACTTAATGACACACTTAAATTGTCAAAGAAATCAACTTGAGATGAGAGAAAATAAAATACTTTGGAAATGAGTTTGTGTTTCTACTATTTTCATAAAGATTGAGTTTTCTAATAGCAGAGAGGCAGGGCAGTTTGTCCAATTGTATAGTAGCTACCATAAATCCTTTCTAGAATGAGGCAGAGTATAAGTAATTATTTATTAATAAATAAAATGTAATTAATAACTAAAATTGCAGAATATCATGCATAGTATGTTAATTCTAGCATGCTAATTCATAGCATACTAGGGAGATCAGAAAAAATTTAAAAGTCACTCCAGTGGTATTAAAAATTGAGCACTTCTTAGTTTATTCAACAAATAGCTATTTAGATTAGCAGTCCCCATATTCTTTAAATGCTTACAACTGGTTTTCTTTTTTCAAAGCCTATAATACTACTGGATATCATATTTTTATAGATATGTATTTGTCTATTGTCTGTTTCTCATTATAATAAAAACCCCATGAAGACAGTGACTTTGTCTTGTTCACTGCTATCTCCTCAGTGTTTAAAACTTTGTCTTATAAAAAGTTCTTGATAAATATTTATTGAATGAGTGAACTAGGTTTGAACTAAATGATGAACTAAATAAACCATGCCTTGCTTTTTGAAATAAGGAGTATTGAAAGGAATGTTAATTTGTTTACCAAATAGGTTTAATTAAATGTTAAAAAAAATTAGTGTGTAAGCTAGTAGATATCCTCATCTGTACCATCAAGTGCTGGGTGCTTTTTTTGAACCTGTGAATCTGTACAGAGTATGTGGGGGCTGCAAAAGTAATGGCAACACTAGTTGATCGGCATATTTTTTCTCCTTTCAATATACAAATCCTTTAACACAAAGAATCTAAATGGATCAGAGACGAAAAAACCAAAATGAAATTTATTTTAATTAAGAAAACAATAGAAACAGCCATGAAATAAGAAAAAGAAGAAATATTGCAAAAAGACTGAGAACTACAATGTACGCATAATCCTGTCTAGGGGTGAATGGATACACAGTCAGGGGATCCTTAATCTCCTGATCACCCATCCACATGGCTTTGTCACTGAATCATCGGGTTACATAAAACATTTGCAAATTAACTAATAGGTTTTCCTAAATTTGTAGCAGTAGGAATAATTATCTTATTCTCAGCCATAGTGGTATCGTCATGTGAGAACTCTTATTTTGTATTATGTGGGAAAATATGGATTTGTATGAACTTTGGGTGATATATAGATCTGATCATCTTCCTTAATACATATGTAGTCTGTACCTTGCAGCAAACACAGATTCTTGTAATCCAAAGTAGAAATCTCTGTTATCAGTCACTCGGTGATTTGCAATATATATGCCAATTTCTTTCTCCTTTTAAAAGGAACTGGGTTCAATACATTGCATAGAACTGATTTATGACCTTATATGGGGCAGCAATGGAGAAGGGGGGTGGTCTGCTGCCCTGGTGTATATCAGATGGAGCCCAGAAAAAGGTAGAAAATAATTCAAAATGACCTTTTCAGCCACTGAAACAATGCTTAGAAGAACCTTTTTTTTCACCTCTGGTTTGGTGGTTTCTACATTCTTAGCAGCTTCCTGCCTTCACCTTACCAATCTGTTTTTAAAAAACAGAATTTCAGGAGCCTTATCTAACCTTCCCTATCCCAAGTGACGTTCAGGTATACTTTGTGTAGCGATCTCCTGGGTCTCCTATGTAGATCCTCACGGTAAAGATAGGAGTAGCCCAGGAAGGATTTGAGACTTTTCCTAGGGATCTACCTATAGGACAGTGCAAAGCCAGGGTAAGAAGTCAGCCAATTGTGACTCTGGAACTCCGCCTTCTCCCTTGCCAGGGTCTCACCTCTGCCCACCTCAAGAGGGGTTCCTTCCTCTCTAGTTCCTCTCCTTGAAGTACTTGGATCTCAAGACCCATCCTCCCTTTCCCCAAAACCTGGCTTCAGAAGCCCTCATTAGCACCCTCTTCACACACCTGTGGATACTCACAGTTCCTCCCATTTTCAAAGTTCTCACTATATCAGACACTGGGCTAGGCATGTTATGTTGTTTAATCCTCACAACACCCTGATGAAAAAGATGTTAGTGTCCCCATTTTACATGGAAGGCAACCAAGACTCAGAGAAGTCAAATAACGTACCCTAGTCAGATAGCCCATGAGTGAGTAGGCTGGGAATGGACCCAGTCTCCCCCCAACCAGACTCTGCTTTTTTGACTATCCCTTTATCAGGCTGGAGGTGGGTGCACATGGCTATGTCCCTGATGCCTGTTCTGTGCTGCTCCTCCTCTTGTCAGGTATTGACACAGTCTAAATCCCTGGAAAAGCCCAACCACCTTTTCAGGCTTTTTTTCCTGAGAGACTCAGAAGTGTGTGCTTCCAGCTGGGAAGCAGCAGTGCGACCACTGTCAATAATATCCTTCCTTTCTGTTTCTTAAACACTTCTGATGCCCTGTCTTGTGGAAAGATCTGTGTCTGGGGTATCTGACCCAGAGAGTGAGATGCCAATTAAATCCACATGGAATCTAAGCATATCCAAGTCAGGACTGTGCCAGACCTGTCAGTGTGATGATTCTGGGTGTCATCAACGTCTTGGAAGAGTCTGAGGTGGTAGATGGAAGTTTAGGTGAATGCTTTCTTCCCATCTTGAAACATTTCAGCTTAATTTGTACTGGGAAGACATTATAGAAAGGGAAGCAAGGAGCATTTACTTCATGGGGTTTCTTTAAATTAAAAAAAAATCCAAAATTAAATATTTCTTCATTCTCTGGAGAGAAGTTAGACTTAGGAGAGGGGAGATTTTCAGCCAGATGTGTGGACAATTTCTCCAACCATAACCCTTTAATGGGAATTATTTTCCATAGCCTTTCATTTCCTTGGATATTCTGTGCTTGCATAGATGGTTCCAAAAACCCCTGCCCTGACTGAGGAGGCTTTCTCCATGAAGTTGAAGGACAAGTCATTCTGGGCTGGGCTGGGCTGTGCTGTGCTGTTTCTCTGGGAGGAGGTACTTTCTCCTTTTTGTAGTTCTGTGCTTGTGCAGAGCTGCCTGGTGGGAGTTCTGAATATAATAAAGGAGCTTGGCTGGTCAGATTCCTTGTCAGGTGAAGAAGCCCTTTGTTTCTGTTTAGTTTTCTGAAACAAGACAAATTATGATATTTTCTGTTAATTTCTTTCCTTAATGAGTTTCATTAAAATCAAAGCTTCCGGAAGACTGAGCCTTGACAGCTGTCTAAAGACTGTTTCATTTACTGGGGGCTGCTTAGATGGAATAATTATTACAGCTTGATAGTTTAAAAAGAAGTAAGAACAACAGAGAGAAATAGAGCCCTTCAATAGTGTGTCATACATTTCTATTTTTTCCGTGTCTGGGATTCTATGGTGTTCAAAAAGAGATCACTAAAATCATGTATTCTTTGAACTGAAATATTACCAAATCATCATGTGCTTGCTTCTTAGTGGCTCCCTGGTTCTTAAATACTGAATTTCACTTAATGATGGTATATTTGAAAAAAGCCTTTTAGAGTTTAAAAAAAGAAATAAAAAAATGTTGTCTTTAGACCCTGGCAAGTCTAAAGACTTGCCGTGAGGTCTTGATGAGATTATGGGCAGCAGCCTATTTCATATTTTGTTGACCAAGTAGTAAGTGTAGTTAGCACATTCACTTGTCTTCCACAAATAATTTTTATATGCCAATTTGGCATAATAAAAGAGACTTTAAATTCATGACCAGAATTCCATACTTAATGATAGAGGCAGAAGTGTTCTTGTTTGGGGGCAAATCTTTATTTCCCCCTCATCTTCTACCAAGTAGAGGTGACAAAGTATGATTGTGACTTGTTCAGATGCTGAGATCCCTTGAAAAAGGAACTGAACATTTTGAGGTGGCTTACCTGAGGGCTAAACCTGGAAAATCTCATAAAGGAAAATAAAATAATATCAAAATGATGTAAAAACTGATAAAATGAAATGTATACTCCTGTACATGAAATGGCATGATGACACAGAATTTTCAGCAAGGGAAAAATGATAAGAAGGGATAGATGAAATAAGTGGGGTAAAAATTTTGATAATTGTTGAGGCTGAGTGATGAGTATTTGGTGATTCACTATTATCTCCATTTTTGCATATATTTTAAAAATTCATAGTAAGAATCTTAAAAGTAATAAAATGGTAATAGAAGCATGATATGTAAGAGATGATAGAAAAATAAGAATAATAGAATTCAGGACTCTGATGATTCAAAGTAATTTCACAAGAAAACCTTTATGTTATTTGAGAACAAAATTTATATCGTTGGGAAATTTACATCATTTGATAAAAAACTTTTTATCACTAGGAAATTTACATCCTTGAGAAGAAGTTAATGAGGTGCAGTTGTGTAATCACTTTAAAGCATTCTGATTTTCTCAGCAGGTAAATTTATCAATTTAGGAGAAATTAAACTGGGGAAAAACTCTGTATTTTAGGGAAGGATTTCTAGGAGCAGATCTAAAATTTCACAAAAGAGGCACCATTAGTAAAAATGAGTTTAGTGGCTCATGTGCAGGAAAGGAAAGTAAGATATAAATAGTGATGAATGAACCACAGAGAAGAATAAGCATTTTCATTTTTCTTATTTTGTCCCTAACTATCCAAAAAACCCACCTGTAATAGACAACAGAGCACTGCTAAATGATTCGCCAGTATGCCCAGAAAAGCAGAGAGGACCCCCTTCCCACAATGGCATTTGGCTTGCAGGGGATGGAGCCTCATAGCCACTCTCCCCGTGAATGTGGAGGTCCAGGAAGGCACAGGGAGGCCCCCGCAACTTGAGACAGAGTGGACTAGGACTAGCACCAGCTGCTGGGAGGAATCAGTTGGCTGTGGTCGTCCTTGACAAGAGCCCATAGGGCTGTGGAGTGCCTCTGCAACATTTCCAAAGGCAGGTAACTAGTTTCCTTTTTTTTTTTTTTTTGAGACAAGGTCTCGCTCTGTCGCCAGGGCTAGAGTGCAGTGGCATCATCATAGCTAACTGCAACCTCAAACTCCTGGGCTCAAGCGATCCTCCTGCCTCAGCCTCCCGAGTAGCTGCGACTACAGGCATGCGCTGTGCCCGGCTAATTTTTCTATTTTTTGTAGAGATGGGATCTTGCTCTTGCTCAGGCTGGATAGTTTCCATTTTTGTACAGTTCTACTTAGTGACAGAGTTGGATGGGTAGTTGGACCAGAGAGTCTCTAAGTTTCCTTCAAATTCTGAGATCCTAAGATTATATAAGACAAAGAGAAATGGAAACATTTGGATGCAAAATAGGTATGTCTGTGTGAATGTGACTCTGCACACCCAAATGTGCGTGCATTTCCCTGTAAAGGAAGACGTATCCATATTGTGAGCCGTAGGCTGGCTGCCCACCAAGTAGCAGACTGGGTGTAATCTGGCCCTTCTATTTCTTAAAGCTTTTAATACTGAGGAGCCTGGTCTCTCTCAAGAACTCCTCATTAAAGTATAAAACACTCTCCTGTAGTTTCAACGCTAGGAAGGCGCTCTCCTTCCATAAAGTCTATCACTATCTTATGGAAATCTCTCCCCCAGGAGGTCACTGAGCCCAGAGCTGCAGCTGTGTTTTAATAAGGGCTGGATAATTTTATGACCAATAACATTTGTCGTTACACATGCTACAAGAAGGTTAATCAAATCTCAGCCTTCAGGGCATAATCTGGGTTCCCACAGGAATTTTCCTCCAGAATTCTGTGTTTGGCAAGGGAGGCTTACTTCCCTCCTCATACATTAGTTGTTGACCGTTGCTCCATGATTCTGGATTTGTGCAGCTACTATTTCTTTTACTGCCACCAGAATATTTCAATACTAAAACTGTGTAGGGGTACAAACCTGAGTGGCATGGCTTCAGGAGACCGGCTTTCAGAGATCTATGCTATCTATGCTTTCAGGCCAATACTTTATTTTTCAGATTGAAACTTTTGTGAGGCTGGAATATTCAATCTATCTGTTTCATTTGCCTCAGGGAGCCAAAGTGTAAGGCAACTTGCAGACCTGAGATACCAAATATTTTTCCAGCATTTCTCTGTTGCTTAGGAAACCCATAAACTGGTTCAAACATCTCACTTGGGGAAATATTGAAGTGACATTTAACTCAGAAACAAACTGCCTTTGGTTTGCTAAAGAAAACAGCATCACTGCCTGAAAGGGCAGCAGATCAAAATAAAGAGGGCAAGAGGGAAAGAAGAGATGGCTATTGAAGGCTGAAGTTGGGATGACTGCGACACAAATCGTGAGACCGACAAGGTTTTTTTCTTTTGGTTTGGATTATATGCCCAGATCAATCTATGGTATTTCAACTCATGCAGTAACGAAGGAGTAAAGTCTCCTTGTCACTTGAAGGGTCTTCTCAGAAATTGTCTTCTCAGGACACAGTGTTATTTAACACATTGACTGCCGCACTAGAAAAAAATTTTTTTCCCTGGGGCCACAGTGTTTTATTAAAACAAAACGATCCTTTCTAATTTGTTATTTTTTATTGTTTTCTGTGCGTGAGTTACATACAATGCAATCCACAGTTTTAGAATTAAGTTGTCAGTATTAATTGTAACAATAAGAACATCAACAAGTAAGATTTTCATGAACCAACTGCAGGGTTTTGCTTCACATGGCTCCGGGCTCAAAACTAGCCTGAGTTAAATACAACTCACATTGCAGTCAATGTGTTAATGAAGCAAAAGTGGTGACATAGACAATCAGAAATGAGACCTTGTTATCCATGTGTTTCAGAGTCTCTGCTAGGTCCCGTTGAGTTCCTCTCTGTCTCAATCTGCTGTGGAATCTGTCTGCACAAGGTTGCCCTTGCAGGTTCAGTCTGGCTGAAGCCCAATTGCCTCAGAGTCGCCTCCATGATGGGAAGTTCTACATTTCCTCACCCCTTCTCATGCTGGGTTCTCTCAGTCTAGTACAAGGCAGATACAAAAGGTCTGAGCCAGATTGGATGATTGGTAGGAGTGTGTGTGTGTGTGTGTATGAGAGATAGACCTAAAACTGACCCACTTCCCATGTGGTTGTCTGGGTAGGAGCTACTTGGACCTACTCTAGGTTCCCAGGGCTTTTGGGCTGAGGCTGGAACCAGGTAGGTGAGGGATGGGTGGGTGGAGTCCAAGGAGAGGAAGCAGAGTTCTAGGGAGTGAATCTCAACTCCTTAGCACTTTCTTGGACTTTGGCCATAACTGTGGAGGTATCCAGAGAAAAGTGGAATGAGTAAAAATTAACAGGGAAAAAATATCCCCCAAACCAAGATTCTATTAAATTGTAGAATATGCACCTAATCCCTAGGCATTAGTGCAGAGCCAGAGAGACTGAAAAATCAAAATGAACCTAAAAGTCATCTGAGTATTCAGATTAATTGGCCAGTCTCTGCACCTTCCAAATGTGTACCCAGGAACATTACGGGAAATACAAAAGGCAATAGGAGTGGGAATCATCCTGGCTCATGCCACCCCCGCTGTGCAGGCAAGGCAGTTGAAGCCATGTTCTCCAGTTGCTTCAAGCATAATGTTGTACTTTCCCCCAGTGGATTTCAGCTCAGTTTGTGTCAGCTTATGTGTACAAACAGATTTTTAAAATTTGTCCCTTGCTAAGGGAGCTGACATCTGCCACTCTCAGAAATTAGAAATGACAGACACCCCGAAGGGTGAAAGGCTGTGAACTAATCGGCTGATTTTCCATCAAAAATAGAATGCACTCAGACTCCACTCTTCACTGAACAGACAGAATTGTCTAGTCCACATATTTAGTGGAGATTTCAGGTGATGAAGGAAAATGGGCACCCTCATTCTGCTTGTTAACACTGCCGTCTTCTCCTGCAAAACAAAACAAAAACCATTCTCATCCATGTGTTCCCCTTTCGAAAATCTAATGCAGGGCCCAGGCTACCTGACTCAGCAGGCGATGGAGGTTTGTGATGAGATACTTGATGGTTTCAAAATCCTCATGTTTGTTCATCCTTTGGGGCTCCTTTCATCTAGAGTAGCTCCTTCCCCTCTCCACCAGGGAGGAGAAAGAAAACAAGCATGAAGACTTCTGAAAGGGAAGAGAGTGGAGTTAAGTTGAAGACAGAAGATGTTACTGTGTATTTTAGCCAGGCTCTTCAGGAAAGGGGGCTGGAATTGGAACCAGAAAGCAGTGAGAACTGAGGCAGCTTTGGGCTTGGCTTCTCTCCACCTCTTCCTCTCTCATGGTGTCTCTGATTTTCTCTGGCTCTCTGCTCCATGTTTTTCTTGCCATCCGCCAGACTTTGCTTCCCCATAGTTCCTGGTCTGCATCACGGCGGTACGTACGGATCCATCACAGCCTCTGCAGTGTCTCTCAACATTGTGACCAGCTCCCGTTGTTATCTGCTGCAGTCTCTTGATATATTCTAGTTCACATACCTGGGGGAGGAAATCTGATTGAATCAGTTCATCTTTTTGCAACAGGCTGAGTCAGGGGTTGCTGGGCACCTTATCTACTCATGTGCCCAACCTTGGTGCAGTTAGCTTAGACTGGGTCATGTGGTACAAAACATGGCTACACATCCCTTAGAAAGGGGTGTGGCAGGCAGATACCTTGATTGATATCTCAAGTCCACTGTCCAACATTTATTGAGCACATGTATCAAGCACTGTGCTAGACATCCAGGGTGATCAAAAGCTCTGAGTCTTTTATGTTTATGAAGGATTCACTTTCTCATGCATTTCCTATTGATGTGGAAAAAATGACCACAACTTGAAAGAAGGTAAGAAATGGCAGGGAACACATTGGGAAGATTGTAGAAGTTTAGGGCTTAATAAACCATAACCAGATTTGTGGTTTCGATCAAAAATCCAGAACACATTTCCTTCCTTTTCAGTCTTGCTCCTTGAGTGTGAAATTGAAAGATGGACATATCCTTAAAAGTGGCTAAAAATCCCATTGAAATCCTTCCTATGGGACTCACCTAACATCCCATCTCCTCCTGACCACTCCAGCCTAAGAGGATAGCTCTTTCCTACTGCCTGGGCTAGTAGGGCACATATTTAAACAAGCATCTGCCACTTATTTCTTTTATTTTCCTTTAATGTGTACATACCTAATCTTAGTCAGACAGAAAATTCCTTGAGAGAAGCAGCCAGATCTTGTGTGTGTCTTTCCCATAATTTCCATCGTTGACATTCTGTGAGATAAAGTAAAATGAATTCAGAATACTGGAAGAAGTTCCTTTGGGAAGAGCCTTGGTTAATGATTAAATATACTCTGTATTAAAATGCAATCCAATTCCAGAATTTGGTTAGTAAAATATGCAGGAATTTTGATGATACAACATGAAATAATAGTACTTGAAATGCCCAAGACTATATAGACTTTGAGGAAGTCATTTTTTGACTGAATAAGGAAGGACACGGGGTAGAAAGTGGCTGCTCATGTAAAGGTGAGCTGTGATCCTGAAGGTGTGTCTGCCCTGGGAGGCCCAGCATGCAAGGGAGCTTCCAAAGGGAGAACTAGAAAAGGGACTCTGAAAAAAGCCAGAGAATCTCCCCCAGCTCCACCTTTTCTGGCTCCAGAGTGGGTGTGTGGAAGGAAGGGTAGTATTTAAACTCAACTGGCTGGTTCTCTTGTGACCTTGTTAAAAGGTCCATTTTAAGAACCTGGGACTTTATCCAAGTATGTAATATTTCTTTCCCTTAGGTTTATATATACTGCTTAGAAATCTCCATTAAGAATTTCAGATGTACCAGTAATAATTATCACACACTATTGTTAATAGAGTTAAATGGCAAGAGTCTTTTCCAAGTATTGACTTTATTACATTTTTGGCATATTTCAAACTCATTTTTAGAAAAGCAACCACAAAGGCAAAACAAAGAAAAATAAACCTGGACAATGCTAGTGCTTAACAGTGGGAAGTACAGTAAAGTTGCCTGTGGAATCCTTATAGAACACAATCTTTTAAATATGTATTTTATTGTTTCTAGCAACTTGACAAACTAAAACCATATTGAAAATGAACAACTGACTCAAATGAGCCAAAGCATGCCTCAGGCAACTCTAAGCTTCCCACCAGTTTGGGGCTAACTCCCATCACTCCTAACATTTATGAGAGTAGATGATTCTAAATAACATGGAAACTAAATCACGAATTCTACACACAGAATAAATTAGGTTAGGTGCAATACACACTTCAGCGTTATTAAGCCTACTGCTCCTTTACAGCCTCTGAGGTTGCAACAGATGAAAGGGTTAGGAGGAGAGAGATGGGTCCTTGAGTGAGAAGGAGCTGCCAGCAGATAGTTGGGACATTAGCGGGCATTACTCTGGGTGCCCTCTGCCCTTTTCCTTTTGTACTTTAACCAATCCATATCTTGTGAAGAATCCTATATTATAATTCTTATTCTGTGCCTTCAGTCGGATCACCTGGCTACATCTCGGTTTGTTCATTTGTGAAACCAGAAGACCTTACCATTCTCAGCAGGCTGAAAAAGAGTGATAGAAAACTTCATGCATTGACTATAATAAAATTGTCTTCGTTTATTAATGAAATCGTTAAACTCCCACACTTTTTTCTAACGTATATAAGGCTAATAGGAAAGAAAGGAAGATCTGCAGTTTGAAGTCAGAAAGGATTTTTATATCACTCTCCTTCCCTAGGGAACAGTTGTTTTAAAAGAGTTATTTTAAAAATCATTGTTTAGGGGTCAGGTAAAGGAAGAGTGGGAAAGAAGAAAGGTCAGAACGACCCGCCACTTTGCCCCTTTTATATCCCAAATATGCAGGGACTTCGGAATCCTGACAGTATCAGATTTTGCTTTTAGAAACACTTAGGAAGTGAAAACGATGCTGGTGACTCTCTAAGGGCAGCGGCATCCCATTGCAGATCAGTAGGCTGAAGACTTCAGGATGAGAGGACAAAAATAACAATTTCATCACTATCCTCTACCAAAGCAAATCTGAGAAATTTCACTGAAGTTGTTTTTCCATATAAATTTCAAACCTTCCAAAAAACTAAAGCAGCAGTGGATACAGACAGAGGTTCCCAGAGGGCATTGTGTATGTGGAAGGGGAGCCCATTCCCTGGGCCCGAAACCACAAGATAAAGGTCATGAAATAAAGGCTGCCTGTGAGTCCCCACCTTCCAGAGCTGCCTTTGTTGCAGTGAGTATGAAGCACACGCCTTAACTTTTCGTTACTTTGGCTTTTTTTTTGGCTAGTGTCGCATCTTATAAGTCACAGTCTAGCTTCTCCTGTCCGTATTTTTACTGCACAGAAGGCTTCCCAATTTGCAAGCGTTTGCAGCACGGCTGGGCCCGGAGATAAAACAGAATGTGTATGTAGTACAGTATGCATTCAACTGATGCACAAGACCCTTTCCACCATATGTGCAAAGTAGTGTGCTTTTCACTCGAGGTGCCACTGCCAAAATTTCCAGGAGCACATGAATAAGTGGAGGAGAGACGCCCTGCACGTAATGCAGCACCACGCCTTGCCCCACCTCAGGAGGAGACCCTTGCATTCAGCAGCTGCCTGCGTTCTCGTGCCCCTTTGCAGCCTGTCTCTCACACCGTTTTTCACTTAGCTTTACACAGCCCAAAACTCATCCTTCTCCCTCACCCTAGGCCCGTGATGCCAGCCATCGTTAAGGCAAGTGTGGAGTCCCAATTGCCCTTCCAGTAGGAGAGAAGAGGGGGTAATTAGCACTTGTGCTAATGAGGATAAGAGACTGAGGTTAAAAGCTCATCAGTTACAGAGAGATGACACAAGGGGAGAACCGGTTGATGTTATTTTCTTCCCCGTAAACATTTATTGTCCTTCATCTTCTGCAAAGTGTAGCTTATCAAGCATTTTTATAGGAAAGTAATATTAGTCTTGTCTTTGTAGGTAAATCTTCCAGTGGAGCATATTTCATGATAAGAAAGAAAAAAAGAGTGAGGGATATAAAAGAATTGTACTTTCCACTCACCTCTTTGAATCTATCTTTAATTTTTTTGTATCTTTTAGCTGAAATAAGCCAATTTAAGAAATTTTTACTTTGATATTTGCTGTATAAAATTTGAATCACCACCTCCTTTGGCTTTACTGAAAACTTAATATTTGTTTGAAACATGCAGTATTTCTGACCAAAAGATGTCAGTGGACACACAACTCAAAATCTTCTGTTGAGTTATACCATTGATGTTACGTGGTGGTTATAACAACTCTCTCACTGAGCCAAGCGTGGGTAACAAGTACTAGCCCTACTTTACAGATGGGAAACAAAACCACAGGGCAGCAACTTCCTTCCACTTGTCCTTTAGCTCTTTCAGCCACCGGTCTGGGAGGTAGGCCCCCTCCACCACGGGCCCCGAAACAGGGCATGTCTGACGGAGAGGAGACGTCAGTCCACATTTGATGAAGATCACATTAAGTGTTATAACAGTGCTATTATAATCAAGCCATTGTAAATAAGTCAACATCTCAACTTTCTTCCTTGACTTTACTTGAATTACGTGCAGGTTTTCCCCCCCAACATATTAACCTTTGGGCCAATAGAAAGTGGGATTTTTGTGCCTATGTCTTTCATGAATGCTAAGGGATTCGCTGCTCTTGACTATATCACAACCTAGAACAACACATGGCTCCATAGGCTACTTGTGTGCCACCACACCTTTCCTGACCAGTGGATCTGGGGAATTCCTTCCTGGTGAGGATACGCTTGGAATGGTGAGGCTCTTGGATTTCAGCATTACCCTTTGCCACTGTGGGGTCTGGTGGAAGGTGATGTAGACCACCAGGGAAAGATGTAGGGGAAAGGTGGCAGACACTGCCCTGTCACGTGGAAATCTGGGTGGGTGGAGAGACAGCTGTGCCAGTGGCTGCTCGATGAGGGGTGAGGGTGATGTGTTCTGGAAAGTTCAAGGACAGGAAATGGTAGAGGTGACATTGAGTTGCCCAGGAAACTGTCTGACCATCCATGGAATCTCCATTGCTGAAGGACAGGGGTAAAAGGAGAAATGTCCTGCATTTTATGAAATTCATTGTAGAGTAGGAAAGGCTTCTTGCAACCTTGGACAGCATCCT
This sequence comes from Daubentonia madagascariensis, assembly GCA_023783475.1. Taxonomy (NCBI): domain Eukaryota; kingdom Metazoa; phylum Chordata; class Mammalia; order Primates; family Daubentoniidae; genus Daubentonia; species Daubentonia madagascariensis. Next base: position 54,376,045 of record JAKFHU010001815.1, on the reverse strand, counting down.
TGGCTGAGGAGAAGCCCAGTCAGAGCCTCCCCATAAAGCCTGTGCTTTGGATGACACATCATCACTTTGCAATGGTGGAGCTCAATTCTCATTCATTTGGTAATTGGTTATTTCAACACAAACTGTGACTAAGGAACATGATTACACACCTGTCAGCTATATGACAGGAAAGAGAGCTGTCTTTGAACAGAGGAACAGGCCTCATTTCTACCCGGGTCTCCACGGAGTCTTCTCCATCAAAGATGTCATTTTTCATTTTTACCTTGAAATAAGACAGACATTATAGCTACTGTCTTGTCTGTATCATTTATAGGAATTGCTGCCACAGATGCTAATCTCAACTAATACAATTTCATTTTGATTATATCTTTGTAGGCATCAGATCCTAGAGCACAGGAAGGCAGGATGTAATATAAAGAAACAAAAGAGCATCACATTATATGGTACCTGTGGAGCAGCTTCCTGTGACAAGGGAAGAGGTGGGGAGAAATAGAAATTAAGATGTTTTGTACCAGGAGGACATTTTACTGTAAGATGAAATCAATCACTAATATAAAAGAAAGCTTTTTCAGGTTGCACAGCTGACTAAGGGAGGGGAGTTCTTACTTATGCAGAAGAAATTACCATGGTGATGAAGAATCATATCTAAGGATTATAAATAAGAGATGATGTGTCAGAAAGATAGGGATGAACACATTTAAAAAAACCAAAGGCAGCAATTTTGAATTGAATTCTAAAATGAATAGGGACCTAATAAATTCTGCAGCATTTAGTTAAGAGGAAAAGCCCCAGCCTTTTGAATGAGAAAATAATACCTGCCAATTTGCACTTTCTGAAAGTGGTGAGCCAAATGTCAGATTGTTCTGAAATTCTCCCTCTCGTTTATTTTCTCTGCTTCTCTCTGTCTTTGGTGAGGATATTCAACTTGGAAAGAGCATGTGGGTTACAATGTACGTGTGCCCAAGCTCTGCTGAGCACTTAAATCAGCAAATGACAAAGGTGTCCTCTGTTATTGAGTTAGAAACAAAGTTTGTACAGGGCGAAATTAGGAGCTGGAAAATAAGGAATAAAAAGTGTTCATGTGAATGGTAATCAAGGGGTCTAGCACTCAAATCTTGGTTGAGTTCTTTGGCAGAGGTGGGGTGAAGGCTGTGGAAGTGAACATAGAGCAGTACCCACAGACCCTGGGCTGCTTACCTGGGAGCTGCTCAGCTAGTGTGGAATGTTTGTTGACAGAGATGCTGCTCAGGAAACATACGAGGAGTGGAAAGTAAAAAAGAAAGCGGAACAATGCCTTCATTGCAGGGAGCGAAATGGTTAGTCAGATGGTAGGAGAGAGACAGAAGTGGGCATTAAGTATCGTTGGTGTCCAGATCATGTAGACGGTTAGGATCCTGATTAGTGGGTGTGTTTATGCATTTTTAAATTCCTCAAACCTTCACCAGTGTCTTCTGAGTGGTGTTTGCTTTTGACTGCTGAGCATATTTTCAGAGTTGCGTGCAACTTAATTTTAATCAAGACTTTAATGTTAAGAAAAGATAGTGAGTCCCTATTGCCTTGCTGCCAGCTGAGTTTTTGTCTCCAGAAAAGAGGCAGATTTGTGAAACTTAAATAACTGTCATATATTGAGTACTTATTCTGTGGCAGGCATCGTGTGGGGCACTGTGCCAGGCATTGTGTGATGGATTGTCTCATTTAATCCTTGCAACCAATTTCTGAACGGGATATTCTGTCCCCCATTTTACTGATGTGTAGGTCCTCCCTCCCCCCATCAGTGGTGGCATCAAGAATCAAATTCAGGTTGGTATGGCACCAAATGGCCTTCCTCACCTCTTTCTGTACTAGTGTCCTCAACTCAGTGGCACTTGGGGTGCTCAGCCCTTAAGAATTTGCTCTCACTTTTTCTTGCATTTTACTTGTTTATAATTCCTGTCTGATTACAAGAAATATTTTCTATGTCTTGCTTTTCGTACTTTACTTTTATCTACCTTTAAAAAATTATAATTATTTAAAAATCTAAATTTTAAGTAGGATATAAATACATGATATTTGATACTACAAATTGTGAATGGATAGACCTTGGCAAGGGGCTTTATTGTTATCATTGAACTTAAAAAATTAAAATGTGTTGAACATGTGGGCTGCTTACAGTTCATTTTATGTGCTTAGTTATTCAATTGCCTACTGCCGCTGGGCACATAGTAGATGCTCAATAAATGATGAGTGAATGAATGAATGAAGAAGGAATGTAGACCTAAGAAAAATATTGTGTAAGTGCCCTTGCTCCTGCTGTCTGCTTTCTGTGGGGTCACAATGCCACGAATAGTGGTTTGGTATAAATATAGAGTAGTGTATCCTACAGTTTATGGAATTGGGCAAGACATTTTTGTAATTCAAAGGCAAAGGTCTGTGATCCCATTTTTGTAATTCAAAGGCAAAGAAATGAATAAAATTTATTTATTGCACTGGATTACTTGATTGAGTGTAAACACTACTTGTTTTTATTAAGAAGGGAAGGCTAATATTGTTAATAATTTTATCAAGTGATAATTCTTATTCCTTTTTTAGTATTTTCCACAACAAACCTTAGCAGTTTTCTGTTCTATGATTAGGCAAGAACCACAAGAAGAGGTTTATGAATCTAGAGTCCTATGTCCTTGAAAGTATGTCTTGTCTTGTCTTTCCTTTTTTCTTTTCTTTCTTTTTTGAGACAGGGTCTTGCTATATTGCCAGGCTGGTCTCCAAACTCCTGGCCTCAAGCGATCCTCTTGCCTGGGCCTCTCAAAATGCTGGGATTGCATGTGTGAGCCACCACGCCTTGGCTGAAAACATATCTTAATTTTTATCTAGGAACCTGAGAAAAGATTTGAGCTCTCACTCTCACCTTGAGTCATTAAAGATTCCATAATCCTTAATTTGCGGAGTGTGCAAATGAAACTGAAGTGTAAGAGATTTCAAAATGAGTGGGCTTCCTAATGAGAAGTCTGGCCCCTTGAGGGACGTCTCTTCCCTGGTCCCTGTGCAGGGTTTCTCACAATGATGCACAGGACACTCCCCGCATGAGTTCCATTTCCATGGGTAGTCCCCCTTCTCAACTGTCTGTCCCATACCTCAAGTGCAGAACACTTGGAGAGGCCGTTCCCCTCCATGCTGGTGGGCTTAGGGTTTGGGCCTGCTCAGCCCTTGGCCTACGAGGTTGGCCCTCAGGCCCTTGATGAGGGGCTGACTCCCTTGACCACACCTCCATTTGAGCTGCGTTGGGCATCAGTGTTTCACTAGGAAGGGGAAAGACCAGACGGCAAGCTTTCCCTGTCTCCCACAAGGACCCACAGGGATGTGTGCGTTTGTGCTGTGACTTCTCTGCCTTGTAATAATAGCTACAGATTCTGTTGCTCTTCATCACCAGCCTTCCTCTGCTGGCTGTGCTCATGCGCAGCAGCCAGGGTGGTGTGGGGGGCCAGAGCCCATGCCTGCTGTCTTAACAGCTGCATTCAGAGCCCAGCTTTGTCTTTTCTCAGCTCTTTGGCCTTAGACAAGTAACTTAACTTCTCCACATTTCAGTTTCCTCACTGGCAAAATGGAGGTTGTATGGTAATAGAGACTTCCTGAAGGTTTGAGAAACTTTAATGAGCCGAAGCCTGTAGAATGCTTAGCACAGTGTCTGGCACAGAATAATCATTAAATCTTATTGTTATTGTCAAAGTAATTTCTATGTTGAGTTTTCTTCTTTTGTTCCTGGTGACAGCTCCGGGAAGCAGCCATTGAGTTGGAAGGTTCTGGAAGTGGTGATGCCCTCCCCAGTCTGCTGTCTGGGAGCCTCCTATGGGTGGGGCTCCTGGTTCTCTCTGGGATGCCATCCAGGGCAACACTGGACAGTTGAGATACCAGAGTCCAGAGGAACTGGCATAGTTTGGAAATTTGGGTGAAGGAGGGAATGGAACAGACAGAGGGGCCAGGCTGCTCCCTGGGCAGGCAGAACCACATGTCAGTGTCCTCAGCTTACACTAGGAAGGGAGAGGATATGCAAACCCAGGTCACTTTTTATCTTCCTTCACCTGGGCTTTGACCCCAAAATACACCTCCTAGAGATGTAATAATAATTAATAGTAATAATAATAGAGAAGGTGACAGAAGAGCAAGAATAACTAAAGTTGTCATCCAAAAATGGACCTTGAGCTGATACTCAGCTGTTGGCTTCAACAGGCCTGTCCCTAAACCCCAGGCAAATTTCTGCTTAAATGATTACCCCTATTTAAACATGCCACACAAATCCACCCTTCATCACCTCCATTGGTCATCAGCAGAATGGCTGGGATTTAAAGTTAGGACTCCAGAGAGTGTTGTTTGAGCAGAGGTTGTTGCATATGAAGCCCCTTTGCTGCCCTCTTTGCATTTGGCTCCTCAAAGAGGTGGATTGGTCCTGGGTTTGGAAACAGGATAAAGTAGACTTTTTTCCTTTTTAAGCCTGATGGCACCTCTGCTAACAGGTCAAGTGGCACATGGATCATAATTGAAGCTGTCAGGAAGACCATCCAGTTCAGAATCACATTTGGACTTCACACTCTGAAAGACCCCAAGGGCAGACCCAAAGGATGTGTCACCCCGTCTTTCTCCTTTGCCTATGTCCACTGGCTTAAATCACAGCATCACTACATGTTGGTCAGAACATTTGTATGGATAGTGCACAGTGAAAGTCAGGATTTTTTCTTAGTCCTGGGATTTCTTCTTCATCTTCAGGCTGATTGTAGATCTTTACAAACATTGTATAATACTCGCATACATTTCTTCCTAAAGAAATCTTTAAGACAAATTACATCTGGGGCACCATTACATGATGCTGACTGTAAACCTCCTGTGACTGTCCAGAGTGAAGACCAAAGTGAAAGGACTATGGCCATATCCATGGGGGACTGCAAGCTCTAGCCAGGCCAAGTGCATAGATTAAAGGGCCCAGGGCAGGGCCAGAGTCAGGGTGAGGGTCAAGAGCTAGAAGTGGTGTGGAAGTGGGCTCAAAGACTGAGTTTCAGGGAACCGGTGACAAGAGTGCAGGGTGATGGCTGAGAACAGCCTTGGAGCATCTGTAGGCCTGCTTTGCCGGTTGTTTGGCACCTAGGGGATGGGGTGGACTGAGGCTTAGTATATGAACTGGCCAGAGAAGATGTAGGCAACCCTGTCATATCCGGACCCTGATTATGGCATTTCTGTAGTTGCAGGTAGAAGAAAGGAAAGTTAAGTTGGTCTGAGTCCTGAGCCCTTATTACAAATAACAACTGTGACATCATGTCTTTGACAGGTAGTACTGTTAGTTCAGAGTTTAAAGTCCTTGACCTCAGAATTAGTAACTAATTCAAGGACACCATTTGTTTCAATTCATGACTCATAGCTATCCATGACCACTCTCACTAGAGTATGCCCTTATTTTTTCCAGAAGTAGTGAGAGATGTGCACTGATTCATCCACATCCTTCACATGTTTTCTCGTGTCCATCTCCCCTTTGCCAAGACCTTACATGTGTGACGTGGCAGGTTGTGATGCAGGGTGTGTTCTGTGACTGTGACACAGAACAAGCTAACTCCCCCAGGACCATGCCCTGAGCTTCTGGCATTGTGCTCCCACCAAGTGAGCTAATTGACCATCAGCCTGCTCAGAGCTGCATCATTGTATCTCTGTTTTAATTGTTCCTAGGAGTGGAGGGTATTGTGGGTGGAGCAGAGGGTGGCCAACTGGCCTTTGGCACTCCCTCCACCCTGTCTTGAACAATCACCACAGTGTAGTCAGGTTTCTTAGCAGGCCAGGTCCAGGGACTCAGTTTCACCAGTTCATCCAAGGGTAGCCACTGCTTTGATGAACTGACTCGTGTTAACCAAAGTCACAATCTGCATTTACATACTGGGGTGCCAGGAATAAAGGAGATAAGATAACACAAATGTCCCTTGTAGTCTGTACAGCATCATCCACAGAACTAATAAAAAAATAATATCATAACATTGATGATGCTTTTAAATATTCACAAAGGAAATTGCTAAAGGATCCAAATAGTTGAGTGAGTTCTGTAGGACAGGTCTTTTCTGGAATTGAGGGGCCTAGGTATCATAATTGATGATCTGAAGTCTGTTTAATAAGAATCAGGCTAAAGAAGTTGGCTTAAGGATTAATTTTATAAATTTTGGAGTATCATCTCTTTCAGGCTCTGCCAGAGACCGCCTGGCAGGTGCTGCCCCTGCCTCTCTTTTCCTGGGCTTTTTGCAGACTCCGTCTCCCTCCCCCCTCACTTCTGTTATATTTGTCATTAAACACCCTTTTTTCCTAATTTCCTTGATATATTCAATCTTGGAATACTAAAACCAAAGAATTATGAAGACTTCTCTTAATAATATATTTTTTAAATTTAAGGACACCAGTATTTTCAAGTTACTGTGCACTGATTTACCTTTTCCACTAGCACAGGGGCTGTAAATCATCAGGGTACAGAGTGGGAATTCTGGAGCCAGACTGCCTACGTTTGAATCCTGGTTCCACCACTTGTTAACTGTGTGATTTTCTGTAAACTACATAACCTGTCTGTGCCCCAGTTTCCTCATATATAAAATGGAGATAATGACAGTACCTACCTCATAAGTCATTTTTTTTTGTGTTTTTTTTTTTTTTTGGGTATGTGTGTGGATGTGTGGCATTAAATGGGTTAATACATATAAAGCACTTAAAACCTTAGAACCATGTCTGGTACATACATAAGGGCTGTAGAAATGTTAGCTGTTGTTATTAATCCCTGATAATATTCAGAGCAGTATCCTAATCTAGTGAGGAGTGTTTCCTAATCCCATTTGAGGCCAGGTTATTTCTGGGGAGACATCCTATACATAGTGCATCTCCTCTATGATGTCTGGATCCTTTTTAGCCTTAGAGATGGGGGCCTGGAATCTCCTTCCAGCCCTTGCCTGTTTCACATTTTCTCTGATTTCTCAGATCCATCATGAGGTCTGTATAAAATGATATGAGCCCAGCCCCTTCTGCCTAGTGATTTCAGAGAACAGGAATTAAAGGACTACCTGAAATGCCTCGATTAGGCCAATTATTTTAGCCTTTTATTAATATGTGTGCCAGCCAGTAGGAGAGTGGAATCATTTGTGTTTCCCTGCCTTTTGTTTCCCTTTACAGGTCCCTGGGTAGTAGATGCAAATGAATAGTGAAAAAGCCAAAAGGCAGGCAGTGGTCTGAGGAGAGTGGGCAAAGGGGGGAGGGAGCACTCGAGGAACCTGGGTGATCCAGTGTGGATTAAGGGTCCCAAGGATAATCAGAAGCTGCCTGGGGTGTGATGGTGGTGTGGCCCTAGCAGAGAATAAATCAGAAGAGGGCACATGCCCCTAGTTGCTGGGCCTTACCTGTGGACACTTTGAAATAACAATTCTTACCAAAGACATGCAGGTGATCTGACCAGGAATGGTGCAAGGTAAATACAGAAGGGTGACCTCTCCAGTAAAGGAAAAATAGATTTAAAAATAAAAAGTGAAAACAAGAATTTTCAGAACCACTTAGCAACCGCTCTGATTATTCCAGACACAGTTGTAATGTGCTGGGATAAGCATGATATATTTTAGTTCGTGTGGAAGCTGTATTTCAGGTTGATGTGGAATCTGTTGCCATAACTGTCAGGCAATCCATTAGGGCCCCCGAGTAGGGGCAGCCATTAATCAGGCACAAGATCAGCCCGGTAGCCTCACATGCGTGCAGCTCTGAGGGGTCTGACCTGATGTCATTTAAGGAGATGCTCATGGAGGCCATAAACATGATTTGATTCCCATTATCTTCGTGTTGCATATTTGTTACCATTATTCTTTGAAGACTCCAAATTGGATATTAAAAATTTATGATATATATAAAGGTTTGCATGGAGTGAAAATATAGCTGCAGCAAATAAGTCTATCTCATCCATCAGAGGTGTGTGAGCTGTCAGAGGAGCCTGAAGAGGTATGGAGAAAGCCTATCTGCTTGCCAGTAAAGGAGGATGGAGAATTAGGAGGAACTTCACTGGGTAAACAGCTTCTCCTTCTGCCTACATGCTAAATGGGAATTGAAATACATTTTCTTAAAAGAACAAAGTAAAACAGCACCACTGCAGGAATCCCCATAGACAGTCTTTGACAAGCAGATGAAAGGGAGGGCAAGGGATGCTGATGCAAAGATTAGTAGTAATGTGAATTTAGCAGATGCCTGGGTCCAGAGATTGATGTTTCTGGGTTCCTGGAGTATCGCCAGAGGAAGGAGCCTTATGCCAGGTGGGAGTCCTCTGTCCAGAAGAGAGCTCTCTACCCAAGCTGCATGCACACATAATCCTGTCTGAGAGCCATGCAACTTTCTGCAATCTGTTCAGTGACTTGAATATTTGCATAGAAACAGCTCATATTTTAGGGGTATCCATTTGTAGAGGTAGGCAGTTCAAGTAGAGAAAAACAGAACACTCTAGTCCTTGGCTTAAGGAAGAATGAAGGGTTAATGAATCCATTCAACATATATTAATATTTACAGAGTTGTTTGTTGTACCAGGTATTCTGTTGAGCATCTTCATACATAATGCATGGTCCCTGCCCTCAAGAAGTTTCCAGTCTGGTAGATAAGATGTGAATCACAACCAAGATGAGTAATACTAAGGAGTCCCAGACTGACCTGGGACTCTAGGAAAAGGTGAGATGTTACAGACAGGGAACAAGGTAGCTGATTGTTTAATCTACTCTAGGAATGGACTTTTGGGGATGAGAATTTGTTAGGCAAAGACCAGAGGATCAGTGTAGCGGGGAGGTAGAGGAGAGAAACATGTGGGGCAAAAAGATTATTGGCCAAAGTCCAAACTGAGTATAAGATCTGCAGTGAGGCTAAGACTCTAGTATCTAACCAAGTAGGAAGGACAGGTGTTGGGCAGAAGTGCATGGCATAGTCAGTGAAGGTCTAGGTGTGAGGCACGTGTGATCAGATAGCTCCAGCAGAGCTCTGCTGAGACTCAGGTATGGAGAAAACTCTTGAGGTTCAGAGGCAGAATGCTGAGCTGCTGTGGACCGGAGTGCAAGGCAAAATGTCCAGTACTGGGGTTAAAGGATAGGAACCCATTCTGTTTTGTTTTTTTTCTTTCTTTTTTTTTTTTTTGAGACGGAGTCTTGCTCTGTTGCCCGGGCTAGAGTACAGTGGTGTCATCATAGCTTGCTGCAACCTCAAACTCCTGGGCTCAAGTGATCCTCCTGCCTCAGCCTCCCAAGTAGCTGGGACTACAGGCACACGCCACGATGCCTGGCTAATTTTTCTATTTTTTGTAGAGATGGGGTCTCACTCTTGCTCAGGCAGAATCCATTCATTTATTCATTCATTCACTCATTTATGGATCCCTTATAGTATGCCAGACACTAGTACAGGATCTGAACATTTGAAGCTGGTCAGGACACAATTTCCACACTCAAGGACCTCACTGATTAGTGGAGGAGGCAAACACACTGATGGTCATAGTGCAATGCAATACACAGATGGAATGGAAATATATACAGGAACAGAGAGCACAGAGCTCAGGTTAGGACCAGGAGGGAGTTCACGGATGGCTTCCTAAAGGAGCCACAATCTGCATGGAGGTGTAAAGAATGCACGTGCACAAGAATCTACCAGGAGAAGTTAGGAGGAGAGATGGAATCTAGTTTTACCCCAAGAAAATGGGGGTGAAGGACAGGAAACCCAGTTGAAGGGAACTGGGATTCAGGCCGGAGGAGTTGGGCCACTGAGATAAGAACAACTGTGCCTGACTCCAGGGGCAGCAAGGAGCTACTGCAAAGACATCCCTGTGTTACTCCCAACTGAACAGAGCTGACAGGTGTCTGGTCATTGAAGGACAAAGAAGCAGGGCTGCTGACCTTCAGGTCAAGTTCACAAAGATGTTCACAGCACACTGAAAGGCAGTGTGTAATGGCTGTTGTTTTTTCCTCTCTGAGCTTCCTCAAGAGAATGTGTGTATGCATTTGAGAAAGGAAGGATAGGCCATAAATGGGATATCAGAAAATGAAATTCCAAGAGTTTTCAGAAGTAGTTTCCTACGCTTTTACCTTGAATTTTGAAAATAAATTCTTTTACTTCTTCTTGAAAAAATTAGTTATAAAATATAAAATTGATGTTCCCTTTTTTTCTCTCTGACTCTTCATCTATAAACTTAGTCCCACAACTTTGAAATGCACTATTTTTGATGTTCCCAAGTCTGGTAATGACACCACATGTGTGAGCTGACATGTGCTACATCTGCTGCAGCATCGGAAGGCTAAGTCTGGAAGCTCTGCAGCGCTCTCTCCACCTCTGATTCCGGGCAGAATCTTTTCTCATTTTCAAAAGAATTCCTGAAATCACAATGACACAGAGGTGTAAACTCCCATTCATCACAGGGGAGGTATGAACTCTGAAGCCTAATTATCTTTCCACTTAAATGGCAACAATGTTAAACTTTTCATTGAGTCAGAAACATCACACTTCTCTGGGATAGGCAAGAGAAGCTGTTTCTAGAACATTCCATGTTTTTCTAAAGGCATTCTCCAGAGAAGAAAGAACACTGATCTTGCTTGAATATGCACATGGCACAAGACTTTGGCCCAAAAGAAGAAGTGACTTATTTGAAGGAGAACTAAAGTTTGCTTTAGTTGTAAGAATAAAAAGAAAAGAAGTGAATTAGTGATGATTCACAGGGAAAGAGAGGTGAATACAAATTTTGTTCAAGCCAGAGTTTTTTGAAGTAGAGAGGCAGTTAGTCTAAATTTTTCACATAATATTTATTTAAATGCTAGGCATGACATGAAAATGGATACATGACTGTCAGCAAAACGGGGAAATCCCCTAGCAGTTTAATTGAAGGATATTTATTTTTGTTTCTGTTATGGGAAAAAGTAAAGGTTTCTTAGAATAATAGGTCAAAAATGAACCTTTGGTCTGACAATCAATCACTTTGTAGTAAAATGCAAAAAACAGTCTCCCATTTGCTTTTCCCTGTAGTTGGCATAAATATCTGGCACATTAGTCAGAATAAAGCTGTTGAGAATAAGACACAAGGAGAGAGTTAGTTAGTCATGAAGTGTCTTGACGTTCCTTCTTCTGTCAGAACTTGTCATTCCAGAACAAAGTCAGACATAAATACAATTCTTCTGGCCCTAGTGGATACCAAGAGCTGGCAGTGGGGTGGTCCACTCTGAGAAAAGCAATTAGAGAATGCATTGTCTGTAGAGAATTTAAGAAAAATAAAACTGGCTTAAAGTTGGTCTGCCTTAGGTTATTACCATGAACCAGTGATTCTGAACAATTTCTTTATACACATACTCCTCCCTGTAGGGGTGGTCAGCTTCATCTGTCCATCCCCCTTGGTAAGCCATTATCTGGTACCCCAAATGGGGCAGATGTATAATATGGCACTGGCTTCAATATGCAAGAGGTAATAAAACATTCTAAAATGATTCTCCATGTAGGGTAAGGAAGGTCCTATGGATTTTGTCTAACATTGCCACCAAGTTGCTGTGAATGATAAAGTTCATTCTTACAGAGCACTTACTGGGCACCAGGCAGTGGCTAGGGCTGAAGATACAATGGTGGGGAAACTAGACATCGTCCCTGCCCTTAGGAAGCTTGCAGCCTAGTAGGCGAGACATAAATCACACCAATGATTGCAAGGTTGCAACTGTATGAAGTTTAAGAGAGGACAGAGTGGAGATATTTGCCTTGGTTAGAGAAGTTCAGAAGGGCCTTTTTGGGGAAGTGGTATAGTATTTCTTCAAAGATTATTTGTCATACCAGAAGCTAAGAAACAAAAAAACAAACAAATAATGAGAACTTTTGCCCACAAGCAGCTATTTGTGTAATCTCTTGAATCTTGAGGATAAGACCCACCTCAGGGGCCACATCCTACAGGTTGAGTAGCCCTTATCCAAAATGCTTGGGACCAGAAGTGTTTTGGATTTTGGATTTTGGAATATTTGCATTATATCTACTTATCAGTTGAGCATCCCAAATCTGAAAATTCAAAACCCAAAATGCTCCAATGAATATTTACTCCAATGAGCATTTCCTTTGAGCATGATGTTAGTGCTCAAAAAATTTGTATTTGGGGCATTTTGGATTTCAGATTTTTGGATTTGGAATACTCAACCTGTATATCCTCCTAGTGTTGCACAGCGTTTCACTCCAGTGGGCCTGGGGCCTGGTTAGAGAACTTTCTGCCGGCTGTGCCAAGGACCTCCTCTTAATACCTGTAGGTGCCCTCTTAAGATCAGAGATTATCAGCCCTGCTTGTACATTACAATCACCTGAGAGCTTTCTAAAAAAAAAAAAAAAAAAATCCATGCCCAGGGCCCATCCTGGACCAATTAAATCAGAATCTTGAAAAGGTGGGGGTGGGGGGGTAAGTCTGGCACTAGCATGTTAAAAAAACCACCCCAGATGAATCTAATGTGCAGTCAGGGTAGAGAATTACTGCCTTAGATGAATGCATTTAATTCCACTTAGTCCTATAATAGTAATTTAAAATTACACATTAAAAACTTCAGAATGCAAAGGGGATTGCTCTGGTGAGAAGTGTGTGTGAGTGCTTATGTGTGCGCACACATACCTCTGGGGGTGATGGTTTGGGGGCTCCTTGCTCTTTGTGTCCTTTCCATTTCTGTGGCATGTGGTAGAAATGCAGCAAGTGGCTGGAGGATGGAATTTCTTGGACTCTGGAGTCAGGTTGGGTGTCAGAGGGCAGGCCATTCCCAGGGCCATGGGAGTTTGATGTGAGGCGAACATAATGGTTTGATAAAGAAGTACATTTCTGGCTTTCTCTCTCCATTTCCTAGTTTCCCCAATCCCCCTCTCCTTTCTCTTCCAATGCTGCTTATTTAACCTCGTAAATTATGAGGTTTTATATGAAATCTATAGCTCTTTTGAGGAAGCACATTCAAATCTTAGATAATGGGATTTTTTTGTCCTTTAAACGCATAAAAAACATTGTGTGCACCTTACATGTAAGTGGAATGAATGTATTTTTGCCACTAATGTTGAAAATATCCCTAGGCATCTGGTGTGTATGAATGTGTATACATAGTACATGCATAATAAACATATTCCACCTTATGAATATTTATACACAAGATACATATATATTGAATATAGACATACATATGTAAATAGTAGCCCTTGCAAACTATATGCAAAGTGTGTTTCCAAGCATATGTATCATAGTGCATCAGGAATATAAGAAAACTACTACCAACTTTAGCATATTTTGAGGTGGCATTTTCTACAGAGCTGTTTATGGTAGGGTCTAGTTACTATCCATGTATGGGTTTTTTCCATCACTTAAATGTTTGTTAAGTACCAACTAAAAGTAAGGCACTGGGCATGGCAGAGTACGAAAGATGACAGAGACGTGGTCCCTGTCATTAAGAGACTTTACCTCACAGAGTGGCTTAAACTTTTTTTTAATGAAGAATCTAATATTGTCACTGCTCACTGGCATCTCACTCCGTATGACTGCCTTTTATTTATACAATCCACTGCTACCATTACCAGTTGGGATTTAAAATGGGTCCCATTTCAGCTATATTTGCTTAAACCCTGATGTAGCTGCAGAGTAGTGCTGATGCAGGGAGAAGAAACATCACTGGTTCCAGTGCCTTGATAGCCGCTGGCCATGAACAACACCTACACTTCTTTCTCTGGCACATACAGCCAATCCTATAACTGCATTTCTATTTTACTCTGACTTAGTAGGGGGAAGAGGTACAATAAAAAGGCACTAAACCTCAGAGATGTTCATTAATCTCAAAAATGAAACCAAAACAGAGCAGTCTCTGTTCCCCACAGACATTTTGTAATCCAAATATTGTTGACCATGACATTGTACTTCCAAATTCCATCTACTTCTCTCCCTGGGATAAGTAGCAGAAGCCTTTATTAGAAACAAGCAATACATTCTAAAATGTACAAAATATGGAACCCTTTCTAAAATGACAATCCCCAGTAGAGCCGGGGAGCTCTGAGTGACATTCATCAGGGCAGCTTTCTTTCCATTAAAGGAGAAACAATACATAAGCGTTGTCATCACGATGCCACAGAGTATGCTCATTGTTTTCTCCCCCTCAATCCATACATCACAACAGGTAGTTCTCAGCTGTTCCCTTGGTGCCAGACATACATTTTATCTAAAGAGACAGCAGACAGAACTACCTGCTGCTTCCTGTGCGGCTCTCCCTGTGTTTCTCTCCTTTTTCCTCCTTCACTGGGGCTTTTTAAAATCAGCTGGCAGGGGGCCAGGAGCTCATCATTTTAATGCAGTGTAAAATGGAATATGCATAATTATATGCAAGCCATATGTGAGGGAGACAGCTCAGCTGTGAATTTCAGGAGGCCAGGAAAGAGAGAGCAGTTAGGGCTAAGATGAGACGAGAGCAGAGCGTGAGTGCAAGTGTCACCCAAATGAGTGGTTTAATGAGTGTGCCGTAGACACGCCCCCCTTCACCTACCTCTGCCTCTCTCCGACTCCAAACCAGAACCTGATGGAGATTTGAAAGAGAAGACTGTATGCAAGCGGTATTGCTAATGGGTTCTGTTAATGTCTCCATTTAAACTTCAGCTTTCTTAATTAACAGTGTAGATCAAAATAACCAGTAACTTTTAATGCAGCTTCTTAATTAAATCAATTTTTTTACTACATTTGATTGAAGAATCATTGTTCTTACTAGATCATCGCTCCTTTTAGATCTTTATTTAAAAATGGAGGGGAATCAGTTTATCTCTTATAGTATTACAATGCAAAATATAACTATGCAAATTGCTTTTCTTATGGCCTTGCTATTAGAATTTTTTTAAAGTGCATTATCTAGAGATTGCTTAAGCATGCCAAAAAGTTTAAACATGTATGTATGTCATATAATCCTAAATGTGCAATGAACAATGTACACTAGAAGACTAAAGTGTTAATAATTTCCAACAAAATTATTTGATTTTGGTTTGCTTCATATTGTTTTAAATATTACACCACAATAAATTTGCATGTTCAAACTAAACAATGTAAAGAAAAATAAATCCCAGATTTTGATATCTAAAAGGTGTACTGCGTATTTAAACAAACTTCTTAATAATGTTGTTATTTCTGGATTCCCGTTTGTTTAATGATCTGAGCTGTTATGCTTTTAGCTTTATTTTTCTTCCATTATTTGTAAGTCCCTAAATAGGCCATTATATTTCCCTTCAGGCTAGAGATGAAGATGGACATGCTGAAAATTTTCCCCAGCAGCACTATGCTAAGGAAACTCCAAGGCTTGCCTTCAAGAATAACTGCGAACTACTTGTAAGAATAACATACTTACAACAAGTCTAGAATGTTACTTTAGCACAGTGAAAACAGTTTTTGAAAGGGTTTGTTCATTATTACATAATTTATGAAATATTATAGTTTTTCTGTATAGAGTTCTAAATGCTAATTCTGATATCACTGAATATTCATTATAAGATCTCAAATTGTTTGCAAATCTTTTTATATCTGATTATAGAGCTTGAATGGCCCTGTCTTTATTAGCTTGTTTTGTATGGTAGTTTATAAGCAGCCACTTGGAGAATGGCTAGTAACATTAAAAATATAGAGAAAGACAGTTGACATATGTAGCTTGGAAAAAAACCAACCCCACCCTTACCCCTCCTCCTACATCCTAATTGTACACTATTTTAGGAGACAACATTGTAATATTTTGTTCTGCTAGGAAAGACAGCAGAGTTGACACGCAGTACTCCCTTTAGAATTCAAGTATTCCTTCACTTTCTTGCCAAACTCAACCGTCTCTCCTATGTAGAAGGAGTCAAAGCAGTGACAGGGTGCGGGGATGTTTATAAGTCGTGAGAGAGAGGAGGATATCAGCTGTGAAAGAAACTCTGTTCCAATGCAGGGTTAATTTGCTGTTCATTTCAGCATTTACAGCGAGACAAGATGAAAAGCAAGCAGGAATGCCTATTATATCTCTATTAAATGAATCTGTTGGGACCTAATGTTCTTGATTAGCTTTTGAAAATGAGTGCTCTGCAATGCATTTTCTGTTTACCTAAAGTAAACAGAGAATGAATTGTCATTTATTTAGAGATTCAAACACTGCTTTTGAAAATGAAGCTTTATGAGGGATCTAGCTACATTGTCCCTAAATGTTCTTTTCTTTTCGATTGCATTAAAGCAAAACATTTGCTCCAACTAAATGAAAACACTGAAAGAGAATGAGGATGCTCAGTTGTTACATTTTGAGGTAGTCTAATTTCTGTTTAGTTTTTTGGCCGAATACAGTACAGCTCTGCCAGGTCTCTGCATTAGGAAATCCCACATGTAACAGTCTTTGGATTTAGCTCTGATACCAACTGTTCATTAAAAACAGTGTCCAAAGAGCCGGAGAAGAGAGGAAAAATACAGTTCTTACCCATTCTAGCTAGCTATGTGTTGACAGCAAGAACCTCCTTTCCCCTCCACACTCTGCACAGTTACAATAGCACTACTCATTCTGTGTGTGTAGTCCCTTGACCAACCAATCCACAGGCAAATATGCTGCTTATAAATGCAATTTTTTTCCTGAAAATTTAACTTACCTTATATTTTATCTTAGGACTCAAACTTCTAGTCCTGCTAGCATTACTTATTCTGGGGAAACCCTTTTTGCTCATTTCAGTTTTAATGTTTCTCTCTACAACTATTGTTATCCAGCAGAAGACCATGGGGCCATTTATGCTATGTTTTGGTATCAGAATGCTTTTGGGAGTAGCTTACTTCCTTTTAGAGAAATTGTTAAAAGTAATGTGCCATGTTTAACTTTTTTCTATTTATTGGAAAAATGAACATGCTTGAGTCCTGGTTGTGGTCAGTTTATACTGAAGGAAGTAAAACATATATGTGAACATCTTTTACAGCTATCTTTAGAGAAAATAGAAGTTTCATCATTGATGTGCTTAAGCACAATATTGTGTTGGCAGTAGTCTTGAGAGATTTGGTACTATCTTTGTCCTTCTAGTCACTGTTAGAAATGCTTTCTTTTGGTCAGCATAGTTTCCTGTGATCAAAGAAATAGGAGAATAAAGAGAAAACATGAGCTTATTTCTCCAAGGAGAAATTTTATTTTTTTCGGCTGTAAGAAAAGTGATGGTGTTTGGCTGGTTATGAAGCCTTGAGAAGTTATGCTTCTATATGAAAAAGACTTGTTCATTCATAAGAGAGAAATAGGAAGTCCTTGGAGTTTTCTTAGTGCAGCTTAGAGCAGATTTTTAAAGAATCTGTCAGAGAAGATTGCAAGCTCTGCTCCAAAGTACTTTTTTAGCTTAAGGGTGGTTCTGCCATCTTCTTGCATGGTTTGCTGCAGCAAGAGCAGCAACCAGTTTAGAAAGTATGGGAGCTCTGTAGGGGAGAAAACACTGAAGGCACAGGTTATTTCTGGGCTCCCGGATGATCAGGAGCACATAGCTGGAAGGCTAGTCCTCTGGGCCACAGGCACTGAGAGAAAGTGCCCTGGCCAGGTGGACGGGACAGTGCCTTGACTTTATTACTGACTTTCTAATGTCTCTGCCTACAGCCCCATCTTCCTGCCCCACCCGCCTCTGCTTCTTGGAAGAGGGAGGAATATTAAGTAACCCAAACAAAAGCAAAGTAAAATTGATGCCTGGAATACACAAGTATGTGTAATCAGAAGGCACTGACAAAGAAAGCATTGGCTGATAGAAAAATCTGCTATGCAACTGTAGATTTCCTGTAGGGTATTGATTTTTCCATTTAAATCCCAAGCTGTGATATGTGCCTTCACACTTAATGTACAACACAGATGACTAGATATTTAGCTTGGTGGCCAAGATTCTTTAGTTGGTAGTTGTGCAGCAGTTTCCTTATGCTTTTTATTAATTTTGAAAGTGCAAGCCTGTCAAGATGGGTGACATTAGATAAACCGAGTACTATTTGATGTATCGCAGTTCAGTCTGGCCCTGCCTACCCCTTCGTAGAGATGTGTGTATGTGCACATACACACACGCACACATGCTCACACCAGGGTATTTTGCTGGTATTTCTAAGCTTATAATCAAAGGAAATAACTTTCAATAAAAGAAAACGTAGGAAATTTATATTGTATTAACACTATAGCGACATGGTTTACAAGAGCCCAGGAAAGATAATATTTAGACCCAGACTTGTTTTAGACTAGCCCTTGCCCCAAATTCCAACTCCATTGCTGGTCCCTGTATCATTAGTGCCTTATTCTTTTGGAACTAGAAAGCTTCTCATTTCCCCTATTAAAATGCTCCTATCACTGATGGAAGTTGGGTTAAAAGCTAGAGTGAGGAGGACCTTAAACATGTTATGAGCTCACACCTTGTTATCCATCAGTACTTTCTCAGTTCTTGAAAGCCCACTGAGAGTAGGACGTTGCAGAAATATGGAATAAGCTCAGTCACTGGAGGGGAACGACCTATAGCTAGAAGAAGAGGGCTGTGGAGAGGGTCTTGAGAAGGAACTGAAGACTGCCGAGCCCACCCCCAAGTTTTCTTAGGACCAGTCCAGAGAACAGTGCTTTATTCAGGCAGAAGGTCAAAATATAATCAAAGAATAGCAGCAACTGATGTAGTATTATTTGGTTGGAAAAGAAACAGGTTTAGGAAATCCAAAAGGGAAAATAAGAGAAAGGAAACTCAGGGTGGGGGTGGGGAAGCAGCCTGTCTTCCTCAGTTCCAGACTCCTGAGTCATCACCTAGACAAAGTCTGAATCCCTTTGGTGTTTCCTCAGGCTGTCAGGGGTGAGGGTTTTGCAGAGGGAGAGGAGGGAGCCCACAGCTGGGAGGCTGAATAAAAATAGCATCAGGGAAGAATTCTTTCTGGTCATTTACATGCCAGGGTAAGGAGAAGGTGAAAACTATTTTAGTTTTGTGGCCTTGTGAACAGAGATGATGGGGAGGAGAGATGCTTTGGCTGTTCTTCTGTGGGCTGGTGTTTCTGTCTCATTTCCTTGTAGAGGCAGACAGGTGGATTATAAGAGTTGCATGTAGTCCTTAGGCAATAGAAATGCCCCATGTTGATGCAGTGTTCAAATAACAAGATATTATTGAGCATCTTCTATGTACAATGCATCCTACTAGACAATGCAGGTAGGGACACAAAAAAGACACAGTGCCTTCCCTGAAGGAGTTTGCAGTTCAGTAGGAGAAATGAGGCATGTATCATGGTCATCAAGAATGTGAGCTCTCAGGTCTTCCTGAAAGTCAGAAGTTTGCCCCAGCCAGACTCTAATGTATACCATATCACCCTGGTGGTATAGCTGAGGATCATAGGCACAAAGGCTTAAAACTTACTGTCATATCTGTGACATCACATCACATCACATTGGATCTCTGTTTCACCTCTGGAACCTCTCTGAGCTTCAGATCTTCATCTGTAAAATGTGCTAATAAAAGGCAGTAACCTCAGAGCATATTGTAAGTATCGAAAGTGGTGGCATATTTAAAGAGCCTGGTACATAGTAAGCACGCAGTACATGTTAGCTGCTGTTGTTATGATTCTTCTTATAATCATGATTGTTATCATTACACAGTGAGCTGTGCCCCAAAAGAGTACTAGCAAAGTTCTGGAGTACAAAGGGAGAAGAGATTATTTCCATATGTGGTCATTAAAGACTTAACAAGGGAGGCTACCTTTGATCTAGGCCTTACATGGGTTGGATTTGAATAGCTGGAGCTGGCATGTAAGGGAAGGGGGTGTTCCAAACAGAGGGAAAAGCATGAGCAAAGCCAGGGAGGTGAGAAGTACAGGCCAGGCCCCCAAGCCCTGGTTAGTATCTAAGTTGGCCAAGTGTAGAGTGCCCTGAGGCTAAGGGGTGAGCAGTCAGGCAGGCCCATTTGCAGTGTCTCCATAACTGACACCATCCTATCGAGTCTGGAAATTCCTAGGACTTCTGTGGGTTAAAAAATATATATTATGGAAAATTTCTAACATGTACAAAATAAGAGTAGTGAGAGCCACATGATGAACCCCTATGTACCTTTCATCCAGCTCCAATAATTATCACCTCAGGGCTTGTCCCGCTTCATCTGTCCCCTTTCCCCCCCTCCCCTTTTTTTGCTGGAGTTAAAAAAGGCAGATGCTGGGAGTACCTGTCTTTATTCTCTAACTTGAGCCTTTTCCCAATTGGCTTGGATAAGAGTCCAAACGTAGGATTTTAATTTAGGTAAAAGAACTTCAGAGAAATGCTTGAACATCCATCCACTTGCCTTTTTATGCCTAGGGAACTAGAGACGCCTGTTTGCTGAATAGCAAATGTTGCTGGGTTGTGCAATGTCTGAATACTTTTTTGAAGAAGAATCTAGAACTTCCAAAAAAATAGTATGGCATTGTGGTAAAGAACTTGGACTCTTGAGCCAGATTGTATTGTTCAGATTCAGGAATCTTCTCCACTCCACCCACTGGCTGTGTGGCTTTGGGCAAATCACTGAATCTCTCTGTATGTGTCCCTGTCTGTTAAATGAGGACGATAGTCACTATCGGGTAGGGGTGGCATGAGTTCTAAATGAGTGAATATCCATAAGGTGCTTAGAATAGTATTTGGTAAACAATTGGCACTCAATTCATGTTGCTGTGATTGTGATTATGATTATGCATCCCAAGGTCACTTGCTTTCAATTACATCATAGATTACCTCTTGACCACATTTTCTTGCAATAGATTATCTGAAAGTTTTCATATGCACATTTACATGCAAAAGCCACAAAATTTCCTTGTGAACAATGAATGAGGGGGACAGAGTACAAAGTGTATTATGTAGATAATTCTTACAGCTAAGCTTTTTTTAAAAAAAATGTGACTCTCAAGGAATATTCTCTACATCTGCAGTTCCCAGCCTCTGGGCCGTGGACCGGTATTGGTCTGTGGTCTGTCAGGAACCGGGCCGCACAGCAGGAGATGAGCAGAGAGTGAGTGAAGCTTCATCTGTATTTACAGCCACTTCCCACCACTCACATCACCGCATAAGCTCCGCCTCCTGTCAGATCAGCGGCAGCATTAGATTCTCATAGGAGCACGAACCCTCCTGTAAACTGCGCATGAGAGGGATCTAGGTTGTGAGCTCCGTATGAGAATCTAATGCCTGATGATCTGAGGTGGAGCTGAGGCAGTGATGCTAGCACTGGGCAGCAGCTGCAAATACAGACTATCATTAGCAGAGAGGTTTGACTGCACAATAAATGTAATGCACTTGAATCATCCCTAAACCATCCCCCTCCCTTCCCCCTCTCCCCCGGTCTGTGGAAAAATTGTCTTCCATGAAACCGGTCCCTTGTGCCAAAAAGGTTGGGGACCGCTGCTCTACGTGATCCAAGACCTCTTTATTCTGCCCAACCATTTAATAGTAAAGTTGTTACTCTTAGAAATATGCAACTAAGAAGATAAATACAAAGCAAAGGAAAAAATGTAATTTACACAGGGCCTTATCTGTAGTAGCAAATGGAGGCGCCTCTGATGGTGTTAAGGAAGGAAAGGAGACAAGAAACCCTCCTTTGTGGGTGTCTCCAAAGACCCAGTACTGTGGTTGGTTTTTACAGACCCTTCTTTTAGACCCTTTATTCTCACCATAACTTTGCTAAATAGATATTGTTGTTGCTATTTTATAGGTGGGGAAATTAAAATGTAGAGATGTTACATTCCTTGTCCTGGGGGATTGGAGGTGGTCCAGTGAGCAGGTTTGGAGTTGGGGTTCGGCCCACATCTCTCTGACATATGCCCGAGCCAGTGCTCAGGCCAACACATGCTGCTGCAGTCTCAGGGTAGGGGCCAGGTCTTACACGATTTTTTCATTCCAGAGCCAGAGAAGGAGTTCAATCTATGGTTATGGAATGAAGGAATTAAGAAATTAATTCAGAGTCACTCTTTCTAGCTTCTTTATAGTAACAATTCTTTGGTAGAAATCTGAAGCCCAAAAGAACATCTGTGGGGAATGTTAGGAAGGGCAGTTTATTCAGAAAGTCATGTCAGTGTTTGAGGATTCCCAGTGCATAATAAATTGTGGGGAAGAGAGCCAAAATGTATAGTTTTTAATTTGGTAGACTTGGGACATTTGCAGAACAGCTGTAGACTATAGAAAATATATTTTTTCAGTGCGATATAAGCATTTGAGTGTCTTTTTTTAAAAAATCTAACTGCTATAGATTATGTATAAGTGATAAGATTTTGTTGGAAGATTTTGATGCTTTTTTATGGTCACTAAGGCCATTTTTAAAAGGCTGGAACTATTTTGATTTGGTAGCGTTGTATTCCTCAGAGTGAACAAATCTATTTCCTTTGAGACGCCTGGCTGTAAAGCCGCATCCGGGAGTCAGGTGTCAGTCACGTTCTCTCTCATTGTTTTAATTGCTAGAACTGAGCAATCAACTAAAATACCAAAGAGAATTCACCTCTGATGGCTTCAAGGAATCTATAGGTCATATATCAAGCAAAACTCAGAAAACCAGATAGGATATCAATTATCAATAAAAACGTGCATGAGTAGCCAGCCAGAACTAATATTAATCATATTCAGTCATGTGCTTGGTTTATGGTTAGAAGAACAAACTAATGAAAGTCTCTTGGGAGAAAAAGGGAAAGAGTACAAAAAATATCTGGACTGAAGAATAATGACAAATGTGAGTAATAAGAGAGGCAAGAAATTGAAGGTGGGATGTGGGGGTGCTGGAGGACTGGTGAGAGGGAATTTTTAAAGGGAAGAAGGAAGATAGAAGCCCATGATTAAGCTGCAAATGAGCAGGTCCAGGAAAACAAGAGCCTTTAAAATAATGTATTTCATTGCATTTTGTCTTGAAATATCTTTCCTAATTGTGCTTGTTGCATCCTTCCTACTCTTCTGGTCTGAGGCATCAGGCTTTCCTGGAAAGCTCCCTTTCCATCTCCTCCTCCCTGCTGCATGGCTACATGCAACCAGGAATTGAGACCTTTCCCGGAGGACAGCATCCATTCTCTCTTAATTCCAGATGAGGTTCCCCTGACTGAGAGCTCTGTGAGGCAGGAGCCTTGTCTGTCTTGTTCGTTGCTGGACCCCTGAGAAACATGCTTGGCCCACACCATTTTTCATAGATTCTAAGATGCACCTTTCCCCCTAACATTTTAACATCTCAGAAATGGGAGTCATCATGTTGATGACCTGTCATTGTTTGATTGGCAGTGTTTTTTCCCTTGTGGTATTAAAATAATGGCTTTTTAACAACCAATGGTGATATAGATTTAATGAACTATGGAGGTGGATGCTCAATAATTATTTGTTGAATGAATGCATGCAATAATATATCTCCCTGGTTCAGGTAAAAATGAAAGTTTGTTCTGGATTGTGTGTCTGCCGCTGGCAAGGTGGAGTGGAAGTTGGCCTCTGGCTATCTTGGCTGAGTATTCTACCGCAGTACACTTTCTCTTCAGTGGGGCTGATAGATGACTTGTTCATTCCTGCAATTAAAATGTTGAACCAGTTAAGACATACCCCAGATAAGCAGGGTTTAAAAATAATAAACAGTACTTTAGCCTTAGTTATCCATAAAATTGCTTAATGTTCTACTTTGGATTGCATATCCTTCAATCTTTCTCTTAAAAATTCATAAAAATACATTGGTAGAAGAGCAATGATCTCTTTGTCTTTCTCGATAGAACAAGCTGTAGATCTCATTAGGATAAAGTATGTTTTTATAAATTAGGATGCTCTTATCCATCATCATCATCACCACCACCACTGTCATCTCTTAGAGAGGTTCTCAGCCTACAGAAGGCACAAAATATACATAGGTATATTTCCTATACTTCAGAATTTTATAATGCACATTCAGGATATCAAATTGTATAGGTAAAGTTATACCTCAAACTTAACTGTGTGAAATACTTTGCTGTTTTTCCATATTCTGGTCTCAATATAGTTTGTTTTTCTTTGAATGGAAAATTTGAATCTGATTCTGATATTGTAGCAGGATGTGCTGTACACTCCTTTGTGTGAACAAGGAGGGGAAAAAATCACATAAACATTTTTAAGTGGCAAAGTCTGAGATGGGAAGGTAGGCAACGTTTAAATATTTAACATGTGCTGGGATAAGGCCTTCACATGAAAAGTATCCAGATTAATTTAAGATATGTGAAATATTTTGGGGGCCTCCATCATATAGCCATTTCAGTCAGTGGTACTTTTAATGTCTAAACTGTCTGATAAATGTGTAAAGACACTTCCAGTGAACTACACACCATTTTTGACTTAAGGAAATATTTATGTATTTACCAGATAGCTTGAATTTTGAAAATATGCAACATCTTTGCATATATGCACATATAAAATATAATATATGAAGGCAAATTTATATATCCTATGTAGAAAAGTAGCTATGTATATAAAGGAAAATGAAAATAAACTAAAGCATTATTAAAGTGTTTATGAGTCTATGGCATTTAACTTATCTCAAACATTGATGTAGTATTTTTTATATACTAATTTGATGTTTACATATGAATACATAAAAATAAATAACATGGAAAAATCAAGTTGTAATGAAATTTTTATTTTCATTTTTCCTTAGCCTTCATGCATTTTGATTTTTACACAATGTTCTGACTGTCATCAAACCAGCCACGTTGAAAATTGAGCTGCATCACTGGAGACAGCCAGTCTTGATAATTCAAACCAAAAAGACCTTTTCTCAAGGGACATATTATCCCTGGCTTATCTGGTCTGAATGGTTTCTTATATCTCTAATTTATTCTTTTGTATACATTTCATGAAGACAATGTCCATAAAGATTTAAAACCTTTAAAAAAATCTGGGTATTTAGTGTCATAGACACATCTCAAAAATGTGTTAACATGAATGAATTAACATGAGAGCAGGTAGTTATGGGGTGTGTGTATGTTACCCAGATTTTGAAGACTTTTGTCTTATAATCCACGTGCCTTTATTGGGTACGTACTGTCTCCCCAGTGTTGTGCTTATAAGTCAGGTGTTACAATGCAAACAAAGTATACAGTGTGGATCCTTCTCATAAGACATTTACAAACAAAGTTAGGTTATATGAACAATGTACTTCCAGTGTATAGTAAAGTGCCAGATGGGGTGGTATGGTGATTAGAGAATAGAAATACATATTAAAAATATGTGTGCCATAAGGAAGTGAAGGTCATTTGGTGTGGAAGAAATGATGGCCTGGAGTCATCAGAACAGGTCCTCAGAGGAAATGAGGCTTGGGCTGGTCCTTGGAAGGTGGGTGGCAACAGAAGGGCATCCCAGAGAAAGAGGAGGAGGCAAGGAACGATGGTGAGGGAGGTGCGTGTCGTGCACCTGGGGGCCGGTTGGGAGACTGCCTGGGCTAGCATCACTTTGTGAGTGGTAACAGAATTAACTCGGTAGGTTGTAGCCAGGTGATAAAAACAGCGAGAGCCAAGCAGCTAATTGTACATTGGTGTTTTAGGCTATAGAGCTCGGTATTATGTACCTGAGCCAGGAAATACCATTATGAAAGAAGTGCTCTGCCTGGCTGGAGGAGGGGAGTGGGGAGACTTATAGAAGGCACTTAGAGCAGTCTAGGCACACTGTGATGAGGACAAAGACTTCTAACAGCTGGAAAGGCAAGAAAGAGACTCTGCAAATGACTGTCCAAAAGTATTAGTCATCAAGTTTTTATGACCATCTTTAATATAAACAACCAGTAAAGATTTCATCTCAAGCCAATTTTCTTGTAAATTTAGATTTTGGATAACAGTCTTAATTAAGTTACTAGTTGTATGCAGTGGGAAAAACAAGATCAACATAGAAGCAAGACATTGAAGTTTAAAAATATTTGTGATCCAGAATGATTCAGGGATCAGCGTGATTTAAACTATAAAAATACAAAGTAGGAAAAAAAGGTTCTTAAATTTGGATTATTTAAAGAGGGATACAATCTCCATTCACAGGAATGCAGTGACCCTTTCCCTCTGAAAACAGCATACAGGCCAGGTGGCGAATATGCCCTGGAATCACTTCCTAATCACTTCCTGACTACGTGCGTTCCTGGCTTTGTGGCCTTGGAAAGGTCAGTTTCCACACTTGTAGAATAGGAATAATAATTGTATATGCCATTTAGGGTTGCTGTAAAAGCTAAGTGAGATAATACATATAACATGGTTGGCATATAATAGGCGTTCAATAAAAGGTAACAAAGGGAAATAAATCCCTCTTTTGTACTCAACTTTTAAGAGAAAGAAGGAAATGCTAATAAATAAAACTCATGAGTGGTCAGAATCCTTGTTTTTTAAAAATGAGGGGAGAATCTTATGATACACAGCTTTTGATCATGTGGATTTAGCCTATTCTTTACACATGTACAGGACTCTAGATAGAGAACTGGTGTTTATCCAATAAATATTCCTAAAGATTTTCAAGATCTTCACCAAAGAAAAATCATTTTATTGAATTTACTGGGTTTACTAAGGTAGAACATTAGACTAATATAAAATGATTTTTGAGAAAAAAAAGATCTCACACAAAAAGCCTTTGCTAGTTAATCCCCCAAATTAAATTTCTTATAATCCCACATTCCCTGATTATTCTAATTATATGACCACTTAAAATTCCATTTTTCTTTTGGAAGTAAACACAATCACCCACTTTTTTGGCCATCTTATTTATTCATATGCTGATAAGTTTCAGAATATATGAACTAGTTACTTAATTATTGATTTGATAAATCAGTTTTTCTTTGGTCTGGCTTAGCTGTCTGGACTGTATTGGGACTTGTTACAGTTGTAAAAAGTGAAAAACAAAGAAACAAAAATACAAAATCTAAACAAAATGTCACTTAGACTTGTTAAAACTCAAGAGCATCTCCCTTGATTAGAGCTCCTCTTGGAAATAGTTGGGCTTCCCATACACAGATTATCAAGGTCATATTCAAGATTAAAATGAGTTATGGGACAATAAGGTACCTATTATGGCAGGAAAACATGCAAACAGAAAATGAGATCTAATGTCTTTCCTCTGCCCTGGCTTTTTTCTTTCTGAGCCTAATATACCTATTTGGTCTAATTTTGTTTTAGCTTTAGTTATGCTTTCTAAAATTACAATGTGTGTGAGGATTGGAATTTTTTTCCTCCAGCAGGAATTAGAGTATACATAAAATGCCTCCTCCTCCTTCTGCGGGAATGGTAAGAGCCACATACCTCCCTACTCTCTGTGTCCAGTCTGGGCTGTAGTGTAGAGACACTTACAGGGCCCATGAAGTGAACGGTGCCTCCTGGAAGCAGCAGCCCTGCAGCCTTGTGTCTGGTAGACTGGCTCTCACTTCATCAAAGTGTTAGCCCCAGCAAACAATGAAAATACAATGATTACTTTTTAGATCGTGAAAATAACCATGCAAAGTGATGTTTAGATTTGGAAGTACACGTTTAAAAAAATATGTGGTTCAATCCACTGTTTAAAAAAAAAGACCAAAGTTCGTGGGTTTACATTTTAAGTTTTCTATTGCAAGAAAGAAATGACAGGACTATTGAGGATGCTGATGGTTGGGGTTGAAGCCCGGGGATAAGGGCTCTGGAATCAGTTCTCCTTCACTGTCAGCTGCCATTATCACCATCTCTTTGGCTTCTCCTGGCCAAGACATTAACATTTCTAGTCTTCACTGTCTGCATAAATTAAATAGAGAACTTCACGCAAGTGCCACACACCATCAGATCACTTTCCTCAGAATCCACATCATCAATTCTATTATCTAGTTGGCAAGCTTTTATTGAGTGCCTACTATGTGCAGGGCACAAGATCATCTTGGATGGGTACAAAATGGACTAGATTTTTTACAGAATTCCATCCCTAGTTTTTATAAGATCATTTTCCCTTTACATTATATTATTAAACTAGATATAGTTCCATTGTTAAACTAGATATGTATATAAATCATCTTAATAAAGGCTTTGAGTAAATGCTCAAGAAATACTTACTGTATGAATGAATGGACAAACCATACTGGTGTGGCTCTCTACTGGCAATTTTCCACAATCAGCTCAGACTCCAAGGTCTCTCCTATGTCTAGGGAGTTGTCAGGAATGTCTGGAATGTGGCAGCTTTGGTGAGTTGAGTTCCTCTCTGACACATTTCTGAGTTGTCCAGTGTCTTGGGCAGGATGAATAGTGGCAGAAGCTGTGGGAGTCACCTATGGGCTCTGATAGGTCTCTGTGGACCCCTCCCTAAACTATAGCACCCCTCATCCTCTCCCCCTACCCCAATAGGTTTGTTTCCCACATGAGAGTAGTAGGGCCTGGGATTTTCTCCAAATTGCACTCAACTCCCCATATTCATGTTTATGTTTCAATTTAGCTACTAGAGAAGGTATCAAATATTGTAGTCAAGGCATTAGATTTAAAAATAGGTATTGTTTCACTCTTTTTGATCTATTTAGATTAAGATTTTAAATGAAAGAATTACTTTGGAGATACTACTACATTCCTGGGCTTAAGTGACAGGCTCCTCTGGCTGGTCTCAGGTGGCAGGTAGTGCTTTCAGAACCTTCTCCCTTTCTATCTCTTTCTCTCTCTCTCTGGTGATTTCCACACAGAATGTCAGTGGATCCAAGGTATAGTTTTCTCTGGAACCCTCATTCTGCTAAATTGGCCCCATAGAATAATCATACTCCTTTTTGAAATGGAACTATGCAAAGTCTTGAATTTTATTACAGAATTTAATACCAATAATTACTTAAAATTTAATGAATTTCACTACTGACTTAATTGCTTTTGAGTAGTTCCACTTAACGTATTAAAGAGAAGCAAGGACATATTCATTTAATGAGCAGCAGAAGTCTTGCCCTCACATCTGCCTACATTCTCTTTTCAATTAATCAATTATAGTCCGATGGTGTATAATTACACATTAAGGCAGTTATTGGATATCTCAGCATGTCTGTCCCAGGGGGCTCATGAATACACTAATATAACACACCTGTAATGACCTGTGCTCCACTCTGCAAATTACACTCGTTTCTCTCTCTCTCTCTCTCTCTCTCTGTTTGCTGAATTAAGATGAGAGCAATTACCATTAACTGTTTGAGTCACGTCTAGTCAATGTGATGTGGAGAGAGAAAGTGAAAAAGAAAGACTGGAAGAAGAGTAAAAATGGAAGAAAAAGACGCTACCTGCAGTTATAAGTAATCTGCCCTTTGAAATCAGCTTTCTGAGACTTGGTTCTTATTGGAGAGCTGTTGCAGTGTTTCAGGGGAGCAGGGCCTGTCCATCTGAACTGTGTCTACTGAATCATACCAAATACTTGAGAAAATCAGCCCAGCTTTATCTGAACTCAAATAGTGACTTGATTCTCAGCTTCCTCAATCTCCTGATGAGAGAAATAGGAAAACAGGAAAACCTTTTGAAATCACATTCGGGCAAATTTGCTTGGCTTGTTTCAAATCAAACCAAAGTCTGGAACTGATCCCCACACAGGAGCGCTAAGCCTCTGCATAGCAACTAAGCCGCGTTAACAAAAAAAAAGGGGAAAGAAAGAAAGAAGGACCCACTAAAAATGCAACACAAACAAAGAGCAAATTTTGCTTCATTAATGGCCTAAAGGCTCTGGTTATGTGAAGGGGTCTATTCCAGCTATGTCCTGATTTATGCTAAACCTGTAAAACCCAACAAGAACCTCTTAATCCAAATTACATAGTCAGAGACATTCTAAATGCCTGAACCAACCAAGCGATTTTAAGCAAAATGCCCTGTTAAAATAAGCTTTGATGTCTGCACAACTCATACTCAAGCAGCAATCTGTTGACATTTTCAGCAAATGCTAACTTAGTCGGAGACAGAGGCAGCAGTGGCTTCTTCACAGTATTCTTCTGGGTAAAGTGTTTCTTCTCCCTTCCCTCTCTCCTCCCCTCCACCCAAAATACCCTGCTTCCATTATCCGTTTATTGAGGTACTGACAAGGTCAAATCTACAGTGATTAGTGGCTGTCCATCAGAATATAAAGAAGGGTACATTGATACTCAGCTAGCAGATGCTCATGAACATGCAAATGAATGTGGTAAGCCTTCTTGGTTGAGAAGGATTTGCTTTGTTGATGTTTTAAACTCTACAGCCAATTTTGGGCATTTTGTGTGCTGTTTTCCCTACTTACGGCCACTGGCCACGTACATTCCGCCGTCACTTGGGCAAAGCCTGCCGCCCAGTGTGCCTTCTGGAGATGTCCGAGACCCTACTGGCCCTGAGAGGAGGATGGGTGGCAGCCGCAGAGGCATCCTGTGTATTTTCAGGGCGTGTCCCTTCCTGGCACTCCTGGCCTGTCGGGGACGAATGTCTCTGCCCGAGGGGCTGTCTTCCTGTGTGGGCTACATTTGTGGCATCTCATGGGCCTCCATGGGGTTGAATTGTAAATAGTGGCTGCCACATAAAACATGCCATCTGTACCCCTGTGGGTAGTAGAATGGAACACAAAAAAGATTTATTCCAGGAATATGAACTGATGTTTACAGACATGCCAGGACTGGCTTTTAAAACACAGTGGAAAACTGTCTCAAAAGCAGTTTGAGTACCATGTAATAAAAGCCCCAAAAAAGTGCTGTAGGGGCATGAAGGAAGCCTCTATGCTTAGGGAGATGCACCAAGCTAGTATACCCACACCAGACCTCTTTGCCCAGAGATGTCAGTTATAGTGAGGTCTCGTCACTGGTTTCTGGGGAAGCACAGCCAGAGGCAGAGGGTGCCTGTGGCTGTCACACTTTGGGGCCCTAGAGTTTCCTCAACCCCTGTAATAATTTCAAGAAAGTGAGAGGGAAGAGATAAGTTTGCATTGAGCAAATTGGATCTCTAGGGAAAGTTTTCTTAATTTGCTGGGCTACTCAGGGCTGTGTTTGGGGAAGCCTTTGTTGAGGGTGTTATACCCACAGGCAGACACGGGCCCCTTGGCTATAGTGTAATGACCACATGTTCCAAGATTTAGACAACCTTTTCTATTTCACCTATTTTGTTATAAATCGGTGGTCTTCAGATGAGTCCAGATGGCCCAGCATTTGGAAATGGTGTCACTCTTTTGGGAACACCATGAATTATTGACATATTTAATTCTTAATTATGTGAACTGGGAGTAAATTTGCCATCTACAATACATATATAAATATAAAGTCGTAAAGAAGAGCCAACATGTCCACAAATATATAATCAAGCTGTGTAAGCAGGGTGGACAGTTTCTGGTTGTCTATTAGTATTCCTTTGCCACTTGCTTGTTGGTTTTGTCATCTTTGAATGCTTGTTAGCAGACACAGCAGCCTCGGTCTGTGAGATAAGTCCTTTCCTACAGATTTGGGTAATTCTTGTTTGTGCATGCTGTGGTTATTGTCTTGTGATACAATTTAGTTTCACTGCTCATCCTGTTCTAAATGAGGGGCTGCTCCTTGTATGAAGAGAGTGGGTCTCACCTGAAGGGAGTGGTGTCTCAATTTCTACATCATCTCCATCCCCTCTACCCCCTCCCCCACCCCATCCCTGTAGAAAGGAAGGTGAGGCCAGGGGAGACCCAGGCTCTCTTGGCCTTTACTGCAGCCTGCCCATGAGGCCGTCCCCCAGTGACGTGTGCTATCATAACACTCTCCAGGTCGGCCCAGAAGTGAGGTGAGCTGTGCCAGCATCTTGGAGGCTGTGAGTTTGGATCCTCTGTGTCTGTAAGCCAGACAGTGGAGTGTGTGTGTCCTACTGTATGTGTGCAGGTCCATGCAGAAACTTTCACTGAAGATTCAAGTTAGTGAAGGGCTTTGATGTCACAGCACTGTGAAAAACTTAAAATTAAATATGATATTCCAATTCATAAAAATTCTTTGGCCACTTGGCCCCAGGAAGTTCTCCTTGGCCACATTTCCTTGCAAGTCTCAGTCCCTGTCATCTGCTCAGAGGCTCCTCCCCTCCTCTGTCTGCATGTTCGTCCCCCATGCTCAAATTTCCCTCAAGTTCTTATGCTGAACAGATTCGCCATCAGCCACACAGCCCTTGTGCTTCCTGTATTCTCTATGTACATTTCCCTTTTGTTCTCGCATATTATATACATACTACAATATCTCTTTTTCAAAGTCCTAATGGGAATATGGCAAGTCAAAGGCGGGCCGACACTTGCACCGGTGTTAAAGACCCACATGGGGCCAGCAGGCTGAAGTGGGGGACCCAAGAAGTGGTGGAGTTCGGGGGTCACTGCCTCATGCTCAATTAGTTGCCCTTCTCTACCAAGAGATTATCCTGCCACAGCTAAATTTTGAAGGCTTTTAATTAAAGGTGAGGAAAATATATAGGCAGAAAAACATAAATTTGCAAAATCAGTGCATTAATATTTCTCCCCAATGGTCTGGGAGAAAACAAAAGAGAATTGATCACAGTAGCAGCTCCAACTGATCCAGTTTACTGACAAACAGTGTGTCCTCAGAAGCTGAGTTTGAGACCTGCTACCCCTAACCTCTGAGAATGTCCCCAGAAGCATGAAGCTTCAGTATCCTGGTATGGCTCCCAGACTGCCTCTGGCTCCAGGACGCAAACCCACATCTTTCCTCAGAACCTGTGCCCTGGGTCGAGAGTCAGAAAATATAGTCCCTGTGGCTGTGGGCTGATCTTTCAATCCCAAGTTGTCTATAGCCCCTTACTCCTCAAAATGTGGTCTGTCCACTGGCAACATGGACCCTGCCTGGGTCCCTGCTAGGAATGCAGACTCTCAGGACCCACCCAGGCTTCCAGAATCAGAACAGCATTTTAACAAGGTCTCCCTGACATTTGTGTCCAAACTGAAGTTTGAGAAGCTCTGGGCTAGGGGATGATGATGGAGTTTTAGCCTATAAATGTGGGACAACTTCAGTGAGCTCCTTGTCATTATGAGAAACACACCCACAACACATTCACACCGTCCCCCCCATGTCTTTCACAGCTATTGAGAAATTTATTGTGTACAACAGATAGACTTCTTATCCCCAGCGCACAGAATATCTTCCTGCAGTCTCAAGAAAGAGCCTCCTGCAGGACAGGAGAGGCTGGGCTTGGCAGGCCTGCCTCTGCCCAGGCAGCTGAACGTGCTGTGTGGGAAGGGTAGCAATGTCGGCTCCGCCCCATGACTTCAGAGGAGCTGCCTGTAGGAATGACCAACTTGGAGCTTATAGCCAACCCCCTCCTTCCTCCCTGTCTTCTGTGCCCTGGGCCATTGAACAGGTGAGGGAGCTTCTCACCTGTTCCCGTGGCAGACTCTGGGGAGAGAGTCCTGTTGTCCACACTGAGAAAGGGGCCTGGGGAGAAGGTATGTGGCCAGGCATTGGGACTGGTGCACATTTGACCTTCAGTCCAGCCCCATGGACGTGCTCTGGGTGATGTTATTGATATGGCTCCCGTACATTTTCCAGGACACTTGGTTTTAAATGTTCTGCCTGTTGTCACACTATAAATCATCATGATGACTTGGGGCTCCAGCTACACTTCCCAGTTGGCTTTATGCATCCACCCACGGCAGAACAAAAATTGGTCAGATAATGTGTCCTGATTCTTTTCAGGCAATTGGTGACAATTTGTTGCACAACAGGAAGTGGACAGTAACTTAAAGGATCATGTCTATGGCCACCTGGAATTTCTGGGACAGGCCCAACATGAAATATTCTGGTCTGTTATCATTCAGCGCCCAAGGAACACTGGTGCGCCTCCAGCTGGCCCCTCGTGCTTTGCTGCTGATGTCAAATGCTGGCAATGTTGCCGAAAAAAATTAAGTTAATGAATATAATTTTTTTCCATTTAAGAGTTTCTCTCCTAGTTTTTCTTACACATTTGGCACCTGGTACATATTGTAGCAAGCATATGCTGGCACTTGTCAAACTGAATAAGCAATAGAAAAAAATGATTACTGATGAACTCAGAAAGAGCTGATCATGTGTCGTTCAGCAGTCTTTTGTGTGCATGTGAGCAGTATGTGGCTTGAGGTTGGGTTTTCTTGATTATGTACATGCAATATAACCAATATAATCATATTTTCTGGGTATAAAATTGTTTTTAGTTCAAATGACAGAATTAACCATACCAGCATTTCATGGGGTCCTGTCAAGAGCTTTGCCCCTGACCAGGTATGAGATACTCTGTGTCAATCAATCCAGGTTCCTGATGGCTGCGGAAGCTATGGGCCTCTGTATGGGGCTAGCTCTAGAGAGAGGTGTATTGGTTTGTAGCCATGAATGTGCTGTGATTTGAGGGGCCGCTCAGGTGGAAGGGATAGGCCACCCATTCACATGAAATTCCGCTATTAGAGGCTACTTTAGGTTTTAAATGCTATCTAAGGTAAAAACCTTATAAGCATTGACATTTTGGGTTTCATTTGCCTGGGACCAGGGCCCTGAAGGAAGGATGGGTAACCACAGGAGAGATAGACTGATGGAGGAGAAGGCAGGGCAGTCATCTTACATCCTACACATCATGGTTTTGTTCAGAACTGGGCTTGTCTCTTCCTTGACCACCCAGGGGAACAAAATGCTGTCCGCGATTTGGTTGGAATTTTCATGTCGTTGCTTCCCTTCATCTCAGAGGTTCCTAAATGGTGATGTATGGACTGGGGCATGATGAGTTGACGAGAAAAATGAAGATGCTGTGTATATACTTTATGTGGAGGCGTAAGGTCCTGGCCCTTTCTTGGGAAGGATTATCTTTTCTTTCTGAGATGATGTCTTTCCTAGTTGTGTGGTATTAAACTGTCCTTTCTCTTTTCCTTTTTTAAAAAATGAAACAGAGTGATAATCAATAGTAATTTCAAAAATGCCTTTAGGTAAAATTAATTTAGGGGACTGACATAGGGTGGCAAGCTTCAAAGCTGTTTTTGAGCTTTTGCTGACGATGGAATCTAAAGCCAGGTAAACGCCCAGTTACCTGGCCATAAAAATGGACATCTCTTAGAAAATGAAAGCTTTGATTATGTTTGCAAGTATTCTCCACCTGATACCACATTCAAGGTCTTCAGGAGCTGAGTTAAGAGACAAATACTGCCCTCAAGGACAGATATGACAAGAACTCAAGTGACATCAGAAATTACAGTGACCTGTGCTATGAGCAAGGGAAAAAGTGCCAAGGAGGGGTCCCAGGGAGGAACAGATCACGACCTCTTGGGGAGAGGGAATCAGATAGATCTGTGAGGTTTGGCTTCAGAAAGCTCTTTAACCTGACACAGAAACAAGGGGCACCCGGCCCCTTTGATTTGTTCTTCAACACCCCCAACCCACCCCCAAACACCACCACCAAAGAAAAACCTAGGGAGTATCTTCGAACACGTTCCTTCTTCCCCCAGCTATTCACACCCTAATCTGAGACTTTCAGTAAGTGAAAATGAGGCCAAACTGTGTCACTTAGACCTGTGATCTTGGCAGGTTTTTGATCACACACCCCACCAGTAAAAAAAAAAAAAAAAAAAAAATTTGAACACACACTTACTATTTATTTGTAAATTGTATACATGTACTACTGTTCTAATTATGTACATTATAAATTCCCACACAAATAGAAATGATTAACAATAACTATAAACAGACGTTCTAATATTTTCTTTCCTTACTTCAGTGGGTGAACTTTGTGCCCTCTGGGGTACATCACCCCTCCTTGAAGACCACCACTCCAGAGAGGTATGCATGGGCTGTCGGAGACTGGATTTTGTGGCAATGGCTCTTATAGACAAGAAAAGCCCCAGGTTGTATACTGTTAGGCTACACACTTCCTACTCCTGAGCAAATCCCAAGAGTTGGTATCTATGGATGCTAGGGAAAAATTAGAGAACAACCGTGGAGCACAGTGCAGAGATTCTGTCTTAGCTCGTAGTTCCGTAACGACTCATAGTGCAGAATTTGTATTTAACACGTCAGTAATTGATACATTTCCCAGGACCTCCCCAGTTCCCTGTTGGGGAGTTTTCAGGCTGGGGGGGCCTGATCTTAACCTGCTGCCCAAGTGTGTCCAGCTCTCAGTCATCTGCTGCTCTTTTAACCCATTCCTGACCAAGGATTTCCAGTTCTAGGAGGACCCTCTCTTCCTACCATACATAACAAATCTCCAGCTGTTATAAGCCAAGTTGGGACCCACGAAGGGTTTACTTCATAAGAGCCCATTTCCAGCCACCTCCTCTTAGTCATGTCTCCTTTCCCAATTGAAGGCTGCCTGTACCACCACGTAGGCTGAGACTCTGGAGAAACTGAGAAAACACTTAATACTTCAGCAAACCTCTCTCAAGCACGTATGGGGTGTCAGGCACTTGGGAGGAGCTGGGAGCTGAGGGGAACTTCCCACCATGTTCATTTGGCCCAGAGCTCTCTGGGGTCTCCCTGAGCAAGGCAGCCTGTCCGGGGCTGCAGAGCTGGCCGTCCTCCTTCCTCCTCTGGACCGTGTCCAGTAGCTCCTGAAGAGGAGGGCACATCAAAAGGGACTGGCCCACAGAGGCAGCAGGGACTGAGGGGGCGGTGGCCTGGGAGAGAAGGGACACAGAAGGTCTGAGCAGCCAAGAGATCTAGGTGCTATGTGGCCTTTGCTTGGGAGGCCCTGGCTGGTGCTACCTGGCTGCCACGTAAGCCCTGGGGATGCCCCGCCCACTGCACAGGAGCTGAGTCAGAAGCCCCAAGAGTGGGGGCCTGAGAAAAAGCTCATCAAGTGATTCTGATGTGTAACGAGGCACTTGGAGTCTCTCAAAGTGCTCAGGTCTTGTTCCAGACATGATCATCTGGGCTGGTTCTGAACACACCCGAAGCAATGTTGTCATTTGGTCCAACCCCACACCCATCCCTCTTCATCTCTCTCTCTCTCTCCACACACACACACAGACACAGACAGACATACCATGGGCAGGAGATAGAGAGAGAGAATTAATAAAGGCAATTGAATACTTGCCTTGAAAAGAGTTGAACATTTGTTCCACTGGTGATTTTTAAATAAATGCATCATTACTGTAGTTACCATTTGTAGAGTGTGAATTTTAATACCTGGAAAACGAAATGATTGTGGCAGGCTGGAGGGAGCAGGCTGCCTGCTGGGCCAGTGATGCCTGGTGGGTCCCAAACACAGAGGCCTTGCTGTCCAGTTGTACCTGCCACCCTGCCCAGCCAGCCTGTCAGCCTCCAGTCCTGTCCTTCTGCAGGTCTGACGGTTCTGCCCCTTGTAGCTGCCCCAGTTCCCTCTTCCCTAAAGACTTCAGAGGCAGAGGCCTGTGCTAATAACTGAGAACCGATGTGAGGCCTTTGTGGGTCTGTCTGAGCCTGGGGTGTTTATTATCGTTTTGAATGGCATTCTCCTGGGGAGGGAGAGAAGGAGGGGCCCCTGGTGGAGCCAAAGAACAGTAATCTTTGGGAAAGAAAGAAAAGGGCCAGCAACAGCAACAAAAACTTCCTGCAGATGTGGAATTTGAAGGAATCCAGAGAAAGCAAGCCTATTTTTAGCAGGAGTAAGAGTGCAAACCGTGATAGACGCCACAGGCTGCTGTCACTAACATTTGGCTATAAGCAACATTTTCATATTTAAACATGACAGCCCTGCAAATTGAAAAGAACCAACACTATCTGCTTGCTAAGTAAAAGCTATCACTTTCCCTCAGCCCACTGGGAGGACTGGCCCAGTGTGTTGTCCAGTCTGCCCAGTGTTGGGTTCACCTGCGTTGCCATGAGTATTTATATGTCAGCCACTGACATCAGGCTACTAAACAGTGGTGACAGGGATGCTGCTCTTTCTGGGTGACAAAGTTGTGTCGTGTTACCTCTGTACCGAAAATGTCCAGCACACTTCTCTCAATTAAGTGTGCATGTGTAGGAATATAACACTCATATGAACAGGAATAAAAATATATTAAATTTGAAGAAGTTAAGTAATACCATTGGGAAAGCCAGTGAACTTCAGGTGAACCCAACTATATCAAAAAAGAGAATCCCAGAGGCATTAGCTCTGGAGCAGTTGACAAGACCCCAAATGAGACATCTGCATTACATCCTCTATTCCCCTGCGTGAGTATCTTGCCCAGATCAATATCAGGAGGCCTGGCGCACAACTTCTTTTGAAACTTTAAGCAGCAAGCACTTTTCTAAGTCCTATTAGAAACAATTTACTGTTGATGTATTAAGTTTGGATTTTGGGGGGTAAGATTTCTGAGGACAAGGCCTGGAGGATGACTTCACTCACCTACTGCCCATTCTGACTTGTACCTGTTCCTACTCTTCTTGAGTTGGTGCTAATTATTGGCATTCCCACTGGTCAACGGTGGCTCAAAGCTGAGTGAGAAGACAAAGCAGAAGAAAACCAAAGGGCAGAACTGATAGGCTCAAGTTGGCCTGAGTGCAGAATGACAAACTCAGCTGTATTTATTATTTCCAGCTTCTGTTGACCTTGCTATATATGCGCAGAAGTTTGAGTTTTTCTAGACAATTAGCAAAGCAAAGCAAGACGAGAAGAGAGTTTGAAGGATTTGTTTAGCCTCCCTTTTATAGGCTTAGAGCAGTGGTTTCAAAATTCTGTTCCAACAGCATTAGAACACCTGGGAACTTATTAAAAATGCAGATTCTTGGGCCCCACCCAGACCTACTGAATCAGAAACTCTGGGGTTAGGGGCACAGGAATCTGTGGGTTAAAAAATTTTTTTATATTATGGTAAAATATATGTGACATAACGTTTGCTATTTTAAGTGTACAATTCAGTGGCATTCACAATGTTGTGCAACCATCACCACTATCTATTTCCAAAACTTTTTTGTCACCCCAAACAGAACCTCTGTAATCATTAAGCAATAACTCCTCACTCCCTCCAACCCCAAGCCCCTGATAACCTCTAATCTACTTTCTGTCTCTATGAATTTACCTATTCTAGATATTTCATACAAGTGGAATCATGTAGCTTTTGTGTCTGTCTGATTTCACTTAGTGTAATGTTTTTAAGGTTCATCCATGTTGTAGCATGCATCAATACCTCATTGTTTTTTATGGATGAAAAATATTCAATTGTTTGGATATACCATAGTTATTTATACATTCATCTGTTGATGGACACTTGGGTTGTTTCCACCCTTTGGCTATTATGAATAATGCTG
The DNA here is from genome assembly GCA_023783475.1 of Daubentonia madagascariensis. Lineage (NCBI taxonomy): Eukaryota > Metazoa > Chordata > Mammalia > Primates > Daubentoniidae > Daubentonia > Daubentonia madagascariensis. The sequence continues at coordinate 54,336,985 of JAKFHU010001815.1, read as the reverse complement.
CAGTGAACATTGGTGTACAAATATCAGCAATCTGTTCTTTAACAAGGTCTCCAGATGACTTTGATATGTACTTAGGTTTGAGAAGCCCTGGCCCAGAGCCCTAGTGCTGTCTTTATGCAGGAACTCAGAACACTAGGTGGAGGCTGTGTGTCCCACTGCAGCTTTCTCCAACCCGGCCAGGGGTCAATGCTTTGGCCACTCACATTTTATTTCTGCTGCTGAGGTCAATATTTAGAGTTTCTTGAAGGTCTTTAGACTGGGCACAGGAGAAAAATGCTTTTCTAGATTAGGGATTCTCTTTTATCTTGTTTCAAGGCGATGTCTCAAAATATTGCAAAGGGGTGGCAGAAAAACATTTATTAGAAATATAACCATTTAATTGTTGTTGATTGAACTTTTTGGACCCAAGTTCAGGTGTTTCATGTTACTCTATGACTTCCTTGATACTAGCTATAGCAATGACTCACTCTACTCGTGTATAGAAATCAGGTCTGTTTTCTGAGAATTGTAGGGGTAGTAAGTGAGAAGAAATTGAGAAAGAAAAATGGGTTTGTTATAAGTTCTCAGATACCTGGCTAATGTTTGATGAGTATTATCTTAATTTACAGGCCCAAACACCTTCTTCTTAACTAATTCCTTCATGTTCAGAGAGGTTAAATAACTTGCCTGTGGTGGTATAGCTAGGAAATGACAAAATCAGGATTAGAATCCAGGTCTAAGACCAAAGTTGCCAAATAAATCAATTCATACTAGCTGCTGGAGCCTTAAAATATTATGCCTTTCAGGGATATTTGGGTTTTTGGCAGGGGACTCCTGGATATGTCACATTTTAACCTAAAGAAGTAAATCTTTAAAGGTGGACTACCATACCTGAGGAATAGGAAAAGAAGACCTTTTCAATAATCACAAAATCACACCACATGATCTCCTGCTGGCACAGCTCTAACGATCCCGGAGGTGCAGGTTCAGAAGGGTGCTGTGTTTCCTCTTGTGTCACATGTTGCGAATGAAATGGGTGTGAGACAGAGCAGCCTGGACGGTGATGATCTGGACGTCACGGTGCCTGAAGGACAGTGGGAGTTAATGAGAATGTTCCACCTGGGACGAAAAGGCCAAGGCGGCACATGCCCCTGCTGCCAGGTATATGAAGGATGGTCACGTGGAGGAGGATGTTGTCGTGCTCTGAGTGGCTCTGAGAGAGCGAGCCAGGCTCATGGTAGGGGTTGCAGGAAGGCAATTCTCTTCTCAGTATGCCGAAGAGTTTGCTAATAAGAGGAGGATGAGCGCTCTTGTAAAGCAACGAGTTTCCCGTTGGCAGAAGCATCACGGTAGAGTCAGATGAGCAGCCAAGCCTATTGTGGCTAAGCCTGCGCAGATTGGAAAGTGCGATGAAAAGACCCCCTGGTGCCAGTTCAACTCTAAGGCGTTATGACTCTGAGCGTCCAAATATTGCTGAATTGTCATTTGCTGAATGCAAAACCAGTATCAAAAGGGAATTTGGTATGAATCTATCATGTTAGCTGTTTAGTGTATGCCCCTCCTCTTAAAAAATCACTGAACATCATTGATGGAAATTTCTGAAATATTTAGAGTTAATTGCTGTTTGGGGATTTGTCTCCTTCTGGTTATAAATTCAGTGGGAGCATCAATTTGACTGTTTCTGGATAACTGTGTACTGCTCTGACCTAGTAGCATTTCCCTTTTTATGCTAATAGTTAGAAAACTCTCCATGGTTTAGGATCTTGGGCTCCAACAAAGCAGGAGAGACCCAGCTGGAGCCTGAGGCACACGTCAGGACTGTTTGTGTCATCACTGTTTGTATCTCATACAGCTCACATTAGTGAGGTCTGGCGGTTTGGGTGGTTGGCACGATCATGGTCTTCAGACGTCTGAAGGATGTAAACACAGAGGAAGGAAGGAATTTATTTAGCTTGGAACAGGGGGTATAATTAGGTAGGAGTAATGGAATAAAATTAAGGAAAGAAAGATTTAGACTGAATATTAGTGGGATACTTCTAAACAATAGATTTATTAAGCTTTTAGGTATTTTCTAGGAATTATTAGTCTATGCTTTCCAAGTCACTTGAAAATCAGAGGGACAAAGGCCGAGATAATCTCCTCGAGGAAACCACAGCCTTGGAGGATCAGGTGAAACAGAGAATGCTCAGCTTTCTCTGTTTGCCTCTAGTCTGTCTTATAAATGTGAAAAGCTCAGTGGGCAGTCCCCTTCTGAATGACTTCTGTCCACCTATAGCATGTGCTGTGTTTTTTTCAAACCAGGAATTACTCAAAGGATGATGTGTTCCCCGAGGGAAAAATCTGAATGTGAGAATCAGGGGAGAATTCCCACTTTTCCCACCTGCCCTGGGGTCGGGCAGGCTGGCTTCTGCTCCTTGGTCCTGCCTCTGGAGGGCAGGGAGAGGAGGAGAAATGAAATCAGTTCCTGTCATTGAAGGGAAAGGATGTTGAAACTCTAGGTTAAAAGCAGATGCCTCCTTATTGAGGAAGAGGGAAGCCTCAGCCATTGTGGAATCCCCAAAAAAGCCTGGAGCTTTTTTTCCCCTCTGGAGCATTTCCTCTAAACTCTACGAATCAACTTGTCCTTTCCAAAGGATAGTACAGCCAGTTCTTCCGTGGAGAAGGAGACATCCAACTTCCTGGGACCAGCAGTCACAGCTTTAGGACCTGCACCCTTCCTGGACCAGCCCTTCTGGGTACCATGCACTGCCTGGTGGTGTGTGGGGACCCAGGCTTCCTGCTGAGGCTAATAACTAATAAGGAAGTCCATTGAGACATTTGCATTGAGTTATTTTGCATATGCCATTCAATAGCACAGAGAGGTAAAACAATAGAAAGATATAGTGACATCTGGGGAAGACTTTTGTGTTGAAGCTCTTGTGAGTTTCGGTACATCCAGCTTCCGCTGCGGTCACGGGACGGGCAGCTGGGGAGACTCTTTTTCGATTACAGGGGTAGCTCCCATGTAATTTTCCACTTTGAATCCTACATCTTTTTGTATTAAGTAAAATGGTGTTTTGCTCTTTAAATGGCCTTGTAACGTGGCTGGTCTGTGCTGATAGCTTTGTCTTAAAAGGGAATAAAATTCTTAAATTGAAGCCAAATTGGAGACTGTTCTGTGACCTTCTCTGCGAGGGGCCAAGTGCAGAAGGGAGTCAGATGGTTACCTTGACTGTGGAAACAGTGGGGGCCACGATCTTCCAAGCAGTGGACATTCGCAGTGGCACTTCTCCCTGTCCTTTGATTTAGACAGCTTTTGACTCTTGTGCCTGGCCCAGAACCCCATATTCCGCTGAAGTCTGGCCTCAGCCTGTCTTTTTGGGGGGCACTTTTCATATCCAGGCATTGGGGAAGGCCTCGTCTCTATTCTCAGGATTCTCTGTGTTTGAGGCAGAGAGGTTGAACAGGCAGCAAAACCTCAGAGCAGCCGAGAGGGGCAGCTGCGGGGAGTTGCTGAGCTGCTGCTGTGCAGGAGTCTGATGCGGATGATGAAAGGGGAGGAGGTGGGGACACTCTCGAAAGCAGCAGCATTCACCCTGGAGGGCGTCGCTGCTGAACACCGGAGGAGAAGTCCCAACGGGGTGAGGGCACTGTGTAAGACAGGGTTATTCCTTAATGAGGTTTTTATGTGTGCTTTCAGTTTTTGAATTTTATGCTGGAGTCTCATCACAGTGTGGGGTAATACCCAAGGCAATACTCACATACCTTCCACATCCATTTTCTAACCCTGGTTCTGAAGAGGGCAGGGTGCCCCAGTGATCTTAAGGGACATTGTAAAACTCTTGAGATAAGATTAATTTGGATTCTTGCTAATTTACAAAGGAATATGAGTGTGTTGAAAAAAATGGAACAAGCTACCTTTTAAAAGGGGGGGTAATTATTGTACAGGATGGGGTTGAACAGAGGGTGAGTGTCACATTTACTGTTAGTGAACATCAAAGCTGTCTTAAGCTAAGAACACAGTTGTCTGTCTCCGTGTGACTCCCGTTTACTGTGTGTCTAGCTGCAGGAAGTCCAGCTGATGTAAATAGATTAATATTTAAAAAGTAATACAGAAGAATGGGGTTCCAAACATGTAATGTTTAATTATTAAAAACCTATAATGGAATTTCAATCCAAACTCATCTCTCACGTCTCACTGGTGCTCGGGCAAAAAAGCCCAATTAGCTGGGGAGCCTGCCTGCTCCACGGCTCATTCTGATGGTCCTGAGGCCACGCCCACGCTCTCTTAAAGTGTCCAGCAACAGAGATGTGGGCAACGTAAGTGGTTTTATGCTTTCTTATTAGGTAATTGTTACAGACTCTTTTTAGTCAAATTGATGGGTAAAGACCTTACAACGTTAATAGGACTTAGAAGAGAATTTGAGTTACTTTCAACTGGTAGGACTTGGGAGAGTTAGGTTACCTTCTAGAAATCACAGTATTAAGGGCATCCATTCCACCTTTGGGTTTATCTGGCCATGAAGTATGTGTTCCAGGATGGGGGAGTCCAGTTAGAAGAGTTTAAAGTCCTGGGGTAGCTAATCACCCATTTTCCTCCAGAGATCCTAGTTCTTTTGGCCCTTTAGGACATATGTGTCACTCACTCTTGATAAGGCTGAATTTGCTCAAAGGCCTACAGCAGAGAATGGCCAAAGGAAGAGGTAAAATGATCCATATGACTCGTACTGGAATAAATTCTCATAGACCAATCAAATTTATTTCAAAATCAGTGTGCCAGCAAGGCTGATTAAAGTAGCATTTCCTGATTTTATGTTTTTGTTTGGCATGACACGTAAGGATAGTTCCTTGTGTATAAATATGAAAATACTGATATGCCATTCCTCGTTGTTGTGCTTTAAGAGCACATGAAGAGTCCACTCAATTGTGGTGGCTCCTTGCTCATGCAGTGCTGATGAATTCGTCTGTCATGCAGAAAATGCAGCAGTGTGACCTAAAATGCTGTCAGGTAGAGCCTTGGGGTTTGGAAGGTCACATCATAGGTAACGGTGTTCGTGACATCCTGTCAGGCTTGCAGGCTGTGTGGGGTAACTAGAGCTGAGAAGACAGAAAGTAGGTGTGTAGTCACTGCAGAAGTTGAAAGCACAGGGTGAAATGTAATAGGTTCTAGGCCTCGGTGAGCACAGGAAGCTGATCAGAGGCAAGGGGGAGCAAGGGGCTGAGAAAAATGCTGCGAGGGGATGAGTAACCTTGATTTCTGGCAGGACAGAGCCTGCTGTTAGCAGAGGGGCCCAAGCGTGGGAATCACCTTCACCTTCTCCTGCAGTTCGGTTACAACCAGCAGTTGCATCCTGAACCCTCACCAAGTGCAGGATGGTGCTCTGGGGTGTGAAGGAGCTATGAGACCCAGGCCTAGTACCATGAAAGAAAGCTTTAATCAGAGGGAAAATGGTAAGGCTTATGTCTCCTGGTCATGTCCTATACGCATCCAGATCATTAAAGTAACATTTTCCAAAGTGTTTTCCTACAGGATCCTACTAATAAAAAGAATTCTATTTTTGAAAAGTTGGGGAAACTCTAGATGAATGAAGTTGAACATGCTTCTTTTCTGCAGATCTTCTCAGAGGCTTAAGTATGGCAGTGTGCACTGAGAACCCCCAAAGAGGAGCATAGGGTGTACAACATTTCCCAAGCTTAGTTGACCATGGAATCCTTTTTGGGGGGCAGAACATTGGCAGATCTGGTGTTTCTCAGCATACACCTTAGGCAGTAGACAGTTGGTGGTCAATGAGGAGGGGACAGTTGCTGTGGGTTTAGGAATGGGCAAGGACCCTAGGGACGATTCCCATTTCCTTTCTGTGGACCCCTCAGAAATAGTAGTGCTGGTGCATGCAGGCATCTATAAGAGGCATGTTGCATGTCCTGGTGTCACCTTTCAGCTTCTGAACCTTCAGAAGACATGACCTCCCATCCCTTGGGTTTGAGTTAGCCAACCCCACCCTGAGGCTGTCCTGGGTACCCCACACCCGTAGCAGGGTACAGGGTAATTTACCACAGGGAGGAGGTATTGTGGGATTATGCAAAGACCTTGAAGTCACTGCCCCTTCCTAGATTTTCCTCAGTTTTTTTGGCTGAGAGTAATTACTGGAAGGGTTGTGTTAAGGATTAAATCAGAGAACGTATGTCAAGCTGGGTCTTTCTAACATTGTGGAGACTTGCTATAAAGAAGCCCAGGGAAATCAGGAAGATGGGAACAGCCTTGGCTGCTCATGTCCGTGGAGCCTGGGCAATCGTTCTGGTAGTGAAGATGGTCCCACAGCGCTATAACCGGGCAACGGGACTGTCGTGTTGCCCCCAAGGAGAAGGCATGCTTGCTTCCTGATTTAGCACAGCCAGTAAGGATTTGCAGCGCCCTGCAGCTCGGCTTCCACTCCAGCCTCTTCCAGCTCCCTTCTCCCCACTCTCTGGCTTGTGACCTACGCTGCCCTGTGAGTCTGCTTCCTGCCTGTCCTCTGTGCTTCTCTGGCTTTATTCCCACGACCACTGTCCCCACCACTACTTAGTCTCTTGGCATTATCTTGATTCCAAACTTCCCAGAGAAGAAAAGCTAATTGGTTCATTGAGTTACTCTCCCTCTCCAGCACAGCCCGCATGGACGTCCTGAGGTGCCTTTGGGTCCCCTCAGCTACAGCCAGAGAGGCAGCGGGGCCGTGGCCACAGCAGGCGCTCGGCATCTCGCAGGCTCTGTCCGATAGAGAAGTAGTTAGCATGCGACCCTTTTCCTCCTTTCCTCCCTCTCCTGTCCCTCCCCACTTTCCACACGCCAGTCCCTCTCACAGGCCTTGAATAGCAGAACATACCCAGTAATGCCTTTTCTTTCACTCTTAGATACGAAGCTCTAAAAGAAGGCCCAGCCTCATATATTTAGATTATGCCCCAAATACTTCTTTTCTGTGTATCTCGCTAGACCCAGGGCCCATTTTGCAGGCTGTTTGGATTGGACAGCTCTGCCGTGCTCATTTCTCCGTTTCCCAGGAGCCGAGAGTCCAGTTGTGCGAAGGGTTAAAAGGCAGCGCAGTATTCTTTTCCTCATTTCTTCCTTCAGAGTAGGCCAAAGAATGATGTCGTTAATCATATAGGGGTTATGAGACCAGAAGCTTGTGCCCAAATACTGACAATTGATATATAACTGTGGCTACTCTTAATTTACTTACCTCTAAAGTAAGGTATGTTATCTGGCTGCCTGTCTCTTTACAGACGTCTGGTGAGTGGTGTTGTGATAGTGTCTGTTGAGCCACTTGAATTTATTGGAATAAAAGAGCTATATAAATGACAGGTGTGTTTAAAAATATACAAATACATATCTCTGTGCAAGGTTGTCTTGCTTCACACCATTTAGCAATTTGAGCATTTGGCCTGGATGAGGAGATTCAGCTGGGCTAACCCAAGATTTGCTGATGAGGATGGAGTTGTACGAGGGATGCTCAGTGGAGAATCTAGCATTTGTGGAGTGGCGGTTTTTCAACCAGGTAGTTAGCACAGCAGGATGGCTAAATTCACAGAATAAAGATAGACGAGAACTAGGCAAACCAACAGTCCACAAACAGCCAAAAAGCTTTTCAGAGACAAAGGGACCAACATGTAGATCCAAAGAAATCAGAAGCAGTCCAGCACATCCCTCCCACATACCTAAGAAATTGTCATGAAGCAGGCACTCCCACACAGGTGTTAATTAACTAAATAAGACAAGACAATAGACAACCCAAATTATTCCTTCTCCCCAAGTTTGTGAGCCTAGCACACTGGGCCTTTTGAATTTGTAGCATTGTGTACCAGATGCCATAAATGTCACATTTGTGTGTGACTGAGCATAAGGGATTCCATTGGTGGCTCTGACCCAGGTGACTGGTGCTGGCCTGAAGCTGAGCCTAGGGCTAAAACATCCTAGTGAGCTTAAGACCACAGCTTGGCCTGAAAACCTCCTCATTATTGCAATTATATTGCTGTCAAACACTCCACAAGCCATTGGAACCATAGTGGAGAATTTAGGGGTCAAGTGTTTTGTTGATTTGGGTTTCTGGGTTTTATTAATATTTTTGTAGTGTGCCTTTTACTTTGAAGCACACATCGTAGGAAAATTTGTAGTAGGAGATTTTCTCTCTCATTTTTAAATAACAGATTTAATGGTAGAATAATGGGTAAATGAGAGTATAGGTAAATCCATTGGCCCTGTTTTTTTAAAATATGAGAATGTTATTACTATACATTTGTAATAATAAATAAAAACATCTGTATTTATATGGCACTTTTTACTTTTTAGAGGGCTTCCATTTGCACTATCTTTTTCGATCCTCACAGCAGACCTTGAAGGTAGGCAGGGTGGCAGAGGGCACGGAAGCAGGACCCAAAGTTGCAGAGTAGGCAGCACCTGGGTCTTTTGGTTCCTAGGCCATCACTTTTCTTAGCAAACCATGTTGCTTCCCAAGTGAAGAGTAAAAGCCTGAGGAGTTGATTGAAATTGGGAAGAATATAACTAGAGATTTGAGATTCTCATCAAGAAAACTTTAAATTGTTAGGTGGGGAGGAAAGGCATAAACCATTCCAATAAACCCGTAAAACCGGACATGATAAAGGGAGAGGGTACGACACAGGAAGGGATGGCATAGTGGAGATGGGGCTAGTTCTTTTCAAGAGTAAACAAAGCCTCGAGCAGGAACACACAAATGGCTTGCAAAGTCTCTCTACTAGTATGGAGAGTGGGAGGGACCAAGTTACCCTGGATCATAGGCATGAGAAGATGAAAACAGTCTCAGAGATCCCACTGACACTTGGAGAGGTCTTGCGCCTAGACTAGAGCTAATATAGAGAACTAAAATATAAAATGACATACCCCACTAACGTATGTAATAGCTTGGTAAAATTCAGGAAAATATGTCCTTGTATAGCGGTCCACACACTTGAAGGGGAATACAAGATAGGAATTTTAGGAAAATAAAAGGAAGCATCAGAAGGATAATTTCGGGGTATATAGTACAAAATCTGGAGCAGACATTAAAAATAGATTAGTTAGCAAAGAAGCAAAATGTGGGATAATTTACCTAGATATCTACTAAGAATATTATTCTCTTCAAAACAGAGCAGTTGATAATTCTTCCCATGCCTGTGAATAGTCCTGAAAAGGCAGAGAAGCAGTAGGGGGGAATCCTCCTTTGACCACCGTCTGATTCCTATAGGGTAGAGTGGCTTGGTACTGTGGCTGCAGAGGGGAAGTGACAACCATTTTGGAGTGTGCAATGGCAAAGGGAGAAAATGCTGGATATGATCAGCCACATTCCCTAGAATTTAGAAATGCAGATTTTTTAAAATGCCAAGGAAAGGTGGATTTGGTCCCACTACCAAAGGCTTAGTGAAATGGGGAGGGGTGGGGGGGGAAGCTTGAAAAGTTGTGAAAATGAATGTTATAAAGTGAAAGCTAGAGTGCAAAAGGGGCTGAACCCTTGGGGAAATGCCCAGATTAATAAAAGGAGCTAGTAAGGCTATGTTCAGGGAAGGAAAAAGAAGTGGCTAGATCAGTGTTTAGTCCAAATTGTGTAATGTTTAACAAAAGAGGGTGAGAAGGCAGGGCTGGGCAACTTTTATTTGGTTTCTGTTGTCTCCATAAAAAGAATGTCCTCTATACCGAAAAGGGCAAGATAAATACCATAAAGGCGGCTATGAACCCCAAGCCAGGGGGAGAGATATAGGCAGAGAGCACCTGCTAAACAAATTTAGATCTTCCATCCCCCATAAAGAAATTTGTAGATAATTTCATATCTACTTTTGGATAATCTTTGCTCTGTCAAAAAGACAGAAATGGACAAATGTTGACGAAATTTTCAAAACTGGGAAAGGGTTTCTGATTTCCGAAACTCTAGACCAGTAGGTTTGATGGCTTACCTTCAAAAGACCTTGAATATATCATTAAACAAAGAGTTGATGAGCACTTAAGGAGGAAAAGGTTTTGGTTGACCAGAAACTCAGAGTGAAGCAGGCAGTACAATACAGTGAAAAGAGGATGGGTTGGAAGTTATGGATCTGAATCCTGGCCCCACTATTTGTAGGCTGTGAGAGCTTAGGGAAACCACATCATCTCTGAATCTTTGTTTTCTCATTTCCAGGTAAAACGGGAAAAACATTAGCTCCTTTACAATTTTGTTGTCCGAATTGAGAGAGATAACTTAAGTGAAAGTTTCAAGCTTGGTATATAGCAGATATTCAATAAATGTTTGTTTTTAAAAAACAAAGACTTAATAGCAGGATATGACTGCCAAAAAGCACATGCATTCTTGGGTGGCATTAGCAGAGGGCTAGTGTTCTATGTGAAGGAGGGGAGAATTCCTCTAGACTCTGTGCTGCCCCAGCTACTGCATTCCATTCTGGGCTCTACCCTTTAAGAGGGGCATTAACAAGGGGAAGTATATGCCTGGGTAAAAGGCAGCTGGTCTCACTGTCATGTCCATTGGAGGACAGACAGGATAGGAGGGCTCTGGGAACTTGTCTCCTGGGAACTGGGTGTAGGAATTGGGGATGTTTAAAAATAACAATCTGGAAGAAATATGATGGCTCCTTTTAAGTATTTGAAAGGCTGAGATTTGGAAGAGGAGTTGATCTGTGCTGGGAGGCCCTGGAGAACAGAACTACCATCAGTAGGTGGAAGTCACAGGGGGATGGAGTGGTTAAACTTTCTAAAAATCAATGTTGCCCACCAACAAAATAGGCTGCTTCAATTATATTGCACAGGGCTGTGTAATTATATTGCAACTCTCTTTAGAAAGGCCACCATAAAAGTCAGTGCAAAGGAGAAAGATCACTGTGGCATGAATCACTCTTTGGCTGTGTAGATGGATACAGATGGATGTCCCTGTCACAAGAAGAATGGGTGTCACCTGGAAGACCACCTATGTGTAGAAGGAAACCTAAACTTGCTGAGGGAGATAGGTTGGGCTTGACCTGTGAAGTTCCTTAGAATTCTAAATGTGGGTGATTCTGGAATTTCAAAACAGAAAGTTATTATCAAATATTAGTCAACCATCTTAAGAAAATGCAAAAACCCCTTGAGATAATGGGGCAGTATGGCTTTGAAGCCAGACAAATCTAAGCTAGAACCTGGATCTGCCATCTATTATCTGCCTAGGCAATCTTGGGCAAATTATTTGACCTATCGAAACCCCAGTTATCTATATGATAAAGTACTTGTGGAGATTAAATGAGGTAATTCATGTAGCAAGCTCAGCATGGTTACTATACTTAAATAATGCTAGTTATCTTTACTAGTGTAATTTATTAGTATTACATCAAATTGGGGCTTGCAGTAGGCACTATAATAAAAGCCATGACTTTCGATGGAGCGTTCTAGAGAGATTTAAGCTAGAGATGGATACCAGAGGCTGAAGTGGGGCAATCTGGCGTGCCCACAGGTAGGTTCAGCCTGCAGCCCAGGGTGCAGAGAAATGTGCAAGAGACTGTCAAAAGACGACTGAGGGGAGGCATTGCAAGTAAAGCCTGGAGCTAGGTGCCTGGCCTTCAAGAAGGAGCCAGAGAGTGGGATTGTCAGAGGGGCTATTAGTTCTGCCTTGCAGTGCCCTTGACCTGGGCCACCCACACACATGCAGCCTTGGCCCTGTGGTGTTTCAGGGGCGTTGCTCATCAGAGTTGCTTGTTAGAGACAAGATACAGCCCAGGTGGTGAGGAGGCTGGGAGGCAGATTCAAATAAAGTCCCTAGAAAAAAAAAAGATTGCTTTAAATATCACTGATAATAACAGCAGTCTTTCCAAAAAGTCCTCTAATTGATGTCTGACTAGCTGTGTTATGAAACTAAAACCACATATTTTGAAATATGATTTCTGCCATTGTCTAAAAAAGTTTGCATGAAGGAAGAAATGAGGTGAATGACCACAGGTAGAAGCCAGGCAACTAGCACCCTTCACTTTTTAACACATTAGCTTGATGGGTCTCCCTTACATACGAGCACAATCCAAAGTCCCTCTCTGCAACTTTTCTTATAACTCTTATAGTCACAAAGAATGAAACTTCAAATATTCAAATATACATTTATAGAACAGGGAAACAACAAATGAGATTAAAGATACATTTGAAAAGAGATTCAAATATATATTTGGAAAAAAAGGAGAATTACAGTAAACAAGGTAAATATACATCTGTAAGAAGATTCAGACAGACATTTGAGAAAAAGAGGAGTCATAGTGCTGGGTTAGAAGAACAAAGGGAAATTTGACGTTGAGAGAGTAAAATATTAAGGGTAACTTTTGGTTAAAAACTGTTAGTTCCATTTTTACCTTTAGAACAAATGTATTGATGATGGGGGAGGGTGGTATGTGCTAATTTTCCCGCTGATTATTAATAGATTTTGAATTCCTCAAGGGTGGGTACTAAGTCCTCACTGCACTGTTCCACAGTCCAGTGCCTTCTTGAGCACAGCTCAGTATTTATTTTTGAATAAATAAAAGCACTACAAATAGAAGCTTAGTGTTCTCACAAGCTTCAGTTTGAGAAGCAAAGATGTTTGAATGAAAACAAAACAAAAACTTGCACCTGCCATCTCCTGCATACACTCTACCCTGTTATGAGGGCAGGGGCTACATTTTACTCAACTCACACCCCCAGCACAGTGCCTGGCACATGATGGGTCCTCAATAAATGTTCACTTTTGAAAGAGTAAATTGGTCCATGTGATGGCAAATTTTTCAGGGCAGCCAGTAGTAATAATAACTGGAGTTGATAAAATGGAGGAAAATCAAGTCACCGGGCTTGGCAGCAGCATGGCAATGGGAGACAGGCTAGGACGCTGCTCTCTGCTTTTATGTGACATGTTTTCCATGTCTTAGTCACTTGCCGGTTTCCTTTCTTCCTCACGTTTCCTGGATGGGGCTGTCACTGTCAACAATCTCCTTTCATAGCTGAGCACCTGAGGCTCAGAGTGATTAAATGCCTGGCCCCACCAGGAGCTGGAGCTTGAAGGACAGGATGGGATGATCGCTGAGGTTCCTTTCAAGGCTAAATTTCATTGCCTTGAGATCTCTTAGGCGATTTCTGTGTCTTCTCAGGGCCAAGTAACTGGAAAACAGAGAGGCAGATATTTGGCACCGGGTAGACCAGGTTTTCAGATGTTTGACTGAATTTTTCAGTTCCCATCTGGATGATTTGTGTTGTGAAGATGTAAGTTGCATTTATCCAGCTTAAATGAAGCAGAGAGTTTTGTGATGATATGCTAATGCTCTTAGGCAACCTAAAACATCAGCCCAAAGAGAAAAATCTTCTTTTGAATCATATATTTGGCTGTCAGGATGGACCCGCGGTCACTGAACACAGGCCAGGATTCCATCTCTTGCTTTGGCTGTAGAATCAGAGACTTGGGTCAGTAATGAGCTGTTTGTCAAAGCTCACTGAGGTCCTGAAAACCTTGCCCATCTCTGCTCCGCCTTACAGAGCTCATGGCACATGAGAAAGAAAGGATCTGCCCTGGAGACCTGGGTCAAGATTTCTGGAATCCAGCTTAAAACTTAAGATAAGTAGAACTTGAGTCATGGTATAAAGTTCCTACAGGGCAGTTTTCTAATGAGATTTTCAATTCTAACAAAGATGCTCTTTAGCCTCTCCTTGAGTTCCAAATCTTATTTAAGAAAGGCGAGAGCGCGAGAAGAGAGAGAGAGAGAGAGACTATGAGAATGAATAAAATACAAAGCAAAACAAAAAATCCAAATAAGACCCTTAAATAAAAAAGAACTATGTAGCAAACATCATCATGTTGGAATTTAAGCCCCCAGAAAATTTCTTATTTTGAAAATGAACTTCTTCATGAATTTGCTTTTTTGTACGAGAGCCCTTGCTATTTCTATCTAAATCCCTCTCCTGATTTTGTAAAGCTTTGTGTGTCTACAGCTAGGTCATCTTTTTCCTTCCTTCACTCTCAAATCCAGCTTTGCAAGAACACTTGGAATGGTGAACCGGCCACCCACCGACCCCCTCTGGTTTTGTTGCATCCCTTCCCCCTCCATGGGGGCTCTTCCCCACAAATGCATAATACCGTGGCAGGGTGGGGTCATCCTGTCTTACAGGCATCTGATACTGTGGCTTCTGGCCCTTCCTTTGGAAGATAGTTCTGCCATGTAATGAGTCAAGCAGATCGCCCATCAGCTCTGTTTTTTAATAAAACATGAATAGCACAGTTTATGGCTTTCACTATTCAAACAGCAGTTGAGCCTAAGAGGAATTATTCATCTTAATGGTTCTAACACTCATTTCCAAGCAGCCATGCTGCTTTATCAAGCTTTTGCCTGAATTAGAAAATGACTGGCCTTGGAAAAAGAAGAGGGCTCTGCAGGAGTTGACTAGGGGCTTCTCAGGACAGTGAGCAGCTGGGATATGCATAGAATTGTGGGCTGGTTCCTGGCCCCTGCAGACAGCCCCTCTGTCACCCCTGGGACAGAGTCTCCTAGGAAGCAAGATTGGGGGAAAGCATCCATGAGGCATAGCATGCATTTGCCCAGAGAGAAACATGCCTCATTTTATCTCAAAGACACACAGGCTCATAGGAAAGCCGTGGGCCAAAATCTCTTTCCCTCTTCACACTGCTATAGAAGCATCCTTCCTACAAAACAAACTTAAAACATGGGACATCAGTGACCATGATGGGGGAGGGCTGGGGATTGAAAGGATATACTATGTAACAAGTGGAATGATGTGCCTGGCGCACAATCGATAGTCCTATTAGCTCCATTTTACAGATGAAGAAACTGAGGCTGATATTTTTTATAAGGTTACACTGCTAATAAGTAATGAAGCCCAGACTCATGCCCACATCTTCTGATTCCAAGTCCCATATGATATCCATAGTATCCTTTGCCACCCAGGTACACTGAACTCTAGGGCCCTGCTGGAGGCAGTGTCTAGACCCAAAGGAACAGTTGATGCTGGGACCATGGCACTCCAGGGTAGGGTTGGGAGCAAGTGTTCACATGGGGTCAGTCTGAGGCCCTCAACTCATGCTGTGAGGTGACTGTCTACAGGTAGGGCAGACCCCAAAGCCTTCAAAACACTGAGTACGCCTGTCCATGTCTCTCCATCCTCATTTGTGTCTGTAGAATGAGCCTGTGACTTTTTGAGCTGGCCTGGACTGCAAGATTGATGCCACATTTAACATACCAAGGCCTGGAGACCCATGCTCTTATGACAAGCTAAAAATTTTGCTTAAGGAGCTACAACTTCTCAGCTGTTACCTGGGTGCTATATTAGTGGGAAGTCAGAAGCATGTGAAGATTCTTCGTTTTGTTTTTCAAATTGTTGATGGCATTCAAGGAGATGCTAATATCTTCTTACTGTTCTATTGCTACAAATGTCTTTGCCCAGATAAGAATGATTTCAGCAAAAGGGTTTAATTAAATATTGCCTGATGCCAGATTACCACTCAGAAGGCAGCAGTGGGTTACATTAAAGGATGAACTTTACTCCCACAGCTGACAGTTGATTAATGTGTTAATTAGGAACCCTGTCCCCCTCCCCCAGTTACTCCAGTCTTCTCTTAAGCCCTGCAGAATGTATATATTGTGCCCATGTGGGTAACCTCATGGCATACTTTGGCTTTGACTTTGGACGTTTATATAAAAATAAAGGCTCAGTTGCCAACATGAATAGCTTTCTTTCTTTCCAGGGGAAATACAAGATGGAAAGAGTTATAAGAACCAGAAGTCCTGCCTTTCAGTTTTCTTATATCAAGAGCAAGTGATATTTCTGCTGAGGCAGTGTCTTTGGAGCAGTTTAGCGGTGTAGGTTGCCACACATTTATTTCACAGGAAAGGAGTGAATCCATCAGGCCACTGAGCTTATAAGTACTACCCTGGCAGTCAGCCACCAAAATATAAATAGTCTAAATGGACTAAAGGAAATGTTCATTTTGTTGTTTAGAATTGGACACATCCCAGGAAGGTAAATTTAATCTTTTTGAGGACTGCTGTTATAGGGTTGAATGGAATACACATTTATTTATCTCCTTTGTGATCTTTTTGTCTTCCTGGTGATACATTATGTATCTGTGATGCGAAGCATTTCAGCTGTCTTGCTCGATGGCATTGCATTTGCTGATGGTTTGATCCCCACATTGGCATCGTTAAACAGCTTCAGCCTCTGTCCAATCTGGGACCTGTTAGGGAGAGAAGTAGAAGAAGCCAGATTCCAACAGAAACAAAGCTGGGGTGAAACTAGGGGGAAATCATTCCAGAACCCAGTGAGTTAAGCTCTATACTTCTTAATCTTTATCTTTTAAAATGTCTTAAGGAATTTTGGTACTTCTTGGCATAATGAGGAAAAAATAATGCCTCAAAAAGTAAAAAAATAAAATAAAATTTAAAGCTGTTATTGGAAAAAGAAGGGAAGAATACCTCACAACACCACAATTCAGAAAACCACAGTTTATGAGTCATATGCTGTGTGTTTCATGGATATGCAAATGTTATTTTATTAAAGAGAGAGAGAGATACAGTATATATTTTCACCTAACTACCACATCTTAAGTAATCAGCTCAGGCTTTTATGATGAAATCTTTAATTACTAGAAGTATGTCATTAGTTAGATGTAGAATGAATGATGGTACTGTGTTTTATTGCCTCACATGATACAGCCATTTGTGCCATAAATTCATTGACCTCATCTTAAATGATGAGTCCTATAAGACAGACTTGATTCATTATTTCTTAAGTGACAATTTTTTCTTCTAATAATTTTTTGCTTCATCAGAAAGATTGCTTTTCTGTATTTTGAGATCAGTGTTCTGAACTGAAATGTATTAAGGCAAGGAGACATACACACACACAAACACATACTCTCATACCCACACACACACATATACTCACACACTCACATTACCCAAAACAAAATAGTCATGAACCGTCACACTACACACTACTACTTAAACACTTTGAAATGTTGCAGAAAATCAAGAAGCTGACATTACACCTTTGCTTTAACAGGAAAGTTTGATGAGATAGGATTTTGCTTCTAACTTTGATGTCTGTAATTCTTTTTATGTGGAAATAGATGAAATATAGTGGAAAATTCTCATTTGATAATTGGGATCTATGAGCATTCATTATTCCTCAATGAATTATTGACAGTAAAGGAAACGAAGGAAGATCATTTAAATTATATTTAGGTTATTTTTTTTTTACTCCATTTGAAAATATTTATTTGGCTTGAGGAAACAGGAATCCTCTGGAGGCAAATAATTCAATCTGGCAATTTAAAAACCAATTAAGGATTTCAGAAAACTCTTCCCCCTTATGGTTAAAGAATAAGATCCAAAGGAAATACGCCAGAAAATTTGGTATATTATTTTGATTAGTTTAATTCATTGATAATATTTTTTAGTCAATGATTAAAGAAACTTTTTTTGATCCCTCACTTCAAGCTTATAAATTTACACTTTAGGCTTTCTGTGGATGCCTAGTATTAAAACAGAAGCAGGTGGTTTTATATCATAATGGAACTTAAATGCCACATCATTATATATTAACTTTATTAAAATGATCAAGGTTTTTAAATCATAACTTACCATGTTTTCACTACTAGTTTATTTAACCTTTTTCTAGATAAGAATTTTGAGGGTCTGATGGACTCTGTGGGCCTCTTCTCAGGAGAGGCAATTCTGTACTTATTTGTAAACTGGGTATCTTAATTATGATAAAAACTTCCCTTAATTCAGGAATCAAACACAGGAGTATATTTGCATTGAAATGTTTTTTTTACCACTGTAACAACTGCAACAGTTTTGATAACTAATTTGAGAGAATGCCTCTCTAATCATCAAAGGTCACTCAGCAGTGTTCTCACTCTCCTCAAGTTTTGCAAGAAGTATTTTGAAAGGGCAATTGGATGAGACCAAACAAAAAACTCATGTGTGCCAATAACTACACATTCAGTCTCACACCATCAAGTTTATTACCTGGGAAAATATCAGTGAAAAAAAAAGTGAGAAGGAAAAGAGTGGATTTACACATATAGACCCACATCTGCCAGGCGCATGTTCTGCCACAGTCACATACTCGCATGCCGCCACTGTTTACAAGCAAGGAAAGCTGGGAGTTAAATGAGATGGGTAAGCCAATGCCCGGCATATGTTGTTTTTGCATTGTTTATGTGACCAATCATTATTAAAATTTATCATCTTTTAATTATATCAGTTTACGATAGTTGAAAAAAAAAACCCAACACACATCAACAACTGAACAACAGACACCCTCTTCAACAAAGCAGGGTTTCATTTAGAACAGTATTGGAACCAGTGCTTTATTGGGGGAGAGACTCGGATTCAATAAACTCACCATTGCACTGTGTTTCACAGTTCCTCTTCTGCTGCTTTATGGCTTGAGTGCTAAGAAAATGACCAAAAAGGAAAAAGATAATAAGAAAAAGAAAAAAGGTTGTGTGTGTAAAATTCTGTCAAAAAAGAGTAAGGCACTGAAAGAACTATTGAAAATTTTGACATCTGTTTATCTGTTTATAGCTATGGCAAGATTACTCATATTAATTCTTGTTTAAAATGCCATATGAAGGAAAGACATTTGTGCAAACAAGAGTCATATTTGAATTGTAGATCATGTCTTCACCATCTGTGAGAGCTGATGGTGTTGCAAAATTAATGTGTTAATGAAATCACAATAATTTCTCCAAAGTAATGGGTTCTGAAGCTGAGAATGAGTATTTTTTGAACTTTGATGTCTAGTGACTTCCAATTGGGAAAAGCTCTCAGCCTTTAATTAGTTCTGCAGCCCAACTTTAAAATAAATTTGGTGATGTCTTTCTTTTGCCAGTAGTAGATCTGAAGGGGGGGAAAAGCCATAACAACTTTTGGAAAATGTTCTCTGGTGTTTGAAAAGTTGTTAAATAAGACTGCCTGCCAAGAAATGTCACCAAAAATTCTGACTACGGAGAGAGAGTGGGCAAACAGCTCAAAAAATAATTCTAGCTTGCTGCAACATCACAGGTTGGGAATAGCTAAACCTCACACAGACTTCATGATTAATTCCAAGTTTCTCCTTGGAAGCCAGACATAATGATGTTCAGTGCTTTGTGTTATTGGTTAACACAGCACACCCTTTCCAACTGCATTATCGAACATAGTCAATAGTGTAAAGTGACTTTGCATGAGGAGAATTTTAAGGGGTTATGTTTCAAGCCCATTGGACTTTCTGGAGAATCCTTCCCTCCGAAACTATTTAGATTTGCATTTACAAAGAGCCTCTTTGACAAGTGAAAACGTATGGGCAGGTATATTGGGCAGGTATATTATTCCTTTTCCTCAGAACCATCTTTAAGTCATGCTTAAGGACAACACAATTTCTTTTTTAAAAAAAAAGAATAGGTTTTGATAATTGCTATTCTGAAGAGTTGATATTTATAAAGCAAACCCATCATTTTACAAACATTTTGGAATTTTACCTTTTAGAAGGAAACACTTCAGCCTGTTTGAAAAATTGTGATAAAGTTTGAAAGAACCTTTATGTGAAACATGAAACACCATCTATCCAGAGAAATTGCTTATCTTACCTGTTGTGGTTTTTTATTACTGTGTTGTAGGTATGTGACTGGTGTAAGCACATAAGACACACAAAAGAATACCTGGATTTTGGGGACGGGGAAAGAAGGCTTCAGTTCTGCAGTGCAAAATGTCTCAATCAATACAAAATGGACATTTTCTACAAAGAGACACAGGCCAATCTTCCAGCTGGGCTGTGCAGCACATTACACCCTCCCATGGAAAATAAAGCAGAAGGCACCGGGGTGCAGCTGCTCACTCCAGACTCTTGGAATATCCCGCTAACAGATGCTCGGAGGAAGGCCCCCTCCCCGGTGGCTGCAGCTGGCCAAAGCCAGGGCCCTGGCCCGTCGGCGTCCACCACCGTCTCTCCATCTGACACCGCCAACTGCTCTGTCACTAAAATCCCCACGCCAGTGCCCAAGTCCATACCCATCAGCGAGACTCCAAACATCCCTCCTGTCTCCGTCCAGCCACCTGCTAGCATCGGGCCTCCCCTTGGCGTCCCGCCTCGCAGCCCTCCCATGGTGATGACCAACCGCGGCCCAGTGCCGCTGCCCATCTTCATGGAGCAGCAGATCATGCAGCAGATCCGCCCGCCCTTCATCCGCGGGCCGCCGCACCACGCCTCCAACCCCAACAGCCCCCTGTCCAACCCCATGCTTCCCGGCATCGGGCCCCCGCCCGGCGGCCCCAGGAACCTGGGCCCCACTTCCAGCCCCATGCACCGGCCCATGCTTTCGCCCCACATCCACCCTCCGAGCACCCCCACCATGCCTGGGAACCCACCGGGCCTGCTGCCCCCCCCGCCCCCGGGCGCACCCTTGCCCAGCCTGCCCTTCCCGCCGGTGAGCATGATGCCAAACGGCCCGATGCCGGTGCCCCAGATGATGAATTTCGGACTGCCGTCGCTCGCGCCGCTGGTGCCGCCCCCCACCCTGCTCGTGCCATACCCCGTGATCGTGCCCCTGCCCGTGCCCATCCCCATCCCTATTCCTATCCCTCACGTCAATGATTCCAAGCCCCCCAACGGGTTCTCCAGCAACGGGGAGAACTTCATTCCCAGCGCCCCTGGCGACTCCTCGGCGGCGGGAGGCAAGCCAGGCGGACACTCCCTGTCCCCCCGGGACTCCAAGCAGGGCTCGTCCAAGTCCGCGGACTCGCCGCCCGGATGCTCCGGCCAGGCCCTGAGCCTGGCGCCCGCACCTGCGCCCGCGGAGCACGGCCGGAGCGAGGTGGTGGACCTGACGCGACGCGCCAGCAGCCCCCCAGGCGCGGGCGGCCAGCTCGCCTTCCCCGGCGTGCTGCAGGGCCCGCAGGACGGCGTCATCGACCTGACCGTGGGCCACCGGGCCCGGCTGCACAACGTGATCCACCGCGCTCTGCACGCGCACGTCAAGGCGGAGCGCGAGCCGGGCGCCGCGGAGCGCAGGACCTGCGGCGGCTGCAGGGACGGCCACTGCAGCCCGCCCGCCGCCGGTGACCCGGGCCCGGGTGCCCCGGCGGGCCCCGAGGCCGCCGCGGCCTGC
Organism: Daubentonia madagascariensis; assembly: GCA_023783475.1. Lineage (NCBI taxonomy): Eukaryota > Metazoa > Chordata > Mammalia > Primates > Daubentoniidae > Daubentonia > Daubentonia madagascariensis. Next base: position 54,315,911 of record JAKFHU010001815.1, on the reverse strand, counting down.
AACGTCATCGTAAACGGCACGCGCGGCACCGCCGCCGAGGGCGCCAAGAGTGCGGAGCCGCCGCCTGAGCAGCAGCAGCCGCCGCCGCCGCCGCCGCCCGCGCCCCCCAAGAAGCTGCTGTCGCCCGAGGAGCCGGCGGTGAGCGAGCTGGAGTCGGTCAAGGAGAACAACTGTGCTTCCAACTGCCACCTGGACGGGGAGGCGGCCAAAAAGCTGATGGGCGAGGAGGCCCTGGCGGGGGGCGACAAATCAGACCCGAACCTTAATAACCCCGCGGACGAGGACCACGCCTATGCTCTGCGGATGCTGCCCAAGACCGGCTGCGTGATCCAGCCTGTGCCAAAACCCGCGGAGAAGACTGCCATGGCGCCGTGCATCATCTCCTCGCCCATGCTCAGCGCCGGGCCCGAGGACCTGGAGCCGCCGCTCAAAAGGAGGTGCCTCCGAATTAGAAATCAGAATAAGTAAAAGGTTTGTATGTCCACCTGGGCGCTCCTCCACACCAGCCAATGCACCTCTCCTTGCTTCTTGCAAGGCAGGGGCGAGAGTTGTATTAGTAGTCACGATTTGATCTTACTTGTTTTACAGTACACTTTGTGTGGTCACATACCGTCAACATTTGATCCAACAACTATGATACTGAGCAGTTGTTTAGTAGCAGCATTCTCATTTTGTAGCTGCGGAAACCGGGCCACAGCATGTAAGTGCCATGTCCCAGGTCACTTACTTAAGGGTGTCGGTCTTGACCCTGTCATGAAACACTATCTTCTTAATTACACTTTCACTTTATTATTGGGCTCATCTCTGTAGTTCACCCTTTCAGAGAAGAGAAGGATATGGGGAGGAAGGAGACATTACTTGGGATGCCTAAAAACTCAATCATGAGGTTTCGGGGCAGTGGTAAAAGGTTCAGTGAACCTGTGAGCTGGGCCACCTCCTAAAGCTGGTAGCCTCACTGGCAGAATGTCTCAAATCACCAAATTTTCTTCATAACCATGGGATTCCATTTGTAAAATGAGAATAAAAACGAACCTTCTTATATGCATGTGCCTGCTAGACCCAGGCCACTAAGCCCCATTTGCCTGGCAAGGTGTTGGAGCAATAGCTCACAGCTCCTGTTCATGGGGTTTCTTCCTGCAGTTTGGCACCAACCGCATTCCTTGGAGTAGGCCTCAAACACCACTGACCGGGTTTCCCCCTTTGGGGACTCAGCGGCTCAGCTGGTGGGTTGCTCACCTCTGCAGACAGTGTGAGGCTTTAGTAGGGAAAAGGGCAGTGTTGCTAAAGTGGGTGGCAGTGCATATCTCTGACCTGACAGTGCATATCCTCTGACTTCATAGGGAGGACCCTGCTTAATGCCAAGTGAGCCACTCGTAGTCAAAAATTTCAATGAAGGGAAGGGGAACTAGTAGTATGTGTGCCCCTGTATCCAGATGTGGCCTCATTTGCTCCTCCCGTCAATCCTCGTGGACTAGGCATCATGTGCATCTTACAAGGGGGCAGATGAGGCTTAGAGACCTTGCCCAAATCAGAGCTGGTAACTGGGGAACCACAATTCAAGTCAGGCCTGTGAGACCCAGAAAACATGCTCTCCCCCTCCATCCAAGTGCGCGGCAAACAGGCCAAAATTCAGTTGAGTGTATCAACTGTTTATGGAGAGCAAGAGGAGAGAGATGAGCACTTATTGCACACTTAACTTGTGCACTGCTCCTTTTGGGGGTTGAGGAGAGACAAAGGTGAATATGCTGCTGTGTCTCAATGTACTTACCGTCTGATGGGGACACAAATCCTGGAGGCGGGGAAGGAGGCCTGGGTTAGGAGAGGTGGACCTCGTAGGATCAATAATTGCTCACATTTGTGTGTGCAGGCTCTCTTCGAAGTGTTTTCAGTAGTATGTATTTGGATCTGGACCCAGAGGACGGTTATTGTCTTCCTTTTAGGAAATGAAGGAAAGAGAAATTAAGTAATGAGGAAACCAAGACAGAGAAATTAAGTAACTTGCCCAAGTTAGTCAGCAGAGTTGAGATTCAAATCCAGGCTGGCTGACTCCCAGAGCTACATTTTCTTTAAACCAGTGTAGGAGAATAGGCTAATTAGTTTCTTTATTACCCTACTTCCCAAAATTCTTTTATCCACCTCAGTTGTCTTAGGGGAAAGTTCCTAAAAACAAAACAAAACTAAATTTTAAAAACTGAGCCTACCTACCAACTTCTCTAAGTCTTCAGACAGTGTTTAATTCTTCTTTTTGCAGCAAAAACAGTAAACCTATATTACCAACTCATTACTCTACAGCGGGAAACATAAACACGAAGTGCAGCACTTGATGTGTATGTCCAGCCTTTTGTCTCTAAGTTGGGCTATTTACAGGGGCTCCTAACCTATAGCCGGAGGTTTGCTTGGGAAGCACAGAACCAGAGCAAGACTTGTTGAGGGGTGCAAGAAGGGTTTCTCAGCCACCAAAGTTTGAGGTTTCCTTTTCCACCGATGGCTTTGCCAGTAGGAGCAGAAAACTAAAAATGAGTTCACCGTTCCTTCCTGATTTTACATCTACAAGTTCTGCTGTTCTGAAGACAGATGGCCTCAGCCTTCTCACAGTCACCGCAATTGAAAATGCCCCTGATTTCTTCATGAGAGTAATTTAATCTGGTTGACAAAGCTGTGAGTAATGGGAAGGTGTGTGACAAAAAGTGGCGGCCTTCAGAAAGTCAGAAAGCATTGGGAATTACCATTTTAAACACATTCTAATATCACTCATTCAAATGACATTAAAGACACGGTGAAAGATTTTACTCCTATCACTGAAGTGAGAAGTGACCGGGTCAAGAATAGTGACACTAGCCTGTAAGTAGCATAGGACCAAACGAACATAAAAACATAAAATATATAATGGCTATTTGGATGATTTATGTTTCTGAATAAAAAATCAGGCTAGGGTCTTGTATGTGGAGCAGAATCATTACTAAAAATATTAACCTGGCTTCAGCCTATTTCAGAAGATGCAGGGATGAAATTGCCCAGTACCTCTTGAGATTGGAGAGTTCTTTTTCTGATGAGTCCCCCAAGAAATTACAGCTTTTCTCTAAAACCAGAAATATTCAGGCTTTGTCAGCTACAGAGGGGTGACAAGGCAAGTGATTTAAAGTAGGGAAAGAACCACCTCTCTGCCACTAAATCACATTTCCTCTTGCCCTCAGTCGCTCCATGTCACCTCACAGCGCAGTCTCAACCTGCCATAATTTACTCACATCCTCTGGCCCTTCCTGATTTTCCCTGCACATGTGGTGCTGTTTTTCTTCTATGCCTTCAGGAACCCAGACCATTCATATGGTTGGGGAAATTGGAAATGCATCCATTAAATAAAGGACTGCATGGCTTTTGTGCCCTGACGGTGAGCACTGTTTGGCGTGAGTTAAAGCCAAAGTGGAAAGCATTAAAAACCAAAAGCGAAATGCAGGCTGAGATGTGGTGGGTGAGGTGCAGGTGAGTGATTTCTCCATGTGCTTCTTGGTGATTTGTTATATTATTTCTCATAGAATAGTCTGCCAGTAACTTCAGTCAGTGTTGTCATTCTTCTCACTGTCTGCCTTTCTCATACTGTATCACTATTTTAAAAAATCATGTAAAATAGATCCAAAGCAGACCAAAGTATCTTAAAGTCAGCAACCCAGGCAGCTACAATTGTCTTCAAGGAAGTCATCATATTTGCTAGTTCTTTGCAAATTGTGGGGGGCTTTTGTTCCATGTTCAAGTTATTCTGTTCCTGGTTACCTGACTTTATGCATTCTTGTTTGTTGGTATGATTACAAATGATTTCAATGGGCAGATATTTTCCACAGATGCAGAACTAATTAAGTTTAGCTGAAGATTTTAAAAGGTTGTAAACTCCTTTTAATCTTCAACTTTTAAGACTCCAAATACCAGTCCTGCAGCTTCTGTAAGCTAGAAAAAAAATCCCCCCAAATAATAAGGAAAACAATGTATAAACATTTCCCAAACTATTCTATCCACAAAGAATTCCATTTATAAATGGAATACTCCCTTCTTTGTCTTTGCCTGGGAACTTGGGGGATAGCTGTTTGTATTTGTGCATTTTCTGAATTTCTACAGTTTATACTTGTTTATGGTACATTGGGGAGTTCAGAGTAACCATTTGCAAATGTTTGAAGATATTCAAAAGAATATACTCCCCCTCCTCAATTTTCCAGGGAAATGATATATTCTCTTTAAGTAAAATAATCAATGGAAAAAATGTGTACTAGGAGTAACCCTTTCACTCTTACTTTTTCCATTCTCAAGGAGCAAAATAGGTCCATACAAAATCACACCTTTGTGGCTCCCAAATTTCTTATATGTTTCTAAAACCAGAAAGAAAATATGAGACTCTTCCCTGGTCCCAATTCCATGACGCCACTCCAGGATCAGCAGGGGAGTTTGACTTTTTATTTCTTCAGGGAAAGCTGGAGGAGGTTACCTGTAGTTTGGGCTTCTTGGAGTCTAATTATTAGTCTGGTCATGGAGCCACAATCCCAAAAACAACTGTTTCAAGGCAGGAAGTTCACCTTACTGGGGAAGCCAAAAGGGTGGAGGTGACAAGTAACTTTTGTCAACTTAGTTTCTAAGACTGAGATGTTCAAGAGAGGAGACAGTTGGGGAGGAGGTTGGGAATTAAGTCCCTGCATTCGAAACCATACTATGGGTGCCTACTTTTAAAGCAAGGAACAGAAGGAAAACTGAAAGTGACAAGAAGAAATCAGTGCGAGTGGATGTGCTCAGATCCTATGCCAGACTTAAGCCATCTGATGGCCCAGTATTTGATTATTGGAAATGTTAATTGGTGACAATGCCTAAGATAAAGGTTAGCCTGTCTATCAGGATGCAGTTGGCCTATATAGTTCTAGGTAGAGGTGCTTCAAAGAGCCAGCGAGAAGCCACCAGGTGTGTGCCACGCACACATGAGTGAGGAGGACCTGGGAGAGTGCTTTCTGTGATCATTTCAGACTTGTAAAGTTTTCTGGAATGAATGGTGTCAAGATTGGCCTTAGACATGTTCCATTCAATGCTGCTGGGTCCATGTTAACCCTTATGACTAGGGGCTTGAAGGGAGGGTTTTAATGTGCAAACATCTGACTTTTAGATATTATGTCAATCAGATTATGAGGGAATATGAAATGACGTATGTGACTGAGTATTTATTGCTTTCAGATGTACCCATAACCTTCCATCTTCAGCAGGACTGGGACTGAGGTGAGGCCAGAGAACTGATTAGTGCTAGACTTTCAAGAGGGACTCACTGGGGTTGTGCTGGTGCAGCACTGGTCCTGGCTCTGGTCTCCAGACCTTCTGATCCATGTGGCAGCTCCCTAAAGCTGGTCTCTTGGCCCCCTGGACTTGTCCATGGATGGATTTCAGCAAATCCCCCTGAAATTTCATGGGAAGTTTTATGTGCCTGTGCACAGAGGCATTTTCATGGGAGGAGAGGTCCATAGCTTTTGGCTTCAGAAAAAGTATGCTGTCCATCCCTGAAGGATTATCTTACATTATTACCCTGAGTTGAAATTTTTCTTGTTACTCTGAGGAGGCTGAATTAATTGTTAGTTTCCCTTAAAACTTAGAATTTATTTTTTGGCAATTTTTGCTGTGGACCTGATATTGCAGGTCCATATAATGTAGCGCTTGCCTCAGTAAGAGTGCCTTAGCGATGCACTGCAAAAGGTTATAGACTTTTCTTCAAGCTACCGTATCCTGCAAGTGCCTCTGGTGAAAGAAGGAAAGGGAAGCAAGAGAAGAAGCTAGCTAGATACTTCTCCAGCACTTGGACTTCCAAAGTTTATACTGTACAGGGAGCCACTGTCCTCCTGTGGGAAAAACTTCTACCCTGCCACTGAGGCCAAGAAAGCAGAATGACTGGGGTCAGAGAAGTGGACAGGTCAGTGAATACCAGGGCATTGAAGTGGCGGTGTCTGGGAGCACTACCCATCCTCCCTAGCTGCCTGGTATGTGTCTTCACCTGGAGAGAGTGTGCTTGGAAAAGGGGAAGTACTAGACCTGCTAGTAACAAGCAAGCTCCCTGACTGGTTCCCAGTGAATCACTCCCTCGCCAGCCCGAGCGGCTGCCCGTGCATCATGGTTCAATCATTTACACCTACCGTTGTGCAGACGAGCATTGCGGACAGGCAGAGACGTCTGAGGACCAAAATACACTGCGGCGTGGAACACTTACCTCATGTTGTGAACACTTACCTCCACCCGAACACCCTGCCTTTTCCAGACTTTCCTGTCTAAGAGATCGTGCCAAAGGGACAGGGGGTGGCCATTCTATTTTCTTTCACCATGTCCTGCACAGAATTATTTTATATCCTTTGGTTGCCGTTTTAAGTGCATAACACTTTATATGTGGATGGATGTTAAGGCATGTGTAAACTTTTTTCTTAATGCCTCAAAAGGCCTAAAAGGAGTTCATTTGGAGAAAGAAATAAATTAGCTTAAAAAAAATGAACAGTTTAGCACTGGCATCATTTAACGGGGTCCCATTCTGAAGGAAATGGAGTAAATGCCATCTCAGACGCCAGCTCTAAATACTAACAGTGTAGCTAGCGCCCTTCTATGAAGTTGTGGATTTCCACAGCATTCTGCTTGAGAAGAAAGCAGGGCGGGTTCAGGATTGAGAACACAAGGCCATCGACGAGGAGAGGAAACACACACGGTCACACAAGTCATTGTAAGGATCACTTAAAAGATTATCGTGAAAATGACTGGAGCAAAAGCAAATGACAATAACAAGAAAAACTTGGAATTAGTCTCTAGTGCTTTAAAATAGTTCCTGAATGTACTAAATAGTCTTAAATTGGAAACCAGTCAAGTTGCCCCTGAGATCTCTTAACACCGCTGCTCCTAGGACTGAATTATGGTCATAAGCAAAAAATGCTCATGCAGTTTTACCACGTCGTCCAAATTCACAATCCGGAACAGGGAGATAGGAGCCCAGGAGCAGAACTGCCTTTCCAGGGAGCAGAGGGGTCGGGGCTGAGCCATGTCAAATCTTCCCATGTTCCCCAGCCTCACTCCCATCCAGATATTTGGCTGCGCCAGCACTGGTTATCTCATCATGCCCCCCTCTGAACCTCTGGGTTGTTGTCTTTCTTTGATGTAATAGCAAGTTGTGGAGGTTTTTTTGGGTAAAAAAGGAAGTAAGAATGTGATTGCTAGCATGAAGAACAAAAGGGAGAAACATACTTTATGGACTCATTTGATATGAAACATTGACCTAAAGTCTAAAAACATGCAATTAAAAAGTATATCTCTCCCTCATTTGCATGGCTTATTTACCCAGATATGTTTTTGGTATTGAAAATGAATGGTACTCCCATACAACATGTGTCTCAATTTGTAATGATATCCTACTTGCAGCTGGCTTAGTTCTCCAAGTGTTTCTAAAATGTTACTGTCTTAAATTTGAGCCAACCTACAATAACAAATTATCTAGAAGCAAAGTGGCTAAACTGCATTTGGTGAGAGAAGGGGAAACTCTATATTTCATCCTTCTACTCTTGTTTTGGAAATTCAGACTGTAACATGATCTTTTTCTAAAGAAATCTACACATGAACACTTTAAAAATTGTGCAGATTGGGTGTTGTGGGAGCAAGAATGATCAGGTTTAAGTTTCTCTGCGAAGTTCTGCATCCCATCAACAAGGTCTTTTGATATTTTAAACCCATATTTACAGTAATTTCAAGATATTTGGAGCACATGTGGTTAAATGTAAAACTTTGTCATTATGATTTGTTAGATGCTTATACTTTAAATATTTATAAGCCATTTTTAAGTACTTTATCCAAAAGCCTTCCCCCACTAGAATACTGTAATTGAGTGGTATCTGAGCATCATTATAAAAGATTCAGGGTGAAGTCACTGTAGCATGCATGCACGTTCTGCTTGCTTTTCTGGTTTTAATTCAAATGTCATTTTTAGTAAATTCAGCTTATCTTAAAAATATATTAAAAAGTCACAAATAGGGCTGGTTGTCTGTGATTTAAAAAAAAAAAATCCCCAGTACTCAAAAGGTAAAGTGTTCTAGCTTAAACTGTGTTGAGTCCCACTTTTTCTTATCCTAAAAATAATTAGTAAAACTTCCCATTAGAGTGTTGGATCTCAATCTGTGTTTACATGAACTTCAAGTGTCATATTGTTCCTCTGAAATGTCTTAGGGACAATTTATTGGTGGCTAGATTGAATTCTTTACTATTTTCCTTTAGCATCTTGGAAGCTAAGACATAGGACGCCGTCTTTATTGTAGGTAGCGTGTTTGTGCACTTAGTATAAAAAGGGGAGGGGGGAAAACCTTTTCCAAACTCAGAATCCATTTAAGCTTTGGAGGTTATAAATTTCAAACTGATCACAGGCCCCTGGGGCTCACTTCTTTTATGGCTGGCAAAATACAACTTTCTGGTAAGAATGGGGGAAAAGAAGGTTTTAAAAGGCTCATAAACTTGCTTGGACATCTAATAGCTCTTACCAAACAGCATTTTCATGAGTTAAGTGTAAATGAGTCAGAAACATATAGATTGAATTTCTTTTAAAATACACATGGGTTTAAAAATTAAGGCCAAAGTGCTTGGCAAAATAAGTTTTGGTTTTAGCCAAACCCCAAATGTTTGAAAAAATAGTTCTAGGATTTGCCAAACCAAAAAATACATCCAGGTCCCTCCATTCCTCCCGTTTAATATGATGGCATGATAAACACGGGACTTAATGGCTATTTTCATGTCCCGAAAGTCTTAAGCAATATGAATCTTGAATACTAATTGTAAAAGTATGAACAATTTTTGGTGGGAGAACATTATGACCCTGCAAATGAAGATGAGGGTCACTGGTTCAGGGTTCTAGTCCTGATTTTGACGGCACTTCTTACTGTCTGATCAGCTGATCAGGTTGTTCTCTGTCTCAGCTGTGTGTGTGTGTGTGTGTGTGTGTGTGTGTGTGGCCTGTGCACAGCAATAATAACCTTTAAAAAATCCTACCTTTGGATTTTATTAATCCTTAATTTACACTTAATTCATATATTACAACCTACAAAACTTTAATAACTCCTAATCTTATCTAAACAGAGGGAGGCAGTTCTCTTTTGCTCATTCATGCTTCAGAGATAGTCCTCGTTTATTTCCCTAGAGGGTAAAACATATCCCTTTTGCACTGATAATATCTAACACTGAGTTTGCTCAGGTCACTGTGTTATTAAGAGACAGAAAGAAAGAGAGAAAGAAAAAGAGATAAGAGAAAAAGTGGGGGCGGGTGTGGCAGGAGTCTTTGACTTGATTTGAAGAGCTAAAAACCTATTGAGAGAGACAGGAAATAGCCAAGGTCACTTTTTACAAGCAACATGCAGGACCTGCAAACTGATGTGACACTGTGGACAGTAGGTTTCAGCAAGGGCAGGCACTGGATCCAGTTCCCTCCCTGTTGTCACCAAGTGCCTAGCACAGGGGCTGGCAGAATGGGCACACACGTATCTGTTGAGCTAGCGAATGAGAGACATCTCCATGGAGGAAGAGTTAATGGAGTTGCCTAGATAGGGAGCCTCAGAGTAGACGAATCCAGAGTCAGGTTCTGAACCTCAGGAGGGCCATGAGCTGGCAGTCAGGAGTGGAGGGTGAGGGATGCAGTAGGATGACAAAGGCATAGATGCAGAAAAGAGCAAGCTGTGTTGGGGACAACCTTCCCGTTTACTTGGCTGGAGCAAAGGACTTACAGGTGAGGAGTGTGAGGCTGGAGGGGAGCAAGGAATTTGTGCTCCTTACATTGGGCAGCATCACTGTGGCCCTGAGCAAAGGAGTGACGGAATGAAGTTTGTGTTTGAGAAAAGTTACTTGAGTAGCTGTTCATAGGCGGAAACACTGGCATTGCTAAAGCTGATGGTTGCGTTCTGATGACAAGCTAATTACCAGCAGTGGATTCTAGACATTGTGTAGGGTTACCGCTGGCATGTGGGAGGCGTGGGCTGCCACATCTATGTGTTAAGTATGTAAAGCCATTGTCACAGTGCAGTGAGAGGAAGAACTTCTTAGGCCACAGTGGGCCTAAGGAGATGTCATAGCACGCAGTGGAAGGAAACCTCACAACCAACGGACCATTCCAAAGTCCAGTGAAAGAGGATGCTGGCTAGCCCTGGGTGACCACAGAAACCGGGCCTCCCCGCTGCTGAGCACCCAGAGACTTGGGCTAGCCGGGGCAGGGCAGGTGCAGGCCACTGCCTTGTGGGCACACAGAGGCAGGCAGGGCTTTCCAAGCCCCAGACTTCACCAATGAGGCTGCACAGTGATGCCACAGTGATGTCCAGACTCTCTGTCTTTGGCCTGAAGAGCAGCAGGAAGCCCTGGGTGGCTTGCTGTATATTCCTCAGGCACCTACAGAGATTGTCTCAGAGTCAGAATCAGAATCTCTAGGGCCTGCAGCTGCTTTTAAGGGAGTTGGGCTGCCTTTTGGAGAAGTATTTTTATCTTTTTTTACTTACCAGGCTGTGAACCTTCTGAAGCTTCCACACGTGGCACCAGTGGGCTCCTGGTAGTGAAGGAAGGCGGCGGTGTGGTTTAGTGGAAGACACCTGCTTTGGAGTTGGGCTGGCCTGGGTTCATGTCCCCACTGAGCCACTTACTAGGTGAGGGAGGAGGGGAGTTAATCTCTCTGAGCTGAGGCCTCTATGTCTGCATACTGAGAAGATTCCTGTGGGAGACAGGTCAGAAAACTCTGTAAGTGTGGCTCATCTAGGTGCCCTAGAGACAGCAGTTACTGTCCTGTTAGAAAGGCTACATTGCCTGGGGCAAGAGCACAGGGCTGGAGTGAGATCTGGATTTGAAAACTGGCTACGTTACTTGCAGCTGTGAGCATTTGGACAAGTTTTGTCACCTCTCTGCATTCTCTGCATTTTCTCATTAAATAATTATAACAGCTAATATTTATTGAGCACTTGCTACATGTAGGCAGTGTTCGAAATGCTACATACCAACAATGCTATGGGATGGCATCATTAGGCCCATTTTACAGATAAGAGACTGAGGCAGAGAGAGGTTAAGTATCCTACCCAGAGTCATGTGGCTGGGAAATGGCAGTGTGGGATTTGACTGACAGCCTGGCCCCAGAGTCTCCATGCATGTCTTATATGAAAAAAAAATGAAGATAATACTGGCTGCTTCACTGAATTCTCAGCTCCAGTGTAAATAAGATACGTTTAAATGCCCGGGAGCTACCCGGCTCATAGTAGATGCTTATTATAAGAATTGTCATGGTAGCCCCTACGGCCCAGAACTTCTTCCCTCAGATGTGTAATGGAACATAATGAAATACTTCCACGTCGTCAACCTCAGAGGTTAGAAAAACCATTCCAGAAATTCTCATAAGATCTCTGGTTCTACTTTTACAAGTGGAGGCTGTGACAAAAAGAGCAAATGCCCAAGGTCACAGAGTGGCGCGGCCGGGATTAGAACCTGAGTCCTCATCTGCCTTTCTCGCAGTGGGACACGGGATCTGACTGAAGCCGCTTGAGTTACATGTCCTGTGCCAAGGAGCAGAGTCATGTTTTTGCCACCCACTGCATGGCTTCCTCATATCAGGCAGCTGATTTCAGACAGAAAATAGGTCATACCTGAACATCTGGAGTGGGTGGGCTAAAGGATAGCAGAAAAGCCATTATTAACCACATTCCTCATCTTCTTTGCTGTTCAGGGGAGAAACCAGTATTCTTGCTCTTATTTTCTACAATGGAGTTTCCACTAATAGGAAGCTTTCTCTCTCTCTTTGCTAATGGACTAGTGGTAAAGAATAAATAAAGTATGGGAAAGACTGTTTCTCCAGCCCTCACCTAAAATCTTAAAATCTGCAATTGACCCACAGGTCATAGCCACTTGTCACATGAAGCCGCTTTTTTCTCTGTGTTCTTTCCTTTTCACCTAGAATGTCTGTGTTCCTATAACATAGGGAAGTAACAAACTTGATCTTAATACAATAAACATCTGGTTTTTTTGTCCAAGGCAGAATTTTGGGAAGGCAGCGGTCTTGAGAGACAGTGTAGTAGAAATCAGAAGAGGAATATGACCCTGGCCTTTTCACTGACCCCCTGGACAAGTCACTTACTTCATCTCGCACTCAATCAGGGACACAGTGACACCTGCTCCTGTAGTCACAAAGGAGAAGTGGGGAGCAGAGCTGCCGGCCAGGGGCCTGCTGAGTCACGTGAACTGACATCAGTTTGTGTACTGGATGGGACTTGAATGAAAATGCACTTTTTTCTTATCAAATAACTTCTCAGAATTCTTGTTTGCAAAGCAAGGGAGCTAGACTGTATATGTCTCTGAGGCCCCTTACAGCTCTGACATTGTGACCCCCACTCCCCCCACCGTCAGGGTAAGAAGGGGATCAGCACTCCTGAGGGGGGCCTGGACTTTGGGGTTGTAGAAGCTGGACTTCCATCTGGCTTTGCCCCTTTCTAGCTGGTGACCTTGAGCAAATAAGTTCTTTGACCTTCCTGGCAAAGTTCTTCATCTGTAAAATGGAGACAATAATAAATACTTCAGTAGCATCATTGTTTCCATGAAATAAGTGTGTAAGTGAAATAAGTATATAAAATGTATTTGTTTTCAAGCAAAGTGAGTATATTAAAATGCTTAGCACCATATTTGACATAAAGTTTGATAAAATTTTGACCCCTTTCTTAGGAGACACAAACCACAAATTGCTTAGTCTTGAAAGCCAGGGGCATAGGGCTCAGGGCTCTTCAGAATTTCTTGCAGAACATTAGCTATATCGTATAATTCTTCTTTATTCTGTTTTTCTTTTTTGGGAATGGACAGAGCCACCTGCTTTAGTGCCTTTGTTAAAAAAAGTACATGAAATGTCATGAATCCCTCCATGCTTTTAGAAGAGGACTGGAGACAGGGTCATTTGGTTTACTTAAACTCCCAGGTTCCAGAAAGAACTTGAGGTAAAGAGGATCAGTTGTCCAGGGTGAAGATAAGGACCATGTGAGTGCACAAGAGGGGCTTCCATGGTCCAGAGTTCTTTGTCCCTCAGGAACTTTCAGAGGTCAGCAAGAAATAGCAATGACTACTTGTAAGAACAAACAGAACCAGCTAAGCAAAGAAAAATGAAATGTTCATTTGTAAAACAAAGAACTAAAGATGGAGTTTTTCCAGCAGGGGGTCTTATATGGTTGTTATTTTTATTGATTAAAGAGTAAAATAAGAGATATAGCTAAAGGAGAATATTATAAAAAATAAAAAACAAGGCCTTATAAATGGTTTAAAAATATTTTAATATACATGAGCCTTAGCTTTTCAGAGCCATGGGGTGAGTAGCATCATGGTGATAAAGTTGCAATTTAGACCAAAGCCTAACACTGAGCTAAGTTGAAACTCACCCTTGGCCCCCACGCCCTTCTCTTTATCATGGGTTATTTCCCATCACAATCACACTAGAAAGGAGAAGGGATGTTTTTCAATTATAGGCATGTATAATTTTACTGTGCTTCACAAATATTGCATTTTTACAAATTAATGGTTTGTGGTAACCCTGAGTCGAGCAAGTCTATCAATATCATTTTTCCAACAGCATGTGCTCACTTCGTGTCTGTGTGTCACATTTTGGGAATTCTCACAATACTTCCAACTTTTTCATTATTATTATATCTGCTATGGTGATCTGTGATCAGTGATCTTTGATGTTACTATTGTCATCGTTTGGGGGCACCATGAACCACGCCCATATGAGACAGCGAGCCTAATTGATGCATGTTGTGTGTGCTCTGACTGCTCTACTGATCTGCCGTTCCCCCATCTCTCTCCTTCTCCTCAAGCCTCCCTATTCCCTGAGACACAATAATATTGAAATTAGGCCAATTAATAACCCTACAATGACCTCTAAGTGTTCAAGTGAAAGAGTCAACACCTCTCACTTTCAATCAAAAGCTAGAAATGGTTAAGCTTAGTGAGGAAGGCATGTCAAAAGCCAAGATGGGCTCAAAGTTAGGCCTTTTGAACCAAACAGCCAAGTTGTGAAGGCAAAGGAAAAGTTTTTGAAAGAAATTAAAAGTGCTAATGTAGAGAACAAACAAATGAGAAGAAAACAAAACAGCCTTATTACTGATATAGAGGAAGTTTGAGTGGGCAGAAGATCAAACGAGCCATAACATTCCCTTAAGCCAAAACCTGATCCAGAGCAAGGCCCTAATTCTTTTCAATTCTATGAAGGCTGAGCGAGGTGAGGAAGCTACAGAAAAAAAGTTTGAAACTAGCAGAGGTTGCTTCATGAGGTTTAAGGAAAGAAGACTTAAAAGTGCAAGGTGAAGCAGAAAGTTTTGATGGAGAAGCTGTAGTAAGTTATCCGGAAGATCTAGCTAAGATAATTGATGAAGCTGGCTACATTAGACAAAGATTTCCAGTGTAAATGAAACAGCCTTATATTGGAAGAAGATGTCATTTATGACTTTCATAGCTAGAGAGGAAAAGTCAATGCCTGGCATCAAAGCCAGTAGGACTCTCTTGTTAGGAGCTAATGGAGCTGATGACTTTAGGTTGAAGCCAATGGTCATTTACCATTCCAAAAATCCTACGGCCCTTAAGAATTACGCTAAATCTACTCTGACTGTGCTCTATAAATGGAAGAACAAAGCCTAGATGACAGTACATCTGTTTACAGCATAGTTTATTGAATATTTTAAGCCCACAGTTGAAACCTGCTGCTCAGAAAAAAAGATTCCTTTTAAAAGATTTCTGCTCATTGACAATGCACCTGGTCACCCAAGAGCTCTGATGAAGATGTACAAGGAGATTAATGTTTTCATGCTTGATAAAATCTTTTACAGCCCATGGATCAAGGAGTAATTTCAACTATCAAATCTTATTAAGAAATACATTTTGTAAGGCTATTGCCATAGATAGTGATTTCTCTGATGGATCTGGGCAAAGTAAATTGAAAACTTTCTGGAAAGGACTCTTCTAGATGCTGTTACGAACATTTGTGATTCATGGGAGGAGGTCAAAATACCAACATTAATAAGAGTTTTGAAGAAGTTGATTCCAATTCTCATGAATGACTGAGTGGTTTAGGACTTCAGTGGAGGATGTAAATACAGATGTGGTGGAGATAGCAAGAGAAATGAGTTAGAAGTGGAGCCTGACGATAGTGTTGAATTGCTGCAATCTCATGATAAAACTTGAACAAATAAGGAGTTGCTTCTTGTGCATGAGCAAAGAAAGTGGTTTCTTGAGATGGAGTCTACTCCTAGGGAAGATGCTGGGAACATTGTTGAAAGGACAACAAAGGATTTAGAATATCATATAAACTTATGCGTAAGACAGCAGCAGGGTTTGAAGGGATTGACTCCAATTTTGAAAGAAGTTCTGCTGTGGGTCAAATGCTATCAAACAGCATCATACGCTAGAGAGAAATCTTTTGTGAAAAAAGAGTCAATCAATGCAGCAGCCTTCATTGTTGTCTTATTTTAAGAAATTGCCACAGCCACCCCATCCTTCAGCAGCCACCACCCTGATCAGTGAGCACCCATCAACATCCAGGCAAGACCCTCCACCTGCAAAAAGATTACAACTTGCTGAAGGCTCAGATGATCATTAGCATTTTTAGCAATAGAATATTTTTTTAATTAAGGTGTGTACATTGTTTTTTTAGACATACTGCTGTTGCACACTTAATAGACTACAGTGCAGTATAAACAGAACTTTTATATGCACTGGGAAACCAGAAAATTTGTTTGACTTGCTTTGTTGCAATATTCACTTTTTTTTGCGGTGGCCTGGAACCAAACCTGCAGTATGTCTGAGGTTATACCTGTATTTTCAACAATTAATGAGCTATAAGAAAAGAGATGCCATACACTTCAAAAATGGAAACAGTTTCTACCCTGGTAAAAGTCATTTCAAAACTCTTTATGAAGCAATAGTTGACGGGGGCGGGGGAGGGAACCACTTTTTGGCAAAACTTCACCAAGCTGTAGCCCTTCCTGGGATGGGGTTGGTGCAGGGACTACTATCTGGCATCACACTTGGGGTTTATCAGCTGGTGCAGGCGGTCCTGTTCATTGACCACAGAGCTCTACCCTTGTGAGTGTCCCAGAATAGCTGCGGCTACCTGAGAGCAATCCAGTCCTCAGGGACTCGTTATTGTCCCAGATAAACAGCGTTGCCGCAGCCAGCACGTAATGGCTGTATTTAACTGTGATAAGTGATGGGCAGACGTGCCCAAGTGAGTCGATCTCTGCAAGGGCCTGGGTAATTGGACAAAGGCAAGCTGGCTGGCAGCAGGTATTTCTTGCACATCACAGAGTTGATGCCACAGGGTTTTAGACTCCTGGGAATAAGTATGACAGACATGGGGAGTGTGCCTTCTAAACGAGTAAGACAGGACAGACCTACTGGATTTTGATTATGCTAATTACAAAGGTATTTGATGAAGGAAATAAGAAGAAAAGTTTGGAAAATGGGTTAGATTAATAGAGGCAGGCTTCCTGGTAGAGGTGGAATCTCACACCATGGAAGGGCTAGTTTGGAAATATTGGGTTGTAGGATAAGACAGATATTCTTCTCTGGACACACATTTACTTTTGGGAGTGGATGCCTGGAAATTTTACGAAATGCAACCAGCATAAGTCTTAGGTGGTAAAGGTCAAAGAAGTAAAGGTGAGAATGGCCATATTTTGACTGTATCAACGTTGAAAGAATTTATTAGTATTCAGGCACATTTTTGTTCTCTATAATTGTCTGGAAATTTTTGTGTGATCAATGAGGATGAGTAACTAAATCACATTCTTAGCAGTGCCTCCCTGATGATATGGAAAGGTGACTCACCAGGTGGACAGAGTATCTCACAATGCATTTGGTGTGCAGTCATGATTCCATGAAGAGGAATCTTTCATTCCTCTGGCCAAAAGGGGCAGGCAGGCCCAGAATTCTGAAGATACCTGGCCACACGTGCCCGATGGAGACCATACTTTGTGGTGCTAGTCTTCATACATGGTACATACATAGTACATATATGGTATTAGAGAAGGGCTTATTTGTGTGTAATTGTGTGAGTGTGATGCTCCATATAACAGGGGTGAGTTATCCTGCCTTCAGACAAACCCTCAATTCAGAGGAAAACCCACATACTTGTGTGAGGCACAAGTATGGCCTCTTCTCCAGAATCCCCTGCTTTCAGGGGTGCTCCAAAAATCTCTGCCATGGATGTGTGTGTGATTAATAGAAGGAGACTCATTCTGCAATTTAGGACTTCAGAGTCCAGAAACTAGTAGGCTTCCTTATTTATATACTGGTAACAGATTAATACCCAGCTGTTCAAGTTTATAATTCTACATATTGTATACTGGAGTTTGTCCAAAGATCCCACAATCACAGCATGTGAGAGATGGAAGATATAACAGAAAATCTCACTCAGGCCCCATTTCATAGAGGAAGAATCGAGTGGGCGGGGGAGGGGATTAAGGAACAGGTTCGAGGTCACACAGCTAATCAGAAGCATGCTGGACTGCAACTCGGGTCTCTGTCTCACTTATTGTAGTAATTTTCCCTTTGCACAGATCAAAAAATTTAGACAGATAGGACAGATCTTCCATAATATCCCTCTGCTTGACAAGGGCAAAATAAGAACTATCTCAAGGTTCTGGAATTTCCTGCCCTGATCACTTTTTAAAATCCAAGCTCGCTTTCTCCCCACTCTGTTACAGACTTTCATAGCTTGCATACCAATAAATATCAGGAAAGTGAAGCCCAGGCTTGGTTCTTCATTTTCATTGATTCCAGAGTCTATTCCTGTGTCACCAATAAGGGGGCTGCCCTGAACCAGTCAGAGCCAGCAGGACAAATGAGGATGACTTCAGTACCACCCCCTCCTCAAATATTATCAGCAGAAAGGGACTTGTACTGCCACCATCTGGCCTTTATGGGTGTCCCAGACATGGCAAGTATGTGGTGAGAGGGACGGAAGCAGCACAAATTGTCTACTTTACCATTCTCTTAAAATAAGCTTCGGGTGAGCAGGCTTTCAGAGTAGCAGGAATGGGGCTGCGAAAAATAGAGTGTGCTGCAGCTGCACCCTTTAGAACTTTGGGGGAAAACACATATTATTTACCAGACAATAATAGATACCAGAGAATAATAATGATTATTATAGTGTTTGGGATGGCGAACGCTGTAGTTAAGGTTCCAGAATGGCTCTCATTATAATCCCGTTTTCCCCAGTCTCTTGTGAAAGCCTGGAAATTTTCTTCAAGTAGGCTGATGCTGTCCATGTTTGGTTTTTGTCCAAAGGTGATTTGAATATAAAGAAACTTATTTGAGAAATATTCCTCTTTTTTTGGTAGTGATTACATTAAAGAAAAAAGCAACATCATTGAGAAAGCAGTGGCAGCATTCTTAAGTATGCAATTCAAAATGGTGGCGTTTCCAAGTTGCTGGAAAAAAAGGTTAAACACTCTCCCTCCCCCCTTTTAAAGAAAGAATTCGGAGGTCCCCTCTGACTATAAGATTTGGTCACTCTTGGTCCCAGGCCCAGAGGTGGGGAGGGTTTCCCTCCTTCACAGCAACTTCCAAGCTGTGCTTGATAAATGTGAAAGAATTGTCCCCAGAAGCTACCCTTGTGTCCTTGGATTCACTTGTCGTTTCTGTAGCTCCTTCCCAGCCTCACATTTGATGGTGGCTCTTGTGCTTTTGTTTTTGTATCCCTTCTCTCCATTGTCTCTTATTCTCAAAAAAGAAAGAAAGAAAGGAAGAGAGAGAGAGAGAGAGAGAGAAATCAACTGTGAGCTCTTTATTCATAGATAAATACCCACATTTCCAAATCTGACCATGCCAAATGAAAAGGTTTCCATGGCCTTGTAATTCCACCCCCATTGCATATTTGTGGTGTTTTGCATTTTCACTTTGGTTATTTAATATACATATTAAATACACACAGATCTGGTGATTTAATGTGATTTGGGGAACTCAGGCATTTCCTGTCGTGCACATTGAGATTTTCAAACCTTGTTTTTGGCTGGTGATTATTATTGTTGCCATTAACACCAAGATTTGGATAGCAGGGTTAAAAGCACAAGCTTCTACTTAGTCCTCCCGATGGGCATTTTGACTCCTCAGACTCTTGCTAAATTCATGTTGCAAACACTCTGAGCAAGTTCCCAGGTCCCTTTGCGGCCTCCATTTCTTCATCTATAAAATGAGGAAATTGTACTGTGTTATCTCTGGGGCCCCTTTCGAGTCCTAAATTTTGTCACCTCTCTGAAATTATTCTTTCATTGTTCTAAGAATAATCTCAACAGTTGTAAAGATGTGTGCAAGTCCTCGGTCAACACTTCACCTTAGCCTAATTTTACCCATTCACATTTCTGACATCCCCATTTATTGGCAGGAAAAAGGGGTGCTGTCTGGGGGCATGTCAGAAGAGAGCTGCTTGACTCTTACTCACTTGACAAAAGTGTGTTGAGCACCTACAGACTCTGAACTGGGGGCTGGGTGCAGAGACATGAGCGAAACAGACATAGCCCCAGACCGCAGGGGCTTTACAGTCTGGCTGGCAGATTTCTAAGTGGCAGCTTCCTGGGAGTGACTGAGTACCCTCAGGAGGCTATATTTCAAACCAGCAGACTGGTAACAAATGAAATAAACCAGTAGGGACAAAGAGGCAGAGCCTGATGTCTTGGCGAATGTGAGGATGGATGTTCCCCAGAAACTGACTTTCCTGGTTCAAAGTCCCATTCAGACTGTCTGCCCTGGGACCGCAAGTTTGGTTTATTGTCTCCCAGTCTCATGCTACTATTTGTTTTGGGTGTGAAGAGAAGTGAATGGTCCACCTTTGACAGGCAAGACCCACAAACAGAGAGGAGCAAGCATTTCTTCCAGCTTAGTTGTCTCTGTAGGAAGCTTCTGAAGAGAGGTATATGTGTCCATGGTGATTTTTCATTTGCTAAAGAGTGAATTTCTTGGCCCTCCTTGCAGCAAACACCATGGCATACAGGGGTGAGAAGTCACGTGGAGTACAGGGCTGAGATCTGGAGCTACAGGGTCCCCTGGTGACCTCACCTGGCTTTGGGAAGACCTTGGGTAACTCAAAGATCTCCTGTTAGTTAAGCGTGCAGTAACGTAGAGGGTGAAAGTTGCTGGGCTGCAAAGGATGCTGTGGTCTTTGGGCAAGGGCGTGGTGCACCGTGCTCATTATGGTCTTCCAAAAAGCAACACGAGTTTCATTTCCTCGCACAAAGCTGGCAGGGTTGACCCTGAGTAGACCGTGAATGAAACTCCTGTTGCCATCCCGCTGTGTGCCTCAGTTCTGGGCTTGGCGGAGGTCTGCACGGCCCAGAGAGTGTGCTGCTGTCTGACTCACGCCTGGTTCTCCCCAGCTGGGCGGAGGGGGGGATGTGATCCAGTAGATTCTGACGGCCCCTTCTCCTCTTTTTTTCAGGAACGCTCACTCACGGAGAGAGGGCCCAGAGCAAACCATGTCACGCCATCCAATGACACCAGCTGGTCAGCTCACCACCCCCTCTGGCTAAAACTCAAGCAAATAAAGCCGCTTCCTGTCATTAAGCATCTCAGAGGAAGCAGCCCTCCCCCGGTGGCCTCCAGCCCAGAGAAGCCAGAGCGTCTTGGACCCACCGAGCCAGCCCGGCCTTCCTGCTGCCACCACCTCTGCTCCTCCCCAGAGGAACTTAGGGATCTCACCCCTGGTTTTAAAAAAACAAAACACCAACAAGCCACAAGGACCAATGTAGGTATTCTCCCGGCTCCATCTTCAAGGCTCAGTGGCTGAGGCTGGAAGATGATACGGATTGGAAAACAAAAATCTTTTTTTAATCTTTTTAAAAACTGCTGTGGTTTTGCTGCTACACTAAGAATTGTGATTCGCATTGTACGGTTTTGGACCTATACTGTTCATGTTTTGACGGCAGAGAGGGATGGTGCTGGAGTCCCAGCGCTTCGGGTTCATCTCTGTCCTGCCCAGGATGCACTTTTAAATGAAGAGTTAGAATATTTTATTGGCTAATATACTTTTCTTGTTATTTTTACAAAGGCCACCTTTATCCTTTTTGATGCCATATTTTCAGTGTTACACTTTTATGGCTTTTAATTTTCGATTTGACAGATGTAAGAAGCAGCATGAATAGTTTATACTGTGGTTTTTCAGAGACTGAATGCCAAGAGAACTCGGTAAATGTTTATTCTTCTCAGCTTTCTCTTTAAATTCCCCTAAATAGTGCCCCATTTGGGAACAGAGCAAGAGTGTTGAACTGAAGACCAAAATGCCCTCAAGGTGTAAAATAATCCGAGGGGGAATATTTGCTGGGCGTCACGAAAGACTCAGATGAAATTTCAACCCTGATGGTTTTTGGTGATCCAGGAAGTCAGTGAGACAATCTCTCTATACGCAGAGCCCTTTCATGATAATTAGAATAGTATGGACAAACCAATGAAAACAAGAGGGAAAGTGAGAAAGATCACCCATGATTCTGTTTCACTGTTTGCTTTCTCCTGTCATGGTTAAGAGAAATGTGCAATTCGATCCTCAATCAGTGGGTGGAGGATAACAGGGTAGATTCACTTGTGTGCACTTGTACAGTTGTAGCTGCGAGTCCAGAAGTCCTCTAGAGCATGTGTACTGGCACTGAGTTGGTGAGACAGTTGTGGAGTATCCCATTCTGATGAGTACAGAAAAAAAAAAAAAAAAAGAGAGGAAAAAAGTAAGAAAAAAATCAAAAAAAGAAGAAAACTAAAAAAAAAAAATCAAATCACCTTGTGATTCAGTGTATCTGTTTACTAACTCAAATAAAGCAATTGTTCCCTCTAGAGGGGTCCAAGTGCCCCTGTCCCAGGAGGCCGCAGAGCCCCAACAGGAGGGGTGGCGGGGCATGGGGGCGTTGGGCCAGGTGGTGTCATGCGGCCTTGAAGCACCACAGGGCCCAAGGATGCGGTGTACATACTGTATTTCTCTATTCTCCTTTGTACAGAGTCACTTAACACGTCAAGCTACTGTTTTACAGGTGCTCCTTATTTATTAGAGCTGTGAGAGCTTTGGGGACACACCTGGCGAGCGAGCTCGCTTTTTAAAAATGAAATTTGGGGACAGGGGAAGGGAGGCGGGAGGGAGGGGAAGCTCGCAAGCCCGGGGAGAGATTTATAAAAGTAAACAAAAGAAACACTTCCAGCAACAAATTAAAAAAAAAAACAGATAAACCCCAGCACCAAACCCACCCACACAGGAAGAAGTATCCCCTCCTCTGGGTGCTTATTTTCCTGCTGGGCTCACAACATGCTCCTCTCTCCCTGACTGGTGTCAGATTCATCAAACAAAAATAAATCTCTAAGAAAAAAATGCACTTACATGTGCTTATTTGGCTTTTCTCATTATTATGACTATTGTTGTTATTTTCCTTGTTACAGAGAGTATTCATTTTTCTCCCCCTAGGAAACATTTTTTACAATAAAGCTAAAAAGTTTTCTTAAGAGATGGTGAGCTCTAGGGATGGCACCAACCCTTCCTGACCTGCAGCAGACCACAGGCGTCTGCAGACAAGTGCCGACTCAGTCCATTCAAGGGCCTGCTTCCCAACCATGCCCGTCGTGGACAGCACACAGTGTGTGGGAACTGAGTTTTGGGGCCTGTAGACCCAGGTCTGGTGTCCTTTCCGAGTGCTCTCCAAGTCCTGATCTATTTTGGCTCCAAGGGTTCAGGTCCAAGGTTCAAGAAGCACCATTCAATGGATGCAAACATCCCCCATGGGTTGCACTCACATCCGTACACCATCTCACCCCATTGACCCGGAGAGACTTTTGTTTTAGCTTCATGTGAACGCAATGGGTCCATTTGGCTCTTCTTTGGTACCTAAGTTAAATATCAGAAAGTTTCTAAGGTGGAAAGTACACTAACATCTAGTTCTAGTCAATGTAAAGCTAGTCCAATCCTATTGTTCTATGTATGAAAAAACTGAAGCCTAGAAAAGCAAACTGACTCATCCAGGGTCTGTGGGACCCTTACTTGATTTAGCTTATCAAAACACAAATGTTCATTAAAATCTTAGACACCCTTAGCAGTTCCCTCCAAGTGATCATCTTGTGGATTCTGGAGACCTGGTTTCCTTCTCTCATGGAAGCTGAGAGAATCTTAGAGGCTTTCTACTGCGAGATTCTGTTTGTGGTGGTGACTCCATCTGAACTCTGCCCAGCTGAGGACGTGCCAGGGGCCGGGGCACCCAGCTGTGGATGTCTGGTGCAAAGTCCCTGATAGCATTATTCATCTCGACTTGGCCATGGAGGCAGTCATCCAGGATATTGATTTTACTTTTGTCTGTAGTCCAAGACTGTCAAGCAAACATTCTGACCTTTCTGGAAACAAAAGGTACCTTTGTTCCAACATGAAAAAACTCCATGGCATCTCATCAGCCGTGAGCACCCCTTTCCCTTCCTCTTCCTTCTCTTGATCTTAGAGCTCCTGGAGTGCACAGTTCTCTTGGGCTATCAAAACTGCATATAGAGAGAAATAGAAACAACAGTGTAAGCAATAGCTACTATGTATTGAGCATGTGTGCATTTGTCTCATTTAATCTCCACAGTGACCCTATGAGGAAGGGCCTATTATTTTCCCTTTATTACATAAGAAAAACCTGCAGCTCAGTGGATTGAGTAATTACCCAAGGTCACACAGTGAGCTGCAGAATGGGATTAAAACCCAGGAGGTTTGGCATTAGAGCTCAGGTCCCACATCCAATCTGGAGAAAAGCTATTGACATCTTCATGAAGAGTCATGTTGACTTCCTGTAGATTTGTGGCAGTGATTCAGTTTTATTCTAGAGTGACCCTCATTTTAAACTAAGCCAGAGGGTCGCATGTTAATGGTTAGTGCCCACCATATCTTATTGGATGTGGGGAAACGTGGAGGACACTCTGCTTTCTGAGAAATAAGTCAGGCAGTGTTTTCCTTGGTACTTGTCAAACCCCCACTGAACACAAGGTCCCATGCCTGATGCCAGCCAAGGGGAGACCAGAGAAGAAAGCTCACAGCCCCTGCCCCAGTGGGCTGTGGAAAAGATGGACCACTTCTTGGTCTCACCAGCACTTTCTCTCTAAATGTTTTCCAAGGTTTACATAATTGCACATCTGGAGCCTGGATTTATAACTTTGCAAACATGCCCTTCCCTTGCAGGTGTCCCCTGATACTGGATGGACAGTTGAGCTACAAGTGGGCCTGTAGGCACCAGCACATGCTGCCCACGTGGCACAGCCAAAGGCCAGGGCTGAGGCCCAGGTGCAAGGCACTCAAGACTCCTGCTGACTCCCTCCCCTCCTTGGCCTCCTTCTCCACCCCAAGGGACAGATGCTTAGCTTCCTTGACCAGTTTCAATAGGGGCCCACCATGAGTCAAAGTCAAGGGCAGAGTGTGGCATGCAAAGCCCTCCTAGCTCTGGCCCCTGCTGCTTCTCTAGCCCTGTCCACCACTGCCCCCTGCCCGCCAGCCCTGCCGACAGGCCACCGGTGCTGAATTAGGAGCTGGTTCCTGATGCTCCTGCTCTCTCCCGCTCCTGTGCCTCTGCACATGAATGTCTTTCCCTCCTCCTCCTTGCACAATTTCTGCAGCCCAACTGCTCGGGTGAGGCTTTCCCCAGGACCTGCAGGGACCACCGCCTTCCACTCCCCCACTGGGGCGGGTGCCCCTCCGTGCTGACCTCCATCCGGTGTGCATCACACCTGCTTATTCAGCTGCTCACCTGCCCATACCCTTTTCTAGTCTGCAAAGTCCTTAAGGATAGGGACTGTGTCTTATTTTCCTCTTATTTCCTGAGGCACATGCCCAGCACATGGAAAGCCCTCATTATGATAATTATTATTTTAAAAATTAATAAGCCAACCCCTTCAAGCATCAGTTTACATGCCACTCCTCCATGAGGCCAAGCTTGAATCCCTGAGGTGCAATTAATTGCTTCTCCCTTGGACTCCCATGAACTTTGTCTAAGTTGGCCGAGGCCACTTCTGGCGCTGTACTGAACAGTCTTCCACACCATCGGACTCCTCAGAGGTAGGCATTGTGGCCCTTTTGACTTTGCATCCTTGAGGAGCTACCCACCACTCTTGGAACTGAAAAGTTGGCTGAGTTGAAGTACTTTTATCCTACTAGCTTAGTAGTAGAAGAAGACAATAAAACCCTGAAAACCAGAGCATTTGTGCTGCAAACACAGAAGGACTCCAGAGTTTCATTTTGTGTTTCTGGCACTCAAGGGAGGAGGTGCCAGTGCCACCCCCAGGCAGCTAGTCAGCCAGCACATCTCTGGGCTTCTTCTGAATGCAAGGCCAGTGCTAAGTGCTGGGAGAGACACAAAGGGGATAAAGCACAGTCACTGCCCTCACGTTTCTGTGCTGAACACTGATTCCAGGTCACAGAACTATTACTCATTTTACCCAGAAGAGCCTTAGATCTGAGATCATTCTTTGACCCTTGGACACATTTAGAGATGGAAGGATAGTCTTTGATACCCAGAAAGTGCCTCTTATTCTCTCTCTTGACTGTGGGTGGAATGAACAGTTGCACCTGGGTATGCCGTTCTTCCAGCAAAGGAGAGGCCTGGCTGAGAAATGGCTCCCACCCGTTATGTGCTTCACGCTGCTCAGGCCCCTCACCTAGGAAGCGACAGAGCCAAGATGTGAACCTTCTTCCCCCAAGTGCAGTGCTCTTCTGATGGCTGCCGAAATACCAGCATCAACTCAGCTCATAACTCAGCTTGACTCTGAACCAGCCGATGGGATACACGTCTGAGAATGTCATTCCAGCCTGCTTCCAGACCTTTGGCGATGGGTGATGCTCGCCTTCCCCAGCTGTTCCTCACATGCAGGTTTGGGCCAAACCAGCAGACAATAAACCCCTCCCAGAAGGAATAGACACCACAGTTAATTCTAATGAACATTTGTCCAAAGTTTACTAAATGCCACTTAGTTGCGTTATTTCATTTATGCCTCACAATAGCCCCATGAGGTCAGTACTATTATCCCCGTTTTACAGATGAGGAAACTGAGCACACAGAGGCTCAGTAAGTGGCAGAACCTGGAACTGCGTTCAGGCAGTGTGATCCCAGGGCCCACACTTCACCAGCACATTCACGTGTGGGCCTCCCTCATGTGTGTGGATAGGTGCCTGCATGCATGAATAACATTTGTGGCCGAATCTTACACCAGTCACTTTCACATATGTCATCTTATCTTTGAGAACATCAAGCTCAGAAGTAACATAGAGGAGCATAAAAGTGGTTCCTATCTCTTGAGTTATAGTAAAAATCAATTGCCCATCTCTTCTTGACCTAACAAATTTCCAATAAAGTCCCATCCTGGTGAGAACTCTTCCTTGCAAACATTGCCAGCTTCATAATCTAACATGGGATGCCCAAGGAGACCCACTGTGTAGCTCCTTACGGTACTTATTTCCACTCCTCTGCTTTCCTCTAACCATTCTGGGAGTCCCTTGAAGGCAAGGACCAGGGTTAGCTCGTCTTTGCATCAGTGGGAATGGACTGAGTTGTCTGGTGTATAGATCTCTGGTTGCTCTCATCCGCTGCTTGAGCAGTACCGGTTGAGTTACCCAAATCTCCTCCACGTTCTCTGTGTCCCTCAAAACCCCCTTTCCCGTTTCCTGCTCTGGGCTTCCCTCCAGATTTTCTGTGGCTGAGACTATTGGGTTGTCCTGGTATCCTGAGCAGCAGTTGAGAGGCCACCACCCCAGCTGCGTGGACAAGTCTGGCTCACAGAAGGGCACCGGAAGAACAGCATACAAGGATCTCAGCTGAAAAGGACCAGGTCTTGGGATAACTAGGAAAACCTCACATTATTTCCCCTCTCCTACATCTCATGCAAAACATATCACATTCCATTTTTACATGCCCCATGTGAAATAATTTCTGGTGTTGGAAATACTTGGAAAAAAATATTTTTTTAGAAAAGGCTAGGTTGTGAGTGAGTGAGCTGTGGAGGGCATGCCCTTGACCTTGGTAAGGCTGAAGCATATTTAGTCAGAACCTTCAGACTATATGATATTTTTTTTTCTTCTTTCTAGGTTTATTTAAACAAAAGAGAAGGTTTATTACAAAGTAAAAACAATGAAAACAATTACAGGTAGGAAAAAGGAAGAGTTTTATGAACCAGCATGACCCTACTGAAGCCCTTTAATTTCACACTCCCCAGCATGCTGGAAGCCCCTTCCCAGTCTCCACCACGTGGTTTACAGTGGTTTACAGCTCCTTCACATGCAGTGGCTGCACCAGGGCTCGGAATGAAGGCCAGGAATGCAATAAGACTCTTTTATACTTATTGATCCTTTAAAAAAGAGTTTGTTTTCATGAAATTTTAATTCACTTTTTTTCTTTTCTTTTCTTTTTTTTTCTTTTTAGCTTTTTAGCTTGACTGCTACACATTTTATCCCTGTTCTTTGTGAAATGCTAATCCAGCCCAGGGTTTTCGTTTTCCGGGTGTAACTTTTCAGAAATTGTATATCTGCATAGCAACCCCACAAGAGCTGCCTATGTCACGGTATCACATGTCAGAAAGATGAAAAGGACTCCAAATCTAAGCTCTCCACAAACTTGGCCCTCCGATTCTGGGGCAGAGAGCTTCTTGGCCTTAATATAAATGGCAGGAGAGACATTTCAGGGCCAGAGAGGTGCAAACTTTTATCTTGTTGATGACAGAAAACGACACATGACCTCAGCTCAGCTCGGTGGGGACGATCAAACCAGAAACAAAGGCCGTATTTTTCTCTGCTCTTGTCCCTGCTGTCAGCTTCCAAGTGCAACCTGAGCCTGGATTCTGAACCCAGTGTCCAGATTAGAGATTGTTGACTCAGATTTAGTGGTGAAACGTGAGCCGGACTCTGTTGATGGCAAGCCTTGAAGGAGCAAGTTTACTTAAGCCAAGAGAGAGATTGTATGTCAGGCAAGAGCCTGGCTTTTCTTTATCACAAACTTCCTGATCTGCCTCTGTTTTAATAGTTTCCACCACCATCACCACCGAATGAGGGGGGGGAGAGAGAGAGAGAGAGAGAGAGGGAGAGAGAGAGAGAGAGAGGAAGCACCCCTCTCTGTTCCATCTCCTCAGTGTCATAAATCAGGAAATTAACAAGTGTGTAACTGGCCTCTGCCACAGTCAAAGACAATGAGCCTTTTGTGTCTCTTACCAGGGGCCGGCACTTAACATAATCAATGAAGAGCTCCACTAAGAAAGAATGAAAAATGGGGGCTTGATCTAGCCATTTAAAGGATATTTCCCCATACTCAGGCACATGACTTTTATGAGACTCAAACACAGCTTAGAAACTTGCCTTTCGGTCTGAAGGCAGGTCATTAAGCAAAACCATTACATTGCTTCCCCTTTCTCTGTCTCTCTCTCCATTTTTCTTTGGCACCCTCCCGGCTTTTCCTTGGCTTCTGATTTCATCCCTCTTTTAGATTCTCTGTGCCTTCAGTAATTTATGTGCAAGATATTTTCCCAACCTCCAAATGTTTTTCCATTTGGCAAACCATGTCCTGAAGCCTCCACACAATGTAACTGTAGAGTTCATTTATGCTAGAAAACATACGCTTGGTTAATGGAAAAGCCTAAGCAGCCAACGTCAGTGACCCCGTGGGCCTGGGCAGTCCCAGACTGATCCTGGGGGCCACCCCTGGGGATGTGGCAGGGGTGGGTGTCAGGGAGGAGTGTCTTTTCCAGGTTGCCACAGATGCTTGGCTTCCACCCTCCTTGTCTCCAAAAAGGAAAGAATTCCTTCCAAGCCCCTTTCTCGTATAGTTTTTGGAAGCCACAGGGCACCATATGGTGAATCATTTCATGATCCTCCTGATGACTTTTACGTGAGCAGCTATAAATTGGAGGGTTTCCTTCAGGTCTGACATCCCCACAGTACCTGCTGTGAGTCATGAGGAGCGGTCACTGAGTATGTTAGTTCTGCCCCGTTCTAGACAGGGAAGAAGGTGCAGACCCCTCCGGCAGGGGCTGCCGTTACTTTGGGAAAGCTGGGGGAGAGGGTAGGGTGGGAGGTGTCAGGAAAGCCTTTCGACGGGTCACTAGGGTGATTTACTCCAGTCACTTTTTCATTCCCAAATCATGGATTTAGGACTAAGGCAGAAGTTGAGGCTGGTGCCTTTTCCCAAATGCCATGTTCATTGGCTTCTCCCCTAGGGCTCTCAATAAGCCTGGCTGGGCAGGGCCACTTGGAGATAGATACGAGGTTAATGGGCCCAGTTTATGTCCAGTCACTCACAGGGCATAAATAGGCAGCATTTGGCTTCTGAAATATGAGCTCTATTCATTGAGTAACTGGCACTTTTTCTTTCTAAACAGTTGCAATGATACAAACTCTCTACATTTTACTTCTTTAAAAGGTGGCCTGTGAAATGCTCTCCCAACTCTTGACTCAATAATCTGTTGATTTAATAAGCAAATCAAAGGCAAAGAGTCATTCTAATAAGAATCAGCCTTTAGGTAAGTTCTTTGTAGGGGGTCTATTTTGCTTAGATGGCATTACCTTAACCTGAAGTCCTTTGGTCTTATATGTGGGAGCCAGAAGGGCAGAGGTTGGTTAATGTATTCTACTGGACCACCAATCAATGAGCAACCGAACCCTTAAACTGTTTCCCAAGCATCTCTGTAAAAAAAATTATACAAATCAAAGTAGTAAAGATTGACTGGCTCTAGGAACTCATTCACTCAGAGGTATTTTTAGGCTTTTGTTTATCTTTCTTGACTGATAAAGTAATTATCAAAATGCGTTAGAAAATAATAGCCAACTGGTGAGAAAAGGAACAGTTGGAGAAAACATGCAATGGAGGAACGGCATCCACAGATTCTACCTCCGGCTTTCCAGTGAAACTCATGAAAATTCATATTCCCTTTTCCTTTCTCTTCTTGGGGGGCTGATGAAGGCTCTGGCTTGATAAAGGCTCCCGCATCACACGGAGTCTAATTAACTCCCCCAGAAAGCCTGTTCCGGTCCTCCTTCCCTGTCCTCACCTTTTCTCCATCCCTCTCTGCTCAGAAGTCTGCCACAGGCCAACCAGAACCCCAGCAGATGTTTGTGTTTTATGAGCCAAATGGGAGCCTGAAGGATCAAGCAAATACCAGCCCCACTGAGAGGGGAACCAGGCCATCTGACATCGGGAACACAGAATGGCGGCCCGTCCAGCAGGGCTGGGGCTTCCAGGGAGCAGAAGGAGGGCTGGATAATGAGCTGGCACAGCCCCCGCGCTGGCCCGTGGCTATGCCTTGAGCACACAGTGGCCTTTAATGGAGGCTCAGGGAGGTTGGGCAAGACCCTCCGTGAGTCCACCTCCCTGGCTGGCAATCCTGGCCCACGATGGCCTCCCCTCATGCCAGGCACCATGTGGCGCCCTGACTGTGGCTCCTGGCACAGGAACAAGCAGGAGGTTGAGGATAGCAACCACAGAACCAGCTTGGAAGTGCCACGCTGTCTCAGTAGACGTCCCTGCCTCCGCACCACTGCAGGGCCAAATCAGGAGAGTGGACAGAGTGTGGGTGTGCAGATGGAAGAGCTAAGTCTCCCTCAGTGCCATTTACCGTCATGTGCTGTTGGCTGTATTGGTCTTTAACCATCAGTGTTCTTCTCCATCAGTGATAGCACCTACTCTTGGGGTTACTTCCAGGACTAAATGATAGTAAGTGTGCGGGCTCTGGGCCCATCCCTCAACTTTCCCCGCTCTGCTCTGTGCACATGGCGGGGACCTCGCCTGGCTGAGTTCAGCCAACGGGAGACTCGGGGAAGCGGTTTCTTTCCCTCTCTCTCTGCCTCGGCACCTTCTCCAGCAGCAGCTTCCTCTCCTCTCCAACCCCCTCTGGAAAGCCCTTAGGAGCTTGGCTCCCCTAAAAGCTTCCTCCCTTTGTCCCTTCAGTCGTAGAGTCACCTCACTGTCCCCGTGCGGCTTCTCAGCTCTCCGTCACCTGTTGAATTCCCTTGGCTGTAAATGCCTGAGGGGTTCTCTGTTTTCCTGGTTGGACCTTGGCTGACAGAGTGTGTGAACGTGTAAACGTGTTGCACACCTAGATGGAAACAGACCTCCCGATGCCCCCATTCCACAAAGGAGAAGGGGGGCAGGGATGCTTACCTGGTTCTTCTTACCCTGAGCATCAGGTCCTAGACTCTAACCACAAGGTCGGGATTCTCCTGGGCTCGTTGCCTGTCTGAAACAATTTCCAGAGGAGTTCTTCAACTCGGGACCTTATAAAGATAGAAAAATGGGGTAAGAACTATATACATTTTTATCACATATGCGTTATATACCATAATAGAAAATATCCCGTGAACATCTGGTGCACCTTCCATTTACTCTTTGCTAAGGAACCTGTAGGCAATGTGGTCTGGTGTGTCTGGTTCTAGGTTCTGCAGACCTTTTTCTGTGTCTCCTGCTATTCCTACTTCACAGCAGATAGCATTTTCTTGTTGCTCTGACTTATCCTCTGTTTCAGTGGACATATATTGAGAGTTGTCTCATCTCTGGACTGCTAAGGAAGGTCTCCGTCAAGCTGCCTGCTCTGTCTGTTGCCTGAGTTTTGTTGACAATTGGTGCTGTTTCTCTCTGTCAGTGTTCTGTCTTTTGGTTCTGTGCTCTGGGGGTGGGGACGTTGTATTCCACTCCTTTTGGCAGGAAGAGTAACTTCCCTATTGAGGTCAGAATTGAAAATGGATTTCCCCATTGGGCAGAGAGATGGAGCCTACACTTCCTGTGGAGTGTAATTAATCCCTGCCCTTCCCCTGCCTGCAGCCGCCCAGGCGCAGGGCCTTCCCTGCTTAACCATTTCCTGCCCCACACTGTGAAGGCTACAAAGGAAATGTGTGAGCTTTCAAGTGCTTCCTGCATGTTAGTTATCTTGCATAGGCCATCGCTGAGGTCATTGGGTGACCTGTGCTGCCCCTGCTACTGCCATGTGGGGAGAATTTAGTACTCAAGATGCTCCATGGAACAGCAAAGCCTGAGTCCAGAGGAAAAGGGCAGGAGCCAAGGAAGCTAGGACAGCAGGGCCCTCCCTTATAGGGCATAGTTAGTTCATCTTTCTCACTTCCTGCCCATCCCCACAGCCATGTCATCTCAAACTGACAGGGCTTGAAAGACATTCTTCATGGATAAGGCTTCTCTCCTTCCCTTTGGCTGCCTGATTTTCACATAATTCCTACTGAAAGTATAGTAACCAAACATCATGACCTCACAGATGACATTGTGCACTGAAGTGTAGATTTGGAAACCCTTAGGTTGGTACCTTTGAACTATCAAATTCTCCTGGTTTGCATCCCTGTGACTTTGGAATTGTCCCTTTCTCACATATGTGTAAGTCATGGCATTTGAGAGCTGAGAAGGACATGATTGTTCACGTTGTTCAATGCCCTCGTTTCTGCACATGAGGGAGCTGAGGAATAGAGACAGGCTGAGTGACGTGTCCAGTGGCAGATGGCTCGTGCGTGCAGGGTCAGGATGAGAACCCGGGTCTTCACGGACTCTCAATCTAGTGCTATGTTCAGCAGCCACTTTGGCGATTAAAACTAACTAAAACTTTTGCTGCCTTGATGGGTGTGGATTCTCTGATGCAAATCTCAGAGAAGAGTGCTGGTATTCTGGCACATATTTAACTATGTTTAACTGTGGGCTCTCAAGGAAAAAAAGAGTGTGATTATATATATAGACATACATTTATTATAAATTTTGCTATGATGAAGGATGTGTAGCACACAATTTACAAGTGATAATAAAATATACAACATTCTTTGTTATAAATTCCATGGAACCAGTTGATTTTCACAGAATGCTTTTGTTGATTTTTGCTGAACTGTTGTACCTGTACCTGGTTGCAATTGCTGAATGAGTATAGTTCTGCCGTAAATGTTGAATGGTATTTTCTCATATGTTAATGTGTTAGACAAAAGTGAACCACAAAGACATAGTTTGGAACTTCACTCATTCATCAATGACATGAGCGACTTCTTTTCTAAATCAGATAATAGTTTACAAATACTTGGAGAATATTTCCTCAAATTTTTGCATTATTTACAATGTAACAGCCACAGATATGACAAACATATTAAGTTTAATCCTCATTATTAACATTTTCTATCACTTTATTAAGTCTAGACAAGCAACAAAACAATAATCAAGACCTGATTCCTAGCATTTGCCAATTTATATCTATGGTGTAAATATTCTCACCAAGACAGATTTCAAACTAACAATGTGATGTCACTGAACCCAGAGTCGGTAAGACCTGTGCAGCAGCACATCATTATGTAAGATTTCTACTACTCAGATATAATAGATGTAAATAACCTCAAAAGCATAGATGATAATATAATGTAGTAAAATAATTGAAAAGTGGTATGTCTTTGGCATTTATTACCTTTGTCTTTAATATAACTTATTTAATTTTAAGTGTGTATACTTTAATTTTTAATAATGTTTATATTTAACTACTTCTCACAAGATCCCTGAAAATTTAGAATCAGCTCTTCTGTGCTGCTGAGAGCAGCCTCCAGCCCATCACTAGCAGAAGATGGTGGGATGACACTTACCCCTGGCTTTGCCTCTTCTTAGTGTATACCCAACGCCATGGACTAAGGAGACTGGGAAGATGGCTATTTGGATAAGAAGGCATGGGCCAAATTCATGCTGAGGGGTGGAGGGTAAATTTAGGAACAGCGATGAGATCCCGTGTAGCAGGTAACTAAAGGTGTTTTGGGGGTACATCTTTCCAAATGCTACAAAAAATAAATAGTTTTAAATATTAGATAATCAAGGAAATTAAAAGGAAAAGGGGAGAAGGGGAAAGAGAAATAAGAAGGAAAAGATTAACTATTAATTTTGAAATGTTCTTTATTAAGAAAGTGATTTGCTGACATAAAGCTCTAGGCCTGCCTGTGTGGAAGCTCCCTGACTCGTGCTTCCCCACCCTCCCACGTGTGCGCTGCGGTGGACACGGCGTGGGCGCCCCTTGGGCAGTCCCTGTTTGAGGACCTGACCTCTTAGTTCTTTGGAGGGAGAGGATGAGATTACCAGAGCTTTGCATCCATTTTTGGATCGAATGAAAGCCACAGGCTAATCCTTAATATGTCCCTCTCCTCTTACAGATACTGGCCTCACTGCAGGGGTGAGGCTGCAGATGTCTAACCATCCCAGCCCCAGGGAGGAAGGCAGAAAGTCACATGCTGCTCATGAGGTCTGCAGTGCCCCTCCCGCCCACCCTCCCTCTGCAGCACTCTGTGCCCCTGAGGAACCCATCTTTCCACGCTCAACTCCAGCCTCACCTCCTCTGTGAAGCTGAGTCCATTTTCTGTTGTGATAACTGAATACCCGAGACTGGGTAATTTATAAAGAAAAGAAATTTATCTCTTACAGTTCTGGAGGCTGGGCCCACATCTGGTGAGAGTCTTCTCGCTGATGGGACTCTCTGCAGAGTCCTTAGGTGGCACAGGGTATTACATGGCAAGGGGGCTCAGGAGAGAGCCAAGCTGGTTTTTATGGCAGACCTGCTCTTGTGCTAACTAACCCATTAATCCATTAACCCATTAATCCATTGTGAGGGCAGTGCCCTCAAGACCCAATCACCTCTTAAAGGTCCCACCTCCCAATACTGTTACACTGGGAAATAAGTTTCAGCATGAGTTTTGCAGGGGACAAACATTCAAACCATAGCAGAGGGGATGATACCCCAAGGATGAGTTAGCCACTCTCTTCTCCTTCCTCTGGCTGCATTTGTAGTAATTTGCTATGCCTTTTTGTTCACTTGTCTATGTTCTGGACAGGACTATGGGCTCTTCAAGGGAAAAGATTTTCTCTGTTTATATCAGTGCCTGGTGCATAATAGTAGGTCTCAGTAGATCTTAGACCCTACATTACTTTGTTTAGTGATTCTCAAACGTGTGTGCATAAGACTTACTTGAAGAATGGGTTAAAATGCAGATCCCCAGATCTTAGACTAGTGACCTTGTAACCTGCATCTTTGACTAAGAGCATGTGATTCTGATGCACATATGTTCACAATCAACACTTTAAGAAATACAAGTTTGTTCAAACTTTTTATTTTATAGTTGGGGAAACAGAGGATTAGAGATTAAGTGACCTACTTCAGGACCCTTGGCTACGTAATGCAAGAGGAGTTATCATGGTGCTATCAGATAGAACCATGTTAAATTTTTTATTAATCTAATTAAGCTAATCATAGATGCACTGATGATCACTGTTAGGAATATTAAAAATGCCTTGAACTGAAATCATTGAACACTACATTTTAAAATAGTACCAAGACTATCCACAGTTAGATTTTCTACTGAAAGGGTGTGCATGCAGACATCGCACCCCCTTCTTATTCCTGCTAGTAGTGTCTCCTCCTTAGAATTCGAATGTTTTCTTGCTGACAACAGAACAAGTTCCTGGTGACTGCTGCCTCTAAAGTGTCATTTGCCTCAATGGCTGTCACAAGGGGCTGTTTGCCACAAGCTCCATTTCCAGCAGGAGAGAGCTCTATTTCCAGCTCTGACCCCTTCTTGACACTCACACTTTACGGTGGCAGATATAGGGCCCCAAAGCAGACCCAGTGTTCAGGTGTGTGGTTCATAAGAATTTTTATGAGCAAATTATGATTTCATCTGTTTGGTGGGCACTGTGTGCTGGTTTCTGCCTTGGGCAGCAGGTGCCACCTACAGGGCCCTGTAACTGCCACCCTGGCTTGGAAACTCAGCAGAGGAAACCCAGCAGACAACAACTGAGGGTTACACCAACCCCCAAGCAACCCTGACACTGAGGGTTCAGAAGAGCAGCTCGTCAGGGGAGCCGGGAAGTACAGAAGAAGGAGGTCTGGCTGGTTCCTAGCACTCTGCCACCTCTCTTGACGGAATTCTGGTAGGAACCGGCAGGAACTCTGCTGCTTCTCGGCCACAAGGTGTCAGCAGTGGGCTGGCCAGGTGATGGCACTGTGCGCAGGCCCTAGGAGGAGTGCCCCAGCAGGCGGAGAGAGTGTCGCTGGTTGCCCTTTGAAATTCCTAGTTTGGAGAGACTGCTTTTCTTATTAGTGGGGCCACGATGGTTAAATTAACAAAAGACCCTCCCTCGGCCTTGTCTGTGGACCAGCCACAAGCCTCTCTCTGCCTTCAGACGAGAATAACTGCTGCTGCCGGGCACCTTGACCACGCCTGAACTGCAACTTGGAGAGGTTGATGCAGGTGGAGATTTGGGGACGATGCCAATGATGTAGGAGGTGTGTGAAGACAGAATGGTTCAGGACACTAATTTTTTAAAAATCTGGATGTGAGTTCTGGCTCCTCTGCTTACTAGCTGTGAATCTGAAGTCTGGGTTTGCGTCCCCATCTGTAAAAGGACATATTCCCCATTTTTCAAGTGGCAATAGTCACAGGTTGTTATGTGGGTCAAATGAGATCAAATGATTTGCAAACTGTGGGTACTATGTACATATGGGTGCAGTGGTCAGGGCTCATCTTCTCACCTGAGCTGTGTCGCAGAGCTTCCTTCAGATTGGAGGAGCAGACACTGCAGCAGGAACAAGTGGCTGACTCTTCTCCGAACGGGTCATGTGGAGTCTCCAGTGTGAGCTGCCAGCCATAACTTCTGATCCAGCCCGATACAGTCATCTTCCAACTAGATTCTTCCTGGATGCCTCTCTATGGCTTGTTTCCAAACGGAAAGCTGGCAGCGGATGCTTGCTTTTCCTTCTCCACTGAGCCTGCTTTTCCATCCTGGAAGAAGATGAAACACACATTTTAGAATGTAAGTTTTTCCTGCTGGATGCTATCCCCAGTGGTGGAGTGATGGAGAAAAATATTAGATGAAGTCAGGGGATAACTGATGAGTAACATACTGATTTATAAACATTTATGGAATCAAATGAAGGCTTTTTTTCCACTGGTGGGGTTATTTATTACGTCCTGGTGGCCAGATCCCAGAGTAGAAGAGGCTTTGATTCCTGAGCAACAGAAATAGCAGGAACCAATTTTCTCCATTGCTCCTCTTTGAAAAACACAGAACTCAGCTGATGTTGAAATCCATCCCAGTCACAGGCCTGACTCAAGACTGGCCTGCTCATCACCTTTGTGGTGAATGGGGACCAAGGCACAGGCTCCATTGCACCAGCATGATGGCAAAGAAGAGATGAGTCTGTCACTACTGGTCATTGCTCTGTGGAGTTTTTCCTGTGGCCTGTTCCTTGGTGGAAATGACCTATCCTGAAAATATCCTGTGAAAAACTCTGATGGGATTTTTATTGTAATTTTACTAAGTCATATATTAATTTGTGGAAAAGTGAGATCTTATGGTATAGAGTTTTTCCACTCATGAACATGTTGTATCTTTCCATTTATTTGATTTCTGTTCTATATCTTTCAAAATAAATGTTAGGTTTCTGTATAAAGAACTTGGGCATCTTATGGTAGATGCATTCCTAGATAAATTATAGCTTTTTATTACTATCATCACAGAATCTTTAAGAATATCTACATTTTCTAATTGTTGCCGGTATGTAGGCAAGAATTTGTGTGTGTGTGTACCAATAGAAATTGACTGAAGCCTTATTAGTTCTAATAGTTTGTCTGTTGTTTTGATTTACTGTGTGAACAATGATATTAAATAATACCTGTTTTAGTTTTCCCTTTTTAATCCTGTTTCTTTTTTCTTTTTTTTTCTGTTTTTCTTTTCTTTTAATTTTGTTTCTTTTTGTTATCTTACAGTGCTGATTAACACCTTGAGGTCATCCTCCTTCTTGTCCTGATTTTAAGAGAAATTTTTTTGCAGAAATGTTTTATTTTGAAATAATTTTAGATTTACAAAAACGTTGCAAAGATGGTACAGAGAGTTCCCATATGCCCCTCACCCAGCTTCCCCCATTGTTAACATCTTACGTAACATGATACCTGTGTCAAAATTAAGAAACAAATACTGGTACATCAATATTAACTAAACTCTAAGATGTATTCAGATTTCACTTGTTCTTCCATTAATGTCCTTATTCTATCCCAGCATCCCATCCAGGATGTCACATTCCACTTAGTCGTCATAGCTCCTTAGTCTTTTCTGGTCTAAGGCAGTTTTTCATTCTTTCTTTGTTTTTCATGACCTTGACAGTTTTCAAAGAGTACTGGTTAGGTATTTTGGGAGGGAGGTATTTTGTAGAACGTTCCTCAATTTGGGTTTGCCTGATGTTTTTCTCATGAATAGAATGGGGTTATGGTTTTTTGGGAATAATACCAGAGAAGTGCCCTTCTCATTATGTTATATCGGGGGTACATGCTGTCAACATGAATTATCACTGGGGAAGTTAAACATGGTCCCCTGACCAAGGCAACGTTTGGCAGGGTTTTCCATCGTAGAGTTACCTCCCCCACACCCTCTCCGTTCTCTATTCCAACCCACACTCCAGGGGTAGAGGGAGGGAATGGGGAGGAGAAAGATTAGGTTCTGCCTCCTAGAGGATGGAATGTTTACATATACTGTATCATCTGGAATTCTTCTGTAAGGAAGACTTGTCTTTTCTATTTATTTGTTTGTTTATTCAATCATTTATTTATATCAGTATTGACTCTTTTTTTTATGCTTTGGATTACATTACATTACTTGTTTTGTTGCTCAAGTTGTTCCAGCTTGGCCATTGAAGCTCTTTCAGTTTGGCTCCTGCATCCCTTTGACATGCCCCATCCTTTTGCTTTTTGCCATTTTCTTACTTTCAGGTAATATAACATGCTCCAGGCCCATCTTATATTTTCCCTGCCCTAGCCCTAGAATCAGACATTGCTCCAAGGAACGCTGGTTCCTTTTATTAGAGAATGGAATTTGGAAACCAAGATCTGGGTGATGCGTGTGCTCATTACAACTGGGATGTCACTACTTCTAGTCCTCTTGGCAGATAGAGCTAAGAGTATATGTGTCTATACTAGCCCACGTATACACATGTATCTATAATTGTGTCTGAATCTGTCCATTTGCATCTTTATTAAGCTCAACGAGTTCATACTGATGTTTCTGATTGTAATCCAGTACCACATGGTTCATTCTAGACTGCTCTGTTGTCTGAAA
Source organism: Daubentonia madagascariensis (assembly GCA_023783475.1). Classification (NCBI taxonomy): domain Eukaryota; kingdom Metazoa; phylum Chordata; class Mammalia; order Primates; family Daubentoniidae; genus Daubentonia; species Daubentonia madagascariensis. The sequence goes on along the minus strand of JAKFHU010001815.1, from coordinate 54,276,816 downwards.
AATTCCTCTCTAACAAGAAGAAACTTAGCTTCCACACCCACCATCCATTTACTTACAAAGAGAGTAGTTTTAATGTTCCTTCATTAAGTTTGATGAAGTTTTTCGGTAGCTATGCTTACCAGGTTAAGGATGTTTCTTTCCATTCCTAGTTTGTTAAAAGAAAATTAATCTTGAATTATTAAATGATATATTTTAAAGTCAATCATCTATTGAGATGATACTATGAAATGTTAAAAATGGTAATATGAAATGCTAAACTCTTTGTATCTCTGGCTTAAACCCAACTTGGTCATAGAACTTTTTTTTATTGGATTGAAGTACATGAAATTGCTGTTTTTTTGTAGGTCAAAAATGGTTGAATATTGGCAACTCAATACATTGCTGGGCTCTGTTTGCTAGTGATTTGTTTAGGATTTTTGCATATATGAACATAAGTGAGATTAGCTTATAATTTTCCTATCACTCACTGTTCTTCTGTCCTGAAATACAAGGACTTGCACTTAAGAACCAGAATATCTTTTAATTATCACTTGAGAAGGTTATAAGCATGAAGGTTATTGCCTTTAGAAAGAAGGGAGATGAGTAAAAGAACAGAGAAACAAGGAAAGGGAGGAGGAGGAGGAGGAGGAGGAGTTGTTCTGGCTAATTCTAGATGAACCCCTCAACCTACCATACAGCTGCAATAACCTATGTCACTTTTCTACTGAGGCCCTCGCCACACCTCACGTGCAATCCACACACATGCTCAGAATGGGGAGGGGGCAGGACAAACTTCACTGGAGATGAACTCCACACTGCTTTCTTAAGAGACTTGGGGGCAGAATAAGAGCTCCGTATCCTATGGGCCCTGGGTGGACATTTATTTTTGTTTGCCCAGCCTGGTTTCCTCCTGTGCTGAGATGACAGCACAATTTCTTCCTTGGGGAACTGCTCCTCCCTGCCTATGTCATACATTCTGGTGATGCTCCATCCCTGTACCCTGCCCCATTCCCCACTATGAAAATGGGCACGTGGCCCAGGCTGCCCAGTGATTCCCTGGCCTAATGACTGGTCTGAATAGTGGACAAGAGACCCAAGTTGGTCCAGTGAGAGCTCTTCCAAGAGATTAAATGTGCTGATGGTGTTAGAGAATCTTGCTTTCTTTCCTCTTAGATTCTGAGCTGGAAGAATGCAAGTCTGGAATTGCCTACTGCCAGTTTTCCTTTGCTCTGTCCCGGCCACTGGCGGGAGTGGTTTGAAGAAAGATGGAATGAGGTCATCATGAAGAGAGATGCAGAGATGCAAGCTGAGGGGTGGTTCTGAAGATGTCCTCTGAGACCCTGCCCTGGGTCCATCCTGTCCAATCCAATTGGATAAGCTATGAAGAACCCCCTGTTTTGCTTAAGCTACTTTGAGTTGGGTCTCCTGACAGATATGTGGTGAAATCAGCTGAATGAGGTCAAGGCTGAGAGTATTTGTGCTGCTTCTGTGTTCTCAGTTTACAAATATCACCTACAGGGTGGCACTGCTGTGCCAGATGGTAGTGATGGTTCAAACAAGCTGTCCTCATTTACTGGTGGGCAGGAAGTGGATGGGGCCCCTTGATAGAGACCCCAGCTACATTAGTATAAAGAAATTCCAAAGTCCTGTGCCGTGACAGTGATGAATGTGCCAACTGATGGAAAGAGGCACTGTAAAATCAGCGCATGGGTGAAGAGGTGTTTACACTTCAGTGTCCTTTTATTCATTGCCTGGTGCACTTAGAAAAAGATGGTATCTTAAAAGGGGTTCTCCCTCAAAACAGACCATTGTAGCTGAGAGTTATTTAACAAAAGAGTAGGGTAGGGGTTCCAATTTCCAGTGAGGGAGAGTCTTGTCTAACTCATAATGTCCCCATCTCTCTACTCACTGTAAGTGCAGCCGTGCTGGAGGACAGCTGGCTTTACTGTCCAGTTGTACATGCGATGTGCAGAAGAATCATGTGAGATATCAAAGGCCAAGGCAGATGTTCGGCGAACAATATAGTAATTTCAATTTATGTTTTCTTATGATGCAGAATGTGGCTTTAAAGACTGCACAAAGTTATCAGAAAAGTAGAGTGATTGATCTAAGGCCAAAGAACAAACTTTTAAAGAAATATCTTAATTTTTTCTGATAGTAAAAAAGTGCAAACAATTCTTTTAAAAATGCAATTAAATTAAGAAAACAAAGATCACCTAAAATCTCATCACCCAAATAAGCATCATTTACATTTTGATGTGTATCTCCCAGACTTATTGCTATCAAAGAGCAAGCTTAGAAGCTGAACCCAGACCAGAATTGAGATCTTTTGTTGCCTCTTAAGAATATTTGTTTTTATTTATTATATCATATCAAATATATGATAATTACAGAAAATAATGTGACAAAAATCTATGGACCTAAAGCCCACATATAATGAAAGTTAGTACTTTCCATATTTACCTCAGATACATTTTGTACCTTTTTTTTAAATAAATATGCAATATTTCAGATTGTTTGACACACCCTTATCTCTTTTTCTTTTCTTGGATATAACCACTATCCTGAAAGTGGGAGTATCTTTCTGTATATTGTTCTCCAGTGAAACAGAACCAATAGGATACACACACACACACACACACACACACACACACATACATGCATGCAGTGAGGTAGGAAAAAAAGGGCTAAATAATTCCTCCTTCCTCCCCCTTTTGTTCTATTCAGGCCCTCTATGGATCAGATGGTACCTACCCACTTTGGAGAAGGTCATCTGCTTTACTGAGTCCACCAATTCAAATGCTAATCTCATCTGGAAACACTGGGATACAGACACACCCAGAAATAATGCTTAATCTGGGCACCTCATGGCCCGTCAAGTTGGCATGTAAAATTATCATCACCCTTTCCCACACACATTTTTATATTTTTCTACGCATGTTTGCATACTTAAACAACATAAGGTATCATTTTTCTGTTTTTTAAAGATTTAAACACATTATATTCATATATATGTCTCCTTCTAAAACTTTCTTTTTTGTACTCACCATTGTACTTTTGAATTTATTCATGTTGATACATCTATATCATTAATTACTGTATAATATTCCATTGAATGAATATATCAGAGTTCATTTATCCATTACCTTGTTGATATTCTTTTAGGTTGTTCTAATGTTTTGCTATTTCAAACAATGTTACCATGGAACATATTTATCCTCACCTGTGAACATCTGTGGGAATTTCTGGAGGTGGAATTTTGAGGTAGAAATATAAGCACATTTTCAACTTTATTAAATATTGCTACACTGCTTTCTTAAATAGTTGTACACTCTGCAGTGAGTTCAGGTTATGGTCACCAAGATCTACACATTCTTCTTAGTTTTTGGCTGGAGCAACTCTAACCACCACTTGTACTGTTATTGCTGTTTTGGAGCTGGGTAGCAGCTGCTGCCTCCACTGTTGCTATGGGCCAGGGGCCTGCTTGCAGGCATAAAGTGACAATGCTTATGGTAGATGGTTATAAAGGCAGCTGCAACGATCCCTTCCATTGCTGTGTGTATGCCCCGTTACAGCATGCCTGTCCTATTCCTCCCGTCAAGAGGCCTATTTCCCCTCTCCTTGAATCTGGGCTACGCTTGTGACTTCTTTGACCAATAGAATGTGTAGAAATAACCTTGTGTGACTTCTGAACCTCAATCTCAAGGCATCTTGCAGCCTCTTGTTTCCCCATCTTAGAATGCAATGCTACCACGTCAGGAAGCTTCCACGAGAGTGAATGACCATGTGAAGAGAGATGACTGTGAAGGATGACCACAGGATGAGATGGTGCCATCAGCAAGCACCAACTGCCCAACATGTGACCGTGGCTATCTTGGACCATTCAGTCCCAAGTAAGCCCCTAGATGACGGCAGCCAAATGAGTAACCCTGGAAAGATCAACCAAAGAATCACTTGGCAGAACCCAGCCCCAATTGCTTACCTGTAGTATTGTGAGCAAAAAAAAATGATTTACTCACTGGGTTTGGGGAGTGATTTGTTCCACAGCAATAGGCATCTGATGCAATGCCTCTCCGCACTTCCTGTGCCACAAATTTCTTGCCTCTCAACTTCTACCATGGGCTTTCCTTTTACTACTGAGATGCAAAATGCTGTGGGACCCACTTGGTAGCCATACACACAATCCAGGAATGGCAGCTGGCAAACTATGACCAATTGGAGACGGAAGTTAGAAGATAAATCTTTCTCCCTTCTTCCCTTGGGAGGTAATATTTGAGGGTGGGTAGTGTCATATGGTCTCTCTGAAGATATCCTGTGAAACTGAATCAATTTCTCATGAAGCTATGGCCAGCTTGGTCTCACACTTCTTTATATTTGCTCTCTCTCTTTCTTTAACTCTTCACTCCTACTTCCCCAGAATTTCATTCTCCAAAGAAATGTTAGCATATAAGATTTGCTCAGCCTCTTTTTTCTAGGGAATCTGAGAAGAGATGGTTCCAAGAGTGGCCTTAGAAAGCAAATCTTCAGGATGGGGTTTGGAATCGAGTCATCTGCTAGTCTGAAGGCACAGGGCCCCCATTGCTGGTGGTAAGGGGACTGGTAACAAACTCTGATGTGCAGTGGAATCACCAAGGCTTCCACCTGTGGTTAATTGTGATGAGGTACAGGTAGAAGGTGAGGCGTTGGGATATGCCAGTATTTTCCGAACTGCTGCACATTAAAATCATGGGGGGTGGTGAGCTTTAAAAAATCTCCATGCCTAGGTCCCATCCCATACCAATTAAATCAAAATGCCTATGAGTGAAAGCCAGGTGGTATTATATTTTTAAAGATCCCCAGGTGATTCTTATATGCAGCAAAATTTGGGAACCACTGAGATATGCATTGATCATAGCTCTTGATTGTGTAGATTGTGGTAATCATAACTAGAAGGACTGCAGTGGGTACTAGATGCTTTTGATAGCACTGGAATGCTTGATTTAAAAAAACATTCAGGACCGCTTACTGTCAACTTACGGCAGGCTGGGAAAGCCAGAGGTCTTCTTATGGCAGCCCTTAACTCTTACCTCCTGCATCCACAGGACAAACTGTGCTGAAAATCAGGCCTAGGATCTGATAATAATAGTAGCAGAGCTGCAGCGGATACTGAATGTGCAAGCTTACATCTCCTGTATCAAATTCACAGCCCTAAAAGTGAAAGAGTAGGACCCTGAGACCGGGGATAGAACATTAGGTTGGAAGGGCTGAAGAATCTTTAGCCACCCATTCTCCATAAGTGTCCAGGATCATGGCTCCAGGAGATCCTCTGCCAGAAGGTGAGTAGGAATGTCCAATGGAGATGAGGCAGTTGGCCCACTTGCTCCCTGTAGGGCTGGTCAAGCAAAAAGTGGAGGGATTGGAGAAGATGGAGGATATATCCTTTGCTTAATTTTGAGTTTCCTCCTCTGAAGTTTAGGATTGTCTGTGCATTTATTATAATTTGCCCCACCTTCCATGCCCATCCCTGCTGAAAATAACCATAACAACTCTATTATTAGCTAAAACTTAATGTTTGCGGTGGCAGAGGTGACTAGATGCTCACCAATCCCACTTTTCTGCCTGCATACCCAGGAAAGCAATTATGTTTTTCAGTTTCCCTTGCTATTAGATTGGGTTCAGGTCTATGCAGTACAATGATATATGCAACCCCCAAGCCTGGCACAATCCCCCCTGAGCAATCCTTCTTGCCTCTCTTTTCCTTCTATGGCAACTGCAGAGGACACATGTTGAAGATAGCGACGTTATAAGACGGAAAGAGACTGGATCCCTTGGTCTCTTCTTCAAAGAGAACCCTCTGACCCACAATGGGCTGTGATATAAATAAGACATAAATCTTATGTTAAGCCCCTGATGTTTTGGGCTGTTTGTTATAGTAGCTTGCTTTACTTATTCTGACTAACACAGGTACTTACTCTATGACAGGCATTAGACATACATGACCTCATTAAATGCCTAGAACAATACTATGAGACAGGTCTACACTAGCACCCCTATTTTACAGATGAGGATGTAAAGATATGGAATTACTTGTCCCAAAACTCACAGCTAGGAAATGACAAGGTCAACAATCAGATTCTCTTAGAGTGGCTCCCAAATCCCTATTTGTGGTCTTCCTGCTGTGTTCACAACTGGAAGATGATTACCACAGGGTCCTGGACATGAGGCAGAACACAGCAAGTGGATTATAAAAGAAAAGTTATAAGAGTCACTAAAATATCATCTTTGTCATAGTGACTCCAATTTCTTAGGGCTGGGCTCAAATCTAAGCTGTGCACCCCATATACCTAACTGCAGGAGTAAGACACAATCTCATGGAAAGACTTTTGTCCTCCTGTCCTCTCTTTGCTTTATTTAGTCCCACACACCATAGGCTGGAGGGAGCCCTGGCCTACTCTTCTTCCTCTCATCTAGGTGAATCTGGCCAGGAGAGTAACTGGGGGACTAAGACAGGGCCAATTCAGAAGGGGAAACTGGCCTGAATCTTGATACAGAAAGGGAAGCCCTGCCTAGCCCTTTCCTGGTGACTTCTCCCATCCTTCCTGGAAACTTCTCTAGTCTCTAATCACAGGGTAGAGACAGTTCTGCTTGTCTCACTGGCCCAGTCCCCTGGAACTGGTGAGTCCTCTGTGACACTGGGAGATGGGGAGAAGAGGAAATAGTCAAGGGTTTGTGTCTACTGTCTTCCTTCATTCTCACTACAAAAGCCACTACTGATTATCATGTTCATATTTCAGGTGAACAAGCTGAGGCTTAGAGAGGTTGTCACTTGCTCAAAGTCCTAGTGCTTGGAAGAGGAGCAGGTAGAGTCTGAACACTGCTCTCTCTGGCTGCAAATTTCCTTCTTTCAGGATTCTCTGAATAGGCCCTGTTTTCTGCCCACTTTTTAGCGACAGTTTGGAACCTCTTCAATCTTATAAATATATTTAATTTTATGGAATACTAACATTATCATTCACCATTATTTTCCTTCTACATTGGCTGCCCTTCCTACTTATTAATTGTTCAGAGACAAGTCACTTCTTTGTGGGATCTGAGTATTGCCCCGCAAAGTCACTTTACCTTCCATGGATAACAGCAAAAAGCAAAATTTGCCAAGTGTGGGCTACTGGTACATAGCCTACCCACCTCAGGGTGTCTTAGGACTTTTTCCAGAGGTGATTAATAAGAAACATTTCTCTGGGCTCTGCACAAAGTGTTTTCATGGAGCTTGGGTCTGCTTGAAGGTCCTTCCTGTTGCTGGGGGTTGAAGAGGGAATGATAATACATTCATCCTGTGGCCCTTTCCCTGCCAGCTCCAAGCAAGGGCAGAAGGTTCTGGATAATTCTACACTCACTTTGCCTGAGGTCTCTGGATAATTACACAAGTTTAGCCAGTGATGGTGATGATGATGATGAAGATGACAAATAGTCTCTCTCCCTCTTCTGGGTACAATTCTTGAAGGAAATCAGGCCAGGTGTGCTTTCTGCCCCAGTGGCTCTCTGCTGTGATGGGGTGGAGGCAAGTGAGGGCATCTGGCCTGGCTTGCAGCTGCAGCAGGACTGTCACCTGAGATCCCCGGGTCTGAGGGTAAACAGCCCAGACCTCTCCTTTGAGAACCCAAACACAGTAGGAATGGGGCTGGTCTTCCCATCATCCTCATCAGGACCACGCTGAGGAGAATCAGGTCCTTTCAACACCAGACTGCCCGGCCTTCTGTCCTCATGGAGGCACGAAAGGCCTTATAGACAGGGGCTCCTGCCAGCCCCTTGGGTGGCCCCTACTCACCCAGTAAGTGACAGGCCTCAGCCGTCCTCCATGTGCTCATCTTCCCCTTCAGGTGCCCACAGAGCAGGGACCAGACGTTGTGCATGAAGCACCCAGTGCCCAGCCTGGCTCCAAGGGGGAACAGGCTTTGGTTCCTCCTCCTCTCCTGCTTTCAGCCAGAGTTAGAAAACCGCTTTCCCAGGCCCCAAGTTTCCTAAGGCCCTGCCCGGGATTTTCCTCCTAGGTCGGATTGCACTCTGCTGGTCCCGTCACCCCCCCAGTAGGGAGGTGGCTCGTGTCTAAAGCTGCCTTTTAGAGAGGATACCGCCCACTGCATAATCAAACATTAGAAGCCCAAATGAGAAATCACAGCTTGGAATTACGTCCAGAGCATTGACCAGCTTCTCAAGTCATAAATCATATTCCCTTCTCCAAGAACGGCAGGGTCATGAGGACCTCCAGGCACCGCAACACGCCCTGTGTCAAGCTGCAATCGCAGTGTGAACGGGTAGAAAGTGAGTACATAGCCCATCAGGCTCAAACCCCCTGCCCCGGGGAAGGATTCTGTCATAAAGAGTGGGGAATAGGACCCCAGAGTCCTTTGTCCCAGCCCCTTTCCGAAGCCCTGGCCTCCCTCCTAGCATCCTCACCAGCATGATGCAAAGGCTCACTGGGGATTTTCAGAGCTGGATGCCTCTTTAAATGTCTAATTTTAATGAAGAAATCTTTCATCCACCATCCTGTTTCCAGGAGACAGGTTTGGAAGGAATTTTCACAAGTCACTAAGGCCCTTGGAAATGTGTTTTCTGGTGGAAAATGTAAGGCTGTAAGACATGCACAGAGATGTTCTCACTGGGGGTGGGAGTGGAGGAGGCAAGAGGAGGAAATAAAACACCAGGGAAAAAACGCTTCCTGAGCCAAGTGGAGGAAGGATGCAGCGGTGACTGAAGGGCGAACAGCGTTTGGGAGTGCGTAAGGAGCAGTGCAGCCAGAAGACACGGAGTCCCTCCTGGGGGAGATTACATGCAGTTCCAAGAAATGCTAGGGACTGGAACAAGCATGGGGGGGGCAGGGAGAAAGGGCAGGAGGGAGAATGTCATCAACAATGGGAATGAGGTAGAGACTCAGTACACACATACAGAAAACACTCCGGGAAAAAAAAAATCAACTCAAGTTCATCCCCTCTGGAGCTTTCTGAGCCAAAAAGAAAAAATAAAACCAACAACAACTGCTGAACTGAAAGACCATGGAGATGGAACAGCAGGTCTGCTGGGTCACGCATGGTGAGTGTGGGGGTGTGAGGTGTGCTCAGACATGGCCCTGCCCCTCTGGAGGTGATGCGAGGGTAGAAGGTCTCCACTGCATATTCTCCTGCTTTCGACGCCTTTCTCCCAAGCACCTCTTGTCCTTGCCCCCATTGCCAAGGAGCTGCCATAGCACTTCCTGTCAGCTGCATGACACACTCTCCATCACACTACATAGGACATTGATGCCATCTTGGTAGGAGGTCAAGGCTGTCTCCAATGATTTCAGCACCATTTGGTCCTTCTCTGGGGTTCCTCAGCCCCATGGGGTGAGGGATGGGTGAATACGCATAAACTCACGCAGAGGAAGTTTGGCAGTTGCGGCTATGGAATTGCAACACCAGCATGAGCCAAGGGTTGGGGTAGGGAGAGGCGAGAGGACAGGGAGCACAATCCACAGGCCACTCTGTGATGAAATGGCAAGTAGAGTGACAGAGGTTAATGGAGGTGGTTTTATTGAAAGAGTGGCCCTCCCAGATCACTAAATCACGGGCTGACGAGCAGAGTGACCTGGGCTGGTGGTGACTTGAGTTAGGCTTTTGCAAGCCTATGAATTTACTCTCAGTGGACATGACAGGGTGTCTCCTGCAGCTGGTGATGAAGAAAGGTACATTTTCCTACCCATTCATGCCACACAGTCCAAACCAGCACCAAACTATGGAGCAGAAGAGGGGCAGGGTAACGTGACTCAAAGTTTTGGATAAAAACATCTGCCTGAATTGCACACAAAAGGCATTTTCAATGTGCTTTTGTTTACCCGGTTCCTGCTAAGGATATACTACTTATAGTTGGGAAATGTTAAGGATGTTGTCTTCAGCCTGGAGAGAAAGTGTGATTTGCAGCTTTTGCTAAAAGCGATAACCTTATTAAGTAATGGGATTTGCTGATTAACTGCTGCTAACAAAACATTGTTGCCAAACCTGTTAGTCTGAAACCAGCAACACAGCTACTGTCAGATTCACTTCTCCATCCCTCCAATCCCAGGGGATTTTACAGAAATATTTCTCATTTAAATAGCCTTCATCTTCCAACATTTTTTTATGGCTTCCACTAATAGGTGAACAATAAGTCATCAGCTTCTCCTAGACGGATATCAGTTCAACCTTGGTGAAGAGTTCAAGTACAAAAGCAATTCTACTTAAAAAATGAGTTTTTTACAAAAGAGGTAACAGGAAAATGTGCAAGTTCATTGAGCACTGAAATGAATGGAAGTTCTTGGTCAGAGATCAGACAGTAGGATCTGTCCATGCTCAATGTGTGTGATGGCACTTTAACTTCCTAGAATGGAACAATATCTCTCTCACATTGATGCCCACAGTGTGCGGGAAATTCTCTTTTCTGGTAACTCATCTAAGAAAAGCAACTCCATCCTGGCTTGGGCTGATCCTGTCTCCAGTGGTGTGTAATCACTCACACTACACAATTGCTCCAATGCAGGGCAAGGTGCTTCCCTTCATCACGGAGTTCCCGCCTTCCCTGCTAGGTGTGACCATGTTTGAGTGTTCAGGTGGCCAAATCTATGTTCAGATTTGACAGAAAAAAAGACAGAAAAAATATAACATTTACATCAGGATTAATTCCCCACTTGGACTTTCTATAGATAGAATACTACTGCTTGTACAAGAATAATGAGAAAAAAAAAACTAGTAATAGAGTGTGTGTTTTCAGAGCTTACATCTATTGGAGGAGAGCAGGCTGAGAGAGAGCTCCTACACCTGGGGAGCGAGCACACCTGTAGGTGGGTTTGCTTGTGTTGGCTCAGGAACTTCATGGACATATGAGAAAGGCCACCCAGTTTGGACCTGTGTTGGGGGAGAGAGGAGAGATATGAGCTTGGAAATGGTTTTGCTCAAGGTAGGACAAGTAGCAAGGTTAATGTTTTCAGTCTATTAAGTTTTAAGCAAACTGAGGGCAGATGGTGAGAGAAGGCTTTGGATGCCTGCACCTCAACTCTCCCCAGGAGCTGTCCCCAGGCCTTACTTGCTGGCCTTACCAGCTGTAGAGGACACAGGCATGGGAGGATTCCCCCCGCCCCCAAATGGTTTTCATTGAGAACCATGTCGCCCTTGTCAAGGATCATTGCTGAGCACAAGGGACAGGATAGTGGTTTCTGGGCAGGAAATAGGCAGGTCAGGGTTAGGGCTGGATCAAACCCCAGAAACAATCATAACCCCCAAACTAGAGTCACAACCAACCAGCCAGCAGGTGTAGACCACCAGGAATAGGACTCCAGATTTTACAGACATGGTTTGAGGGGCTTTGACAAGCACTGTAACTTATTTTAAACCTCTTGACTACTGCAGGAGGGAGGCCCTCTTGTGCCTGATAACTGACCAGGAAGGAGACCCTAGAGGAGAGAGACTGTCCAAGATGACTCTGAGTGGACTCTTCCTTGGGGGCTCTGATCAAATCTGGCATTCCTTCCCTGCTCCAGGCTACCTGTTCGTGGTCACAGGCTGGAATAGGAAGGGCAGGGATACAGGATAGAGAACCCCGGCCTCCTATAATGAGTAAGTCACTCCTGAGCCAGTGTGGCGACTGGGCTGGCTGTCCCAAGGTGCAGTGTGCGTCCAGGTGAGAGGGGTCCCAGGCAGCAGTGGATCAGCCCGTGCGGCCTCGGCTGTCCAAGGACCACCTTGGAAAGGTTTTTCCTTGCTCTCTACCTATGGGAACTAGTCCTAATGAAATAGTAATGAGCATAGAAGTTGATCAGATAAAATATACACAGGTTCATGTAAATTCCATTCTTTATTAAAAATACAGAAATACTTTTCACAGCGTGAACAGAGAATACTATATTGTCTTGAAATCTTAAGATTTGGAAATCTTATTGAATCACACCCAGGCCCATGATACGCTATACTAAAAACAAATACTTCATCAAAAATGAAAAAAAAAGCCCCAAACAAAAAATACCCTAAGCTATTAAAACCATGAGGCCAGCAGTGGTTAATTGATTAAATATCTGACTGTAGTGTACCTACCAGTCACTGTTTAAGAGACTACATTAAAAACAGAAAAACAGACCTCTAAATAATGAACAAATTAGCACAAAGGAAAGTTACAAACAATAACAGCTGGGCTTTAAAAAATTAAAAGCATATTTTGATATGGTGTCTTATATATAATGGTCTATTTATTAAAACACTGTATGTTATAAAAATGAGTACATCCAACTCACTTCTAAAGAACATGCTACACATGGAGACTATTACAAATGAGAGATTTGTAAATATATGCAGTAAGAATACATGTGTGTTCAGACAGAGATAATGCATCTGTCTGAACAATGTGATGAAATTAAACTAGAGGATAAATAACTTTAATGAACTCTACATTTTGAGGCACCTGAGGAATAAAATTCATGTTGTTTCTAAATTATGGACACAGCATCTTTTTTCCCTTCTGTCTTCCGTACCTTAGTGTAATGCCTATTTGCATTTAACCTAGTTATCTTATGTTTGCATGCTTTGCAAACTGAATTACAGAACCAAATTGCCTATTACGATTTCCCATTATATCACACAATTACATAGGAACACTTTGAGGTGAGAGGATTGTCCCAATATTAGGAAACACTGATTGCATCATGCTTGCAAAGAGCAAAAATTAAGGAGAGGCTCTTTCCCCAGGTGACAGGGTTTACTGCTCTTTTTCTCCAATGTAAATACCGCTAACCATTATAATGAGTTCTATTCACTGATGTCTAGTCTGCAAAATTAGATCTATTGGTATTTTTAAAAATAATAATAAAGCTAGGACCTTAAACTACACCATTTCCTAAGCTGAAAGTTTCCCTCCTCTGAGTACTTCTAAATAAAACATAGAATTGAAGTAATGTTCCAGGATTCTATTATGTCCTGGAAGTGAAAGCACAATGAATTTTCAAGTAATTAGAATATCTGTAGAATATATACCAGGTCCTTGTTGCACACATGCATTGGCACAAGCAAATGATGCACAAACTTTCAGTGAATAAACTTTCTCTCAAATTCCCAAACCCAATCATAGAAACACACATGAACATACACACACACACACACACACACACACACACACACTGTCTCTCTCTAAACATCTTTAATTAGGAGGGAGGAAAGACCATCTTGATAGAGAAAAGGAAATGTAGTCAACCCTGTTTTTAATCTTACCAGGATAAGGAAACGACCTATTTGCACCCTTGGTTTCGGGCTGTTCTATGCAGTGTATGATTAAAGAAAGATGCTTTACCAGGGAGAAGGTGCAGCTGTCACTCCCAGATGGGGTGAGATCAGGAAGCCTCCTGAGTGGGCATATGGGGTAAAGAAGTAGCATAAAGGGGTGGAAACATGAGATTAACTAAGGCTGAGTTGAAAGAAAGAATCTGAAAATAAACTCATCAACTTACAAAACAAAAGGCATAACATTTCCATCACCACCATTCCACCTTGTGAGCCAGAGAATGAGGATTTCCACTTCCTCACGTGACCTCATTATACAGCAGGAGCCTTGTCAGATAATGACAGCCTAGCATAGCTGGTAAAACATACCTTTTGGCCTCGTGAAGCTTTGCGATGTTACGATAGCACTTAATTAACAAAAAGTTTTCACTGTTAGTGAAAAGAAAAAAGTAGCAGCAGAAGCCAATTATGATGAAATGATTTTATTCAATCCATTTATTTAGTTTTCTTATGTGTGAATAGAACAAAAAGCAAATTTATCCACAAATGTATTTAAAGTATAAAATCTCTATGTTAAGAAAATTACTTCTGGGTGTATACAGAAGAGAGAGAAACAATCTATAAACAATGTGTATAAAATGGAAATATTTGCTATACAAAGTAACTGGTATTTCAAATTTTCTTGAGGATAAAATGAGAGGAACTCTTTTTTTTCAGTGCTTAAGTGATCAAAGGTACAGCTGGAAGATGATAGCAAATTAATATTGTGGCTCAGAACACAATGGATAATAAAAGAAATCAAAGTCTCCCAAACCCTCTCATACTTGGGCAGAAACACGTTCAGTTCCTGAGGAGGAAATAAGTTTGACTTCTCGTAAGACCTTGAGGATGTGTGATTGTGCTGGATAAAGGCCAGGAATAAAGCATTTCTTTTCCAGAATTTAGTTGCCTTTCTCCCTCCTCTAAACCATGTTTTCTTTTGGGAAATATATCGTCATCTTCCCCTACTCAGACACAAGCCACTTAATATTGCACACATCTTGGTAGACTTGTAAATGTCTAAAAACAAAACCTCATCCCAGAAATGCTTCTGCTGTAGGTCACTGTCCCACCTCTTTGATGCTGGCTGGGCCTTCCTCACTTAAACACGAGGCTATGGCCTGGCTCACGAGGCACTGTGGTCAGTGCTAAGTGGGAACTGTGTTCTATAAAGAACTGTAAAATTATTGGAATTGGTAGTGGACGTCAGAGTGACGCCATGCAGATTGCAGGAGGCAGCTTGGAGGGAGAGGCAGCTCGTGCTTCTCAAGAGGTATGTGGAATTGGCTCCAGGTCACTTGACCTTCAGAGCTGAATGAGGAGGACAGGTGTTGTGTTTGATTCAGGCTCAAGAGGCCCACTGGTGGGACATCAGGGTGAATCGCAGAATGGAACGCTCAAAAGGGGGAAGATTCTTGTTCCCGGTCTCAAGCCCAGAGCTGAGAGGGCTAGACCTTGAGAAACAGAAAGAGCAAGTGGAGACCGGGCAGGAAGCGTGACAGCCGCAGGGTGCTGTGGGTGGTGACACCTGGACGGTGGGAGCCAGGCAGAGGTCAGAGCTGCTGGGCCAGGGGCGCAGAAGCTACCTGTTAATTCCGTCTCGCTTTCTCCATCTCCTCAGCACCCCACAAGGCATGTGAGCTAGTGGAATGGAGAAAACAAAGAAACATGAAGGCAGGAAGAAAGAACAAATCGGAAAGTAAAAAATAAGGGGAAAGGAGGGCAGAGTGGTGCTTGTGTGGCTTTGAAGAGGAGTTGTGGGCCCATGCGAGAAGAGGATTAGGAACATCTAGACGAGGTCAGAAATAAGGAGAAGCAGAAGCTGGAAGTCATCACACAGAAGAGGGAGGAAGCAGTAGCCCATGACCACATGGCAGCAGAGCCCCACCCGCCTTCGCCGAAGAGACCCAGCTGCAAATGCTTTTAAAGGTCATGTGGATGACCCCCTCCTCTTCCAGATGAGGAGGTGGGGTTATGGGGGAGGTCATTTGGAGAGCTTGTTTCTTTTGCACTGCACCGTGCTCTTCCCTCCGCAGAGTGATGTAGAACCCACAGGGGATGGGATGGAGAAGATTCTACACCAGAGGTGAGCGGTCCAGGGGTCCCCCACGGCTCGTTTCTCCCAGCTCTAGGATTCTAGGGTTCTGGGTGTGAGGGTAGTCTCTGTATATTTGCAATATTTGCAAAATCTCACAGTATCCTCAGCTTCCCATGCCTAAAGATGCATCAATAAGATTACTTTAAAATGAATATGTTAATGTTACCCTTCAAAGTAGTCTATACATTGCAGCTCCTTATATGGATACCTGCCTAATATATAACATTTCAGTCACCATCACTCCACTTCACAAGCTTAGAGAACAAGTTAACAAATGGATTATGGCTGTTGTTGCTTGAATTATTTGAACCAAGTAAGCACATAAGAAAAAGACAAACTAATGTGCATGGAGATATGTCATTTTAAATCTCAAATTGATTACCCACATTATTCACTGGATATGACCCCAGTGGCTTTGGCTTTCTCCAAAAAGACAAAAAAAATCCACCTCTAAGGGATGATGAAGGGCTTCCAACACCACTTTGAAAAAAACGTACCCTAGCTTTTAAAGATAACCCCAAAAGAGATACAGTAAAATTTTCTGAGCAATGACTACATCCTTGGGACATGTGTTCAGGCTTTTGAGGTGATTTCTTTGAAGGCAAAACACTCTTAAGTTTTGGTATGGTTATGAGAAAAAAATTAGTCACACCATTCTATTCTCAAGGCTTGTGTGTAACCATTTGGGGGAGGGGAGGAAGAGAAGTCCCTGATATTTCCAAATCTACTCTCAAGGGAGGAGATGGGTGAAGACCGGAAAAGGACAGGGGAAGGTCCTCTTCGCTCCACCTCCTGTGGGCTGCGTGTTCTCCATCTGCACGCGTGAGAGACGGGTGCTTGCGGGGAAGGCCTAGCTCTGCCATTTGCCCTGTCCAAGAAGAGCAAGGTATTGGGAGTGCAGAGTTCAGGGACCATCTCTGCCCCGCTTCACCCAGAGAGAAGCTTGCCCTCCTGGCTCAGTTAACTAGCCATGGGAAACCCTGGTCTTATTTCTGAGAGGCATCACGGATTAAGAAGGAAAAGGAAAAGATTGTTAAAAAGTGAAGCTGTAAGAAATCGGTTCTTACTCTCTAATGCCCACAGTAGGGCACGAGGCCAGGCAAGACAAAAAGATGGGGGTGAAATGGAGCCAGTGACAGTGGGGTGACCTACTTGCTGGAGCGTTTGGAGAGCCAGGGGAAACGGAAGGCCTCACGCTCTTCTGTCTTTGGCAATTCTTTCAGTAAAGATAAATCCTGGGCATTGAAAAAGAAACTGGTGGCTTTTGGGGGAAAAGATGAAAACTGGTCAAGCACTCCGTCATTCATTCAGCCAGCCAACGAGTATTAATGAGATGCCTTCTACGTGGCAGGTGCTACGCCTGGTGCCGGATAGTATCTACTTTTCCCAAGTATCAAGATTTAAATATTTTCATAGAGAATCTGCTCCATAATCTAAAATTCTGTCTAAGCAAGTTACATAAACTACATGTTACGTGTACTTTGGGGTCTGATTTCTAAATCACTGAGGGATGGTTCTTCTGAATGAAAGAGAACACTCCAGAAAGCAACATCTTCCTTTACAATCCTTTCTCAACCTTCCCCAATTCCCACTTTTTGTTGCATTAACTCACAAACTCACAAATACATGCTCACTCATGCATATGCACACACAAGCACAAGATCTAACTTGGGCTTGGGTTCATAAACTGCTTAACTCTTTCATAAATTCATGACAGATTGTGTTTACTTTTCTATCATCAATCATAACTTGTTTTTGTCTAAACTAAAGCTTCCTTAGTTCATTACATCACAAATGAGTACAATTAAGATATAGGGCCTCAACATCTCACAGTGTCTTTTTCACAGTTGTTAACGAGGCATGAGACCCTATAGCTTTATTCATGCCAGCTTATGTAACTCATATGCTTATGTGACCACAGCCAGATTTATAACTACACTGAAAATCCTCCCAGGCCACCCAAATTTGTGTGTGTGTGTGCACACATGTGAGACCACAAAAATGTCACTAGTTTTTCAGGACAGGGCTGATGAATCTTATAGCCATGACCTGCCTGAGATCTACATTTATATAAAGTGTCCACCCTGCTATTATAACACACCACAACCTATTGCTGGGATCTACTCACCAAAGTCAATTTCTATTATAGGTGTGGTTACTGCACGGACAAGCTCTGTCAAAAAGAGAAGGATTTCAGAGTTGGCTTCATCTCAAATGTCTGTGCCTGATTCACAGACATCTGTGTCTCCCTGAGAAATAACTTTTTCACAACCAGAGCTGTCCAATAGAGAAATGAACCACTTCCTAAGGGGGTAAACTCCCCATAATGGGAAGTGGTTAGGCACTGTGGGGAAGTGTTCCAGCCCTGGATGGAGAGGTAGGGCCTTCCTGAGATTTGAGGATGCTACATTTATGATGGAGGTAGCCTTTGGTCACACACGATTATTGTAAAATGACACCTAGTGAGGGTCTGTTATTTCATAGTGAGGTGTTTGGAGAAGCAAGGCTTTGTGTGTATTCCAAAGATGGATCGGATTGAAGATGTTTATGTTGGCCTATGCAACAAACATCTATCACATGGAACCAACTCTAAGTCTCAGGCCATGTGGTCGAGCTCCAGGGCAGAGCACGGGGGGTTCAAGTCTGAATGGTGCATGTAGACCCTTTGGACAAAGATGCTGCTGTCCCCACACTGGCTGGCATCATTATTTAATCACCTACTGAGCCAGCTCCTGGCTCTTGGCTGTGTCTCCACTCTGCTAATCCTCCTGTCCTCTCACCTCTCAATATCAACTCATAGTGCAGCACCCTTGACTGACCCCCAGGGGAGGGTTATTCTTAAGCTCTACCTGCCGTCTTTTCCTCTGGAGGAAATCCCAACCAATGCCAAGCCCAACGAGAACCTCTACACTCTTTATGTGGGACCTTAAGAGCACAGATCTGGGGCCTGGCTTGGGAAAGCAAAGTGAAGAAAAGCAAATCCTCCTCTAAAAATGTGCTTTTGCGCAGAACTGCTTCTGAGTTAAGGGAATTTCTTGCAGCCTGGGAGAGTCACAGTGAGCGTTCTTCCCAAGTACAGCATTTTGGTGAGGTCCATGTGTGATAATACCACTGCAACCACAAAGGAATTTACCACAGGAAGTGTCCCAGATGTTGCTTGTTAGCATTAGAACAAATTACACAAAGTAAATTGTTAGCAGACATGTTTTCATAACAGTTAACTGGTGGTAATAAATAAGAGCGATTCTCTTTCAAGTAAATGCTAGATTTCCAAAAATCCAGCTTCCAATTGTCTGTGAAGGGATCACCTTGGATTAAGATAACCATTGCAGGGAACAAGGCTCTTCTCGCAGGAACAGGGTTGGAAGCACAGGTGCCGCTGGGGGTGGACGGGGGCATTGCTGTGGGCTGGACATCACAAAACGGAAACAACAGTGTTTGTACCTCTGGGTATTGGACCATGTGCTGGACTCACCTCTGGGGTTCTCAGTGTGGTCCTCTCATGCCACAAGGGATATGGGCACATGGCAAGGCAACAGGAGAGCCTGGCAAGTACTCTGTTCTTGAGGGTTTATGACAAAAAAAAAAAAAAAAAACCTAAATCGGACCCATGGACAGATTTGCACTGCTCTCCTTAACAAAATATTGCAGTTTTTAAAAAAAATCATCTATTCCTTCACAATCCCATGTCTTGTTATCCGAGGTTTAAAAAAAAGTGAGTCAAACCCCCTCCCCCTGTTGCACCACCAGAGAAGAGCGGAAAGGTGCCCTGCAGTGCACAGGTGGGACAGCCAGGCCCTCCTGCTGCTCGTGCATATAGACACCTGGCTGTTTCTGCAGAAAGAGCAGAGTATTTCCATTTTTCAAGACCTTCTGACAATGACTAAATTTGAGTTCCTGGTCCCCTCTGGGCATTTCTGATTATCTTCAGAGATTTGACAAAATTCTCCTAAAACAACCTCAAAAATAATTTAAAAAATAATTTTAGTTAAAAAAATAAGAAATATTCCATACAGCACATAAGTATGAAAATAGGCTATTGCAGCATAAAGGGCTGTTAGAATAGCTACTCTTTTATTGTTTCCCTAAGAAATTTATGGTTTTGTCCTCCCTCACTGGTTTCCTTCTCAAGCAAACCAGTCTTAGGCCAGTATTCCTTCCCTGCAGATTCAACGCAGTTGGTTCTCCTCAGGAGCTCGTCACTCCTTTTTCCTGCTGAAAGGAAAAAATAAAAGTTGGCAGCCCTGCTGAAGGGAACTGATGGCAGCCCAGTGTTCTCTCTGGTGGGCGCTAAATGAGGCCCTCAGGACGACTGTTCCGGCAGTCAGCCACCTGAGGGGCAGGCCAGGAGCCCAGAACAGCCCTGGTCACCCGGCTGCCTCCAGGGCACACCCTGCTGGCATAAGAGGGGACACCTAGTAGTAACATAACAGCCAGTAGGAAGACTAGAGCAGGTTCTGCCTCCATGTTACAAAGTTGGTAGACTTTTTATACCAAGTAAATGCAGTAGCTGATATACTCCCAACCCCTTCCTAAGGCTCTTCCAACTACAGTGTCAGGAAACACATACACACAGACAAAACCCACATCTCTTACCTAAAGTCTTCGTGAAGGGAATAATGTACTTCATAAAATAAAATACTTGAAATGCCTCAGGCAGTAGAATTATCTCTTGATTTTTTTAAAAGTGTTTAACAGACAAGTGTAATTGGAAATGTTTGGAACATGAACACACACACACTAATTTGGAATTATGCAAAGCTATATTATTATTCACTACAACCTGAAGCAAAGCTATTGCAATGGAATAACAAGTACCGTATCTGTACAAGTGTGAGGCCCCCAAGTAGGCTCTCATTTGGACGAGAGCGACCCACAGGGCCTGACGCTTTAAGGTCTGTTTAAAGGAAATGGCCTAGTGTGTTTTACGTTTGTGAAGCTATTTAGCCTTCTGGTTTGACAAGATTTTTGAGAGGGGTGAAAATTAATTATAATTGCAGTAATGCTACGATAATTTGGTTGGCTAATTGCATTTCAGTGCAAAAACAGGCAAGAAAGAATTTCCTCCTCAGGTTATTCTCTGATATGGCAGCATTTATTTTAAGAGTAATGAGATTTTTAAAAAGTCAAACCTTAAATATCATGGCTTCAGCAATCTGTCCTGCTTAAAGTTTAATGCAAAATTAGATGGCACCTCTGCGTGAGCAGTTCCATGTTAACATGGACCCAGTTTTCTCTTATATTTGAAATGGGAATTTATCTCTCCCCTGAATACTACCTGAGGTATCTCTTTGACATCGGGGCTGATTTTAATTTGGGGAGGCACCAATGTTCATGACTTTTTAGTGAGGGAGACACTGGTGAGGGTGGGTAGGAAGCTTTGAAAGCTTAGTATTGGAAGTCACTAAACAAAATATCTGTTGATGGAAGACGCACCATGAATACAAGAGGACTGAGCAAAAACAACCGGGGTTGTTGTGGGATTTTCTCATTGTTGTCACACTGGTGGTTCTAAATACACAACCTGGCCATGGCTTTTTGAAGGAAATTATCTAACTCTATACCAGGAAATTATCTAACTCTAGAGCACTTAGGATTAACAAACTTTTGAGGGACAATGTCTATTGCTTTAAAATCTTGAAGACTCTGTCCCAAGGCCTGATTCAGGGTAGTTTTGTCATGTGCTGAAACTAATAGACCTTCTGCAATGTGACAACTCAAGCTCAATTCAGTGGGCAGGTTTAGGACATTGTCCTCCTGCCCTTGTCTGCCAGGCTATCAGTCTAGCCACCTTTTGTGTGTCTGAGAAGGATTTTGCTATCATGTGCTTTCTGAAAGACTGCACATCAGAGTGGGCCTAACAGCATGGGTGTGGAATATTTCTTATGGTCTTCATCTGAATTCTAACTGATTTATAGGCAGTCGATATGCAGATCTACCCAGGGCCGCCCCCGAGGTTGCACAGGTCATGTTCTGCACAAGGGCAGTTGGTCAAGGGGTTGAGATCCCAGCCTGCTCCACTTGCCAGCTGAGACCCCTGCTCGGGCTTCCCCCTGGAGGAAGCTGTGCCTTTCCTGACTCACATGTGGGCCAAGGGAGGCCCCAAGTCATCCTCGATCCTCTCCCTCCCAGGGATCACAAAGCCTGACATTCATCCCCTTACTTCCCACACTGTAGATATTCTTTTAAGGAACAGGTTGTGCCCATGGAAAAGGTGAATTCATTTTGAAGATAACGTTTTCTGTTCAGTGGGAAAGAGGAAGAAAAGAGGGAGAAGGAAAGAGAGAAAGGAGAGGGATAAAAAGAATGGCGCAGGAGAGGCTTCCCTTCCACCTAGTAAATCGTGGATTCCTTGTCCGTCTCTGGACACAGCTGCAAAGGGGCAGAAAATCAATTTTTTCTATTACTCCTCGGTGAGGAAGGAAAACCTATCTGTAAATTGAATTAAACCCAATAATAGCATGTCTGTGTATTTGTTGAGGACCAGAAAAATTAGCCACAGACACAACTATGTAATCCAGCAGTGTAACTAGAAATCAGCACGCTCCCGTTTCAAAGCTTAGTTGAGACATTTTTTCTTTTTCTTTTTTTAAAGAAACACCCATGGCTAAATGTCACTAAGATTCTTCGGCATGCCAACACATCAACACCTCAGTAAGGACTCTGGAACGGTAGGGACTCCAAAGCCCCATCTGGGCAGAGCATGTTTCCAAATTCTTGCTTTTGCTGCTTGAGTATCAGTCAGTCAGTCAATAATGATTGAATATGAACTAGAACCCTCTAGATGATGGTTTCTTCCCAAGTTGTAACCTGTGGTGCTGACTGTGGAATAAATTCCCTGTTTCTGTGTAGGCTAGATCTTGCTCACAGAAACCCCAACCCATCCAGGGAGCACGGTGCAATCGCCGCAGCCAGTAAGGGTCCTGAAGTTTCATTAGCAGTCTGCCCTCTAGCGGGACAACGCAGAACTTCAGATAACTAGGAATAGAAAAGATCTCTTTTTTTCCTTCTCTTTCAGAGAGCAAAAGAATTCAAGTTTTCCAGATAGTGCAAGGTGAGGCAGTCATCCCCAGAGACAGCTTCCAGAGCTAAGTCAAGCAAGGCTCACACTGGTAGGTACCCAGGTCAAAGTTAGAGGCAGGTGGTGCTGCGGTGGGTGTCCCTGCACAGTCTGCAGGGACAAAGGTCCTTCTTATATCTCCTGGAACCCTCCGAGGCTCTCCTTGGGCATTAGTATTCAGTTCCCCATTCTCTCGTTATACAAACAGGACCCACTCTAAGAGCAACCAACATATCAGGGATGTTAAAAATAATAGGCTTTTCATAGTTTTTTTGGCAAATCATTAACATAAACAAGCCTTTCAAAAAGGGCCATGTTGAATTTGTAAAAAGGCAAAGATGCACAAGTTTTATAAAGAGACCAAGTCTTTGTGGCCGTTAATTTTAAGAGGAGAATCTACTTTGTGATGTTGGCTGGATGTTGGTGAGGCAGAAGATAATCTTGATATCTGTTGTTTTAGATTTTGCTTCTATCCTTTGAAAAACTTCAGAACTTGCCTTGCTTCAGTTTATCGATGTGGTAGCAGAGTTTCAGTGCAGGTCCCAGCTTCAGGCCCAGGTACTTCATGATCATGTCACTCTTCAGCAACAAGAGAGCATAGCCATCGATCTCCTGGTGGGACAGGATCAGAAAAAAGCAAGCCCAGAAGTCAGAACAGTGGCCAAGGTTATGGTGTGGTCAGGGGGTGTGGTAAAGAAGGGCATATGGGCTTATTTAGATAGCATATTCTCTCTCTCGTAAAATATTAAAGCAAACAAATAGTGTGTGCTCCTCTTCCCTCCATCTCCCTGGACTCACCTGATACACTGCATCTTTCATGTTCCTGCCCTCCCTGGATTGAAGGAATGAAACATAACCCCACCTATGTTCCCAATATCCCACATAGGAGCTCCATCTCCTCATCCAACCCCAGCTAAAGAAGCAAGAAGTGTCATCCCTTAGACCCTGAAACTAGAAGCTACCTTTCCATTCCAGACTTTCATCCATCACCCTAATATCTTGTTTCTTTTCTTGGTGGGCCCACCTATCTTTAGTTGCTGACAAAACTGCTCATTACACTCTGTGAGGGATTTCATGTATGTTTTAGCCCTGTCAATAACACTAGGTGGAATACACTGAATAATGCACCTGCTTCACTTCAGGGTTTAGCACAAAGAACTGCTAAGGGAATGAGCTGATCCTTTGAGATCCTGTTATTGCTCGTACTTGTCTCTGAAAGTGATAACCCTGCAATGCACGCTGAATTCACAAACCTCAGAAGGCTGAGTTTCCTTGCTCACCTACAGTGCTATCTTCAGGTCACTGGAAACGAAGGGTAGAAATTTGGGGTGCTCAGGTGGGGAGAAGAGACACAGTTACAGTACTCAGGTAACTGCGCAAGGGTCACCAGGCCCTCTCATTCACCTATCCAGCCAGCCAGTATTGACAGAACACCTGCTCTGTGCCACTCACTCTCCCTGTCCTTGGCAAAATGGCAGAGTGGGCAAAGCTCATCTGTAGGCCCCTCCTAGGAGCTCCATTTCCTACTGTCCTAGACTCCCACTGTGTCTTACCACCCTGGAAGAGACCTAGACTCCCCCTGCCCAAATCTGTCTAAACATAATCTACTCTGTGGTCCTTGGTCTCAAGGCCCCATTGTTAGGAAAGGTCAAATATATGCCTCATTAAATGTGAGTGATGAGCTAGATGAGGATCCTCCCTGGATCTGAGAGTATGATTTCTACGACAGAATCACCTAATAAAATGGGAAACAGGAAGGAAAAAAATAATGGTAACTGGTAGGCAGAATAATGTCCCTTTTCCTCCCCTCAAGATGTCTGCAGCTGAATCTATGAATATGTTAGGTCACATGGCAAAGGGGAATCAGGCCACTAATCAGCTGACTTTAAAGTAGAGAGATTAGCTTGGGTTATTGGTGGAGGCAAGGTAGACATGCGGGTCCTTAAAAGTGGAAGAGGAAGTCAGCAGAGAGACGGCAGCTCGGCAGCTCGCAGAGAGAAGGACTCAGCTTGACATTACTGGCTTTAGAGATGGGGGTGGGGGAGGTGAGCAAAGGAGTGACCGTGGCCTAGCAGCTGGAAAAGGAAGGCAAACAGAGTCTCCCTAGAAGATCCATAAAGGAATGTCGCCTTGTCGACACCTTGATCTTAGCCCAGTGAGGCCCATGTCAGACCTCCTGACCTACAGAGCTGTAAGATAAAAAATTTGTATTAAGCCACTTCGTTTGTGGTAATTTGTTATAGCAGCAATACAAAGCTAATATTGTAAGCTTGTCAGGTAAAGTATTAATTCTTACCTTTTAAAAATTTACCATCTTTATCAGATGAAATCTTCTGAAATATCAGAATCTCCTAAATAATTATAATAATATCTGCTAACTGAAGGCTATCTACAAGCCAGGCACCATGCTGAACACTTTGTGTGCATTTTCTCATTTAATCCTCAAAGCAGTTTAGGAATAGGCACTATTACAGTTTGCCTGGCATGTTGTAGGTGTGCTATAAATGTTTGTTGAATGCACAGACAGACGGATGGATGGCAGGAAAACAGGCACTCCCGATGAGGGCCAAACTGAGAGAACAGATGGGACAAATATCTCTTAAAAATAAAACTAAGTGGTCGTTCTGCTCTGAGAAGCCTGTGGTTGCATCTGCCCCTCTCCTTTCTGGCTCCCTTGTCGGGGGGGGTGGGGTGGGGGATGGTGCCCCTAAGGCTCAGTTCAGACCCCCCAGCATCCCGCAGCCCCCAAACCTCACCTTCTTTAATGCCTGTCCCCCCAGCCCCTCCTAGGCCAGGCCCACCACTCGCATACGTGCTTCCTGAAGAGCTCTACGTGGGGCCCCAGAGCCTGTGGGTCAGCGTCTTTCACGAACCGCACCACGTCCTCCACGGTCCAGTTGTAGGGGTTCCTGCTCCGTGGCCGCCTGGCGTCCTGCCCATCTAGAGAAGGGCTTGAGGCTGGTTGGAGCACAGAGAGGGAGGTCATGAGCCAGTGGGACAGGGCCTGGGCACCTCCCCGGTGCTGCCTGCCCCACCTGTCCTGGGCAGGGTTCTTCATTGCCCTCAATCCAAGGAGGTGGCCCAAGTGACCCCCTGTGACCAGGAAAGGCTGCGAGGCTGCTCTGTCAGCAGCCTGGAGCATGGAAAGCCACTCCTAGAGGCAGTGCCTGCCCCACCCCTGCAGAAGCTCTCTGCTGTCCCAGGGAATGAGGCATTAGAAGGTGGATTTCCTTCAAAAGGCTGAAATTCTGATCAGACTTAGAGTTTTCAAGACCCCTCCTGTTCAGTTCTCTCTCAGTGTGCACAGGGCTTCATGTGACCGGGTACTTGGTGACCAGGACAAGTGCGCTAAGGTGAGTGTCCAAATGGGCCTCGTGGTACTGGGAGGCCAATGACTTTGGGTCCTTTCCACCTCACTGGCTTCACACTGAGATGATAAAGACACGGCAGAATTGAGGTGCATTTTGGTCCTCGTTCTTGGTCTCTGAAGAATGCAAATCTGCTACATCGTCCTCAGAACCATCCCTTGTCTGCACATGTACCTCACTCACTGCCCCAGGTGCACACCGAGCGCCTCCACAGCCCCCTGGGTCTGTGACAGCGCTTACCCTGACCTCCCCCACTAGACTGGGAACTCCTTTCCCAAAGGGCCTAACCCTGTGCCTGGTCCATAGCTGGTCCTTGGCAAGTGGTTGCATGAGCGCCATGTCCCACGCAGCTGATGAAAAGGCTCAGGGCAGGAGAAGGAGGAAGACAGTAATGAGTTCTATGCCTGGCAATATTTAGGGGTTGGTTTTTTGTGTGCGTATGTCCCAAACTAACTCACCTTCTTTCCCTAGAGCCAGCTTCCCCTGGCTCTCCCCAATTCTGAACCCACCTCCAGCTCCTCCCACTCCTTTGCTCCCCACATTTAATGATCCTGAAGCTCTTGGAAGGAGCCTCTCACGTTGGTCTTCCACCCTTGCTGCCCCAACCTCACAGCCTCTCACCCAGCCCCCTGCAGTGGTTTCCTAATGGGTCTTTTTGCACCATGCTCTTTTCTTTCCAGCTCGTGCAACTGCCACTGCCTCATGCTCTCCCTAAGACTCAGGTCTGTTTGTGCCTGTCTCCCGCTCACACTCGCCATGGAGCCCCTTGCCTATGCACTGCGTCCACACTCTACCTCAAGGTCAAGGGATCTCTTTGGTCTCAATGTATCTTTCCTTCCTAGATGGAGGGGGAGAAGAGCTCTGGTGCCAGAGAGACCCAGGGACGGATCCTGCAGCTGCCCCTGCTGGTGGTTTGACCAGCACTCTGTCATTAAGTGTGAAGGGCTGAGCTACGTCAGGGGTGCCCTCCCTGCAGCCCCGCTCTCCTGTGCACCCTCTGTCTGGGCACGCATATTTCCTTAGCTTCCCTTCTCCTCCTTCAGCTGGTGCTTTGGCTTCTCTCTAGAAGGCATTTACCTTCCCTCCTTCCCACAGACGTTCCACCAGCCATCAAAGCCCAGGTAACACCTGACGCCTTCACGAGCAACTTTTCTGTTCTTCCTGCAGCCTGGATGTCACCTTCCTCCCCTTTACCTCAAATCTTTCTTTGTTCTTAAAGTGCTTTCCACTTGTAGTACAATTATTTATGTACTCCTCTGCAACCTCCAGTTAGGTTTTAATTTCCTGAGTATTCCTCCCATTCACTCCACAAACATTTACTGAGCACGTTCTCAGTACCAGGTCCTGGGTGAAGTGTTTGGTGAAAAATGCAAATGTGGTCCTCTTATTACCGGGGTTATAACCATTGACTCCTCCATGGTTCTGAGTAAATACATCGTCACACACCACTCGATGACTCTTTGGTCAATGACAGACCCCATATACAATCATGGTCCCATAAGATTATTATGGGGCTGAAAAATTCCTATTGCCTCCTGATATGTGTTACAGTTGCCTACATATTCCGCACAGTAACATGCTGTACAGGTTTGTAGCCTAGGGGCAATAGGCTATCCCATTTGGCCTAGGTGTGTAGTAGGTTATACCATCTAGGTTTGTGTATGTTTGTACAATGAAATGCCCAAGAACACATTTTTCAGAACATATTGCAATCATTGAGTGAAGCATGACTGTATTTGGAAATAGGAGTTTGATAAATGTGAAATTACTCAATATACTTTGCAGAAACAGTATAGGTAATGTACACAAAAGGCTTGTGTGGGTAATCCTTAATCCTATTTTAAGGCTAGAAAAAAGTCGAGGCTCTGAACAATGAAGCAGCTTCCCTGCAGAATAATTCTAAGAAGTTGAAAAGTCTTCACTTTTGTTTCCCTTCTTTAATCTTAGGGTGTAGTGGCTTTCTGGTCTCTTTTCCCTCCTGCTTTTAATGTGCTTGAGAAGTGCATGGTGCTCCATCAGTGCTGAGAAAAATACAGCATCACATTTCTGAGTCTGTCCTAAATACATAATGGTTTGGTTGAGAATTGGATTTACATTGAGATTTTCCCTGCCTTTTCCTTGTCGGACCTGGTGGGGTCCCATAAGGTGGTTTGGCACAGGGCATTTTGCTGGGAGACTGTTAATGCACCCTGGAGCCATCTGAATGCTGATGCATGCTTATTAAAGATGATTTCACTCCATTTAAAGACATCTGCACTCAACATGGGGACGAGGAATCACGGAAATCGCATTTGCCTTTGGATCCTGCCCCATCAGAACGTCGGCGTTAATCAGAGTGATAATAGATGCTCTGATTACAAAGGCTGGAAGTCTCTAGTGCCAAGAATAATTTTAGAGTGATCGGAGCAGAGGTCAAATCTAATTTCCTGCATTTGACAGGAAGGGGAAAAAAACCAGACCAATTAACAGGATCAGCCAAGCGAGCCGAAGGTCCTCTGCACAAGGTCTGGGAGTACTTTCCCCTCGGCCACAGCTGCCGGGGCTGAGCACAGGGTCTGGTTTGTCTTTTAGGACAAGGATCTCAGGTGACCTCTGTGGAGAGAAAGAGACAACTGCATTGGCAAAGTGGGCTCCGTTCCTGTACCTGGTGCCACTGCGGGCACTTACCGCTTTTCCAGGGGCCTGGCTGCAGCCAGGAGTATTTCTGAGGGGCCTTCTAGTCACAGACAGAGAGCAGCAGGGAGCCTAAGTCACATCTAGAGAGTTGCTCCTGAGCCAAAGCACATAAACTCACTCTAGAAGGAAGAAAAATGGGACTTTCCAGCAGCAGGTTTGCAAAGCCTTTGCTGCGGTCTGTGCTCACAGCGATAATAAATACGCCAGCCACTCCCCGCTCCAGCTGCGGCGAAGGTGCCAGGAAGACAGATGGGTCCGGCCCAATGCAGCCAGGACAGGCACATGTGATAGGTCCACGGCAAGACATGATGGATGCGAAGAAACCCTGCTCCTAAGCAAACAGAGCATGCTAAGCACTGGCTGAATGACTTTAGGAGAAGGCAGCAGTCTCCAGCCAGCCAGGAGAACTGTGCGCTTGGTCATGTTGTCCCTGGGGGCTGCCGGAGACATGTGACAAGTGAAAACCGGTTATGAATGGATGCATAATTAAATGCTGTTGTTGTTTCTAAAGCTGAACTCACATTTACCGGAAACAGAGTAACCATGAGTCAGTGTTTAAAAACAGTCCTGGACATTTTCACAGCACAGTTACTTGTATCACTGTTTGTGAATCTCTCTGTCTCTAACACACACCCACAAGCACATATATACGTATGTAATTTCGTTTTGCTCATTCATAATTCAGGAGAAACTTTTTAGCTACCAATGGAGTCACGTGGAAGACTGGAACGAGCAAGGAGATGGGAGTCAGAAATCCCACCACCCACCAGCTATGTGATCGTCTCTGCACTTCTCCATGTGAAATAAGGGCGTTTTGCACGATCTCTCAGGCCCCTTCCTCCTGTGATGCTGTGTAATCCCCTTACCCCACACGCTGCTGACACTGCGGGGTTACCTTCTCACGCATCTGAAGGCCTCATCAGCGTGTCCATGTGTAAAACACAACAAAGGAGGAGCCATAGCCAGGCTTCTAGTCCCTTCCTGGCTCTGATCACTCTCTATGGGCCTCATTTTCTTCATCTATAAATTGTGAGCATCATTTGTTATTTCTTAAGAGTATTTTAAGCATCAAGTGATTATGTGGCTCAGGGCTGGAGCCTGACAAGAAGTGTCCTGAAGGGAAGGCCATCATCTTCAGGGGGTCCTCTATGTCCTCAGGCTGCCTGTGAGTTCCTGGGGCCCTCTCAGTCTCTCTGGCAGCTGGGGCTGGGTTGGGCAGGACGGGGTAGGTGACAGGAAGGAGAGGGGGATGTGTTCTCAGCATCTCCAAGTGACCTGGTCCCCCTAGAACACATCCTTCCTAGAAACAAGGCCATGTAGAGTGTGTGAGGAGCCCAGGCTAGCCAGGGATGTGGGCAAAATCAGGTGGTCTGAAACAGTGTTGTTTCTCATTATTTCTATTCTAGAGTTTTCAAGACACCATGAGGTGAGAGAGACAACAGAGAAGAGAGCCTGGCCAATCCTTAGATTTTAGTCGGGTTTTCCTTTAATTTCTTTAAGACCAGCTGAGCTGCCCGTGTGAGAAGAGAGGGTGCCTCTAGCGACAGGGAGAGACCATGGTCTGCAAATCAGGCTGAGCTGAGCTGGATTCCTCCTTGGCCACCAGCAGACACTGCCACCTCCTGGCAAGCCATGTGACCTCTGCCGGGAAGCCTCCAGCCACCCCTCTTCCCATGGCCCCTCCCTGGCCATCTCCTGCTGCCTGTCCTAACCCGCTCCGCCGCCACTTCTCTGGGAAACCTTTCCTCCCTCCTGAGAGCAGGCTCACAGTATTCACACTCCTCCCGTGCAGCAATAATCACAGTTGTAATGAAACGTGTGCAATAATTTGTTAACGTTTGTCTCTCTAGAGTCACACACTCTCAGAGAACAGGTCCACGTCTGTCTTGTTTGAAGCTCCATCCTCAGACCCGAGAGAAGCTCCTGGCATGTTGTGCTCAGTAATATCTGCTCACTAGGACTGACCAAGCCCTCTCTTAGTTGCCTCGCCTATAAAACCCTTACCTTGTTGGGCTCTTGCAAGGATTAAAGGCCATCATGTAGTAAAGCATTAAATGATCAGAATTAATCATAAGGTAGTTGCTATTCTTCTAATTATTATGATTATTATGCCATTCCATAAATGGCCAGTAGATCCATCTTCCCAAACCCCATGGCCACGATCTCACAACCCTGCTCTGAAATGTCTGGTTTACAATTACTACAGAGCGAAGCCAGCCTGCTCGATTGGATCCCGAATCTTCCAGCATACTTTTCCTCAGTGTCCCTGTACAAACTCTTTTCTCTCTCCAGAATGAATCGGCTCTTGCCACACCTTTGCCCATGCCACCTCCTCACAGAGAGTGTTCCTCATTCTCCTTTTCCTAGCTGAACTGTCTCCATCCCTCACCCAACGCCATACCCTATCGAAGCAAAGTCAACCCACAGGAAGCATTTGGTTTGTAATAACAATGTCAGATTTACTTTGTTTCTTGATTCTGAACCTTGGACCTAGTTGTGATTTGGAATTCTACAGTATGTCCTGCTAATGCAAAAGTCAGGAAGGTTTTGTCATCCAAAGCCTCTTTCTATGATAGCTTTTGGTGATTATATCTTGGATGAGAGACAGGGAAGAGTGCTCAAATTTTCACCAGAGTATCAGCAAACACCAGGGGAATGTGCCCTGTGAACACATCCCTTCAGAGCTCATTGGCAGCAGAGACAGGTACAATATATCAAGACTGCAGGAGGCTAAGGTAAGTATCACCTGAGAGAGAAGGATGAGAAGTTTGCCATGTCATTGACACTTACCCCCCCCACCTGCAGCCTTGCGCAGTTTTCTGGCTTTTGTGGTTTTAAACTATTTTGATTAGCACCATAGGGGGAAAATCCATTTCCATGTCTTTTCCAGGGTTTATGACTTGGGTCAAACCGTCTTAAACAGGTATGGTTTCTTGATGACAACTGCTTTTACATGGGATGCAGTTGCAGAGCAATATTGAGCAATCCTTTGGGTAGGGGGGTGGGGAGGTGGGGGGATGCAGCCTTCTAGAGGGCCCACAGCAGGCACCAGGCTGTCAGCTAGGTGAGAAATGGGTGAGTGGTTTTCTTTCCCAATTTTACATACTGCCACTCAGTTCAGCATGGTTTATCTTCATGGTTTCCAAACATTTTAAGCTGTGCCAATTTTGTTCAAGCCAAGCACACATAGAACCCCACTCTGCAAGTGTGACAAGGCCCTGGTTAAAGAGAGGCAGGGGGCCTGGAGTCCTGCATGATCTCTTCCCTTCTTCCCCATCCCCAAGAACCTCAGAGGAACCCCTTAAAATCCATCAAGTGTGGTTTGAAAATCCCTGGTATAGTTTTGAAGGACACAGGCTTTGGAATCAGTCAAAGTCAAATCCTGGCTCAGAATCTGATTGACTGTCTCTTGATCCTTACTTTCTTTATCTTTAAAATGAATATAATAATACCTTCTTCTTATAAACAGTAAGTTATAAACATAATAAATCATAAATAATGTGTGCAAAGTATCTGGCCCCACAGCAGGTGCTCAATAAATACAGGCCACAAACAAGCAGCCTTTTGCTGGGGCTGTGGGGGTCTCAAATGTGAATGACAGACCTCACAAAGCTGAGAGTCTGGTCCCTTCTGCAGGATGGGATACAGTTAAGCCATAGAGATGAGGCAACAAAGTGTCATGGGAGGGCAAGAGGAGGGAGTGAACATTTCTAATCAGGAGGTGTGGCTGAGACCTCCAGTTGCCTACCCAATTTTTTCCCACTTCTTCCTTTGCAATAGAGTCCCTGGTATCCACCTGGAATCATGGTTGCCTGGAATTAAAAGCACATTTCCCAGCTTCCCGTGCAGCGAGTGGCCATGTGACTAAATTCTGGCCAACGAGATATAAGCAGAAGTGGAAACCTCTTTCAGAGACACTGCTGCTACTCTCTGTCCCCTTCCTCTCCCTGCACTTCCTTTGTCTTGCTGCTGAGACTGTGCATGGCTAACTGGCTCGCTCTGGTACTGCGGTTTCATTTAGCATCCTGAGGAAGGCCCTGGTTAAAAGGAAACTTTGGAGCATTAATGAGTTAATGCACCTACAAAGGATGCATAATTCCATTTTTCTTCAGTGTATCACAGAGGCTCAACAGTGGTCATATAGCAGCTTTCCTCTAAGGAGACTGGGTGGCTTTGTGATTTTTAAACATCCCACAGCCCCATGAGGTACTGCTGATTATGAACAACTCTAATTTTCAGGGTCTCAGCAAGGTTCTTTCTAATATTTCTTATTGATGTGCTCAGAGTGGAGGCAGCCAGCCCTGGTGGGCTCTTTGCTCTGATCTCACCAAGGTCCTGAGAGGCAGAAGGCCTGAGCTAGGGGGGCTTCGTGGGGTGCCACCAGCAGACAGAAAGAGCTTTCTCAGAGCCAGTGCCTGAGGGAGGGTGAGGGTGTAATTCCAGGAGAACAAAGGGCCAGGATGTAGGTAACAGTGAAGGGCAGGAGGACGTCCCAGGGCTCAGCTGGAAGGAGGCAGTGAGGGACGAGGGGCACAGGAGCTACACTGAGACCCTTTGAAGGGCTCTGGGTTCCTCTAACCCAGGGTCACCAGATGGACTGAGGTAGGGAGACAATTCTTGAATGAGTGATAGATGTTCTCTCCAACGAGATCGTGCCTCCTTCTCGCGGCTTGAAATCCTGCACTTAAGACATAAGGATTTCACCAACGTGAGTGGGAGAGAGAGTAAATATCTCTGTTTTAAAAGGGAGCATCACTCTCAGGATTATAAGTCAATTCAGTCAGCATGGTGTCCTGTGATTGCCACCCTGAGAACACGGGAATGGATTGAGGAGAAGAGGGTGGGAGAAAGAGACATTTAAAGGGCAGAGGGACACGAGGATGAGGGTTTTGACAACAAGGGGGCACTGGGAGGCACAGCCATGATGAATATTTATTGTACACCTAGCACACGCCAGATACTGCACTGACTCTGTGGACAAACCTATGAAATAAACTCTGCCCCCTCATTTACTTTAAGACATTGGTTTGTGCCAGGTCTTGTCCCTTTCTCTTGTTCTTAGAAATCATATGGAGCAATGTCTCTCTCCTTTGGGAAATGGTGCTCTGCCCACTTAAGTCTTCTGCCTGCCTGATGGCCCTGTGTGGCAATGTCCAGGAATGGTCCACAGGGCACCCCTTCATTTGGCAGTTCTCAGTGGTGGAGTTTATGGGCCATGATCTGTTGAGGACATGTTAAAATGATCTACTCTGTGACTAACATTTATTGAGCTCTTACCATGTCCTAGACCTTGTACTAAATTCATGTATGAACTTATTTAATCCTCCTAACAATCCTATGAGACAGGTGCTGCTATTATTATTATCCCTATTTTATAGGTGAGGAAACTGAGGCACAGAGAAGTTAAGACGTGCAAAAGATCACATGGTCAGTTATCTACTAGGCTTTATGGCCTCCATTCATTAATAAAATACTGAAAATGATTATTTAAAACATCAATCAGAATGGCCTCAAAGCTATTCCTATAATCCTGTATCCCTTTAAGCACTTTCATAGACTGCATTCCAACAAGCTCTCTGCAGAGGGTGACACAGCAGTATGTTACAGCCAGCATTGTGGGAAGTTTGCTGCACTCTGCTTGTGCCCATGTATTTGTATCCTGCAAGTGTCACCATTATGCAAGAGACAATTCTTTACCAAAGTCTGGGTCTTCTTTCTCCTGAGCACAGAGCTAGCCTTCCAGAACCCCTCACAGCTCAGTGTGGCAAAATGACCAGCCCTTTGTCTATGGGAAGTGAAGGGAAGAGATGTGCGTCACTCCAGGGAAGCATGTGTGCCTTCTCCACTCACCTACCTTCTCCACACCCTCTTCCCCTTTCTATTCACTAGATGGGGCATGGAGGCTGCAGGGGATGGCAGAGCCACAAAATGCACAGAGCTTGGGTCCCTAAATTGAGATGCACCCACCAACTAGGAACATCTACCTTGGACACATGAACAAAAGTTTCTATGGTATTTGAGCCTGTGTAAGTTTTGGAGTCTACTTATTCCTACAGCCTAGCCTACCCTAATACACCATTTTCTTTGCTTATGGTCAAAGGTTGAGATTGGCTGTTTTCGAGAACAACAAAAATCCACAAAGGAGCTTGTTTGTGGAAACTTCTAACTTTCCGGGGGTCCCATGTTAAACAGCCACACTCTCCTCCCCCACATGTTGTGTTCCCAGGACAAGAGGAGAGGAAGTTAAGTCAGGGGAAACTGATGCATGCATTACATTACCACATTTGTTTCCTTCAAGAGTGGTCCCATTTCTCTTGGGGCTGGAGGCTGGGGGCCTCAGCCCAGGTGCTGGGGGGCCTCCAGAGGACATGGGGCTGGTATGGGGACCACCAGCAGTGGTAGCAGGGCTTCCCCCAAGGTGGCCGTCTCCAGAGTTCTGCCTCTTGCAGTACATCGAGGAGGAGGAAGGCAAGGAGCCCCTGTGGTTAAAGGCGGAGGCAGAGGGGTCCACGCTGTAGCGGTTCATGCCCACAAGGTCCACCAGGCACTCTTCAGCGGTGACTGTCTTGGCTAAGCAAGAAGGTAGTGCAGAGAAGCAGAGATCAGAGAGCAGTTTAGGAAGCTACCTGGCCCTCAATCTTGGCAAACCCTGCCCTGGCAGCACAGTCACCACTATCTGTGAGGATGAGGGATGAGAAATGAACCCCACAGCATAATTCCAAATAGCATAACTGTCAGCAGATTGAGCACATTTTAGTTGGAATTGGGAGATGTGCCCCTCCGTGTTTAGAGGAAAAAGTGATTATTTTGGCTATTGATGACTTCAAAATGAAACCCAAACCAAGGTCTTTCTCCCTCAGTGGCCTGCCCCCCTGGCAGCCTCTGCTGGCTTGTTAGAGTCTCTCTGCTCCCCTCTCTTGCCCACCACTGCCTCCCTCACCTGGCCCAGGACTTCCAGGGGAGATCAAGCAGGAGTCACAATGCCCCAGAGAGAAACAACTTTGGCCTGGGTGGTGACACAAGTGCAATGGTGCTTTCTCCCCACACTTTTAGTCCCAGTACACAGAGGGCAGCCACCCTCCACCACAGCTAACAACCAGGGATACAACTGCTGATCTGGATAGCCTCATGGTCCTCCCCAAACCCTTCACATGAGAGCTAAAGAGCCAATCTAAAGTGCAGGGGGAGCAGAGGCCCTGAAGAGTCTGCCAAGCTCATCATCAGCTCTCCCCAAGTCCCAAATAAATCAAGACTTTCTACATTTTTAAAGCTTAACCTTGCAGTCTATTGAACTTTGTGGCCAAATGGTATTTTTTGTTTGTTTTTGTTTTTATTTTTATGGTTTTTTTTTTTTTACAAAGTCCAGAGGAATTATGGGGATCAAAAGAAAAAGGAAACTATTCTAGTCCCCCCTACTCCAGACAAGTTCATGTCTACTTAGCCCCATCAATAATTATCTGTGTGTTAGACACTATCAAAACAGGTATTAATATTCCCAAAGAAAATGCAATCAGCAACAAAAAAAATCAATGGATCCTCTAAGATTGGCAAGGGGAAATATATTTAAGACCACTAGATCCAGATGTTTTCTCCATGTATAGATTCTTTCCACAACGTAAGTATTAAAGATTAAGACTTGATTTTATTAGGGGAGCTAGAAGATCTTCTCATAGTTGGGGACAGACATGGAACTTGCCTGGAAATAAAAGTCATTGCAGATAGGACACAGCTAAAGTAGTGCTTAGAGGTAAATTTATAGCCGTAAATACTTATATTAAAAAGGAAGAAAGATCTCAAATTAAAAGCCTAATCTTCCATCTTAAGACACTAGAAAAAAAGAGCAAATTAAACTTAAAGCAAGCAGAAGGAAGGAAATAATAAAGAATTTAGCAAAAATTAATTTAATAGAAAATAGAAAGACAATAGAGAAAATCAATCAAACCAAAAGCTGGTTCTTTGAAAAGATCAACAAAATTGACAAGCCTTTAGCTAGATTGACCCAAAAAAAGGAGAGAAAGGACTCAAATTATTAGAATCAGAAATGAAAGAAGGGACATTATTACCAATCTTACAGAAATAAAAAATATTATTGAGGAATACAGATGCTCCTTGAGTTACAATGGGTTTATGACCCAATAAATCCATCATTAAGTTGAAAACATGATGTCAAAAATACATTTAATATACCTAACC
Organism: Daubentonia madagascariensis; assembly: GCA_023783475.1. Classification (NCBI taxonomy): domain Eukaryota; kingdom Metazoa; phylum Chordata; class Mammalia; order Primates; family Daubentoniidae; genus Daubentonia; species Daubentonia madagascariensis. Next base: position 54,240,156 of record JAKFHU010001815.1, on the reverse strand, counting down.
TACTACACATAATAACCTAGCCTCCCTTAAACATGCATCTACAGATTCAACATAATCCCTGTCAGACTCTTGACTGATTCCTTTGTACAAATTAATAAGCTGATTTTAAAACTCATAAGGAATTGCAAGGGACACAGGATAGCCAAAACAATCATGAAAAAGAAGAACAAAGTAGAGGACTCACACTTCCTCATTTCAAATTTTACTACAAAGCAATGGTAATCAAGACAGTGTGGGAGGTCATTATGTTAACTGAAGTAAGCCAAGCACAGAAAGACAAATATCACATGTTCTCACTCATATGTGGGAGCTAAAAAAGTGGCTGTCATGAAGATAAAGAGTAGACTGGTGGTTACCAGAGGCCGGGAAGGGTAGGGGGGAGGGGAATGAAGAGAAGTTGATTAATGGGTACAAATATATGGTTTGATAGAAGAAATAAAACCTAGTGTTTGATAGATCAGTAGGGTGACTATAGTTAACAATAATCTATTGTACATTTCAAAATAGCTACAAGAGAATAATTTGAATGCTTTGAGCACAAAGGAAAGACAAATATTTAAGGTGATGGATATCTCCAAGCACATGGATTTGATCCTTACAAATTATATGAATGTATTAAATTATCACATGTACCCCCAAACCACATACATTTATTATGCATTAATTTTAAAAGTTATTTAAATAAATAAAGCCAATGTCACTGGTAGAAAAAAAAGACAGTGTGGTTCTGGCATACGGATAGACATCTAGATCAGTAGAATAGAATTCATAGTCCAGAAATAAAATCACATAAAGGTGCCAAGACCATTCAATGGGGAAAAGAATAGCCTTTTCAACAAATGGTACTGAGACAACTGGATATCCACATGCAAAAGAATGAAGCATATACAAAAATTAAAATGAATTGATAACCCAAATGTAAGAGCAAAAACTATAAAACTCATGGAAGGAAACATAGGGCGTCAATCTTCATGATCTTGGATTTGACAAAATATGCTTAGATTTGATACCAGAAGCACAAGCAACAAAAGACAAAACAGATAAATTGGACCTCATCAAAATTAAAAACTTTTGTGTTTCAAAGGACACCATCAAGAAAGCAGAAAGACAACTCATAAATTGAGGGAAAATATCTGCAAATCATATACCTGATAAAAGACTTATATCTAGACTATATTAAGAATTACAACAACTCGATAATAAAAAGACAACCTAGTTTAAAAATGGACAAAGGACTTGAACAGACATTTCTCCAAAAAGACATACAAATGGCCAATAAGCCCATGAAAGATGTTCCATGTCATTAATCAAATCAAATTGAAACCACAATGAATCACCACTTCATACCCCCTAGGATGGATATAATCAAAGGGTCAGATAATAACAAGTACTGGTGATGCTGTAGAGAAACTGGAATTTTCACACTCTGCTGGTGGGAATGTAAAATGGCGCAGCCACTTTGGAAAACAGCCTGGCATTTCCTCAAATGCTTAAAGTAGAGTTACCACATGACCCAGCGATTACACGCCTATACCCAAAAGAAATGAGAACATATGTCTGCATAAAAACTTGTACATGAATGTTTGCAGCAGCATGGTTCATAACAGCCGAAAGGTGGAAACAACCCAAATGCCCATCAACCTATGAATGAAAACGGAAGAAATGGTATATCCACATAATAGAACGGTATCTGAGCATCAAAGGAATGAAGTACTGGTGCATGCTGCCACGTGAATGGGCCTGAAGACGGTATGCTAAGTAAAAGAAGCCAGCTACAAAAGACCACATATTAAATGATTCCATTTATACGAAATGTCCAGGATAGGCAAATCTACAGAGACAAAAAGTAGATTAGTGTTTGCTCTGGGGTTGGGGGTATAGCAGGTGATAACTGAAGGGTATATGGGATTTTTCTTGAGGTGGTGAAAATATTCTACAATGGACTGTGGTAATGCTTGCGTGTATCTATGAATATACTAAAAGCCATTGAATTGTACCCTTAAATGGGTGAATTGTATGATACATGAATTATATTGCAAGAAAGCTGTTAAAAAAAAAAGTTGTTTGCAGAAGCCCAGTGTTTTTCAGGCTGGAGGCCGTGAGTACATTCTCAAGAGTTTTCTGCAGCTAAGTCTGGCAAAGGCTGCTTTGGCCAGTAGGACACAGGGAAGCTGAGCAGCCTGAGGGTATGCAAGCTCTGTGCTGAATGCTGCCTGGCTGATGAAGTGCTGGAAGATGACTTCAGGAGCCTGGAACTCTGCACCTTTGCCCTGATGGCTCTACTGCATCTCTTCCCTCTGGGAAGAGGGAAGAGATGCCATCAGAAGGAAGATTTTGAAAAGGACCTGGCTATGGAGCTATATATGAGTCTGCTTCCTGAATGGAGTAAGGGAAAGGAAAACTAACATTTATTGAGCATCTACTATAGGCCAGCTTCATTCTAAAGCCAGTAAGCAGTAAGGCTGGCATCATTACATTCCCTTTATTGGAAAGTTCTCATAGTCTGGGACACTGATCCTTTTTGTGTCCCACATGGCAGATGCTTTGGTCTATGTGAGGAAGCTACACACAGTATCTGGCAGTGCCTGGAATAGAGGAGGTGCTCGATAAATATTTATTGAGTAAACATTTGGGCCACTGTTAGTAGTCATGCTGCCATTACACAGAAAATGGATTAAAATTCATAATATAAAGGACTTACATATAAATTCTTTATGTAGATTTGTGATAAACAATGAAAAAAGACTTAAATGAAAACATTTATTCTGTTTGTTAAATATCTTAAATCTAAATTAAATATGCCTACATCATTCTGCTAGTGTAAGGTAGAGAATGCAGATAATCCGCATTATGCGGTATAGTTGGAAAATACGGGTGCAGCCGGAAGATCGTTCCCCATGACAAAGAGTGGGCGCAGGGAACAAGGAAACTCACACGTGAGATGAAAGGTAATGAGAGCCAGCCTCTGGGCTGTGATGTAAATGAGTTAATCACAAGGCAAAACCGACTTCAGAGAGCATCAAGCAATGGGCCTCTGCCCAGCAAAGGATGCGCCAGTGATTCCAAAGTTTGCCCAGGCGGACAGCAGCGACACAGACCACCAAGGCCCTAGACACGGCTCTGCAGAGTGGCTCCTGGGGAGACCGTGCGTGAGCGGCGTGTTCAGACTGATGAAATGGATCTGTTCAAACCTGATTATAACAGCATTTTCCTCACTTTCATAAACAGGGGTGCTGATGCGCCATAACTGGGTGTAAACGGGACTGAAGGGATGAGGCCGCCCTCGTCTGGCCGGGGGAAGGAGAGGGACCTCCACGGAGCACCCAGCCCAGCCTTTCCCTGGGCATTAAACATGTCCCTCTGGTGGGACGGGGACGACCTCAGGTGGAACACAGGTGTATTCGTTTCTTAGGGCTGCAGAAATGACCACAAACCAGGTGGCTTAGAACAATAGAAATTCATTCTCTCAGTTCTGGGAGCTACAAGCGTGAAATCAAGGTGTGGAAGGGCCGTGCTCCCTCTCAGGCTTCTGGGCGAGGATGCTTCCTTGCCTGTCTTTAGCTCCTGGCGGTGGCTGTAGACACGCCACTCCAGTCTCTGCCTCCGTCATGGCGTTCTCCCTGCGTGTCCGTGTCTGTGTCCAAATTTCCCTCTTCTTCTAAGGACACCCGTCATGGGGTTAGGGCCCACCTTAATTAGGTAGGACCTCATCTTAACTTGACTGTGTCTGCAAAGACCCTATTTCCAAATAAGTTCCCATTCACAGGTACCAGGGATTAGGATTTGAACATACTATCTTTTTGGAGAACACAGTTCAACCTACAACAGGCAAATGTTTCTTTATAGTCATATATATTTTGACATACATCAACAAAATATAATTAGCACATCAAACAATGATTTCACTGATACAATATCATTGCTCAAGCTGACTAAAGGCTAAAGTAAAAAGAAATGAATCAACGGAAAGGAATACCTTTAGTAAACAGTTCTGTGGGTGTTACTCAGACTGGGTAAAAATTGTGAAGGTGGCAAAGCTAATGTTTGGAATGCAGTGAGCTAACTCCAAGCCCTCTCTTCAGGCTGGCTAATGTCTAGAGAGGAAGGTAAGGTAGAGAACCAAGTCTCTTATTTAAAAGCTTCACAAAAGAGATTTTACAATCTCCCTCACAGTTAGGCCATTGTACTACAAATGTCATTTCCTGAAAGTTCTTTCTTACATATAACCCCAGTCCCTCATGCTTCATTTAAAAAGATGAACTGCTGGATACATACCCTTCATACTACTCAAAATCATTAAATCATCCAACATACATGTAGATGAATTATAGGTATGCAGAACTTCTAGTGGCCTAAGAATTTAATTGAATAATGACACGTTTGTTACTTAAATCCACTATTTAAAAAAAGGAAGGTAAAAAAGAAAGGACCACATTTGTGTTCAGAGAGAGAACCACACTTTTCAAGCGGTTTTGTGGCTGACTGTCGAGCGGACACCAGATGGGGCCAGCAGACCTCTTGGAGGATCTAAGTCCCACACACAGACTCCTGGCAAACCCGCGGGCTGACAGGTAAAGAGGTTCATGGTCATTTCCTCTTGGATCCTTACAAAATCCTTTCTTATCCGAAATAAGCTGTCTTGTTATCCCGGCACCTCTCACAAACAGGACGATCCAACCCAGGCTCTATTTAAAGCCATTTAATTGCTGTGGAGAACGCCAGCTAAACAAAGCAGGGTAAATGACAGGCTTTTTATGCACTTCTATAACTGTCTGCGTCCATCCAAGAGACTTCAATGTTGCCACTTGTAAATCTTTAAATCTTCCCTCCAGAAAAAAAAGAAAAAGAATAATCTGTTTTTTGGTACAATCACAACAGCATGCTTAAATAGGCAAATGCACAAATGGTGCGTTCAAAGAAATCTGCTGCACTTTTAGGGTTCAGTGTCTTGGGAGCTTTCGGGAGAGCCTGATTTCTTTTTTCACCCCTGCTAATCTGTTTGTGGACTGTGGTTCCCTCCAGCCACTGTGTATAAAGCCTGCCTCTTAGACAGGCCAAAGACCACTCTAGAAGAGCTCAAGCTTCAAGGGAAAGCCGTTTGCATATGAATCTGAACCACGTCTCAGCCTCCCTGTTTTGGGGAACAAAGCTTCAGGGTTCTGAGTCCAGAGCGTGTGGACTCCTCCCACCCTCCCTCACCCCTGCCAAGGCCTGGGGTAGAAGGTGGTGTTAGAGAATGTCCCTGCACCCTTGGCTTCCAGGACACCCACTGTGCAGCCCATTCCTGCTGCAGTCCTGGAGGATCAGCTGTGAACCTCCAAAGAGAGAAGCAGAGAGAGGAAGAGGGGCAGGAAGAAGAAAGCCAAGAGCCAGAGAAAGAAAGAGAAAGTCCCAAAGCAGAGAGAGCAGCGAGACAGGGAAAAGGGGCCGTGTGTATTAAACTATAAACACTCGACCAAGTTTTAGCCCTTCTGATTTAGGACGCAAGACTTAACTGCTCACAGTTAAGTGAGCTTGGACTATTGATTTTATTTTAAAAATTAAATTGGCATTTTACTTAGATTCTCTAACCGAACGGAGCCTTGAAAACCAACACTACCACCATCTGCAAAATGATTCTCACGTAATACCTATTTAGGCAAGAAGAACTAAAAAATTCCAGAGTCTTAGATACTATTCTTTCTCATCTCTAAACAGTTCTCTCTGCCTGTCTCCTCTGTGTCTGTCTCTGTCACTCTATCTGTGTGTCTGTCTGTCACACACACACTCTCACACTGCACGCCCCACCTCACTTCCCAGTTGCGGGAGCAGCTGCACAGGGTGAACTCTCTCTGCAGTCAGCACTGCCCGCTTCCCCCAGGCTGGTAGCCCTTGCCTTTCTCAGGGTGGATTGCCAGGCCCTTAGCAGGTCTGCCCAGCCCAGCCGGCCACATGACTCTGCCCAGGCTCTGGTTAGCGTGCAGAGGGCTCCACGTGTGAACGGCTTGGCTCGGCTGCTGAAGAAGGTGGTGGCACCATAGATCTCCAGCCCTGACACCTGGATTAGAAAAGGCAGTGATGCGTGGGCAGACTCGAGAGCTGTGGGGTAGCTGTCATCCGGGGCTTAGCCAGGTGCCCACCGGGAGAGCCCAGCCAGGGAGCTCTGAACACAGAGAAGCAGACCTGCGGGAGGGGAGCAGAGAGCGGCGGGGCAGGCAGGACAGGGCCCAGGAAGCACCAGCGCTGCCTGGTCGCGCTGCACCTGTTTCACTCAGAGCCCGGACACATGAGCTTCGGTGCCTACCTTGGAGGTTTTGTCTCTGCCACCTGGCAGCCTCTCCCACTCTCTTCTGGGGGACCGCCGGCTCCCAGCACGTGCTGGTGCTGTGGGACGCAGAGGGGCCTTCTGCTGCGGAACCTCTAAGGGACTTGTTGGTGGCAGAAACCAGAAGGTTTCCTCCCTGCCTGCAGCCTTTCACTGAGGCTCCGGTGGAGGTTTGCAGGTTTTCTTTTCTCAGGCTCAGTCCCGCCCCTTGTTCTTGCAGATAAGCTCGTTTTCCCTTAGGGCCCTCTGTGGCCTCTTGGCTCAGCCTTTCTGGTTCAAAGGGCACCAGGCCACACCACCTATGAATGAGGCTGAGCATTTCATTCGCTTCAATTAAATTTTCCATTAACTTGGTCTCTGGCCAGTATAGATTTTCTCTTTAAGGTTGTCTCTGATGTTCAGATCACTCAGCCCTTAGGGTCCCTTATGACTCCCCTCTGGTCCATTTAAGTACATTTAAATTTTTTTTCCCCTAATGAGATGCACAGCAACCAACCATAATTTTAATGCCTGACACCTGAACGTCTTTAAGCCTCTTGGATGTTTCTGGTCTGCCTGAGACTTCGTTCTGAGCTTGTGGGTTGATTTCCTCGGAAATTTTGGCCAAAGGCAATTTTGACCAAAGTCAGCTGTTTGGAATAATGAGTGCCCATTCAGTCTCCAGAGGAGAGCAGGTTCCAGAATTAGTCACTATATAATCTTGCAGCTTTGCCAAGGCTTGTGAGAATTCCCAAGAGGTGGGGGAAGGTGAAGGTGAAGGGAACCTCCTGTAGTCACCACTGTTTCCTCAACAGCCCCCACATTTTTTGGTATTTCATAGAACTTTGGAGAAATTAAGAGCGGTCCTTAATCAGGAAAATGTTGAAGTCCCTGGAATAGAGGTTACCATGTAAGTTTCAGTTCTAAAGGGACATGTCAGCTTTGAGGAAGGCTCACAGTACCTTATAGCACTACTCACTCTGGTAAAGCAGGTTGCTGTGTTGTAGATGCTCAGTGGAGAGGCCCACCTGTCAAGGAACCAACAGGTCATGGAAAACTGAATCTGGCCAACAACCACGTGAACGAGCTGGAAAAGTGGGTCCTTCCCTAGTTGAACTTTGAGATACTTGTAGCCTTGTGAGAGACCCAGAGCTAGAGGCCCTGGTGAGCTGCACCTGGACTCCTTACCCACAGAAATGGTGACATAATAAATGTTATTTTAAGCCACTAAGTTTTGGGGCATAATTTGTTACACAGCAAAAGATAACTAATGCAGACAGGAAAAGGGAATTTGTTTCATTCCTCTTGATTCTGCATGTCCAGATTGGAAGTTGTCATTATTAATTCAGTAGTAGCTAGGATATATCTGCTATAGAATATCTGCCCAGTTCTCTGCCAGGAAGTGTATTTTTTTTTTCAGCAAAGAGTTTATTGCTTATGAATGGGACCCAGAAAGCATACACTAATAGGAGTTTATGAAGTTAATCTTAGAAGCCTACTGGTTTCCTAAGCTATGTCAGTTCTTCTTGGCATGGTTTGCCATTTTAACCCTAGTTCTGAGGCATGGCCAGCACACAGTGGTGTGGATAAGTGTGGATAACCTGCAGATATTACCTTAGGGCTCCCAACAGGGACCCAGGTATCGTTCCAGGGAGGTAACCCAAAGGAGTGGCTGGAGTCTCCAGTACAACCACTGCGGGCCCTGGAGGTTTAGAATGGCTGCATCTCACATGTTCGGCCCCTTTGTTTCCACCATCCTTGTGCTTTCTGTGCTTGGATGTATAAAACAGAGAACTTGGTTTCTATCCCCTGGGATCTTCTTAGATGCCTGGACCATGGATCTACTCTATCAGAGGCAAGAGCCCACCAGAGACACAGAGACCTTCTGCAGTGGACTCAGATACAACTGGCTGGCAGAGAGGCCAGGAGCCCCCAGCACCGTCTGGCCAGCTCGGGTCGCTGGTGGAGAGCTGAGGAGTGGGGTTAGCCTCCACCGGAGGACAGTTTGCCTCATGGAACAAAGGAGATTTCCAGTAGATTTTGCTATTTGAGGAGAAGGCAGAGGGTAGAGGGACGGGTGTCTTTCAAAGAATTCCCAAGGTCAACCTGGCAGGAAGAAAGACTCCATTTGGCCTCTTTTTTTTTAAACGGGCTCTTCTCCTCCTCACTCCCTTAGCTTCTCTGAGCTCTCCCGAAGAGTGGAAAGCACACTGGGCGTCCACCACATCACCACCCTGCTCCTCACGTGTTGGGTGCTGGCATCTTTAATCCACAAAATGGTTGTACTTGTGATCTTGGACAGGAAGAGTCGTCTCAATTTCTTTTTGTTTTATTTGAATATAGATACTTTCTATTAAAATATTATCAAGGTGGTCAGCAGGATTACTACTATTTATCCCAGATTTAAAGTACCTTGAGCAGTTAAAACAGCTCTACTGGAACACTCATTCATTCGCCCATTGGTTAATAGTTATTGAGCAAATAACTTCCTTGACATCTATGGGACGTGAAAGAGAACCCGGGCCTTACAGTGCAAAGGGATCCACCCGACCACTGGACGTAGTAAAAACCTATTTCAAATTCTACACATTTTCTCTAGAGGTCCTTTTTTTGAGAAACAGATTGTACTTTTCTCTTTTAGCTCAATATTTTAAAACATGAATAGATATCATAATTTAATGAAAGAAATCATTGAAAATACAATAACTAGTTTTTCTCAAGTGAACTTGTTTTGGCTCACGGGGAGAACTAGGATTGGAAATCTTACTTTGCAGAACCCTCCCTATTCTACGCCGTGAGGGCTCTGGTGGCTTCTACTGGCCCTAAGTGTCAGAAAACATATGAAGGCTTTTGCATTTCCTGCGGGACTTGTGGACACTCTTCTTTAACCTCTCCCTCAAAGCCTTCTGCAAGGATTCTTATGACCTGAGCTTGCCACTGATAGTTTATTCTCCTTCCAAATGACCCCCTTGCCAATGCTTAGCCTGACAACCAGACGGCGCATGTGTTCACGCAGCCCTTGGCCGTGACAGAAGAACGTAGCGCCCCAGTACCCCAGTCGCGCGGCCTGCACTGGAGACACGCAGCTGCGGGGGAGTCTGGAGTAACACTTCTTCCTTCTTTTCTTTTCTCTATTTTTCGGGGCTGGGGGGGTTCCAGTTCCTTTTATTTTCTCCAGTTTTTTTATTGTGGTGAAATATACATGACATAAAATTTACCATCTTAACCATTTTAAGTGCACAGTTCAGAGGTATTGAATACAATCATAATGCTGTGCAACCATCGCCACCGTCCATCTCCATAACTCTCCTCATCTTGTAAAACTGAAACCCTACGTTCATTCATTTTCTTTTTTTTCCCTCCTCATTTCATATATTAATCAAGATATAAGGTCAAACTGTGCCAGATGTCTGGTGGGGCAGGCTGTTTTGTGTGGGCTTTATAGATAGGAGAACGATCTCCTGGTGGCTAGAATGATGGGCGCTGCCTGCCCTCAGGCCATCATCCAGCGCTGATGTTGCCAGAGTACAAGGACAGGAATAAAGCATCCTTTGTGGCAAAGGCAGGAAGCCCAGAAGGAGAAAAAAGACTTGATCTGCTTGGAGTGCAGTTTTCTCCTTGGTTTTGCTGAGTGGGAACTGGGATTTGTTTTGTTCTTTACTTCTTGGCTGGAAGTGACACACCATAAGCCACTCGTGAACATCCATTTTGTGCAGGTAGCCCTGTGAGCTGGGAAACAGGAATGCACACCCCACCCAGCCAGTGTGGGGACCTTACAGACAGCAAAAAGGGCCGGGGACGAGAAGACCTGCTCTCCGTTTCCTCCCCACCGCTACCTTGCTGTGTGGCTCTGAACAAGTGGCCTGGTCTCTGTGCGCCTCACTGCATTACAAATAGGAGGAGCTCAATAGATGTCTGCCAACTCACTAAACGGGTGGGTCCGTGGAATGGAACTCATGCCACTTTATAAGCCCTCTTCCCTTTTAGAAATAAATGATCTTTTGCAAAGGTAGATATTCTCCATACAGTCATTCTCTGTAATGCTATTATAGTAGATAAATTTGTCGCTGAACAAGAAAGCAGATTTGATTTCTAAATGCTGAATGTGGAGGTTCAACCACAATGGAACACATTGTGAGTGACGGTTACTCGGATAGTTTTCTGGTGTCTGGCTCAAAGACCACCAGCCAAGGAAGAAAACAGCAAGCCTCAAGAATAAATGTCCCTCCTTATCTCCCGCCCCCTACCATCTGTGTATCAAAGAAGCTACTCAACAAAAAGTAAACAATTTGTTCCCATCATGCTAAACCTTCAAAAGGCAGGAAACCAACTACTAAATTAGATCTTGCAGAAGAGTTCAGCTATCACATTTGTGGTTTCCAAAGAAGATCTCCTACTCTTGGTGAGCAGACAATTTGTTCTGTTGTGTTGCACAGAATTCAAGTCACAATAACATAGCTGCGTACTTGCTATGTTTCAGGCTCTGCTGGGGACAGCGTGGCCCTGGCCCCAGGCCTGTCTAGCAGAGATGAGGTATGGACCCACAGTCCTGCAAAATAAGGCACAATCAAATGCCATTGTGGATGCAGAAACAAGGGTCTGGGAAGCACAGATGGCATCTTCCCAGGATGGGGGAGGCTTTAAAGGGGGCACCAGAGACCCAGCTGCGGGCGGCTACCCGGCCATGCTGAGAAACTTGCTTGTTTGTCATCGTTCTTTTCTCTCTCACCCTCCTCCCCAGACCCACAAGCCTCCTCTTTCTCACCTGGATTTACACAACCACTCTGCCCCTCCTGCCCCTTCTTTTCCAGCCCATGGAACAGCTCCACTGGACACCGGATCATCTTCAGTAGCAACACTTGTATACAAGGGAAGAACCATCGTAGTCAAGATTTATTTTGCTGAAAACCTGAAGTAAATTTCCCTCCGTGAGCAGGACTCTGCCAGCCCACACTTTGTCACTCAGTGTCGTGCCCGCCTGGCCAGCAGCACTGATATCACCTAGGTGCCTGTCAGAAATGCAGACTCTCAGGCCCCACCCCAGCCCTACTGCACCGGAATCTGCATTTTAGCAAGATGCCCAGGTGGTTTTTGCACATGAAAGTTGGAGAAGCATGGACTAAAGCCTATATATACTTGAGACATTTTAACACACAAAGGCAAGACAACATTTCCCTGTGGTGATCTCGTGACTTCTGACAGAACCACCAATGTTATCAAATCCATCTTTCTGTCTCCATTCTCCCAAGAGCTGCTGTACCACATTTATGTTTTAGGAAGTAGGCCTGAAGGTTGGTTTTCCCTAAACACAGAAAAAAAAGATCATTGGGAAAGAGATCTATGTTTCAAGGGTGTGAGGAAGAGATTTGGAAGAAGCCCTCCCTCTGCTTCACAGGAAGAGGTCTTGCTTCTAACAGAGCCTCTTTGTCTTGCTGTCCTCACTTTCACCTGTGGTAGGCTCTCGGAAGCTTCTGGGGCATCTGTTCTCCTGCTGTCCAGGGTTGTCCTCTGCTATCTCCAGACCATAACTCTCAGCCTGGAAGGGACCAGAAAGGACACCTTGGTCCTAATCTGGGTTGCCAAAGTTCCTGCTAATGGCCCTAACAGGTGGACACATATTTGTCAGTAATAACAGGGAGCTCACTACCACCTACCTCTCAAGCAGCCCTTCTGCTTCCGAGTGGCTTCAGCTTTGCAAAGCTCTCTAGAACGTCAACTCCACCTGACTCCTGAGGGAACTACATTCTGAGAGCTCCACCCGGTTAACTGCCAAGTTCCCTATCTGAGAGAGTGTTCCTTAAATCTATGCTTCTCAAACTTTAATGTGTCTTCAAAACATTTGGGGATCTGTTGTTAAGAAGTGTAGGAGGGCCACAGAGCCTTTGCCTTTCTCAGGTGATGGTGATGCCCCCTCGGCAGAGTTTGAGTGGCAAGACCTCAGATTTGATGAAATCTACCTTCCAGTTACTTAGTCTCAGTTCTGCCCTTCAGGAACACAGAGAACAAATCCACATGACAGACTGTCATACACTGGAACAGAAAATTATGTCTTCCCCAAATCTTCCTCTTTTTCCTTCCACAGACATGCCACTTCCTTCCACAGTTCTTTAGTTGTCAGGGCTTTGCATTTTCTTATTGTCTTAGTCCATTTTTGTGTGGCTATAAAGGAATACCTGAGGCTAGGTAATTTATAAAGAAAAGAGGTTTATTTGGCTCACAGTTCTGCAGGCTGCACAAGAAGCACGGCACCAGCATCTGCTTCTGGTGAGGACCTCAGGAAGCCTCCACTCACGGTGGAAGGCAAAGAGGAGACTGTGTGTGCAGAGATCACATGGCAAGAGAGGAAGCAAGAGAGAGGGGGAGGTGCCAGGCTCTTTTTAACAGCCATCTCTCATGGGAACTAAGAGTGCAAGAACTCACTCACCCCTACCCCCAGAGAGCCCTAATCTATTCATGAGGGATCTGCCCCCATGACCCAAACACCTCCCATTAGGCCCCACCTCCAACACTGGGAATCAAATTTCAACATGAAGTTTGGGAGGACAAATATCCAAACTATAGCACTTATAGTTGATTAAATGTCTTCTGAAAATGTTCCAATGAGTGTTAACAAACCCTCTTAAGTGTGCGGCACCAAGCTGGAAACACCCCAGCTCAGACTAAAGAACCTTGGGGCAGAACAGGACCAGGCATTGTCCTAGATCAAATGAGCTCAAGATCTTACAATCTTGTTTAGGAATGTTGTGTCCTATGAATGGGTATGGGGCCCCAAATCAAAAATAGCTCCACCCCTTCCCTCATATGAATGCATGTGCCTTTCTTGTCACTATGGTGAGAAAATGGATGATAAACTAATTCATCTTCTAACAGAATAATAACTTGATGTATTACCCTTTAAAGGAACTTTGACAAGGCAATCCTAAAGAGGTAATGTCTTACTCTAAAGGCAAACTCTCTAATGGTGTCATTTTAGGACTTGTGGCAGACTGGTGGGAAAGCCATGTGGGGCGTGGGACTGCTCAGAGCATGGCATGCCATCACTGCTCCCTCCACTCTCTCCAGGGCTCCCTGACAAGGGAAACACACAGCACTCAGCTCTGCAACACCCAGGGCATGAGGAACCATTGCCACGAGGTTGGTTGACTTGGAGCAATTCATTTTTTCAGAGTAGTCATGGGCTAGGGAAGGGCTCATCAGGACAACTGGGGTCATTACTTCTAAGCCTCCTGAGCTGACAGGGAGGAAAACAGTTTTCAGCTGGAGACACCAGCTTCCAGGAAGGCTATCATCCTCCTGGAATAAGATATTAAAACGAAACCACTTTATTTTCAGTTTTAGCTGAGGCTGCAAGACAACAGACACCACATACCAGAGTAAAGTGTGAGACCACCATGCAGGTCTTGCAAAAAGAGATGGTGGAAATCCAGTTTTACAACAAGATGACCACCCACATCCAGCCTGCACAAGAGATTATAGACACTGAGAAGCAGGTCAATTAGAAGATAAATTATGGAGAGAAGTAGCCGGCATTCCCAATGGCTCCAATGTAGCCATGTGAATAGCTTGAAATCTGTCCTGTGGAGCTTGGGAGACAAGCTCTAGATCAGTGCTTGATTCCCATGGAAATCCAAACGACTGCAGCTGGCTGGCAGAACAAAGAAGAGGTGGCTTCAGGGATCAGCTAGCACACCCAGAGTTGGTTTGGGCAGAGGACATGTGTTTCTCAAAGACTGGTTGTGGGCCATCAGAGGAGAGAGCTGCAGCAGGATCACCTTAGACCCTTCCACAGGACTGTCGGGAGGCACTAGGGGGCTTCAGTAGAAAGAAGCTAGAGATCGACCCTCAGAGGCTTTGCACTGTGGAAAGAACTGTAGGTGACCAGCCAGAGAAGAGTTGCACTTGTCCATGTCAAGGAAAGTGTCCATGAGAGATGGTGGGGTCCCCAAGGAACCCATATAAGAGCCCACAGGATGAAGAATCAGCTTTAAACACCTGTCAGAAGCAGAGATCACAATGCCAACTCACAAAAGGATTCATCAAGTGCAAACTCCCCTGTTGCTTGCCTGTCCTCCTTCCTCCATCTACCACGAGGGGTTCTGACTTCAAGATTAGCTAGCTATGGGAGGGGGCAGTGACACAAGGGTGGGGGTTGGGGGAGAAGCCAATTATGGCCTCCTTTACTGTTACAGGCAACTAGCCTGAAGCAAGCCTGAGCTGAAGGTGGGCAGTAGTTATATCTTTGAGTGAAATTTAAAGTTCAGAGGCAGAGTTCTGGTTCCAAAATGGCAAGTATAGAAGCAAGCTGGCTTCACTCCCTCCCCCCACCTCCACACAGAAAACCAAAAACAAATATATAGTGGTGAGCTTATCACCAGAAATATCCCAGGACTCAAATATGAAAATGAGACAATTACTGGGGCCAGAGAGAAGTGAAAAAACTATGAGCAGGTGGTAAGAGAATCAGACCTCCACATCTGTGATGACTCCCCTCAATCTGTCCGGCACCTAGTGTGTGGAAAATTTCCCCCCAACTCACTGTCAGTACACTGGAAGAAGTGAGATCAAGGTGGACATCCAGCTTCCACACCATCCTGGGTTCCATGGCAGGAGACCTGTCCCTGCCTTAACCCGCAGGAAACACAGAGAGTGCCTGAAGGGAAAAATATCCCTGAGACGGGCAGAGACAAAGGCGGCAGGCAAGACTACCATCCCCAGCCCTGGAAACTCGGCTCTGTAACTCCACCAAAGGAGATGCCAAATCAGAGTGGCTGTTCAGCAGCACTGTGCTGTAGGAGGTTCTTTCCACAGATGCCGTGGGCATGAGCCCCTCGCCAGCCTTCCCACACTACCGGAATATCCCCTTTGGGACCTCCCCCATTTGGGATGGGCAGCGCTCTGATTGTTTACTAGCCCTGAGGCAAACCTGGGCTTAATGTGCCACCTAGAGCCAAAAAGGAGGCAATGACCTAGTGGCAAAGAGCCTCTAAGAAAATATATCCAATAAAAACCCAATAAAGCCAGACAGAGAAGACAGGAATAAATAATACTTCAATGCAAAGACATAGATGTACATCCACACAAAACAACAGCAAACAGGGAACCACAATCTCCCCAAAGGGACAAAACAAGGAACCAGTAACTGACCCTAATGAGACACCAATATGTGAGCTCTCTCTGACCAAAAATTGAAAATAGTCATTTTAAGAAAACTCAGTGATCTCCAAGATAACACAGAAAAGCAATTCAGAAATTTATCAGAGAAGCCAGGCACGGTGGCTCACACACATAATCCCAGCACTTTGGGAGGCTGAGGCAAGAGGATTGCTTGAGGCCAGGAGTTTGAGATCAGCCTGAGCAAGAGCAAGACCCCATCTCTACAAAAAAATACAAAAATTAGCCAAGCGTGCTGGCACATGCCTGTAGTCCCAGCTATTCAGGAGGCTGAGGCAGGAGGATTGCTTGAGCCCAGGAGTTTGAAGTTGTAGTGAGCTATGATGGTGCCACTGCACTCTTGCCTGGGTGACAGAGCGAGACCCTGTCTCAAAAAAACAGAAAAAAAAAAAAAAAGAAATTTTTCAGAGAAATTATTTAACAAAGAGATCGAAATAATTTTTTAAAAAAACAAATCTTGGAACTGAGAAATACATTTGCTGAAACTAAAAAATTCATTAGAGACTCAGCAGCAGACTGGATCAAGCAGAGGAATGAATCAGTGAGTTTGGAGACAGGCTCTTTGAAAATACACAGTCAGAGGAGAAAAAAGAAAAAAAATGAAGAATAAAGATTACTCACAAGACATAGAAAATTACCTAAAAAGACCCAATCTAAGAATTATTGGTGTTCAAGAGAGAGTCAAGCAAGAGCAAAGGGTAGAAAGCTTATTTTAAAAAAATAATAACAGGAAATTTTCCAAAACTTGAGAAAGATATAAATATCCAAGTATAGGAAAGTCAGAGAATACCAAACAGATTTGACCCAAAAAAGACTACCTCCAAGGCATACAATAATCAAAATCTCAAAGGCCAAAGACAAGGAGAGAATCCTAAAAGCAGCAAGAGAAAAGAAGCAAATAACATATTAATATAAAGGGGCCACAATTCATCTGGCAGCAGACTTCTCGATGGAAACCATACAGGCCAGGAGGGAATGGAACAACATTTTCAAAATGCTGAAAGAAAACGCCATTCAAGAATACTGTATCCAGCAAAGCTATCCTTCAACTATGAAGGAGAGATCAAGTTTTTGCCAGACAAACAAAAGCTGAGAGAATTCACCACAATTACAAGAAATGCTAAAGGGAGTTCTTCGATCTGAAAGAAAAAAACACGAACTTGCAAAAAAGAAAAATGTTTGACGGTGTAAAACCCACTGGCAAAATTAAGTACATGGACAAACTCAGAATATTCTAATACTGTAATTGAGGTGTACAATCCACTCATAACTCTAGTATGAAGTCCAAAAGACAAATCTATCAAAAACAATAGTAGCTACAGCAACTCGTTAAGAGATAGGTAGTATAAAAATATGTAAATTTAGACAACTAAAAGTCAAAATGTGGAGGAGACAGAGTTAAAATATAGAAGGGTTTTTTCCATTTTTTCTTTGTTTCTATTATTTTCTTTGTGATCTAAGATAAGTTGTCATCTCTTTAGAGTAACTTATCGTGTCTCTAAGATGTTTTTGTAAGCCTCATAGTAACCACAACACAAAAACCTATAATAGGTTCACTAAAAGTAAAGTTCAATTATCACACTGACCGGGACATATTATTATTGACTAGAGAACATTTTGTAACCTGAAAGGAACCAGAAAAACCACAAGATTGGTTCCTAATTTCATCCATAGACAGGGAAGAACTAGTCCCACAGGATACACTTAAAGGACAATGAGAGACATGACTTTCTTATTACGCCAATGAGTCATTGTTTGTTCAATGTAACAATGTTGCAAGTGCTTGAGAAGTGAAATCACATTATTCTGCTATTCTTATTGTAAGATTCGCTAGAAGATAAATAGCTTAAGAGTATGTTTCTGAGTCAAATAAGGTTCATAGGAGAGGCCAGATTCAAACACTGTCAGAACCAGAAGGAACATTCTATACCAGCAACTCCAACCTCTCATCTAACATAGGAAACTTAGGCCCACAGAGATGTGAGAGACTTTTTCAAGCTCACATATATAGAGATATATATATAGCATATATATATAGCATCTGCTCACACCAATTAGGTACCTTCCTTTGTCGAGGCCAAATTTCTTCCTATTTCCCAGGTCTCAGGGAGATACAAGCGAAATTGTAGGCAAGATTCTTGATAGTATCCAAGAAAAGCTATGCTAAGAATCTGAATTTATCCTTGCCTGCTGTCCTCCTGAGTTTGAGATGTAGTCACTCTTATTATAAGTATCCTTTTGTTGAATGCTCTAAACCTGTCTCTGAGCACACACCTGCAGATATATCCATTTTTCATTATTTGCAATAGTTACCCTATTTCTCAAAAACTTTCCTAAGTTCATACATTCATCTTATCCAAGACAGGGTCTCACACAGTGCTTGGAACAGAAGAGGATTCAACAAATGTTTGCAGACTAACATAATGACTGGATTCCAGTTGCACTGCCTGTGTGATGTTCATATATCAACAACCCTGCTTTCAGAGAAAGTAAAAAGGCAACAGTTCCACGCATCCTTGGGATTCACGTTTGCCTCTCTGCAGATCCATAACTCAGGGCTGCTTCATGGAGAAGGAGCACCTCCCATTGGCATCTAGCCCCTTGGGCAAACAACACCGTGGCAAGCGTGTCCAGGTGGCATTGCTGCCCTGCCTACTGGCTACTTTTCCAACCTGAGCTATTCTGTGACTGGTGGTACAAAAGAAGCTCAACCCCTGGGTCACTTCCCATCCTATGATGAAAGAGAAACACTAACTCTCGCTGGAAGACATATTTGATATATGGTCCAGTCAAATTCCTGTAATAATAGACACTTTGGTATACCTCTAAGTCACATGGGTAGGCATCTGAGACTCCTAGGCAGGGCCAACATCACTGATTCTATAGGCCTAGTTTCTTTGGGATTTCTGAGTTCCTTAGTTTCATACTTCTCCAACTAGTCAAGAGTGACAAATAAATACCCAGAGTTTCAATTAGAGGAGAATGGAGAAAATCACTCAGTGTGTATGATGTGGTCTCATTGTCTGATTTCTAATAACATAGGCCTAAAAGCAATCATGTCAGTTCTGAATAGCTGGAACGACCACTTCCCACCACTGCCTGGGCTAGGGATCATCCAGACGCCCCTTAGTCCTGGCAGCTCTGCATGCACCCCAGGCGCCCAGAGAGGCAGCCTGTGGGGCTCCAGCAGGGGACTCCCAAGATCTGCCTCACCTGCCCCAGAAGAGTAGAGACACCTGGGACAGGAGGGTCCCCTGCAGGACCAGGCCTACCTGACTCCATCCTCCCTTCCTCTTTCTCCTGGGCTTTCTCAGAGGCACTGGAGCCCCTGGGGAAGGGTTGATGGCTGAAGAGGTCGTCACACAGGAGGCTTCGGCACAGCTTGGTGAGGAAGTGGAGGACATACCCGACACTGTTCACCACGGGCAGACTCCGCAGGTGCTGTTTGCCATCAAAGGAAGCTGAGACTGGAAAACCACAGAGACAGCAACTCAGACCTGGGCACTGGAGAAAACCGCAAGTCAGACAGCCCTGGGGAAGAGCTTTATGTTTGTTCATTTTTGTTTTGTTTTTAAGTAGGCTTTATTTAAATTTCACCTGTTTTCCCACTACTGTCCTGTTTCTGTTCCGGGATTGCATCCAGGATACCACATTGCATTTAGCTGTCATGTCTCCTTCATCTCCTTGGTCTGTGACAGTTTCTCAGTCTTTCCTTGTTTTTCATGACTCTGACAGTATTGAAGAGTACTGGTCAGGTATTTTGTAAAATGTCCCTCAGTTTGGATTTGTCTGATGTTTTTCTCGTGATTAGACTGGGGTTGTGGATTTTTGGGGGAGATGAAGTGCCCTTCCCATCACATCAGATCAAGGGTACGTGATATCCACATGTCATCACTGGGGATGCCAGTCTTCATCACCTGGCCAGGGCAGTCAGCACATGCCATGTTCCTTCACTGTATTCTCTACATTTTGTTCCTGAAAACAGGTCACTAAGTCCTGCCCACACTCACAGGTGAGCGGCAGGGGGGATTAAGCTCCACCTCCTGGAGAGGGGAGATTCTATGTATCATTTGGAATTCTTCTGTCAGGAAGAGTTGTCCCTTCTCCCCCATTTATTTATTTATTCAGTCATTTATTAATCTTAATACAGTCTCAATATATTTATTTTGTACCATGGTTATCCAACACTCTGTTGTTTATTTTGTTGCTCAAATTGTCCCAGCATTCGTCTTTGGGAGCTCTTTCAGGCTGGTTCTTGTGTTCCCATGAAATGCCCACCCCCTTTTCAGCAGCTCTTTGGTTTCTGGCACTTGAATATGCCCCAGGTTCATCTTGTATTTTCCCTGTTCCAGACCTAGAGTCAGCCACTTCACCAACAGTCCTGCTTCCTTTTGTTGAAGAGTGATATTTGGAAACCAAGATCAGGGTACTGAATGTGCTCATTGCTACTAGGGTGTCAGTGGCTCTGGGACTTCTTGGTGGACAGAGCTAAGAAATGTATCATGCATACTATCCCTTTATAATTATTTCTCCACCTGCCTGTATTTATAGATAGATAGAGCTATCTATGTCTATGTCTATAGAGAGAGACAGATACAGATATCTAGACACATTCAAATAAACCTGAGTTCACACTGATGTCTCCAACTCTAACACAGCACCACAGAGTTCAGGGCGTGCTGTTAGGGAAGCCCTCAGGGGAAGAATCTCTGTAAAAGGAAAATAACCTCTCTGTAGTGATGGTAGATTAAAGAATTAAGAAGCAACACCAGTTTCTTCCAGCCCAGAGAATACCTCTTCCTGCATCTTCCTCACAGCCTCTCTCACCTTAGGACTTGCCCTTGAACTCCACCTGAGGGGTGCACAAGGAGACCTCAGACAGGCTGTCCTTCTCCTACCGCTCGGCAGCAGCACCTCCAAGGCAGCCTTAGTTTTTACCTTTTATCTCCCAAGGACTGGCAGATAGCAGGGGCAACCAGAGCTAGTTTTGCTTTTACAGCTCAAAAGAAAACACCCATCTTAATTAGAAATCAAAAGAACCCATTTCTTTTATGTAGCTCTTTCTGGTTTGACAAAAGCTTTTGTATTCATCACCTCATTAGGCCTCCTGATGGTCCTATGAGGACCGTGGACCGAAGGTTATTACCCCATGTTACAGATGAGGAAACTGAGGAGAGGGTTTCCCCAGCTCATGTGGCCTCTAAGTGGCACTTGCCTGTCATTTTGACACTCCAGGTGACTGTGATTGGGAGAACCCGCCAAAGAGCTGCTGAGAGGCTCATTAACGGGTCATCCGGCCACTCTGGAAATTCCCTCTTAGTGTGGCCACTGTGACTCATCTGTGAGACCTTAAAAGGCTGGGTGATATGGAGACTGAACCTCCAGCAGGAGGGTCTCAGGGCCTCGGGCCTGTCCCGTAAGTCAGTGTGCAAACATTCCTGAAGGGCCTGAGAGATCACATAAGTGGGGGAATGCCACCTCTTGGAGGGTTCATGAGATCATAAAATCTATGCCTCCCGGAGAGTGGCTGAGGCACAGCGCCCTGACAGGTGTGCTGGGAGTGGGTTGTGGGGCTCTGCGGTACTGTTCTCTTCAACCTGGGGGTAGCTCCTCCAGCCACGGTTTGGTTCCTTTACCCATGTGCCAGCACCCATGCTGCCATGTTCTATGTGTTGTGACATTGGAATGTTCAGAAATCAGTGCCCTAAGGACCAGGAACCTGTCTATTTCTCCTTGAATCCTCTCCCTCCCTAAACCACCTTGGTGCTGTCATGTAGCCTTGCTGAGCCTCCCTATCACCTTCTGTAACATGAAAAACCACCTCACCACTTAGCAACCCCAAGGTGGCCATGTGAGGGGTCAGCTCAGTGCTTCAGGATTCTCCAGGATGCTGAGCTTTCCCCACTGCCCTGTGTGGTGGTAGGTGCTATGACAAGAGAATGGAGCAGGATAAGGAAGAATAAGGAGTGACAAGGGCTGGTCTCAGATGGGGGTCAGGAAAGAACTCTTGGATAAGGTGTCATATGAGTAGAAACCTAAAGGACATCCAGGAGCAAGTCATGTGGAGAGCTGTGGGAAGAGCATTCCAGAAAGAGAGAACAGCAGGTGCAAAGAGCCTGAGGCAGGAGTACGGTTTGGGATACAGGAGACCAGCAAGGAAACCACCATCGCTGGAGCAGAGTAGGGGACAAGAGAGTGACCAGGAGACTGAAGAGGTAACCAGGGCCAGGTTGTGTAGGACCTGTGGGCCCTTGTAATGACCTGGCTTTACTCTGAGTGACATGGGAGCCATTGGAGGGCTGAGGGCAGAGGAGGGCATGATCAGACTTGGATTCTTAAAGAACCAGAGTGGTTGCTGTGGGTAGTGAAAGGTGTTTGGATGCTGGGTAAATGTTGAAGGTAGAGCAGTAGCATTTACTGATGAGTTGGAAGGCGGGGTGGGAGAAAGAGAAGATTCAAGGCTGAGGATTCAGATACCCAGTCTTCCTGTCCAGGACTGGAAGCATCTTCTCCCCCAGCCCTGAGAGAGGCCTTTAGCTCACAGGCTCCTAAAGACCCCTGGAGTCCAACAGGTGGAGGCCAAACCCTGGCCACACCCACCATCCCCAAGCCTGAGTACGAATGCCTTCCTCTTCAGGGAGACACCTACGGCCCTCCTCGTGCAACCTGCCGCAGGGCCTTACCTGACACCATCTCGCCACCGTAGCCCTGCTTGACCAGGGAGAACACCAGCTTCTGCTGGTGGGCACAGTCGATGCACGCTTGGACGGCCTGCTGCAGCACCGCCGACGGCCTCTCGGGCCCGAAGTGCTCGGGGAGCTGCTGCACCTTCCTCCTTTCCAGGAACGGCCCCGCGTTGGCCTGCTTGTTGATGTAGAGGCAGACTGAGGAAAGAGGCCACAGAGCCCTCGGCATCAGACGCACATCGGGCTGGCGGGCTGCCGCCTGTGCCCCCTTGGCCCTGGCCTTGGGAAAGCTGGAAGGGGCAAAGGTGGGATGGATTCTTCCCAACTTAAGAAGTAAAAGAGGCAAAAGAGCCAAATGCCCCAACTGCCAGGGCCTGCTCTCAGGAGCCTCCTGCTGGGGAACAGATGGACAGTTGGGCCCACTCTGGAGTACTCAAATCCGCATTAAAGGCAACAATGGTGGCCCATGTGCACTATGTGAATAAACCACTTTCCATGCTGGGAAGTACACGTACACCATCTCCCTTGCTCCTCCAAGGAGCTGTCAGGCTCCACATAAGGTTTGCTGTTTCTTTGTTAACCTTCTATGAATAAAAAACCAAGATGATGCTGATCACTCCAGAGACTATGAATTTAACGGAGTTCTAAAGAGAGCGCTATTTACAACCTCAGAGAAAACGAACGCTCAATGACCCATTTAGGCGAGCCCAATCAATGGTGCCCACGCTGTTAAAGGTAACATACCCCATCAATAAAAAATTTTTTAGCAAATGACCCAAACCGTGTTTATTTATTTATAGGTTATATGCATTCTTAACTGAATTAATGTATTGTGTACATTTTTTTACAGGAGAATATCACATTTATATAATGTAAATCTTTAGAAAAATTTTAGAATGTCTACAAAACTGGTTTTCATACACAACAGATTTCAGTAAATCACAGTGGAATCTTTGTGAATTTTGCAATTAAAAAGAAAAAGAAATATAAATCCTTTTTTAGTAGAACGTTTTGTACAGAGAAGATCACCCATCGAGTTAATTATCATCAGTATAATTAGCTTGGTCAGTTGGGTGAGAGGTTCAGGCCTAGTTTATATTACGAGTTCAACTTAATTCTATTCTATGACAATGACATAAGCTCCAACTTCCAACTATGTATCCCACCTATAATTCAGCAATACCTGCCTAACTGGTCAGCCTGTCTTCAGACTATCTGTTTTAGGATTCCTATTGCCTTAGATATCAAGCCAAACTCCTTAACAAGGGAAAGAGTACCCTAGCCTACCTCTTAAAAAACTATCCAAAACTCGAAAATAAAATAGAAAACTTATTCCTTCCCTTTCAATGACATAGTAAAGCATTGTCTAATAAGTATTGTAGACATTTTAAAACATACCCAAGAAATAGAAATTTTTAAAGGATGAGATAAAAATGAATATTGCTAGCAGGTGTCATATTTGCTTCCATGCATTAATGACGGTCTTATGTGTCTGCGCTCCCGGTCCCCTCCTCCCCCACCCCCAGGCCGTGAGCATCTTACCTTGGAGGCCGCTGGTGCAAGGGAATGTTGAAGAGGGACTTTAAGAGGCGACTGATAGCATTTTGGAAAGGTTAAAGATGAAGAAACAGTTTTGACTGAGCACATACTATACTCTCAAGACAAGCCTGCTTTACTAATGAAGAAACTGAGGCTTAAAGTAGTGAGCGGGTGGCTGCCAGTCTGCAGTCACTGGCACAGCAGGGACTTGGACTAAGGGCCTTCTGATGACAAGTGCTCTTTTCACTCCACCAGGCTGCCATCTCAGCCTCTCATGCCAGGTGATAAGGAAAATCTAAACAAGAGACCTTCATGCCAGGCACTATGCCACCCCCTGCAGAGAAAGAGTGGACAAAATGAAGCAGTTCCCGCCTCCACAGAGCTCATGGCCTGGTGGGGAAGGCAGACCCACTCAGATAATCCCGGGAGCTGCCGTGAGACCTGGGAGGCCGCCCTGCAAGAGACACGGGGGATGGCAGGAGAGCCTATCCTGGGGACCCTGGCGGGGAAGTCAGGGAGACCTTCTGGAGCTAGGTGTGCCCGAGTTGAGGTATAAGGGAGGAAGAGGTGGCCCGAAGGGAAGATCCCTCCAGATATAGGGAGAAAATGAGCTAAGACCCTCTGGCCAGTCACAGGGGCTGAGAGAGGAGCAGTGCGCTGGAGCCTGCAGGGCCCTTCCGGCCGTATTAGCAAGTTTGGTCTTTACCTAAGAGCAACGGTGGGGGACAGAGGCAGTGGGTTGTGATGAGGGCGACTCTGTGTGTGTGTGGGGGGTGAACATGTGGGGGTACCATCAGGTTGTTGTTACTGTTACTGTTATGTTGGTGGGATGCCCCACCAGAGAGATTGGGGTGCTACCCTGACTGGAGCAGAGGGCTCTGGGTGGGAGATGAGAATCCTTAGGAGATCCGGGAAATGGAACGGAAACACTTAAAAGGTGAGCGGGTTTATATTGGCGCAAAGGGAATCTGCTCTGAAAAGAAACATATCTGGCCACTGTTGTCCACACCCTCCTCCCCGCCACCACCCAAAGCAACCACCTAAACCCAAGATGCATTGAAAACCAAGTTTCAAATAATTTAAGCTGCGAGACACATAAATTCATGTCGTCCTGTCTGCTATCTGGCTAACACACACTAAATCCTTCATTAGAGCCGCTCAACAGCAACTCGTTAGCTCACACCATAACTGTTAGGCGGCAGCCGCCCTGTTCTTTGCGGGAGCTCATCCTGCTGACCTACCTGTGAGAGACTGCGGGGTCGCCAGGCTGGGGATGGTGGCTGCGTCCTGAGGAACGGAGCTGAGGTCAGGCTCCGGGGTACTCCGCAGAGGTGAGAGGGCTAACGGAGTCATGAGGACCCGGGGCTTGAGCTGCAAGAGAGAGCCCATTTGGTCAACGAGAATCTAGAAATGTTCTCTACACCTTGCCAGAATCTTTCCTGGATGACAGTTAACTGTCATCAGTGACAGTAACTGTCAACAGTGACACCTGCTCTATCATGTTTCCATGCTTTTCTATGGTGTAGCTTTGGGGCCCGAACTTCAGATTCAAGTTCATGGTCAGGATTCACATTTGGGGTCACACTCAGAGGTCAGCTCTGTACCCTGCCCTTACAGTGGAGCCACCCAGGAAATGAACTGTCATTCAATGGCAGTGGGTGTAGGAGCACTCAGGGATGTGAATGGTTGAAAGCATGAGCCCTTTGAGTGCAGGATGCAGGATGGGAGAGACAGGGTCCAGCATGCACTGCCCCCTATTCCCCGCTCCCTAAAATCCTGTGGACTGGGCTTTCCCTACATCCACAGACTGACCCTGAATCTCTCCTCCCTTTCTGTCAAGCTCTCTGCCCACAAAGATCCCTGGATCCTGCCAGGAAAGAGAGCAGGAGCCACTCCTCCTCCAAGGGACCAACATACTGCTCAGTGTCCCTTTCCCACAGCAGACCATCAGCCCTGGCCTGGATGCGGACATGCGTGCATTTTCTGACAGTGACGGCAGCCACCTCGAAGGTCTCACTTGAAACCACGAATGGAGCTGAAATGTGCTGTTCTGGAATAAGGTGGAGAAGGCTAGTTGATGATATCTACATCGATAAGTCACTCTTTGTACCAAGCTTGGTACAGAGACAAGCTTTTAATCTTAGCTCTCCACACCAGAACAACGAATAAGTCAGGTACTTCCCCTCTTCACCACTGACCTATATCTAGACCCCACTCCAGACCAATTAAGTCAGTCTCTGGGAGTGGGACCCAGCATCAGGAGTTTTAAAAGATACTCAGATGCTAATACACAGTTAAGGTTGAGGTGTGTATTGTTCAACACCAGAGCTTTTCAGCTTTTGCAGTCACCCTCCTGGGGGTCTCATCAAAATGCAGATTCTGACTCAGGAGTGCTAGGGTGGGACCTGAGGTTGTGCATTACTAATGAGCTCCCGAGTGGGACTGATGCTGCTGGTCCATGGACCACACTTTGAGTAGCAAAGTTGTACATTCTGTTAACATATGTGCAGTCCCCATCCATATCCTAACTTTCCTCCTGGATTTTTAGGATAGGATAACAATAGCAGTCATGAAGAAATAGTATTCCAACTGCTGGATACCCAATCATTCTATATTCTTTCTTTTATTTATTCAACAAATATGTATTGAGAGCCTATTTCACACCAAATCTTCTAGCTGTTAGGAATACAACAGGGAACAAGCTGGACAAAAATCTTTGCCCTCATGGAACTGATATTCTATTGAGGGGAGACAGACAATAAACAGAATAAACAGGTAAATGATGTAGTATGTTAGAAGGCGATAAGAGCTTATGGTGGAAACACAGACGGAAGGGATACAGGAAGTACAATTGAGGAGTTTGTACTTTGGGTTGGAATTTTAAAGCAGAGCGGTTAAGGCACTGCTTGGGTGACATTGCACAAAGATTTGGAGGAGGTAAGGAAACAACTCATGTAAGTATCTAGAGTGAGAATATTCCAGACAATGAGAACATCAAGTGCAAATGTCCTGAGGCAGGAGGATGCCTGGGACGTAAACTAACATTTTAATAATCTTTCTGACTGTTATGTTGAAGAGGAACTTAAAAGGGTGCAAGTGGGAGGACCACTAATCTAGAGTAGATGAGAGGCGACGGTAGGTTGGGTCAGGGTGACAGCAGTGGAGGGATGAGACGTGGACAGATGCTGAATACATTTTGAAGGTGGAACAAACAGGATTTGCCAACACACTATTTGTGGTATGTGAGAGGAGCAAAGAAATCAAAGACGACTCCAAGGGGTTGGCCTGAAAGGCTGCAGGTAGAGTAAGATTTCTTTGGAAGGGAGAAAGAGGAGAGCAGAGGGGGCTAGAGAAGATCAGGGATTAGTTTGGGACACATCAAGGTTAAGATGCCCACCAGACACCCAAGTGGAGATGGCAAGTAGGCAGATGCATTAGCAGGGGATGCAGTTCTGGGGGAAAGTCTAAATGGAGATAAAACTTGGGAATCGTTAACACAGAGTTGATATGTAAGGCCATGGTAATGGATGAGATCATCAGAGAAGTGCGTGTAGATGGAGAAAGATCCAAACGTTGAGCCTTGCAAGACTCCAACACGAAGATGTCAGAGAAATGAGGAAGAAACAGCAAAAGAAACTAGGAAAGAGCATCCAGTGGAATAGAAAGAAAGCTAGGAGAGGGTGGTGTCTTGGGGGCCAAATGGAGAAAGTGTCTCAAAGAGGAGACAGTGATCAACCACATCAAATCCCTGATCAGACAAGACCAGGAGTGGCCATTAGATTTAGCAACTTATCAATAAGAAAGTTTACGGTACAGTGGGTTGGACTGGAATAAGACTACATCTTTGCCCTCATGGAACTGACATTGTAATGGTGGGAGACAGAAAACAAACAGAAATGAATAAGAAAGTGGTATAGTAAGTTAGAAGGTGATAAGAGCTGATAGTTGAAATAAAGAGGGAAGGGGCCTGGGAAATGCAATTGAGGAGTTGTACTTTGGGTTGAAATTTTAAAATAGGGTAGTTCCTGATTGGAATAAACTTAGGAAATAATGGGAAGAGAGGCACTGGGGTCGGGACGCAAAGTCAACTCTTTCAAGGAGTTTTGTCATAAAGGGGAGCAGAGAACTAGCCACAGCAAGAGAGAAAAATAGGATAAAAAGATTGTTTGCCTCACAATGAGATACCATCTCACACCCATTAGGATAGCTACTATCAAACCCCCCAGAAAATAGCCAATGTTGGTGAGGGTGTGGAGAATCTGGCACCCTTGTGCACTGTGAGGGGGAAGGCAAAACGGTGCAGCTGCTATGGAAAACAGTATGGCAGCACCTCAAAAAATTAAAAGTAGAATTGCCATAAGACTCAGCAATTCCATTTCTGAGTATATACCCCACAGAATTGAAAGCAGGGTTTCAAGGAGATATTTTACACCCATGTTCATAACAACAATATTTACAATAGCCAAAAGTCAAATTCCTAGAGACAGAAAGTACAATGGTGGTTGCCAGGGGCTGGGAGAAGGTGAATGGGGAGTTAGTGTTTAAGGAGGACAGAATTTCAGTTTTGCAAGATAAAAAATTCTGGAGATTGGTTGCACAACAATGTGACTGAAATGTATACTTAGAAATGGCTACAATGGTAAATTTTGTATCATATGTTTTTTAGCAAAATTAAAATTGTTTTTAACTTCAAAGATTTTTTTGTTTTTTGTTTTTGAGATGGCAGAAATAGCAGTGTTTTAACATTCTTGGAAATAATCCAGTAGAGAGAGGAAAGTGGATGATACAGAAGAGTGGGTGGAGAACCGCTGGCATCGGGGCTTTGCGTTGGTGAGAGGGGAGGAGATTTAGTGCATGGGGAGGTGGCAGCCTATGAGGAAGCATGCACGTTCCATCTCGTGCAACAGGAAGGGAGGCAGAATATAAAGGTTTGGATGCCGGGGAGGTGGGTGGGTGTGGAGGAGGGAGCTTGCAGAAGGTCTGTTCTGATGGCTTTCCATTTCCTCATGACACAGGAAGCTGAGCAGGAGCCTGGAGGAGGTGAGCATGTTAATGAAGTGGGAGGGTAGGAGGCCTGGGGACTGCAGCATGGCTGCTAGCAGCACTGAGGGGACACCAGGATGTGTGGAAATGAATTTGAAATGAGCTCAGTCAGCAGTGAGCAGGTTGGCTGCACAGTGCTGTATGGGTGCTGAATTTGGGGCTCTTGAGGGAGCCCCTGTATTAATCAGAAGCTCCAATTAACAATAGAGATTTCTTCTCATTCTGAGTATACCATTTGAAAAATTAAAGGGCCCATCAAGTAACAATACACTGCTAAATATTACAAAAACAATTTAAAAGAATCCTCAGTGGTGGGAATGAGCGACCAGAAATCTTCTGTGACTCAGTCATCATGACTTTGGTGTGGCTTCCTCAACTGCCAAGTGTGACGAGGGCAGCAACTGCCCTACCTGTTCTTGGAGGTCAGGCACCAAGGGTCCCAAGACTGCCTTTCTAGGAGTGATATCCACCTTGCATGGCTTGTGGTGGAGAGGCTGACTGTGACAGAGTCCCTGAGGACCTCAGGCAGCAGTCTCTGGGAGAACCTTGGCAAAATCCTCCTTCACAAGCTTAAAGCCCTCTAACCCCCAACATAGAGATAACGATGCTCATTGGGGAAAAAAATGGAATTGGCAAATTGTCATTTTTCCCTTATGGTCTTCAAGTAAATCACACAAAGATCCTTGTGATCCTTCCCTAGAAAGATGATGATGGCTAAAACATAAATATCCAGACACTGTTTATTATTCATCGAAACCTCATAGCAATCCTAATGTCTAATGCTTGCCACTATTTTAATATTTATTAGAGAGGAATGTGTTCATTGAACCTACCTCAAATGAAGTAATAGAATTATAATTGGCTGTCACTTCTGCCCATTTCTGCCCAAGTGAAGCAATTATAGCAGTTAGACTAAGTTAGCTGGTTGCAAGGAAAACCTTCTGTATTCAGCCAACCTCTAAAACAACTGCTAGGACTCTTGAATTTAAAATTCAACTATGGGTAGTACATGGATTTTTAAAAACATCCTTTTTGTGAGAGAATAAATCATCAGTAGAAACACCCTTTTGACTTGACACTCAAAAATTTCTATCTCGTTGCTTAACATAAAGAATCAGAAATAGCCTAGCATAGAAACAAGAGCCACCCATGGTTTTAGAAAGGTCCTGAAATCGAGGAGTACAGATATGAGCCCACTGGCTGGAAGCATCCCTCTGCTGTGATGTGGGCCCAGTCTGTCAGCGCAAGCCTCTTCCACGTGTGGAATGAGTAGCTCCCCCTCTGCTCCCAACCTATCCAAGCAGTTCTCTGGCAGAGCATTTGTCTTTGTCATTGTTGTCTTGGGTTTTAAAAAATTTGCTTGTTTGTTTTATTTTGTTTTTTAAATGGACAAAATAAAACATAATGCTCATATTTTGCCTTCTAATACCATCCTCCAATGAAAGGAACCAGGGCTCCTCACAGAAATGGCTGATTCTAGGACTAGGTTGGGGAATATACAAAATGAGCCTACAGCATCTTGTCGTGCCAGAAAGTAAGAAAATACTAAAGAAAAAAAGACCACACACAATGATGGGGGTTGGTTACAGGGACACAAATACCAATGGAAAAAGCTTCCAATGGCCAAATCTAGACCCATATAAGCAACAGACAAACAATGTAGTAATGGATAACTCAAAGTACAAAATATATATCCATGAATCCATACTGATAAAAATGGTTGACTAAGTAAATAAATGGGAGAGAATAGACAAATCTCCAGTGCATAAAAATCCCAAATAACTTACGTAGCTATTTTACCCTCAAGTAAATGAAGCATAACTCCCCACTCCTTAAGTGTGAGCTATGCATAGTAACTTTCTTCCAAAGAGTATAGTATAGGAAATGGGAGGAAACATAACTTTACAGTGGGAAGACCTGATAAATACCACTTCAACTGTATGATCAAGGTCAACATCAACGGCGACAGTATGTGCTCTTATTATGATACAATGAAAACCACACTTTACCTCTGGGATCTTCTTCCCTAAAACCCATAACCCCAGTCTAATCAAGAGAAAAACATCAGACAAGCCCAAATGGCAGAACACTCCGCAAAATATCTGACTGGTACTCCTCAAAACTACCAAAGTCATCAAAAACAAGGAAAGTCTGAGCAAATTTCACAGCCCAGAAGAGCTAAGGAAATATGACAACTAAATGTAATATGGGATCCTGGATGGGATCCTGGAACAGAATAAGGAAAAGCTAACGAAATCCAAATTAAATCTTGACTTTATTTAATATCAGTGTATTATTATTGGTTTACTAGTTGTGCAAACACACCATAGTAAGGTAAGATGTTAACAATAGGGTAAACAAGGTGTGGAGTACATGGGAATTCTGTTCTATCTTTGCAACACTTCTATAAATCTAAAACTATTCTAAAGTAGAGTTTGTTTCAAAAATATTAAAAACGGAATCTGGCAGAACGGACTGGGTAAATGAAGAGGAAGAGGAGAGAGTCCTCTTCTCAGCGCATAAAACTGGAAGACTTGCTGCCCAGGACGTCTTGCTTTGACATACAGGAGCTAATTCTCGGCCTTTGAAGCCAATAACCCCATACCGATGCTAGTACAGTTGGCACCTTTACCTGAAATTCAAAACCTCAATCCAACAGGTAGGTGACTCCTCATCTGGGGCCGGGCTGCCCGTGCCTGCCGGGGGGACTGTGTTTGCCTTGTTAGAGTCTCAGGGTAGAGTGAAGCACAAGGGTGAAGTGTCAGTCCCTGCCAGCTGGAGTCTCCACCAAAGGGGCTGGAGAACCTGGCACCAGCTCATCTTTCTTTTCCATTTGTAGATCCAAAGTATGGGCCCAGAGAATTTCTTGCTCCAGCTGTCTTTTGGGGGTGACCTTCTCTAAGACATTTGCTGGAGAATCACTGGAAAGAATTGGGAGGGGGTTTGCTTGCAAACTGAGACACATGGCCAGGAGGACATTAAAGGGGACAAGGCCAGTTGACGTAAAATTCGAGCCTTTTTCTAGAAATACGTGAGTTTGGCAGTAACGGAAATACTTACCAGACAGTGTTTGACAGACTGGCAGCAGGAGGTTGGTAAGCTGAGGACGGAGAATGTGGATGGGGAAGTATGAAGACGGAGAGAGGCTGCCTGCACACCAGCAGGGGAGAAACCAACAAAGCAAAATTTTAAAATGAGTTTGGGGCAGCCACCGGCACATATGACAGGACACGAGGTTTTGGGCCTGGGTTCAAGGTGCAGCTCAACCACTCACTAACCCTGTTCTAAGGCTCGTTACTGAGCTGTCAGAGCTGCCTTTCCTCGTCTGTGGAGTGAAGATAACAATGCCCCTTCACAGCACCGCGGTAAGAATTAAATGCAAACGTTTAGCATAAGGCAAAGTAAGAACTCAATCAATGTTAATTTTCATTTTTGCCATTAGTATTATTATTACTACTATTAGAAATTCCGGAAAGGCAAATAAGTCCCGAGTTTCTTGTTCATGCAGCCGTGCAGGAGGGAGAAATTGCCCACCTTCCCTGAGACTCATCTACATTTTCTTCACTTGTCATTTGAGATCACATGTTCACAAATCTTTGCAAACCCACCCTCCTGCCTCATACCTCATAGACGATCCCCTTGGAGAAACATGCTCCCGATACATCTTGAAATGGTTCCTAAGTATTGCTTATGCAGGAGCTATCCTTTCCAAGTTGCATCACTTTTAAGCTAAATCTAAAAAGTAAAAAAACCCATTTTTTTCAGTCAGGCAGTCCTTTATTCAACAAATACTTCTTAAGCACCTAGTGTGTGCCAGGAACTCTTCCAGGTGCTGAAGGTTCAGCTGTACATGGGGAAGATAAAGTCCTTATTCTCAATAAGAACAGCCAGGTGACCAGGGTAGGCCTTCAAGGATCTGAATGGCAAGAGACAGCCTATCGTGACTAGAGAAAGAGCTTTCCAGGCAGATGGAATAGCTCGTGAAGCCAGAGTGGCTGGAACTGTGGGCAAAAGGCAGAATGGTGCCAGATGAGGCCAGCTAGGTGGTCAGGATCAGATAATGAGGGCTTTCTAAGTCAATATTGGGAATTGAATGGTGTGCCCATAAAAAGACATATGCTCAAGTCTTAACCCCCAGTACCTGTGAATGTTGACTTTAATTGGAAATAGGGTCTTTGCATATGTAATCAAGTTAAAATGAGTATGTACTGGATTGGGGTGGGCCCTAACCCCATGACTAGTGTCCTTATAAGAAGAGGGAAATTTGATGCTGGCACAGACACCTGGAGAGAATGCCATGTGACAACAGAGACAGAGATCAGAGTGATGTGTCAACAGCCAAGAAACACCAGGATTGTCGGTAACCACCAGAAGGTAGGAAGGGGCAAGGAAGGATGCTTCCCTGCAGCCTTCAGAGAGAGCATGGCCCTGCTGACCCCTTGAGTTTGGACTTCTAGCCTCCAGAAATGTCATTTTAAGCCACCCAGTTTGTAGTACTTTGTTACAGCAGCCCTGGGAAACAAATATGGTCAGGATGAGTTTGGATTGTATTCTAAGAGTTATGGAAATAGAAGACTTTAAGCTGGGTCCCACACAACCCAGTTTTTGTTTTAGAAAGATAAATATGGCTGCTGTTAGAGAGAATGGATGGCAGGGGTGGAGGCAGAGTGGAGAAAAGAACACTAGTAAGGAGCTACCGCATGGCCCAGCTGAGAGACACTGGTGGCTGAACTAGGGTGGAAGTGGGGAGGTAGAAATAATTGGTTGGATTCAGGGTGCACTTTGGAGATGGAATCGAGGTGGCAGGGTGAGAGAAAGCACAAAGTCTAGGATAACTTCTAGATCTATTCACAAAAACTTTCCTTTGACAGTGTATTTTTGTTATGTTAGTTTTAAAACATTAGCATTTGTTTACTTATTGCTGATTTAGTTAAATTATTAACTAAACTTTTTATTGGGGAGCAATAATACTAGCTTTGTCTCTAAGTTTCAAAACATTGCTTCTCTAATACTCAAGTAGTAAACCTTCAGAATGGAACAGGAAAAGTTCTGTGCAGAACATTGGGAGAGAACATGAAGAGAAGGAGAGAATCCATATTCCCTCATTTGCAAAATGGACATTGAGAACTGGCATGGATTCAGTCACCAACTACACATTGCCCACCACACTGCCGCGCAGTAGCAGGAACACGGGACTCGGAGATAGTGACTGGCTTTCTAACCCCAGTTGTGCTGCTGACTCACATAGGACTCTGAGCAACTCACTCAATGGCTCTAAGCTTCATCTTCTAAAGCCATTCAGTGGGTTACAGTTGTTGGTTTCTAAGCTCTCCCCAACTCATAATGTTGTGTATGTAACTTTCATTAGACTACTTTTGAAAACATTAAAAAATTTGAGACAAAACCAGCATCAGTGCCATAGTATGAATGTTGATTAGAAGAAATGTAGCATCTTAATTTTCTTTGAAATTCTGTTTCTGATAATACAGAATATTCAGTTATTAGGATCAACTAAAAACAATGAAAAATAATAGAAAAATGCAAAAAAGAATAAAATTACAAAGGTGCTGACAATACATAAAGAATAATCAGGCCAAAATATAGGTGAAATCTGGATCCTGGGAATTGCTATGAAGCCCCGGGCTTACTCAAAGGGCTAAAACCTCAAGGTAAGGGTGAGCCAGCTGTAAACTTGTCCCACCCTTCCCCCACTCCTACCTGTCTATAAGGAAAGTTGCCTTGACACTGGGGGAAAGGGTATGCAGAATCTCTGAGAAGATATTACCACAAGCCAAACCTCACACAGATTTGCAGCCCAAATTCACAGAACTTGAGTAATCAAGAAAACTTTAGGCTGTGAATTTAGTTCAAAAATTACCCAATCTGGCAGTACACTGGGGTACCAGGAAAAGCAAAAGTGAACAGAAATCATCTCTGGAGAAAGACCTCAAGGAAGTCCCAAAAATAGTTTTTCAAAGTCAATGAAGAACAGTCCAAAATACTCAAGCACATAAGGAAACAAGGAACCAAAGAAAGAATAAGCAATAAAAACACACAGCAATAAAACCTCACAAATACTTAAGATATTTCAACTATCAGACTTAGATTCTAAAAACAACTATGATGCTATGTATAAAGATATAAAGGATAAGCTTGAAAATACCTCTAGGGAACAAAAAACTATTAAAAATAACATGGCAAATTTGAAAAAGAACCAAATTTAACTTTTATAAATAAAAATACAACTAAAATTACAAAGTAAATGGATAGATTTAACAACATAGTAAACATAGCTAAAGAAAGAATTAATGAGCTGGACAATATGTCAGAAGAAATTATCCAAAAAGCAGCACAGAGACAAATAGATGAAAACTATGGAAGACAGGCTAAAAGACATGGAGAATATGAGAAGTTTTAACATTAGAGTTTCAGAAGTAAAAGATATACAGAATGGAAAAGAGACCATATTTGAAGAGATAATGGCTGAGAATTTTCCAGAGCTGATGAAAGATTCCAATTCAGAGATTCAGGAAGTCTACCAAATCCTGAATAGGATGAATAAAAAAGAAATCCACATGTAGACACAACAGAGTGAAATTGTACACACCAAAGAGGAAGAGAAAAATCTTAAAGTTAGCTTACAAATGCAAATTGCCTTCCAAGGAACACCCAAACAAGCTAGAAGGGGAGCTGAGTTCTCTACAACAATGAACCTCAGAATATAAACAGAATAATATCTTCAATGTGCTTCAAGGAAATAATTAACAACCTAGAATTCTACACCCAGCAAAATTTTTTTTCTTTCAAAAATGAAGGTAAAATAAAGACATTCCCAGACAACAAAAACTAAGGGAGTT
This sequence comes from Daubentonia madagascariensis, assembly GCA_023783475.1. Lineage (NCBI taxonomy): Eukaryota > Metazoa > Chordata > Mammalia > Primates > Daubentoniidae > Daubentonia > Daubentonia madagascariensis. The sequence goes on along the minus strand of JAKFHU010001815.1, from coordinate 54,204,577 downwards.
CATCACTAGAGGACCTATACTAAAGGGGCTTATAAGAGATGTACTTCAGGCAAAAGGAAATGTACCCCAGGTAGAAGGTCTGATATGCAAAAATAAATGAAGAATTTTTAAAAAGTGGCATGTAATCAGGTGAATTTAAATGAAAATGACTGTATAAAACAATTATAATTATGTCTGGATGAGCTAAAAAAGAAAAAAAGAATTAAAGTGGATAACAACAATAATATATAAATGAAGAAGATAAATGGAATTAAAATCTACAAGTTAAATCCTTGTATTATCTAGGAAGAAGCAAAGGTACAGTTAACTTTAGAGGACTCTAATAAGTAAGCATACTATAATTTCTAAAGCAGCCATTAAAGCAACAGAAAGCAGAGTGCTTAACTTCCAGTGAACAGAAAAGAAAAATTATAAATAAAATAACCCAGGCCAGGCACAGTGGCTCACACTGTAATCCCAGCACTTTGGGAGGCCCAGGTGGGAGGATCGCTTGAGCCACAGAGCTCACAACCAACCTGGGCAACATAGCGAGACCGTCTCTACAAAACACAAAAAAATTAGCTGGTGTCACACACCTGTAGTCCCAGCTACTCAGGAAGCTGAGGCAGGAGGACTGCTTGAACTCAGGAGTTCAAAGTTGCAGTGAGCTGTGATTGAGCCACTGCACTCCAGCAGCCTGGGCAATAGAGCAAGACTCTTTCTCTAAAGAAAAAATAAACTTCAAAAGAAGGCAGAAAAGACATGTAAAAGGAACATATTAATAGAATGGGTGGTACAAATAGAACACAAAAGCTAAGATACAGATTTAAACCCAAATTCATTGATAACATCTTTAAACAAACATGCACCAAATGCCTAGTTAAAAGACAAAGATTGTCATCCTGGATGTTATGGGTTGAAATGTGTCCCTCAAAAAGACATTGAAGTCCTAACCCCTAGTACCCAGTGACTGTGACCTTATATGAAAGTAGGGTTTTTGTAGATGGTCAAGTTAAGACGAGGCCATTAGGCTGGGTCCTAATCCAATATGGCTGGTGTCCTTACACAAAGAGGAAATTTGGACACATAGGTAGACACATAGAGATGGAAGATGATGGGAAGACAGAGGGAGAAGACATCTAGGAGCCAAGGAAAGGCTGACACTGTCAGAAGCTAGGAGAGAGACATGGAACAGATTCTTCCTTAGAGACTCGGAAAGAACCAATACTGCTGACACCTTGATCTTGGACTCCTAGCCTCCAAAGCTGTGAGACAATAAATTTCTGTTGTTTAAGTCACCTGGTGTGTTGTATTTTGTCACAGCAGCCCTAGGAAGCTAGTACCCTATATTTTTTTAAAATTGCACTCTCCCTCCTTTCCTTCGCCTCCTGTTAGGGACTGTGTCCACCCCCACGCCCGATCTTGACCATCTGCAAAGACCCTATTTTCAAATAAGGTCACAGTCACTGGGTACTGGGGGTTAGGACTTCAACATCTTTTTGAGGGACACATGTTGAAGTACTAACTCCTAATGTAAAGGTATTTGGAGGTGGGGACTTTGGGAAGTAATTAGGTTTAGATGAGGTCATGAGGGCAGGGCCTCCATAATGGGATTAGTGTTCTTAAAAGAAGAGGAAGAGAGACCAGAGCTCACTCTCTCTACCATGTGAGGACACAAAGAGAAAGTGTCCATTGCCAAAAGAGCCCTCCCTAGAACCAAATCCTGCTGGACTTTTATCTTGGGCTTTCCAGCCTCCAGATCTGTGAGAAAATAAATTCCCGTGTTTAAGCCACTCAGTCTATGGTATTTTGTCATGGCAGCCTGAGCTGAATAATACACCTCCCCACCCCTATTTAAGCAAGGATAGCTTTGTCCATGTCCCTGCCCGTAGTCTTCCTTGGGGACATTTCCCTTTTGGACTCACACTCTTTCTTCATTCAAGATTCCCTCAGGGCTCTGAGGAGATGCTGCGGGGTAGCAGAGTTAGGGGAAAGTAAGTAACTCACTATGTTTAATCTCAGGCATTAGTCTAAAAACTTGCCTGCTGAAAATAAAAATTGGTTCCAATAACAAGAAGTTTGTGGCCAATGACCTAATTTCATTCCTGGGAGTCAGCCCATAACTGAGTCCACTCATACTATTTTCCTTCTGCACTTGGGGGAGAGATTAAACACCCAAGAGGTGGAGGGACCCGTGTCCTTTGGCCTTGAGGCCTGCTGTGGGCAAACCTGGGTTTCTAATTACATCATCTTTGCACTAAGATTTCCCCAGGAAAATAAAACTACCCAAATAAAATATAGCTCCTGCATCACAGGGGAATGTGGGGGAGGAACGGCGGTGGCAGGGGAATGGTCCAGCTTGCTCGTGCCTTTCAGAGATGCAAAGGAGGTGAGGGCAGGGTGAGAGTGCTGGCACTTTCTCCCACCAGTGCTTCGTTGAGTTCAGATTCTCCTCTGGGTCCAGAGATGGGCTGAAACTGGGGAGGAAGCAGGGAGGGCTGCTGCTCTGCCTGGGGTGGGGAGAAATGGTCTCATCTCTTCCTGACAGAGGGAGGCCAAGAAAGGAGACAATGAAGCTGGTACCCAGTGGGTACCAGGAGACAAAAGGAAGAAAAAGGAAAACAAAAATGCCACCCCTGGGTAGAGTAGAGTTCTGAAAAACATCTCTCCATGAGAATTATTTAATGGAATGCTCACTATGCCCTCTGACCCAACAATCTTTAGTAGACACCGCATGTTTCACGCACTGCTTGGTACTATTGGGTTTCTTACAGAAACTGGTGAGGGCGCTAAGTTCTGTGCACCAGCAGCCCTGGCGTGAAGTCAGTCATGCTGATGAGAGCACGGGCACCAGACATCCGGGTCCAGGCATTCTGTGCTCAGCAGAACTCAGAGCGCGGGGTGCTGGAGCCGGCTTAGATTAGCCCACAGGAGAGGATTGTTAAATTCTCAGGAACGTTGCACGTTGATTGTTAAACACAGCCATTACTCAACATTAAAGGATACACACTTACAATTAAAGTTTGTTAAAAACAAAAGTAATAGATGCTCAAAACTCAGCACTTTCTCATTATTTTACTTTTTGCATCTGTATTTCCAGGGATGTGCTGCTTGCTGCACACCTTTTCCCAACTCCATGTCAGGGATGTCACATTGGTGGCTCGAAAATTGGCCATGTTGGGAATATTTACACCTTGGAATTTGGCCAATGCTGCAAATTAGGGCTGGATTTATTATTTTGTTAATTTATAGACTTAAGAAAGTGATGGAGAACATGTTAAAAAGGCACATTAAACTTGAAAGTGTGTCATGTCTGTAGTTGTTACATTGTGAATAGCACAAAAAACTGAAATTCTTTTTGTTTTCAAAAACTATTACCCAAGCCAGGTGCAGTAATGTGCACCCATAGTCCCAGCTGCTTAGGAGGCTGAGGCAGGAGGATCACTTGAGCCCAGGAGATCAAGACTTCAGTGAGCTATGATCACGCCTGTGAATAGCCACTGCACTCCAGCCTGGGCAACATAGCAAGACCCCATCTTTAAAAAAAAAACTATTATCCAATTCAGCAAAGAAGTCATTCACCCTCTTAACAAACAAGGGAAGCTCCAACATACCCCTTCACAGTTTACATTTATTTTACTCCTTAACATAAATGAAAATATCAACTAACATTCATGTCAGAAAAGCTACACTCAGAGTGCTGGCTGTAAAACATCTACCAGCATAGCTGAGCTCCTGCTGAGCCCTGCCTCTGACTGCTGCTCCAGTGAGGTGGCAAGGGGCAACAGAAGGCACAGCAGAGAAAGTCCCCACCCTGTGTGCCACACAATGTTCAACCCAAGAGAATGACCCTGCCTGGTGACAGTGTCGTCATTTACCCCATGGGCCACAGGTGGCATTCCATACCTACCATCAGCCAGAGAAGGACCTTGGAAATGGGCACAGGAAGAGTTGCTAGGTAGCCACGCTTCCCACCCGTACTGTTTAGCTACATTTGGTGTCATAAATATGACTCCAAGGCAGTGCGAGATCTGGATCACGACAGAAACAGTGACACCAATTCAGTGATTCTAATGAAAACATGTTTTAGAAAGAGGCTTTTAATAAATATTAAGACAAACAAACAGAAACGCTTTCTACTTAAGTTTGAACATTCTATCACTTGAGATTTTTGTGAACTTGACTCCCTTGTTACACAGGGCCAAGAACACCTACTTTCTGGGCAAAAGACAAAGAAAAGGATGAAAATAAGAGAGAGAGAACAAAACAGTTGAACGTGCTGAAAGATTGCAAAATACTGTATTTATCTACATTAATTAGCAAATTGCGTACTTTATCAACTGAGTTTTCCAGTTAACAGAAGACTGTTAAGCCACTTTTAGTTGGCCTTTGTTACAGCAGTTGAATTTGTATCCTGAATGATACTTTCAAACATTTTACAACATTTTAACCATTTTGTTTTTAATACTTCAAGGATGACATCCTTTCTAGAACATGCAACACTTTTCTTAACTCATTAAACAGAGCAGACAGGACATCATTTACTCTTTTCTGAATGTAGAAGGATAATTGATATTCTGAACAATAACACCAGGAGATTACTGAGGTGTACCGGGCTTGGTTCATCATGCCTAAGTCCTGCAGTTTTTCTGACTCTCCCCTCGCTATAAAACTATCAAGGATCAAATAAGAAAATACACATGCAGGGCTTTTACCCAGAGCCTCAAACATAAAGGTGCTCAATAAATGTTTTGTATGACTATTATTGTTATCAGTATTATTATTACCACCTACTGGGGACACACAGCTGTTTTTAAAAGCCAGCACATTTTTCTTCCTGCTTGAATGAGAATCCCAACCATGAAGACACAGAAGATGGAAATCCCACTATTTGGAGACATTATCATCAGCTGCACCTACAGAACAGAAGCTAGAATTTGTCCTTGGTGCAGGCCCTCTCTGTCTCTTTAAAAAGGCCTCAGTCTCATGAAATGTAAGGAAAATCTACCTGTTGATATTGGGGATTTTCTGAACCAAGGACCTAAACCAACATCAGATTATTTGAACTGAGAGGTCAATGTTCTATTTGATAACGAAGAAAGCTATTTCCATGGCAGTCAGAGTATGGCTCTTCATAAAACACAGGATGTTAAGAGGTTTTGCTTTCTTTGCCTGGGGTCAGAGGGGGCAATAAGACCGTAAGATGTGATGCTGTCTCTGCCTGGGTATGCCCCAGCAATGTGGATGCAAGCCTGGCACCCAGGGGGAGATGGCCAGATGGGCCCTGGGAGGGGCCTGATCTATGAACTCTAGAGTACTGACATCTGACTGCCAGCTTACCCTTCCCTTCCTGCCTGTAATTCAGCGGAACAGTTAAATGTCATAGCCTGTGTTCACTGTTCTTGGGGCTTGGAGGGAGGTCTTGGACCAGAGGGAGTTTCCCCATGTGCACAGTGGTCACTGACAGAGCAGCTGTGCAGTGCCAGGCAAGAAGTGGCAAATGTTGAGCAGCAGAGCCCTGTGATACAGTCAGCATAATGAGGTATCCTCAGAATCCCCTGGAGAAGAACTTGCCAAAGGCTCTGTGCTATTTTACTATGACAATATTACTGATATCAGTATATCATTATAATAATGTCATATTGATATAACAAAATTATGTTGTTATTTATTATCTTATAATATTGACAATGTCATTGTTGTATTCTTTTATTGTTCTCTCTTGTTAATATATTATCATATCATTACAACCATAATTATCATTAGTCTCTCAGTGTCAAGCTGTGTATACAGCCTTCACCCCCAAAATACCTTCCCCTTCAAATCTAAAGCTACTAAAAAATGAATTAATACCTTTTGCAACAATCTGGGTGGGACTGGAGACCATCCTCCTAAGTGAAGTATCGCAAGAATGGAAAAACAGACACCACACGTACTCACTATTAAACTGGAACTAACCGATCAGCACTTAGGTGCACAGATGGAAGTAAAACTCAACAGAAATCATGCAGGAGGGAGGGGGGAGAGGGGGATGGGTGAAATTCTACCTAACGGGTACAATGTACACTATCGGGTGATGGGAACACTTATAACTTCGACTCAAGCAGTACAAAAGCAATCCAAGTAACCAAAACATTTGTACCTCCATAATATTCTGAAATTAAAATAAATTAATTAATTAATTAAAATACAAATCTAAAGCTATTAACTGGCTATAACTGAGCTTGTAAGAAACATGTTTACAATAAAGGTAAACAGATTCTGGAGGAGAAGAAGGAAGCATTTTCTTAGTAATAAACTACAAGATCTTTAAGGTTAGACCAAACAATATCTTACTTTACTTGGTCAGGATTTTTTTTTTTTAACAACTTGTGGCTCCTCAACTGTGTCCCAGATAGTTAAAATTGCCAAATTAGTGCCCATTTGGTAAATAGAGTGAAACTGTACAATTTCCTTGCTGGCTTCTTCACAATTAAAGTCCTTTCATTAATGGTAAAATGAGATGTCAGGGTCTAGGAAATTGTCAAAATAAAACTGAGGAGACAATATGTTGCCAACTTTATTTTGCCAATTAAGAACATTTTTTAAATTATCAAATCCTATTAGCATACAACATGTAATAAAACAAAGAAATGTTTTACCACCAAAATAGTAGGAAACAGATATTTCAGAATAAAGGACAATCCTTTAAGTGGAATCATTTTAACTTTATGGAGACTTTCAGAGGATTCTTATTTTTCTTGTGTCATTGTGGATGGGTAGGAACTTCATGCAGATTGGTACCTGGTTTAGAACACTTTTAGAACACTAAGCCCATAGCTTGGGAAGCTGTCTGGGAGCTGTTGGCCTAAAATAATTTCCATACATTTTTCTAAATACATGGGAAGTCGATTCAAGGAAGAACTGTGGCCTGTTGACCCCAAAAAAGAAACTCTGTGAGGCAATGGGAATAGACCTGCCTGCTTTGTGCAGGGCCTGTATTGTCAGCCAACCAATCCCAATGCTTTCTTCCTGACCTGAGGTGTCTCTGAGTGTTAGGAGCACTGAAAACTGCCCTTTTTTAGGAGACAGGAAAATTGCAAAATCAAGTTCATTCCATGGAGTGAATTTCCATTCTTCCTGGCCCCAGAAATGCTGTGTCTGTTGGTAATTTTCATTCTTGGGTCATAGCCCCCAGGAGAGTAGGAGACAGGCCAAATAGGAGAGAGAAGTTTTCAGTGTGTTTCTTCAGATCCTGGATTTGCTCCCTGGATCTATAAATGGAAGGGATGCCCTCCTCCAGCCCTCCAGATGCAATTCCCAGACTCTAGCAACTGTGCGGGTAGTTGAGTGGGTAAGACTTGCCTTATGCCAGCTTCAGAGATATAATTCTAAAGCTGGCATGAACATGAGAAAAAGGAGGTTCTCTTTGTTGGAAAAATAACCAGTGACAGAAGATTTCACCTTATGAGATGGCTGAGTAAAAGCTCCTTTTACTAAAACCAATGACCCCAAAATAACTTTGACTAACCTTCCCCCTACCTACTGTTTTTATTTTCCAGCATTTGGAAGAACTGCAGAGAACCAAAAGGATAAAGGTCGAATTCATTACCAACTCTTCCAGAAACTCTGTCTTTCTGATGATTTGAAATAATTTCCAAACATTTTCCTAAATATATGGGAGTTAATTGCCAATTTGCATTTTGGTTTCAGTATTCAGGTCTCAAGATGGAAGCATGAGCCTTTATTTCAAGAAAAACAAATGAAGGAAAACTTCTGAAGCTCATTTTCGATGCCGAATGTATGACCTTGTAACAAGTCATATTTTTCCACCTAGTCCATCTTCTAAACTCTAAAGGGTCACAGGATTGTCCCTTGGCGTTTGATTGCTTTATGATTGGTTACATCAGACGTTTATATCGAACCCAGCATCAAACTGATTTTACTTCGTAGGGTCAAGGATCGTGGGAAGTTTCTCTTTTGCCTGATACTGCCTCCTTGTAGAAATTGACTCACACCTTTCTAAATGGGAACTATGAATTAACACCTAAATTTCCTTAGGTCTGCCTGGTCAAAGGATCGTTGGGAAACTCTGTCTGCATTTGCAGCGGACCTGCTAGCCTTTGTAATGCTAAATTGTCAGGAATTCACTGCTTTTACTAAAATAATGAGAATGCGTCCTAAAGCTTTCCAACCACTCTGGTAGGAACAATTGGTGAAAAGCTCATGTCTGAATGCTATTTAGATGTGTTAAAATGTTTTAGAATTGCCCTGCCCGCCTGCTTTCACATGCCTTCATATGAGACAGACTTCTTTCTCACCCTGTCTCTCCCAAACGTTCCACCCCATTTTGCAGTGGGGTTCTGCCCAAGCACCATTCCCCAGCCCAACACCGCTGGGGAGAAGGAGGTGATGGAGCCGTACCTTGTACCCAGGTTTCCGCCCTCTTTTCTTTGGTATCTTCACTGCTGGCAAAGAACCACCTGAAGCAGAATAAAGGTTATGAACGGCCATCTTCACAGGTGTGGCATGAAGTGGGGGTCGGCCTCGCTTTCTCCCCGGGATCCTCTGAGACTGCATTTCTGCCGGTGCCAGTCTTACGGAATGAGGTGACAAATCGCTCACAGGCAGAGGAGGTGCTAAGAATTAGTCCAGACACAAAGCAAAACAAAAACAGAAGTGTTTGTTTGGTTTGCAAGGCAAACATGCATCCTGTTTGCTGATTTTGGCCATACCTACCACTTATTAGAGGGGAAGACTAAGTATGAGAGAGCCAGGCACCACCAGGAGCATTTACAGTGCTATGGGGTCCTGGGAGCGTTCACTGGTCCCTGGTACAATTTCAGGGAGAGTGAATTTCCATGGTGCTATAGTGAAGTAGAGAACATACTGGCTAGGTGGAGAAAACAATAGATTCCCGGCTCCAAACACAGCTGATAATGTCACCAGCGACAAGGTAACTTGTGTCTTAGTTTCCTCAGTTAGTTAAACTTTAAACTGATATAATAACAGTATTACATTAAAATAAAGCCACTCTCTCAAATTCGCTCCTGTCTCTTTGGTTGGATTATGAATTGTCTTACCACTTTTTCCCTTGAAATAAATTCAACAGTACAAATCAATTGTACTAAAGTTGATGATGTCCTTCTATCAAAATGTGGAGAGAGATTTACATACATAGATGTTCATTTTAACATTATTTAGAATTGCAAAAATAAAATGGATACAACCAAATAACAAGCAATAGGAGAATAGTTCATATATCTACAGAAGAAAACAATCAACTAGTTAAAAGCTTGTAACAACACTCTTTGAATAACATGATATTGAGTGAAAAAAGCATCACATATAAAAATGACCTCAACTATGCAAAAATGTATACAGTCAAGAAGTGTAGGCCGGGCGCAGGGCTCATGCCTGTAATCCCAGCACTTTAGGAGGCCGAGGCGGGAGGATCACTCGAGCCCAGGAGGTTGAAGTTTCAGTGAGCTATGATTGGGCCGCTGCACTCCAGCCTGAGGAACAGTGAGACTCTGTCTCTCCAAAACAAAAAAGTGGAAGGAGACATGCTAAAATGCCACCAAGACAAACATGGTAGAACTATGGGTAATTGTTCACCATGTACAATCTTTTGTACAGTTACTCCACATACTATAACAATCTTAGCATAGCATTAAAAATACAAACAATAAGAATTGCCTAAATCTTGAAGCAAGAGGTAGTTGATCAACTTGGACCCAGAGAACATAGCAGTATTATGAGCTCAGGTGTCAGATTTCTGGAATATTCAGGAATTTGAAGAGTAGGGCAGAACTTTAGACTTTAATTCAGGGGTGATGTTAGGTGATATAATTCATTTCTAAGGATTAGTGGTAACTTCCCATGGAAATGAAAGACTTTTGCTCAAAGGGCTGCAGAAGGAGTTGGGAAAGGCAGTGAGAGCTGTCACTACACCCTGACCTAGGCAGTACCACAGGGACTAGATTGCTTTGCTCAGGAAGGAAAATATAAGATAGTGGAAATTCTTAAAAACATGATAGGAAAAATTGGGGGCATCCTTTACAGATTTAAGGTCACTTTGTTAATTCTCTGAATATTAACAGTATTCTACCAATAATCTTGATTGCTCTTGGAAAATTATTGTAGTAAATAGAAATTTAAAGTATAAAGTTATTTATTGAATGTACTTTTAATAGTTCAGATAAATGGATAAGATGATTTGGATGTCAATTTTTCCAGTTCTTGTGAGTTTAAAAAAAATACCCTATCTCATTGACTCTAAGATGCATGTTTTTTCACACATTAACATCTCTGAAATCAGAGTGTACCATATAGCACCTTAAGCATGTCAGAATTCCATAGGAAGCATGTTTTTTTTCTTTCTTAGTACTGCACAAAATAATGACATGATATAATTAAAGGTATCTTAGAGTCAATGAATTCCGATCAGGGAACATAAATTCATTAACACATAAACAAAAAAATCATTCTATTTCTAGACTTAGTATCTGTACTCCACAGTGCCAACAAATACCCCAAATATTCATTTTCAAAAAAGAGGCTACCAAATACATTAAAGAACTACCAAAATCTATTTAATAAGATTTTTACTATGTGAAAGTTGGTCTGAGTCCCATTTTGAACTACAGTATTGTTATCAAGTTTCTGCTTCTACATTAGTAGTTTATCTCTATAGACTTTACTCTTGGGAGTTTTTCCTAGTTTAAGACATGTTTCTCTACCTCTCGACTCTGAGAGTGAGTAGGTCAGCAATGTATCCACTAACATCAAGATCAAAAGTGAAGAGAAAACCCACAATCAGAGAAGGCATTGAGTTTCTTTCCTCTTTTGTGAAAATGGGAAATCCTCTCAAAGGGAAAATTGGCTGCATTCCTTCCCTGGTGAGCTGGTGAGTAGTAGTGCTCTGTTGATGCTCTGTTGAGATACTTCCTCAAAAACTCTTCTTTGTAGTAGGTTGTGGGGTTTTTTTGTTTTTTGTTTTAGAGATGGGGTCTAGCTCTGTCACCCAGTCTGAGTACAGTGGCACAATCCTAGCTCATTGTAACCTCGAACTCCTAGACTCAAGTGATCCTCCTGTCTCAGCCTCCCAAGTAGCTGGGACCATAGGAGCGCACTACAGGAACACACCACCACATCCAGCTAATTTTTTTTGCTTTTTTGTAGAGATTGGAGCTCATTATGTTGCACCATGCTGGTCTCAAACTCCTGGCCTCAAGTGATCCTCCTGCCTCAGCCTCCCAAAGTGCTGGGATTATAGGCGTGAGCCACCATGACAACCTTTGATAGGTTTTTAAGAGTAGAAGAGGGTAGCAAATTAACTAATACGTTATCCTAAGATTTTTTTTCTTTTCTTTTTATTTTTCTTAAGTATTTAAGATTCTTCAGGCTGATATCCTAAGAATTTTTATCATTCAAAATTGAACTTGACTTTCCAAAAATTCCTCAATATGTCAAAAAGTTTTCCTAGAAAATAAAAATCATCTTTTAAACTGGGCTTTCTGCTGTTTCACTTCCCTCTCTTTATTGGGAGGAAAAAGTAGGACTTGTGCTACTTTCTACTGCTTGCCTTCCATAGAAGCACATTCATCTTAGAGATAGTGAAGGACCTTTCCAGGCAACTAAATCTGATAAATGAGTTTCATGCTAATGTAATAACAATGAACTATTATTGGTGGAATACTAAGTACCACAGTTATTGGGGAGCTATTTGGAGATAGGAAGTCTTCCTACAGTCTTCTCAACTCACCACCACCTGGATGATTGCATATTTTACCCATTAATCCCCAATTGTTCATCACAAGTAAGTGCAATTTTAAGGAATAAGAGAAAAGACTATTAAAAATTGAAGAGGTCATTTAATCCATGGAAATTCTCTTAATGTCTCCTTGGAATAATTTTAAAGAGTCCGGGGAAAGCACTTATAAAGTATTTTTTCAGTAACAGACCCACTTTGGAAAAGATGGTGTCAAAAGGGCAGATACCCCAAAATCTCCCTTTCCAAAACAAAGACATGAACAGAAAAGTAAAAATAACAAATATAAATACTAAAAATAAGAAAGAGTCCTAATCATGGAATGCAATGGAAACAAAACAAATGGGCTTTTTTGGTTTTGTTTTGTTTTTAGGGTGAAAATAACTGTGGAAGGTAAGTGATGGAAATGTATCATATGTTTAAAGAAAAGCTCAAAACTAGTTAAAAAGGGAAATACTCAAAGGTATATTAAGAGGCTGTCTTCCAAAATGAAGAGTTCCTCTGGGTCTTAAAAAAATTTCTTTAAGAATGAACAACAAATTCTACTGAAAATAATACATTCAATGGAAAAGTAAAAAAAAAAAAAAATTGCAAGCATTTAGGCAGAACGAATAGGTCATTACAGTGGGAAAAATGAACAGGTGAGTTCTCTTCAGCGCCAGCAGCCAGAAGATAATGGAGTCAGCATGGTGGCCTTTTTTACAGTTACTTAGAGTTGTTGCCACACTTCCACCCACAAGGCCTTTGCAAAGGTAGTTCCCTTTGTCTGGAATGCTCTGTCTCCTCCCTCTGGTTTACTCCTTTCCTTCTTCATCATTAGCTGAAGAAGCTTGCCCTGACCTCATTAGGGTTTCTGAAGCTTAGATTTCCTCAGCTGAGACACAAACCCACTGCATGTGCAGTATCCACCATGGAACATAGACAAGGGAAGCCCATAGGAACAGAAAGCTTATATGACCTGCTGTGCCTCTAACTTAGGAGTTATCTGGCTTCTGCCAGCATCGATGATGCTGGGGCAGGTTAATCTGTTTGCTTTTGGAGAGGGTCAGATCTCAGACCCTTCACATCCTTCATATAGATTTAATAAGAAGTAGAAGGACTCAAATGAAGAAAATAATATTTTCAAAAATTCTATTTATGACCTTAAATAAGACTTGAATAAATAAAGATTATTCTATTATTGGGAAGATGGATATTTTTCACCTAAACTAGTCTATAAGTTAAATGGCAATCATATTAAAAATCAAAAGTGACTTTAGGAAAAGAAGGGCCAAACAAAGGCCAGCGAGGGAAACTTGCCCTCCTGGGGACTAAAATGTATTCTAAAACTCCAACAATGGCATATTTCAGCAAAAACTCCTAGAAATATCTAAGTCTTACATATACATTTAAAAAAAGAAACATTAAAAAGTACTGAAGACAAAGTAAGTCAACATTTTTATACTCTTGGGATGGGGATGGGCTTTCTAAGTAATGTGTGTTAGAAAACTCAGGAAGCAGAACTAGAAAGATTGATAAACATGATTACATAAAACTCAAATGCTTTCATAAAGCAAAAGTAAAATCATAATGAAAGATTGGAAATAAAGTAAAGAAACTGTTTGCTATATATGGGACCAACAAAAGGTTAATACAAAGAGCTTATTCAAATTATTAAAATAAAAATGACCCCCCCCCCACACACACAATAGAAAAACGAGCAAAGGACACAAAAAGGCAATTCATCAAGAAAGAAGGAAGGAAAGGATGGATGGAGGGAGGGAAGAGAAGGAAAAGAAGGAAGGAAAAATGGTTAATTATCACAAGAGAAGTTTCTACACTCTACCGGCAACTCCCCAAAAAAGTAAATTGAGGTATCATTTGCTGCTTATCAGATTGATAAGTGTGGAAAACCTTGGCCGTACTCCGTGTCAGTGGGGGGTGATGGAACAGGCTTTCCCACTTATTGTTGGCAGGGGTACAAACTGGCTAAACTCTCTGGAAGACAATTTGAAAACCACTTAAAAATTTACACAGGCACACTTTCTAATCCAGCTATGTCACTCCTAAGGATTCATCCTAAAAAAAATCTGAGAACACAAAAATAATATAGCCAAGTATATTCTTTGCAGCATTATTTATAATAGTGAAATACTGAAAGCAATCAAAATGTCCCTCAAAACAGCCTTAGTTTAGTATATTATTTCACATTCATAAAATGAAATATTTTGTAACTTTAAGTACATACTTGCATATATGATGATTGCAAGACAACATATAGTATGATTCTCTACATATACTTTTTGTGTATATAAAGATATATCTGCATGTGTTTAGGCATAGAAAGAGGTCTGGGAAAGACAAGCATCAAAAGGCTGATGGTGGTTGGATCTGGGCAGCAGGACACTGAAAGATGCTTTTTCTTTCTTCTTTGTACCATTTTGCATTGTTTAAATTTTTAAAATCAGAGGGAGAAAAATAAACAATGAGTGAATGATACTTATTCTCTGAAGTTTCTACTGGAAATTTTTGCTTCTTTAAATGGCCTTCTGTTTTCTTGTTTTTTATGGTTCTGGTTCCTGAGCCACAGAGCTTCACTGGCCACTGAGTTAACATTGCAAACAAAAATAACAACAACAACAAAGAAAAGACCAAAAGGTCTTTATCAGCAAAAATATCGGAGAAGGTTGTTTGAGAGCCAAGAAGAACATGCATAAACAGATGGGGGACGGGAGTGGATCTCTGGACCCCTGAAAGAACCAGCTTGCCTCCATCACCCTCCTTGACATTTTTACCTCCTTCTGGGTGACAGCTGGGTTACTGTCCTTTTCCCAAAGATTTCCCACATCCCCAAAGACCTTCAAAGACCTGGAATGCTGTCCAAAGACATCCTATCCATAGACATAATTTAATACAACCAAATTTATACATCACTTGAGAACTCCCAAAATCCTGGAGGCATATAAGATACCTTTGAATTTCTCTGCTCTCAATTGCAGACTTCAGTGAATACAGACTGCCTCAGTTAAGGTCAGATTTGGAAGCCATGTTGGAACAAAGAACTTTTAGTAAACATTAAAAGATTCTGTCCCAAGAACAGCCTAATCATCAAGTCTCTAAATCTCCAAGTGATAGCCTTTAAGCGGTTGTCAAATCCTGGCTTAGCATATTAAATCAAGTGATTTGCTGCTGGCTTCCTATGTCTCTCTCTCCTTATCAAAACAAACCTTGGCTAGAAATACTACAACTGAAAGGAAAAGAAACTAAGTTCTGTTCTCTGAATGTGGGGATGACGTTTTACCTGTTAGCCTTGCAGATCCGATGCATATAAACCAAGGTCCTGGCTAATGGTGCTTCATCAAGATAAAAATCAAGAAATGACCAAATCCAAAGTGTACTTTAATCCCGTGGGCCATTGAGTCATCCAGGAGTTATCCTGAGACATTTATTCATGTATTCACTCATTCATTCATTAAGTCATCCTACAAATTTCTGTTGAATATGCAGTGAGAGTCAAACACTATGCTTGGGCACTTAGATGACAGATAAGAATAAATAAGACACATCTCCAAGACAGTCACAGTCTATAGAGAAGCAAACAAGTTGATAGGCAATGATAGTACGTAAGATAGATGGCCTAACCAGGGGTTTTGTATGAAATGCTATGAGAACACCAAGGAGGAAAGAAATCAGTTCTTTTAGTAAGGTTGGGAGGGGTGAGGCAGGAAAAGCATAAGATGATAACAGAGCTAGGATTTTCCCAGGCAGAGCAGAGCAAGCTAAAGGCACAGAGCTGCCAATAGATTGGTGGTGCGTGGAGAAGGGGTGGGCCAGCCAAACCAGAAGCAGGATCAGTGGTTTCTGTCGTTTCTAAAAGAATTGAGAGGAGGTAGTTATAAGGAAGTCTAGTTTCCACTGGACTCTAAGTTATTTCCTTCTATTAAGTGCATGGAATGGGTCCTGACTTCGGTGTAATGTTATTTCTCACTGTCATTTCAAAAACACAACTGGAATCCTATCTTCACTTGTGCTGGGGCACCATGTTGACCTCACTGTGAGCCAATGTCTCTAGCATTATTCTTCTGCCAGCCGTCTTGTACATACCCTAATACCATGCTTCTGCGGGCTGCTTAGGGCTGTGTGTGTGCTGGTTTCCAAGAATAAAGAAGCACATTCGCATCTGTCTATGATTCAACCATTCTCCAAGGTAGCCCAAGCCCTCCTGCTTCGGAGACCTTTCCACCTCCACACACTGATCTCCCAATCCTTTGCCACCTATTGTCGATGCTACCAGTTTCATCAAGCACTGATTAAATGGTGGTTTATATAGTTTTCTCATTGTTTTGTGCACATACATGATACCTGCACATTCCTGGAGGCCAGGGGCCATTCTCCACAGCACCTGGCACAGTGCTGAGCCCACAGGAAGTGCACCTGGCCCCTGTGCCAGGGCAACCTGTTCACTGTGGAGTCTAGCCATCCTAACAGTCCACCGCTGGAGGCAGAGGTGCCTTCATATTTTAGATTTTTGGATAGATATATATCAATATAATAGAACATTTTGATGGTCAATGAAACCTTCATACCGTAAGAAGAATAGGGCCACCAATATAACATATTAAATTTAGAAAATAAATCCCTTTATACACATTTGTTCCCAATTCTGACACTAAAATTTGGCCAACAGAAGCCAAAGCCAAAACTCATTGTGTACTCATTCCTAGCACTCAAGTTTTGCTCTCTGGTACTATTCTTCACTATAAATAAAACCAGGACTTCTTTGAGATAACTAGTTCCATATCTTGGAGACAGAGAAGGGTCAGAATTAGCTTGAAACATATTATTATTACCAGAACAAGGATAATTTTAAGAATATCAGGGGTGGTGCTAAGAGGACAAAGAAGCAAGTTGTAACAATTTATGAATCAATAATAATAATAGTAATTTAGTGAATTGAAATAAATTGTTTGTGAAAGTCAATGAGTTCTTTTTGATACTCAGAAGACTTAGATAAGGTGCACCAAACTATAGTTGCAATTGTTTTAATACAACGGAAGTGTGAATAGAATAAAATTTAATTTAGTTTAGTTGTTTTTTTTCCCACTGTAATAAATTTTCTTTTTTTATTTGTATAAATGTATATGGTACAAGTGTAATTTTGTTACATGGATATATTGTGTAGTGGTGAAATCAGAACTTTTAGTGTATCCATCACCTGAATAACATACATTGTCCCATTAAGTAATTTCTCATTACCCACCCCCTTCCCACCCTCCACTTCAGTTGATTTTAATAAGTATGGGAGAGCTTATGTATAGGTATTTTGTTCCATTAATTAAGTTCTGATGTGCATTTATCTCTACCTGTCTACATAGAGAAGGGTAAATACAGAGAATTGAAAATAAGCCAACTTGTCCTGAAAAAACAGAAATTGACCCTGGAACAAAAAGGACTAGTTAGCCCCAGTTGGCCCACATAATCACCAGGTAGAAAGAAGATTCAACAGAACATTCAAAGGTGATGAAGCTACCAAATATCTCTAGAGGAGTTGCAATGAGCAGACTTCTTCCTCAAACCCATAGGAGATGAAGCTTCTAGATATGCCTAGTAAGTATATGGAGACCTAAAGACCTATGTGCCTCCTTCTCCCGAGGTAGAACTCTCAATGCTATTGTTGAGTGGGCTACAAGGAGCTCCCCAGGTCCTTGTAATGGGCCCTCTGTGGTGAGGGAAGACTCTGAAAGCCTGTCAAATCTATTCCACCCTTGGCTGAACCTACAAAAACTACCACCACTCCCAAATGCTGGAACCTTCCCTGCCCCCAGTACAGGTACAGCAGCCGGGGCGATAGAAAGCCAAGATTCATATATTTAAGGGGAAGGAGGAAAGACATGTAAAGCAAGACCAGAGAATACTCACAGTGAAGTAGGAAAAGCACCCATTCCAACCTGCACCATTAGGAAAAAACTTAACATTTGAAAGCATGAGAGACAGGCATGCCACAGAGGTGTGAACGATTTACTGGCTGGGCAGCTACTCAGCTGTACCCTAAATCTACCTGTTTTCTGGGGCCCAACAGTCCCCTCAGCCAGCGCAGGAAGAGGAGGGAAGGCTGCTTCTAACTCCAGCACTGCCAGCCCGGAGCGGCTCCTGAGAAGGTGACCTCAGGGAGCAAGGGAGAGCAGGCGCCAGGCTGTGCAACCTCCTTGTTTCAGGTGTCCATCCCTTCTTTTACCAGGCCTTACCCTTGAGGTGGCATCTTACAGAAGACAGCACTCTGAGATTCCACATGCTGCTCCTGCCTGTTTCCCTCAGCTGTGCTCCTCACCTTCCCCTGCTCTTCTCTCTACAAAAGGGAGCTGCCCCCAAGCTGTTCCCCCAGTTCCTGTGACAGCTGGCTGCTGGCTGGGTTTGCCCAGTGGGAGGTGCCGGTCTGAGTTTGGAGGGCGGGTAGAATGGGTGAAGACAAGGACTTTATCCCCCTCTCTTTGCTTTGCTAGGTCTCTGCCAGGAACTGCTTCTCCTCTGTGCTCCAGCTCCCGCTAGGCAGGCCCACAAGGTCCCAAGCTTTGCTGGGTGACTCGGCCCTCGCTTCTGCCGCACCACCTCCTCTGTCTGCCCCCTGAGCCGAGGTGTGGCTGCAGCCGCAGAGGCTGTGGCTGAGTGCCCGGTCTCCTGTTTTGGCTCTTCCATCACTGTTTGACCATTTTCTGCATTAAATACTAAAGAGATTTCCTAGTCAGATCCTGACAGACAAACATGAAAAGGACAGCATCTGCCTGACCATTAGACAGGCCAGTTAATGCCTGGGCAGAAAGGGAAAACTTGTAAGAAAGGCTCCTTTGGAAATTTCCTGTCTTTCCTGCTATTTCAAACAGTGGACTCTCTCTCTGTGGCTACACCTGGAGATAAGCGCACAGGCAAAGCCCACAGGTGGAGAGTAAGGACCCAGAGGAGGGAGAAGATGCAGTGCTCTTTGCAGTGGCACGGGCCGGCAGAACCACAGATAAGGGAATGAGAGGGAACGACCTTCAAGATAAATGTTTACGTTTACATAGTGGCATGCAGAGCTTGCTCTCATATGTGGGTGAGGAAGATACACATAAATATATACATATCTATACATGTATATACGTTTACAGATGCATAAAATATCCCTGGCAGTGTTTTTACAATGGCAGCAATTGTCTTTTGTTGGGGTCCTGGGGGATGGGGAAAGGGACTTTTCTATGCCTACTGTTTTCTAATTTTTGAATTTTGTATATTTTCAAAAATTAAAAGCAGACAAACAAACTCCATCTAAACGCATGAGTGGCTCTGACATCCTCGGCTGTTGCTCAGCCAGAGCCAGCCTCACCAGCCTGTAGGAGGTGAGAGGAATCAGGTGCTCCGGACCCTGAAAGACTGCAAGTCATAGCCCATGTGTGGGGGCTCCATCATCTGTCCCATGGTATGTGCATCTGCACTGACCATGCCTAATAACCCCAGTGATTTGGCTGACCAGCCCAGCAACCATTCCAGTGGGCATTCATGCCACTCGGGGCATAGTACTAGGTGCTGGTGGAAATGACCCTGGACTCAGGGGGGCTGGGCTCCAGTGCTGGCTCTACTCCTAACCAGCTGAGAGAAGCAGACAAGTCACTTAACCGTTCTGGGCCTCAGCCCCCTTATCTCTTCAGGTTCCGCTCTCTAAACTCCCTGTCAAGCCAAGCCGACAGATGTGGTCAGTAAAGAGGCAACAAATCCTTTCCAGACTCAAACAGTTTCTTGCTTACACAGACAGCAGAAGCAAGACAAGCACTGACTCCCCATGTCCCTTGTCCCACAGGACAACATAAAAACAAAAGGGGCAAGGTGGCTGCAATACGAGTGGTGTCACCCTGTTGCTGAGAAGCCGATCTTGTGCCGCAGCTGCACAGTTTTATAGCCTTTGGCTGTGTCCTTCGGGCGAGGCAGAAAGCCTGGCAACTCATCAGCATCAAGGAGGCAGCGAGAAACCGAGAAACCGTCTAGTGACAGACTCCTGGGCAGACAGGGATGCGAGTGGCCAATGCCTTATAGCAGCTCCTCATGATCTTCCCACACTCTTGTGCTCCGGGAGGATCACAGGGTGCCTGCCTGGACCTTGCCTACGTGGCCCATGTGCGCAGGGTCACCAGGGTGCTGCGGTAGAGCCAGTCCCCTACATTCCCTCCTGCTGTTGGAAGCTAAACACTTAGTAGGGGAGAAGAGAGATTTGTACCTGATATGGCAGGAGGACAGTTCTGAGGTAACTCGTATCTCAAGGATGAGGACCGCAGAACCCAGGATGCTCAGAAAAGAGGTTCTGTTGGGCTGAGGTTTTCCAGGAACACAAAACAACCAAGGTGAGACAGAGCCTGGGGTACACGTAGACCTGAAACCCTCTCTCTAGCTTACCCTCACTAGCTGCTTGCAGCTGGCACTCCAAGGGAACCTTTGGACACTGCCCCTGTGCTACTGACCCTGGAGGACCTCTAAGCTGTATGCAGCCCTGGATTCACACTTTCCCTACCCTAGCTCATTCCAGAAGGTTTTCATGGGCTTGGACATAATAATGAAACCGACCTGCTTCTACTCTGAACCAAAGGTACAGTGAGCACTCAAGGTAAGTGAGTTGAATCACAACAGGTCCCAAAAAACTCTAATTTGCTGCCCCACTCACAGTTTTCTCGAAGGCTGGGGTCAGAGAAGTGGCAATACTCGATCCTTGCTCAGCTTTTCAACACAGAGTTCTACCCGTGTCAGTTCCTGCCCAAAATCTGAGTCCTTTCCCCTGGAAGCCACCTTCAAAGACTTGTGTTCTTCAAGGAGGCAGCTTTCCGGAGCTCCTCCCCAATAGCTCTGCCTGGAAACTGCTCCTTGGACAGAAGTCTCCTATGCTACATCCTTCCCTATGGCTGTGATTGAACCATTTCTACCACAGCACCTACAACATGTTATTCCACTTATTTCCATCCATGTCTCTCTCCCAATATGCCTGAGCTCCTTGAAGGAGAGTCTATGTCTTCATCGATGCATCCCCTCGCAGTTCGGTATGTGGCACATCCTAGGGACTTGACAAATGTTTATTGAATACATGATGAATGAATGAATGAATGATCAGTGAGCCAGCCCCTCTGCTAGGACTCCTGCCACTCCCCAGCATGGAGGCGTCGGGATCCCGCCCCGGGCTTTTGTCTTTTATTGTTTAACGGTAGCCACCAGGCTCAGAATTCCACCTGCAGAGCTCAGTAGCCACTTCCCGACAACAAGGAAGACACAAGCACATCACATGCTGCCAAGACAGGTCGTCCCCTACTTCATCTCTTTTAATTTTCACCATGGTTTTGAGATAAGCATTACAGTCCTTGGATTTACAGATGAGGAGCTAAGGCCAAGAGAGGTTATGTGAGATCACCCGTTAGCGGGCAGAAGTCAGATTCCACCCCCCGGCTCTTTGCGCAAATTCCTACAGCTGTCTCCCTGAGTCAGCCTTGGGTAGAATCCCAGGAGCTGGCAGTGGAGCTGGCTAGGGGGACAGGAGGGAAACCTGACCCTTCAGGCCACATCCTCACATCTCTATAGGCTATGAAGAGACAGCACCGTCACTAAGTGAAAGCTTAGGTGCTATAAGGTAAATCAGCCAACCCAATGGGCACGGGACGACTGAATGGACAGAACAACAGGGTTATTTAGTCAGTGCCTATGACATAGAGAATTGATTCACATATTTTTTGAAGATTGCTAAAGAGTAGTTGCAGACAGTAGGAAGACAGCGCTTGTTGGAAGATGCTTGTCTCTGCTAAGGAGGCAGTGGCTGTGACTTTCTGTCACTCAGCCTCAGAAATCACTTTCTACAGTGTAAGGAAAGGCACTTTAAAGGGCAGCTACAGGTATTTCTTTCTTTTTTTTGCAAACCACTATTTCCTGTTTTGTTCTCTATTTATACCTTACATTTAGTTTTGAGAAAGCACTGGTGGTTTGGTGTTTGGGTTGTTTCTAGTTCAATCTATCTACAAAGCAAACTCCCTT
The DNA here is from genome assembly GCA_023783475.1 of Daubentonia madagascariensis. Classification (NCBI taxonomy): domain Eukaryota; kingdom Metazoa; phylum Chordata; class Mammalia; order Primates; family Daubentoniidae; genus Daubentonia; species Daubentonia madagascariensis. The sequence goes on along the minus strand of JAKFHU010001815.1, from coordinate 54,182,835 downwards.
TTCAAGATGATTTTTTGTAATATAAACAAACTATAGACCTAGATTCCTTTCAGAGACTTGGCTAATAAAAATCCTTAAAACTTCAATAATTGAGCAACAAGATTCAAATAACACAAATCACAACTCTCCAAGTCAGCATCTCACCGAGTGGGAATCCATCCCCACTCTTCAAGGGCAAGACTTCTTTAGACAACAGCCTTTCCAACACAAACACTGTTACACACTTTTTCAGGCCCATAGTTGTTCATCTGAAGTACAGAAATGTGTCACTATATCTTCATTATGATACTCTTTGAAAAACATTGATGTATCTAAGGCAATTTGTCTGTTGCCGGCAAAGACAACACACAACAAGATCATTTATTTTTATTTGCAAAGCAAAAGAAATATACCCAAATACATCCAGACAACACCACGTTCCTCATCTCTTCTTACAGAGCATTACTCCTGTCTCCCACCTGGATACCTACCTGGTGGCAGTGAAGCTGCTATGACACCCTGGCACCAGAAGGGGTTCTAGAGCTCTCTAGAAAGCTGTAAGGCTGGGAGGAAAGGCAGGGTACTGGGTGCCTGACACTCATCATCATTGTCTGTACCTGCAGTCAGTGTACACTGGTTCCCTCTCCCCTCTTATTTCGCAAAGAAAAATCCCAAGGTCTTCCAATATTAGGGCTATAAACTGTCTCCGGGCCTGAGAATAGAATGGGGGAAGGGGCTGGGGCCCAGAGCAAAGAGATTGGAAAACTCTCCCCCAGCGTCTGTTTCTCTGACTTACAGGAACGAAAACAAATGCAGCCTAATTTGCTGCCGATCGCCAAGGACCACAAAGGCTTCTCAGTGGTCCTGGTAAGTGCAGTTGCAGCATCATTCTGCCAGGGACACAGTGGGCAGTTTACTACTTCTCTGGCTGGTGTCCCCCAGTGGCCACCCTTGCATAGCCTGTTGGTCCCACAGGTTTTGCGAGGACCTCAAGACCAGGGTCAGAAAACAAATTCTTAACCCTCAGAGGGAAGCACTGGCGAGGGAGGACACGCAGTCGGTGCTGTGTCCTCGTCATCTCTTCTCTTTCTCTCCTTACTCATCTCTTCAGTCATTTGACGGTATTTTCTGGAGACCTACTGTGGTCAGACACTGTGCAGAGCACTGAGGACGTGAAGATGAACCTGCAACAATCGCTTCCCAGCAGTTGGTGTGTCTCCTCGAGTCCCAGCCCATCCCTCCCTCCCTCCCCCCGTACACACAGGTCCCCTTCCGGGTGAGTCCTACTGGCCTGCTGTGGGGTGCAGACGGAGCACAGCTGAATTCTCCATGTCCCACATCATTGACACATAGCTTCTCGGTCTCAGCCTCCCAGAATCGCTCTGAGCCTGGTGTACATTGGCAGGCCACCTGAGAAGAAGCACCCACCGCACACACTTAGTCCAGACAAGGATGATGGCCGATAACCACAAAGACAGAACCTCTGTAGAGTAGGCCTGCCAGCCCACAGCAAAACTGCCAGGTCAACCTTCCCTGAACAGTCTCTTCTTCCCTTGGCGCACCCCACCCTTAGGAGGAAGCCCTTGTCGGCTACTTCCCTCACACTGTGTCCCCCGTGCTGTGGGCACTGTCCCTGGTACACACAGTTACACACAGGGCCCAGCTCATAGGACCAACAAGGCAACAAGGAGTGGATGAACAAATAAATGAAGAAAACATATATACATGCATATATTATTTTGTTAAATTCTCGCTGCAGGTCTTTAAGGCAAGTATTTTATTATTACATACCCCCATTATACAGACGAAGAATGTCAAATCTATAGAAATGATAGCTCAGAAAGCGCCCGAGTCTTGCCAGAGGTCGCAGGGCTAATGCCTAGCCCAGCCTCTCTCCACCGGCACGTGGTTAACAAGAGGTTAGCTGCTGAGATCCGAGGAGTGTCATCTCCCAGGGCTTTTGTTTCTGGCTGGTGGTGGGGTGGGAGATGTTGCATTTTAAAAGCTGACTCCTCAAGACCAAAATGTCAGGAAGCCTTGCAACCACACTGAGACAGGTCAACAATATTATGAGCGTGCTATCTGGCCTGGTTAAAGCTATGTGACCTCTCTGGGCTTCGCATACGGTGATTCCCCAGCCAATATGATTTGATTGACTCAGAAAGAAAAGAGGGAGAGAGCAATACAATGATACAATTGTGTACTTGCACTTCTTCCTTGCTACAGGAAAGGTCAAAAAAGGAAAAACTAATGACCCTTTTGTCCTGCTCCCCCTCCAGTGGGTTAGCAGTCGGCAAACAGGGGCTTACTGGATTATTTTCTAGATCTTCTCCCCTTCTCAAAGGTCTCCCAAGGCCACGCAACAGCAGTTAAATCAATTCTTAATTAGCTTTCAAAGTTTACCTTTTGAAAATCCATACCTATATGAATATTTATTGGACACTTACTAAGAGCAAGGCATTTGTGCCAGGCCCTGAAGACGCAAAGGGATGTCAGGACAAGCATACAAACAGAAAGGCATGCACAGCCATCAGGAATGTCAGTCTAGGACAAACTGTCCATACTTAATGCAGGAACCAGGAAGGAAAGGCTCTCAGAGGTCAAAGCACAGAACCAGCTGAAAGTCACAAAAAGCAAATAAAATAGGGATGTGTCATTGAGTTAATTTTTAATTTTCAAAGCAGAAAAAACAAGGATGGAATTAGCCTACTTCTTAGAGAATACTGGGGAGTTAGCAAGTGACAGGGAGACACCAGGACTGCTCGGGGACTATTTATATTTGGGTTTAATACAGAAAGGGGAAGGAGCTCAAACTGCAGGCAGCAGACACGTGACGAGAGATGGGGGGTGGAGGGAGGGGCGGAGATAGTGACAGCAGCTCCTCACTGTAGTGAGCTCAGAGCCTTCTGAGCTCAGACAAAGCCCTCGAGCACAGCAGGAGCTTGCAGATGCGGTCTCAGAGCTGCTGTTGGAAATTTTTTGAGAAATCAAGGAAAGAAGAGCAGTACTAGAAGAGCAGGAAGGGCCATATTTTTTATTATTATTATTATTTTATTTTTTTAGAGACAGGATCTCACTCTGTCTCCCAGGAGGGAGTACAGTGGTGCAATCATAGCTCATTGTAACCTCAAACTCCTGGGCTCAAGCAATCCTCCTGCCTCAGCTTCCTGAGTAGCTACAGGCGTCCATGCCCAGCTAATTTTTAAAATGTTTTGTAGAGAAGGGGTCTTGCTATGTCACCTAGGCTTAGTCTTGAACTCCTGGGCTCAAGCGATCCTCCCACCTCGGCCTCCCAAACTGCTGGGATTATAGGCGTGAGCCACAGCACCTAACCCAGACAGGGACATATTTTATCCCAATTTTCAAAACAGTTTGGATTCTGGATGTGAATAATTAGTTACACAACTGATTATTAAACAAGCTAGTAAGCACTTATTAAAGAATGTGGTAATCACTAATATTGGGACATTGACTCCCTAAAAGCAAATTACAGTACTTTAAAGTTTAAGGCTTAACCTAACTAGATTTACTTATGGGGCAGGGGAGGGGAGACACATGGGTTGGAGTTGAGAGGAATGCTATAACCATGGGCCATCTTGAATAATGCCAAATATTTGCCAAAAGTTTTCTGAGATTATTTCACAGTAACATGAAAGTAGTAACATGTTAGCAGAAGGATAACACTGTTGGATAGAATCATAACTAATGAGACGCGACCACAGGTTCCAAGTTGCATGACTAATGATGGTGCCAATCTGCAGATTGTCTCTAGTGGCATGCCACAGGTCTCTAGTTTTAGTTATATTCTCCCCATAACACGGATGAAGATTTGGAAGGCAGGCCTATGAAATAAGCAGAAGACATAAGTCTGAGAGGGACAGCTAATGCTACAGACTATAGAATTGCAATATAAAAAATGTAATTGGGTGGACCAAATCAATCAGATAAAATTTTTAAAAGATAAAATAGATAAAACATCATTCACAAATGCACAGGAGAGACTTGGCAAGAAAGTCTTCCTATGTGAAAAAAATTTAGGAATTTTTGTTAATGACAAGCCTTGTTTAGATGATGGTGTGGGCCGTGTTATCAAAAAGCTCATGGGAATACAGATTATATAGTGTCCGCATCCAGGGAAACAATAACCCTATTGTCCACAGAACATCTGGAGTTTTGCAGTTGTTTCTGGGGGCAAGAATTAAAATAAATAGTGAATCCAAAAGGAGAACAAAGAAAGGCATGCGGGACTTTCCTTTGAGGAACAGTCAAAAGAACTAAAGGCATTTAGCCTGGACAGAGGTTCTTCCATGTGGCACCACAAGGCAGAACCACGATAGGATAGGCGGCCTCCAAAATGGCCCAAATGATCCCATCTCCTGTGTAGTCTACTCTCATGCTGCAACAAGAATTCAAATTAAATTGTTAATTAAAAGGATGATTACTCAGAATTCTCATTGTCTGAGACCCAGTCTGACTCAAAAGTGGGACAGAAGTAGCTAATGTTCTTTCTTATCTCAATGCAACGAGAACTAAATTAGATCCCATGTATTACAGTCAGCAGGTATTCATTCTACAGGACAGAAGGCCCTGAACGCACAAGAAACACAGAACCAATGACTGGGAAATGTACAGGACAGACAAACACTTAATGCAAGCCAAACAACTGCAGGACTGGACACGTGGGTTCATCCTTACTGTTCTAGGAGTGTGTGTTTATCGTTATGAATCAGAGGGAATCTTATTCCTTCTGCTTTCATTCTTTCTGTCACTTCTTTATAGGATGAGTTTTGCACCTTTCTACCTGGAGGCAAATCCCAAACTCTAAGAAGCCAAATTTAGTAAGGACATTAGAGCCTATTAAAATAAAAAGAAAAATATTTTCTCCATCCCAGCCATCAATCTCTGTTATTATAGTCTTATCATCAGTCTCTTGTGATATTTCATAACACATTTTCAAAAAGTATCTTTGCTGTGAGACCTAAGCAGCAGAAGTAGTCAGTTAAGATAAAACCAAAAGATGTGATCAGAGTGACTGTCACAAAGAAGGTGCTCAGCAGACGCTTATTGAATTGGATTGCACTGGATTGGATTGAGTTGCCCAGATTTAAATAGCAATGCTCAGGATGAGGCATTTAATAAACTTTCATCTAATTGAACTGGACTGGCAAAATGAATCATAGTAAATCTATATCCTAGAACATGGTGCCTCCTTTAGACACAATCATTCCCTGGTCCCAAAGCAGTGCAGAGGGGCATATCCAGGTTTCTCTGTGTACTAACAGGGAAATATCTCCAGGATTTATTATTCTGATAGAAAACTACAATAAGAAGTAGCCAATGAATATGTACAGTTATTTCATTTGTATGTTATCCAAATCACATTAACAAGAAAGGGCATATATTTAGAGCATATGTGCTCTAAAAAAAAAAGTATATATATATATATATATGGAGCACATTTTGTTTAGTTTATTGATTCAAATCTACCCACGTGCACCAGACAGACAGATGGTTGAATATTTAAACTTTATTCTTTGATAACGTAGTTAAGTAGTGTTTGTATTAGTTTCCTAGCACTGTCATAATTACCACAAACTTAGCAGCTTGGAACAACAGAAATTTATTCTCTCACAGGAGTCCAGAAATCAAGGTGCAATATACATCACTCCAAATTTTCCTCCATTGCCACGTGGCCTCATTCCCTCTCTGTGTGTCTCTATATTTCCTTCTATATGGCCTTCTTATAATGACGCTAGTTGTTGGATTTATGGCCCACCCTAACTTATGACCTCATCTTAACCAATTACATTGCAAAGATTCCCTTTCCAAATAAGTTCACATCCTGAGGTTCTAGGTGGACATGAATTTTGGGGAGGACGCTATCCAACCCTGTACAAATAGTATGCATCAGCCTTGCAATTGGGGAAAATAATGCCTTTTATCTTATTAGGTATGGTAGTATGTTAATTAACTCATATGCATTTCTATGAAAGTCTTTTGCTATCATTTAAAGGCATCCTTCTTGCTACATCCTCTGGGGAGACAAAAAAAATCCGATAGCCCTTCTTGCAATATTGCAATTATCTTTTTATGTTCCTGCTAATTTGTGCAACTAAAGTTTTCCCTTTAAATTTAGATTTTCTAATTAAAAATATTTGGGCCGGGCATGGTGGCTCACACCTGTAATCCTAGCACTGTGGGAGGCTGAGGCGGGAGTATCACTTGAGCTCAAGAGTTTGAGACTAGCCTGAGCAAGAAGAAGACCCTGTCTCTACAAAAAATAGAAAACTTAGCTAGGCATGGTAGCGCATGGCTGTAGTCCCAGCTACCTGGGAGGCTGAGGCAGGAGGATCGCTTGAGCCCAGGAGTTTGAGGTTGCAGTGAGCTATGATGATGCCACTGCACTCTAGCCTGGGCCACAGAGTGAGACTCTGTATCAAAAAAAAAAAAAATTGTCTAGGTATAATTTACATACAGTGAGATTCACAGGTCTTGGAGGTATAGTTTGAGTTTTGACAAATGTATACACCATGTAACTCATACCCCAATCAAAACACAGAACATCTCCCTCGCCTTAGAAAGTTCCCGTATGCTTCCTTCCAGTCAACCCTACTCCTCCTCCAAAGGCAACCGCTGTTCTGATTTCTATGTCCATAGATTAGTCTTGTCTGTTCTTGAGCTTCATATAAATGGAATCATACAGTATATACTATTTTGCATCTGGCTTTGTTAGCTCATAATCATATTTTTAATATATCAGTCACTCATTTATTCTTATTGCTGGGTAGTATAGCCTATTGTATGTGGATGTACCACAATCTGTTAATCTATCCACCTGTTGACGGACATGTGGATTGTGTTCAGTTTTAAGCTATTTTGAAAAAATCTGCCAGAAACACTTCTATACAAGTCTTTTGTGGACATATGTTTTTATTTTCTTAGGTAAATACTTGGGAGTAGAATTGTTGGTTCATAGGGTAGGTTCATGTTTAACTTTATAAGGAACTGCCAAACAACTTTCCAGTGGTGGTACCATCTTTACTCCCACAAGCAATGTAAGAGAGAGCCAGTTGCTCCATATATTCACCACCGTTTGTGCTGTCAGTGTTTCATTTCAGTCATTCTAGTGGGTGAAATTTAATTTGCATTTTCTTGATGAGTGGAGATGCTGAACACCTTTTTATATGTATACTGGCCATTCATATGTCTTCTATTTAAAATGCCTGTTCAAGTCAAATTTTAATTGGTTCTTTGCCTTTTCATTATTGAGCTACAGGAGTTCTTTATATACTCTGCAGACAAGTCCACTGTCAAATGTATATTCTGCAAAATTTCTCTCCCAGTACATGGTTTGCCTATTTGCTCTCTACTGTCTTTTAATGAGAAGTTTTAAATTTTTGATGAAGACCAGTATAGCAAACTTTTGTATTATGATTAGTGACTTCTGCGCCCTCTTTAAGAAATTTTCCCCACCCCAAGACAATGGAGATATTCTTATGTTTTCTTCTAGTTTAGAAGGTTTATAGTTTTACTTATTACAATTTAAGGTCTATGATTCATCTTATTATCGTGTATGATGTGAGATAATGTTCAGGGTTCATTATTCCCCCATACAAATATGCAATCATTCCAACACAATTTTTTGAAAAGACTTTTCTCTCCCCATTAGATTGCTTTGGCGCCTTTGTCAAAATCAATTAACCACATGAATTTGAGTCTATTTCTGGACTCTTAATTCTGTTTTATTGACATATTTATCCTTATGCCAATACCAAACTCTCTTCATTACTATAACTTTATAGTAAGTCTTGAAATCAGGTAGTGTAAATTCTCTTTATTTTTTTCTTTTTCAAGATTATCTTGTAATTTGCATTTGAATTTCCACAGAAGTGTAAAAAATCTGCTGGAATTTTGATTGGGAATGCATTGAATCTATAATCAATCTAGGGAGAATTGAAATTTTGCCAATATTGAGTCTTACAATCCATGGTATATCTCTCCATTTACTTAGGACTTCTGTAGTTTGCCTCAGAAATGTTTTTGTAGTTTTTGGTGTAAATGTCTTGCACATATTTTGTTAAACGTATCACTGAGTATATTTCGTTTTTTGACGCCATGGTGAATGGTACTTTTACTTCATTTTCCAATTAATTGTTGCTTTTACATAGAAATACAATTGAATTTTGTAAACTGACTTTGTATCCTAGCAGTAAACTACTTCTAAATGACCAGACCCAGGAAGGTTTTTTTGCACATTCCTTTAGATTTTTCACATACACAATCATATCATCTGTGAGTTAAAAATTATATTTCATTCTTCCCAATCTTTTTGCCTTTTAATTTTCTTCAAAAAATTTTTTTCTTGCTTTGTTACAGTGGCTGGAAACTCCAGGATAATGCTGAATGTAAGCGGTAAGAGAGGACTTTCTTGCTTGTTCCTGATTTTAGGGGAAATTTTTTCCATATTTTATCTTTAAGTATGATGTTATTTTAGGTATTCATTGATGCCTTTCATCTGATTGAGAAAGTTTCTTCTATTCCTAATTTCCTAAGAGATTTTTTTAAAAATTATGAATGGACATCGAATTTTGTAAAATGCTTGGTCTACATCTATTGAGATGATCATATCATTTCTATCAGTTTTAAATTTTTTCATTTAAAAATATGGAACTCTTCATGAATTTGCATGTTGCCCTTGTGCAGGGGCCATGCTAATCTTCTCTGTATCATTCCGATTTTAGTATATGTGCTGCCCAAGCAAGCATGATAATTTCTACCTTTTATTCTATTATTGTGGAGAATTACATTGATGAATTTAAAATGCTAAGTAAACTCCACTTGGTCATGATCTACTATTCATTTTATGAATTTATAAATTTTATTTGCTAATAATTTTTTAAGGATTTTTGCATTTATTTTCATGAGGAATATTGGTTTATAATTTTCTTTTCTCTGTAATATCCTTGTCCAATTTAGTGACAGGATTATGGTGTCCTCAAAAAAAGGGTGGGGGGGAGTGTGTCCTTCTCCTCTATTTTCTCAAAGGGCTTATATAAGACATATTATTTCTTGCTCAAATATTTGTTAGAATTCACTACTGACGTCATCTGAGTCTGAAGGTGGGAAGGTTTTTAATTTGCGGGAAAATTTTTAATTACAGATTTAATTTCTTTAAAATGTCTATGGCTATTCTGGTTTTCTGTTTCATCTTGTGTCAGATTTGGGTAGTTGTGTTTTTCAAGAATTTGTTGAATTTATTAGCATCAGTGGTTCATAATACTTCCTTATTATCATGATAATACTTGTAATAATGTAGAAATGTCTCCTCCTTCATTCCTCTACTGGTAATTTGCATTTTTCTATTTTTTTCTTGGTCAATCTTGTTAGAAGGTATCAATTTTATTAATCTGTTCAAATAATTTTTGACTTTATTTATATTTCTCTATTGTGTGCTTTTTAGTCCATTGATTTTCGCTCTTGATTTGATTGCACTCTTTCTTCTACTTACTTTGAGCTTAATTTGTTCTTCCTTTTCTAGCTTCTTAAGGTGAAAACCTAAATAGTTGATTCTAGATTTTTCTTCTTTTTTAATATGAATATTTAAAACCATAAATTCTCAAGCACCACTTTAGTCACATCCAACACATTTTAATATGGTGGGTTTTTCTTTTCATTTTTTATCAGTACAACATATTTTCTATTGTCCCTGGTGATTTTGAAACTGCCCTTTATAAAGTTAACAAAAGGCCATAAGGTGGGAACAGTAGTAGGGGCCTGAACTCTGCAAAGTTAAATATATATATATAACCAGCCATTGTTCCCTAGCTTACTTTCCTATAATTGTTTGCTACTCAGGAGTCACATAGGTGATGGTCTTAAAGATTCTTAGTTTTCTTCATTGCTCCCATAGACAACATCACCCTTGTGAAACCTAAGGCTGGTCTTTGAGATATCTTCCAGACCCTGCCTTCCAGTGGACCAATTGATCCAGCCAGACCAGTGGCCCATAGCAAGGAACCAACTCAACTGGTCTTGTGACCTGGGAACTGACTCAGCACAAGAAGACAATTTCTACCTCTTGAGCCTAAGAGTTCATCCCTAGCCAATCAGCAGATCCAATTCCTTAGCCCTGTGCCCACCAAATTATCTTTAAAAGCCCTTTCTCCCAAATTCCTGGGGAGACAGATTTGAGAAATTCCTCCCATCTCCTGTCATGGCACCTGTGATACTAAACTCTTTCTTTGCTATAACCCCTGCTGTCTCAGAGTTTTGGCCTCCTCTTGAGCAGTGGGCAATGAACCTGGTTGGGCTATAACAACTTCTTCTTTAACCCAAGAGTTATTTGGTAGTATGTTTTAATTTCCACATATTTGAGATTTTCCTGGTGTGTTTCTGTTATTGACTTCTAAAACATTCTGTATGATCTCAATCCTTTGAAATTTATTGAGACTTATTTTGTGGCCCAGATTTTGGTTCTGTGTATATTTTAAAAGAATGTGTATTCTGTAACTGTATAGTATTCTATAAATACTAATTAGGTTAAATTGTTTGATAGTGCTGTTCAAGTCCTCTATACCCTTATAAATTTTTATCTAGTTGTTCTATCAATTACTAAAAGTGCAGTGTTAAAATCTGCAACTATAACTGTGAATTTGTCTATTTGTCCCTTTTCTGCATCTTTTGTTACATGTATTTTGAAGTTCTGTTATTATGGTACAAATACATTTAAGATTTTTATGTCTTTCTGATGATTTTGTTAGGTAGATAGCAAGGGATTCTGGTTCTCCTAGGGACAAAAGTGGGTGCTGCTGCAGTTCACCCCCCAACCCCAAAGGGCTTTCAGAGAGGCTTATGGGAGATCCGCATGCACAGTAAGACTCAGGTCCTATAACTCCCAACTGTCCAATGAAAGTGGTTCCATGGTGACGTCTGAGCCAGGAGGGAGGTCCCAATCTGGGCACTATAAAACAAGACTGAGACCATAACCAAGCCCCTTTTTTGCTCTCTCCTTTTTGCTATGACAATGGGTCAGGTTGTCATCTGTGGCGTATGTATCACATTCTGTAAACCTATATCTTGCTCTTGCTCTATAATCCTAGCTTTTTCTCCTCAATAAACCTCATTTTCATGCTTGCCTTACTTTGGTGCATCTGGCCATTCTTTGGCCATGAGCACACCAAGAGCCAAGAACTCAGAGTGACAGCGCCAGACCCAGTACATTTGGTGCTGTAACTTGGATGTTTCTCTCTAGGCCACCAAGAACCAACATTTCAGACTGCAACCCAACAATTGACTCTTTTATCATTATAAGTGTCTATGATATTTTAAAATATATATTTGAACTTGTTTTTGACTCCTAAAATCCTTAGAATCTTCTAAGTTCTGTCTTTTCATATGCTAATGTTGACTGTTAGCTTCAGAACGGGGCTGGCATTGAAAAGACAAAGACATGATTAGAGAGTTGGAACTTTCAGCCCACACCCCAAACTCTGGAGAGGGGAAAGGGTCTGAAGGTCAAGTTGATCACCAATGGCCAATGGTTTACTCAATCATGCCTACATAATGAAGCCTCCATAAAAACCCAAGAGGACAGCGTTCAGAGACCTTCAGAATAGCTGAACACATGGAGGTTCCTGGAGGGTATGGAAGTTCCACACCAAGCTCCTCACCTCTTCCTTCATACCTTGCCCTATGCATCTCTTCATCTGTATCCTTTGTAATAAACTGGTAAATGTAAGTAAGTGTTTCCCTGAGTTTTGTGAGCCATGCTAGCAAATTGATCAAACCCAAAAGGGGGTTGTGGTAACCCCAACTTGAAGACGGTGGATCAGAAGTTGCTGGAGGTCAGACTTGCAACTGGTGTCTGAAGGTAGAGCGGGCTTGGGGACTGAGCCCTCAACCTCTGGGATCTGGCACTATCTCCAGGTAGATAGTGTCAGAATTGAATTGGAGGACACCCAGCTGGTGTCTGTAGCAGAATTGATTACTTGCTTAATGGTGGGGAGAAATCCCCTCATATTTTGGGGTTACAGAAGTCTTCTGTGTTGATTGTATTGGCGTGAGGACAGAGAAAAAAGCAGTTTGAGTTTTTTCTGAAGCAGTGTCCATCTTTATTGCTGATAAAACTGCTTGTCTTTAAGTCTATTTTGTATGATTTTAATATAGTCACTCCATCATTCTTATGATTAATGTTTGTCTAGTTTATCTTTCATTGATCTTTTGCTTATAACTTACTTACAATTTTATATATAAAGTGTGTCTGTTATAGCCAACATAGTTGGGTCTTTGTTTTTCGTTATTCAGTCTGATAATCTCTGCCTTCTTTTTTTTTTAGAGATGGGTTCTTGTCATGTTGCCCAGACTTGTCTCAAACTCCTGGCCTCAAGCAATCCTCCTGCTTCAGCCTCCCAAACTGCTGGGATTACAGGCATGACCCACCATGCCCAGCTTAATCTCTGCCTTTTAAGTGAAGTGTTTGGCCCATTTATATTTAATATAATTACTGATAGAATTGGGTTTAAGTCTACTATCTTGTATTTTTTTTCTATTTGTCCTTTTTTCCTCTTTTTCTGCTTTCTTTTATATTAATCGAGGGGCTTTTGGTTTGGTTTTGTTTTTTAGAATTTCTTTGTATCTCTGCTTTTGGGTTTTTGGCTATACATCATTGCTTTCCTTCTTAGTTCAAGTTCACTTTGTTCTTCACTGGATAAACCCACACAGTGATTTTTATGTTTTTTAGTTGTATTTTTCAGTTCTAGAATTTCAATTTCTACCTCTTTTTATTTTTAAAGTTTCTGTTTCTCTTCTGAAATAGCTCTCTTTTTTCCTTAAGTTATTTAACATATTTTAAATGGTTCTTTCAAAGTTCTTATCTGATAACGTCTGTACCTGGGCCATCTGTGAAAGTGTTCCTATTGTCTGTAACATTTTCCTGCTTGTTTACATGGCTCATTTTTTTTAAAAAATTTATTCTCCAGAAATTACTTAAAACAGTGGAGAATGGAACACAATAATTTTTTGCTTAGTTTTGTTTATTTCACAGAGTTGCAAGCCCTTTTCTCTGAATAGTGGCTATTCAGATTTGCCTACAATTGAATTGAGTGCTGAACTGCAGCATTATTTAGATTGAGTTTGCCAGTTGTTTGCCCAATTCCCAAACAGTTTCATCTATTTTTTAATTTACCTTTAAGTTCAACTCTCGCAGGGTCCTAGAATCCAAAGACCAGGAGAACGTTTGAAACTATGTGATTTTTCTCTGCCTACTAGCCCCTCCGCCACTGGTGCTTTCTCAGCAAAATTCAGAAAGGTGGAGGCTTGGGGTTTTTTTAAAAATACACTTGTGTTTTTAATGCATGTGTTTTTGTGCCATTTATGAATTTATTGCTTCTCAGCGCCAAACCCATCTTTCTTTCCCCTACTCTGTGATACAGGGGCCAGATTCTCTAAACTACTTGACTCATTTGCCAGTTGCCTTGATGTTAGGTCCTGTCAATAGAGGGCGTTGGAGAGACATTACAAGTCTGGAAGAGGAAGAAAGGACTTTTCCTTCTTCCAGTGTTTTGTTTTTCTACATGGTGACAAGTGGATCAGTATGCAAGGGTCCTGTCAGTGTTAATTAAAGAGGAGATCGGTTCTTTGGTTTAGCAGTAAGTGCTCTCCAGTATCTGTCAACATGCTTTCCATGGACAGGAGTCAGAACTTCAACCTTGCAGGAGCCTACCTCTTCTGAGTTCCTGCGTTGTTTTCTTTTCTCTTCTTTCAGCTTTCAGGGTAGTTACTGCTCTCTGCAATTATTACCTCAGAATTTTTTATATTAAATTTTCCCTATTCAAATTGCTGATGTGATGTCTTCTGACTGAGAGCCTTGGGTTCCAGTCTCTCCCAGCAGCACACATTGTTATGTAAAGCCCAACCGATGTCTCCAAGTAAATTCTGTCTGTGGTAGGCCTGCTCCTCCATTCCAGACCCTGGTCTCACTTTCACGGTTCCCCAGGCAGCACTATCTTCAGACACACTATTTCCAACTCCTGCAATCCCTTCCCCACCTCCCTTTTCTAGTCGGGTGCATGCAGTCATCCTTCCAGATGGCTCAGAGAACATTTCCTTGGTGAGACTCTTCACTCCCCCCTCCATCTATACCTGCTTACCCCCCGGGTGTGGAAGCTATAGTTCTCTGCTACCCCTAGGAAGGGTTCACTTCTCTCTAGAATATAGTCCGTCGAGTTTCTTTGTATTCATCCCCTTTTGCTAGTCTCATTGGAAAGTATGGTTTTTATTTTACCAGATTTTTCTTGTTGCTTGCCAGGACCAAATATTTTTCATATCCTTCTACATCACAACTGGAAGCAGAAGCCTCTAGGTATTCTTGCATATGCAAAGGATATGCTGTTGACAAGGCTTATGACTTAAAAATGTGGACTAGAGGTTAGCACACGGGAGGGTGGAGAAAGAAATTCTTACTTTTTACTACAGTCTTCATTAATTCATTTGTTTATTCAATAAATATTTATCAAGTGCCAGTGTTCTGGGCACTAAGGATATAGCATGAACAACAACAAAAAGTCACTACTCGTATGGAATTTATATTCTAGTGGAGAGAAATGAACAATAAACAAACAAACACATATGTAATAAGTCAGGTGATAAATGCTACAAGAGTGAATTAGGTTGTGGGGCTAAAGCAGGATGGCACTGAGGGTGCTAATTTACACTGATGGTCTGGGAAGGCCTCTCTCATTGGGGGCTATGTGAGCTGAGACTTCAGGAAACTTAGAGACGTGGGCACGTGCACGCAAGTGAAGAGCATTCCAGGCTGAGAAAGCGGCACGTACAAAAGCCCTGTGGTGGGTGTGTACGCGGGGTGTTCACAGACAGTGGGGAGGCCAGGGTATTGGGTGTAGAATGACCGAGGGACAGAGGGGTAGGAAATGAGCTGAGGGAGAATGGGGCAGCCACAGCATGGAGTGCCTTAAAGGCCACTTAAGAGCATTGGTTCTTTCTCTGAGCAAGATGCGGGCCACTGGGCATTTCCAAGCTGAGCAGGGATGTGATCTGACTCATTTTAAAAGGTTCACTTTAGCTGCTATGTGGAGAACACAGCTATGTGAATGCTGTGCTAATTTACTAATTTTTATTTTAAACATGAATCTATGTGTGTGTACACAACTTGCATAACTCAAAAATATAATTTAAAAAAAAAGTCTGCTACAGAGTAAGTCCTGGCAGAATGCCTGTAGTTACCGGACTCCAGGCCCCAAGGCCAAGGCGCCCACGGGAAGGCAAGGTGGGGGCCAGGGCGCCACATCTCCCGTGTCACATCTCCCGTGTCTAGATTTTAATTTCAGCCTTTCAGATGCAGGTTGCCCAAAGGAGAGCATGGGCAGGCCTAGAGAGAATGTGGGCCCAAATCAAATTGCAACATGTTGTTTAAGCATTCCAAGTGGTCTAATATTTGGAATCAAAACCCAATATTTTATACCTATGTGTATATATATACACATACATGCACCTATTTAATTTTTAAAATTTGCTTATCCCTCCAAATTTCTTCTGCTACAGGAGAATATTATCCAGTTGTCCCTTTTTAAAATGTCTCGGAAGGATAAAGTGTGGCAAAACTGAGGCTCTTAAGGCAGCGCAGGGCCCAGCAAGACAGGCAGGCCCCCTCTGAGCGGAGCCTGCTCCCGCCCCAGCCTGAGGCCTGAGAGTGGAGAGAGCTGAGGGAGGCCACCCGGTGGGCCAGGGGCAGATGGGGCCTGGGCTAGAAGCCTGGTTTATCATTCCCTCCCCCCATTCCTTCTATATCGGGCCCAGGAGCTGCACCCTCAAGCTCGCAGCCCTGGTTCCTGCCTGCACGCCTGGAAGACAGAAGCCTGCTCCATTGCTGATGTGACTGATTACAAATTCTTCCTAACCTTGAGCTGAACTCTGCCTCCCAGAAACTTCTCTCCCCTGGCCCTAGCTCTATATTCTGGATTTGGAAGGGGAAATCCACTTCCCCTCCACAGGGAAGAATAATCCTTCCTGTCTGCCGAGGAGGAGGATCAAGGTGGACTCACACCTCCAGCCCTTCTCCCCCACCTGTTCGCTCTCTGCAGTGTAGACCTGGCGTGCTCTCACGCCCCACAGACAGCACTCCCTCCACATGCTGTTCCGCCTCCTGCCATACTGCCCCCACCTCTGCCCTGGCACACTCAAGGTCATCCTTCCAGGTGGCTCAGAAGGCATCTCCCTGGCAAGACTCCCCACCTCGCCCAGCAGGGGCCACTTCCTTCCCTCCTTCCCATGGTGGTCCGCAGGTGCTCCTCACAGTGCAAGGGACTCACGTGTGACCTGCCCAAGTCCCTTTTCTACTCCCCAAACCAGAACGAGAGCTTCTCTCAGGAAGGACCTTGTCTTTTCCATCTTTGTACCCCAGGCCTTTCACAGGGATGAACGCGCTGGATGAGTGTGTGTTGACTAGATGAATGCATGAAATCAACCTGGACACCTACCCACTTTTACATGCCCAGAGCCCCATATTGCTTTTCCCCAAGTCTTAGCAAAAATGAAAAAGAAAAAGAAAAGGAAAATGTCTGGACATGTTTTCCAACTCAGAGGACTGTATTAGGTACTTTTTGGAACAATAAACCTATTTATTATTCCCTACCCACCACCCAATCCATATATCTACCACCCCACCCATATATCACCACCCAATCCAATATCCACCACCCTATCCACATACCCACCACCCCTCCCCAAGGACAGAGGCCCCTGAGCTTGCACTTTTTGATGACTGCTCCTTGAATTCTCCTAACTCCCTCCTGAGGGAGGCCTCATTGTCCCCATTTAAAAGTGAGGACCCCAGCCCTGTGTCGGTTGCCTGGGGTCTGTGCCACTGCGAATGGTAACGTGGACCTGTGTGCTTGTCCCGAAAGCCCCCCTTTCCCGCACCATAGCCTGTCTCTGAAAGGAAAAACACGAGGAAGAAACAGAAATTGACAAAGAGAGGTAATGGGGATGGGAAGGCAGCTGGAGACCATTTGGATAAAAGAGAAAAAGAGTAACAGCTGGAGGAGGATGTCAGGTCAGATGGGGGTTTGTTTTTTTCATCATCTTCTTCTTTTCATCCCCCTTTTAAATAGAGGAAACCTAAGTGTGTTTGTGGGCAAGGTGGAACAAGGCAGCAGGGAAAGACTGAATGTTCGAGATAAAGAGCTGAGTGGATAAAAGTCTTGGGGCAAACGTTCAAGTAGGAGTTGGGTGCAGGCTAGCTTGGAACAGGGGGAGGAAAGGAGGCTGCAGACTAACATTTCTAAAGTGGCAGCCGGAGCCAGAGCTAATCCTCATACTCAGCCTGTCCTGTAGGCATTGCTACCTGTTTTCCAGGTGAGGAGCTGATGGGCACAGGGAGAGAAGAGGGTTCAGTAGCTTGAGGGAGCTGGGAGGGCTGGAGAGTTAGGGGTGAGGAGGGGTCATGGTGTTGCTGTGGAGGGTGATGCCATCAAAAACCACGTGGCCCCCCAAGTAGGAAAGGTTTGCCATCTGACCCTTTATAGAAAATGTGTGCCAGCCCTCTGCTGTACCGTCAGGCTCCATGAAGGCCAGGACCACATCCTACTTATCTTTTATTCTAGGACGGTGCTTAAAATACAGGGATGCCAACAGACACTAAGAAAATATGAATGAGTAAGAAATCATCAGATAGCAGCTTTTTCAGCAATGTGCTTATTCTCACCAATTGTGAAGAGGATGGGGATTGTGGCCTTTCTAAAGCATCGTGTCCTGCTACTTTAACACCCCCATTTAAATAAAAGTAAAGAACGGTAGCCCCTGCGAGAATTCTTAATACAACACCTTGAATTCCTGACCCTGGCCTGATTTTATGGGCCCTGGTGTTTCTGTTAGATGAAAGCTGTCAGACTACACCTGAAAACCCCAATCACGCCCAGACTCAGCCACAGCCACATTTTCAACTTGACTCCGTGTTCTTATAAACTGTAAATTTTCCAACTTAGCTCAGCAAAGAGTGACGTCAAGTTTTACACAGGTGTGAGCTGTTTTATGGGTGCTCAGATCTACAAGCACATAGCAGCTACAATACTGGCAATGAGACCTGCCTAGAAACCAGCCTGGTTCTGAAATATTATATTCCTAATTATAATAAGAACAATAGCATTGAAATCTGACAGGTATTATCTCCGCTGGGAACCAGGACTGGCCGGGCATCAGAGAGCATGAGAGCTGAGGGGTTCCCACACAGAAGGCCACAGTTATGAGTTTGATCTGAATACTCCCACCAGCCTCAGAGGATGAAGAAAACGGGATTTATCCCCAGGCCAGGGGGTGCCACAAAGGGGCCTGTGCCTACTGCCTCCTCCACTTTTCCCACACAACGAGGGGCCAGGCAGCTTCCAGCTTCGAGGGTCCCTTCTCAACTCAAGAAGGACGGACAGAACAGAGATTTTTTTTCCTGATAAATAAAAAGCAAGAGCTCAGCCTGATGATCCATACCACATTCAAAGTGTTCAACACTTGCTCCTTTGCTCCCTCATAGCAACCAGTGATACTGGTACTACCTTCTCCACTCTAACGGTGAGAAGGCTGAGGCTCAGAGAGATAAAATAAGTGATTTGCACCCCCAGGCAGTGGCAGGGCTGCAATTGAAACCCCAGGCTGCCAGAACACCAGTGCTGCACCACAGAGCCTTGTGTGTGCTAGGAGGGAGGCAGAAGCTGCCCTTGGAGTGGGGACCTGAGTGGTTCGCCAAGAGTAAGCACGTGGGCTAGAGGAGGGAAGGGAGGCTTCCTGGAACAGGTGATCCTCGAAGGTCAGGAGACCCAGGTCTGGTCCTTGTGGACACTTACCTGACTTTGTCTGTCTGCATGTCAGAGTGAGTTATTCCATGTGCCTTGCCCATCATCAGTGCTTAGTAATTTGGCAAGTTCACTAATGGACTAACAAATATAAGTAACACCACCCATTGGTTTCTACTTCTCCACTGACACAGTGAGTTCTGTCAAACACTACCCAGAGCATAACAGTGGTTCTGCTCCTTAATGCTCCTCTGGTGGGCCCACTACTCTTCCCTGGGCCTTGCAAGACTTAGCATTGGGCCTCCAGAGCCGACACTGAGCCATCACAGAAGCGGCTGGCTTTGAGTAGTGAGTTCCCATCCTGGCCTGGCAGTGAACCCCTACTTCCAAATAATCCCACCATCTCCCACTGAAGTTCCCGCCCCCAGCCTCCCAGCCCCAGGACTAAAGGGAAAAAAGATGGGGTTGGAGGCCCAGGGCTGATGGACTCGGCCACTTCAGGGTTGTACCACTGACACGAGGGCAGCTGCCATCTGTCTCTCTTGGTTCTTGGCTCTTCACCCATATGGTGCCTGTGGCTGGGTGGAGCATCAGGCCCAACCCCTGAGACTCAACGAGCCTGCCCGATGGCAGAGTTGGCGCCCCAGCACCGCGGCTCAGGTGCTCCTGCGCTAAAGAGCTGGCAGCCAGAGGGAAATTTAAATGAGTCTTAGGGGATTGGAAAATTATTTGGTGAAATGTTCCTAAGCTTTTTTTGCTTAATACCCATAAATTTCAGGGGCCATGTGTGCTAACAGCTTTTGATTTATGATGTCTTTATTCTTGCATTGTATTTAAGCCAAATTATGAAAAGGTAGCAAGAGTAAAAAGAGCCTTTTTAAAAATGCTTTGGGATCCATCACGGGGTCGAGCCATTTTTGTCAATCTTTGCCACCACTTTGTTAAAACGAGGGCTCTGGGTGCTGACAGCTAAGTAGCTAACTGCTGTTGGATGCCAGCCCTCCTCCTCCCCCTCCTCCTACCCCTCCTCCTCCTCCTCCTCCTCCCCCTCCTCCTCCTTCCCCAGACCCCTGCCTCTGGCAAGACCTTTTAATGGCTGCTGAGGGCCAGGAGGGAAGCTCGCAGTGGGTAAACTTTGTGGGGCCAGGTCTCACTCAGCTGCCACAGCACAGAAATTCCCAGGACCTCTAATTAGAATGCCTACAGTCGAACCAATATGCTCCTGTTTCATTGCTCAGGGGTTACAAAGCTCCCGACTAATACTGAACACAAATTAACAAAACGCTGCGTCAGCCTTTCTTGTCCCATTATAATGTTATTGTCATATTTATTAGCACAATTCCCTGTAGCACACTGGTGGGAATATCTAAAAAGTGAGTTAAGCACTCTCCCTGGCTATATGGGGAGAATGCCTGCCTTTTCCCCGAGGCACACATAAACTTCCTTTGCAATTTGCGCTCACAGCAACTCCCAGCCAAAGACAATCAAGACAATCGGATGGTGTTCTTGCACTGGAAGGGGGCTACGTTGTCTCCAGTTGTAATTATCTTCCATTCACACTACTGTAAAATGACTAGGTTGTTGTCACTGCTTTTATTTCAAAGAACAGTTCTATTATCCTTTACTAAAATTTAACAACCTACAGCACTTCCATGAGTTAATTACAGTCTGAGGGGAACATAAACACAAACTTCACTGATCCTGTTGTTCTAAATCACATTAGCCTAATTGCTTGATATTCAGAATTAAGTTTACTTTTGTGCATCTCGCCCCACCCTTTGTGTCTGTCTGACTGCCTGCTTCCACCTCCTCTGTAGGAGACACACTTTTCCTGGAGTAAGCAGAAAGCTGAGGGGGAAAAACCTCTCTGGAACGTATGACAAGGAAGGAAAGACACATTACTATCACAATGTACCATGTCCTTGGCAGCGACAGGGACACACACCCCAATACCTTCCTTCTTCCTTCTTGCCCGCCAGAAAGATACTCTCAAATCACACAGCAAGAGAGGGTTAAGGATCTAAATACTATATATAAATGTGGCACTGAGGAAGTCTGTGTGGAGAATCAGGGTTCGAGGAAAGAAGTGTGGAGTGGTGTCTTGAAAACACAATTTCATCACATAGAGAAGTCAGAGAAGAGAATTCCAGGACAGGGGAACAGAAAGTGAAAAAACACAGAGGCCTTGAGAACGTATGAGGAAAGACAAAGGCTCGTGCGGCCTTTTTCATTTCTATTTTTGCATATTTTTAAGTTTAAATTTATTTTTATTTATTTATTTGCCCAGCAGACACCTTGATTTCAAATTTTTGCATATGTTTGGTAATATGTATAATGCGTCAATATAGCAGCATGTACATAATCTAGGAATATGTGTATGTTAGGGATGTATACTCAAGAATTATTTATAATTAAGTAATTATAAATAATATATATAAGGATGATATAATGGAGAACACGAACAAAACACCTGGCAACCATTCAGGTAAGCAATGGAATCTATCTGAGATTTTTAAGCAACTGAGTGGCTAGATCAGTGCTATGGTTTGAATGTTTTTGTCCCCTCCAAAATTCATGTTGAAACTTAATCCCTAATGCAACAATATTAAGAGATGTGGCCTTTGGTAGGTGATTAAGATACATGGGCTCAGCCTTCATGAATGTGATTAGCACTCTTAGGAAGATAGAAGGGAGTACCCTCTTCCCCTTCTGTCCCTTCCCCAGGTGAGGACCCTCTGGAGGACACAGCAACAAGGGTCATCTTGAAAGCAGAGCACAGCCCTCACCAGACACCAATCCTGCTGGTGCTTTGATCTTGAACTTCCCAGCCTCCAGAACTGTGAAAAATCTATTTCTATTGTTTATAAATTACCCAATCTAAGGTATTTTGTTGTAGCAGCACAAATGGACTAAGACAATCAGATCTGTGTCTTAAAAAGATAACCGTGGTGCAATGTGCAAAGTGGGTTAAAGGGAGGAGAAGCTATAGACAGAGAGGCGGGACAGAAGGCCATTGCTGTGGGTCCTGTGAACAGCACTAAGGAACCTCAGCAAAGGCAGCCAAGGGGTGACAGAGAAAGGGGGATACAGGAAACTCTTTTGAAAGTAGCAATCCTTTAGGACTTGGTTTTCCAATTTGAAGGCATGGGGTGAGGAGAGTTTGGGATTCTGAAGCTTATCCTGGATAGCTGCGAAAGCAGTGGTACCTTCTATGAAGACAGAATAAAGGAGAAGGAGGGGTCATGGGAAGGGGGTCAAATGATGAGTCAGTTTTGGAAACGCTTGTGGAACAGGTTGGTGAAGATGTCCATTAAAACAGTTGAAATTCCAAACTGGAACTCAGAGGGGTAGTCAGGCAAGTCCTCAGGTACATAACCCCTTACATAATCATCTGTTCCCCTCTGTCTGTCCATACACCCATTGATCCATCCAGAAAACATGTGGGCACCACTCTATTCCAGGTATTATGCTCTCATGGTCAGTGGGAAAGGGGCGGTTAACAAGAAGAGGCCACTCCTGGGCTGACAGGGCAGAGCCCTGGTGCTGTTGTGAACCCTGGCCTCCATCCTGGAGGCTCACACAACAATCTTGATGTTGCACTTGCTTTGACAGCACATATACTAAAACTGGAGTGATACAGAGAAGATTGGCATGGCCCCTGCACAGGGATGACACACAGATTCATGAAGTGTTCTATAAAAAACAAATCAAAACAAAACAAAAAAAAAAACCCCAATCTTGATGCCTCAACTATGGGTGTTGTGAAGGAGGAGGCTGTTGCTATCAGGTAAGGAACATACAGCCAAGGGTCCTCACTCTTACTCTTCCCACCACAGCCCTCCCCACACTGGGTGAGGCCCAGAAGCCCCTGGAAATCTTCAGTCAGGTGGCATCAAGTGGCAGACATGTAGATAAGGAAAGTCACCAGGAAAACCACCAGGAAAATCACTTGTCCCAAGGCAAGTTGGTTCTCTTGATGCTTCCTCTCAATGCCTGGGATGTCACCACAACTGTGACAGGCCAAGGTCAAACTCAACTCACACTACCAAACTATATTTGAGGCACATGTTGCAAATAATGCATTTTCAAACTTCTCCATTTTCCATCATCACATCTTGCCCATCCTCAAATTAGGGTGTCTAAGAAAACTTTATGGGCTAAAACTGACAATAGCTCTGACCTGGGACTGAAGAATGCAAGACTTTTGTACCAGCCTTGGCACTGTAATTGATACTGCAACAAGACATTTAACTTTGGACACCTCGGTCTCCTTGCAACGGAGCTTGTAACCACCTCATGAGATGCAATCCAGTGCCTCCAAACATCAGAGTTTTAAAATTCAGACTACAATAATTACTCATTTCAACAAGTTAATCTTTCAAGAACTGAAGGAAAACCCCAGGTTGAAGAGTTCAAGAAAACCTAGTTAAAGGGATGAAAGTTAGATTAGTAATTTTCACTCAAATAGAATCCTTATCCTCAAGACTCTCCCTCCCAGTTCTTGCGTGAAGGAGCTTAGGATGTATCCTGACTTGGGGAGGAGGGTCTTGTGTCCGACTGGGACAGACAGAATGCACAGTGGGGACTGCCTCTGCAAGCATAAGCCCTGGGGGGCACTAGACTATCAGTACAACCCTCCTTGGGTTTCACTAGTTTTAAGGATTTTGTGAACTTGCACTGCTGGAGGGAGGGAAGGGGCTGTTGGGTTGGGGGTAGGGAAGGAGGAGATAGGTGGAGATTCCAGTTTCCCTTTAAAAGGGATTTGGAGACATTAGAT
This sequence comes from Daubentonia madagascariensis, assembly GCA_023783475.1. Lineage (NCBI taxonomy): Eukaryota > Metazoa > Chordata > Mammalia > Primates > Daubentoniidae > Daubentonia > Daubentonia madagascariensis. The sequence goes on along the minus strand of JAKFHU010001815.1, from coordinate 54,159,282 downwards.
CCCCTCCTCTGCTCTGGGAGAGAGCTGGAACCTTTGTGAAGTCCCTTGGCCACCTGGAGTGAGTGCAGCAGGGATGTGGCCTAACATTCAAAGAAATGCAGGTGTTTGCTAAGTGCTAAGAGGCCCTTTACAAGGCACGGTTATGATAGTTTACAGGGAAATAGATGAAAACAGTCAGATGAAATGCTAACATAAGCACTGTTTGGGACTGAATTATGCCCCCCACCCCAAAAAGTTCATATGTTGAAGCCCCAGCCCCCAATGTGACAGTATTTGGAGATATGGCCTTTAAGAAGGTAATTAAGGGCCAGGCATGGTGCTCATGCCTGTAATCCTAGCACCTGGGACACAGGATTTCTGAATCAACCTACCCCAGTTCTCTCTCTAGTCCTGCCACAGCTCACCATTACAGGGGTGGGAGCAACAAGTTATATGATTTGCAGCACTTTGAGTAAGCTGAGGGCTGCCCCCAAATGCCCCAATCAAAAGGCATCAGCCTAAAGAAAAGATGTGTCTTCTTCAATCCCACTGAAACTCCCATCACCGATTTTCTGTTCTGCAATGACATTTCTAGTTAAGAGGCCAAAGAGATAAAACTGCTGACCTAAAGACTTTTTATCCTGCTTCTGGGGGCAGTTTGGACACAAATTCACAGAAGGTGGGCTGTGGGTGAATGAAATTAATGGTGCCACACAGCATCATCTGAACAAGAGGGACCCAGAGGGGGACATATCCAGCTTCCTTCATGACTGTGAGACATGGACCTGTCATACCTCCTATGATGTCATATCTTATACATCTCATCCGAGCTGTTGAGCAGTTTCCTCTGTGTCACCACTGAGCAAGACTTAACGTTAAATAGTGAGAGGGGGTTTCCACTGGCAGACATTCTCCCACTAGAGGACCACGCTTGTGTGACATATGAGCCTCTGTGGGAGCCAGCAGGGAGCCTGAACAGCAGATCTGTGAGCAGCCTGAGGCACTGACACACAGTCAGTGGGATTGATGAGAAACTCCCTCTCTCCCAAGAGAGCAGCTGGAAATGTGAAGGGTGGCTCAAATGTCCTCACCACCAGGGTCCTAGTCACCACCAGGGACATGCTGTAAAAGCTGCTCTGAAAACGAGAGATAACCTTCCCAGAAGACATTAAGGAAAAGACTCATAAGCTCACAGTCCCCATAGAGGAACTGGGCAATACCACTCGGGGTTTCAGCTCCAAACCCTCCACACCAGAGATAGGGACAGCCTAGGGCTCAAAGCAGTGATTACCAAACTTCAGATCCCTAGGTACAACCTTTGCAATGTTTGCCCTATCTGAATACCTCCTCTAATTGTTAATTTTGGGAGGGGGGGACGGGGTGCCACTTTGTCACCCAGGCTGGACTGCAATGGCCCAATCACAGCTCATTGCAGCCTTGAACTCCCAGGCTCAAATTATCCTCCCCCTTCAGCCTCTGGAGCAGCTGGGACTACAGGTGCGTAGCACCACACCCAGCTAATTTTTTATTGTTTTGTAGAGGCAGTATCTCGCTACATTGCACAAGCTGATCATGAACTCCTGGGCCCAAGCAATCCTCCCACCTTGGCCCCCCAAAGTGCTGGGATTACATGCGTGAGCCACCATGCCTGCTGGCCTCTAATGGTTAATATTATATGTCAACTTGATTGGGCCATGGGGTGCCCAGGAATTTGTCAAACATTATTCTGAGTGTGTCTGTGAGGGTGTTTTTGGATGAGATTAACACTTGAATTGGTAGACTGAGCAAAGCAGATTGCCCTCCCTAATGTGGGTGGGCCTCGTCCAATCCATTGAAGTCCTGAAAAGAACAAAAAGGCTGACCCTCCCTTGAGTAAGAAGGAACTCCTCTTGCTTGACTGCCTTCTAGCTGGGTCTTCAATTGTCTTTTCTGCCTTCAGACTTGAACTGAAACATTAACTCTTCTTGGGTCTCGAGCCTGCTGGCTTTTGGACTAAACTATACCATAGGTTCTCCTGGGTCTCCAGCTTGCCAGCTGCAGATCTTGGGACTTCTCGGCCTCCATAATCATGTGAACCACTTACTTACGACAGATCCCTTTGTGCATGTGCGCGCATGCACACACACACACACACACACACACACACATTCTATTCGTACTCTTTCTCGGGAGAACCTTAACTAACATACCTCCTGTATTGTTAATATTTAACTGAATCTTTAAATGGCCTATTTAAATAAATACATTTTTAAATGAAACTTTAGGTCATACATAAACTCAAATCACATATTTATTGTCAAAAATATAGCTATATAAACTAACTGCAAAATTAAATACACACATTAAAATAGCACTCCCCCTGAAAACACACACTTCTTTTCTTTCTTTTTTTTTTTTTTTGTTTAGAGACAGGGTCTTGCTCTATCACCCAAGCTAGAGTGTAGTGGCACAATCACAGCTCACTGCAGCCTCAAATTCTCAGCCTTAAGTGATCCTCCTGCCAGCCTCCCTAGTTGCTGGGATGACAGGCTCATGCCACCATGCCCAGCCAGATCCTTCATTCTTATGCACCAAAAATAATATGCAATACAACAGGAAGAATGTCATTACTATGTGTTGTGATTACCAGCTGTTGCATTAAAAACTACTTCAAACTTTGTGGGTTTTTGTATCTTGCCATTTTGTGGGTCAGGAATTCAGGAGAGGCTCGCCTGGGCAGTTTGTCTGTCATCTGTGTGGCATCAGCTGGGGTGGCTGGGACTGGAGGGTGCACTTTCAGGATGGGTTCTTCACCCATGCGTCTGGTGCCGACACGTTTCCTGACTCTTTCTCTCTGCCCTGGTGTCTCATCCTCCAGAGCCTCTCCACGTGTCTGTGGCTTCTCACAGCATGGCAGCCTTGGGGTGGTGGTGCCCAAGGCAACCACGTGGTGGCTCAGGGCTTCAAGAGCGAGAGTTCCAAGGACCCAGGTAGAGCTGCAAGGCTCCATATGTCAGTCCTAGAATATCACTTCCACCAATCCTATGAGCCAAACAAGTCAGTTAGGACAGTCCAGAGTCAAGGAGAAGGGAATTAGACCCCACGTGTCCATGGAAGAAATGTCAAAGAATTTGTGGCCATCTTTATTCCTCTACTGCATTCTTATATACTGAATGAGGAGAAAGTCCTCAGACATGGGATTTCTACGTCATGGACAAAAGTACACCATGTGTCCACAACTAATGCAGGAGGCAGGTCACACTGGAACATAAGCACAGGTTTGGGAGTCAGACACTCCTGTCTTTGACATTCATTTATACCACTTACTGGGTGACATTGAGCCTGTTGTTTAAACTCACTAAATCTCCGCTTTTTTGTCTGTGACATGGAATAATATGTTGCAGGGTTATTGTGTAGATACCTACAATGCCTGAAACACCATTGTCACTCAGTAAGTGTTAATACTTTCAAGCCAACTCATAGAATAGTAAAGATTTTACAGAGGTATTTTTAATACTATATTTGTATTAAAACCTATACATAGTCTGAAGGATTATGATAGAAACGGTCTCCTCATTTAGCTTAAAGCTGCAGTTTTTAGAGCAAATTCATTAGCAAGCGTCTTCCTAGAATGTAAAGGGTACCCCAGAATTCCTGCCATAATCTTTGACAGGGTGCTGCATAATGATCATCTAGGGAACTGGCAAAACAGAGTCATCTTTTTTCTAAGCCATAATTAATTGCGGTTTGGGGGAGGTAGGAGAGAGTAGATTGAGTGGCTGCTCTGACCCACGGGTGCTCAGCAAGTGTGGTAACATCCTCTGCAGAGGGGCATTTTGGAAATGTGTCAGTGTTGGTTTTATCTGGTACAATATTGGGGGCAGAGTGGGCATTACTGGCACTTAGAAGGCAGAGACCAGGGGTGCTGGATGTCCCGCAATGGATGGAGGAGCCCCACAGCATGAAAGCATTGTCTCACCATACAAAAACACCCCCCTTTTCTGAACCTAGGATTCACTTCATTTTACATTTAACACAATGTATTTCTACTCAGCTGTAGTAGACCTTTTATTTTCCAGGAATATAGTTAGTGAATAAATCGAGGGAAGATTGTTCTCTATTTTGTTCAGAATTCCAAGCATTGTTTACCATTTTGGAAAATCATGTCACCAGCAGCAGCAGCTGGTGTTATCGGAGTCACCAACTCCCCTCATCAGTTTTAGACTATGTTGAAGGGGTGGCCCACACTGAGCTTCTGGGGGCAGGTGTCAGCACCTGGCCACCTCATTGTTGTCCAGACTGGAGCACCTGAACTGGAAGTAAAGACGAATTACTTTGCCGTCATTCCCTTTTATGTTTTGGTTATGACATTATATTAAATTTTCTTAAAGTATGGATGTGGGTGGGGTATATTATCTGGAAATTTCACCTCAGGATTGTAAACAGGGTGCTAAAAAATATTTAATAAAAATGAGGGTTGAGTCTGACAGGACTAAGAGCCCACTGCTTTAAAAGAAGTTCACTGTGGATCAAAACGCCTTTCCAAGTGGAAACACCAGGGAATCATTTCCTTTCTGGAACCTGCCAGACGTGGAACAGCCCAGCCAGGCCAAGCGGGAGCAGCTGGCTCTGAAGCATGAAAGAGCTCTTTCTCTTCAGCCCTCACAGGTGAAAGGACACGGATGCTCCCGTCCACGGCTCAAATTAGACAAGGAAAGATGCAGCAGACTTCATGTGGCCATGTGGCCCTCAATAAGTTATTTAACATAAGCCTCAGTTTCTCCATCTGTGTGTTGGAGATAAAAATAGCCTTTCCTGTGTTGACTTCCTGTGTGGATTAAACAAGATAAATAAGAAGAAGTATGTTTAGAGCTTCCCTCAGCATCCCTGAGCACATAATGCTCAATAAATGCACACGTGTATTTATTACCATTCTACAGCACTTATGGTTTACAAGGCCCTTTTCCAAATAACCATTTCCTTTGAACCACTCAGCAGTGGAACTGACAAGGAATACCATCCCCGGGAGGAGGGGAGGTTCAGGGAGGCTCAGGAGGTCAGGATATTTGCCCTGGGTCACACTTGTCACCATTAAACTGGCTTTTCCAAATTGGAATGCAGGCAGCTCCATTTAGATTTATTCTGTGCAGCTCTGAGGACAAAAGTAGGTCCTCAGAGGAGGAAGAAGTTACTGGAGAAGAAATTTAGGGGAAGTTCTGGGGGGAAAAGATGCCTTTGCTAACAATTGGAGCTTCCTAACAAAGGAAGGATAGAATCTGCATCCTTCAGAGATGCCAGGGAAGAGTTTGAGCCTTGCCCTGGGAGGAAGGGCTTCAAAACCCATTCAGTCCAAGAGTCTGAGATTCACTTAGAGACCACTTCCCAGAGTGCAGGTTTTTGTTTTTAACTCTTTCTCTGAATGTTAGATGTCTTTCCCTCAAGCTCATTATTTAGGTTATTATTTTAACTTTCAAGCTTCCGCAGAGGAGTGAGCTGGCTAGAAAGATGGTCTGGGACTCCAGTGGATCCACGGTTCCAGTATAAATTCTCCTTACTCCATTCCAAACCTGTATTCTCAGGGATGAGAAAGAAAACCCCTGGAATCTGGTAGTCAATCCACAATGTACACAAGCAGAATACAGGAAATCTCTGCCAAAGGGTGGCTTGGGTTTGCTTAACTTTGTCCAGGAAGCTCTGTAACCCACACTAACTGCTGTTAGAAATCTATAAGGACCAGCTGTGTCTTTGGTCCTACAGAAATTTTTTTTTCTTCAGGCATGAAAATGTCGAACAGAGTCATAAAAACAATGACATAACCTGTGCCCTGAAATATATATTTTTAAATGATTATACTTCCCGTTTATTCCATACTACCCTGGTCTCAAGCCAATTAATAAGAATACAATTCCTGAGCACTTGACCTGAACAAGGATTAGGGCTGCTTCCAGGGAATGTGTATTAGACAAACCTCTCTGAATGTACTTTTTTCTTATTCTGTCTTCAGAGCACTTTAGTCCCTTTATTCTTGACTGGGTTCATGCCAAGTGACCTCTAACTAAAAGGGAAGGTACTAGAAAGAAAGAAAGAAAGAAAGAACCAGTCCTCTACACCATCGCATGTCATTGGCCCCCACACGTTCTCACACACATCACCCCCCAAATGGAGGTGCTAACTTCACATCCCTGGAGAGAGTTTATACTCACCTGGTCTCATTAAGGCAACACACAGTTGTACAGCTTCTCACTGTGGGACCAATTAACCATTTCCACATCAGGCACCAACATAACCCCACTATGCCATTGACCCTCTTTATTTATGTTAAGTCTTTAGTATTAATTATGTTATAAACACTCAAAATAAGAGCTGTATTTTCACACTGTTGGTGATTTCAAGCATTAGAACCAGGTTTTTTTCACTGTTTCTATGCTTTGTAATTTGCACACCCAAATTTTAAGCTATTTACAGCTTTCTACTTGAAGCTTTTTTACAAATGAGGTCTAGAAAGTGATATAATCAAATATGCTTGAGCATCTTTTTGGCATCTGAAAGGGAGAACTCCCAATACAAAGGGCAGTGCACAGGTGGCCACGGGTTTGACCCCTAAATCTCAAGGCAAACTCCCCTGGCACAGGTCACAATGGCAACAGCATGAACCAAAACTTGCTTGAATCTAACAAATAACCACAGGTTTCTCATGACTGAAAAGTAACAGAAATCTATTCCCACAATGGAGTTCTTTACTGATCAATAAACTCAATGCCTCATATAACATTTTGAGTTATTCTCTTAATGGAATAAACAGCATGTCTTAATAGCTAATTGTTTGATAAAGCCTTGGTGTCACCATGACTTCCCAACAATGAGGGCACTGCATCCTAAAGGACTGTGAAGGAAAGCCATCAGCCTCTTCTTTGGAAGGCCACAAAGAAGGGGAATGGTTCTTCCAGTCCTGTAATAGCTCAGAAGTGGTTAGGCCCAAAGGAATTGTTTAAGTTACATGACCTCCAAATCCTGCCTCCAAAACCAAAAGCATGAATGTCTGTGAGTTGGCTTTCACCTTGTGTTTTTCTCTTCAGTTCTTCCTGTCCACATTCACCAAGGCAAAATCTGCCTGTCAAAACAGGATTAAAATCCTGAGGCCAGCCCCAAGCTGACACAAAGGCTGTATCCAAGGCAGAACCTCTGACACGGCCTCTGTGAGCATTACAGCTGCATGGTGAGAGGGCTCAGGGCCTGGCTCTGGACACCAGGGAAAAATACACTCCTTAGTGTTCAACCCTGGTTTTCTCATCAGAGCGATGATGTCCCAGGATGACCTGTGGACAAAAGAGGAAAGGAAAAGAGAAAGTCTTTTCTTCAACCCAAAAGAAAAGTCCCCTAAGGTCTATGAGCTGAGAGCATATGCTACTTATAGCTATTATAAGTGCTTTCTGAACTGCACCAGGGATACAGGTGGGAGAATGGCAGTCAAGTCCTCATTGGAAGGGACAAGCAATAGGCTTTGTCCCAGCACCTCTTTGCTCACTGCCATTTTCCCCTGGCTGGATTTGGACCCAACCAGGGCAATTCTTTGCTTTGTCCAGCTCAGCATTAGTCGCCAAGTTTAGTACCCATCTTCAAGAAAGGCTGCACACTTCTTTAGGATTACTTTCAAGCCATATGTTTCCATTTTGAAAGAATGAGGGCTCTTGCTGTATAATTATCAGCACAAGAAGAGAAAAGGGGCACGGGTTTTCGTTACCAAATATTCAGCTCCCAAAAATTGAGTCACCATTGTAGAGCTAAGCAGACAATGTCACTCCCTTTCAAAGGGTAGTGTTGACACTATTTTTCCCTGGCACAATAATTTTCTCATAACAGCCAACTCCATTCCTCTGCTTCCGTCTTATGTGCCTTATGGAGAAAGTAAGACCACACTGGTCAGCCCAACCCTTTTCTCAAAAGGCTGATACAGCCTGGCTGCAGGAATGTGCAGTCATTCTTGAAAATAAGCAATGGTGGAACCGAGTTCCATTTATCAATAAATGTAGTTGCCAAAAAAAAAGAATTGCACATCTGTCTCCCCACAAACAAAAATTTAGGTAGAATACGTCTGAGTTGATAGAACACAACTGGTACAACCGGTGTAGTAATAATAATTCTGGGGAAACCTGCAGTGTGGACCTCAAGATATATTCCCGTTGCTTCCGTGTCAAACAGACTCAGTGGAATGACTTTTCAGCTTAATACAAACTGAGAACTGCCACTGGGTAATAAATTCCTTTCTGTCCTAAAATAGTAGCCTGAGAAGTAATCATCCCAAGAAGCAAGAGGTATTTTATCTCCTCGGTGGTAGCAAAGGGCCTCTCCTGATTGCTAAGTGCTGATTTATTCCAGAGTGCGCAAGTGCTGCTTGTTGCTGGGCAAGGACGTTCTAGTCTGTGTCAGAACTGCCTGCTTAACCCAGCCCGAAGCCTGGTCACCAGCATCCCGCCCTGGCCAAGTCTCTGGACTGATAGAAGCAGGAGCCCAGCAGTGCTGATGTTGGAAGAATCCAGAGGGAAGAGAGAGAGTCTGGCTTCTGAAGAAGGGATGTGCGTCCATCACCACTCACCTGCCAGCTGCTGTGGCCAGATAGCAGCGCCCTCAAGAGGCTGCCCTGAGTGCCACCCACTGGTGACCTGTAGCTCTGGAAGTGTGCGTGTGCGTGTGTCTGGGAGTGGTTGTTCTGGGGCAGGCTGCTCTGAAATGCTGAATGCTCTGTGCTTCCTCAGACATTGATGTGTGTGCATGAGAACAAGCTAAATGGCAAGCCACCGTGAGAACGTCCAAAATGGTCCCAAAGCTCCTCTTCTTCAAGTCTCAATCTAAAGCTCAGCATCTGACAAACCGCGGTGAGAGTCTGCAGGAGTATGAAGGAACAAACCCTCGCCAGAACTGACACGGAGACAAACGGAACAACAGTGAAAACACTCAGAGCCCGCGGGCTGAGCCAGAGCGCTCAGCCTTGGGAAGGGCGCACCAACAACCGCAGGGCTCGCCACCGCGACTTACAGCAGAGACTCGCAGAGACTTGAGCAGAGACGGGTGCGCTCTTGCAAAGGCAGAGATTTGGTGGGGGGAGGGGAGGAAGGAAGGTAGAAAAGGGAAAATGAAGAAAGAGAAAGAGACATATTCAAATGCAATTCGGACATTCCAAGCTACTCTCTTGACCTCACACATTTTGCTATGATTTGGGTGATCCTAATGGTCTTTGAATCACGTTGGAAAATGTCACAATAGATGTTTGAATTAAAATCCAGTAGGTTTGCCAAAAGACCAATTGTTAAAAATTGGCAGCATTCCAGAGAACCTACTAGGCTGCATACTGCCCGGGCTGAGAGAATTGCTAATTCCAGAGAAAGTTAATTATCACCTTATTGATAAAAGGGTAATTTTTAAAGCTCATGGTGTGGCTTTTGTGAGTCATTAATTAAAATTTAGAGTAATTTACTAGACACCCTGGTGGCTTCTGTTACATTATATCTATACCAAACCATTTGATTTTTCACCCAGGGCTGTTTTTAATCCCCCTCTGTCTTTCCTCACCTGTCTCCTTTTGAAGGCAACAAAAACATAAAAAATGTGTAAATCTGAAACTAGCCTTTTGGGAGATTGCAGGATTAAGAAATAAGATGTCCAAGGAGGCATTTTTAAAATGCTCCTTCTTAGAAATGTCAGATTTGCCCAACAAAAGAAAGAAGTTTTTGTTATCATCCCAGAAGGAATTGCTTTCACAAACTTCATCCCCAAAATGTTAGACCAGATTTTACATTCCTTGGTAATTAGACTGAAAGAGGGTCCTCCCTCATGTCCTTTCCCTCCTTTCCCATTCCATCCCCAAATAAGACCTGAGGGGTCAGTGGAAGAATGAACTAGAGGTGCTTGGAATTCTAAAGCTCCCAGCCCAGCTAGGGGCAGTGTCTCCTCCCACTGTCTCCAAGACATGTGGGGTGCGGTGAGCACAGCCAGGCTCCCTGGCGTCCACCCATGTGATGCTGAGGCTTGAAGGGAGAGGGGGGCAGAGACCTGGGGAGGAAAACTGTCCTGCTGAGCTCTAAAGTCCCCCCTACTCCGGGAGCCAGTTCCCAGCTCCAGCCGCCACCTCTGCCCCGACCAAATGTTGTTCTAAGGTGAGTGTCATAAAGGATGAGTGGATGTGTGTGTGATGTGTCCTCGGGCCACGCAAAATTGTAAACAGACCTACGAAACACTCCAAAATTTTACTCCCCAAATTCACGTAAAGGTTAGTCCTCTCTGAGCATTCTTTGTTATGATTTCAGAGAACTTCAGTTATGTTTCCTTAAACTTGGTGAAGTTAAGAATTTGAGATCCAAAACTGAGACTGAAAATACATAAATAAAAGCCACCCTCTTATGAGAGGTCTAAGGCAATCTGGTTGTGATTTTTCCCATCATTTAAAATTTTTTAAGTTTAAAAATTCTATTTTTGTACTTTGGGATATTGCTTGAATTTTTATAATAGGCAAATGTTATTTAAAGTTCTTACAGCAGGGTGACGATGTTTGGGTTTGGCTTGTTTTCTAGCGACTCATCTGCTCAGTTTACCTGCCGCTAGAGCTCACGCCTTCACCCTCAGCCCCCAAGAGTGTGAGAACCAGAAAGAGAAACTGCTTCTGATGGTTTCCCTAGCATCGAAAACACACCACCAAAAGCAAAGAAATGACGAAAAGCAATTTACTCTTGTTTCTCTTATTGTTTTCTTGTCTTTCTATTACTGTTCATTTACCCTTTTTTGCACCAAAATAAAAATGGTTTTGGTGGCACAGGGAAGAAATGTAAACATGTTAAACATAAAAGAACTGGGCTTTTGTGGGATTTGTACCTTTCTTATAATTCCACAAATCAAGCAGGCTGATAAATTTACCAAAATATTAGAGTTACTCCACACAATTTAAAGAACTAAAGAAAACATTCATATTTTTAAAAAATCTGTCACAAATATGTTTAAAAGGTAAAGATTTTGAAGCCACCAAACAACTTCTCTAAAACTGAAGGTTCTGCATGAACATTTGTTTATACAGTCACTCAGTACTGATTTTCTAGGTAATCTTCACCCAGCTGCTGCTGTTCAAGTAGCCTCTCATTTTTTCAGGCTAGTTCTATACCAAACAACACAAAAAAGGCTCCACAAAAATACTGTGCCCCCCAGATAGTTTACCACACTAAGAATTCCTTCATAGTTTTTTAAAATTTTTATGCTTTCACTCCATATATTCTATTTTGTTAAAAAAAAAGTATTGAGAAAAAAGCAGCTATGTCCCTCACTCTTTGAAAATGATTCCTCTGGTTGAAAGTGAAGAACAACAGGATACACAACAAACATCTCAATTCTGAAGCGCCTGCACTACTTTCTCACGCACCACAGTGTCTGAACACAACTACAAAGCCACTTTCTCAGAAAGCTACTGATTGTCTAACGAGAGGCTTCATGCAATCTAGAGACAGCACAATGAGCCACCTCTCGTTCACTACCACGGATAGTGGAAAGAACTTTGACTCAAACACATCAACTATAGTAAAACGACTCACTCAGCAGCCTGCACCTCAGCCTCGTTCGCTGGTCCTGTCCAGCCAGCCAGCAACTTGGATGGGACACCTCGTGCCTCGGGGGAACATGTGAAGCTGGCTCAAGGGACACAGTGCTCCAGCTGGGAAGGAGGTGACTGTATTTGAACTTGGGAAAACTGCTTGTAACACTCAATAGTCACCTTTTTTTCCCCCCAAAACTAACTAAAACCAGCAACTAGCAATAATTACTATTCTCATCTATGCCTGGTAAATTAGGAAAAACCAGCACAAAGACACATGAAATATTCCATCTGGGATATTCAAAATATAATTCAATTAAAAAAACACTTTTATATGTTCATAACATACCCATTTTAATAATCAACTTTGAGGTAAATATTTTTATCCCAAGACATGCTACAATTTTTGAAATAAAAAGAAAAGCAAAGCAAAATTAACACAAGGTTGAGGGAAGGGGGAAGTTAGCTGGTTATCTGAGTCCACATTTGGAAAATAAAATAACTTTCTACATATTTAAATGCAGAGTTAAAGAGTAATGAATGTGTATATAACCAAAATTTATAAACTATATAATTCTATGCTACATCTTCCCCTCTGAGATCTGGTTAAGAAATTAAACATTGTATTTTGCATAGGAGGAACTAAAGTTTACCTACTGGGCTCAGTGGTTTTAGTGCAGGACACTCGTGCATTGCCATAGACGTAGGCATGCAACCCAGAAAAACTAAAACAGGTAACCTGTCATGCTGACAGTTAAAAGAGAAGGATCCCATGTCAACAGCACACCCTTACCTACAGCTGTTCACCAGAGCCCTGATCAGGTTGTTTACCAGGTCAGGAGTGTTGACTCAGAAGACAGATGACTTTCGGCACATGCAAACCGAGTATTACAAAAGCTATCTTCCACCCGTGTGTTAGTAGCTCACAGTCTCCAGCAGCCCTGCTCTCTGGCTGCAAACATCTCATTAGACTAATGCATTCAGCACAGGCAGAAAACTCGATTTACCATAGCTACAGCAATGAATTTCCATTACGATGACAGCTTCAACCACATCATGTCCGGAAAACCAGCCAACCACTGGCTTTTAAAGAACACACACATTTTACGTGCAGAAAACGAGGCCTCTGTGAGTGTGTGTGTGTGTGCGTGCGTGTGTATGTGTTTCTCGTGTTTCCTTCCTCCTAGCAGCCCAACTAAGAGAAACGTGCAGTGGAGCTTTTTGTAGACATGAGCTGCAAGGTAATGACACTTCTGCTTCTTTGGTAGTTACGTCCTTGTAATAACCTGAATTATGTCACAATTGTCAGAATGGGTGTTTCCAACATTTCAGTTTTCATTACCCCTCCTCTGTTGCCATAGAAACCAGACTGTAACATCATCTCTTTGTCCCAGTCCTGCAGTGGTATGGGCCAACAGAGGGCTTATGAGATATTGGTGATCTGAGAGAGTAAATGTTTGACTTTGGACAAATAAAACAAAAAGAAATATTCTAATGGCATCATTGTTCAGGAGAGCCTGTGCATTTGCCAGAGCAGTGTGCCTTCCCAGGTGAACACACCATGGTTGTACATACTAACTCTGCAGCTACGTACAATACATGTGTACAATTCATTAAAACTGCACCCAGACTTTGGCTGCAGCCCTGTGTGCATAGGTGCACAAGCATTTCTACCCTCCTCAGCATGTTTGGGTCCTGTATGGAGTGGGATGGTCCTCAAACAGGAGAAGGGCTACTATTCGTCTCCCATGTTTCATTGCATTCTCTGTGGCAAATCAATTTATACTGTTGAAAGGACTTTTTCTTCTCCTTTCCTTTTGTAAAGGCTCCTCATTGCCCATTTCATTCACTCTGGGATATTGGAGTATTCCCAGGTATCTCCTTCAAGACAAAACATCCATTCTACAAATACGTGGCTTACCCCTAGGGGTGAGCAGCAAGCGAATTTAGCCAGGACTAAATATCAACTAGAGTTAATTACTACATAGGCCACAACTTGGCCAGTTACTGAGAGTGGAAAAAAATGCAATTACAACCTGAGGTTTTTCTGAATATATGTGCAGAGTTGCATTAGAAAGAAATAAGAAAGCTTTCTTCTGGGATTATGAAGATAGGAAAAGATTAATTTTTTTAAGTCAAAACATTGTACTTACTGAGCAAGAAGTAATTCACCACTTTAGTTCCCTTAATCATCGAATTTTGTTGTTTTGTATTTTGGTCATTTCATGTAAGTTGATTTCATTAAAGAAGAAGAATAAGGAGGAGGAGGAGGAGGAGAAGGAGGAAGAGGAAGAGGAGAAGGGAAGAAAGTGAGGTGGATAATTTAAATTTGGCCAGCACCCGTCTCCCAGCCACAGTGGTTGTCCTCGCACCTGTGGCCTCACACACACGCCCACGCTACATTCCGCTGCAAAGCACCTGGAATTGGCTAAGATATGAGACCAGTCATCACTTTAAAATGTTTCGTCAGATAAGTAAAATAAATACTTCTTAAGTAATCAAAAATATTCTCCAAGCCCTGTAACAGAAGAAAATGGCATAACAGAATCTACCTGAAAGAAGGGAATTTTGGGTTTTCCTACCCAGCTCTGTGAGGGTTTCCGAGGGTTTCCTGGGTTCCATATTTCCCTGCCTCCTCCCAGATGGGCTACTGTTGTGGCTTGTCCTTAAGTTGGGTGTGTCTGGGATGCAGGCATTGTCATCTAACAGGTCAATTTGGCAATGAAGCCTAAAACTGCAATCAACTAAAGCTGGCTTGTGTAAAAAAAAAAAAATATATATATATGTGTGTGTGTATATATGTATATGTATATATAAAATTATTCTTTCTTTATGCAACCAGGACCATAGGCTTTAAGAAATTAAATCAATGTTTTCTAAAATCCAAGAAAAATGTTTTTAATTTCAAGAAAAATTTACGTTAAACAGGTAAGAGAAAAGAAGTTTGGTGTGATGACTGGTATTAACTAAGGAGTCTGTTAAGAAGAAAAGGGGCCCACTCTAAGCTAACATCTCTCTAATTCTTGTTCATCCCTGGCCCATGATCAAGATGCTTAGGTTGTGCCACGTTGTTAATTTTCTTTGGCACTGTGGTTACATTTCTGTTTCAGACCACAAGCAGCATGCTCCAGTCTTTCCACACAAATGCTACCGGATTGGTGGTTAGCAAGAGGCAACCAGAAGGAGCAGGTTAATTTGGGGGTTCCAAATGCAAATCTACTTCGAGTAGACTCCATTTGAAGGGCAATCCTTCTGTCAGCTGCTGGTAAAGCCACCATTCACATTGAAAATGGCCTTTGTCCTAAAGAGTTGTGTTTTCCAACACAAGCATCAGCTTGAGAGGATTCTGTGTTGGACTGGGATTCAGTGCTACTGCAAAAACAACTTTTGTTATAATAGCTAACTTTACTGAAGAATTCTTATATATGAAGCCCATTTCACATGATTTCTTATTTATAACAATCCTATGCAGTAGGTATTATGATGCCATTCCCATTTTACAGATAAGGATACTGAGACTTAGGGATGTTAAATAACTTGCCCAAGGTCACACAGCTCAGAAGTGGTGGATACAGGATTGACCCAGGCAGTCTGTCCCCAGATACACTGTAATTAATCATCCCACCACACAACCTCCTCATTCTGCCCCTTGTTCCAGCTCTGCCATCAGCCCAATGATATTCAAATCACTGCCTTTCTACAACACGGGGATGGAAAAAGGAATCTAGATCATCTTTTTGGTCGCTTACAGTTCTGACATTTTACAATCCTATGAACTGCTTTATCTGCTGGGCTGGAACAGACCAACCCTTTGTAATAGAGGAGTACTCCACCCATGGCTATGATTACTAAGGGGCAGAAAGTACCCCCCTCTCATTAGGATAAGACCTGGTAAACTAGTGCTTTGGACTGTCAATTTTGAGCAGAGGTAGGAAGGAGAGAGCATGGAGATAGAACAGGAAGAAAAGTCAAGATTCCATTCCTGAAGTAGGGAAGGGAGACAAGCTTCCCACGCTGAAGCAGTCCCACAGCATGGCTTCCATGTCATTCAACACAAGTTTGAGAACCTTCAGGGTTATGGAAGGTGTGCGGCTTATGATTAACTGTTTCAGACTACACAAGAGAAGAGTGAGTGCCAGATCTCTTGTCCCCTGCCAAATCTGTCACTTCTTCAACCCCAAGGCCTGCCTTCCACGGGGCCAGATCTTAGCTTAAACTACTCAAGCAGTGATCTTGCAAAATTAAAGGCAAAACTGTTCTTTGTAGTGAAGATAAACAAAAACAACCTAAATGTTCAACAAAAACAGATTACTTAAGTATATGACTCATGTGTCCACACCATAGAATACATAATGCAATCACCAAAAAGGTTGTCGTAGAAGAACATGGGATGACATATAAAAAAGGTTCTCAATACATGGTTGCTAAAAAATTGCAGGTTACAAAATAATATGCAGAATAGAATCTTATTGTGAAAAAAACTGATTTTCAAAAGATGGGAGATATGTTAATAGTAATAAGTCCTTGGTGACAGGATTATTAGTGATTTTTATTTTCTAATCTTTCTTTTTTATGTTTTCTACAAAGCAACACCCACTTCTTTTGTGATAATAAAAAGTGGTGTGAACCGATTGATTAGTAACAGAATTTTTCCTTGTCATATTGGCAAATATAATTACTTGTAGTTCTTATAAATCTTAAGTCTCAAATTTCACCATTAAAATAAAAATAGAACATTTGTGAGCACAGTGGCTATAGGTTACATTCGGCCCCCGCCTTAGCCAGTGCTTCAGATTTGAAGACGGCTCCCACGTGACTCACATCACCATGAATATTTTTGGAGCCTATGCAGGGTACTCAGCACAGACAATAACAAAATCAGGGACAGACTATCTTTCCCCACCCAAAAGCTCCCATGGTCACTAGGGTCCCCTCAGAGCTGATAATAAGCAGTTTTATTTTCAGTAAAGCCATGTGCTAAAGACACAGGAAATTGGTGATCGAATGAAGTGAAAAGCACTGCCATCCCAGGAAAGTATGACTCACTCAAATTCTGAGCCCAAAACATGACTCCTTTCAGACAAGGCCTCCTCTCTTTGTGGCTCTGGGCTTGTCACCCTGGCTGATATTCAGGGATTGACTTAGTGGAAATGTTTGTCCCAAGGCCTGGCAGTTTTAATAGGAGCACAGGCCAGAGACCCTCATCCAGGGGCAGTGTCTGGTAATGGGGTTGGATGGTGAGGACATGTGGCTGACAGCTGGGGAAACTGAGAGGACAACATCAGGGACTTTTCTTCGGCCACCAGGCTGTTAATTCTGAGATGGCCGGGAATGGATCTTGCTCTCCACTATATCCCTGGCATGTAATGCAGTACCTGGTCTGTAGTAAGAAGTCAACAAATAATTATTACTGAATAAATGAAAGAAACTAGAAGATAAAGTGGATGACCTAATCTTAATCAATGTTAGTACAGGCTTTTAGACCTTATTCCTTTCTTCCCCAGAAGAGATTAGAAGAGATTGATTTTAGATTGTCTCTTAGCAGGAAAAAAAAATACCATTTGTTAAAACTGAAAAGAAGACTTTTCTTTACTGTCTTTTTCCTCCTTTATGCTATTAAAATGTTATCTCCTTATGATCACTTCTGCTTTGAGTTGTGTTTCTTTGAAACAAATGAGCTTTTATTCAAAATTCATACAGGTGATCTCCAAGCACTTTTGACTATTAGCTAGGTTTCTCTTTTCCTCCTAATATATTTTCCCCAAGTTAGATATGAGAAACAAACCCCAAAATGCTGAGAAACTTCTAGAATTGGGGACTATGAGCCTCAGCCAAACCTCTATGTGTGCTCCAACAAGCCAGAATGAAAGACTTCAAACAAAGCAAGTGTACACGCAATTTCAGCTGATAACTGTTACTACTTCCGGGCCCAATTTCTATGGAAAGAGGGTGTGTGAGAGAAGGAAGGAGACAAGGGGAAGGAGACACAGCCTACCAAAGAGAGACTCTATATTTTTTAAAATTTCTTTTTGAAAACAGTCTCTTGGGGGTTGCTTGCAGTTTTTCGGGGGGCTCCCTATGCTGCCCAGGCTGGTCTCGAACTCCTGGCCTCAAGCGATGATCCCGCCTCAGCCTCCCAAGTAGCTGGGATTAGAGCCACCGCACCCAGCTTCGATCTCCCTTTATTCGAGGGAAGATCTCCAGGATGGGCCCCTTAGTTACCAAAAAGCAAGAATACAACCATTGCCCTTGCAACAAAACTTGAATCTGAACGAAGATGACATGGTCCGAAATTTTGCATTCTCTTTAATAAAAAAGCAGCTGGCTGGAGAATAAAAAGCGACTGGTTGATAAGTTACTCTTAAGGACAGCCAACTTTAGGGTGGACCATGTCTGCGATAAGCCCACATGAGGTAGAAGCGACCCCAGAGACTGGGACTGGGAAAAGGAAGAGGGAAGAAGAGGGAAGTAAGGTTACAAGTAACAGTAAACAGCTCAAACTGGCTTAAAAAACAAAAGCATTCACTGGCAGGGAGTCCAGTGATGTTTAGGTGAGGACGACCCAACAGGTCAATAATGTTACCAAAGACCCGGTCTGAATCATCTTATTCCTGGTTTTCCTCACGGTCACAATACAGCCGCCAGCTGCTTCCAAGCCACGTGCTTCCCCTTCCCCATCCAGCACAAGGGAGAGCCTCTCCGTGTAGCCTCCTCGAAGCTTCTTACCCAGAACCGCCCGTGAACATCCCTCTCACGTCATTGGCTGGAATTGGGCCACACCCCATCCGTGAACCAATGACTGCCACCAAGATGCTGATTGGCTTAATTCCACCTATGAAACGGGAGGGGCTGCTCTGCTCTCTCCCTGGCACTGGAGCTGCCTGGGGAGGAACAGGTACCTGAATGAGAATTGCGGTGCTCGTACGTAGCAAAAGGGAAGAGGAATGGTTGCTGAAGGGCCAAAATCAGCAAGACGTGACTAATAGAAGGTGGGGAGAGTGACCTGGGGAAAGAGCAGAGCATGCGGGGTCGGGGGGGGGGGGGGGCAGTAATGGCAGGATGCTGTGCCCTGAGCATGTGACCCCCCGCCCCTCACCCTTCCCAGACACCGGTCTTCAGGAAGGACCACAGAAATTATGAAATGCTTGATGTGGTTGAATTTCTTGCAGAAACTGGTGAAGAGGCTGAGTTTTGCATCCTGGGTCGGTGCAGGTGAAACCAAGATAGTGTATGAGAAGCCAGGGGCCGGGGCCAAAAGGACTATGAAACTGTGAGTCTAGGGAAGTAGCTGCTATTCCGGGAGGACTCTGGACTTACCTGGGATGTGAAAATTGGGAATTTAAGAGGCAGAAATGTGGCTACTGAGAAAAGGCTACAGCCATGTAAGTTGAGTATATATTTAGCTGAATTGCATCCTTTAATAAAGGGGAAGTGATCTTCTAGAAAGGAAGACTTGACTGGATGTTGGTACTCTTGAGATGGGTTATTTAAGATTGAATAACATACACTTTGAGAGAAGTGTTGTACACTACTCAGATTGCCTTATCAGGCTGTGTCGCCATCCTGTGTGTGTTCTGGTGTGGGGGTGAAGAGCTGGGCCCTACCTGAAGGGAATTGGTGGGAGGGTCCGTTCTATCCACATGAACCCTGTGGAGGCTACAGGCAAGCCTTGGGGACATGGCCATGTGGCAGCTGAAGAAGATGGTGAGCAAGCTCTGCACAGCTGGGCACTCAGGGGGTGCCTGGGAAGTGGCTAGACAGCCTGCTACCAGCAGTAACAGGACATGGCAACACCCTCTGGGAACATGCCCTCTGACCTACCTCCCAGTGACCAAAACCAGCAACAACTTGTTTGGACTAAGTATGAAACCTAGAGAGTTTAGGGCACTCTGCAGGGAAGAACACCAGATTCCCCCCAATTTGTGAGAAAGGGTCCATCCCAGAGTTACATTCATATAATATTCACACTTTTAAAAATATGACTAGTGAAACCTGAAAATAAAAAGAAACTTTAACAAGAAATGTACAAGTTGTGTGGGAAGCTCAGCAGCTGGGTGCAGGGATGCTGGCTTGACCACATCTGTGACCTTCGTCGAGAAGCTCAGTCCCTGCGTGCTTCAGCTTCTCATGCGTGACACAGAGGTGCTGCGGCTGTTGTGAGGATTAAATGAGTTAGGATAGATATAATGTAAAGCTGTTGGAATGGCACTGGCAAGGGAATTTAAACAGTGTTTAAGTACACCATGACAGGCAGAAGGAAAAGGGGATAAAAGCAAACAAATCTCAGAAGCTGCAAAGCAGATGGACTAGAGGTAACTGACCTGGTGGACCCAAGAAACCTGACCCTTTATTCTGACATGGGGTATCCCAGAAAGGGCTGAAACTCTCAGAGCTTTACCCTCCCCCATCCAGAGGCCACACCATAAACGTCTTAACTAATAAAACTATACTTTAGCTATCATGTCATCCAGACCTAAAGTCCAGTTTCCACACACTGAATCTCTAACCACATCACAAGACCTAGGGACTTTCCAGCCCGGGATTTAGCAACAACATGGGGCATCCTCACTGTCTCTGGGCTTCCCAAGCAACACCCTGGCCACACCATGGGGCCCAGAAACACCCTGGTTCACACCACGGGGCCCAGTAACACCCTGGCTCACACCATGGGGCCAAGAAAGGCTCTGAAACTGGAGGCCCCAGGAATCTTCAAAAGTGGAAGTTGGGGAGACTAAGAACCAGACCAGATCTCCTCCCCAACCCCCCCAACCCCATGCTGCTGGTGACAGCCTCTCAGTGCTAACAGAATGAAGACTTACTCTGATCTTGAGGACACAGGCACAGCTAAGGGTAGTGGTGCTGTACTGAAAACAGAATTCAGAGAAAGTTTGCCTCCTTAGCAGTGAGACCCACAGCCCCCACCCCACTCAGCTGCCAAACTGTTTGCAGCGGGGCTTATAACCCTGGGCAGAATGTCAGAGAATTCCTCTGGGGAAACTGACCACCAGTCCGTGAGAAAAGACCTACACACACTGACGGGTTCACATGGGTGGCCCAGAAAGACACCCCTCCAGTAAGCCCACTAGTGACAATACACAGAGAGTTTCCAATCACATTTTAAGGACCTCACTACGTTTGAGGATCTAGCATGAAAGACTGAGACCAAAACCAACAAACAGGAAGAAAAGGAATTTGGAGAAAGACAAATTTCATGAAGAAAAAAAAAACATTTTATAAAATTATGACTAATAATCCTGGAAGACAAAATATAATATATTGCATCAATAACATGAGAATGGGTTGCTATATAAAAAGGACATTAAAAGATAAAAGAGAGTCCTTGGAATTAAAAATATGAGAGCTGAAATGGAAAATTTAATAGAAAGACCAGAAGATAATGTCAAGGAAACTTCCAAGATAATAGAGAAAAAAGCTAAAAGAAGGAAAATAGAAGAAATTAGAGGATCAGTACAGGAGATATATGGTAGGCCAGGACCCCCTAAGGGGTCCACAGAAGTGATAATCATGTCCCTCCTGGACTTCTCCGTCCTACAAGTTTATTTTAGTTAGTTTTTGTCATGTTTCAATGTCTCCTTGGGAGAACAAGGGTTTGGAGGGGCCCAGTCTGTCATTTTACTGACAGGAATAATCTAAAGTAAATTTTGATGGCAGCAGTTTTTGTTCTCATGCTTTAAGATGTATTTTAGAAGAACAGAATATATTTCTTTAAACAAATTTATACACCCTGTTAAGAAACCAGGCTGTTTTGGAAAAGTGTGTTAATTGGAATACTGTTGCTTTCTCATTTGAAAATGCTTGAGTAAGGGAAGCCCTCTGAGGACATAACAAGGGGCTTAGGAGCCAGCACAGGGGTGAGTCCTGCAGGTCAGAGGGGCACTAAGTCTCCTTACTCTCAGAGCTTTACCCTCCCCCACCCAGAGACCACACCATTAACATCTTTACTAATAAAACTATACTTTAGCTATCATGTCATCCAGACCTAAAGTCCAGCTTCCAGACACTGAATCTCTAACCACATCACAAGACCTAGGGACTTTCCAGCCCAGGACTTAGCAACAACGTGGGGCATCTTCATTGTCTCTGGGCTCCCCAAGCAACTCCCTGGCCACAGCATGCAGAATCATCCACCTCTTTGTTCAGGGATGGGGGTATCTCTCCCACTAATAACTTTAGATTTCCCAGACTGGTGTGGTGACTACTCAAAGATAATGACATCTATGAGTCAATATTTTAATACAACCAATTCATACAAAACAAAGCATAATACATATTATATTCTATAAGCTCCCACTTTCTCAAAAAAAATGAGAAAAACCAGGACCACATATCCCAGGGCTCGCATAGAATCCGCCTAAATTTAGTCATTTCCTTATGTATGTGTCTTGCTAAATCCTATATATTTGGAAAGTTGTATGGGATATAAATGCCACATGCATCCCCGACAATGTCACATATTCCTTCCCTTTTTAGCTGGGATATGATCTAAGGCCATAAAGTTTTGGAGTACTCCATTTCCCAAAGCCATCATTCTTACAGTGTTATATTTCCAATCTCTCATATGGCCCTTGCCCCTCCATACGGTAGGAATTGTATATCCATACTCTTTTGGAGCTTATCCTGAGTTCTTGACTCCCAGTCTCAATCCTGCCCCCACCATCTCCCAGGGACACATCAAATATCCATAATGATACCAATATCCAGTAGGTAGAACTAAGAGCACCATTCTTTACCCATTACCAGAGTCTACTTTGTGGGATCTGCATTGAGAGACCATGGTAAGGAACCACTAGGAACCACCATGATGTTCCCTTCCACCTCCCTGAGGGCTTATGAAATGTGTATATCCTGAATGATGGAGTAGCCTTATAGGGGTGAATGTCTTGGTGGGGGCTTGGGAGTTCGAGAAGCCAACCATGAGTTCTGACTAGGCATTATGATCCCCAACCCCAGATGTTAGAAAGGTAGCAGGCCTGATGTGCTTCCACCCACACCCATGAGTTCAGGGTTTTGCTTGTCTCCCTACACCCATAATGGCAAGTGCCTTTCTGGCCATTTTCTCTTCATGGGTGATATTTATCAAGTTTACTGTTGGGGACAGGTCACCCAGAAGCCTAATGAGTGGCTCTTGCCTGGTTTATCACCAGATACCATGATAGCCCATCCCTCAGAGATCTGGAGTAAGGGGTCTTCTTCCAAGACTATGGAAGGGTATTTTCCATAAGCATTTTTTTAGTATAGATCAACTCTCTATCAGTGGCCCCGCCTGCCCTAGGAGTGCCAGAACCCTGCCTACTCGGTTGTGATTAGATTATCCCTCAAGTCGCAGCTGGCTCTCCACACAGGACAAGCTGATGGCTTAAATCTTATTCCAATTGGTATCATAGCCTAGCATGTCCCAGGATAACCTTACCATCATTAAGAGGCTAGCAGGGCCTTTTAAAGTTTCTCCCCACAAGTAACAGAGCAGGGCTTACCACCACCTGGGTTGAGCTTATGGCCCTCCAGAGTCCCAGAGGTGGCCACTCACCCTCCCTTTCTCCTCACGCAGCAAACACCTGGGGAGGCAAAGGAAACAAGACACCAGGTCTGGATGGGGCTTTCATCAAGGACAAGTACAGGAATGTTGGCCAGCATTAACAGGTGCATTGTCAGGCCCCAGCCTTCAATCCTCCCCCAGTGTCCAGGAGCAGCTGAAGATGGATAAATAAATCATCGCCATCATGGGGCAATCAGTAGGAGTGATTCCTTCCAGAATAATGGTGAGGGGAAATTCCAGAATTACAGATATGCAATGGACCTTGAGAGTTGCTCATTCTTGAGGAATATCCCCAAAGGAAAAAAATGCTTGAACATAACAAAAGAGTTATGGTGAGATTTGGGGGATAAATTTGTGATAGATACTTAGAAAACCAAGCAAACGAACAAAAGAGACACACATAATTATTCATTCATTAAAAAAAAAGAAAGTAAATACAACCATAGTGCAATATATGACTCAATTCTAAAAAATATACACATTTTGAAAACAACATAATCACTAAGTACTGATTTCACTAAAAATTATGATGTAACTTTATTGGGAAGATGGAGGGAGGAAAGGTGGGATAAGGTATTCAAGAACTAAACTCTCATCTTCCAAAGTAGGAAGTTAATAGACGTCTAAAACAAGAAATAATCAGGAAATAGCAGTATATGGAGGCTAATTAGAAATTTAGAGGCAAATATGAGAAGAACCAGCTAAAAAGGTGGTTGCCATTAGAAGGTAGAGATGGGGGAACAGGGAACAATTATTTTTGATAAAAATCTTACAGAATTATTTGCCTTTTTAATCTCTTTCTTTATAATATTAAATAGACTAGACACATACATAATGGATTTTTTAAAAGCATTAAATGAAAATTTTTAAACATGCTCATTAAAAAATTTGGAAGATACAGAAAAGTAGAAAAAGGAAAACCATTGATCCTCTACCTCTGAGAGTGGAGGAGCTCACAAAGATTATAAACATGACTTTTTTAACTTAAGAAAAGTTGTAATTTTTAAAAACATATAACACAATTTAATTATAAATTAAAATAAAATTATAAACCTAATTTTTAAAAATTTAAACCTAACTTGACTGCTTTTTTACTCATAATAAAAAATTTCTGTGTTATTACATGTTTTTATGAAAATCATTAACCATGGCTCCTTAGTTGGATATTGGAATTTCTTTTCTTGGAGTGTTCCTATTTTTTTATATATATATATTATAAATAAAATTTTTTATATATATAATACATATAGGTTTTTTTAGGGACAGGGTCTCACTATGTTGCCCAGGCTGGTCTCAAACTCCTGGGCTCAAGCGATCCTCCTACCTCAGCCTCCAGAGTAGCTGGGACTACAGGCACGCACCACCGCACCTGGCTGTTTCTGTTACAAATAGAGATCTGGTGAATAGTGCAGTGCCTAGAACAGTGGCTGCCACATGGTAAGCACTCAATAAATGTTTGTGAAATGATAAATAAATGAAATGAGAAATAGTAATTCACTAAATACTTGTGAATATCTAACATCCTAGATTCAGAGTTCAAGTTCATTGAAAGCAGAGACTGTGCCATATTTATTACTGGGTTCTGGTCTGGGATAAATAATGTGACCCACTGTGTGCCTGGCACACACCTATCGTAGGCAGGGATTCCATAATAAATATGACACTTTTGGAGCTATCTACCATATTAGATCTCACAGATTCCTGAGTAGAGCATCCTTCTATCTTGTCACGGCTGAAACAGCAGGGAATCTTCATTCATTTATTCAACAAATATGTAACAAATGTGCCTTCTGACTGCCAGGCACTGTTCTACGGTTAGTTTACCAAACAGATCAAAATCTCTACCTTCATTAAGCTCACTTGCTACTGTAGGGAGAGACAATAAGCAAGATAAACAAGTATAATACTTGTGTGTAACATGGTGATGCGTGCTAAGAAGAAAAATTAAGTGGTGCGGGGTGGATAGGGAGTGTCAGAAATGCGAAGAGAGGGAGGGGGTTGCAATAAAAATAGAACTGCCAGGAAAGTCTCCTGGAGGCAAAGGTGCTGAGACCTGAAGGCAGCGAGGGAGGGGGCCATCTGGCCCCAGCCGCTCTGCAGCAGCGCAGAGTGGAAAGAGGCAGAGGGTGGCATCCGCCTGCTCTGGTGCACCCCTCACCACCACACGCTAGCAGAGCAAGTTACCCGACCCTCTCCCTGCCCTCAGACTGGGAGTAATGTTAACGCATAGAATGAATTAGAATTAGAATGAATGTGAAGATTTGAGAGAGTGAATTCTTTGCTCTTCTCTACGACTTCTATGATATCATCAGAGAAACATCACTCCCCGATAACCTGCTCAATCCCCAAACACCATCTCCCGCCTATCACCCACTATATTGCATCGTACAATGTAAAGTGAAGGGTTACTGGTGTTGACTGATATCTGTAATTTATAAATAGCTAAAAATGTACAGTTGTAATCTACACCTTTCTAATGGGTCAAGATTCCTTCCCTTTTTACTCTAAAATGTTCTCGAGTTGTAAATCAGCAAACTAACATTTTTCCAGAGCATCATATGGCAGACACTGTGGAACAGAGGAAACGAAAACTCTCTCTTGACCCCACAGTCCCAGACTCGACAATGTGGTATCAATTGAAGCACACCCCACTGAACCCTGACTGAAGTGGTGAGAACCTGTTGCAGATTACTACCATGCCTTCAGTTCCATGCTTGGAACAAGAGCTTAGCATGATCATAACTTTTAAAATGAATAAATTGAATCAAATTATTGAAACACGACTTACACTCGTTTTCACGAGATCTGGTGATGAAGAGCAACTCACAAGTCCTGGGTAATTGGTGATTCCTCGTCCGACCTCGTATTGCACCCACTGATTTACACGAGACCCGATATCTGGGGTGGTAGGAGGCTTCTCTTGTTTCAATTTCATCCATTTAGGTTTTTTATTATTCCCTTCCTTCTGCTTGCTTTGGGTCCAATTGCTCTTTCTTTTCTAGTTTCTTATGGTAGAAGCTTAGTTTATTGATTGGAGACATTTCTTCTTTTCTAATGTGAGCATTTTATGCCATAAATTTTCCTCTAAAGCACTACTTTAATTGCAATTCACAAATTAGATATAATATATTTTTATTTTGTTCAAAGTATTTTTTCATTTGCCTTGAGGCTTCCTTTTTGGCCCATGGGCTGTAAGAAAGTGTGTTGTTTACTTTCCAAACATTTGGGGATTTTCCAGATATCTGACTTTACTCATTTCTAGTTTAATTCCATTATGCTCCAAGAATATACTTTGTGAGATTTCCATTTTTTAAAAATGTCTTAAGGTTTCCCTTATGGTCCAGAATATAATCTATCTTGGTAAGTATTCTATGCACAATTAAAAAATGTGTATTCTGCTGTTCTTGAGTATTCTACAATGTCAATTAGGTCAAGTTGGTTGATGACATTATTCAGATCTTCTAGGTCGTTAGTGATTTTCTGTCTACTTTTTTCTCTCAGTCATTGAGACAGGAATGTTGACGTTTCCATCTGTAAATGTGAATTTGTCTGTTTCTCCTCTCAGTTCCAGCAGTGTTTGTTTCGTGTCTTTTTAATCACTAGTGTTAGGTATGTACACAGTTAGAACTGTCATGCCTTCTTGGAAAATTGATCCATTTATTATTATGTAACATCACTATTCCTGATAATATTTCTTCTGAAGTCTACTTTGTCAGATACTAATACTCTAGCTTTCTTTTGGTTAGAATTTACATCATGTTTATTTTTTGCCCTTTTACCCATAATGTATCTATGTTTTTATATTTAAAATGGGAAAATATTGGCCAGGCATGGTGGCTTATGCCGTAATCCCAGCACTTTGGGAGGCCAAGGCGGGAGGATTGCTTGAGGCCAGGAGTTCAAGACCAGCCTGGGCAACATATTGAGAACTCATATCTACAAAAAAAATTTTTTCTTAAATTAGCTGGGTGTGATGACGTGTTCCTGTAGTCCCAGCTACTCAGGCTGAGGCAAGAGGATCGCTTGAGCCTAGGTGTTCGAGGCTGCAATGAGCTGTGATTGCACCACTGCACTCCAGCCTGGGTGACAGAGTGAGACCCTGTTTCCAAAAATAAAAATAAAAATACATAAAGTGAGACAATATCAAATGGTCTAATAGGCATGCAGCTGGAATGCCAGAAAGAGAAGAGAGAATGAACAGAAAAAATATTGGAAGAACTAATGGCTGAGAATTTTCTGAAATTCATGACAGATACAAAACCTAATAGATCTAAGAAGCTCAGAAACATCAAATGGAAATCAAAAGCAAATAAACAAACAAACAAAAACATCACACTCAGGTGTACCATTTTCACACTGCTGAAAATAGAATACAGAGGAAATCTTGAATGCAGCCAGAGAAAAAAGGTATATTACATTTCCTGGGGGAGGAGGAAGACTCCCAAAGAGTGGTCAGAAACATCATTCCAGGGCCCACATTAAAAAACAAATCTAGAATTGGCTTCACCAAACGCAGAGCAAACTATTTTCAGCAATCTTGAAACTTTCAATAAAGTGCCCTTTGACCACCAGATATTCCAAAGTACAGGGAAGTGGCTTATTCACAACAACCCAGGAAAGCAACTCCCCGCACAAGTACACTTGTGTCACTTGCCAGCGTCTTCATCAACCTGCCTACCTCGCCTGCTGACCTTGCTGGTGACATCTGTGTTATCACCCACCGGCCCTGCAGAGGGGCTTGCAGAACAGCCCTGCACCCAGAGGCACATTCAACTCCGAGGGGGAAGGAGATGGAGCATGTTTCCAGGTGGGGGTAACCCACCCAAACTCCCAGAAACCGGTCAGATGGTGGACGTAGGAGGCTTTACTGCACACTGGTGTCTGTGAGAATTAGGGAGACCACTAAGAAAGAGTTGGGGAGGCTCAGCACCAGGGCTGCTAGAGATGTCCTGTCTGCGGCTGTGGCACCTGCACCCTGCTCTCTCCACCCCTGGGGAAGAGAGAGAGAGGAGAGAGGAAGAGAGATGGGGGCAAAACAAAACAACGGGGAAATTTTTAAAAGACAAAGAAAAAATAACAATGGCAAATTGAGCAGGGGATATTGTCAAGGACGCAACATGGAAGGACACAGAATGAAATGAGTGTGTTTGCTAAAGAAAAGCTAGATGCAAGAGGGTGGGCAGAGGAGAATTAAAAAATAAAATGTAAACCACGACACAAAGCAATTCAATGACGGGAAACAGACACGAATGTGCATAAGGAGAAGAGGAGACGAAGAGATTGGCAGCAAGAAACCCCAATGAGATATGTGTCAATGGGACGTGTGTCGTGGAAGGAGAACGCCAAGGAGGGAAGGCAGGAGAAAGGATGTTGATGCCTGTACAGAAGTGATTAAATAAAATAGTATTCAACCTCTTTTTATCTTAAAAGTATTGAGAAAAAAATTACTAATGTGCTCACAGTGTGTCCAGAAGCTGGTGATTAAAGTGGTTTGCAGGTACTGATTAGCAGCCCCAATCCCCAAACTTGCTCACAGGTGTGCAGTTCAAAAGTGTGCAGTGCAGAAGGGCGTTAAGCCCCCAACCGCTCCTGCAGCCCTCAGCTTGGTCAAGGCTTCCTCACTTTACCAAATGACTTTATTTTTAAGAACAGGATCCAATTACTTTCCCAAACAACTACCTCTGAAGCCCCAAACTGCACTGGAAGTCCCAGCGGGGGAGTGGGGGGGGAGTGTCTCTCACTGCAGTCAAGTCCCCATCCCATTGGTCCACATGCCAAATCTTGTACCTCAATACTCACTATATTTTAGGGAGACTAAAAAAATCATATACCTGACATAGTATCACTTTGGCAAAAAGGACCATCTGAAATTAGGCTTAGAGGTCAAAATATCTGTCCTAATGCAGCAGGACACAATGGCCCTGACTACCAAGTTAGCATCGCTTGGAGCCTGGAGATGCTGCAGGAGACCAGCAGTGGGAGATTAGCGGCTACTGGAAAGGTGATGGTTCTCTGGAAATTACAGAATGATGGACTGGATTCTTTTTTCTTCATGAACCGATGGAGGAATAGGGATTTTCTCGTTTGCTTGCATGATTCCCTGTGACTAATTGGAATATTAAAATCTTATGAGGATGATATAGTGACCCAAGTCTGAATTTGAAACTCTTCAGTGACTATGCACTCTTAGAAAGAAATAGGCAAGGGTGTTCTTTCAAATCCTCAGATTTCAATTGTGTGTGACGGAACACTGAGTTGCATTAGAATTTTATCGTCTGAGTAAGAGAATACTGTGTGCGGAAGTAGGCTTTTATGAGCTCCAAATTACTATGCACATTTACTGCACATGCTATTAAATTTTTTCCTCAAATCTTCCAAATGCCTGGTCCTGTTTTCTTTCCTGGATAAATGCCTGGCTCCCCATTGAATTCAGGTGCCACATGTGTTGGGTAAATCCATGGAGAATGTTCTGCTCAAGGTCCTGTACCACCTGCAATAAGAGGAAACAAGTGGGCCTCTGCTCTGGGAGAGAAGGACCCTCCCTGAGTAAGCATCTCCAGCACGGAGAGACCCACTGTAGAGGGCAAAGCCCCTCCCCTGCTGGCAGCCAAGGGCCAGCTACAGACCCGATCCTCCCTGGAAGCCAGCATTTCCTAGGTCTAGGGGCTTCCCAAGCGAAGCCCCAGCTTGGCAGCCTATTGAGGGGCTGATGGAACTCCCCAGAAGAGTATCTCCCGAGCACTGAACTGCTGCTCCGTTCACCAGGATTTCCTTGGTGTTATGGGTTGAACTTCATCCACCCCCAAAAAGATATGTTGGAATCTTAACACCTGGTACTTCGGAATGTGACCTGATTTGGAGATAGGGTCTTTACAGAGATAATCAAGTTAAAGCGAAGTCATCAGGGTGGGCCCAAATCCAATACGACTGGTGTGCTTATAAAAAGGACAAATTTGGCCACAGAGACAGACATGCATGGAGGGAAGATGACAAGAGACACAGAGAGATGATCACCTATGAGCAAGGAGAGAGGAGTGGAGCAGATCCTTCCCTCATGGCCCCCAGCAGGAACCTACCCTGCTGACACCTTGATCTCAGACTTCCAGCCTCTAGAGGACTCTGAGACAATAAATTTCTGTTGTTTAAGTCCCCTAGTTTGTGGTACTCTGTTACGGCAGCCCTAGAATAATACACATGGCCTCCTCTCCTCCAAGATACAGACAGGTGAGGCCCAAAGAGGAGCATGTCTGTGTCTGAGCCAGTCCTGTCTCTGATGGGCTGCCACAGCGGAGTGAGGGGAGTGAGCTCAGCAAGGCCAGAGCAACGTTAGCAGGAATATCATGAGTGATGTGGTTCCTTATGCAGGATCGGGTCCCTTGGCCCAAATCTAAATGTAATGGAAACAGTGTGTGTGTGTGTGTGTGTGTGTGTATGCACATCCCATAGGACAGTGGGTATGAAATGGTTACCCAGAAGTGAGGTCCCTAGGAGGCTGTCACAAGGCCTTGCTCAGGGTGGGATACAGGTGGTACCTGTATCACGACTTCCACATTTCTGCCCAATAGAACAGTTCCTATTTAGCTTGGGCCCCAGTCAAAAAGTAAACCTCCCTGCCCATGAAAATAAATGAATATAAAAATATTAATTTCCTCAGAAGAAAAGGTTCTATAGACATAAAGGGCAGCAGCTTTAGCTGAATGCCATGATTTAAATGATCAGTTGCTTCTTTAAAAAATCTGTTAAGAAAGCTTATGACTTTAAAAAAAAAATAAAGACAAGGTTGTACGTGAATTTGCCTGAAACAAACCAGAGAGAAGTAGGATTTTTAAGGAACTAGTGGAGTTTTTAATAAATGGAATTAAATCGATAGCTAGTCAAAAGACCCAGCATAAGCACTTTCCATAGGGAGGGCGTCCCACATTCTTTTATTTCTCTTACAACCTTTCTCCTCCTCCCTCCACCTAAATTTACTCCTGGCTAAGGTTGCCAGAAAAAATACAGGACACTCAGTCAAATTTGAATTTCAGAAAAACAAGGAATAATTTTTCAAAGTATAAATATAGCCCAAATACTTCCTGGGACATGCTTATACTAAAAAATAATTTGCTGTTTATCTGAAGTTCAAATTTTACTGAGCATCTGGCAACTCTCTTCCTGGCCCCAAAGCCAGTCCCCAGGTTGAGCTCAAATGGGATGTGAGACAGCCCTGCAAGTTAACTCGGTCACCCCTTTGAGGCAGTGAATGTGGCTGCCCCGTCCCCCAGGTTGGGTGGCGGTGCGGGGTAGGGCCTACAGACAGTGGGGGAGCGTTCTTAGGAGGCGAGGCGCCAGCTCTGCCCACCGAGAGCCCAAAAAGAGAAGCGACAGTGACCCCGTTTTGCGTCTAGGGGTCCTAGGGATGGGCTAAGGGGATGGTCGGGACTTTGAGCTTGGCTCGGCGGATGCCCGAGGCCACTCTGAACTCCGGAGTGGCTGGGGCCTGGGACGCGGCTGCGAGGGGCCCGGGGCGCTGGGGGGAACAGCCGCGGGGCTCCAGGCAGGGGAGCGACGTCCCCGTCCCCGGCCAGCCTGGGCGCGGCCCGCCTCAGCATCATCGCGCCCCCTGGTGGCCACCGATGGAGACGCCGCTCACTCTTTCCTCCTCACTTTTCCGCCGCCGGACTGACCCGGGAAGGGGTGGGGGTGACGGGCCCCTCAGGGAGCGAGTGCATCCTGGGGTAGGGAAGAAGAAAGTGACCATGTCCACCGAAGACCCCGCTTCCAGTGTCTTCACGGACAAAGTAAGCACAGCTGTGAGTCCGCCAAAGCATCTACCTGGTCACCCAGGGGCTTGGCTCAGCTCAGCCCAGGCCCACGCCCTCACCTACTCCAGAACCTGGCTCCAGCAGTCTCCCTCTCCTGTCTTAGCAGTTTTTCCTCTCCGGTAAATGATTTCCTTCTGCATAAAACCTACTGCTCTTTCTCTCATCTTAAAAAAAAAAATCCTTGATCCCACTTCCCTTCCAGCTACTGGTTTTTTTGGTTTTTTGGTTTGGTCCTTTTTGCATCAAAGTTCCTCTAAAAGGTCTGTATTCTTTGCCTGCAAGTTCTCTCCATTCTCTGTTTGTCTGTTCATTGTGACATATAACACAATAGCGAAAAGGCGTAAAAACAGAAACATACAGCATGACGATTTCTCAAAAACAAATACCCTTGCAACCACCAACCAGATCCAGAAATAGCTCTTCAGCAGGAGCTCAGAAGCTTTCCTGTACCCTCTCAATCCCCACCCCATCTGCCCCCAAGGCAACCGCCAACCTGACAGTGCTGGCCTTTGAGGTACTCTTCCTTGATTTATTTTGTTTTACCATGTAGGCATGCATCCCCAAACACCATACTTAAGTTTTACCTGTTTTTTGAACTTTAGGTAATGAAATAATGCCAGATGTCTTCTGTGGCTGGCCTCTTTCATTCCATAGTGTGTTGGTAAAATTCACCTACGTTGACATGTGTAACCACATTTCATTTGTTTCTATTACTTTATAGAATCCTATTGCATTATTTTTCCATTGCTGCATAATAAATTACCCCAAAACTTAACATCTTAAGCCTAACATTTATTATTTCGCACACGTTCTGAGAGTCAGGAATCCGAGAGTGGCTTAGCTGGGCGTTCTGGCTTAGGGTCTCTCCTGTAGTTGCAGCCAAGCTGCCTCCTGAGGCTACAGTCTCTGAGGACTTAACTAGGGCTGCAGGATGCTCTTCCAAACTCATTCCTATGGCTGTCGGCAGGAGACTTTGGTTCCTCACTACCTGGGCCTCTCCACAGGGCTGCTCATAAAGTAAATTCCCCAGAGCAAATAAGCCAAGAGCCAGAGCGTGAGAGAGCTCCCAGGATGGAAGCTGCAACATCACATCACCTAATCGCAGAAGCGGCACACCACCACCGCTGCCCGTGAGCTCCTGATCACACAGACCAACCCGGGTCTACATAAGAGGGGTCCATACAGGATGTGAGCACCAGGAGGCAGGGATCATTGGGGACCATATTGGAGGCTGCCTACTACAACCTTTGTATAAACATAGAAAAATATATCCATTCTATTACTGGTAAACATTTGAGTTGTTTCTACTTTGGGGCTGTTATGAATAGAGCTTCTGTGAACATTCTTGTACATGTCTATTGGTGCTTATGTGCACACATTTCTGTTGGGTAAATACCTAGAAGTATAATTGCTAGATCAATGCCTATGCGTGACTTCAACTTTAGTAACTAATGACAAACTATTTACAAAATGATCTACAAATTTATACTCCCACCAGGAGTACATGAGATTTCCAGTTACATGTTCTCAACACCACTTGATATGGTCAATCTTTTTAACTGCAGGCATTCTGGTGAGCTTGAAGTGACATCTCATTGTGGTTTTAATTTGCATGTCCCTGATGGATAGAGTTTGAACAGCTCTTCATGTATTTGTTAGCCATTGGGATGTCCTGTCTGATGAAGTGCAGTGGACATGAAGCTATGGCACTTAGCTCTTCCTTCAGGGAAGGACTTGCAGCCCAGCTGTGGGGAGTGTGGTCGGCAGACAGCTGGCAGCTCCTTCAGGATCTGCCTTATCTGCAGAGAACCACCTTGTCCAAGGTCATGCTCTTCCTGAAGGAGCCCATGCTTTGCCTGCACAGGCCTTTCCACCTGACGTGGGACAGGCTAATGAGCAATGTCCACTCCTGAGCCCCTGCCAGGTTGGCCCATGCTTTGCTAGGCTCCATCGCAGTTCAACTCCTTTCTGTGCTCAATCCTGCCTCCTCCCCCTTTGTTCACAGTAAACATCTTGGTTCCTAATAAACATCTTGCTCCTCAAACTCCTTCTCAGGGTTGCTTCTGAAGAATCCCATCTGCGATGTGAAGAGCCTTTTGCAAGTCTCTTGCCCGTTTTCCTATTGAGTGGTCTGTCTTTTTTTTCTCACCAATTTGCAGCTTTTTGTTTAGTACACATACAAGTCCTTTGTCAATTTGTATGTGACAAATATCTTCTCCCACTCTGTGACTTGCCTTATTAATTTCTTTATTGTGTCTTTGAAGAACAGAAGGTCTTCATTTGGATGTAATTCAATTTATCGATTTCTTTCCTTTTTAGAAATATTCTTTGTATCCTGTGTAAGAAGACTTTTCCTACCCTAAGGTTATGAATATATTCCCCTATGTTATATTCTAAAAGCTTTTATTGTTTTGTCTTTTAAAATTAGATTTATAAGCCGCCTGGAATTGATTGTTGTGTAAGGCGAGAGATGGGGCCATGTATCGTTTTTCCCCCTAAATGGATATCCTATTGTCCCAGCACCATATTTTGAAAATTCCTTCCTTTCCCCCACTGTTCTGCAGTGCCAACTCTCACAAATATCCAACGTGTGAGTCTGTCCACGTACGTGGGTCTGTTTCTAGATTCCCATTCTGTATCACTGCCTATTTGTTTGCTCTTGTCCCAATACCACTCTGTTTACTTCCCCTTATTTTTCCCCCAATTTTAAAAATTGTGGTAAAATACACATAACATAAAATTTACCATCTTAACCATTTTTAAGTGTACCGCCCAGTGGTATTAAATACATCTATAATGTTGTCCAACTACTACCAACATCCACTTCCGGAACTCTTTTCATCTTGTAAAACTGAAACTCTATGCCTATTAAACACGAACTGCCCATTTCTCCTCCCAGCCCCAGCAACCACCATTCTCCTTTCTGTCTCTGTGAATTTGACTATTCTAAGTACCTCATGTAAGTGGAATCATACAGTATTTGTCTTTTTGTGACTGGTTTGTTTCACTTAGCATAATGTTTAGCATAATGTACTCAAGGGTTATCTGTGCAAACACAGAGGCGTATGTCATAATTTCTTTCCTTTGTAAGGTTAAAAAATATTCCATTGCATGTATATATCACATTTTCTTTTATCCATTCACCTATCAAGAGACACTTGGGTTACTCCACATTTTAGCTATTAGAAATAATGCTGCTCTGACCATGAGTGTACACATATCTCTTCAAGACCCTGATTTCAGTTCTTTCAGCTATATACCCAGACGTAAAGTTGCTGGATGATAGGGTGATTCTATTTTTAACTTTTTGAGGAACCACCATATTGTTTTTCAGAACAGCTGCATCATTTTACATTCCCACTAATGGCACACAAAGTTCTAATTTCTCCACATCCTTGCCAACACTTGTTATTTTCTGGGGTTTTTTGATGGTAGCCATCCTATTGTGTGTGAGATGATATCTCATTGTGGTTTTAATTTGCATTCCATAATTATTAGTGATGTGTTAAGCATCTTTTCATGTGCTTATTGGCCATTTGCATATCTTCTTTGGAGAAATTTCTATTCAAGTCCTTTGCCCATTTTTGAATTAGGCAGGGTTTTTTGTTGTTGTGTTGTAAGAGTTCTCTATTATTCTGAATATTAATCCCTTATCAGATATATGATTTGCAAATATTTTCTCCCATTCCATGGGTTGCCTTTTTACTGTGTTGATAGTTTCTTTTTAAAATGTTTTGATGCACAAAACATTTTAATTTTTGTGAAGTCCAATTTGTCTCTTCTTTCATTGCCTGTGCCTTTTATGTCATATCCCAGACATCATTGCCAAATCCAATGTCAAAAAGCTTTTGCCCAATGTTTTCTTCTAAGAGTTTTGTAGTTAGGTCTTACATTTAGATCTTTGATCCATTTTGAGTTACTTTTTGTATGGGTTCTAAGGTAAGGGTCCAACTTTATCCTTTTGTATGTGAATATCCAGTTTTCCAGCACAATTTGTTAAAAAGAC
The DNA here is from genome assembly GCA_023783475.1 of Daubentonia madagascariensis. Lineage (NCBI taxonomy): Eukaryota > Metazoa > Chordata > Mammalia > Primates > Daubentoniidae > Daubentonia > Daubentonia madagascariensis. The sequence goes on along the minus strand of JAKFHU010001815.1, from coordinate 54,123,388 downwards.
TGTCCTTTTACCATTGAATGATCTTGGCACCCTTGTGAAAAATCATCTTACCATTTATGTGAGGGTTTATTTCTGTGCTCTATATTCTAGTCCATTGGTCTATATGTCTGTCTTTATACCAGTACCACACTGTTTTGATTACATAGGTTTATAGCAAGATTTGAAATCAGGAAGTATGAGTCCTCCAGCTTTGTTCTTCTTTTTCAAGATTGTTTTGGCTATTTGGAGTCCCTTGAAATTCCATATGAATTTTAAGATGGGTTTTTCTATTCCTGCAAAAAATGTCATTGGGATTTTGATAGGGATTGCATTGAATCTGTAGATTACTTTGGATAGTACTGACATCTTAACAATTTTAAATCTTTCAATCCATGAACATAGGATGTGTTTACATTTATTTATGTCTTTTTAAATTTTTTTCAGCAATGTTTTATAGTTTTCATTGTGTAAGTCTTTCATCTTTTTGGTTAAGTTAATTCCTAAGTATTTTATTCTTTTCGATGCTACTGTAAACAAAATTGGTTTTATAATTTCCTTTTCAGGTTATTCATTGTTAGTGTATAGAAATGCAACTGATTTTTTTGTGTGTTGACTTTGCATCCTGCTACTTTGCTGAAATCATTTATTACTTCTAACAGTTTTTTCTGTTTGTATGTGGAATCTTTAGGGTTTTCTGTATATAAGCTCATATCATCTGTAAACAGAGATAATTTTACTTCTTCCTTTCCAACTTGGATGCCTTTTATTTCTTCTTCTTGCCTAAATTCTCTGGCTAGAACTTCCAGTACTATGCTGAACAGAAGTGGTGAAAGTGGGCATCCTTGCCTTGTTCCTGGTCTTAGAGAAAAACACTACCAGTCTTTCACCACTGAGTATTATATTCACTGTATATTTTATATATATGGCTTTTATTAGTTCCTATTCTCTTTTAATCCCACTTGGAGTGGGGTTTTTGTTCCCAGTTGCTCTCCTGAAACTGCTTTTATGAAAACTAACACCACCTCCTCCTGGCTAAATCCAAGGGCCATTTCCCAGTCCTTGTCTTACTTGATTCTCAGCAGCAATTGACACAGAGACACTCCCTTCTCCTTGACACGGTTTCTTCACTTGGCTTCCAGGACACCATTCTTTCTTGGTGTTCCTGATACCTTACCATTTGCTCCCTCTCGGTCTCCTCTTCCATTTTCTCCTCCTTGCCCCGACTTCAGACTCTTCCTCCCCAGACTCGGCCCTCTCTATACTCCTTTCTGTGGTGATCTTATTCAGTGTGTAAATGCCATTTAATCCCAAATATATATTTCTAGTGGGACCTTGTTCTCAAAGTCCAGACTCATATATCCAGCTGCCTATCTAACTTTTCCACTTGAAGAGTCTCAAGCTAACATGTCCAGGATAGAGCTCTTTAGCATTTCCTGATCTCTGGGATGGTGATAACTTCTCACCCATTCTGTTTCATAGAACTTCTGGGAAGCACAAGTGAGATGATGTGTTTGAACATGCTCTGCAAAGTATTGAGGAAAAAATACAAGCTATGGTCATTTCAATATGGTACTTCCTTCCCCTTACCGTTCCCTTGACCTCCAAGGACAGGATATCCGGTTTGCGAACACTATGTTCAGGCTGTGCACTGCAGAAACTACTTTATTCCTGAAGAACTGGTTTCAAAAGCAAAGTTTGGAGGAGGAAACTGGGATGCTGTGTGTGCATTGATGAGCTGGGACCTGAAGAGGGGCCAGATAAGAAGGCCAGAGAATATTAACTTCAGATTGAGTTTTGTATCTAGAGCCATGCTAGAGTGAATCTGTGGGCTCACAGCAAAAGTGATATCTGAATGGTTCTCTAGGTTTAGAGAAATCAGAGAAAGACCATCCGGTCTTTCACCAACAACCCTGAAGTTTGCCTTGGTTTATACACTAATGTGGGACATACGTGTTCACTGCACCACAGGCTCCTCCCCCACCGTGCCCTGACTCTGTATCCTCCCTAAGTTCTCAGCAGCAGAGACGAGCTGGCTTCCAGGGGTCAGGGCTTTCAGTTTCAGAGATGTTGGGCGACTTGCACACAGCAGGCTGGAGAAATTGCCATGCCAGCTGGGTCACTGGGCTATGTTGCCTAGCCCTTGCAGAAAGTGACAGATCACTGGGCAACAATCCAGTTGCTCTTTGAAGCCGAAACCCAGGAGCACTTCCCAGCAAGCTTCTCTCTCCAGAGGGGAAATCCAAGGTTCTTGTCCACCAACTCTTCCACAATGGATGCATGTGTGGATAAATGTTAGATGATCAGACTGAATGGGAAAGGCTTGTTGGCAGCAATGTGAGGAACCTAACCTTTAAATATTTATTCTGCTACTTCAGAATACCTGCTCAAATTTCAATTCAATAAGTAAGTGCCATGCAGTGAGTTAGACTTCAGCAATTTCAGAGTTCTCACACTGGTAGGGAGAAGAGGCAAAAGCAAGAAATTCAGGCAGCCTGTAAACAGTGCCCGGGAAAGTTCCAAAGTGTTTTTATCTTATTTTATGTTGCTATATTGCTGTTTTAGTGACTGGATGGCAGCAAAAAGGATCTGTAAGAAGTTTTAGAGCACTTGAATTTAAGCCCAACAGTCACTTCTAGAACTCCATTCTTCACAGAACAGTTGTCCTCATTTCCCTCAGCTTCAGTCCTCAGTCCTCTGCCCTGATGTAAAAAGTGATATGTAAGTGCCATCAAAGAAATTCTCCGAGAAACAAACACTTGGCCTGATAAGAAAGCTGCTAAGGTTTAGAATTAGAACCTCAAGCAGATCCTTTAGAATGGCCTGGGTTAGGAGGGTGAAGTGAAGGCTGTTGGCTTCACTCGGTAGAGGAAGCGAGTGGATAGCTGAGGAAGCCAGCCGGCGCATCTGTGCCACCATCTTCGCCTCCTAAGGGCAAGGATTGGACACTCAGGGGTTCAAGCCCTGCCCTACCTCAAGGTAATCATGCTCAAGGCTGGGGAAGAATTTATTGCTTCTATTAAGACAATGACCTAGAACTCTAACACTTTTGAATCTTTAAATCTGGAAGGGTCTTAAATGTCCCTTCATCCTTTTGGCTAACATGGATTCACCCAACCTGGAACCCGGCATATCTGGGCATAGTAGGAACTCATTTTAACGCAGCATGGGAGCTCTGAATTAGAGGAGAGGATCTGACTCAAGTGCAACCATAGGCCCATTGTCTGAGAACTTTAGTGGCTGTGGCAGGCTACGATACAGCAGGTGGTCACACTGGACCTGGTCCCGCCACTTTTCATTTTAATGAGGGCTGCGCGTGTGTGTGTGTGTGTGTGTGTGTGTGTGTGTGTGTGTCTTCCTTTCTGGCTTCCCAAAATGGGAAGATGGAAAACAAGGGTACGAGAGCGTTGTGGAATGGGGTGCAGCACCCTGTCAGGGAAGATGCCTGGGTCCTAGCTCTAGTTCACCAGCTGTGCCTAGTCACTTCTCTTCTCTGGGTCTTCACTTCTATATCCCTCCCTCACGTCAGTGTCTGACCCTCTGTGGGTACCACAGGTAATGCAATTGGCTCCAAATCAGAGCTGCAGAGAGGGCGCCCCACAAACACACAGCACTTACACACACGCTTTCATTAACTTCCCACAATAAGCCCCACGGAGGTAGCTCCAAGACTAACACCCCAGGGGTTTTGTTTCCATCACTACGCTCCAGCTCTGCTTACATTAGGATATGGAGGAAGTTAGGGGAGAGGGAGTTGGTTCAATCAGATTATAAGCACCCCAGTACCAACTGCAAAGAAAACTTTAGAAATCATACTGAGGTGGAGGAAGGCTTTGTTTTTTCTCACTCTAAAAAGTATTCCTTTTAACACAGTGAAACATTCAAATTTCTACTCAAAACTCAGTTTTAGTATTATCAAACTTAAACTCCATCTAAAACATGCTGATTCTGAAGTGTCACTCTTGACATTTAGTCAGATACCCTGTCATTAAGTCAGCAGACTTGAAAGACGTGGGGGTTTTCAGTGAATAAAGAAATAATGCTGTGGATCATAATACTACAGTTCCAGCCCCCATCCTCAAAAGCACTTTGCTGATAATCGCATTAATCCTTATAATTTCCATGATAATAGACCCAGATCAGTGTTTTCGGAGTAGGAGTGGGTAGGTGGGGCAAGATCCGCCTGGGATGGTGGGAGAAGGAGTGGCTGCAGAGCTCTGCGATGGGAGCTGGCTGCAGGGAAAGCAGCAACTCTAGGTACTTGAAGAGGGGCCTTGCCACCTTTTTCAGGGGTCTACCTCTACTGGCTCTCCCCCTTTTCTAATAGGTGCCATGTCAAGAAGAGGAACAGTAAGCTTTTGGAGGGATTTGGAAAGTGACATAGAGCATAGCCAGTGACCAGAGTCCCAACAATGTGATGGACAATCAAGAAATAAAAAAGCTGCAGAAACTTTGGATGTGATTTTAAAGTAGACTAGTCGAGCAGGTACAGATGCAGACTAATGCATATAAATGAGGGAGGCTATCGTTATCCCAGTAAAATTACTGGATGCCTCCTTGGGAATTCTCAGACTTGGTTTAAAGATCAGGATTCTTAAAGTCTCTCATTGAATTTTATTCACATGCCTTATTTTTTTTTTCAAAATACCTATCAGCAGCCGGACATGGTGGCTCATGCCTGCAGTCCCAGCTACTTGGGAGGCTGAGACAGGAGGATCGCTCGAGCCCAGGAGTTTGAGGTTACAGTGAGCTATGGTTTGCACCATTGCACAGCAGCCTGGGTGACAGAATGAGACCCCGTCTCTAAAAAAAAAAGAAAAATTTCAGATCCTTCATAGTTGACACCAACCATGCAAAAAAATTTTAAATGTTTAAGAATTTCTGTGTCTTCTCTGATTGCCCACATAAACAATCTCATACAATTCTAGCACAATGAATAAGTATGAATTGTCTTCTGCAGTTTGTTGCAAAGAGACAATGTTTCTACCCAGAAAACCTAGAAGGAAATTAAATTATTAAAGGACAAATGTAAGAAAGACAATGGTTAGGGGGAATATAAAAGATTAAAGGGGAAGGAAGTAATCCTAGAAGGTGCAGATAGAAATATATTACAAAGTATTTCTTTAATCTTGGTTCTTAGTCTCACAAACTAAACAAACCATTCTTTGTTAATGAAAATTACAGCCCTATCGCCCTCTACTGGAACCAGGCTGGAAAATACAGAGAAAGTTTGAACTGGTTTACACCTAAGTGGTATCCGTTGTGGCCATTATCCAGATTTTAACGTGTAAGCCTCAGGTGAAAGGGACACAGCTCCCTCTGTGTTCCCAGGCTGACAGGTTAATGCTGAACAATCTAGTGCTGAAGAGAGTGGACCGTCTTTCCCACACTCGCCTTTTATTTGTAGCAGCCACTGATTGCCAGGACCACCAACAGGCTGTAAGTCAGCCCCAGCACTTCTACCCCACCTCACCTGCACTACTTGAATTCCATAGACAACAGCTGCGCAGAACCCTCTAACCCCACCTCCAAACCTACCAGCTCCATCTCAAAAAAGTACCACTTTGCTCTTGTAGGCTACAGTAGGGCTGGACACGATGAATGCCAACCCTTCCCTTCCAGGAGCATACATTATTTTATGATCTCAAATGGTGAGTGCCAAAGGTCCAAACCTTCAGGCTAGCTTTAATGTCACCCTGTCAATACCACAAAGCAGTGGTGCCCAAATGTTTTGATCATGTACCCAAATCAGGAAAAATATATATAATGCACCAATAAATGTATTATTTATTTATAAATTATAGAAGTGTACAATTGTACAATATATTATGTACATTACAAAACACACAAAAATAGAAATTTAGAAGGATGAGATTAAATACAAATAATCATTTTAACACTTTCTCAGTGGATTATCTGCATACCCCTGGGATGTATACACTTCCACCTGAAACAACAGCCCTAAAGCACGCCAATGATTGTTGTTATTTGGGTTTTTAGCTCAGGTTACAGAAAAATGTACAAGATCACATTTTTTTCTTAAGTTTTGCAAAATTGCCCTAGCATCGTTTAAATGGATGAAGACTTCTGATGCTCATTTCTTGAGACATATTTGGCTAATCACTACACAGTTGGTAAAATATCACATTATGGTTCACTAATAGTTATTTCACTTTAAGGCAGACTTGGGGATTTCATGGAGTTGAGTCAGAATATTTCGGGGAGGGAATGCTTTAAAGAAACATTTAAAAATAAAGGATGAGCATTGGACTATATTTTTTAAGCCAACAAATTAAATAGCTAGACCCCCCCAAAAATAATTCCTCTGCCTACAGTGGAAAGACTTAGAAAAAAGGCATTCCAAACAACGGCCAAGGCAAATGGATTAAAATGAATTGCCACACATCTGCCTGACTTAATACCAGTGAGTTCTTAACATTAACTTTTTCTTTGATAGCCCCAGTAGCCAATCACAGAGCTGGGCACATAGAAACTCGGTAATTATGTGATAAATGATAACAACCCATCAAAAATTATGTAAGGTGCTGAACTACACTTGAAATAAAAACTGTTACTAAAGAACACTCCAGTATATGGTTTGGATTGGCCGAAGCGAATAACTAAGTAAATGTGGTCATGAATAACACGTCCAGAGAACCTCATTACATTCAACACCCCCCATTGCGTTTCCTCATCAGCTGCTTGACATCAATGCCCCTCTGCTTCCACCAGGGCCTGAGCTTCCCAGCACACAGTGAACAGCACAGCTGGACAGGCTGGTCCTTCTCCACCCCTCCGTGCAAGCTGAGAGGAGCAGAACAGAGCATAAGGTATTGCCTGCGCAAAGAACCTCATTCAATGTGTTCCTTAATTTAAAAAAAAAAATTCATAAAAACTGAAAAAATTTTAAAGGACATGAACATCTACCTTTGAGACTGAGATATCCACGTGGAAAACCCCTCAGGGCCTCAATCGATGTTTATGTTAAAATTCACAATCACTACACTCTCAATTGTGACAACTAATTGAGTCTCCTCACGGAAGGCTATTTGTTTTAATAGGTACTTTACCAATTTAGACAAAAATATTGCATAATTTAAGTAACTTTCATAAATAGCCCATTTCACTTTGTATACACACACTGTATGTTTTCATCTATATGCTCATCAATTGTTGACAAAATGTCAGTTTCTTGATAGGAAGAAAATCGAAACTTCACTCGAGTGTAATTAGATTAAATGCAAACTAGGGTAATTTATTAATCTCATTCCAGAGAAAGAACGAAGGGATGTGGAGTTCAGCAACTTGCTGGGGAGATGAGAACCATAAACTGGCTCAGTTCTCTCACTACTGCAATATGGAAAGAGGTTACCTAAAGTACTCATTAGAGGAGAATTTATTTTATTTAGTTGGGAAGCATATACACATCACACAAAGGGCAATGGAAAACAGATTGATGGAATTTTCTAATGTTGAGGTGATGTTGTTTTTTAAGCACTGTGGTGAGTTATTAGGTTGTGATATCATCCTCTCCAGAGAGTCTTAAAACCAGAAAGCAGCCAGTTGTTTGAATGAACTAGTACAGCCTCTTTAAAGCAAAATAGCCAGTAGAAAAGAAATACTTTTCCTGAAAAGTATCTTTCAAGAAAACTAGGAAATGCGTATACTACACATTGTGCGTTTTGTTTGCTTACTTTCCTTGGCTTTATGCCACACACGTTTTCTCTAACCTCTCCTTTCACTTGACATAACAAGCTGGCTCACTCCCTGCCACAACACTTAGGTGATCAGTAGCTGCCTCAACCCACACTGGTGCTTCACAGCAAAACCTGATTTGAAAAGTAAACCCACCCTTCTCACTTGTAAAATTAAACAAATCCTCAGTGGCAGAGCATCCTGCCTGCCAAGGAAGGGTCTCACTAAACTGGTGATCAAAATTCCAGTGAAAAAACTGCTTTGACCATCTGACAGGAAATATTACATCCTAAATTTAGAACCAAAAAAACCATTCATGTTGTTGGTAATTTTCAAATTTTATTTCCAACTACTGCAGTAACAAAATACCAGTAGTAATTCTGCATTGAAAGTAGCAACCTTTTAAGTAAACAAGGTCACAAATTAGTATTCCAACAGTACTTTGGCCTATGAAGATCTTGATAGAAGATTATTACAATCAGTCCCATAATACTACAGGCTTATGCTTCCTCCATATCTAGTAATAAAAATATTCACCTCCCCTCAGTGATTGATTCATCATGTACACATTTCTACTCTTTATAAGTGCTATCCTTCCAGCTATACTATGTGAGGGGAAATCCCTCTCACTCCTGGATTTTTCTATAGTATACAGAAACAGCAGTCACTTCAGCAGTAATGTACAGTATTAAATTTTTAGTTGAAAAATAAAACAATGGATTGCCCTATTTATGTCCTTTCTCTGGGAGTAAAAAGAAACACCACTGAAAACATAAAATAAGTCAAACTTCTATTTTATTGACAGGAGTCCAAAACGAATACAAAAAAGCCTCCTTTGCATGTTATACTTATTTTCCTTAAAAGGCTTCTGATAGGTAGATTAAAAGCTAAGAATGTAGTTCAGCTTTTAGAGTGAACCTTTTAAAAAAGGTTTAATAACATAAGTCACCAATATCAGAGAACATATGGTCCCACAATCACTTTCAGACCTAATAACTTATGAAAAGAATTAGATCCTGCATTGATCTGCTAAGACAGAGGCTTAAAAATGTTTTAAGCCATTAAATGCTATTTTTATAATCTGTCTGATAACTCTGGGCAATTAAGAAAAGGAAAATTTCAAATTGTAGCCCTCTATATTATGTGGAATGTGAGAGAATGCCAACTAATGACCAAGATAGGTAAAAATAAAAGGTTTAAACCTATGAATAAAGCTGTTATAAATAGTCTTATATCACTACAAAATGTCAATAAATGAATAATAGAGCTTATCAAGAGATTATAAACTTGAGCAGATGTTTCTTAAAACATTTGTGGTGTTTATCATACATTAATGTTTACTAAAACTAAAGCTGAACAAAGAAAAGTTGCTCATTTATAGATTTTCATATACCTTTACTTTTACCGGGACCATACACTGATCAGATAATACATAGCCCACACTTCTGGACAGTTATAATAACAAAGGATTTATTATCATTTGTGGATGAAATAAATGCACCATCCCATATGTGAAAGGCTTCAATAAGCCTTAAGCATTTTCAGATTGTACCAAGGCACCACCACTGCCTAGTTATATTATGCACCCATTTCTAGAGTAAAGAAACTAAGACCTCCCTCAACATCAGTTCTGTCCTGTTTCTCATTTATTATACACTTCCAAAACAGCAAAATTTTGCAAAAATGTGCAAACACTGTGGTCCATTCATAGTATTGCTTAGTCATCATCTTCCTCTTCCTCTTCTTCTTCCTCAAAGCTATCTTCAAAGCCCTCACTGTCCTCCTGGTCTTCATCCCCCTCTATTGCTGTATCCCACTGCGGGTGATTTTCTGGTACAGGCTTAGCCTCATGAACTTCCAACTAGAAAGAAGAATTAAATGTAGACATCAGAAATTTGGGGAAGAATACTGGAAGAAATATCTGATAAATAAATGGTTTTCTTTGACCACAGCAATTATAAAGAAACAGATTTTTATGGATACAACTCTAAATTTAACACATTTATTTAGAATAGATACTTCATCCCAGAAATAAAACAAGTAAATCTACTAACATGTAAATGTAGTTAAATTTCTAATACATTTTAATATTTTGATATTACAGAAGTTACACTAGTTATGAATGTATTTCTGTGGCACAAAAGATTAGTAATTTTGGAGGCCGGGCGTGGTGGCTCATGCCTGTAATCCTAGCACTCTGGGAGGCCGAAGCAGGAGGATCACTTGAGCTCAGGAGTTCGAGACCAGCCTAAGCAAGAGTGAGACCCTATCTCTTAAAAAAAGAAAAAAAAAAAGAAAAAGATTAGTAATTTTGATTCCTGAGCAAGGACACTGAGTGACATCTTAATAAAAGTCTTCTGCTGAAGCAAGAAAAAAAGAGATATTTTGCAGCCTCAAGACTTACGAAGTAAAATTCTACAGCCAATGAAAAAAATATGAAACCCTCATGGAAAAAAAGCAGCTTGCCCTTTATTGGTTTCCTTTTACTCTTTACAGTGCAACAATACTTTAGTAGCATCTCTCTAATATAAAAGAATGCCTTTTATATTAGAATGCTCAAGTGAAATGATGAACAAAGACGGGAATGTGCTTCAAATGATACTTACAGGGAGTGTATGTCTAGGATGTTAAAAATTAGTTTCAGAAATTAATAAATACTCCAATAGAATCTGCAGTAAAAATAGGTGTGTTTTTCTAAAGAAAACAGAACACATTTGCTGAGGCCCTATAAAGTTACAGCGTATTATAGCACATTAAGATGTATCAATAAAGTAATTAAAATTAAGCACTTAAACAGAAAAATATTATTTGTTGAAGAGTCACTATTCTTACCTTCAATGGTTTAATCTGATCCAAACCCATATAGGAGTCTGACCTCAGAAACACAGTATACTGATAATTCCCAGGCTTGCCTGGTGCAGGAAACTTCAGTTCTACCTAGAAAATAAAATCAGTACTTAAAAATCCGTATTTTGAAGAGGAAACAACAGCTCACTCCTAATATTCCTAGACCAGAGTATTTAATAGCCACGTGTTTTTTCAGATGATATAGAAGTGCTAACAAATGTTACAAAAGTCCTAACAAACAATAACAAAAAATAATTATGTGAAACGTTATATATTACATATACCACACGAAAAGGAAACCAAATTATGCAGAATTGATAGAGTTAATTTGTATCTCCACAATTCAAGAAAGCATACTGAAAGCTACCACAGTCTATGTTGACCATCACCTTGATAACATTAAGAAATTAAGTAGGGTATAAAAGTATACATAAACAAAATGCTGGAATAAAATAACAGACTTCACTAGAAAGAAAAGGATTCTTGCCAAATTTTCTTATTTCCAGAACAAATGCCCAATACCTTAAAAGGTCAAGAAGATATCTTATTTCCCATCAAATCATAAACTCCAAATACAAACAGTGATTTGTATTGAAACACTTAGAAGTTTCAATTTCAATTGGGCAAAGAAGAGTGAATTTTTAAAAATGACATTCGGATGTTCAGGTGATCTGCCTCCAATCTCCAAAATCCCAGATTTTATAGCCAAGATTATATATTAAAAATATGCCAGTGTAAAAAAAAAAAAAAAAGTCCAGGCACAGTGGCTTACACCTGTAATCCTAGCACTCTGGGAGGCCGAGGCGGGAGGACTGCTTGATCTCAGGAGTTCAAGTCCAGCCTGAGCAAGAGCGAGATCCCATCTCTACTAAAAATAGAATGCATGCATCATGGCATGCACCTGTAGTCCCAGCTACTCGGGAGGCTGAGGCAGGAGGACCCCTTGAGCCCAGGAGTTTGAGGTTGCAGTGAGCTACGATGACGCCACTGCACTCTACCCAGGGCAACACAGTGAGAGTCTGTCTCAAAAAAAAAAAAAAGAAAAAGAAAAAGAAAATTGAACCTCACTCCCCCCACACCTTTTTTAATAAAAATAAATAAAATAAATAAATAAAATTTTTTTAAACTAATAAAAAGATGGGAGGGAGGAATCTTTAAAAAAAAAAATTAATCTCAGTTTGGCCTTTCTAACTGTAACAGAAACCCAGAAACCATAAAAGAAAAATGTCTAAGCAAGAGCAATTAGGTAAGACAAAGAAATAAAGGGCATGCAAATTGGAAAGGAGGAAGTCGAAGTGTCCCCATTTGCAAATGACATGCTCTTATATATAAAAAACCTAAAGTTTCTACCAAAAAACTCTTAGAATTGATGAATTCAGTAAAGTTGCAGGATACAAAGTTAATATACAAAAATCAGTAGTGTTTCTATAAACGAACAATGAACTAGCCGAAAAGTAAATCAAGAAGGCAAGCTCATTTACAAAAGCTACAAAAAAATAAAATACCTAGAATAAATTTAACCAAGAAGAGACAGAATTTGGGCATTAAAAAAAAAAGGAAAATTAAAAACAGGAAAATGAAATTTAACCAATGAGGTAAAAGACCTCTACAGGGAAAACTACAAAGCACTGATGAAAGAAACTGAAGAGGATAAAAACAAATGGAAAGGCATCCAGTGCTCATGGATCAGAAGAATTAATATTGTTAAAATTACAATACTACACAAAACAATACACTGATTCAATGAAATCCCTATCATTGGTACGACATTCTTCACAGAAAAAAAAAAAATCCCAAAATTTGTTTGGAACCACAAAGACCCCAAATAGCTAAAGCAATCCTGAACAGAAAGAACAAACCCTGAAGTATCATACTATCAGACCTCAAAATGTACTGCAAAGCTGTAGTAACCAAAACAGCATGGCACTGGCATAGAGAAAGACACACAGACCAAAACAACAGAATAGAGAACCCAGAAATTAATCCATATATCTACAGCCAACTGATTTTGGACAAAGGTGCCAAAACCACTCATTGGGGAAAGGACAGTCTTTCCAATAAATGGTGCTGGGAAAACAGGAGAGCCATATGCAGAAGAATGAAACTAGACTCCCACCTCTCACTCTATCCGAAAATCAACTCAAAATGGATCAAAGACCTAAATGTAAGACCTGAAACTATAAAACTATGAGAAGAAAACATAGGGGAAACACTTCAGTACACTGGTCTGGGAAAAGACTTTATGAATAAGGTCTCAAAAGCACAGGGAACAAGGAGCAAAAATAAATGGGATTATATCAAATTAAAAAGCTTCTGTACAGCAAAGGAAACAATCAACAGAGTGAAAAGACAACCTACAGAATAGGTGAAAATATTTGCAAACTTACTCATCCTATGGGATTAATATGCAGAATACACAAGAAACTCAAACATTTCAACAGCAAAAAAATAACAAATACAATTTAAAAACAGGCAAAAGAGCTCCGACAGACATTTCTCAAAAGACATACAAATGGCCAACAAGTACATGAAAAAAATGCTCAACATCACTAATCATCAGGGAAATGCAAATCAAAACCACAATGAAGTATCATATCACCCCAGTTAGGATGGCTATTATCAAAAAGACAAAAAATAGCAAATGCTGATGAAGATGCACAGAAAAGAGAATGCTTATACACTGTTAGTGGGAATGTAAACTAGTATAGTCACTATGGAGAACAGTATGGAGGTTCCTCAAAAAACTACAAATAGAACTACCATATGATCCAGCAACACCACTACTGGGAATTTATCCAAAGGAAAAGAAATCAGTATATCAAAGAGACATCTGCACCCCCGTGTTTATGGCAGCACTATTCACAATAGTCATGATATGGAATCAACCTAGGTGTCCAACAACAGATGCATGGATAAAGAAAATGTGGTGTATATATATACACAATGGAATACTATTCAGCCACAAAAATGAATGAAATCCTGTCATTCATGGCAACATGGATCAAACTGGAGGACATTATGTTAAGAGAAATAAGCCAGGAACAGAGAGTTAAACACCACATGTTCTCACTCATATGTGGAAGCTAAAAAATGATCTCATAGAAGTTAAAAGTAGAATTGAAGATACTAGAGACTGTGCAGGGTAGGGAGAAGGGAGGAATAGGGAATGAGTTGTTAAAGGACACAAAATTACAGCTAGATAGGAGGAATAAGTTCTAGTGTTCTGTGCAACTGTAGGATGACTACAGTTAATAATAATATATAATTTCAAATAGCTAGAAGGAGGCTATTGAACGTTTTCAATACAAAGAAATGATAAATGTTTGAGAAGGATATGCTAATTACCCTGAGCTGATCACTATACATTTTATGTACCAAAATATCACTACATACTCCATGAATATGTACTATTATTTGTCAATTAAAAAAAATAAAATTAAGATTTCTAAATCATACTACAAAAAATAAGAAAATGAATAAACAAATAGATATTTATGTTTCTTCTTGGTAAAAACAACCACAGTAATAAAAGAAACTGGGGAGAAATATTTGCAACATATATCACAAAGAAATGATTCCTTAACATTAAAAAAAAAAATCCTGAACCAATCTAAAAGACCCAACAAAAATGAATAATGGTTACAGACACACACATAAAAAATGTGGCTCAAAACACTGAAATAGAAAATTAAAATTACACTGAATACAATGAGCAAAGTTGATTCAGACAAGAATCATCAATGTATGCTAAAATGATTTGAGTAAAACACAGATGGCGAACAGGACATCGACACAGGGCCCACAGATCACCTCACAGATTAGGGGGGTCAGAAATACCTTTACGGCCAGCCATAGTGCCCATAATCCTAGCACTCGGAGGCCAAGGTAGGAGGACTGCTTGAGCTCAGGAGTTCGAGATCAGCCTGAGCAAGAGCGACGCCCTTTCTCTACTGTTAATAAAAACAGAAAAATTAGCCAGGCGTCATGGCACATGCCTGTAGTCCCAGCTACTTGGGAGCCCGAGGCAAGAGGATCGCTTGAGCCCAGGAGTTTGAGGTTGCAGTGAGCTACAACGATGCCACTGCACTCTACCCAGGGCAACAGAGTGAGACTCTGGCTCAAAAAAGAGAAAGAAATACCTCTACAATAGAGAAAAGCCTTAACTAAATAAGCAACCTTACTTAACACCACAAATGTAGGGCAAACTGATATAATGTACCCCTGACACAATACACTAAGAAGTACAAAGTATGTCACTGATGTAGTATGCTTGCCAAAAATATTTAAGATAAATATAATAATGAGTAACCAATAAGATAAATTCATATTAAATGATATTTTGCAAACACTTTGCCTGGACTCTTGAAAAATGTCAATGGCATGAAAGATTAAAAAAAAAAAAGGACAAGGAAGTGTTCTAGACTAAAAAGAGGCATGACAACCAAATACTACATGTGACCCTTGATTAGATCCTGAATTTTAAAACAAAAGAAAAAACTATAATAGACATTAGTGGAATATTTGAGGAAATCTGAATATGGACTACATATTAGATAATAATGCCACATCAATATTCAATTTCTTGAGTATAATAATTGTATTGCACTTACAAAAGAGAAGGCCCTTGTTCTTAGGAAATACACGTCAAGAATTTAGGGGTGTCATGTCAAGATGTCTGCAAGAACCTCAAATGGTTCAGGGGGAAAAAAATACACACACACGTGTATGTTTTATATGTGTACACATACAGCGAGAAAGATGAAAGAAATATGGCAAAATGTAAACAATTAGTAAAATGTAGGTAAGGGTCTATGGAGGTTTCATGATACTGTGCTTGCAGCTTTCCTATAGGTTTTAAACTTATTAAAACAAAAGATCAGACGGAAAAAGAACACGGAGATGCTATTTTTCTTTTTTAGCCTTTCTGACTACCAATGACATTCAAAATGTCTGACATGCTGAGAGGCAATGGGCATACTTAGACATTCATTCTTTCCATGGAGAAATAAATACCTAGCAATATCTATCAAAATTACAAACGTACATCCAGCCCATGAATTGTACCTCTATAAATTTATCATTAACTACTTCACATATTTACCACTTGGTTAAAAAACGTTTAAAAAAATTATACTAAGTATCAACATCATAGAACTATCTTAAGATTTAAAAGCCTTGCCCTTGTCCACCAAGTCCAGGCAGACAGAACCTTCTTCCTAGAAAAGAAGATATACACACACGCACACACACACACACAAAGTCAAGAAGAAAAACAAGAAAACAGAAAGTAGTTCACAAGGGTTAAATATGTTCATCACATACTTTAATGATGTCATTAACAGTGAACAATACCACGTGATCAAAAATTCCATTGAAAAAAACTAAGTCACTGATTCTTAGATTATCTTTAAGACAAAAAGTGTAAATACTTAGCATTAATCCAATAAGAACAAAAATCATAAATTTTTATAAAATATCATTAATTCTGGTGAGGAAGAGGAAAGGCATATAAAGTGAAAACACCCCAAAATAAGTTGAGAACAAGTTTGGTTTTTTGTTTTTTTTTTTGGTAGAGACAGGGTCTCACTATGTTGCTTAGGCTGGTCTTCAACTCCTGGCCTCAAGCAATCCCCCTGCCTCAGCCTGCTCAGGGTGCTGGGATTACATGCGTGAGCTACCATGCCTGGCTGAACAAGTTTTTAAGTTTTTAAAAGACTGACTAAATTGCCTACCTTTAAAAATTCTTTATAAATTTCCAATGAGCTTATCCCCAAAAACATCAGAGAAGAGTTATAAAATGTGTCATAACAAATAGAATACAATAAGCCAAATATGATAAACTGCTTTATAAAAAAAGATTTTATGAAGCAGCATGATGGTGAGATGCTGTACTGTTAAAAACTGAAATAATATTGCTGGATAATTACCTCTTCTGTATCTTTTAGTGTACACACATGATATGGCATAGATATTAGTGTCTGCTCCTTCCTATCTGCAATATAAAGCCACCACCATTCTTGTTTTTCCTGGAAAGAAAAAAAAAACGGTATAAGTAATCAGAGCTACAGAAATACAGTTTTGGCCTGTCTTATTTTAGAGATGCTACCTTTGTTTTGTTTATTGCTCCATCCACAGCACTGAGAGTATGCCTGGTACAAAATAGGTGTTCAATAATTATTTACTGAATGAATAAATTTTTCTTAACCATTTGTAGATCTGTTTCCCAAAAGAATTTTGTATGCAATTTTAGGAGTTTCAATGGCTCCTTAAAGCCTACTGATGAGCCTCCATATTAAAAACCCCTGATTTAGCTTATATGATGAAAGATATTACAAAAAAGAAAACAATACAAATTATTAAAATAGCATGTTGTAAAAAATCTTAGTAATCTTCCCTACTAGTAATAAGCAAAAGTCACAAAGTAGGAGTGGAAAGGACTTGGGCAGCCAAATAAAAAATCAATACATTAAAACACTTTGCGCTCTTATAAGAGAACATCTCAAAATCTAACAGCCTATTTACACCCTTCACTGCACATGAGCTTTAATAAGCTTGGCATTTCCAGTTGAACTCCAAAAAGATTAGGAACAGAAAAAAGAAGTAAAGAAACCACCACCAGAATGCACACAGTGACAGCAGGGAAAAATGAAAGAACAAGAGACAGAAAACTATTGTAAAAAAAAATTAAGAAGGCCAAGCAGTCTGAAAGCACCAAGTCTCAGTGTGCTCAGCAACCACTGCTGCATTATAGCACCAGTCAGTAACTGTTTAGTCATCTGGCTCAGTATCATTTGTTTAAGAATTGAGTAGGGAAGACATCTTTCTAAAACGGTTTAAAGAAAAATGTTTTGCAGCTTAAAATAAATACTAGGATGTTCTAAATATTCATTTAACCAAAATAGCACTAAACTATTCTAAACTCTCAATTGTCCAAAATGGGTAAAAAATAATTTTATTAAAACAGTTTCTTTGAGAAGTTTGTTTTTTAAAACCAAAATTGCTGCACTATTTTAACAATGAGATTAAAATTGGCTTATTATCTTTCTAATAATACCACACTGAGTTCAATAAAAACTCTTCTGTTTAAATACCTTAGACTACAAAGTGCTGCAATATTAATAAGCCTAATAAATAAATCACCAGTGCATGATGATGTGAGCAGCACCTAATGAGAAAATTAAATTCTGCTTTCCCCAAGGGTTAGGTCTACCACAGTAGGCATATTTGCATATATAATGTTTGCCTTTTGTGTTTTGCACACACAAAGTAGGTAAAAACATTAATGGGCTTAAAGTACAGTATTAATACCCGGGCTTTGTGGGCCAGAGTCTCTGTTGACCCTACTCAAATCTGCCATTGCAACATGAATAGAATGAGTGTGGCTGTGGTCTAACAAAACTTTATTTACAATAAAGCCTCATTTACAAAAACAGGCAGGGAGTCAGATTTGGCCTGCAGGCTGTGGTTTGTCAGTATCTGCTTTAAAGCCACACAGACCTGGGTTATTTCACCTCCCTAAAATCTCACTTTCCTTCTCTGTGAAACAATCAGTTCCCACCTCTGGCCATGTTGTGAAGATGAACTGAGATAATACAAGTAAAATATATGTCAGAATGCTTAGCACATACAGTGTAATAAATGACAGTTACGATTATTAGTGAAATGAGATACCATAATACTTCTTATTATTCTATCATTATTTAAATGATTCTGACAATTGTTAGAAACATCATTACACGTATGTAATAAGTAATAGCATGGGGATATGTTCAAGAATGTGCATTTCATCTTTACCTCTCCATTTAAAGAAAACCTTTCCCTCCACTGCCCCAGGCTGTTTAATTAAATTGAGATTCACTCAAATTTATTAAGAAGCCAGCGAATATCAATGAACGGCATTGCACCTGTGCCTAGACTCTTTAATGCACATGTTAAAAGTGAAACACATGTTCTATGAGTTATTTGCACTTTAAACAAAATTGTTTTTCTGTTGTGAGATTCCCAACCATTCTTAACATATTAAATATAGTAATGATTTCAATAACATGTTATTACTAAGTGGGTAGTTTGGTAGTTGGGTTACTTAGGTAAGGTACATGGGAAGGTAGACAAGCAGATGTTAGAAAGAGCCTAAATAAATTTTATCTGATAAATGGTACTTTGAGATGTTTAACATGCAGATGAAGATTAAATCTGAAAAAGGCATTTCACTGATAAAATGTTCTAAGGGGGTGAATGAATGTTTCACTTATTAACTAAGCATGGTCTAAAATGCAACTATCTGTTATATGGGTACAAATTATGCAGCTTACAGCTTCCCATGGCACTTTTAAACCAATCAAGGAGTGGAATTTATTCGCTTCATTTCAGGATGCTTGATGTTGGCAGACTACCTCTGCAATGGGCAAAATGCCCCTAACAGATGGGCTAAAACTCAGGACATGCCAGAAGATCAGCATGTGCATGAAGATGGAATCCTGGGCAGACTTCTCTCCAAGTCAAAACAACAGTCTGTGCAGAGCCACTCATTTATTACTAGGAGAGCCAAATTATTTAGGAATTTGTTTTAAGCAGTCCCCAGAAACTCTGGATTGACACTCTTGAGCAGAAAGCAGATTTATACATGAAATCACCTGCCAAATACAAGGGGTGAGCAGAAGGTTCTGTGGCGAAGCTGTGAGGCAGTCTGTGGAACAGTTTCCCTGAACTGGGGGGGAATCAGTTCTTGACCTCTGCTCCACAGACACAATCATCCTCAAATGCAAAATGTCAAGGGAATCCCAAAGTAATTTAAAAGACAAACAACATAAGCTATCAAAAAACAAGGAGATCAAAAGTTGAGCAGGCCACAACCACAAAGTAAACAAGGACAAGGGAGCAAACAGCATTGAATGACCTGTCCCAGGCTTGGGGCTCAGTGATGCTCAGCTCTCACTGAACTTTGTTCAGGGCCAAGAACACAGCCGGTCACACAGCCATGGGCTCACCCATTCCCATGGACTGGGACAATTACTGGGGCCAGAGCAAGTCCAATAGCTCCACATGACCAATATAGGGCTCTCAAGGGAAAATTTAAGGATGTTTTCATCCTATTTAAAACTTGGCAGGGGTTGAGAGATTCACAATAGTCAAACAGTCAAAGGTGAAATAAGTATATGTCTGATGAAGACTGCCCGAACTGCTAATGAAAAATAACTATTAAGCATAATACTCAGTAATCTGGGCACAGAAAAAATAGCAGCACAGGAAACCACAGAAATCCTTAAAAAGTTCACAATCCTTTTAAACAACACATTCACTAAGTGTAATTCTTACTGTAATATAATGTGTAATAAAATGTGGCCTCTCAAGAATAGACCATATTTATCACACTTGACCTAGTACATAACAGAGAGACAAAAGTCTGGACTTAGGAAAATACTAGACTGTGTATAACTCACCTCAGGAAAGTAAAGACTATACACAGGATGTGTTATCTTTGATTTGGTTTCCAACAAAGCTCTCTCCTTTCTCTGTATACTTTGTTGTAATTCTTGCCACTCCTAGTAAAGAAAAAATTAAAATATTTGAAATCTAGTATGTTTCTGATCGTTTTGAGGAGTTTCCAGCTATTATTTCTGACAATACTAATTAATTAATTAGGGTTAGAACAAGTTCAGTCCCACAGATCTGATCATCTCCCTGCTCAAATTTATGATGCCTCTTTTTATAAATCAATCTAAACCCTGTAGCATGAACTACACAGCCATTCATGATCTGACCCTGGCCCTGCTTCTCCAGTCTCCTGTCACTGCCTTCCTCTTTGCACTTTTTATTCTAGTCATTTCAAACTATCTATGCTTCTCTGAACTTACCCAACTATTTCACTCCTCCAAAACCCAGTTTGGATTTTTGTTTTTCCCATTCTCTGCCTACTCATTATTCTCTTAGGACCAGCCTAAAGTATGAACTCTTGAGTAAAGTCTCCCACAAGTTTCCTTCTACCTCAGAACTGAGTTGATCACTCCTTCCTTATGCACCTTGCAGAAGATTTGTATAATCTCGTATGTACTAATGTTTATTCACAAATCTACCCTGCCCCACTAGCCTTCATATCATTCAAAAGCAGAAATTATTTCACATTTAGCTTTGCATTCCTTTTCTCTAAGACAGCCTTGGGATGTGACAGATAATCAATAATTATTTGTCGATTGAATGAACATAATTTTGGACACATGAAGAAACTAGTTGTCAAAACCCTAAGAGTCACCTCTACTGACCCTAATATACTCAGAAAAGAATATGTCAACTCTTTCTTGAAGTGACGCTGGGGAAATAATTTCTTTGATAGATTTAAATTTTCTGGCAATTAATTTAATTCTCAAAGTACAAGAACAGTCAAGGCCTGGCAACTGCTAAAAACAATCATCCTTATTTGTTTTCTACCATTCCCAAGGATGGGTACATTATTTCCTTATATCTCTTTTTTTTTTTGAGACAGGTTCTCACTCTATTGCCCAGGCTGGAGTACAGTGGCATGATCACAGCTCACTGCAACCTCAAAGTCCTGGGCTCAAGCCATCCTTCTGAGTAGCTGGGAGTACAGGCATGCGCCACCATGCTCGGCTAAATTTTAAAAGATTTTTTGTAGAGACAAGGTCTCGCTACGTTGCCCAGGCTGGTCTCGAACTCCTGGCCTCCCAAAGTGTTGGGATTACAGGCGTGAGCCACCATGCCTGGCCTGTTTCCTTATACTTTTATCCTTTGCCCTCTACTTCTTTCTCTTTTGGGCCTCTCCTTTTGCCCTAGATGCCATTCAGGTGATCCCTTTTTTTCTCCCAAACCACAAGGGTTACTTTTAGATCAACTGCCTGGTCAAAAAGAACAACACTAATAAATATAAAAAACAGCTGATCAGTTTATAGTTGCAATGAGCATCTAAAGACCCCATTCGTCTCCATAATCCTCCCACAAAACATGCAACTTAATGCCATGAGATTTTTCTATACTCTATCCTCTTACCATATTAATTAATTCATTAAAGACTCACCCTGTGCTTACTTAAATGTCTTACATACACCATGAAACAAGGTGGCATTCTATAAATGTTAGCTTTTCCCTTAACTAACCTCTTGACATCAGGGCCCACAGTACCATTTCTTTACCCTAAAAATTACCTGGAACCTGTGAGATAACCTTCCAAGTAACTGCTACCTGTTTCATGAACACCTTTCCTTGCTCCTATTTCCAGAGACATCCCCAACACTGAAAATTTCCTTAAGAGACCAAAGTGAATTCATGTCAGACCCAGGTCCTACTCTACCAAACAATTTAAGATGTAAGAAAATTAGGATTTTTCTAATCCTTGTCAGAAATGGTTTTTCTTCACAACCCTGACCACCATCCTCAAAAATGTTCTTACAAATTAACAAGATTATAAAATATACGGATATTGTTTAAAGCAAGCAAACAAACATGAACAATAACAAAACCCAAACAATCATCAGAGGTACAATTCCAATTATTTAAACCTATAAGTCTTACTGCTTCATCATCTTTGTTTTGTTTTTCATCTTGCTCTCTATCAGATTCTCTGTCACTACCATCATCTTTTTCACTTTGGGAATCTCTATTGGTTTCTTCTTCCTCAGAATCACTGCCTTTGTCAGAAACTTCTTCTTCATCTTCCTTTATTGCAGCTTCCTAAAAGGAAAAAGCAAGCACCAAAGTTCTGAATATCTCAGTGAGTATTTATCAATCTGAGTCCTTGAAGCTAACTTATTGTCAGTGTAACTAAACTGGCTCAAGATTATAATTTCACTATTCATACAGAATTTTAGAAAATTATAAACATTCTTATTTAAAGATGTGGGAGTCAGACTGAAGACTTTAACATTGGCTTATTTGTCTATTGTTAGTTATTTTATTCAGTCTTCGTAGTTTGTAAAATAAATATATATATTTATATCTGCAAAGTACACTACCACAATAGCTGAGATGGCTTAGCTTTTAAAAGCATCAATTATACAATACATTTATTTGAGAATGGGAAATAGGAAGTATATAGAAAAATACTGTTTTGGAAGTTTAGGATCATTTTCGTTAACTGACAAAGTATAAAGCAGTAAGGAAAGCCAATATCCCAGGCAAAAAACTTACTAGTCCGTTTCAAGAAGAAAAAGAACAGCAAATTAAATGCAAAGAAAGTAGAAGTAACTAATAGACTAGAAATCAAGAAAAGAGAAAGCAGATAAACAAAAGAGAAACTCAAAACCAAAAGTTGGTTCTTTGAGAAGCTTAATAAAATTGCTTAAACCCCGAGGCAAGAATGTACAAGAAAAAAATAAAGAATACAAATTACCAATATTAGGAATAAAAGAGACATAACTAGATCCAACAGACATTAAAAATAAAAGGATATTATAAATAACTTTATGCCAACAAATTTAGTAACTTAGAGGAAACAGACAAATTCCTTGAAAAATATAATTTACTAAAATCAATACAAGAAAAATGCAAAATATATGTTAAAGAAACAAACTCTACAACTAAACCCCTTTTTAAAACTCCAGGCCCAGATGATTCTCCTAGAGAATTCTTCCAAAGAAGAAACGAGCCCAAACTTACACAAACCCTTCCAGAAAAAAGAGAGAACTTCCTAACTTGGTTAATAAGGCTACCATAAAAACCTGACAAGGATATGACAAAAAAAGGAGAATGACAAACCAGTATTTGCTCATAAAAACAGATGTGAATCCAAACAAAATATTATCAAATCCAGATAAATATAAAAAAGGATACAATGTTATGACCAAATGAGATTTGTTCCAGGAATGCAAGGATTCAAGGTTTCAAGTTTTTAAATAGATCAATATAATTAACCACATTAACAGAAAGGAGAAAAATAAAACAATCCACATAAAAGCTGTTAATAAAATTCAATACATGCTCATGATAAAAATTCTCAGCAAACTGGGAATAGAAGGGAACACTTCCTTAACTTGATAAAGAATATCTACAAATACCCTACAGCTAACATCATACTTAGTGGTAAAATAGTGTTTGCTTTCTTCCTAAGATCAAAAAGAAGACAAGCATATCTACCATCATCACTCCTAATCAATATTACACTGGAAGTTCTAGCCAGCACAGTAAGGGAGAAAGGAAGAAAGAAGGGGCATAAAGATTAAAAATAAAAAAGTAAAACTGTCTTTATTCACAGATGACGTGATTGTATATATAGAAAATCTTTACTAAAATATCTACAAATGGTTAGAATTGTCAATTCATTAAGACTCCTTGATACAAGGTCAATATTTAGAAAGCAACTGTATTTCTATACACGAGCAACAAACACCGAAGAATAGAATTTTTTAAATGCCATTTACAGTAACACCAGAAAGGATCAAATACATAGCAGCAAATCTAATGAAAGATGTGCCATACCTCTGCTACTGAAAATTACAAAACACTGCTGAGAAAAATTAAGGAACATCCAAATTAATGAAGATAAATCACAATCATGAACAAAAAGACTCAGTATTGTTAACACGTCAGTTCTCCCCATATCAAACCATGGAGTCAATGCAATACTAATCTGAATTTCACCGGCTTTTTCTGGTGGAAATTGTTAAGCTTGTTCTAAAAATTTAGCTGGAAATGCAAAGGACCTAGCATATGGCAATTTTGAATTAGTAAAATAAAGAGGTGGAGCACTTATACTACCATATTCTAAGACTTAACATAAAGCTACAATAATTAAGACAGTATGGTATTGGCACAAGAATAGACAAATAATGAAATAGAGTCCATAAACAGACCTACACATCAGATACAGTATAGTCAGCTGTTTTACCACAAAGCACCATTACAATTCAGTGAGGAAAGGATGATCTTTTCAAGAAATAATACTGGAATAAGTGGCCCATATCCCCTACCCTGCACCATTCATGAAAATTAATTTAAGATAGATCATAAGGCTAAATACAAAAAGTAAAATAATAATGTTTCTAGAAGAAAACAGAAGAATATCTCATGACCTTGGGGTAAGCAGAGATGTCTTAAACAGGACACAAAAGCACTAATCATAAAAGAAAAGATTGATGAAATGGACTTCATTAAAATTAAGAACCATCAAAAGCTACCATTAAGAGAGTAAAAATGTAAAGACTCATATCCAGAACACATAAAGGACTCCTACAAATCAGTAAGATGACAAACAACCCAATAGAAAAAGAAGTTATCCAAATGGCCAGTAAGCATAAGAAAAGGTGCTGTCCAACATCATTAGACATCAGGTAAATACAAATAAAATCCACACAAAGGGAAACTAAATGGCTAAAATAAAATACTAGTAAAACTAAGCATTGGTGAGGATGCAGAACAACTGGACTCTCATACTTTGCTGGCAGGAACATAAAATAGTACAACTTTGGAAACCAGGCTCTTCTAATGGGTTAAACATACACCTATTTTATGACCCAGCAATTCCACTGCTAGGTGGAAAATGATTGTCCAAAACATGCCATGTACTTATTACATAGCACAGCACTTTTATTCACATTAGGTAAAAACTATAAACCACCCAAATGTCCAACCAACAACCACAGAACAGATAAATTGTGGTATATTCATACAATGAAATACCACACACAAACACAGAATGAACTACTACTACAAACAATACAGAGGAATGTCACAGAAATAACGTTAAAAGAAAGCAGCCATACATAAAATAATTCCACTTACATGAAGTTTAAGAATAGGCAAAACTAACCTATGGTAATTACAGTCAGAATAGTGGGAGGTGAGGGGATGGGAAGGTGAATAGAGGGCTGGGCTCACTGACTGAGAAGATACACAAGGAAGCTTTCGAGGGTGCTGGTAAGGTTTTTTACCTTGATCTGGGTATCATAAGTGCATACCTATGTAAAACTTTAGGAGCTGTACACATAAGACTTGAACATTTTAGTGTGTGTATGTTATACCTCCATAATGATAATAACAATGATAATAATAAACTTACATTCCCAACGACTCCATTTGCCTGCTTTTGTTTCTGTTGCTTTGACTGTGATAATGGCACAGGTATAGGTTTTTTTTTTAAAGGTTTCTTTTTTTTGGATTTAGCAGTTTTCTTGGGTCCTTTACTTTTTTGTTGCCATCCTCCTTTTGCCCTGTTCTTGTTAGTATCACCCTGCTGTAAATCACAACACACATCACGCTCAGTAAGATATAGCAACAGGTTCAATTTGGAAGTCATAGTAATTTTTAGATGGAAATGGCTAACCTGAATGTTTTCATAAACTGAATTATCCTCCCACAGCAATATAAGTCAATCAGAGAAGCAAATAAAACATTTCTTTCACCAGGAAAGATAGGTTCAGAAAACTCAAGTTTTTACCCCATCTTCTGCTGGCTGTTCCTCTGCAGCACAAATGGACTGTTCCTTTTCAAATACTTCCTAGGGGTAGCAAGAAGAAAAACATAAAATCCATCATCCTATACTTATCTTTCAGACAAAGCAATCTCTCACAATATATTTTAAGTAAGCTTTTTAAACTGGCTACAGTTGAGGAAGAGGAAGAAGACATTTAACAATCACTAGGTGATGAGTGTGTACATATGTAGGTAGTTACCTTCTGAAATATCTCACATCTGTCTTCAACATATTTTGAAAAGTACACTCTACTTAAATTTATAAATGCAATGACTTAAGATATTTAAGTTCGTTATAAAGTAAAAAATATTTCATAATTTAAAATTTCACTTTTATTCTAATAGCAATCAAATATGAATATTTTAATGTTATGAGAATTTGAATATATCACATTTTCTGACATTAAAACCTTGATGAGACAAACATTATTTTATTCATTATTGTCAGTGATACAACTCATTGGATCTGTGACTAAAAATCAGATCAAAAAAATCCACATATCCTAAAGACGTTATCAACCAACCATATAATCCATTTAGCATCAGTACAGAAGCTGTAAATTCAGGATTTGAATCCCAGTAAGAACCCAGTAAGAATCTATAGTAGAAGATGACAAATGGCATGGGCTGTGTTTAATAAACTCCCTGGCATTATTAAAACTAATAAGTAAAAGAATCATAATTGTTAGGCTCTATACAATAGAGATAGCCTAACTGAGGGGTCAACACCCTGAATGGCCCACCACCTGCTTTTTTAGTTTGTTGCTCTCTTCTTCAAGGAGGCACATCTCATCCAGAGTCCGTGACACAAACGCTTCCTTACCACTTGCTACCATAAAACCAACATCTTTGACTTGATATATCTGACTATAAAATATGCTTTTCTTACCAGCAATTTTAGACGTGGGATTTATATGCAGCATATATTTCCTGCAGATGCAAAAACCCCAGAAAAGGCTAGGCTAAAATCTACCACCAGTTGAATAAACTGAGTTGAAATACTATAGTCTCCTAAAAACAGTGAGTTACAACTCTATTAGTTGACTTGGGAGAAAATATAAGTAAGTAATAATTTTAATTTCTTTGTATACTTCTCTGCATTGCCTGAATTTTTTCCCAGACAGCATAAATTTTATGCATTATCAGAAAAAAAAGTTATTTTCACTGTAATTTTTAAAATAAAAAAGAAAAGGGAGTAAATTCTCTAAAGAATTGACTAAAAAGGAGTAGGTAATAAAATCCTCAACAATCAATAATTAACCTCTGTATAGCACTTTACAGCTTAAGAACTAAACCTACATTACTTGGATTGATCTATTTTCCAGGATTTTTTAGGGTATGTGAAAACAATGTCTCATGAAAATTTAAATTTCAAAACAGCTAACAGAACTTGCAAAATTAGATCTTGTTACTAGAACAGTTCTGACTTTGAGAATATAATGAGTAAAATAAACATAAAAACCTTGACAAATAACTCTTACAGCATAAAATACAAACAGGCTACTTACTGCCATTGTTTGCCTTGTCAGCTTAACCAACACTGTAACTAGGGATCCCACTGTGATGTTGTTGCTATCTTCATCATCCAATACTGTAAGATAGAAGGAAAAAAATAAAAATCAAATTCTACATCAACGCAAACAGCAAAACTTAGCTTACCCAAATCAATTTGGTATTTCAGTATTTTGAGCATATTATACTTTAAATATATTTTAAAATTATTTATTGACTATTCTGTATAAGACCCTCCAATAGATGCCGTCAACAACTGATTCATTAAATCCTTAAAACAGCTCTACAAAGTATTATAATTATTTCCATTTTAAAGAATAGAGACTGAGGTTCAGAAATAAAGTAAAATGCCCAAATTCACACAACAGCTGCATCAGCATGCCAAGTTTCAAACCCGTCTTTGAAAACACAGTATAATGTGAGGATTACCACGACAGGGATCTCTCTTATAGTAATATAAAAATAGGGTTCTGTCACTCTATTTGTTCAAAGCTTATATTCACAGGATTTTATTTCTATAATTGATGCCTGACTGTCAGAATAAAATAATGAAAACTAGTATTCTAAACCATTTATTTTTTATTTTTTATTTTTTTGGAAGGGTAGGTGCCAAACCATTTATTTTTTAAAGCAATAACTGCAATATATTCTTTACATTAAAAAGCACTTTATGCAGTGAATAGTACTACATACAATAAATGTTTTTGTAATTATTTAATTTTTAAAACTGCACTTGCTACACACATCCCCTAAAAGTCTACTAATAAATTAAAATTAATAAATAAAACAAAACAAAAATAAAATATAACTTAAACATATCTTCTATTCAAATGTGGGCACTATTAGCCAGGCACAGTGGCACGTCCCTGTAGTCCCAGCTACTCGGGAGGCTGAGGCAGGAGGATTGCTTGAGCCCAGGAGTTTAAGGTTGCAGTAAGCTATGTATCATGCAGATGCCTGCTTTTGTAATCCTTTCCTGCTTTTGTAATCCTTCTACTCTTCCTTTATTAACTATACCACCCATATTATATACTTAGGCAGCACTGTAAAAGCATAAAATAATAAACTGTCTATACAAAATGTTATGGAACATTTGTACCCCCCTCAATATTTTGAAATTTAAAAAAGATGTTATGGAATAGAACACATGGTAATGTTTCCCAGTGAGACTAAATACTCTTAACCTACTTCCTGTAAGAAAATCTCTTCAAACCATTTTTCTAAGAAGCACGCACTTTTTACAACTCTTGATTATGTCAAGGAGTATCTCTAAGTCCCAAACAAAACCCTTATTTGAGCAGTTTCTGATTAAATCAGTGTAGTCCTGAATGCATCTTTTGGATTACTGCTTTTAAAAATCTGAAAACTGACAGCCCCACAAGAAAACCCCAACTCCCCACCAAAGTGATCCAAGTTTTCACTATATGTATCCTACACTCCAGCCAAATCAAAATGAGATTACACTGTTTGCCTTTCTTTCCCAAACACCACAATCTCTGGGAGCCATTTACCTCTTCCCAATTTCTATTAGAATAGAAACTCAATAAAGCAGAGGCTTTGTCTTACCACTGCGCTTCCCCTACACCCAGAGGAGTGCATGGCACTCAGTATTTGTTACATGAATAAACAGCACAATGTCTGTGTCGTTCACTTAATGCTTAGCATATGTTCTCTTGTTTTTATCCTATTTCCTCAACTAGATGATAAGCTCTTCAAAGACAGCCATGTTTAACATGTCCCTGTACTCTTGGTACCTACAAGAATGTTCTAATAACAGCAACTTTGTGAATGTTAAAGCTCAGATCATCAACATCACAGTGAAGTGATGGAGCAAATGATCACTAATTCTGTCAGTATTCTGAGATATTATTACTCAGATATTAAAATTAAAACAGTAACAGGGCAATTATGTAGGTAGAAAAATCTGTTTTTTTCTCCCTCAAAGCAAATACAGAGTAAGGTGAGAAAAATACATGAAATGTGGCATAAAACATGGTAATTTGCAAGGCTTAATTAACGTAAGTTGGGTTTTTAAAAATTAACTTTAGAACTAAGCAGCTATTTCTTTCACACTAATAATATATTTCAAATATCTCTGTCTTTCATTACACCTGGAAATCTCTTTCATTCTTTGAAAAGTTAAGAAATTCCTTAAAGTTGAACTATGGAGTACAGAAGAGCCCTCAGATTTACTCCCAATATGAGGATAATTAAAGGGGGGCTCTATTAGTGTTCTCAAAATTATTAAGTATACATCATTTTCCAACACAGTAAATCTGACAGGTAAATTACAGTTCTGCAAAGTAATTAAGTTATGTTATTAAACAAAGTGTTTTGAGAATCTTGAGTCAAAATAAATGAGAACCAATCTATCAAAAGGGAAGCAATGTTCAACAGGGAAACCTCCCACTTACCCTGTGATTTTATGTCCATGGTCACATATGGAAAACTCCCAAGGACAGCCATAACCTCTTCATATTTTTCATCTTCAAGGAAGTGCAATAGACTGTGACGATCTGACTCTTTTAAACTCACCAAATCCTGGATAGTTTTAATTTTGTACTGAATAAAAAAAAGAAGAAAAAAGTAAATCCCTAACTCATAAAACTTTTCATAAAAAGAAAGCTATTAGCATGTTAACTAAAACAAAACCTAGCAACTTTTAGAAAAATGTTAAGATTATATGCATTTCAAAGCAGAAAATAAAACTATATAGCCAGGCGTGGTGGCTCACACCTGTAATCCTAGCATTTTGGGAGGTGGAGGTAGGAAGATAGCTTGAGGCCAGGAGTTCCAGACCAGCCTGTGCAACAGTGAGACCCTGTCTCTACAAAAAATAGAAAAATTAGCCGAGTGTCGTGGTGTGCACCTATAGTCCCAGCTACTGGGCAGACTGGGGCAGGAGGATCGCTTGAGTCCAGGAGTTTGAGGTTGCAGTGAGCTATGATAAGGCCACTGCACTTTAGCCCAGGCAACAGAGCAAGACTCTGTTTCAGTCAATCAATGAATCTATCTATATAAGCGGGGCGCAGTGACTCACGCCTGTAATCCTAGCACTCTGGGAGGTTGAGGCGGGAGGATCGCTTGAAGTCAGGAGTTTGAGACCAGCCTAAGCAAGAGCAAGACCCCTTCTCTACTAAAAAAAATCAGAAAAAAATCAGCCGGGCATGGTGGCACATGCCTGTAGTCCCAGCTACTTGGGACTACAAGTAAGTTAAAGTTAGAGGAAAAAAATAACACTCATACAGAATCTTGACCCAACCAAGAACTACTGTCAATTGGTGTCCTCAGTTTATTCTCAATTTTTAATAATAAACATATAAGAATAAACTTTGAAGTACAGCTACACCCTCAAGGTTTTACTATGCAATATTCTTGTTTCTGTTGTTTTTTAAATATAGCTGTTATTGCAGTAATATCCACACTGCCTAACTGGTTACTTAGGAGAGTGTTAATTCCCAGGTGTTTGATGCTAGTTATTTAATTGTTACTTTTATAGACAGGGATTAGATCATGAGGCATGTGAAATTCTGGTTTTTGGATTTTGAAGTTTTTAATTATGACTTAACATATGATCAAATTTATAAGGGTAACATGATTACTTGAAAGAGAACTCTGATGTAAATTTCTAATATACATATATTAATTCTACCATAATATACTACTAAATCCAATGTCTATCTTCTGCTCACATCATCTATTATATACAAAATAATGTTTGAAATCTCCTACCATAATTATAATTTCACTCAGTTTATTTCCTCCAGTTTTTCATTTATACTTATTTTTTCTATACCTTAAGATTCATCGTCATGTCTTTACCATAGATATTTTCTAAATAAGGATTGCTTTTATTTGACCTACTTATTTTTTTGAATGCTTACTTTTTTTTTGTTCATACTCAAGCAATAAATTGCTCAACCTTTAAGCCAAGAATGAAATGACTAGAAAGTATACAATGCATTTTCACTTCATTCATTTGTTCATTTATTTTAAGAGACAGGGTCTCATTCTGTCACCATGGCTGGAGTGCAATGGGTGACCGTAGCGCACTGCAGCCTCAAACTCCTGGGCTCAAGCAATCCTCCCTCTTCAGCCTCTTGAGTAGCTGGGACTAAAGGTAAGAGCCATCATGCCCCACTTGGTACATTTATTTTTGGTAACATAACATAAGAAACAAAGAGTTTTTATTCTAGAAACAGGGTCTTGTTTTGTCGCCCAGGCTGGAGTGCAGTGGTGCAATCGTAGCTCACTGCAGCCTCAAACTCCTGGGCAAAAAAGCTTTCCTCCAAGCAATCCTCCTGCCTCAGCCTCCTGAGTAGCTAGGACTATAGATGCCCACCACCACATCTGGCTAATTTTTCTTGTTTTTTGTGAAGATGGGGGTCTCGAACTCCTGGCCTCAAGTGATCCTCCCTCTTAGCCTCCCAAAGTGCTAGGATTACAGCCATGAGCCACCGCCCCTGGCAGGAACAAAGAGTTAATTGCTATTATAAAATGCACCAACCCCCAGAATAGTAAAATTACTCACAGTAGCAAAATATTATAAAACAGCTACCTAATCAAGAAAATGTTAGCAGAACCACTTGAGAGACCACATTCTAAATCTAAGAAATTCATAGTAACCATTTCTAGAAAACTTTTTATTCATGTTATCTTTAAATGACATGACAAACTGCTGAAAACTGACTTTAAAGTAGCAAAGAATTACCTTTTTATGATTAGAAACCCTTCTAAGATTGTCCTCTTCAATGTGAGGGAGCTGCAGAAGAGGAGACTTAAACTGCTGAAGTCCTTGAACAGCCATCTGGGAAAGCTTCATGCAGTTTTCTAGGGATGCCAAAGTTGGAGCACGAAACTCCCTTTCTTAGAAAGAATAGGAAAAAAAACAACAGGGCTGGACTTTTTACATGTTCGGGAGTATACAATTTACCACAAAAACTAAACTTACACTAATATCCTAAACACCTCAAGTTTTAAGATTATGGTGATAATCCTTTAAAAGCTACCAGGTAAGATACTAAAAATATACGAACTTGGTCAAATGCACATTATCCAGCAACAACCTTTGATTTAACAAAAAAAAAAAGCACTTTGCATCACATCCAATAATAGTAAATTATCAGACATTATCAGTATCAAGAACATACTGACACCATGCCAAGAACTGACATCGCCCACAACAAACCACGATCACTATCTCCTTTTTAAAGGGTTTTTCTTTCCATTACCGACCACAAATCCCGATTCTTTTCCTTTCACACAAAAAAAATTCCATGTCAGGTGAATCACTATTATATAAGGATATGTTAAATCTTTGCAAACAACAATGAAAAAAATTAAATTCAAAAACACAGCTGTGATAAAGACTTTACATAATAGGAAATAAAGAAAAGAAATGAGAAAAGCCACGAACAAAATTGAGAAAGCTGATTGAACTGGTAGATAGAATTACAGCAAGTACCCATAAATCTTAAAACTATGAAGTGTAATCTGCACATGCTTGCAAGAAAAAGGACAACATACTTAATTATGTTTCCTCCTCACCTTCACGGCTCCGGGCCATTATTATTAGTTGGCAGATTACATTAACCATTTCTTGAAGTAGGGCGGGGCATTTTTTCAGCATAAATTGCTGATCTGCAAAACAATCAAAAACCTGAAACAAATCATTCTAATTTTATAGTTAAAGCATCTTTATCACCTGTAGCCCAAAACTAATACTAAATTTAAGTTGTCCTACAAATATTTCACATGATCTCAGAATTTTACAGGTTGAATTGAAGAGTTTCTCCTCAGCATCATTATCTCAAAAATCAGTCAGAAAACCCTAGCTTGTATTAGATTATTTCAAATTTTTAATATTATGGTGTCAGGCTTAATAAATCAACTCCCCATCTTCTTTTTGAAATGGTCTTAATCTTAAATTTAATCTTCATTTTGCCATACTTGAAAACTTTAAGAATGTTCTTCTAGCACACTTAAGTTTCTATAGGTATACTTACAGATAAATTCAAAGACTAAGATTGAAAATAAATGTCAACTAAATTCAGAGAGGTAAGAGGAAGAGGACAACAGAGACAGAGAGACAGAGACAGGCTCTTTCATTTACATTGCATATAATAGTTAACTATTAAAACCATCCATCGGGTTTGATGCTCAACCTAAAAAAACCTGTTTCTTGATAACTGGTAAAAATGGAGATGGTTACAGAAGTGTACAGAACATTGGCAAGAGAATCACTAGTTAACTTAATACTTCAAAGCAACTCCAATGACAATGCCTAAATAGTGCTGCTTCATTCCATCATAAGCATCTCATTCTACCACCAGTTACTGAATTATCAAGTGGCCTTATTTTCAAAGGCATTTGACTGCATTATCAGCTTAAAGGGGGTGGGGGATGGTAAGACTTCTTTAAGAATGAACAC
The DNA here is from genome assembly GCA_023783475.1 of Daubentonia madagascariensis. Classification (NCBI taxonomy): domain Eukaryota; kingdom Metazoa; phylum Chordata; class Mammalia; order Primates; family Daubentoniidae; genus Daubentonia; species Daubentonia madagascariensis. Next base: position 54,089,511 of record JAKFHU010001815.1, on the reverse strand, counting down.
TTATTACTAAGGATCACTTTCTTTTAAAACTTCAATTGAAATTATGCAGGTGAAGAGATGATACTCAAGTTAATGACATCCCTGGAAACGTTGTCATCTTAATCCACTGCTTTTAAGCAGAAGAGGGGGCTTCAAGTACTTATGGAGCTTTAAATAAACATAAAACAAACACTATTGGTAACCACTCTTGGAGGGGGCTGGCGAAATGGGGGTGTGATGGTTTATGTGAAACCCATTTTTCTCCCCCCAAAAGCTTACAAAATCCTTTTTAAACAATCATTAGGAACTTTGTATAATCTGCAATCAACTAAACATTTCTCTTATAGAACATTCTCTCACCTTGAATCACTAAATTTTAACATTTGCCAAAACATCTGACTGACTCAGACCTTCAGACTATTTGTGAAGTAATTATGTGGCATATAGATTTCTTTTTAAAAGGTCCTTGAGCAATTATTTGATTGAGCAAAAAAGAACAGCGACAAAAACACTGCACCATGAGGTCTAATTAAATCCGTTGCTTTGGTCCCATTAAAACCTTGTAGATATCAGAATCACAAATACCTTCTTCAAGGGTCTCAGGAATTTTCATTCTAGCAAGATGAGATAGTAAAAGAACTCTGGCCTTCAGGCTATATGGGCAGGTAAGTGGAGGCTCATTCTTCTTTAAATTAATGCTGCCAATTTCTCTGATTAGCTAGAGTAAATAAAATAATTATTTAAAAATATACACTAAAAAAGCATTCACTTTAATACTTAACTGTTCATCAAGGAATTTGGAAGATTGGCCTAACCTGTGGTATTAGAATATTATCTGTTGGTCTGCTTGTGGCATCTTTATTATACTGAGGGTCAAATTCAGAAGCTCCAGCCAAAACCATGATGAGACCTAAGAAAACAAAATAAATACAAAGGTAAATAAATTTGCTCATCTATTAATATCCTTTCCTGACATACTTCATTAATTTGAAAGTGAAGCACTTTTCTAATTATGCACAATGCTAAAAATCATCTGAACTCCACTACTGATGAGTATTCATTTCTCCCATAAAAAAAGAAACATCTTACTTTTTAAAGTATGTGTAATATTACCTATCACAAGTGAACAGAAGTATACATCAAATACTTCTATTCACTTAAAAAGGGCATCAAAGCAACTGTAGGCATTAAAATCACTTAAAATAGCATCTGTTTCTACACCTAGGCATGCGTTCCACAGAAACTTTCTACAGAGAGAGCATTAATATACCACATGATATTAATAATTGTTGTGTTAAAAAAAAGGGGGCCCTATGATTAAGTATGGCTGGAAATAATGGGTTAAACAGAGTTAAAAGTTTCTTTACTGCATGACTTCTCAGAGCCTTGGGTAAACTAAAATACACTGTAATTTCCAGAAAATTTTATTATGAAACCCAGGAGGGTTTTGTGGAAATACATGTAATTGAAACGCACGATTTGCAGCCACATATAATAATATTCCCTGTTAGCCTATACAAGCTCTTTAAGGACTGGCACTATAGTCATTAATCTCACCATACAGCAGAAAATACACATAATGTACTCATAAAAGTCAGGGCAGTATAGAGGTTAAGTGCATAGACCCTGAAATTTTATCACTTCCTAGCTAAATGACCTAGGACAACATTCTTCACTTCTTTTGTTTGTTTTTATTTTTATTTTTTGTAGCAATGGGGGTCTCACAATATTGCCCAGGCTGGTCTTGAACTCCTGGCCTCAAGCAATCCTCCCACCTCGGCCTTCCAAAGTACTGGGATTACAGGCATGAGCCACCACACCAGGTCTCTTCCCTTCTCTCTCTGCACCTCAGTTTCTTCATATATGCACCTGACTCACAGCAAGCATAGTATATGTCTGCACTATTACTATTACCAGCCTCAAATGTTTTCATGAAAACAACTGTTCCTAAGACAGACAGCTGACGTAACCAAGGATATGTAAACAAATCCACCAAATAAACAATGTTTTTCTGACAGAATTAACTGTGTAAGGCTAAGTACCACCCTCAGAAATGAAACATATCAAGATCACCAAGGCAAAAAACACATCAAAGCATTATAAACATGAAATATTTTCATAAGGGAATCAGTTTCTATATTAACATTTCAATCCTACATAAGGAAGAGTAATATGTACACATAAGGGAAAATAATATTCACTCATTCCTCAGAAATGTAAGATCTGTTCACACACAGTCATAATGACACTGAGGAGTTTCTATCTCATCACCAAAAAAATTAACAGAATTGCCAAATCCAAAATACAAAAAAGTCCATTTCAGTGTTGGAACAAAAATGCATTCTCCAATGAGGCATGATTTAAAACTTACATTTTTTTTTTATAGGAGGGAGATGGAGGAGTGTCTATGCTTTCTGCAGAGCAGTCATTCTGAAAGGCAACACTATATATCTAGAGATAAACTTTACAAAGTTAGCTTTATGTGATCAAATAAAGTATTTTAAATTGTACTTTTTTTTCTCTTAAGCAATTTTTAAATAGGACTCTGGGAATGAAATATTCCAGCAGTTTTCTTTCAACACACCCAAGAACTCTTTGTATTTTTACCACGATTAATACAGTACAATGTAGTGGTTTAGGCCTCAGGAACCAGATTGCCTGGGTTCAATCCTGGATGTGTCACTTACTGTGTATCCTCAGGCATGTTACTTTTCTGTGCCTCAGATTCCTCATCTATAAGATTTACTTAAAAATAGCACTTATGGGGGCATAACAAAGATGAAATAGATTAATGTAAGTACAGTCCCTAAAAGTGTTTGGCATATAATAATAATTGTTAGATAATATTACTACAAAATTTGCACACATAAAGCTCAACCATAACCATTTCTGACGATATATACATATAATTGAGCAAATGGGAATAATGGAAATATAGATCAGGGTGTTGGCATTTTTCTCCTGCATCAGTTATATGAATTATCTATAAAACCGTACAATGGGATTTCTCCAGTACAGAGTTAAGGAATATACATAATATACCAACTCAACATAAGTGACTCAGAAAGTAATATGATTAATATCACAGTCATTGAAGTTTACTTACGTTTCATATCCATATTTCGGGTTTTATAAACAAAGTATGTATAAATCTGTGTTGTACGTATCAGAATCTGGTCTCCACTATAGCGTATTGAGCGATACCACCAAGAACCCTAAAACACAGATAAAATTAACCAAGAAATAAAGCCTGAAAAGTACAATAAATGTTACGTTTGATGCAGAATATGTTTATGGTCAAATCCTCTAAATACTCATAAGTCAATAAAAATACCTGAGCTTTAGAACAAATGCCTCTTTGTTACATATGTCAAATGATTTATTTAGATATTGTCTGAAACCTAACACCAACCTAAGTCATTGCATATATATAATTAAAACATTTACATTTCAGGTAGAAATTTGTTGAAGACAAAACGGGAATAAAACCACCCACTGTTATAAACAAGCTGGTTCCTGACACATAGCATGTCTTCAATAAATATTTGCTAAATAAATGTAGGGGTAATTTTACAGTTGACACGACACTGTCATTCACATTATTTCATATAACTGGATCCTCACAACAATCCCATGAAGAAGGCAAAACAGCTGAATTATTAGGCCCATTATGGGACTCAGAGGAACTCCAGGATCAGAAAGAATACAAGTCACAAAAGTAAGAAATGGTAAAAATCATACTTTATGGTATCTCCATATTAGGGTACTATATACAGCTATTTTAAAGTGAGGATGCTCTGTATGTTGCATCCCTGGTATATCACAAGCCAAAAAGGTCAAAGAACAGAACATACAGTAAAATCTCTTTAAAGTTTAAAAAAAAAAAAAAGCACGTGTGTACATAAATACATAGAAAAAGATTTGAAAAAGAAAACACCAAATTTAGCAGTGATTATCTCTGAGAGAAATGGAACTGAGGGAGGTGGTACAGAAAGACTTTCACCTTAAATTCTAAATATATCTGTATTAGTTGTGTGTCACTTTTGGATTGGGGGGAAATATACATTAACATGCTCAAGTATGTCACCTTTAGAAGACCTTTTAAAGTACAGATTCTTAAATTCAAGGATCAATGGATTATATTTTAACACAAATTAAATCTTATAGGGAGACTCCAAACACGTCAATTCCTTTTCCAAAAAATGTTAGCAAAAAGAGCTAGAACTTACCACAACAACTGGAAGGATAACCATAAATGCCAATCCATATACAAGTAAAACCTAGAATTGAAGGGGAAAAAATTATGGCCTTCATCAGGTAAATGATAACAACATCCATGGACATTTAATTTGAGGCTTACAATGGAGGAGCCACTATTAAAAGCACTCTTCATGTACCATCTTGTTTAATCCTTATTCTCAAACTCTACTTTAGTAGGTAGGGAACCTGCGGTACATAATAGGTTACACAGCTTGTCCTATGTCACACAGCTAGTAAGTGGTGGAGCCAGAATTTGAACCTAGGCAGTTCAGCTCTAAAGCCTATGCTCATATCCACTATAATAAATTATCTTTTGATTTGTTATTTACTGACACAATATAGATAACACCAGGAAAAGAGTTTTATAAATTACATTTCCCTTCAAGTCAGGTATTTATTTATCCACGACCTGCAAGTATTTAGTGCCTTGGAAATAAATGAGATAAGAAGCCCTTGGCTAAACTGGTTCCTTTGCCCAAATATCAAGGAGCCACTGCATAATGTTCTGTTTGCTAATAATTTTTATCGATTGATTTTCCTCCTAATGCTTGATCCTAAATCTGGTAGTAACTATTAATATCTCTTCTCTATTATTCCCACAGGAGTAACCCTAAGCATGACAAATACGTTTATATGCAGCAACTATATACCCTTGAATATAACCAATTTTAATCTGCTGTAAAATAACATTTAATAGCCACTTTCAAAACACATTACAGTCAGACTGTGTGGATTTTGTTTTTATTGCTTCAAAGATAGCTCCTAGACAATTATGTTCAAGAAAGTCAAAAGCTGAAGTAGGGAATTATCTGTTACTGAAAAGTAAGATGATTCCTGATGTTTTAGGGTAGCAACACCTATCACTGACTGAAGCTGATATCTGATTGCCTCCTGAAGTACCTTATGGAATATTTACAATTTAATTTATTATACATTAAAATTAGTTTAGCCTGGTAATGGTGAAAGGAAGGATAATTTAAATTTTGAGTACTCCTCAGGATAAATGTAGATACCATAAAAACCAGTAGTTTCCCAAACCAAAGGTAGGATTTCATCTGAAACAACTTACTAAAGAAAAGAAATCATCACAACCTTCAGGTTTTAAAACTACATTTAGAACACACTCCCCCAAAGCAACAGCCTAATAATGGGCACCAATTCTTTTCTTTGTTATGTAAAAAGTTTTTGCAATACATAGTTAAATTAAAAATAGCACACCAGTATTTTCTTTGTAATGGTTCTCTTTATATTACCAAGACACACAGTATATAACAAAAATTATGTCAAATACATTATGTGACTTATTTAATGCACTCACCAAAATTGAGTTTTTCTGGTCAACTATCCAAGCTGGCAGGGCAATTCCAAAGCTTGTGGCTAAAACAGAAAGAATATCAGAGTTTCAGAAGAGTCTCTACTTCCAGTTTTATTTATTTATATCCAAAAAGGCCAACTCCCCAAAAAACTTTAAGATAACCTTATCAGTGGGCCCCCATTACACAAAAGTTAAGGGATATGGTTTATACCCAAAACTTCACATTTTTCAAGAACGGGGTGAGGGGAGAAGCCCTGTCTAAGTACATGAATTCCTTCTTCCAAAAAAACCTAAATTCTTTTATATGTCCTGAGTTTATAAAAACAATATGAACATATGGGAAAATGTGTGAAGTCAGTAAAGAAAAACAGATTTTTTTACCAAATTTTCATCAACTAATAACTGGAAATGATTAATGATAGTGATTACTCTTTTCCCTGAATCAATCTAAGTTCTACCTTCCAAACTAGTCTTAAGAAAAATAAAGTAAAATTTAATTAATGGGGGCTCAGTTACACTCCTTGTGATTGTCAGTTTCCTATTCATAAACTAAGAAAATCAAACTATTCCCTTTAGACTAATTAACTTTTGCATAATATATACCATATCACCAATATTTTTAAATCATCATTTATCACACCTTGAGGCCCATCTGGATTTCCAAATTCTTCCCAATTTTTCCGGGACTCTTCATCAGTTAAACTAGAATCAAAAGAACAAAGTTGCAAAATTAGAAAGCCACATCTAAAGAATAAGTACTAATATAGACAAACTCCATTAACCAACCAACTCATTTCTTAAAAGATACTGACTCAGGGAATCAAGAAAAGTCTCTCTGAAATCAGGAAAAAAAGTGGGCAGGAGGAGCAAGGAATGCTGCATTAACAGAAAATGCTAATTATTATGCCTTATTATAAATTCCTGGTTGGCCCAGGATTCTCAAGTTTAGCTAGTTCAAATCAGATGAAACTTTAAAGGCCACTATATTTTCTGAGAAGGCAGGGAAGATTATAAATGATTTTTTATTATTTTCCTTATACTCTCACATTTTCCAAAATTTCTTCAAAGAGCATGTTTACACATTAATAATGATAAATACATTTTTAAAATATAAATTCAATACATAAAATGATAGCTCCCTACAAAACACTGGCATCACTTTCTCAAAGAAACAAATGAACACCACCTGTAAAAAAAAATCTCCACTGCTGTGGAAAAGGTCATTTGTACTGTATTGAGATGATAATTTCCAGCTTCCTAACCCAGGCAATATAAAAGTGACAGAGTGATTTTTTTTTTTTAAACACCTAAATATAAATGTAACCCTTGCCTTGGACAATGGCTCAAGTAACAGAGAGTGGTTTTATTCCAAGTCCAGTGAAAATGTTAAAAAGCACTAAAAGAAATTCTCAATTCCTTCAAAAACTTTACAATGTAGTTATGGAAGACAAGGCAGATCCACAAAAAAAATGACCAATAATATAAGAAGGCCTTCTTGGAGACCAATTGGCAGAAGATTCTGTTTATGTTCAAATCTAATTTTAGCCATATTTCTATTTCCCAAAACTTAAGTGGTAATGTAGTTTCTATTCAACAAAACTCCAAGTAGAGACAGGCAACAAAGAATATACAATACCTTTATAAAATAGCAAATAGGACATTCATTGATTTTCAATGATTTGAAAATATTCTTAAACTTATCAATTTAGTCATTTATGAAAACAAGCGCCTTAATATCTTTAGTTCTTATTTAACCGTAACTCCACTCACACTATAAGGCCACAGAAAAATACAGGAGCCAATGAAAAGCATTACTAGAGAGGTTTGCAAATTAATAAGCAACGGTGCTAAGATTTCTTTTCTACTAAAGGAGAAATGTTTCTCAAAAAAATTTTGCTCTGGTTTCCCTGTACAATTGTTCACCCAACACAGAGCTTTAGCTATTGTTTCTAATATTCTGTCTTCTAAACAGATCCTTTTCCCCCAAATAATTTTCTCTGTCCCCTTCTATCTTTGTAATTACTGCAGCACCAAACTGCTCTGTTCTTTATACATGTTCCTAGAATTTGAAAAATAAAGCACAGCTCAAATCATAGAAACATTGGTTTTGCAACCTGCATGCACACACCTGGTTACAATTACATTAACTCACTCATTAAACCAACTTGTACAATTGCTGTGTGACAGGCATCATGTTGGATACTCAATCAAATTAAAGAAGTCAGTAATTTTTTTAAAGTCAGTTTAAGAAAGCAAATGATTTTTTGCTACTTACTAGTATTTCACTATAATACCATTCCTAAGAGTTAAAGTACTTAAAAGCTATGTGATTTCAGTATAATTCATAAACAACAAGCTTAAACAAGATCAATGATACAAATAGAATTTTTAAAAGCTCACTGAGTATACTTTCCTAAACATGATTACATCCCTTAACTTTTGGGGAGTGAGGGAGAGGAGGATTATGATCCTATTAAAAATCTAATGAAATCTATGCTCCCTTTTCCCTGGGAAAAATGCACAATACAAAGACACATACATTCTACATACAATTTTAGGGACCCCAGATTATAAATTCTGATCTAGAGAATCTTTTCACTAAATTGTATGTGAGTGACCATGAGTTAGCTATGTAGAGTTAAATTACATACTTACGTGTAGGAGCACAAGAAAATGCATGCTTTTATAAAAATTAAAATATATTTAAGGTAATAACTATGCTGCCCACGTGCTATAAAACAGCTTAAAGATAGGTTTTACACCTGAAAGCCAAATCTCCACTGTATCTAGATGGATGAACCAGAGAATTCAATGGTCTAACTCCTCAAAAATAACCAGACTTTCCTTCCTCTAAGTTACAATCTGATGAAAAAAGAGGAATGGCAATTAAGGGGAAAATTATTATAATAGGCAATTAAGGGGAGAGAAAATTCCTAAATTATATTATAATAGGCAATTAAGGGGAGAGAAAATTCCTAAATAACCAAAGTAAATTCTAAAAAGCATTACAGATCAAAGCCTATATAACTGCATTTCAAAGGTTGCTTTAGTTATACTGAGGCTGCTAGAGATATTCATAAGACAGAAACTTCAATTCAATCACTTAGAACCTACATTTAGGAAAATACACACCTTTGTCTAATTTAGTTATACTTGTGCAAGTTATGAAATCTCAAAGTTCTGGATCCCAAAATCACTTCACTTTTTCATTGGTCTTATAGAACATCAACTATTTAAGACATTTAGTACATAAAATATTCTATAGGCCAGGCACGGTGGCTCACGCCTGTAATCCTAGCACTCTGGGAGGCTGAGACGGGAGGATTGCTTGAGCTCAGGAGTTCAAGACCAGCCTGAGCAAGAGTGAGACCCTCTCTCTACTAAAAAAAAAATAGAAAAATTAGCCAGGTGTTGTGGCGTACACCTATAGTCCCAGCTACTCAGGAGGCTGAGGCAGAAGGATAGCTTGAGCCCAGAACTTTGAGGTTGCAGTGAGCTACGATGACACCACTGCACTCTACCCATGGTGACAGAGTGAGACTCTGTCTCAAAAAATAAAATTAAAATAAAATAAAATAAAATATTCTATAGCTTGATCATGTAACTGAGTTAAAACTAATGGCCTTATATCATTCTTCTGCACTTTTTAGAATAGTAACCAAACATCATAAAGAGTCAGATTCCCAGCAACCTGAGGACAAAATCATAAACTTGGAAATGTTAGAACACTACCTAAAGACTGAGGGGGGAAAAATTTTCACCAAAAGCACTAAAATTAAAGCTACTAATTAAATAATCTTGGCTATCTGACTTTCTCTGGAAATCTTCTGCTCTTCTTAAATTACCTGAAGACAGCAATTAAGGCACACCAATATTTGTGCAGAGAGTAAATGCTTGAAGGAGACACACTGAAAAAAGGGGGAAAGGAGACACCAACTGAAAGACAGCGATCTGGAGGATATCTGCTATGCAGAAAATGTAGTGCACATTTCAGAAGTTCTAATGGCATTGCTTTATTACAGAATCATATAGTAATTCACATAGATAACCTGCAAGCCACAAAAAAGGGGTGGAAAAGACATAGTCAATATACTTCATTAAGCACAAAAATGAATAAGATATTATTTCCCAAACTTCTGTCACTCACATGCCACTTTCACAGTTTGCTATTATAATCAAGTATCCTATTACAGGCATGCCTCTTACTGTGCTTCACAGATACTATGTTTTTTACAAATTGAAAGTGTGTGGCAAACCTGTGACAACCAAGTCTATTGGGGACATTTTTCCAACAGTATGTGCTCACTTTGTTTCTGTCACATTTTGGTAATTCTCACAATATCTCAAACCTTTTCATTATTATTTTATCTATCATGGTGATCTTTAATGTTACTATTATAATTATTTTGGGGCACCACCAACCACACCCATAGAAGACAGCTAACTTAATCAATAAATGTGTGTTCTAGCTGCTCCACCAACCAGCCAGTTCCCCATCTCTCCTCTCTTTGGGCCTCCCTATTCCCTGAGACACAACAATATTGAAATTAGGCCAATTAACCCTCCAACAGCTTCTAAGTGTTCAAGTGAAGAGAAAAGTCCACATCTCTTACTTTCAATCAAAAGCAAGAAATTACTAAGTTTTGTGAGGAAAGCATGTCGAAAGCCAAAAGCTAGGCCTCTTGAAAGCATGTTGAAAGCCAAAAGCTAGGCCAAACAGCTAGTCAAGTTGTGAATGCAAAGGAAGAGTTCTTGAAAGAAATTAAAAGTGTTATTCCAGTGAACACATGAATGATAAGAAAGCAAATCAGCCTTATTGCTGATATGGACAAAGTTTGAGTGGTCTGGACAGAAGATCAAACCAGCTACAACATTCCCTGAAATCAAAGCCTAACCTCAGAGCAAGGCCTTAACTTGCTTCAATTCTATGAAGGCTGAGTGAAGTGAGCAAGTTGCAGAAGAAAAGTATGAAGCTAGCAGAGGTAGGTTCATGAGGTTTAAGGAAAGAAGCCATCTCCAAAACATAAGAGTACAAGCTGAAGCACCAAGTGCTGATGGAGAAACTGCAGCAAGTTATCCAGAAGATCTGGCTAAGATTACTGATGAAGGTGGCTACACCAAGCAACAGATTTTCAGTGTGGATGAAACAGCCTTATATTGGAAAAAGATGCCATCTAGGACTTTCATAGCTAGAGAGGAGAAGTCAATGTCTGGCTTCAAAGCTTCAAAGGACAGGCTGACTCTCTTGTTAGGGGCGAATGAAGCTGGTAACTTTCAGTTGAAGCCAACACCTATTTACCATTCTGAAAATCCTAGGGCCCTTACGAATTATGCTAAATCTACTCTGCCTACACTCTACAAATGGAACAACAAAGCCTGGATGACAGCACATCTATTTACAGCACGGTTTACTGACTATTTTAAGCCCACTGTTGAGAATTACTGCTCAGAAAAAAAGATTCCTTTCAAAAGATTACTGTTCAGTGACAATGCATCTGGTCACCCAAGAGCTCTAATGGAGATGTACAAGGAGACTAATGTTGTTTTCATGCCTGCTAATACAACATCAGTTCTCCAGTCCATGCCTCAAAAAGTAATTTCAACTTTCAAGTCATATTATTTAAGAAACACATTCTGTAAGGCTGCTGCCATAGACAGTGATTCCTCTGGTGGATCTGGGCAAAGTAAATTCAAAACCTTCTGGAAAGGATTCACCATTCTAGGAGATATTTTGAACTCCTCCCATGAATCCTGAGTATTCTTAATGAATACTCAGAGTACTAAGAATACTCATGATTCACGGGAGGAGTTCAAAATATCAACATTAAGCCAGGCACAGTGGCTCACACCTGTTACCCCAGAACTTTGGGAGGCCAAGGCAAGAGTTCAAGACCAGCCTAGTCAACACAGTGAGACCCAGTTTCTACAAAAAAAAAATTTTTTTAATTAACCAGGCATGGTGGTACGTGCCTGTAGTCCCAGCTACTCGGGAGATTGAGACAGGAGGACCCCCCGAACCCACAAGGTCGAGGTTGCAGTGAGCTATGATTGAGGCACTGCACTTCTGCCTGGGTAACAGAGTAAGACCCTGTCTCTTAAAAAACAAAACAAAACATCAACATTAACAGAAGTTTGGAAGAAGTTGATTCCAACCCTCATGGATGACTTTGAGGGGTTCAAGACTTCAGTGGAGGAAATCCCTGCAGATGTGGTAGAAATAGCAAAAGAACTAGAATTAGAAGTGCAGCCTAAAGATGCGACTGAATTGCTGCAATCTCATGATCAAACTTGAACAGATAATGAGTTGCTTCTTGTGGAGGAAAAAAGAAAGCAGTTTCTTAAGATGGAATCTATTTCTGGCTATGAACATTGCTGAAAGGGCAACAAAGGATTTAGAATATTCCATAAACCTAGTTGATAAAGCAGTTGCAGGGTTTGAAAGGATTGACTCCAATTTTGAAAGAAGTTCTAATGTGGGTAAAATGCTATCAAACAGCATTGCACACTGCAGAGAAATCTTTTGTGAAAGGAAGAGTCAATGGATGTGGCAAATTTCAATGTTGTCTTATTTTTAAAAATTGTCACCACCACCCTAATCTTCAGCAATCACCACCTTGATCTGTCAGCAGCTATCAACATCAAGGCAAGACTCTCCACCAGCAAAAAGATTATAACTCACTGAAGGCTCAGATGATTAACGTTTTTTAGCAATGAAGTATTCTTTAATTAAGATACGTGCATTGTTTTTTATAATATAATGCTATTGTACCTTAACAGACTACAGCAGAGTATAAACATAACTTCATGTGCACTGGAAAACAAAAAAATTAGTGTGACTCACTTTATCATATTTGCTTTATTGCAACAGTCTGGAACAGAACCCAATATGTCTGAGGTATGCCTCTCTTTACTTATATTTTTTAAATTAGCTCACAAAATCATACATCACTGAGTCCTCAAAAAGTAGAAAACCTCATATATTTCACTCATTCATTCAACATGACAGGTGTATGCAGATGCACCTATCATGAGTCCTGAAGAATCCAGATAATTTTTATCTCTTATAATATTAATATCCAAGAAATAATGAATTCTAATTTTATATACTCTATTCTGTTTGCCCCAAAGTGTGACAAACATTCAAGTTTATAAATGCAGGTATGTCTGTACATATAATGCATGTGTGAATAATATATGTATCTCAACAACAACCTCACCTATGTCTGTATCTAAGCCAACAAGGAAAATATGATCTGCAAGTTCTGACAAGATTCTTGAAGAAAAAGTTTCTAAGCATTAAAAAAGGAGACCGTAACAATCTATATCTCAACAAGTATAGTAATTAATACAGTAACTAGGAATAATCTAGTATAAAGAAACTCTAAAAAGAAAAAGAGACCAAAAATGAAGAACTTAAAAGTAAAAGTTAAACTTGTCTTTAAATAGTTTAAATGAGATAAGCTATATGGACAAAACAAGAAAAACAGATCAAACCTAATAAAAAACCTCAACATAAAAACAAGGTCTAAGTATAAGTTCATGTAATCAGGATGCTAATTAAATAGCTCAATTAACTTATCACTCACTAAATTTAACCAAGTTCACACAGCCAAAGCACTATCCTAAGTGTCAACTCTTCATTACTCAAAATGAAGGTTTAATTAAATTACCACTTTAGGGTTGCTGGGTAGTTCCATAAATGATAGGACTGAACATATGAGTTCAGCATTTAATAAAAGTGTACAACAACTATTTCACTATTTTATTAAAATAACCACCTTTACCACTCTTAAAAATTTGTAATGGGTCCTCTGATACTTACGCTGCATAAGCTTTTGCTATCCTCATGAACATAACTTCATCACCTCCTTTATCTGGATGATATTTAAGTGACAGCAAACGATACTGTTTCTTAATTTCTGCTACTGTTGCCCCCTAAAAGGAAAGCTTTGTGTTAGTAAAAATAAGCAAAATTCTGTAAAGAAATAATCCATTGTATTTTGAACTTAAAACATGAACTACTCAGTATTCCAAGAAAAATGAAGTTTTCATCCTGTATTTTGTCCCATGAACTTCATCCCATATATTTTAATAGAAATACACTTATATTGTCCAATATATTTATTTTATTGAGCACCTATGTGCCATGCAGTACACTAGGCACTCATGATTTGAAAGTGAAACCATACAATGCCACATCTAAATAAAATATTATGTTATTAAGTATGGAATGTCCAATCTCCTCAAGTACTAAGTTTGAAAGTTGATATCTCTGACATTTCACTTTGACATTTCTTGTTTTTTTGTTTTTTGTTTTTTTTTTTTATTGTGAAGGTACATCCTCATTCTTTCAAACACATGTTTTGGCTTGTGATTACCTATTTTTTTCTTAGAGCAATTTTTGTGACACCATGGATAAGTCAAAAATTTGTGTTATTTTTGCATATGAGTTCTGTCATGGAACCAATGCAGTACAGACAGGTCAAAATATCAATGAAGTGCTTGGGAAGGATGTGGCTAATGCACACACAGTATGTCGATGTTTTGATAAGTTTCGTTTGGGGTGATTTTAATCTTGAAAATAAGCCACAAGGACGACCTGAGACCAAGGTGGATAATGATGAGCTGAAAGCTGTAGTGGAAGTGAATCCATCTCAACCTACGCGTGAATTAGCAGCAAGGTTTAATGTTCCTATTCCAACAATATTGGACCATTTGAAACAAATCAGTAAGGCAAAGAAGCTGGAGAGATGGGTACGACATGAATTAAATGAGCATCAGAAGAGAAATCGTCTGGAAGCTTGCCTTTCTTTGCTGTCATGACATAAAAGTGAACCATTTCTACACCGTATTGTTATGTGTGATGAAAAATGGATTCTTTTTGACAACCGGAAGCGTTCGGCACAATGACTGGATAAAGATGAAGTGCTGAAACACAGTCCAAAACCGAATATTCATCAAAAATAGCTAATGGTGTCTGTTTGGTGGTCCAGCACTGGTATTATCCACTACAGCTTCATGAAACCTGGTCAATGAATTACAGCGGATGTCTACTGCAACCAATTAGATGAAACGAGGATTCTTTTGATTAAACGGCCAAGATCGGTCAATAGAGACAGGCCAATCCTCTTGCAAGAACGTATGTCACAAAAAACAACACTGCTCAAATTAGAGAAGCTGGACTTGGAAACTCTCTGTCATCCACTGTATTCACCAGACCACGCACCAAACGACTACCACTTCTACCAGGTTTTGGACCACTTCTTGCAAGGAAAAATATTAAATTCTCAACAAGCTGTGGAAAAGCCTTTCATGATTTCATCGCCACTCACTCTCCAGGCTTCTTTGCTGCTGGCATAAACAAGCTACTGTTAAGATAACAACACTGTGTCAAAAGTTTAGGCACACATTTTGATTAATTGTACTGCTTCTTGTTTGAGATATAATATACTAAACTCTTGATTCAAAATTGGACATTTCATATTTAATGACCTAATAAAAAAATACTGACATTTAAAAATCAAAAAAGAATCACAATAAATTAAGTCTGGCTCAAAGAACCCTCAAATCAAAGGATAACTTTCTAAGGCATAATCTGAGGGATACCTGGTTTCAGCTGCTTGTCTACTTTAATATTAAGTAAACATTTAGTAAGCTGATCTTAATGGTTTCTTAATTAGTCTCAATTTCTATTTCTTTTTTTAATCAGGCAGCTCCTTGAACCAGAACAGGTTCAAAGAGACTCTTTCCGTTTCTATTAATAATTTTTTCATACTGCTTTTCATTGCCTTTTTAATCATAGAAAATCTCTCTCAATGACCACAACCATCACGATAAGAAAAATTACATGATATGCAAACTTTTCTTCCACAAAGCAGAAAACTAGCTGATAAACACTCTCCTTACTTTGTATTATATGAATGCCTGGATGGAGCCATCTACTGACTCAAAGTAAAAGAAACTGGTTTGGAGAGAGGGGGAAATACAGCACTGGATTCAGCTCGGCTACTGACAAACTTGGGACCCCGCACAAGACACAAATTTTCTAGGCCTCATTTTCTCTTATTAAAAAAAAAAAAGCCTAGAAGATTTCTACCATTAAATTTCAGTTCTAACATTCTACTGATACACTAATTTTCTATTGGGATCCATTAATCAAGTTCAATCAGGAGTTCACCTAAGGGACACACTCAAAGCTAACCTGAATTTCTGTGACAATGATACTAGTTCTTTATAAAACCCCCAACCCAGATGTAACACACTGCCTTTTTTTTTCCTTGAAAGCGGTCTTGCTCTGTCACCCAGGCTGGAGTGCAGTGGTGCAATTATAGCTCGCTACAGCCTCAAACTCCTGAGCTCCAGTGATCTTCCCACCTCAGCCTCCCAAATAGCTGGGACTACAAGCGTGCACCACCATGCCCAGCTAATTTTTTTCATTTTTTTAAAAAAGAGACAAGGTCTTGCTCTATTGCCCAGGCTGGTCTCAAACTCTTGGTCTCAAGTGATCCTCCCACCTCAGTCTCTCAAGTTGCTGGGATTATAGGCATGAGCCACTGCACCCAGCCCAATTCTTAGTGATATGGCAATCAACAGCTGTAGCTTAAAAACATGCACATTAGAATGATAATGGATGAGGTATCTTGTTTTAATAAAAAATTTAACTAACCAAAGTCTGATTTCTTTTGGCATGTCACAGTATTTTTCAGGATGTGGACCTACAATATTTTCATGGGATCATTAAACTAATGTGCATTATATAAAAATACTACTTACAGGATCCAAATTTAATACTTCGTAAGGATTGTATTCTTGATATTCTCGGTCTGTTTTGGAAACCTTGTATGCAAGGAATAAGAACAATGCCCATCCTGCAAGCAGAACTATTTTCCTGTTTAAGAAAAAGATAAGTGAATTATAAATAAATACATTTGTATGGCTTTCCTTTAAGAGTCTAAAGACATTATGGCAAGATCAAAGAATAAAACAATCTAGGGTAGGTCCTTATCACTATGCTTTTGACTCAAATTCTACAATCACTGAGTGTAAACTCCTGTTACACCAAGGACAGTGTCTTTTTCACCTCCGAATTCTCTAGAATCTAGTACAACGCCTTGCATATAATAGATTTCAGTTACTATTTGCAGAATTTTAAATACAGAAGTGAATTCAACTTATTAACTTATTGGCTCCATTAAATTACATCAAAATATATAAATATCAAGTATTCAGTAAACATTTAATGAAAAGAGAATTGCTTTGACCTAGCGATTACACTTTTAGTAAGATAAACTAAGAAAAATAATTGGTTAATTGTGCAAAGATAAATAAATAGCTTTATTTATAATAATAATAAAACTCTGTAAACAACCTAAATGTCCAGTTATAAGGAACGAATTAAATAAACCATTTATAGGAGACTAATTAAATAAACCGTGATGCAGCCACACAATGCAACATTTTATAGCCAATATGGACATAGAAAGATGTGAATAAGTTAAAAAAATATATAAAAGAACATATAATTTGAAAACAAACTAAATTCTTCTCCTTCCAATATGTTCTGTTTAGTAAAAATATTTAAAAGAGTGATATTACCAGTGTTGGAGAGGCTAAAGAAAAAAGGAATTCTCATACAGTACACACACTGAAGGAGTATCTGGCAGTAAGGTATTAAAGCCCTAAAGAAGTACACACCCTTTTTTCTTCAATACATTCCATTTCAAATTATTTAGAAGGAAATAAATTAGAATTAAGTATATAAAGTATAAAAGAGTGGTTACAGAGATGTAATAATAGCAAAAAAAAAAAACCCAAAAATAAACATCTTAAATATCCATCAACAGATTACTGGACAAATAAACAAACAGTATATCCATACTGTGAAATACTCTCTAGCCACTAAAAATATGTGCTGCGGATAACTGTCTAGCTCGGATTGTTAAATTTCTAAAAGAACAACTTTCAAAGCTGTATATGTAACATAATCCAATTTTATAAATAAAAAAAGTATAAGGTAATCATCTTAATAATAGCTAGCTTTAGGTGATGAAATTGACCTTTTTTTAATACCCTTTGTATGACAATTTGTTACACTGAGCAGGAACTGTTAGACAAAGACATAAAATGCATCATAGGCCAAATCAAACAAAATTGGAGTGACGTGTTTTTAAAAATAGAAAAGAAAACTTGCCATGTGGTTAAGCTCTAAGATCCAGTTCCAACATATCTGCTTACCTTTATCACCCTGATTTTTCAAACAAAACAAATCCTCATCTCCCAATGTTTCCTAAGCTTTTCACATCATCATGCTTTTGCTCTCTTAGATCCTTTTACCTAAAATTCCTGTTCTTCATCTCTGCCAATACAAACTCTATTCATCCTTCAAGACTCAACTTAAACAATCCATCCTCCATAAAGCAATCCTTAGCCCTTGCCAAGATGATCAACAGGAAAGGATGGTTATAGCCGCAAAGAAGCACAAATCATGATTTTCCTCCTCTGACTCACTACCAGTTCCTTGAGCATGTGGACAGATCTTATTCAGTTTTGATTAACCCCAGAGTAGCTTAAACACATCTGACACTCATACAAATTTCTTTCTACTTGGCCAAAATAATTCTCTAACCCTTATTAAGGGCATATAACAACTTCAAGCTGCTTTCCATAGCATCTATGTGCCCATCTATGCCCAAAGAGGAGAGAGATCCCTAACGTGGAACACTCCCCCATTTTTACCTGGCTATCTAGTGAGAGGCAGTTGAGGCTCCAGGACAAAACTACCTGAGTTCAAATCCCAGCTTCACCACTCATTAACTGAGAGACCGTGGCATATTGGTTAACTTTCTTTTTTTAAGAGACAGGGTCTCACCCTGTTGCCTAGGCTAGAGTGCAGTGGCATCATCATAGCTCACTGCCACCTCAAACTCACGGGCTCAAGTGAGTAGATAGTACTACAGGCACATGCCACGACACCCAGCTAATTTTTTAAAATTTTTTGTAGAGATGGGGTCCCGATATGTCACCCAGGCTGGTCTTCAACTCCTGAGCTCAAGCAATTCTCCTGCCTCAGCCTCCCCAGGCATGAGCTACCATGCCCTGCAAGTTTCTTAACCTTTTATGCCTCCAACTTTCAGTGTGGATTTGAGAATTAAATTAGATTAGGTATATAAACTATTTAGAAGGTGACTAACAGATAGTAAACAATCAATTCACATGAGCTATGTGCTGTTATTAGAAACTCTTACCCAAATCTCAGCTCTCAGCCTGGACCTCACTTTGGGAAGCCTTCTGTCTTGGACCAGTTAGGAGACCTTACCCTGCTTTTTCATGGCACCCCTCTCCCAAGCCCTTACTAATAACTCTATTATCATTACCTGTTTACTTGCCAGTATCCCCCAAGCCTGCAAGTTGTTGAACCATGTCTATTTTGTTAATCACATTATATCCAGCATCTAGTAATAATATCTGACACACAGCAAGCACACAATAACTACTTGTTGAATTAATAACGAAGATAATTAAAACAGCAAATTTTTAACTCAAACCTAAGGTTTCTAATACCCTCAATATGCTAAAAAAAAAAAAAAACAACTTGAAAATATACTTTATTCCCACACAAATTAACTCCACATTTTGTTTTGCCAACTCCCCCAAAAGGCTAACAAAGCTCTCAAAACAAAGATAAAAATGCAACTGAAAACTATAAAAGCAAGATTTAAAACCAAACAAGGGAAAGGGAACAAAACACCTACAATATGCTAGACCCTACATCAGATATTTTATATGGCGCATCTGACTCTCTTGAGCAAGCCAAAGAATAAGGGATAAGAGAGGGTCACGACAGAATCCCCAGGCTGTTGAAAATTACCAAAACCAATAAAACTATGCTCTAGTTTTCTGAGAGCCAAAGCAAAGGTGGAAACATAATGGATTATTACATCATGCTCTGTGCTCAATTTTTTAAAAGCATATTTGGTTCCTCCGAAATAAGCATTTTCCCTGCACATAGCTTCAGTAATTAACTTGTGAAGTCTTGCATTTATTCTTTAAGTACATTTTAAATACTGGAACAACTTTAAACACTTGGAAGCAACTTCTAGAAATTACATACCTTAGTTTCGGGGATGCTGTCAGAAGAGAAGCATTAGACACCAACCAACCAACTGACCAGCCACCCAACTGATTATTTTGAAAGAACATTTCAGGATTAACTAGCAAAAAAATTTTAATGGCTTCTGACCTTATCTAAATTGTTACCACTATCTACTTAATCTTTTTTACTTAAACATCCCTTAATCTATACTTTGACTTAAGTAAATCAGTTTATTGGTCACTGAAAAGAACTTCACAAAGTTTTCACTTTTCTTGAAAACTGAGGTTAAGATACCCACAAAGTATTGAACAAAGCCAGAAAAAAGAAGAGACTGGGAGGTAAAAAATACAGTCGTCCCTCAGTATCCTCAGGAGATTGGTTGCAGGACCCCACAGATACCAAAATCTGCAGATGCTTAAGTCCCAATATAAAATAGTGTAGTATTTGCATATAACCTATGCATATCCTCCCATATACCTTAAATCATCTATAGATAACTTACGATACCTAAAACAATGTAAATGCTATGTAAATAACTGTTATACTGTATTTCTAAAATTTATATTATTGTTTATCATTGTATTTTTTTCCCCAAAAATATTTTTGATTTGGCAGTTGGTTGAATCTGCTCATGTGGAACCCATGATATGGAGGGCAGATAGTATTTGTCTTGCTGCTTCATGAGAGTTTAACTTAAAATAAGAACCAACAGCAAAGAATAAACAGTGAATACAAAACCACTCTCATCAAGACTAACTTGCCTTTAATTTCACATTATTAAAGAACTCTTAACACCAAAGCTAAACTTCCCCTCCCCCAACAAAGGAACTAACTAGGCAAAGTCAAACCTCACAAAGAAAAACTATTTAAGCCCCCTGAAATCACACAGCTATGCTGAAAACAATCATCATTTAAACCAAGATTTAAAAATAACTGGTTCTTCTCTTACCAATTTTCTTTGCTAGGTCTTCTCTTCCAATCTACTCAATAGATAAATGTAGGTAATTCACAAGATACAGTCATCCAATAATGGCAACTCTCTCGCCTCCCGTCACAGTTTCATCTATTACCTCTAAATTGACGGCTTCGTGTAAAGGTCCAAAGCCTCTTAACCCGCATGCCCCATAGCCTCACAAAATCAAACAGGCCTGCCTGCTCTAATTAAACATACTAATGGCCTGTTTAAACAGATAAGCCTGCCAAAATAAAGGGCGACTAGGTTCCTACTCCACTCCTAGCTACATGACCTTGGTCAAGTTACCTCATTTTCTTAGCCTCAGTTTCCTCATCTGAGAAAAAGCACAAACATCGACTTTGAAGTTAATACAGAATTAAATCAGATAACATACAAACCCTTAGCACAGAACCTGGTACACAGTATGTGTTCAATAAACTTTAAGTATCACCATGAATTACAAACCTGACCATGTCACCTCCCTACTTTTGAAATCTTTTACAGATTCCCCAATACTCTTTAAGATAAAATTCAAATTCTGACACAAGGTACCCAAGGTCTTCCTTCAAGATTTGACTTACCACTCTCCTCTTCCCCCAGTCAGAAGTACATTCTTTGAACTTCTAAACCATGCTCTTCAGACAGCTCTCAAATTTGCTAATTATATCTTACTACTCCTACATACAGGCTATAATTTCTTTACAGACACAACATCTTATTCATTTTACCCATATTTTGTATGATACCTTGCAAAGAGTAAGCACTAAGTATGTTTTTTTATTGAAATTCATTACTTACTTCACTGTAGGAATAATATTTGGCTGGGGTTTTAATAACCGTAAACGATACCACATACACCTTCCATACACTTTTCTGATATTCTTTAATCGAATTTGCTCTGTCAAGAAAGAAAAATAAGATAAATTAAGCCATTTTTCATAGTGAAGGCAAAACCAGTTAATATCATAATAACCTTCATTACCATGCTAATATTTTACTGGAACATGAAAGTACTGCCTACTCAAATAACCTTTAAAAAATTTTACAAGATATGTTAAATTTTCTGTCATTTAGACCAAATGACCTATCTGGAAAACTTCATTTTTCATGTGACTTAACTCACTGAAAATGTAAAAAGTGACTTGCACCCAAAATATTTAGTCAAATACGATCGGTAATTTCTGAGAAATTCTCTCCCCCTTTCCCTTCTGCTACAGAAGGAACAAAAAGCAAAAAGCACTTAAAAAAGGGTTTATTAAGGAAGCTAAGCAGAAATGATACTCTTCAAACATGAAAATAATTGCCTATCAAAGTATCTTCTAACAACAAAGTTTAGATCTTATCTAAGATGTAAAACTAACAGAATTTGGAGCTTTAACATAAAATCAACTTTCAGTCAAAACAGAGGTGAAGAGTAAAATTCAATATCACAAATTCTAATTACTTTGTGTTAAATTGGAAAAGTCTCCCAAACCCATAAGAACTTAAGATAGGTTTATGTAAGAGTTGTGACAAAAGCTATTATTTTAATTCATAGGGAAACTTTGCAATTCAGTTAAAAAGAAATTAAAGCAAAGCCAAAATAACATGTATTGTTTTACTAAATTCACCATGATCACTTGGTTTGAATAACTCTCCCAAGTTGAAAAAAAATTTTAAGTTTCAAAATAAAAATCTACCTTTTCAAAAACATTAGTCAAAAGCAAAGTAGGAAGCCCCTGCCCATCCCAAAGCCAAAGTCCAAGCAAAGGCTCTGAAGGCCAAGAAGGCAATACTGAAAGGCATCACAACCACAAAAAAGATCTGGATGTTACCTACCTGCCAGTGACCCAGGATAATGCAGCTCTGAAGGCAGCTCAAATATCCAAGGAAGAATGCCCCCACAAAAAAACAAGGCTTATCATTATGCCATCATGTCAAGTTCCCCCACTACTGAGTTGGCCAGGAAGAACAAAACAACACATTTGTGTTCACTGTGGATGTCAAGGCTAACAAGCATCAGACCAAACAGGCTATGAAGCTCTATGACACTGGCATGGCTAAGATCAGCACACTCATCAGGCCTGATAGAGAGAAGAAGGCATATGTTTGACTGGCTCCTGACTATGCTGTTTTGAATGCTGCCAACAAAATTGAGATCATCTAAACTGAGTCCAGCTGGCTAATTCTAAATATAAAATTTTTCAGTGTATTAAAAAAAACTCTACAAAACTGCAGTCCTTAAATGAGATGTCAGATAAGTAAAAGGACTTGGCATCTAACAGAATGCTCCAAAGCTACCATGTAAGAAGTCCAACTATACTGTCACCACCAGGCCTTGATGAAGGCAACCACATGGGAGAGCTATCTTGGCAGGAAGTATCACAACCAGGTGTGATAAATAGGGACCCATGTAGGGGAGGAGGTGGTAACAGAAGAGGAGACTGGTAACATGCAAGAGGACTGACAGAGTAAGTTAAAATATTAAGGATACCTGAAGTCAGTTCTTCACTGTCAGAGAAAGGAGTGACAAGTATGAAAAAATAGAAAAGAATGAAACCTTCTGTTCTGTTGGATTGGAATCAAAGGTATCACTATGAATGAATGCCTCTAATATAAAAATATAGATGCAGCTCCACATACATACATACTTATTCCTTAGCTCTGTCTACTGAGTGGGCCTAGGAGCAGCAAAATCCCAACAGCAATGAGCACATCTAGCACCCAAATCTTGGTTTCTAAATACCATTTCTCCACTAACAGGAACCAGGGATCCATATCCTCCCACAAAATATTAATTATAAAGGGGAAAACAATGACTTTACAGTGGGGTAGGCTGAATAATTGTTCCAAGATGTCCACTGGAACCAGTAAATATATTATCTTAAATGGCAAAAGAGACTTTATAGATATGACCAAATTAAGGATTCTGAAATGGAGCAATTATCCTAGTGGGAGCAATATATTCACATGGTACTTATAAGAGGGAGCCAGGAGGGTCAAAGACAGAGACAGTGATGTGACAATAGAAGCAGAGGTTGAAATGATGGCCTTTTTGAAGATTGGGGGGGGGGGGCACCAGGTAAGGAATACAGGCTGTCTCCAGAAGCTGGAAAAGGCAAGGAAACAGATTCTACCCTAGAGTGACAGAATGAACCAGTCCTAGCAACACTATAATAGACCAATGAAACCGATTTTGGACTTCTGGCCTCCAGAATTGTAAGACAATAAATTTATGCTGTTTTAAGTCACTAAGTTTGTGGTAATTTGTTACACAATAGGAAACAAATACAGAAAACCTAACAGTCACTACCTTAACCAAGGGATCAGTGAATATCACCAGTAAAAGAACAACCTGAAATCATACATCATCTACAGAATGCAATGAAAAGAACACAGAACCAGTTTTGTGAAAATCCTGCCTAAGATACATAACCTGAATCTAATCATGAGAAAACACCAGAAAAGCCAAATTCAAGTTCATTCTACTAAATAAATGGTCTGTAATCTTTAAAGTAAAGGAAGAATGAAAAAGGAACTTTAGACTAAAGGAGAATAAAGAAACACATCAACTGTGATATGATTCTGAACTAGATCTTTTGCTATAAAGGACATAATTAAGACAAGTGACAAAACCTGAATGGGGTCTGACAATGAGATGGTAGTAACGTTAATTTTCTGATTTTCATGGTTAAATTATGAACACTTTTGAAAATACCACTGGTGATTTTTAAATTTGTGTTTTATTAAATTAAGCCTCTATAGTCTCCCACTTTCAAGTATAAAATCAAGGAAATGTTTGATGAGGTTTTATAAGAACAATGTTGAAGTCTCTTTATGAACCAGATGGTTTGATCTATTCAAAGGTATGATGTTCTAATGTCCCTAGTCAAGAAAAAGTACACATGGTTTTCAGCCCCCATAGTCTTATATCATACAATGTGTGGATGCACCTTGTAAACCACACTCTTCCAACCTAAAAACTAAATCTTAACCTTTCAGGATAATATTTAAGTCAATAAATACTGCTACAGGGTATGGTTTACACATTAACATGGTGGCATTTAGACTTCCAGAACAACTAAATATTCATCGTACACATTCCAAATCTCTGTATGAATGACCTCAAGTCAAAGTAATTATCACAAATAAAGTCCTTCCAGACAGCTTTTTGTTTTTATTTTTTGTAAAGACGGGATTTTTCTATGTTGCCCAGGCTAATTTCAAACACCTGCATTCAAGCAACCCTTCCACCTCACCCTCCCAAAGTGCTGGGATTACAGGCATGAGCCACCATGTCTGGCATACAGTTTTTTAATAAGACACTTAGAAAACTAAAGAGAAGTTCATTAATAAACTTCTAGTTTATAGAATTACTAGTTTCATTGCTATTAAAAATTATGCTAGGAATATCATTAACATATCATTTTTAAAGAAATTATCTACATTTACAGAAAAGGGAAAGTCTGAGGTCATAAAACATTACAAACAACATATTATCCTCATTTCTATCCCTGCCTGTCAAAATATAAAGAAAATATAGAAAGGAAAAAAACAACATATCATGATTGCTGTCAGCAGCTGAACTTTATAGCAAAGCTGCAGGATAATCCAGGTTTGGGTTAGGCTGTGCTTCATAAACCATACAGTGCCTTTGCTAAAACAGTGACACTTGTCCATGCTAGGATGATCGCCAGTCTGTAGCACTATTGAATGAACTCTGAGCATCATATTCATACAACCCAGAGAGTTGAAAGAATGTTAGCCAGATCAGAAGACTTCAAACCTATTAGCTGCTTCCCACAAAAGAAAAATCATGTACCCTGTTGTAGATTTCTAATATGGCATCTAAAATTTTTCATCCTAAGTTTAACGAATTACAAAGGATGTCATCTGACATAAAGCTGACATTTTAAAATAATTCCATTCTTTTTAAATGTATCCAATGAAATCTAAAAACCATAGCAATTTCATATAATCATTCATTTACAAAAAATTAATGAATAAGCCCTTCATTCTACCTCCCACACATAATTTTATCCTAATGTAACATATTTTTATAGCGGTAAGTAATTTCTTACAATACTGAAACATACTTTTTAAAATTACTTTTACAATTCCTTGTGACTATAAAGTTTTCCCCAACTTTGTGTTTTGAAAATGTTCAAGCCATCAGAAAAGTTGAAAGAAAATTACAATGAACAATAAAATACTCTTCACCTAAACTCACCATCTGTTAACCTTTTATAATTCTTGGCTTTATCTCTATTTCCTTCTTCCCCCTCCCCTCAATTTTTATCTGAACTATTTTAGAGTAAGTTGCAGACAACAAGACACTACACCTCTAAATGCTTTAGCACATGTTGCCAAAGAACATAAGTAAATCTATCACACTCAAAGTTTAACATCCATAAGGTTTTACATACTAAATTTTCTAACATTACATTTTTTTGTGTTATCAAGGCAACAAACATATTACAGATTGATAAATTATTAAAATTATAGTAAAATATGTGTTATGTTTTCACTTATAAGCAACTTATAAATATCCCAAATGTTCAAAAAGGGTAAAAAATTCTTAAATACTAATGCTTATTTTTGAAAATAAAAAGTAAACTTCTGCCAATATGGCACAATGTTTGGTAAAATAGCTTTATCTTCTACTTCAAGTGTATTTTTTGAAAACCTGAAGTTGCACATTAGTTCATTCAATTCATGGAAAATACATGCCATGCAACCTAAATAGCAAAGACAGTCCTAATTTTTAAACCAATCAGCCAAATCAAATTCTGTCAAAAAAAGTCCGACTTCATTTCTCAGTTAAAATAAATATGTCAAATAATTTCTATATTTTGAGGATTATAAAAACCACTGGGAAATAAATTTTAGAACATATCTTGAAATACAGATTATTAAAGTTAATAAAGCCAAATAATATACAGATAATTTATTTCATTATACTTAAAGGAAAAATACATACCACTTCTTCTTTTACAAAATTCAGTGATTCCTAAAAGTATTCCTAAATCCCTAGGGGGTCCAAGAAAATAGTAACAAGCATCAAAAAATTATATTCTATATTCCAGAAAGTCTAAAGACATCATACATCAATTTTCTAACTACCCAAAGTCCCTCTGCAACTAGTCAAGATATATTACCTCACTGGTAATAGTACTGGCTCACTCATTGTTTGAATAATTTTGTTCTTTTATTAGCTAAAAAATGTATAGGAAAACAAGTTTTACTATAACAGTGGTTTGTTTCCCAGAATGTTTCAAAATAGGAAAGTCATGAGAATGATAATTTGGAAGTAAAAAATTGAGAATCACCACTGTAGACCAACAAAAATATAACTCATCCAGTCATTCTAATCACAAAGTAGATTAAGAGAAAATAAACTCTCTGTTGAGCTCTTAACTTGAATCTGAATAGTTAGCCACAATGTGTCGTTGGCAAAGCCAGTTCAGAATCATTGGATTTGGGACACAGGCTTTACTAAACATTATTAACCCTCACCATCACCCAGTGCACACAATCACAGATTCTCTAAATTGGAAGAATTACAGAAACTTGGATTCATCTTACACCTATCCACTATGCATACTCTGACAATGGAGAAGGAAACTCAGAAAGCAACTCAAAATGTTCTTGAACTAAAAAAACAAAAAATTGGGTCAGAGAAGAACCACCCCATCGCCACCAAAGTTCACAATCCTCAGCAATGCCCAGATAATCTAAGTGCAGACCAATACAAACTAAGTGGTTCAAACAGATCAAGAGCTATTCAGTCTTCTTAAACCTGGTACTTGACTGGACAGCAGCATATAATAGTATCATATGCTTACCTACTTCAATTTTCCTTCCCTTTTATGGTACTGAAACAAGTACTATAAAGTACTATAAGAATAGGGTTTTTCAGTCTCAACACTACTGACAATTTGGATTATATAATTCCTTGTTGTGGAGGGCTATCCTGCATTACAGGATGTTTAGCAGCATCATGCTCTCTACACACTAGATGCCAGAAGTAGCTCCCCAATGGAGACCAAAAAAAAGAAAAAAAAAAAATCTCCAGACACTGCTAAATGTCCCCTGGAACACAAAATCGCCTCTGACTTAAACACACACACATACAGCTGTAGAGGATTCATGGGAAGAAAGTTCAATGATTTGACCTGAAGATCGGGAACAAAGGGAGAAGGAAGATAGGAAAGGTTGGCAGAATAAAGAGGGATGAAAAGGCAACAATTATCTTTTCCCATTCCCTGAAAGTATCTTTCAGAAAAAAGAGAATCACTGCAGTTATTTTTGAGTACTTATGGAACACCTGGAGGGAGGGGAAGGAGGGGAGAAGGGCTGGGGAGTTTCATTATTGATTTTAAAAGATGACTAGTACCAGTAGTCCCAGCTGCTCAGGAGGCTGAAGTGGGAGAATCACTCAAGCCCAGGAGTTCAAGTCCAGCCTGGGGAATATTCTTTTTAGGGAGGAAAAATAACAATAAAAGACTAAAAAAGCCAAACAGAAAAAAGCTTGGGAAAATCACCCCAAAACAATCCCAATTCATGCTAGTTTAGCATACTTAGAGGGTCATCTGGAGGCCAAAAAAAAAAAAAAAATGAACAAGTATTACATGATTATCCCTGTGGGCATATTTTACAATTCTAAGTGTTAGCTGTCATTGTAAGCAATCTTTGTGAAGACCACTTTAAAAATATAGTAAAGTGGTTACATTATGGAGATCAAAAACATATATCCACAGGATAATCAAAACACCTAATGTCATTTGTCTTAGTCCGTTTTGTGTTGCTATAAAAGAATACCCATGGCTGGGTAATTTATTAAAAAAAGAGGTTTATTTGGCTCATGGTTCTGCAGGCTGTACAAGAAGCATGGCATCAGCATGTGCTTCTAGTGGGACCTTAGGAAACTTCATGGTGGAAGGCAAAGGGGAGCCAGCATGTCACATGGAGAGAGGGGGAGCAAGAGAAAGAGGAGAGGCAGGTGCCAGACTCTTTTTAACAATCAGTCCTCAAGGGAACTAACAGAGTGAGAACTCACTCACTACTACAAGGACAGCAGGGATCCACCCCCATGACCCAAACACCTCCCACCAGGCCCCAACCCCAATGTTGGGGATGAAATTGCAACATGAGATTTGGAAGGGACAAATCTCCAAACTATATCAATGCTACATTTGCAGCCTGGAAGAAAATTTCCAGTGATAGTTTCATATTCAGAACCCAAAAGTAGGCCATGTGTAGTGGCTCACACCTATAATCCTAGCACTTTGGGAGGTCCAGGTGGGAGGACTGCTTGAGGCCAGGAGTTTGAGACCAGCCTGAGCAAGAGAGAGACCCTGTCTCTACAAAAAAATAGAAAAATTAGCCAGGAGTGGTGGCATGCGCCAGTAGTCTCAGCTAGCCTGTAGTCCCAGCTACTGGGAAGGCTGAGGCAGGAGAATCACGTGAGCCCAGGAGTTTGAGAGTTTGAGACTTCAGTAAGCTATGAGGACACCACTGCACTCTAGCCAAGGTGACTGAGTAAGACCCTGTCTTTAAAAAAAAAAAAAAAAAAAACCCAAAGACCCAAAAGTGCTATATCCCACATGCAAATGAAACATATATGAAAACTGTTCTATAACTCAACAGGAGCTCTGGTAATGACAAAGAATACATGAGGAATTGTGAAAATAATTGTTTCCTGAAATGTAAGGGGATAAAACTTTAATGTACTTTATAGTATGTGATTTTTAAATATTCAACTAAATTCACAAATTAAACACTTTAATAAGGTATGACTTCATCCCTAAAAGGATATTCAAGCTTTTTTCATCTCATTAAGAAATGGGACAACATTAAGTCAGATCTTGTCAATTCTCTGCTTAAAATCCTTCAATAGCTTCCAATTGCACTTAAAGGAAATTCAAGTTTCTCACCTGGGCTCACAGACACAATCTGGGTCCCACTTCTCTCTCTCTCTCTCTCTCTCTCTCTCTCTCTCTCTCTCTCTCTCTCTCTCTGGTTCAAAACCAGCCCTAAGCAACATAACAAGACCCCGTCTCTACAAAAATAAAAAAATTAGCCGGCGTGGTGGTGCATGCCTGTAGTCCCAGCTACTAGGGAGGCCGAGGCGGGAGGATCACTTGAGCCCAGGAGTTTGAGGTTGCAATGAGCTACGATGACACCATTACATTCCAGCCTGGGTGACAGAGTGAGACCCTGTCGCTAAAAAAAAAAAAAAAAAAAAAAGACCATGGCTCAAAAAGGTTGGGGGGGGAGAAGAAACAGAAATCATCAGTTTTGTGCACATTAATATAGTCCATTAGATATCCAAATGGACGTGTAAATTAGGTAATTACATACACACAGATCTGGAGTCTGAGGAAAGAGGTCTAACCTAGAAATAGAAATTCAGGTGTCCTCATAATATAAATTATATTTAAAGCCATTAGACTGGATAACTCCAAAAAAGTGCAGATGAAAAGATTAAGGACTCAGCCTTGAAGTAGTCTAGAAGAGGCCCTCACTGTTAAACTATGCTCAATAAGTTACTCCACAAAAATAGATTCCACCTATGTATCTAAAGCCAATTGATTTTTGACAAGGATACCAAGCCATACAATAGGGAAAAAACAGTCTCTTCAACAAACAGTGCTGAGACAATTCGATTTCCAAATGGAAAAGAATGAATTTTTGTATCATTTACAAAAATTACCTCAAAATGGATCAAAGACCTAAATATAAGCGCTAAAATCATAAATCTCTGAGAAGAAACCACAGAGGTAAATTTTCATGACCTTGGAGTTATCAATGGATTCTTAGATATGACACCAAAAGCATGAGCAACAACAACAAAAAGATAGGTTGGGCATGGCGGCTCATACCCGTAATGCCAGCACTTTGGGAGGCCAAGGCGGGAGGACAGCTTGGGGCCAGGAGTTCAAGACCAGCCTGGGCAACATAGACCCCCATCTCTACAAAAAAATTAAAAATTAGCAAGACATGCATGGTGGCACACACCTGTAGTCCTAGCTACATGGGAGGCTGAGGCAGGAGCATTACCATGAGCCCAGGAGTTTGAGGTTACAGTGAGCTACAATCATGCAACTGCACATCAGCCTGGGTGACACAGCAAGACCCTGTCTCTAAAAATAATAATAATAATTTTTAAAAAGAAAAAATAAACTTAACTTCATCAAAATTAAAAACATTTGGTTTTTGGTTCAAAGGACATTACCAAGAAAATAAAAAGACAACCTACAGAATGGAAGAAAATATTTGCAAATCATATATCTAGTAAGAGATTCATAGTCAGAGTAAATAAACAACTGCAACTCAACAAGAAAAAGATAAATCCAATCAAAAAATGGATAAAGGATTTGAATAGACATTTCTCCAAAGATATATAAATGGCCAAAAAGCACATGAAAAGATGCTCAACATCATTATCCATTAAGGAAACGAAAATCAAAACCATAATGATATACCACTTCAAACCTACAAGGATGGTTCTAATTATAAAAAAAGAAAGTAAAATAACAAGTGTTGGAGAGGATGTGCAGAAATTGGAACTGTGGTACACTGCTGGTAGGAATGTAAAATGGGGAGCCACCATGGAAAACAGTTTGGTGGTTCCTCAAAAAGCTAAACAGAATTACCATATGACCCAGCAATTCTACTCTTAGGAATACACTTGAAAGAACTGACAAGAGTACTCAAATAGATACCTGCATGCAATGTTCACTACAGCATTATTCATAATAGCCAAAGGGTGGGAACAGCCCAAGTGTTCATAAAATGTGGTACATCATACAATGGAGTATTATTCAGCCATAAAAAGAATGAAGTTCTGATACATGCTACAACATGGATGAAATCTGAAAACATCATACTAAGTAAAATAAGCCAGACACAAAAGAACAAATATTGTACGGCTATATATTTGAAACATCTAGAATAGGCAAATTCAGAGACAAAGAGTAAATTAGAGGGAGAAAGGGGGGTGATGTAAAAGTTTTGGAAAAGTAGACCTACCATTCCATCCAGCAATCTCACTACTGGGTATCTACCCAAAGGAAAAGAAGTCTTTCTATCAAATTGACACATGCACTCGAATGTTTATTGCAGCACAATTCACAATTGCAAAGATGTGGAATCAACCCAAGTGCCCATCAATTCATGAGTGGATTAATAAAATGTGGTACATGTATACCATGGAGTACTACTCAGCCATTAAAAAGGATGAATTAATGGCTTTTGCAACAATTTGGATGGAACTGGAGACCATTCTCCTAAGTGAAGTATCTCAAGATTGGAAAAACAAACAGCACATGTACTCATTATTAAATTGGAACTAACCAATGAGCACCCACGTGCACAGAGGGAAGTAAAACTCAGTGGAAATCAAGTGGAGGGAGAGGAGAGGCGGGGAGAGGTGAAAACCTACCTAACAGGTACAATGAACACTATTTGGGGTGACGAGCACACCTATAGCCATGCCTCAAGCGTTACAAAAGCAATCCATGTAACCAAAAATGTAACCCCTTAATATTTTGAAACTTAAAAAAAAATTCTGGAAAGAGATAGTGGTAATGGCTGCAAAACTTTGTGAATATAATTAATGCCATTGAAGTGTACACTTAAAAATGGTTAAAATCACTATATGTATTTTACTACAATCAAACTTCAAAAAATAAACCTTCCTTCCTATTGCAACCACCATTGTTCGGGCCCACATTATTCCCTTTTTTTTCTTTTTTTTCCTCCCTCTATTGCCAGGGCTAGAGTGCAGTGGCACCATCATAGCTAACTGCATCCTCAAACTCCTGGACTCAAGCAATCCTCCTGCCTCAGCCTCCCAAGTAGCTGGGACTATAGGCATGCACCACAATGCCTGGCTAAGTTTGTTTGTTTGTTTGCTTGTTTTAAGAGACAGGGTCTAGCTATGTTGCCCAGGCTGGTCTCGAATTCCTAGGTTCAAGCGATCCTCCCACCTCAGCCTCCCAAAGTGCTAGGATTACAGGCATGAGCCACCGTGGCCAACCCCCATTTCTTAATTTCTGTTCTTTCTCACTCTGTAAGATGGTGTTACATTAACTTGCATATAGTATAGTAAAAATATGTACTAAAACATCCAAATACACTGCCAACAAAATCACATACAAACTCTTCAGCTGAGAATACAAGGTTCTCCATGACTTAAATGTACTTTCTGGCCTTGCCTCACATTTTACCACTCTATGAACCCTGGCTCAAACTTTTGTTTTGTACTTTAAACATGCTCCATACTCATGCTATTTCTTCTTTTCCCCTCTCTCCCCCATCCACCCATTAAAATCTTCTTCATCCTTAAAAGTCTAGTCAAAATCCACCTACTCTGCAAAGCCTTTCCTGACCTACCAATCTTCACTATCATCCCCAATTAGATGTAAATATTTTATCCAGCTGACCCGCACAACACTTGTTTTTACTAGATCTAACCAAGCAAGCAAAGATCTAAAGCCAACAAGATTTGGAATCTACACAAGAAAATTCCTTCATCCACAGTAACATAAACACAATTCCAAAATATAAAGAACATCTTTATAAAAAATAAACAATTTCAAGCTGTATGAGAACAAAAAAATAAAATAAAATAAAAAATAAACAACAATACCTTTCAAAGAAACAATGTGATGGTGAAATAGTGTAACAACATTTGTCATCAATAAAGTCTGGTAATAATAGGAAACACTTTTCAAAGGAAATCCAAGCACAATATGAATATATTCATAATGACCTTCTTTATGTCTGAATAAAAAGTATGATTAAGAGAACAAACATCTGAGAAAATGAAAATAAGCCTATCTTTGTTTTTCAGGTTCTCCTAAGATCAAGCAGGTATGCAACATGACCTTTAAATAAAAGCAATTTTACACAATGCAGTTACTAATCCAACGTTTGTTACCACATCTATAAAACTACATGTTGTGCAATAATTCCTACTGCAAAGTTCCCAGCTGGTATAGTTCTTAAGTGCGTATGTGCTACTTGTCTGATACCACTCTTTGTGAGGATAAAACACAGAGGGAATGACCTTTTTAAAAAAACAATTCAAACTTTTCTCAGATCTCTAATATCCCTTCAAGATCTAAAGTCTTAGAAAAACTATATGCCCTAAATTTGAACATTCATAAGATATACCCCTTTGAACACAGAGCTGATACCACACAGAGCTGATACCAGCCAGTTTTTTCTTTTCCTTTCTTTGTTAAGAGACAAGGTCTCACCATCACCCAGGTTGGAGTGCAGTGGCACTATCATAGCTCACAGTAACGTCATATTCCTGGGCTCATTCAATACTCCTGCCTCAGCCTCCCAGAGCAGCCAGGACTACAGGCATGTGCCACCACACCTGGCTAATTTTTTTTTTAATTTTTTGTAGAGATAGGGTCTTGCTATGTTACCCAGGCTGGTCTTGAACTCCTGGGCTCAAGTGATCCTCCCACCTCAACCTCCCAACAGGCATGGGCCACCACACCAACCAGTTTTTTCTAATGTTAAAAAACGCCCACTCGACCAGGCCCAGGCAAGGTGGCTCATGCCTGTAATCCTAGCACTCTAGGAGGCCGAGGCAGGTGGATCACTTGGGATCAGGAGTTCCAGACCAGCCAGAGTTAGAGTGAGACCCTCTCTCTACTAAAAATAGAAAAAAAAAATTAGCTGGGTGACTAAAAATAGAAAAAAATATTTTTTTTAAATAAAAATAAAAAACACCCACTCAACAAGAGACTAAATAACCAATCCCACTGTAATTAGAACTCTATATAAATTAAATCAATAGGTAAGGCCAATATTTCTTTTCTTTTTTTTTTTTTCAGACAGGGTCTCGCTCTGTCACCCAGGCTGGAGTGCAGTGGCCTAATCATAGCTCACTGTAACCTCAAACTCCTTGGCTCAAGCAATCCTCCTGCCTTAGCCTCCTGAGTAACTGGGACTACCACCATGCCCAGCTAATGTTTCTCCCATCCAAGTACAAAGTAGGCCCGACCCTGCTTAGCTCCCCAAATCAGACGCATTCAGGGTGGTATGGTACAGAGGAGCTAACATTTCTTATTTTTTGTAGAGACCGGTTTTCACTGCTCATCTTGAATCCTGGCCTCAGCCTCCCAAAGTGCTGGGATCACAGGTGTGAGCCACCACACCCAGCCCAATATTTCACTTTAAATAAAAAGGCTCATCCTGGCCAGGTGTAGTGGCTCATGCCTGTAATCCTAGCACTTTGGGAGGCCAAGGCAGGAGGATCGCCCAAGCCCAGGAGTTGACACCAGCCTGAGCAACATAGCAAGACCCTGTCACTTAAAAAAAAAAAAAATTAGCCAGGCCCAACAGTGTGTGCCTGTAGTCCTAGCTACTTGGGAGGCTGAGACAGGAGGATCGCTTGAGCCCAGGAGTTTGAGGTTGCAATGAGCTATTATGATACCACTGCCAAAAGAGTGGGACTTTGTCTCAAAAAATAAAAAAAAATTTTTTTAAAACATTCATCTCCATTCTTCTCCCTACACTTAATCCCATCACTGATAATGATAACTGGGAGCCAATCACCAAACAGTTTTTAAAGGGGGAAGAAATAAGTAATGATAGAAATGAGTGAAAATTCAAAATCCGCACTGCACTCTCTCATTTTCTCATCAGTACTTATATTCCATAACTAACCCAAGCTATCATAGAATTCTCTTTCCAATCTAGCCATTCCAATACATCCTGACATGTCAATGGAATAAGCCTCTGAAATGGACTCCCCTCTATCTAGTTTTTCCCCATACAGCCATCACCACTTCCTACCCCACCCACCAAACCATTGTCTACACAATGCTCCACAAAAGCCAAACTGACCATGTCATTACCGTACTTAAAAACCTTCAGTGTTTGCCAAATGACTTACAGGAAAAAGTATAAACGTCTTAAAACAGCTGGCTTGGTCCTAAGTGCCAATCACATTCAAATCTTTACGACATACTGAACACCTCCACGCTTTTGCGTATGCTTTCCCCAACAAATAGAATGACCTTCTCCCACTTATCTTTTAAGATCTATCTCGAAACATTTTCCCAAATCCCAAGACAGAATTATTTACTCCTCCCTCTGTTCTCCCACAGCACTTTCCACTAGCCATTTTAATACTTATCACAATTTGTTACATTTATTTAATTACAGGAGGCAGTACAGAGTGGCTAAGAGAAGCTCTGGCATAAGATAGATTTGGGTCCAACACCCCATCTTCCATCTGGTAGCTATGTGGCTTTACAGAAGTTGGATACCTCCTCTAAGACTCACTTTTCTCATAAATAAAACTGGGATAATGGCCAGGTGCCATGGCTCACGCCTATAATCCTAGCACTTTAGGAGCACTTTGGGAGGAATCCTAGCACGAGGCAGGAGGATCGCTTGAGGTCAGAAGTTCGAGACCAGCCTGAGCAAGAGCAAGACCCCATCTCTATAAAAAACGGAAAAATTAGCCAGGTGTGGTGGTGGTGGCACGTGCCTGTAGTCCCAGCTACTTGGGAGGCTGAGGCAGGGGCATCACTTGAGCCCAAGAGTTTGAGGTTGCAGTAAGCTATGATAATGCCACTGCACTCTAGCCCAGGCAACAGAGCAAGACTCTGTCTCAAAAAAACAAAACAACAACAACAACAAAAAACTGGGCTAATACATGAATCTTGCTGTTGTGAATGAATTCAGCTCTACCCACCTCAACGCTAGTAAATATTTACTAAATAGCAGAGCTGAGAAGAGATGTGGAGGACCATGGTTATCTGTTTCAGACTGGAAGGGGAAGTGGGGACTTCCCCTACAAAAAGGACTATGTTGAAAGTCATCCTCACAGAGGATTCCAGGAAGATTGTACAGTAGGAAGCACCAGCAATCTGTCCTCCCACCTAGGCAATAATTCACTGGCAGAATCTGTCTTATGCAACTATTTTGGAACTCTGGAGGCTATTGAAGGCTTACAACTTGGGGAGAGGAGAGGTGGATGGTAAATTGTGGTTAATTTTGGTCAATTTCAGCTCTTTGGTTTGTAAGTCCACATTTTGTTTTCTACATAATTTGAACCTCCCAAGTAGCTAGGACTACAGGCGAGCGCCACCACGCTCAGCTAATTGTTTCATTTTTTGTAGAGAAGGGGTCTTGATATGCTGTTGCCCAGGCTTGTCTCAAATTCCTGGCCTCAAGCACTCTTCACACCCAGGACTTCCAAAGTGCTAGGATTACAGGTGTGAGCCACCTCACCCGGCCCAAAACAAGACTGTAAATCAAAAAAGGTTACAAGAGATAAAGAATACTACATATCAGTAAAAGGTTCAATACAGCAAGAAGATAACAATTATGAACATTTATGCACCTAGTGACCATCAAAATATATGATGCAAAAACTAACAACTGAAAGGAGAAATACTGCTGTAATAATAGTTGAAGACTACATTACCCCCCTTCCATAATGGACAGAACAACCAAATAGAAGGAAATAGAGGACTTGATACAATAAACCAACTAGATCTAACAGACATACACTCTACCCAACAGTAGCATACTTTCCTCTCAAGTGCATACAGGACATTTTCCAGGATAGACCATAGTTAGGCCACAAATCAAGTCACAATATATTTTAAAACATAGGTATCATACAAAGTATCTTCTCTGACCACAAGATAACATTAGAAATCAATAACAGAAGTAAAACTGTTATAACAGAAGTAAAATTCACAAAACTGTGGAAATTAAAAACCACCACACAGGCAAATCAGAAAATACTCAAAGATGAATGAAAATGAAAACACAACATATCAACACTTACGGGATGTAGTAAAAGCAGTGCTCAAGGGGAAATCTGTATAAATTCTTACATTAAAATCATCCCCACAGGGGTGCATACACCAAAATGTTTAATCACCTTTAGGTGATGGAATTATAAGCAATTTTGTTCTGTTCCTTTGTGCTTTTCTCCATTAGGTATATGCAACTTAGTAAGAATAAAGTTACTTAGAAGCAGCATCTAGCATAAAGTTAATGCTCTACAAATATTTGCTAATTGAAGTGTGTTTAGTTTTGTTTTGTTTTGTTTGAGAGGGAGGTCTCGATATATTGCCCAGGCTACTCCTGGATGGTGTGTTTAGTTTTTGCAAGCATGTTTATGTGCATTTCTTTCTTTGCTTCTCATAATCACTCCTTGGGTAGGTAGAGCAGGTTATCATTATTGCCCCTAGGAAATGAGGCTGAGCATTCAGATTTAACTAAATAGGGATTAGGATGGAATTTAACACCAAAACTTACAACTTTTCAAATCCAGGATTTTCTTACTAGGTATATTACACTAAGCACCAAAAGTAGACTCCTACTCACATTCCCAAATCAGAGAGCTGATTCATTTCTACACTGTTTGAGAGGAAGCAAGCAAAGCAGAATAAAGAAAGGCAATTTTTTTAAAAGTTCATCAATCCTTTCAAACGATGAAAAAAAAAATCTGAATACTTACATACCAAATCAAATTGTCCCAGAAAGTCCATGTAACCAGCAATAACGGTAGGAGCTAATGGCATCATGATGCACCACACTATTCTAAACATTTTACATATAGCTCATTGTTTAATCCTCACTTTAATTTTATGAAACAGATTACTGTCTCTATTTTACAGATGAGTATACTGAAACACACAGAAGTTAAATAACTTCTCTAAAATCAGTAAGCTGCAGAGCTAGGTTTCAAAACCAGACAATTTTGAAAAAGTAAGATCAAAGAGTAAAGTCAAATTATTATAGTTTTATAAAAAAGGAAGGTCAAGCCCCAAAAGTAAGGTCACGGACTCAAAAAACAAAAACTTGGAAAAAAAAAAAAAGATGATATATTTTTTCTCACTTCAAAAGATCTATAATCCTTAACCTATGGAAAGAATAAAATTATATTTTTAATCATTTGAAATTCTAATGATTACAAGCAGCTATTTTCTCTTGTCAAATATTTTAATGAGAGCCTAATGATAAGCAATGTTTAAAGTAATTCTTCTATTGTAAGTCAAAGGAGTAGCAAACAAAATTATGCACTTAAGAATAACGGTCAGATCGAAATTACATATAAACCTTAAGAATACTTGTCATTTTAAAAGCCCCAGACAAGGCCAACTTTAACAGTCACCAAGAAAACACAAAGTGGCCGGTGCACACAAAAGGTTACAGTACTCTGGGCAATACCAAAGTTTGGTAGTACTAAAGTAATTACGGGCAATTATTTCAAAATGTATCCAAAATACATAAGGGTCCAATCACAGTAAAATGGTAAATACTTTGAGAGCCATTAATAGATGACAATGATAAATTGGTTATAAACCCATAGCATTAAAGTTGTTTTGACAAAAATATTTGGCTCTGCACTACCAGAACTTTACAGCACTGTTCTACAATAAGTGCTTCTTAGCTTTGTAAAAATGAAAAGGCTGAGATAATTAGTTTTTTAATTGTTTTGTTTTTAGCAGAGAGCACATACCAAAACAAATATGCCACCTCCCAAAATGACAACTCCAGCAAAAGACCATTACTAAGGAAATTCTCCTCCTCTAAGCAGCGCTTCTCAAACACAGCAACAATTAGAATCATAGAGGGACCGTTTAAAATACCAATACATAGCACCCACTCCATACCAACTGAATCAGAGTATCTGGGGATGGGTACAAGTGTTTTCAAAAGTTCCCCAAGTGATTCTAATGTGTAGCCAGGGTTGAGAACCACTGTTCTAAGGAAATCTAAACTCCATGTTATCATTTTAAACAGAGCTTTTGTCCATAATTGTCTGAAAAATTATTTTTATTCAGCCAATTTGCAAACAACCAAGAGAATAAGACAAATAGGACCCCTCAACTATTTATACCCTAACCCTCAGTTACTTCAATTGTAAAATGGGGATAATAATAGTACCTACCTCACTGCATTTTTAAGAGGGTTAAATAAAGTAACATTTGAAGTCCATGACTTAGAAATAGCATTAATTTCCTCCAACTAAACTACTACCACATCTCCAAAGACCACCTATATAGCTGAAGGGGGTCAGTATGACTTGCCTATGATATAAGATGTCAGGTGAATTTTATAATACAAAACCCAGCATGAAAATATAACTTTCAAATTGCAAAAACCCACTGATGGCTAATTTCTGAAATCACAGCAGCTTCTCAAAACACATTCTAACCAAACCTACTCTCCCAATACTCTATTGTCTTCTACACAACCAACTGCACACACAAATGGGTGATAAGTGAAAATAAACTACCATACTGAAAAGTGGACCCTTTTAATCTAAATACAATTACCAGAAAAATGGCCTAGGTTTTGCAGATAAGAGAAACCATTACAGTATTAAGACTTTATCACTTATACACAACCATTGTTCAAATAACTCACATAATTTAAATGCACTTAGGAAATAAGGCACAACAGTCCAAACTCCAAATTTCATAAACTACCCACTGAATGAGAAAACAAGACTGGTAAGTTTGGGCAAATTTTTGCATCTAATGGATTTTTAAACTTATTGTCAGATCTACAAAATGATAGACTACTTTGCTACTATTTATCCTAAATGCAATTTATTTTAGTTCCATTCCAACTCCAGAATGTTACAAAGCATTGAATCAGTCTAAAAGCTAAACAAGTTCTGAGCTGATTGGATGCTTCACTGTTAACAAGCTCCCCAAAGTAGAGTGCATAACCTGGACAACCTAGACCACCACCACATCCAATTTAAGAGAAGATATTTAAGCAAGTTAGCATAGCTCTTGTGAAATAGAAAGTTTTCCCTAAATGTCAATACTCAAAACATACCCCTTACTGTTAACACTACTATAAATAACCCATTAGGCCCACACAGTTTCATCAGCTTTAAACATATCACCTGCCATATGTCCTAGTAGAGTGGAACAAATGGAATCCAAACATAAAATTAGATATGAAAAGAACCTACGTTATTTTGTGTTCTAAGCTGTGTAATGTGAAAAGACTCAGAACTAAAAGCAAATGGACCAGCTACCTCACAACTACCTACAAGATTAAAGGAGACTTAATCCTCCATACTTGCACTTTTTCCGTCATAAACAGGAAACTCCAAAGAAAAGGAAATAGAGAAAAGCCTTAGCCTTTTTGCTAAGAGGAATAACGGCATTGCTTCCAACCCCCACAGTGAGTGAACAAATGAAAAAGCAACGGGAGGAAGTGACGGGGGTGGGCGGTTGGTGAGCTCAGTTGGAGTCCTAAACATGCCACCCAGCGCACAGGGTGCCCAAAAACATCTGTAACAGCTGCAACAGGGAAACGACGGTCGGGCGCAGGAGGACCGTGGCTTGGGGGGGGGGGGGGTTCAGAGTTGTGCCTGCATGTTCAGTTTCTTCCTTTACCAACTCTTCTCTCACCTCCCAATTCCCATCCTCCCCATCCCACCCCGCTCCCTCCATAAAAAAAATACCCAATAAAAGCAGAGGCAGAGAAGACAAAAGAGGCAAGAGGAGGCTGCGGGGAGCATCCAGAACAATGGGGAAGACGGTGCGAGGCGAAACTCCCGAGGAAGACAATGAAGGGAGGTGGAGAGGCACCCAAGGAAACGCCGCCGAGCCCGGGCCCCGCCAGCGGCGGACGCCTGGACGCGAGGCCTGGACGCGCGGTCGGTGTCACCCCGGACGCCGCTGGCTGGGCCGGGCCGGGCCGGGGCGGGCGGGAGCCGCAGGGCCCGGAGGCGCTGGCGGGGCCTGCCCGGATCCGCGGGCAGCCGCCGGCTGGACTCACCGGCATTCTGGTCTCGGGGCCAGAGGTAGTATGTGGCCGGGATCACGATGAGCCCCACGAAGGAGGTGAGGAAGTAGAAGAAGGTGTTCCCACTGTCATCGTACTGGAACTGCTGCCCGGCCATGGCACCCCCTCCTCCTCCTCGCTCTCCCCACCGCCGCCGCCACGACCCCGCTGTGCACTCCGGCTCTCAACGCCCGGACCCGGCCCCCCCCCCGCCTCTCCTCCCCGCCCCCACGCTACTCTCACGAACACGCCGCCGCCACCGCGCCGCTGCCGCCGCCAGCTCTCGCGAGAGGAAATAGTTCCCGCCCCGCTCGGTTTTTCCCTTCCCCCTGCCTATCCCCCACACGCTCGCTAAGGCAGACGTGGCGCGTGCAGCGGAGGAACTCGACGAGGTCCCGCCCCTGACCCCGCCCCCAAGCCGCAGCCCCGCCCCCGCGCTCCTGTAGGCCCGCCCCCAGGGCCCCGCCCCTAATCCCGGAGTCCTTCCCCCTTTCTTCTCCGCTCTTTTTGCCAGCCACTCACGCGGAATCCTGTGAGTAGGGTCCCAGCAGAGGCTTCGGCGCCGAGCAGTGGGCGCGGGTGGTTCACCTGGCTACGACTGGGGTCCGAGCTATTCGGAGCAGAGCTGAGGCTTCCTTGCCTCCCCCTCTTTCCCATCCCTACCCCACCCTGTCCTGCCCTCTCGGTTAATTGTCTTGGTTGATCCTGTTTCCTTAGGTTCTGGATCCGCTCCTCCAGCTCCCACATTTTGGAAACAAGTGTCATTTAGTAGGGGGAAGGGGTTGTTGTAGCTGTGTTTGCTGTTAAAAAACTGCAATCTACGCTGCGCCCATTTTGCAGATGGAGACTTCCCAAGCCCATACAGATGATGCCCTACCCATCCCAGAGCTGCTAATATTAATAGCCACCAGTTAACTAGCGCTTCCTACGACTCAGGCGGTGGGCTAAGACCTTTATTGCTTTGTATCATTTAATCGTCAGTAAACCCCATGGAATAAACCCAAGCATACCCTCTCTACAGATGAGGAAATTGAGGCTCAGAGAGATTGTCCAAGGTCACGCACAGTAAGAGAAAGTCTGGGGATTCGACCCCAGATCACTCTGACACCACAAAGCCGGTGCACTTGTCCACTACATCCTTAGAGCGGCCGGCACTCTCCCCGCAGACTGTGGGCAGGGATCTGCGCTTCGGAGAGCGACGGCTAGGGGAGCAGTAGCTCTCGGGATCCTCTGCCTTCCCGGGCTGTGGGATCCCAGAGGCCGGTGTTAGCCAGGCTGGGAGCAGAGCTTGAGAGCTGATCTCCGAACGACCCCACGGTCCAGCAGCAGCTTCGGCTGGGGCCTGTCGCAGCCTCTCCATTGCCCCTTCCTCTGTGGGTGAAAAGGATACCCTACCCTGGTTGTGGAGATTAAACGGAATAATTGTGAGAATGCTTTTCAAAGGAAATAATATGTAATATGCAAATGCCAAATATTATACTATATTTTTAAAGACTCATTTTAAGATTTTATTAACTAAATGCTGTTCAATATTCCTTCCATTGTCGGAGAAGAAATCTGGTCGCTTATACTCTTTTATTTCATGTCTTCAAAACTAGTATTTATCATAATCAATAATGCTTTCCTTCATAATAGATTATGTTCACATGTATTCTCTCTTCCCTTTCAAATTTCCTATCTATCCACTTTAAAAGGAAATTTCTAACAGTCGTTTTCTCTTCATTTCCCCCCTCACTTTTCTCTGTATAAAGTTCCCACAGACTACATCAGAGGGGGGAAAATAAAACAGAGAAGTAAAGGAAAGATTGGACTATGAAGTCAACACAGCATTGTGATCACTCAATACTGATGTATCCAGAATGAACAATTTGCCTTGCTGCAGAAACAAATTAGTCACAAATTTGGCTCAACTGAAGTGAGCAGGATCCTGAAGTTCCTTTTGTTTATGTTTAATTTGTTGAATTTGTTATTAAGTCTTCTTAGGCTTTAATAATGTTGAACTGGTTTTATTTTTTATTACTCCAATTATATTTTACTCAGCATTTGTGTAAAGTTAATACATCGGTTTTATAACCTTGTGGCAATATAAATTATTGATGATAAATATTCCCCTTTTGACTTTCTTTCTGCAGGAGTAATCTCTTCACTGCAGGTTTGAGGTCATGCATAAGAGTGGTTTGCACCAACACCATGAAATAACAATTTGAACAAATGACATTAATTTGCTAAACCTCTGACCAATCTAAAATATGAAATTTTTTTACCAATACATATTAAAGATTTGAAACTGTATCCTCTACTTTCAAAAGTGTAAATGCATTTTATTCTAGAACTTAACATTACTGAACACAGATAAGCTCAGACCACCCAAATATTCTCCAAAGCAAATCTAAATCATACCTTTAATTAATTTTATCACAATTTCTGATTCATAGTGATGTTTTTAACCTAACACAATTGTTTCAAGAGATCATTTCAGTGAAATATTTAATAAAAGCAAATGAACGTGGAAGCAGCAGAGCAACAAACACACCTTGTCCTTAGTCTAACAGCACATGTTAAAAGGCATTTTAGTATTATCTCTACATGTGTCTATAATTGAATATATTAATCTATTTCATTTTAATTCCTAGGTAGATATTTCCTCTCAAGCATAGAAAACCTGACTATTTTTAGGTTCCTCTTCATAATTTGCTTTTTTCTTAGAGTGACTCTTTTCTTCATTATAAGTCACCCTTGTACTACTGGTATTGACTTACATTTATACATACCAAAGCACATTTGTGTAGCCATAATCAACATTATTCAGTTATCTGCTTAATGGTGTTAGCTGCAATGAAACTAGAAGGAACTAAATTATTAAATAGGTACATGCAATTATTTCCAGTCTTCTTCCCCTTACCCCATGCCACAGTAGACCATAACTTTTACTGCCAAAACCTACCAAATCATCTATAATGTTAAACTCCTCATGACCATGTTTTAGAGTCAGGATTTTTTTCATTAAGAGGCTAAATCTCTTCTGACCAATTCTTTTTTATTTTTCCTTAATAGTGATGAAAAGTTGTCACCATCATAATGACAACAGTGACATCAACAAAATAACATTTGTATAACAAATGATCTACAAAAATCTTCCACCATTATTCCAGTTAAAATTTCAAATCATGACATACATGTTGGAACTTTGACTACGTAAAAGGCACTAAATCATTGCAATCCTTTCATTTCCTAACGCACTAAGGCCCTTCAGACCTAACAAAACCACAATCTCATATCTGGAGAGAATGTAGAGGGAGATGTGATTTGGAATCAACAAAAGTAGTTTAAAGTCAACTCTGAATCCATGAAAACATTTCTAAAAGAAGAATTGAGGGCTGTGGTTTTCCTTTAGTATTGGGAGCAGGTTTGTATTTTGACTTCCCTCTTTTCATGAGTATATTGGACTTGTTAATATTATTCTTTTTCTATCCCTAGTTTTGTGATTTCAAAGCGGAGAATTTATTGTACTAAATAAAGCCAGTTGTCAAGATGCATCAAGAAACTCAGGT
The DNA here is from genome assembly GCA_023783475.1 of Daubentonia madagascariensis. NCBI lineage: Eukaryota > Metazoa > Chordata > Mammalia > Primates > Daubentoniidae > Daubentonia > Daubentonia madagascariensis. The sequence continues at coordinate 54,044,572 of JAKFHU010001815.1, read as the reverse complement.
CATGTCTTTATTAATTAATTTCATGCATTACCAACTGCTTTGGTTTGAATGTGTCCCCTCCAAAATTCAGGTGCTGAAACTTAATTGCCAATGTCATAGTATTAAGAAGTGGCGCCTTTAAGAGATGTTCCACTATGAGGCTCATCCTCATGAATGGGCTGAGGCCCTTATGATAGGGGCTTTTCTCAGTGCTCAGTGTTTGGCTCTCTTGCCCTTCCGCCTCCTTCCACGTGAGGATACAGAGTTCCTCTTCTCTAGAAGACGCAACAATAATGTGCCATCTTAGAAGTGGAGACCATGCTTCTCACCAGATTCTGAACCTGCCTTGATTTTGGACTTCCCAGCCTCCAGAACTGTGAGAAATAAATTTCTGTTCTTTATAAATTATCCAGTCTCAGGTATTTTGGTATAGCAGCACAAACAGACTAAGATATCTACATATGTAAATTGCTTAATAAAAAAATAATGATGGACATCATACATTAAGCCATAAAATAGCATTTAATAAAATTTCCCACCCAGATCAAAATATAACTTGGGAGAATAGTGATAAATAAATGGAAGCATTCACTATGGGGAATTTCAAAGGTACATATTTGAGTCAGGAGAAAAAAATTCTCAACAGGGATAAAAATTTAAACTTCAGGCCAGGCTCAGTGGCTCATACCTGTAATCCTATCACTCTGGGAGGCCAAGGCAGGAGGATCACTTGAGCTCAGGAGTTCAAGAACAGCCTGAGCAAGAGCAAGACCCTGTCTCCACTAAAAAGAGAAAAACTAGCCGGACCTGGTGGCACCCACCTGTAGTCCCAGCTGCTTGGGAGGCTGAGGCAGGAGGATCGCTTGAGCCCAGGAGTTGGAGGTTGCAGTGAGCTATGATGACACCACTGTACTCCAGCCCAGGTGACAGAGTGAGATTCTGTCTCAGAAAAAAAAAAAAAAAACAACTTAAACTTCAGGGAAAACATCATTCATCTTGTTTCAATCACTTTGCTGAAAAGCAAATATTTTTGAGTCCTGAAGCTTATAAAATTGGGGGCCCTCACTAAGAAAAAGAATATAAAATTATGATTATAAAAGTGGGTACAAAAGTTAAAATTTATTTATAATATAACTGCTATAGGTTTGTGTTCCACAAACAGAAGAATTCTGATAAATTCTATTTTGCATGATTTCTGTCAAATTTTTTTAAAATATGGGACTTTTTAATCTCACTTAAGAAGATTAAAAAAAGAAAAAAGAAAAAAATGGGACTTTTATTATTTTATACACTACATATGGAGTATATTCCTACCAAGAGAGATTTACCTTTTTGATTAAAGCTCAACCAAGAGAACCAAATCCAGCCTGGACAACATAGCAAGACCCCATTTCTACAAAAAATTTAAAAATTAGCCAGGCATGGTGGCATGTACCTGTAGTCCCAGCTACTCAGAAGGCTAAGGCAGGAGGATGGCCTAAGCACAGGAGCTTCAGGCTGCTGTGGGGAGCTATGATTACGCCACTGCATTCCAGCCTGAGCAACAGAGCAAGACCCTATCTCTGAAAAAAAGAGAGAGAGAGAACCAAATCTTCTGCTCACAATTTTAGTATCTGATAAGTGGAAGAATCTTCCACAGAGTAGTTTCTGACCCTGTACGTTTCAAACAATGTCTCTCCTCCACTAACTACATATTTCAGGTGCTAGGCCCCATGGGATATATTCATACCGTAAGGCCAGGGAAGTGGCATGTGCCTGTAGTCCCAGCCATTCAGGAGGCTGAGGTGGGAGATATTGACACCGGAGTTTGAGACCAGCTGGCAACAAGTGAACCTCGTCTCTTAATAAATAAACCTAGATATTTAAATAATGTATATGGTGAAATGAATGTCTATGTGAATCAAGATGTATCACCCTTTCATGTTACAAAGCTGGATGAGTTTGCCCCTGTGGGCAGAAGGAGTATTCCTGGAAGTGGTAACAACTATACATGAAAGTAATTGTAAACCACGTAAATATTAATATAATACCCCATAACCAGAGAATTGAGTAGCCTATCTTCAGTTCCCAGCTGTAGGTGATGTCCTGGGAGCTGGGATCCTCGAATTAGCACAAACTGAAGTATCAACCATAAATAAGCTAGCTAACCCAGACAATTAGATTTCTCACAGGACAGTTCTGATAAAGTAAATCTTGTCCCACCACCGCCAGCCAACTGAATGGACCCCCATCTTGGCAGGCCACCCCCCCAAATAAACCTTAAGCTGCAGTCAAGCCATTGGAGAAGGGAGGTCAGCATCCTGTTTAGGCCTGATCCTTTTGGGCCATCCTTTTGAACAGATAGATACCAATTTCCAACAACCCCCGAGACCCATGTAAACAAAGGCTTAACCAACCTGAGCACATCTATTATGGACATCACTTGGAGTTGTATATGTCCATATATATTGGTATATGTCCGGTGGCTTGTCTCTGATTAACAGACTTCCTTATCTTAAAACAGTCCAAGCCTTTAGACAAAGCTTCATTTCTTAAACCAATTACAAATCAAATAATCTTTAAACCCACCTATAACCTGTAATCCCCCACTTCAAGATGTCCTGCCTTTTCAGGCCAAACCAATGTATGCCTTCCATGTATTGATTTATGACTTTACTCGTAATTCCTGTCTCCCCAAAATGTGTAAAACCAAACTGTAACCCAATCACAGTGAGACCACTTTCTCAAAGCTTCTTGGACATGGCTCTCTGGCCCATGGTCACACATATTTGGCTCAGAATAAACCTGTTTAAATTATTTTACAGAGTTTGGGGGGATTTTTTGTTGACACAGTCCAGCAAAAGCACATTGGTAACACTAATGTGGTAAGCACATCCCTACCAATGCTAACTGATCAGATGGGACAGGGAAACTTTGACCTACAGATTGACTAGATTCAGTCCTCATTTTAATTTCTGATTCACTGGAAAAGTTGGCAAGAGAGCACAAGTGTTAAATAAATGAATAAACTTGCCCTACAGGTTAAGTTGTTGTCTTGCTTTGACTGGTAGTGAGACAATGGCCAGAACTATATGACAATAAAACTCTGACCTATAACCCTTACAGCAACCAGTCCAGGAAGCCAAACCACAACCTCTACAGCAATTGGCCTAGAACATCAGGACTCGGTCAATGACTACCAGTTTCCCAATTTTTTGCCCCTACTTCTAAATCAGTATCAACCAGCCAAATGCAGTTGATAAACCAATCACCTAGGATGCCCTGCTTCTGGTTAGCCTGCCTCCAGCTTCTCCGTGCCAACAACCTACAATCAGCGCATACCTAAAGCCTTCCCCTTTTTTTCACTCTAAAGCTTCCCCACTCCCCTGCCTGGCTTTGAGTCTCTGCCAACACAAGTGATGATGGCAGAATCCCTTGCTGTAATAAGCTCTGGATAAATAGCATCTGTTTGTTCTCATTTGGGTGATCTTTGTCTATTTCTTTGGTGGGTAAATGCTAAGTGAATTACTCTTAACAGTTGTTAAGTATGGTATCACACACGTTCCAGTATTCTAGCATAAATGTCTTACTGGTCTGCCAAGAACCTATATTTCCTCTCACCCAAACCCAGATCCTCTGGGGTTTAAAAAAAATGCAGACAACAACCAACCTTAAGGCCAGGCGCGGTGGCTCACACCTGTAATTCCAGCACTTTGGGAGGCCAAGGCAGGAGGATCACTTGAGGCCAGGAGTCTGAGGTTGAAGTGAGCTATGATGATGCCACTGCACTCTAGGCAGGCAACAGAGCGAGACTCTGTCTCAAAAACAAAACAAAACAAAATAAAACCTATCTTTGAGTACAACAGAGCCCCCAGAATTGTATTAACTGAAATGAGAAAGTATTCACAATGGTTCAGTCAGTGGTCCTCAAACCACTGCATGTAAAATCACTTGAGGAACTTAAAAATTTTCCAATACTTAAGCCATTCCTTACCAATTATATCAGAATCTCCCTCAGGTGATTCCACCTGGCAGCCAAATTTTAGAACCAGAGCAATCATTTATATAAGCTCAGCCCCTCTCCATGTTGAAGCACCTTTCACAGTCTTTTCCCATTGTAACCACCTCCCATCACCATGACAACCCGCATCCTGCTTAAGCAATGGCAGCTTAAGTGCTGGGGAGGCAGGGGGACGTCTCATGAGTTGATCTTGAGGGCTCTTGATCTACTGAGGCCAGCAGCTTATCTGCTTTTGAAAGCTCTGTAAGGGATCAGGAAGTACCCCAAAGTTTGGTGGCTTCAGGGATTCTGCTCAAAAATATAGACCAGGGTCTCTCAAATTTTAATGTATATATGAACCCTCTGGGGATCGTATTAAAATTAAGGTTCTGATTCAGGTCAGGGGTAGATTCAGTGATTTTTGTATTTCCAACAAGCTCCAGGTGATGCTTCTGTTGCTGGACCATGAAGTACACTTTGAGTAGCAAAGCTGTGGATCCTTCTCCAAATCCAGTGTCAACAGATAAAAGCAGCGAGAGTCTGCAGCTGTGGCAAATATGCTAATATAAAAGGGAATCATGACTGTCATATAGGCAGGATGCTATAAGACCTATTGAACAGCATAAAAGTATTTGAGGAAATAAAATGGAAAGAACTGTAGATCCAACTGATGAGACACATGTGAGATAGTCAAAGTCAAACTACAGAGTGCCTACAACACTACTGAAAGGCACAGTCAGAGGGGCAGAGGGAGAGAAGCAGAGCAGCACAGGAGGAGAAGACCACGGGCTTCCAAATCAGATTAAAATTCAAACCTGCCTGTACTACTTACTGCCTTAGGCAAATGACTTATTCCATCTGTAAAATGGGAATAACTTTTCTACTTTATAAAGTGTTTTTTTTAAAGCCACTTGTGATGATACTTTATAAAGTTCTGTACCTTAGTAAATGAGTTGACATGAAAGATGCGCAGCCTGGGCCTGGCAACAGTAGGTCCTTAATAAATGATCACTGCTGCTATATAAATGTAGCCCAGGTGTCTAGAGCTTCACCTGTTGTCATCGAATCTTAATGGCTTTCCAACTCTGCTTTACAGACCGCAGGAAATCCAACTTCGTGCAGAAGTTGTGCAAATAACTGGGAGAGCTCTCTTGTGTGCCCGTGTTGAACTTTCTCATTGCTGTCTGCAGTGGCTAAGTAGGTTATAGCCCTGCAGGCTTAGGATACAACAGAACCCAGAAAGGCCATGACCCTTTCTCTCACCACCACTGTTGCAACTGCCTAAATACTAGAGCCTTTGCATCTTGATTGTTAAAATCTATGTCATTGCTCTTGCAAAATGAATATACCCAAGTGTTACCTACGTTGTTTGTCTAGAATTTGGTGATGGCAGTAGGGTACTTTCTGAAGGTGGAGTGGGAGTATATGGGAGGGGCTGGTAGAGAAGCCCTCAGAAAGGATTCTTGTGCATCAACAGGTTGCAGAATCTTCAGCTCACACACATAGGCATTTTCACCCAGAGCACACAAATGAAGTGAAAGTTTCAGGGTAGACCTCCACTCTGCTCACTATCCACTCCTTGATGATAAAGGCCTGTTGCTGATAACGTGAACATCTGCTGAGTACTTATATCAGCTCAGCTCATTTCATCCTCAAACTTTCCTATGAAGCAGGGACTATAACTGCACCTATTTTCCACATGAGGAAAAGAAGGTTTAGAGAGATTAAGGAATATGCCCAGGGTCACACAGATGGTAAGCAGTAGAGGCAGGTTTTCAATCCAGGCATTTTGACTCCAGGACAGAGATGTTCATCTCTGCTTCCGCTCACTGTTCTACTCCCTGTACCAGATTCCTCTCACCAATTTGTTCTTCTGGAAACCTGGCTTCCACCTGGGGACCCCAGTCAATCAGACATGTCTGTATATGTCTTAACCCCAAGTGTGGACAGTGTTCAAGTATTTTGTCCAGAGGGATCCTTAATTCTGATGCAAATCAGTGAATGCAAATAGTTCCAAGACAAGACGAAGAGTCACCAGGCTCTGCTCTCCAGGAGTATCTGAGTCTCAGTTCCAGCCAAGCAAAGGCACCCAGTTATAGGAATAAGATAATAATGATGGAGCCAGTTTGTAAAAAGCTTTGAAGATCAGACTAAGTTATCTTGATGTTATAGACAAATTCTATAACTATATCATTCATATAATGGATGGGGAAAGAAGGATTTAAAAGGGAGAAAAAATTTAATTTCAAGTTCATTTGGTCAGGCTGGCAGTGCCTGCAGAATATGAGTCCCAACACGACCATGAGGGCAGCCCAGGGTGCTTCAGATATAGGGTCCCATAGCCAATAAGTGAACATAAGAAATAAGTGAGCTGTCATATATACCATGTTATAGCTGCTGTGACCCATCCCTCACTGTAGGTGTCAGATGAAGTGATCCTAAACTGGAATCAGGCAGAGAGAGAATAAGGAAAAGAGAGAGGATTGAAGTACACTCCCAAATCCTTAATATGTTAATAGGCCTGTAAATCTTTAAGGCGAGGTATGGGAAGTGAGGTTTCCCAAATTGATAGACCACGGCCTCCTTTTTAAAAAATGGGCACAACGAGGGTCTAGTGTTCTGGCAAAATGCACTCTATGAGTACGTCAATCATTAGAGTTAAAAACAGTTTAGCATTCATAAATAAGACTTTGAATTCTCCCTCCTTCTACATTCTGCAGGAAATGCTGGTCTATTAGTGTTTTGCAGCATGGATGCCACTGATGGATGACTTTATCAAGAGTAGTTTTAATGGAGTAGTTGGGATGGGGGCAGCCAGTTTGTAGGGATTGGAAGGAGAAGCACAGACAGGGAGAAGAGAAGGGGCTGAGCCTCCGCACTGCTCAGTCAGGAAGGGAAGGAATAGGAATGAGCTCCGGGAGGACGCGGCACGGGGGGGATATCAAGGGAAAACGGATTGCTGGATTTTGTCCTTTAAAATATGGATGACTTTGCCATGTTTATATAACATGCTCTCAGCCCCTCTGTTTTCTGTCCCTCATGGGACAACTGTAGCTGCTGTCCTGGGTGGAACATTATAGAAATCACCCCTACTGGTCAGTCATGAGGGTCCCGTGCCGATTGCCAAGGGGCCTTCGTGGTTTTATTATTTATTTATTTATATTTTTCACTGGTTTCTCCTGAGAAACTCCTTGTTTTTAGATACAACCGCCAATCCCTACAGAAGGTTTAAGCAGTAATTTACTCAAAAATTTAGGGAAGAAGTCCGGCACCAAGCTTTACTGGGGATGGAAGTCAGGGCGGTGATGGTTTAAGATAAGTATCCTTGGGCCCCATAACCAACACCATTCACAAACCAAATCCCAACTATGGGATTTTCTGAAATCTTCCAGTCTCACAACCTCTGGCATCGGCCTTCAATGGCCAGTAAAGGGCGGAGCTCTGGTCCCATGGATGGGGAGAAGAATGAATGCTACTATTTGTTCTCAGTGGGTCTTACATTTGGGGATGTTGCCCCTTGCCTCTTACCTAGAGCGTCTAAGATCAAACACATTTAATCACTTTGAAGGGTGATTTTCAAACCCTGTCTGGTCACCTTAAGAAATCCATATTTCTCCTCGTAACTGCACTCTGACTCTCTGTCTTTAGAGCTAATGATGTGGTCTCATTCTTTTAAAAGAACAAATGCCTCTTTTCTGGGTTAGCTAGAGGAATGTGAAGCCTGGCCAGCTCCCCCCTAATTCCTGGAGTGTGTGTGAGGGTGAGTCAGGGTTAGGGAATGGGGAAAAGATGCGGAGAAGGAAGGAGCGTGTGGAATGAGCCGAATTGAAGGTACAGAAAGAGGAGAATTCAAAGACTTGTTTATGAACACTCAACTGCTTTTTTTTTTTTTTTTTTAATTTTTTATTTATTTGTTTTTTAATTTTAAAGTTAACCTTTTAATGACTTTGCTGTGTCTGTTTTTAATATACAGAGTCAACGTGAAAAGGCATTCACTCAACTGCTTTTAACTCTAATGATTAACGTACTTATAAATAAGCTTGGCAAGAAAAATAGTATAATTTATCATCTAAAGAGATAAAAGTACAAAACTTTAAAATAATGCTCCTTAAAAACATAAGTTCTAGTTCTGAATATACCATTAACTTTGTGACCTCGGACAAGTCACTTTACTTTTCACTTCACAGTTGTGTGTGTTTGTTTTTTGTCTATAGAATGATATAATATGACACACCTTATCTCTGTTACAGGGATGCCATGAAGGTCAAATCAGATTCCATTAAAATACTTATAATTACTTATATTTGCATAGTACTTTATCATCCACAAAGCATTTCTGCATATATTATCTTATTGGCACGAAAGAGCTTTGAAAAGTTGTAAAGTGATGTAAAAGGACAACACCCAGGTTTGAATACCAGCTCCATCTCTCTCTTCTTCAATTTGCTCATTAGAAAAATGGGGACAATAGTAGTATCTACCTTACAGGTTGTTAAGAAGATTGCATAATATGCTGCATATGAAACTGTTGGCTCAGGGCCTACATAGAAAAATACTCAACGAAATTCACGTTGTTCAGGTCTATACGTAAATGTTACCTCCTAAAGGCCTTTTCAGGCCTCCCTATCTATTAATAAAACAGTGCCCTCTCTCTGCTACTGCTTTTTAGTCCCCCCCCCCCGCTTTATTTTTCTGACTAATACTCAGCACTACCTGATAGAATATTAACTTATTTGCTTATTGTCTCCCCCATTAGAATAGAATCTCCATGAAGGCAGAGATTTTATCTGTCCTGTTTAGCTCTGTATCCCCAGAATCTAGATGATAGTAGATGCTCAATAAATATTTGTTGAGTGAATGAAGTTAGCCGTTATAATTGCTATTGTTATCATTACCTAATGTTCTCTCCTTCACTTTGCCTTTGACTCTCTCGTGTCGTTGTGGGCATTAAAAATATTCTCTCTGGGGTTGCAAGAACTACTTAAATCAAGCAATAATCAGGTTGTTGCAGTCTTCCTGGGAATTTTTATTTTCTAGTATGGAGGACCACCAGCAGATGGCAATCAAGGAATACAAAATCTGAGATTATCCTATTGAAGAAGATTTTGGTAAATAGATTTAAGAATGATAAAATTCTTTTTAAAAAATATATATATTTTTTTTGAGACAGGGTCTCACTCTGTTGCCTGGGCCAGAGTGCAGTGGCGTCATCATAGCTTACTGCAACCTCCAATTCCTGGGCTGAAGCGATCCTCCTGCCTCAGCCTCCCGCGTAGCTGGGATTACAGGTGTGCACCACCATGCCTGGCTAATTTTTCTACTTTTTGTAAGACCGGGGCCTCGCTCTTGCTCAGACTAGTCTCAAAATCCTGGCCTCAATCAATCCTCCCACCTCGGCCTCCCAACGTGCTAGTATTACAGGCCTGAGCCACCATGCCCAGCCAAAATGATAAATTTAGGATAAGCATACTGCTGTATTATACCTCTTAAATACCAGTTCTTCACAGAGCCACAATCTCTTTTTTTTTTATTTCAGAATATTATGGGGAGAGCCACAATTTCTTATCCTCCAAACACATCTTCTTCCACCAGCGACTGAAATAAACGTCTGAACTCAAAAAAGCCACCAGAGACAAATTCTTAGATTCTTTAGGTAATCAAATGGAAACTTTACTCTACGTGAAAATGAATTAGTAGAGTTTGCTGTTTTTATTTAGGCATTGTATTTCCTTTGGATTTTCTGCTTACATCATGAGCCAAGGTAAATGTTCTTTGGTATGTAAAAATGGACATTTGTATAAAGCTTTTCCTGTGGTAGAAAACATACAGGTGTGAGCTGTGGCAGAATAGAGTGGCAAAATCACCAGAGGGAAAGAATTTGCTGACAACTGTTCAGTGGGTGTGCATGGGACTGGGCTGGGGGGTTCATACCAAACATAGGATTTTACAACACGTTTTACAAAAATAGGAATTTCTTCTTTTCTCTTTTTTGCTGTTTGCTTCTGGAGACATACTAGTGAGTAGATGTTCAATTAAATCAAACACTCTCAATAATGTGACTATTAAACATATAAGGTAATGGAAGACTTTGTCCTTGTTGGCAACTACTGGTGTTTATGCTTTCTATTTGCTACAATTGCTCTGAGCCTACAGAAGGAGTTGCTGTGTGGTAGAGCCTGTAGAATGCTAATATTGTTTATTTTTCTGTTAGATTGAGACAAAGAGAATTTCAGTCCATAATTTATAATTCTGGTGTATCTGATGGCTTAACAAGACCCCTTTATACATCGTGGGTAATTCAGTGTAGAAAATGATTAACCTGTTTTGTTTTGTTTTGTTTGACAATAATTTTATGGGGAAAAAAAGCCTCACAAATCACTTTAAAAAACAAAGAAACATTGGACCTGGAGAGTTTGGGGAATATTCAACGTTTAAGAGAAGCTACGAACAGTAAATAATATTTCTTATATTCCTATTACGTATTAGGCCAGGAGTCCCCAACCTATGATGAGTTGTATAATTATTTCATTATATATTGTAATGTAATAATAATAGAAATAAAGTGCACAATAAATGTAATGCACTTGAATCATCCCAAAACCATCCCCACCTCCCCAGTCCGTGGAAAAATTGTCTTCCATGAAAACAGTCCCTGGTGCCAAAAAGGTTGGGGACTGCTGTAATTAGGCAATATTAGCTCAAGACAGATAAATTATTTAGCACCATATTTACAGATGAAGGAATTAAGGATCAGCAAAATTCAAAATTTGCCAAGGTTATACAGCTAGTAAGTAGCTTGGCTGATATCTGGACTCAGGCCAATTTGGGTAAATGTAAGCACTTCCCTGCACTATAATTGTTGATCTTATTCCAATAGGTGATGTTAAACATTTGAAACCTCCTCCTGGCTAATTCAGAAATTTCACCAAATCACCTGGGAAATGGTTAAAAATTCAGAGTCCCAGGCTACATCCCTAGAGATTCTAGTTCAGAAAATTTGTGTGGGGCTCAGGAATCTGAGTTTTAAACAAGCTCCCTGTACTCTTCTGACCTCAAACACTTTGGGAAAACAAAGGCCCAACCCTACGGACCTTAATCTTTCATGAGCCAAGAACTCTTTGAGAACTTAATGAAAGCTCTAGACCATTTTTTTTTTTTTTCAGAAAAATGTACATTTTTACGATCCCAAATTTTGCAACCAACTTCAGAGGGATCACAGCCTCTCTGAAGCCATGGATGCTAGGTCTCCTTCCTGTCCCCGCTGAAAGTGGCCTGACAAGGAGCCCCTTCCCTCTCTCCACCAAGAGATGGCACTCTTCTGCCTCAAACAGTCTCCCGAAAGACTCCAGGTTTTTCTTTTTTCCTTTCTCCTCAACTACAAAAGGAAGTTTCCCAGGAAAATGAGTTTACTGTTTGCAAAGGAGATGCATGGAGCAGTCTCTGGCACAGTGCTTCAAAAAATCAAGCTGAAACAGAATAAGAGTATTATCTATAACCACAATGAAAGCCCATCTGGAAATAAAGGTGTTGTGATTAAAACCAACAGTAGGGACCAAAGATTGATATGGGCACAACCAGAAGGAAGGATCATTCAATTTATTTTCTCAAAAGCCCCTTCTCTAACCCCTTTTCAATCCCTAGGTTTCCTTTTAGGTCTCCATTTTAAAGCTAGACTTTTCATCTTTAAATAACTCATGACTGACACAGCCCATCATTTGAAACACATACATAACTAATATTGACTCAGAATCCTCAAAAATTTACTTGTAATAGGTTCTGGATTCTGTAAAGTAGGAAAGGTGTAAGGAGAACATGTTCTCTCTGTAAACCAGGGGCTCTAGACCCCAGGTCTACAGGAGCCCGTAGATAGAAGTAAGGGAAGGAGTATCTGCAAACACCCTGATATTGTACATGAATTTCATGTGTTTATGTACTTTTCTGAGGAGAGATTCCATGGCTTTCATCAAATTCTTAAGGGATTTTGCAAGTAAATTTTACAAGTAATCATTTATGGGAAGAGTCTTATCTCACAAGCGCTAGACAAGCAAAAAGGGTCAGCAGAGCCATGTGGCACGGGCCTAGTAACCACTGTCTTCAGACTCAAAGTGGTATATGCACCAAGGTCAGAACAGATGTCCTGATTTTTTTTTTAAACAGACAAGGTCTCACTCTGTCGCCCAGACTGCAGTACAGTGGCACGATCATAGCTCACTGTAGCCTCGAATTCCTGGGTGCAAGCGATCCTCCTGCCTCAGCCTCCTGAGTAGCTGGGACTTACAGGTGCACACTACCCCACATGGCTAATTTTTTTTGTTTTTGTTTTTGTTTTTTTGGTAGAGAGGGATCTCGCTCTGTTACCCTGGCTGGTCTCAAACTCCTGGCCTCAAGCTATCCTCCGCCTTGTCCTAAATTCTGGGATTACAGGCATGAGCCATCATGCCTGGCTTAAGTACCTTGATTTTGGTTTAGATTTGGGGCATTCTGTTCAGAAACATGTCTTCACTGCTGTGAGAATAGAAATACATTTTTTGAAACCAGAAAGACCTGTATCAGTGACAAGGGCAGATTATACAAATTCTCTTAGATTCCTAATGTACTTCTAAATCAGGATTGATAATCCCTAATTCATCAGATTGTTGGGAGGCATCAATGAAATGTCATATATAAAACTCCTCACACAGTGTCCAGCACAGGGTGGGCACTCAGAAATACTTGTTTTTGTCCCTGTTCCTCACCACCACACTAAGATTACCCCACGATGGGGATGCTGAGAACAAACTATCAACTGCTCAGGTGAGGCTGCACCTGGTCAAACTGACCCAAAGTCTGGTCTGGGAAACCTGAAGGAAAATAGGTTTCCTTTAGAAATTCCCAGGTTCAGTTCTTCTCTGTTGCACCTGAGTATCACAGGAAGTCACAAGTGATGAAAAGACATTATCTTTGTCCTTGGAGTTGCTGGACCCTAATAGGGCAGACAGTACCAAAATATAAGTTAGCAGAAGCCACAGGGCGTGGGATACTCACAACACATATATAAGCACATATATTCTACACACTTGAAAACCAGTTATGGCCAGGCGCAGTGGCTCACGCCTATAATCCTAGCACTCTGGGAGGCTGAGGCAGGAGGACTGCTTAAGCTCAGGAGTTGGAGACCAGCCTGAGCAAGAGTGAGACCCTGTCTCTACCAAAAATAGAAAAGTTAGCTGGGCCTGGTGGCGCACAACTGTAGTCCCAGCTACTCAGGAGGCTGAGGCAGGAGGGTCGCTTCAGCCCGGGAGTTTGAGGCTGCAGTGAGCTACCACGATGATGACACCACTGCACTCTACCCAGGGCGACAGAGCGAGACTGTCTCAGAAAAAGAAAAGAAAACCAGTTATGATAGAAAGGACAAAACCACATGGAACTAATTTAGGAAGCATTCATGAAGGAAATGATTCTTGAGCAACATTTTTAAAGTAGAGGAAGGGATATGATTTGGGAGAGAAAAAGAGAGGAGAGAATGCCACAGGGGCAGGCTTAGGATGTGGAGCAGACTTGCAGGGCAGCAGGGACGCCACGCTCGCGGGCCTGTGAAAATATGACAGCCATTAGGTGTGGGGGAAGGGAGCCCGCTAATTGGTAGGGGCTCTTGAAGCCCATGATTAGGAGTTTTAATTCAATTCAAGAGGCAATTGGAGCTATTGTAGGCGTCAAAGAAGGGGAGTGATATGATCAAAATGATGCTTGAAGACAATGGTCTTGCTGAAGTGAGCAGGGTGGATTAGATGAAGGAGACCCTCATGCACGGAGGCTGATTCAGAAATCCAGGTGTGAGAGGATCATGCCTAGAACAGGACTGTGGGGTTAGGATGGAAGGAGCAGAGACAGAATATATTATGTGGAATAAATATTCATTCATTCTTTTTAGAACCAGGCACTGGGTTAGGTGCCAGATACAATGGAGAACAGGCACAGAGGGTGGGATGAGGAGAGACAATTAAGCATTTATAATAATGTAAGATAAATGGAATCAGAGAAATATTAGAGCACATAGCAGGAGCAGCACCTAACTGAGTCGTGGGGAGGGACCCGGGGGGGCGGGGAAGTCTTCCCTGAGGAAGCGGTGTTTAAGCTGGGAACTTAATGAAGAATCAGCAATTTATTAACTGAATAAAAAGTCACTGGGGGACATGGTCCAGGCAGGAAGCCTCCAGATAAAAGGGCACAAGTAGAGGCATGAGGAAGGAGAAGGTGGTTCCAGGACAGGCTCCAGGGGGCAAGCAGGGTGGGGGCAGACTTCCCCCAAGAAGGGCCTTTAGTCTGCAACACGGACTGGGGGCTTTATCCCAGGGGTGGGGAAAGGCCATGAGAGGGGCATGATTTTCTCTGGCTATGTTGTGGGGGAATGTACTGTGGTGGGGGTTGGTTAGGATGGGAATCTGGAAGACTCATTACCATCATCTAGGGGAGAGATGATTGGGCGGTGGAGATGGAGACATGCAGACGGGTTCAAGAGATATTTAGGATATAGAACTCACAGGATGAGAAAGAGACTTAGAGAAGAGAAGGAAGGAGGGAGTACCAGAGGGGATGTCATCAGCTCCAGGAGGTATTGCCTAGGGTCATATAGCCAGCCTGTGGAAGCATCAGTGTTAGAATACAAGTCTCTACGTCATCCTAGCTCACTGCAACCTCAGACTCCTGGGCTGAAGTGATCCTCCTGTCTCAGCCTCCCAAGTAGCTGGGACTACAGGCACACGCCACCATGCCTGGCTAATTTTTCTATTTTTAGTAGAGTCGGGGTCTCACTCTTGTTCAGGCTGGTCTCGAACTCCTGGCCTCAAGCAATCCTTCTGCCTCAGCCTCCCAGAGCGCTAGGATTACAGGCGTGAGCTGCCGTGCGTGGCCAAGTCTCTAGTTCTTTTAAAAATGGTCATCTTTCATTATCTCCTCCTCATGCTCATGTTTTTCTTTATATCCTTGAAAATATTTGTAAGATTTATAATAGCTATTTTAAGTTCCTTGTCTGCTAAATCTATTACTCCTGTCATTTCTGGATCTGTTTCTATTGGTTGATTTTTCCCCTGGGTATGGGTTCTATTTTTCTGCTTCTTTGCATGCCTGGTAATTTTTATTAGATGCCAGACATTGTGAATTTTATATTGTTAGATGCTAGATTTTGTTGTATTCTTAAAGAGTTTTGAGCTTTGTTCTGACATGCTGTTAAGTTATTTGAAGATCGGTATGATCCTTTCAACGTTTTTTTTTTTAAGCTTTATTAGGGCAAATCTAAAAGGAGCCTTTGGGACTTTTATTTAGAGTAATGATGAAGTAACAGACTGGATTTCCCCTCTCACCTGAAACAACAGCAGCAATGACTTAACCAGAGTAAATGTATGAAGACACTGGTCAGCAGTCAATGAAGGACAATGATCCTTCCAGACAATGAGCTAGAGCACTGATGACGCTTCCCTTGTTTCTTTCCCTTCTCTCAGAGGTTACAGTCCTGCACTTCCTGTTGTCCAGTGTCCAGTGTCTGAACACTGTTGTTTCACATATCTTGTCTGGTTTTCTAGTTGTTAATGGTAGAAGGGCAATTTCTGTGGTATTTAATACCTTCATGGAGAGAAGCAAAAATCTTCCAGGTTAATTTTGACTCTTCCAGTTTTTAATTCTGCTCACTCTCTTTGGTATCTGATCCCCACAAAGTAAAATGCAACTCCAGCCTAGATTATATGGAAATTTTGAGGAAAAAATGTTTATTCTACCTGAAGGCCCCCATGTGACTCATATCTATGCAGAACTAGGTTAAATGTGAAAACTAATCCAGCTTCAGAATTTCCACAACACAATACCAGGTCACACTTTAATCAACAACAATCATCAGAAAATTCAGCTATGAACTGAGTAGAATTCAACACTTGCCAAAAACTCACTGAGGCATATGTTGTTTAAGAGTTACTATGTAAGGACTTATTAACCATTATTCCTTTCAGTTCTCTAAGCTCTCTCTCTATTTCCTGTCAGTGTAGCAGAAAGTCATGGTGGCCCACGTAGGGCTGGCTAAGGGCAAATTAGAAAAAAATAGCCCTTATTTAAGACACGTTTCTAATAGCTATTGGAAAATTGTCATAACATTCTGATTTTGTTAGAACAAGAAACTTTATTGCCATCTGCCAGACATTTCTCATGATAAGTGTTCAGGTCTACAATGTTAGTAGCACCCCTCAGATTTACATAGCCTTTACATTGCCCTAGGTCAATGAAAACACCAATAAGAAAAGTAAGGTATGGACATAAAATATTAAATTATATTTTAAAAGTGAAATCATAACATAAAAAGGAAAAATCTTCCCAGCTCTGTCATTGAAAGTGACCCTACTGTGGCACTTCTATTACCTTCTTACCAATGTTTTCATGCACACTCAGTACCCAGATTCTGTTCTCTAAAAGTATTCTCCACTAAACAGAACCAGGATGTCTAGAGGGTGGCCAATTCCATAAAAGAACTCTGTATTTGTTTGGTATATCCTATTCTTTGCAGAAAACAAGGACGTCAAAGGCAATACTGAAAGGAAAGGACGCCAACTATAAGGGGGCAGCCTGTGATAATGTGACCATCAGAAAATAATAATATCAACTTTAAGTATTGTTAGTAGTAGTGGTAGTAGGAGTTAGTAGTAGTGTGATAGTTATTTTGAACTAGTTGAACATGTATAGCCATGAGTTTATAATCATAATCAAAGGAGAAACATTCTTAAAAAGTAGCAAAAGATAGTTATAATAAATAAGGATAAATATGATAGGATTGATTTCATTTTTATTGATTTTGGTAAAAGTTATTGTATATGGGTATTGGTTTATAAAGCACAGATTAAAAAAAAAAAAAAACTGTAAGTAGAAAAGAGTGAATATAGAAAGTGATGAGTCACACTGTCCCTGAAGAAGTAGGTGTTCAGCCAGAAAACAAAAGGCCTGATCAGCACAGGGGAAGCCCGGATACAAGCAGGTCGAAAGGCTCTCTGGGAGCCAGTCAGCACTGGCAGTTACTAGTTTAAAATAAGGAGCCAACTCTGTGCTCCAAGACAGCACATTACCCAGATGTCTCAAGGAAGGGAATTACTAGTAGATGTGGATAAGGCAAATATAAGTTTCCATTACATTGAGAGACCTAGCATAATGGGTGCGGTACAGCCAGCCTTGTGTGCGAAACTTAAAGAATATATCAGTCCTGAGAGAGACACTAAGTTTTAAAAGATTCAAATCTACTCAAAAGGCAGGAACTTAACAGTCCCTTGATTGAATAGAGGAAACCAACTTATAAAGAGGATCCAGCCTAATGACCTTAATGTGACCTGCTAGGGATCTCTTTGAACTGTACAACCAAGTCCCCGGTCTCAACCAATAATCAATCAGTCAGTAAGCCAAATTCTGTCCTTGGCTGCTCTGAGGTGTTTTTGTTTTGCTTTTTCTTTTTTATTCCATTTAGTCCTGGTAAAATTAGTGCAACCCTAAGAAAGTATGAATACAGTATTTAGTGATATTTCTATAATCTCACTGTCATAGTTCAGGTTCCCCAGAAGATAGCCTCTGAGACTCTGAGATTGTATACAGGAGATTTATTGGGATGTGCTCTTGTGATCAACACCTATGAGGGTAAGGGGAGCAGAATTAGACAGTGGGAGAAATTGAACTGCAATGCGGTCACAACAAAGGTCTCAGCCAATCTTGCAGATTGCTGTGAAGCTACAGGGACCCTTCAGAGCTATCTCAACTTGATGCCAAGGGGCCAGGCCTTTGTTTCCTCACATGGACCAGTCATTGAATGCAGGATGCCCCCTGGGAGGAGGCATAATCTTGGAGCTCTCATTGGCAGAGAGACTCTGGGAGGGGCTCAGCTATGAGCTGTTAGCTGCTAACTGTCTTGGCAGCGGAGGGAATGAGTGCCTTAGCTTTGCAGGAGGATCTATGTGGCATACCACAGCATTCACTAGACCCACCCAAAAATGTAACTTTAGGGAGATATAAAATGAGATTAGATAAAAAGTGCTGAGCTTGGTGGCAAGCACCTGTAGTCCCTGCTATTCAGGAGGCTGAGGTGGGAGAATTGCTTAAGAACAGGAGGTCAAAGATGCAGTGAGATATTAAATCATGCCTGAGAATAGCCACGGCACTTCAGCCCAGGCAACACAGTGAAACGCTGTCTAAAACAAAAAAAAGCCTGGGCACAGTGGCTCATGCCTGTAATCCTAGCACTTTGGGAGGCTGAGGCAGGAGGATTGCTTGAGCCCAGGAGTTAGAGGTTTCAATGAGCTATGATGACACTACTGCACTCTAGCCTGGGAGACAAAGTGAGATCCTGTCTCAAAAAATAAAATAAATAAATAAATAAGTTTAAAAATAAAATTTTTTTAAAAGATAAGCATAAACAGACACATTTAAATCCTTAGTTCTTGCCTTTTCTAACCAATTTTAATATAGATATGTATTTATACATATCTATATGTACATAGATATGTATTTATACATATTTATATGTAATATAGATATGCAGTTTTGTAATTATTGTGATATTCTGTGTGTGTTTTGCCTGCTCTTTAAAGTGTTTAAAGCATTTAAGAGACTGATAGATTGGATTTGGGATTTTCATTAAATGATTAGAAGAGTTTAATTAAATAAATTTTGTTTAACTATTTTGAGAAATTTAACCTATGTATAAATCCATTAAGTTTGGGTTGGTTCCTTTTATAAGTAGAGTACGAATATGTATAAGAGCGTTGATTGTTTAAGGAAATATTAATTATTTAACAAATTCTTAAGATTAATAAATTTGGCATTAAACAAAGCACAAAGAGTGGTGAGCATTTCTCTTCATGCACAAAAGCTTCTCAGACATTAAATAAGCTATCAATATATTCTAGGATGGCAGGGGTTTCATCTTTTCATCTTATATGCTAATTTTTAATCATTGGTGGTGGTTGCTATGTTGAGATCTGTGAGTCTTTGTGTAGGCTCAGTGGGAAATCTTGCCATGATTGACTAGTAATGTGTGCCGTAGGTTTGACCGCTCAGAGTATCAGCACATATGCAATATATTTATCAATCTTAGGTCATTAGATAATCAGAAAAGAATGTATCCTGACTATATTATCTTGACTCCTCTCAGGAAAACCTTCAGTGAATTTAAAATGGAATATTGTTACTGAGGCTTTTGTGTAGGGGTGATTTAAGGAATATCCACCTAAATAATATTTCTCTATATTTTCAGAACTGAGATTGAAAACACTGTAATGTTAACCAGTGTCTCCACATAAGATTTCTGCAGTAAATTTCTCCTAGAACTCAGTTCTAGAAAAAGTGTTTTCATTGGATGAAAGAGTATGCCCCCTTTTATTGGGCGCCAAAATTACAGTGAATTATACTGTCAAATTACGATCATTCTCCCTCCCTCCCTCCTTTTTTTGCTCTGGTGGTAAAATCTGCATTGCTCACTAATGCTTTGGTGCGAGTAGGTTCTTTGAGGGACCCCTAGGGACTCTGGTATCCTCAATGAGGTGGAGCACACAGGACATATACTGAGATAACACACAGGGATAGAACTGGTAGGAGAGGGCAGCTGAAATCAGAGTTAAATATTTCAAATGCACTGTAGGAGTCCATTCATTTAATAACTGAGTGTTCATGATGCCAGAGACTACCAGGAGGGATGGGATACAAGAAAATCAATAAAACACAGCTCCTGTCCTCAAAAAGCTGACAGTCCTAGTAGGGAAAATGAGGAGGAAAAAAAATAACTATAATGTAACATGCTAAGTGCTGTGATAGAGTTGTGTACCAGGTGCCAAAGTGCTATAGAAGCACGGAGGAGAGAGCAACCTTGCCAAAGGAAGTTTTGCACAGGTAATTTATGAACTGTGTCTTGAAAGATAAGAGCTTGCAAGGGGTGGTGGGGCATGTGTGAAGAGAGAACATCATGGGTAATGGTTAATGTGGCTGGATCATGGGGTAGGGAGAAGGCAATAGAAGGAGATGAAGCTAGGAACGTAGCTAAGGCCTTACAAGTCATGCCAAGGGGTTTAGATTTTATCCTGTATGTGAAGTGGGCAGCCATTGAAGGTTTCAAGTACAGGAGTGGCATGATCAAATTTGTGTTTTGGAAATGCTGTAGAATTATGTTTTCATTTAGATTGGATTGACAGTCAAGCTTACAGGCAGGGACTGTTGTCTCTGGAAAATATTGTTGGATAAAAAAGCTAGTTCAAATTAATGTGAACAGGAGCACTAATCAATCATAAAAAGGAATGAAACAATGTCTTTTGCAGCAATTTGGATGGAACTGGAGACCATTATCCTAAGTGAAGTATCTCAGGAATGGAAAAACAAATACCACATGTTCTCTCTAATAATTGGGAGCTAATCGATGGGCACACATGGGCACAAAGTGATGTAAAGGTCATAGGAAATCAAGAAGGGGAAAGGGGGAAGGAGGGGAGGGGTAAAAACCTACCTATCAGGTACAATGACCACTATTCAGGTGATGGGCACACTAAAAACCCCTACTTAAGCATTATCAAAGATATCCATGTAACAAAAACACTTATACCCCCTTAATATTTTGAAATAACAAAAACTCAGTGTGAACAGTTTGATCCCATTTCAGTACCACATTTTTGCTGTGTGTATGTCTATATAGCTATCTATTTTATTATTAATAATATATATAAACAGATCTTGAAAAATATACATCAATCTAATAACAGAGTTTACCTCCTAAGGAAGGGGAAGACAGGAGATATAGAGTGGACAAAAGAACTTAGCCTTTGTTCTGCAGATCTTAATTTTGTAAGCAAAATTGGGATAAATATCCAATTTTCTGTTGTGAGTCAAGAAGTGGTTTGAGACCTATTCAAATATATTCTTTCAGGAAAAGCCTCACAGGCCCAGCCATCAGTGAGTATTCCCTGGGCACTGAACACTGCTGGGGTGATGGGAGGTTTCTGCCCTTGAGGAGTTGACAGGCCAGTTGTGGAGAAGACAGATACACATGAGACACCTGATGATGCTGACAACGTGTGCCAGGCAGGGCATAATACAGATGCTCTGGAGAGAAGTGGATCTCCAAAAGTTTGGGTTGGTTGAAAAAGGCTTCTCAAAGAGGCAGGGCTTGAGCTGGTCCCTGGAGGAAGAGCTTTCCAGGTTACAACTTCACATGAGCAAATGCACAGACATTGCCTCATGTTGAGTTTTGAATGTGGTGCATTTAAAGGACAGTCATGCTTTTGCTGGTCATGGCTGAGGGTTCAGAAGTGGGAAAAAGTAATGCTGGGAAGGTAATGGGTTGGGAAATCTCTCAAGATGAGGGCAGAGGCTCCTAATTGACACCAATAACTAAAACAATATGTTGAATAGGCATTGTAACAGGGCTTATTGGAAAGAAACTGTTAAGTGATGTTCTACAAAGTCGTCTCAATTTGCACTCAGAGGCAAGGGCTGGATTTATGGAAAGCAAAATCCTTTTCAAATAGACACTTTGGAGCTTTTTCCTCTTACATCAAATTGCTGCTGGGGAACTGAAGAAATTTTAGGAGACGATGGCAATGCTCTATGTCTTAATTGTGGTGATGTTGATGCAGATACAATGCAAACCCATTGAATTGTACACTTAAAATGAGTGCATTTTCTTGTATGCAAATTATACTTTGAAAAAAGGGTTTTTTTGTTTGTTTGGGTTTTGTTTTGTTTTTTTTTTTCATTACAGACAAGTTCTCACTCTGTTTCCTGGGCTAGAGTGCAGTGGCTTCAAGCACTCCTCCTGCCTCGGTCTCCCAAAGTGCTAGGATTACAGGCATGAGCCACTGTGACTGGCCAAAAAAGTTTCTTTTAAAAGAGCAATTTGCATAATAAAAAGTCAGAGTGAATCTTAAAAAAAAATAATAACTGCCCCTGGACCTCCTTTCCTTCAGCTAAGAGATACCATTTTAGAAATAGCTTAAGACTTAATGAGTAAGCAGGAAAAGAAAAAGATTCTGAGTTACTAAAGTGATTGAAAACAAAAATTTCCAATTAATTATATGATTATTAACCAGTCAGCACAGGTTTACATAATTAATGATGGCAGAGGCTTTCAGACTTTCATTTTTCTTTTGCCTTTAAACATGTTCTTCAATAAGCCAATAATGAGACTATACTCTAGGTGGTGAGAGGCATAAATTTCTGGGTGTATTTACCTCCCTAGACATTGCATTAGGGCACAGATAAACTGGCATTGTAGAACTTCTCTTTTCCAGCCTATAATATTTTTTGCTGTGTTATATTAAGAATATGTAGGCCAGGTGCAGTGGCTCATACTCATAATCCTAGCACTTTGGGAGGCTGAGGCAGGAGGATCACTTGAGCTCAGGAGTTTGAGACCAGCCTGAGCAAGAGCCAGACCCCCTTTCTACAAAAATAGAAAAATTAGCCGGGCGTGGTGGCACATGCCTGTAGTCCCAGCTACTCAGAGGCTGAGTCAGGAGGATGGCTTGAGTCCAGGAGTTTGAGGCTGCAGTGAGTTATAATGACGCCACTGCACTCCAGCCTGGGCAACAGAGTGAGACCTTGTCTCAAAAAAGAAAAAAAAAACCCCATGAAATTCGAGCAATTAAATTTGGTCTGGGAACCTCTCTGTTCTATGACCTCTGAGAAAGCTTTCCTGATAGTGAACTTGGTGGCTGCTATTCCTCACAATGCAGCCTGACTTAGGGGACAGCTGAAGCAGCCTTAAATGCATTTGATTTTTTTTTTTTAAGAGACAGGGTCTCTCTCTGTCGCCCAGGCTGGAGTACAGTGGTGCAATCTTTACTCATTGTAACCTCGAACTCCTGGGCTCAAGGGAGCATCCTGCCTCAGCCTCCCGAGTAGCAAGTAGCTGGGACTACACGCACCCGCCACCACGCCCCACTAGTTTTTACATTTTTTGTAGAAACAAGGTCTCGCTATATTGCCCAGGCTGGTCTGAAACTCCCAGCCTCAAGCATTCCTCCCACGATTACAGGCATGAGCCACTGCACCTTGTCCATTTGATATTTTTAAATGTATTTGAAGTGCAAGTAAAATTTTATTCCTGAGCGTCCTAACCAAGTCAGTGTTTATCCATTTAAGCGTCTTTATCACATGCCATGCCAGGCAGCATGAGTGCTTATGTGGTTACAGAGGGGGTTAAAACCAAAACCTTTGTGGGCAGGGGATAGGATTTAGGGGACAGACACATCCCTCTGTGATTCCCATCCATTCATCAATTCCATAAACGCTTAGTGAACCCCCACCATGTTCCACTAACTGTGGTAGGGTTAGAGTGTTAAATAAGGTAGAGTCCCAACCTCAGGGAGCATGCTTTCTCCAGGAGGCCCCAGATGCATAATGCCTAGACAAACAAGTGAGCTAAGTACAGGAGAGGCATTTATAAAAGGCCATGGGAAAGAGACGTGGGTGTGGATGCACGTGCTCAAGGGTGTGTGTGTGTGTGTGTGTGTGTGTGTATGAAAAAGCAGACCTCACAGAGGATGTATCATTTTAGAAGTCTTGGAGGAGGAATAGGAGTTTGCCTGGTGGACAAACAACCACCAGGTAATCCAGGAGGAATGATTGTAAGCAAAGAGGCAGCATGGGAAAGAATATGAGTGTGGAACATGGAGGAGCTGGTTGTGAATGGAGCATCGGGTATAGAAAGGGAGAGGCAGACGGCCACACTGGAACATGGGCGAAATAGAGTCCTAGGAGGAAAAGCCCATAGTCTTCATCCTAAGCCAGCCTTCCAGTCGCTCAAAATAAATAATAAAAATTTAAAACTTGTAGTCACCTTTGATTGTCCCGCCCCCACCTTACATCCATTCCAAAAGCAAGTCCTGTTTGTTCTACCTTCAAAAAATGTGGAGCCCAGCCACTTCTCACCACCTGCACGTCCAGGTGACTGCCATCTCTCCCGGCATTACTGCAATAGTGTCTGAACACCTCTCCCACTTCTGTCCTTACCCACCCTTCCCCAGCATTCTACACAACCCAGTAGCCAGAGTGATCTTTAACAACTGAAGTTACATCAAAACTCCTCTGCTGGAAATTCTTGTAAAATTCAAAGCCCTTACATTCTCTCCCCTGCCTCCACCTCCCGCCTCTCACCAGCCATCGCTCCGTTTCAGCCACACCGGCGTGCTCCTTCCTACCACAGGACCCTTCTTCACGCCGCTGTTGTTCCCTCTTGTCCCAGTTTCCACTTGGTTTGCTCTCTCTTTTCCCCCCAGGGCCCAGAAGCCTTTCCTCACCAACTGACTTACCACAGTGCTGGCCTTCCCTTCCCTCACTCCTGAGCCCCCTTGCTTGTTTCCTTTTTCCCGCAGTACTTGTCGCCATCTGACATACTATGTACTGTTTGTCTCCCTGCACTAGAATGTCTGCTCCACAGCTCTGGGGAAGTCTGGGTGTTTTGTTCATTGCTGAATTCCCACCAGCCAACACAGTGCATGGCACACAGTAAGTGCCCTGTACATGTGTGGGGAATGAATGAATGAGTGGATGAATGAATGAATGAAGAACTGTGGAAGGGTTTCAAGCAGAGGGGTGTGTTGACTACATGTATGTCTTAGAAACGTCCCTCTCAGGGAGGCTGAGCTGAAGAAGGGAGACAAGCAAGAGGTAATACAGGTCCTGCCCCAGAGAAAGGCTAGATTCTAGAGTTATTTATAATCAGAACAGAGATCAAAAGAGTGTTTACAGACTGACTGAGATTAGAGCTGGCAATAAGAGTAAATTCAATTTAACACAGCAAATATTTAGTGAGTATTTGCTATAGGCAAGGGGTTAGAGGAGAAAGGGATAGAAGCATAGGCAGGACACGCTGGGGTTATGATCGGGTAAGCAGAGAGTCAGAGAAGTTTGGTACATGCACTGGGAGAATAGGGCTGGAGGACACTTGCTTTCCACCCGTGGGGGAAATTATAGAAGATGCCGTGGAGGAGGGAGTGTCTAAACTGGGTCCTGGAAAATGAGTAGAATTTCAAAGGGAAAAACTGGGAAGAATGGTGTGTGGCAGGATAGATTTTAAATTTCATCCTCTCTACTGTCCTTCACACAACTTTCACTGGAGGAGTTGCTAGTGCTCTGAGAAATAGCTCTTCTTCTTTCTTTTCTTTTTTTCGGTTTTTTTTTTTTGAGACAGAGTCTTACTCTGTCGCCCTGACTAGAGTGCAGTGACATCATCATAGCTCACTGCAACCTCAGACTCCTGGGCTCAAGCGATCCTCCTGCCTCAGCCTCCCAAGTAGCTGGGACTACAGGCACGTGCCACCACGCCCAAATAATTTTTTCTTTCCTTTCCTTTTCTTTTTTTTTGAGGAGAATGAAAGAGAAGTTTATTAATTTGCTGGCAAATAAGGAGGTTGGCAGACTCCTGTCTCAAAGTACCAATGTCCCCCTAATTTTTTCCATTTTTGGTAGAGATGGGGGTCTCGCTCTTGCTCAGGCTGGTCTCAAACTCCTGACCTCAAGCGATCCTCCTGCCTCGGTCTCCCACAGTGCTGGGATTACAGGCATGAGCCACTGCACCCGGCCTAGAAATAGTTCTTTCTATACCCACTAAAATAAAATTTAGAGCTGAGCATGGTGGCTCATACCTGTAATCCAGCGATCTGGGAGGCTGAGGAGGGAGGATCCCTTGAGCCCAGGAATTTGAGGCAGCAGTGAGCTATGATCACGCCACTGCACTCCAGCCTAGGCAACAGAGCCAGACCTCTGTCTCTAAAAAAATTTTTTTTAATTAAAAAATAAAATAAAATTTTAAAAAGAGGATGAGGGACACAGAAAAGCAGAAAGGAAAAATTAGGATAATCCAGCATCTGAATAATTTGGTCCAGAACAAGTGAACTATGCTAGTGAGATCTTAAGAAAACACGGAAAAAATCACTTCCTTGTTCAGATGTGTTACAAAGGTAATAACAACAACAGCCACAAAAATCCTCCAAGTGAATAACTGCTGCCTCCTGGACTTCGACCTGGGATAACAATTTTCTGCCAGAGTGACATTCTTTTACAGCAAATTAAGATCCTTGGTAAGCAGTATTCCTACATAAAGGCTGACAGTCATGCAGGCTTTTGGAGTTTGCCTACATATTTAATAAAACTGTCAGATTAAGCCATGCCAGGCTGCAGTGTGTTATTAATACAAATTCTTAACTGTCAATTATTTAACTGGCTAGTAAAAAGAACCCGGCTTATAAAATTGTTGCTAATGAATATAATGCTTTGTTCTCCAGCAAAACATATGCTTAGGTTGTGTAATTAGAAGAAGGGCCCCCTCCCTCCTTCCCCATAGGGAGAACATGTGCAGCTGAATAAAGGAGCTTATTATACCTGTGAGGGGTCAAAGTCTGTGGATCTGTGGCTTATGGTATTATGACAGATTACCAAATCACTCCATTATGTTAGTCAATCTGTTTCCAAGCACCTAGCAGGGAGCTAGCTGGGCACGAGAAGCTCTGAAACAAGATTCCTGTTGGTTTTCTTCCTAAGGTCTCATGACGGGTCAGCTGTTGCTGCCATCACTGGCAGCTCATATGTCAGTCAGAGCCTTTCTGTCTGACTTCTGCCTCTGTTACTGCCGAGCTCTCCTCTAAGAGTCAGCCTGTGCCTCAGGCCACAACCAGTTCCCAAGAAGAGCTCAGATGGATTTGAAATCCACAGGAGTCCAACAGTCATGCTCGTGAAGGGGAAAAGGAAGCAGAGGACTTTAAACCCTATGTATTCTTGTTCTCCCTCTTGCTCTCCCTCTCTCCTTCCTTCCTCCATCTCCCCTCTGGCTCTCTTCCACTATTTCCCTGGTTCCTCGTGCCTCTCCTTCCCACCACGGGCATGGGACTTCTTATAAAACATGTTTAGAGAGGAGAGTGGCTAATAGACCTGTCTCCTTCAAAAGCCTTTGTTTTGGAGTCAATGGTCACACGTGCCTACAAAACCACTTCAAACTCAAGAGGTCAAAAGATATTTTCTTGATACTCCAAAGAAGTGGTTTTAAGGAAAGCCAATTTTTTTTTTTTTTTTTAAGACTGGGTCTCGCTCTGTTACCCAGGCTGGAGTGCAGTGGTGTCATCACAGTTCACTGCAACTGAAAACACCTGGGCTCAAGCGAGCCTCCTGCCTCAGCCTCCCAAGTAGCTGGGACTACAGGCGTGCCACTATGCCTGACTATGGAAAGTCAATTTTATTACCTCAGCAGAGTAATAATTACTCTTCAAAGTTTTCCTCCCTTACACCTCTACTATTCCAGCCGTGCCCTCCCATTGGCTGGATTGTCTGTGTAGGAAAGGGGAGGAGTGATCATCTACATTCCTGCCACCTCCAGCCTCCCTGCCTGGTTTCTGCAACTATACACACAGCCCAGAGTTTACAAAGAGGAAATTCATTGGAAGATGTGGTATGTCAAAGTATAATATTATAAGACAATGAGTAGGAATAAAACCACAATTTTCTGAGTGGTAATATCTGGAAGAAAAAAAATGTCTATTATTAAAAAGACAAAATAGGGCGGTCACGGTAGCTCACACCTGTAATCCCAGCACTTTGGGAGGCCAACACAGGAGGATCACTTGAGGCCAGGAATTTGAAACCAGCTTGGGAAAGAGTGAGACCCCCATCTCTACAAAAAATAGAAAAACTAGCCAGGCATGGTGGTGCATGCCTGTAGTCTCAGCTACTCGGGAGGCTGACGCAGGAGGATCACATGAGACCAGGAGTTTGAGGCTGCAGTGAGCTATGAAGATGCCACTGAACTCTAGCCCAGGTGACAGAGGGAGATCCTGTCTCAAAAAAAAAAAAGAAAAGAAAAGAAAAAGAAAGAAATATTCCCAGCATATAGAAATGATACTCAAGGTGATGGATAACCTAAACACCCTGATTTGATAACTACACATTCTATGCATGTAACAAAATATCACACGTACCTCCAAAATATGTACAAATATTATGTATCAATAAAAAAATTAAACTCAATAATTTCAGATCATGGTAGGTGCTATGAGGGAAACAAACAAGGATGATGAGCTGGAGACTGTCTGGGTAAAGGTGACACCCCCTTCAGGTAAAGTGCCTCGGAAAGGCTTCCCTTGGGAGAAGAAGGAGTGGGTCAGAGAGGGGAGAGCAGAGCAGAGCCTTGAAGCAGGGAATAGCAGATGGAATGTGAGGAACAGAATGGAAGACAGCTGGGCTGGAGCAGGGAGAAGGAGAGAGCGTTGAGAGTTGAGCCCTGAGAGAAGCAGGTGGGACCAGTTCTCAAGGGCTGTGTGGGCGAAACCAAGTGAGGAATTCAGGCTGACCACCCACAAAGTGCTTAGCGTTCTCTCACAGAATGTTTGGTGGCTACTTTTCATGTGTGTATACTCTGTCCCTTCTGCAGGGCACCAAGAGGGCAATCTGGACCACAAGAAATGTAAACCTCGATACCTTTCAAACATCTGAGCATGCAGAAGAAGGAAAATAGTCACCTAAATCCATGAAAATATAGACGCAAGTAAGGCACACAAGAGAGTTCTAAGCCTCTTGAATTCATCCAGGGCTGAGGACCCCCTTGCTCAGTGGAGTGTGATTAGGACATTATTGGAACTTTGTACTTGAGAAACACTGGGCAGCTGACTAGTTAACTGGAGAAACAAATCAGAAATCTAATGATTACACTGATATTGAAAGTATTTTTATTTCCGACTTTAATTGGGATTTCTTTTTTCTTCTGTTACATGCCTTTAGCTCTTTAACTCAGGAAATATATTCTGAAAGCACAGATGCATGTGTGATATTGCTATTATTTTTTTCCAATAAAAGAAAAAGAAAATTTTTTCTGCAATGACTAGAGTTTTCTTTCTTTTTACTATTATCTTAGAGAAGCAGGCAATGTTGCATAGTAGAAAGAATTTGGGGCCATGAGTGAAAAGACTTGGTGTCCAATAGTCGTGGGCAAATCATTTCATCTCTCTGAGCCTCAATTTCTCCCTCCGGAGATATTAAGCCAAATACAGAAGAGTCTCTTGGGTCCCTTCTAGCTCTACGAGTCTATGATTCTGGAAAGCATCGAGGTGTTTCTGAGGAAGGATAAAAGAAATACAATGAAAGACGCGGGAGGCAAGAAGAGACAGAACCTAAGAGAAACCAAAGAACGTTTCAACGTTGGTAAAGTCAGCCTGCTCCCAGTGAACTTCTTCAGAAAAGCTAAATAAACTTTCTGAGGTTTTTATCTTTTGTCCTGCTGGTAGAAGTACAAATGAGCTCTAAATTGGAGAAAGGCAGGGACCTGGAGGAATCAGGATGAGAAATGAAAGGATGGATCATTTAGACACTGCATGGCTAGCCCCCAGGTCATCCAGATGTGAAGGTGACAATCTCGCCCTGAAGTCCAAAATGGTTAAAAAGGGATTTTAGGCCGGGTGCAGTGGTTTAAGGCCTGTAATCCTAGCACTCTGGGAGGCTGAGGCAGGAGGATCCCTTGAGCCCAGGAGTTTGAGGTTGCAGTGAGCTATGATGACGCCACTGTGCTCTACCTGGGACGACAGAGGAAGACCCTGCCTCAAAAAAAAAAAAAAAAAAAAAAGAGAGATTGTATTCTCTGCTTGGGCTGTTCACAATAACCTTAGTTTAAAGCATCCTGGTTGTTTAATTTATCCAGAATCTTCTCTTAAACCTTTTGTGATGTGCATGAAGAACAGATGATTGCCCTGAAGATACTTTGATAGGTGAAGCTTAGAAAAGTTTTTTGGTTCTAAACCAAGTCTTATCTTTTACTGTCTAAACTGATTTGGATTCATTTCAGACCAAGTTATCCTTAGAAATACATCTGTGGTTTTCTTTCAATGTCCATAGGCCAGACCTAGGAAAAGAATATGCTTGTTGAGCGCACTAAATAGAATTCACAACCTCCTGTGTCCAGCAGTGGCTGAGAAAAGAGTCTTACTCAGATTCATCCACCCAGTCAACAAACCAGGCTCTGAGCTAGTGTTGGAGGAGGCAGGCGAATAAACAGCAACGGTGGCACATGGCAATAGTGGGAGGAATAGGGTGCTGAGGGAGCTCACAGAAGGACATTGCAGATGAGCAAATGGGCTCAGGCTAGGATGGTGGCAGTGTGGAAAGAGAGAAGTAGATGGACTCCAGATGTATGTTGGAGGGAAAACTGACAAGAAGGGGTGATGGACTGCATAAAGCACGTAGGAAAAAGGGTATGTTTCTAGTTTGAGCAACTGAGTAGGCACTGGTACCCATTTAATGAGACAGAAAATCAAGAATCCAGTTTTGGACATATTGTCTGATATGTTATAACTCTTAAATTAAGCTGTAACTCTTCCTAAGTAATATGAGCATTTTAAAGAAGAAAGCTCTCAAAAATCAAAAAGGGTGAAACTGGAGTGGCGGATTGGCAGGCAGTGGGGTTGTCATTTTTGAGTCAGGGATCATCCATGGCCTATGGAGAAGGCTAGCTGGGCATAATGACCACATTTTTATGGAGATGGCCACAGAGTCTGGAAGAAAACCAGTGTTACTTCTTCCTCTACCTCCTCTCTAGTCTAGATCCCTCCGCTGCCTTTTCTTCTTTTCTTTTTCCTTCTTTTTTTAAAAGATTTGTTCTGGTGCTGAGAACCTGAGGTTTGGTGGAAAATTTCCCCTCAGTTGCTGCTGACTACACCTTGACCCAAAAGATTGACTCGCCCCACAACCCCTCCCAAAGCAACGCCTCACCCTCCGCCCCCAAGCCCGCTGTTCCTGAGGGAGGGAATAGCTGGAGCGTCCAAAAAGCTGCCAGTCTCTGTTCCTGGGAAGAGAGCTCAATTCATTTTGAAATCGGTGAGAGGAAGGAGAAGAAGCTGGAATTAGTAGAACTGAATATTCACAAGGAGAGTGAGAAAGAGACTACTACCTGTCCAGAGCTGGGTTTTCTGAGCTCTGATTCTCAGGAACCTTCCTCTTCTCCAAAGTTATCCAAGCCCAGAAGTTTCTCCCAAACTCATACAGAGGAGCACCTTGAAAATATAATAATGGTCAGTTCAGAAGAATCTGTACCCAAAGATGTTCTTCATGATGACTTCTTCGTCTCCCTATATATGAATACCTATCATCAACTTGTCACTTAAAAGGTTTCAAGTTATACCACCAGCCCCAAAGAAGATTATTGATCTCCACTTAATTTACTGAGATTAGACTATGCAGCCGCCAAGTAAACTTGGTTTATATTATCTATAATATCAGTTAGTCTAAAGGGAAATCATCATGCTATTATAATCGTTGTTTTGTGTAAAATTAGAATTCTTTATTAAAACAGCCAAAGAAACAATAACCACTGTACAAAAATGGATATACAATTTAAAATTTTAGATAAAATATAATTGCCTATGTACAATTAAGTTCCATTCTCTCTGATTGTTAATAATTAGTAATCCTTGCCTGGGTCCTGTCCCGGGCACCGTTGGCACTGTCATCAGATCCAAAACTCTGTGAGGTCAGGTCCACTTCCGTCTGGGTCACTGCTGCGGCCCAGTGCCTGGAACGCTGCCTGCCTCGTCTTAGAGGACCAGTGATATTTCTTCAATGAATGAATGAGTGGACACCATCCAGCACCAGGGCTTTACGATAAACTGAATTTGGTTGGATTATTTCTGGAATCTGAAAGGAGATAGAATTTAAGGGGTAAATGTGAATCAAAGCAGAGGAAAGGAGGCAACCCCAGAGGAGTATCAAATGCATCACACTTTTATTTTTTTCCCCTGAGGGATTTGTGTGAGGCCAAAAATAAGAGATAAGGGGAAAGTTCAGGCAGAGAAGGTCAGGAACTTCTCAGGAACTCGGAGAAGTAAGGGTATCATTCTTGCTGGTGGGTCATGTGACATATGGGCAGGTCATCCAGCTTACAGATTAGCCTTGCTCCCCAAAGAACCATTCTTGAAATCAGACTCCTCCTGGCATGGCTTAAAATTTTCAAAACAATTTGATGGCAAAAACCTTTACAATGTGTTATACTGTAGTGAAGGAAACTCCAGTTCAAGGCCACATTCCCCAAAGCATGTTTTTAATTTATTTTTAATAACTAACATAGGGGATTAATAGGGTTTTGTGGGAGAAAAAAAAAGGCGAGTAAAACCAATGTTAAGTTGATTTTTTATTGTAATTCTCAAAGTCTTTAATATTAACATTATATGTACATTATGAATCTCCAAGAGAACATATGTATGGGAAGGGCATCTCTTAAGGCTAGAATTCTGCAGAACCTTTTTTGGAAAATACTGCTGACTTATTGAGTAATTCCACCTTCCTCTGATGCTCTCTTTTGCTAAAGAAATTCCCCATAATTGTCACCACCTTTCTCTTCAGAGGTCTTCACTTTTTCTTTTCTTTTTTCTTTCTTTCTTTCTGGTTTTTTTTTTTTTTTTTTTTTGAGACAAGGTCTTGCTCTGTGGCCTGAGCTAGAGTGCAGTGGCATCACCATAACCCACTGCAACCTCCAACTCCTGGGCTCAAGCGATCCTCCATGGTGGCACATGCCACCATGCCTGGATATATTTAAAAATATGTTTTTGTAGAGACAGGGCCTCACTCTGTCACTCAGACTGGTCTCAAACTCCTGGCCTCAAGCGATCCTCCTGCCTCGGCCTCCCAAAGTGCTAGGATTACAGGCGTGAGCCACCACACCCGGCCCTCATTTTCTTTTTGTGTGGCATGGCAAAGCCAAAATGAAAGTTTAAAGACCTAAAATACATATTTCTAAATTAGATGGAAATAAGTTTTTCTCTTAAGTTTTGTTTTTTTGCCTATTGAAGTCAGGACTTTTATTA
Source organism: Daubentonia madagascariensis (assembly GCA_023783475.1). Classification (NCBI taxonomy): domain Eukaryota; kingdom Metazoa; phylum Chordata; class Mammalia; order Primates; family Daubentoniidae; genus Daubentonia; species Daubentonia madagascariensis. Next base: position 54,011,800 of record JAKFHU010001815.1, on the reverse strand, counting down.
TTCCTTTTTTTATATGTAAAATAGTCCTTCAGTGACCATCACAAATGGAAAAATATAACAAAACTGCTTTCTGAATGAACATAAAGTTAGAAAAAAATTTTACCAAAATATAACTTTAAAAAATACAACTACATAAAACTTAACCACAAAAACAGAAATATAATGATTTCACCACCATGTACTTGAAAATAGAATGACTTGTTATTTTCATATTTCCTAAGAGTACCATTTTATAGTTTGCCCAAGGATTTGATTTGATTTCCTAGTGACCCCAAGGGTGGCAATATCTGCTTATGAAAGCCTTGACTTGGATTGTATAGGCTGCTGAAGTTTTTCTAGACTTTTTTTCATTAAAACAAGATTGCATTCTAGGTTAGCAGTGTCACTCACGCTTCCCGGAAGCTTATACAATCAGAATTCGCTTTTTCCTTTTCCTTGCAATAACACATTTTTTCATTGCTAATGTGTGTGAAATACTCTCTGAGAGGAATCTAAAAATGTTGGAATTTTTTTCCTTCTTAGGAAGTCAAAAAGCAATAGATTATCGGTTTATCCTTCATTTTGTTCAAAATATTTTCTCCTAAAATCCCCGCACCTCTCTTCCTTCCTTTAACAAAAGATTTGTGAATAATATGAGATGCACAGAACCGACAGCAGTGGTATGGGCTTTGGCCCATCATAGCTTGTCTTTTTTTTTTTTTTTTTGAGACAGGGTCTCACTCTGTCACCCAGGCTAGAGTGCGGTGGTGCGATCACAGCTCACTGCAGCCCACTCCTAAGCTCAAGCGATCCTTCTGCCTCAGCCTCCCGGCTTGCTGGGACTACAGGCGTGTTTGACCACACCTGGCTAATTTTTAAGAATTTTGTGTAGAGATGAGGTCTCACTATGTTGCTCAGGCTGGCCTTGAATTCCAGGGCTCAAGCGATCTTCCCACCTTGGCCTCCCAAAGTGCTGGTATTACTGGCGTGAGCCACCGCACCAGGGCCATAACATGTCTTTTAAGAGGTGTCTACCACAGTTTGAAACTAAATTTTTTGTTCCTGTTTGGTATAATATTTATAGATTTTCAAAAAATAAGGGACTACAATAGGCCCAAGTAAAAATATGTGTTAGTCTTTGAAGTGGCTTCTTATTTGATCATTGTCTGCTCGCTTATATACTCTGACAGGTGCATCTGTTTCCTCCCTGCAGCATGAAGGAATATATGGCAATAAAGGCTGAGGCCTAAGGGATGGCTGGAGAGGTGACATTGAGAAGAGCACAGTGGGAGGGACTGCAGGGTGAGTGTCCACGTGGTGCTGAAGATTCTGTCCAGCAGGGCTGCCCTCCCAAAGCAGGGTAGGAAAGTGGGTGATCCTGAACGCTGATAGCTATCCTTGCTCCTGAGGGGGACTTGCCCTCACAGAATTGCCCAAACAGTCCATTTTATAGAAAAGTTTGAACAGTAGCTGGATTACAGAGCTGTTGTAGCTCAGAGATGACTGTGCAGGTTATACTTCCTTCACTTGCCTCCCAGATTCATTGCCCATTCTTCCCTGTCCTGCTCTGTGCCCAAGGACACTGACCCGACCCCTTCAAATCAGAGCACCAGAGGAGAGAGGGGTCAGGCTTCCTTCTCCGGCCATCCTTGCTTAGGAGCTGCGCATCTGTTGGCAACTGTGATGCTCCACGCCTGTCACTCCCATCAGGTGCCCCATCTCACCTAGCCCCAATACCACTTTTTCCTCCCCTTGCCCCTTCAGCTCTAGGGGAAATGATGGCTTCCTGCTGGTGCCAGACTCCAGGTGCCTCAAAATCCCTTCTTCATTTCCTTAATCCTGCTCACATCTCTGCAGGTAGCCCCTTTATTAAAATCTCTTCATTGAATTATCTGGGGTGAATTCTGTTTTCTAGGAGGAATCTAACTGACACTCATTTTCAAAATGAGCTATTAAAAGAAATCTTGGGTTAATAGAATAGGTTTTCTTCTCAACTTCAATTTAAGTATTGTTTAGGAACGTGGGCTTTGGAGTCATGCAAATCTATTCTTATTAATCGTATGATTCTAGGTATGCTTCACCTTTCTCTCAAGCGTAAGTTTTCTCGTCCAGAAAATGGGGCTAAAAAATAGTATCTAACCCATTTGATTATTGTTAGGATTAAATGAGATAATGCTGGCAAAGCACTTAGGACAGCACAGTGCTGAAAACACAGAAGACCCAACACATTGGAGCTCTTCTTTTTATTTATCTTTCAGTATATCTAATTTCAAACTTTCTGAGAATGCATGTTTATTTTTCTATTAATTGTTCAGTGTCTGTTATTTGTGAAACTAAAAGCCAAACACATTACAAGACATTATTATTTCACCAATATGGATGTTGAGTGCTCTGGTAGATTAATGACTAATGGCAGATAAAGAATGGGGTTCAAAAGTATGGGCCTAGGTTACTTTTAGGAAGTAGCATTGCTTCTACCAACTCCCCAAAAACTAACGTCTAGCTTCTCACCCTTCTCATAACCCTATCACATACTCACGGCACCCTGGACCATATAACACACTATCTTGTCCCTTAGTGCAAAACGGAATTCTTCCCCTTCTCATCTGCTCCACCTGAAATATACTGAATCAGTTGGTATCAGGTTTAATTATGAATGACCAAAAACCCCAAATAATAGTAGCATACATAAAATGGAAGTTTATTCCTCTATCATGTAAAATCTGAGTGGGCAGTCCTGGGCTGGTAAGGGACTTCATGAGGTCAAGGACCAGGCTCCTTCTGTCTTGTCACTCTGCATGCATGGCCCTTGTCCTTTCTTTCAAGAGGTGCCTCCAGCCATCACAGCCATATTCCAAAGCCACAGGATGAAGAGAGAAGAAAAAGACAAAGAGCCCACGCTAGTTCTGTCTTAAAACAAAGATCCTGGAAGTTGCCCTGCTCATGATCCCATGGAGCACAACTCAGTCAGATGGCTACTCTAGCTACAAGGGAGGCTGGAAAATGTTGCCTTTATTCTGAGTAGTTGTGTGTCCAGCTAAAACTTCCATAACTATGTAAGAAGTATACAATGAATATTGGGGGCAACTTAGCAGGCTGTGCCAGCGATATCTTCCTTTCCACCATCCCCCTTCTTCCTCACCATAGTTAATAGGAAAAATAGAGGCAAGGAGATTTTTTTAAAAATCTATGTCATTTCAACAGTAGAAGAGGGCATTTTTAAGTCGTTTTCAGCCTCTCAGATGTGGTATGGTGTCAAATCAAAAGAAAACTGGACAGCTGCACTGTGTCTCCTTCTGCCCCACTTCAAACTCTGCTCAGAGCACTATTTTCAAACATGAGCAATCGGTATACCCTGTCTTAGACTGTTGCCACAGCCTGAACACACCAAGCAGTCCAGGTGCAAATCTGGGTAAATATGACCCTGGCAGTAACTGGAATTACAGAACACATTTTATATCTGAGAGAGAGAGACAGTTTGGTTCAATGGTCTGATGTTTATCTTTAACCACCAGGGCATGGATTCACCTAGTAGTGATGGCAGTTGCCAGCAAGTCCATTCTGTGGCCTTGTGGCCACCTCCATAATTCAAAGGATTGGAGCATCACTGAAGATTTTTGAGTAGATGAGCTAATAAGATCAGAGTTGTAGTCTAAGAACATTAACATGGTAGAGTATTAGGTGAATGGGAAAGGGACAGAATAGAGATGACACCAGTGAGCAGGTACTGCAGTGGTCCCTGTCAGTGCTAATGACAAGTGAGCTACACAATGGAATGGAAAGATTACAGATAGAGATCTACTCCAAAGGACTCAAAAGTAGGTTGTTTTCAGGGGAGACTGTGGGAGGATGTTTGAAGTAGGAATTTGCTAATTTTGACTTTTTAGAATTTCTTTTTGTGGGAAAGTACTCTTCTTCCACTCTATATGATTTTGATAAGGCTGCCAATTGCAGGACTGTCCCTCTGACTATAGAGGGGTATGTGTGTGTGTATACGTGCGTGTGTGTGTGTGTGTGTGTTAGTGGTAGGAGCAGCTAAGCATAGCACCTCCAGCCCAGCCAATCATAGGACCTCATTCTCTTGGGCACAGTGATTGATCCAGGGATGACAATGTGTCCCAATGTAGGCCAATCAGTGCCCTTTTCTGGGACTTTTCCACTTGGAGCAGGAGGAGAACAGGCCTTGCTTTCGGAAGTATGTGAATGGGGATTGCCACAGCTATTTTTTCCACAACATGGAGAATATCTGTCTGCAGTAGGAAAGAACAAAGCCAACATAGACAAGTGAGTGAAGGGTGCAGATGGCGACTTCCTTTAAGTTTCCAAGTCTAGTCAAACTGGAAGCTAGACCACTTTCTGGACTTCCCAGTTATGTGATCCAATAAATCTTCTTTTATGCTTAGGGTAGTTGGAGTCAGGTTTCTGTTACTTGTAATGAAAACAAGTCTGAACTAAAAAAAAAAAGTTAAGTAACATGCTCTTCCTGTTAGAAATAGACTTAATAAATTTCTATGGGTACACAGAACATTCAATGGAATGAATGCTTAAGCAGATTGTATCTATAAAGTATTTATTAGCAAACTATGGACAAATCTAAAGTGTTTAGGAGAATGTTGGGGAGACTAGTTTTGCTCATTTTTGTTCTTTTGTTTTCCTTCTTATACTGGTAGTTCTGCTTTTGAAATTCTAAGAGGAACAGTAAGGTGCGTCAGCCCACGGAGAAGGACTAGCTTGAGAGGCAGTGAAAGGAGGTATGGGAACAGAGTGATGGAGAAGGGAACAGTGGGAGATGTGCTCCAGCCTGGGAGGCAGGGGTCTTGGGTCACAATCCTGGCTCTGGTACTAATGTACCATCTGCTTAGGTAAGCCTCTGTGACTAAGTCGTAATTTCTACACCTGAGAAATAAGGAGTCCTAGAATAAAGGATGATTTGTATTCCCTCCTGGCTCTAACAGTCCATTATTCTAGTATGTCCTCTATTTCTAGCTGGGAAATGAAGGAAGCAAAGGATTAGGGAGCATCACTATTGGATCCACAGCTGTCAAGAGAGTGGCCTCAGGTTTCCCAAGGGGCCCAGCTGGAGGGCAGCTGCTCCAGTGCCCCCAAACCAGCCTCAGATCACCACATGGGCAATTGGGGCTCTGGCTTTTCCCTGGAGGAGGCAAGACATGTCAATGACTAGAAGCCAGTATTGGGGGAATTCAAGGCAGATCTTGTTTTGCTAAGTAGTTAATATAATCCTCTAGGCAGAGTGGGCAGAACCAGCCTAATCTCCCCCTTCTCTCCTCACCCTCTTCCCACCCACTGAAAGAATCCTGACCCAAACTAAACCCCATCCAGAGGAGCATACCTGGAATCCATCCAACCCAGCAAGTGCAGCCTGCCCAGCAGAGACCTGAACAAACCAGTTTCGCACAGGAAAATTCAACAGCTTGCTATTATCACAGCCAGGAAGGCAGGGAAGGATCAGTCGCATCTTCACAGCGACTGCAGCAGGAGGAGGGGTGGGAATGGGAGGAAGCGGTGAAGAAACGCATGGGCGAGGGATGCTCCTACTCCAAAGGTGGGTTCAAAGGGTAGTGTGTGCGAAGAAATGAGTTTTCTTCTAGCTCTTTTAGGCTTTCCCCCATTTCTGCCAAAATGGTCAGTGAGGCGTTTCTCAGTTCTCAGAGTCCTGAGAAACAAGACTTCGCACACAGTAGGTACTTAATAAGTAATTATTGAATGAATAAATCAATAAATGGATGGACAAATCTGTTGGTCATCCTGTTGACTCTCTTTGCAGTCCTAGATGTGATGAACCACAAAAATGAAATATGTTCCAAAGAAGAAAAGGTTTGACCAGGCCCGGAGATTCTGCATTCAGCTGGAGCTGGTTCCCCACTCCAACTATCCAGACAGAGTCGTAAGAGGTCACAGTGCAGAGGATATTCCCTCAGTCAAGGAGCTTCCTATGGGCCCTTCCTATAGGCCCAGGACCATGCACCCGAACTGAGAAATCCCTGACTTCTGAGAGCTTGCAGTTTAACTGAAGAAACAGCATTAGCTCACATGGAACAATGATATGAATCATATAAATCAATAAACAATCAGCCTGAAGTAATGTAGAGAAAAGTATAATTGTAATTAGAGTTCAAGAGAGACGAGGGGCACTAGAACAGTCCAGAAAGCTCCACTGATGAGTTAGGATTTCACCTTGACGCAGAGAACAGGCAAGTTTTCATTCACGTGGGGTAACTTGGGTTAATTTTCTGAACCCTGCTCCCACCTGGGATAACAGTGATACTTCCAGATGCATGCCCAAGTCCCCTTTCAATTTTCCGTCCACAGTCTGCATGGCAGGCTGGATTCCCATCACCATTAGAGCAGACGAGGGCTTCACAAAGAGCAATTTGAGTGGTGATGAGGCCAACAGGTTTGATTTGGAAGGTTGGTATTGCTGCCAGGCTGTAACCTAGACACATAAATTTGCTGCTTCAAATGTTCCATCAGGAGAATCGGCTGGGGAGCGCTAATCCTAAGAGAAACCGTCTTGATTACAAAGGAAGAAATAACAACACCGTATCGTTTAACTGCTGAACCCTTACAATGAAACACGAAGCGGCATTAAAGTTCTCTGCCTATAATGCCATGGTTTAAGCAGTTAATCTTATTTTAGCTGAATGGCATGTTCATTACAGAAAATAAGTAGGTAATGTGTGGGATTACTGAAGAGGAAAGATAAATTAAACCAGTTATGGGCATCATGCTGATTTTTTTTAACGGTCCGATTTAACTTGGTACTTTTCAACAGTCAGATCTAATAAACACTCATTTAGCAGAGATTAAGCAGATGGGACTCTTGCCCAGAAAAGGTATTATATATGACTTAAAATGCTAGTTTTAAGGGCAGCAATCCATGATACTCAGCACTGGCTCCAGCATGGAATCTTCAGTGCTTAAACAGGAGGGTTCCTGATTGGTAAAGTAGGACTTCTCACTTTCCACTCAATAGTTATGGTTTTACCACTTATACTTTTCACGGGCAGCTGAAGGACTTTTCTTCAATGTCTCAAACATCCTTTTTATGTAGACCTGTGCTACAAAGACACCTTCCAGCATAATATAATGTAATTCAGAATGTTTTTTTTTTTTTTTAGATAAGTTTTCACTCTGTCACCTAGGCTAGAGTGCAGTGATGTCATCATAGCTCACTGCAACCTCAAACTCCTGGGCTCAAGCGATCCTCCTGCCTCAGCCTCCCAAGTAGCTGGGACTACAGGCATGCACCACCACACCTGCCTAATTTTCCCTTTTTTTTTTTGGTACAGACGGATTCTTGCTGTTGCTCAGGCTGGTCTCGAACTCCTGGCCTCAAGCAATCCTCCTGCCTTGGCCTCCCAAAGTGCTAGGATTACAGGCATGAGCCACCCCACCCGGCAGAAATGTATTTTGTTATCTTTGCTCAGACAAGTATTACTCTGACTCCAAAGACCATTCATTGAACTATGGGTACAAAACACAAAGGAGATATAGTCCCTGAACTGGAAAAGAATACAATCTAACTGGGAGAGGAGGAAAAATAATTGCAAACATAAAAAACCTAGGAAACAATGTGAGAGGGTGTATAAGCAAGTGCCAAATTACATAGTGCAATTTGTGCAGTGTAGCCCATAGGGAAAAAGATGGATTAGTACTTACTGGGTAGCATGAAGTACCAGGTGTTGGGCATTGCGGTGTAAGAATTTTGTATACTTAATCTCATTCAATTTGCACAATAATCTTGTGAGGCAAGTATTATTACCTCCCATTTCACAGGTGTGGAAACTGAGGCTCAGAGAACTAAGTTACTTGCCTAAGTAAGGGGAAGAGCAAGAGTTTAAACCCAGGTCTGATTTCAAAGTCCTTGCTTTTTCCTTTATGGCAAGTTGCTTAAGAAATATGAAGTGTCAAGAGCAGAGGAAAATCATATAAAAAAAGGCCAGGCACAGTGGCTCATGCCAGTAATCCCAGCACTTTGGGAGGCAAAGGCGGGAGGATCACTTGAGTCCAGGAGTTTGAGACCAGACTGGGCAACATAGAGAGACCCTGCCTCTATTTAAAAAAGAAAGAAAGAAAGGAAAGAAAGGAAAGGAAGGAAGGAAGGAAAGAAGGAAGAAAGAAAGAAAGAAAATCATATAAAATGTCATGGAGGGAGAGAAATTGGATCTGAGTCACAGCACCTTCAATCCAATTTGAAAGCAACAGAAGTCTTGACCAGTGCAACCCATCTGATAGTCAATTGTGCTTCTAAGAACTAAGCCTAAAGAATTAATTAAGAACATTTCCCTTTAGAAAGTTTGTAACTATTTGCACTCTCACCATGAGTTATGTAAATTCATTACGCTCATGCCATTACCAGATATTACCATTCTTTTTTTAATATCTGACAATCCATTTGGTGGGATATAGTATCACTATGTAGCTATAATTTGTCTTTCTTTAATGGGTAGTTTGAACACCTATTCACATCCTCACTGGCTAACTTTTTTGTTTTAGAATTCTCTGTGCCTTTTCCTTTGCTGATTTTTCTAGGAGACATTTATATACATCTAATTTTACTTTAAATTTAATTTTACAAATTTAATTTTAATTTTCTCACTAATTTATAAGAACACTTTATAAATTAAATTATTAACTCTGACACATACGTTGCATATTTCTTCTCCCAGTTGATTACTCTTTTTTTAAAAAATAACATTTTTACACAAATGTATGAATCATTTTCTTTATAAGTTCTTTTTTTTTCTTTATAATTTCTGCAGTAGCATCTTGGATATATGGTTATAATGAGAAGTAACCTTCAGAGAGTAGATAGCTTTCTAGAAATGTTAGCTCAGGTGAAGGGACAACCAGGGCAGATTTGTACAACTTTTGAGTATCCTCAAAGACCACAAACAATCCTGCAGTTGTGCAGAATCAGGGCTCTGACAAGGTCTGCAGGGTATTAAAGGGACAGGTGACCATTTATGGCTGTAGAATTAAAGGACACCCCAGTCACATTGACTTCTTAGTAACTTGAATTCCTAGATTAAACTCTAACTTGTTCAAAGTGTACTATTCTGTTAGCACACTGATGAAATGAGTTCACAAATATTGTATATGAAATTTTTTCCCTTCATATTTTTTAGCAAGATTTGTTTAGTTTCCTTTTTGTGCTATATTCGTCAGGTTTGGCACTAAGATGATGCTGAGTTTATAAAATTAATTGGGACTCCCTTCCCTCCTTCCTTCCCTTCTTTCCTTCATTTTTTTTCTTCTGTCCTTTCTTCTTTTCTATTTATATTTAATCTATTTACTAATATGTGGGTTTAAATCTACCATCTTACTATAATATTTATTCTGAATTTTTTACCTTCTTCCCAAATAATGCAACAGCCTTAAAACATTTTAACTCCAAGAATACTGTAAAGGCCCAACTGACTGGGCCAAGGGGTGCTCAGACATTTAGTCCAACATTATTCTGGTTGTGTCTGCAAAGGTATTTCTGGATGAGATTACCATTTGAATCAGTAGACTGAGTAAAGCAGACTGTCCTCCCCAATGTGGGTGGACCATATCCAATCCACTGAAGAGCTGAATAGAATAAAAAGGCTGAGTAAGAGGGAACTCTCCCTGCCTAACTGCTGAGCTGGGACATCAGACTTCTGCCCTCGGATTGGAGCTACACCAATGGCTTTCCTGGGGCTCCAGCTTGCTAACTGCAGATTTGGGGGCTTCTCAGCCTCCATAATCACATGAGCCAATTTCATATAATATGTATGTTTTATATATATGTATGTCATGGGAAATATTTATACGTTATATGAAATCAAGTTGTCAGCTGAAAAAATGTTATATATACTATATATATGTATAGTATATGTCATAGGGGATGTGTTATATATTATATATAGAATACAGAATATATAGATTATATAACATGTATAGATTGTTATACATAGAATGTTACATATTACATGTAGATTATATACATGTTTCCTATGACATATATTAAACATATATAAATATATACAATATATATCTCCTATAAGATATATACATTTTAATTATAATAAATTGGCTTATATATCATATATATATAAAATAGGACTCACATATCATATATATTATTTTTTTTTATATATCTCTCTCTCTCTCTCTCCTCTTGGTTCTGTTTCTCTGGAGAACCCTAGTGTAACAGAATAAATGGCTTGGAAAACAATGGCAAAAATGTTTTATGTTTCTTTAAAACATCCCCCACTCCTTTTGGAGAACTAGGACCTGCATCCCTGTCTCAGGCCAGTGGTCAGGAGGGGCAGGGGAATGTCTTTTGTTCTTTGTGCCACAGGAGATGGCTCAAGGGAATTATCTGGGCAGAGGTCATCAGATCATCTCAGCCAAAGACGGGATTAATCCCAGCCGTGCTCACAAGATCGCCTTAGCTGAAGATGGGATTGATCAGAACCTTTAAAAGCTCTGTACTTCTGTGCAGAAGGAGGACATGGGCACTTTAAGATGGGAGTCTCCCAACCTCCTCATTTGCGGGCAAATTAATAAACTTCTCTTTCCTTCTCCTCAAACCATTTGCCTTCGTTCTTCTGATGTGGCCTCGGGGACAAGTGCCGAACTTTCACTAACACTAATACAAATCACCTCTTGACTTTTATGCCATTGTTGTGTGTTTTCATTCTATATATACTGTGTATATATATTTTTTAACCCCACATAACATTATTATTGTATACAGCCAATACTTATTTAGATTTATTCATATATTTACTCTTTTCATTAATTTTCTCTTCTTGCACCTCTGAGTTTCCATCTGGGTTCATTTTACTTCCATGTGAAGAAGTCTTTAGTATTTCTTTTAACGCCGGCCTACTTGTGATAAATTCTCAATCTTTCTGTCCAGAAACGCATTTCCCTTTTAATTTTGAAGAACATTTTTGCTGGGCATAGAATTCTAGATTATCAGTTACCTTCTTTGGGCACTTTGAAAATATTCCATTTGTCTGACTTTCATTACCACTCTTAAGAAACCACCAATAAGTCCAACTATTGCTCTTTTGATGGTGATGTCTCCTTTTTTTCTAGCTGTTTTGTAAGATTTTCTCTTTGGTTATCTTTTACTATCATTTACATGAATGTGCCTAGGTTTTGTTTGTTTCTTTCTTTTAATGTCTGCTTGAGTTTCTTAATCTGTGACTTTATGTTTTTCATCAGCTTTGGAAAATCTTTGACTATTATCTTTTTAAAAATTGCTTCTGTTCCATTTTCTCTCTTCTCTGCTTCAGGGACTCTAAAAACATTTATATGAAATCTTCTCACTGTGTCCCCTACATCTCTTACCCTCTTGTCTGTATTTCTAACCTTTTTTCTCTGTTTCCTTCTGGAAATGTTCTTCTAATGTACTCTTTTTTTGTGGGGGGCAGTGGGTTGCTATGTTGCCAAGGCTGATCTCAAACTCTTCGGCTCAAGTGATCCTCCTGCATCAGACTTCCAAGTAGCTGGGATTACAGGCACATGCCACCATACTCAGCTAATATATATATATATATTTTTTTTTTTTTTTTTTTTTTTTTTTTTTGAGACAAGGTCTTGCTCCATTGCCTGTACTAGAGTGCTCATTGCAACCTCCAACTCCTGGGCTCAAGCAACCCTGCTGCCTCAGCCTCCCAAGTTGCTGGTACTACAGGTACAACATGCCTGGCTAATTTTTCTGTTTTTTGTAGAGACAGGGTCTTGCCCTTGCTCAGGCTGGTCTCAAACTCCTGACCTAAAGCAATCCTCCCGCCTCAGCCTCCCAAAGTGTTAGGATTATAGGCGTGAGGTACTGTGCCTGGCCTCTCTAATATATTCTTAGTTATCTCTTCACCTCTGTCTTATTTGCTATAAAACCTTTCCATTGAGTTCTTAATTTCAGCTACTATATTTTTGATTTTGGTTCTTTTTTATGGTTTCTATAATTATTAATCTTATTTCTTGTTTTCTCTCTTTCAACCTATTAAGCAAATTTCAGAGCAACTTTCTATCAAGCAAAAATGTAAAGAATTGGCAACAAAAAAACAATGCTCGAGTTTCAGTTCCACTTGGGATACAGAGAGCCAGGAAGCACTGCTCCCACAAACTGCCTGGCTTTGGGCAGAGTACGGGGTAAGAGTAGCAGCCAAAAAGAAAGAATGAAAAAGAAAGAGAAAAACAACTGTAATTTTAACAAATGCTTAACGACCAAGTGTGGGCTAGGTGACAGCTTAGTGCTATAGTTTGGATGTTTGACCACACCAAATCTCATGTTGAAATTTGATCCCCCATGTTGGAGATGGGGCCTAATGGGAGGTGTTTGGGTCATTAGGGAGGATCCCTCATGAACAGTTTAATGCCCTTCCTGGTGGGGGAGTGAGTGAGTTCTCTATTAGTTCCCAGGAGAGCTGGTTGTTAAACACAGCCTAACACTTCCCTCCTCTCTCTGTCTATCTCTCTCATTCTCTCTCTCTTCCTGTCCTGCCATGTGATCTCTGTACACACTGGCTCCCCTTCACCTTCTATCATGAGTGGAAGCTGCCTGAGTCCCTCACCAGATGCAGATGCTGGTGACATGTTTCTTGTACAGCCTGCAGAACTGTGAGCCAAATAAACCTCTTTTCTTTATAAATTACCCAGCCACAGGTATTCCTTTATAACAACACAAACAGACTAAGACACTTAGAATCCCTGGGAGCCACAGATACAAGGAGAGTCTGGCTCCACTTGCCAGCTCTTTTCCATGGCCTCCACTGGCTGTTCATAAGAAAGACAGGGCACAGAGCAGAACTAAAAAAGCCTCCCTTTGGTGACACAGCCATGCAGGTAACAACCAGCTACCACTGTGGGAGAGACATGAAACCCAGGTCCTTCTTTCATATTAAAAAAAAGTGCTATATGCCACAAGGGGAGTGATACTAAACCTTCCTATCTCCTTGCCTCAGGAGAAGGTTGGCCATAGTAGGGGAGTGATACTAAACCTTCCTGTCTCCTTATCTCAGGAAAAGGTTGGCTATAGCAAAAACCATCTGCTGTACAAGGTGGGCAGGAAACCCACTTGTGACCAGGATCCTGCACTGATACAAAGCAGAGGTTTTCTGCCAATGAAAGAAGGGCAGGAAATTCACTCTCATCTAAGACTCCCACAATTACAAAGCAGGGCCTGAGTGCCACTGGGGAAGGGGGGCCTATCCCTGAAGCTCATACACCTAGGGCCTGCATGAGACTGAGGCTGGAGGAGGAGAAACACCTCCTTCCCTAACCATAAGCCTTGCACAAAGTAACAAGCAACAGATCTCTATAGCTGAAGGAGGGGCAGAAGCATGGAGAGAGAGATCCCACTGCTGGTACAAGTATGCAGAGTCTGCTAAAAGCTGAGGATGAAGTAGGAAAACTGAGAAAAACTCTCACACTGTAGGCTGCTCACTCAGCACAAAGTAGCAGCATTCTACCACTGGAGAAATTTGAAGTCTGTGATGTACTGAAAGTAACTATAGCAACAACAAACTCAAATCCAGATCAACTACTGATTAGAGTTACTTGTCCCCCACCCACACCAATGGCCTGATAGAAAGAAAGGTGTGCCCATTTCCAGGTATAAATACTATAATATTTACCTAGTTCCTACTGTCCTTTAACATGCAATGTCTGACATTCAATCAAATATCATAAGACATTTTTAAAAAGCAAGAAAAAAATGACCCATTATCAAGAGATAATGTAGTCAACAGAATCAGATCTGGAGATGACCCAGAAATTGATATTATCAGATAGAAAGTTTAAATTAACTATGATTAAAATGCTAAAGGGCCTAGTGGAATGGGTGGGCAGCATGCATAAACGGATGAATCCCTTCAGCAGCCTTATCAGCAGACTGAACGCAGTGCAAGAGAGAATCAGTGAGCATGAAGTAGGTCAATAGAAATTATCCAAATTAAAACACAAAGAGAAAAAAAGAGTGCAAAAAAGAGAACGGTGCATCCAATAGAGCTGTGCGACAATATCAAATGGTCTAACATAAGTGTAATTGGAGTCCCAGAAGAAAAAGAAAGAGAACAGAAGACTATTTGATGGTATGATGGCTGAGAATTTTCTAAAATTAACGAATGACAACAAACATATCTGAGAGGCTCAGAGAATCCGAGCAGAATAACCACAAAGAAAAATACACCTACACATATCATAGTCAAACTTCTGAAACTCAAAAATTACAAGGAAATCTTGAAGGCAGACAGAAAAAAACAAAACCAAAAACATGCCACATAGACAAACAAAATTGAGAATTATAGCAGAACTCTCATCAGAAACTTTGCAAGCCAGAAGGCAATGGAGTAATTTCTTTAAAGTATTAGAACTTAGTCTTTACCACAATCCTATCAGGACACTTGAAGTCTTGGTGTTGGTAAGACTAATGGGGCGAGAGCTGAGGATAAAGATGGTGGCACTATACAAACAAGAGTAAATGATAGAGCTCAGATGCAAGGTACTGGGGTGGACTTGAGAGCCAGAATGATGTGGGTATGTTTTCTGAAATCAGGCCATCAATAAGCCAAAAAGGGTTTTCCAGAGCCAGAACAGGTCAGAGACTGCATTCTCTAAATCACTTTAGCATGGTGGGGTTAGTTACAAGCAAAATTGCAGTGCCCATCCAAGCACCTATCTCCTCGTGCTTCAAAGACATAGAACATCTTTGATTGATGCAGATTCAGTGACAATAGCCAAACTACAAAAGATAGTTCCTATGATTTCATCTATTGTGATGTTAAGAAATAGGAAGAAAAAAGCAAACAAAGAATCTGCTTGATGCAGAGGACACAGACCCAGAAAGAGGGGCTGAAGCAGCTACACACCCATTTCATGCTGCTCCTATTTGAGATGTTGGATGGAGCAAGGAGTAAGTCCTGAATGGATGGTGGACAAAGTATGCCAAGCAGTGCAATGTCAAGCAGAACTTTAGCCCTTTCCATAATCTCCATCATTTCCCGAAAGCTTTTCCCAGTAAATATGCAATCTAATTATACACAGTGAATTTGCTATGCACACACAGCTTCAAGACAAATGAACCTCAACTCCCCTTTTCCATATACATTGCCACCCCTAGGTCCCTCTTATATACATTCAGCAATCACAGGATGAAAGTATGAGAGGGGGGAATGGAAATTCAATCTGGAGATTCTACTTGCTCACCTACTACCTATATGCTATCCTTATGCTAGTTGTTTGCCCATGCCACAGTTATTAATTCTCCAACCCCATAGGAGAAAAGCAATAAAAGAGAACATGAGTATGGATTTGTGTGTCTTGGAGTTTGACTCATAAGAGTCCCTGGGTTATGCAGATAAACACTGTGCTTTATTTAGTGGAAGACAGCCAAGATATAAAGAGGATTTCAAAAAGCCAAGGCCAAGCCCGTTGTATCTCAGCTCCTATTACATTACTGGCAATAGCACTACAAATGAATGTAGAAAATGAGGTACTAATAGGAGAGAGAGAAAAGGGAAGAAATAACTCTGATCCTCTCTGGAAAAGGGATAGCTGCAAGGCTTTCTTTTGTGGGGCTCTACCTCTAAAGATACACAATAAAGTGACAGAAGCTTTCTCCTACCTTCTCCTTATCACTTTTCTGTTTCAGAAATCAAAACAGGACAAGTGGCTAACAATTTTCAATCCTGCCTATCTATGTTCTAGTTGTATACAATTATCCCAGAAATTACAATTGAATTATTTTTCACTTCCAGTGCTATTGGGCAAATCTTTTGGATACAATCCTGAGTATTTAAGTAGGACAATGAAGGAGTTACCACACTATCTAGCTTAAATAGGCCTATCATTCCTTTTAAAGGTTTGAAATATTTTGATTGCATTTGGCTACTGGGGATGGATTTTTTTAAATACCTCTGTTTATCATAAGAAAAACAGATTTTAAAAATCATTATTGAAAACCTCCACACTTTGAGAAACATGGATCAGTCAAATTACCTTTTGAAAGCCCTCTTTAATTCCAAGGAGACAAAGAAAGTTATTGGTCATTAAACATGTTACATGTATGACTAATATTTATCATAGCTAATATAATAGTTTAGAACAAGCAAACTTGGTAGAGTTGTTAACTTTTAGGTGCCACATGTAATTCAGCATAGGTCAAAGCCCTTTTTTATAATCAATCTAATCATTTTATGGAATTTTAACAAGATAAGCAGAGTAGCACAGTGGAAAAAACATTTGATTAGGCATCTCAAGTCTGAATTTTAGAGTTGACTATCAAAGAATGGCTGTTATAAATAAAAAGCTCTACAATGTTCTGCTTCTTTAGTGAAGAAGACAGGTAATAAATGACATACTTTCTAGAGCAATCCATGCAATGGGTAGAAGGTTAGATTAGGTGCTCTCTAGGGATCCATCCAGCACTGGAAGTCTATGATCAGATGGCCTCTAAGGCTTCTTCTAGCTCAGAAAATATAGGTACTTGGAACATAATTTTTTCCGTTTCAATTGGATACAAGGGTTAATAGTATTTTTTGCTTTCAAAATTAATTGCTGGTGATGTCTATTACTTATTTGATATCAAGTCTTTGGTCAGGAATTCAATCCTAACTACAGTGTTGTTCTGGGAAAACATTTTGCTTTATAAGCAGTATACTGCAGTAAAAAGTAGAGCCCATTCGTGAAACATTAGACAGTACTAGTCCCAACAGAAGTAACATTTACCACCTAAACTCTGGTGTTATTCATTGATTTAGAGCTACACTGTAAAATATTTGATGTTATTTTTACCTCTGAAATCCAACAAAAAAAAAATTATCCAAAAGTACGTTTTTATTTGCAGCAAAGTTTAAGATAGATGGTACTTTTAAAGTAGGCATTTAAACTCAATACCTGAAAAGCTGAAATGTGATGTTAAATTACATCTGAAGTTTTCAAAATGTATTTAAAAATCCAAATACAGCATTGCAATTTCCTTAAGTTATCTCATTTATTTTAAAGTGTCAAACTTAACAACAGACTTGTGCACACATGTAAGCTATGTATCTCACAATTCAGAACTAAGCAAAGAATTTTTCAGTATGACTACAATATGAAATATTTACACACTTTAGTGTAGCACTTAATACTTACGTTTGAAATCTATTGCTGCTGCTACTTCTAAAGAGCAATGACCCAACCAGAAAAATAGTAAAGGCTGCCTTTTCTTTTTTAAAGTGCTTATTAGCCTTATATTCAAAAACAATGGTTTTTACAAATACATAATATTGAAAGGTGCTCAAAAAGTCACTACTTAAAGAATCAAACATGTCATTTTCTAACTTTGCACATGTAAACTGGTTTTATCTGCATTAATGAAGACTGCTTTCAAAGGCTCTCAAACATATCCTTCAAATCAAATAATGCTATAAGTATCAGCAGCATGAACAAACTCCAGCACATTTCAAATGGATCACCGCAGACCAGAGAAACTGTAACAGCTTTTGGATACGTTACACATCCAAGGATGAGCCTTCTCTCCCACTCTGCAGATATGGTAAACATAAAAAAATAATAAAAACACTTTCTTATCTCTCTATAGAGCATTTTATAGTATATGAAGGGATTCGAATTCTCTTACTATTTAACCAAACTCTTATTTCCATATAGAGGAGGCCTTACATTCTTAACATTTAAAACAAAGCCTATTTCCACCAAGAAAGCAAAAAGGAATTAATAAATGAAATCCTGAACTCTAAAAACCTGAGAAATACAATTCTGAAATGTTTTTTTAAAAGGCTAATATAAACATCCCAAAACAGAATTTGTTTTGTGAGAGTGAAATATGTGACTTCATTTCAGTCATATCACTTTTATCTGATAAATAATTTAGAAAAAATAAGAATCATCTTAATCTAACTGCTTTCTGTATAAGACTATCATTCTGATTCATGCCCCCAATATGAACAACTTAACAGTCTTATAGTGAACATCCCCTCAGGTCCCTGCCTATTTTCTGAACCTTAAGCTTTTTTTACTCCTCCTTTCTCTCCCCAAAATCCCTATATATCCCAAGAGAAAAACTTCATTTAAAAAATCACAATTTAAATACAGTGTGATAATGCTACATTTGATTTAAAGTAGTAATAAATTATAAATTGCCAAATAACTTAATGTAATTCACAATGCAAAACCCTGGTATAAAAAGAATCCATCTTGCCCTGAATGTAACAAAGCAGTCCAGTGATTTCAAATTACTCACGAAATAAAGGCAAAAATAAGATGCAAAATACTATTTATAAAAAGTCAAGTAAGAAACCAGTTACCATAAATCTTTTTACAAAGACAAATGTAATGTGCCTTACAACTTCCAAAAATTGTTAGGGAGGTTTATAGTTAGTGGTTTCAAAAATGACTTTAGGGAAACAAGATTGAATTATATATTATTGTAATTTATGACATATTAAATATGTATTAACAATAATACTGCAATGAGGAGTAATTTAAATTAATCTTTGGACCTGCTATCTTTTGGCAGGTATTTCTTTTTCAAAGTTTTTGCTGTAACTGATTAATTTTTAAATGTTAATTTTCAAAAACTTTTCTACTTGAGATACTTATGTCAATAAGGAGATACCAGAAGTCTCAAATACTAATAATATGCCTACAAAATAAAACAAAGATTGTTTGCATTTTCTGTTATTGTAACAAATACACTTTAAAATAGACAACTTTGCTATGCCTGGAAATTAAAAATACCCAAATCCTTAAAAAGGGGGTGGAAAAGGAAAGAAAAATTGAAAATTCTTATCTAAAAATAAATCCGAAGTCTTTTCTTAAGAACTTGACTTGTCAAATCACAGTTTATCTTCTTTCTGACCAAGTTCTGCCTTCCACCATTCATGCGGTACGATGTCAATTCTCCACTTAGTAGGTTTCAGTTTGAATTTTCTTGAATGTTTGCAAAACTGGTACTGGACTTGAGACGTTTGGCTAGATAAATCAAAAGTATTATATTTTAACTTAAATTTAATTCTCTAAACATGATTATTTATTATTTTAATGTAAACTATAATATTTGTCTATTAATACTATGTTTGAATCTGAACAGATCCAATCTTCTAAGAATTAAAACCTAAGTGTATTTTTATTACCAACCTCAAAAAACATAACTTTGTTAGAAACTGCACATGACTTTGTTAGAAGGAGCACCAAATGTAACAACATCATTTACATCTTCTCGAACACCACAATCTTAATTATGTAATGTAGGTAAAAAGTAATCTACTTAGAAAATGAGAGCGTTATAAAGAATAATAACAAAATTATACAATTAAAAGTCTAAGTTAGAAATCCAAATCTAAATTTCTCTTGAAAGAATTCAGTGAAAACTTTCTCAGTCTGATAAAGGGTATCTACAAAGATTCTACAGCAATCATTATGCTTAATTGTGAAAGAATGAATGATTTCCCCCTAAGATCTGGAACAAGACAAGGACACCTGGTCTTAATTCAACATCATACCACCAATTTAGCCAGTGCAATAAGGTGAGGAAAAAAAAAAGGAAAGGTATATATATTGAAAAGAAAGAAAGAAAAAATGGCTTCTAGTTTCAGATGAAAAACAAAATTCAGTGGAAGAAGTCTGTAATGTAAAAAAAAAAAATTTAAATGACTTTTAAAGAGAAATGAATTATATATTACATACACACAAACATATATGGCTGCTAACAAAGCATGTTACAATCAATTTTGATTTGATGCTTATGGGACTGAATCATTAGGGTTAAAACAAATCATGGCTATTTGGCTTGGTAACATGATTTTATACCTAAACATGAATGTTTCTTGTGTTCTAGAAATGAAAAACAACCATGCCATAGTGAAAGTATCTTACACTGGCTAACTAGGAATCTCCCTACTTCAGAGGGTAACCACACTGGAGTAGGGATTATGATTTAGAAAGTCTGCAATGGGACCCAGGCACCTGTATTTTTTTTAAAAGCTCTACAAAATAATTCTGATATGTAGCCAAGAATGAGAACCACTGCTCTGGTTTCTATCAGGGTCTCCCTTGACCCCAATTGTAAGTGCAAAATAACAACATGACTTCCCGGACCAGTGTACTGCTTCAGCCTAAACTAAAGGGCAAACTTAAACTAAAAAAAAACGGCCTAAACTAAAAATTTATTTCTTAAGCCTTCAATAGATTTGGGAAGCAAACCAAATCAATAGCTTTGGGGTTTTTTTTAATTACTTTGTTAAAAATTACTAGAAACAATCTAGCTTTTTACTAATTATCAAATTACTTAATAAACAGATTAGGTAGCAATACCAATGAGTACATACACCTACACTTCCTTGCCTTTTTATTCTCTACCTGATAAATCCCTACATTCTTTAAAATTCTACCCCGGGGATCATCTAATGATGAACTCCAACATTCCCAACACAGAGTTAGTCTTACCCTCCTCTGTGGCCCAACCATACTCTATCTACCTCTACTACATGGGTTGTAATAATTAGATTACAGTCAGTGAGTTCTTTGAGGGCATGGATTATACCTTGTTCCTTTTTAAAATCCCTAAACCTACAACAGTGCTAGCCTTTGTCAGGCATTCAGTAGCTGCTTGATGAATGGTGCGTAAGGAAAAGCATATGAAAATGTCCAGGAAGTACCAGCACAAGAACTGTTTGCTTATACAGTACCAGCACTTCCTTCAATGAGTCTTGTAAACAATGTTTCTGTGAAACATTAATAGGTATTATGCAAAGGTTCTACTGTCAAGTTTCGGGATCTCAATCTCAGAGCCTTTAACTTATGTTCGCGTACATTACAAAGCTGAAAAGGACATGGTATGAAGCTTTTCCCAATCTTAATATTCCATAAATTTTTTTTCACTGAGAATTTCGTAGGACTAGTATTTTGAGGAACATACTCTGGGAAATGCTAATATTACCTACGATGTTCTTTTATTCAACAAATATTTTTGAGCACCTACAATGGGCCGGGCACTTTCCAGATGTTGGTGATATAGTGATGAACAAAGATAAACAAAATTCTTCTTCTGATGGAGCTTACAGTCAGGTCAGGGAAGACAAACAAACAAGGCAGAAAATAAATAAAAAAGTTAATTTAAATAACTTAAATTATTTAACTTAAGTTAGTTAAAGTGATTAAGTGCCCTTAAAGAAAGATGATGTATTCTTTCCTTGCAGAAGAATGCAACAAAAGGTCTATTCTTAGATTGGGAGGTCATAAAAGGTCTCTTTGAGCAAGCAACCTTTGAGCTAAGACCTGTGTGGCAAGGAGCCGGGACAGTGGGAAGGGCCTTGGCAAGGGGTCAGGGTGAATGAGCTTGGTATTTGAGAGGAAGGGAAAGGAGCCAGACTGCCCAGAGCACCATGAGCAAGAAGGAGAGTGGATGCAGTAAGTTTAGAAAGGTGGATCGGGGCCAGAGAGCAGACCCTAGAAGTAAGTTTGGATTTATTCTAGGTACAACAGGAACCCAGGAAGGGTTTCAAGTGGGAGAGAAACATGGTAAAATTATGTGTGTTTAAAAAATTACTTTAGCCACTATATGGAGTATGAATTTTGGTAGATCAAGAAATGGAAGCAAGGATAGCAGTTAAGGGGCTGCTGCATCAGTACAGATAAGAGGTGATGATGGCCTAGGCTAGGGTTTACCAGTGGAGGTAGAGAAAAGACAATCAAAGACGTACAAGTAGGGCCGGCAGCATACTTGCTAACAAATTGAAAGGGGGTGCAGAGGGAAACGTGGGAACAGAAAAGTAAAAGGAAAAAAAAGAATTAAGAAATGACTACAAAGTTTGTGGCTTGCACAGCAGATGGTGACATTGGTAGTGACTTTTACCGCAAAAATAAAAAAACACAAACTCCTGATCAGACGCAGTAAGTATCTTCCACAAAATTAAATAGATTCGCAAGGCAAATAAAATGTTACACTTTAAAAGTACACCAAGCCCTGAAAAATAAAGTTTCTCAATAGTGAGACCCCTATAATATTTTGCTGTTATTCTAAATAAATGCTTTTAGGACTGAACTATTACATATTTACAGAATGCTGGCAACTTTCAAAAAGCCTTACTAAATACACCCATAACAAAGACTCCCCTCTAGTAGCTGGCATTTTAAGGTGAGGAGACATTACAAATTTAGTTCAAACTGATCTACAGGTAACCTTTTTTTAAAAGCTAGACATATTAGAAGTGAAGTTGGATGAAGAAGTGCTAGAAAGAAGTTTACAGGGGAGGGAATTTTTATATCATAGATTCCTAGACTATGAATACTATTTGAGAGAAAAAAAGATCAACATTTTTCCCCCAAAATATTCTTTTTTAAAAACTGAAATTATTAAGGGTTAAGCCCATGGTTTCATTCTGATAATAAACAAGAAACCCATGTGACTTAGAAGCCACTCTTCTTCAGCTAGATGGGATCTTCTAGTTAGTGCTTCCTTTGCTCTGCCCTATTTGATGGGGAAAAAGAAAAGGAATTAATATGTACTGAATAGGTACTATACGTCAAGTAACATTCTTGTAACTACAATTCCAATTTGTTCAAAACAAATTGCCTGCATTTTAGCTATGGATTCTTCCTGCCTGCCACACTTTTAGGTGGTTGTACCATGACTCCAATGGGCCTACGAGCTGTATATAGCTCCC
Organism: Daubentonia madagascariensis; assembly: GCA_023783475.1. Taxonomy (NCBI): domain Eukaryota; kingdom Metazoa; phylum Chordata; class Mammalia; order Primates; family Daubentoniidae; genus Daubentonia; species Daubentonia madagascariensis. The sequence goes on along the minus strand of JAKFHU010001815.1, from coordinate 53,989,154 downwards.
CACTATTGCCATGTCAGGAGTGCAAAGCCTCTGTTTCTAGTCCTCTGTTGTTGCCAACCTTATTTCCGGAGTAATCGGGCTTTCTCAACTCAATCATCGGAAAGACACTGGCTTTTGATTTTTGATTATCTGCACTTATAAAATTCTCACACATCTCTTTCGTTAGTAAGCATAATTGTAAAACTAAAAGCAGAGAGCCATTTTAGACTAATATACTTTGAATTCTCAGAGTTTGCATAATTTCTAAAACAGGCCTAAATTTTAAAAATATAAGTGTGATCTAAATAAATAAATAACTATAAAAAGAAACTTACGTAGAATGAGTTTGCGTTTCTTTTGCTCCGAGTGAAGAAAGCTACTAAGGTAGAAGACAACAGGTAGAAAGAGAATGAACACAGAAACAGCAATTACAGGTACTGTGTCACTGCAAAGGACTGAACAGTTGAAAGTTCGACTCCACAGTTTTCGAGTAATGTTCATCTGGAACAAGAACAAATAATACTATTCTATTTTATATCTAACTGTCTTCAATTTCTTATAATTATTTTGTCAATATTTAAAGAGACACCTAGAATTTAGACTACATATACACCCCTAAAAATCTATTGATAGTTCAAGACAATCTCTTCCGCCAGGGAAATAAGCTGGTTCACAATTAGTCATTATATAAATTTATATCCATACAGAAATTTCATATTCTAAATTCATAATACTGACCAAAGTATTCTAAAGTGTCAGCCATTTGTAGCTTTCAAACAGAGAATTTGTATCAATAGGAATAGACCCTGTTTCATTCATTAAAGAATATTTATTATTTATTGAGAGCCTACTAGAAACCAGGTACTACTCTAGGCAATAGGAATGGAGCCTAAAAACAAACAAAAATCCTCATGATGCATCCATTTTAAGTGCTTTTTACCATCCTGAATATTATTAGTCCACTGAGCTGCTGTGATAATTCACACTCATTATTTTCAACCATTAAGCTTACCAATTTTGACCTCACGTTCTCTACTTTGAGCCAATGTCTGTTACCTCTAACACACACAATACCCAAGCATCATATTGCCTAAAAAGACATGATCGCCATCTAGTGGTGCCCCATGTAAAGGCAGGCTATACAATGGAGAAAAAAAGTTTTTGTTGACCATTCACTCAATCAATAAATACACATTTACTAAGGCCATTATATGCCAGGAACTGTCCTAAATACTGAATGGTAAACAAAAAAGCCTAGGTCCTTGTCCTCATGTGGCTTATATTTTAGTGAGGGGAGACAGACTATAAATGAACAAATATTTTCAGATGGTAACAGATGTAAAGAAATAAAGCAATGGAATAGGAAGTGATTGAGGAACGGCCTCAGAAAAACACGGTAGTAAAACCTAGAAACTTCTTAAATCAGTAACAAGTACACAAGAAACTGAAATATAACATATAACAATGCCCACATCTATGAAAATGGCACACATTTTCAAATTTAAAAAAATATAATGTACCAAATTATCAAACCACTTACAAAGTGCCTGATTAATTTCCATTTTAGTTTGACAGACCAGGATATGCTAAAACTTTACTATTTTATAACTAGTTATTTCCGGTTGAAGACAGAATATGTAATTCCAACATACTTCCAAAAAGGATAATAATACTGAAGGTATATTCAACACTGTAAAATATGTCATAACAGTAACAAAATACTTACTGCATCTTCCACATCAATACATAAATGTGTTCCAGGTTCAGCCTTATTCTCAAGTTCATTCATTTTTTGCATTTCATTGTACAGACTACTCAGAGTTTTGTATGCTTCACGACAGTTTTTGCATACTTCTGAATAATTTGTTGTCTGTAGAAGACTGTGTGCACTCCCCTAAAATGATAAAGGCACATGCAATACATACAATAAACATTACACATAATTTCTCTCTTTAATGTAAGCTATTTGCCCTCCTAGAGGACAGGAAATAATATGGTATGTTGAAGTGCTGAGCTGTGATGTTGGACAGGTTACTAAATCACTCTAAGTCTCACTTTTATCATCTATAAAATAAGTCTACCTCTACCTGTGTTATAGGTAGGGGTATACCAAAGCATTAGAAACCTGGTATCTGAAGCACACGGCAAAATATGTGGCATTTCTAGGTGCCCCTAGATTTTGAAACCCACTACACTAGCCAATGTTGCAGGATAACCCTAGCTCATGTGCCAAATTGCTGGTAACTAAACACCAAATTTCCTAAACTATCTTGTCATTACACATTTGCACTTATCTATCCTACTCTCACTGAATAAATAAAATATGTTCCTGCCTATGCTGACTTTAACACCACAGTTTGCCTTATTGAGACTAGACTTTTTAATGGGAAAGGAAAAGGTACCAAAACTACATCCCCACTCAATTCTCTAATCACAAGGCTCATAATCCAGCCTTTCTATAATAGTCAAGAAAAAGGGGCGAATACCAAAGAATTATGTAACCTAAAATGAGGCTAGTGGAGATAATATATAAAATACTAGTGAACCTCTACCTTTTCCACTCCCAGGCTGACACTTGCCTTTTCAAGAACAAGTTTGCTGAACTGTCAGTTCTCACCTTCACTTTCTATTCCCTTGATTCTTTACTTTGTAGCATGGAGAAAGGTCAGTAACTGAACATTGAAATGAAAGAGAAAAGAAGAAAATCAAAGTAATTAAACTGATGAAGCCTCTACAATGTTATCCTCACCATCTATTAGAAAAACTAAGTCTCCCTTTAGTCTGCTGCAAAAAATAGCCCATTGCCTGTTTTTCACAGAACAATTATGCATTCACCTAAAGTCAAAGTCGAGCACATCATTTTGATGGGGGGTAATTTAGCCATTTTAATTCAAATTTAAAAAGCACACATCTTTTGATAATGTGAATGGTGCAAATACCAGGATTAGATAACTTTTTTCAGACCCAGACAAAAGAGGGCAAGGAAGGCACAGAAGGAGAAGAGGCTCAAGCTTACATGTCTAAGATAAGAACAGTTTCCAAGGACTTTCTAAAACCCTCCCAAGAGAAATTCTTTCATGTCCTCCTTCAAATCTCCTGCTTTGACAAGGTTTGTCACTGACATTTCTTAGGATTGCAGTAATTCAGATAAGATTCGCTTGAAAAAGCACTTGCCCAGTAACGGAATCTCCACCAATGAACTGAGAACTCTGGCTTTGAGCTTCTGGAACCAATGAACCCTGTTTCTAAGCAGCTTACATGAACCTCTCCCTTTTTGCTAACAGAAGTTTCCCTTTACCCTTCCTTCACCAGATGCACTGGTGGCTCGTCAGTGCATTCCAAATTATAATCCTCATTTGTCATTCCCAAGTAAACTCAGTATTTTAGAGATAATTTTCTCTCGTTTTTTTTCTTAAGTTGATGATATAGCAATTACACTTCTAGGAATCCACCAAACAAACTCATACAAGTACTCCCAGTTACATGACAAAAGGCTTTCTATTGTGCTCAATTTAAAACTTATGAATTGTTTACTTCTGGAATCTTCCATTTAATATTTTCCAACTGCAGCTGACCATGGGTGATGGAAACTATGGAAAGTGAAACCATGGATAAGGAGTGACTACTGTATACAAAAACTACCATTTGAGTTTTACAACACACGTTAGTCCACTGAAGGTTCTGAAGTCCTGTAGTAACGCATTTCCCAACCTTAATAGAATACCAAACCCTTTTTTGATAGGCCATCTACTAACATGCTGCAGAACACATTCTGAGAAATGTTCACCTAATTTTTATTATTCTCAGGGAAATTCATAATTCTGTGTTGTCACATTTATTAAAGAAGAAATCACATATGCTTATATCCTAAACACATTTACATCTCCTTATGAGGATTACTTACTTGTTATGTAAGTTTCAAAACTACAGTTTTAACAGAGTTCCAATCTCGTCCTTCATTACCACCAGGCAAGTTCCGATACCAAAATTCAAGAGTCAGAGATGGAGACAACAAAAATCTACAAAGTAAGATTCTTAAAGGCTACCTTTTATATCATAATTTAATACTCAAAATTACCTTACTAAACAGTGCCTTTTAGAGTAGATAAAATATATTTAAGCAAATATTGAGGCAAAGAATAGGCTTCCTGTAGACAGAATCATACTGCACAGCAAAATACCTTACTATCACATAAACAAAGTCAAGATAAACTACTGTCAGACTGAACAACATTGTGTTTTAATTAAACAATCACATGCCTCAGTTAATGTTTTTACACTCACCAGATCCTCACTACAAAATACTTGAAGATAGGCAGGGTAGCTATTACTCTCCCAACTTTATAAATGAGAGAAATGAAGTTTTTAATGATTTGTAAGTGCAAGAACTTACGAGCAGAAATCCAGGTCTACTAACTCCTCTACATCATGGGTATAGATAAATATCAACAATTAATGCTATAAAAACTTGGAACTACACATTATCCATTTGTATAAGGCAGCATTTTAATTTCGAATATCACATATACAATACCTGGAGGTTATGCTCAAAGCAGGTCAAGGTGTGATTAAACAGATTGAGGAAATATACTGTGCTGTTTGATAATTCTTCACTGTTGTTCGTTAAACAATCTGTCAAAAAAACCCACCAAAACGCAAATTAATATAACTCAAGCAACAATTATGTGTTGTCATTTATCTCGCCATCATCTTTTGTTTCTCACTACAGTAATCCATTATTCAAACAAGCATGAAGTATTCCACATAAAAGAATTTTCCAAATATATAAAGCTTACTTATTTTAGTTTCCAAAAGATTTTTTAAAAAGTCGTAACATTTTCATGAAAATCTTAAAATAATCACATACGCTCCTTTTTTATAAAAACAATATACCAAATAAAATTTAAATTGACTTTTGATGGTGCAAGGTCATAATCGTGACCATCAGCTATCAAATGCTGTCTTAATAGTGCTATTTAGGCATACGACTGTTTGCCCTGCATTAATTTTACCTGTATTCATATGCCTTTTAATCATTTTTTGTGTCAAATTTAGTAGTTCTGTGTCTCTTCCAACTTCATTAATGGGTCATTTAGTCTACTTACCAGGGTAACTTTTTAAATTTGCTCTTTCTAATCTATAATGAGTTGGGAGCCCAGAGAAACAAACCAGTGAGAATTCTGCATAAAATACTGACACAGAGGCTTCAAGTAAAGTCTGGAAATAAATGGAATTGTTTTAAATGTTTTTTAAAAACCTTACATAAATGGTATTCCTCTGCAACTTGCTATTCTTGCTTAGCATTAGCTGAAGTTCATTCATTCCTTTTCATTGTTTTTTATGTATGACTATACCTCAATTTATTTATCCATTCTCCCTTCTTCAGGGAACCTATTCTTTATCCTCATTTTGTCTTTACCCTGTGTTCTCAGCCTGCTATCTCCAATCCAGGTTCAACTGCCTTGTTTCAGATCCTGGAACTCGTGGTCAGCCATTTTCATGTTACTCTCCCAGAATCCTCTTGACGTTCCACATAGTCACAAACATTTGCAACGCTAGACAGCCTCTACCTGCTTTCTATACTCCCAATCCTGGGTACAGAACACTATTACCAAAAATCCAAAAATTATAACGAAGGAACCCAATTCAAATTCATGTTTTCTGATCTCAGGGCCATGAAACAATCCTTGTAGATACCCTACTAATTGCTCCACGAGTGATGTTCCAAATATCTTCTATTCTCTAGTCCCCCTAAATTTCAACAGACAGCTTTATATTATACCCACCTTATTCAGAAATTTAGGACCATCTAATAGGATTTCTCTCAACTGGGAGTGGAAACACAGCATAGGAAGCTATTGAAATAATCCAGGAAAAAGGCAGGAGTGCAAATAGAAAGAATTCAATGGAAAAGAGAGAGGCTGGCCCCCATCTGGTCAGCGTGTCCAACTCCGGCTTGGCGTGGGACAGAACCGGGGGAAAAAAATATTAAATAAAAAAAATTAAAAAACAAAAAAGAGAGGCTGAATAGGTGGACACTAGGATATGACACACTAAGGGACATTCATGTACCACGATAAACAACAATCACTACAGTGGAAGCTAACATTGACTGAGTACTTGTTATGTTCCAAGCGCTATGTCTACCCTGTACTTTAAACATATTTGCTCATTTAATTCTTGCAAAGATTCTGAGGCAAGAACTATCATTATCTCCATTTTATAAATAAGGAACAGAGGTTTAGAGAAATTAAGAGGTTGCCCAAAGTCACAAAACTGAAAGGTGAAAAGCTGGGAATTCTACTCAGTCTGATTCTTGAGCCTGCACTCTCAAACATTGCAAAATAACTAATACATTCACAGCTACATTCTAAACCATTAAGAAGTTCAAGACTCAGAGCCAACAAACACATGCCACCGCCTACTCCGACCACCACCCGCAGATATCGTATACCACACAGGGATTCAGGCAGTCACCACCAACTGATCAGAGCTGGCAACTGAGATGAAACCTAAACCTGGTGGACAGGATGGCATCTCTCACACAGTAAGACTCCTTTGTGCAAATTAGAAAAAGACATCCCCTCTGGGTGAATGAATTACAAAAGGGCACTTCTGCCTCCAGAAGCCAAGCTGGAATTCAGTCCCACTTATCCCCTCACACAGGCCCCTTGTGCAGGGCCCCTTCTGAACCCAGTATATGTGGGGCCCTCCAGGTAAACCTGCTCCTAGATTCTTCTCTGAACTCAAGTACTCTACATTCTCTGCAGCTTTATCTTCTCAAGAATATGAGTCTCGTTCTACCTATTCATTCCATCACATAAAATAATCTGAGGGATCACTTTACAAATTAGGAAACTAAGCCAGAGGAATAAGGTGATATACCGAGGATCACATAGCAAGTTAATAAGCCAATGAGATACAAAACATGCTTTCCAGACTCCCAATTAAGTATTCTCTTAATTATACCATTTTTCTTTACTATTTAAATATGTTACTCCATCTGTCAGCTTTCACAAAGTTCAAATACTAAATTCTTTTTTTAAAAAACTATAACATAAGCCCCTATTAATGCTGGTTTAACATCACATCATGGGCTAGGCCTGGTGGCTCACGCCTGTAATCCTAGCACTCTGGGAGGCCAAGACGGGAAGATCACTTGAGCTCAGGAGTTTGAGACCAGCCTGAGCAAGAGGAAGATTCCATCTCTACCAAAAATAGAAAAATTAGCTGGGCATGGTGGTGTGTGCCTGCAGCCCCAGCTACGTGGGAGGCTGAGGCAGGAGGATCGTTTGAGCCCAGGAGTTTGAGGTTGCAGTAAGCTATGAGGATGCCACTGCACTCTACCTGGGATGACAGAGAGAGACTCTGTCTCAAAAAAAATAAAAACTAAAAAAAAAAAAATTATCATGAAGCAGCCCTGAATCCCTTTAAGGATAAGGCAGAGTTGATATAAATACAAACAAACATAATTACACATATGCAGAATATTAGTATATTAAGCTACCAAGATTGAACAGGTTTTCAGTTTTTGTGGTTGATGTTTTGCAGGGAAGTTGAAGGAGTACAGTTTCATCCATAGTGATTGTACACCTATGTTATGAGCCATGTAATGACAACTGACATATACAATATAGGGATAAAAGGGGGTGTGTGTCCCCATATTGCCTGCAATACTAGTATAAAGTACATTATTATGAGAGAGCAAAGCAATTTCTTCTATACAAGAAAATTAAATAATTTCTTTATAAACAAGTAATTTATAAAGAAAGATTCTCTGCAGAACAAAAGAACTTAATCTTTTCTATTTTACTAACAGCCATTTACTTTTCACTTAAAATAATTTGACAATTAAACTAAAAGCTAATATAGACTGGTTATCCTGTTAAGTACTGCACTAATGCAGTACCATCAAATTTTTTTCAGTGATCATTAGACAGTGGTATTATAAAGCACAAAGGAGTCCATTTAAATAACGGGGTTAAAAATGTCTTCATTAGTAAAGAGCCCTGACTTTCTGATTCAAAACAAAGGAACTCCAGTAAATTTCTATTTTATCCCTTTGCAGGAATTACGAGCTTAAGATTATAAACAGTGAGAAACTATACATTTTAGAAATTAGTAAGTTAAAGAATATTAGTAATAATAAAGCTTCCCATAAGCACTAAGTGAAGTGGTCATTATGAATTTTCTTCATCTCAGATAATCAATGAAGCCTCATCAAGGACAGATTAGCATAGCTTCTTCCTCAGTGAGGGCTCAGGAATCAGCTCAAGAGGCATCCTTAAAGGTGTTAAGGATTCAAGTTAAGACCATACATAGAAACCTACTAAATTATCATAACAGGAATTATGCATCTTTCAATAAAGTATTTGGCATCTGTTAGGAATTTGTATAAAGATCTCTGCTGTTTTTCAAACCTATAGAAGACAGCAGAGACAACCACCAATTTCTGAAAAATAGGACAAGCTTCAGAAAATATAAAGAGGCCAGGTGTGGTGGCTGGCACCTGTAATCCTAGCACTCCGGGAGGTGAGGCAGGAGGATTGCTTGAGGCCCGGAGTTCAAGACTAGCCTGAGCCTGAGCAAGAGTGAGACCGTGTCTCTACCAAAAATAGAAAAATTAGCTGGGCGTAGTGGTGCATGCCTGTAGTCCCAGCTACTCAGGAGGCCGAGGCAGGAGGATCCCTTGAGCCCAGGAGTTTGAGTTTGCAGTGAGCTATGATGATGCCACTGCACTCTAGCCAGGACAACAGAGTGAGACCCTGTCCCAAAAATTAAAATAAATAAACATATATAACAAATAAATATATATATAAGATAAAAAATATATATATATATAAACTGGGGGAACTTTGTTCCTAAACAACCTAATTAAGTTTAATAAATATGAAAACTAAGACATTTTAAATTATAAGATACAAATATTATGAGTCTAACGCTTAGTACATTTCCATTTAGATAAAATATGGGAAACAGGGGTTTTGGTTAATTGACCTTCTGGTTAACCATTAAGTTTTATTGTTGATTTTTAAAGCATCAAGACACACATTATATGTATTAATTGAAAGTTAGTTTTCCTTTGATGAATAAGAATGTACATCAGGATTATATAGTGGTTCAACAGCATCATTATACTCATAAATTATCCTCCAGATCACTGTAGATACAAGTTCCTCATAAAGAAGGAGTGGGTTTTCAGCATGTAAGAACAAATATCCGAACTGATAATTTGGAGGCCCATCTTATTATACTTCATATTGGATACTGCTTACCAAAGAACCAAAACACTTTACCATAAAACAGTGCCACCAAATCTGGTCACTCTGCTAATTATTTAACTTTGTATGCACAAGATAACCAAGAAGGGTCTCAATAACAAGGCTATCCCTATGTCAACAACACACTTCTGAAACCAGCTTTAAAGTTCTGATAAATATTTATTTATAATACACTTTCTTTACTTCTTAGCAGTCATCGTCCACAAAGAAAAACTACTTTCCATGTTATTTGTACTATGAGTAGAAAGAGTTGAACACTTTTTTTTGAGACAGGGTCTTGCTTCTTTTGACTTTGCTTCAGTTTCCAATAACTCATTCCCTACCCAAGATCAATATCAAAGAAATAGGAATTCTAAAGAAAAAAGGGATGGGAGTGGTACATGGATGGCAGTCTCTCCTCTGTTGGGTTCCTAGCCTTCTTTTCATCATCTAAGAACTGCAGAGACTAGATGCCAACCTTATTTCAAGCTAAATCAAGCAGAACAGAAGGACGGTTTTTGGCAGTATATTAATTTTAATAGTATTCTTTCTAATAATATTTTATCTTTTATATTATTAATATTATTTTTCAAAAATTCTAATAGCCCCTGCTGTGGTGTGAATGTGTCTTCCAAAATTCATGTGTTGAAACTTGATGGCCAATGTGATAGTATCAAAAGGTAGGGCCTTTAGGAGGTGATTAGGTATGAGGGCTCCTCTCTCATGAACGGGATCAAGGCCCTTACAAAAGAGGCTTCACACAGGGTTTGGTCCTTTTTGGGTCTTCCACTTTTGTGCCATGTGAGGACACAGTATTCATCCTCTTTTGCCCTTCTGTCCCTTCCACAATGCAAGGACACCTCTATGGCACCATCTATGAGGAACAGGCCTTCACCAGACACCAAACCTGCAGGCATCTTGACCTTGGACCTCCAGAACTGTGAAAAATAAATTTCTATTGTTTATAAATTACCCAGTACTGCCTCAAGTCTCTGCTCCCTACATTCCAGTGCAGTGCTCCTTGGCCACCCCAACTGTGGCTCAAGTGGGCCCAGGTGCAGCTCAGGCTGCCACTCAAGAGGGCATCAGCCATAAACCTTGGCAGCATCCATGTGGTGCTAACTCTGTAGATGCACAGAGTGCATGAGCTATAGGGGCATGGCTTGAGGCCCAGGCAGAGAAATGCCACGGGGGTGGGCTGCTGCACATAGTCCCCACTGGGGCAATGCCTAGTGAAGCTGTGGGAGTGGGGCCACTACAGAGAGTCTCCACTAGGACAATACTCAGCAGAGCCATGAGGTTGGGACCACTAGAGAGAGCTATGACAAGGGCAATGCATAGTAGAGCTGTGGGGGTGGGGCTGAGCCCAAGACTCCAGACCTATAAAGCCACCAGAGTGCAACACTAACCTGGGAGAGCCAAAGTCATGCAACATCAACAAGTGAGAGCTGCAGCTAGCAAAGCTGTGGGAGCGAGGTCACCCGGAGCCTTGGTGGCCCAATACCTAGCATGTCCAGAAGGCAGGACACATGGAGTCAAAGATTACTTTGAAGCCTCAAAATTTAAGGTTGTTTGCCTTACTGGGTTTTGGGCTTACTTGGGACCTATCACTCCTTCCTTCTTTCCTATTGCTCCCTTTTGGAATGGGAACACCTATCCTATGCCAGTCCCACCATTGTACAGGGTGTCCCAAAAGTCACCATACATAGGGAAAATGGGAAATTGTAGCTAAATGTACCTTTATTTATAAAATATTCATTACAAAATTTTTCCTTTGTATGGAGACTTTTGGGATACCCTGTATTTTGGGAGCACATACTTCGTTTGATTTCACAGTTCACAGCTGGAGAGCAATTTACCTCAGAATGAAATACACGTTTGAGTCTCACCTATATCTGATTTAGATGATATTTAGATGAGACTTTGTACTTAGACTTTAAAGTTGATGCTGAAAAAGCATAAGACTTTTGGGGCTACTGGGATGGAATAAATGCATTTTGCATGTGAGAAGGACATGAACTTGGGGAACGAGGGACAGAATGTTATGGTCTGTTTCACCCAAAATTCATGTGTTGATACTTACTAATCAATGTGACAGTAACAAGAGATGGGGCCATCAGGAAGTAATTGTCATGAGGGCTCCTTCCCCATGAATGGGATTTGCTCCTCCGCTCCTCTGCAATATGAGGACACAGTGTTCATTCCTTTTTGCCCTTCCATTCCTTCCACCATGTGAGGACACCTAAACACTGCCATCTATGAGGAACAGGACTTCACCAGACACCAAACTTGCTGGCACCTTGATCTCGGTCTTCCTAGCCTCCAGAATGGTGAGAAATAAATTTCTGTTGTTTTTAAATTACCCAGTCTGTGGTGTTTTGTTATAGCAGCACAAATGGACTAGGAGAGCCCCTTAAATTCACTTGAAAAAAATTTTACCTGTATTATAGTTTTGCATTTACTAGCATAGGGAATGAGAAAAGAATAGTCGTTTTTATATCAATAGATATATTTCTACAAAATGGATCACATATTGGTTTGCCTCAGTAAAAAACTACCTTTTAAATCAGTGATCTTTCTTCTTCTTTTGTAATTATTTTCCTTCCCATTTTATCTTTTAGGTGCCAGACTGAATGAACTCCATATTATTTACCATTAAAGATCCCTATTGCTGGTATCACTTATCAGCTGTGTATTTGCAAATTTAATTTAATAATTATTCATTGGAAAAAGGATAACTGAGATAAATGGATTAGTGGCTTGTGTTTAACAATTTCACACAGGTTCTGAGAACAGTGGATCAGTCTTTCTTTGTGTTTAAATTAAAAGGCAAATAATCCGAAGGTTTGCCACATGCATGCTGGTGCACTGCAACCTCAAACTCCTGGGCTTAAGTAATCTTCCCACCTCAGCCTCTTAAGTAACTGGAACTACAGGTGGAGGTCACTGTGCCCAGCTCTCTAGGCAAACTTCTGATTGGGCACAAATTTTAGTGTGATATGATCTTCTTCCATTTCATTAAAAGAGGTAAATATCCCTTGTATTCTTTTACACATTTTTAAAGGCCAATGATTTAAAAAACAATGACTAGATAGGTAGGAAATTGATTTTAAGTGTAAAGGTAAAGAGAAGCCTTTTGCATCATTTATTAAGAAAATAAAACAGCAAGGACTCAATGAAATTAATGGCTTAATGGATTTGAGGTTGCCAAAGACACTGTCAGTTGCATGAGAAGCTGATGCTTGATCACAACTAAGGGTTAACATTAGAAAACGTACAATTCTACTTTAAAATTTTTTTTTCATATTATCTTGTTTTAATTTTATATAGTACTAATTGGTCTTTGGGAAAAAAGGGAGTATTTTAAACTCATGTTTTTAGTAAAAGATTAGGCTTTCTGCAATATGAAATATGTCTACAGTACAACAGTTAAACTTTTGTAGGGCTAATTAAAATGGAGACTGTGTAATGAATTTGTCAAACAGTACTTCAAAAAACAAAATCCAGCATTAACTCATGAAAAAACACTGTCTATTCAGATGAACAATGTTAAAGCCTTTTGAATTTAGTTCTAGACTTTTTTTTTTTTTTTTTTTTGAGACAGGGTCTCGCTCTGTTGTCCTGGCTAGAGTGCAGTGGTGTCATAGCTCACTGCACCCTTGAACTCCTGGGCTCAAGGGTTCCTCCTGCCTCAGCCTCCTGAGTGGCTGGGACTACAGGCACACACCACCACGCCTGGCTAATTTTTCTATTTTTTGTAGAGACAGAAATCTCGGTATGTTGCTCAGGCTGGTCTCAAACTCCTGGCCTCAAGCAATACCCCCCCCACCTCAGCCTCCCAAAGTGTTGGGATTACAGGCATGAGCCACCACACCTGGCCTAGTTCTAGACTCTTTATCTGCAGTTCATTTACACTCTGAGCCTTCATTCCACTTCACAGGGCTTATTGTGAAGCTCAAATGAGAGAAGGGCTATGAAAGAAATGTATATTGGGAAACATTATTTAATTCAATTGCTGACTTGTTATCTTATTTAGCTCCCAATCTTTTCCTTCCTTCACATTCCTTTTGTCACGTTCCAAAATCTCTCACTACATTGTAAAAGAAGACTATGTTGCTTAAATAAAAATAGTTTATTGGGCTGGGCGTGGTGGCTCACGCCTGTAATCCTAGCACTCTGGGAGGCTGAGGCGGGAGGATCACTTGAGCTCAGGAGTTCCAGACCAGCCTGAGCAAGAGTGAGACCCCCGTCTCTAAAAAAAAAAAAAAAAAAAAAAACTTTATTGAATTTGTGTAAAATTTTTAAATTTGAACAATTCTTCAAAGTTTTCAAAAAATTTTCACATTATCTTTATTAATACGTATGCAGACAGCATAATTAGAAGTACTTCCAGGTAATCTGGTAAAGACTCGAGTTAAAAGGATTATTTTAGAATGCCCAGCACTGAATCAAGAGAAAACAGTTAAGAAATCTAAGGAGTCCAAATTTATAAAACTATTTTATTTCCATTTAAAGTACAGAATATAAATTATGATGAAATTTTAAAATGTGAATGAAACAATGAATCGAAGATAATTTTTAATGCATAATCCTGGAAAAATAGCTAATCCCTCTGACCACATCTAACATACAAATACTCATCACAGATTTGAACACTGTCAAATTTTTTTAATTTCTATATATTTTTGAATAGGTATTAAATGCATATGGCATAAAATCCAAAGGGTACAAACGTAAACACAGTGAAAACCAGGTCTTCCTTCCTTTGCTGCCCACTCAGCTATCCAATTCCCCTCCCTCAAAATGCATATGTACTTTTAGGACGAAAGATATCATTTCTCTGCACCTCGCTTCTTTCACCTGAGACTATATGTCTTGGCCAAATTAATTTTAATTAGGAAGTAAGAGTCTCTTGAATAACTCATATCTAATTGCTTCGTCTTTTAGCTGTTCTTCAGAAGAAGTTCAATGTAAGGAATATTTTCAAGACAGGATACCTCAGAGAAGAACAAAGGTACCCTAAGAATTTAATCTAAAGTGTTTTACACACGCATACTGGGTAAATATGCAGTACAATGTTTTATTTTCTTTTTTAACTAGGGAAGAAAGCTACACACTTTGAATTAGTGAAATCTGCATTACAAAATACGTTTAAAGAAAAGATGCTTTACCTCTCAAGTATATAAATTAAATCACATTGGTCAAAAGAAGTGAATTTCAATATATACCCACTTATTCTAATTAACTGATTTAAAATTGTTTGTAATTAACATATTTTCCTATATCAATGGATTTTTCTTTTCTTTTATTCTTTTTTTTTTTTTTTGAGACAGGGTCTTGTTCTTTTGCCTGGGCTAGAGTGCAGTGGTGTCATCATAGCTCACTGCAACCTCAAACTGCTGAGCTCAAGCGATCCTCCTGCCTCAGCCTCCTGAGCAGCTGGGACTACAGGCCCACATCACCATGCCTGGCTAATTTTTAAATTGTTTTTGTAGAGATGAGGTCTCACTATTGCCCAGGCTGGTCTCAAACTCCTGAGCTTAAGTGATCCTCCCGCCTCGGCCTCCCAAAGTGCTAGGATCATAGGCATGAGCCAGCGCGCCTGGCTACATTTACAGATTTTTCTAAAAGGCTTAAGAATACTTAAAAATCGGTCTATATATGTTCAATTCATTTCAATCTTGTTTATACTAGAAAATTTTACCTCAAAAAAAGTAAAGTTTCTGCTGAAAAAAAAAAAAGATTGTGTCAGCCAAGCCTCTGTTCAAATTACCAGAAAATTTGAATTAATAGAGACAAAAGAGTCAATATTCAACATACCATGTTATACTGACAAGGAAAAGAAAAACCTAGCAGGGGCTCTTTTTCCCATTTACAATTTTTCTTCATATGAACTATGTCTTGGCCAAATGAATTTTAACTAGGAAGTAAGAGTCTCGTGAATAACTCATATCTAATTGCCTGGCCTTTTATTTGTTCTTCAGAGGAAGTTCAATGTAAGGAATACTTTCAAAACAGGAAAAAATAGAAGTCCTTAGGAAAGTTAAGTTATTTTATGACTTACAAGTACACGGATTTTTAATTCATCCTGTCCTTTCCATTCCTAAGGCCCCTGTCCTACTTCACATTTTCTTTGCTTCTTGCCTAAACTATTGTAATAAATTCCTTACTGGTCTTTCTTTTTCTCTTCTGATGGGGTTCCATGAAAACAGGGTCTTTGTAGTTTTTTTAAAAAGCTTGGAAAGTGCTAGGTTAAATGATGTTTTAAAAAACCTATTTTTACCTCAAGTATTCCTCATTGCCTTTAACATTCCAGGTGCATTGTAAGTCCCCAAGATATTACAGTACACAGTACTCCCCCCTAATCTTTGGGGGATACATTCCAAGACCCTCGGTGGATGCCTGAAACCGAGTATAGTACTGAACCCTACATACACTATATTTTTTCCTATATGTACATACTCATGATAAAATTTAATTTATAAATTAGGCACAGTAAAAAGATCAGCAATGACTAATAATTAAGTTATTATTAGCAAAGTGTTATTAAGTAAAATAAGGGTTTGAACACAAGCACTGTGCTACTGTCACAGTCAATCCGATAACCAAAACGGCTCCTAAGTGACTAATGAGCAGGGAGCATACACAGCATGGATATGCTGGACAAAAGGATGATTCACATCCGCCTGGGTGGGAAGAAGCAGGATGGCATGAGATTTTATCACACTACTCAGAATGACATGCAATTTAAAACTTATGAATTGTTTACTTCTGAAATTTTCCATTTAAAATTTTTGGACTACAGCTGACTGCGGGTAACTGCAAGCAAAACTGCAGATAAGGAGGGACTACTGTGTAACCCTTTCTTAATATGCTGGTATTCTAAACAGTATGAAAAATGATGGCCCAAATAATAAACTACTATATCAGTCAAGGTCCTACCTTCCCTTGCCAACTTTATCTCCTGTTGTGCTTCCAGAACTCTGGAACATCTATACCCTTTTATACCTCTGTGCCTCTGCCTTTCTGTCTGCAATGTCCTTCTCTCATCTCTACTTACTAAAAATCATGCCCAACTGTAAAGGCCTAGCTTCAAAAGGTAATCCCTCCAGGAAGTCATTTCAAATTCTCCCCAGTTAGATTTATTTTCTACTTTCCCAAAGGACTCTATTAACTTTATTGAAGCATTTATTTGTCTGCCCTAGGTTATATTGGCAAATACATCTTTCTGTCTCACTAAATTATAAGACTTGAATGATAAGAACTCCTACCACATAGTTGATATTCAAAACACATCTAAATTGGAGGAGTGATTTTAATTTTTCCAAAGAATATCTAAAAATAGATGTCATTTTATTACATAATTACACACAAACCTACAAAGCTGGTAGTACAGACATTATCACCCCCCCACCGCCTGACACCATTTGACAGATTATTATAAACATCATAATTATTATTATACTAAACAGTTAACATTTCTTGAACATTAAATATGTGTCAGGCATTGAGCTAAGTGCTCCATACAATTTATTTCACTTAATTCTCAAAGCAACTGTATAAGATAGGTTCTATTATTAATACCAATTTACAGACAAGGAAACTGAAGTTCCAAGAGGCAAAGTTACTTGCCCGAAGTCTGAGAGCTAGTAAGTTAGACCTAGTAAGTGAAAGAGGCAGTTTAGAATCAAACCCATGTCTGTTTGACTTCAAAGCTCATATTATTAACCACTACACTTTCTGCCTTTCAGTGTTTGCCCAAGTAATGACCACTAATAAACTATGATGTTAATGACTATTCATATAAACTTAGTAATAAAAATTATCTAGCGTCAAAGATTCCAAAATTCACTAAAATAAAATCTGATTTCTATACTACTGAACCATAACTGCAACAAGAAAATGAAAGAATTACTTACTTGCACAATTTGCATCCTGCCATGTAGTATTAAAAAATTCAGAGAGAATCACAACTATTTGCATTCTATCTGCCATTAAGAGACTTCTGGCACAACTGTGACTCTCTGAAGAATTCTGCAACAAAAAGAAGACAGAAAAATACAATCTGAGTGTTACAGCTCTTTTAGAATTTGTCTAGCAGGTTTTCCAGTCCTCACCGGAAGACCCCCACACACACACAAAAAAAAAAAAAAAGAAAAAGAAAAATACAATCTGAGTATTTTTAGACTTTCCAAACAACTTGAGGCAAAAACCTTACAAAAAATAATTAAAATACTTATTATAAACCTTTTAACATTTTGTTTGATATGATCAGATAATGACAGCATTAATAATAATGGTAATAAAACTGTAAGCAGCTAACATTTATTGGTACCAGGTTCTCCCAGTTTCACTTGCAAAGCAAAAAAAAGCTTTGCTTCTTAAGTAAGTATTTGCTTCTATAGTACAATCTCAACTATTTAGGTCCAAATTGCTTATGTGTCATATTTCTTACTTTTCATGCATAGGAAGAAACTCTGGAAACCTATTCACAAAAATGTAGCAGTGATTATCTCTGAATAACAGAAATGTGGTGATTTTCATTTTCACATTTGCTTCTTTTATGCTGTCTAAATTTTTCCACAATGAACACATACTATTTATAAAATTTTTTTAATCTGGTGGGTAAATGATCATGAAATCATTTGGTTTCATCTTTGGGGCAATTTTTGGTTCAAAGTCATATAATCCACAAGAAAATGGGAGACGTCCAAATTGTTCCCAAATAGTATGTACTCAGATAGAAAAACATGCTTTCCACAGATGATTTTAATAATGAAAGAAACTCATGCTATGCAAATAATAAATCCAAGTTCCTAAATTATTTGATCCTTACCTATTTCCTTTTCCTTGTGCCCCAAGCAAGGAACTAAGTCCTGCTGGCCCTTCATTCTTTCAAAGTTATTTAACTTATACCATTTACCAGGTACTACAAAAATCCTGGAGTTCTGAGGATATAAAAAGTATAAAAGAATGCCATCATCACTGGGGCTTTAAGAACCTCCCCCCACAGATACAGAGATAAGGAGTTCTATAGTGTGATGAGTAATAAAAGAGAAAGAGTGGTAACTCCATGGAAAGAACTGATCAGCCATGTGGGGTGAGAAAAGAGGGAAGGCGGGCTTAAAGGAAGAATTCTTGATTTAAAATATTGCTGATAGCCAGGCACAGTGGCTCCAGCCTGTAATCCCAGCTACTGGAGAAGCTGAGGTGGGAGGATTGCCTGAGGCCAGGAGTTTGAGACCAGCCTGAGCAACATAGTGAAACCGTCTCTATAAAAATAAAACAAACAAGCCAGGCATGGTGGTGTGCACCCTGTGGTCCTAGCTACTCAGGAGGCTGAGGCAGGAGGATTGCTTGAGCCCAGGAGTTTGAGGCTGCAGTGAGCTATGATAGCACTACTACACTCCAGCCTGGGTGACAGAGCAAGATCCTGTCTCAACCACTTGGCAGAACCTAACCATCATGAACCCAGCCATCCACATTCATCATGCCTGCACCCAGGAAGTTGAGAGCTGTTGGCAAAAAATAGGTAACAGATTATTTCCACAATAAATCTATAATCTCAAACTACACTCCTCACTTTCCTGCCTGTCCATTTTCTCCTCTTTACAAGCACTATTTCAAATCTTCCCCACACTCCCTGAAACACTGATCTCTCTCCCAGTCTTCACTCTCAAGAGAAGATCTAGCTGGATGCAGTGGCTCAAACCTGTAATCCCAGCACTTTGGGAGGCTGGGACAGGAGGATCACTTTAGCCCAGGAGTTCAAGACCAGCCTGAGCAATACAGCAAGACCCTGTCTCCACAAAAAAATTTTTTTAAAAAGCCAAGCATGGTGGTGTATGCCTGTAATACCAGATACCCAGGAAGCTGAGGCAGGAGGATCCCTTGAGCCCGGGAGTTCCAGGCTACAGTGAGCTATGATCTCACCACTGCACTCCAGCCTAGGGTGACAGAGCAAGACGCCATTCATTTAAAAAGAGGGGGGATGGAGAGGGAGAGGGAGAGGGAGAGGGAGAGGGAGAGGGGGAGAGGGAGAGGGAGAGGGAGAGGGAGGGAGGGAGAGGGAGGGAGAGAGAGAGAGAGAGAGAGAGAGAGATCGAGATCGAGATCGAGATCTAGCCTCCTAGTTGACAATGAAAACAGAAGCCGTGGAGCTGAAACTCTGACCTCCCTACCTTTACACCCAACCTCTCCTTTCACCCTCACAGCACAGTGGAGAAAGTGCCTGCCCCTGTCAAAGGCCCATCTCCCTACAGATGCCCTAGATCCTACCTATCCTACTTTCTCTGGAAAATGGCCTTGTCTACTTCCCCACTCCCTCCTACAGGATCATTCACCTTCTCTACAGGATCCTTCCCATCAAAGTCTAAACATGTTCAGCTCTGGCCGAGTGAGGTGGCTCACACCTGTAATCCCAGCACTTTGGGAGGCTATGGTGGGACGATGGTTTGACACCAGGAGTTTGAGAACAGCCAGGGCCACATAGCTAGACCTTGTCTCTACAACAATAAATAAATAAATAATAATAATAAACATGTTCAGCTCTCTCCCATCTTAGGGAAGGAGAAAGGGAAGGAGGAACAGAGGAATGGAAGGAAAAAGGAATAGAAAGAAATGAAAGAAAATCCCTGAGTCCCACATTCCTCTTTAATGACCTCTCTTTCTTACTTCCCCTTCAAGGCTAAACCTTCAGCAGTCATGTAGGCTCACTCTTCCCACTTCCTCATCTTCCATTCACTGCTTCACTCACTCTAATCTTGCTTTCACACCCAAGCACTCCATCAAAACCACTCTCGTGAGTGTCACCAATAATGCCCGTGTTGATAGATGTACTTCTAATCCTCTCAGCAGGATCTGACACAAATAACCAGCCCTTCCCTTTTCCTTGACTTACAGGCCACCATGCTCTCCTGATGTCTCTTCATCTCTCAGTCTCATCTTCCTTCTCAGTCTCCTTTGACAGTTTATCCTCTACCAATCTTCACCTCTCAGTGTTCTTAGTCATTCCTCAGGTATGCTCATCCATGTTATGGTTTCAAATACCATTTCTATGCTGACCACTCCCAAAGGTATTAACTCTGGTCCAGACCTCTAGACAGGTATACCACATATGCAGTACCACCATTAAGATGAGAGTTAATGATCTTCTCCCACTAGAAAGGCTCCTCCCTCCATCTCAGTACATGGCAATCCTATTTACTAAGCTGCTCTTATTAAAACCCTAGAAATCATCATTTCCTCTCCCCACTACCCAAATTCAATTAACCACCAAGTCTTATCATTTCTGCCTCCTAAATATTTCTGAAACATACCCACTTCTCCCGATCACAATGGCCCTCATGTGGCCTAGCCACCACCATTTCTCATTCCACTGCAATAGTCTCCTAATTATCTTCCCACATACCTTCTTCCCCTGCCCTCACCAGCCCCCAGCCCCTCCATTTTCTGTCGCATAGCCAGAATGGTCTTTTAAAGTACAAATCTGATCATATCATTCTGCAGAATTAAACCTTTCAAAAACATCACACTGCTTTAAAATCAAGGTCTAAAATCTTTAACATACCCTACAAGGCCCACATGACCTGGCACCTGCCCACTTCTTTAGGCTTGGATCACCAGTCTCTTTCTAGTCCTCAAACACACCAAACCCTTTCCCATCTTGGAGCCTTCACACCTGCTATTTCTTTGCACACATACCTCCTCTCCCCTGCCCCATATCCTCTCAAATTTTAGGTGTCAGCTTTAATCACTGACCACTCTACCTACCCTCAGTCATACTTAAGATCAGCACCCTTGTTATATGCTTTGGTAACACCTGGGTTTTTTCTTTGTAAAACTTACCACATCTGAATTAAATAATTACTTGTATAATGACATGCTTAATGTCTGTTTTCAGACCATAAGCTCTGCTCATTCACAGCTACATCCCTAGTGACTACCACAGCCTGCACATAATAGGTTCTCAATAATTTTTTGAATGACTATTTAAGAAGCATTACATTTTCTGATCTCTAATGAAAGATACAGATTGTTATGCTGTGTTCCAGTTTTGTCCCTATATTCCTAAGAATTTATCTATTAATCTACACTAAAAGTATATTGAATACTGACCAGATACATAACCCAAATGACTAGCACCTTCACAAATTTATATATATAGTACCTATATATACATAGATACATCTATCTATCTAAATTTTAAACCAAATAGAATAGGATACAGCTTACCAATTCAGAATTTGAGGGGGCTAAAGCATCCTCAAATCCACTCTGATGATGCTAAACAGCTCAATGAAACCATGTCCCTATCAGTTTAAACTAAAAGAAGAAAGTATGACTCTAAGAAGGAATCCATCAGTTCTACCATTCAGGTTTCACAAATCACTGTATTCTTTACCTTGAGATAATAAAACTATATGCAGTCCTTGTCCCAGTACTTCTAAGAGGAAGTGACAAGAACATAGGATTCTCAGTAGAGAATTCTATTAGTTAAACTAATTAGCTGGCTGTACCACATAAATAGCTTGCTACTTTCTACCTTTGATTCTTTTTTCTCCTTGTTATACTCCTCTCTTCTTTGAATCAACTCATGTTCATTCATCCTAAAGAAGGTGAGAAAGGATGCCTTGTTCAAAATTCAGTTTGTAGCTGGGCACGGTGGCTTATACCTGTAAATCCTAGCACTTTGGGAGGCTGAAGCAGGAGGACTGCTTGAGGCCAAGAGTTCAAGACCAGCCTGAGCATAAGTGAGACCCTTTCTCTATAAAAAAATAGAAAAATTAGCCAGGGGTGGTAGGGCTACTCAGGAGGCTGAGAAAGGAAGATCGCTGAAGCCCAGGAGTCTGAAGTTGCATGAGCTATAATGATGCCACTGCACTCTGGCCTATGCAACAGAGCAAGACCCTGTCTCAAAAAAAAAAAAAAAAAAAAATCAGCTTGTAGGTTCTCTTTGATTAACCTTGCTCTGGTCCCTCCTTTAACTCAGCATCCCCTTCACAATTTTGCTCTAAAATGCTACTGTACAACTTATAACACACTGATATTTCCCTTTTCTTTTTCTCAATATAGGTTTATTTCCTGAACTAGACTGATAGTTTGAGACCTAGATCTTATCCTCCTTTTCCTTCTATATCCTTTTAGCAGCCCCAGATTCAAGAATGGCAGGTGTTTGCTAGTGAAACTGATTTAAATGAAAGACTGCGTCTGAGTAAAAAAAAAAAAAATACAATACTCTGGAGAAATAAACCTCCGCAAAAGACAACATATTCCTTCAAGTTCACTCATAACAAACTCAGGACACATTTTTATACATGATGGTTCAATTCCTAAACCAGTCCATAAAAGCCTTTTAAATCCACAAAGTATCTCAGAACTGCAGAAATCATGCTTTTGAGCTAATGAACCATATCCAGCTCTACTGGGGAAAGGAGAACGGAAACCAAGGTCTAGGATGAGGTGGAGAGGAAATGCAGATTGGGGAAAGGGTTTTCTTGCCTCTTTTCACCTCTTTACCCTCTTCCTTTCACACTAGGGTGAGGTGAGCTAGGTGCCCAGGTTGCTGGTAGAATCTGAGGGAGAGAAAGGAAGTTTCTGCAACCCCGACACTGGGACGCCTCCCCTGGGCAGTGAGGAATTCATGTGGAAATTCATAAATAGATTGGGTTATGCCCATAATACTGAACACTAGGGCATGAGGTAATATTTTTCACCTCAATTGCACAGTATCTACACAAATGAGGAAAGCAGTTGCTGCCTCAAAAGATCCAGGCTTTGCATCATGATTCATGGTCATTTTACCCACAACAGTACTTGTTCTTCAGAGTAAATGGCACCCTAAAAACAACTCACCTAACTGCTCAAAACCAAATATAATGCCATATCATACCCTGCTGTAGTTGACAGGAACAAGTCTTGGGTACTTTATTTTAAAGTCATAAAATAATAAGATATATATAGATATCTTGCTATACCCAATGGAAGTATGCCCGGAAATTATTGCATGTAAGCCTAAATTTATTTAAACTACTTTGAAAACTAGCTCTTTACAGAAAGATCAACCATAGAATTTACTTAATGCAAATACATCCCCCATTTATGTAAAATAATACATTTATGTTAAGTAATATCAGGCTGACTTAAAGCAGGATGCAACTATATTTTAGTCAAATCAACTATGATTTATGAAATAATTCTAACCACATTTTCATGAGACTACTTGCCATTCCATCAAGACAAGAGGAACTTTCCCATTCCCCAATCCCAATGTTATTCCTCATGTTTTTCCTTTACCAAGCATATCCGGCCCACATCTCGTGACTCCCACCAGCCCTGAGACTCTAATCCTTTCCTAGTCTAAACCCTATAAAGTTCTGAGGAACAGGGACTGTGTCTTCCTTTTTTTTTTTTTTTTAATTAAATCCTTCATAGTGCCTACTACATAACCAGAACAGCTCTCAAGGTACCAAAATGAAGGGCAGACTTATCATTTCCTAAAATTTTAGCTCCCATTTACAGAGAGCTATACTATGTTTCAGCTTCCTAAGACCTCCTTTTGTCCCCATTTCACAGAAGAGAAAACAGACACTGAGAATGTAAGTAACTTGTCCAGAGTACACTGCTCATAAGCAAAAGGGAACTGGACTCCTGGCCAACTAGCTCCAGACTGTCTAAATCACTAAGATGAACTCACAGACAGTATGTCCTTTAATCCTTTTAACTGCCACATCAAGCAGCTGGGTTTTTTCCATTTTATAGAGGAGGAAACTAAGGCTCTGAGAAGATAATACAAAGTTACACTGCTAGAGCATGACGGATCTGAGCGTGTCTGGCTACAAAGCTCAAGCTCCTAACCACTACCAGTTTCTCCACTCCACTGGTGGTTTCAGAAAAGGGTCCTTCCTGGGAACTTCAGGTGGAGATGACAAGAAGCTATGGCAGAGCAGGGGGAGGAAAATAGGGTTAGGGAAGCAGGATCCCCCCAAAAAACCGATCATACCTATCTGCAAATATGTACCCAAGATGTCCAACAGCATTCATGGAGGCAAAAATCCAAACCCCAAGCCCCATAATGCCATCCCCTTTTTCTGATGCCCGAAACTCCAGAGACCCACTCCAATCCCTTTTTCTTATGGTTGGGGAAACTGAAGCCCCCAGAGTTGACCATCATTACATCTTCCTCCTTTCCCAACCCTCCCACGCCATAGGTCCTGGGTGTGCTCCTTTACCCACCCCCACGGCTCGGCTGATGTTGTCCATCTTGTTGACGACCTGTTGGAAGAGGGGGTAGCAGGTCTGACAGAGGCGCACGGGCCGGGCGCTGCGCACTAGACACCCTGTCAGCTCTGCGCTGCTGTTGGCGAAGTCCAGCAGCAGCTCCCGACACTCGGGATCCAGATCTGGCAGGTCCGAGGGTAGTAACAGTGGCCCCAGCCGTCCACCCTGCAGCAGAGAAAGGGACAAGTCCTCCACCTCCAACAACTGCTGCTCCGACAAGAGGTCGTGGAAGACCCTGTGCGGACTGCTGCCGAAAGGGAGCGCGCCCGGAGCCAGCCCAGACCACAGCAGCAGCACCAGCAGTAGCCGCGGCAGCAGCGACGACCTCCGCAGCGCGACTGTCCGGTCCGGATCCATCACGGGGTCCACAAACCCCCGGACGCTTGTCGCCGATCCTCCACAGCCGACGCTGCCGCTTCCGGCTTCCGCGGGCGCCGGCCGCGTGCAGAGTCACGCGCCGGGAGCGTCACGGCCCCGCCCCCTGCGCGCGGCGCCCCGCCCCATTGGCTGCCGGGAGCCCCAGGCCCGCAGGCGCAGAGAGTCTTCCAGGATCTCCCGGCGGAGGGGCGTGCGGGACGTGACGGCTTCGAGCTGCGAGCTGGTGTCTGGCGCGGGGCTGGGCGGCGCTCTAGGCGTCCACAGCTTTGAGCAATTACGCCTCGGGGGTCACGGCCCTCGGACGCCCACCTCTTTGGGAGTTCCCTGCGTCCTGAAGCCTGCGGAGTTTCTTCACATCGCTGGGCCGACGGCCTCCGCTGTGGAAATTACGTCGAGTGGTTCCCAGAGAAAGCCCGCTGGCAGGTGCCTTGGCAGGTTTTTTAGGTGGTGTTTCTTTGCATAATTTTTTCCCTCATCCTATTTGCAGAGAGTAATAACGTCTGTTGGTTATTACTGGTGGTGGAGCCTACTGGCTTCCAAGCTTTTTTTGTTGTTTTTTTTTTAACTCCCAACTGTCTGCATCAGCGCCGTCGGATAGAACTTTCTGCGATGATGGAAATATTCTGCATCTGCGTTAATAGGGTAGCCACTGGCTACATGTGGCTGTTGAGCCGTTGAAATGTGACTACTGCAACTGAGCAACTGAATTTTTAATTTTATTTAATTTAAGGCTGGTCGCGGTGGCTCACGCCTGTAATCCTAGCACTCCGGGAGGCCGAGGCGGGAGGATTGCTTGAGCTCAGGAGTTCTAGACCAGCCTGAGCAAGAGCCAGACCCTGTCTCTACTGAAAATAGAAAAATTAGCCGGGTGTGATGGAGTGCACCTGTAGTCCCAGCTACTGGGGAGGCTGAGGCAGGCGGATCGCTTAAGTCCAGGAGTTTGAGGTTGCAGTGAGCTATGATGACACCACTGCACTCTAGCCGAGGCTACAGAGTGAGACTCTGCATCAAAAAAAAAAAGTAAATATAAGTAGCCACGTCTGGCTACTGGCGACTGTACTAGACACAGATCTGGTCCTAGGGTGGCCAACGTGCAGGTTTGCTTGGAACTGAAGGGATACCCAGGATGCAGCACATCCAGTGCTAAAACCCAGGAAATTCTGGACAAACTGCCCAACTTCAAACTCCCATTGTCCAGTTTCTGACATGCCCAAAGCAATAGCAGGGGACACTCTCCAACAAGCGTCCTGGTACCACTGCCAGCGGTAAAAAGAATTTGAGCTCATGACCTGGACAACAGTTTTCTGACAAGTATCTGACTAACAAATTTGGTAGAAAATTACTTCCTGGCCGTTTTGTGCCATCCTGCTTTCTAGGGTTATCATTTTTGCCTTGTAAGTTGCAGACCTACTGCACTAAATCCTATTTAGCTTAGGTTCCTAATTTATGTTTCTGATGGTTCTGATGAGAGTTTTGTTTTGTTTTTGTTTGTTCATTTGTTTTTGAAACTGGGTATTGCTATTTTGCCCCGGCTGGCCTGGAACTCCTGGGCTCAGGCGTCCTGGTGCCCCAGCCTCCCAGGTAGCTGGAACTACAAGGAGTGCACCACCAGGCCCAGCCTGAGGGTTCTTTTAGTCACTTTTTACCCTGTTTGGTTATTGTTTTGTGTTCCTAAATTTGCTTGTAATGGCTACATTTTGTTTCATTTTTGTTACCAAGAAACTGAATAGTAGAAAATTTTGTATAACAAAAAATGTATTTCCAAAAAGAGAAAGTAAGTTGTCTTAATTTTTGCAAATGTCATCATGTAACTTTTAGGTCTTTCTGTGTTTTGGAATTACCATTCCTTTAAGTTCTTTCAGGCACCATCATGTGTTGCTGGTGGATGTGTAAATTGTTAAACTTCTGTGGAAAGCATTGCAGCAGAACCAACAATGTTGCAAATGCACATACTCTGACCCAGCAAGTTCACTTCTAGGAATATATCTTAAACATACACTGACCTTTTATAGACATGATTATTCATTGCAAAATTGTTTGTAATAGTAAAAGGACGGCTTTAAAAAGCATGTTAAAGAAATCATGGACCCTTTTCCCTTCCTTTCCTTTCCCTTCCTGGAACAATTCAGTCCCAAAGGTCAAGTTAAGCAAGTTAGGCATCTGTGTTTGGTGGGATTGGGGTGTCAGAGGCCCAGAGAGAGGTGTCAGAGTACAGGTAAGTTGAAGAAGACATTCACATGAGGGAGGGAGGCAGCATCAGCCTGATGCAGGTTACTGGGCCCCAAATTGGGTAAAAAGTGTTTCCACAAAGGGGAGGGGACGGCAGTGACTGGGAGGTTGCTTACATTCAGAGGGATTGACCAAAAAGTAAATATATTAAGGATAATTGGAGTCCAGTTTCTCACTGTTAGAGAAGGGAGTTACAAATATGAAAAGAGAGAAATGAACTCTGTAATGTTGGATTAGAATTAGAAATACCAGCACAAACTCATGGCTTAAAATACATAGTTGTTGTCCCTCAATACCCATGGGTGATTGGTCTCAGGACCCCCCTCAAACACCAAAATCTGCTAATGCTCAAATCCATTACATAAAATGCATATATGTATTTGCATATAATCTACACATATCCTCCTATATACTTTAAATCATCTCTAAATTACTTATAATACCTAATACAATATAAATGGCTATGTAAATAGTTGTTATACTGTATTAGGTTTTTAATTTGTATTTTTATTGTGGTATTGTTATTTTTATTGTATTTTTCCCTGAATATATTTGATCGGAAGTTGGTTGAATCCGAGGATGTGGAACCTGGGGATACAGAGGGCTGACTATATGGATATAGAAATGAATGTAGATGTAAATGTATATGTGTATATATTTATATATGTATGTATACATGTGTACATACATATACCATATGTGTATGTGGTGTGTATAACATATATGTATATGTATTTGTGAGCATATATATTTCCCCTGGCTCTTTCCACTGAGAAGTCCTAGTAGCAAAGGCACTCTAATAATGAGCGTATATAGTGCCCAGATGTTGGCTTCTAACTATTATTCTCTACTAAAGGAACCAAGGATCCTTGGAGAAATGGCTGATTCCACCAACTGGGCAGGAAACACACAAGTTGAGCCTGAATCATTTTGTGCCAGAAAGTAAGGAAGTGTTCAAAGATTGGTGGGGATATGTCAAGGGCATACAGAAGCCAGCTTGAATAGGCTCCCACTGGTCCAATCTGAGACAATATGAGATATCAAAATAAGTAATGGTTAACAAATTATAACCCATTGAATAAAATGGAAAACCATAGTGATGTATTTAAATAAATAAATGGGTTGATAAGGAATAAGACATTTACATATTTTCAAAGATTTCCCCTACCAAAATACTTAAAATTATAAATGGGAAAGAGTAAATTTACAGTGGAATCTATCCAACCCCATATTAATCAAATGATCAACATGAACATCATTGTAATGGGACATAAAGAAATAGTGTGCCGCCTGATAGGATGCAATTAGAAGAATACAGCATCAGTTCTGGTATATTCTGGCCAAAAATGTATAACCTGATTCTAATCATGAGGAAGCATCAGACAAACCAAATTAAGGTTTACTCTACAAAATGGGCTGTAATCTTCAAAAATGTTATGGCTACAAAAGTTAAGGAAAAGGCTGAGGCAGGAGGATGACTTGAGGCCGGGAGTTTGAGACCAGACCAGCCAGTGAGACCCCATCTCTAAAAAAAGTAAAAAATTAGGCAGGCATGGTAGCATGCACCTGTAGTCCCAGCTACTTGAAAGGCTGAGGCAGGGAGATTGCGTCAGCCCAGGAGTTCAAGGCTGCAGTGAGCTGTGATTAGGCCACTGCAATCCAGCCTGGGTGACAGAGGAAGACCCTGTCTAAAAAAAAAAAAAAAATTGATATACACAATAACCCCATAATATAAGAATAAGATCAAGGAAAGGTCTTATCTTGAATGTAAACCTAATAACAAAAACAGTAATGCCACTGCCTAAAATAAATTCGGGTCCTTTGCATCTCTTGTCTACATTATTGTAACAGCAAAGGGTAGAGATCAGAGGGAAAGTCCAGAAGCCCAGAGAAGAGAAAGAGAAATTGACCTTCAGTGCCACCCCACATTCCTCTAGTAAATTCAAAATTTGAATCAAGACTTTATGAGACTTTTAAAAAATTTGTTTTCATAGAAAATTGTTAAGAAAATGTACACAAAATTTGGAAATAAAGTAAAAAAGAATCAGCATGCCAGGGCATTGTTCAACAAGCTCAACCACAGTTTATTTGATTTTCAATTCTAGGAGAGTATACCTGTGTTTGACTGGCTCTCTACTATTTAATTAGGGCTCAGCCACTATGACATTGTATATATAGATTTCTGTTTGCTAGAAAAGATAACCCCCAGAGGTTATAGTTTGATTATTATGATGGATGTTAACAAGTTTTATATCTAACCTAGCAACCTAATTCTCACATTCATTCTTTTTATCAGTGCCTGTACCTAGTTTTGAAAGGCATTAATGAGTGAATAAACATTTGACACATTTTATTCTATATTCGTATGAGAGTTATATTTTTAACTTTTTGAAAATTTTATATTTTGGCAGTTCTTCCCATTAAAACATGTGGAATAGGGGGAAAGCAAGGATGTAGGCCAAGAAGATAGTCAAAGATTATCAGAAAAGGCCCAGAAACCAAGGCCAATAACTGGTCTCCCTGCTGATACCCTTTCTCCCCTGTGGTCTTTTCTCACAGCAGCCAAAGTGATCCTTTCAAAACCTAACTTGGATCATGTCCCTCTTTGTGTTCTGATGCCACCAGTGGCTACACATCCCACCCAAAATTAAAGCAAAGCCCTTACTGTGTCCTAGAAGAATCTGTGTGATCAGCCACTCTCACCAGCATTCCCTTTCCTCCAACCTGCTGTGTTTTTCTGCATAGCACTTAACACCACATAAAGTCCTATACATTTGTTTGTTTTTTCATTTTCTGTCTCCCACTGGAATTTAATCTCCTTGAAAGCAAAGACTATCTGCTCTCAGTGATTAGAATGGTGCCTGGCATATAACAGATGTTCAATAAATACTTATTGAAAGATGATTTCACATAGAGAGGGGTGAAATATAAGAAGTTTGAGGCTTGAAAAGAAGGTATGAAATAATTGTTCCGGATAATGAAAGAATGAACCTATTAGGTAAATGTAATAAGAGTGCCAGGTAATATTGAGTACCTATTTGAGATTTGTGGACACAGTTTTAAGGTCTGACCAGTAGGCCTAATTATGTGTTCTCTTCAGTAATGTTCAATTGTTCAGATGAAAACATAGAGCAGCATAATGGTTGGGCTTAAAATTGTTGGGGCATTGCCTAGGCCAGTATGATGAAAGGAAAGAGCACCATACCACCTTCTATGTCTCCTCACCTGACCCAGTTTCCAATGCCTTCCCACCTTCCGAGAGCATTCTACTGGGTCCTTTGGAACTCATGATCTATCATCTGTAATCTCTATTTTCCTCAATATCTTCTGCAAACAGTTCTTTACCCTCTTTGCCCTAACAAAACCTGGCTATCCCTTGATGAACTCACTTCTGCTATGCTTCATGGTCTCTCAAGATTTCATGGAGAAGCCAGGCACTGTGGCTCATGCCTATAATCCGAGCACTTTGGGAGGCCAAGGTAGGAGGATTGCTTGAGCTGTGATCACGCCACTGCACTGCAGCCTGGGTGACAAAGTGAGACCCTGTCTCACAAAAAAAAAAAAAAAAAAAAGATTTCATGGAACATCCTCAGTCCTCAGGAGCAGCCCCAGTTTGATGGTAAGAGGAGATCAGGTAGCATTCCAGTTCCTAAGCAGAGCAGTTCACTTTGATCTTCTTTAAGCATTAGAATTCCATATAAGATATTTTTTAAAGCTTCCACTAGGGGAAAAAATAGTTTGGAAACCACTGTTTTATTACATTTTGCAGTGGGCTGATATGTGCTGTGTGTCTCTGATCTTCCCCTTTCTGAGGTTATCCTGATCCTGTCCCACCATGTGTGTTGGTGTGTGAAAGATGACTTAGCCTTCAGTTCTTAGGTCTCTGGATCAAGAAGAACCATGTTTGAACCTGTTATGGAGACTATCCCACACATCACCCAAGACTCTAGACTTTGACCTTTATACTGTGACGTGATGGCACGTTTGGGTTGTCTCCTTGGAGGAGGTTGGTTTGTTTCTTACCACAGCAAAACCTAGTCACCCAAATACATATTTCTTTGCTGATTTTCTCCCTACTATTTCCTCTGGTTCTAGTTTCAATCTCCTTTTATTTGGATGTTAAACCTTATAGTGGAGATCACTCAGCTTCCTCTAATATCCACTATCTCCTTCCTTTTATTTATTTATTTATTTTTATTACTATTTTTTTGAGACAGTCTGGCTCTGTTGCCCTGGCTAGAGTGCAGTGGCATTACCATAGCTCACTGCAACCTCAAACTACTGGGCTCAAGTGATCCTCCTGCCTCAGGTCCTGAGTAGCTGGGACTACAGGCACCCACCACCATGCCCAGCTAATTTTTTTATTTTTAGTAGATATGAGGTCTCACTGTGTTGCTCCATGCTGGTCTGAAACTTGTGGCCTCAAGCAAACCTCCCGCCTCAGCCTCCCAAAGTGCTAGGATAACAGGCATGAGCCACCACACCCGGCCTCTCTTTCCTTTTAATAATAGAATTCCTGAGTTATAGCTGAACATAGGACAAGACTACATAGGCAAGGCTACATGCTCCAACCTCCCTTGCAGCTATGTTTGAACAGAAGTAACGCATGTACCTTATGAGTCATATTTTTAAGTCATGAATTGTATTGACCCTCTTCCTGGTAGTTAAGAAACGTTAACAACAGAAAAAGCAAGCCTAGATACAGAGTTGGTTCTGGATGCAACATGTTTAGCATAACAGAGCCAACAGGTCATAAAGCAGAGCCATCTACCTACCCTAAGCCTCAGAGAAATCAACTTCTGTGCTAGTTAAGCCATTATATTTTGGAGTCTCTCGGAATCTTCGGCCATGGGTCCACATGTGGCCTTCTGGATTCTTGAGTGCAGCCTTTTGACTGAACCCAAATTTTACAGAACAAATCCTTTTACTAAAGGGATTTGTTCTGTGAAGTTTGGATTTGGTTGAGGGGCCACACTTGGGGATCTGGAGGGCCCTTGAAGTCACAGGTTCCCCACCCATCTCTTTGTCTTTTTATTAATACTGTACTTTCTAGAGATTTCATTAACTTTGCTCTCCAATGCTTCTATTGAGTTTTTTCAGTTCTGCACTCATATTTTTAATTTCCAACTGTTCTTTTTTTGTAGATGCTACATCTTTTTAAAGTTTTCTTCTTCCTCATAATGTTTTCTCCAAGTTGCTTTTTTCCTATTAGTTTGGTTTTGTCTGTACCTTTCTTTAAATGTCTGGTGAACTGTGGCTATCTACTTATGCTTAAGAGAGAGGCACTACAAAGCTGAATGGAAGTTCTGTGCTCATGGATGGGTCTTTTTGACTGTGAGTTTCACTATAGGCCAGTGGTTCTCAACTGGCAAGGGGGCAATTTCCCTTCCCCCCACGGGACATTTAGTAAAGTCTGGAGACATTTTTGGTTGTCACAACTGGGACAGGGGATACTACTGGTATCTAGTGGGTAGAGACCAAGAGTGCTTCTAAACATCCTACAATACACAGGATAGTTACCCAAAACAAAAAACTGAAAACATCGGTATTTTACATCCTTTCTCTTGAGCAGGTCATATGCTCCAGAGAGGATTCTGCCAATGTGCTGTCTGACTGCCAGTAATCTCAGATCCTGGCAGTGGAAAAAGGCTAGCAGCTCAACATTCAGTAAATAAACTTTCATTTAATCCATTGATTTTTAGCAAAATGTCCCTGCTCTCAAATATACTTGTGTCTCTTGGTCCAGACTGTCTCTGCTTCACTCTCTCCAGAGATCAGTATATCAGAGGTATTCTGCAGGAGTCCAAGTGGAACATAGAGTTGTTGGGAGGATATTGTAAACAGACTTTCAATCATCCTGCTTTGGTTCTTCCTTTACCTACACTTTCAGAGGTACCTGATGTCCCCTACTTCCTGGGCCATGTGAGAGTTCTATAATATAATTCAGTTGCTTTCCCCCCCACCCCCACTACAGGCTTAGGAATCAGCTTTCCTGGTTCTGCCAAGTCAGTTGTTATGGTCCATCTGCTCTCCAGCTTCCAATATTTTTATTTTTTTCCTCTCCTGTTCTGTATGTCCTTATGTATCTTTTAAAAACTCCTTTTACTGTCATTTTGCTGGGATTTCAGAAAGGATCAGATCTAATCATGCATTCAACCTGCTGTCTTAAATGGTATTCTCCCCTATGTGTTACCTCACTCTTTATTGAAGTTAGAATGTACATTTTATGCCCCCTCCAGCCATGAGATGATAATCTCACAGAGAATGTGGACTGTGTCCTATTTGTATTTGTATACTCAAAAGTACTTGGCCCACTGTCTTGCACATAGAAGGCACTGAATACATTTGTTAAATTGAATTTATGTAATGTAAATACACATCTGCTTGAAATGCTTTTTACATTGATACATCAGTGGAAACATATTTTTATTTTTCTAATTCTTTAATATGCAAAAAACACCATAAGTTAATGCCTAATATCCATAAACTTTGCATATCTGAGTAGAATGACCTGAACACATGGAACATATAAATCATGTTGTTCATTTGCAACACTTCAGAGTCTCGTGTATTCACTCTGGTGGCCAATCTCATTTCCAAATCTCTCACTGAAGATAGATTATTTCATACCCAGCATTAGGAGACGTTTTTAAAGCAATGAAGTTAAATCACATTTATCTGACAGATTTTCTGACTGTAAATGTGTGTTTCTATTAATGACAGATGAATCTTATTACAGCTTTGATTTTGTATCAATCTATTTTTAATAAATATTTGCTCAATAAAAAAGTGGGTGAAAATATACGTTAATATGTGTGCTTTAGTAGATATACATTATCAGTGACCAAAGTCTGATAACTGAATCCATTTCCTAATGTAACAGGAAACTATATTGTTAATTAGATACCTAATATATGGTACATTTCTCTGATAGCCAGGATTCACAAGTAGAAATGAGAGTGGCACAACTTACTCTTACCCCTAGTGACCCAATAGCAAAGTTTTTGCTTCTGTTCCCAACACCTTGTGCTCTGCTGGCCTAGAGGTCTTAGTCCCGAAAGGGAAAATGCTTCCACCAAGAAATACAACAATGATTTCACCGAACTGGAAGTTAAGACTGCTACCTGGCCACCTTGGGTTCCTCATGCCTCTAAATCAATGGGCAAAGAAGGAAGTTACTGTGCTGGCTGGGGTGATTGATCCTGACTACTAAGGGGAAATTGAACTGCGACTCCACAACGGAAGTAAGGAAGAGTATGTCTGAAATACAGGAGATCCCTTAGGGCATTTCTTAGTATTAGTATGCCCTGTGACTAAGGTCAATGGAAAACTACAACCACCCTTCAGGAATGAAGATTTGGGTCACTCCTCCAGGTAAAGGACCACAACCAGCTGAGGGGCAAAGGGAATCCAGAACGGTAGTGGGAAAAGACAGTTATAAATACTAGTTACAACCATGTGACCAGTTACAAAAATGAAGACTATAATTTTTATGAGTATTCCTCCTTATTTTGTTATGAATATGTATGTGTATATATATATACCAAATATCTTTATTTTCTTCCTTCTCTATTCTCTTATAAGATATGTTGGCTTTATTTTATAACATTTAATATTTAAGTATTGTTAATTTTATTAATACATCATAGAATTTAAGTTATGGGATGTCAAGGAGAAGAGTAAACATCACTCAAGGACTTTACCTCCTCGTCTGGAACAGGAGTTAGTGCATTTTCAGTTGTATGAAGATAGTTGTATCATATTGGGTGGAATTATGATCTTGTTATTGTATTTATCTGGAGATACATATAGGTGCCAAGTTAACAAGGAGTGGACTTACGATGGTTAATTTATTCAATCAAACATTATTCTGAGTGTATCTGTGAAAATGTTTCTGGATGAAATTAACATTTGAATTGGTAGACTGAGTAAAGCAGATTGCCCTTCCTGACGTGGGTAGGCCTCATCCGACACTTTGAAGACCTGGATAGAACAAAAAGCCCGAATAAGAGAGAACTCCTCCTGCCTGACTGCTTGATCTGGATTTAGGTTTTTTCCAGCCTTAGGACTAGAACTGAAACGTTGACTCTTTTTGGGTCGCCAACCTTCTGGCTTTCAGACTGGAACTTGCATCTTCAGCTCTCGTGGTTCTCAGGCCCTTGGACTTGGACTCTCCTGGGTCTCTACCTTGCTGATTGCAGATCTTGGGATTTCTCAGTGTCCATAATCATGTGAGCCAATTTCTTATAATAAATCTCATCTATCTATATATATCTCCTATTGGTTCTGTATCTCTGGAGAACCCTGCCTAAATTCACAAAGATACCTTAATTATAAATAGAAAAGTGATTGTACTATCTAAAATCTTATTGTTAATTGTTCAATGCTTATTAATAACCACGTATGGATTTTATGTATCTCTTGACAGTTTCAAAGTATGTTTTATTATTTATTGTTTGCTATCCATTTAATTTCCTAGTATATATAGATTGCTAGAGAAATCAACAAGATGCTATTTCTATACAGTATGCTTTTAAAAAGTATATCAAATATTAAATATTCTTTGTAAATAAGTCATATTCCATATTCACTGTGTACACAATGACAGAAGCAGTAGGAAGCAAATGTTACAGACAAGATGAAGTGTATGATATGAACATCTATGTCTCAGAGAAGTGGATGCTCCTGAATTTACCTATGACAACATTTGGAGCAAGTACCACTTGTTATCATCCTTATACTATGCTTACTTGAAGACAGGGCCAGTGTTAAAATGTTTACTTCTTTTGTTAGCTATTTTATTTTCCTTTCAATTCTAATTCTGCCCAATTGCTCTATTCAAACAAAGTCATTTAATCTCCCCTGTTCTAATTGATATTTTAATTATCCAGTTCTTTCCAGCTGGGTCCATCCCAGCTCTTTATGAAGAATGGAAAACTATGCTTTATGTATTTGAATGATAAAAGTATTGACAGGGCCATTTTTTCCTCCAAAAAAAATAGAGAAATAAATTATCCCTCAAAAAAACTATTCTGCTGCTCTGAATACCGTCGGGGGAGGGGGAGAAATTGTTGCCTATCAATTCCCTTTTATTAGTCTGCTGACATTTTAAAGACCATGACATCTATTTAAACTAATTATTTGGTTTTACAGCAAAGAAATATGTATATATTTATACATACATGTAAATCTTAAACTAGTCAAATGTAAGCCAAGATCTCATTTTGACTCTACTGGGGTACCTTGTTTACATTCCTAGGTCTTCAGAGACTGGATTCCCTGTGCATTTGGGGATAACTACTGGCTGATCTGGTAGAGGCAATAATGTGACTCTGGGACTGACCAATAGACTTTCATCAAGACAGCCTATCTGTTGGATCTCTTGGTTTTAAGAAGAAGAAACCAACTCAAGTTAACTTAAGCAAAAAGTGGGAAATACAAAGATGAAACCAAGGCCATGTCTCAGGATGGGACTGGAACTGTGCACCAGGTACTCTCTCTGTTCTTATTCTACACTATGTGTCTCTTTAATTTTCCCTAGTCATTGTAGTAGAAATATGGCTGCACAGACTCCATTTTTTATATGTCCTGCATTAAAGATTTCAGTCCAAAGACCAGATCTCTTATTCCCAATTCCAAATTTTCCAAGGATTCTCTGTTCAGCACAAATTGTAGCCAGGACAAAGCTTAGGGGTCATAATGTATAACCATGGCTGATCAGAGGCCAACATGTGGATGAGGGAGGTAGAGAGAAGTTTGTATTATAGAAAAGGCAAACTGAGCACCAAATCTAATAGATGTCCACTGCAGGGCCCCTCCCTTCCCTCCTAATAGAAAATTGATCTTAAACAGTGTCCTTCTGGAGACTATGCTGGGGAAAAGGAAATGGGTGGTATTATATTAAGATAGGCTTGGTAAAGGGAGGAATTCTGAGGCAATTGGGCCTTTGTGGGCCCCTTCAATTCATACCTTATTTGTGTTTTTATACAATATAGTTTATAATTTGGACCATTCTTACACAAAGAGATTTAACTGATTGTGACAAACTTATTCTTGGATTTTGATCCATCTTCAAATGCAAATATATGTTGATTATTGAGATCAGCTTTGCAGAGATTGAACTCAATTATCACAGTGCCTGAAATGACCGTAATGTCTAAGCAGTGACTCAGTTGTTTCCATTCTGTAAACCAATGGGTTTCAGCCTGAGATCCCTAGACATCTAGGGATCCACAAGGGAAGAACTGGAGACCCATAAACTATTTCCAATATTTCATAAAGTCTAAAGGAAATAATTTACCTGACACAAAGCTATGATAGGCTACCTAAGACATCAAATTTCTCTGCTTTAGAATGAAATAATATCAACTCAGGGCAGCAAATCTGTTATTACTTGCTGATCTTAAGTTCTAGCTTATTTTTGTTTTGTGTGTGTGTGTGTGTATATATATATATATAACTGAATATATATGTGCATATATATATACACATACATACACATATATATATAAAGCCAAAAGTTCAGTACTTGTCCCCAAGGCCAAATCAGTGAGAATGAAGAACAAGGACAAGTGGTTTTAGGAAAAAGAGAGAGAAGCTTATTAATTTGCCAGCAAATGAGGAGGGCAGTGGACTAGCGTCTCAAAGACTGCCACTCTGTCGTTAAGCAGAAATACAGGGCTTTTAAAAAGGAGGGTTTTCAGCGATTGGTCTCAGGTCCACGTGACCAGTGTCACATGTCATGGCTTCAGGCTATTGTAGTTTAACTATAATTGGTGGTTTCAGTGACAATGATCTTGTGACTTTGTCCAGACAATTCTGTTAAGCCATCTCCTGTGGTTTAAGATGCTAGAAAACAAACAGCAAAGAACATTTTTCTGCCCCTTTGATTGCTGGCCTCAGGGAAGGAGTGCAGGTTTTAATGCCCAAAAAGGATGGGGGGTTTTAAAGAGATGACTCATAAAACATTTCATTTCCCTTTTTCAGACCTTTACCTCTGTTGTGTATTTATATATATGCATATACACAAGTATACATATTTATACATACACACACATATATATGTATATACACAAACACACACATATACATATACAGATATCTACACATGTTGTTGAATGCAGGTTCAGCTGCTGCCCCCCTGAGAACCAAACAGAGAGGCGAGTGTTGGTGAAGGAAAGGTAGTTTATTCAAGTGCCAACAGCCTGAGGAGATGGTGGACTATTGTCTCAAAGACCTTCTCAACTTTCTGTGCTTACAGAGCAACTTATAAAGGGAAGAGGTAAAGGGGATTGGTGGCAGAAAGTAAGCAGAAAGCAAGTCATGATGACTTGCATGATGGTTATCAGCAAACAATAGGTCTTCTGGTAGATCGTGTTATCAGCAGTCTGCGGCTGGCCTATTCCAGACTCTTGATCTGTTTTTACTCAAGGTTGTTTTCTAATCTTGTGCCCCACAGCTGTGTAAGCAAGCAGCAAGTTAATTCTAAACTTATAAGGTAGAACAAGCTGGAAGCATAATGGAAGCAAAATGGTTTCTCTTTAGCTAGGCTAGCATTGTGGTCTGAATGGCCCTTGGGGTGTGCTTGCACACATACACACATATACATATATCCTTGGTTTTAAATTCTGGGCTAATGAATGTCATCCTGGGAGAAATGTGATTTAATGCCATCCTAGAAGAAATTACATGTGGCCACTATTATTCAGGTTGTATTCTAAAGACTGCAGAAAGAAAAATTTAAGACTCAAGGTTACTAAAGTCATCTTTCCTGGAGATCTTTAAACATGAGATAATTAGCCATCTCTCTAAAATAATTACCTCTGGAAGATCCTTTTACTTTCCTCTTAAAATATGTTAAAATATCATCCACCCCATTATTAGACATTGTACTGAGTAGGATAATATGTTGTCTTAATGACAGAGACCTGTGGATGATAAGTTGTTTCCAGAAATGCTCTGCATTTAGGGCACAAATTCTGGGTCATCCTTTGTGAATGTCAAAACTTTAGATGTTCAGAATTTCCTGAGATTCCTTCATAATAGTCACAAGCACTTGGTTATTTCTCTGCTTCATTCCATGATTAGATCCTCTGGACTCAGATCAGAACAAAATGCATAGGAAAGATTTCTAAGATACTAATTCTCTACTTATAGTCCAGGCTGTCAGAAACCTTTCAAGCCCTAGGCAGTTATACACATAATTGTCTGAAATCTACTTTGGAGCAAAGCTGCTCCTCTTTCCTATAGCCAAGTGATGTCAAAAGGTCATTTTCAGCAGCCTTGAACTCTTCTCTGTTACCTCACCAAGGCTCACAGCTCTACACTAAATTGCTATTCCAATCCACCTTTCTGGAAAGTAATTAATCCCAATTCAAATGAGAGGCCTATAATTGCAAATCACCTTTCAATGTACCCTCTACTTCAGTCTTGGAAATGATATATCCAAATTTGAAAAAAAGTTAATGGGATTAGAAGCAATAATGAAGACCCAAATTCTAATAAGTATTAGTTTTTTTAAAAGCATCATTTAAATACAAAGCTACATATTTATTCAAAATCAATTCATATGTGATGGACAAGTCACTTCCCAAATGTGCTTTTTTGTGAGGCTATGTAAAAAGGGGCGGAGAAGTAGGTAGGATATGCATTAATAAGAGTAAGATCTCCTCACCCTTAAATGCTTGTATAGGATGTTCTTTATAAAGCAAATGTACTGAAAATTCTCCTTTTCTTCCTTGAACCATCTGTGAATCTTCTTTAGCTAAAATGAGCTTTTTTGGTGGGCACATGACGAGGAAGAGGTTCAATGTAACAAGCAATCATGTTATTTTATGAAGCTCCATCTCAAATTAAGTTGATATATGGTAGCTTTTTAAGGACTGTGGGTTGCAACATGTGAGCAATTTTAAAGTGTAACATTTCATTTACAGATTCAGAGTAGCTTTCAATTCCCTTACTAGTGTGCTTCTAATTAAATCTTAATC
Organism: Daubentonia madagascariensis; assembly: GCA_023783475.1. Lineage (NCBI taxonomy): Eukaryota > Metazoa > Chordata > Mammalia > Primates > Daubentoniidae > Daubentonia > Daubentonia madagascariensis. The sequence continues at coordinate 53,949,043 of JAKFHU010001815.1, read as the reverse complement.
GTACCATTCATTATGAAATGAAAGAAATGCTGTTACACTGAATTTTCCCCAGGAGGAAATCAATATGGCCCTCATAAAATGGCTAATCCACAGAAAAGGAATAAAAACTATGTGGAAATGAGCCTTAAAATTAAATCTTAACATTTGAATTTGCATAATCAAAAAATTATCACAAGTAATATCTTTTTTTGATAGACGCAGATGATTTAAATATATGTGATTAGTTAGTTATGTATAGCAAATCACCCGAATGCATAAGAAACATAAAGAACACTGAGTAGGTGACAACATGTAATAAACATGACATATCCAATAATTTGAGTTGCTACTCTACTATATACTAATTTTAAAATATATCCTTGTGAATAAAACATTTTTTAAACTTGGTTTACCTTACAGTCAAAGAAGAAAGGACCAAAAATGTAAGTAGCCCTAATGCTGCTTTCTCAACTTAGCATGAAATAATTTTCAAAAATAAATCAATTTTCCTTCCATTTTTAATTCCTCCTGTCTATAGGGTCATTATTCCTAAAATCTTGTCCTTTTGAATTTAGAATTTAAATGAGCTCACTCTCTTTTCCATTAGCTCCTGCAACTAGATCTATAGAGAATAAATGAAATAGTATAATAATTTAAAGAATATACCGAGAATAGCTCCAATAACTTTGTGGACTGAGGTTGAAAACAAAAGTTTATTTCTCATATCCAGAGAGTTAGAAGATGGCATCTCAGCCCTAGGCTTTTCTCTTAGTTTGGGTTAGGGAATTTATTCTTTATTGACAAATTAAGAAAATTTCTTATATATAACAAAAGCACTTATAATAATTTACCTACGACCCAGAATTAACAATTATTAACATCTTGTCATGTTTGTTTAAAGTTGTTTTAATAAAAGTAATTTTTTTAATTCCCCTTCATCTTTCCTCTAATCTCATTCTCTCCTACTCCCTCCCCATCCAGACTATAGCCTTCATAATTTGGTATAAATTTTAGTATCTATTGCTGTATAACAAATTGCACCAAAACTTGGTGGCTTAAAACAGCAACATTTACTATCTCACGGTTTCTGTGGATCAGGAATCTGTGCAGTTTAGCTGGGTTCTCTGGGTCGGGGTCTTTTGTGAGGCTGCAGTCCAGGTGATGGCTGGGGCTGCAGTCATCTCTAGGTTCAGCTGGCAGCAGAATCTGCTTCCAAGCTCATTCAGTGCTTGTGGGCAAGATTCAGTTCCTCAAGAGTTGTTCAACTGAGGGCTTCAGCTCCTCATTGGCTCTTGGCTAGAGGCTGCCCTCAGTTCTTTGCCACAGGGGTGTCCCCATAGAGCAGCTTGCAACATGCCTGCTTATTTCATCATGGCTAGAAGAACCAGAGCCAACAAGAGAGAAGTCACAGTTTTTTATACCTCAACTTGGAGGTGACATCCCATCACTACTATTCATTACAAGCAAGTTGAAAAGTCCAGGCCAAACTCAAGGGGAGGAGGTTACGCAAGGGCATGAAGACTAGGAGGCAGGGGTCGTTGGGGGCCATTTTAGAGGCCAGCTATGAAAGTGTGTATCTTTCCAGCTAATTATTTTATACTTCTGTATAAATATCTATAAATAAACATTTTATATATAAAAATATAAAAATGTACAATATGTTTCATGTTTTTTCAATTTATAGAAATGGTTTCATATACTATGCATCTTGCTTTTTTTCTATCAATATTATATTTTTGACATCTACTCATGTTGATCTATTTAGATCTAGTTAGTTCCTTTTAACCACTATTCAGTATTCAATCTATGGATTACCACATTTTATTTAAAATTCTACCAATGTCTATTGTTTTCCTTTTTTTTTTGGTGTTACTAATGATGTGACAATGAGCATCTTTGTACATGTCTCCTTGAGAATGTATGAAAGAGTTTCTACAAACCTAGTAGTTGTTAAAATATGTTAACATATTTCCAGATTGTTTTTTAAGTGAGTACACCTGTTTATACTCACACTAATAATTTAAGCCATTTACCTTTCCCTAACACTCATGCAAACCCTTAATTGGTGACACATGGTATCTCATTGTTATTTTACTGGTTTTTCCCCTAATTATCTATAAAGTTGAGCATCTTTTTGTGTGTTTATAAATAATTTGGGTTACTTAGTCCTTTGAGTCTCTGTTCACATACTGTATCTGTCTTTCTATTGAGTTGTTTGCGTTTTTCATTACACTTTGATTATATGTCTTTTGTCATATAGAAAATTTCAATATAGCCAAATATTAATCTTTGCCTTTATGATTTGTACTTTTGGTGTCTAGTTTAAGAAAACTCTGTGACCCAAAATCCTGAAGATATATTTTCTTCAATTTTAAAGTTTTGTTCTTTTACACTTAGAGCTCTAATCTACCTGAAATTTGCTTCGTATTTTGTGTGAACTAGGGGTTTTAATTTTTTTTAATTTCAGAATATTACGGGGGACAAATGTTTTGGTTATATGAATTGCTTTTGTACTGCTTGAGTTGAAGTTATAAATGTGCCCATCACCCAGATAGTGTACATTGTACCCATTAGGTATGATTTCACCCATCCCCTTCTCCCCCGCCACCTGCTTGATTTCCACTGAGTTTTACTTCCATCTGTGTACGTGCCTGCTGGTTGATTAGTTCCAATTTAATAGTGAGTACATGTGGTATTTATTTTTCCATTCTTGTGATACTTCACTTAGGAGAATGGATTTTAATTTCCTTTTTCTCTATGGAAGGTGAGTTGTTCCAACATTACTTATCAACTCATCTACCCTTTCACCCCTGATTTGTAATACCCCCTCTATTACAGATCAAGATCCCTTAAACACATGCATCTATTTCTGGGCTTTCTAGTTTACTCAACTGATGTATTTAAACATTCCTAAACCAATACCAAATTATTTTAATCGCTAAAGCTTTTTTTTTTTAAACTTTTTTTTTATAGACAGGCTCTCACTCTGTCACCCAGGATGGAACTCCTGGGCTCAAAGGATCCTTTTGCCTCAGCCTCCCAAGTAGCTGGGATAACATGCACAAGCCACCGTGCCCGGCTACTTTTCTTATTTTTTTGGAGATGGGGGTCTCACTATGTTGCCCAGGCTGGTCTCAAACTCCTGACCTCAAGTGATTCTCCCTCCTCAGCCTCCCAAAGTGCTGGGATTACAGGCATGAGCCGCCATACCCAGCCCACTAAAGCTTTATATTAGCTTGATATTTGAAAGTACTAGTCCCACCTCCATGTTCCTTTTTTTCAGTATTGTTGGGGAAATTTTTATTTTTATTTTTTTTTATTTATTTATTGTTTGAGATAGGGTCTCATTCTGTCACCCCAGCTAGAGTGCTTGTCTCTAAAAAAAAGAAATAAAACTGGCTGGAAAAAAAAAAGAGTAAGAAAGAAGCAAGCATGTTAAGAATATAAGCTGGCATATGATCTAATATAAAATTTGGCCCTAAATCTAGTCTGTCAATCTAAGGTTCAAATCCCAGCTCTGCCACTTACTATTTACCTCTAATTTACCTATTTAACCTTGTGAAGTCAGTTTTCTCATCCGTTATAAACATTACAATTATTACAAGGAGTAAAAGTATTAATAACATATATAAAACTCCTGACACCTAAGTAGCTTTATTATTGGTAGTTACAAAACTCTCATTATCAAAAAAGGAAGAACATAATTATCCTTTAGAAAAGAGGATGCTTTCCTGACACTAAATTCTTAAAACCACCACCTAGCACAAATTGAGTTCCTTTCCTTTCTCCTCAAAGCTGGGGAAGTGGGTGTAGTAAAGCATGTGCTTGGCTAGAGCCATGTGACTAGTTCTGGCCAATGACTTTTGCACAGATCTCTTTTGGGCTGGAGCATTTGATTGCAAATACAAGACCGTTCAGTACCCTCTTTCTATTGACCATGCCACCTAGCAACAATGGAGGAGGAAGCTACTCCATTAGCCTGGGTTCCAGAGTGGGGAAGCAAAGAGCAGAAGGCCCCAGCTACACTACAAGGGACATGTAGCACAAGCAATAAAAAAAACTTTGTTCTTATAAGCCACTAAAATTTGAAGTTATTTGTTTACAAAAGCATGTCCTAACCTTACCAAACTGAAACAAGAAAGTTTGGTCCTAGATGATACTATAGGGACTTCCACAGAAGCATCTGGAAGCTACAGAATTGACTTGTGCTACACCTCTACTTGCCTACCTGGTGAGCAGGAACAGCATGCTGGTCAGGTCCTGTCCTCTTGAGTACACAAAATAGCAGCTCCTCTTGAGTGGGATCCTGCTGCTCACTACTCTCCCTTTGCCTTTTGTTTTCGATAATGAAAGAATTATTTTGTGAAAGAGCTTATGGACAAAGAGAGAACTGTTAAGTAGGTCAAGTATGTGAAATAAAATCCTAAACAGATTGCTGTTTTCAAATTGTCAACTAGTTATCTATACAACATTTGTTAAATAAACCTTCCCTCAATTGTTTTGTGATACCTCCTTATTCTATATTATTTTATATAATTATGTATATCTGACCTATTCTGATTTTGTGTAGGTTCTTATACCACTGTATCACTGTTTTAATTAATATCATTTGTATTATTCATAACTCTCAAATTGAAGCAACCAAGGTGTCCTTCAATAGGCGAATGGAAAAATAAACTGTGGTATATACAATGGCATCTTTTTTTGACAATTAAAAAAAACTATTAAGTCACAAAAAGACATGGACAAATCTTAAAAGCATATTCCTAAGTGAAAGGAGCCAGTCTGAAAGGCTACATACGATATGATTCCAACTATATGACATTCTGAAAAAGGTAAAACTGGAGAGACAATAAAAAGATCAGTTGTTGTCAAGGGTTTTGGGGAAGAGAGGAGGGTTGAATAGGTGAAGTACAGGGGTTTGGGGGAGTAGTGAAACTATTCCATATGACACCGTAATGGTAGATACATGATCTTATGCGTTTCTCAAAACTTCAAAACTTTACAGCAGAAAGGGTGAACTTTAAAACAGGCAAATGTAAAAAAAAATCACTTAGAATTTTGGGGATCACAGGAAGGAATGCATACAGTGACAAGAGAATCGAACTGTGTTACAAATATATGAAATAACCTCACTAAAGAGGGCAGGGTACAGGGGAAGGTTCTGATCCAAGTAACTTTGGCAATGAGTAGAATCTGTAAGACTAAAGACAAAAGGGACTGCACATGAGCACTGTACTCTTGTCAATGTTGTTTCCCTCAGGGGTACAGGTTAACAATTCTGATACTGCTGTACATATATGCTGGAATTGAACAATCAAGTAAAAAAGCCTACATTGGTGGGGATATGTCAAAGAGATACAGGAGCCAACTGAATGAGCTCCCAATGGTGAAAGCTGGAACAATTTGAGCAACAAAATAAAGGATTACAGGTTGAGCATCTCTAATCCAAAAATCTAAAACCTGAAATGCTCCAAAATCCAAAACTTTTTGAGCACTGACATGATGCCACAAGCGGAAAATTTCACACGTAGGTACTTAACACAAACTTTGTTTCACACACAAAATTATTTAAAATATTGTATAAAATTACCTTCAGGCTATGCATATAAAGGTGTCTATAAACACAAATGAGTTTCAAATTTAGACTTGGGTCTTATGTCCAAGATATCTCATTATGTATAACGTGAATATTCCAAAATAAAAAAAAAAATCCAAAACACTTCTGGTCCCAAGCATTTCAGATAAGGGATACTCAAGCTGGATTTAGATTGTACCATAAAGCATAAATATTTATGAGTTCATACTGATATAAATGATTGAATAAATAAATAAATGGGGAAGAAGAGACAAATCTCCCTTGCAGAAGAATTCCAAATAATTTATGTAGATACTCTGTCCTCAAGAACATGGAGTATAACTTCCCAAGCCTTAAATGTAAAGTATGCCTTGTGACTTCCTTCCAAAGAGTACAGTATGGAAAGGAAGGTTTTAAAAAAAAGTGAGTTTATGGTGGAGAAATCTGACAAATGCCACCTCAGCCAGGTGATCAAGGTCAACATCAACAATGATAAATCATGTTAATAGTATGTCCCCTTGACATAATGTAATAAAAATGGCACTTTACCTTTGTGGTCTTCCGCACAAAAACCCATAACCCCAGTCTAATGATGAGAAAAACATCAAACAAATCCCAATAGGGGGACATCCCACAAAATATTTGACTAGTATTCATCAAAACTGTCAAGGTCGTTAAAAACAGGGAAAATCTGAGAAACTGTCACAGCTAAGAGGAACCTAAGGAATCACAACAAATAAATGTAATGTGGTATCTTGGATGGGATCCTGGAACAGAAAGAGATACTAGATAGAACTAAGGAAATCTGAGCAAATTATAGACTTTAGTTACTAAGAATGTATGAAGTGTACATTGATTAATTGTAATAAATGTACCATACTAATGTAATAAGTTAATAACAGGGGAAACAGGGTATGGGGTATATGGGAACTTTGTGCTATCATCTTAATTTTTCTGTATATCTAAAACTCTTCTAAAAAATAAGGTCCGTTATTTTTTTTAAAATAATAACTGCTCAGGCTAGTTCCCTCTTTCACTCTTTTACTTGAGAATAACCTTTAATATTTTCCTTGAGTTTTTCTTCCTGATAATATTTTGTTTTGTTGGGTCCCCATCTAATAAGATTGGGATTTACTTTGGGCATGTAACAAACCTATACAGTAACTTTAGGGAGGGGAGAATTCAGGCATTCTGTACTACTAATTAATAGGAGACCCAACTGTTCTAGCAACCAGGCATAATCGAAACTGTATGGAAGTATAAGGCTCTGCAGGCTTAGCCAAAGCTTTCCCAAAAAGATGTGTACCACAAGAAAACCATTGAATTTTGAGGTCAAGTATTCCCATAGAAACTGCTTTTACTATTAAAAAAAAAAGTCAACATTGTTCATATGGAATGCTTAATTTTGAAAAGGATGATTACCCTAAGAGTCTTCATAATGTGTCCCTCTTTAATCAAATGTTAATCAAAATGATGGGTAGGAGTGTTTAAAATTATCCAACAGAATGTTGAAAATAGTGGTTTTCAAACTATGGTCTGAAAGTCTTCAAATACTACTCTGGGTTGAATTGTGTACCCATAAAATTTGTATGCTGAAAACCTAACTCCCAGTACCTGAGAATGTGATCTTATTTGAAGGTGGGGTCTATAAAGAGGCACTAAAGTTAAAATGAAGTCATTTAGAATGGGCCCTAATCCAACATGACTGGTATCTTTATAAAAAGGCAATATTTGGATTCACAGAAGGAAGACGATGTAAGGAGACACAGGGTGAAGATGACCATCCACAAGCCAAGGAGAGAGGCCTAGAACAGATCCTTCCCTCACAGCCCTCAGAAGGAACCAACCCTGCCAACACCTTGATCTCTGGCTTCTATCTCCAGAACCGTGAGACAATAACTTTGCTGTTTAAGCCCCCCAGTTTGTGGCACTTTGTTACAACAGCCCTAGCACATTAATACAAATACCCTTGTAGGCACTTTGTGGAAGAAGGGCACTTTGAGGCCCAGTTCTCTTTGTTTGTATATTGGATTTCTGAGTAAGAGTTCTTTAAATGGAGAGTTCCAAACTCATGTTTGAAAAACATTGTTGCCCAAAAAAGATTTTGATATATCTGATTTTGAATTCTTCTTTCTAATGAACAGGTTCAGTTCAGTTGCCTTCTTTTTTTTTTTAGACAGGGTCTTGCTCTGTTGCCTGGGCTGGAGTGCAGTGGCTTCATCATAGCTCACTGTAACCTTGAACTCCTGGGCTCAAGTGATCCTCCTGCCTCAGGCTCCCAGGTAGCTGGGACTACAGGCATATGCCACAACCTGGCTAATTTTTCTATTTTTAGTAGAGACAGGGTCTCACTATTGCTCAGGCTGGTCTCAAACTCCTGGGCTCAAGCAATCCTCCCACCTCAGCCTCCCAAAGGGCTAGGACTACAGGCATGGGCCACCCTGCCTGACTCAGTTGCTTATTGAGGCCATTCTTGACAGTAAGTTTCTGTCATTGTTTTAGCCTAGATGCCTCCAAAAAAACAGAGCCTAAGCTAAAGGCTTGTACTCAGGTCGTTTATTTAGGAGGTAATTCCAGAGTGTATCAGATGCTTCTCCAATGCTATGCATTATTCTTCTTTTGGATACACCATTGTTATCTGTGACTTATCATTTTTGCTCAATGTCTTTCTACTTACTACTTTTTTTTTTGAGGCTCTCAAAATTTATTCACTTAGCCCAGACACAAGCAATGAAACAGCAAATTTTCAAATATATATATGTTATTAGGTCATTAAATATGAAATGTCCAATTTCGATTCAAAAGTTTTGTTTATTATGTCTTAGACAAGAAGCAGTACAGTTAATCAAAGTATGTGCCTAAACTATCGACACAGTTTTGCCATCTTAACGGTAGCTTGCTTATGGCAGCAGCGAAGAAGCCTGGAGAGCGAGTGGTGATGAAATCGAGAAAGGCATTTTCCACAGCTTGTTGAGAATTTAATATTTTTCCTTACAAGAAGTGGTCCAAAGCCTGGAAGAAGTGGTAGTCAGTTGGTGCAAGGTCTGATGAATACGGTGGATGACAGAGAGTTTCCAAGTCCAGTCTCTGTACTTTGAGCAGCGTTGTTTGTGCGACATGGGGTCAAGCGTTGTCTTGGAAGAGGATTGGCCTGTCTCTATTGACCAATCTTGGCTGCTTAATCACAAGCATCCTCGTCATTTCGTCCAATTGGTTGCAGTAGACATCTGCTGTAATAGATTGACCAGGTTTCATGGAGCTGTAGTGGATAATACCAGCGGTGGACCACCAAACAGACACTATTAGCTTTTTTTGATGAATATTCAGTTTTGGACTGTCTTTTGGCACTTCATCTTTATCCAACCATTGTGCCAAATGCTTGTGATTGTCAAAAAGGATGCATTTTGCATCATACGTAACAATACGTTGTAGAAATAGTTCACCTTTATGTCGTGACAGCAAAGAAAGGCAAGCTTCGGGACTATTTCTCTTCTGGCGCTTGTTTAATTCCTGTGGTATCCATCTATCCAGCTTCTTTACCTTGCTGATTTGTTTCAAATGGTCCAATATTGTTGGAATAGGAACGTCAAACCTTGCTGCTAATTCACGTGTAAGTGGAGATGGATTCACTTCCACTACAGCTTTCAGCTCATCATTATCCACCTTGGTCTCAGGTCGCCCACGTGGCTCGTTTTCAAGATTAAAAATCACCGAATGGAATTTCTCAAACCATCCACGTACTGGGCATTCATTAGCCACATCCTTCCCAAACACTTCATTGATATTTCGAGCTGTCTGTGCTGCATTGGTTCCACAATGGAACTCATATTTGAAAATAACACAAATTTTTGACTTACCTGTGTTTTCACAAAAATTGCTCATTGTCAGCACTGCTGCCACCACTGCTGCCACCGCCACATTCCCCCCACTTCACTCCTCTTCCTTCTTACTACCTCTTATTAAAAAGTTAGAGTTCAAAGTAACATCTGTCTAGATAATTAAAATTCCACACTAATAAAATTCTGAACTAGAGGAAGCCAAATTAATTTGCAACATATACCATATATAATGTTCAAAATTATTCTGTTCTATAAAGCAGGTTGTATCAGTTAGGGTTCTCTGGAGAAACAGAACCAATAGGATAGTATACTGTATTTAGTATACTGTATTTATTAAGAGATTTCTTTATGGAATAAATAAAGGCATTGGCTCACACAATTGTGGCTGGCAAGTCTGAAATTTGTAGAGCAGGCCAGCAGGCTGGAAACTCAGGCAGAAGTTGATATTGCAGTCTTGAGGCAGAATTTCTTCTTGAGAAACCTCAGTTTTTGCTCTTACGTCCTTCACCGACTGGATGAGGCCCCCACCACGAGAGTCATCTCCTTTACTTAAAGTCAGCTGATTGTAGATGGTAACCACATCTACAAAATACCTTCTTGGCAACACTTAGATTGCTGCTTGATTAAATAACTGGGCACTATAGCCTAGCTAAGTTGACACATAAATCTAACCATCACACAGGTCAAAAAGTAAAAACCCAGAGGCATGCATTTCCTTTCCTGTGCCACTCTGAGTCAGAAAACCCTCTGGCTTGGTTTCTTTTAAGGAACAGCCACAGTGACACCATCATTTTAACCCACTCATTATAGAAAAAAGATTAAGGAGTTAGTAAAATAAGTATATTCTTACAGGGAAAGAGTGCTACCTTAGACAGAAATAATGTTTGTGACTATGACAGAATAATTTCTTTCTGCATCATACCTGAACTATCCCAATAATGAGTGAAAATAGAGCCAAATAATCCTTAGGCCTACAGGTTATCAGCTCTTCAAATAAACCCCCAGTGGAAATCATCTGGTGCATCCTCTTTGTTTATAAGCAAGGAATCTGAGACAAAGAGAAATTAAGAAACTTGTCTGCAGTCTTACCACACATCAGGGGCAGATCCAAAAACAGAAGCCTGGTGTCCTCAGACCTGCAGTGCTATTTATAACACCACGCCACCTTTGTAAGCAATAAAGATGATTATCAGCAGCTAGAGAATGGGTTTTTCCATTTGAGGTTCATAATTCCATTTGCTCATGAAATGATAATGTGATATTTATTTTGTAAAGTAGATATTAGATAATATTAGGGAATATTTGCTAATTTTGTCAGGTGTGATAAGGCATTGGTGTTGTATAGACATTGTTCTTAATTTTCAGGGATATATACTGCATGTACTTTCTTCAAAATACTTCAGCAACAAAATATTAAGCAAATATGGCAAAATATTAACAATTATTACATATAAGTGATGAATATATAGGTGTGGGTTTTCATCTTATTATTTTCCCTACTTGTGTTATGTTTTACACTTTTTATAATAAAAAGTAAGAAAAAAAATTTCACTTTCTGTTCCTAGGCTTGTAGGCCAGCATTAATTTTTTCATATATCCAAAATTCACTGTCCTTGCATTGTCACTGAATCAATAAACCTACATCCTATACCTCTAGGTCAGTGCACATTCACTTCTCTAGACTTGGAAATCTAATCTCATGCCAGGGGATCCTACATTGACCCTCGGTGAGCATATCCATTCCTTCCTTTTTTTTCAGGAGACAGGGTCTGGCTCTGTCACCCGGGCTAGGGTGCAGTGGTATGATCATAGCTCACTGCGACCTCCAACTCCTGGGTTCAAGGAATCCTCCTGCCTCAGCCTCCCGAAGTGCTGGGACTACAGGCATGAGCAAGCACACCCAGCCTCCATTCCCTCTTGGTACTTGTTCTAATATTTTCAAAAAGAAAAATTATCACAACATGTTTATATCTCCTAAAAAGGTACAAAACCTCCCTACCTTTCCCTTCATAGGTCATCAAATAAAACACTAAAAATAAATCAATGATTGAAATAGAGACATAACTTACAGTCATCTCCCAGCATTTTTATTCAGCATTTCTGTACAGTGAAGCATTTATAATTATCAGTAGTTAGTGTGTGAAAAGATTTAATGGAGTGGAGCATGCTATAAAATGTTAGCTATCACCCTCATCATTAAGCATTAATTAAGCAACCACTGTGTACTTATGCTAAGTACTAGAGCGATTTACATGAGAAAATCTTGGCCTTGGACTCTAAATTACCCAAACAAGCTACCTAAGGGTTCGAATGAACCAAGTAATTGCAAATCTCTGCTTCGTTGCTTGTTATTTGGTTACAGCCATCTTTGTGTTCCGAAGTCCCACATCCAGCGCTTACATGCCAGAGACACCCGATAAACATACAGTAAACTGTATAAACTTTATGTAGGCTGTATAAACTAAGGCATACACATCGCATTGTCTGTTAGAGTAAAACTGCAGGCACTCCATTTCTTTTTTATCATCATTTGCTTGATGATTAAAGAATGTTTTGACCCAGCTGAGAACATTGTGCTGATTTGTTGATTTGTTAGGTGTTGGGGGTGGGAGGGAAATGTTCAAACTCAGCTTTTTCTCATTGATAGTTAACAGCTAAAGCTTAAGATGACTAACAAGAAAGCACTCTTCACCTCTTCAAAATCGGATGTGAGTACTAAGGCTGTAAATATAGTATGCAAGTTTCCATCCATATATTCCACTTTGTACAAGTTTCACTTAATTTAGCCCTTTTACTAATGAACTGTGTGACTAGACTGGTCATTTAATCTCTCTGAGCCTCACTTTACTTATCAAATAAGAGAGGCACTTGATTTTAAGGCAGTTTCAAAATATAATTTTCTATTTCTTGGGCCTGCTAGGGGTGGGAACTTGGAAAATATGTATGGAATGGAATGGGGTAGATGAAAAACTCAGATAAGGACCACACGGATTGTGAAACAATAGCCACAGGGGTCTGGAGAGGCCAGAGGTTGTAAAGATAACTCCAACCACAAACTGTGGCTGGGTGCGGTGGCTGCTGGCTGCGGGTGTAACCAGCAGGGACCCACAGGGACTGTTTAAGAAAAGACTCACCCTCCCCAAACCTTTATCCAAATCCTCTACAAAACCCACCACTCTCCCCTCCTCGGGGTGGACACTCTTTTTGACCTCCACCCACCTGCACCCAGGTGCCCAAAATAAATGGCGTTTTGCTGCTATGTCTCAGGCTTGAGTGTCTTCCTCTTGGCTCCGACCTAACACTATTGGTTATGTAATTTTTTAATTCAGTGATTTTTTAAATATTTTAAATGAATGCTGTTGCTTACACACAGTTTTGCTGAGTGTTTTCAATACTATTTCACATATTAATTTTTTCTTAGTTTTTATAGCATATATTTTTACATGTGTGGCACTATATTTTTCAGGTTTAGTATTAACTTTTTCTGAGGACCTACATGGTAGCAGAAAAATAGAAAAGCAGTGAGACAGATAAAGCATACATAGCAAAGGTCCCAGCATATGCCTAACAGATGTAGGCTCTGGGATTTACACATCTGAGCACATTGGAGATGGGGGAGGGGAGGCGGCCTACCAGAGTTCTGAAGCTTGAGAAATCCAGGGGCTTGTTGGGGAATAATAGATTCCCAGGGGCAGGGATTGACATCTGGTTCAAAGACAAAGGGCTGGGTAGAGGAGAGAAATGATTTTGAGCATACCAAGAAGTTAGGCATGGACTCACTTCCCAAGGAAATCTCCCTTAGATTTCTCATCTTCTGAGCAAAGGGGCTGCCATAGAATCAGCAAGAACTAAAAGATCTTGTTTTGTTTGTTGTTTTGTTTTTAAAATTATGCTAAGTTAAAAGCATGGGTCCCCAAACACATCAATATCTGCAGGTAGCATCAAGGACTTGTCAGTGATGAGAGAAGGCCCAGGAGTGTGCTCTAATGGTGGCACTGGGCCACTTGCACAGCCAGGCTAGTACAGAGGCTAGTAGTGCCCAGCGTGGGGACTTTGGCAGAAAAATATGGGACGTGTCACCAGAATGCATCAGAGGAAAAGCGTCAGTGTCCCAGGATGGACACAGGACTAGTTCTAGGGGGAACATGCAACAATCCCTAGAGGCTCTCAGAAGCATAGATCCTGGAATTCCCATTTAAAAATGCTAATCACGACTGTTGTTGTGACTCACTTCTTACTACCTGTTTGGAAAACATGAGTTATGGTTTTCTGATCCTCAGCTTACCCTTCTGCTCATTTCCATATTTTATAGTTCTGCCTTACTTCCTTCTCTTCTTCAGACAATCCTTCCCCACTTAGAGAAGCTAACATTGGCTCTTGTATGGACATTACTTTCCCACTGCATGCTCCCCACCCCCAGCCGTGATTCTCTGTTTCCCAGTTGTGCATGAATGTCAGGGCTATGAAGTTGGTGACTTTTCTTCTGATATGAACGTCCTGCAAGGATCAGGTCAGGCCCCAATCTTGTGAGTACACCTCTCACCTGAAGAGAGGTCATTTTGGGTATCAGTCATTTGAGTAAAAGTTGTGGGAGTTCAGACAGGAAACTAGAACTCTGGTCAGAATCAAAAGAGGCAGGAGGGAAATTCAGCCTCTCTCTCTCTCTTAGTTTAGTCACCAAGAGCTTTATTTATTATTATTATTATTTTAAGCGTGAAACAAAGTTTACTGAGGAAGGACAAGATGGGTTTACAGAGCAAGAGCAAGATAGGTTTACAGAGCAAGAGCAAGACACATTCACCACAGAACAGCAAACCGGCCTCTTGTAACAAAAAGGCCACCAAGAGCTTTAAATGGCACTGACAGCATGCTTGGGTGATGGAGGTTAAAATGGCATCTGCCATACAGAGGGAGGATAATCTTCAAAAGATTTCTTTTTCTGGGTTCCCTGAATAATGAAATGGGTCTTTATTATATTTTTATTTATGTTTTTTAGAGATGGGATCTTACTTTGTCACCCAGGCTGGAGTGCAGTGGCACAATCATAGCTCACTGCAGGCTCAAAATCCTAGGCTCGGGCCATCCTCCTGACTGAGCCTCCCAAGTAGCTGGGACTACAGACGTGCACCACCAAGTGCAGCTAATTTTTTTATTTTTTGTAGAGATGGGGTCTCACTATGTTGCCCACGCTGGTCTTGAACTCCAGACTGGTGCAATCCTCCCCCCTTGGCCTCCCAAAGTGCTTACAGGTGTGAGCCACCATGCCCAGCCTAATAAGGGTCTTTAATTATGGAGTACAAGCTGTGTCTCAGAAACTGGATTATTTATGAACTGTTTATTTCCCTTTTATCATGCCTTTTGCCATTTAGCCTTGAGTAAAGTCTTTGTTTAATATTCTAACTAGATCTCTGCTGTGCTATAGGGAAATAAGAGGACTGATTTACCACTCCTGGCCTCTGGAGGTGAAGAATCTGAACTTTATTTAAATTAAGTAAGAAGGACATTATTTTTCCTTTCAGCCCTTTACATTTTGAAAAAGTGTAAGTTAAGGTTACCTTTCCAGAACTACTTGAATTTTAACATTGTTGCTAACTGTGATATAGATTTTGTCCACTGGAAGAGGAAGTTTCAAACATTCAAAAATCATATGCAGAAGGTATTTTTGAACAGAGGTAGCTGGAAATCCTCCTACAGTGGAAATCTCCTGATGTCAGGGCTGCTTTCTGACTCATAGTACCCTGGCTTCTGTTTCGTGTCCTGCAGATCTGCCCCTGCCTCCCATTCTCACCCTGACCCATTCTAATATCCTTAATATCCTTACTAACCTTAAACCAACATGGCATTGGCAGACTAGTCACAAAACAACTTTATCTACCTTAGTGTCTTAATTCGTCTGTGTTACTGTAACAAAATACCTGAGGCTGAGTAATTTATAAATAATAGAAATTTATTTTTTCACAGTTCTGTAGGCTGGGAAGTACAAGATCAAGGCACTGGCAGGTTTAGTGTCTGGTGAAAGCCTGTTCCTCATAGATAGTGACATCTAGGTGTCCTCACATGGCAGAAGGGTTGGAAGGGAACAAAGGGGACAGATGTCATGTCCTCACATGGTGCAAGAGCAGAAGAGAGCAAACACACTCCCTCAAACCCTTTTATAAGGGCTCTAATTCCATCCATGAGAGCTCTGTCTCATGACTTAATTACTGCCTAAAGGCCCCACCTCTTAATACTATCTCTTGATAATGGTGATTAAGTGTCAACATACGAATTTTGGGAGACACATTCAGACCATAGCACTTAGTATCCATGGTACTCATTCCCTCCTGGAGGCTGGAGCCAATCTTTGTCTGATACCATCCCTTGTGATCATACAGAGGACACCTCTATTCCTTTCCATTTGTCCTAAAGAATGAATGGCTGAGACTTGTTCTAATGAAAGTGTAGGAGGTGGGATGTGTCAGAGAGCAAAGAAGGCTAGGATTAGTGCACATGGGTAAGCATTTCATTTATGCCCAACCCCCATCTCCCTTGCTTCCTCTGCATAGAGGTTTGAAAGTCAAATACTGCTTTCCCAGCCTCTCTAGCAACTCAGGACGCCATATGATCCAATTCTAACCCAAGAGAATTCTGCCAGGGGGACTTCTAATAAAGCACGTGTTTTTCTTATTAAAAGGGACAGATGTGGCCAGCATAGCCCTTTCCTGAGTCCCCTTCATCCTGCCTTGAATACAGACATGATGATTGGAGATACAGCAGCCACCTTGAGACCATAGGGAAAAGGCTAAGAAATAACACCTGCCCTGTCATCATCAAGGTGCTAAAGCAAAGCCAGCAACTACAAAATTCTGAACTCCTTTTATTTATTTATTTATAGAGATGAGGTCTTGCTCTGTCACCCAGGCTGGAGTGCACTGGCGTGATCATAGCTCACTGCAGCTTCAAACTCCTGAGCTCAAGTGAACCTCCAGCCTCAGCCTCCTGAGTAGCTGGGACTACAGGCACATGCCACCACACCTGACTAATTTTTAAAATAATTTTTTTAGAGGTGGAGTCTTGCTATGTTGCTCAGGCTGTTCTTGAACTCTTGGCCTCTAGGTGATCTTCCTGCCTCAGCCACCCGAGTAGCTGGGATTACAGGCATGAGCCACCATGCAAGTTCTGGCTGCCTTCTATGAGAAAAATAAAATTTTATTTGTTTAAGCCCCTGGAATTAGCATTTCTGATACTTTTTTTTTTAACACAATCCTTACTGTAAACAGCCCAGTGCTGGGAATCAGAGTACCCTGAGTGAGAAGAGTGTCTTCTTTGATTTATCTGATCAAAATAATGCAAATAAAAAGTTGACTCAAACAAATGAAGGTGGTTTTAGATGTTCATAACCAAACAAATAAAATTTCTTGTATCTGATTGTCCAGACGAAAGTGACCCACGCTGATCTTGATTTTCCACTAAATTCTCAATTAAGATCTACTACTTTGAAACTCTGAGCTCAATCTTAAAATCCTCTTTTGGATTCCAAATGGCGAGACACCAGGAAGCATTATTGCCTTTGATGTTTTCTGCCATAGAAAAGAGTTTGGAATCAGGAATCGGTACACTTGAATTCCGGTTCTGTGTGGGCCCAAAATCACTCTTTGGCCCCCAAAGTGACTTCTCTGTCGATCCTCTATACAATGAGGGAAATAATGTATATCTTGCCTACTTCATGCAGATACAAAAGAAATAATTTACATGACGATGTGCTTGAAAAGGATGACACACCAACTCCTAATGAAATACCCAATTCAAACAATGTTACCAATGGTAACAGGGTGATGGGAACTCTCCAATGAGGGACTGGGCAGACTGAACCCACTGATCAATCTGAATTTCACTCAGAACAAAACAAGACATTGTAGCCTCCTCATTTGGTGCAATATGAAATTCACTTCTGATGCATTCTTGCCCAAAAAAATGGAGGGAATAAAAGTCTGAATTTATTCAGGTATTTAGATTTACTTCTAGTCTTCAGGAAATACAGGCAAAAGAAAAGCAAGTTAAAACTCTGCTTCATTGACGCATGAAATCTCTGCTAAATAACACCATGAGGAAGCAGTAGGCCAAATCCAGAATGTGAAACACTTCTCAGAACTACCGACCTGGTTTCCGAAAAAAGTCAATGTCACTTGAAAAGAAAGGGGGAAGGAGGAAGGAGAGACTACAGCAGAAGATTTTTCCCCCACAGCACCTCGTTCATGACATAGTATATTTTAAAAGACTTAAGAGCCATAACAACAAGAACAAAAACACTTTTTAAAGTTTTAAGCGATACAACCAAATACAACGGATAGCTGGGTGTGGTGGCACACATTTCTAGTCCCAGCTACACAGAAGGTGAGGCAGGAGGATAGCTTGCACCCAGCTTGATTAACATAGTGAAACTCCATCTCTAAAAAAAAAAAAAAGGAATATACCTTCTTCTGATCCTCTTCAAACAGACTAATTGTATAAAGAAAAAAAACTTTTCTTTGTTAGGTGTGATATTGTTATTGTAACTATGTAAGAAAATGTCATTCTTTGAGACACATAGTCAAGTATCTAGGGGTGATATGACATTGATTTCTGGAATTCCCTTTAAAATACCCTAGCCAAACCAGGAGGGGGTTATGGAAGAAGGCAAGATTATTAAAGCTAGGTGATAGACTCATGGGAATTATTATACTCTATTTTTGTGTACGGTGAAAAATTTTCACAACAAAACTTATAAGAAGAAAGGTATGACTTGCTATATAATGCGACATATTATTAAGGTTTGATATTTTCCATTGAATACTAATTTGTGTTCATTTTTCTTTTCATCTAGAAATAATGTAAGTGGATTTTCAGAGTTTGTCATCAAAGGGTTGATGGGATCCCAATAAACTATTAAAAGCACTAAGCTTTTCCTCACACACCCTGAGAATACCCAAGAAGTTCCTCCTAAAGCACGAACTTGTGTCTACAGAGAACAAAGCAAAGAAAAATTAGACACCCATCTGGTGACAGAGAGAGTGGGGGTACACGATTCAAATACTGTAGTCTTTAAGTGTACATTCTGATGTGAGTCATACAGTTTTGCTGTCTCAAAACTGAAAGTGCTTTAATAATTGTACATTCTTCTTTTTGCTTCATACTGTTTAAACTCAGCCTAAACTAGAAAAAAGAAACCACCTTTGAAATTAGCCAGAGCAGCCATGGGACATTCAGGCTGTGTTCAGGACAGTGGTTAAAATACTAGAATAAGGCCATTGTGGTGGCTCATACCTGTAATCCTAGCACTTTGGGAGGCTGAGACAGGAGGATTACTTAAGGCCAGGAGTTCAAGACCAGCCTGGGCAACATAGTCAGACCCCAACTCTAAAAAAAAAAAATACTAGGATGAGCCAAGTGTGTCATGGTACTCTGATGAACAGAAAAGGCTGGAAAGGATGATGGCTGATGAGGGTTCATGAAAGCCTTAAAGATGAGATGGGATGGGATGGGGACAGTGCCCTGGGCCAAGGTGGGGTTGCCATAGCTCTGCCTCTGGCTCCTAGGGTGGCCACAGGAATTATAGGATTCATTTTCCAGGGTTCCCTTTGTTGACTTTGTATCCCTCATCTCAAGCCTAAGTCATGTACTAGGCTCCATGTTTGGCACTTACATTGAAGGGTCACAAGCACAGCATATGGTTTTCCTTCCTATTACACTCTCAGTCAGGCACAATTTCCAAAGATATCCTCTCATCACACCCCTCAGCAAGGGTTGCTCTCAGTTGCCAAGAAGTGGCTGTGGTTCACACCAGATTCCAGAAAGACCAGCCCAAAACCACCCTGCTTCTCATCTGGCTTATAAGTGCAAACTCTGAATCTTATAGAATGGCCAACAATTCAACAAGCATTCCTGAGAACTGACCCAGGGTACAGTCCTGGATTCAGTGCTATGGGCAGTACTAGCTGCAGGTACCTACAAACTAGTAGAAAAAGAAAATATGTATGCAATTAACTACCTTAAGAGGTAGTTATGATATATGAGAAACATTAAAGGGAAAGTAAGTTATTACATGAGAAGAATTTAAAGATGGAGGAAATAATGAGGAAGTCTTTATGGAAGAGTGGCATTTGAGCTTTACCTTAAAGGATGGGTAATCTTCCAATAAACGGATAGGTTGGGGTCATTTCCGAGAACATAAGATGCTTACATCTTGACATGGGTGCAGGAGAGACAGGATGTGTGAAAGAAGTCCCTGCAGAATATAAGCACACATAGGAGAGTATGGGAGATAAGGTAGAAAGATGAGCAGGGAGAAACACCAAGGCACATCTTGATAGTGGATTCAAGAGAGGCTTTAAAAAGAGTTCCAAGGCCAGGCTCAGTAGCTCATGCCTGTAATCCCAGCACTTTGGGAGGCCGAGGTGGGAGGATTATATGAGCCAGGCATTCGAGACCAACCTGGACAACAGTGTAAGACCCCATCTCTAAAAAAAAAATTAGCCCAGCATGGTGGTGCATGCCTATAGTCCCAGGTACTTGGGAGGGTGAGACAGGGGGATTGCTTGAGCCCAGGAGTTTGAAGTTGCAGTGATCTATGATGACACCACTGCACTCTAGCCTGGGCAACAGAGTGAGACTCTGTCTCAAAAAAATAATAAAAAATACAAAGAGCTCAAGGACACTAATGCCACCCTTGCACTTCCTTGATTAACTCAAAGTGCTCACTCTAGGTAAACAGTTACATGCTCATCAGTAAGACCTTATTTCTGATGTCACCCTTCCTTCTTTTATTTTTAACTGTTTGGCTCTGGACATCAGCAGAGGCTTCAGGATAGCAGTTCCTCCTTCACTGTTTCACTCTGTGCCTGAGATACCTCCATCCTTTGGGCTCAAACCTGTGCCCCATATGTTCCCTATTAAAACTGAATAACAAATAAACACTAAAGTGGAACGGGGCTTGCATTCTAAGCCATTATCTCCTTGGTAGGTTGGATTTTTGCCTTAGTTGCCATCACCTATAGAAGATTGAGAGGTCAAGATGGTAGGAGGCAGAGGTTTGTTTAGAAGAAAAGAAAGGAAGATTCTGGAACCTGGATGCTCTCTGGGGCAGGCAGACAGCAGCTGCAAGTGTCCAACAGAAACCTCCATCCGTTCTCTGTAATCACAGAACTTCCAGACCTACGTTGGGGAGAAAGAGAAAATGAGACGTCCTTGCCTGACCCCTGACATTAGCCAGGACACAAGGATTGAGGAATCATGCTTGACCCAAGGGCCTGAAAGGACAGTCTCTCTGAGTCTCGTTCTTCCCAGCTCCCTCCACCTGAATTCCACCTGCTATGTGGCCTCTCCTGTTCTCTGTCTCTTTCCGTTTTACTTTTCCTTACTTACCCTTTCCCTCCCTCTACTCTGTCTTCTCCCCCTCCCTCTCCCATGTCCAGACCTTTGGGCATGCGGTTCCTCCTTATATTCTTAAACTTTCATTTTCTTCCACCAGGGGTCGGCTTTGTTTCTTTTTTCCCCCCGGTGGCTGATGCGGCTCCCAACCTACGAGAGATTTAGTCCAGAAACAGCCCATTTTTGGAGGTGTCGGAGATGCAGTGGCCAGGCCACTGGCGAGATGCGCCCTGGGGGCGGAGTTGCCCGCGTGGAGACGCGAGGTGCCAAGGAGGAAGGCTGGAACCCTCTGTGCCACCAAAAATGCCCGTTCTCCGCCACATGTGAGGCATTTGAATTGGATCATGTCTCCCGTGTTGGGGATACCAAGAAGTGTTGGGGTCACCGGTGAGGTCATGGCATCCAGGCTGCAATGCAAATGTCTGGGCGGTGCGCAAAGTGGCTGCTGCGGTGGTCCAAGATCCTGCCAGAAGACGGTCCTGAATGTCACCGCCCACTTCCGGGCAGACTAGGGGCGCTGAGGAATTTCGCCTGGCTGGGGTCCGAGCCCGGGACGTGGGGTAGTGGTGGTGGAAGGGCCTGAACGCCTCATCCCTGACTGTCTAGTCCAGGCCTGTGCCCCAAGACTCAGAGGCCAAAGTCTGTGCCTCCGACTGTCCCGCAGCCGGCCCGTGTGCTAGGCGCAAGCAACCACAGCCCACTTCCCCGAGAACCCAGGACGGGGCATTCATCTCCAAAAGCCTTTTCTTCTTGTTCTTCCGTTCCTTCCCATTTGTATCCCTCTGGCTGCAAACCAAGAGAGGCTCCCAAATATAAAAGTCAAGTCGAATGAATTAAAAGCGTATGGCTTGTGCGCTCCCATCGAGCCCCCTCCCCCTTTTAAATTGTGTTTCAAAACAACATGGTGACTTTTGGACAAGATTTTTCTATTTCACCCACACCACAATAGAGAGGCAATGAATGCGGCTGCTCAAATGTTTGGCTGTGTCAAATTCAGTCCCGCAGGCTGGCTTGGGCCAGCACTGGGGCTCCGCTTTGTGTTATGTTCACGGAGAAGATATTAATTAAAAGAAATACATGATTAAAAAGTAATGAGTTGAATAAAAATTATCTCAGCTCATTTTCTGATTATGTTAATTGTTAAAAACCCTTCAATCACGCCGTTGCAGTCAATGGGCTTTAATGTGAAATTAGTGGGCTCTTGATAACTTACAGTCCAGAATAATCCTGGCGGTTTAGTCATCATTCCTAATAACAAGGATGTTGCTAAGAACAGAAATTTTACATGATTTTGATACATTCAGCCCTTCCCCCCACGTGTCATTAGAAAAAAAAAAAGGCTTAGCCTGCTGGCGATTTCCAACTTCTCTTTCCACGGATCGACCGCGGCCTTGGCGAGGACTTGAGTTTGCATTCAGTCCCTTTCGCTCCCTGGACGTTGCGCCCGCCGGTCGCTGGCTGCTGGTTCCCGGCTCAGCGGCAGGAGCCTTTGGGAATCGGAGCGCGCAGCTCCCGGCTTGGCGAGGCCAGAGCGCCAGGCTGCTCCCTGGGCTGTGCTGGAGGGTGAAGGAGAAGAGAACGTAATTCGCAGCTACGAGGGCTGGAGGGGCCGCACGGCTGCTTGGGGACAGGTCGCCAAGCGGCGGGCCAGTAGGGCCGTGCGCGTCTAGATAGTCGTTGTGCGCCGCGGGCATGCAGGGCAGGGGCAGGCCGAGTTGTGACGCGTGTGTTTGTGTGTGTGCGCTTCCCCCTTGCGCGCTTTCGGAGCTTCGGATGCTACGGATCTTGAGGACCCATCCAAAGGGCCGAGGGGGCGGGGGCGAAGGGTCAAGCAAGCGAGGGGAAAGGTCCCCAGAGCCTCAGAGCCTGGACCGCGCTCCTAACAAAGTGCCTGATGCAGAGTAGGCTCTTAATAGGTTTTTATTGGATCTAAACTAAAGCTAGTGAAATTCGTACATGATTCTGATGAGAGATGACCGCCGCGTGTTCTCAGCAGCCCCTGGCCCTGAAAAGTTCCCGCCCTACCCAGGACCGAACTCTGAGCCGAGGTTGGGAGGCGGGCGGGTAATAAGCCGGTGGAGGGTGAGGAGGGACACATCCTCCTCGGCCGTATCTCACAACACAAACACGTCTCCCTCAATAAGCAGAAGGAAAGAAGAAATGCCCCACACCCTGTTTTTTTACTTCTTGGGAAACAGTGCCGCTCAAATTGGGCCTGTGAAGAAGGTGTAACGGGGAGGGTCGTGGGGTCCTGGCACCTTGGGCCAGTGTGGATGATGGACTGCCGGGGGCCGGAGGGATGGCCTTGGGATCTCAGCGCACCCATTGCTGGACGTCTAGGAACCCCAAAACTTCCCATTGGAGGCGCTTTGACCCCTCGGCCAACAACCACTCACCGGCCAACTAGAGCTGAAGGTACCTTCTGCACACATGAAGGGACTCAAGCCCCATTTTTCTCCCAGGAGAACTGAGGGAAATTGCACTTCCTGAGATCTCTCTTAAATTATACACACATACATACTCAAAAGTCTATAGCTGTTGGTATGCAAAAAATGGGGGGGGGCGGTGAGGTGGAGGATATCTCTGTGTGTGTGGTGTGTTTTACAGATTTATTCCCAGTGCATGAGGTTCTGTGTCTCAAAGTGCCTTTTTCAAAGCTTCTGCCTTTAAGACTATCTGGATGGGGCGAGGGTCTGGTGTTTCTTAATTTGTTTTTCTGTTTCTCTGGTGCCTTCATAAGAGCAATTTTCTTTCAAAGACTTTTTTAAAAATATTTTTCACCTTCTCTTCTTGCCCAAACAGCAAGGCATCTTCCCTTGGAATTGGGGGTCGGTGGTGTCAGGGACTGGCTGGGACGAGTCCCAAGGCTAATTCTCCTTGTTCGCCTCTCTATTTGCATCCGCTGTTAGGCTGAGGATCATTTTAATAAATAACAATGAACAGGAATGGCATCTAGAGGGCTTGTCGGCAACATTTAAAAGCCAATAGAGTTTATAATTCTACTCTATCATTTCTTATTGATTAGAGTAATCAAGATAAAAAGCTAGCCGGGCTTGGAGAACTTCAGCAGCATATCATTAAAGATAAGAGTCAGTTAATTCTGGAGCTGGGGTAATGTGGCTGAAATGAAGAGTTCATTTGCATGAGATGCTGAGCCCAGTAACAAGGGGACAAAAATCACTAATTAGGATTGCAGAGTGTCGCCCTCTCTGCAAGCACCCTTTCCAGACCGCGGACCAAGCGAAGACGCGTTTATGTAAATCTGGGGCAGGACTGAAAGCTCTCGCTGGCTTTGTAGAAGGCGATAATCATCACCCCCGCCCTCTACGCCATCCTCCAGGGCAGGGACAGCCCAACCTGGGCGCGGATGGGGGTCACTTGGGTCGGATCCCCTCTTCCCGGCCCATCTCACCCCCACTCCCGCGGCCACGCGAGTCCTGACAACACCCCTAAGGGGGCACGTGGGCGAGTGTCTGGTGCCTCCGCAAGCGGGTCCCGCCGCCTAGTCCTGGCCACGGGTTCTGGTCTACTCGGTGAGGACCCTGGGGAAGCCCCAACTCTGGTGCAGCGCCCGGGGGATGAAGGGCGCGAGTGCAGCACGAGCCCCACGGAAAGCTTGGGGCATTTGCCGATCGAGGATCCCCGAACAAGGCCCAGGTCCCGGGGCCAAAGTCCGTGACCCCCACCCGGATGGCTCCCTCTAGTCCCCCCTGCCTGACCTGCCATTCCGAATGGGACCAGTCTGTAGACACCCAAGGGCGCGTGCTTGTGCACTGAGAGCGCACGCGGGAGTGTGCCTGGGTGCGCAGGAATGTGTGCATGTGTATGTGTGCACAGGTGAGTCCGGCTCTTGTGTAAATGTATGTTTCATAAGCTCATTGCTGCGTGAACGTGTTTTTTCTTCGTGTATACACAAGTGTTAGAACGTTAGTGTAAATGGTATGTAGTGTATGTAATATATACACACTTGTGATGTGGTGTGTGTGATGTGTGTGTGGCGCAAAGGGGGGAGGTGACAGGCGGGAGAGGTTTCCCAAAGTGAGACGCACAGCAGGCTCCATGGGTTTTGGTGCCCCGGGGTGAAAAGGGACCTGGGGCTGCCTCCGGAGGCCCCAGGACCGGGCGCTAGGCGCAGGCGGGAGCCGCCGGCTGCAGCGGCGCCTCTGGGGCCGGGTAGGGGTCGGGCGAGGCGAGAAGGAAACGCCTTCGAGCCGCACGTGGCCTTGCGCACCGCCCAGTGAGCCACCAGGTAAAGCAGCCTCACCTCTCGGCCGGGGGAGGTGCCCTCAATCCACCCAGGGAAAAGGAGAGTAGCCACAAAAGCACCCCAATTCCGCCTTTTTCATGTAATGAGAGACGTGTACGCGGAAAGGCCGCCGAACGAGCGACGACTGCGCGTTCACACCGCGGCCCGGGCCCTTTCTCCGGCTGAGGATGTTTGGGCTCAGGTCCTCCGCGGCCCTTTCAAATCGGTGCCCGGAGAGACTCGGCCTGTGGACCCCGCGTCCGCGGGCACCGGGCCAGTTCCAGACCTCAAAGTGCCCTCCTAGGAGGGACGGAGAGAGGGGCGCGAGGCTGCAGGGCCGACCCCTCCCGGGGACGCGGCTGCCGCGCATGGAATGCGGCCCCGCGGCCCGCTGTGTGTACATCGGCCTCTTCAGAACTAACTTTGCCCCTCGCTTGGCTGCGGCAGCAAGGAATCAAGGCCTATGTCAGATAATTGCAGGTGTCAGCGTGGAAAGTGGCAGTGTTTGCACACCGCCACAGGTCTGGCTGTGTGTGCTCCCGCGGCTCCGCGGCCTCACACCCCACCCTCAGCGCAGCGCTTGGGCCGCGGCTGCGCCCACCGTGCCGGCGGCCCAGGGGCCCCGTGCGCGCGGTACTGCGCCCCTGCGCCCGCGCGGGCACCCCCCAGGGCTGCGGGGGTCGAGGGCCGAGGACTGAGGGGGCGCCCAGCTTGGTGGCTGAGGCCGAGACGCCTGGGGGGGACGAGCGGGAGGTGCCGGCGAGGGGCGCGTTTCTTTAGCATCCACGCCCCGCCCCCACCCTCCTCTCCAGGGATTTTTTTTGTATCCATGCACAGCTGGGGGCTCCCTCGCCACCCACCCCTGGGCCTCCCCATACAGAATAAAGTCAGTCTGTATTTAATGGTTATGGCGGATGTGAGGGGGATTTGGCAGAAGCAGGAGAGAGGCCTTTCGCTCTCGAATATCGCTCCTTACGTCGTGTGAGTCTACCAACCCACCACGACCCCATATTCTTGTGCGGGTGTCTGACTCGAATGACAAGCGAGCTGATTTTTTCAGTACATAGCTGGGAAATGTAGTGAGTGATAATAGAGATTTCTCTTTCATTTTTTACGCTTGACTTGGTTATTGTTGCTTTTCTTTTCCCGTGATTCCTTCTGCGGATTAGCTCTGACTTCCCCACTATTGGCGGTCAAAGTGGCCCCGACTCGGGATGACAATTGACGGGGATCAAGGGATTGCCCATTCTGTGCCTGTAAGAACGGATTCGTGCCAGAGAAACTCATCAAGTGGAGGCGGAGAATAAAGACCGTTCGGGGGTAAATGTATTCATTGAGAAGGGTTCTCCCAAATTGCTTCTAAGTTTTTTTAATGAAAAGTAACGATTGCAGCAATCAGCGGCTTTTTGGCGGATTACAAATCTGGAGGGAGCTGCGGCGCTGCATTGAAAAGTGCCCCCGCCTTCGCACGGGGCAGCCGGTTCACAGGAGCAGCGCGAGGGGCGGGGGTCCGGTCGCCAGACAAAGGCGGGGAGGGGGCGAGCAGAAGAGGGTGCCTGGGGCGCTCGGGCGCGCACCCGGGAAGTGGGCGCGCAGTTGTCCGCCCTGGCGCAGGCGTGGCGGGGACATCCCCGCCGAGAAAGGCGAGGGGCAGGGTGCTGGAGAGGGTGCCGAGGGAGGTCGACCCCAGCACCACCACCACTGGGTAAATAAATGTCGGGCATCTGGAGCGAGGAAAGTGTGCAAGAGGGGTCGAGCCCATCACCGTGGAAGTCCGGGGAATGGAAGGTGTGCCCTGGTCCCCCACCTCCGCCCCTGGCCCGCCCACTCCCTAGTTTCTTCTTTTAGGGACGCCTTATTTTGCAAGCTGGAAGCTAAGCGTGGACCGGTGTTTGGTCTTCTCTGGGTATTATCCCCTTACGCAGGACCCGACTGAGCTGGACGGGCGCGGGGCGCAGGGGGGCGGATCCCTACTCCCAAATGCTTCCGAGTGGCGCGCACCAGTCACCTCTGCCACCTTGGAACCCTCGCCCTCACAGCCTCTTGGTGTCTCCAGGCTCGCCCCGCGCGCGGGCCTAGGCCGCAGCGGCCCGCCCTGGGACGCGGGGAGTCGCCCTGGAAGCTGGGGTGGGGGACACACAGAGGGCAGGGACAAATCGCTATTGCCTCAGAGGCTGGCGTCAGCGGCACCAGCCTAAGGCTGCATTCAGCCTGACTTTTTATACATTTATTTTTTAAATAGTGTATCTTAGCAGGAGGGTGGGAGGTTTTCTCTTTTTTTCTTTCTTTTTTTTTTTTTTGCTCAGACTTCTTTAAGGCTCTCTGAAGTAAATAAGGGGAGCAGAGAGACAAGGGTGGGGAAGAGGAGGAGAAAAAGAAAGAGTCTCCCCTCTTCTTCCCCCCTCCTCAAGTTTAAGAATAAATCCAGCAGGCAAGCCCGCAGCCCTGAAAGTTTAACTTTTTTTCTTTGCAGCTTGTCAATGCGACCATTGCTTTGATGGGAGGCTCCTCAAGGTGACACATTTCTGAACTTCACCCCCTTTTCAAACTAACTCCCTACCTCCTTGTTAGTGGCCAGCTCTGAACTTCTGCAGAGTGTTTTTGTGTGAGTCAAGGCTCATTCACGGCGCTTTTGTGGGCCTCTCCTCCTTTCAGGCCTCAGCGTGTTACACCAATTAAAGGGCGACGTGCTGTAAATGTAATGGGCCGCGCAGCGATTGTTTCTGACAAGCAACAAAACACATAGATCCACCCCTTAGATTAGGCCGTTGAAGGGGAGGTTGAGGCCGGTCAGTTTACTGAATAGTTTGTGAACTGTAATTCTGAGGGCTCATGTGAGGGAAAAAAAAGTCTCTTCCCACCTCCCTCGCTTTGCTCCTCCTTCCCAAAAGCTCCAAAAAAGAAAAAAAAAAGTGACATCCATGGGGCAGAATGGGGTTACTGGAGAAAAAACTTGGGTGAGGGGCTTGTTCTGTCACTTGGACAGTCCGAAGAGCCCCTTCAGCTCTTTGCCCTCTCCCCTCCTCTTTGAAAATGTCCAGCCTGGCGCTCAGTTTTATTGGGCACAGCAGCCTTCTCCCCTGATGGTGGTCCTGGTGCCCCCACATGAGATCAAGGCAGGAGTGAGGAAAAGTCAGATTGTCTTGGAAAATTCCTCTGGGGTTTGATCTGGTCCTGGTGGGACTCCAGTGAGTGGTGGGCTTAGGGCACTCCACCCTCCCTGGCAGGCCCCGTAGCCCCTGGCTTCCCCTGCAGCCTCCGGTTCTTCCCAGGGTGCTGCAGAGGTGCCAGCACTCAGCCTGGGCTCTCTCTGTCCTCCTGGGATTTCCTCCTCTTTTCCAGTGCCTGGCATCCATCCCGGCTTCTGCAACTGTGTCGTCACCTGACCTTTAAGGAGCACATTTCACCTGGAAAAAGAGGGTTAGAGATTATCTACTCCATCTTCCTCACAACTCTGAGGCCCAGAGAAGAGAAGTGACTGGTCCAAGATAACAAAGCAAGTCCTTGAGCTGTGACTGGAGTTCAGAGCTCCCACCTGCCAGGCCAGGCCACCCCATCCCATAAAGCACCCAGCCTCCCACACCCCACTGTCCCCCCACAGCCTGCCTCAGTGTGGCACTTCAGCCCCTCATGGTCCTGGCAATTCCAGCTCCTGAGGCTTTGCTGGTGTGCTCCTCCTCCCACTCCCTTGAGCTCCCATCCTATCACCCTCTGCCCATCTCCAGCCTTCCCAGCCCAGCTCAGTTCAACAGAGAGTTATCAAATGTCAGTTTTGCCTTTTCTGTGAAATTTCCCCAGCTACCCCCCAATTCTGCCTCCCTCCCCAGTCACTTTCTGCTTGAAAACCTATGCATTCTTCAAGACTCTGAGCAAAGGACACTTCCGTAAAGCCATCCCGGGGTGCAGAGACCCTGAGGAAGGAAGGTTTAGCTTGGTGGAAGAACTGAACTCAGCCTAGGGCGGCTGGAGCAGAGTGAGGCTGGACAGAGGGCAAAGGTCAGATCTCAGACAGCCTTTGTGGGCCACATGAGGATTTTGGATTTTGCCCTGGGAGTAGTGGAAAGCCATTGAACAGTTTTGAGCAGTGAAGCCTCTTGTCCAGACTGAACTTCTAGAGAACAGAAGTGTCATCTTTGTGTCCCTCTACTGCTGTCCCAGTGTCTGGTACATGATGCTCAAGAAACCAATTTGCTTGAGCTGAACCAATGAACCAATAAGTCATTAAACGAATTCCACCCAGCCCTTCCTTATCTTTTAATTGTGGCTAACCAGATTGTAAGTGCCAGGATGGCAGAACCCAAGTCATGGTGTCTTTGAATTCTCAGCAGAACCTGATTGATATTGGTTCCATGCTAGGAATACAGTACAGTCATCCCTTGGTGTCTGTGGGAGATTAGTTCCAGCACACCCCTTGGGTACCAAAATCCAAGGATGCTCAAGTTCCTGATATAAAACAGCAGAGTACTGCGTATAACTTAAACATATCCTCCCATACACGTTAAATCATCTCTAGACTATTTATAATACCTAATACAATGCCTACACATCACTTCATTCTAGTGGATTCAATGTAATACTCAGCGCAGCAAATTCAAGTTTTGCTTTTTGGAACTTTGTGGAATTTTTTTCCAAATAATTTTTTTTGAGACAGGGACTCGCTCTGTTGCCTGGGCTAGAGTGCAGTGGCGTCATCATAGCTCACTGCAACCTCAAACTCCTGGGCTCAAGCCATCCTCCTGCCTCAGCCTCCCAAGTAGCTGGGATGACACAGGCACAAACCACCATGCCCTGCTCATTTTTCTATTTTTTGTAAAGATGAGGTCTCAATATATATTTCTCAGGCTGGTCTCAAACTCTTAGCCTCAAGCAATCCTCCCGCCTCAGTCTCCCAAAGTGCTAGAATTACAGGTGTGAGCCACCATGCCCAGCCTCTGAATATTTTTGATCTGTGGTTAGTTGAATACACAGATGCAGAACCCACAAATATGGAGGACCGGCTGTTCTCACCCGTCAATTGACTAAAGGTGTGCAAGGGAAAGAACCTAAAATCAGGAGACCTGGCACTGCTTTTCCTTGCCAGTACTAATAGCCTTACCTTGGGGAACAAGTTACTTAACCACTCTGAAGCCTTGGTTTCTTCATCAGTAAAATGGGGACAATGCTACTTAATTCATGGAATGTGAGGACTAAATGCCATTCCTAGGAGAATGACTTGATTTTGAAGTAACGCATTAATTAGTGAAAATTAGTGCATGCCCTGGGGACAGGGCAAGACCAGTGAGGAAGGCATCACTTTAAAATGACAAAGATCCAGGAGCAAGTTGGATCTTTGGAGAACTCCCCTGTCTCTTGTAGCAGTTGGCCCAGGGCCCAGCTGGTCCCACATCTTCCCCCAGGGCGTGCCACCACTGCTGACACCCTTCACACTTGGCTGCCTAGCTCCTGCTCTGAGAAGCCTGTTTCAAGGAAGCCCACATTCCCTTGTAGCACGTAGAAGGCTGCACTTGGAGACGGGACAGCTAGATTCTGGGAAGCCATGACAGAAATCACGCAGACTCTGATTCCCACCGAGAACCAGGCTAAAGAACCACTCATGGCAAGACGGGGCCCACCACCCTGCTGGCTACTCACCAAACTCTACTGTGCAGTGACTGTGAGCTCTTGTTCTGGAAGCCCCCGCATCCGTGGGGACCAAATGTGAGTACCAGAGCAGAGACTGCTGCTGGTGGGGTGTGTTTGTGCACTGTGTGTTCCAAATCACAGTAGTTAGCCTCTGACACGGTGGGGAAAAAGAATCCCCGAAGAGGAAAAGAAGTCTTTTTGTTTAAGTTTCTACATCCAAATCAAATTCCTCTTTAAAAACTACCTCTACACTTCTATTCAAGGACAGAAAGGAGAGAGACACGGGCTTCTTACCTTTCCCTGAAGCGCTTTCATTTGATATTTCTCTATCAAATGAAAGAGAAATATCTAGGAGCAGGCAGAGAAGCTAATATTTGTAAAACCCTGACGCACAGTCAGCCAGCCAACCTGCCAGGGGGAACTGAGAGCACGAAGGGGGCGGCGCGCCCAGAAGGCACAGGAATTGTTTGGCAAGTCGTGTCCTCCCTGTGGAGATGGTTTTCACGTCTCCAGGCTAACTGCCCAGCCAGAGGCCTGCTGTCTTAGAGGCTATCATGGGAACGAATGCGTCCTTAGAGACTTCACTCCAACCTGACATGTGTGCTGCTAAATCCTTTCCCCAGCCCCAAACGACAAAAGCTATCTTTCTTCCTTCTCTTGATTCATGAATCCCTCGGCCACTAGGAATGCATGTTGCTTTGGCTCAGTATCAGCTGGTGCAGTCCTAAGTGATATCAGTCAAGGGTTCTAGACCTTTTTTTCATATTTTCTCTCACTGGATTCCTCCCAGAGAGTATTTTTCAGATGATCTCTTCCCCAGCTAGTGGAGTCATTCATTTGCATAGGAAGTAACTTTGATGTCTAGGGGTGCAGAGCCATGGGAGTTGATGAGCAGCACGAGGAATTTCTCAGGGGTGGGAGACATAGTAGCTGTAGAAGAAAGGCCTGAGAGCCTTGGAGATCCCTGGAGAAGGGGGTCCCAAAGTGGCTGACACGCTGAACCCTGTGCCATGTGAGAGCTGAGCGGCATTCTCTCTCTCTCTCTCTCTCTCTTCTCTCTCTCTCTCTCTCTCTCTCTCTCTCTCTCTCTCTCTCTCTCTCTCTCTCTCTCTCTCTCTCTCTGAGTTGCCACCGGATGAAAGGTGGGGGAGGCAGGAACCTAAACAAGTGAATTCAATTACATCTGAAAAAGAATAGGCTAAATTAGGATTCATTCCTTGGGCTGGCTCCAGGAAATATTTGTGAAAAGTTGGTTGAAAGAATACCACCATCCAAACCCTAATTTTGCTATTATGTAAAAGCCCCGATTTCTTTGCAGTTTCTGATTAGAAAATGTTTTCCTGATTTTGTCTTTGCTACTGGTGTGTGACCTCTTAATTTGTTTTTTGCTTATACAAACCAATTGCCGTGGAAACTTTTTCCTGTGGTGCAGCAAAGACAGGGGAAAAGTATACGTTAGTAATTATATTTTGTGCACTTAATTTATTTAATTGGTAGTTATCAAGCACCTTTAATGGTTCATAGCCACAAACTAGGTTTCCATTAGAGGACATCACCCTCCTTCAGAGATCTCTTATCTGTGTTTCTCAGGTGAGACATCTGTGGACCAAGGTTAGAATCCATCAGCCTGATGCCCCAACACCTTCCTGCTGCCTTCTGCCTGTGCTGTGCCCCCAGAGGAG
Source organism: Daubentonia madagascariensis (assembly GCA_023783475.1). Taxonomy (NCBI): domain Eukaryota; kingdom Metazoa; phylum Chordata; class Mammalia; order Primates; family Daubentoniidae; genus Daubentonia; species Daubentonia madagascariensis. The sequence goes on along the minus strand of JAKFHU010001815.1, from coordinate 53,916,712 downwards.
CCTCAGGGGCTGGTGCCCAATCAGTGATGACACTGCACAATTTCCCAAATAGCCAGGCAGTGGGAGTGAAGATCAAAAATATGAATATTTTTTCAATTAATTTTTTTTACTTTTCTGTCACTTGCCTGAGCTGGTAAAGAAAATGCTTCTCAGTTTCTTTAATTCCTCTTCTCAAGGAGTGCTGTTAACCCTTTGAAAGAACTCTCATATCTATGGGAAATGTTATATATTTGGGAACAAAAACTAAATGAGGCACAGAGCTCAGATTTAGAATATAGTACATGGTGCATTTTTTGTTCATGTGCCATTTCATGGTAGATGGAACTCAGGGCTGCTGAAACCTATACAGTTTCAGTTGTATAGGTTTCACACTGCATGGTGCTAGAGGGAAACATTCACACAGACTATGTATGGTCAGAATTGTGCCTTCTCCTCATGGGGTAGAAGGTGAGGACAGAGAGGTCCCTCCCATCCTAGTGATCTTTATTTCAACAACTTCAGAAAACTGTGATAAATGTTGAAAATAGTGTATTTCTTTTGGCAGAAATGAAAAATTTTAAGCTCTGGACCCAGGCAATTTGGCTGTAAACTTTGCCTCTGCCGTATGCTAGCTGAGTTACCTTGGACAAATTGTTCAACTCTCTGTGTCTCATTTTCTTATCTATAAAATAATTGATAAATAATATTAAATAATAAGAGTAGCCACTTACAGGTTTATGAGGATTAAATGGGTTAATACATGTAAAGATCTTAGAATAGTGTCTGGCACATAGTAATCGCTCAATTAATATTAGTTATTGTTATCATTATCCCTTGATATGTGGAAAAACTTGTGCATTTTCCCTGCATTATGGGAAGGGATAGGAAAACAAGGTTCCCACTGTTCTGTTTAGAAAAGAGTATAGGCCCTGCATGACTTGGCAGGAAGAGGGAAGGCACTCAAGTAGAACAGAACTGGGTTTAGTTCTGTTGTAACCACCTGTTGTGACCTTGGCCACATCCTCTACAAACTTGCAATTTCCTCATATGCAGATTGAGGATGATAATAGTATCTACCTTGCAAAGTTGTTATGAAGATTAAAGATAAAACATGGAAAGGGTCAACACAGTGCCTGGCCCTTCATAGGCTCTCAAAAAGTATTAGCTACTGCCAGATTGAAGTTAAACCAAGACATGGCATTTGGATACCCTTAAAAAACAAGATCACTGAGGATGTTCCAGCCTCAATGAAAAAAACAAAAAACAAAAGACCCTCCCCTACTCCCAGCCAAGGGCAGTGATCTGAAAATCTTTATGTGGGATTTGTGTTTAGGCCCCAGTCCTCTTCTGGACAGCTGGACCCTGGTGTTTGTCCTGCTCCCCCATTTCCTCCCAAGCCCTGGTCAAAAGTGACATTTGCAGGGACTGAGAAAACTCACGGGAGAGGGGAGCATCTCACCAGTGCCTTCTTAATGTGTGAGGGCATTTTGAGGACCAGATTGTCAGCTCCATGAGGGCAGGGACAATGTCTATTTCTGCTCAACTATGTACTCCCACTGGCCTTGGTAAATATTTGTTGAATATGTTTTTTAAAATACATTATTAATGACTTTCTCTTACAGTAGATCTGTTAAACCTGAACTCCATGAACCAAATCCTCAATTTATCTGATTTTTTTTCTACATCTCATTTTCTGAAAGAAAAAACTAACAGAACGAGTTCATAGGAGACATTTAGTATTTAAAAAACTGACCTCAGTTTTTCAAAATATGATCTGGGATTTGTACAGATTCAGCCTGATTTCCTAAGCTTTGTGCATGGAGATCATTAGCACTGCAGAAATCATTCAACAAACATTTATAGGGCTAGTCCGATATGCCAGAGACTGAAATAATCACTTAAAATTTCAGTTTACTAATTAATTTCATAGAAATTTAAAGTAATTACCCTTGAGGTAAAAAGAAATGACAAGTATGACCACCTCTGTTTCCCTTTCTGTTAGGAAAGTAGGGCTCACAGAGGTTCAGTGACATGCCTGAGGCTCCTCTGATGTCACAGCTGGGCTGAGGGGTGTTCAGAACCATAAATCCAGTACTGTTTTCATTTCTCCATGCAATTTCTTCCATGGGAACTCCTGTTTAAACTCATGAGTCACACGTCACCAAGAGAGTGCAACTGTTGTCACTATGTTTACAAAAAGAGGAAAGTAAACATTTTAGAAACACTTTCTGGTGCAGTTGCTTTTTCAAGCATTTACGAGTCAGAATACTTCATTCCCCAGTGTACCCATTAATCCAAATTTGAATCTAATTATTTAGGATCTAAAATGGAAAAAAAAAATAAGGCATTTTCGGCTATTTCTAACAACATGGATAGGAATTTTCAGCAGTAGATGTTTGATGATTTAAACCCCCTGCCAGGTCCATCCCTGCCTGCGATGGCTGAGAACACTATTGCAGAGGGAGTGGGCACACCTGCCCAGGTAAGCTAGTGCAAGGAGCCACAGGGCCTGAGAGAGAGAAGGCAGGAGGTGGGGGGAAATAGCTGTAGTTTCCCAAGAAGCTTTGCTGTATTTCCTCTGTATCCACCCAATAACCACCATCCCTCCCCCAATACCTAAGTAAATTTTGAAAATTTGAAAGAGCCTTTTAACCTTACAATCAAACTTGCTTTGATTAGCACAGTTATGACAGAGGCTGACCATAGGATGATTTGGATGGGAAAGGATGGCGTGCTTGTTTGATCAGAAGTCCTGGAGGAACTTGCAACGCAGGCCAGGTTTGTCTTATATCCTTCAGTCTCCCATTGCCCTCCCTCACTTCTTTTCTATTTTATTTTGTTTTGTTTTGTTTGAGAGAGGGTCTCACTCTGTTGCCTAGGCTGGAGTGCAGTGGTGCAATCATAGCTCACTGTAACCTCGAACTCCTAGGCTCAAACGATCCTCATGCCTCAGCTTCCCAAGTGACTGGGACTACAGGTGTGTGCCACCATGCCCAGCTAATTGTTTTTTTTTTTTTTTGTAGAGGTGGGGATCTCGCTACATTGCCCAGGCTGGTCTCGAACTCCTGGTCTCAAGTGATCCTCTCACCTCAGCCTCCCAAAGTGCTGGGATTACAGGTTTGAGCCTCCATGCCCAGCCTCTCACTTCTTATCCTCTCCTCCCATAGATGTCCTACACCCCCACACTGGACTTTGCTCCTGAAAGGTCCTAACTGCTACACCCTTCCTAGGCCTGTCCTTTTTGGAAATGCCTCAGGCTTCAAAATTACTGTTACGACCAGCTTTTTAGGCAGGTGCTAAGATTATCCAACCAAGTTAACTCACTCTAACATGAATTATCCCCAGAGAATACACAATTCAAAAGAAAATATTATTAACCTAAACAAAGATCTACTTTGTGGATTTTATGGGGGGAATGTTTCAGGGGCCCATGAATGGAGTCTCCTGAGTCAGGTGCTCACCCCTGGCCAATAAATTTAGGGCAGGGGAGCACGTGGCCCAGGGGGCAGCTAGGCCGGTGGGCCAGGGTGGATTACTTTAGGAAGAGCTATGGGTGGGGGCAGTAATTGGTATCTCCTTTATATGGTTCGTGTATGAGTCAGCTGGGCCTGCCATAACAAAACACCATACACTAGGTGGCTTAAACAACAGAAATGTATTTTCTCACAGTTCTGGAGGCTGGGAAGTACAAAGTCAATGTGCCAGTTGATTCAGTTTCTGGTGAGGGCTCTCTTCCTAGCGTGCAAGTGGCTGCCTTCTTACTGTGTCTTCAAATGGCAGACAGAGAGAGAGCTGAGGTGTCCCTTCCTCTTCTTATAAGTGTACCAGTCCTATTGGATCAGGGCCCCACCTTTAGGATCTCATTTAACCTTTATCACCTCCTTACAGGCCCAGTCTCCAAATATAGTCACATGGGGGGTTAGGACTTCAACATATGAATTTTGGGGGAACCCAAATATTCCATCCCTGGCCCCCCAAAATTCATATACCCACACAAAAATTCATGCATTCCATCCCAGCAGTCACAAAAGTCTTAACTCATTTCAGCATCAACTCTAAAGTCCAAAGTCTCCTCTAAATATCATCTAAATCAGACGTGGATAAGACTGAAGTTATGATTCATCTTGGGGCAAAATTCCTCTCCAGCTATAAACCTGTGAAACCAGACAAATTACGCACTTCCAAAGTACAATGGTAGGACAGGCATAGGATAGACATTCCCAGTCTAAAAGGGAAAAACAGGAAAGAAGGAAAGGGTGATGGGCCTCAAGCGAGTCCAAAACGTAGCAAGGCAAATTCCAGTAGATCTTAAAGCTTAAGAGCAATCCTTCAGCTCAGACGGTGCCCTGCCTCTTCAGCTCTCTGGGAAGCCCCTGCACATGTCTTCAAGGGCCCCGACTTCTGAAACTGAGGAGAAAACAGCGTTCCCTCCAGGTTCATGGTAGGAGTGACAGCTCTGGTGATCTCCGAATTGGCTTCGGGTCATTCTTTTTTCTCGAAGGATGTTCACAGCCTTCCATCATTCTGTCCAGTTTTCTCCCAGCTGCAATGTTTTGCTAGTACAATCCCACCTCTATTTCTGGCTTCTGCTGAGACGGCCAATTAGATCCAGGTTCACACCCACATTAATCTCGTTATTAAATGTTCACTTGGCCACACCCATACTGTTCTATGATCTGAGAGACCAAAATAGATGCCCCTTTATCAACTGAGATGAGCCCTTTGGTCAAGAAAATAAAAGTTAGCTACAGGTCAAGGGTTCAGGGCCCTGGCTGGCATGGCAAATTTCTAAACTCCTACAGCTATAAGAAAAACTACACTCTTACTAAACTCCCTAATACTAGGAGCTATCAGGCAATTATCAGGCCTCCCCGAACTCTGATTTATGACCCAAATCACTACAACCCCGTGGACAGAGGTTGGGCCTTACAAACAGTTCTCTTCCGTTCTCTTCAGAACATGCTTCCTCATTTTTTGCAGTATGGATAGGCTGAGAATTTTCCAAATTTTCAAGTTCTGATTCTTTTTGTTTAACAATTCCTTCTTCAACTTATCTCCTCTCACATTTTACTATAAGTGGTATGGAGGACCCAAGCTTCTCCTCCAATTCCTTGTTTAGAAATCTCCTCTGCTAAATACCCAATTTCATTGCTTACAAGTTCTACCTTCCACAAAACACTAGAAGGTAGTCCAGCCAAGTTCTATGCCACTTTATAATAAGGATCGTCTTCCAGTTTCCAATGATCTGTTCCTCATTTCTGTCTGAGACCTCACCAGAATGGCCTTTAATGTCCATACTTCTACCAAAATTCTGTTCTTTGTTATTTATGTATTCTCTAAGAAGATGGAGGCTTTCTCTTATTCTCCTCTTTTTTCTGAGTTTTCACCAGAATTGCCTTTAAAGTCCATTTCTTTTTTTTTTATCATCATTATTTTATTTTTAGAGATGGAATCTCGCTATGTTGCTTAGGCTGGCCTTGAACTCTTGGCATCCTGTGATCCTCCACCTCAGCTTCCCAAGGAGCTGGGAATACAGGTATGTTTAGAGTAGTAGTTCTGGCTCTTTACTCTGCTGCTAAGAGCTGAGAGTGACACATCCCTCTTCTCTGAAGAACAGTAACTCTTACCCACTCTGCCATGAGGCAAACCAAAATGGACATTTACTGTCTAGGTGAGGTTTTGTACAGTATCCATTTAATATCAATCTGGTGAGAGGACAAAAGTACATGGAAATTTTTTGCATGGTAAACGAGGGCCATGTTATATTGTCCCAGCTTTTTGCTGTGAAGAACTATGCAAAAACTCCAACTCATTAAAAGATGCTAATTCCTTAAAAGGAATTTACTGATAACTCAAAAAACCACGAACCAACCACACAATGTGGTTCCAAAAATAAGTTCCACAATGCATACAGAAGTTGCCATTTGGGGAGATGAAAAAGTTCTGGAGAGATGGATGGTGGTGGTAGTTGCACAACAATATGAATGTACTTAATGCCACTGCACTGTACACTTTAAAATGGTTAAAATTTTTTAAAAATCCATATTAAAAAATAAAGGCATTCCATATTCCATATTCAGAATTAACACCATCTTTAAATACATCATATCCAAACTGAAATCCTGCAGGTTTCACTTACTGCCTAAATCAGAAGCTCTAGGTTCAAACACGTAGGAGAGGAGGCCCCTCCCAAAGAAAGAGGGGAGATGGCAAAGAGGTCGTGTCTATGCAACCACCAACAAATATCCAGACTTCCTGTTAGCAAACAGCTAGTCCGACTGGAGTTTTTCCTTCGTTAACGGTGTTTTGGTGTCAGAGAATCAGGAGGAAGGGAGAGACAGAAGCCAGGGAAGACCTAGAGAGACGGGGAGAAATCCCCCCCAACGCAACTGAGAAAGGGCCAGGCCCCGCTGCACGGCCGGAGGGCCGCCCCCACACGGAGCCCGGGGGCAGCGTCGCCTCCCGGCAGCTGAGCGGCTGGCTCCGCGGTAGACTAGGGCGCAGCCTACCCCAGGGGCTGGCGCTATTAACTCCCAGGGCCTCCTGTGGCTGTGAGGCGGGGGCAGCAGCTTCGCCCGCCTCCCTCCCGCTGCCTCGGCCTCCAGGTTCAATAAGGATTACATCATGGAGCAAGTATGCGCGGCAGCCTGAGAATCAAAGCCGTCACCATCGGCGGCTGGTTAACTGTACTGTTGCTGAAACACATCCTTTCCACCCCTCCTCTCGCCCTCTCCCCACCCCGGCCCTCTGCTTCTCGTACCATTAAGGATAGCATTATTGGGGAGAGGAAAATCTGATCAAAACGGTCGACCGCCAACGACAGATTTTCTATGGATTCTATAAAGGCCACCTTAACGATTTCCCTAATTACTGGATGACATCTTTGGCTGAAGGAGAGGCGATGGATTCGACTCTGTCTTCGTCTTTGTTAACCTTCTAATTAACTTTCGTAGGTCACCCAGGTCTCCCAAACCTGAAAAGTGAAGAGGCCCATTGTGCGAGGAGCAGTAAACTTACTTTTTCTGCTGGGGTACTTAAAAGGGAGAGCGACTATGGGCCGAGAAAAATAACTCCATTTAAAAGCTTTGTGGCTGCAGAGAATACATAGGTCCCTCCCTTAGAAAATAATTGAAACACCTTTTATACCAATATTTCTATGCATAATAAAAACAAATTAGCAAAATGCATCTAAATTCAGCAGCACTTTCAAATTACCTTTTTGGGAATGTAAGCCTCTGCAAGTCAACAAAAGGAGTTGGGTTTAGAGAGAAAATTGCAACTGCAACAGCTATCAGCCTTTATGCCGAGTGAGTGCAAGACAGGGAGGGCCAGGGGCTTGGACACCTCAGTCACCTCACTGAGGAAAGGCTCTAAATATGCCGCCCGTGCTGAGTCTGAGTTATGCACTGTCTGAGGGACCCAAAGATTATCAGCAAATGAGCAGGGCTTTTTCTGGATAGAGTGGTCTTTGGGGGTCCAGAAATATTTTTAGTGGCCTTAGTGAAAAACAAACCACAGTGGAAAAAACAGAAAACAAGATGAAACCCCACAGTGATTGGTAAAATTGATAAACCAGAGCGATTTGTTTAAAAAAAAAAAAGTAAGACATATTCCAGTTGGAATTTTATTTTTGGTAAATTTGCAAACTATGCAGATGAGTAGTGGCCACCACTGCAGCTCCTTGGCGTCTTTGAGAGCAATGTAAAGAAATGCTGAGGAAAGAGCAGGTGCTCAGCCTCAAATGGAACAAAATGGAGGTGCCTTAAAAAGGTAGCTTTACCAAAAGGGCGCTGCTCTGAGATACCACACGAGGAAGTGAGACTCCTAACCCAAGGACAGCAGTGGCTACTTGATTATTGTTTTCCGATTATAAACAGAACCAGAGCTAATTATACAAAAGTGTAAACCTTTAAATCCTGTCAATATTTTAATTATGCCTGTCCATTCATTTTTCTATGTACCCCAAAATTTTTACATAGTTCAAATTATATCCTGCCTTTTGTTACCTTAATATCATATCATGAGCATTTTTCTGTTACCGTTTTCCATTAAAAAGGGGAACAAGATCCTTTTTGGGTTCTGCTCACACACCCAGATTGAAGGTGGGGGCAACTTGATGGCATCTCTTTCTGGAAAGATGTCACTTGTGGGGAAAGAAGTGCTCTCATGAACTGCCGTGGGAGTTTAAATTGCTACAACCTCCCTGGAGGGCAATTTGGCATTATTTATCAAAATTACAAATTTTTGTCATTTTGTAATTTTGCTTTGATGCAGCAATTCCTCTATAGGAATTTTCCCTAGATGTACGTACTTGCACATGTACAAAATAATATATGTATACAGTTATTCTTTGCAGCATTGTTTGTAATGGTAAAAGATTAAAAACAATCTAAATGTCCCTCAACAGGGGATTGGTTAAAGAAATATACATCCATAGATGTATGTATAGTACATCCATAGAATGGACTATTATGCCACCATAAAAAATAAATGAGGATGCTCATTATGTACCAATTTGGAATGGTCTCCAAAATAGCCTGTTAGGTAAACATACAAACAAACAACAAAAAGGAGTGAACACTGTGTAAAGTATGCTGCCATTTGTAGGGAAAGGTGGGATTTTTTCCAGTAGTAGTTGTTTTTGGAGAAGAGAACTGAGTAGCTGAGGAATAGCTGTGGAAGGGAGACTTCACTATAACTTTTGTGTCTTTTGAATTTTGTACTGTGTCAATATGGATGGAGCAGCCCTAATCCAAAAAGCCAAAAACTGAAATGCTCCAATGAGCATTTCCTTTGAGTGTCATGTGGGTGCTCAAAGTTTCAGATTTTGGATTTATGGATTATAGATACTCGGCCTGTATATTACCTATTCAAAAAATAAATTAAGACATACATTTAAAATTTAAAAAAAGAATGGTTGCCATTTTCCAGTGTGCTCTGTGCATAGCTCTGTATAGTTCAAGGGTAGTCCAGTCTTAAAAGTGTCATGTTCAATTCCATATACTAAAGAGCTTATTTTAGGCTTCTCAAAGTCTACCTAGATTAAAAGACCCCGAAAATGGAAGGTATACAGTCATTCAGTCTTTGAAATCTTTAAATTATTTTTAATGAAAACAGAATAACGCATTCTGTGATTTAATTGTTCAAAATTAAAATTTAACAAACTGTTAAGTCTGTATAAATAAAACATTCACAGGCTTCATCAGCATGTGTGTTGGGACAAATGGTTTGGGCCTTGGAATTGTGGAAATATTTCCTAACATTTGAGATGTGTCAAGAAAGAGATAAAGAAATCAAATAAGATCTTGTATTATGCAAATTCTTCTTGCTCACAGGAGTCTGATTTACTTGTATCAATCAATGTAAGTGATTCACACTTCATGAGCTATATTAAGTGATTGAACTAAAACCTAGGGCCAATATTATTTTCTCCTCATCCCTCAGCCCAGTCTGTCTGTCTAAATGCCATTGGAAGTTATTAGGTTGAACATATGGAATTAGTGTTGTGTCAGTGGTTCAACAGCAGCAATATTAAGATTCAAGCTAACATGTTTATCTTCATGATGTTGTAGCCTGTAGAGAGACACTGTTAGTTATCTAGTCAACATCCATTTTTCTTTTCTTCCCTGTTAGCAGAACTCTCATTTAGTTGCCATTCAGGAAGGTAATAAATCTCACTTCAACTAAATCATATACATGGAATTCCCATTTCTTTTGCCTGTGATTGGTTTAGATTTAAGCATGTGATACAGTTCTAGGCCAATGAGATTTAACTAAAGACAGCCAGAGACTTCTGGGAAAGGTTTTTCTTCCACTGGACATTTTCAGGTCCACGTGGACTGCCCAGAATTCCAGCAGCCATCTTACCTCCTACTGCAAAGGCAATAAGTGTACAGACAAAATGGGCATGCTAAGGTGACACAGCAGAAGAAAGGAAGGAAGTTGGGTCTCAATGATTGTACTGAGCCATTGTATTAAGCAATTCTATAATCCCCTGAACTTGGACTTCTTGCTATATGAAATAATAATAATAATAACTGATATTAGAATTTCCGTTTCAAATATCAATAGACCACACTGACAAATATTTTCACCACTTTTTTCCCTTTTTCTTTTAGAGACAGAGTGTCACTGTGTCACCCAGGCTGGAGTGCAGTGGCGCAATCATAGCTCACCGTAACCTTGAACTCCTGGGCTCAAAAGATCCTCATACCACAGCCTCCCAAAATGCTGGTATTACAGGTGTGAGCCAGCACACCTGACCTATTTTCATCAATTTAAGTGGTGTGAAGCTGGGTTGTTATTTTGTAAAACCTCCTTAAGTGATTCTATTGTTTTCCTCTGGTCAAGATTATTTTATTAATAAATCATGAAAACAGCCAGGCACAGTGGCTCATGCCTGTAATCCCAACACTTTGGGAGGCCAAGACAGGAAGACTGCTTGAGGCCAGGAGTTCAAGACTAGCCTGAGCAACTTAGCAAGACCTTGTCTCTACAAAAAAGAAAAAAAGAAAATAAATGTCTCATTAGGGAAATGCAAATGAAAACCACAATGAGAGACCACTTTACATTTGCTAGAATGGCTACAATAAAAAAGATGGAGAATAACAAGTGTTGGTGATGATGCAGAGAAATTGGAACCCTCATACATTGGTGGGAATGTAAAATGGTGCACTCACTTTGGAAAATAGTTTGGCAGTTTCTCAAAAAGTTAAACAGAGTTGCCATATGACTCAGCAATTCTACTCCTAGATATATACCCAAGAAAAGAATCAAAAACATACATCCACATCAAAACTTATACATGAATGTTCTTATTAGCATTATTTAAATTTCTGCCAAAAAGCAGAAACAATCTAAATATATATCAACTGACAAATAGACAAATAAAATGTGACCTATCCATAAGATGGAACATTATTTGGCAATAAAAAGAAATGAAGTATTGATACCTGTTACACCAGGATGAACTCTGAAACATTATGTTAAGTGAAAGAAGCCAGACACAAAAGGCTATAGTTTATGATTTCATTTATATGAAATGTCCAAAATAGACAAATTTATAGAGACAGAAAGTAAATTAGTAATAGTTGCCAGGGGCTGGGGGTAGGGAAAATTGTGAAGTGACTGCTAATGGGCATGGAGTTTCTGTTTTGTGCTTACGAAAATGTCCTGGAATTTGAGAATGGTAATGGATGTACAACTCCAAGTGCACTAAAAACTACTGAATTGTATACTTTAAATGGGTGAACTTTATGATATGTGAATTATATCTCAATAAAGCTGTTATGAAAAATTAAGAAAATGAATGACTTTTATAATTATAATTGTTTTAAAAGATCCCTAAATTGCCATATAACTAAGAACCAACCTTCAAAAATAAATATGACCAGTTTGTTAAAAGAAAGACTATTTTTTCTCTAATTAGGTTTTTTTTGCAGTCATTTAAGCAAAATGAGTGAAGATTCCATCCCCCAGCAGACTGTAAGCTTCATGAGGACAGTGGCCACCTCTGTCTCTCAGTGCCAGCTGAGTGTCCCAACAGACTACACATATTATAGAATAAGTATATGAATGGATCTTGGTGCATCTTCTTTATGAGCCCTTCTGGGTTTAGTCTCTAAAATAGGTCTCTGTTTACTTATCTGTAAAATGGGGTTAAAGCAGTAACCTGATAGGATGGATGTGAGGATTAAGTGAGATAATGGAGCTAAAACTTTACATAGTTCCTGGCACACAGTAAGAGTCAATAAGATGTAGTCATTGCTGTTTTATTTTGTAATTATTATTATTACTATATTTTGGGACCTTATGTCCACTCATCACAAGAGAGAGAAATTTCCTACTAGCTAGCCTGAGCAAATCTCGAGTGATTATTTTTAAAATATATACTTGTACTTACTACAAAATTGAAGAAAAAGGAATTAGCAATTTTCAGATTCTGAAACAAAAAAGCTGGAACTTCAGATTAAACAATAAGATTTCATAAGTCTGAGTATGTGAAAAAATCTAAAATATCATAGATTTGAATTCCTATAAATGATATAGTCTGAAACATTATTTTTCAAAATTTCTGCTATTTTTTTCCTCAGGTACTCCATTAAGTTTAAATACCAAAGGCCTTTTTGTTAACTGGTCAGCTTTCAGCCTGAGTTACTTACAAGTTTTTTCACAAGTGGTCTCCCTCATTCCCCAGCCCCACTCCCTGCCCTTCCCACTTAACTTATAAAATGCACCTTATTTGAGTGCAATACTTTTCACCTTGTATGAAGTTTAACACATATTGGTAGGATACAAATTGAGTCAACAATTGTTTGAGGTGTTCTGGAGGCCAAACTTTGGATCTCCCATCTCGCACAGAGAAAAGCTGAGGTAACGGGACTTAGAAGGGAAGCTCAGGACAAGCTGGGTTTCTTTTTTTTCTGCTGCTACAACACATGAAGTCCTTCCATCATATAACACATGGACTAACTGGATAACAAGCAGCTACAGCAAAACATCTCCCACTAGCCATGCCATCAAGTATTATGAAAAGGCACAAGCGTAGGGAGAAAAAAAGTACAAGATTTTTAAGTGCATTCTTCCAGCTTTCAATGCAGGTTTTGATGACTTATATGGTCACAAGTTTCCATTAGATCAATATGCTTCAATTAGTCTTCCTGTTTGCTCTTGTGAGAAAAATACAACAGCCTGGGAAAAGGGGGGCGGAGCGAGATGAGTGAGTGATTTGCTGGAGAGATTAGAAAATGTCTGTTAGAATCAATTCGATGTATTCACATCATGGCTATCCCCAACCCCACAAAAACAGAACAGAGGGCAGGATGGAAAGAAGACAGTCTTCTAATTCCAGGCCTCAACAGAGGAGATATCCCCAACCTGGGCCAGAAATGATGGATGGCAACCTCACCATTGCATATCACCCCAAGTAGCAATTTCTTTTTCTTTGTTCTCAGTGTCAGCAAGACCCACCCATAAAGGGAAAGATTTCCTCTCAGTGTGAAGAAACCTCCTAACAACTAAGAAAGTTGGATGTTTTCTCTACTGAAAGGTTATATCTTGTTTATGGGTTGGGTTGTCTGTTGTAGAAGTTCACGGGGAGAAAGGCCCTGTGGAGATGTATTCCTCCCGGTCCCCCCAGTTTAATTCCCGCGGTCAATTCACATTTTCTTTTCCTTCCTCCTTTACCCTTTTTCCATCCTCTCTTCTTTTCTCCCCTTCTTCCTCCCATTTTGCATCTCCATTTCACTCCTCTTACCTCTTCTCTTTCTCCTATCACATCGATCATTTGTAGTCTATTTAATGTTTCTCACCAAAGTGAAAAGGTCTTGATTCTGAAATTCTAACTGCTTTGCTGGACAAAAGATCAGTTTAACATTAAGAACTACAGGTGGTCCAGCATCTCTTCTTATATCCATCCACCACCAAACAAGGAAGCCATGTATCTATCGAGAGACATTTTGTAGAGTTTAACTCAGTATACTCACAATGTATGTAGATATACACATTAAAGAATTTTCTGGATGTGTGCAGGGACTTTGAAGTCTCTTCTGCATGTTAATTTCTCTACTAATCCAGATGCCACTGCTCTCTGTGACATTAGAGAGGTCACTGAACACCATCCCGATAACCCTCCAGAGAACAATGGAATGCCAGTGCCAAACCTTTTTTTTTTATTACCTACCCATTTAGTATTCTTTTTTCTTTTCAAGAAAAGCCAGTCAAGTCCTAGGAGGTCTTACCATTAATACTAATTTCTCTCTAGCTCAGTCAGTAGTTACCCTCTGCAGAGAAACTTATGAATGTATCTGTGTTCACAGATTTATACATTTCCTATCTATGTAATTACTCCCCAGAAGAAACTACCACAAGCCTCTCTACCCCGCAACCGATCTTTCTGGCCTTTCCATGATTATGTAGTTCAAGGAATCATAGCTTTTACAGGTAAACTTGCCTTCTGATTTGGAATTGTAAAAGTTCTAACTACAGCTAACCTGATGATAGAGATTTGAAAAAAGACTACAGCTTTTTAAGCTATATATTTGACAAGCAAAATACCATCTTAAATTGGAAGCTAGAAAAATATTTTCCTTTTAGCAAAAATGTAAATGTAAAATTCATAAATTCTGGAGAAATTAATCTAAAATATTAAACATTTCTACAAGCTTATGAAATTATCTTAATTTGTTAGTATTTGGTAAGTTTTACTTTTGCTAGCATGAAAACAAGTTTTTTGAAACTGGAATATCTTATTTGGATATGATCTGATAGAGTATAAAAGCTTAGTTTTATATACTGTGCATAGGAAAAACCCATTTGTGTTTAAAATAAAAATTCCCCAAGATATTTTAGGTTCTTGCTCTGCAAAATGAATTTAAGTTCCTTTAAAAGTTATTTTATAATTATTGTAGAAAATTTCAAAAAAATGCAGAAGAGTATAAAGAAGAAAATCATTGATGATTATACCATCCAGATAACCACTGCTCATACTTTCTTCCAGTCCCTTGACTATGCATATATTTTGAAATTTGTTTTTTAGACTTTCACTGTTCTATTTTAAAGCAATAAGCTTTTTTTCTTTATTTACATGATTTGCTCCTCAAATCACAAAAGCAGTAAGGTTTTATGCTGAGGCACGGCTCAATTTTTAATGACAGGGAGGACAAAAAGAGAGAAGGAACTCAAGAAAGAGAAGAGGCAGGCTACAGGATTCTCTTGCCTCCTTTCCCCTTGACCTCCTCCCTCAGAGGCATTCCCCAAATCTTCAAATAGGACAAAAAAGCTTTTCCAGACCCGACAAGCATTACGAGCAAGCCTACTGCTAGTCGCTGTGCAGAAAATATCAATATTCTGTATGTGATGGCTAGGTATTTTGTGGATATTTGTATTTCTATCATCATCTGTTTCTAGGCTCCTAAGAAACCATGAATATCTTTTTTTTTTAAAGGAATCTTTCCAATCACCTGAAAACACCCTTTAGATTCTAACATGAGGTTGACCATTGTTCTGATCCCCCTGCCATGTAGTAGTCACTCTCTGCAGTCAATCTCTCTTCATATTTTTATTATAAGATATTTATGAGATTTTGCCAAGTTTGAATAAATAACACAGCTTTCCAGGATAGCTTAAATTATTATGACCTAGAACTTAAGGCAATTAAGTGTACCCTGCCTTTCCTGTAATTCTGTATGGAAGACCACACTTGCCAGGTCCTATAGAGAGCACTAGACTATGCAGACAGAACAGTCTGGCAGCCTCCTAAGAGGATGCTCCGTGTCTCCTTGGGTCTCTTTTTATTGACGTTTCTAAGCAGGACATTATTGTGCTTCTTGACCATGCTGTAATTTTATCATAAGAAGTTATAGTTCTGCCTTCTATTTCTAGCACTCTGGTGGATTGGACACTGTGGTGATTAATTTTATGTGTCATCTTGGCTGGGTTATGGTGCCCAGTTGTTTGGTTAAATACCAGTCTAGTTGTTGCTGTGAAGGTATTTTTTAGATGTGGTTAATGTTTAAAGCAGACTTTGAGTAAAGCAGATTACCCTCCACAATGCGGGCGGGCCTCGTCGACTCAGTTGAAGGCCTTAAAAGACTGTGGTCCTTAAAAGAGGAATTAATTCTGTCTCTAGACTGCCTTCAGACTCAAGACTGCAATATTAACTTTTGATGAAATTTCCAGCCTGGCCTGCCCTACAAATTTTGGACTTGCCAGCCCCCACAGGCTCATTGGCCACTTCCTTAAAATAAATTTCTCTCTGTCTCTGTCTGTCTGTCTGTCTGTCTCTCTATATATATACACACACACACACACACACATATATAATAGGAGATATTATATGTGTGTATATATATCTCACACACACACGTAGTATATATCCTATTTATCCTATATATTCTATAGGTTCTGTTTCTTTGGGGAATCCTGACTAATACAGATACCCTAAATGACAATCTCAACTGAAATAACTAAAATGCTGGATAAAATATTTTAAAAACATCATCTTTTTCAATGCATCACTAAGCTGGCACAAAAGGGAAGGATTTTCAGATCACCAAAAATAAATAGGGGAAATAAGTAGGAACCCTGGCAGGTAAACAATTTCCAAAGCCTTCTTTCACTCTGAAAGCTTCTGTCAGAATCCGGAGACCCTGAATCTCAACTCTGAGATAAAGCTATAGGGATTGCCCCTGGTGGGAAACCTGTTAGGAGAATCCTTGCATAAAGCTGAAAACACAAAGGGCTACATTCTCAGTGTAAAGGTAAATATAAATAAATAAACCATGCCCCAAAGAGGGGTGCCATAGCAGGGACATTTTTCTACCTTGATGTTGATGCTGGAAAGATAGGGAAAAAATATCCCCTAGGAACTTATAACTACAACTAGGTCTTACACAGGTTTTCTATCTGGATTCATACTGCTATGTGGTCCGAAAAATTTTTAATCCTAACAGTAAAGTATTTTAATATAAAAGGATCCTAAGTTGATGGTACAACGAGGTAACTTGACTAGAAAAAGCAAATGCAAATCTCTATACAAGATCATCTTCAACCTTGACCTCCAAGAACCCTCAGGTAAAGTGCCAAGACAAATGACGCTCACAGAAGAAAAACATCACAAAACCTAGGAGGAAACATGGTACCATGAAGTGAACTAGAAGAAGCAAGCAGCAGGCAACAAAAGCAGTCCCTCAAGGACATCAAATATTATAATAACATTGTTGTTACAGGTGTTATATGCTTAATGAGATAACACAGGAGCTTGAAAATATTAGCAAGGAACAAGAGACTGTAAGGAACATCTAAGCAGATCTGAAATGGAACCAAACAAAACTTCAGAAAATGAAAAATACAATGATTCATTTTTTTAAAATGGGGATAATGGGGATGGGGTGGGGTTAAAAAGTTGTTTAGACCCAGCAGAAGAGAGAATTAGTGAACTGGAAAATAGATAAAGACATTTTCCAGAATACAGTCCAGCAACAAAGAGATAGAAAATATGAAAGAGCTGTTAAGAGTTATAATTCCTAATCAGAGTTCATGCCATTATCAGCAGTCAGATTTCTGTACTTTTCTGGCAGCCTAAGCCTAGGGGGTACCAAGATCATCCTCCTCCCCTTCCAGCAGTGTTTGCTCAGCCTGAAAATGTAACAGAAAAAAAAAAAGTTTAATTATAATAATTTCTCCAAGAACTTCTTTCCTCTAATGATGTCCACATTGAGTGACTCCAAATTCTTCTTTCTAAAAGACAGAGTAATTCAAGGCTTTGAAAGTCAGCCAGAGTGATGGAAAGGACTGAGACCAGTATGTCACTCACCCCTTTCGTGGATGGACCTTATCAAAATCACCCAGTGTCCCCTCTCTGAAAACTTTCATCTGTAAAATAGAAATAATAAGCAAGTGTGCTGGGTGTTCTTAGAAGGGGGGGTCTTAAGCTTTCTATTAATAGACAATAGAGCCTGTCATCAATTCTGTCTAAACCTACACATTCCTTCAATTTGGAAGTTTCATCAGCTTCACTCATACTTGTATTTTCTTTTTTCTGCTTAATAATGCAGTATCTCTGTCTTTACACCCTTACTCAACTTTTGCTGGCATGGACACGCTCAGCATTGGCATACTTGTTAATAAAGGTCAAAAACTATACTATTTTTTGGAAGGCTTTAAGAACTTTCATAATAAGCTACCATTCCTGTCATTTATTTGATCTGAACTTGCAAAGGCTTCAATAAACTAAAAGAAAGCATACTGAGAGTTGGTGAAAGAAAAATGTTGATTCCCAAATTTATCTTTTGGGAATTAAATACACAATAGAGCAACAGCTGTTCTAGATTTCCATCAGAGATTAGCAGATAAATTCTTATTGAAATTCAAAGTTGTGACATCTTTAGATAAATATTTGCCCTTGATTTTCACAGCCTCTGATTCAACAGAAATCTGGAAAGGTTCACAGTCTGGCCCAGAGAAGATCATTTTAAATCTACAGCTTTAAAATGTGGTTGAAAAGGAGCCCAGGTTGGATTCTGCCAGCAGGCTTGTTGGCTGCTGTTGCTTCCCCACTATCAACATCTAGGTCTCTGTCTCCAGCCATGTTTCAGCCTCTCCCTGCAGATTTCCTTCATTCCTCTTACTGAGCCTGCCACAGATTCAATACCTGGCACTGGAGCTCATGGTGCCTGCCTGGAGGGGTGCCAGTATGCTAGCCAGATACCCCTGGAGGGACTCCACACTAAAGCCATAAAAGACTTTTATAGCCATAAAAGACTTCAACTTCTGGCAAAGTCACTTTGCCAGCTGTAGAGCACACAAGAGCCTGCAGATCTAAGAACAGAAGCCCCTCTCCTCTCCCCAGTACAAACAGCTTGGATAAAACCTTGGGATATCATGTTAGTACATGGCCCCACCCAATGCATGCATTCCCTTGCACCAGTACATGGTCTCCCCTTCCTGTTTATTCACTTTGGAAGCCAGTCCTTGAAGAAGAACGTGGCCTTTGCACTGACCACAAGGACCAGGGTGTCCTGCATACGACCACTGCCAATCCAGGTTACAGCAGAGGCTTGTGGTCTGGGGAATGTATTGATTTTTATTGCTACAGGAATTTCCTGCTCGTGTCGGCTGAACAGAACCTCTGCACTCCTTCTCCCGTTTTGAGAGGAGAGAAACAACAGGAGATGAACTCCTGGTCCCTGTCTACTTCGTGTTTAGACCAGTGACAGTGTTAATCCTGCAATTTGTGTGTTTGTTTTAAAATCACTGCCACTTCTCCAAGTACAAAGTCTGTGTCTACAAAGTAATTAGGTATCTTTTTTCATATGTTGCCCCGACAAGTCCATCTCGTCACTTTGCGGAGTGACAGTGCCTTCCTTAGGGTCCCTCCTGCTGGCACCCTCTTCCTCACCTGCTGACTGATCTGTGAGATTTGTAAGTCTCCCGACCCCGCTTGTCTGTACATCGAAGGCAAACTCGCTTTTGTTTCCCTCCCATCAGGAACACAAGTTTCTCACTAACTTTCTGATGAATGGTCACCCCTCCCCAGGTACAGTACCCCCAGTCTACAGTACCAAGGGGGCGTTTCCCTTCCTTCTAAATTACTTGCCTGTACTTCCCCAAGGCGCGCGCCCCCACCCCTCCCCCGGGTCCCTGCCCTCACCTCCGCCGCGTTTCTCTGCGGCTACCAAGCCTCGCGCTGGGATCTAAGCTCCCGCCTGTAGGTGCGGCCAGGAGGGTGCGACACGCGTCGGGGGGTGGGGGGATGGGCCCACAGCGGAGGCGGGGACAGGGACGCGGCAGCCACACCCGCGTCCTTCCCACTCCCGGGCTTCCCCGGGCCCTTCTCCCGCCAGCTCTTGACCCCCGCCCCCCGTGCAGCCAGAGGGAGGCGAAGGAACGAGTGGAGAATCTTGGCCGCGGCCCCCTCCCCCGCCTTATAAAAAAGAAATTGACTTTTGTTTGGAGTTTGTGAAAAGTGGGGCTCGGGGCCCAGTCAATGGGGCGCCCCGCGGCGCGGGCTGAGTGGAGCTAGCGCGAACCGCTCAGCCGCGGCCCCAATTAATCCGCCCTTTGTGCGGCCCGCCCGGCCGCCCCCGCCGCAGCAGCACCAGCGGCCCATTGTTCGGCCCCGCCGGGCCGCGGGATTTACCCTTTTCAAACAGCCGGTTTTGTCCGGGGCAGTTCGAGCGGAAGTTTCTCACTGACAATTTGCCCCAAATAGATAGATTTGTCAGAAGCGACCTTCGGGAAGGAAGCAAAAAGCCACCGGCCTGAAGGTTGGGCCGAGACAGGGACTCGGCGTCCCACCCGCGGCCCCGCCGCCCTCCGCGCCCCCCGCCCTGCGGCCCCGAAGCCCCGCGGGGGTCGCGGATCCCCGGCACCTGCTGAGCCAGACCCTCCGCGGACCCGACCTCCATTTTACTCATCTGTAAAATGGAGCAGCGAGGCGCTTGCAAGCCGTAAGTCCAGAGCTTTGGCTCACTTAGCGTGTACAATGCTCATTTCCTGTCCCTCTCCCCACCTCCTTTTTTAAAACTGTAAGCAAAAAACCTGGCGAGGACTCAGAGATAGTGTGAAACAGCTTTGAAGGTGGGTCATGGTAACAAGTTCCTGATTGCGCACGTGCTGTTTCTCTTCTGCCCTCCGGCTCCTCCTTAACAAAGATGTCAACCGTGCTAAATCACAGGTGGTGCCTTTGTAAGACCGGCTATTGTCCCCTCATAAGTCAAGATACAAAACGCTTTGTACTGAATGGCCCATGATCTGGAGCTCTCAACTTGGGAGTCGGGCTGATTTTTCCCCCCACCCACCACAGCCGCTCTTCTCCCAAATGACCTAACTTAATAAGCAAAATTTAAATGGGGGGGGGAACCCAACACGCTGTTGATGAAAAGAATAGTTACTGATTTCTTCACACTTAATGGCAAGTACGAGTCTTTTAAAATACAGTCTCATACCAAACAGATCTGTGAATTTTAAGCAGAACTGAATTGTATTAATCAGTTGATGGGTTTCTTCATTTTCTATCTCTAGACGAGAAATACAAAGGTTGGGACTCCATAGCGTCTATTTCTATTGTACTCAAGCAATCTCTCCCTTTAGTCCAGAAAATTTCCTGCTAGTTGCACGTGAGAAAAAAATTGAAACAAAAAAATCTGGTTTTGTTTATGCATCAGGTGAATACACACTTCAGCATCATACAGAGGAAACCCTAGGTGGTCTTTAACAAGATTTCAGTGGTTAAGAGCTACAATTTAGAGAAGATGACAATACATACACAGTGTCAATAGTATTTAAACAAACATCCCAGACAACAGAATAATGGTTATTAACTATGATGCTTTGGGCTTCTGACTAATTTCCCATGTCTGTCTACAGCCAAACAGCTGCAGGATTTTTTCCCCCTTTAAAAACTGTTTGTGCATCATTTTAAAAACTGCATTTAACAGCCATATTCTCCAGAACAGTCCCTCTGTGTGGAACTGAAGTGAATGGCTTAGTAATAGTTATGAAGCCAGTAGTAAGAATGTCTTTCATGCCAAAGGAACTCTAACCACTCTTGTAGAAATTGACTGCTTTAGAGATTTTACTCTCTAAAATGTGGACAGCTGTCTGCTGCTGTATGACCTTCAGTATGGGTTTACAAGTCTAAATAAATGGAATTTTTTAACCCTACTCACACTTGCACAAGTGTTTTCAAAAATGATTAAATTGTGTAACGGCACTACAGTATACTCCTTTTGGGGTTTGAAAATATTAAAGAAATCAAAAGAGAAGGCAAGGTTATTTTGCATATTCCTTTCTTACTCTTCCAGACAAATATTGTTTTAAAAATTACTTTAGTGATCAGGACATTAAAATGGATGCATTCCTGTACACCCCAAATATGCAATTCCAATTATTATTTAGCTACTGCAACTGGAAATACATATATTTAGGTATACAAATATGTGCAATTATGAATACGTGGGTAATTATGCATTATTGTAGCTAATCATAAATGCATGGACTAAAGTTGAATTGCCTCCACTGTTTTCATTGTTGATACTTAGTATTTATTAAGCATCCACTTGGCAGTAAAAGATGGTCAAAATATATCAAAGAACCTCTGCCTTCAAAAGAAAGCATCTAAATATTTATTTCCTATCTTTAGAGAGATACACATATGTTGTATATGGTGCATATGGGCGTTTCAGATATCTCATTATTTAATGTCCAGATCTGATAGAAATGTCAGATTTCGAATCACTGTTTCATCTACCCCAAATTCATGTCAGTTACACCTGATATTTTAGAGACTGGGGAGAAAAGTCTGCAACCTACCTCCTGAGTTGTTAACTCCTATACCTGAAAGGCCAAATCCTCCTCCTCCCAGCAGGCAATCATCTTATGCCCTGAAGCATGAGATCTGATTACCCCTATCATCATCTTAGCTTGCATAGATACAGATGTTATTAACGGCTGTAGTTTATCCAACCCTTTTTTAAAACGCAGCTGCAGCATTTGACTTGGGGACCTCCTGTGAATCCCACTGGTTGACTCCGTCTTGCACAAAGCACATAGGGTTTGGGGGAGGGAGAAGAGAGAGGGAGGTTTGTTTTGTTTTGGAGGGTTTTTTTTTTTTTTTTGACTCAGACTTCCCTAAATAGGCACTCGGCATCTTTGTAAGTGATGTGAATTCTGAAATTACTTACTAGAATAGGACAACAGAGTACTGTGTGAACTAGATCCATTGGAAACAAAGCATACTATAATGTATGATGCTTTTCACTTCATTGGCAGAGATCAAATATGTGGTCCTGATATGTTTATTCACATAATAAAGAATTGTAGTTTGTTCTAAAATATGTTAGCCACATTTAAGCCAGGCTACCCGGTTTTACATAACAATTGTTTCTATTAGTGTTGAAATAGTAATCTGGATAAAGCAGGTCCTCAACCTGCTGTGGAGGGAAGACAGGCATGATTTGAAAACCTGAAAGGCCCAGATCAGCAATCCACGAAGATCAAATTCAGTGATTAATTGCTCAATGTAGGCATTGACTTTTTCTCAGGAACTATGATTAGTGTCTCAAAGTATTCCCTTTGTAGATCAGATCATTCCTTCTACAAAACAGAGACACCTCACAGGTTTTCTATCCCTTGGGACACAGCAAATTTGAAGTACTGCCAGAGAGGGAATTTGAAGAAAACCCTGTGAAATGAAGAAGGCTGAAGTTGCAGAAATACTGAACTATTGTTTCAAGATGCACAAAACACTGTTCTTAATTTTGATTACTTCACTAGTGAGTGAGTGAAATTGCCTTAATTGGAGTTTCTAGAAGCCCTTCTAGGAAATGAGAGGTAGCTCAGTGCAGTGGAATGAGTATTTCAAAGAGCACTGTACTCAGCATCAAGAGATCTGGGTTCTGGGGTTAGTCTCTGCCTCTTGATGAATGACCAAGGACAAGTTTTGTCTCTAAGGGTCTCAGTTTCCTCAGCTGTAAAATCATGAAATTAGATGAGTACCTTCTGATTTATGTGTTTTGTGCTTCTGGACTAAATGGAAGCCAAGTTAGACTGTGTAATTCACAGGAAATTAAGAGGCTGAAGAAGGTTTGGCCGCCAATGTCTCCCTGGATGTAGTCTGCATTCTTGTTTCTCTAGTTATTCTTTTGTTTTAGAAAGCCAAAAATGACCTGCACTGCTTTCCAAGGTTTGGAGATCAGAGGACCTGTCCCTATTCCCTTAGGACCCTATTGCTGTGGCTGAGCAAAAGGTTGAGCACCTCACCTCAAGCTTCAGCTTTCATTGTGAATACCATCAGGCAGGTTCATGCATACATCCCACATTTATAAAGCACCACTATGTGCCAGGGTGCGAGGGACCAGAAAGATGTTTCTATTTGATTATTATTAGGGGCAGAAGAATATCAAGATACAGTGGGACTCTAAAAGCCTCTAATTCTCAGCCTGACCCTAGAACTGAATTTCTTCTGCCCAAGCAAGTCTGTGAATAAATGCAGAGAGACATGATTTGTTATTTGCTAGGAGCACAGGGGAAAGAACCTCTCACAGAGAGCATTGTCTCATTGCTGTTGCTGTTAGCAGTGTTCATCTTCCTACTAGTGGGGAGTGTCAGACAACTCTCAGCAGCACAGTTTTGGAAAGTATCATGGAAAAATTCTGCAACTCAGCACCCATTGGGTTCTAGAGCATCTGATCTGGGTCTCTTTCCTGGATTGTTCTTGGTGTTTCTTTTCTGAGTAGACTTGTAGAGAGATCCACAGTAGAATCAGGAGCAAGCCTGACAATACTGCTTCTTCCATTCTGGCTCTTAGCAAGCCCTTACTGAGCACCTACTATGTGCTAGACACTCTGCTCCATGACCCACCTTCTCTTTCACTCACCATCCACTGGGCAAGCAACAGGCATAGGACGAATTATGACTTGGAAGAAAATGAAAACCAACTTTCTCCTTCATATAAACAAACAAATAAACAAAAACTTGTGTCAGAGTGTCTTTTGGACACTGAACATCAACACTCAGCCAAGCTCAACTGGTGAGTTTTTCCTGGGTCTGAGTATTTCTTAACACTGCTTGTCAGTGAGGTAAAGAGTATTTTAAAGGATTGAAGCTCCAGAGGCAGAACAGTTTCTTAGAGGGGGCTGATTGCTGGTTGGGGAAGGGGTCTCTTTCACACCAACTTCATCAGCTCTGCTTGCAGATGGGAAAGCTTTTTCTCTCTCCATTTGGTGTTTTAATTTAGAAGAATGGGGGGGCAGTTAATGGAGACAATGTCACCATTTTGGAGAAGCTAGTGAATGGCAGAGCTAGCAGTCAAGCCCAGATAGTCTGATACTGAGATTGGGGTTCTCTACCCCTGTCTCTCCCATGCAACCTAGTTAACAGGACTCTATTTCCTTTTTTAAACTGATGGGAAGGGGCACCAGCAGAAGAATGAGCTGTAGTACAAGACAGTTCTCAGAGACAGCAGATTCCCCCTTGTCAGAGATTAGGCCAGCTTCCCAGGGCGTTCTCTGACAGCCCACTCCACTGTATACTGGTTTAGGGTCCCTTGTATATTTTTCCAGAATTTCCTGTGGTTTACCCCAATCTAAAACACTTACCACCTTTTATGTGTCTGCTCCCTGTGTGGACTCCATGAGAAAGGGGTCGTGTCATTGATCGTCTATATCCCCAGGATCGGGCACATAGGGGTGCTCAGTATTTGATGAATGGGTGGACTGATGGATGGACAGAAAGACCCCTTGACCCCATGGCCCTTCTCATTGTCTTATTTCTTATCTCCTGGACCAAAATGTAAATAACCTTCCATAAAAGATATTTTCCCTCTGTTTTAGGGTTTGGTTTTGGTCGAGAGCTCCATACTCACTAGAGACTAGAGAGAAAGTTAGGGGCTATGTTTGGACCTGGTTAGAAAGGTTTCAGAACCTCTGGGATGTGGCTGTCCACTCCTTCAAAGCTGTAAACTTATCCTTGTAACCTAAGGTCTTGACTCTGTTAAAAGGTATTTCTGAAATAGATGGTGCTTCCCCCTTATCAATCATTTCCCTTAGTAGACTCACAGGAAAAAAATCTTCAAAAGTTAAGGTTGAACAGGGCCATGGTCTGGTCCTTTCACAAATAATTTGGAGCCCAGAGAGGTCTAGTCACTTGCCCAGGGTTACACGGCTTGTTGAGACAGGCCTGAATTCCCAGTGGTTAGCTATGCTGTGCCTCCAGTGGCCTCTCAGGAAATCTGCAGGTGATTTTTCTCCTTCATTTCACCCAACATTTATGCAGCACCTACTATAAATCAGGCAGCATGCTGGGGCCCGTGGACAAGATGAAAAGTCTTTGCCCTGCAGAGGCTTTCTTCTCTGTGCTACGCCCATGAGAGCCCCGAGTTTCTACACCTTAGATCTACGGTCTCTGCAGCCTGCAGCTCAGCAGAGGCCAGCGGGCACTAAAGCTCCAGGCTTCTTTGGGATATGGTGGGCGGCTGGGCCCCAGCTCCTCCTGCCTACACTGGAGCTTGTTGCCGCCGTTACCACCTAACCAATCATGCCAGAAAGTCATCACGATGATTTCAGAACTACATTGTGATTTATGCAAAGCGCGCGGATAATTACAATCGAGCCTCAGAACACAGGATGCATATGCTGCGGGTGTGTGTGCACAGTGTTGTACCTTTTACCCGGGCTGGATGGTGCGTGTGTGTGTTCAGTGGACTTCTTCTTGACACCCGGCTTGATTAGGGACTGGTGACAGGAGAGAGAGGGAACATTCCCATTTTATTTTGAGACAATTTGATGAGCCTCAGGAGGATTTTCCAGAGTTTTGGTGCCTACAAATGAGCCAGCGTGGGGGGATTGTTGGCAGTAGGGGCAGAAGTAGTTTGGGTCCCAGGGGAGTCATTGTCCTCCTAACCTCCAACCTCCTCCCCCACCCCCACCCCCCGCAAAGGGGCTCATAGTTCTTCTCACCACAGACCCCTAAATGTTTCCT
The DNA here is from genome assembly GCA_023783475.1 of Daubentonia madagascariensis. Lineage (NCBI taxonomy): Eukaryota > Metazoa > Chordata > Mammalia > Primates > Daubentoniidae > Daubentonia > Daubentonia madagascariensis. The sequence continues at coordinate 53,890,753 of JAKFHU010001815.1, read as the reverse complement.
CTAGAGGCGGGCCAGGATCTAGTCCCCCCTCCCCCAACACTGCCCTCATCTTCGTCGGAGATAAATTAGTTCGATTCTTGAAGTTCTTTGTTCTTAACCAAGCATCCCCTTCCGCATCAGCATCATGGTGGTGGTGGTGGTGGCAGTGACAAGTCTGGCTCCTCGGGGAGCCAGAACCGGAGGATCCCAAACAGAGCCTGGCATCTTATTGTGTTTCTCAAACGCTGCCCGAAATCCCTTCCCTCTCTGGGCTGCATTCGAGTCAGTGCAATGTCGCCCGCCCGGCTGGTTGCGCACGCGTCTGCCAACTTTGCTGTCAAAAAAATGTTGATTTCTCATCCCGTCCCCTAAAAACACCCTCAGATTTATGGCCTTGTCCCACCATTCCCTAATCTCGTCTCAATCAGAAAAACCGAGGAAGGGGGAGTGACAAGAAATTGTCGTCCCCCTTTTTGCTCTTTCCTGGTGTCCGCAGCCCCGGCGTCCTGGTCGCTTCGCTGCCCTAAGGGGGACTCGAGCTCTGGTGTGTGATACGAGCCACCCCGAGCTCCAGGCCGAGCCGAGGCTGCTGCGGAAAGTTGCAGTCACGTGCTGCAGCAGCCTACGGGAGCGCACAGCCCTCTCCCCCTGGGACGCCCCGGCAGCGGACCTGCTGCGCCCTCCTAGGGCTCGGGGGACGCCAGCACGCACGCAAACTCCCATCGAAAGCCGGAGTTGACACCGAGTCTGGAGAGAAAGTGGGGCCAGGGGTGGGCGGGCAGAATTGCTGAGTGCGGGCCACGGCTCCCCTCCCCCTGAACACCGTCGGGAGGGCGGGAGGTGTGACCCCTGACCTCTGGCCAGGCCCACGCCCTGAGGAGAGACTGGCAAGCTCTTGTTCGACAAGTTCAAGCTGCCGAGAGAGCTTAATAGAATTAATCTCTTAGAGATTGGGGATCATCGCTCCCTCGGCGTGCGCTCTCCCAGCGCCGCGCGGAGACCAAGGCACTAGAGAGCTCAGGGACCGCGAGCGGGCGGGATGGGGTGGGTGTGGGGGCGGCTCCGCAGAATCCCTCCGGCGCTAGGGCCGGAGCGGGCGATGGCCGATGGCCGGGGGGAGCCGCTCCAGTGCAAAATAATGGAGGCGACCGGAGCTTCGCCCAGCTCCGGATGGGCCGGCTTTGCTTGGAGAAGCTGGCGGCGCCCTCCCCTCGGCTGGTGCCCAAACCGACCACGAGAAGGCCGCAGGAACGCTGAACCTCCGGAAGACACCGTCCCAGGCCCCAAGTCCGCACACCGCGTCCTCAGCTGTGACTTTCCGTAGATAGTTACAAAATGAATAAATTACTCACCTCGGGCCAGATCCAAGTTTTACCCAACAGAAGGGGCACGGGACCAAGAATGAACAACTCACATGGCCATGTCCGGCGCGCACAATCACACACAAACACCCAGCTACCCAATTTCTTCCACGAATTTGTCCGGCACTCTGGAAGGGGCGGGGAGGGGAAGCGTTTTGAGAAAGCCCCATCAGCCCTCCCCTTCCCTCTTGCCATGAAATATAATAATTCATTTTTATTACGAGCCGCACCGTCCTCACCATCACGCACGCACGGAGCCACAGTCCCATATTCACACTTTCTAACTCGTCAGCTCCGAGAGCTCCTGCATTTTCTTTGGGAGCCGCTTGGAGGTTCATTAATATCATTAGCATTTAACCCCCTCCCTCTTCCCATCCCCTCCCCGCACATGGCTGACGTCAGACCCCGCCAGGAGTTGGGGGAAAAGCTAAGTGGGCCAGGGACGCCCTATTCCCCTCCCCGCGGCTGCCTGTCAGAGCGCTTCTGGAGATATTACAGGGGACCCAGCCCGCAGCGACAGGCACAAAGTCACGGGGTAATGAACTTCGGGGACCCTTTGCCGCTGCGTGCGCGGCTCTCCCCGGAAACCCGGACCTGGCTGCCTCTTCCCTCGGAGGATTTCCCAGCAATCTAGTTTTCCCACTCCGCGCTCGGGTTCCGGCAGCGCCGAGGCCATCTACCTCTGCGACTGCAGTTGTGTTTTCCTTCTTTCCTTGGAAGACCAGCGGTCTGTAGAGATCTGCCCACACTCTACATGCCTATGTAGAGGGGAGAGATTGAAGACTGAGTGACAGGAATGGGAAAAGAGAGGGATTTTGCCCTTTTTGCTCCGTAGGAAGACCATTTTCGTGTCTCTCCATCTCTGTGCTTCAACACCCCTCTCTTGCTGTCCTCCTCCCTTCTCCCTCAGTCTGCCTGTCCATCTCTCCATCTGTCCATGCGTGTGTCCATATCAAGCAGCATTCCCAGCAGCTGCAGTTTTGCAAGAGCCGGGAAGAAACTTAAGAATGCTTAAATTTCCACTGTGGAACGAATTCTGAGCTCCCGGGGAGCAGCGCAGCGAGCCACTGACACCCACCTGTCCGGCCCGGGAGCCTCGCAGGCTGGAGGGCGGCTGGAGAGCGGCGGCGCCCGGCGGCGAGGCGGGCGCTGCCGGCCGGGACTCGGGCAGCGCCCACCAACCGCTCCGTCCCGGGACAGCCAGCATGAGCAAACCGGCGGGATCAACAAGTGGGTACCTCTTGGGCCGCCGCGGGGCCTAGGCGCGCAGCCTGGGGCGGGCGAGCGGGGAGGCCGGGGAGGTCCTGCCCGGGGCGCCGCGGCTCTGAGCCCCGGAGAGGGACTCCAGCCGGCGAGTGCGCTTTGGCCCAGTTCCTTGTAGACGATGAGTTGGAGCGTTTCGTGGTGAGGGGAGAGCAATTTCGCTGCCTCTGGATTGCTTGATTCCCTCTCTCTCTCTTTGGTATGGTGGGAAGGTTGCGACCCACGCAGCCCACCAGTCAGGTTGCCTTCATTTAACCGCCAGGTGCTGTGCGGGTGGGGCGACGGGAGCGGGAACTGGGCCTCAGCTCCGGGACGCAACACAATAAACACACTCGCTCAAAACTCCGAGCTCCAGCGCGCAAAAGCAACTCTGCAAAGCGGATTTTGAATGGAATGCTTTGCACCCCGTTTCTAGCTATTTCAAATAATCCTGCAAACTGGGAAGCAGAAACAATTTAAAAGTCACATTTTCCTTAATCCTAAATCCGTGTAGGTCATAACTGGGGAATTTAAAGTATGGCGAACTACTCTAGCAAAGAGAGGACCAAATCCCTAATCCCAAGGACTTTTCGAGCCAGAGCTCAGCAGAGGCAGGGGTGCGCGGCCTGCTCCCTCTGCGCGCCTCTCTCCTTCCTCGAACTTCCTTGGCTACTGGCTTTCCCACCGAACACCAAGCCGCAGGTGACCTCTACCCACCCCCCTACGCTGCAGTGCAGGGCTGCGTGTGTGTGCGAGGGCATTTGCGTGCACGGTGCCTCAGGAACCCGAGAATGTGCGGGCCTGCGCTGGCGTTGAGCAGGCGCCGGCCGTTCTAGGATTTTCCCCCGGGCATTTCAGTTCCCGCCTTCCCGCTGCCCGAGGCTGCGGTGCCAGGGTCCAGGGCTGAGGGCGGCGGCTGCCGCAGTCCCCACATCCCGGAGTTCTCCCGCCGCCCGCGTTGATTTCGCCTATAGCATTTTTGGCGCTATGTGCCTTCCTTCCCCCACCCCCCACTCGTCCTCATTGTCCTGAGTCTTTGAAAGTTGGGAGAATCCGAGATACTTCCGAGGACTGACTGTGAAGTCTCACTTAAGTAGGATGCAATTCCCGCCCCTTGGCCCCCCAACCCCGCAAAGAAATAGGTTGTGTTTTCACTTTGTCCGTTTGTTTTGGTTTGCGTGCTGCCGTTTAAAAAAATTAGAGCAAAATTAACGAGAGCAAAAAGAGAAAAGGAAAACGTTTAGAGCTGGGGCAGAGGGAGGAGAGAAGGCGCCTAACCGCGGCCGCAATGCAGAGCAGACCCTTTCGCGGGACTGGCGTTTCCCGTTAGCCCCGGGCCTACTCTGGTCCTCGCTGTTCGACTTTCTGGGAAGCGAGGCGAGCTCGCTTTTTGTTGCCCGCGTTCCCGGGGTGCGTGTCCTTCCCAGGGGGCACACAAGGAGGCCTTTCCTATTGCATTCCGAGCCGCCACTGCAAAACCGAAGCCCGCGGGCCTCCGCAGGCCTCCTGGCTCGCTTACCCTGGGACAGGCCCTCGCCTGTACCCCTGGAAGTACGGAGCCTTGGGCTCTTTCGCCCGCTTCGGGGTGCAGAGCCGCCAGGGGGCTTGAAAGGTGAGCCTCAGGGGAGAGGCAAGGGGCGGGCGCGGAGCTCGGCAAGCCTGGGCCGCGCCCGCGCTCTGTAGGCTGGGACGCAGGCGGACCCTCCGAACTTTGGGGAAACAAGGCAGAGTGGGCACGCGAGGAAACTTTGGAGCTTTCCAACTTCCCAAGGGCCTGAGCTCAGCCTTGGAAGCCTCTAGCCCCCGCTCAGGTCTCGCCGCCTATGCTGAGGTCTCTCAGGCCAGCAGGACAGCGGCCCCCGCCTGCGGCGCCGCTGCATCCAGGCCCTCTCCAGACCGGTGGCGGCAGCAGACCTGAAGCCAGCGGCCCTCGGGCCAGGGGCGGCAAGGAGGTCGGCGCGCAGCGGGCCGGGTCAGGACTGGGCCGGGAGCAAGGTCTGCAGTCCCCGTCCTGCCTGGCTTCGCCCGGCTGGAGAGCAGAACGATGTCACCCGGAGTCCCGCCTGGGTGGTAACAAGACCCTGGCCAGTCACCCCTGCAGCCCAGACTAACTTCTTTCAACAGCCTGTGATGGTAATTACGGTAATCGAAGCTGCCATATATCTTTAGGCAATTATGACACACAAAAAGCCCCGAGGGGACCCCCTGGCGAGGGAAGTTAAGAACGGTTTACCAGCTTCAGGAAACTCCCGCTCGCCTCACGTCGGAGCTCGCTCGGCTTGCTAAATGAGAGGAGCTTTGCAACGGGGTCAACCAGCTTGTCTCGTGACCCCAAGTCACCTTAACGTGGCTGGGTGGCGCAGACCCGCTCTGCCCTGGAATTTTCGCCTCCCTCCCGCTGCGCCCCGCCCCAGACTGGTTGCCAGTCTCCAATCTGCCCCAGGAGCCCTGGCTCGGAGGTCTGCACAGAGCCAGGGCCGACCCGCGTCGGTGGCGGCCTAAGGGGGCAACAGTCCCGGAGGCCAGGCCCGGGCAGTCCGAGGAGGGTCATCCACCCGGTGCTGGTCTTCCCTCCACCCCCATCGGGTTTTCCAGAGATGTGTGTCATGGGCCTCGTGTCCTGATGGAAACTGGGGGAAAAAGACCCCACCACTGCTCCTCCCACGAGCTTATCTTGGCATCATCTATAGTGCCATGGGGAAGAGGACAGCTGGGCGACAGTATTGCTGGGCCCCAAACATTGACCCCAGCGCGGCCAGAGGGCGTGTGTTATGCAGAGGAGGTTGGTTGCAAAATACTGAAATCAAGTTTACTGCTTCCAGAGTGAGTGCCCTGAGGCGAGCTCGCGACCCTGGCTCCTGGGCGACCATGAGTTCCCCTGGGCAGAGTGACAGGCCAGAGGAGGTGGTGGACAAGACCCAATGTGGCCTCTCTTGGCTCTTTCCAGCCCCTCCCTCCCCCAGCACAATCTCCCTTCCCGCCCTGCGGGAGAGGGGGCGCCAAGTCGGTGGCCACCGCGCCGCGCGCCTCCCCTGCGGGTCTTTGTCGCCGTCCGAATTCCCATGCTACTCTTTTTGACGGGTCACTGGTGGCTCTATAGGCAGGTGCTGCGGCGGGGTTGTAATTACTCCGGCCGAGCCTGGTCGTTACCGAACACTCCCCACCCAGCATGGTCCCCCAACTCTCCCCCCTCCACCTGAGCGGAGACTGAGGCCCGGGGTGCCAGCCCTCCCGCACGCCTCGGAATCCAGGAACAAGTTTCCACCTCTGATGCCTCGGGGCCCTCCCTACACAGCACCCTCACCTCCCCCACTCCACTGGCCCAGTTGTCACTCCTGCCTCTCCCCACCCTAACCTAATCCCACTCCCCAACCTAAGTGCTCCTGGGAGCAGCTGTCGAGTTTCAAAGAGGCCTGAGGCCGGCGGGGCCCAGACTGAAGGCCTTCGGATGGGTAGCGATGGGAAATTCAAGTGTTAATAAGTTAATTGTTATTCCTTGTTATTATTTTAAAAATTAAAGTGTTAACTAAGTTAACGCTTTAACACCCCCTTTGTTTTTTTGGGAGGAAGCATTTCTAAGTCCCTATAAACCGCTTCAGGCACTTGTTGGACTCTTGAACCTTAGAGAAAAATAATTCCTCCCTTTCTGAATGTTCACATATTACCCTCTCCCTGACACTCCTCCCTGGTCCGTGGCCACCGCAGGCTAGAGGGGATTCCTGGGAAAGTTCTCCTGAGCTGGGGTCCAGTGGGGGTGGGGGGAAGAGCTTAGAGAAATCAGTCAGATCCTTTAAAAAAAAATCAGCCTCAGACAGTGGCAGAGAAACCGAGAGGAAGAGACTCACACAGGACCAAGTGCGAGGAGGCCAGCCCCTTAGGGAGAAAGGGCTTGGGGCGTGGAGGAAGAAGGAGTGGCCGTCGCACACTGACCCGCCAGGGAATCGACAACTTGCCTCGCTCTCCTCACTTGCCTAGCCCGGTGCTACTTTGCAGAGAAAATGATTTTTTCCTAAAAGAAATAATTTCTCAAAAGCGATTCACCAAGCATTTTTTAATAGGTAAAGGGAAAGTTGGGCAATTACCACTACCCTTATTATCATTAATAATCCGAGTATTAGCATTACAATAATAATCCTAATAATAACAACCGCCCGGCGCAGAGCTCAGAGAAAACTCGATTGCCTTCCAGCTGCCATCCCTGGTTCCAGCCGTGTTTGTTTTTCTTCTTTTCCCTTTTACATTTCAAGTTTGTCTCCTCGCGCGCTCACTAACAACTTTCTCTGTTAAATGCAAGAGCGAAGGAGGGAGGCGGCCAAACTTTCCGCGGAGCAGAAAGGCAGCGTCGGGCAGCGCTACCGCCCGGGCCTGCTGTAATCTTTTATTCCAAAATGGGTCTCGGCGATTAGAGGAGACCCAAATACATGTAGCGGTGCATGAATAATGCTCATTGTAGGAAACTGACACTTGCTCAAGGAAAAAAAGTTTGGCTATAAAATCACTTCATTATTTGCTTTTACCGCAGCTTCGGTGCTAATCCCTTCAGAGGTCAGATTGCTTAGCATCTCTCTCTCCCTCTCCCCTTTCCTCGCTCTTCTCCGCCCTCCTCTCCCTCTCCCCCCTTCCCTGTCTTTCCTGCGATTTCAGGCCGCATATTAGATATCCCCTGCAAAGTGTGTGGCGACCGCAGCTCGGGAAAACACTACGGAGTCTACGCCTGCGACGGCTGCTCAGGTTTTTTCAAACGGAGTATCCGAAGGAATAGGACGTATGTCTGCAAATCTGGAAACCAGGTACCTTAGCCAGGGCTGCAGTGCCCAGCTCCCCTCTGCTGTCTCTCCCCTGCTTTGTTTGTGCCAAGGTCTCCTCTGAGTTTCCCAGCTGTTGAGGAGAGACCCGGCCCTGACCTCTTGCCCTCCTTCCTGCCTCAACTCTCGGAGGTCCTGTGGCTGGGGAAAGGCCCGGAGAGGTAAGGGAAGACAGATGAGTTTGCAGGAGGAAGTCTGAAATCCCAGGGCCTCCCTACACATTTTTTTTTTTTTAATCCTCTGACAGATTTTGACACTGGGTAAAGCCCACACCCAGTGACTATAAAGCTGGCCCAGGGGACCTAAGGAACTTTAGAATCTAAAACACAAGTAGCAAGCAGGAGAAAGAGCTAAGTTGTTTTGCCTGCCCACCCCACCCCCATTCCTAGCACCACCCAAGCTCAGTCCCCTGACCACTGCCTACCTAAGATGAAAGAAGCAAAAGGCACACAGGCATCTGAATCAAGGTCACTACCACCTTTAACTGAGATCCAAAGTAAGTGTTGACCCTTGAGAAGAAAGAGGCAGTGCTCTGTGAGGGGCTGTTCCTTTCAACTCCAGAGAAGAAGGGCTGCTCTGGAAGTGTGCATGGGTCACACCCATGTGACTTTAGCTGGGCTTTCTCAGCAAAGGGCAGGGTGAGGAAGAAGAGAAGGCTGGAAAGGAAGGTGCAACTGGGATCCTCCCCAGGCTTCCTGTATCTTCTTCCTCCTTCTTTGCTTAGAAGATGTACCCAGTTAGTTTGCTTTGGTCTTGAGCAGGTAGAACTGTCTCAAAGAGACAGAGGAGTCAGGGCATGTGCTGAGTGTGAGCCAGAGCTTCCAGAGTGAGCAGAGCCCCCTGACTCAGTTTCTAGCTCAGTAATAGGCTTATTTCCACCTCAGAGATCAACCTTCTGGTTCCACGCTTTGCCCTCCCCTTAGCCAGGCACACAAACCGTCAGCACAGAGGCCTCCACCTTCACTCCAGAAAAGATCCCAAAGAGTACATTAGTCAGGAGTTATGCTTTGGTAACCAAATAGTAAAACACCTTCATTAATTAATAATATATGATACATGTATATATATGCATACATTGTCTGGTACTAGTGAATTATTCTGACATCTTTTTCTGAAGTCATGTCTGCTCATATCAATTTCTGATAGATTTGGATTAACAGCAAAAACAAAAAGACATTTGCATTTGTATAAGTTATTTTGAACTCTCCAGCACTGTTATCTGTTTAATTGAGTACTCAGATCTGCATCAGTTTCTAGCTTCACTATATGGACACATGACATTATACACACATAGGACTTTATCCCAATAGTTCCACAGGATTGTGGGATTACTGTGGGTTGTCAGATTTGAGCAGGCTTCTGCTTAGATTGTCTTTTACTTTTATGCAATGCATAGAATTGGGGAATCAAAATCTCAGATGTTATGCTTGATATTTTAAAAGGGGATGGCTATCAATTCTAACATATTGACATCAGTCCAAGTACTTGTAAAGGAGTGATAATAGACTCATCAGGCTGGTGTTCCTTTCCTTGTAATAAGAATAAGTGTTCAGAGCTGAAGCGCTCATCCTTTTCTCAGGCACCAGATATTTATATACATTTGATCTGATTTGAAGACACTTAAGAACTAATGAATGCTTCCATTTTGCATTTTCATGTTTATCAGAATACTGGAAGGATACCATTTGAAGACAGACATCTGATTATATTTAATAAGCTTTTTAAACCTCTTTACATTGAATTTTTACATTGGCCAGCAAAGATGCCCTGAAGAATTCACTCAAGAACCAAAAATTATTTATTTCCTTTCTCTCTTTGATTCTAAAATTAGCTAAATAATATTTCAACTTATCACTAACAGTAATGAGGATATTTAGAAATGGTTACGAACCTCTTTCCCACCCTAATTTTAAATAAATAAACATATTTTAAATTGGAGGGGTGTGATCTCATAAAACTGCATTCTAGTATGTAATTTTCTCCTAAAGGATATTTCAGGGGGAAAAATGTACTTACAGAGTATATGAATTTTTGAGATTATGAAGCTAAATAGAAATACATTTATTCTCTTCCCACTACAAATGTAACAGTAACAATTTAATAAATATGGGAGAGCACCAAACTTCTTAGACATTTTCTGTGTATAAAACTCATATGCATATATGACTCTTTATGAATCTGTATACGTTCCCTCAGTAATGACACCTAGTGCTGAATAAATTCCAAAAGAAACTTTTGTAGATTTCCTCTTTTAATAGCCAGTATTTTTTCAGAAACTTGCACTAGGTAAAACACTTATTTTCTCACGCATCTCAGATATATACTTCTAAAGAAGCGACTACCTTTTTATCAGTTATCATGCTAATAATCTCAGTTCATATTATCATTTTGTCAGACGGTCCATCACATTATCTTCCTGGTCATATTTACACAGTGGACATTTTTAGGTTTTTCCCAGGCCTTGGGCTCTTCCCATCCCAACCTTGCCTTCGTAGGCCTTGCCCTCCTAATCTGGCTTCGGCCTCATCTTCCGAGAATGGCTGTGTTTCCATGAATCTGGGCGGAGGCTAGTCTTTAAAACAACTCTGAACATGCTGGTTATAGGAATGGCTTCAAGTACAAACGCAAAAGTGAGGTAACAGGAGAGTGAAGATTAAATGGGAGATATTTATCTGACAGGTAAATGAGCTCACCCAGAAAGTGACACAAAGAGGTAGATTCAAGTACTCCAAACAGAAAGAACCGTCGGCGAGAGGGGGCGTGGTGTGGATGCTGACCCGAAAGCCTGCTGCTAACAGAGCTTAGAGGCCTCCCTCTCCGGGGCCGGGTCGCTGTCTTCGGTCCTGAAAAGTCTCGTCCCTCCTCCACCACTCCGCGACTGGCGGAAGTTCTCCTAGCGAGCTTCTCCCCGCACTGCGGAATCTGGCAAATCAGGCGCTCCGATCCTTCACCTGCTTGGGGAAGGACTTTTCTTCCTTGTCTGTTTTCTTAGGGCCCGGGCTGGCCCTCTTGAAGTAGCCTGGGAAGTCTCAGCTCCTTCTCTGCTTGGCCCTGCTGGTGCCCAAGGCCCTTGCGTTTCGCTGGCCCGGGCTCGCGGCTCTGGGGTCTGCGGCCCTGCCCCCACGCCGCTGCCCCTGCCGGGCGTCCGTTTCGGGTCTCCAGCCTAAAGGCCCTGGGGGCCGCTGACCGCCTGCGCTCTGTTCCAGGGAGGCTGCCCCGTGGACAAGACACACAGAAACCAGTGCAGGGCGTGTCGGCTGAAGAAGTGTTTGGAAGTCAACATGAACAAAGATGGTAATCAGTACATCCCTTTATTCTAATAATGTTGATTGAGTAGTAAGTAAATTACATGTACAGAAAATGCATGGCACTCCTATGCATGTAAATCATCTCCCGAGTGCTTCTTTCCAGCTGCTGGGAATTGGCCTCGGGCTTTCAGTCGTATCCTTCTGGTCTCTCAGCATGATCCCGCGGGCGACCCCATGAACTCCTTAGGGCAAAACCCATGCCCACATCAGAAACTTACACCTCCCCAATCGCCCCCACAAAAGCAGCGCTTGGAGAACCCCCCCCCCCCCCGCTGGGGACGCGCGCGCATTTTCTGCCTCGGGTCTTAATCACTCTTCTCGTCTCTCTTTGCATCCCTTGGTGACCACGCCTAAGCTTGTTAGCCTCCCCTAGGATCTCGCAGTCCGGGTAATCTCCCGGGGAGGAGATCATGGGGGCTGGAAGATAGTGGCGTGTTGGAGGAGCGAGGGCAGAGACAAGAAAACGCGGAATTTCGAGCCCTTGTTTGCAAATTCAAGAGATGCCAAGATCAGTACGGCCATTGGGCCGATCTGGGCTTTTCTAGGGCTTTCTCTCGGTTGTACATAAAAGAGAGAAAAGGTGCTGGAGAGGCAAGGTGACGCCTGTGGGTGCCTCGGACACCCACCTCCTCGAAGGCTCTTATACACGTGCAGCAGGAACTAGGTCAGGATGCTTCCCGGACATAGAGCACAGTCCAAGCTGCGTCCCCCGTCGCGGCCTGGCGAGGGCGCCCCAGGCCCGGGAGGGGAGCGGGAGTAATGGGCTAGAGGGCACAGTGGGGCCTGCGGACAGGACGCGCAGTGGGCTTGGCGGTGCATCGGGCTGGGCTGGGCCGGGCGGCAGCTCCAGGATGCACCACGTCTATCAGGGAGAGCTCCTTCCTCCACAGCGCAGGAAGCAAGAGGGAGAGTCCAACCTGTTGAACTGTGTATTGACAAGTTGTCAAGCTCAGCGGGCGGAAGATTGCTCTGAATTAATTTGTTCTTTTAAACTGTTGGTGGTAATAGTCACATCTCCCCTGCTTTCCTCCATCACATTCAGAGACGGGCTCTCCCTTGTCCCATCCCCCAGCGTCCCCAGGACTCGGGTCCTTTTCTCCTGGGGCCCTCAAAGGCCAAAAGCCATTTCTGTGGGGGCGGGGACTGAAGGGTGGGAATAGTCGTTCTTGGACAGAACTGGAAAATCTGGGCAGAGACGTTGTGCCTAGTGCGCCTGACGCTCCCTTTCCCCTTAGATGGGGGCAAGCATACCTTGCCCAGAGGGTCTCAGGTTTCCACGAGACCCTCCCTGAGTGGGGGGGGAACCCTGAAAGGACAGTGAACACACCTAGTCTTGCTTGAGGCTCTGCCATTATCGTGGCACTTTGGACACGGTCTCCTCTTCTCTGCCCCAGCTCCCCAATCTGTACAGTGTTGGGGTTAGACGATCTCAGAGCTCCTTCCGCCCTCACATTCCCTCTCCCTCCTTCTCTTTACCTATTGGGCGACCTTGGCTGCCCAGACGTGACCTTAGGCCGAGGAGCGGAGCGCTGCAGTGGCTAAGTGTCGCAGCGTCTCTGATTGCCGGCGTGCGTCCATCTGTCTGTCTTTGCAGCCGTGCAGCACGAGCGGGGGCCTCGGACGTCTACCATCCGCAAGCAGGTGGCCCTCTACTTCCGTGGACACAAGGAGGAGAACGGGGCAACCGCGCACTTCCCCTCGGCCGCGCTACCTGCGCCGGCCTTTTTCACCGCGGTCACACAGCTGGAGCCGCACAGCCTGGAGCTGGCCGCGGTGTCCGCCACCCCCGAGCGGCAGACCCTCGTGAGCCTGGCTCAGCCCACACCCAAGGTCAGTGGCCTTGCTGGGCCCAAAGAGGCTCGTTCGGAGCGAAAGGAGGAAAGGGACGCACCCAGTCCTTCTGATCTATGATTGGGGTCAGACAAAAGATGGAGAGACCTCCCGGGTGCTCAGCTGGTCTCTGCAGGGAGCTCTAGGCCTCCTGCTCTCCCCTGTTGAGCGACAGGTGCTCAAACTGTAGTGTAGAGTCCAGTCAACCTCTGAGTGGCTACAAATGTGGACTTCTGATCCCATCCCCTCAGAAATTCCCTTTCAGCAAGTTTGGGGTGGAGCCCAGAAACCTTTAGGGAACACCCACTGGTGATTGGTGGTGGGTGGAGCCCTAGCTTACAACCAGAGGGCAACCTTAGGTGTCCCTGGAGGCCAGAAGAACAGACGTTTGTTTTTAGCGGAAAGCAGCTGGCTGCAGCTGGAGGAAGGGCCCCAGAGTTGCAAATCTCCTCATCTATTATCTTGGGCAAAGTGAGGGGTTTTTAATCCAAGAGAGAAATGTGGAGCTCATACTGTTAGAATGGTTTCAAAAATCTGAATTCATTTTCCATGTTCCCCTCACTCACCTTGAGCCAGGATTGAATCCCTACTAGCAGGGCCACAGTCTGCACTGCCTAGAAAGGCTGCCACCTAGGGACTACCCTCCAGGCCTCCAGCTGATTCCTACCCAAGGCTCTACTCCAGGTGGAGAAGGGCCTAGAATCTTCCCCAGAGGAGGGCCGGCTGCAGCCCCACCCTGCAGGGAAGCCAAACACCTGGGCACACACACACGCACAATATTTAATATTGCTTTCTTACCCTTGATGTGTATAATAAGCTCAGGAAAGTAGTGTTATGAATATGTTGTCAGTTATGAATGGGAATGCTCTGTGAATGATTAAGATGTCTAATTGAAATATTTCCATAATATACTAATCCTTTCTAAAAATACTCATATGCATATTTGTGTTTGGGATGCCTATTAATTTATACTTTTTTCACATCTATTTTTACTTACACAAATGCAAGCAGCTCTTGTCTAAATTAGGAGCCAGGCCTGGCACTTGGCTCAGCCCAAGGAAAATTTGCTGCAGGGGATAGAAAAGCCAGAGGCCCCTCTGGAAGGGAGAGGCTCCCAAAGAGTGGAAAGGGGCTTCCTCCAACAAGTATTAATTCTCAAACTCTACAGATGTTTGTTTTTTACTCAACGATGGCAACTGTGCATTTAAGCAGAACATCCAAATTCCTTTTTATCCCCTTCCCTGTTTTAATTAAAAATTAAAAGGTTGGCTCTTCTTTCAAAGGTGTGGTTTGCTCAATTCCAAGTGTCTCTTTTTCTTCCCTTTTCAGTACCCCCATGAAGTGAATGGGACCCCAATGTATCTCTATGAAGTGGCCACAGAGTCAGTGTGTGAATCAGCTGCCAGGCTTCTCTTTATGAGCATCAAGTGGGCTAAAAGTGTGCCGGCTTTCTCCACGCTGTCTTTGCAAGACCAGGTATGACCACCAGGGCACTGAAGTCTTGGGAGAAAGGGGTTTGGGAAAGAAGCAACAGTACTCAGCCTTATAAAAGGCCATGGCCCCTGGATAAATCACCAGGGCAGGCGTCTGTTCTTAACAGCAATGAGGAAACTATTTATTTTTACTAACTTATTTTTATGGGTTCAAAATATCTACCTATGTAATCCTTAGAAAGAAATGAAATTATGTTATTTTAGGAAAGGTGGATCTGGTCTATGAAAAGCACACATACAAGAACATTATCTTTTCATTTTTGTGGTTTAATTGGAACATCAAATTTAATCTCAAATTTTAAAATCGTAATGATTTTTAAAACTGTTGATAAAACAGTATTTTTTAAGAACATTGGAAATGAGAGAAATAGAAGGTGATAAGAATATTCCCTCGTGAGATTTTTGGAACTAGTCTCATTATTTTATATTCTCCATTGTGATACTCAGTTTTGGCCATTGACTTATCAGCATGTCAGATCAAAGGTGCAGGCGAGGCTCTCCCTTGATTCTTCAAGTGCTTTTAGAGATCTTGTAAACAAATAGGCATTTTGCATAATTCTGTGGTTGTAAATGACATTCAGAGGGGAGAAAACTTGTGTGCAGCTAAAAACTGCATTGTACCAAAACCCGGAAATTTTGTTGTTAGGAATATCTATGAAGCCAGAAATGGCTTCTGCCATCATTTTTCTAACCTTAAGGGAAAGAAAGAAAATGTGTTCACAACCACTGGCCATTACCAGTACATTTTCAGAAATTAATGACAAATTTCCCAGAAGGTTAATAAGTAGTTCTAAAGGCAAAGGATTTATTTCTTCAATTTATTTCATACCTAACTGAAGTATAATAATGTCCCTTAATATGAAATGTTTCCTACAGAAAGACTTGACAATGTGCTAAAAACATTTACTCTTCTAGCATGAGATGTTCTTTTTTTCATGGCCTGAACTTTCAAACATGGCCAAAATTAGATATTGTTTACCTTGCATTTTAAAATTATTTCCTGTACTTAATGTAATAAAACTAAAAATGAAGCATTTTGAAAAATTAAACCTTTTGGTCTAATTGTGATTTTGGTTACAAGCCTTTATGATTCAGCTCTTACCTCCCCAAAAGAAATCCTTTCACATAAGTAATTCAGAATTGGCTGTTTTTTGAGAGATTTAAAAAAACAAATTTTTTTTTCAAGGTGGTTAGGTCCTATCTTTGACCAGGTTACTGGTTGGCCCTGACCATTTGCTCTGTGTGTGTGTGTGCGCACGCGTGCACTCTCAAGAGCAAAAGAGACCATGAGCACGTAAATTGGCTATTTTTTTCTCAAAACAAGTATTTGTAGGCTCTTTAATGCAAACAAAATTTACTTACCGTCTGCCACTTAGCCCTTGGGTAGAAATCCTTCGACAACAAGTAAACTGCAGCAAAGCAGAATCTGGTATATTAATTTGGAAAAGGAGACAGATTTTCATTTTAAATATTCAGTAGCACAATTTATTAGACTAAATATGACAAGCACCTTGATGCTGTCCACTTATGAGTCTCAGAAAAATCAGGCAGTGAGATGAGGTAAACTCAGCAAACCCCGATTAACATAATTACACCCTGATTTCCCGCCCCTCCCCCCCAGGTCTCTTGGGAATTAGTGGGGTGTGTGTGTGTGTGTGTGTGTGTGTGTGTGTGTGTGTGTGTCTCTCTCTCTCTCTCTCTCTCTCTCCCCATCCCAGCCCCCTCAATCCTCCAGGAAGATTGGGGCCCAGATCTGCAAGCTTAGTCAGGAATCCTCAACCCTGATAATATTGGCACCGTATATGAGGGGAATCCACCTGCTGAGCTGCGGGTGGCATTTCAATTTCATAAAGCCCAGGTTTCCAGAGAAGTTTCCAGGTGGTCATGAATGGGTAGATATAAGGACAAGAGGGGTAAATCCTTTTCTGAGAGAAGCAAACTTTGTGGAATTGGAACGGCTGACTCTCAAATGCATGTGCATATCTATAGGCACCTTTTCAAAAAGGAAAATATGGGAAAAATAAGGGAAAGCTAGAATATTCAGAAAAAAAATTACCAAGACAGGCACTTAAAACACTTTTTAAAATAATGGAAATTTACATATTGAAATTGTTTATAAATTTATAAATTACACACTATATTATATTATACATCTATTGTATGACAGCTGATGCTTTTGGAAGATGCTTGGAGAGAACTGTTTGTTCTAGGAATAGCACAATGGGCCATTCCGGTTGATGCTAACACTCTACTGGCTGTATCTGGTAAGAATTGCACAATTTAATGACTTTGTTGTAGAAATTACCATAAAAATACATTACTGAAAAAAGAACAACATGTAAAGAATAACAAATTCCTGATGAACAATAGAGTATACCTGTCATTTATAAATCTATATTTAAATGCAAATAATGTTGTTTTGTTGTATTCATGACTGCTTGCATTGTTATTTAAATGCAAATTACTGTGTTTGTTATCATCCAAGAGAAGATTTTATATTAACTTTCATACAATATAGCCAGTTTACATGGAATCAGATATCTTAGAGTGACAATTGAATAGATATTGATATGCAGGATTTTGTCAAAAATCAATATTAAATCATGAAAATGCCTTCATATTAGAGTATTTATCCCATATTTTTATTCTAGGCATGAATGGTGACAACACAGATTCACAGAAGCTGAACAAGATCATATCTGAAATACAGGCTTTACAAGAGGTGGTGGCTCGGTTTAGACAACTCCGGTTAGATGCTACTGAATTTGCCTGTCTAAAATGCATCGTCACTTTTAAAGCTGGTAAGCAGACACAGACCCTTTTCTCTTCTCCTTCCCCAGTTTTGCCACCTCACTAATTCAGCCACCTCAAAGTCCAGACTGACCTTTGCAAAAAGAGCTAATGGTTTTCAAGGGACCTGATGCTCTTACTCTGGCCCTATTTTCCATAGCTGTGGGGACCTGCATGTTCCGTTGGGCATCCACTTCTGGAGAGGGGCATTCCCACAGCATTTCCTGTGCTGCCTATCACAGTTTTCTGGTCTTCATTTCTAGTTCCTACACACAGTGGTTCTGAACTGAGAAGTTTCCGGAATGCTGCCGCCATTGCAGCTCTTCAAGACGAGGCTCAGCTAACTCTCAACAGCTACATCCATACCAGGTGACTCTTGTTTGCCTTGAACGTGTACTTAAGAAAATTGCCTCCATTGTGAATGTGTGAGCAGGCAGTAATAAGCCAGTTCAAACATTGCGACTAATTGTCCTGATGGCAGCCAGTTAATGTAGTTAGAATCTACGTCCTTTCCTATCTCTCAGGGTAAGTGAGAGAAGCATCAGGTTAGACGGTCAAAGTGAAAGCACTGTCAGACACATTACAGTTGTCCTGGCTGAACAAGTTGATCCATCAAAATAGTTGAACACATTTCTGTGAATGGGTATAGGAAGGGTTAAAAATGAAGGCCAAAATGTTATGGTTGATACATTAGAGAGCGGTCAGATTATCCTTGAGAAAAGGCAGTATCTTTCTTCCGATGCCAATCCCAAACAGAAGGGCCAGAGAACCTTCCAGAGAGGTCATCTTTTCCCCTGTTGTACTGTTGTTTGGCTTTCGTGATTGGTATCTGTTGAGTTATTTTGAGTCATAGCATCCACCAGGTTACTTCTGGCCAAGCAAGGCCCACTGGCAGAGACTGTTCTTAGCTATTTGTAGAAACTCCCAGCCACTGGGCCTCCAGCAAAGCCCCTCCTGTCCCAGCACTGGCCAAGCCCACCAAGAGATATAGACTTTCTGATTGCATTTTCAAAGGAAAAAAAACAAGCCAGGCGTTTAAAGAGGAATGGGACCTCTTTAGCTTCCTAAGTTAGGACCATGGTAGGCTTGAAATTAGAACAGAGTTGTTATTCTTGTTTTTTTCTCTAGATTGATCTTGAAAGGGACCCATGAAAGCCTGTCTCTATCATCTCAACGTCAGCCACAACTACTGTGTTGGGAATAACTACACCAAATGCATAGAGGCCTTTAATGCCTACCTTGCCTAAGGGGTCAGAGAAATTCCAACTCAACTCTATCCATCTGGGGTGATATTACTTCTGCTAGGATCTCCTTGTATCTATCATAAATCCTCTTTTGAATCCTCTGTGTTCCCTGTCCATAGAATATATTGAAACTGTGTTGAGCAATAGTGCACATGTATTTGTTTTTCCAAATTAAAGTGCCATGGTTTGAAATTTAAAATCCACAGTGAATTATATATAGTAAGCACTTAATATTTGTTCAGAATTATAAAATGGAGCAGCACGTGATTTGGGCACTTTTTCCCCACTAAAAACTAACTTGCATATCATAAGATAGAGCCATTATGTATTAAGTACACGAAATCAAGAAGAATGTGATATCCAGTTATTGATTCAGTCGAGCCTTTGCTGAGTACTTGCCATGTGCAGGGCTCCAGGTGGGCATTCTGGGATGGCAGGAAAAACAAGATGTTCCCCTTATCATTGCGAAAAGGGGGCAGAGGTGTCATTCCAATTCAGACCAGGAGAAGAGACAAAAGCAGCGTGGAGAGCAGGAGAGATGAATTCTAGTTGGAGGGGGTGAGGGAAAATCCGGAAAGGCTGATTGATGGAGGAGAGGACATGTGAGTTGGTCTTGAATGGTAGAAGGATTTCAGCAGGGGAGAAGGGGCGCAGTGGAGGAGCTGGTTGAGGTGAAAGACGGGAAAGGTGAGTGAGGAGAGCCGGGCATGCCAGGGGCTGCTGAGAGGGTGACCTGAGAAGACTCAGCCACAGACTGACAACAATCTATGTTAGAGAAATGGCAAGTACACTATAGCTCCCCTACCCCCAAAACAAGAAAATTATTCATGGAAGGAACACATCTGTTTTGGCATGGAATTCTTGTTTCATGATATCAGCTACAGCTACAGTTTAATATTTATAAGTAGAGTCATACATGGGACAAAAATGACTATGCCTTCTTTCTTACCCCCTTGATGAATCAGTGAACACTCTTTCTTCTAGCACCTTCCTGTCTAGAAAATAAAATCTGAAATTGAAATGAAAAGTTAACATGCAAACTGAGACTGAGCTAAAATGTATGTTATAGCCCTGTAAGCTATTTCTCTAATTATCTAGGACATAAGGAGAAGGCTAGGAATTGGCATTTTACACAAACTATGTGTTATAACTGGAGATCAAATACACAATTCTGTGATAGACCCCAAACACTTAAACCTGAAAGGAAACTTCCAGTTATTCATGCTAATGGATGAAGTCAGTGGCATAGACATTCTAAAAAATAATTCTGATCAGTCAGTCAGACTCTCTCTCTCTCTCTCTCTCTCTCACTCACACACACACACACACACACACTGTTATTGTTTCTGGGTAGTACAGTACTCCACATATAATGGACAATTGATTTTTGTTGACTGACTAACCATCCCTTTCACAACTAGAGAGTAAAAGAAGTGGGTGAGTAGATGAGTGGGTAATCTATTCACAGAAAATCAAGAGTTGATTGTCTACGGATTCTACAAAATTCATCCTTTCTGAAAGTGATTATTTCCCACAGTGGTTTCTCACTATGGGAAACATTCAGCACATTGGGTGGATGCTGCAGACATGGCAGGGATTGTCCAGGCAGCCACTGCCTCCAACTCGCTGCCGACTTATTTCTACTCTGTCTGACCCAGGGAAGGGAAACAGAGCTGATGAAGAGAGGGAGTGTCAAGGTGAAAGGGAGACATGGATCTTGGAACTAGTTTCTGGGAAACACAGGAGATACAGTCAGCACGGAGAGCAAGTGGTGGGATTTAGGGAGGTTATTTATTTTTTTTAATGTAGATAAGCATCACCATTTCCGTGCCATATTATTAAATGTGGTCTGGCGGGCCCTGTCCATGGGTGGTCATGGAGCTGGGCACTGAAAGAACCAAATGAGGTCCTCAGAGGCCCAGAATGAATTATAAGCCTTGTGTCTGGTTGAAGAGAGGGACTCTCGTGTGCCCAAAGCTAAGAGACAAGCATGAAAGTTGCTCTCCTGGACTCTATTTTCAGGGTGAAGTTATCAGGCAGTTAAACACAGCCAACTCCTTTGAAGGAATTTTTATATCCCTCAGTTTCTAGCACCTTGTAGCCTGGGTTGAACCTGGCTTAGTTGCAGACATGTGTCCCTGAAGCTCAGTCTTTTATGTGATTTGTTTCAGTGGAGAGAGCCCTCCTCGTGGAGTATATTGATACCTGATTCCAACTATTGGCTGAAAGAGTATCAGTGCTGCAGTGAGGAGGTGGCTTGCAGGCATCTCAAGGCAGCAGAAAATTGAACTTGCACATCTGAGCACAGATGTATGTTGGACATTAAGAGAGGAAATTGTTAAGCAATTTCTCACATCTTTAATTATATGCCAATTTCATTGACATGAAAGTTGGGTGGCACTGCCACCCAACAGAACTTAGTCTTTAATTTGCAGTGTAATAAGGATGGAATTATTCCTGAGAGCGACTAAGTGTAATGCCTGAATAATAATTTGGAGAATTGCTTAGAAAAAGAAGCCATTTTATTTGAAGGAAATGGCCTAGTGAAGGAGACTCGAGAATTAGAAAATGTGGATTCTGTTGCTAGCTTTATCATGGACACTATACTTAAAATTAGCATCATGTTTCTTAAAATTGTTTCTTCCCCAAGCAAAATACAACCCCTAGAGTCTCCATGTGATTTTGGCAGCATCATTTATGTTCTCCAGGCCTCAAATAGCCTACCTACCTGCAAAACAGGGACAGCAGTGCCTGTCTAGGACTCTGTTGCAGGGATAGTATGGTATTCAAGAGGCCCAAATCAGGAAATCATACTGGAGATGATGAATGTTCAAGTATAAGATATTAATTCCCATTAGTACTGGACTCTGACCTTGCTTTCATGGCTTCTCATATTCCAGATATCCCACTCAACCCTGTCGCTTTGGAAAACTCCTGTTGCTTTTGCCAGCTTTACGTTCTATTAGCCCATCAACCATAGAAGAAGTGTTTTTCAAAAAAACCATCGGCAACGTGCCAATTACAAGACTGCTTTCAGATATGTACAAATCCAGTGATATCTAAGCTCTCAAAGTACCCACTTTTCAGGATGGGACAGTATCAGATGAACTTCTACCCATGGAGAGCAAGCCTCAACTAACAAACCCTTCAGGAACCATAAACCTGGGAATTTGTAGCCTTCAGGAAAAAATGCCAATTGACACAAAACATTCCAGTAGCTATGACCTGCTGCCTCAACCAGGGTAGGGCGGCTGGGAAGGAAAGAGGGTGCAACAGGACCACCTGCGCAGAAAATTCGCTACTGCTGTGCCCTGGGAGAGGGGGCGAACTGGGGGTTGCCACAGGCTGTGCCATTCTGCCTCTTACCTGGAAGATCGGGCTGAACTATCAAAAGCCGAACACAAGTAGTGCTTTCTTTTCCTTTTTAGTATATAAAGTTGGGTAACCAAATATAGCTCTGTGTATAACATCATACTGCGGCCTTCAGAACAATGTTATGTTGGAGCATTTATTTTAAAAATAATGGCTAGGTTTTAAAGCAAAAGTATTATCAAAAGTTTCCCTTCTATTGTAATACATTATTAAGTGGCCTTCAGAACTGAGTTAATGAGTGAAAAGTAGCTTATGCCATGTGATTTGCTTTTTCTCTATCTTTTCTTTTTTCTTTTCTTTCTATTTCTTCTGTTCTTTCTTTCTTCTTCTTAGTCCTTTTTTTTTAAATACCATAGGCCAGGCAACCTTGTCAAAGGAATTGGTGGACGAAAATGAGATTCTTAACAGGACTTCAGGTTGGATAACATCTCAAAAATAGAAGAGCTTTACTAAAAGAACACAAGTCAAGGGAGGATGAATAAAAACAGCAAAACCAAATAAAGTGGAGATGAGCGATTGAGTGAGGTAGATTGCTGTCCCCTTAACACAGTGCTGAAACCAAAGGCAATGGGGGTCCAAACTCGCAGTTCAGCGAGTCACACCAGACAGTAACTGAACACAGGCACAATGCCAGAAGGAACTTCGAGGAGAGAATACTAAACGGTTTCTTGATTGATCCATTGCTAACAGCCTGAGACTCTTCAATGCCTTTCAGAAAACTCTGGTTTCTAGTAAAGCCTTGAATGCGCACACACACACACACACACACACACACACGCATCGTCCCACACTATAAGCTGCTCCTTTGGTATGACTCTATACTTATGGAAATGTAGAAACAAACATTTTTAAATAGCTGCTGTACTTTTCACATTTTGATTTATTAGGTACTAGCACTGAGGAAAAAATTCAGCACTTGGACTATCATAGGATGAGTAAAACTTTTCTTGTACAAAGTGAATTAACTGATTTGTGAAGTTAAAAGGTTGTACTCATTGTATTTACAAAGAATAAAAATATATTGAATTTAAATGAACTCTGCCTGATTTCTCAGCCTCCGTCCCTGGCTGGTTCTTACCTACCAGGAACAAGGTGGCAGCAGCAGCTGGTGTTAAAACTGAAGCTCAGAGCACTCCAATGTGGAGCCTAAAGAACTGAACTACAAAGGCAATTTCCTTTTTTACAGTGAATTCCACTTGTAAAATGATGAATAAAGAAATAAAACATAAGATTCTGTTCTCTACAGCTCTCAAATGTAATTGCATCTGTTAGAAAAATTGCTGTGTGAGGAAGAAAGAGGCCGATTAACAGAGTCTTCATTCTTCCCTCTGTTTCTAACTCTCTTGCCAACATTTCAATCCTGACCAGACACTTGAAATCATTTAATGATGAAAAAGATAAAGTAAGAAGAACTATTGGTAAGATGTGGAATGAGCAGCAGAAAGGTCATCTAGATGTTACCACCGAGTCTTAGGGCACTGGCCCCACAACCAGAGGCCTGTGGTGGAAACCAGAGGTGCCCAAGGCCTCAGGCACTATGGGTTCCTTCTGGGTGGCAGCTCCAGCAAGAGATGCTCGTGCCTCCACTCTTGGCTAAAATGACCTTGCAGATTGTGTGTGTGAAAATTCAATCAGCCATGCGCTTCTTGTCTGCTGATTCCACAAAGAATGAGAACTTGGTCTTAAAGAAAAACAAGGTACTCAAAGACGCGTGCAAGAATGTCCCCTGTAACACTGTTCTTATTTAACAACTTAAATGTCCATCAACAGAGAATTGATACATTGTGGTAGATACAGACAATAGGTAAAGTGAATGGTTAGAGCCAATGCATCAACATGAGTAAATCTGAAATACAGGGCTGGGTGGGTGAGTGGGAGGGAGAAAAGTGAATTGCAGAAGAAACATACAGCTTGGTATCATCTGTGTAAAGTTTTACAATCTACAGAACGATACTAGATAATGTTTATGGGTATATAAATGTATAGCAAACATTTAAAACAAGCAAGAGTATTATAAACACTAACTACATGATAGTGGCTACCTCCCGGAATGGATGGGATGGGTGAAGGGTACTAAGAGGATCCTCACATGTTTCTGTAATGATTTATTTCATAAGAAAAAAAGAATCTCAGACAAATATGAGATCCATGACAAGATTTGGTAAAGCTGGGTAATGGGTCCAGGGTTCATTCATGTATTAGTCAAGTTTTGCTTTAATAATGCTGAATAACAAACAACCCCAAAAGCTTACAGCAAGAAACTTTCATTTCTTGCTCACAGAACCACCAGTCTCCTGTGGCTCTGCAGGGCTTGGCTGGGCTCAGCCGTACCTGATTCAGGCTTGTGTGGATTTAAATGTGCTCCAGGGTTTCCTCACTCTGGATTAGTAGCTTCCCTAAAGCAGCTTCTTTTCATGGCAGAGTACAGAAGTGCAAGAGACTGAGCCAGACCATGCAAGTTCATTTACAGCTGCTACTCACGCCAAAGTTGCTCACTTTCCCCTGGCCACAGCCAGATTGATGGCCAATCTTCCCAACCCTAAGGGGGCAGAGAAGTGCACTCCTCCCATTGGAGGTGGGGTGAGGGGAGAAGATTCACTGAGTTTTAATGAAATCTATTACAATCATAATCTACTTTAGTCTATTTTAAATATTCTTAGCAAAATTAAAAGGGAGTAAGATTCTTGTGGCAAGCCACAGAATACTGATTCCCACTGGAATTGCCTTTTGTTTTTGGGCATCTCTGCCATTACAAAAACAGAATCAAACTGGCTTTCAACATTTGAAAAAGCTCAGTAGCAGTCTCTTCTGGGATTTTGGGATACGCATATAAGAGAAGATAAGCCCATCCAAGTGATTATTGCAGTAAAAAACTAGTCTTCAGTGCTTCTCCTCTGACAAATGGTTTTTCTAAATTTGGGAGGGTCACTTTTCAAAAGTGTTATTTACATACCATGACAATTAGGTATGGAGTCTTACATTTGTGTTTGAATTACTTTTACGTTGTTCTTGGATGCAAGGGAAGACAGAGAACAGGGGATGAGTTCAGGAACTGAATTAAGACTCTCCAATTATTTTACTTATAGCTCAAGGCTTTTAATCCAATTCAGGAGCCCAAGAACTGAACCCCATTGGCCAAAGATCTGTTCCATGGCTGCCTTCCTTAATCATTTTTATAAAAATGGAAATACTCTACTTCTCTACAAGTTTTGTGTGTGTGTAGGACCATCTCTCCTGGTGGATACATATGTTCCCATCTCACTCAATTCAACCTAATGTCTGGCTAGGCTACTGTAGCATTTTATGGAGGGATCACAATTTAGCCAACTAATTTTTCTGTTTTCTTTTTTTTAAGACAAGGTCTTGCTCTATTGCCTGGGCTACAGTACAGTGGCGTCATCAGAGCTCACTGAAACCTCAAACTCCTGGGCTCAAGTGATCTCTCTGCCTCAGCCTCCTGAGTAGCTGGACTATAGGCCAGTGCCACCACACCCAGCTAAATTTTTTATAAAGACGAGGTCTCGCTATTGTCCAGGCTCCAACTAATTTATTGTTGATAAACTTGGGATGCTTGCAGTTTTTTACACAATAAATTAAACTGCAAAGAACCAACCTTCCATGAACACTTTCGTGGATTTATGGGAGTATTTCTGTAGGATAAATTCTTAGAAGTGACATTTCTGGGTCAAAGATTATATGCATTTTTAATTTTGATAGATACAGCCAAATGGCTCTCCAAAAGGGTTGTTTCAATTTGCACTCCTGCCAAGAGGGCATGAGAGGGCCCATTTCATTGCTCAGAATTTAAAAGTGCTTAATCAGACACAGGCTTGATGAACACTTCAGAAGCTGTTAGAAAAATACAGAGAATACATGTGTTTCTATTGTGAATATGCCTCTGCTATAATGCTTACCAGATTGGTTAAGTAGGTCTCACCCTGTACTGGTAGTTAGAGCTTTGTTCTCCAAATATTTCAGTGCAGGCCACTTCTGTGAACTTTTAGAGTACCTATGTCACAACGAAGGTTGAAAGAAAGTGGATAATTGAAAATGCAGAATGAGGTTAGCTGATGCTTTCTACTGCTAAGATGCTGCTCTAAGAATCTCAGGCCACACATTTTATAATAACTTTTTTTCAAATATGATCACTCTGGACATTGAAGAACAACTCTCTTTAACTGAATAACTCTAATACCTTTATCACAAATGACAAATGGTTTATTTTCTATGTCATCTGTATTTTTAACAATGTTTTTAGATTTTGAAACTCATTTTGGAACATGAAGTAGCTCTTTTCTCCGGATATTGCTGACCTCAATATAGACTGTTAGGAAGGGACATCAGTGCTGTCAGCTGTACGCTGTGAGTCAGGCTCGTCAGCGATGTGGCAGAGGGAGACCTTCAGACGAAGAAACCAGGATGTTGCCACATATCCTGGGCATCTTTGTGACATACCGAAGTGTTGCTGAGCTCTGCTGGGAAACCATGAGTAGAGTCAATGTATTAAGGAAGCCACGGTCATAGGTTTGATCCTCAGGTGAGCCAGGTGGCCTTATTCTGTCCATGGCACTGGTATCATTAATATCTGTCAATTGCTATGTCCCAGGACACTGAGCAATCAGGACAGACCTGGGCTCCTTTACCATGAATGCTAGAAAACAGCTCACACCTCCTGTCCCACTGATGGTCAGTCCAGAGCATCTTCTTTGCCCCAGCAATGACCCTTTGGAAAGAACTTTTACCAGGGTCAAGGGGCTGGGGTTCTAGTTGTGAGCAATGTGATATAGGCAAGTTAACCTCTCTGCACCTACAGGTTTTCATCTGTGAAAAGGAGTACTAGTCTCAGCGATGCCTACTCTTCCTTCTTGTGTTCTAACATCTCATCAAGTGGGGCCAAGAGACCACCAGAAGAAATTCCCCTTGAGGCAAGCACTAATCAGATTAAGCACATTTCCAAATGTGCTCAACCTTGGCTACTTGACCCCCAAATCCTTTCATTTAGACAAGTCCTTCTCAATCTTGGCTGCACATGGAATCACCTGGGGAGCTTTTAAAACTCTTGATGCCCAAGCTGCATCCCAGAGCAATTACACCAGCATCTCTGGGGTGAGGCCAAAGCATCAGTAATTTCAAAGCTCCCAAGTGATTCCAGTGTGCAGCTAAATATGAGGAGCACTGACACTGGCCTTTGGTCAGGAGCCCTGGGAAGGGGGTTCACCTTCAGGTTCCAGAATCATCTGTGCCCCTCATCCCTCATGCCCAGTTGCTCACCCCCTACTCTCTGGTGACCTTTAGAAAAGTTAATTCTTCCCCCTTTTTTCCTGCTCTGGCCTGTCATTGAACTCCCCCAGCTGATTGTGGCGCTTATGATTGAGAACCTCTTCTGACTGCTTCCCTTTCCCCAGAAATTAACGTGATCATTAAGGCTTATAATTTCACTCACCAGTGCTATCAATCAAGGGGCTGCGAAACGGAGTTAAGGGTCCTTTTGTAATTGGCAGCAGCCTGTGATTCAGAGCAGAGCATCCAGGGTCTGTGGAGAAGCTGGGAGAGGGGAGGGCCTGGCGTGCAGGGAGGGGCTGCACCCCTTCAGCTGACTCCCAGACCTTCCCCCAGTGCCTAGTCAGCTCCACTCTTCCTCTTCCCTGAATGTCAAAATGAGAAAGCCAGTTCTTGCCAACAGCGCTCCAGGCTACCCCTTGCTCACCCCAAGCTTTCTGCAATAGAAAGGAAGGTCTCTCCAGCATCCCTGGAATAGGGAACATCAGTGGATTTTTTTTTTTTTTTTTTTTTTGAGATGGGGTCTTGCTCTGTCACCCAGGCTAGAGTGCAGTGGCCCAATCATAGCTCACTGCAGCCTCAAATTCCTGGGCTCAGGAGATCCTCCTGCCTCAGCCTCCCAAGTAGCTGAGACTACAGGCATGGGTTTGTTTTTTATTTTTGTAGAGACAGGGTCTTGCCGTGTTGCCCAGGCTGGGCTCGAACTCCTGGCCTCAAGCAACTCTCCTGCCTCAGCCAGAGTACTAGGATTGGAGGCGTGAGCCACTGTGCCTAGCCATCAGTGGATTGTTTATACACTGGGCAACCCCAGTCTGGTTGGGGAGGGGTGGCACGTCCAGATTATTTGCAGTTCAGAAGTGGGGTCAAGGCTGTCAGACCCAAGGGGGTAATACCTTCCTCCCCACCTCATTTAGACATACCTTGAAACCTAATAAATAACAGCTGAGCCCAAAGTGAAACACACTCTTCCCCTCCCCTCAGCCCAGGCTTCTTCCTGTATGCAGTGAGCTTCAAGATCAGAGTGGCCCTGGGACAAGTGGTGAGTTTTCCTCCTGGAAAGGTTGGGCTGTCTGATTTCCTCTCTAAGGCATGCAGTGACTCATGGAATATTTTAACTTTTTTTTTCTTTAAAGACAGAATCTCACTCTGTCACCTGAGCTGGAGTGCTGTGGTGTCATCATAGCTCACTGCAACTGCAAACTTCTGGGCTCAAGCGATCCTCCTGCCTCAGCCTTCCAAGTAGCTGGGACTACAGGTGCTCACCACCACACCCAGCTAATTTTTTCTATTTTTAGCAGAGACAGGGTCTCACTCTTGCTCAGGCTGGTCTCGAACTCCTGAGCTCAAGCAATCCTCCTGCCTCGGCTTCCCAGAGTGCTAGGACTACAGGCATGAGCCGCCGTGTCTGGCCTCGTCTATCTATATTTTATAGATACCTGGTAGGTGGCGTGTGGGCCAGAGGTGAGAGGGTAGTTATCTTATCTCAAATATGACATTATAATAACATGAAAGTGAATTTTTTTTTTTTTTTTTGAGACAGTGTCTTGCTATGTTGCCCTGGCCAGAGTGCGGTGGCGTCATCATAGCTCACTGCAACTGCAAACTCCTGGGCTCAAGCGATCTTCCTGCCTCATCCTCCCAAGTAGCTGGAACTACAGGTGCATGCCACTACAGCCAGCTAATTTTATTTTTCATTAATTAATTAATTAAAGATGACACTATAGGAAAATCTAGAGGGGAAAAAATCATCTATAATTCCACTTCCCTAACACAACTGTTTCATTTTTGCCTATTTGTTCCAGTTCTTGCATGTGTACCTATATATTTTAACGTAGTTGTAATCAGAGTGAACATGTTTTGCATTCTGATAGCCCTCTTAACATTCTATCATGGACATTATTTATCAGTAGTTACAAAGTCTCAGAATTCCTTTTGGTATTTGTATAATAATTCTGCTTCTTGGTGTGTGCCTGATTTACCTGCCGTTCACTGTTTTGGATAATTAGGCTCAACAAAAATATTTAATAAAATAAATTCACAGAATATGGAATAGCATGAATGAGACCTACCCATGGAGATTGTTTAAAATGTAGACTACTAGTTCCTACCTCCTGAGATTGGGACTCAGTAAGTGTGAGGTGAGGCCTGGGCATCTGCATTTAACAATCCTGATGCAGTTGGTCCTGGCTCATATCTCCTGAAACACTGCCTTGAGGCTTGCTCTGAGTTTCTTCAGGGGCCACCAATGAGAGTGGTTTTGTTACAGCTCCATGACAGAGACACCAAGAGAAATTGCTTTCATCTTGAGCTTTTCCAATTAGCACCAAGGTTGGGCAGAAGATTGGAGTTAATGTCTCTTCAAAAAGTGTGGGAGCCGAGCGTGATGTCTAGAGCCTGTAATCTCAGTGCTTTGGGAGGCTGAGGCAAGAGGATTGCTTGAGGCCAGGAATTCGAGACCAGCCTGAGCAATACAGCGAGACCCAGTTTCTACAAAAAAATTTTTAAAAAAATAGCCAGATGTGGTGGTGCATGCCTGTAGTCCCCGCTACCTAGGAAGCTGAGGTGGGTGGATCACTTGAGTCCAAGAGTTCAAGGCTGCAGTGAGCTATGATCGTGCCACTGCACTCCAGCCTGGGTGACAGAGCGAAACCCTGTCTCAAAAAAAAAAAAAGTGTGGGTCGGACTGGAGCTTCTTCCCCACCTGGGCATTGGCTCTTCTGGAAGGTGGTGCCACAGGGCAATGTGTCTACACTTTGTGGGCCCCTAGCCACAGCAGGAACTGAGAACCCTACTGGTAGTACCTTTGTTCCAGCAACTCAGGATTCAAATATTGGGTGAGCAGCTGGGATCTGCCTTTTTCCACCTGTGTGGGGGAAGAGTGGGAGATCTGAGCAGCCAGCACGGTGAAGGGCGTGAGCTAAAGGTGGTTTGGCTCCCTGTGGGTTCGCCATTGCTCCTGGCACCTGGCCCTCTGCCCTGCACGCACAGGCCCCACTTGCCAGCCTTCCTTCTCTCCCAAGCCAAAATCCCCTGACAGTCTCGCCAACCCGCTCTCTTTTCTCACCATTGAGTCTTGGTGGTCCAGAATTATCTGGAGAAGGGAAAACGCCTGGCTTACTTTCCCTGAATTGTGTTAAACCCTCCAAATCCGGATGTGGCCCAGCTGTAAGCAAGGAGACCGAGTGAGTGGGACCTAGAATGAAGCTGGGTTGAGAAAAGGGCTCTGGAGACCACCAGATGCACCGTGAATAGGCCATGGGGTGCACTTGGAGTAACTGCTGTGAGATTCCACCCAGAATCTGGCTGCGGCTTGACTTCTTCCGGAAGAGGAGAGCAAGCCTCACCACTCTTCTTTTTTTAACCTCTGAAAAATCAAGTCAGTGACCAGACCAGCTACCCATCATGTCCTATCCTGAGTTTTGTTTCGGGGCCACAGCCATGTGACTTTGCTTTCATTTTAAGTACATGCCATGAGAATTGTTATAAATGATGAGTAATATAATTGTGATGAGTCTTTAAATGTATATATTGCCTGGTTTCTGAAGGGATAAAACCAACTTACATTTTCTAAATCAGCTTTATATCCCTCATATTGTCTTAATTTTTACTTAATTTTAGTTTTCTCTCTTTTCTTAATTGCCTTATTGTTCCAACTTCACAGCATCAAGGGGAGGGATACAATGTCAAAACACACCCCAACATCTGCAACTGTGTAACTACATACATCACCTCTGAAAAATCAATAGATTTTTCTCTAGTACCTTAGCTTTTTATTTCAAAAAGGATTCTCAAATGCGTATTTTAGTGGAACTGGTAACTTTACTAAGATTTCCATTTGTTTTGAGTTCCACATGGTGCATACATTTGCTCTTTCTACGAGGTGCTGCCATGCCAGTCTTTGCAGAGAACGAGGTGGAAGGGAGAAGGAAGCACCGTGAGCTGACCCTGAGATGCTGGGGGGCTGGACCTCACACTTTGTTGATACCTCCTTCCTCCAAAGAGCAGGTGGGCAAGACTGGAAGGCAAGGTTTGGCCAATTGCAATTTTTTTTCTAGGATCAACCAAAGCCTTCTCTCCTCTTACGAATTAGATAAAAGTGTTCCATACACTGGCCCTTCTCCAACATTCCACCTATTAGAAGTTCATTTGAATTAATAAATTTCTCTTTATTTTTTTATGAGACGGGATCTTGCTCTGTTGCCCAGGCTAGAGTGCAGCTGTGTTATCATAGCTCACCGCAACCTTAAACTCCTGGGCTCAAGCGATCCTCCTTCCTCAGCCACCCGAGTAGCTGGGACTACAGGCATGTCACCACACCTGGCTTATTTATCTATTTTTTGTACAGATGTGCTCTCACTATGTTGCTCAGGCTGGTCTCGAACTCCTGGCCTCAAGCAATCCTCCCAGGGTGCTAGGATTACAGGTATAAGCCACTGTGCCTGGCCTAAATATCTCTTTTAAAATGCAAATACCCACTGGTAGGGTAAGCCATGCAAGAGGAGTTGGCTTCAGTGTTCCATGCAAATGCATCACTCTGGATCTACTGCCTACCCTTCTCAGGCTCTGTGGATGGTATCAACAGGTGCTCTCAGGCTCGAGCTTTTGTCTGGGTTTGACTAGTGAGAAAAACCAGGAGGTTATCAGGAAAGGGGAGTGTGGCTGGCTCTTACGGTGTCTGCTGGCTGCTGCGTTTCT
The DNA here is from genome assembly GCA_023783475.1 of Daubentonia madagascariensis. Lineage (NCBI taxonomy): Eukaryota > Metazoa > Chordata > Mammalia > Primates > Daubentoniidae > Daubentonia > Daubentonia madagascariensis. Next base: position 53,859,354 of record JAKFHU010001815.1, on the reverse strand, counting down.
TGGCTTCAGGCTGCTCTCCTGCCAGGCGGTCCCACTTGGCTCTCCCTCCCACAACACTCTGGTCCAACCAAGGACTGGTGATGGTTCCCCCAGGACCAGCCTTAGAGAGATGCGCTATCCTTTGTGGCTTCTCTGCATCTTGCCCTTGTCTTTGTAGATAGTCATTTCATTAAACTCTCTTCAAATTATGGAATATGAGTGGCCAGCTGTTATCTACTGGAACTCTAATGGATGTGGGTAATATTTTGAAAATGATTCAATAAGGTTTTGTTTACTTGCCTCTCTGAGCATCCCACCCTTGCTCTCATTGGGCTGAAGGATCCATTTGCCTAAGAGAAATATTAGGATTTGTTATAAAAGGAATGAAAGAAGAGGAAGAGCAGGAGGAGGAGAAGGATTCTCCACTGATATTAAAAATCAGTTCATGCCAGTGTGCACCTGTAGTCCCAGCTACTTGGGAGGCCAAGGCGGGAAGATCGCTTGAGCTTCAGGCTGCAGTGCGCTAGGATCGTGCCTGTGAATAGCCACCACACCGTAGCCTGGAAAACATATTGAGACCCTATCTCTTTAAAAAAATCAGTTTAAACAATATAACAAAGCCAGGCTATTGTTTTGAGTATTCCAAATTCCTTTATTGTCTCCTTTTTCAAAGGCAGAACCTACAGAACCAAGTTCAGAGAGTTCTATAGCATAGAGAGGATTGTGCTGTGGCTCATGACGGCAAGGCCATGAGGCTTGCTGCTTAGTGGTTCAAGTAAAAGGGAGAAAGTGAAAGAAAAGCTTGCTCTTTCCTTTCTCATCCTTGAATGTGATGGAAGAAGGAAAAACAGAGAGCGAGAATGCAGCAGAGTGAATCAGGCTGATGTACTGCCTTGATTTCCTCCTCAGGCCTTTGACCTGGTGTGGGGGAGGGGCGTGGAGGATAACATCCAGGGAGGAAGGAGCCTTCTGCCCCCAGGCCTGTTTGGATTCTCATAACCCACAATACTCCTGAGGTGGCCACATCAACCTGGCCACACTATGTGGGGAGAAAAGCAAATTCCTAAGACTTGACTTTGTCTCGGTTCCCTGTGATGTCAAAGCTGACCCAGAGCTAAGGGCTTGCCATGGCAGGGCAAAGTGACAGACACCTCAGTGGAGCATAGGGGTAGACCACTGGTCTATGACTGGAGAACTCTGCAGAGACTCAAGCATCAGTGGCCAGCCAGAGCTGAAGTGCCTGCCGTACAGGGACCACTGCGAGCTCTCATCAAGCCTGGAGAGCAGCCCAATGCCTGCTGGCCGGTAGTGCCTCAGCAGACAGGAACATCTTTCCAGAGACTCATGGTGGGGGCATGAGTCTGAGGACCCCCAGCTTTTCCTACATCCAGGAGCACTTGTCTGCTGCACCAGCCCCCATTATACAGGGACATCTCTTTTTTGTTTTTGTTTTTGAGATAGTGTCTTGCTCTATCACCTGGGCTAGAGTGCAGTGGTGGTGTCATACCTCACTGCAACCTCAAACTCCTGGGCTCCAGCAATCCTCCTGCCTCAGCCTCCCAAGTAGCTGGGACTATTGGATACACGCCACCATGCCTGGCTAATTTTCTAATTTTTGTAGAGATGGGGTGTTGCTCGTGCTCAGGCTGGTCTCGAACTGCTGGCTTTAAGTGATCCTCCCACCTCGGCCTCCCAAAGTACTGGGATTACAGGTGTGAGCCACCCACGCCTGGCCTCAGGGACAGCTTTTTAGGGAGAAAAGCAAGGGGAAGGGGTTGCTGTCTGGAAGATTGCACAATACCTAAGGAGCTATTTCAATCAATCCCACAAGATAGGATGAAAGGTTCGTTTTTATCTCTAATCAGCAGGTGAGGTTTTGTGAAGACCAGGTGAATTGTAGATAAAGAAATTGAACATCTCTGTAATTTGAATTATAGTGAGAGTTTCAACTGGGCCCCCTTATATTAGCTTCTAAATTGCTAGGTAAGTCATTTGAACTCTGAAGTGAACTCTGAAGTGACAGGTTAAAGTAGAGAGATCTCCAGATGAAAATCTGTACTTTTTTTTTCTCTTTTTTGAGATGAGGTCTGGTCTGGAACTCCTGGGCTCAAATGAGCCTCCTGCCTCTGCCTCCCAAGCAGCTAAAAATCTGTAGTTTCAACATAGGAAAAAAATGGTGGGATTATGGGTAAATTATCTTTTCATCTATTTTCCAAACAATCTATCATGTGGTGTGCGGCCCCTCCACTGAATCTAGACTTCACAGAACAAATCCCTTTATTAAAAGGATTTGTTCTATAAAATTTGGATTCGGTCAAAAGGTCACACTCAAGGATCCAGAAGGCCACATGTGGCCAGAAGGCCGCAGGTTCCCCACCCTATGGAGACACACAAAGCCCGGAAGGTTATAAGGAGGTTTCTGTCTTCCTTGGAATCCCTTTGCAAGTTCAGGGAAAATCTACCTATCCACAGTGTCTCACTAATACCCACAGGAAAAACAAGAGCCTGGAAGCTGAAGAGAGGGGTGTATGAGGGAGGAAGTGTGAGTGGGGGAGACAAACAATCCATATAAATAAATAATCAATCCCCTGCTTCTTAACGTGGCGGTCTCTCCTCAGTTAGTGCTGACACCAGGAGCTGGCCATCCTCCCCCTCCCAGCGCTTTCCTCCCACAGTGCTTTGCCCACCGCTCGCCCCCCAGGCTCTCCCCAGCAGCAGCACCTGGGCCTGAGGACAGGGTGCCCCAGGCAAGTTTCCATTTGGCTTTGAAATGAGCTGGAGTGTTTATGGGAAGAGAAGGGAGCCTGGTCAGTGGTGTGGCATTTTGGCATAAGTACAGATCAAGGATGGGAAAACATACTTTCTTTTCTCAATAAATTCTTAGAAATCATGAATACTTCCTCAAGGAACTGTTTTTTATTTGTTTGGTCTTTTAAGCAAATTCCTGATACATGCAACAACATGGATGAATCTTAAAACATGTTGAACAGGCCGGGTGTGGTAGCTCACACCTATAATCCTAGCACTCTGGGAGGCTGAGGCAGGAGGATTGCTTGAGGTCAGGAGTTCGAGACCAGCCTGAGCAAGAGCAAGACCCCCGTCTCTGCTAAAAATAGAAAAAATTAGCCGGGCATGGTGGTCATGAGCCTGTAGTCTCAGTTACTGGGGAGGCTGAGGCAGGAGCATCGCTTGAGCCCAGGAATTTGAGGTTGCTATGAGCTAGGCTGACGCCATGACACTCTAGCCCAGGCAAAAGAGTGAGACTTTGTTTAAAAAAAAAAACCACAAAAACCCCCAAAACATGTTGAACAAAAGAAGCCAGTTTAAAAAAAAAAAAGAGTGCCAACTGGCCCAAGGACATAAAGCTGGGATTTGAACCTGAGTCTGGGTGACCTCAAAGCCTGTATTCTTTCAACCGGTCCCTGGCCCCTCCCTTGGTGTCTAGTGTAGCTCTGGGTCTGCTGTTAGGGGAGGCCCTTGGATAAGTCCCTTCCCATGTCTGAAAAATGAGAGGCTTGGATTGGATTGCTTCTAAGATTCCATATAGTTCTAACATCTATGACTCTGCAAGTCTATGTCTTTTAAATATTTTACTTGTTTTTGAATAGTTAGTAGTCACATGGTATAAAGTTCAAAATGGTATACATGTCACAGACCACAGGAGACTAAAGAGATGTAGGGACCAAACGTAATGTGGTTTCTTGGATTGGATCCTAGAACAGAAAAAGGATATTCGTAGAAAAACTAGTGAAAGTCTAAGTTTGGAGTTTACTTAATAATAGTGAACCGATCCTAGTTTATTAGTTTTGACAAATATACCATGGTCATATATGATGTCAGCATGAAGGGGTACATGGGAACTCTTCATTTTATCTTTATAATTTTACTGTAAATCTAAAATTATCCTGAAGTCAAAAGACTTTCTATCTTGTTTGTTTGTATTTTAAAGGTACAGAGCCAAATGTTTTCCTCTCACCTCTGTCCTTGGGCCACTCGGTCTCCCCAGCCAGGCAACCAAAGTTACCTGTTTCATTTAGAATCTTTCAGAGATATTCAATTAATACTCAATTAAAGTATATAGATCCATATTCTATAAATATCATTTCTCAAAATAGAAAGTATGTGAGATAAATTCCTAGAAGTGAAATTTTGGGGCATATAGTTTTGATAGTTATTGCCAAATTGTCTACCATGGAAGGCAATAAATTATACCAATTTATCCTCCCACCAGACGATGTGTATGAGGACCTGTCATCTCGTCAACTCAGACTGTTGTCTGAGAGTGAATTGGCATTCACTTACATCAGTTTAAGTCAGACTGTCAACTCTCAAAATGTTCTTGAGCGAAAGCTCTCTAAAATGCTGTCACGAAATGGCCGGTCTATTCTCAAGGAGACAGCAGAGGCAAGCGGGGAGTTGGCTGCAGTGGCAAAGAGCAACAAGGCCCCAAAGAAGCGACACCCAAATGATTAACATTCCTGACATCAATTACTACTGTCCTCAAGAAAAGACATTCACAGAAGGCCATTGTCTCTGCTCCACAGCACACAAAAGGTCAAGCCTCACAAATTTGCTCATAGTGGGGAAAAAAACCCTGACAGGTCAAAGTGTTCAGATTACAGATCCAGGAAAATCCCTTTGCAGAAAGAAGACAGCAAATCCCCGGTGTAGTTGAAAGGACAAAACTTTCTTCACCTTAGAGACACTCCAATAATAAACCGGTTAAACATGGTTTGGATTTAGTGAACATGAAAACAACTGGATTAAAGTATAATCTAGCTGGAAAGGAAAGGAAATGTACTGAGAAAGCTAAGTAATGACAAAGCTGCAGTGTTTACCTCTGCCAAACAGCGATGGCCATTGCAGGTTTATAACCAAATTCTCTTCAACGTTCAGTTTTTCTTTAGCTCAGGAAAATAAGTCTCCACTCATGTTGGCCTCTTTGATAACACTGGCACCAAGGCAGCTGTGCAAGCACCAGGAGCATCGATGTCCAGGAGTCTGCAGGCACCAGCTGTCAGGGCAGGTGTTCTGGCCTGATCTCTGGCCAAACAGTTGGTGCAATCGGTATTGGAGGCAGCATCCATCATCCCATAGGTGCAGGTTTTAGAATCACAAAGACTTGGGTTCAAATCCCAGTTGCACTTTTTACTGGCTGTGTGACCTTGGACAAATTAAACTCTGTCCCATTTCTTCTTTTGGTAAAATGAAGATAATACCCATCCAATAGGGTTGTTTTGAGAATTAAATGAGATAACACATGTAAAGAGACTAGACTGAAACCTACGTACTCAATACGCGGTAGGTTCGTTGTTTTCCAATCTCTGTCTTTCTGTCCCTCTCCCTCCCGCTTCCTCTCACATACACACACCTGAACACCAAGTGAACCTCCACATCATGCTGACTCTGGGCTCATCCAAATCTTGAATGACACGGATTTGAACTACGCAAGTCCACTTATATGCGGATTTTTTTCAATAAAAGTTACACCGAGAGTGCCTGCCTCTCCTGCCTCCCCTGCCACCTCCTCCACCTCTTCTGCCTCTGCCACCCCTGAGACAGCAAGACCAACCCCTCCTCTTCCTCCTTCTCCTTCTCAGCCTACTCAGTGTGAAAGAGGCGAGGATGAAGAACTTTGAAGATCCACTTCCACTTAATGAATAGTACATTTATTTTCTCTTATGATTTTCTTAATAACATCTGTTCTCTAGCTTACGTTATTGTAAGAATACAGTATGTAATATGTATACAAAATATGGGCTAATGGACTGTTATTGGTAAAGCTCCCAGTCAACAGTAGGCTATTAAGTTTTGGGGAGTCAAAAGTTATACAAGGATTTTCAACAGCCAGCACCCCCAATCCCAGCATTGTTCAACAGTCAACTGTGTATATATATTTCACTCTGTTCTTTCTTCTTCTGTATGCAATTACATGTATGCATTACCTTTTGAAATAATCCCAGTTTTTGGAGGTTCTGTTTTTTCTATTCTTTCTCTTTGCATTTCAGTTTGGGAAGTTTCTATTGACCTATCTCCAAACTCACGGATTCTTCCCTAAACTATGTCAAGTCTACTACTGAAGGCATTCTTCATTTCTATTACAGTGATTTTGATTTTTAGCATTTCCTTTTGATTCTGAGTTTCCATCTCTATATTACCCATCTATTCTTGCATGTATCTACTTTTTCCATTAGGAACTTTACCATATTATTCATAGTTATTTTAATTCTCTGTTTAGTAATTCCAACATTTGTGTCATATCTGACTCTGGTTCTGATTGTTCCTCTTGTCAGACTGCTTTTTCTTGCTTTTTAGCATGCCCTGTAATTTTTTGTTGAAAGCCAGACATGTTGCACTGGGTAATAGAAACCAAGGTAGACAGACCTCAAGTATAAAGTTTTTATTTTTATTTATTTAGTTATTTGTTTGTTTGTTTTTATTTTTTATTTAGAGACAGAGTCTCACCTTTGCTCAGGCTGGTCTCGAACTCCTGAGCTCTAACAATCCTCCCACCTCGGCCTCCCAAACTCTTAGGAGCCACCAAGCCCCACTGAGTGTGAAGTTTTATGGTAATCTGGCTAGGGAGTTGGACTGTGTGTAATGTTTGCTGTAGTGATAGTGCCACTATCCTCTAGTGCCTTTGTTTCTGCCAGTCTCCTAACTTTAGGGCTTCCCTAATTGCTGTTCCTTAGAGAGGACTTTCACCTGTAATCCACGTATACTGGAGCCCCATTGGTGTAGGGGTAATGTGTGGGGAGGGCGACCTTCTATAGTCTCCAGATCAAATCTCAGAGTTTTAGTGGGCCTGCAATCTTCACAAGTGTTTCCCCAGTGGTAGAGCTTTCCCCCTCTGGACCCTATTCCCTTCATTGGGTGTGGCACTTCCAATCTAGTTCCTTGGAGTCCTGACCCCTGTTCACTATGGTTTTTTGGTTTGTTTTTAAAAAATTTTTCCTAAGGTGAGACAGGAAGGCTAGAGTGGGGCTGGACTGGGAAGAATAACCTTCCCCCAACTGGGATAAGGCTCTGGCAGTCTTTTACCCTGGAGAATAGGCCTTTGTAACAAAGAAGGTTCTGGGTGTTATTTCACAATGATTATTAATCCTCTTCCCATGCCAGAGCCACAAGGGGATCTTTCTAGACAGTCACTGTGAGAATCTGGTGGGGTTCTTGGACCCCATGAACATCTCCAAGACTGCGATCCACTGCAATCCCCAGAGATTTCTTGCTCTCATGCTAGTCCACACTCAGCCTCCAGCAATTCATCAACATTATCACTAAGTGTTCCTAACCAGCTTATGGCTCCAGCAGCTTTTGCTCCAGGGAAGTAGATTTTGGCTGTGTCTCTCTTGAAGAGCCTGTTTCTCCAGATTTTGGGGTGGTGGTTTGCCCTGCAACATCAATTCTGTGATGGGTCCAAGAAAAGTCATTGATTTTGTTTTTTCAGCTTTTTCTTGTTGTAAGGACAAGGGTGCCAACTTTCAAGCTCTTTACATGTATGAGCTGAATCCAGAAGTCTTTACTTTGGCCATTATCTTCTCTCCATCTTAACTCCTGTGTCCCTTCTTGCCCCCATGTTTGCCATGTCTACCAAGTCTGGCTATACCATTTAGTGAGTCTTTACATCAGTGTCCTAACAGGACTGAATTTGAAAAAAGGGCTGGTGTCTGAGCCGTCCATGTTTTGTTAGCACTTTGCACATATAAAGTGCTTAGTGTTGCTGGTTGAGTTTATTGCATAATTTCCGTTTATGGCACTCACCCTGTAGTAAAAAGCATCTGCGATGAGGTGTTACCCAGCATCCTCTCAATATCCTTTAGTGCTTTTGAACTAACTTTTCTGGCTACTAAGTCAGGATCTTATTTTCTTAGCAAGGTTGGAATACGTCAAACTTCACTTACCATAAATCAAAGTTTACAAAAGTAATTTCTCAAGATCTGGTAATTTCTCAAGATCCTTTTTCTCAATTTCCTCATTTCATTTTGTAATGACCTAAGTAGCCAGGCAAGATCAAATCTGACCAAATTCTAGGAAACCAAAGGGCCTCCTAGCTAAATGCCCAAACCTGTTTCAGAATTACCTGCTTAAAAAAAAAAAATCCTAGACTCAATCTTACAGAGTAACTGTGGTGCACAGCTACATTTAAGAAAATAAGATACTTCTGATAAGCAAGGTCTTCATGTCCAAAAGATCTACTGGCACCCAAATTTAAAACTAAAAAATAAAAGCAAACCTTCCCTTCTGTGCCTAGGCATATACTTTAAAAAAACCAAAAAAGTCACAAAACACCAAACGTATCCGTTCATTCACTCATGTTCAGCCTAGAGGACATATGAAATGTTTCTGGAAATTCACCCATTCATTCATTCAACTATATTGAAAGCCACAGGCCCTGTCCACAAGGCACAGCAAGGTATGGCCTTTAGAGTCAGACATCCTTCCAGTCTAAATCCAGTGCCATCCCATCCTGGGTAACCTTGAGCAAGCTACTCAAGCTTGCAGAGCTTCAGTCTTCTCATCTGTAAAAAGAATATTATCTACTTCACAGGGAAGTTCTCCAACAGAGAGCACAGTGGAAGTATCGAAGACAATCTCTCTATCCTCCTAAAACAGTTTCTAACTCCCTTCCCAGTCCAAACATTTGCATATTGTTAATAATTGCAGCTAGCACCCACTGAGCATTTAATCTACGGGCCATGAAGCATGCTGAACTCTCTATCTGTCCATCCATACTTGAAACACATTTTATCTGTAAAGGACTAGGGGCCAGCAGCCTCCTTCTTTCATTGGGCATATTTACTCCCCATTGCTGTAATGAAAACAGGCAAAGCAAGCTGAGGCAACAAGACGGACTTTTAATAGTGGGCTGAGGTGAAAAGCCACAGACGTAGTATTAGGTTATTAAGTATGTCCGATTTCCTTAACTTCTGACAGTTGATATCTCTGACATTTCACTTTCATACTTCTTGTTTTATTTTATCATGAAGGTACATCCTCAGTCTTTCAAATGCATGTTTTGGTTTGTGATTACCTTTCAAATTTTTTTAGAGCAATTTTTGTGGAACCATGGATAAGTAAAAAATTCATGTTATTTTCAAATACGAGTTCCGTCGTGGAACCGATGCAGGGCAGACAGCTCAAAATATCAATGAAGTGTTTGGGAAGGATGTGGCTAATGAATGCACAGTATGTTGATGGTTTGAGAAGTTCCATTTTGGTGATTTTAATCTTGAAAATGAGCCACATGGGTGACCTGAGACCAAGATGAATAATGATGAGCTGAAAGCTGTAGTGGAAGTGAATCCATCTCAACCCACACATGAATTAGCAGCAAGGTTTGGCGTTACTATTCCAACCATACTGGACCATTTGAAACAAATTGGCAAGGTAAAGAAGGTGGATAGATGGGTATTGCATAAATTAAACGAGCATCAGAAATCATCTCAAAGCTTGCCTTTCTTTGCTGTCACGACATAAAGGCGAACCATTTCTACACCGTATTGTTATGTATTGATGAAAACTGGATTCTTTTTGACAATTGCAAGTGTTCGGCACAATGGTTGGATAAAGATGAAGTGCCGAAACAGAGCCGAAAACCGAATATTCATCAAAAAAAGCTAATGGTGTCTTTTTGGTGCTCCAGTGCTGGGATTATCCACTACAGTTTCATGAAACCTGGTCAATCCATTACAGCGGATGTCTACTGCAACCAATTGGATGAAGTCATGAGGATGCTTGCAATTAAGCAGCCGAGATTGGTCAATAGAGACAGGCCAATCCTCTTGCAAGACAATGCTTGACCACATGTCGCACAAACAATGCTGCTCAAACTATAGCAGCTGGACTTGGAAACTCTCTGTCATCCACCGTATTCACCTTGCACCAACTGACTACCACTTCTTCCAGGCTTTGGACCACTTCCTGCAAGGAAAAATATTCGATTCCCAACAAGCTGTGGAAAATGCCTTTCTCGATTTCATCACCACTTGCTCTCCAGGCTTCTTCGTTGCTGGCATAAACAAGCTACTGTTAATATGGCAAAACTGTGTTGATAGTTTAAGTGCATACTTTGATTTTGTACTGCTTGTTTGAGATGTAATAAACTACACTTTTGATTCAAAATTGGACATTTCATATTTAAGGACCTAATAAAAAGGACACGCCCCTCCTCCCCTAACACTCCCCGCCACAGGTCATACTCACTACTGAGGGTCATAATGGCAGAACCTCTGAGCAGGAAACCAAGTACAAGATAAACCTATTCTGGAATTGCCATGGCAAATGAGTAAGAGGCCATTTTAACAGGGTTTAGGGGTACCATTTGCTACTACTACTGTTGTATCTAGATTATCACTGCCATCAGATAACTGTTATTAAGCTTTTACATGTCCCAGACACTGTTGTTCTCTGGATTTTACATTTAATCCTCAATACCTATAAGTTACTGAAGGTACCACTGATGTTGACCCTTTACAACTGGCAGGAGTTGAGACAAGCCAATTACCTATTTACTGAGTGGAAAGAGTCTGAGACTCCTTAGAATTACCCTTCCATTGCTGGGTAACTCACTGCCAAATTAACTTCTTTTAGAAAGACTCTTCTAGAACCCCCTCCTACTTTGAGTTAATAGCACCTGCATTTTTACTTAAGAGAGTTAAAGGTATAGTTTTACTCTAGACTGTGGTGTTTCCTAAGAGACAACACTGAAAAGTACCTTCCTACATTAGGCAAAAACATGTTACCTGGAAAAGGCAACCTTTCACCTACTTTAAAACCTTTGACTTTTCAAGAGAATGCCTGCCCTTAGGAAGCTGGCAGAGGTTAAAAGCAAGCAAGCTGATAAAACCCATCCTTAACCACATTACTCCTTGTCTATAAGTGGTAAAATCAAGATTCCATGGTGAGTGAAAACCTTGGCACCACTCACATTTTTCTGTTGTAGGAGGTTTAGCGGTATCTCTAACTTCTACCTGTTAGATTCCAGTAACATTCCTCAGCTGTGACAACGAAAAATATCTTTAGACATTGCCAAATGTCCCCTGGGGGGCAAAATCAACCCTGGTTGAGAACCACTGCTTTATAGGCATTATTCATTTCAGCAGCGCTATCATTACTCCATTCTGCATACCAAAAACTTTGACTTAACTTCTGTAGCTCACGGAAATAAAATTTACATGTTGTTTAGCTTTGTGCCTTCCTACTCTATAATGATTGAAATGTCTAGTATTATGGAATTTTGAAATATTATTTGAGCAAAAAAGGGCCTTATCAGGCAGCTGTGACTTCTTCCAATCTGCCTGGTGACATTCTAGTTTGGTCAAGACCTAAGTTAGTTTCCTCTCAAATAGACTAACCCATCTTCAGAGGAGATACCCATGGTGTGGGATGACAAACATTCCTTACTTTGAGATTTAACTCCAGGTAACAATGGGTCCCCAAACCACCAGAGGATGCACAGACTCAAACTAGAGATCACATTCTGGCTGAAAGGTCTAGCGCCACAACACATTTTAGGCAGCAAGGAGTCATGTATTTTGTGGTCTCTTATTATTTACACAGGTCAGGCCAGAACATTGTGCCCTTCTTCCTTACTTGAAGAGGATAAAGTGTGCTACCTATCCCAGGCCAAATTAAAGAGAAAGCATACTCTGCTGACTAAGAAAAGGGTTATTACACCCTTGCTAAATTTGTTTAAACAAGTCACTCACATGTACTAAGGAAAAAATTCTTCTGAAAAATAGGAGGCATGGTATTGACTTATCTTAAAAGGCCTTTTAAAGAATGACTTGAGATTATAAAGCATTTTTCAAATACACAAAGTGCTTCATAACGATTCAATGAGCCTTAAGGAATGCCTTTTTTTTTTTTTTTTTTAGCACATCACTTTTTTTTGTTGTTTAAAAAGAAAATACCCCATTCAAAGGGTGGAAGCATATTTGATATCACCACTGTTTAGAGAGGACTGGAGTTACAGGAATGAGAAGTATATAATTAGTAAATAATCCCTCTCAACAAGTGAGTTAAGTACTCAAGCCATAGAGAGAAAAGAAAAGCCGGAGGCAACACAATCAGTGCATATCAGAAATGCATTTTAATTTTTATTTGAAAACAACTTAAATTTTTAGACAAATGATTTTAGTATATAAATTTGATTTTGTTTTTACAGAATATAAAGATTTCTCTCATTAATCTTCCATGTGAAGGGTTACAAACCTGAAGGAAGATACTTTCTGCACACAAGTGTGTATCTTACGTGTGCGGTATTGGAAACCAGCGGTGTAGTGCTCCTACACATAAATTAGGTGAAGTGACATCACATATTAAAAGGGGGAAAGAGAAATATTCTATTTAATCAGATTCAAGGAGCAAGCATGACACAAAAACTGTGCAAATAAGACCAAGTCAGTAACTTTAGTTAGGACATTGCAGAATACATTGGAATCACAAGTTTGTGAGGCCTAGTGTGCACCACATTAAAACAATAAGGAAGACCTATTTATGTAGAAAGGCTGGAAGGAGAGGTTTTCACTAAAGCACTAAAGTTAACTTCTTGTCAACTGCCAAAACAAAACAAAACAAAACTGAGCATATGAGTGTTAGTATACTGAAGGCATGTTATATCAGTTTCTGTGCAGCATGCTACAAGTTAGTTAAAACTTCTTCACTGGTGCATATGAATCATTAATAGCCACGTTTTGCCCCTTCTTGCTGAGTTTCAGGCATGTCTTATTTTAGATGGAGTATAGCTTTTATCTATTATTTCATCCTGTAAAAACATGTGAAGACAACGTTCATTCTGTGCCAGAGGATGACCAGCGACCCTGAGAACAAAAAAACACAAATTTATTCCAATATTTCATAAAAGTGGTGGTTGGTGGGGATCAAAACATACATATTTTAAGGTTAGGAAGCACGTACAATTTACTAATAATTCGTATTATAATGGACTGCCCATAGGCTATGCTCTGTCAACTAATGGTATATTTTCTTTCCTTTGGCTCACAAGAGAAATTTAGAAAACATTTAATCCCAGATAACTCTGCGCTGCTTCTGGTACATATACACAATTAGCTTCTTTTCATATTAGTTGGTGTATGCATAAGAAACTTAAATAAATTTTACTGTTATAAGTGAGGCATGTCAATGGGTTCTAAGAATCCATTTTAAAGAGAAGAAGATACAGAACTGGAGTTAGAAATACACTGAAGTTCAATAAAAGCCCAAAAGATTAAAAAACAGGCACAAATGTCCAGGTAGGTTTTTGTTTAGGTTTTTTTGTCTGTTTTTACTTGCTTTTAAAGGTTTCCACCACAGGCTAAACACAAAAACCAGACTAGGCAACCAGACTTCTATTTCAGAATTTTAAAAGATTTAATATAGCACTGCCTTCTCCAAAAGGAAAATATGTTCACAGAAAGACAAATGAAGTTTGTGTGCTACAGTAGATAAATAAGAGTTAAAGGTTTTATAACCCTTTCTCTTCTGTTTACCACTCTATTTTTCAAATCACTAGATAAAATTTAAAATATAAGTTTACACAACCATATCCTCTGGGATTTGATTTTACTTGGTCAACCTTAAGGCCAATGCACAATTCCAGTGAGCCCTTTCTTGGCACAACTTTAAAAATAGCTATATTTCAAATGGGAATAAAATCAAAAGCTAAAAAATTAGTCTGAGCTTATCAAGAATTTCTAAAATAAAAGAGAAACAATCCTAAGTCTTCTTACATTTTCAAAAGAATACATTTTGCCATGAAAATTAAAAACGTGTGCCTTTACGCAACACATGCTGATAATACCTCCATCTGCAATCATCTTGGTTTGATTTTATTGTTCATGCTAAAACATACCTTAAAATCAGAAAGAATATAGATAAAACTGTATTTTTAAATGCTGTAATTTTAAATGTAATTTGCATAAATTAACCAAGAAAAACAAACACAAAACTTAGGTCAGCACAAAGATACTCATTTCAATCACTCAAGTGTGTTAATATTCATCATATGATATCCAACTTGTCAGATACTTTTACTTTGTTTAAATGACATAAAAAGTTAGGAAATGGCCAAAAGGAAATATTACAGTTTTATATAACATCTAAATTGTTAGTAGTCACCTGAAGTACTCTCAAGACACTGTTTACTCGCATACCTCGAGGAACAGAAAGCACTCACTTGTTTATAAATTGCTCCAGTCCTTGCTTCCTTTCCTCAATAAAATTGTCATCAAATATTCCATCATCTCCTCTAAAAGGAAGTTGACGCAAAAATGCTTTCCCAGGGAGCGGGGGAACTACAACCTAAAACAACATGGGGAAAAAAAGTTTTTGATCAGGTTGACTAGGTTGTGAAAATTTACAGATTGCGACATGAAGACAAAGTATATTCTCACTATGGCAGCCATCCTACTCTCAAACTAGTTTAAATATAAAAGAGTAAACAATTACATGGAAAAAAGAGTTAATGGTTTGGAGGCAAAATAACCAAATGCAAAACAGCCCATTAAACCAAAGCTCCTTAAAGGGCCCACAGCTTATATCATTTTTCTTGGACTTATCAAAGCACAAGTATACAAAGAGACCATTCACAATACTGAAATAAAGGTTACCAAGCCCCTCAGATACTTTTGATGTCACTCAGGGAAGACAATGCCTTACTGCAACAGAAACTGCAGAGATCAATGTTCTTTCTGTAACATGGGTAGTTAAGAATTCTGTGGTTTCTTCAACCTCTTACCATCTGCATACAGTCTTTCCTACTGGTATTTGAGGTGATGACAGAATAATCGATTATACTTGTCACCACTCTTCATTTCCTAAACTGAGAAACAAGTCAACTTTCTCCCAAATATCCAAAGATGGCAGGTCTTGCCATCTTTCCCCAAAGACCTGCCATTTCTTCCTTCTCACACTATAGGAACATCCCAAATATACCCTTTCAAAGCCTTGCTGATTTCTCCCTTCTGGGAATCATCTGGAGCTCGAATAATTGTTTCAATTAAATAGCACCTAGCTAATTTATTTCACAGGTTAGTTTCTCAATCCTAGCACTATTGACATTTTGAACCAGATAATTCTTTGTATTGGGGGGCTTTTTTGTGCATTCTTTTCTTTAGCAGCATCCCTGGCCTCTACCTACTAGATACCAGTAGCACCCCCAGTAGAGACAACAAAAAATGTCCCCAGATATTGTCAAATGTCACCTGGGAGAAAAAACAGTCCCTGGTGGAGAACCACCAATCTATCCTATTAATGCCTTCAGATCAAGAACCCTGTCTTAGGTTTCTTATGGTTATTTTAAGAAAAGCTGGGCATATAACAGAAGCTCAATTATCTGTTAAATAAACAACCGCTTACCTGAATCCCTATCCAATACCAAAACAGAGAAATGCGTAAGCAAACAATTACAAGGAGAAATATAAATAAGTAAACTGATATATATACACACACATATATATATATTTCTTTCCATCAGTAATACAAATTAAACATATTCTAAAGGAGTTAAAACTTTAAACCCTTGATGCAGAGTTTCTACACCTAGGAGTTTATCCTAAAACAAAATTCAATAGGGTAAAGATCAATTCAACTTCATACAGACCAACAAAAAATCAAAATAACAACAAAAAAGAAACATAAAACACAATGTCCAACATAAACTCTGTAATCCCTTCCTAGGTTTATTCTCCCCTGACAACCAATGCTTAAGACATTTAAGGATTTATCTCCATAAGTTTGCTCTAGTATTCTTGAATCTCTGCCCTATACTAGCATCTGTCAAGTTGAAGGTTAAAATCTGCAGGGACTTTACAACTGAGAGAGATATCCTGACCACTGAGCTCCAGTAGAATGGCTATCTGGTGGGCAGGGAAAAACATCCATATCTATACAGTTATTATTGAAAAAAGAAATCTAGAACCAGTGTATTAAAGAAATGACCACCATTAATTCAGAGTAGAACTTAGCATGAAATTTAAGAAAATAATTACTATGCGTTATCATGTGTAGAGATAAATTCTTCCTAACGTAATAGTCAAAGTAGGGCTGGGTGCAGCAGCTCACTCCTGTAATCCTAGCACTCTGGGAGGCAGAGGTGGGAGGATCACCTGAGGTCAGGAGTTCGAGACCAGCCTGAGCAAGAGCGAGACCCCATCTCTACTAAAAATAGAAAAAATTAACCAGGCGTGTTGGTGCACACCTTTAATCCCAGCTACTCGGGAGGCTGAGGCATGAGGAACGCTTGAGCCCTGGAGTGTGAGGTTGCTGTGAGCTAGGCTAACGCCATAGCACTCTAGCCCAGGCGACAGAGCAAGACTCTGTCTCAAAACAACAACAACAAAAAAATTTCAAAGTAGTCAGTCATTCAAATGGATGAGGTTGTAGGCTTAATCATCTACAAAAATCACAAATGGCTTAGCCAGGTAAGATTCCAAAGATCCACTTCCACATCATGTTATTTTTGCTTAAGCAGTCTGAAAAGATCTAAACAAATTCTAACACCAATTTAAAAGTCATGAATCCAAAGACATGCATGTGCATGTGGGGTGAGAAGTAGACAAGAAGATGCCTGCTGAGCATAATATATTGAAAGCCAAAGCACACTAGAATAAAAGCTAAAAGATCTGACCATAATGACCAGTGAACACAATATATGTCACTCAGTTTCTAGCTAATAGACCTTAGGCAAAACTACTCATAACAAAATAACTCGATTACATTGTTCTTAGCATTATTGTAATATGAGCAAAACCTTCACATAGGTTGAACTCCCAAGATATTTAACTGCTCTAATGTTAAATGTGAAGTATTGTATTTAAAAAAAAAATCATCAAGAAAGTGAAAAACAAACCACAGAATGGGAGATTTTTGCAAATCATATATATCTGATAAGGAATCTAAAAGAGATTTTGATATATTCTAGATACAGCCCTATAATAAAAACGACAACCCAATCAAACAGAGGCCACAATGCAATACCACTTCACAAACACTAGGGTATCTATAATAAAGACAGGTTAGCAAGGGTTGGTGAAGATGTGGAGAAAACTGGAACCCTCATACATTGCTGGTAGGAATGTAAAATTGTGTAGCTGCTTTGGAAAACAGCCTGGCAGTTTCCTCAAAAGGTAAAAAAGTTATCATATGACCTAGCAAGACACTAGTAGGTGTATGCCCAAGAGAAATGAAAACATATGTCCAGACAAAAACCTGTGCACCAACATTAACATTAACAGCAGCATTATTCATAGTAGCCAAAAAGTAGTAACACAATCTAAATGTCCACCAAATGATGAATGGATAAAATGGCATATCTGTATACAACAGAATATTATTTAGCAAGAAAAAGAAATGAAGTACTGATGCATGTTACAACAGGATGAACCTTGAAAACATGCTAAGGGAAAGAAGCCAGACAGAACAGTTCACATATTCTGTTCTTTCATTTATACGGTATGTCCAGAATAGGTAGATCCACAGAGAAAGTAGATTAGTGAGTAGCTGCCTAAGGCTGAGTGAGGAGAGGTTGGGGAGAAATTGGTAGTGACTACTAACAGGTACAGGGTTTCTTTTATCAGGTGACAAGAATGTTCTAAAATTAATTGTAATGATGGTTGCACAACTCTGTGAATACACTAAAACCCACTGAAGTGTACAGTTTAAAAGAGTGAATTGTATGGAATTGTATGGTATGTGAATTATATCTCAATAAAGTTGTTACCAGAAAAAAAAAGGTATACATTCACCAAGTGTTTATTAAACATTCCAGTGTGCCATGTTAAGCAAAGCCCAAAGCCTACTGAGACACTTGTCCGTGGTCATAAAAAATTGTCATTACCCAAAACTTTCCTAACTTGTTTTGTACATTTAAATGTTCTAACCATCCATAATTTACATGGGCCAGCTTCTAAACTCTATTACATTCCACTAATCCATTTGCTCAACCCTAAAGCAACACAGCCACACACTACATAATCACATTTCGGTCAACAACGGACTGCATATATGATGGCAGTCCTACAAAATTATAAAGCTAAAAAATTCCTATTGCCTAGTTACACCTTGATGATCCTGACCCTGTGTAGACCTAGGCTAACATGTGAGTATGTCTTGGTTTTAAACAAAACAGTTTAAAAAGAAAAAATTAAAGCCTTTTGGCCAGAGCTGCCATCTTGCAGTAATTCGCCAAAATGACCAACACAAAGGGAAAGAGGAGAGGCACCCAATACGTGTTTTCCAGGGCTTTTAGAAAACATGGAGTTGCTCCTTTGGCCACATGCAAGCAAATCTACAAGAAAGGTGAAATTGTAGACATCAAGGGAATGGGTACTGTTCAAAAAGGCATGCCCCGCAAATGTTACCATGGCAAAACTGGAAGAGTCTGCAGTGTTACCCAGCATGCTGTTGGCATTGTTGTAAACAAACAAGTTATGGGCAAGATTCTTGCCAAGAGGATTAATGTGCATATTGAGCATATTAAGCACTCTAAGAGCCAAGATAGCTTCCTGAAATGTGTGAAGGAAAATGACCAGAAAAGAAGGAAGCCAAAGAGAAAGGTACCTGGGTACAACTGAAGCGCCAGCCTGCTCTACCCAGAGAAGCACACTTTGTGAGAAGCAATGGGAAGGAGCCTGAGGTGCTGGGACCTGTTCCCTATGAATTCATGGCATAAGAGGTGAAAAAAATAAGACTGCTGGACTATAAAAATGTTTCTCTTCATTGTGTAGAAGTGTGGTGTCCCCTCCCCCAAAGAAATATTTAAAGCACATTTTAATTGTGTCCTTTAAAAAAAAATTAAAATAGAAAAAAGCTTATAGAATAAGGATATAAAGAAAGGAAATATTTTTGTATAGCTGTTTCACGTTGTTTGTGTTTTAAGCTAAGTGTTATTACAAAAGAGTCAAAGTTATTTAACAAGTTTATACGGGCCAGGTGCAGTGGCTCACACCTGTAATCCTAGCATTCTGGGAGGCAGAGGCAGGAGGATCACTTGAGCTCAGGAGTTCGAGACCAGCCTGAGCAAGAGTAAGATCCCATCTCTGTAAAAATAGAAAAATTAGCCAGGTGTCATGGTGTGCGCCTGTAGTCCCCGCTACTCGGGAGGCTGAGGCAGGAGGATCGCTTGAGCCCAGGAGTTTGAGGCTGCAGTGAGCTATGATGACGCCACTGTGCTCTACCCAGGGCAACAGAACGAGACACTCTCAAAAAACAAAACACAAAAAAAGTTTATAAATTAAAAAAAATTACAATAAACTAAGGTTAATTATTAAAGGAAAAACTTTATAAATTTAGTGTAGCCTAAATATAGTGTTTATAAAGTCTACAGTAGTGTACAGTAATGTCCTAGGCTTTCACATTCACTCACCACTCAGTGACTCACCCAGAGCAACTTCCAGTCCTACAAGCTCCATTCAAGGTAATTACCCTATACAGGTGTACCATTTTTATCTCTTATACTTTATTTTTACGGTACCTATTTTATGTTTAGATATATAAACACTTCCCATTGTGTTACAATCGACTACAGTAATCAGTACAGCAACATGATGTATAGATTTGTAGCCCAGGACCAACAGGCTATCCTACATAGCCTAGGTGTGTGGTAGGCTCTATCATCTAGGTTTGTGTAAGTACACTCTATGATGTCTTCACAACAAAATCACCTAAGGATACTTTTTCTAGAACTCACCCCCATCATTAAGCAACACATGACTATACCAAATTTTTTTCTTATCCTTTTATGTATTCTTTTATGTGTTTTTTGCATTGGCTAGAGCCATCACTATTATGTTGAACAGTAGTGGTGATACTAGGCATCTCTGCCTTATTTCTGATCTTGCGGGAATGCATCTAAAGTTTTTCCTTTGAGTAAGGTGCTTCATGGGCCTTGGAAATAAAGACTCCAAGTTGTTCACTAAAATTCAATCATTCCTCCTTCCATGGTGTCTTAGTTCAGTTTCCCTAGAAAATAGAACTGAAGCAGAAGTTTACTTGCTAACACTCTACTGGAAAGAGAAGCAATCCCAGCAAAGCAAAAGCCAAAGAAATGTGAGGCAGGAAAGGGGGAAAGCAAATACAAGGAATGGATTACCAAGCTGGCCAACAGCTTCACAATGGTGGCAGCTGGAACTCCAGAAAGGCTGTTTGAGATGACTAAATCTTAAAACAGTCTGGTAGGTTAAAAAGGGGAGCATTGCTTCTGCTGGTTTCTCCCCATGTCCTATATCCCAGTGGTAGAGGTCAGCCCCAGGAGGCCTTAACCCCCTGCATGTTTGGATTCATCACTCAGCTCCTCAATAGCTTCTAGGAAGCTTAGAGCCTCTGTAGGCCCAATCTGGACAGTGCACATGTCGGGGGCAGTGGGGGTCCTTGCACTATAAGAGCAGGACTGCTGCCACGCACGTACTCAAGAAATGCCAGATGATGATTCAGCATGACTCACCCAGGTTTTCTCTCCTTGATCGTGGTCTTTATGGCAGTGGGCCCCAACCTTTTTGGCACCGGGCACCATTTTCACAGAAGACAATTTTTCCATAGACCGGGAAGGGGATGGTTTTGGGATAATTCAAGCACATTACATTTATTGTGCACTTTATTTCTATTATTATTACATTGTAATATATAATGAAATAATTATACAACTCACCATAGGTTGGGGACCCCTACTATGGCCCCTGGAATGGCATGAGCTACTACAAGGGTCACCCTTGCAAGTGTACCACATTTTAAAATTACTATAGCCTTAAGATATGTTCTGATGTCTGGTAGAACAAACATCTGCTCACTATATATTGAAAATAATTTTTGGCTATTCTTGAGCGTTTTCTGATTCTAAAGCTCTTATATAAACCTGCAAGTTTATAAAAACCCACAATGAGATTTCTTTAAAAATTTTATGAATTTATAAGTAAGTAATGAGATACTGCCTTATTCCTTTCAGGTCCCTGCTAAAATGTCACCTATGAGTGTGGCCTTCCCTTGTGCCCTATATTAGAGTAGCTCTCCTGGCACTTCCTATCCCCCCCGCCCCCTTCTTTTTTAAAGAGCTTATCATCATCTGATGTACTATATATTTTACATTTTTTTCCCTGCCTTCTCTTCACCACTACCCTGGATTTACCTAATAGAACGTAAGCACCATAAAAGAGGGGAACCTAATGGTTCACAGCTCTCGCTGTAACTCCTGAAACACAAAGACTGAGCTCTCAAATGTTTGTAGAATAAATGAACCTACAAAAGCAAATACTCCAAACCAGGAATGTAGTATTTTTCTCTTTATTAAGGTCTTTTGTCTTTCAGTAAAGGTTTAGAGTTTTCTTTACATGGATTTTATATTTCTAGTTTCACTCATAAGTAGTTTATGTTTTGATATCCTTTTAAGATTTTTTCCTTTACACTTTTGATGGGATGTTACAGTTTGTATATATTGCTCTCATATCCAGCCACATTTATCTGGTTATGGATGTCTTCCTTCCATTTCTAGCTTATCAGACTTAGGAAATGAGCACAACCTAGCCTTAACCTTGTTCAGGACTTCTACCATACCCACTTCTTTCTACTACTTTCTAGTCACAAAATAACTTTCCATCATTCTGAGCATGCCATGCTCTTCCATGACTCCATGCCTCTGACATCATTCTGAAGTAGGGCTGAAATGAGGGACATTAGAGTGAGATGTTGCTCTAATTTATTTTGAAGCCAAAGCCAAATTTTTTTCCACCAGAAGACAACTCTTACCAAGGCATATAACACAAATTGCAGGTAGCATCCCATTCGTGGTTCATGGCTACCATTTAAAAAGCTAATCTGAAAAATATCAGCATGTATCACACAGAGTAAGGTAATTATTGTTTTATGAAACTTCTGTTATATGTACATATGTGTGCTAATGAAAAAAATTTATTTTGAGTAAGACCAAATTGGAAATACACTGACATGAGATGTATTGAGGAAGAGAAACTTCACAAGGGGTGTAGAGAAGGGAAGGTGGAATAGGAACATCAGAGAAAGGAAGGAAGTAATAGCAAGAAGGTTCTAAGTAGTAAGTGTTATTCAAATGTGAGTCAGCAAAAGCCTCAATTGGGCCATTAAAGTAGACAAGATTAAGTGCTCTAAGGAAAAATTACAGACTCTTTCCCCATGGAATAAAATGAAATTGAACTATTTGGAAAAAAGAAATCATATTTTCTTTTGCCTACTTTATTCAAGATAATTTTTCTGAAAGGTCTTAAACATCAAAACTTGGAATGTTTTGCTTTAAAGGTGCATTACAAATAATTCTTACCTTGCTTTCTCTTTCTAATTCACTTCTCAGCCATTCAAAGTCACTGTATCTTCTTCTCACAGTAGACTCCTTCAGCTTGAAAATAGGAAGATTTGTCTGAAACAAAAAAAGTTAATCTTAAATTGAAGCATGTTAAGGAGATTTCAAAAAAAGTGTGTGTGTATGTGTGTGTGTAAATCGAGGTTTGTCAAATTGATAATATGGCAAGTCTGGTTACCTTAACATAAGAAATCATGAAGTTATTAAGATAACGTTTTACCTATATATGACAAAGTAAAACCTTGCTAGTTGTTAAAAAGTGTTATTTTTACTAGAATACAACTTTTAAAATGTACCATTGCGTGTATACTTTTGGATGTCATTCTGCCTGAGATTATTTACATAAATATAGGTCATTTTTTCCCTATTATTTTAGTGAGCTGTAAAAATGTCAAGTGGGCTGGGGTGAGAAAAGGCTGGCTCTGACTGCTATACAGTTTAGCTAGTATCCCGGCAAGCAGTCCTCAAGAGGGAAACGACCTTACCTAACTTTTAAATGAAAAATAAAATATTTTGTTATTAAGACTAGATTAGATCTTGCATAATGAAAGAAATGAATAAAGCATTCTTAATGGTTTTCTAAAAAAAAAAATACCAAAAAGAGCAGGGAAAGTGTTGCAATGTCTGCGCTTTTACCACTAGTAGGAAACTTAAGAGTCATACTCAGTAGAACAAGCTCATAAATCCAGACATTTACAGGCAGAGGGCAAATTTAAGAACTGAAACCATAATGCCCAGTACTTTACGGTCACATCAGATTGCAAGAAAACTTTTGGAAACTTTGATCTTTATAAGATTGCAAAGGCTACTTGTTGCCACTTCTGTCAACTTTTAAACTTAAAACAACAAGGAAGATTTCTATTATCTACTGGATCCCCTTTAAAGAAAAAAATACACTACCAAGTCCAATAAAAAATGACTAATGACTGGCCGGGCATGGTGGCTCATGCCTATAATCCCAGCACTTTGTGAGGCTGACGAGGATCGCTTGAGGCCAGGAGTTTGATACTAGTCTGGGCAACACAGCGAGACTCTTGTCTCTAAAAAAAAACATTAAAAAAAAAATTAGCCAGATGTGGTGGCATCTGTCTGTAGTCCCAGCTACACGGGAGGCTGAGGTATGAGGATTGCTTGAGCCCAGGAGTGTGAGGTTACACTGAGCTATGTACAGTGAGGTTACAGTCAGACCGTCTCCAAAACAAAACAAAACAAAAAAAGAAGGTTAAGGACTAGCATTTACCATCAAGAACAGATTTTAAAATATGCATAATATTTAAAAGTCTGTAGGAGACAGAAATAATCTAACACAATTAATGCCATATCCCACCAAAAATGCTATTAATACTATATATTCTCTTAGATTGTATTTTGTCCTTAATTTAGTCTTTGCACTTGTATAAGTGCAAACTGTTTCACAGCTGGGAAGAAAAAAGTTAAGTGCCACCTGAAGGAAAGACTGGCTTCCTACTTTGTATACAGGGACATCATCATCTTTAAAAATTCACTTGTAAGAAAATTCCACTCATTTGTTTAGCTTAATGCCACTGGTAAATAGTTGTCATTCAGCAAAAGAAAAGCTTTTTATTCAGGACCTTAAATCCATTTTGTAGTGGTCAATTTTTTCCAAAGTGTATTAACTTCTCTATGTTGTATACCTTATAGCTTACAATCTTCTACAGATGCTATTGGGCATAACAGTGTATAGGTTTCAAGCATGAAACCAAATCTCACATGAGGTTTAAAAGCACTTGAATTTTCTTTCCCAGGTAACCACACTTGTTCATTGTATTAATGACTAAGAGCAAAACTGCACCTAACAAGACTCTTATTATACTAAAAGTCAAGCTTATATTTAAAGATGCTGGCTTGTTGTACAGACGGGGTATTCTTATTCCCCAGAGGGAATAAAATCAGGTCCCCTGGAGAGTAGGATGATAATTCCCAGAAAGAAAGCAATGGATTATTTCTCTCTAATTTCATCCATTGGCTTTTTAACCAAGCTCACCCTTCCGCATTAAAATATTAAGTCTTTGTAAGTGTCTAAAGATAGAAAGGACTTTACAGAGTTGAGTGTTTTCTGCAGGTGAGATTTTACATTTTGAATTCCCTCCTCTCAAATTACTCTACAAAAGGGATTAACTGCTCTCTTTATTCAATATGTTAAGATCAAGCTTGTGAAAAGAGTTCCCTAAGAATTTTCATACTTCTGGGTACGGAAGTCTATAAAGTTAATCTCTGAAACAACATATCAAGCTTACAGGTACAATGTTGAGGGAAGAGTGCCAATTCAGCTCATTTTACCTTCCATTTTCCCTTTTGAACTTTTGACACAATCATGATTATATCTGATTCACTCTAATAGAAAGAGGGTTGAGAAGGGGGAAAGTCCCTTCCCTTCTGTAATTAGCTAACAGTTTGATAGATTATATATTTTAAAAAGGATCATGGTTAGTTTAAGAAAATTGTTTTATTTAGTTTTCTTAGCTGGCTATGATTTCTATTTTTGTATGAGGACTGCTTTAGAGTTTTGATAAGGTCACATTAAGAAAAATTTTGTTTTTCTTTTTTGAGACATGGTCTTCCTATGTTGCTTTGGCTCGAAGTATAGTAGTGAGATCACAGCTCACTGCAGCCTCGAACTCCTGGGCTCAAGCAATCCTCTCACCTCAGTCTCTGGAGTAGCTGGGACTATAGGTATGCACCACTGCCCGGCTAATTTTTTTTTTTTTTGGGGTAGAGATGGGGTCTTGCTATGTTGCCCAGGCTGGTCTTGACCTCCTGGCCTCAAGAGATCCTCCCACCTCAGCCTCACAAAGTGCTAGGATTACAGGGTAATCCTGGCCAAGAAATTCTTAATATTATTTTCCCATTACATTTAAAGTCATAGGTTTGCCTGTAAAATGTCTTCTGATTATTACAAGGACTTTTAATTCAATTTACTTGAGCAAAAAAAGTGAAAAATGCTGAGGTTTTTTACGCCACTGAACTACCACTGTTGATTATAAACTCTCGTGACTGTTTTCTTTCACTATTTAACTTTTATAAAATGACTGAAGAGAGAATAAAAGTATTTTTTTCTCTATTCCCTTGGGAGGACTCAACTATTTCCTGAGCATCTATAAAAAGGCATAGTACTAGATAAGGTGGGAATCATTATTTATAATGATTAATAAAATACAGTCTTGGCCCTTATGAAGCTAATAATATACCAAGGAGGTTACAAAATAAGCATATAAAAAGTTGAATTTACAAGGTTAAAAATACCACAAACCATAAACAAGGTTGAAGGACAAAAGAATAATCTGGACCAATATTTGCAACATAAAACAGAGGGATAATTTTATTAAAATGTAAAGAAACTTAGAAAACAATGAGAGATAAAGATGAACAACCTGCCAGCGTAGTACAGTGGCTCTCGCCTATAGTCCCAGCTATTCAGGAGGCTGAGGCAGGAGAATTGCTTGAGCCCAGGCATTCCAGGCTATAGGGTGCCATGACAACACCACTGCACCTCAGCCTGGGCAACACAGTGAGATCCCATAAAACAAACAAGAACAAAAAAAACCAGGCAGAACATAGAAAAACCAGTGGACAATAATGTTCAATTTCACTCACGCAAGAAGCACTTGTTAAAACAGTAATATCCCATTTTCACTTATCAGATAGGCACGTATTAAATTGTAATAGCCAGTTATTGGTGAGGGTAGAGAAAGACAGGAATTTTATTTTATTTGTTGAGATGAGGTGTTGCTGTGTTGCCCAAGCAGAAATGCACTGGTGTTATCATAGCTCACTGCAACCTCAAATGCCTGGGCTCAAGCAATCTTCCTACCTCAGCCTCATGGGTAGCTCAGACTACAAGGAAGGGCCACCACACCCAGCTGATTTTTTCTTTTATTTTTTTGTAGAGACAGGGTCTTGCTATGTTGCCCAGGTGATCCTCTTGCCTCAGCCTCCCAAAATGCTGGGACTACAGGTGTGAGCCACCATGCCCAGCCGACATAGGCATTTTAAAAGTCTACTAATGATAATGAAAAACTGGTACAACCTTTACGAGGGGCATTTTGATGAATTTATCACTCTTTTAGATGCCCATACCTTGTGGGCCAACAATTTCACTAGGAATTAATCCTACAAATATTTCCACATATACAGAAAGATATCAATGCATAGACATTTATTTTAGCATTGTTTGTGTAATAGTAAAAAAAAAAAAAACCACAAAAAAGCAGAAGCCTAATAAAACTGTTACAAACACAAAATATTGTACAGCTTCTGCAAAATATAACTTAGCCATGGCCTGATTAGAAAGGCAAGGTGTGTTACATATAAGAAGTTTCAGAATAGAGGCCAGGCACCGTAGCTCATGCCTGTAATCCCAGCACTCTGGGAAGCTGAGGCAGGAGGATCGCCTGAGATCAGGAGTTCGAGACCAGCATGAGCAAGAGCAAGACTCCAGCTCTACTAAAAATAGAAAAAATTAGCTTGCCATGCACCTGTAGTCCCAGTAACTTGGGAGGCTGAGGCAGGAGGATCGCTTGAGCCCAGG
This sequence comes from Daubentonia madagascariensis, assembly GCA_023783475.1. NCBI lineage: Eukaryota > Metazoa > Chordata > Mammalia > Primates > Daubentoniidae > Daubentonia > Daubentonia madagascariensis. The sequence continues at coordinate 53,832,505 of JAKFHU010001815.1, read as the reverse complement.
AGTTTGAGGTTGCTCTGAGCTAGGCTGACACCACAGCACTCTAGTCTGGGTGACAGAGCAAGACTCTGTCTCAAAAAAATAAAAAATAAGTTTCAGAACGGTATACTATATAAGCATGTTATCATTCGTATAATTAAAAAAAGCACAAAGGAATTGACAATTTATTTGTCCAGTATTATTTTAACACATGGAGTTGGCCATATAAGATGACAGTTGAAAATGGTGAACATAGTGTGAAGTAAATGAAGAGAAGAAACAAGTATATTTAGTATATTTCTATACCTTGTTTCTATATACAAGTATATAGAAACAAGGTATATTTAGTAAGTAATTCTTGGATATTCTAAAGCATAGGAGATGATGGGAAATAAAGCTGAAAAGGTTAAACTATGCCCTGGATGTCTGGCTAAGGTATCTACCTGTGAGCACCAGCAGTTAATAAACGTCTTTGCACAGGAAAATGATATCTTTGAACAGAAAAATAGAACAGAGAAGTACCACAGAAGTAGAAGCCACAGAACTTGATGGATTAGTTATATGTAGATTTAAGGGGCAGCATTAAGAACAGGTAGTTCTAAAGTTTATCTTATTTGAACAAGTCAGATTACTGAGGCAAATTATAGCAAAAATTCCTTAAAGGTTTTACTTTGGATTTTACTTAAAATGCTTTAGATTTACCCAGAAAGAAACAGAGTGCTGAATTCTGAAATTAAATGTAAATCAGACTTAAATATGGATAACAAAATAAGATGACTAAAACTTTTGAAATTTAAACAGCAAGACTTAGTAGAATACTTTCTCTCACCCTGACATTCATTTCCCCCCTAATTTTAAGAAAAGTTGCCCAACCAGGCTGAGTATAAAGTAGAAGCCACAATTTTCTTCCTAGCTATTGTTCATTTTATTTCCTAATGGGTAAAAGTGTCAAACTCAGCCATTTGTATGAAATAGTATTTATAGGAAATACAGGAAATATTTTATTTGTGGGAAATAACAGATCAGCCAATATGGGCACAGTGATCAGAGACAGGTAAGCTGGGTAACTCTTCATTCTCATGGTATCTATGTAAGAAACCAAATATTAACAATAATTTAAAGCTATGTCAGGGCTATGGCCCTCACTAACATTTAAAGAGTACTGGATTATAATTATCTGTATCAAAGAAGTTGGGGAGCTCCAGTGGCGCAACTGGTTAGTGCGCGGTACTTATACAGAAGTTAAGTTGGTTGCTTGGAATCCATCAAATCTAGAAAACTATTTCATTCCACACTCAAAATGTACCTTTTTAAAGTGTTATATGCCAAACACAAGTTAATTTGTTACCACTACTTAACATTTTTTTGGAAAACTATAAAACAGATTACCTATATCATCAAAGGAGGCAGAAGCTGAGAATACAAGAATGTTCACATCTGGCATGGAAAGGAGCTTTAAAAATCACATCTAAGTATGGGATTCTTAATGTTAGAAAGTGAGAGCAAAAATGTCAATTCAAAATCCCTAATTCTGGCTGGGGACAGTGGCTCATGCCTGTAATCCCAGCACACTGGGAAGCCGAGGCGAGAGGATAGCTTGAGCCCAGGAGCTGGAGACCAGCCTGAGTGACATAGTGAGACCCCATCTCTACAAAAAACAGGAAAAAAAAATTAGCTGGGTGCTGTACTGTGCACCTGTAGTCCCAGCTACTCAGGAGGCTGAGGCAGGAGGATTGCTTGAGTTCAGGAATTTAAAGCTACAGTGAGCTATGATAACACCACTGCACTCTAGCCCAGGCAACAGAGCAAGACCCTGTCTCCAAAAAAAAAAGAAAGAAAAGAAAAGGCATATAATTTTAAAAATCCCTAATTCATATCCTACCTCTACCACTGCATCAGTGGTATCAGTGGTTCTTCAACCTGGTCCTGCTTCAAAATTACCTGGGTAGCTTAAAACACTTTTAAACATGGAAATGTTACACAAATACAGAAAAATGCATTTTACATGGTAGCAAGCCTGGGTAGTCTTTAAAAAAAACAAAAATAAACAACAGTCTACTCAACTAAATCAGAGTTTCTAGGGGAATGGGCCCCTTAAAAAAGTTCCCCAGATGATTAATACACAACAGGTTCTGAAACTATTACCATACCACCACATCTGACTGTTCAAAAGACCACACAAGCAGCTAATGCAGTGCTTAGAGGGAATATTATACCTATAAATGTCTACATTAAAAGAGAAGAAAATCTCAAGCAAATAACCTAAACTTCCACCTTAGAAAACTAGAAAAAGAACAAACTAAACCTAAAACAAGTAGAAGGAAGGAAATAAATGAAACAGAACAGAAAAACAATAAAGGAAATATAAATGAAAAAGCATCAATGCTTCAATTAAAGAAATGGAAGACTTCAATCATCTCTGAAAACTGAACCTTTGAGATTCATCTCAGAGATTATATAGTTTTTCAGACAGGGTCTCACTCTGTCACCTCGCGGCTAGAGTGCAGTGGCATCATCATAGCTCGCTGCAACCTCATATTCCTGTGCTCAAGCGATCCTCCTGCCTCAGCCTCCTGAGTAGCCGGGACTACAGGCACATGCCATCACACCGGACTAATTTGGAGATTATTTTTAATATCTTGTTTTACAAAACTTTTGGCACGTAGTCATATTATTTTCTTTTCTTTTTTTTTGACTTCTAAGCAGTGGCAAACGTAGTCATATTATAATTCTTTTACAGGAGAAGAAAATCAAATTGAGTAACCCTACTAATTCTCTTACTTCGTCTTTATCTTCAAATCTCAGAGACCCACATTCAGTATAAAAGTACACACTAATGTTTTATATTAGATAGTGGTTAAAAGTCCAGACTCTGTATAGGTTCAAATCCCAGCAATGACACTTAGCTACATGACTTGGGCAAGTTAATCTGTTTCTCAATTTGCACGTCTATAAAGTGGGGATAATAGTGAAAGTATATTGAAATAGATGGTTGAGAAGTTAAACTAACCTAGATGATTTGTTTTCTACTACTTTGGAAGTCATACAAAGGATAATTACTTTGAAATAAATTAGATTTGTAATACCAGAAGGCCAATGTTCTTATAATCTTATTTCACACAGCTGTTGTAGTGATTAAACGAGGTAATATACGTAAATATGCTTAGAATTGTACCTAGCACACAATAATTGCAAAGTCTAAATTTTTTTTCTTACATTACTTCTTTTATGTCTTTTTATTCAACTTTTAAAGTTGGCAAAAAGTTCTAAAATATTAAACTCTCCTATACTTTAACCAATTGTTATTGTTACATTTGCTTTGTAAATCTTCTACAGTTATTTTTGCTGAACCATCTGAGAGTAAACTGAAGACATCATAACCCTTTATTCCTAAGGAGGACATTATTCTCTGATACAACCACAGAAACAAGGAACAAATACAGGACATTTAACATGATATGCAGTCCATATTCAAATCTTACCATTTCCTTTATAACTTTCTAAAAACCAAATCCAGTAAAGAATCAAGCACTGCCTCTGGTTCTCTCTTTAGTCACCTTCAATCTAGGACAGTCCCCCTGCCTTTTTGCCATCCAAGACATTGACAATAATGAGTTCTGGATAGCTATATTCTTTTTTTTAAATTTCCCATCCCTTCACTCCAGCTTCTCCAGACACCGCTCCCTCCTCAGACCCCTGCCCTCTGAGCTATATTCTACATTTTGGGTTTGTCTGTTTCCTCAAGACAAGTTCCATGTTATGGATTTTTGGCAGGAATGTTGACACCATCTGAGGGCATCACATCAGAAGGCACATTATGTCAGTTTGTCCCATTACTGGATCATTGGTTAAGGTGAGGTCACACAGATATCTCCAATATAGTTACCTTTTTTCCTCTTTATAATACCTTTTTTCTTCTTCTTCTTCTTATTTTTTCTTTTAAGACAGGGTCTCGCTCTGTTGCCCAGGCTGGAATGCAGTACCACGATCAAAGCTTACTGCAGCCTCAAACTCCTGGGCTCAAGCGATCCTCCTGCCTTAGCCTCCTGAGTAGCTGGGACTACAGGCACACGCCACTATGCCCAGCTAATTTTTAAATTTTTTGTAGAGATGGGGTTTTGTTATGTGGCCCAGGCTGGTCTTGAACTCCTGGCCTCAAGCGATCTTCCTGCCTTGGCTTCCCAAAGTAGGAGCTACTGCATCCAGGCCTTTTTCTTATTCTTGAACCTGTCCTTCATAATAAAATTTAGAATTTGCCCCGCTAAATTCAAAACTTACAAAACTATCACAGCACAGAATGAATTCTTGCTTCTTGCAGAATTCACATTTCTAGGTGAAGTTATTTGCCTGACTTTAGCCATTATGAGAAAGACTGGTTTACTGCAGGAAAGTCTCACTCCCTGGCAAATACAGTGTGAGTATGTAGATGTGTTAAGTACATTAGTTCACAATTCGTTGATTTAATAAACAGAGTAAGAGGGTTTATAGTCTACTTGGCTAGAATGAAGCAATGGATATTTGCAATTGCCCTAGGAATAATTCAGGGCCATTCTCAAGCTTCTGCGTATCTTGGCTTTTAATTTGTAAGATGAGAATGTATTATGCTTAGCTCATTAAAAAGTGATGGACTAATTACAAGATCCTAGGACATTCAGAAAACTAGGAAAGAACAAGACTAAAAACCTGAAGAGAATTGTTCAGTATCATTTTGTTGCTGCTTATTTGTTCTAATAATATACCAGAAACAAAACTCCAAAGGGATGAAATATTAAAAGACATGTCTAAATGTCTGATACTCTTGAACTGCTGTTTATATAAAAGAGAAACCAGTGGTTTTCCACAAACAGTATTACTAGTCAAACAGGTTAAGATCACCAGGAATCCAAATGGACATTATATTCTAAAGAACAGATTTCTGAAACCACAGTATAGAAGGTCTAAAACAAGTACTCCCTTCAAATCTAAGCACAGGAAACTGCCACATTTTTAGTCTCCAAAAAGGTCTTACACATTTACACAGACTGACGTATTAAAGTCAGCAGCTCACCCTATATGTTACCTGATTATCACTGATAGCCAAGTAGAAAACCAAGCCTCCAAATGTGGTCACCTGAATATAGCTTAACAATAGATATTAAAAAAATGTTTACTAGGTATTTCTAGTATTTCTTCAGATAGTGTCACGTGTACATTTGAAAAGAGACTGGCAACAACATCAAAAGTATACTCAATAGGCCATACTCTATTCAACCAATCCTAAGAGATGTAAATGGATGCCCCATACAGTTCTCACTAAACAGTCGCATTTCTCCAAATACCTACATCTAGAGATAAAAGATAAACTGAGAAGTGCTTAAGCTATTACCTCGCCCTTCAGTACTTTTGATACTTGTTTTACCCAATCTGGAACAGCATGAATAACTGGAGATACGGTTTATAACCTAGATGAACTCTTAATATCACTGGGGAGAAGTCATTTAAATGAAGAATAAGCTTTTAGTCTGGAGAACCTTTGAAATGTAGATTGTCACTAAGCCAAAGTATTTAATTTCTTTCTTTTTTTAAAATATAAGGACATGGCCTTCCAGTGATACAATTCCCCGTTATTTTATAGGAAGTCTCCTTTATGGTATAATTTCTAAAACAGTAGAGAAGAAATTATCTAGGCTAGTTTAATGCATAAACCAAATAATTCCATATACTTTTCCTACTTTGTCCATATTTTTTATGAATGAATTAGCAACACGACTCATTTGTGAGCTCACACAAGGTTTTCAATGAGCAACCTTTAATGGAATTGTGCAGTAATGATTCTATCGTTAAAAAAATTCATTCATAACACTTCATGAACATTTACATAATCCTACAGGCTTATGCTGAAAGAAAACTGCCTATTAATAGCCTAAGACCTTTTTTGGACAATTTTATAAGTGCAAAACTATGTTCTACACCTTCTCAACTTGCCTAATCCTAAGACTCACACCTCTCAAGTGACACCACCTAGAGAATTTCATTCAGTTGGTATAGACTGTGAAATATAAACATCAGTATTTTTAAGTGATTCTAAAGTGCACCCAGGGTTGAAAACCACTGCCTTAGACTCACCAAATAAATACAATAAATAAAAATAAATACCTTGATAGACCTCTAAGAATATGTATCAATAAATAATAAACCTCTAAGAATACTTTGCCACCTATATTATAAAAGAACAAAGCTGAGCTGTTTCTTCAAAGCATGAAGTATTACCTAGAAAACTATAAAAAACATGAAAATAAATGTTTAACGAGTCTTAATTCCGTAAGACACAAGTGATACATATATTAATAAACTCCTTTCTCTTTTAGTCAGAGTGATTAGCTATATTAAGAGCAACTAGACAATGATATTAAACATTATACACATGCATGCTTTGAATTTGCAGACTGACGGCAGTTCCATCACAATACTTTATTCCTTTCATAAAGCCCCACAAAGAGTGATTATTGTTCTAATAGCTTGACAGTACTCACATCACTAACATAAAAATCTTCTTTTTATTAGCAACAGAAAGTAACTCTTTGTCTAAGAATCCTCACAATAAACCATGGCTAAGAGCACACGTCCCAAGAGAAGGTGCAACTTGCCAGCAAAGGTCTCAATACACAAATAATCAGGTCAGCACAATTTAAAATATTTTCTAGCCAGCATACCCTCTTTAATTGTTAGGTATAATCAGAGTTTGAGGTGTGGCTGGAGAGCAGGATATTCTGGTTCTTTCCCCCATAAGTTAAAGTTCATTTCTGGGTACTTTGTTTAGCCTACTTTCTACCCATACTTCCCACACCTTGCCCTCTCCTCTGAGTTATAAAGTTTCTAAGGAAAGGGAAATCATTCCAGGCTGGGCACAGTGGCTCATGCCTATAATCCCAGCACTTTGGGTGGCCAGGGTGGGAAGACCCCCTTGAGCCCAGGAGTTTGAGACCGGCCTGGGCAACACAATGAGATCCTTTCTCTAAAAAGAAAAAAAAATTGTCCATTCTGAAGAACAGATAGGAAAAAAAAATGAAGAATGAATAGAGCCTTGGAGACCTGTGGGACACCATTAGGTTTATTAACACATGTAATGGTATTCCCACAATGAGAAAAAGAAATAAATAACGACTGAAGGCTTCCCAAATTTGACTAAGACCTTTAATCCACACTTCCAAGAAGCTCAATGAACTCTAAATACAGAGATCCTCACCTAACAAACATCATGGCCAAACTGTTAAAAGCCAACCACAAGCAAAATCTTGAAAGTAGCAAGAGAAATGATGACTCATCACATACAGGGGACCTATAATAAGATTAACAGCTCACTTCTCACCAGAAACAATGTATATGAGCAAGCAGTGGCATATTCAGATTGCTGAAAGAAAAAAATAAAGGATTCCATATCCAGTGTGGCAGGCAGAATTCTAAGATGGTGCCCAAAACTGCCACCCCCTGGTGTACAGGCCTCCCCTGGGTGTGGGTAAAGCCTATGAATATGATGGATGTCACTTCCATGATTAGATTACATTATATAAGCAAAGATGTAGAGATTTTACAAATATAATTAAAGTCCCTAATCAGTCTGACTTTGAATTCACCAAAAGAGAGATTTTTGTGAGCAGTCTTAACAATCAGGTCAGCCCCTTAAATGTGGGCTTTAGTCTTCCTTGAGATCAAAGAGGAAGGCTGGCCGGGCGTGGTGGCTCACGCCTGTAATCCTAGCACTCTGGGAGGCTGAGGCGGGAGGATCGCTTGAGCTCAGGAGTTCGAGACCAGCCTGAGCAAGAGTGAGACCCCGTCTTTAAAAAAAAAAAAAAAAAAAGAGGAAGGCTGCTATAAATTCTATAGCTACAAGAAAATTAATTACCCCACAACTATGTAAGCCTGGAAGAGAACCCGCCAGCCTCAGATGAAACCACAACCTTGGCCAACCCCTTGATTATAGGCATTATGACACTCTGAGCAAAGGGCCCAGGTAAGCCAAACTAAGATTTCTCACTTACAAAAACTGGTAAGATAATATGTGGTGGTGTTTTAAGGTACTGCACTTGTGATGATTTTTTTTCTAGAGATAAGGTCTTGCTCTGTCACCCAGGCTGAAGTGCAGTGGCCCGATCATAGCTCACTGTAACCTTCAACTCCTGGGCTCAAGCAATAATCTTGCCTCAGCCTCCCAAAGTGCTGGGATTATAGGCATGAGCCACTGCACCCGGCCCATTTGTGGTAATTTTTAATGCAGCAATAGAAACTAATACATCCAAAAAAACTAGCCTTCAAAAATAAAAAATAAGACATTCCCAGACAAACAAAGACTGCAAAGATTCATAGTTAGCAGAACTGCCTTACAAGAAACACTAAAGGAAGCCCTTCAGGCTGAAAAACAAATGATACCAGATGGTAACTGGAATCCACATGAAGGAATAAAGAGCAGCAGTAATGGTAATTACATAGGTAAATATATATTTTTCTCTTTTCTTCCCTTAGCTGATTAAAAAGACAATTGCATAAAACTGTATTATTGGTCTTATAAAGATGTAGTAATATACATGACAGTAACAGCACAAAGGGAGGGGGAGAAAATAGAGGTATATTGGGGCAAAGTTTCTATATTTTACTGGAATTTAGTATCAATCTGAAGTACACTGTGAAAAGCTGAGGCATATTGTTATTCCTAAGTCAACTACCACTACTACTAATTTTTTAAAAAGTAAAAGGGAACACGTTCAATTTTATGAAATGTAGTGTTGCCTGATAAATAAATAAGTGAAAAATTGTTTTAAAGTAAAAGAAAAAACACCCAGGAATTAAAACGGTACACTAGAAAATACCTATTTAACACAAAAGGCAGTAAAGGAGGAACACAGAAACAAGTATCAAAATGACATGTAAACCCAATCACACCAATAACTTTATTAAATGTAAATGGTTTAAAAACACTCTAATCCAAAGGTAGACATTGTTGAGGCAAGTCGTGGTGGCTCACACCTGTAAACCCAGCAACTCAGGAGGCTAAGGCTGGAAGACTGCTTGAGGCCAGGAGTTTGAGGCTACAGTGAGCTATGATCACATCATTGCACTCTAGCCTAGGCAACAGATTGAGAAAGATGTTCTCTTCAAAATATTAAAATAGCTGGGTGTAGTGGTACTTGCCTGTAGTCCCAGCTACTCAGGAGGCTAAGGCAGGAGGATTGTTTGAGCCCAGGCATTCAAAGTTGCAGTGAGCTATGATCATGCCACTGCATTCCAGCCTGGTGACAGAATGACACCCTGTCTCTAAAAAACAAACAAAAAATGTTAAAAGTGAAAGGATGGAAAATTATATACCCTGCAAATAACCATAAAACAGCTGGAGAAGACCAGGTGTGGTGGCTCACGTCTGTAATCTCAGCACTTGGGGAGGCCAAGGCAGAAGGATCGCTTGAGAACAGGAGTTTGAGACCAACCTGGGCAACATAATGAGACCTCATCTCTACAAAAATTATTTTTTATAAAAATTAGCCTGGTGTGGCGGTGAATGCCTATAGTCTCAGCTACTTGGGAGAATCGCTTGAGCTCAGGAATTCAAGGTTACAGTGAGCTATGACTGTGTCACTGCACTCCAGCCTGGGCAATATGGCCAAATCCTGTCTCCAAAAAAAAAAAAAAAAAAAGAGAAAGCTGGCATGGCTATATTAATATATTAATATCAGGTAAACAGACTTTAAGACACAATAAAAGAGAAAACTGAGATTCTTGGCAAAGGGTCATAAAGAACTGCTTTCCTCCCTTGTTTGCTAACTTGAAGGGAAAGATTACATAAACAACTGCTCCCCATTATTGTTTCCATGTTTTTAATTATTGCGGTAAAATAAACATAACATAAAATTTACCACTGTAACCATTTTTAAGTGTATAGAATTCTGTGGCATTAGGTTTATTCACATTTTATGCAACCACCACCACCATCTCCAGAATGTCCATATTTAAAATAACATATTCTTTCTCCTGACCTATAGCCCACGTGAAAAAAAAGAAAAAAATTGTAATGACATATTCTATAAGAATATGAGTAAGGGATTCTTAAAAGAGTTTTGACCTTTCCTTAAGCATACCCCAATGATAAACCAGAGAGCTTGGGGAAAAATACATATCTGATAACTTATGTCAGAAAACTTATCACTAAAATCAGCAGCACCTTCACCTCTTTTTTGGTAGGGCAACAAAGCTGGAGATAACTCTCAGATAATGATAATACTAACAGCTAATACTGAATAAATGAGGTAGCATTTAAAGTCTATAACACATATCATTTAGTTCTCATGTAACTTTGAGGAAGATACTAGCACTCTCATCTTTAGGATGGGCAATAGGGTCACAGGGGTTAAGAAAATCGCCCAAGGGCACTCAGTTAATAGAGCAAAATTAGGATTTATGACTGTAATCTGAATATTCCTTCAAAGCTCTCTGCACACTGGAGAAAGAAAAAGAATTTTTTTTGAGTATTCTTAAAGACTATATTAAACACTATCCCCCAAAGAACAAAAACTTAGTGGAGATTCCAAAAGAATGGACGTCCTTATGACATATGTACCATACTCAATAATAATTTCGCTCTTCTGATACAACCTCCCTCTCCTTCCTACCCCTCCACCCTGCAAACACTGAAGTCTACCTCTAGCTCTTTTCTACCATCACTGGATAGGGAAAGATAGCCCCAGATGCTTAAATCAAACCCAACCAAAAAAATGAGATATAGATCACATCTTCTGTTGGTGGGACAGGAATAGGGAGCACTACACAGAGATTGATGCAGAATGAGAAAAACACAATGTAATGTCAGGGGAAGTGTGGGAATTAACAGTAATAAATAATGGCAACTGAATTAAAACAACAAAATTTCTCTGCAGATTCTGCAATAGAATATAGAATTCCTAGCAATGCTGTTACTAAAAAGCTTCCCAGATATCTCTGAAACTGCATGATACTTGAGAAGAAATTGTGCTCTTTCAATAAAGTCTGGTGAAACTAGTACAAACACTAATCAGAACCACAAGCCATCAAAACTTGCCAAAGAAAGTATTGCAATAATTCAATCTTTATACTTGCTGACTTGTTCAACAACCAAGAATTTAAATTAGGAAGTTATAAAAATGAAAGTTCTCTAGGACATTTCAATGAAGCTACAACTGAAGTTATTAATATTTATGCTTTGTAGCTTGTTCAAAACAAACAAGCCAGCCCTGACTCCTCACCAACTTAAGGTGTTTATGGAAAGAATATGTTAATGTGTATACTCAAGGACAAAACTGATTTATGAAAGTGCTTTAATAGCTAAATTTAGTATCCATTGGTGAGTTATCTTATGTTTGCCTACCTGAGAACTTAAGTCATAAGACTTCAATGTTTTAACTTCACAGACCTTTTCTGAGGCCTTTATAAAGAACCTTCATAGAAGTGGGACAAGAAGAGAATTTGGGGAGCATTTCCTCTTCCACTTGTCACAGCAAGACCTATAAGAGGTCCAAACCAGTTACAGAACAGGAAATTACTTCAGGGCCCCTGAGCTAAATTACCTTGGGAGGACCTGGTGCTCTCAACAGATGTGAAAACTGATACATCTAAAATCTGTCTGGGACTAGACACTTTCACATCTTTAACATTTAACCTGGACAGAACTGAAGAGAAAGGAGTAAGATGTGCAGTCTGAAAGGTGCCGTTAACTCTCATGCCAGTTCACTTTTAGTTCAGTTATAACTATGGCCTATCAACTTGTGTTCAACTTCCTAATGTAATAAAATGTTCCTATCAAGAAAGTCTCTAACCTTTGGTTGGATTAAGAAAAATTTTTTCTTTATCTTCATCAGTAGAGAGCGGAGTATACGTGAAGTCAGTTCGCAGTTGGAGTTTGGCACAGGAGTCAACTGTGACCAGACTGTGAGTGACCAGCAACCAGAAACATAATGAGATGGGGCAAATAGGTCAAAGAAACTCAGGAGATAAGGTCTTGTATATACTAGTCTCTTCATATACGAGCCATCCTGAATATTGCAGAGAGGCCAACATCACTTATAATCAACTAAAGACAAGTCAAACAAGTCAATTTCAATTCCAAGGAAAACCAAGCAAACAGATGTCTGGTAGTTTGAGTGTAACATTTCAATTTAAATAACCACATGTGCCTAATGACTACTATATAGAGCAGTTTTAGACAAAAGCAGATCAAAAGTTCTAGAGAAAAGCGGGGCGCAGTGGTGTGCACCAGCTACTCTTGAGCCCAGGAGATGAAACTACAGTGAACTATGATCACCGCAAGTTCTAGAGAAAGGCAAATCAAAGAACACATTCCTTCTAAATAATCCATTAAAGAACTATATTTATAACTGATGGCCTACTTCAACCTATAAACCTTTTCTTAATTTTATGAATGTTTGATCAGATTCTACGTAATTCTACGCAATTATTATCCTTCTTCTATGATGCTTCCTTAACTTTGACTTTCTTTTTTTTTTTTTTTAAGATGAGATGGGGTCCTGCTCTGTCACCCAGGTTGGAGTGCCAGTGGCATGATCATAGCTCACTGCAGCATTAAACTCCTGGTCCCTTAGCTTTGACATTCTTAAAACTTTCTTTATACAGCAGCTCTCGGCTCCTTACGTGTTTGATGCTTACTTTTTTCCCCTTCATTTTTGAAGGATATGATGCTTATTTTTTATACAATTCATAATATTTTCTTAAGTTGGATTTTTAAATTCTATCCTGCCACGAATAAATGTGGATGTTTTAAAAACAGATTATTCCTGTTCATTTTAAATGACTGCCTCAAATTATGGTACAGATTTCTTCTCAAAATAGAAATAAAAAAAATCGTGACATCAGAAAAAAATGTATAGTTATGTATTTATTGCCTGAAATGTTTATATATATATTAGACTTTGTGACTTAGAATCACAAGTTGCAAAAGTCAAGTACTTTGCTCATAATGTGTGCAGTAAATTGAAGATACTATTGCCTAAGACTTTGCTTGGAATTATGGGGGTTCAAAGGCATGATAAAAAAAAGTATGAAATCTTTTCTTTTCTTTTTTTTTTTTTGCTCTTCCTCCTCCTCCTCCGAAATCTTTTCTAAGTTAAATTTTAATCAAAAGCCAATAACCCAAGGTATTCATCACCTAGCATTCATAATTTTACATTTGTTTAGTCTCAGAAGTTAGCCCTCTCTCATACAAGGGCACCAGATCACAACAGCAAGAACTATCAAAGATTATGTGGTTCTTTTTCTTATACTCAGTCTTTAAAAAAAAAAAAAAAATGGACTGATCACTTAGCATTGTTAATCTTGACTTGGATAGCCAAAGTGAAAACAATCCCTCTACTGCCTATTAAGATACTCAACTTTTTCCATGAGGAAAAAACCCTTTTTTTTTTTTTTTTTTTTTTTTTACATCCTTGGCAGACTAGGAAAGGGATGAGAGCCAAAACTGCTAGATTCTGATGGGGAAGAAGATGAGGCTGTGACCCTATTACCAAGGCTCAGAGTCAGGCTCAGACCCAGTTCCTACTAACTGTCCTTCTCCTAGAGTGAGTTTAAAGTATCATTTTTTATTGGAAATGTCTTTAGGACAGAAGCATAGCCATTGCTATTAGTTTCCTATTGCTGCTGTAATAAATTACCATGGACTTAGTAGCTTGAAACAACACAAATTTATTATCTTAAAGTTTCAGAGGTCAGAAGTCCAAAATAGGTCTAATTGGGCTAAATCAAGGTGTCCGCAAGGCTGCATTCCTTCTGGAGGATCTGGGTGAGAATCTGTTTCCTTGCCTATCCTGGCTTCTAGAGGCTGCCTGCATTCCTTGGCTCATGGCCCCTTCCTCCATCTTCAAAGTCAGCAATTCCATTAATCCAACCTCTGCTTCCACTGTTGTATCTCCTTCTCTGACTGTGACTTCCTGCCTCCCCGTTTCACTTATAAGGACCATTGTGATTGCATTGGTCTTGAAAAAGTAATTCAGGAAAATCTCTCCATCTCAAGATCCTTCACTTAGTTATATTTGCAAAGTCACTTTTGCCATGTAAGGTAACTTATTCACAGGTTCTGGGGATTAGGACACAGACATTTTTCGGGAGTCATTATTCTGCATACCACAGTCACCAAAGTCACAGCTGCTGCCACCAACTAACTACAGCATTTGGAGATCCCCAACTAATAAGAACCTTGTGGTTGATAAGTATTGGCACAAATTTTTTGAAGCCCCTTTCATCAAAAAGTGGAGTCTATTTCCCTGCCCCTCAAGAATCTGGACTAGTCTTATGACTTGCTTTGATCAACAAAATGTAGTAGAAGTGACAAGCAAGTTTCAGTGCCTAAAATTCAAGAGGTCTTACAGCTTCCACCTTCATCCTCTTAGAAAGCTATTCTGAGACTGCCATATAAGGCAGCCAGTCTAGTCTACTGGAGAATGAGAGGCCATGTGAAAGGGAATTAGGCATCCTAGGGAATAGACAGCATCAAATGTCAAACATGTCAGCTTTCTAACTAAGAAGTGAGCAAAGGCAAACCCCAGCAGAATGGTAGGAAATAAATCACTGCTGTAAGCCATTAAGTTTTGGGATGGTTTGTTATGTACTGCTAACCGATATAATACCGGTTAGTAGGAAGACTAGCTAATACTAGGTACATATATATGGATTAGCTTTTGGCAAGAGGAATAAGGGAAGATCACTGGGGTTAAGTATGAGAGGAGAAGAGCAGGTAGACTTTCTTAGCTATATCATAAAGCACGATCAGGTTGAAACAGGAAACGACTACGGTTAAGCAAGAGTGATTAAGTGGTCTATATCTATGATATGTTTTAACTGGAAATAGGAGCCATTACAGTCTCTAAGAAAAGGCAGTAAGATAACAAACTATCACAGCAAACTCAGGGTGAAAGTGCCTACCATACTGCCTGAACATAGCAGATGGTCAAGAGATGCTTAACACAAAACAAACTATAAATAAACTAGTGAAAAATGTTTGAATCATACAGTAAAAAGGGGCCCCAGGGCATAAAGTGGTCAGAATCCATTATTATTACTGTGTGTCTTTGGCAGGTCATTGACAACATCAGATGTTGGCAGTGAAGGACAGAAAAGACAGGTGCCCCATCTGCCTAGAACACTAGTGGTCCACCTTTTGCCCTCACACACTCCTGGCCCCTCAGGCTAGACCTGGGTTCCCACCACACATTACGCATATTTTTACCAAGTACTATCGAATTTACTTCTCTCCCCACCTCTTGTCTGTAAGTTTCTAAGGGTTAGGCATATCTTATTCATCTCTTAGCCAACAGAGAGGTGAGATGCTGAGACTAGACACAAGGAGGGAGCTTTGAGACTCCATTGTTTTTTTATATGGATTAGAATTCCCAAACTTACTATACACAGAACAGAGAAGCTCATCCCACAAGGGCAGGACTGGAAAAAACAGACAGCAAACAAGCTGCTGAAATAATTTTAGGAAAGCCAAGCAAAAAGAAATGCTACAACAGTGATAAAATCAAAATTTAGAAAGCAAAGAATTAGAAAATGACCATGCCAATATTGCTGGACACAAAGTAATTCTACAAAAATTGTTTTAAGTCTATGATACTCTGTTTAGAGACATTGATCTCACTTGTTTTGGCGGCTCAAATTATATACTCCATCATTCTATGTCATCAACTACATTGCTAGTCCTAAATAAAACATAGGACGTACATAGTTTTAAGCAGCCATTGAAGGTTAAAAAAAAGAGTTAATCATCTACTTTTAGAATCTCTAGTCCAATCTCAATCCCACCGCACATACCCCTATCAGATATGCCATGTCTTCATGCTCGCCTCTTCTCTCTACTCATCAAAATTAATTCTCAGGAAGGGATCAAAACTTATTCACATTTAAGACTTCCAAACTAATGGGAGCACAAATTTATTTACTGTAAATTAAATGAATTTATGCTAAACTGAAATTTCAGGCATCAGCCAAAAAAAAAAAAAAAAAAGGAAAGAATTAAGAGATGATCAGACTATAGCTAAAACCATATCCTAGAAGAGCCAACCCGAATCATTTGTTTATGTGGCAAAGCAAAGAACAGTATCTGTTCTTCCCTTCTTCACTGGGCTGCCCAGGCAGACTAATTTTGCAGCTTCCTTTGTAACTAAGTGTGGCAATGGGGCAGAAATAGAAATGATACAACTTTTAGGTTGTGTCCTTCAATGGCAGAAATATGCCTTCCCCTTGGCTAGAATGTGGATATGATGTGAGGAACTGATAGTCAAGCCACAATACCAGCCCAGGACTGTGCCTGAAACCTCTCCATGTAGAAAAAAATAAGCTCTCTTCTTTGAGATCTTTGTGAGAACAGCCCAAACTGTATCTTAATTGATACAACCTTTCTGACAAGCTATAGCAAAGGTCAAGTTTTACTAACACACCCAAATTCCTAGGTTCTAAGTTAAATATTTCTTTAAAGAAACAGAACTTTGGTTGAAAGTTTTAAGTCTTTTAACTAAGCAATCAAATCAGTAAACACCAGTTCTGGTTTCCTGTGGCAGGGTCTGGGGAAGGGGCAGCAGGCACCATGTTCAGCCTCAAAGGTGGCAAGAAGCCCCTGGAACAGTCTAAGAAGCAGGCCAAAGAGCTGGATGGGGAAGATGAGGCTTTCAAGCAGGAATAAAAAGAGGAGCAGAAGAAACATGAGGAGCTAAAAACTAAGGCGATGGGGAAGGGCCCCCTGGCCATAGGTGGAATTAAAAAGTCTGGCAAAAAGCTGTTCCTTCTGCCTGAGGTAATTGTGACCCTCCACTCCATTCCTATTTAAACATCTGTATTCCCTGCCATAACATCCTTTGCCCCCTACAGCTAGAATGAAGTGTTGTCTTGGAGGCTGTCTACATTTAAGAATAAATTTTAGTTTAAAAAAAAAAGAGTAAACAGCACTTCCAAGATTTTCTTGGACACCATCTTTTTTATCTGATGTTCAAAAATTGCTGGCTCTGCTTACATTGGAAGCAGCTTAATATGGTACAAACATCAAAGCATCTAATAACAATAGTCTAGTATGTTTTTTGGGGGAGGGAGGTAAGAATGACTGTGAAAGTGAGCAGGAAAGGAAAACCTCTATTACATGGAATTACCAGGATAGCTAAAAGTCAAGCATTCTTTGATTTTCCTCTTTAAAGGTGTAGAGTAGCAATATCTATAAAATATAAAGACTCCTTTCTTAAATGGATATATATTTTGTCTTTTCTTGACTTCTAGTTTATTTTCATGATTATTATACAGGGATCTAGATATGGATGATGCAAGACAGGGGCAAAAAGACCTGGCTTGGCTGAATATAGTCAGTGCCTCCCCTTCCTCCCAAAAAGCTAAACTGTAGAGATTGGCATACTTTCAGCCAATATTTAGATTGCCTCCCCTCCAAAAACAGTTTTTGATCTTTGACAAATGTCACTGGTTTTCCTCTCTGCTGTCAGGATCTGCTATTTGTTTTATGTTTTACTATTTTAGAATCTGTTCTCGGTTGTTTCCCTCCCCTCCTCCCCAGCTACCAACCGTTGTTGCTCTATATATTTTTCTCCTACTTTTCCACTGCCTGTTATTTCTCAATGAGACAGACAGCATGGTGCACACCAGGAGAAATCTCTACTGTGTATCAGTAAAATGCCCTTGCTGGGGTGCTTTTTAAACTACCACTGCCCGGCCAGGCACAGTGGCTCACGCCTGTAATCCTAGCACTCCGGGAGGCCGAGGCAGGAGGACTGCTTGAGCTCAGGAGTTCGAGACAAGCCTGAGCAAGAGAAAGACCCCATCTCTCCTAAGAACAGAAAAATTAGCTGGGCATCATGACAAGCATCTGCAGTCCCAGATACTCGGGAGGCTGAGGCAAGAGGATCGCCTGAGCCCAGGAATTTGAGGTTGTAGTGAGCTATGATGATGCCACTGCACTCTACCCAAGGCGACAGAGTGAGACTCTGTCTCCAAAAATAAAAAATAAAAAGAATAAACTATCCCTGCCCAAACCTCACCCCATCCCAATTAAAACAGAATCTCAATGGTTTCAAAAGCTCCCCACGTGATCTGAACATTCAGTGAAGGCAAAAGAAAAAGCATGGGCTCTGAAGGTCAGAAAATCTAGATTCAAATACCAGTCTTGCTATTTAATAGCTGTGACCTTGGGAAAGTTAACTTTCCTAAACTTCATTTATCCTTAAATGTCCACTATGTGCCAAACATTGTCAAGTGCTAAGCAAAGGTGATTATGACAGTCCCTGTCCTCTAAGAGCTCACAGTGAGAGATATAGGAACTAAAGGAAGCCACAGACAAGCAAACAAACTTAATCTTAATAGGGCTACTAGGGCACACAGGAAGGAAATCTAGTCTAGAGTCAAGGGATCAGCAAAATCTCTAAAAAGGAACATTAAGGCCGAGTCCTGCAGGATAAATAGTGGTAGCCAGATGAGGCTGCTAAAGGAAAGCTGTTCTTAACAGAGAAGGAAGTGTGTGCAAAGGCCTGGATACAAAAGAACTCAGCTTAATTGGGAGATACAAGTAGTTCAGGACTGGAGCATAAGAATGAGGAAGGGACAAGAGATGAGGATCAACAGGAACCTCAGCTACTACATCTACAAAACAGGGATATTATCTATTCTGCTTGGTTACGTCAAAGATTGAATTTTATATATATAGCACAGTGCCTTACACATACTAGGTACTCAAGTGATAAGCTCACCTTTTATAAGCATCACTAGCCAACTGTTAACACTTTTTCTTGAGGTGACTTTACCATAGCACAGAAGTTAACAGTAAGCTCTTTTCAGCTGTTTTATTTTTCCTGGGTGCATCTTACCTACTGTGGACTACTGAAGTCAACTCCCAGATATCAAGGGTGCCAGTATTGGAATTTCCTTCAAAGGGTTCAGACATCTGAAGGTGCTACACTTGGCTGTAGATAACAAAGGTTTTAATATACTATTTTTAATTAAATGAACTACAATTCTGGCCCAAGACCAGAATACTTCAACATAACCCTGGCTCTGACACTAATTAGATAACTTTGGGTGAGAGACAACCTTTTGTACTTTGGTTCCCTAATCTGTTAAAATGAACATTACAGAACAGAGTCCCTAATAACCTAATATAACAGGGCTCTCTTTTAATTGTCACTGCCCTCCTCTCTGTCTCCTCATTCTCTTAAGGGATGGGTTAGGCAAGGATACAATCTTCACTGCTAACAACGTATCTCTCCTTGATGGAAATCCTGGAAAAGTAAGCTGCAGCTAGCAGCAAAAATGTGTATCAGACAACATCTCATTGGCCAACTGACAGAGCTACATAGATTTTGGAGATGTCCTTTGGCATCAAAATATCCTAATTCTTTAAAACATCATTTTGGACCCTTAATAATACATGCTTACAAATCCCAAAAACAAATCTAAGAATAATTTATTTCTCAGTTTCCAATCTGGATATGACTTCCAATTTAGGATGAGATGACTGACCCAACAAAAATCATCGAAACAGGTTTAGAATAGCAAGCTATCAAGATGCTACATTTACTTAGGCTCTTCCTTGCCAAAATTTTTATTAGCCAATTTTACCATTTAGCTTTATGTTTTAACATACTTCAACTTTGGCCGGGCGTGGTGGCTCACACCTGTAATCCTGACACTCTGGGAGGCCCAGGTGGGAGGATCGATTGAGGTCAGGAGTTCGAGAAAATTAAAAGTTACATTATAGCACAAACTCCATAAACAGTAACTGAATTTCCCTTTCAGCCTTCTCTTTAATATGCCAAATAATTCTAGACCCTGAGGTTTCCTAAATCTTTAATCATTTATGGTGCTCTCTGCTGTACCTACCCATTAGAACAATTTTAAAAAACATTAACACTGTGCCAATTATTTTCAAAAGCCCAGAAATACTAATCAAATGATCCTAATAGTCTTAAACACTATTCTCAAACCAAAAGATATATGGAGATTAGGAAACTTGCATTTTAAAGTGCCACCATCCAGATAAAATTACCCTGTGAATTAAAGTAATTTCAATCAGATCCTGTAAAATTGAACATTTTTCTCAAGACTAGCATTAGAGAGTAACTATAAGATAGTTTAAGGCCCCAAATTCCAGAACATAAAATGGTTTTCACACAGCAAATTCAATAGCAAAATGCAGGCAATAATGGCTAGGGAGAGCAGCAACAGTTTAGAAAATAATAAATAAAATTACAAAATGATTTACCTATTCATCTCACTGCCATTCTACCTTAATATAAAACTATAATTACTCTAAAAAATCGTATGTTGCTTAAATATGGCCTAATGCCTTACTATATGGTGTCTTAAGTTTTAAGTTAACACGTTACATACAAAGAGAAACCCAAGAGCACTTCATGGGCATTAAAAATTCTATCATGTTTTCTTATAGGGCACCTGCATTTATGACTGTAACAGTCACTAACAAGCAAAAAACTGGCTTATATAAGAGTACAAACCAGAGTAGGTATATAATTTGTTAATTCCCTAACTCATTAATCACTCTTAAAAAGGATTATTTTCTTTAACATGCAAATGACAATACCAAAAACAATTTATTTTTAATGTCACATCAGCTATTTGGTAATAAGTATGAGATGTATAAAAAAGGATTAAATTATTATACTAGAATCCATTTAATATAATGCACTCAGCAAGATAAACACAAAATTATTAAGTGAAGGAAGTGTAGGCAAGAGATTCTAATTCAATTGTGTTACAGGAAGTACTTACTATGGAACTTTAGAAACAGGAATACCAAGTTCTGTTTTAGCACAAGAAAAAAAAGAAAACACGCTGGTGAATAAGGGCAGAAGAGGAACCTCTTTTTAGTAAACCACGTGCCATACATTAAAGACAATCCAAAATCATTCCAAAAGTTTAAAAAAAAAAACTTTTCCACTAGGTTTATATGAAAATGGCTTCCCTAGGTGTACTGGAGCCTGGATTTTGCAGTTTCTCTAAAACAAGACAGCTTATGGCTCACATTTTACACATCCATAGCGAGACAAGAGTTGGCTTGTAAAATTAAACTGTTAGTTTTGTATCTTAAAGTTTGATGATTAACTTTTTTTTTAGCAACACTAACTACGTAACAATCATTTTTAGGCTGGGCGTGGTGGTTCAAGCCTGTAATCCCAGCACTTCAGGAGGCCAAGGCAGGAGTATCACTTGAAACCAGGAGTTCTAGACCAGCCTAGGCAACATGGTGAGACACCCCATCTCTTTAAAAAAAAAAATCATTTTTAAAAAGTGCATAAGTTTCACAACAATGTGAATATACTACTGAACCATACATTAAAATGGTTAGGATGGTAAATTTTACGTTGTGTTTTTTACAACACACACGAAAGTGCCTAAGTTAATGAGAAATTACTTAACCGTTAATAGTAATTTGTTATGTAAATTTTCATTACCCTAAAGTCAAAAATCATCTTATGCTTAATTTTTAATAAAGCAATTTGTTGTCGTTGTCTTTAACCGCTCGATTAGTTTTATGTAATTAATTTTTAAAGATACTTCCAAACATGGGAAAATTCTTTAATCCTGAACTACAGAGTGAAAGTGAAGCACTATTCAATTAGCATCTTTCAAATCATCTGAATTACTTACTGTCAACAAATACTAGTTATGAAATTTTAAGTGTGTGTTTTACTTCAGCTGATTTCTTCATTCAGTGAAGTGCAAATCTCAAAATTAAGAGCCCAAGTTCCCTAAACGAATAGCCTTTTCTTAAAGCAATGGTAGTTTTAGATTGTGAGGTAGGCAGCACTCACCACACCTCAGCCTTTAGCAAGACAGTGGCCCCAAATGCTGAGGTCAACTATTTCCAACCACCGTTCTCGCCTGGCTCAGCCCTATCAAAAAATATTTGGCAGGCTTTTGTGTACTCCCATTAAGTTCTGTGCAAAACAGCGTACAACCTAGGTTAGTCTGGTAACTCGGGAAGGGCCTGGAGCAAGCGACTTGGCTTGGCCACCTATGGGAAGTCTCCAGGAAAAGAAAACTGGAAAAAGCCTTCAACTTTGCGCAACCCCCCCTTTCTCAGTCAACATCTCACTCCCTTCTCGATGAAGGGCTGTGTTCTCGAAAGATCTACCCCTTTCCAACTCAAATGTCATTCCCACACCAGCTGCTCAAGGGGCAAACGGCGCTCAACCCACGCCCTCTTCTTCCAGCACCTTCTTCAAATGCCCGCGCTGGGCTCGCTCTGCGGCCCCCACACAAGCCCTAGCCGCAGAGGGACCCTGGCTCACGACCCCGGCCGGCCGAGGGCTGTCTGACCGCCTCTGCAAGGGGGCTCCGGCCATGGCTGTCTGATGAGATTCGCTCCTGGGTGGGGTGGGGGCAACCACAGCTGGCGGGAGGTATTTCTCGGGAGAGGGGAACGACGGCCTCACCTTGACCCTGATTTCGTAGGTGGTGAAGCGGCCCCGGCCGACCCCCACCGTTTGCGGATTGCTCACATCGATCTCCAGGAAGTTGCTGGGCGGCCCGTAGGCGTCATTCAGGTTCTGCGGCTTCGTGATCAGCCGCCGGGTGTCCGCCACGGTCTCCGCCATTTCGCTGTAGCAGCCGCCGCCGCCGCCGCCTCCGCCTCCGCGGGCTCCCTCCGCCCCCTCCGAGTTCCTCCGACGCCGCCGCCGCTGCCCGCCGCGGGGACACGGGACTCGCGCGCAGCGGTCGCGAAGCGAACGAGCACGTAGGGCGGGCGTTCACCCCGCGCGCGAAGCTCCTCCCCACGCCCCTCGGGCTTCCGCCACCGTGCCCCGAGGGCAAACAGCTGACTCGCCGGAACGCCCCGCCCGGGGCCCGGGAGGCCCCGCCGAGGCCTGGAGGGGCACTACCGGCTGGGGTTTGAGGAGAAGCGGTGTCACGGCACTTGTGGTCGCGAGCCGGCGCTGGCCGGACTACAGCGCCCACAATGCACCGGGCGAGCGCGCCGCCGGGCTGCGGCCTTGCGGCTGAGGCAGCTGAGGCCCCCGAGGCCCGAGGTCGGAGCTTCCTGTCTCTGCGCTCCCGCAGCGCGCCGGAAGCGGTCTGCGCGGCCCGGGAGCTGCGGGGGCAAAAGGGAAAACCGCCTGACTTGGGAGGTTTGCCCGCAAGTCGGAACGAAACTGCCTTTGCTGACTCTATGCCAACCTGCCTGGCGTCTCACCGTGAGCCCTTGAAAGTGCCTTTCTGAATAGCCTGTAACAAATTCCTCAAATGATGATTTTGACATAAACCTGAGAGTTTCGCCAGACGTTTCTGGATTGGTGACTTGGAGTCAAAACAGAAAAACCTGGTGAGATCATAGCATTGAGGCCAAACCGTTTTTGGAGACAGGTCGGCCTGCTAAAACAAAATAATAGGTAGTAGGCAGGCTGAAAGCTGCTTGTGTGGCCTAGCTGCCACTATTTTTCTTCTTCATTTCCCACGAAGTCCCGGTAAGTTAAAAAAAAAAAAAAAGTGGTAAACGTATCCCTGCAGCACTTGAAATGCAACTCATGTAAGCTTTTATAAGAAATGGAAAAAAGACAAAACAATTAATTAGATCCTAGTTCACTTCTAAGGGTCAAATAGCAAAATGCGGGTTTTAGACGTTGAGATACAAAAAAATTTCTCTCTCTCCCGGGAGAGTTATCTCCCCTCATATTATGGTCTCACAGCTATTCCTGCTTTCTTTTAATATGTTGAGTTTCAGTAACCCTATTCGCTTTAAATAATCTGGTCTGTCCTTTAAACTGAAAAATTTCCCATAAGATCAATAGCAACTTTTTTTTTTTTTTAATTTGTATTCATTTAAGGGGCACAAGTGCAATTTTGTAGTAGTGAAGTCTGGGCTTTTAGTGTATCCATCACCTGAATAACGTACATTGTACCCATTGAGTAATTTCTCATCACCCGCCCCCACGCAACCATTCTTAACACTAAGAAACATTGGAATAAACATAAATTACTTAAACATGATGTGGATTATTTTCCAGAAACCTCAACATTCATGCATTTGTTCAACAAACATTTATGGAAGGCCTACTAGGTGTTTTAACGCTAGATACTAGAGAAAAAAGGGCAAATAAATGAGGTTTGTAGTCTATAGTCTATAGTCTACCTTGGGGTAGACAAATCAATAAATAATATACCTGCCAATATGATTGGTGCTATGAAGAAAATAAAACTGGATAATATGAGAGTGACTGAGACAAGGTCATTAAATAGTGTGGTCAGATAAGTCCTCTCTGAGTATATCTCTCTTTCAAAGAGTCAGGGTAATATAAGAATAAATATGCCCAGACAGGAGTCCCTGCTGGGCCTGTCTCCTGATGCGAGAGACCAATGGAAATTTGACTGGTATGATTACAGCATTGAGCTCAAGAAATGTACATAAATGACTCTGAGTTGGAGTATATGAGAGCTAAGAGACCAGGAACCACTGTATTGTGTTGCAATCTGTGACATCTAAGCAAAGCAATCATGGAATATTCTCATAGAAAACTTCTGTCTCATTCCTTGGATACCACTCAGGGCAGCCTTGGGCAGCAGCAACAAATTCCCGCAGTAAAAAAGTAGCTACAAAGGATAGCAGTATAGCATCATATAGTCATACAGCTAAAGAAGAGTTTCGTGGTGTAAACGTCAGGGAAAAAAAATTATCTCTATTTTTCAGAAACTATGATTGCATTTTTAGAATACAACATACAAATCCAAAAAGCTACATGAATTAACAAGAGAATTTAGTGACTGGATGAAAATAAAAAATGTAATTAATAGCTTTCCTTTGTCAAGGCAATTTCTAGTTGAAAAGGAGATGGGAAAAAAAAATCCTATTCACAAAGTGGCCAGCAGTACAAAATACCTAGAAAGGAAGGCATAGGATCTAGAGGAACAAAACTATGAAATTTTATTAAATGACAAAACCTAAACAAAAAAAGAGTATGTGTTCCGGATGGGAGGACTTAATATCAGAAAAATGTCAATCTGTCCAAAATTAATAATTAATGCAATTATAATCAGCATCTCAATGTGGTTGGTTTTACCCTCTCTTCTGCTATGGACAGGTAGATGGCACTGGGCAAGCTGATTTTTAAAAAGTTCATATGGAGTCCACTTGTTCAAGGCTTCTTGGGCATGGCTCTGGGCCATGGTCCTCAAATTTGGCTCAGAATAAACCTCTTTAAATTATTTTATAGAGTTTGGCTTCTTTTCCGTTGACGAGATTGGCGCCCTGACGTGGGACTCAGAGAAGACTCAGGACCCCACCAAAGGAGTAACCTGAACTCAGGGCCAGGTACAGGCATGGCCCCTTTGGCCCCCTGCCCCCAACCCCCCTCCCCAAGCTTCTCCTTGGGTGGAACTGGTGTAATTAGGTTACCTATCAGGGCAACTAAAGTTTTGCTGTGTGAACAAGTTCCACTTTTGTCAGAAAAAATTTGGATCCAGTTGTCTTTTACAAACTGAATATTGCGGGGGTACAAATGTTTTGGTTACATGGATTGCTTTTGTACTGCTTGGGTCAGGGTTATAAATGTGCCCATCACCTGGATAGTGTGCATTGTACCCATTGGGTATGATTTCACCCATCCCCTCCTCCCTCCTCCCACCTGCTTGATTTCCCTTGAGTTTTACTTCCATCTGTGCCCATGAGTGCTGATAGGTTAGTTCCGATTTAATGGTGAGTACATGTGGTGTTTGTTTTTCCATTCTTGGGATACATCAGTTAGGAGAATGGTCTCCAGTTCCATCCAGATTGTTGCAAAAGGTATTAATTCATTTTTTAAATGGCTGATTAGTAGTCCATGGTGTACATATCCCACATTTCATTAATCCACTCATGAATTGATAGGCACTTGGGTTGATTCCACATCTTTACGATTGTAAATTGTGCTACAATAAAAATTCTAGTGCTGGCCAGGTGTGGTGGCTCACGCCTGTAATCCTAGCCCTCTGGGAGGCTGATGCGAGAGGATCACTAGAGGTCAGGAATTTGAGACCGGCCTGAGCAAGAGCGAGACCCCAAAAATAGAAAAAATTAGCCAGGCTTGGGGGCACACACCTGTAGTCCCAGCTACTCCTACTTGGGAGGCTGAAGCAGGAGGATCGCTTGAGCCTGGGAGTTTGAGGCTGCAGTGAGCTATGATGACGCCGCTGCACTCTACCCAGGACGACAAAGTGAGACTCTTGTCTCAATAAAAAACAAAACAAAACACATGGACATAAGCAAAAAGCATGCTCAAACTCACTAATCATATAAATGCCCATTAAAGCAAGCATAAAATACTGTTTTCTGTCCATTACATTGGCAAAAATCCAAATGGACAGAAACATGCAGTGTTAGGGAGAATGTAGGAAAACAGGCATTCATATTTTAATGACGTGAGTCTGAGTTGTCTTATCATTTAGGAAAAGTAATTTGATAATATTTAACAAAAGTAAAAATAGGTTTGTCCAAAGGTAGTGAGTTACCTCAATCAATTGTTCACAGTTAGTAACAGATTAAACTCCTTGTTCTACCCTTCCCCCTTCACTAGTCTTTTTTTTTTTTTTTTGGGCTGGTCAAGTGAAGCAATGGGAGTGGAGAAGGAACAAAGGAATGTATAACTGGTTGTGATCAATTAGTTGTAATCACCACTGCACTTGGACCAACTTGCACTTTACTAGTCCAAAAAAAAAAATTGTAAATATTAGGACACTTGAACCCCAAAATCTTACTTCTGCTGCAAGAGACCATAGTACATAAGAATATAAGTACAAGAATGTTTATTGCATTTTTGTTTGTAGTTGCAAAAATTGGAAACAGCCCAAAGGCTCATTAATAAGAAAATGCTTGAAATATTGTATATTCAAAAGTGGGAAATTATATATTCGTTAAAGCAAATGAACTACTTCTAGTTTTATTTATTAAACTATTAGAATATATCTATTTTTTAATTATTAGAATTAAAGGGGAATATCCATGATGTATTGATAAGTGGAGGTCACAAAATAACCTGTTGTTTACCCAAATGGACAAGTAATAATTTATAAAAATATTTATATTTATAAATTTAAAAATATAAATAATAATTTGTCCATTTGGGTAAACAAACAAAACTCTATCAGTGTATATATGTACATTTACATTTATATACTTTTGTACATGCATGGGGAAAAGTGTGGAAGGATATACAGCAGAGGTTAGTGGTAACTTGAGAGGGTGGCAGTTGAAATGGAGGTAGGAGGAGACATGAGCATATTCTAAGGGTGGGCTAAAATGTTACAGAGAAAATTATAAGCAATTTTATGTTTTCCTAAATGGCCTAATTCTAGAAAAATAACTTAAATCTATGGACACCCTGAGAGGTGTATCCCTTGAGTAGTGTATTAATTATCACAGTTTGATGGCTCTGGTCATTAAAGATTATCCATTCCTCTTTATTCTGAGCTCACTGAACAGTCAGCTGATAGTAATTTCATTTCTCATAAAGATTTTTTTATAGGCAAAGGAGGTGCTGCTTTGTGGGAGCAGTTTATATTTTTCATTTTAAATTAGTAAATTGGGATTCTGTTTTATCAACTAATCTCTTTTTTTTTTTTTTTTTTTTTTGAGACTGAGTCTTGCTCTGTTGCCCAGGCTAGCATCCAGTGGAGTCATCATAGCTCACTGCAACCTCCAACTCCTGGGCTCAAGCGATCCTCCTGCTTCAGCCTCCTGGGCAGCTGGGACTACAGGCACGTGCCACTGTGCCGAGCTAATTTTTCTATTTTTAGTAGAGACGGGGTCTCGATCTTGCTCAGGCTGGTCTTGACTCCTGACCTCAAGCGATCCCCTCACCTTGGCCTCCCCGAGTGCTAGGATTAGAGGCGTGAGTCACTGCTCTGGGCCTCAACTAGTCTTTGTGAGCTTGATTAATGGTTCACTTCCTCAAAACCTGATCACTTGTGAGGAAAATGATAAAACCAAGTAGCTGGACCTCCAAAGAGTCAGGCTCTGGAATTGTGGCAAACCCAGTAAGACCTGTTAACTTCTCAAGTGCCAGCCTGGCCTCTTGATTATATTATTTTTCCAGTTCAAAGCATTTCAATTCTCATGCGCTGACCTACCTCCAAACTTCTGTTCCCAGGCTGCTTAGCAATCCTGAAGAAAATCCCAGACCAAATGGCAACTTTGCACGTTTATGGTTTCCAACATCAGTTGACCTTTCAACACATCTCAGGAATCCTTGTTTTATCCTCTCTCTCTCTCTTTTTTTCCTTTTTTTTTTTTAAGAGGTGAGGTCTCACTCTGTAGCCCAGGCTGGAGCAATGGCACAATCATAGCTCACTGCTCCTTTGAACTCCTGAGCTCAGGCAATCCTCCCACCTCAGCCTCCCAAGGCTGGGATTATAGGAGCAAGCCAGCCACTGCTCCCAGCTCCTATCCTCTTCTCACATTTCCCACTCCTCTTCCTTACTCTCAGCAGGTAACCTCACTTCTTGCTAAACAAAGAAAAGTAAAATCCCGGAAGCTCAGTATCTCCCTCCTTACCACCAAAAGACTTTACATGAGTCAATTCCAGAACTTCTCAGAGCATGTAGCTGACCCAGGCTACTTCCAGCTTATGAGGACCTGGGCATTTTCAATTTTAGTATTGAGGAAATTATAAGCACTGCAGTTTGTTAATTTTAGGTAGATAAAGCATTGACATAATATAAAAATCAAAATGTACTTAAGGGTATTCAGTGAAAAATCTGCTTCCAATGCCTGTCTCCAGCCATCTAGTTCCCTTTTCAATTGACAGCCACTGTTACCCATTTTTTATTTATCTTTGTGTCCTTCCAGAAATATTCTAGCACACACAACATATGTGTGTGAACATATATATATATTAAACAGAAATAGTACCATAGGATACACACACTTTTGCACCTTACCTCACATAATGATATATCCACAGATAGTTCTGATGCAGGGGGTGCCCCAATGAAAGGAGGAAAGTTCCCTGAACTCACCAAGTGGGTTCTTGGCTTCTCACAGGAATGAATTTGAGAGCGAGCTAACTAGTGACAAAAAGTTTATTGAGACAGGACAGATCCTACTCCACAGAGAGAGTAGGGGTCCTTTCCCTGAGCAGGAGGGGACCCCTTATGAGGCAATGGTAATGTTTTTAAATGTTCAAAAAGCCCTTTAGGAAACAGCTATAACTGACAAGCATTGTCTTATGGTCAGGCCGTAAAGATTAATCATAAACTGTTGTCATGGAAAGGTAAGTGCATACAGTTTATAAGGTATCTGGCTTAGTAATTTATGCATCTGTGGGTTGTCCCAGGCCAGGGACTTGGTGGTGACTTCCCTGTTTAGGGTGGTTAGGGTCTGGCATCAGCCAAAATGGCTGTGCTCAGGTTCTTTCAACCTTTCTTTTCTGCCTTATCCCTACATTAGTTATACATCTGTACAGTAGCAAAGTATTCCATTATATGATGTGCCATATTTATTTAACTTGTCCTCTGCTGACAAATATATATATTGATCCAAGTCTTTCACTGTTATAATGCCACAATGAATAACCTTGAATATGCCAATCATTACAATTTATCCTGTTTGTGATAGTTTATCCTATTTGTAGGATAAATTGCTGCAAATGAAATTACTGACTCAAAGGATATATTCATTTATAATTTTGAGAGATACTGCGAAAATTTCCTTCTGTATAGGTGAGCAAAGAAAAATAGCTCCAAGTGGTCTGATTTATGTGAGATATGCAAAATTTATCAGGCCCAGAGAGACAGTATGGGACTTCAATCATTACCCTTGAATCCATAACTGGGGGCAATTGTTTAAAGGCATTTAGCTGCTGACTAGCTGCTTCACCCCTTGTCTTCAAGTTCCTGAAATTTTTCTTTTTCTTTTTCTTTTTTTTTTTTGGCCAAACCTTGTCAACCAAAGGAATTTCTTAACAAAGAACAATATATAGGCAATCAATAGCTTATGTTATTTTAATGTAAATTCTTGGTAAACACCTTAGGAACTGCCTCTTCTTTTTTCCTTTAAAAACCTACTGTGTTAAAAGAAAAACCTTAAATAAATTAAATTTAATAGAGTTTAATTGAGCGAAGAATGATTCAGGAAACAGGCTGCCCCAAACCAGAATAGTTCCTAGAGAGTCCAGTGCTGCCACATCGTTGAAGAAGATTTATGGACACAAAAAGGAAAATGACATACAGAAAATGGAAATGAGGTACAGAAACAGCTGAATTGATTACAGCTCAGTGTTTGCCTTATTTGAACACAATTTGGACAACTGGCCGCCTTTGATTGGCCAAAACTCAGTGACTGGCACAAAAGTAGATTGCAGCCTGTTATACATCCAATTAGGTTACAGTTCACTATGTACAGAGAAACCTTTAGGCTGAACTTTAGGGAAGCAACTTTAGGCTAAACTTAACACTTGTAACTGCTCCTAATCGAAGTATATATTCATGACAACTTGAATCTATCTATACTCCTGGGTGGCCATCCTCAAGCTTTGGGCTCCAATAAACTCTATACTTGTATATTCTAAATCTTGTTATTTAAAGTTGACATAGGTTTTAATCAGTTTATTCCCTGTTCAGCAATGTATGCAAGTCCCTGTTTGTACACAGCCTCACCAACACTGTGTGTTATCAAATTTTTAAATCTTTACTGAAGAACTTGATTAGATATAAAGGGTCCAAGGGTCAGGGAGGGGATTCTCCCTAAACTAATTTGGGGGATATATAGCTTCAGTATAGGGACTGGTCATCAGAAAAACCAAACTCTTTTGAATAGCGGGTGGAAACTTTCAATTCCAATCCCTCACCTCCCTGGAGAGGAAGAGGGATGGAGACTGAGTTATAAGAACTCTTGAACAAGGAGATTCAGAGAGTTTCTAGATTGGTAAACACAGTGATGTGCAGGGAAGGTGTCAGTCCTGGGGAGTGGGCATGGAAGCTCTGTGCCACCCCCCACCTCATACCTTGCCCTATGCATCTCTTCCATTTGGCTGTTCCTGAGTTGTATCCTTTATGATAAACTGGTGAACATAAGTAAAGTGTTTTCCTGAGTTCTGTGAGTTGAATTATCAAATCAGGGAAGGTTTATGAGAATCTCCAAATTTGTAGTGGACCAGGCAGAAGTATGGGTACCCTGGACATCACATTTGCAACTTGTATCTGAAGTGGGGGCAGTCTTGTGGGACTTAGCCTTAACCTGTGGGGTCTGCACTGAGTTGGGATAGTTAAGTATCAGAATTGAATTGAATTGTTGGATACCCAGCGTTGATGGAAAAAACCCCAAACTCTGTAAAATAATTTAAAGAGATTTATTCTGAGCCGAATGTGTGTGACTGGCCTGGAGCACATGGCCTCAAGAGATCCTGAGAAAATGTGCCCTTGGTAACTGACAGTTTGGTTCTATATATTCATGGGGACAGGAATTACACGTAAGTTCCAAGTCAGTATGAGGAGGGCGAACATTGGTTTGGCCCCAAAAGGCAGGACATCTTGGTGGGGGGAGGTGGTTATAGGTGGGTTTAAAGATTCTTTGATTTGTAATTGGTTAAAGAAATGAAACTTTGTCTAAAGGCTTGGAATGGTTTAACTTATGGATGTCTTAATCAGAGACAAGCCACCAGATATTTACCCAAACTCAAGTGATCTGTCAAGTAAATTGATGTCCTGTAGGTGTAGTTTAAGCTTTGTCTTGCACAGCCTTAGGCCTGTTAATGATTTAGTACCTTATTGTTACAAAGAATCTCCAAAAGGGAGGGGGCATGACAAGGCAAGTCTGACCTCCCTTCTCTTGGTCAGCGACTCATCTTCAAAGGTTTTCTGGGGTCCCCTTGGCCGAGAGGGGGGTCCATTCAGTCTGCTGGGGGGCTTAAGATTTTATTTTAGTTCACACCAGTTGGTGTCAGGAGAATCAGAGACTGCATATGTAACTATGGAGATGATGTTAAGGTTACTTGAGATCCTTTGTGACTGGACCTTTATGACCTAGACCTTTGTGATGATCCTCCTGGGAAGCCCCCACAGACCCTGATGAAGGGCCCTTCTCATCTTGATCTGCTCTAGTAATGTATCAAATAGTCTCTGTCTTCTCAATAACTAACTCTACTTCCACAGTCACAGAGAGATCAGCACATGAGTTGCTGCCTGGACAGTCTTAAGAGTTTGGTGTTGGCCGGGCGTGGTGGCTCACGCCTGTAATCTTAGCACTTTGGGAGGCCGAGGCGGGAGGATCGCTTGAGCTCAGGAGTTCGAGACCAGCCTGAGGAAGAGTGAGACCCCGTCTCATTTTATTTAAAAAAAAAAAAAAAAAAGAGTTTGGTGTCTCTGGGAGACTTTAGTTGAACACATCTTCACACTAACTTTCCTTAAATATTTGTTCAGTTTTACTTAAAGAAGAGGCTAGGGGCAAGAGATGGAAAGAACCAGGCCCCTGCTTGCATGCCCCTCTCAGCAACATAAGCCTGCTGGTAACTTTAACCTTACTCTTGGTAGGTTAGGAAGATTAGTGACCATCTACTGTGTTTTAGGCATGCCTTTTTGAGAGGTCTTACTCCCCACTGGAGAGGCTGTACAAAGTATCTCTTTCAAAACACCCACAATTCTCCATTTTGTTGTATTTTTTGTGATTTAGCACCTCTTACATATTGGTAAATCAGATAGGACCCAGCTGATTGCATCAATATTAGAACCATCCTTTCTTGCTTTTTCCATGTTCTTCTCCATCAATTATCCTTTTTTTCTCTGTATCTTCTCTTTACCCTCTATGGTAGCCATAAGACTGTGCCTCTCAGATCTCCAACTGCAGGAGATAATTAACCTATGGCCTCAGCTGCTGTGCTCTGAAATTCATTACTGCATTTGCTCAGAGGCCACATTTCCCATGGGCTTCTCTCAACCCATGGCTGGGCACATCAGGAATAGTATAAGGCAGGCCCATTCCTGGAAGAGGAAGGATTCCACTGATAGATGACATTGGATCCAATGTCTGAAAGAGTCAAAGGCAGCCATGACAATGTGCAATGGTTAGTGCACATTGAAATGTCCCAGTCAAATGGTTAGTGTCCGTTGGTGCTAGGTGCCAGGGTGGAGGTGGGGGATATAGGGAGGAGGGAAGGTAGTAAACAAGATACGGTTTTTGTTTCAGGATCTTTCAGTCTGGTCATAGGGGCATAAAAATGAACAAGCCATGTCAGTAGAGTATGATAAGAACCACATAGCCCAGTCTTGGGGGAGGTTAGTAGAGGAAGGATTCCAGAAGGAAGCAACAAGGAAATAGACATGAAGGTGGTGCTTGACAGGCAAATTGCCTGTGATTTGGATGTGCCTGTGTGTGGGAGGTGCATTCCAGAGACGGATAAACACGTGAAGAGGCCCAGAGGAAAGAAAGAGCAGGCACAACTAGGGAACTAACGTAGTTGAGGACTACTGGAATGAAAAGGACATATAACAAGGACTCAGACCAGAGAGACAAGGCCATGAAGAGCATTACAGTCCATGTTTATGGTTTTGGACATTATCTAAAGACATTCTAAAGGAAACCATTGAATGGGAGAGACTTGATTTTTAGCTTAGAAAGATCACTCTGGCAGAACTAAAATAATAGCAGTGGGAATGTAAAAGAGTAAATGGACTTGAGAAATATTTGCCCCGTTTTTCTGTTTTGACCCAAAGAAGGTACAACTGAGGACTGGTCAGACCAGAAGTCTGTGAGATGCCAGGTCAGAGGAAGATGTGTTGGGACTTAGAAACTGACACCCCAAAATATGGTGCTTTGACATCCTGAACTGAACAAGAAGCCTCAAAGTCTCTCTGTCCGCCCCCTCCCCCCACCAACTCTCCCCAAACCAGGATGAAGTTGTTTTCTGAAGTTCCTTTATCTACCTAAAGGTCTGGGCTCACCAAAAAGAACAATTGTTTTTTTTTTCCCCCTCCCTGTAAGACCAAGAATGTAATCATACCTGAACAGACCCTTTCACACGATAATGTCTGTCTCTCAGGATAATTCAAATTTCAAAGAGAAGTATTTATAAATTAATCTCTCTTTTCTCCAGTTATCTGCCTTTTGTGAGTTGATTTTTCAGGAAACCTTCAGAAGGCAAAGGGGGACCGTGGGAAAACTTCCTACAGATGTCAGGATGCAAAGAGCACCATAACTCCTACTGGGAGGTAGAGGGCCTACCAAATCTCTGAATTGTTGTCAATGTTCTAGTGAAAGGCCTTAGCCACAGTGACATGTACTTCCAGGCACCCCAGATTTGATTCTCAGTTGTATTTGCAAAGGAAGTTAGTTCTTCTGACTTTTCACTTGGAACATTTCCTTCATAGGAGGTGTATTTGTCCAGAACCTGTGGGTTGGGCTTTATAGAGAGCCTGACCAGGCCTGCTAAACAAGATTTGGTCCTCTAAGCTGTCCAATGCTCCCGAACCTATAATTACCTCAACCTGGAGTTTGAGTATATCACTACAAAGTATGCCACCCATCTCACCACACGCTCACACAGGCCACCTATTTCTGTTTGTTGTCTTACTGACTAAATCAAACTCAGCTTTTCTAAAATCAGTCTCATCCCATTTACCCCCAAGTAATTCCCAATATTTACACCCTTTTGCTGCAAATATTATGACTAATTACAATTGAGTCAACTTTTTCTCTTCTTTCTCATCTACCCTTCACTCCCCTGTCATACTTACTTTGATCAATGTTAGACTACAGAGACCTGCATACTGCCTTGCTTTATCTAATCTCTCCAGTCCATTGTGCATAACACTAGCATGTTTTGCATATTACTATTCTGGTTTATGTTGCTTTTATATTATAAATATTTCTTGGCTAGAATTTTATATTTTATATAAATCTGTCTGGCTTGAAGATAATACTATGAACAAATCAATTCTATTTAATCAGTGCTTGGTAGAAGAGATAGGCAAAATCTTTAGTAGCTGTGTAATCTAATACAAGTTATTTCACATGTCTATACCTCCATTTCTTCATGTATAAAATGGAGACAAGAATAGTACCTAGTTCATGGGGTGGTTATGAGTATTGGAAGAGTTAATATTTGTAAAGCATTTGAACAGTGCCAGACACATGGTAAGCCCTGAAATACCTGGAATCTGTGTAGAGAAGTCAATAAGGACATGGGCTTACCAAGGAAGAAAGAATATGATTGGAAGATGAGGCCTTGGATGCCATATTAAGGAGTAACTCTGATGATGTTTAGCCTGATGATAATGAATGAGTGTTATGTCTAGGTGCATCTAATAATGGAGTTTATGGCCCTCTCAGCCAGAAACCTGAGCTTAAATCTATTGATAGAATGTTTGAATGTCTTGATTTATTTACTGTTGTTTTAGATTCAAAACACTGGTTTTAATAGGCATTTGTCTAATGTAATGTCAATTAATTAGGTCTGAAGTATAACAGTTGCCAGGAGAGGTTTATATTACCTTAGCTTGCATTTGAGAAAGTCAAAATTTTCAAAATATGGTTAGTTCCAAAGTATATTTTTGATAAACCAGCTTGAATACTGCATTATAGATAACAAGGTTAAATAAAGGTTCTAATAAGACAAACAGTGACAATTTAAATAAATCAGATGTTTTTGTCGAAGATTACTCTGTGATTTTCTCCAATTATTCGTGACATTTCACCCATTCATATTGTGATCTGCTTTAATAGTGGAAGAAAAAAAAAAACCTTGTCTCCTTGTTTATTCTTTGTTCTCAAGGAGATAAGCTGTTTATAAAGATACGTTATTTGTTATTTAAATCACTTTTACTGAAGTTGTTTATTTCCTTGTTTCAGTTTCTAAAAATATTGCAACAATTGTAATGCTTCTTAGAGATGTCTATTCAATTCAGAGTGATTTGTACTGAAAGTCTTTGCTAAATGGGCACAGGTGCTGATGTGTGTAACATGCTAGAGTGAGTCAAAACTAATAAATGCTAAAAAAACCAAAATAATGGGGATTTGCTTGTGTTAACTTTTAAAATCTGTGATTAAAAACATTTTAGACCTAAAGTCTTAGATATTTGTAAAGGTCTACTTCTATACATGCCATTTCATAAGTATTTAATAATAGTAATAATAATAATGATAATAAATTAGGTATAACACCAAAAGCATAAGCAGAAAAATTGCATAATTTAAATCCAGAAATCTATTTCTTAGAAAATGCCCTTTAATCACTTTGCAGACTTTCAAGATCATAATTATTATATAAAAGTAATTACATTAAAAGATAATTTACCTGGTAGTAAAGTATCAAATTAAAGCTGAAAAACAGTACTTGTAAACAGAATTATATATTTAAAAAAAATTGTTGAACAGCAAACATGTGAAATTATATCTCCTGCTTCTCTCTTTGCTAAACATAAAATTACCTCCAGAATAAATTTTGGTGATTTGATACTATAAAGCTACATGGTAGTAAAGTATATAGCTACATTAGATGTCTTGCATATCAGTCTATAAACCTAAACTGTGGCTTATCCTAGGTAATCAACAGGATTGATGTGTGAAATAAAGCCAAGTAGATTTGATATTTTAAGGGACAGCTGATTATTTCCAAGAACTAAAGGTTCAAAATCCAGCTGGGTTGATTTGTCTAAAAAAATGAAGCTTGGTACCATAATTCATAGTATGTATTCCTGCTGAGAAAGCCCTGGATACAGCAAATTCATATCTGTGGATGCACATCTCTCCCTTTGAAGTTGATGAGAATTGCTTGGGCTAAGTGAGATACATGCTGGGAAAATTGGCCCCTTACAATTGGTGTGTATAGACATTAGAGGTCTCACGACACTTTCCTCATCTAGTCCCTCAGTTTTCTCCAGTTCTGGTTTTGGCAGAAGACACTGAGGTTTGGAAGGAATGCTCCTTGAATTAGGTATGTCCATGACTAAAAGGTATTTGGGTTTTATCATCTAGAGAGTCTTGAGAACTTCTCTGTTATCAGTAAAGTTGGGTAAATAAAACTTACCTTGATTTAAATCTTATCCAAGTAATCTCCCCAAGAAGTCCATTTGAAAAACAAAACAAAAACAGCTGACTTATTTGAAGTCTAGGCCAAATCATGGCTAATTCTGAGTGTAGTCCCCTGGAACAAGTACTATACTTATAAACAAATGAGTTCATATAGTTCTATTATGGCATCTTTGAGTTTTGAAGATTTGGTGCCTTTTAGACCAACTGTAGTTTCTCTGAATAAATGGTCTACAAAAGTGAAAAACACTTAGTCCATTTGATTGCCTGGTTGCATCACATCAAATCCAACTAACAAATCAGCAAACTATTAATAGATTAGTGATGACCATCAATGAGCAGCAATCAGGGTCTTACATAGTATGGTCTACTTTTTGTCTGCCTGTAGATTTGATGTAAGGGCTATTTGGTTTAAGGGCTATTTACCTCATTAAATAGACAAGCTTTCCATTCCAGTTACCATTCAGTTAACTTCTAGAAGGTGTAGGAGCTGTGTTATCTTGGGCAAGTCACTTACTGTATCTCTCTGGATCATTGAGTTTTAATATGTAAAATGACTGGGTTAAAAACCAGAAGATCATTAAGGATCATTGAGGATCTAAAAATAAATTTATTCACTAAGTCTGAATATCCATACTATATGAAGTATATAATGTGAGAGTAATTATGCTTACAAAATACATATGCAGTATTAAACCTGAAACATTCTTGGAGTTGCCCTGCAAGTATTAAAATTCAGTTAGTAGTTTTTGTCATTACTTTTTGAATTATTTTTTTCTAATTTAAAAAATATCAGAAAAAAAGTATCAGAACATGCTTTGGAAGTAAAGGGGAGTTGGTGGGCAAGTGAAATGGAGGGCACAGAGACATCCTGTGTGCACCCTCTGTAAACTGGCCAGAACCAGTCCATAGTCAGTGGTCTCTTATCAGGAAGGAATGCTGGTCAGTTGTTATTTGGAAAACACAAAGGGGTGAGCTGCAGCATCAGGCAGTTGGTTGAAATCAGCAGTGGAGCAAATCTTTCAAAAGGGCTGGTTTCTGTTTAATTCTCAGGAAAGAAAGTCTAATGGAGGTTAGTTGGGGAGGGGGATATAATGAGGCTTGCCAGACCTCCTGTCCAGTCATGGCCAGGAACTCAGCTTTTAAGGTTTATCTGGGTCCCCTTGGCTAAGAAGGGGTCCATTCGGTCAGTTGGGGGGCTTAGGATTTTATTTTTATTTCTCACTTCAAATGAACCATTTTTGTTTTTGTAGGTCTAAAGTGTTTCTTTGTTACATTAGGAGAATCTGCACTTATGAAGAAGCATGTGTAATGCCAAATAAATAAATAAGTGGAAAACAAAGACTCTTGGGTTGTGTTTCAGTTACTTCTGTGATATTAAGTCTGATAGTATTTTAAAAATTAATCTTTACAATGGACTGAACAGTATGGAGGTTACTAACAAAATTAAAAACAGAACTACCATATGATGGAGCAATCTCTCTTCTTGGTATATACCCAAAGGAGATGAAATCAATATTTCGGAAAGGTATCTGCACTCTCATGTTCGTTGCAGCATTAGTCACAATATCCAAGATATGGAAACAACCTGTGTCCATAGACAGATGAATGGATAAAGAAAATGTGCCATATATATATCACAATGAAATATTATTCAGCTTTAAAAAAGGAGAGGCTTTGTACAGTGGTGTCACAAGCAATGAAGTTTGTCGAACACACAATTATTGCTACTTGAAAACTTTTCTCAGTATCCCACTGTGACGACTTTCAATATAATTGGCATGGCAATTTTTGACAGTCTCCATAGAGACTGAATTTAAAAAAAAAGAAGGAGATCCTGCCATTTGCCACAACATGGATGGATCTGGAGAACATTATGCTAAGTGAAATAAGCCAGACACATAAAGAAAAATATAGCATGATCTCACTCATATATGGAATCTTTTTTTTTAAAGGTCAAATATACAGGCATAGAGATTAAAACAGTGGTTACTAGGGGGAGGGGTGTAGAGTGGGGGAGGAAATGGGGAGATGTAGATGAAAGGATACAAAGTAGCAGATATGTAGGATGGACAAGTCTGGAGATCTAATGTACATCATGAGGACTTTAGTTAATAAAATTGTAGGATATTTGGAATTTTTTTTCTTAAATATTCTTTTATGTCAAAGGCAACAGGTTGACAGATATTTGGGATTTTTGTTAAATAAGTAGCTGTTAGCTGCTTTTGTCACCAAAAAAGTAAATGTGCAATGAGTGATATGTTAATTTGATTCACTATAGTAACCATTTACTATCTATATGTATTCTATAACATTATATTGTAAACCTCAAATATACACAATAAAATTTATTAAAAAAATAAAAATGGGCTCAAAATATTAGAAGCATCACTGATTCCATGAAGAAGGTAAAGTAGTCTGCTTTTTTGCAGAAAGGCAATGATAAACTTTGTATTTTTACTAGGACTACTCATTCATTCATTTAACAAATATTTATTGATTCCCTTATAACCTAGGCACTATTCTAGGTCCTGGGGATATAACAGTGAACAAAACAAACCTAAATTCCTGCCCACATGGAACTTAAATTCTAGGAAGCACAGTAAGAACAGATAATAATCTAATAAATTAGAAAAGTATGTATTATGCCAGATAGTGTTAAGTGTTGTGGAGAAAATAAAACTGGGAAGGAAGAAAAGGAGCATTGGGTGAGACCGTAATTTTACATAGGTAGTAGTTAGGCTTTAGCTGAGAAGGTGTTATAAGGAAGTAAGGACATGAGGAAGTGAACCGAGTTGATACCTTGGAGGAGAACATTCCAAGCAGAAGGAACAAGACGTGCAAAAGCTTTGGGGATAGGTAGGGCTTGGGGAGTTCTAGGAACATCAAGAAAGCCAATATGGATGGTCAGGGAGGGGAAGAGAGGGTGGTCTGAGATGAGATCAGAGAGCTAGTTTGGGCCAATATCCTGAGGCCTTGTAGGCTGTTTTGATACTGAGTGACAGGGGAAGGCACTAGTGGGTGTTAAACACGAGAATGGCATGATTTATCTTGGAATTTTAGGAAATATATCTGGCTGCTGTGTGGAGAATAGACTGCAGGGGTCAAGAGTGGAAGCCAGGAGACTGGTTAGAAGGCAATTGCAGAAAATCCAGCAGGGAGATGATGGTGATTTGGACCAGGGTTGGTGGCAGCAATATACTGGTGGTGAAAAGTGATTGGATTCTGGATAATCTTGAAGGTGGAGCCAACAAAATTCACTGTAGGACTGGATGTGAAATGACAGAGAAGAAAGCAGAGGATGGTTCCTGTGATAAATGGCCTGAACAACTGGAAGGCTACAGTTGCCATCCACTGTGATGGAGGAAGCTACAGATGGAGTTCTTGATTCTCTAGTGGAAGTGGGAATCAGGTATTAGGACATCCTTTCCCCCTTAAGGGAATGGTTGTAAGAAGAGGAACAACAACAACAGTATGAGGAAATGGTATTTTGGCTGGTTCATGCCAATGGCATAGTCCATCTACAGTCTGTCTCTGTCAGTGGCCCTAAAGGGACACTCTAAAATGACAATCTCATGAACTTGGAAATAGAAAATTGTAGTGTGCTAGAGCTGGCGAAAAAGTAAATACTCCCAATCACCCATATTTATTATGAATTATAACCTCATTTATTTAAATCCTACTTCAAATTCAATTTTTTCCTTTTGCCTTTAATGAGTTTCATAAATTTGCTACTTGAAGTATTGATGTTCCACAGCACATTCTTCTATTTAAAAATTTCTCCCTACCTTTTTCCAAGCTTTAGAGTGCATTCCTTATTTCCACAATTCTTGGATATCATGAATCCATGTTGTCCTAAGCATACTCTTTCTTATGTTAGACTTTGACCTTATTCTCTCTCAATTTCTATTTATAATCATATCTGATTAACCCTTTGTGTGTATTCTATATATTATATCATTTAATTCTCACATAACCTCTTTGAGGTAGCTAGGACAGACACCACCCTAATTTTTTTTTTTAATTTGTTCTCCAGGAAAGTAAAGCACTGATTTTTAATTTTTTTTTTAAGACAGGGTCTTGCTCTGTTGCCTGGGGCTAGAGTACAGTGGTGTCATCATAGCTCACCGCAACCTCAACCTCAACCTCCTGGGCTCAAGTGATCATCCTGCCTCAGCCTCCAGAGAGGCTGGGAGTACAGGTGTGTGCCACTACATCCAGCTAATTTTTTTAAAAAATTTTTGTACAGGTGGGATCTCTCTGTGTTGCCCAGGCTAGTCTTATACTCGAATGTTGGCCTCCCAAAGTGCTGGGATTACAGGCGTGAGCCACTGGGCCTGGTCAACATCACCCTAATTTTATAGATAAGAAAAACAGAAAGGGAGAGGTTAAGTTAGTGACAAAATCAGAGCCCAAATATATCTTTTGACTCCTAACATAGTATGTTTTCTATTGACCACTCCTTTTCTCATTTCCTTATTTTATTTGTTCTTTGGATATTTTTAGTCTGGTTTTATCCTTTAGATTAGATATCAGGAAAAAAGCTCCTCCCTCAGCCTTCCATTCCTTTCTCCAGGAAGATTTTTTTAATAAGGACAGGCTAATACCTTCTAATATTCTTACTTATAATGGTTTTTCTGATAGTGTTCAAAATTTCTTTTAGGTTTATTTTTTATTTGTTTTAGCAATTGCAGGAACAGCAGGATTAACTTTTTTTTTTTTTTTTTTGAGATAGAGTCTTGCTCTGAGGCCCTGGCTAGAGTGTAGTGGCATCATCATAGCTCACTGCAACCTGAAACTCCTGGGCTCAAGCGATCCTCCTGCCTTGGCCTCCTGGAGTGCTAGGATTACAGGTGTGAGCCACCACGCCCAGCCAGGATTAATATTTTAATAAAATAGTTTACAATTGCTACTTAGTCTTATGGTCATAATGAATTCTCTTGAATACAACAAATGTAATTTAAGTTATTTCCCTCTAAATTACCTTAAACTTGTACACAATAAAGTTTATTTGCTATGTTTCTGTCTACTTGCACAGCCATGTGAAAATTTCCTTTGTTTCCTAGCTCTTCCTGCCAATTTGGCATTCAACTATCTAGGAGAGCTTATTTCACTTCCACAATTTTAAGGTGTTGGAATCTCTCATAAACGATAATTTCATTGACCAAGGCAAGCAATTGCTTTTCGAGAGCAAACATAATGATATCTAAATACTCTCTGGGCCAGGGGTGGTGGCTCATGCCTGTAATCCTAGCAGTTTGGGAGGCCGAGATGGGAGGATCACTTGAGCTCAGGAGTTCAAGACCAGCCTGAGCAAAAGTCAAGACCCCATCTCTACAAAAAAAAAAAAAAAAAAAAACAGAAAAATTAGCCGGGCATGGTGGTGTGCACTTATAGACCCACCTACTTGGGAGGCTGAGGCAGGAGGATCACTTGAGTCCAGGAGTTTAAGGTTGCAGTGAGCTATGATGATGCCACTGCACTCTAGCCTGGGCAACAGAGTGAGACTCCGTCTCAAACAAAACAAAACAAAACAAAAAAACCAAAAACTCTCTGAAAGTCTTTTGAGTGTGATAAAAAAAATACGTAAGTCAAGGGAGAAACAATCTGATTTTTTAAAAGTCCTTTCAGAAAGTGTCACACCAAAAAATCAGTAATATAAAACGAAAAAAAATTCGCCATAGTATGGAGGAACAGTTTGTCATGTTAGACAACAAAATTAAAGACAGAAAACAAGCTTTGTGCATTAATGTTGTAGGCAATGAGGTTTATCTGAGGCACGATTATTGCTAATTGAAAACTTTTCCCAATATCCTGCCATGACAACCTGAAATATATTTGGCACTGGCAATTTTTGACAGTCTGTATGGAGACTGAATTAAAAAATAAAAAATAAATAGTAAGTGTAAATTAGCTTATTTTTAAAATTAACTTATTTTGACAGATACAATCAAAATAGTTTTTTCCATAAATGATTTGATGAAGTTGGTAGAAACATCTCCAAATTATTACACCATGCTATACTTTTCCTGTTTCTTTGGAATCCCTCTTGGAGTGCGGACCAGCTG
This sequence comes from Daubentonia madagascariensis, assembly GCA_023783475.1. Taxonomy (NCBI): domain Eukaryota; kingdom Metazoa; phylum Chordata; class Mammalia; order Primates; family Daubentoniidae; genus Daubentonia; species Daubentonia madagascariensis. The sequence continues at coordinate 53,789,458 of JAKFHU010001815.1, read as the reverse complement.
CTTGACTTCCTGGAACTCTTCCTAGTGTAGTCTTTTCATTTGTTTTCACACAACTGAAACTTGGCTTTTTCCTTCCTATACTCTTGACTTTCTCGTTTGCTTTAGTTCCCTCTATTAGTGCCTGTTGTTGGAAGGTCTTCATCTCTTGTGAAAAGTTAAGCTTCTAGAAAGCCTTTCTCTCTTGTTGATTCCATAGCACTTTGTATTATCTTTTCTTACATTCTTCATCCCTCCTACTGGATTGCCAGCCTCTTCTGGACAGCAATTTGTGTTCTCAAAACACTTATAGTGTCTCAGAACATTTTTTGTTTAATTAAATTAGGGAAGATCAATTAGAAATTACCCTTTTGATACACTGTCCCATGACTAACTCCTTCCGGCAATTGTCCATCTTGAGCCATTGGCTTTCCATTGCCACTTATAAATTCTTTGAAAACATTTGAGTGTGCGCCATAGTAAAAGTGATTTATGTTATTCAAACACGGAAAGGAAAAGTGCTACGAACACATTTCAGGTACTCTGCCAAAGATGAGTCGGACGCTGGAGGCAAAAAAACTGCGACTACCATTTAGGGAGGTGTGTTGAGGTGACATCAATATTTCGTTAAAACATGATGGCCCATTGGGCCACCTACATTTTACTTAGGTTTCTGAATGTCGGTCACGTGAACGAACTTAAAAAGCTCAGGAACATTTACGTCACTACTCGTCATAATCAGATCCCAGTTCCTTTTTCCACCTTCCGAGTAGCTAGGGCTATAGGTGCGCGCCACCAGGCCCAGCTAATTTTAAAAAAAATTTTGTAGACACGAGGGTCGTGCGATGTTGCCTAGCCTGGCCTCAAGGGATCCTCTCGCCTCGGCCGCTCAAATCGCTGGGATTAGAGGCGTGAGCCACCGCGCCAGGCCTCCTTCCCAATTCCTTGAATAGTTCGTGTTCCCGGGCAGCGGACGCTGGGCGGAGAATTGCCTCCCGCCCTCCCCGAGACGGCAGCTGCCCGCCCCGGCCCGCCCCGGCCCGCCCCGGCGGCGGCGCACTGAATGCTGGGAGTCGTAGTCCCGGCTGGCAGGGCCCACAAGGACAGAAGGGCGCGAGAGTAGAGCCCGCCCGCTGGCTCCTGGAGGCCACATTGCCTAACTGCTCCCTTCCGTTCTCTCGGGCGCAGCCTTCAGCGAGCACGGCTGGATTTGACTTTGCCACCGTCTCTCATCTAGGTTTCAATAAAGTTTTCCTCTTCCTACCCCTGTACGGAGCTCAAGATGGCGGCCTCCTGGTCGCTCGTGGTTACCCTGCGCTCCTTAGCTCAGAGCCCGCTGAGAGGGAGATGTGCTGGGTGCGCGGCCTGGGCCGCCGCTCTCGCTCCTCTGGCCACCGCCCCTGGAAAGCCCCTATGGAAAGGTCAGTGACTGTGCCATGAGGCGGTCGAGCCGTCGTGCATTTGACTGGAGGAGCCTCTGGGGTCACCTTCCCTCTCCAGTCTCCCCCAGGTGCCTCCTCATTTCATGGTTTTTCGGAGCTAAGGGCCGCTCGAAAGGAGTTTTAGTTTCTCTTGCCCTTTTGTACTGCATGTTCATGAAGGAACACTGAAGGAACTGGCCCAAAGTGACTTTCATTCTGAGGTCAGCGTTTGTTACCTCCGGGACGTTAGAGAGCGGAGACCTGGTGAGCCCAGGTGTAGGAGTGCCTGGCTTGAAGAGAGGCAAATGTGGGGTTGAGGCCTGGGGACCCTTACATTCTGCGCCTTCCCAAGCTCTCGGGTCAGGGGAGGGAGCCGTGAAGACCCCTGCAGACCCCTCTGGCTCTCGGGATTCTGGGAACGCAGGTCCACAAGCATGGTCAGATTGAGGGATCAATTCCTGCTGTTCTTTTCAAGTTACTGGAAGCTTTGGCGGGGGTGTCTTTTGTCATCAGGCATTCTTTCTTCCTGCCTTCATTCATTTAATTATGTGTTCATTATTGCATGAATGTATATTTTGAGTAACCAAGCCCACAAGAGCGCCAGTTTTACTGCTCTATTCGTATATTCCCACTAAATTACAAGTTACTTATGTCATTGTTTCCTCAGCGTTTAGCACAATGATTGATACCAGATGGGCAGGTATGATTTTTGAATGAATGAATAAAGTTATTCTCATTGTGTCCCCCATCCACATACTTACGTTTTCCTTTTTCTCATCTCCAGGCAACCCCTCTTATATACGTTAATAAATTGATACACCTTAATAAAGTACATACCTTAACCAATTGATTCTCATTGGCTAATTTAGCTAAAAATGTAACAAGCTTTGGCCATTATCACCAATGCAGTTGAAATTAATACTAGAACTATGATTAGGTCACCTTAGGTTTATCTGCAAAGATCAGCATAATTCACTTAATGCATAATGAAATATTTAGGTAGTATAAGCTATGGATTATAATATAAAGTTTATTTTCTTTTTTCTTTTTGGAATAGTCAGTAAAAGCAAATGATAAAAATTTCACACTATAGTACCAGTTTTTGAGGGAAAAAAATTCAAAAGATACAAGAGGCCAGTCATGGTGGTTCATGCCTGTAATTCCAGCACTTTAGGTGGGGAGGATCACTTGAGGCCAGGAGTTCAAGAACAGCCTGGGCAACACACCAAGACCCTGGTCTCTACAAAATATTAAAAAATTAGCCTGGCGTGGTGGCACTTGCCTGTAGTCCTAACTACTATTTAGGAGGCTGAGACAGGAGGACTGCTTGAGTCCAGGAGTTCAAGGTTACAGTGAGCTATGGTAAGGCCACTGCACTCCAGCCTGGGCAACAGAGTGAGAGCTTGTCTCTTTAAAAAAAAAAAAAAAAAAAAGTACAAGAAAGAATATGGCAAAATGTGAGACTCTTCTAGTCCTATCCCTTAGCTGCTTAGTTTTCCTTGTCAGAGGCAACCTCTAATACTAGTTTATGCATTCTTTTTTTTTTTTTTTGGACAGAGTCTCGTTCTGTCGCCCCGGGTAGAGTGCAGTGGCATCATCATAGCTCACTGCAACCTCAAAATCCTGGGCTCAAACTCCTCAAACTCCCTGTCCCAGTAGCTGGGACTACTGGTGTGGACCACTAAGCCCAGCTAATTTTTTCCATTTTTTTGGTTGAGATGGGGTCTTGCTTTTGCTCAGGCTGCTCTCAAACTCCTGAGCTCAAGTGATCCTCCTGCCTGGGCCTCCCAGAGTGCTAGGATTACAGGTGTGAGCCACTGTGCTCAGCTTGTCTCATTAATTTAATCTTCATAAAAACCCTATAAATTTGTTATCTTTATTTTATAGACGAATAAACAGGCGTGGCCACCCAACTGGTATTTGAACCCAGGCATTTTTGTTTCAGGGCCATAAACTTAACCATTATGTTATATTAGCTCCTTAAAGTAATAATGCATAGGCTAGTCTGAAGGTAATGAGTTCTCTCACTTGATTGTTCACAGTCAGTTACAGATTGAACTCCTTGTTCTCCTACTTTCTCCCCTTCTCACTACTGCATTTGACTATTCTAAAAAAAAAATGCATATTAATAGCATACTGTACTATGATCTAGGCCTATCTGAAATGTAGGACTACAGAGGAGGAAGCAGCTCTGCCTGGAGAGAAGAGGGTTTTTGTGTTTTTAGTAAAAATGTGGAAGTGCGTATACATGGCCCTTAGTGGTTTATTATCCCTGAGGGAGAGCAGCTACAGATGAAGGTGGGAAGATGGGCTGTGATCTGGTTGAGAGTAGTCCTTTATACTACACGAAGATGTGGGACACTGGTGGAAGTTTCTTAGGAAGAGAAGTGACCAGATCTGTTTTAGCATAATTATTTTTTGGCCACCTGAAAAAGACATCAGAAATTGGGGAATTTTGGAAGCTGGGTAATCATTTAGGAGGAAGTTGAAGTAGTGGTTTAGGGCCTGAATTACTGCTGTGGTGGAGAGCAGGGCACCTGAGGGAGGGAATTTAGAGACACCTCTTTGGTAGAATTGACTCACTTGGGAAAGACAAGGAAAGGGGGAGTTAAGATCAATTTAGGTTTCCTACTTTGGGTAATTTAATCAAGGGAAACCAAAAATACAAAACAAAAAGGTAGAGCCAGAGGTATTTTAGAGGGAGTTTCAATTTTGGCTTGTTAAATTTGAGGTGTTTATGATAGTTCCAGGTAAATAAGTCTAGTTGGTTGTAGGACACATGGGGATCTGAGACTAAGAAAGGAAATATGCAGTATTGAGAGCCATGTGAATGGAAGAGTGAGCCTGGGAACATTTGTAGAGTGAAAAAGTAAAAGCTGAGTGAGTCCTTGAGGAAAACTGACATTTTATGAGCAGAAGAAAGGGACCTCGTAGGAGAGCAGTTAGAGAGGTCATAGGAGAACTAGGAGAGAAGCCAAGGAGGGGAATGTTTCTAGGTTTTTTAAAACCTAAAAATTAGCATATCTAAAATTCTATTTTATCTAAGCTAGCCTTAGAAATTAAGTTTATTTCATAGAAGCAAGGTAATATGAGGGTCACTTCTTGTGATTTCTTTTTATTATGGTGTCCTTCTGTATCACAATGTTATATTTTTAGGTGTCTATATTAAATGATGGCTCATATTTACCTTTAACTCCACAATCTCTTCTTTGGTACATGTAGATAGGAGATTATTCCCGATTAGATATTAATGTGAGTAGAACTAACCCCCCTCAGCTGTATGATTTGGTAGAATTTATTAGTAGTACAGATTTGTGGTTAAGAAAATAATCTTTGGACTTACTTTTTATTACCTAATTAGATGAATACCATTATGTGAAACTTCATGTTTCTTGGATTTCCATTAACATTTATTATATTAGAAAAGAATGTTCATGCCTATTCCCGAGATTGATTAAGATTGTGATAATAGAGGGTATTTTTTAAAAGATTAATTTTTTTAAAAAAAGCATAGCATAGCTTAATAGGCATAGCTAGTTCCCTAAATGTAGTTCTGAGGTGGAGGGAGGGGTAGGTGTAGTAGAGCGGTTGAGTTTATTGGGTCACTTCCATTTATGGCACTCACTCTACAATAAAGAGCATCTGTGATGAGGTATTACCTAGCATCCTCTAAACTTCCTTTTGTTCTTTTGAATTAATTTTCCTGGCTGCCAAGTCAAGATCTTATTTTTTTAGCAAGGTTGGAATAAGGCAAACTTCATTTACTCTAAATCAAAATTTACAAAAGTAATTTCTCAGCTGGACATGGTAGCTCATGCCTGTAATCCCAGCACTTTGGGAGGCCGAGGCTGGAGGATTGCTTGAGGCCAGGAGTTCGAGACCAGCCTGGGTGACACAGTGAGACCCTGTCTGTTAAAAAATTAAAAAAATAGCTGGTGTGGTGGTGCGTGTCTATAGTCCCAGCTACTCAGGAGGCTGATACAGTAGGATTGCTTGAGTGTAGGAGTTTGAGGCTGCAGTGAGCTATGATTGCACCTGTGAATAGCCACTGTAGTCTAGCTTGGGTGACAGAATGAGATCCTGTCTCTAAAAAAGAAAAAAAAAACATTTTGGATGCTGGTTCTTTCTGCAGTGTTTTGTCTCCCCAAGGTGCTTTAGTGAGGTCCCATTTCTACTCTTACCTGCTAGAGGTACCTGGTACTTAAATCTCCAGAATCTCCAGAATTTCTTTCATAATGTCCTTTCACTGTCCTGCGCGTCCCTTCTTATTTCTTCTATTTCTCCCATCCCAGAAGCTACTCTATCAACATGTTATCTGTCTATACTCTTGACCAGGTGGCAGTTTTCAACAAGTTTTAAGGCCTGAACATGTAATTCTTGTAGTAGTTCCTTCACAGCTTCATAATGCAATTTATATCTTAAATGTAGCTCCTGTGGATTCCATTTAAAAATTCTCATTTACATATGTGTGTGAGTGTATAAAATTTAAAATAAACTAACATAACAAATAGATCAGTTATTTTTCTTTCTTTTTTTGAAAGAAAATAGATCCCCTAGATCTGGTTATTAAATAGTGTGTGAACAGGGTGAATATTAAGGAGTTACTCAGTATGCTGGGCCATGCCTATAATTACTTCAGAATAGCTTTATTCAGAATTTTAGGCAGTATTTTACTGATTTGTTATCATGAAATTTAAAGTACTATTTTTTCCTTTTGTAAAGTTATACACATTGGCACATTTAAGATTAACCAGCTTCTAAGGGAAAAGAATGATAACCAGCAAGCATTTAGTTTTAATTTTCATAATTTTTCTATTTAAATCAAAAGCACCCTTTTAAAGCCCCTAAATCAGCCTTTTATAAATAAAGTAAATCATCTTGTGATGCATTCCTTGATGATGGCTTATGTTGTTTTTCTAAAGAAAGAGTTTAATTAAGATTTGATTTTCTTCTATTCTGCACTTTGTTTATTCATCACTGTATCAAACATAGGTCTTTAATGTTACTGATAAGTCTAACTTTTCGGGTCATTGATGACCACTGCAGTTTTCAAAAAGGCAGCTGAATATTTATCATTTGGGTATGATTAGAACATAATAGAGCATAAAGGGGCTGCCTATGACCTTAGCATGGACTTCTGTCATTGCAGGAGAACATTTCTGGTCAGTGGCCACTGTTTACAGTGTGTTAAAATCAACACAAATGTACAAATAACTCATGAATAATTGTGAACACAGTATTTGAATGGATGTTTAATAAATATGCATTAAAAATCTAATTACAGTAATGAAGTTTACAGCTGAAATTTTAATCCAGCCCTTTAGAAATATTAAATGTGCTTTTCCTGATTGTGCATTTTTCTCACAGCAGTTGGGTAAACATTTTAAACTGGAAATCTAAATTCCTTATATAGTTTTGATTTCATTTAACTAAGCATGTGTTCTTTTTGGCAACAATCTTCTTTCTCTTTGTGAAGAAGTGAAGCTTCTTTATTCTATAACTGTTATTTTGAAGAATTTTGATCAGTTCTGTTTTAAGACTGGTGAACATAACATATGGGATACCAGATGACTAATAAAACCTGACCTGGAAAGACTAGTTTGTGATTTTGGTTTCATTCTGTAGTACTGGATCAATCATTTAGTTTGGTATTTCCATTCCTTATCTGTAGAATGGGATTAGTTATCCTAACTCTGCCTTCCTTGCAGATCATTTATGAGGCTCAAATAGGTTTTCAAATATGAGAAGATCCTTTGAAAACTGTAAGAAATGTTACATAAATATGTGGCTATGCTAGGAATAATTGAAATATTAGTACTGAAATGCCAGAGGTGGTGGATTACAGTCAGTGAGTACAAATGGAATGAACTCAACTCTATACAGAATTACTAAAGTCATTTTAATTCTGGACTTACTTGTATTAACAATGGCAGAGGGCCTGGTCTGATTTCAGTCCTTTGAATTCTAGAAAATGCAGTTTTGATTGTTCTGAGATTGTGCAAAGGGCTTCTGTAGATAACCAGGGGTGGTTTTTGTTCTCCTGGACTTAACCACCTTTTCTCTGGATACTCTGAACACCTAGAGGCTCTTAGAAATTATGAATTACTTCTTTCATCATGATGTTTGAAAGAAAGCTGTTGAAATTTGATTTATAGTATGCAGGTAAATCACTAAGGTAAATTGTCTTCATTTAGTTAAGAAAGGGATACTGTTTTTAAAAGGAACTGGAGTAGTTGTGAATTACTTGCTATGCAACGACATAAAAATAGCATTTCATAGAATCATAAAATATTAGAGCTGAAGAGGACCTCTGGGTTATGTAGTCAAACAATGTTAGATAAGCATGTAGTTTCTGCCTTAACTGTTTCTTTTTGAGGCATCCTATTAATTTTTGGATAGCCCTAATTGTGAGAAAACTTTAAGTAGGCCAAAATTCGAGCTTTTCTGTAACTTCTCTCCATTCATCTTGAATCTTTCCACAGGAGCAACATATATAGCTCTAGTCCTGATGCCACATATGACAGCTCTTTTAACATATTAAGACTGATAGTGTTTCATTAATGTATTCACTCATTTACTCATTCATTTATCAAATTCTTGGGTGTCACCTTGTCCCAATTCCATTTGACAACCTTTAAAACATTAAGGACTGTATTTCTCCTTTTCATACATTCATTCCCCAGATACTTCTTGGTGCCATCTGTATGCTAGACATAGGATGCTGGGATGTTGTTACTAAGTCTCTTCTCAATGTCAGCAAACTTGTCAGTAAAGTCTCATGACATAGTTTCTAGATCCTTAAACTCCTTTCCTTCTTGAAATTATGATCTACTTTCTGAATGACACTCTGAAAATGTGGGCCCCATATCTCAATACGTTCCGTCAGATACGGTTGGCTTAGAGCAGTGTTATCTTTTCTGTGTCCTGTTGCATTAACTTTTGGTGGCCAGATCGTATTCATGTCTCACCTTAAGACTCCTAAGGCTATTTTTTTTTTTTTTTTTTTTTTTGAGACAGGGTCTCACTCTGTGGCCTGGGCTAGAGTTGCAGTGGCATCATCATAGCTCACTGCAACCTCAAACTCCTGGACTCACGGGATCCTCCTCCCTCAGCCTCCCGAGTAGCTGGGACTACAGATTCGCACAACCATGCCTGGCTAATTTTTCTATTTTTTGTAGAGACAAGGTCTTTTTCTTGCTCAGGCTGGTCTCAAACTCCTGACTTCAAGTAATCCTCTCGCCTCAGCCTCCCAAAGTGCTGGGATTACAGGAGTCAGCCACAGTGCTGGGCTCCTTGGGCTGTTAAGACAGGTCTCTCCAGTTTGTATTTAATTGATTGTTTTTTCTATTTAAAAATTAAATTATTTTTAATTATAGAAATACTACATATGTATAGTACAAAATACAGAAATGACAACTGTTAACTTTATTTTAATTTTTTAAGCATATTTGTCATTGACATATAATATTCATCCAGAAAAGTGTACAAATAAGTGTACAGCCCACTGAATTTTCATAAGGAGAATAGATCTGTGTATATGCAACCTAAATCAAGAAATAGAACATTTATAGTGTCTCGAGGCTTACCTTGTGCACCTCTGAGTCACTTGCCCTTTACCCACAATGGTAATCAACATCTTGATTTATATTACTATTGATTTGTTTTGCCTGTTTTTGAATTTTATATAAATAGCATCACGATTCTGCTTATTTCATTCAACATTATGTTTGCAAGATTCATCAATGTTTTTATGTGTAGCGATAGTTCGTTCTCTAAATATAACATAACTTTCTATACCACAATTTTTTAATATATCATACAATTTTAGATATTGGAGTTGTTTCCAATTTTTGGCTACTACTATTCATAGTACTGCTATGAATATGTTTGTTGATATATTTGGTCCACTTATATATGCTTTCTGTTGGGCAGATACCTGAGAATAGAATTGCTGGATCAAACAATATAGATATGTTCAGCTTGAGTAGGTAACGCCAGTTTTCTAAAATGATTATATCAATATATACTTCCACTGGCAAGGTGTGAGGTTTCATGAGATTTCAGTTACCATGCATCCTTACCAACAGTTGGTATTCTTTTCAATTTTTGTCACTCTAGTAAACGTGTGTTGATATCTCATTGTAGTTTTATTTTGCTTTTCCCTGCTAACTTTTGAGGTTGAACACCTTTTCATATATTTATTGGACGTTTAGATAGGCTCTTATGACACATCTTTTTCCCATTTTCCTATTGCTTTGTTTGTCTATTTCTTAAAGAATTGTAGAAGTTTTTTATATATCCTTGGCATGAGTCCTTTGTCAGATACATAGATTGCAAGTATTTTCTCCCAGTCTGTGGTTTGTTTTTTCATTTTTTTAATGGAGTTTTTTCATGAACAGAAGTTCTACATTTTAATGTAGTCCAACTTATCGTCTTTGTGTGTCCTATTTAAGAAATCTTTGCTTACCTCAAGGTCATGAAGGTATTCTTATATGATCTTTTATAAGCTTTATTGTTTTACCTTTTACATTTAGATCTATGATCCTCCTGCAAGTAATTTTTGTGTGTGCTGTTAGGTTGGGGTTAATATTCTTTTTCTTTCTTTTTTTTTTTTTTTAAGACAGGGTCTTGCTGTGTTGCCCAGGCTAGGGTACAGTGGTGTCATCATACCTCACTGCAACCTCACACTCCCGAACTCCTGGGTTCAAGTGACCCTCCTGCCTCAGCCTCCCAAGTAGCTAGGACTAATGGCCATGCCTAATTTTTCTGGGTTTTTTTTTTTTTTTTTGTAGAGATGGGGTCTCGATATATTGCTCACGCTGGTCTTGAAGTCCTGGGCTCAAGCGAACCTCCCGCCTCAGCCTCCCAAAGAACTAGGATTACAGGCGTGCACCACCGTGCCATCTCATTTTTTTTTGCATTGATATCCAAGTGAGTCAATAGCATTTTTGAATAGAGCATCTTTTATTTTTTCTGGGCTACTGCAGTGCCACTTTTGACATAAATCAAGTGACCATGCCTTTGTGTGGGCTTCTATTTTGTTACATTTGTCTATTTTTGTACCAGTATCACATGGTCCTAATTCTGTAGCTTTAAAATACATCTTAATATCTAGCTATGTAAGTCCTCCAACTTTGTTCTTTTTCAACATTGACTAGACTTTAGTTCTCTGATACCATAGCCATTAGCCACATGTGGACACTGAGTACTTGAAATGTGTAATATGACTGGGGAACTAAATTTTTAATTTTTTTTTTTTTTGGCATGGAGGGTCCATCAGTGAAAACCAGAAAACCTGCTGGATAAATTCTAAAAGAGCTGTAACTGTTAAATATAAATTTTTAAAAGTTGACTGGGCACGGTGGCTCACACCTGTAATCCTAGCACCCTGGGAGGCTGAGGTGGGAGAATTGCTTGAGGTCAGGAGTTCGAGACCAGCCTGACCAAGAGCAACCCTGTTTCTACAAAAAATAGAAAAATTAGCCGGGTGTGGTGACGCATGCCTGTAGTCCCAGCTACTTGGGAGGCTGAGGCAGGAGGATGGCTTGAGCCCAGGAATCTGAGGTTGCAGTGAGCTATGATTATGCCACTGCACTCTAGCTGGGGCAATAGTGCAAGACCCTGTCCCCCCAAAAAAAAGTACACTTGATTCAGCTACTGGAAAACTTTTCAGTATTCTTAGAGGAACATCTTGGGAAAGTGAATATATTTTTTCAACTGTAGATTTTATGAAGTCTGAATACAAGTTAAATATTTCCAATGAAAATTTAGCATCCAAATTGAGATGCATTATAAGTGTAAAATACTGAATTTTGAAGATCTACTATGAAAAAAGGAATGTAAAATATCTTATTAATAATTTTAAAATTTTGATTATGTGTTGATTACATGCTAATTACACTTCTTGATGTTAAGAACCATGAAGGGCCTGAGATTTTACCCTTTTACCCTGCTTGTAAGGTAACATATTAGTCTGTCACAGTTTCATAGATGTTGGCAGAAAATGTGAAACTCCTGGGTCAGAGATAAAGAACTTTATTATTATGGACTAGCAGGCAACATGAGCTTCATGTGTGCCTCAGTTCCGCTTGTCCTTCAAGTCCCATAGTGCAATTCAGAGATCAGCCCAGGTGAATGATGCATACTCAGCAGGTTTGTGTCACAGTTGAGGAACCCTGTGCTTAGGAAACCTCATCTTGTACAAGAGTTGCAAGCAAACCTTTCCAGCTTTTGACCTGGAGGAAGACATAGAAGACAGCAAACAAACCTGCACCATTTTACATTTCCACCAGCAATGTATGAGGCTTCCAATTTCTCTACATCTTCTTCAATACTTGTTATTGTCTGTCTTTTTGATCATTGCCTTCATGCTTCTTTTTTATGTATTATAAATTATATATTGAATTCCATAAATATTTCTTTTTTGAATATCTATTCTATTTATTGATCTTTCTATCATTGTGTTTTATATTTATTTTCACATTTGGTAGAAATGTGAAAGTAAATATATTTTCTCAAAATTTTCTTAGAATTTTCAGTTAGGATTTTGGTGAAAGTGTATTTAATCTGTAAATTAATTTGGGAAGAATTGGTAATGTTATGATGTTGTATCTTTCCTTTCAGTAACATTTTATGTTTATTTTTCCAAATTTTCATCTATGCCTTGAGAAAGATTTAGTTTTTATTTATATGGATCTGACAAATTGATTGAATTTTTTTGTTTGTCTGTCTTTTTTTGAGACAGGGTCTTGCTCTGTTGCTTAGGCTGGAGTACAGGGGTGTGACCATAGCTCACTGCTCACTCCAATTCCTAGGCTCAGGTGATCCTCCTGCCTCAGCCTCCTGATTAGCTGGGACTACAGACACGTGCCACCAGGCCTAGCTAATTTAAAAAATTTTTTTGTAGAGACAGAGTCTTGCTATGTTCCCCAGGCTGGTCTTGAACTCCTGGGCTCAAGTGATCCTCCTGCCTAGGCCTCCCAAAGTGCTGGGATTACAGGTGTGAGCCACTGCACCCAGCCAACAAATTGATTGTTAATATTTTTCTTCTTCTTCCTTTTTTTTTTTTTTCCGAGACAGGATCTCACTGTGTTTTCCAAGTTGGCCTCAAACACCTGGGCTTAAGCAGTCCTCTCACCTCAGCCTCCTGGGTAGCTGCCACACTTGGCATAAGTATTATTTTTTATTCTACAATTCTTACTGCAATTGTAAGTGGGACCCTTTTGGCCTTTTTTCCTATTGAATTTTCCAACTGGTTATTGCTGATATGTTAGAAAGATAAAGCTGTTAAAATGTGTTTCCAGCACCCTTCTTTTTTGCTTAAGAGAAGGCATAATCAAGCCACTGCCCTCTTTAAAATTCATAAGTGGCTTCCTGTTGCCTTTGGGATTAAATTCATATCATTGCAAGGCCTGCCTCACCTCGCTTCTTTGTACTTACCCAATAGCTCATCTCTCACCCGTCTTCGCCTTGCACTTTATATCTCAGCCATACTGAACTTGTTTACTTTAGTGTGCCCTGCTCTCATGTTTCTGAGCCTTCTTGCAGGCAAGTGCATCTCCTTCTTTTCACCTTTCCTTCTCTCCCTCCCTCTCTCCCTTCCTTCCCCTGGCTGACTTCTGTCTTTCCTTCTGATCTCAGTTGAAACATCCTTTCCTCTGAGTACCTTCCTTAACTCCCTAACTTAGGTTACTAGCTTTGGTTCTGTGATCTTATAGCATCTGCCCCTTCCTCTTACTACATACATCACTTTATTAGAGTTGTTTATCCACTTGTTTGCGTCTTCCCCAGTGCACTGTCAATGTTTTGAGTGCAGTTATAGTGTCTGTCTAGCTCACCACTGATTCTATTTGCAGTTTTTAGCATAGAGCTTTGCACACTGTAGATGCTTTGTAATTATTTGTTGAACTATTAATTGCTTAACTGAATTCTTCTATTTTATAGTTTTTCAATTGATTTTTTTCCAGGATAGTTCAGTTTTTAAACCTAAATGCACCTTAGTTAAATTTTGTGTTGGTAGTTCCATCCAACTTTTGTAACACATCGACATCTTCTTGAATTGCCTCCCAACATTGATTTGTCTCCCAAGTTGGTGTCATCTTTAGATATGAGGAGTAGGTCATTTATGTTTTCATTTAGTGCCAAATATATTAATATTTTATACTCAAAGCTCAAAAAAGTATATACAAACCTAGTTATTGTCAAAATTCTTAAAAGCCTGCTATATGGGATATAAAGGCTTTTAGATTTATATGAAAGGGAATTTCTTCCCTTCAACACTTTGGCTTTGGGCTTTTAATAGAAAAAACTGCTGCTTCCGATAAGTTTTGGAAAAGTGTCGTTTATTAGCAGAGGCAGTTGCCCTTAGAGTGTAGGCAGGGCCCAGCTCTAGTAGGGCTGAGGAGGATGGAGACCCAGGAGGAGCGGGTTGTTGGTTGCTCCAGAAGGCTTGAACGCTTCAGATATGAGGGCCTGAGAGAGGTTTGTGTTTTGATTTTCAGCTGCCTGGCCATGACAAATGAGAGTACAGCCTTCACTTGTCTATAGCATTGTGGTTGTTTGAATGAGGGTGAGATCCTAGTGGTTTTGGGTCACTTAGTTTCAGATCCTGGCTTGGCCATCTACCTAAATTTCTTAACCTTTTAAGGTATTTTAGTTTCCTCACGTGTAAGGAATAATAATGCCTAACTCAGATTTTTCTGGAGAAGTAGGATCATATATAGAAAGTGATGTTTGTGTGCTGGCTTTATAGTAGGCACGTGTTAATGTTAGCTTTCTTTTTCTCTACCTTTCAGAATTCTGTTGCTCACAAATTTCAAATAAATCTAAGTTTTGCAAAGAAAATCTTAAGTTGCTAAAAGGAACATATGGCATATAGCTTTTCTGGTTACATAAATACCTCTTGCAGTCTATTGATTTCTGATAACTTCCTTAGTTATTCCATTGATGTAAACACACATAACGCTTTGAAGTAGCAAGATTCATTACAATTTGTCTTGACCATTTCTGGATATAGAACTGTCCAGGAATGAATAATGCAAAAAGATAGTTTTTTTTACCTTGGAAACACTTTTCATTTGTATGGACATATGTCATCTTGCATGTCTTCAATTCTTTCATTTAATCGTGGGTGTTTTTGAACTTTATAGAATGTTTTTTAACTGAACCTCACTTTACGGACAAGTTGCATGTAAGGTTTTTGCACATTAAACCACATCTTTACTGCTTTTGAGTATGAAGTTGGAGATGAATTCTCAAAAAATATTTAACCTCAAGTATTAAAATAAAAAACCTTAAGGATGAAACAAACCTTTAAAATACCATTTCTTGGGTCAGGTATGGTGGCTTACACCTGTAATTCCAGCACTTTGGGAGGCCAAGGTGGGAGGATTGCTTGATCCCAGGAGTTTGAGACCAGCCTGGGCAACATAGTGAGACCCTGTGTTTCAAAAAAATTTTTTTAAAAATTAAAAAAAAAAAAGATACAGATAAAATATCATTTCTTGATGAGAAAATGTTTACTTTCTGTTGAAACAGTTTGGTCTGCCACTTTACCTGTCTCTAAAGAATATCTGTAGGCAGCCTGAGCAATATAGCAAGACCCTATTTCTATAAAATTGAAAAATTAGTTGGGTGTGGTGGCGTGTGCTTGTAGTCTAGCTATTTGGGAGGCTGAGGCAGGAGTTCATTTAAGCCCAGGAATTTGAGGGTGCAGTGAGCTATGATGACACCACTGCACTCTAGCCTGGGCAACAGAGTTAGACCCTGTCTAAAAAAAAAAAAAACAGAGAGTATCTATAGAGATATTGAATTCGGTCCAACTTAACGAAGCAAAGAATACACTGGCCCCATATTCCCCTTGCTATTATCACTCTGGCTGTATGGAAACAGTGTCAATACAATTAAGTGTTATGACATATGTCAAGATTATGATTGTCCTCCTGTGTGTCAACAATGTTTCTCCTCGTGTTCTAAAGATGCATGCACCAGTCCAGGTATCCTGACTTCACAGGTAAAAGTATAAAAACAAGAAGGAGTGTGCCCCTGTCCCAGTCTCCTTGAAGAGCATGGGGGAGATTTTGCCAGAAGCTGGCTTCTTCCCGTAGGCATCATTGGCCAGGGTGGTGATCACATGCTCAATCTGCCATGGAGAACAACGTTATCATGATTGAGAGTCGAAATGGTGGAGTCGGGAGGGGAACCCAGAGGGTATTACTCCAGAGCCCATGTTCCTTCCACTATAACATCCTGCCTCCCTGCTATACTTGTGGGGACAAATGTTGGCTCTGCTACTTCCTGGCTGTGGGAACAGGAAAAGGTTACTTACTTAGCCTCTCTGTGCCTTGTTTCTTCATCTTTAAAGTAGGGATAATATTAGTACCTACCTTATAGAGTAATCATGAAGATCAAATGAGTTAATATATGTAAAGTACTTAGAAAAGTACCTGACAGTAAGTACTCAGTAAAGGTTAGCAATTGTAGCTATGTGATCTTGGTCAATTTACTTAACCTGCAATGCTAACTCTTTGGTCCAAATCACAGACATCTCTTAACTATTTGAATAGTCTCCTAACTAATCTCTGCTTCCACTTTAAAAAAAAAAAATAGCTTTATTGAGATATAATTCACATACTATAAAGTTCACCCATTCTGTTTCCATCTTGCATGCCTATAGTCTTATTTTCTACAAACAGAGTAATCTTTGTAGTCTCAGATACTCGGGAGGCTGAAGCGAGAGGATCGCTTGAGCCCAGGAGTTCAAGTCCAGCCTGGGCAACATAGCGAGACCCTGTCTCTAAGTTAAAAAAAAAAAAATCATGTCACACCCTGATCAAAACCTTCTACTTGTTCTCAATTCTACTTATAAAATCTGCATTACATACCATGGCTTTCGAGGCCCTGTATGATCTGGTCCTTAATCTTTCCAACCTCGTCTTGTAGCACATTCCACCTTGTTCATTTGCATCAGCCATATATACTTCCTTTCTCTTCCTCAAAAATGTGACGCTTATTTCCGTTTCCCCTTTGCCCCACCTATTCCCTCAGCCTGGGATATTCTTCTCCACAGTCTTCCTCATGGCTTCCTTGTTGGCATTCAGGTGTCAATTTAATGTCTCTTCCACAGAAAGGCTTTTCCTGATAATCTATAGTAGTCTCCAGTCATTCCCTAGGACAGTGCTTCTCAAACTTTGTGTATATGAAACACCTAGGTATTTTGTTAAAATACCTAGGTATTCAGAGGCCTGGGGTAGGGCCTCAGATCTGTATTTCTATTTAGCTCTCTGGGAATGCCTGTGCTGCTGGTCAGAGTTTCATCAGTGTACTTGTCACAACCTGATATTTTCTTGTTTATTTGTTTGATTTTCTGTCTGTCTTCTCTCTGACTGAAATAAAGTCCCCACAAGGAAAGGAATTTGTTTTGTTTGGTGCTTTTTCACCCATGTCAGGAATAGTATCTTGACATAGTGTTGGTTCTCAGTGAATATGAGTGAATGAACAAAATTGTCCATGGCTTTTTAAGTTATTTGTATAATAGGATTATTATGAGGATTAGTAAAAAGAATGATGTCAAGTTATTTCACCTAGTCCCTGGCACTTAGTCTCTCTCTGTTCTTGTGCTTGGTAAAGGTGCTCAATAAATGTGAACTGCTATTAGTAGACTTTCCTTCCAAAACTCTTAAATTTTGACAATTCTTTTTTAAAAAGTGGTACTTAACCTGTTTTTTCCCCACAAACTGGTTTGAAAATCTGAAGGCTGTGTATTTAAAGGTCTTGCCTCAGAAAAAATATACACACACACACACACAATTTTCTTTCTTTTAAAAAATCAATTAGTTAATGAATTGACAAATAACAATTGTATATATTTATGGGGTCCACTGATGTTTTCATGGATGTATATATCCTAGAAAGATTAAATCAAGCTAATTAACATATCCATTACCTCACCTCCTTATGTTTTCATGGTGAGAAGGTTAAAATCTTTTAGCCAATTTAAAATATGCAATACATAATTTTCTTTTAATTTCAGGAAGCTGCCAGATACTTCTCTTCCCTTAAGTCTGTCATGGACCCTAACTCAAGACCTTCTTCAAAGAAACCCCTGTGTTTATTCTATAACAATTCTTGTTAGGGCTATTAGTGACAATTTGAATTACCTCTTCTTTTTGCATTATAGACTACTATGTGCCATTAGAGCATAATTATGATTTATTGTATTATTTGTTCATGTAGTAATATTAGTTAAGTGGAGCATATTAGCATAGACTTTAGGACTCCAGAACTTCAGGAGAATTTTATTTGTTCCAAACTTACATTTTAAGATGAAAATTGGGGGAAATCGCTTCTTTCCCTGCAAATAGCACTCCTGCAAAAATGGTAAAAAAAAAAAATGGTGAACATTCTTAAAACCTGGTAGACTTTCTATAAGAAGTGTGGCAAGCACCAACCTCGCAAGACCCAGGACAAGAAGGGCAAGCATTCTCTGTATGCCTCGGAGAACTGGAATTATGGCAGGAAGCAGAGAGGGTATCATGGGCAGAATAAGCTGATTTTCCAGAAAAAAAACTAAAAATACAAAGAAGATTGTGCTGAGGCTTGAATGCATTGAGGCCAACTGCAGATCGAAGAGAATACTGGTCATTAAGAGATGCAAGCATTTTGAACTGGGAGGAGATAAGAAGAGAAAGGGCCATGTGATACAGTTCCAAGCTTCATCTTTTGTTTTATTATGAAGACAATAAAATCTTGAGGTTACATTTACTTAAAAAAAATTGGGGCAAATAAAAGCAATCACAACTATACTCAAAGCCCGAAGAAACTCATTTTTTTCCCCCTGGGGAAGGTAAAACTAAATAGAAGTTATTGTTAAAATATCTGGAAAGTTATAATAGATTTTTCAGATGTAGGATACAAAGATATTGGCTAAATCTTATAGCAAGTGGGCTATGGAGTATAGTAGGATCTTCCTGAAACTTAGCTTAGGAGAAAGTAATAAAATAAGGTACAAAATTGAAGTATTAGAATAGTGTAGACTTTTCAGGCCTCTAAAATCTTCCATTTGTGTTTGTAGATCAGTGTGTGGAACTTCAGAATGGCATTTTCCCACTGTCCATTTGGAGTACAATAAGACAAATTAATACAAATCAAAATAATATGGCAGCAGCATCACATAATTTGTGTACACTGATGTAGTAATAGATTTAATTTAGTGCAGCTTTTGAGAAGTCTTTTGTATTTCAATTTATACAGCTGCTATCGAGGGCTAAGCTGCCCAATCTCTCAGTCTTAAGTATCTTGCCTGACTGATTCTCATTTTGTCTTTGCTGGCTAGCTGAATTTATGCCTCATCTTCAGTGCACCTTAGTGTTCTTTTTCTAAAAATGGGAATTAAGTATACACTATGAAATAAAGATGTTAGGCTGGTAAAAATAAAAGAAGTGAAGGACTTTAAACCTCTTCAAAGGCAGATGCCAAAAGAAACAACATGCTTTGCCCAGTCCTGATATTCCCTATGAATAATTTTTAAAAGTTAGATATCTTACAATTGTCAACCGGAAGAATGTGACTACTGAGGAGTAGTACTGGACTTGGCAACAACGGGCCATAGGTCACCTTGGAGAAGCCATCTCCGTAGAAATCTGAGCACAGTGTGTTGAGAAGTGAGCTGGATGTGGGGGAGTGGCCACAAAAAGTAAAGGTGACTCTTTCTAGTGGTATGGCTGTGAAGGGAAGAAGGGAGGGCAGATATCCCATGACTGTGGGGCTGAGGAGGTTTTGTTGCTGTTTTTAAAGATGTGAAAGTGTTGGGACAATAGGAGACAACAAGTAGAGAGGGAAAGGTGATGAGTACAGAGGTGGTTAATGAGGAGGAGATCTTTGAAAAGTTCAGAATGGAGGAGATTAAAAAAATATTTAATAAGCCCCTACCACGTGCCACGCACTGTTTACTGGGGAATACAGCATTGAACAGACCAGACAAAAATCCCTGCCCTCAAAGAGCATATATTCTAGTCTAGAAATAGAAAACAAAAAGGTAAGTTACATGACATTTAGTATAACTAAATCTAGTGGCTTTTTGTCTAGTATTTAAAAAATATATATGTATATATATATTTTAAAGACTGAATCATGTGTACAAAGATTTTTTCTTACTATTTCATACTGTTACTAAATCTCTTGTTTTGTGAAAGTTTTTTTTCCAGTTATTTTTATGTACGTGTATATTGGGTCATGATATTTAAAAAGGGTCTAAAAAGCTAGAAAGCCACTCATTAGAGGTCAAGTAAAGGTATTAATAGCCTTTGATGGAATGAGAAATTGCTCCTAAACTGTAAAGTAAGGGTACGAGAAAAGGGTGGGGGTAGATACAGTTGAGTTTGGAAGTTTGGCAGTGGGAAGCTGAAGGACCTTGAAGGATGGGTGGGGGTTTATGGAGCAGAAATTGGGCTGGCAGAGGGTTGGAGGAGGATGACTAGGCAGGGCAATCTATTAATATATGAACAAAGGCATGACTATGAAATGAAAGAATGGAAAATGTTTGAGACATGGTAGGTAATCCCGTTTGGCTAGAAGGCAACCCACATTGTTGAATCTACCTTTGCATTTTTAATTTTACCCAGCTCCCTAACATTTCCGCTATTGCCCATTCTAATTTGGGCCTATATTATTTCCCACTTAGAATAGTTTCATAATCAGTGTCTGTACCCAAATTTATTATACTCGCCACTGCCAGATAATCCTGATCTATTAACAAACACTTCAATTTTTGTCCCTCTACCCCCACTTAAAAAAAAAAAAACTTTGATATTCCCCATTACTCCATTACATATGGTAGGTACTTAATCATTTCTTGTATCAGTGGATGCATTTTGGAGAATAGAGGGAAAGTAGTCTGGAAAATGCAGTCTGGGGCTGTTTTGTGGATTTCTTGAACCCCAGAATGAGGATACTATCTGTGTCAGGGGTCCCCAAGACTACCCTGACTACTCCCAGATTTGATTATCCTCTAGGAGGACTCACAAGACATAGTTATACCCACAGCTATGATTTATTACAGTGAAAGGATACAAAACACAATCAGCAAAGGGAAAAGGTACATAGGATGGACAAAGTCCGGAGGAAACCAGGCACAATCTTCCAAGAGTTCTCTCCTGGTAGAGTCATACAGAACATGCTTAATTCTCCAGCAGCTAATTGGACAACAGGTGTGAAATGTTGTGTACCAGGGAAGCTCATTAGGGATTCAGTGCCTGGGGTTTTTATTAGGGGTAGTCACATAGGTGCCCTCTGCCTAGCATGTACTAAAATTGCAGATTTACAGGAGAAAACTAGGTGTTCAGCATAAACCACATTGTTTGCACATTGTACAAACAGTTTAGGCATAATGAGTCACTCTTATCACTTCTGGGAATGGTGGGAGCCCTCTTGAAATTCAAGTTCCCAGACACCAGCTAGGGCCAATCTTGCAAACGGGCCTTTCTGTGAACAGCAGTATCAGGCCTGCTGTGATAACCCTTTTCTGCACATTATTTTGTACTTAATGTGATCTTATAGGGTGGGGAAGAGGCCTCAGGGGCTGTTGGGAAATGGGAAGGTGTGGGTGTAGGAATGAGTAGGATATGAAGAGGGTGGGACTTTGTGCCCCCTCTTCTCACTTTTCTCTTTAATAAATTGAGGATTCCATGGAAGATCGTGTATGTAAAAAAGGGGCTGCTATTAAAATAAAGTTTGAAAACCACTCCTTTAAACAATGAAATGAATTTCAAGCAAAAGATTGATAAAATCACATTTGGATTTTAGCAAGGTCATCCCTGGAGTTGGTGGAAGATATCTTAGAGATGGGGCAGTGCAGGTGATCGCGGCCGGGAGTCTACTGTGATAGCTCTGATAGCTCAGGGCAGAGATAATGAGAACCCGCTCGGGGTGGTAGGACGAGGAAGGGAAAGAGGGAATGGATTATAGGGTGTTAGGATGTAGAACTGAGTAGCACTGATGATTGATTGGCTTGAGAACCTACTCCTGGCTGAGGGGTAGGGAATGGGGTTGTGGGATGAAGGGGAAGTTAGTGTTACTCCGAGGATTCTACCTTGGTTGACTCCAGAAATAAAGGGGGGGTGAAAAAGAGCATTTTTCTCTGGTTGTGAAATTCTCAATCCTCTGATACTAACTGGGTATCCAACAATTCTTCAATTCTGACACTATCCACCCGAAGTGAACATCAGATTCCCCAACTATTCTTCTGGGAAGAGGCTTCTTAAAAAAAAAGAGATCCCCCAACTAAAGGGCTCAGTCCCACAAAATGCCTTCACTTCAGATGACAGCTGCAAATGGGGTGCCCAGGCTACCCACACGTCTACCTGGCTGACTGCAAATTTGGGGATTCCCATAACCTCCTTCCCCCTCATGTTTGATAATTTGCTAGAATGGGCTGCAGAACTCAGGAAAACACTTTACTTATGTTTACCGGTTTGTTATAAAGTACACAGCTCAGGAACAGCCAAATGGAGAGTTGCATAGGGCAAGGTATGAGGGAGGGGCAGGGTATGCCACCCTTCCAGCACCTCTATGTGTTCGCCAACCCAGACGCTCTCCCGATTTCCTTCTTTAAGAGTGTTTATAGAGCCAGGTGCCTGTAACCCCAGCGACTGGGGAGGCTGAGGCAGGAGGATCACTTGAGCCTAGGAATTCTAGGCTGGTAAGCTATGATTGCGCCACTGCACTCCAGCCTGGGTGACAGAGCGAGACCCTGTCTCAAAAAAAGAAAAAAAAGAGTGTTTATAGAGCCCAATCTCCAGCCCCACCTTCCTTCCCCAGAGGTTGGTAGGTGGGGTTGAAAGTTCCAACCCTCTAATCACTTGGTCTGTCTGGCTACCCGCCCTGTCCAGAGGCTGTCTAGGGGCTCCACCCTAGAGTCAGCTATTAGCGTGAACTCTGGAATGATAGAAAGGGACTCATTATGTATAACAAAAGATAGTCCTGTTACCCGAAAGATCAAGATTGGGGTTCCTTCGCTTGGGCAGTAGCAAATGACTCTCCACGAGAACTGGGTCTTGATTAGTAGGAGTTTTAATTACTCGCAGCAAGTGAAGAGAGCACTGGGGACATTCTCCAAAGCAGTGTCTCTCCAAGGGAAAGTGGCATAGGGTTTTCATAGGGTAATAGAGAAAGAAAAAGATGTGTCATCACATGTAGGGGTGTAGTTCCCATTACGTATGTGTGGTTAGTTTGTCATGCTAGCGCACAGGTCATGCGTTATGGTGATGAAGCTATAGCTCCTCCTTGGGTGGAGACTTTAGCTTGATAATGAGGAAAGTTCACATGAATTCATCTATAGGCGACTTGGGTCTGTGATGAGCTAGTTTTAGCCAGCTGAGTAGCCTGGTAAACAAAAGCTGCAGAACAGGTTGATTGCTAAAGTTGGTTGAATTCCTATAGTCTCTGGAGACCCTCCCTTCCTACTTACACTCCTATTTACTCCAGAGTTACTCCAGAAATTCTATTAGGAACTCTGTGCCAAGAACCAGGGACAAAGATTAAATACATTTCTTGTTATGCCACACTGGCAAATATCTCAAATTGCTGGGAACCTTTAGAGAACTCTCAAGCTACTTCTCCAGCTTCAACATTGAACCCAAGTCTTCTCCCTGGTCCTGTGAGGCCCTTAGATTCTCTTTTGTGGGCCTTCAGCACCCTGTATTAGTTAGGGTATGACTTAGGCTTCTGTAACAAGAGACCTCAAAATATACTGTTTTAAAAGCAAGACACAAGTGTATTATTCTTTTACATAAAAATCCAGGTAGGTGGTCCAGAGCTGGTTTGGCAGCTCCGTATTGTTGGAGAACCAGGCTCTGTGTGTCTTGCTGCTCTGTGTCATGCTTACTCAGCATTCTGTGTGCATCTCATTGGCTCTTCTAGCTGCAGTCATCACACTTTCATTCCAGGTAGAGGGAGGGTAGGAAAAAGGAAGTTGGAAGGATATGCCCTTTTCTTTAATGGTGTATATGGGAACCGCACATGTTTCTGCTCACATCCCATTGGTTACAACCTGGTCACACAGCCAGGAAATGTAGTATGTAACTGGGCACCCCACTGTCAACTAAAACTTCTATTCAGAAAGGGAGGACAGATAATAGAAGACAGCCCTGCCTTACCCCTAACATTCATGGTATATTTAAGGACTTTTCCCCCCGCCTTTTTTGGGAAAAATGTGGAACTAACATTGTGATTGTTAATTCTTTTTGCTAAAGTAAGTAGTTTTCATGTTGTTGTGACAAAGAAAACATGTTATTCAATGAAACATGAAATGTGGCAAAGTACCTTTGAGATCTTGTTCTAAAAAAATGTTCCAGGTTGCTGCTGTTTGTTGTTTATTGCTTCTAATAAAACAGGGAGTTACCTGCTCATTAAACCTGCCCCAGATAATGAATGGAATTATGATTGCACCTCGCCATGGCCAATCGTTTCTCTTCCAGGAGAGGCTGAAGAAAGGATCAGAACACCACTCTGCTTTGAAGCAGACACTCTTTTTGTGTCTCAGCTCTGCGTTCATCCCTGTAAAGGTTGTGGAAAAAGGGAAAAAATTTTATAAGCAGAGAGCTGAAATTGATGTAGTAATATCTGGATGTTGTATTGTTTTTGGGTAGAGAATAAAGGAGCAGTAGAAAACTCTTGGGAGTAATCTCTAAGTCTCTGCCTTGGTGCTTAGGAACCAGAATTAGGGCTAACTCAAAGGAAGGCAGCAGTCTTGCTCTTGGGAAGCGGCTGATGAACCCAGGTGGCTTGTTTAGTGGCTTGGCAGCAAAGCAGAGACTCTGTAGCAGGTTAGGCCTTCTAGAAGAGAGATTACAATTATAGTTTATTGTTTTGGGGTTTATGTCCTTTTATTAAAATGAAACCATTATAAACATTTATTGTACAAATGTGTTTTATATTTTTTTAATCAAAATGACATTTACAAAAGCTGCTCAAATAGAAACACTTGTAACTAGTTAAAAGTTTGAATGTGACCCTTAAGAAACATGTAGAGAACTGTGAAATATCTCTAAGAAAGTCTAAAATTTTTTATATGTTTTTGTTTATAGCTTACACAGTTCAGACACCTGAGAATATGACCCCAACTGCTGCTTCAGAGACTTATTTGAAAGCTTTGGCTGTTTGCCACGGACCTCTGGACCACTATGACTTTCTGATCAAAGCTCACGAGCTAAAGGATGATGAACATCAAAGGAGAGTCATACAGTGTTTGCAGAAATTACATGAGGACCTTAAAGGATACAGTATAGAGGCAGAAGGCCTTTTTTCAAAGGTGAGGTTTGTGTAATATTAAAGATTGAACAGTGAAAAGTGTAAGTGTTTTATGAAATGGATTCAATACAGAAGGTTACAATCATGAAACAGTTTGAAAGTTTCCCACCAGTTTCTTTAAACCAAATTCTGTTGGATTCCCATTCCTGGCCTCTTGACGTTCCATAGCTTTCTTTTGCCTTTGGGGATTTGAACAGCTTCATATTTAGGTGTTAAAAAATGCAGTCCAATCTAAATGAAAACTTCTAAGCAATTCAGAGCTTTCCCCTTCCTCTAGGCTCACGCCTTACCTAGGGATCACCAGAAGACAGAGGAGGGGTGACCTGTTCTTCCCCTTCCCCTCTTTCTCCTTTCTCTGCTTACCTGGCTTCTTTAGGGTCAGAATGAAAAGAATGAGAGTCAAGCGAAAGAGTGAGTCTTAAGTGACCAGTTACCCATTGGGGACTTTGTGAGGTGAATGCTGACATGCACCCTCTAGGCTGAGGGCACATTGGTGGGTTCTTCAAGACGCCCCTGGGGACCTCCACACTGCTCCATTCTTTGACCTCTTATGACTCTGGGGAAGCATCTCACACCCCTGCATTCTGCTGGGACCCCCTTGCTCTTGTACTTAGCTGTCTTGGGTAGGGTCCTTTCAGGACCAGCTATTGCTGGGTCACCTTTTATGGCATCTGCTTAGGCCACAGGCAGCATAACATCTCCTTTCTTCAGCCCCTGCTCCATGGGCAGCTTTAGTCGGCGTCCTATCCTCAGATTTCAGCAAGAAGCAGGCACTAGTCTCTATCTTCGTCCTGTACACCCCCTTTATTCTGGGGACACGTGTCATGTTCTTCCATGAACTCTTGCACATCATGCTCTGGTAGCTGCCCATGCATTTCCATACACAAGCAAGCATCCAGCTGGGAGTGGGATGCTCATCTGCTCCTACACTCAACCCTAATCTCTTTGGATGCTTCTCTTGGGAACCCCTCATACTTGGTATAAGGTATTTGAGGGAAATGCAACAGCACTCCTTACCCAGCTAACAACTCCTTACCTTGATCACTCTTTTCAGTTTCACTTTGGCTTTAGGGTTGTTTTTGCCTTTTTTTTTTTTTTTTAAAGTAATTCCTACAGAGATGTGACTAATGCCTCTCTTTAGAGTGTGGGGGGAACTTGTCTTCCCTGTCCTCGGCTTTGAGCTTCTGCTGAAATTTTGTGACAACAGGAAAACTCCCATTCTTTATCCATTATAGAAGTCAGTGGTCTCATCTTTAAATGATGAGGAATATTAATAGTAATAAGAGTTAAAATATGGTTCAACCTAAGAAGCAAGTTTTCCTTTAATTGACGGCCCCCTCATCCTGCCAAATATTCTTTTTTTGTTTTGTTTTTGTTTTTTTTGAGACAGGGTCTCGATCTGTTGCCCAGGCTGGAGAGTAGTGGTGTCATCATAGCTCACTGTAGCCTCAAACTCCCGGGCTCAAGCAATCCTCCTGCCTCAGTCTCCCGAGTAGCTGGGACTACAGGCACATGCCACCATGCCCAGTTAATTTTTTCTATTTTTATTAGAGACCGGGTCTCACTCTTGCTCAGGCTGGTCTCAAACTCCTGACCTGAAGTGATCTCCCACCTCGGCCTCCCAGAGTGCTAGGATTACAGGTGTGAGCCACCGTGCCCAGCCCCAAATATTCTTTTATTGTAAGGTCTTTAGAAGAAAGGCACTGTATAACATACATTAGTAGTACCTTATTTAAAAACTAATGAAAGTAATTTTACTTTTTAAAAAGCTCCTGAGAGTATAATTAAATAGTTTTATTTTTATATAAAGAAAAAGGCACCCATTGTGTTAACACTTTTGGTTGAAAGGAATAGAGATTCATTTAGGTTACAGAAAGGAATGGAGGTTTAGCATAAGATTCCACATGAGCATAGCAATGAAGGGCGTCTCCATTACACAGCTAGGCCTCACGGTGCTCTGCCATTCATGTAACCCACTGTCCACTTGGTCCACTTGAGCTGCTATAACAAAATACCATAAACTGGGTAGCTTATAAACAACAAAAAATGGTTTCTCACAGTTCTGGAGGCTGGGAAGCCCAAGATCAAGGTGCTGGCAAATTCAGTGTCTGGTGAGGGCCTGCTTATCTGTTCGTGGACAACCGTCTTTTCACTGTGTCCTCATGTGGTTGAAGGGACAAATGGGCTCCCTCAGGCCTCTTTTATAAGGGTGTTAACCCCATTCATGAGTGTTCTGCTTTCATGACCTAATCACTGCCCAAAGGTCCTACCTTCTAATACCATCACCTTGGGGCTTAGGATTTGAATATATGAATTTTGGGGGGACACAAACATTGAGACCATAACATCAACTTACTCTGTTGTTCCTTTTCTCCTGTGTCTGTTTCTACTTTTGTTCATCTACCAACTTAATTCTTTCCCTATATCTGTGGTTTAAATTCCTGAGTAAGAACCTGATAGGCCAACCAATCACTTCATCCCTGTTTGGGCAGACCTTTCATACTAGATTTCTCGGGGCCACTAGCCAGGATAAAGATCAGATCTCTGCCTAAGATACCACCCAGGGCTGCTCCCATATGCATGACAGTTTCCCTCAGAAGAGGACTGAATTTTTTGGCAGGTACCATGATTGATCAGTCCAGCACAATGGTTAGAGGAAATATTGATGAATTATCATTTTTAATGACCAACATCTTTTCCACGTATTTCCAAAAGTTTATAGGTGACTAAAAAACTAAAAAGTTTAGCTGAGCGCAGTAGTGCACACCTGTAGTCTCAGCTACTTGGGAGGCTGAGGTAGGAGGATTGCTTGAGCCTAGGAGTTCTTGGCTGCAGGGGCTATGATTGTGCCTGTGAATAGCTGCTGTACTCCAGCCTGGGCAATATAGTGAGGCCGCATCTCTAAAAAACAAACAAACAAACAAAAAACAAACCAAAGAACTAAAAAGTTTGAAAAAAACATAGACTGCTTATGTACTGCATATCTAATTATAGTTCGCAATAAAGGTGGGCTTCTAAATAAAATAACAACTTGGTTATGTGGCATAGCCAGGAAACAACATGTTTTACTTAACTGGATTTTTTGTTTAAGAGTTGAATTGCCGTCATGAATTTTATATCTTTTTCCCTTCCTAGTCCTCTCCCTTTGGAAATACATTCCTTTTATCCTTCCTTACACTGTGCCATCCCTAGGGCTCATCTTATGGTGGTGAACTTCCATCCAATCACAAGTATCATTTAATCATTAAGTTATTTGGTGGCCAATTCAATAACATTGGTTTTTTAAAAAATCATTGGTTTTTCTTAGGGGTATTCTCTCACACTTCCACCTTTGAAATCTGAGTTGTCTATGATGGGCCAGCCTAGTGAATAACATTGGTTTCATTGTGTAGTTTAATGTAAGTGGGAGATTTGATATTTCAGGTAAAGTTTCAGATGTATCTAATGAAAGGTCATATTTGTTAAATCCTAATGTATATGTAAATAAATGTTCAGCAGATAGAGCAACATCTCTTTGTAATAGTATTTGTCCTGTATTTCCTTAAGCCCACCTAATCTTTAAAACATTGAAAAAGATCCCAAAAATTTACCATACTTTGAGAAAAACATATATAAAACTTTAGTTTTTGAAGATTATAAAGATGCCACAGACCCATTTTTTCTAAAAACAAATACTGATCTGCCAGTTATCACAGAAGGAAAATTTGGG
Organism: Daubentonia madagascariensis; assembly: GCA_023783475.1. NCBI lineage: Eukaryota > Metazoa > Chordata > Mammalia > Primates > Daubentoniidae > Daubentonia > Daubentonia madagascariensis. The sequence continues at coordinate 53,761,048 of JAKFHU010001815.1, read as the reverse complement.
CTATTAAGTTTTCCTGTGATAGAAGAACTTCATTTGTAGAGTTCTTAATTATGGTGCTATGGTTGGAGTATTGAATAGGTGGGGCCTTTAAGAGGTGTTAGTCCATTCATGGGAGTAGCACTGGTGGCTTTATAAGAAAAGGAAGAGAGACCTGAGCTAGCATGTTCAGTCCCCTGGTCATGTCTGCAGAGTCCCCACCAGAAAGAAGGCCCTCACCTGGTGCAGCCCCTCCACTGGGACTTCTCAGCCTCCATAATTGTAAGAAATAAATTCCTTTTCTTTATAAATTACTCAGTTTCAGGTATTCTGTTATGGGCAACAGAAAATGGACTAAGACATCTGATAAATAGGATTAATGATTTTAAGGACTTTTGATTTTGTTTTTAATGCACATGTTTAAACATTCATTATGGTGGACTTTTTTTTTTTTTCCTCATTGTACTCCTAAGAAACTTTCTGTAAGCCTAAGTTATAATGTTAAAATAAAATGCACCTTCTTCATAAAATGTCAGATTTATTAATGAATGTGAAAAAAATTGGTGGCATACTATCAGACTGCTTTTACCTACCTATGTAACAGTGTTTTCTCTAATAAACATTTGAAGAAGTCATGAGCAGATGACCATGCCATATGAGCAACAAACTATGAAGAATGAACACTTTACTTTTGTTATCAAATAAAACTTACAACCAGGTTAATCTGACACATTTAATGTATGCATAATTGTTATTGTGCTGTGAGGTAATTAGGCATAAATGGTAAGTAGTTCATGTAAATCACTATAATTAGAATTACTTTTACACAGCCAAATCAAGCATTTCTAGAGTCAGGGAGGGAAAGAATTAAATAGAGTATGGAGCTACTCTGAAAATCTCTGTTTCCATTAATCAGGGGTTTGCAGGCAGCCAGGTTTTTTCATCTCTAGGGAGGAGACAGCGTAGCCCAAGAGACCTGGGAATTAGGAGCCACAAAACTCCTTTCCTTTTCCTCCTGCCCCCTACTAGCTAATTTTCAGTTTTTCCTTTATGGGAAATTATTATTTCCAGCTTCCTCTTATATCCTACTATCTTTTATTTGGACACCCCCCTCTTACCCTCCCAAGAATAATACATATAGCAGACGGAAAAGAACTGTTCAGTTCTACCATTGTAGTCAAAGCAGCCATAGGCAATACATAGATAAATATATTCCAATAAGTCTTTATAAAAAGAGGTGTCAGTCTGGATTTGGCCCACAGGCCATAATTTGCTGGCCCTACCTCTAGATGACTGATACCTGACTAGATTTGAGGGCTGGTAGGAGACCATTAATTATATTCAAAGTTCTACTTGAACTGTACCTAGTCTATTTTTCCAGTTTAATATTCCATTAATGCTTTGTATCCCTGCCTCTAGTCAACAGAGCTCTTCACTCTTTCATTATATAGACAAACAGACAAATAAAACAAAATAGAAAGTCCAGAACGTACGTGGAAACTTGATATTTGACTGAGTTGACATTGAAAATCAGTGGGGAAAGGATGGTCTATTAAATAAATAAGGGTGGGACCATTGATTATCTATATGAAGAGTGAAATATAATTAGGTACCTACCTGTCCAAAAAATAAATTTCATGGAATTAATGTCCTAAACTTAAAGTGAAACTTTAGAACTTCTTAAAGAAAATATAGGGGAATAACTTTATGAACTTGGGAAAAGGAAGAATTTCTTATATAAGATGTGAAATTCTAAATTATAAAGGTAAAGACTGATATATTTGACTATATTAAAATGTAAAACTTCTAGTCAACAAAAGGAACCATAGAAAGAGTGAAAAGGCAGACCACAGACTGGGAGAAAATATTTGCATCAGAAATAATTAACTATGGATTGCTGTCTAGAATATATAAAGAACTCCTACCAAATAATAGAAAAAAATCAAACAACCCAGTAGAAAAATGGAAAAATGAGTCTGTTTTGTAGGGATAATGATCAGATGCCATAATGAATAAATAAATCAGAGTGTATTTATTATAAAATGGAATGTTACTTAGCATGAGGATGGTAAACTTCAAATTCAGGTTGTTAATACTGAGGAGCGAGGGCACAAAGGGGAGCTTTAACTATATCTAATGCTTTATACTTAACTTTTGAAATAAGTGTGTCAAAATATAAAGATTTGATAAAGCTGGGTGATGAGTAACCAGGTATTCCATATATTCTTCAATTTTGCCTGTTTGTAATACTCCATTATAAAATATTTATTTATTTATTTGAGATGGGGGTCTTGCCATGTTGCCCAGGCTGGTCTCCTGGGCTCAAGCGGTCTTCCTATCAGCCTCCCAAGTAGCTGGGATTATAGGCGGGTACCACCGTGCCTGGCCATTTTTTAAGTGTGGTTATAAGATATTACAACAGCTTAGTTGATTTTTTTATCATTTTGAGAAAATTATAACTTTTCTTGATAATGTAATTGTTGAGTCTACTAGTTCAGCATTTCCTAATTACAAGTAGACTGAGGAAGGGGAATTATTAGCACAGTGCTCAGAAAGGCATGTGAAATACCTTAGTAAGAGGTTTTTATCGATGGATTTTTTTCCTCTTTCTGAAATTCTGTAAGCCGAATACATACAAATCTGATCACATTATTCTCCTGCTTAAGGCTTTCAGTTCCCTCAGGATAAAGTACAAACCCTGTAACATGTTCTACAAGGTCCTTGAGAGCCTGATCCCTGCCTCTTGCCAGCCTTATCTGCCATTGTTCTCTGCTGGCAATAAAAGCACCAGCTATGATGAGCTACTTGGACAAGACTGGGACCTTATTTTGTCTCTGGGTCTTTACTAAAGCTGCCTCCCATCCTTTTGTTATGGCCCATCTCATATTGCTCACTTGGTGACCACAAGTTCCTATGGTAGATACTCTCTTCCTTTTCTTGGTCTTCTGAAGAACCCAGGTCACTCCCTGGCACAGAGTAGGTGCTCAATGCTCAATTCATGTTTGTGGAATAAGTGGAACTTGAGTGAGTAACCAAGCCATCACTGAAGAGTCACCAAATAATTCTTTGCTGACTTTGAAGGCAGTTGTTGTGTTGGCTGTGAGCCTATCCCTGTGTCTGTGTGAGTGTAGGTGTCTCTGTGAGTTCCTATATCCATGTGTCTCTGTGTGAATGCGTCTGTGTTCTCATTGCCTCCTTAGCATTAGCTCTTAGCAATTCCAGAAGATGCCTGGAAGGCCAGTTTAATTTATCAAATTCAGAACCTCAATAGAGTTCAGAATGAGGGATATTTTCCACATCTTTCTTTTGATGAACTCCAGATTGGTTTGAGAATTATGCTTGTGTCCTGGACATCCCCCTTAAGTAGTACTGGACTGGAGTAGACCAGACCTAGCAGAGCTTCACCTAAGCTAGGCCAGAATCAGAATATTGAGGTAGGAATGAGTAAACATGGAAAGATTTGCTGGAGAAATTGCCTCCTGTCATTTGTCTTCCAGTGGCACATATAGGAACTTATAAATGTTGCTTGAATGCCTGAGGCATGAAAAAATCATTTGCATTTTTAAATTCTATTATAATCGGAAATTGAGCCATTTCTTATGCTAGTTGTTTTAGTTTTAAGTGGCTCCCCCCCACAGTTATTTAGGTACTTAAATAGGCTTAATTATAGTAGTAAACTGAACAAGTTGATATACGTTAGGTTACGAGATTTCTTTTGCAAATCAGCTAAAGGCATTTAAAAAACATTTTCACTTAAAGAGAAGTTATAGGTGCTAACATATAGTTCAGCTTTTTAGTTGTTAAAGATCTTCACTGAAACCTGAAATGATCTACTTTTATCAAAAAGTGGTCCATGTTGAGAATGATATAATGCCAGTTTTTAAAAGATGTAATTATGCTCAGCATTCCAGCTGGAATCATTGTTTCTGATTCTATCATTTTGGGAGATAATAATGCAATGGTGGGGGGAGTGGGGAGAAACAGGAAAAGTAGTATTCCTGCATTTTAAACAAATTGAAAACAACACTTTTTATTTTAACAGCACCACCCTTATTATCTTAATTGTCCTAATGGAAATTATTCCAGAGTAGCAGGTGGATACAGAAAGGCAGAGGACATGCTATTTTAATTTATAACTTTGAAGAGAATCACCTTGGATCATTTTTAATGCTAGAATTTTAATATCATGGAGAACAATGGATAAAGTTAAAATCATTAAATCAAAATATTTGTAATGATGGATGACAAATTTTTAGTTTGCAGCAGTTAGAATAAAGGAATAGTTTTGATAACAGTTTTCAAAGCAAATGTCTAGAAAGCAAATATGCAGATATCTTTGATTAATTTTAGATTTAGTTCAAAAGTAAAATACAGTAATTAGTCATCTTACCAACTATTTTTTTGGCCAACTTTTTATTTTGAAAAATGTCAACAATATATTTAGATCCACTAATGGTTAACATTTTGCCACATTTATCTTCTCTCTAAATTTCTCATTTTTCTGGAATCATCTACAAGTAAGTTGCAACATCATAACATTTGACCCCTAATCTTCACATATATCTTCTAAGAAGGACATTTTCCTGCATAACTATATTACCATCATCACATTCAAGAAATTTAACACCTATTTAATAATATTACCTAAAATATGGTTGCCAGATATAGCAAATAAAAATACAGGATGCTCAGATAAATATGAGTTTTAAATAAATAACAAATAGTTTTTTTAGTATATGCATGTGCCATGCAGTATTTGGGACTCACATATATATTCAAAAAATTATTTGATGTTAATGTGAAACTCAAATTAGCTGAGCATCCTATATTTTATCTAGCAATCCTAGATGTAAAACCCACATTCAAATTTCTCCAACTGTCCCAAAAATGTCCTTGTGTATATGTAAGTGTGTATGTATGTGAGAACCAGGATCCATACTTTGTATTTGATTTTGTCTCATAAAATTTTGATAGAATAATTATTGGATATTTACTTCAAAAAATATAAACCTCATGTTCTAAAGATTCTTCATGTGATGAATGGGCTTTTACATATATAAGATTGAAAACATAGATTTTTACTAAATTTAGTGGTTTGGAGAGCAGTATAAATGACTTATTTCCAAGGTCACAAATGCATAATAGCCAGAACCCCAAACACTCGTGACATCAGTGCATTTCCTCATTGAACATTTGGTGGTATAGTCATATTGTTTTTAAAATTTTTAATGCCTTTCTTTTGACACTTGCTTTTCTTATCATCCTCCCTTTTGAGTTAGGTTATTATAGAAAGTCTGCTAAATTTGAGGACATTCTCTGACTAGATATTATCTTTTGGTTATTGTAAAATGGGAATTTCAAAACCCATCAAAGTGTTTAACATCCTTATTCAATCATTGCTAAACTATATCCAGATATTTTCCGTACTGTTTTCAGCCCTTGACTTTCATGGGCTATGGTCATAATATACTCTAATTTATAAGTTATTTTAAATTATGTATATAACTATATAAAGTATACATATATTTTTTACTCTTTATTCTCTGTCTCCTATCATTGTCCTCCTGTAAGCTCCGTGAAAGCAGGAACTATTTGTTCACCAATGTATACTCATTACTCTATACAATGTCATGTATATGCACACACACACACTTATTATATTAGGGATAAAGGTCAATATTCCTTTCCCTGATGTAAAATTAATTCATTCATTTGTTCATTCATGCCAGGCAGAAATGTCCTTGGATATGTGGTCTCAGCCTATCTTTTGAGCCTTATCTAGCCGTTTCTGCCCATGCTAAGAACACCATTCCTTAGCTCATCTTCCTAATTAGAATGTCTTTGCTTTTTCTCCAGACTAGAATGACTTTTTCTATCATACATCTGGCAAATGTCTATTCAACCTGCAAATCACTGGACTAACTCCCTTCTGTAATTTTTCCTTAATTGCCCTTATGCAAAGTTTATTGCTTCCCTTTTGGTTTCTCCAAACCCTTATTCATGCTTCTTCAGCTGAGGTTTCTAACTTTTTTAGCCCTCAGTGTCTTTTTCACAGTGCCTCTGGGCCAAAAGAAATACCTAACAGTTTCATTTATTAAGTAGGAACAAACCTAACTTATTAAGTATGAATAGGTATTAAATAATTTTTATATATTTAAGTCGTAACAACTTAATAATTGTTAAAAAACCATACACATACTATGAAAGAAAAATATTTCACCAGCCTGAGCAAGAGTGAGACCCCTTCTCTACAAAAAATAGAAAAAAATTAGATGGGCATGGTGGTGCGTGCTTGTCGTCCCAGGTACTCGGGAGGCTGAGGCAGGCGGATCGCTTGAGCCCAGGAGTTTGAGGTTGCAGTGAGCTATGCTGACGCCACTGCACTCTAGCCCACGCGACAGAGTGAGACCTGTCAAAAAAAAAAAAAAGAAAAATATTTCAGTTTCATTCTTTTTTTTTTTGTTTTTTGAGACAGGATCTCGCTCTGTCACCCAGGCTAGAGTGCAGTGGCATCATCATAACTCACTGCAACCTCAAACTCCTGGGCTCAAGCGATCCTCCTGCCTCAGCCTCCCGAATAGTTGGGACTACCGGCACGACGCCTGGTCTCGAACTCCTGACCTCAAGCGATGCCTCCTGCCTCAGCTTCCCAGAGTGCTGGGATTACAGGCTGAACCACTGTGCCTGGCTTTAGTTTCATTCTTAAGTAACTACAAGGGGTTGTGTGCACCAGTTGGGCAGTACAGTGTCTCAGACCTTACAGTCAAATTGGACACTGCCATCCTTATTTTCTGTTGTATGCTGATTTTCACACAGTGCTTATTTTTTAATAATAGTAACCATTGAAAACCTAGCTTCACAAAGACATGACATTTTTCAAAGGACTGTAGCATGATCTAACATTGAAAATGTGAACTACTTTGAGCTAATAGTTTTCCTGGTGTACAACAGATGCTGTGTTTCTTTCAAACATTTTAAAATAGCCCTCAGTGCTCCTGTGAATTTGCAGCAGTGCCCTGGGTGCCTCGATTTGAGAACTTCAGTTCTTTACATTATGATGTATTGAACATTTAGTACATGTCAGCATTGTGTGTTCACTACACATGCAGTGTATATTATGTTATATGCTTGGTGTACTATATTGTTTATGTTTTGTCCCACTTTCTATTCTGTGAGTTTCTGGAAAGCAGGGACTGTTTTCAACTCATCATTGTATCCTCAGCACATCGCATATTGTGTGCCTAGTGCAGAGTACATGCCCAATAAATGTTGGTTGAATTGTACAGAATTGAATCCTCTAGGTTAACCTCCTAATTTTACTAATGAGAAACAGAGGCCTAAGATTAGCAGCAATATCTCAAGTTCTAAAATATTTGTTAGTGATAAGAAATCTTAGTTCTCAAATACAATCCTGACTTGAACCTCTGCTTTTCATTTACATAGAAACCTAAATTGGACATGTATCATACATTTTGGGTAGTAACAGTGAGATATATTGAAATAAATAATAAAAAAATTCCCAAGCTAGACATTGTAAGGTTCTTCGGGTTTGTGCCTGGTGGTGTTATATGAAAGATAGGGCTTTTTACTAAAGCTTTTCTGATGTTTCCAGTAATAAATCCTCAGGCAGATGGTGTAATGAAAACATTTTGGACTTTGGAGTCAAATTTGGAGTGCATTTCTATGCTGCCCAGGAGGCAAGAGCTTCTCTTTCTCCAGCCATTGAATAAGAGAACTTTGATTGAATTTGCCCAGCCCTTTATTCTGTTAGGAGGGATGGAGTTAGGAGTGGGGTCATTCCCACTTAAAGTGCATGGCTGCTGCACAGCTGTGGAAAAATGGAATGGAATGGATGCTAGGGAGGGAAACTATAGTTATATTTAAAGATAACTTCCATAAAGAAGACATGCATTTGAGGTAATTTTTTAGTAGTATAGTATTTGTACTTAACCCACCATATTTCACCAATCTCCTTGTGATATATTTGAAAGACCTCTGACTAAAGTCAATATGGCCATGGAAAGATCTCCCATTCTAGTGCATTAAGAATCTTATGGTCCCCAGACTAAGTGACCATTATTAGTGTCACTGTCACTTCAAGGCATTTATCAAGCCCCTGCTTGTGCATGGCTGTGGCTAAAGTAATAACATAAAATGGCTGATTTATTTTAGAACTAACTAATGGCTGTTTGAAAGTATCTAAATTATGCCTGGATTAACTCAAAGCATATGGTCCAACAAAATTTTCTAGTTGCCAACTTTGAACTTTCTTTTTTCTTTTTTTTTTTGCTTTTAATTAATATAAGGGTTTAAAATGATTTAAATAAATAGTGTTGATAGTAGGGAAGAACAGTTAATTAACAAATGAATTATAAATCTGTTCAAATATTTGTTAAAGTAAGACCTTTTGATTTCAGATTTTTGGACCTGAAGGTAGTGAAATTTTTGATGTGAAATTCAATCCTGATTGTCTGAATTAATTTTTCCATTTCATGGAAGAAACTACAATTCTTATCTCTAAATTTGGATACGTAAATATGCAAATCACTATTTTAGAATTTTTCTTTTGTGGATTATTGTGGGCTGATTTTTCTTAACATTCAGGGATGGATCTCTGTGGTCTCAACTTTATAAAAATTGTGTGATATATTAAATTAAATTTGTTCATAGGAGTGAAGCTAATTTCCATTTCCTAATAGTCTATAATCACAGGATAGAGGAGATAGCTTGGGGTTGTATATAAAAGTACTGAGCCAGCGTGCTTGGAAACTATGTAATCTCATGAGACCCATTGCAGCTCCTATTGTATAAATAAACTAGATGTTTACCCAGCCACATTGCCTCAGCTATTCCAGCTGGTGGCCATTGCTACGTGGAAGGAGACTCTCATGTGGGAAACGGTAGTGCTTATTCTCCAGGAGTGAATTGGCTTTGGATACTGGTAGTTGGGGCAATTTACTGTCTCCTTTGCTTTCCCTGGTTCTTGATGTTACCAGAAAGTTTAGGCTAAGGAGGCAGGAAACTCAACAAAAACCAATACCAGGACTGAGGGAAGGAGAGTTTTATGACAACAGGGCAGCTCTCCAGTTTCATGATTTCCTTTTATGAGTTTGTCTAGAAAGTTGTTTATTTCTTACCATCACCTGCAATTCTTTAAGGCATTGACTCAGCACTCATTTTCAAGTATTGTAAAGGAGGAAAACTACGTTTTACCCTCTTAGGATCTCCAGCTGGGTCTTAGAATTAAATTGATATAAGACAGACTAACAGGAGAAAAGCATACAGATTCTTACATGCACATGGGGGTCCCCAAAAAGCAGATAGACCCAAGTACTTATATTGAACAAAAAGTAGCAACTGTGGAAAAGTGATTAAAATATATGGAGAGACTAAAGGAAGATAAAAGTTATTTTAACAAGGTCTACTTGTACAGATTTTTCTTGGCCTTGACTGACTCCCTGTCTCTGGTGATAGGAATGTTGTTTTCCTCCTGGTATAGGGAAGGCATTTTTTACATGGGAGTTTTATCTCCTACTTTTCAGGAAGAAAAGGGAAAATCAGGGTGCCCTTCTTGCACCTGCTATTTTTCAAGTATCTTTAGCTCAAAATAATCCTTATGCTAAAGTGGCATATTTTGGGGTGGCATATTCTGCCACCATTCAGTGTCTGTTGTGTGTGTTGTTCTATGGGTGCTAAGGTGATTGAGTCTCTATCCCTGCCTTGGGGAGGTCCTGTTCTAGTTTAGAGTTTAAACTGTAATAGGAGATTTAAAATTTAAAAATATTTGGAAACTTTGGCTGTGTTCTGTGTGGTCTATTGGCTCCGTCAGGTTGGCCAGAAAGGTACCCTGGTGGAATGGACCTCTGCGTGCTTGGTGTTGGTCTGAGAAGAGGCTCCTGGTATTTTGCCTGGGGGGTTAGAAGCCTATGTTCTAGGGGTGCTGCAGGGGAGGTGTAGGGGACAGGAGTGGCTGGATGTGACTATTCTACATCAAAATGTTCACTTCCTCCTTCCCCTTTTCCCCCATGCTGTCCACAGGACCCCCAACTTCTAAGACCTTCCATCTCTCCAGTGTCCATCCTCAGGGCATCTTTCTCCAGGGCCACTGTGTGCTCTGCCTTTCCCACCTCGTTCCTTTAGTTAACCCTCCTTTGTCAGTGTTCCTGTCTTCCAAAAGCTTGTTAAAATCTCCAGTTGACATTTCCTCTCCAGTCCTGTCCTCTTTGTATCTAATACTCTCTCACTCTTCTCTAAATCATCCTTTTTAATGAAAAGAAGAAAACATGTATACTTGGTAACAAATTAAAACAGTGTAAAGGAATGTGTAATTAAGACCCTCTTATTGCTGCTCTTTCCTTTCCAGCTGTTCCTTGTCGACAGTTTCTTGTGGAGCCCTCCAGGAATGTTCTAAGCCTTCACAAGCGTTTGTGTGGCCATATATTCTTGTATCTTTCCTACATAGTGGGACCACAGCATACACACTGTTCTATACTTTTTTTTTAAACTTTAACACTATATCTGAAAGAACATTCCGCATTGGACTTTCTACTTCTTATAAGAGCTATCTCCTTTTTAATTTCTTTATATGAATGTTCCATAATTCAATAGCTTTTAACAGTGGCATAGTATTCCATCATATGAATATATCAGCATGTCCTATTAGTGGACTGTACATGCATCTTTGTGAACATATGTAGGTATTTCTGTGGGATAAGTTTCTAGAAATGGAATTGGTTAGTTGAAGGGATATGTACTTTATATTCTGATGGACAATGCCAAATTGCCTCAAAAGAGGTGGCAACAATTCATATTCTTACCAGTTTATGAGCTTTGCCTGTCTCCTACATCTTTGATCATACTGTGTCCTCTTTGACTTTTGGATTTTTTCACAATGGCATTTCATTGTTATTTTAAATCATACCTCTTGCATTGTGAATGAGATTAATTATTCTTTCAGATGTTTAGGCCATTTGCATATGTTTTTCCTATTGACTTATAAAAGCTCCTTGTTTATTAAGAAAATAAATTCTTGTCTGTAATAAATGTTGCAAATTTTTTTTTGCAGTTTATTATTTGCCTTTTTGCTTTTCTTAGCATTTTTTTCTAAACAGAGAGTTTTAATTTTACCATTTTTAATGTATCTATCTTTTCCCTTATGGTTTCTGGGTTTATGGCTTACTTGTAAGACATTACACTTCAAGATTGTAAAAATAAATTAACAGGAAGACATTTATAAAGATGTTGATGAGAAGGATGATGGGCCATGCTTTCTGAGAAATCTGACACTGATGGAAGGTTGGATAGGAAGAGGAATCATCTTCCTTTGTCATAGGAGAGAGGGGGAAAGGGCAGGTACAGATACGGGTGGGATTGCAATTTCAAATAGGAAGTTGAAGGAGTTCCAACCCAATGCCTTCTGTGTTTTCTTTGTGAAGAAGTAGGAGACATCTTCTGAAAGTGATGAGTGAAGTATAGTTTAGCTTGATGGGAGCTGAGAAGGGTCTATAGATTCATTGCAGAGACCAGAGTGAACTAACCAGGGAAACAGAACTGCCGACAATCTGGGGGGCCTGGTGAAGGGGTTTGCTCCACAGGGCTTTCAGACTTTTTCCAGCAATCTTCAGCAGTCTGCGGGAAGGTGATGGGAGGGTGGATATGACATTTTCCTTTTTTTAGCTATCCTTTTATCATTTATTACAGTTTTTAAAAATTATGGTTGGAGTACATTTGATTCTTTGGAATTTATTGAGGTTTCCTTTAGGCATAGCATATGGACTATATTTGAACCTGTGCCACTTATTCTTGAATGTACTCTTGAGTTGTAGGATATAGAGTTTATATAGATGTAAAATTGCTTGAGCTTACTAATTGTACTGTTGAGATCTTTGACAGGTGTGTGTCAAAGGGTATGATGTTTCTTTTTTCATGGACCACAGTTCTGGGTGTAAACAGGTATCAATCAGTAAGCATATGAGGTTTGCAGTTTTCAGCATGAGTAGGCCTTGTGATTAGGCAAGCAGAGATGGGCTGTGGACGGGAACTCCCCAGTGCTGTGCCCTTCACCTAATAGATAAGGAAACAGCAGGTTGGAGAGATGATAGGGCTTACCCAGGGTCACATAGCTAATAAATAGCAGAACCAGGATTTTTACCCAGATCTTTTGGATTCAACTCTAATACTCTTCTGCCATATCTTTTATGATTAGTGGAGTAGGGGATAGGTTATTACTGTCATCCAGCATCATCCTTAAGCTTTCCATCTGCACAGTCTAAAAGGCAATGCCATTGAATCTTCATCAAAAATCCAATAGAGAAGGTGTCATCATCCTACTTTACAAATTCCCTAAAATACAGGTACCTTATGACAAATCTTATAACTGGTCACTAGAGAAATGTATTCATTTCAGATTTTAAAGTCTGAGTCTAGTGTTAAGTGTGTGCATTTTGGGAGTTGGGGATGTATCAGAACCCTGGCAGGAAACAATTCACAGCAGATGTTTCAAATAGATACTACTTAGAGAGGTGTGGGCAGGCTTAAGGCAGCACAGCAAACAAGGGATGGAGAAGCGAAGGAGGAGTCTGGTGAGAGCTGGAGCTGGGGCCTGAGGGACCGTCCACCTGCTGGTCCTGGAGCGATGCAGCTGTGCTGAGACACAGCTCCGAAGCAGGGAGGGGAGGGGAAAGGAGAGAAAGACAGGATCCCTCTCTATCCCCTCTCTCCTGCAAGCAGCGCCTCCCCAGCCAGGCAAGGTCAGTCTCCTGGGGTACAGAAGGAGCGGGAGTGAGCACATAGAGAATGACCAGCACTGAGGAGCAAAGCCACGGTGGAGTCCACGGTCTGTGTTCTAGCTACCTATGATGTCTGAGACATAAGAACAAATTATGGGAAACTTAAACGTTAAGAAAAGATTGCTTACTATACAGAAGTTTCTATGTTACTGTTAAACAAAACTGCTCGTAGTTTTGATGTATATAATATTTGCAAAGAGATAGAATATAGTGTGATGGACCAGCCCTGAGAAAGAATGAGTATTTTTGAGTTGAGATGATCAATAATGAATATATTTCCTATAAAACAAAACAATATAAAAGTAAAGAAAAGAAATTTAATGGAACCGAAAAATAGGGTAAGCTGTGAGAAAATATAGATTAGGAATATGCAAATGATGTGGGTTTCTGAATAAGTGACAGTCATTTTGAAGAAAACTGTGTGAACTTAACTCTCCCTGACATCACTGCTATTAATAAAGAATTAAAAAACTTCTTTAGTACCCATTTTACAGCCCTGTAAGTAGTCTTACTGTCGTCCATTTGATCATCTGATTTTTCCCTTCAGATATTTTTAAACCCTTTAATTTCAATAATTATTAGAAAATAAATTTTATTGGAAGAAAATTAGCTTGCTTCCCCAAGTGAAAATACTTGGGAATATATAATATTGTTTAGATAGACTATGTCTAATGTTTATGATTAGAAGGGTATCCGTTTTGTTTATCAATTTATTTAGATTAAAATCTGTCTCTTAAACAGTATTCATGTCATACTAGGTATTTGTGACCTCAGATATTTAAGGATCTTCTCCTTTGGCACTTTATCATCTTCTAAATATTACTATAAAACATAATATAATGTAACATAAATTATATATATTATATAATATTTATATATTAATTATATATAATTTATATATAATTATATATTATAATATAATATTTGCCAAAGTGCCCTTTCTAAAATATATTGAGTTGAGTGGGGAATACAGGAAATAGGACCCTGAGTGCTACTTTGTTAAAGCAGCATTGAGTTCTGTCCGTGCCATCTTGTTTCCCCATCTTGATTCTTTTTTTTGCCTGAATTTTATTTATTCAGCATATATTGATTGTATCATGTGAAAAGTATCAGAGTAGGCCTTAAGCTATTCCTGCAAAATGTGTTGCAAAGAATTATGAATTGCTATGACATTCCCAGTTACCAAATACAGAATGTTGCTTTCAAAAGATTTCTAATACATAGAATATACTTGGAGATTATTAGGTTGTCTGCAAGTTTTCCAATTTGAAGCTGTTCTAAAATTGTTTGAGGACATAATGCTTTTTCTGGCAAGTTGAAAATAGAATAACCAGTGCATGATAATGGTTCTTAAAAAAAAAAGAAAAATTAAGAGGTTTTGGCAGGAGTGGAAATCTGTTTTCAGTTGAGATTTAAGAATAGATGGAGAGTTAACGTGCAGAGAAACACAGGGAAGCCATCCAGATGGCACAGTCAAAGCAAAGAAGATCCTTTTGCCTGGCCTAAAGGTCTAGAAGGCACGCTGGAATCAGGAGCTGAATTTAGAGGAAAAAAAAAGCCAAAGGGAACAGGAGACCAAGAGAGGTTTCTGAGGTAGGTTGGAATGAATCCATAGATTATATAAAAAAAAAACAAAACCACAGACTAGATGCCAAAGTCTAGCTTTTGAGAATGTTCTCTGCCAAATTATTTACTACTCTAGTTGGCTCTAAGTGGCATAACCTATTTTTTCTGCTTTTATCCTCTCTGAATTCACCCTGCCCTGGCTTGCCTTTTTTTGTTTGTTTGTTTGGTTTTGGTTTTTTTTTGAGTGCAGTGGCGTCATCATAGCTTACAGCAACCTCAAACTCCTGGGCACAGGCAATCCTCCTGCCTCAACCTGCCAAGTAGCTGGGACTACAGGCTTGCACCACCGGGCCCAGCTAATTTTTTCTATTTTTAGTAGAGACGGGGTCTCGCTCTTGCTCAGGTTGGTCTTGAACTCCTGAGTTCAAGCAATCCTCCCGCCTCGGCCTCCCAGAGTGCTAGAATTACAGGTGTGAGCCACTGCGCCTGGCCAAGACCCTGTATGTATGAAAAGTCAATTTTCCATTTTCACATTTGATGGATGGATTGGACAGAAAATCATTTTCCCTTAAATTTAAGTCTTCATCTGTTGTTTGTGACCTGTTACCCCCTTCCATCAGCACCTCAGAAGTTTGTAAGATCTTAATATTCCTGGTGTTCTGAAATTTCATTATCGTGACTTTGTATGGATATTACCTCCTTCATTGTGCAGGGCACTTGGCCCTCCCAATCTAGAAATCAAGTCCTTCTGTTAAATCTTTGCATTATTTCTTAGACAACTGCCTCCTTTCTTTTTTCTGTATTCTCTCTTTTTGGAGTTCCTTTTTGTCAGATATTGGACCTCTTGAATTAATCGTCCAATTTCCTTGTATTTCTCATCTTTTATTGTTGTTATTTATTTGTTGTATTTTCTGTAATGTTTTCTCAAACTTATACTCTAATTCTTTTTCTCAAATTTTATTTCTGCTATCATATTCTAAACTTCTAAGTGCTCTCTTTTATTCCTAATGTTCCCTTTAAAAAATTAGCATTTCATTCTTGCTGTATAGTTTTATTTATTTACGTAACTACAACTTTGAACCCTTTGACCTACATCTTCCCCTTCCTCCACCCCCAACTACTCTTCTCTGTTTCTATGTATTCGATTTAAATTTTTTTTTAAGATTTCACATATAAGTGAGATCATGCAATATTTTTCTTTCTGTGTTGTTGAAAATGGCAGGATCTCAGTTTTTTAGAAGTCTAAATAATATTCAATTGTATATACAGTATATGCCACAATTTCTTTATGCATTCATTCATCAGTGGGCATGTTGGTTATTTCCTTATCTTGGCTATTGTGAATAATGCTGCAATGAACATGGGAATGTAGGTATCTTTACGAGGTGGTGATTTCATTTCCTTTGAGTGTCTTTCAAGAAGAAGGATTGCTGGGTTATATGGTAGTTCTAGTTTTAATTTCTTTAGGAACCTCCATACTGTTTTCCACAGTGGCTGCACTAATCTACATTCCCACCAACAGCATACAAGTGTTTCCTTTTCTCTACACCTTCATCAACACTTATCTCTTGTCTTTTTGACAAAAGCCTTCCTAACAGGTGTGAGGTGATATCTCATTGTGGTTTTGATTTGCATTTCTCTGATGATTAGTGATGTTGGGCACTTTTTCATATACCTGTTGGCCATTTTTTTTTCTTCTTGGTATTCTGTTATAGCACATTTTTATGAATGTCTTCTTTGGAGAAATGTCTATTCGGGTCCTTTGCTCATTTTTAAATCAAGTTATTCTTTTTTTGCTGTTGAGTTATGTGAGTTCCTTATATATTTTTGGGTATTAACCTCTTATCAGATACACAGTTCACAAATATCTTCTCCCAACCTGTAAGCTGCCTTTTCATTTTGTTGATTGTTTCCTTTGCTGTGCAGAAGCTTTTTAGTTTGATATAGTCCTAATTATTTATTTTTACCTTTTTTAAATTTCAGAATATTAAGGGGGTACAAATGTTTTTGTTACGTGGATAGCTTTTATAATGCTTGAGTCAGGGCCGTTAGTGTGCCCATCACCTGCATAGTGTTCATTGTACCTGTTAGGTAGGTTTTTGCTCCTCTCCTCCTCCCCTTCCCTATTTTTACTTTTTTGCTTGTGCTTTTGGTGTCCTATCCAAAAAACCATTCCAAGACCAATGTCGGAGAGCTTTCCTTCTGTGTTTTCTTAGCAGTTTTATGGTTTCAGGTTTTATATTCTGGTCTTTAATCCATTTTGAGTTGATTTGCTTTTGGTGTATGGTATAAGATTAGGGTCCAATTTTATTCTTTGGCATGTAGATAACCAGTTTTCCCAGCACCGTTATTGAAGACATTGTTTCTTTCCCTGCTGTGCTTTATATAGTTTTAATAGCTCCTCTTATTTTTCTCAGTATATTAATTATATTGATTTCACTTTTACTTTTGAAGGTTCCTTTTGCTCTCTGAATAGTTCTCTGTTTCTTTTGATGTTTTTCCCCCTCTGTATGTTTGCTCTGGTCTCCAACTTTCACCTTAGAATTTTTTTTCAAATTTCTATTGATTCTTGGCTGCCAACTCATTTTAGTTTTTTCAGGTACTAACAAGCTGATTGAAAGCTCCATGTTAAGAGGTCTCTTGACTGGTGTGCTTTACTGGAAGGTGATTTGGTAGGGATCCAGCACTTTCCTTGGAACAAGCCTACACATAAGTGCCTTTTGGGCTTTTGTTCTGGAAATCATTCAGCTTCTCCAGAAAAATTCCTTTTTAAAAAAAATTTTTTTAGAGACAGGGTTTTGCTATGTTGCCCAGGCTGGCCTCAAACTCTTGGGTTCAAGCGATGCTCCTGCCTCAGCCTCCTGAGTAGCTGGGATGATAGGCACGTGCCACTATGCCTGGCTGTCCAGAAAAGTTCTTCTAATCTCTTACTTGCTGAGAATGAATCTGGCTGTCATTGTTTGGGGAGCCCATCTAGGAAAGAAGGGGAAGATTACATGGTTAGTAAATGGTGGAGGGGATGTAAATTGAAGTTGTGTGACTTTGGAGCCCTTGCTCTGGGCTGCTATGCTTATCGCCTCTTGTACTGAAACCAAAGTGGGGCTACCATTTATCTCCAGAACTCTTTATCTTGAAAAACTGAAACTCTATACCCATTAAACAATAACTCTCCATTCCCCCCTCCCCCCAGACCCTGGCAACCACTTTTTCTACTTTCTGTCTCTGTAATTTTTGACTACTCTAAGTACCCATATAAGTAGAATCATCCAGTATTTGTCTTTTTGTGACCGGTTTATTTCACCTACCATAATGTCCTCAAGGTTCATTCACATTTTAGCATTTGTCAGAATTTCCTTTTTAAGGCTGCATGATATTCCAGCTTTACAGCCTTTTGCATCAAGTTTTTTCTTACTTTTTGTGTATAATATGTATAATATCCCCTCTTAGTCCTGTCTACAGCACAGTTAGGAACACTCTGTATATGATTATATTTAAATTATTTGCATGGTAGAGATTTATAATTTGTTCTTAATTTGCAGCTTTTTTCAAGGAGCAAACCTCCAAGGGGCCTGTATGTTTATGGAGATGTTGGTAAGTGTGTTAAAATAAGTTTGGGGTGGGCCAAACAGAAAGTTTCCCAGCTTTCGCTCAGGGGTAACTTCCATTCCCATCCTTCAGTCCACTGCCAGCAAGGGAAGAGGATGAGGCCGGGGAAAGTGTGGGGAGAGGAAGGGGTATGGAGGGCAGTTAACTCAGCTTTCCCTTTTACTTCTCGTAGGGGGTGGCTGTAGTTTAAGGCAGAATTAGTTACCATGTTAGGGGGCAAACATTATCTAACGTGTAAAGTGAGTTGATCTCAGAGAAGGAAATCATCTATAGACAGGTTAATAGATAAATCAGGATCTCATTACTCAGTACTATTTGACTTAGCTTACTACTCTAAAAAATAAGCTGTTCTTTTTAACTTTTAATTTCCACTAGTATTTCTACTCATAATCTAAGCCCTTAGATTAATAACTTAGTTATTATTATCTTTAATTAGTTGATAGTAGATAGTCTTAATGCATGAGTGGTAGTATTTCCTTGGTCTCCCAGTTCTATGTAATGAGCACAAAGACTCATATTTTGTTGGAAACCTTCCGAGTGGTCACTTACTTTCTAGATTTTCCTAATCATTTAATGTCTTGCTCACGAAGTTTTCCCTGACCTCATTCTTGCTGAAATTGTCTCTTTTCTGGTTTCTATTTCCTTTAAACCAATCTTTTTCTCCTAGTCCTAAAACTCTCACTGGTTACCCACATTCACTGATGTCATGAAGGTGGCTCCCACTTCACTTGGCTTTATTGCCTTCTTGCTTGTCAATTATTTATTTTATTGGCACAAAGCTCACATTTGCATATAACCAGATCAGTTTTGGACCTAGACTAATATATACACTCTAGGCTCCCCTATAGCCATAACACATTTTTGTTAGGAGATAGTGGTGGCAGGGGATATTTTCTTAGTAAAATTTTTATGACAAGAAAAAAAAAAAAGGAGTTAAATAAACAATTTTAGTGCCTTCCTTAAAGGTAAAACTGTTCTTTTCTCCTTCTTTTTCTGATTTGTTTACTAATGCCTTTAAACACCCGTTTTACATTTAAGGATTTAAATAATCTAATAAAAAGTGAACAATAGAGATTGCCCCTTAAAATTCTTCAAGTTCTTTTTTTTACAGAATATCTGTAAATTACAGATTTAAAAAATGTTAAAGAAGCTCAGGCTATTCTTTTTTTTAGTTCATTGACTAACTGGTATTTTTCAGACCAATACATACTTACTTCTTATTTAGAAAGCAATTTATAACAGATGCTTGATCAATTTATTGTGCTTTGGATACCGCTAGCAGATCTCATCCTATTAGCTCTTATTCTGTGTCTCCTGAGAACATTTACTTCCAGTACCTTCACTTTTGTATTCAGTCATTGCTGAAATCAACATCTTTGTTCCTCCTGTTATCTTAACCACTTAACCATAAATGGAGATGGTTAATAAAGCACAACTGCTTCTACTTCTGCAAAAGGACTTTAAAAAAACCAAACCTATGAAAGTTGTTGGATTTTAGTTTGGAAAATACAGCTATATTCTAACTAATTAAAGGGAGGTACAATACAAGTTATTCACCTGAATGCTTGAAAGAATTAGAAAAGATGTGACACCATGGGACATTCATATAGGCTGAGTGTGTGGCAGCCTTTGGTTGGAAAAATCTTTGTAATATAGAGAGGGGAAGAGAAAGGAATTCTGAAATAGGAAGTGAGATGAACATTTTGGTGGCCGTAATCAGCTTAGTTTACAATACTTATAAAATAGGTAATAAAAGATAGATCAAATTCTCATTTTGGGGGGCTCTCTGAGAGAATAGCCTCAAAATGCCACCATAAACTCTTATTCTTTACCATTTTCCTTTTTTGGACTTGGGAAACAGGTATTAAATTTTAAGGAGACTTGATGGGGAAGCGGATAAATGCTTCATAGCACCCCCTTCCCACTCTTCATTCCTGCACACCGTTTGGGCTTTGGCATGCCCACTGCATCTCTTTCTTCATAGATGTGTTGAGATGATTGACTCAGATGGACTCTAAATCCAGGGAACCCCAGCAGAGTTGATATGTAAATTGGAGGGATTATCATCATGGTTCAATCTTGAAGTGAAATGTTTTCGTTAATAAAATGTGTAGCACATCTCATGCAGAAGCCAAAAGCTGCGGTAGTAGTATTTTGTGGCTTCATTCTTACCATACAGCAACTTTCTTACAACAAGGCTTCAGCTCTTGACCAGCAGATGCAGCAGTGATTGCAGTGCTAGTGATTTCTCTGGTACATTAGAAGATAATAAAAGTACATTTTTGTTTGTAAGTCCCTTTTCTGCTGCCTCCTGGTTTAACCTCACCAGTTTCACATTAATACTGGGCTCTAATATAAGCAGTGGAAAGAAAGGTAGGCTGGTTTTAAGGTTAGCAGTTGGGAAACAGTTCTGCTGGCTTTGGATACCGGGACAGAGGACACCACTTTTATCTTCTTCTGCAGGGGGACGGCTGTGAAAAGGGACCCCTGGGGAGTTCTCACGAATAGTCATTTTTGGCTTCCTAATTATGGGCTTGAATGTGAGAACTTAAAGAGTTTTAGGTTTTACAAATTAATTCCCTGGTAAGAACCCTCTCTTGAGAAAAATAAAAGGTTTTATTTATGATTCTGTAGAGACCAAAGCAAAATTGTGAAGCAGGTATAATTTAGTATTGATTTCTTCCTCACTTTTTTTCAATGTCTCCTGTCCTATTCTTCAATTCACTTGCCAAGTTTATTGAGCATATGCCTGGTGCCAGTAGTGTGTTATTTCTGGAGATGTGATGTTGGATTAAAAAAACAGACACAGCCTTTGCTTGCCCAAAGCTTACAAACTGGTTCAATGGCTTTGAAACATTTTTGGACATGACCCACTTTAAGAAACTCACACCTGTAATCCTAGCACTTTGGGAGACCGAGGCAGGAGGATCACTTGAGGTCAGGAGTTCAAGACTAACCTGAGCAAGAGCGAGACCCTGTCTCTACTAATAATAGAAAAATTAGCCAGGTGTCTTGGCCATGCCTGTGGTCCCAGCTACTCGGGAGGCTGAGGCAGGAGGATTGCTTGAGCCCAGGAGTTAGAGGTTGCAGTGAGCTGTGATGAAGCCACTGCACTCTAGCCAGGGTGAGAGTGAGACTCTGCTTCAAAAAAAAAATAGAGTTCTAGAATTCCTGGATTTCCTTCTTTTTCTCATTTTTGATTGTCTACTGGATATTGTGAATATTAACTTGTTCAGGGTCTGTATTCAGTTGTCTTCTTTAAACTATGTTGAATTCTATTTTGCCAAGAGTTACTTGCATACCAGCTTGATTCATTCCAATCCCTTCCCCTGCTCCATCATCTTTTAATTGTGCTTTCCTTATGGTTGGCTTCATTCTTGGTCAGAATCTTTTGATGATATAAGAAAGATGGATCCTGGTGTCTTATAGGTTGTTCTCTTAAAAGGAGAAGGAACTATCCTTATTCTCAGAATCCATATTAATCCCTCGTAGAGAATGGTGACCTGATTGGGTCACATGCCCAGAACTACTCCAACCACAGTGGCTAGCTTGATGGGGTATTTTGATGGACCCATTCTGTGGTTGATACCCTCATAGAATCACACTTAAGTAGAGAAGAGGCAGTTTTCAGAAGGAAGAGATTTAGGACAGACAAAAAGAAAAAAGAAAAAGGAAATGCAAAGATATCCATTGTAGTTTCTAAGAGCTCTTTATGTCTTAAAGATATACAAGGTTAAACTCTCAAGTTCCATGAGGGCAGGGATTTTCTTTTGTTCACAAGCCCACAGTTAACATCATAAAGACAGGGATTCAGTTTTGTTCACCACCGTATTCTAAGCACCTAGAATAGTGCCTCATATGTTGCAGGCATTTGGTAAAAATATATTGATTTAATGAATAAGGATATTAATTTTATTTTGATATTAGAAGTTTACATTTCTTGTAGCCTAATCTATCAATCTTTTCCTTTATGATTTCTTCCTTTTGCTTTTATCCCCAGAAACTTTTTTTCCTAACTGCCAAACTATCAGGGACAGAAACTTTTTACATTATGGCCTTGTCATATTTTAAGCCCTTAAAAGTGTTAGCACAAAGATTAAGTTCAAATATATATTATATTTCTCATATTTTTGGTTAGATAGTTCATGACTTTTTCCTGGATCTATAAGTATACTATGCTGCATGCAGCAGAATTTGAGACTTTATTAATTTACTTTTCTGGGTAAATGTAATGATTTAAAATCTGCTGCTACCCTATCAGGAGACACCATACTGAATATTTTTGCAGTAAATTACTTTTCATTCTAAATGGCCTCTTCATTAAAAATATATTTGATGTATTGTATTTTCATATACAAAAAAACACCCTGGCATTCAAACTTTGGGCATGGGCCCAAAGTCATCTTGTGGAATGGAGAAAACCTAGAAGATAAGAGTCAAATCTTCTTACTTCCTGAAGTGCTTTTGGTTTCTAGTAATTGCAGCTCCTGATAGGAGGGAATAGGCGCTGTATGTGTGTGGGGGCTGGGGGTGTGGAGGAAGTAGGCGGGATATGAGACAGAACCAGTGACAAGCATACACTGGCCTGGCTTGCTGAGGAATGCCAGGGTATCAACTGAGCTTGGGCCACTGTCTCCAAAACTCTGGGCGTTCTGTGAGGGAATAGGCTTTTTGTGCATGTCTGCGTGAAATGCTCAGGCTGTTGGCTATTCAATTACAGTAGTCCCCGCTTACTGCAGGGCATAGTTCCTAGACCCCCCCCCCCAGCCCCGTGGATGCCTAAACCTTGGAAGAGTGTGGTTGGATAGTACCAAGCCCTACACGTACTATGTTTTTAACCATGAGGGCTACTAATGGGCAGGTAGTGTATACAGGGTGGTGGATACGCTGGCCAAAGGCTTGATTCCTGTCCCCGGTGGGATGGAGAAGGACTGCACAAGCTTTCATCACACTACTCAGGATGGTGTGCAACTTAAAACTTATGAATTGTTTATTTCTGGAATTTTTCATTTAATATTTTTAATTTTTATTTGTTTATTTGTTTGTTTGTTTATTTTGAGACAGAGTCTTGCTCTTTTGCCCCGGCCAGAGTGCAGTGGTGTCATTGTAGCTCACTGCAACCTCAAACTCCTGGGCTCAAGTGATCCTCCTGCCTCAGCCTCCTGAGTAGCTGGGGCTACAGGCGGATGCCACAATACCCACTATTTTTTTCTATTTTTGGTAGAGACGGGGTGTTGCTCTTGCTCAGGCTGGTCTCCAACTCCTGGCCTCAAGGGATCCTCCCACCTCAGCCTCCCAGAGTGCTAGGATTACAGGTGTGAGCCATTGTGCCCGGCCCATTTAATGTTTTTGGACTGTGCTTGACCATGAACCTCAGGTAACTGAAACCTTGGCTAAGAGGGGACTACTGTACTAATGCAATTGTAGTGATTAAAAGTTTCAGAGTGTTGAAATTTAGGTAATTTGCTTATAGGGATTGACTATATCAGAATTTCATCAAGTAGGCCTCATTTTGAAAGACCTACATTCTCAGCTTTTAAAAAAATGGAAGCATTATAATTGGCAATTCTCCAGCTCTAATCTACATATATGATTCATTTTCAGTATTTATGTTAGATACTAATCTTTATTTTTCACTGTTCTCTTAATTTTCTTATTTATTATTTTTGAATTTTCCCATAGTGCCGAAGGCAGTTCCTCAGGCGTAGTAATGAGCCAGTACATATTTATTTAATTAATTAAGTTATTTTATTTATGCTAGAGTCTTTTGGAAGAGAAGACTGAAGAATAAATAATCTTGTAAATCTTGCCAGTGTATGAACATAGTTCTCTGGGGGAAAATAGCCCCTGTAATATTAACTAAATGTTGTATTTCCTACAAACAAGATTTTAACAGAAAAGAGTACTATCAACATTTTATTTTTAGTTAGTTTAACATATAAACACCCCTTTCTAAAAAAGTAACATAGTCATCAGCTTTCCAGTGGAAGAGTGTGGTTTCATTATCTCAAAGCTAATGAAAAATCATTACAGCAATCAGTACATACTATTTAGTAGTATTCTTTTTTTTAATTTTTAAGGTACAGGAAAAACAATGGTGATGGACATGTTTTATGCTTATGTGGAGGTGAAGAGGAAAAAACGAGTTCATTTTCATGGTTTCATGCTAGATGTGCACAAAAGTAAGTGAATGATCTGAAAGAAGTGATTTTTCAGTGTGCAAGTGCTATAATATAGTTTTTTTCATTGAATGAACATATAATCTTTTTAAAAATTAGATTTTTGCTTGAAGTAAAATTTTATTTGGTTTCATTTATTTTGTGCTATAATGAAACAGTTAATAATGTGTACAGAGTTGGTCCTTAACACCAATTCAGTACTTCTAAATCTGAGAACAGAGGTTACTATATGAAGGTCAGGCATTTTCTATTTCTACTAAAGGTCGATAAAAAATGTTAAAAATGTCCCTGTTTCAAACAGTTACTCTTGATTAGGTCCTTTACTCTGTGTTATCTTAGCATGTAGGCATTCAGTTTGTATTTGTATGTAAGCTTTATTGCTTTGCTAGTGTTCTTATTTTTTTTCACTTTTACATGATTTGTCTACCAGCTATACTGAAACTTCCCCAGAGCAGGAACCTTGTGTTTTTCCTCTAATACTTTCAGCATTTAGTACACACATAATGAATGAAGTGGACCGACTTTAGTGGATTAGGCTAGAGACAAGGGAACATTCTGATTAGATATGCTAGATAAAACGTGCACTACTTGGCAGGATCATGTCTAGTCACCTGTCTATTACCTTGTCATCTCTGAAGTGATTGAAGAGTGGAGACAGAATCACCTTGAAGTTTCCTTACAACTATAAGAATATAATAATATTTGAACAACTTATTTTCAGGTAGAAAAAATACAACCAATTTCAATAATCAAATTTGATTGTACATAGAATTTAAACTTAATTTTTATAGTCACAGTAAAGTTTTATTTAGAGATTTAAAAAATATGTTATAGTTGTCTAAAATGTTCTAATATAATATTTGGTCTGTGTTCAATTTCATCCATTTAAGGAATACATCGCCTTAAACAGAGTTTGCCAAAAAGGAAACCAGGATTAATGGCTAAATCATATGACCCAATAGCTCCCATAGCTGAAGAAATCAGCGAAGAAGCATGTCTCTTGTGTTTCGATGAATTTCAGGTAGAGATTTTTCATAGTTGTATATTGGTTTATTGAATGAAGTGTGAATATTTAAGTTTTGCTGATAGTTTTATCATTGTTTTATAAATTCATTTGACACATTGTTTCTTACCACTTCAATTTTACTATCTAGTTCAGGAGTTGGCAAACCATGACCTCCACAGGGCAAATCTGACCCATCTGCTTTTGTATGGTTAATAAGAAAAGAAGACTTTTTATATTTTTAAAGGTAGTTGAAAGGAGAAGAAAAAGAGAGTACACCAGAGGCCCAATGTGACTTGTAAAGTCTAAAATATTTACTATTCAGTCTTTTATAGGAAAAGTTTGCCCACCTCTAAATTCTGGTTGATGACTCTACATTTCCCCTATACCACAGAGATAATGTAATGATTATAAAATAATGTCTTTAGAGATGTTTGAGTATTTTAAAAGTGTTATATAAAGAGCCAGTGAGTCATACATCTCATTTAAACCTCACAACATACATATCTGTGATAAAGGGAGGGAATTGCCTTAGTTGAACTTTTAAAGTTTCTTCTAGTTTTAGGATTCTCTGAAATTATGTATTTAAATTGGTAGTGAGTTATTTCCTGTTCTTCTGTTTTAAAACCTGGATTAGTGGGAAGATGATGTGGTCAGGATGCCTTTATCCCCAAACACGCATGATGAGTCTTCTTTAGCAACTGGTACATAGAGCTAATGATAGTCTCAATTTATGATAGAGCAGAAAGAATAATTTTCACCAGGAATGCTGTTGTGTTTAACCATCTGGGGAGGAGGGATCTTTGCTTCTTTCTCCCTTTGGTCATATTAAGACAGCCTGATGTTCACCCTTTGTATTGTAGAGCTGCAAAGGTCTTCCAAGGAAAGGGTTATGGAAAAGAACAGATGCTCTCCTGCCACTCTGAAGAGGCATACTAAGTACACCAATGTATGCAAAATGAGAAGGGCCTCATTTAGTTGTTCTGAAAATAGCACCAAGTTAACAGTTATGCTGCTGTCAAGAACAAAAGTCAATGATGAATCAATAAGGGCCATTTCCCTTGATTTTCCGTTACTAGGCTTTTAACAAAAATATTTCTAAATAAAATTGAATTGGTATAGTTAAGTTTTTGATTAAGGAACTAAAATTACATTTTTAAAAAGGTATACTAATACCCAGGCTTTGTAAAATGATTCATGCTTTACAACATGTTTTTACATCCTTGCTTCATTTAATTCTGTAAACCAGTTATTATTATCACCACACAGAGATGAGAAATCTAAAGGCATCAGAATTTCCTAGGTATCATGTAAAAATCATTACCCTTAACTTTACACATGTAAATTTCAAAATATTCAGAGAAATGATTGGCATGTTTTCATGGCATGAAGGCCATTGAAAGGCAAGACTAAGAAGGTTAAGAAGCCCTGAAAATCTGGCTGTGCAAAGCATGCGATCCTGAAGAAGATATACAGCAAGCAGGGCCAACTTATCCATTAGGCACAGTAGGCACAGTGCCTGGGGCTCATGACACTTTTAGGGGCTCAGAAAAATATTTAAGAAATTAAATGACTATATCAATAATGAATCCAGCCTGTATCTGTCTATTCTATATTATACTTGTCTTTATACCAACATAGTCATAATTTTTTTAAATTTAAGAAGAGTCTCATCAAAATAAAAATGCCTAGGGCTCACAAAAATCATAACGCCACCTTGATAATGAAGTCCTAACAAAAACCTGTCTGGTTATACTGGGCATACTCCATTGGGTTCAGATTTCAAAAGGTTGATATATGGATGGGAAGAAAGAAACAAAAACAACTATCAGGATACTGATATTCCAAATGGGCTGAGTCTTGCAAAAGAAATGCAGGCAACAAAAAGGATTTTTCAAATTACATATTGAGGCCAGGCGCAGTGGCTCATGCCTGTAATCCTAGAAGCTGAGGTGAGAGGATTGCTTGAGGCAGGAGTTCAAGATCAGCCTGTGCAACACAGCGAGACCCTGTCTCTACAAAAAATTAAAAAAAAATTACATTGCGTATAAGAGAGATCAAGTGTTTCTAGCTTGTAACTATAAGGAAAAAGAAAATAAAAAAGGAGAGAGATCAAGGGGAGATAGGCCCTTATAAAATGTCTCTTGCTAACAGTGAAAGAAGATGTGATGGAGATATCTGTCATCACCTGCTCCATCCAGACTTGGTTTGATGTTTGTTTATATATTTGCTCATTCATTCCATTTGCTTTTAAGAGCTTTATTCCATATCATAGGACCCTGTCTGTTCCACAACTAAATAGACCGTGCCTGGACATCTGATCTATGAGTAACTAGTCCATGAGCTTTTCAGCAATCTTGGATTTGTGTGGTGTGGCCTGGCGAATGGGCCAATCACATCCTGTCTCTTGTGAATTTGAACTAAATGGCACAGAGGGAAGTTCCCGCTTAGTAATGAGACAGGAACAAAGAGACATAGGAAGTAACTGAATCACTTTAAGGGAAGGAGTACTAGGGTGCTTCCCAGACAGCTGCTGAGCTCTCCAGAGCTACCTCCAATCCCAAGCCAATCCCTAGCTCCAGTTCCCATGAGGCGCCATCGGGTCTCAGGTAAATCTCTTTTCTTTAGCTGGATCTTCTGTGCTTATTTCTTGCAAACAGTCTTGATGAGAATGGAACTATTCAACTCGTGTTTTGCTCCTATCTTCTTCATCACGAGAGATTACCCTATGACCTGTAAAAGATAGCATAAACATTGGTAAGAAGTATTGTGAGGAAACGACACCTTCCTTAATATAAACTCTGTTACCGCCAATGGAAGAAGAAATGATGAACTTAAGCCCAAGAAGAGCAAAGATGAGGTATCTACTAGGAATGCTTTTGGCTGCAGGTAATAGGAAACCCAACTTAAAAGGGCTTATGCTCTAAGGGGGAAATATAACGGTATGTAAGGTAGTGTCATTGCCCTTGCTCAAACCTTTCTGCTTCCTCTCTGACCTTATCTTCTACACATTCAGCCTTGCTCATTGCTCCCTACTGTTCTCAATCCCATTTTCTTCATAGGTTGAGGAACCACAGTTAATAGTTGGATGTTATACCAAATAATTCTTTCCCAGCAGGGCTCTGAAGAAAATATGTGCAGAGATGATAAAACAAGACTGAATACCAAATTGATTGTTTTTGTTTGATCCCAAATTTTAGCGTAGCATTCTTGTATGTTAACATTGATGACATGGGGTGGGCACAGTGGCTCACACCTGTAATCCCAACACTTTGAGGGGCTAAGGCAGGAGGATTTCTTGAGGCCAGAAGTTCGAGACCAGGCTGGGCAACATGGTGAGACCCCATCTCTACAAAAAACAACAAAAAAAATATTAGCAAGGTGTGGTGGTGTACACCTGTAGTCCCAGGTACTTGGAAGGCTGAGGTGGAAGGATCGCTTGAGCCCAGGAGTTCAAGGTTACAGTGAGCTGTGATCATGACACTGCACTCCATCCTCTTAAAAAAAATTAGAATTGACAACATGCGAGGCCCTATTCCCTTGAGCAGAGTTGGCCTGAATGTCCTAGAATGGAAAATGTTAATAATCTTGCTTTTTAAGTTTCTTTATAATTTCCAAACTTGAATCTTGGAGCTTACCACTGTGTGCAAGAAAGGCCAATATCTGCAAATAACCAATGTTGAGAAGAGCCAGGAAAGTGAGAATTTATATTCACAAGAGTGTGTTCCCTAAAGGAAGAGATGATTTCTGAGCAGAGCCTGGATTTCCTAGTTTCAGTGTCCCATCTCCTACTCGTCTTAGAGAAGCTCCTCCAGTACACCAAAACTAGATTATAGTAAGTCCAAATCTCTATTTATCTCCCTTCTCTAAAATTCAGCAGTGTAAATGTATACCCTAAAATGTTATTGTACCAGCACTCTGATCCCTAACATCCACACAATTTGGGACAGATTGCAGAGCCTTTGCACTGGGCATTCCTTCTGCACAGATCAGTTTCCCCTTGTTCTAACAGCCCCCAGCTAAATCAGGATTTCATTATCAGAGCAGCTAGTACCCTGCCCTAACAGGAAATGCTAGGGAGCTGGACATGGGTGTTTACAGTGTGCTTTTCATGAGATACTTCTTTTACCTGGCAGATGGCCTAATGCCTAGTTGCCTGACCCATGACCAGGGGGTCCCTCACAAGGGAACTTACTTATACTGGCAGATGCTCTTGTGGCTCTTGCCTGACCCATGTCCAGTTTATGCCTGCCTGACCATCACTCTGGCACTGGGAGCCTGAGCTTGTGTTCTCCTTGGCGTCCTAGGGAAAACCCAGTGTAGGGCAGCCCCTGGTTCTTAAGATGGAAGGTGCAAATACACCACCATAATAGAAAATAAATTCAAAGATTTATTGTTTACAGATCCTGGGCAAGGAGGGAGCAATGAATCAGGAGGGCAGTCTCCTATCTCTGAGTCACGTGAGGCCGGGATGAAGAGTCAGGCAGAGAGGGAGAGAGCCTGGCAACTAGCAGCGTATATGTATTAATAAATGTATATAGGGGAGTAGGGTGTGGGTCACTTTTAAGACAGTGGGCAAATGCCTGACTGGTCCCTTTAAGTGAAAGTGGGGAGCCCAGTCTCCTGGGTGGGAGAGAGGCCTCTAAGTTCTTACCTCTGGCCACAGGCTTGAGCTGTTTGGGTGTGGGTGTTGTACTAATACTTCTAATGCATAGGTGGCAAACTTTGCTGTGTCATTCCCGCTGCACCCCCACATAGCCATAAGAGTGACTCCCTCATGTCTTCAGATCTTTGCTCAATCATCTTCTTAACAAGGGCTATCCTAACACCCTATTTAAAATTGCAATTTGCCATGGACCCCCCACATTTACAATGCCCCGCCCTCCTTTTTTCCATATATATATCACCTCCTAACACATTATATAATTTACTTATTTATTATGTTTATTGTTTGTTTATGTTCCTCCACAGAATGTAGACTTGAATACACGAGTCTTTGTTAATTGATGTATCTCAAGTTTCCTCAGCAGTGCCTGAAAATGAATGAGTGAATGAATCCTAGTACCAAATCGTAATTACTGAAGTAATTCCTCTCTCAAGTCCCACTCCTTTTATACATATAATAGCATTTCTCAAGCAAAATTAGCATTTACAGAACCCAAGGTATATTATACCCACATTTTTTTCTGTCAACATTCTGAATTACTTGAATTTTTTTTGTCTAATTTAATAGATGAAAGATGGTATTTTGTTTTAATTTATATTCCTTTAGGAAATAATATAGTTGATTTTTTGCTGTGTTTGCTTACTTAGTCGTTAAATCCATCTTTTATGAACTGTTTGAGGTGCCCATTTATTTATTGGAATGCTTACATTCCATCTATTATGTATATTCTGTAATATTAGCTACTTTGCGTACTCTTCTATGTGCCTATGTTCTTAATTACTGTACAGTGTTATATATCATTCCAGCTACGCTTAAATTCTATACACCTATACGTTAATAATATGAAATTATACTAGCATGCATACCATGTATAGGTAATAGTCATAGTTAACATTTCTTGAGAGTTTACTTTATGTCTCATAACAATTTTGCAAGGTAGGTATTATTACTGCCTTCATTGTATTGATGAGGAAATTGGCAGTCAGCGAGGTTAAGTAACTTGACCAAGGTCACACAGCTAGTAACTTAACAGTTTAAATCCACCATCAATTCTCTTATTTACTAGTAATGGCTATGTTATACTTTTTCCTTGGTATACAAAGTCTTATATTATGTGTTTAAATTTACAGCCCTAGAGCTGGATGGGGATTTGGCAGATGTTTTAATGACAGAACCTAAAAGTTGTCGTTAGCCTATGAAGCCTAGTACAATACTTGCTGATTTATTAGAAAAGAATTTTTTAGGCACTTTATTCTTAACAATAGTATGTCTACAATCACGACTTCACTTTTAAAATTGAATCATATTAGTAGCCTTGATTTTTAGCTAGTTATTATTGGCTTTTAGGCGGTGTTAATTAATATAATATTTATTTTACTAGGGAGATGAATGGGAATTATTGCTGCTTAAAAACAAGGATATACTCTTTCTTTTTTGTGCTCTTGAATTTAAGGAATTTTTAAGGTTATGTTTTGGTAGCATTCAGATTACACTTGCAGAATGTATTCTTCATTAGCTTGGTCATCTTTACTAAGTGTAGCATTTCAGTTTTACCTGAGGTATTAGGTACACTATTCTTATTTTGGTTGAGAAATGTGTCTAGATAGGTTGCTTTTTATATGTTAATAGTCGGTGAAATAAGAGAATAGAATATCTTCAAAGTTTTCTTTAGGCCCTTCATTATGTCCTCTTTGAATATTTATGTTACTTGTTAAACTGTTTATGATTCTGAAGACATCAGAATACTGAGGAAAATGAATTAAAAAAAAATTAGTATTTCTTCATGTCTCTTTTTAGGGGCACTGAATAGATGTTTTACTAATATGGTCCAAAAAAAAAAAAAATTCTGATGAGCAGAATATCATGTAAAATTCTCCTCCATAAGCTATCAATATCATTTAAAAAATAGTTTTAACCATTTTTATAAAGGAAGAAGGCTATTAAAAACTGCTAATAAAAAATAGATGCTTATTTTTGTGCTAATACTAATTACTGATAATGCATGCTTATGTTTGTCACTCATTATATGGCACTGTACCAATCAGTGGATGACTGAAACTCAAGCACTTACACATGTAAATTAACCATTAGATTTTTTTTTCTTTTTTACTTAAGTGAGTCATAAAGGAAAGCAACTCTAGGTCATAAAAAAATCTTTTCTCTTTAATGCTAATGAAATGTCTCCACTCTCTGTATTAGCAGACTACCCTTATTGGTAATCTGTACCCTTCTCTTTTGTTCCTCGTGGTAATGAAATGCTGGGTGCTGAAAAAGCCGGCTCTCCAAGAATGTGTGGCCAATTGTCTTCTGTTCACTTATACTGTAAAATTACTGTTCCCCAGCAAAGCCAGACAAGTACGGGGACAAGATCAAAAGAGTATACGTTGGCACCCGGCTACACCAAGTGACTCCTGCTTTATTAATTAGTCATAGCTTCTCCAAGTTAATTTACTCTGATAGGGCAAAAACATTCTGCAACATAAAGACAACAAATTATAACTCAACCACAAGCCTTTACTGTTTGCTTTCTTCAACTTTCAGTTTAAACCTTTGCATTGTGTTGTAAGCTAAATGCCCCTTCATTTTTCTGAATCTTAGGGCACAAAAGCTATTTTAAATTTTTTCAAAAACATTAGTGATATAGTCAAATGGCCATTTTTATTCTCTAAAATTGGGTAACCGTTAATTGATACCATTTTTAAAGTCAGTATATTGGGAATCCAATTTAAAAGGGCAGTTGCTATGAAAATTTGCAAGCTTGTTCTGTCCTCTCATCAGAAATGCCACTGGTGTTTAAGCATTTGAAAAGGACCTTCTCTGTGAGTGTTTTTGCGGAAGCAAAATTTGACAGTGATCCTAAGCTCCAAATTAAATAATATCAGCACTACTTTCCTTTTCATTTGAATCTCCAGTTTTGAATTTCCTGAGTCTTTTTAATTTAAGGAATCTTCAGTCGTTTTTTTAGTTAATATATTTTCAGGTTATAGCCTGAGAGAACAACAACAAAAATCTGTACATCGCCATTTCATGGTTGTGTTTTGTTTTGTTCATGTGGGAAAGAAATAATTAAACTTTTGAGTGAGATATCAGCTGTAAAGAGAAAAGTAATTTAGACCTGTACAACCTAGGTGGTGGTTGTGCTATAACCATTTGGTTGGTAACTTTTATTATTTTGATCTAATTGAAAGAATTCCACTAGTTTCTGTGTCCTCTAACATGGTTTAAAAATAACAATGTGATGTATTTTGTGAATATACATACAGCAAAATTTATTGAGATTATTTGAAATGTGCTGTTAAAGAAAGATCAAAACATTTTTACACTGGGAGTATCTAAAACCCTGTTATTATATGCTTAGGGGAAGTTGCGATGATTAATATCAGTCTTCACTGTATTGTTGTTTTTGTTGTTGAAATCAAATTCCTTCCCTCCTTAATTACTGTATTTCTTTGTGAATTGTAAAAGCTTTTTTAAAAAAGTTATCATTAAGCTTATTTTTAAATTGTGAATTAAAAAAATAATTTTAGAAAAGATCAATAGTTATATTTCTCTGTAACCTAACTTAGATGGAATAGTTTAATCTGCATTATGCATTTCTAGTATTGGCAGAAGTTTTTTTTTAAAGCACTGTATTAACCATTCTTGAAAGTTTTTTTTTTTTTTTTGTGGAAGGAATATTTGTGTTTGCGAAGGTTAGCAGAGGCTGGCTGTGCTGGAAGTGACTGCAGTGCCTTTTGATTATTCATGGACAGTAATAGAAGGCACTTAAAAAGAACAATGAAATTGCTTATTTTTGTGATGGGCCATCTGTTGAATTGTTTTGTGCAACAATTGCACAATAGTATCTATGTCATATCGTTCTATTTTCAACAGCAGCTGATTATGTCTCACTGGCTACTTGTCCTTATTTCTAAAGGCCCATGACCATTTAAAGTCACCTTTCCAGAAACCTTTGCCAGAAAGGTATTAGAAATCTCAAACAGCCTGTGTATTTTATTATTATTTCTCTTTTTTTCTCTTTCTTTTTTTTGGGTGGGAAGAGAGGGTGTGTATAGGAGGAGGGAATTGGTCATGTTAGTTCTAATTAATTAGATTTCCTAAATGTTTAGGACAATTATCTATGCTTTCCACCTGTAGTTCTATAAAAGAAGTTAACATAGAATCATTTGATAATTTGTGTAGAAATGATAGGCTTACAAAAAAAAAAAGAGTCAAGTTTAAAAGACTGCTATACAGTGTTTCATGCTTTTAATTATCTACTCTTTTCTTCATGACGATAATTAGAATTTTTCTCTTGGAATTTACTTCCATCTTAAAAAAATGATTCATTAGCAAATTTGTTAGAGCAGAAATGAAATTAAAATAAAACAAATGTGTTGTTGTCAATAGGTCACTGACATTGCTGATGCCATGATTCTGAAACAGCTTTTTGAAAATCTGTTCAAAAATGGGGTCATCGTTGTGGCAACATCCAACAGGCCACCAGAAGGTAAAAACAAACATTGTGCTAGTCTCACCCAATTAGGTGGAAACTGACAGGCTTTTAAAAATCCATCATTTTGTACTAATTTTATTTTGTTAATAAATCTGATGACTTTGCTTATCATTAGTTTTGTAACTGGCTTAATCTGAAAAATCAGTTGGTATTTGTATTTGAAAAATGTTTATATTCTTAGCACCCTAAATCCAGTTGATTCCCACGTTTGGTACATTTGCTGGGTTTTTTTTTTTTCCTGAATATTAGGTATGTCATAGGTGCATATTAAAAAATGCAGCCCTTTCTAACTGCTTTTTATGGGCCAAAAAAGAAATTCAGGCCGGGTGACAGAGCAAGACTCTGTCTCAAAAAAAAAAAAAAAAAAAAAAGGAAAAAAAGAAATTCCATGAAATGAAAGATGAAAGTCCTAATTAAGTTTTAGAAAAAGACTTAAAGCTCACTTGTATGAGTAGTTTCTAATACTTCACTCAAATGATCATTTCTAAAAAAGCACTTGTGGTTTATTAGGAAAGTATTTAAAAATTAAAATATAAGTAATATTTAGATAAAAATAAGTGAAAATCCTTTATCTTTCAGCCCATCATGTGGTCATTTAAAGGTTTAAGGAACCAAAAATAATATTTTATGAGAGACTTAATGTTAACATCTTTCTGCCTGGCATATTTTTCCCCTCTGCATGGCTAAGTCCTTACCTTCTTTAAGTCTTTGCTCAAAAGTTACTTTGCTGGTGAAGCCTAGACTTGTTTCCCTATTTGAATCTACAACACATTCCTTTTTGCCGGTACTGCTTCTCTTTACCCTGCTGTATATTTTTCCCATAGCACTTATAGACCCACTATATAATTAACTTATTTATGGTATTTATGGTTTGTTGTCTGTCCCCTTTGAGGAATCAAAAGCTTCATGAAGGCAATAATTTTTATCTCTTCTGATCTAAGATATATCCTAAGCACCTCTAACAGTGCCTTGTACATAGATAAATCTCAGTAAATATTCTTAGAATGAATGTTGAGTGAATGCATGTTTTAAAAAGATCTCTCTGGCTACAGTGTTGAGAATAGACTGTGGGTAGGCAGTTTCAAGTTTGGAAGTAAGAATGACTCAAGGTTTTGGCTTGAGCAGTTGGAAAGATGTGAAGTTGCTGTTTACTGAGATGGGGAAGACTACAGGAAAAGCAGGTTTGGGTAGGGAGATGGAAGTAGGGGTTGCTGTGATGACGAGGCAGATGCATGTGAGTTTGGACTTCATTGGGAGTTGTCAGTCTTAAAGGAGGCTGGAAAGAGCAGCCAGTAAGGTAGGAGGAGAACTAAGAGAATGTCAAATGAGGAAAAGAAAAATGGTATGAAAAGGATGGGTGGGCCAGGCGTGGTGGCTCACACCTGTAATCTTAGACTCTGGGAGGCTGAGGTGGGAGGATCGCTTGAGGTCAGGAGTTCGAGACCAGCCTGAGCAAGAGCAAGACCCCATCTCTACTAAAAATAGAAAAAACTAGCCAGGCATGGTGATGCATGCTTATAGTCCCAGCTACTTGGGAGGCTGGGGCAGGAGGATCGCTTGAGCCCAGGAGTTTGAGGTTGCAGTGAGCTAGGCTGACGCCATGGCACTCTACCCCAGGTGACAGAGCAGGGCTCTGTCTCAAAAAAAAAAAAGAATGGATGATCACCCTTGTTAAATGCTGCTACAAAGTGAAAATGAGATTGAGAATTGACCATGGGAATTTGTAACATGGAATTCCTTAGTGAACCTGAAAAGAGCAATGTAATGGTGTGAGCTTTTTTTTCTTAAAATAAGCTATGCCACATTGATTGCTTATGTCGAATTTGTAATTACTAACGCACCCAGATCTTACTATGTAGGCTGCTGTCAATGTGGGTCTCATTTTATGTTTGTGTAGTTGATTTATTTTTCTTCCTATTATATTTCAGCTTATTAGTTTGCCTACATTGTTCCATTTTATTGATTTTTGTGGAAATCTTTTTGAAGTATGATTCTAACAAAAATTTTTTTGGCTATCCCAAAGTATGACATCTATAAATTTGGTAATCATGCTTCTATATCTTCAGCCATTCATTAATTAAAATGCATAAATAGGATAGGACTAAGTTTAGTCACCTGTAGCATACCACTAGAGGCCTTATTTTAGGAAGACATCAATTAATTAATCAACACTTTCTGGATCCAGTTATTCAAATAACTGTAGTTATACCTCATCTATTACACTACAAGAGAATTATAAGTGATTTTGTCATATGCACATTAAAATCTATATAATGTTATATGCAGCATTCTTGTGATTTCCTAGTATTAGCAACTCTATGAGCCAAGGCAGTGAGCTTTTAAATATCTATCTAGGTGAAAGTAGGCTTGCCTTTACTGTATCTGACATGTTGATTTAACAGTGTCATCAGTATTACCTCTATTCATTCAATGACAAGCTATGTTCATAAACAGCAAAGTGCTGGAACGGTTTCGGCAAAGACTGCTGAAAGGAAAATTGCAGTTGGCTGCTCAGGCTACTAAGGTGTGGTAAACTGAGGAAGGACTACCACAAGGAGAGGTTAAGGAACATTTTGCGGCTCATAGCTTTGTAGGAGTGAACAAAGTTACTGGTCCATCAAGGTAGCATGCAGAAAATGAGCTGGAGCTCCCCTTCTGGAGGAGACTTAAAGTTCAAGATGCAGAATTGCAAAAATTGGGCAAACTTACAGAAAGCCTTTTCTAAATATAAACTGTAGCAGGGATACTTGTCATACACTAGGCTCTTTAGCCACAGCAGACAATCATTCATCATAAGTAGCTTAATATTTTAATGTAAAGAAGATGGTATATATATATATATATATATATATATATACACACACATATATTTCAAGAGTGGAGAAAAAGACTCAGAGAGATTAAGTATGGATATCAGGAAAAGGCAAAACTATGGGATATAAGGAGGGACAAGTGGTTGCCAGAAGTTGGGGTGGGGAGGTGTTTGACTACAAAGGGGCAGCATGAGAGAATTTCTTAGGATGATGGAACTGTTCTGCATCCTGATTGTGGTGGTGATTACATGTGTTAAAACTCATTGAAGTGTATACCCCCAAAAGTTAATTTTACTACATGTAAATTAAAAACAAATCACTTGGATAGTGGGTGACAGAACAGAGATTAGAACCTATTTTGTGACTCTTTTAACACATTGCCCTCTTTGTTAGTCATCACTGCTCTTTGTCCACTCTGTTCCAGATAAAGAGTGTCCTCTTTTCCAACCATCAAAAAACATTCCACTTTTCTTTAGGTTACAACTTTTGATCCAGGTCCCCACATAGTTGTTTTGTTTTGTTTTGCTTTGTTTTCTAAATAGAACTGCAGAGGGTTGAGGCAAAGCCGAGTGGCTGGAGCAAGAACGGCTCATTGGGGAATGGAAAAGGTAGCCAGGACGGTAGAGAGGAGAGTGAGGGGAGGAAGAATGCAGTGAGGTACAAGACGAATCTGAGTGGGAAGAGCTTGACCTTCTAGCGTTAATAAGGATTTTGGGTTTTATTCTAAAAGAAATGGTAAGCCATTGAAGCTTATCTTTTTTTTTTTTCTTTTTTCTAATGTCCACCTGGACCACAGTGTTCTAGAACTTCTCAAAGGTATCTTAGATGCTAGTCTGGGGCCTGGGATGCAAACAAAAACAAATCAGAGGCAGTTATGTGGGCAAGAATGGGGAGAGGGTAAAGTCTTCCAGGTCCCTTAGAGCAACACATACAAGGAATGAGCTGCATATACAACCAGGGAATCTGCTTTTAACAGCCACTGCACATTGAGCCTCCATCAGGGAGGTGGGCAAGTCGGCTAAACTAGCAGCAGTTGAAGCATATCTTAAGCAGGGACTGACAAGATCGGAATTGGAAATATCACTCTGGTTACAGTGTGGAGAATGGGTTACTGGATGTGTTGTAGTAATATGGTAAATGTAGGGACACATATTAGGAAGCTATTGTTGCATACTAGACAAGAAATGATGATACCTTGGTATAAGGCAGTGATTCTCAAATGGGGAGCTATTTTGCTCACCAGGGGATATTTGGCAATGTCTGAGACATTTTTGGCTGTCCCACCTGGCTGGGGAGGGCTGCTGCTGGTATCTACTAGATAGAGGCCAGGAATGTTGCCAAAAATCCTATGATGTACCTCCCACAATAAAGAATTATGTGGCCAAAAATGTCAGTAATGCCTAGGTTAAGAAACGCTGGTACAGGGCTATGGCAATGGATATGGAGAGAAGGATAGATTTGAAAGAGACGTAGGGGGTAAGATGGATAGCACCTGGGTATAGGTTGGATATTGAGGAAAAGGGAAAGGACAGTTTCTAAATTTCTGGGTTGTACAATTGGTGAATGGTGTGCCTGCCATTCAATAAAGACAGAAAACTCTAGAGATAAGAAGATAATGCCTCATGTAGAAGAACACATATTTTTTTTCCTCTCCATTAATTTTTTAGCCTCTCTGTTTAATTTCTCCTGCTTTATTCATCTCATTCTCTTCATTTCTAGTTTTAATATATCAATTTCCTGGGCAAGAATGGGGGTTGTTGGTGATGGTGGGGTTACAATCAGGTCCTAATTTTTTTTATAGCTCATAACTTAATTGTTATTTATAGACAGATTATTAATTTTAACATAAAATTATAAGGAACATTTAATAAATAATTATTTTATTTTATTTTAATTTTGAGACAGAGTCTTGCTCTGTTGCCCTGGGTAGAGTGCAGTGGCATCATCGTAGCTCATTGCAACCTCAAACTCCTGGGCTCAAGCTATCCTCCTGCCTCAGCCTCCCAAGTAGCTGGGACTGCAGATGTGCAGATTAGAAAAATTTTTCTAATTTTTTAGTAGAGATGGGGTCTCGTTCTTCCTTAGGCTGGTCTCAAATTCCTGAGTTCAAGCAGTCCTCCCACGTTGGCCTCCCAGAGTGCTAGGATTACAGGCGTGAGCTACCTTGCCCAGCCTAATTATTAATTTTAATAGAAAATAATTAGTAGTCAAGTAAAAGCAACACCAGAATTTTAGGAACCTAGGAGAGTAAATAGCTGTGGAGTGGAGGGGTCTGGGAAAGTCTTGTAGAAGAAAAGAAAGGGGAGCAATAATTGAGGGAGGTGGAGGGAATAAGTTACCAAAGACATTCCCTGTACATCAATATTTTTTGGTAGTTCTAACTTCCAATTCCTGCCTTGCTTGAGTCCAAGCCCTCATCCTCTGTATACCACGCAGCTATTAAAACCCAAAACCAGTGTCAGCTTATGATTACTACTTTAGTTTTTAGCTTCTTGTTTGTTTTTTGGTCTCTAGGGATTTTCCTTTCTTGCAAGTTCAAAATATGTTTAGTGTATTTTAAACAACATTTCTAGTGTCTTGTAGTGATACTGTTTTATATTTTACAGGATAATCTAGTTAAGGCTCTTGAACCTGGAGCAGAGGATCTTGGATCAGATACATAAGAATGGGAAATCAGAAAAGTTTCAGATAAAATATATATAGAAAGAGTTTGTATTCAATTTTTACTTTTATAAAACTTCAAGTAAATTGTACATTCAGCAATTATGTCATTTAGGTAAATACTTTAATGCCCATATATAAGTAGACATATTTTTACTTTTCAAAGATTATAGTGTCAGGTCATCAGAATAGCCAGAAACAAAAATTCACAATTTAAAATGATTCTCACTTTTTCAGTACTGAAATAAAATTTTGCTAATTTTATGATATTCCAGTAGAGAAAAATAATATAATAGGATTTAAGTGCATGGAGACTGTGACAGCAAATTAACAACAGACTAGTAGCTTAAATTAGTTAAAAATTTGAAATTAAATTAATAATTAAACTTGAGAAATCCATTCAATCAAAAATAGGAATAAATTTTTGTGGGGAAACAGTCCACGGGAATTGAAATGGTTGCGCTTCTTTGACAGATTAACACAAAGAGCTAAAAAGATCCCTTGTTGGCTGACCCTTGAACTGTGAGAACAGTGAACTCTGGAGTTTCTGGTTTTTATTTACTGTTTATTATACTGAAAATACATTAAATAGGATTAAAATATTAAGAATAATCCTGTTTTCCTTGGATTATCAGGCAACAATGTTATGTGATTCTTACTCAGGCCAGCATATTCATAATAAATAAAAGACTGGATATCACTAGAAAGCTGCCTAACAGTTATGCAAATGCACATGTGCACATACACATACACACATTAATGTAATTTACCATTTTTACTTCTAGGGAGAAAAACATCCAAC
Source organism: Daubentonia madagascariensis (assembly GCA_023783475.1). Classification (NCBI taxonomy): domain Eukaryota; kingdom Metazoa; phylum Chordata; class Mammalia; order Primates; family Daubentoniidae; genus Daubentonia; species Daubentonia madagascariensis. The sequence goes on along the minus strand of JAKFHU010001815.1, from coordinate 53,720,493 downwards.
AGTCATCACCATAAAAGCTGAAAAGGAATTTGGCAAAGTTCAACATCCTTTCTTTATAGAATTCCTTTATAAAATATAAGTAGATGTATAGTTTCTTAATATGAATACCAAATATATGTGTAAATTATGCTTAGCAGGGAAACTGTGGGGACATTTCTACTACAGTTATGAACAAGTCAAAGATGACAATATCAATTTTTAATATTGAACTTCAGTTCAGACAGAAAGATTATGACAACAACTAGGTGGGTAGTGAGGGAAACCAAGTAAAAACCACATATTTTGATTGCAGAGATGCACCAAAATTAGACATATCACTCCTTGTTCAAGATTATATGAACAGAAAATACTCTAATGTGGGAACAATAAAAGATATTGAAGCATTAAATATATTCTTAAAGGCAGAAGGATAACATCCTTTTACACATGACCTACCAGAGCAAAGAGAAGTGTATTTTAGAAAATTTCTGCTTTGTATTCTTTAAAAATGAGGATAACATCTGGATGCAGTGGTGCAACACCTATAGTCACAACTACTTGGGAGAATGGGGTGGGAAGATCACTTGAACCCAGGAGTTTGAGTTCAACCTGGGCAGCATAGTGAGACCCTGTGTCTATTAAAAAAAAACAACCAAAAATCAGGAAAACATAGACTCTGTGATACAGAGGATCTAAGCTGAGAGAAGACCATAGATGGAGTTGAAAACCTGTTTACTGAGAGATCAGCTTTTATAAAAGAAAGCTGAAAGAAATTAAATTAATTAAAATTAAATCAATTAAAATCAGCATCAGAAGCACTGAACTATAGGAATGAAACCACAGAAAGTGAAATCAGCGATGTAGAAAAACTAACTTAAGAAGCTCTTTTGCCAGAATGCAGAACAGAATAAAGAAAATAAAATGGTGAAAAAAGTAAATAAATCCCTTAGAGGAAAGAGGACTTAATGCGAACATATTGAAGAGAAATGTTTGAAATAAGAAAAAATGATCAAAACAATGATATTTTGTTCCCTTTTGGGAGAGAGTTTACAGAGTGACAGTGTCATCATTTGTGGCACTGATAACTAGGGACATATACAGTCAAGTATTTTATAATTTAAAATATGCCTTCTACTTTTCAAATTACTAAAAAAGACAAAAGATCAAAGAAAAAATAGTTCTTAGAGCAAAAGCTAGAAAATAGCAAAAAAAAGTATGAACAAAAAGCATGAAACAAGATCAGATATTTCAATGACAGGAAATATAAATGGGTTAAGTTCCTTTATTTAAAAACTAAAACCTCTTCTGGTATGTCTGAGTAAGGTACTAGCAAAATGATCTCCCTACAGATAACAATGATAAATCCTGAGCAAAATGCTCTATACAACTATTTGAGGGTTCTAGAAAGTGAAAAAAGGCTGACAGATGCTAGAGGAGCTAGTAACAATTTTAAGGCTTTCGTTGAATACCGTAAAATACTTTCCAAAAAGTTTAAATCAAATGTTACTATCATGAGGAGCATATGAGAATTCCTTTCACATTTTATCTTCCTCACTGAACCTTATTATTTTTAATTATTGAGAGAGACTCAGCTTTTCCTGAAGTCTATTTAATCTGACGTTAATAGTCGCACGTCAGCCTTTGCATCAGACTGTTTGTATGGTATATCTTTTTGCATCCAATTACTCTCAGTCTATCTATATCTTTATGTTTAAAGTAAATCTTTTGGTATTTTTTCTATCCATTCTGATAATCTCTACCTTTTAATTGAAATGTTTAGTTCATTAACTTTTAATATTTAGGTCTATGATTTTATTCTTTGTTTTCTTTTTGTCCCTTCTGTTCTTTTTTTCCTGCCTTTTTTTTTTTTTGATTATTTGAATATATTCATAGTGAAGATGCATTCGAGGTAGATGGATTTGAGGTTAGGTGTCCAGGCTGGCTTCCCAAGGTGGTAGAAGCTGAGGCAGGCCCCTTGGGGCTGCCAGTGTGCAGGCCATGGTGAGTAGAGATAAACAGGCAGCTGTCCCTAGACCTGTACCTAGACCTGGGCCGTGGGCCCCAGCAGAGGATGCTTGTGTAGGGCTCAGCCTTTCCTTCCTTAGTTTATGGCAGCAGTAGGCCTGTGTCCCTGTCTCCTGGGCCATGGTGCTGAAGTTTGTCTGATAAGGATTATGTTGTAGGCAAATCAAGTATTGTATGGTGGTTTGTGAAAGACAGTTTTGATCCTAATATCAGTTCAACAGGACATCTTTTGTCTAGTACCAAAATAAGCTACATAAGTTCCTGATCTGGACTACACCTGGACAAGAGTGACTTTTCTGCCTTACCACCAGTGTACTACTATAGTTAGTTTCAGCTCTAATCACCTATAATATCAAAAAGAAGAAATATTTTCATCATTAAGGAATTGATTAAAAGATCTTTTGACAGCAAGCCTTACCTAATTTTGTAGTTGACAAGGCAGGAAAAGAGTGTGCTATTATTGCAAAAGAGAAGTCACAAAGAAAGATGCTAAGGACTGTGCCAACTCATCTATACAATTTTTCTACAGATCAGGACAAAAACCACAATGAACTTGAATGAACTCTTTAAAGGAATTAGTTGAAGAATTCCACCCATGCACACTAACACCCCATCTGGTTGTAAGGGCTTCAGATTCCAAAGACAACCGTTAAGAGTCTCAAAGTGGAAGCTATTGATGACTGAGCCTCAGCCACTCACACTTGATAATGAAATAGATGGTTCTAAAAGTTAACAGGAGGGTTGTGGTCACTGCCATTATTTTTTGCATGGCTGGGTTTGGGTCTTCTTCATGTATAAAGTAGTCCCAGAAAGGTATAAGTTCTGTTCTCTCATTGAAGACTGAAGTCATGTGTTAAGTCCATTGATTTCCATTATATAAAGAATCTCTGGTGTAAAAAACTACATAATTGGTGTTTGACCTTACTGAAAATAAATATATAAGTATGTAGATAGTAGTATTTTTACAATCAAATTTTATGTAGCATTTTATAAGACAAAATGAGCATTTTCATGGTTCTTAAAAAAAAAGATGTTCTAGAGCCTATAATTTCCTTGGATTCCCATTACCACTGTTATAGGGCATTGTATCATTTAAAATGTGATAGGATATCTAAAGTGGGGAGTAGACAATTATTATTTGAATAAAAAATGAATTCGATTTACAGGACTATTTGTAGGATCGATGGAAAGGATTTCATCTCTAAAGCAGTTTTCATTGGAAACATTAGCCTTGCAGTAAGTTGACGACGACACTGATGGGTGGATCACCTTGACTTTTCTTTCTGACTTTTTAATTTATATGTCAACAAACACATTACAGGTTGAGCATCCCTAATCTGAAAATCTGAAATCTAAAGTGCTTCAAAATGGAAACTTTCTGAGTGCTGACATGACACCACAAGTGGAAAATTCCACACCTGACCTCATATATTGACAAGTTGCAGTCAAAACATGTGTGATGGGCTTATTGAAGGACTAGAGCAGTGTGCATTCACAACAGAACAAAAAATCATGTCAGTTTATAAAATCAAAGAGAGACTTCTAAGGCAAAAACTGTTGTTAATGAGGGAGATGACTCTGGAGGAAACATTTAAAAAAGCCATCCAGCAGAATGTCTGTTTATCCCAACAGGACCCACTTCCTGGTCCCTCAATGCTTCTGATGTTTCTTCTCACCTAAAAAAATAAAATACAATGTACAGTAACCTTTTAATCAAAACATACCATGGTAGATGGGGACTGAAAGCCTGTCACTGTTGTTACTGTTATTTAACAGCTGTTACAGGTATTCTGGTGATGCTACTATGCTGCTTACTTATCCTGAATGTATTATTTTTTCACTGTATTAATGATATGTCTTTTTTTTTTTTTTTTTGAGACAAAGTCTTGCTCTGTTGCCTGGGCTAGAGTGCAGTGTCGTCATCATAGCTCATTGCAACTTCAAACTCGTGGGCTCAAGCGATCCTCCTGCATCAGCCTCCTGAGTAGCTGGGACTACAGGCATGCGCCATTATGCCCGGCTAATTTTTGTATTTTTTGTAGAGACGGGGTTTTGCTCTTGCTCAGGCTGGTCTTGAACTCCTGGCCTCAAGCAATCCTGCCTTAGCCTCTCAGAGTGCTAGGATTACAGGTGTGAGCCACCGTTCCTGGCCAATATGTCATATTTTTTACTGTTGAGTACTTATGTGTGAATAAGAATAAGAAAATGATTGCATATCAGTAGCATATAAATTCAGAGTCAGGCATGATGGTGATACTGAACCACTATAGATTGTTCACATGGGTGGCTGAGATAGTGACACCTTTGTTTTCTGATGGTTCAATGTACACAAACTTTGTTTCATGTACAAAATTATTAAAAATACTGTATATTGATTGTCCTTAGGATTCTTCAGCAAAAAAAATATTGTGTATAAAGTGGATATGAAACAAATGAATTTAATGAATTTCATGTTTTATACTTGGGTCCCATCCCCAAGATATCTCTTTATGTATATGTAAATACTACAAAATCTGAAAAAATCCAAAATCCAAAACACTTCTAGTCCCAAGCATTTTGGATGAGAGACACTCAACCTGGATTGGTATCTTTCAAAATAAGCCCTTATGCTCAAAATAGTGGTGGTAGAGAACCTCTGTGGAATAAATTGAATTTCATTTATTGTTCTAAACTGACTGGAAGTGATTAAAAAGGAAGGAAGGAAATATGAAAGGAAGGAAGAAACCAAGAAAGTAAGAAATAGAAAGGAAAGTAATGTAAATGCTGTTAATTTTCTATTTAACTCAAATATTTTTGGAGAAGAGACAGTTAGGCATTGTCAAGCATATGTAAAGTCTATGTGAGATCTGTAGTATGGTTTTACAAATTATGTAAATACATTAATAAATTCTGTTTCATTTGAAATTCCAAAAATGTAGACTTCAGACAAATATTACCAGAGATAAAGAACATTTCATAATGGTAATAGTGTCTATCAGAAAGCCATAACAATCATAAACATGTGTGTAACAACATCTTCAAATTACACAAAGCAAACATAGACAGGTTTAATGAGAGAATTATATAATTGGATGATCATAGTTGGATCTTTGAACATCCCTCTTGAAATAGTTGATTGAACAAAAATTTGTAAAGATATAGACAATTACCTATCTGGACCTAACTAGTATTTATTAAACATTAAACCCAATAATTGCAGAATATAGTCTTTTTAAGTGCAAATTATATGTTCACCAAGATTGAACATATGCTGGGCCATAAAATAAGTCTCAATAAATTTACAGAGTTTAAAATCATACAGAATGTTTTCTGACCACACTGGAATTAAATTAAATGTCAATAGCAATAAGATATCCAGGAAACTCCCAAATATTTGCAAATTAAACAATACATTTAAATAACCAATGGATTAAGTAAGAAGTCACAGGGGAAATTAGAAAATATTTTGAAGCAAAATGTAATGAAAATATAACATCAAAAATTTGGGGGTGCTGCTAAAACAGTTCTTAGAGGGAAGTTTACAGTGTAAATACCTTCTTAGAGAAAAAAACATGTAAAATCAATGATCTAAGATTCAACCTTAAGAAGTTAGGAAAAGAAAGATGAATTAAAACAAAACTAAGTTGAAGAAGGAAGGAGAATATAAGCTAAGAGGAGAAACTAATGAAATAGAAAACAAACAGTAGTAAAATTAACAAACCCAAAACTAAGTTTTTTTTAGATGAATAAAATTGCAAATCCTTAACTAGACTAAGAAAAAATGTAATATCAAATTAAAAATATTTAAAATGAAAGAAGGGCTATCACAGATCCTACAGATATTAAAAGGATAAGGAGAATATTATCAACTTTATGGCAACAAATATGACAACTTAGATGAAATAGACAGATGTATTGAAAATTACAATTTGCCAAAACTGACACAAAATGAAACAGATAATCTGAATATCTCTATAGTTATTAAAGAAATCAAATTCATTATCAAAAACTTTCTCACCAAAAAGTCCAGGCCCGGATGATTTCACTGATGAATTCTATCAAACATTTAAGGAATAAATAACAGGAATCTTACATAAACTCTTTCAGAAAATAGAGGAGTGAGGAACACTTCCCAACTCATGTTATGTGGCCAGCATACCATAATACCAAAACTTGACTAAGGCATTCCAAATAAAGAAAATTACAGGAATAATATCTTTCAAAAATATAGACATAAAAATAATTAACAAGGCTGAGTGTGGTGACTCGCTCCTGTAATCCCAGCACTTTGGGAGGCTGAGGCAGGAGGATCGCTTGAGGTCAGAAGTTTAAGACCAGCCTGGGCAATATAGCAAGACCCTGTCTCTAAAAAAAAAAAAAAAAATTAAAGCTGGGTGTGGTGGCGAGCTCCTGTAGTCCCAGCTACTCGGGAGGCTGAGGCAGGATTGCTTGAGCCCAGTAGTTTGAGATTGCAGTGAGCTATAATGATGCCACTCTCACGCCCGGGCAACAGAGCAAGACCCTTTCTAAAAAAAAAAAAAAAAAATTAACAAAATTTTAGCAAAGCATATCCTGCAATATATAAAAGGGGTAGTACATTGTGACCATGTAGGGCTTATCTCAGGAATGCAGCATTGGTTTAAAATTCAAGAAGCAGTCAGTGTCATCCACTATATCAACAGAATAAAGGAGAAAAATAATGATCATTTCAATAGATGCAGAAAAAGCATTTGACAAAAGTTAATGCTCATTCATTATAAAGTGCTAGAAATAGCATTTTATTAAAAAAAAAAAAGAGGATAGAAAAGAACTTCCATTCACCAAAAACCAGTAAACATCATGTTTAGTGGTAAAATATTCAATAATTTTCCTTTCAGATTGGGAACAGGCAAGGATGCTCACTCTTCCTGCTTCTACTTAACACACTATCAGAGGTTCTAGTCATTGAAATAAGGCAAGAAAAAGAAACAAAACACATAAAGAATAGAAAGGAAGAGGTAAAACTGTCTTTGCAGAAGACACTGTTTACATAGAAATATCTTCAAAATCTTCAAATAAGCTCATAGAGCTAATATGTGAATTTAGCAAGGTCACAGGTTACAAGGTTAATATGAAAATATTAATATTTTTATATACTTGTAGCAAACAATGAAATTTAGCAAAAAATGAAATTTAAAAATTTTATAATCACATTAAAAATGTAAAATAATTGGAAATAAATTTAGCAGAAAATCTGTGATACCTCTACACAGAACACTACAAAACATTGCTGGAAGAAATTAAATTGCACCTAAATAAACGGAGCAATGTACTTGGATTGACTGGAACATTCAATATTATAAAAAAACCTCATTTCCTCTCAAATTGGTCCATAGATTCAGTGCAATTACAGTCATAATTTCAGCATGCTTATTTTTAGTTGTTGTTGAAATTTACAAGTTGATTCTAAACTTTATATGGAAATTAAAAGTACCTTGAATAAGCAAGACAATCTTAAAAAAGAACAACAAAGTTGAAGGACAAACAAACAAGAGCTGATTTCAAGACTCACTATAAAGGTGTAATAATCAAGAAGTGTGGTACTGGCATAAGAATTGACAATTTAATCAATGGAACAGAATGAGGAGCCCAGAAATAGACACATACTTACATGATCATTTGACTGTTTGACAAAGGCACCAAAGCAATCTATTGGAGAAAGAAATGATGCTGGAATAAAGGGATATCAATATGGAAAAAAATTAACCTTGAGCCCTACCTTACATGATACACAAAAATTAATTTGACATGGATCATAGACCCAAGCAACAAAGCCACAACTATAAAGCTTTTACAGGAAAACTTTGGAGTATATCTTCATGACTTGGAGGTAGGCAAAGTTTTCTTAGAGAAGTCACAGAAAGCAATACCATAAAAAAATTGATAAATTCAACTTAAGCAAAATAACTTCTGCTCCTCTAAAAGCACATTCAGAAAATGAATAGGTGAGTAACAGACTGGGAGAAAATATTTGTAAATAATATATTTCACAAAGGAATGGTTGCCCCTAATATATAAAGAAATTCTATAGCTCAGTAATAGACAATGCAATAAAAATTGGGCACAATTTTGAACACACACTTCTTTGCATGACTAGTAGACACATGCAAAAATACCCAACTTCAGTAGTCATGAGGTAAATTAAAAGCACAATGAAACATCACACTGCATACCCACCAGAATGACTAAAATTAAAAAGACTTGCACAACCAAGTACTGGTGAGTGTGTGGAGCAACTAGAATTCTCATATACTGCTGGTGGGAATGTAAAATGTAAGACAGACTTTGGAAAAAAGGTCTGGCATTTTATGATAAAATTAAACACACTTCTACCCTGTGACCCAACAATCAAACTCCTAGTTGTTTACCCATAGAAATGGGACAAAAAGTTCCCCAAAAGACTTGTACAAAACTGTTTATAACAGCTTTATTTCTCATAGCCAATAACTGAAAACAACTCAGGTATCCGTCAACTGGAGGATGGATAAACGAACTATGGCATGTTTATAAAATTTAATACTACCCAGAAATAAAAATAAATGAGCCCATAACAACATGGATGAATTTCAGAAACATTAGGTGGACTTAAAGGAGCCTTATACAAAAGAATATATACTCTGTAATTTCATTTTTTATGAGGTTTTAGAGAAGATTTTATGATTTGCTTTAGGGATTACAGTGTATATCTTTAATTTATCAGAATCTAGCTTCAAGTGATAATATACCACTTCTAGTACAGTATAAGGATAACAGTATACGTTCATCTTTCTCCTCCCAGCCTTTGTGCTATTGTTTGCATACATTTTACTACTATGTATAGTGTAAGTCCTACAATATATTGTTATTATTTTTGCTTTAAACAGTTATCTTTTAAAGGGATTTAGTTAATTTGTATTTACCCACATAGTTACCATTTCTGGTGTTCTTCATTCCTTTGTATATTCCAGGGTTCCATCTGCTATTATTTTTCTGCCTAAGGACTTCTTTTTAATATTTCTTGCAGTTCTGGCCTTCTGGAGATGAACTCTTTCCGCTTTTGTATATATCACAAAAAGTCTGATTTTAAGAGGTATTTTTGCTCAGGATAGAATTCTAGGTTGACAGTTTTATTTTTCCTTTAAAGATGTTACCCCACCATCTTCTCATTTGCATTGTTTCCAGTGAGAAGTTGCTATCATTCTTCTCTTTGTTTCTGTATGTATGGTATCTCTTTTTTTCCCCTGGCTGCTTGTAAGGTTTTTTTTTTCTTTATTACCAGTTTGAAGCAGTTCAATTATAATATGCCTTGGTGTCGTTTTCTTCATGTTTCTTGTGCTTGGGTTTATTGAGCATCTTAGACCTGTAGATTTATAGTTTTCATCAAGTTTGGAAATATTTTGACTATTACTTTGTCAAATATTCTTTTCTATCACCTTTTCTCTCCTTTGAAGATTGAAATTATGCATATATTAGGATGCTTAAAAGTTGTCCCATAGCTCACTTAGTCTTATTCATTTTTTTGTGGGTGTTTTCCTCTCTCTGCTTCATTATGAGTAGTTTCTATTGCTGTGTCTTCAAGTTCACTAAAATTTTCTTCTGCAGTGTCTAATGTGTTGTTTTTTCCATCCAGCATATTTTTCATCTCATGTATTGTAGCTTTCATATTTAAAAGTTCATCTTGGGTCTTTTTTTATTTTTTATTTACAAAATTTTTTTTTAATTTTTAAAAATAGAGACGGAGGCCAGGTGCAGTGGCTCATGCCTGTAATCCTAGCACTCTGAGAGGCCACTGTGGGAGGATTGCTTGAGCCCAGGAGTTCGAGACCAACCTGAGTAACATAGTGAGACCCCATCTCTACTAAAAATAGAAAAATTAGCCAGGTGTGGTGGCATGTGCTTGTAGTCCCAGCTACTTGGAAGGCTGAGGCAGGAAGATTGTTTGAGCCCAGGAGTTTGAGGTTGCAGTGAGCTATGACAGAGTGAGACTCTAACTCAAAAAAAAAAAAAAAAAAAAAAAAATAGAGATGGGGGTCTCACTCTTGCTCAGGCTGGTCTTGAACTCCTGTGCTCAAGCAATCTTCCTGCCTTGGACTCCCAGAGTGTTAGGATTACAGGTGTGAGCCACCGCACCCGGCCCTTTTTAAAAATATATTTTTCCTTGTCTCTATTTAGCATGCCAGTCTCTCCTCTAGCTGTTCGAACACATGGAATGCAGCAATAACTGTTTTAATGTTCTTTGTCATTCCTAGATCTGTTTCTATTGATAAGGAGTCATCATGGGTCATATTTTCTTGTTTCTTTGCATGCCTGGTAATTTTTTATTGGATGTTAGACATGTAAATTTTACCTGGTTGGATGTTGGATATTTTTGTATTCCTATAAATATCCTTGAGCTTTGTTCTCTTTCTTAGAAACAGTTTGATTTGGGGGGGAGGGTATTGCTTTTAAGGTTTGTGTGGCAACATTAGAGCAGCATTTAGTCTAGGACTAATTTTTCTCACTACTGAGGCAAATCCTGTCTCTACCTAATGTCTCGTGAATTATGAGGGTTTCCAATCTGACTAGTGGGAACAGGTATTATTGCCAGCCATAGGTGAGCCTCTGTGCCGGTTTCCTCTAATACTTTCAGATGATTCTTTCACCAGCTCCAGGTAGTTTCCTCACACACGTGTGCTGATCAGTACTCAGCTGAGGACTCAACTGGGCCCCTCAGCTGGTCGCCAGGGCTCTCTCACTGGGCAGCTGTCTTTTCTCCGGTACTCTGCCCTGTGGAGTCTAGCTGCCTTTTCCTCCCTGGACTCCGTGCTTCTCCTCACGTTGGGGACACTGCCAGGCTCTGCCTGGGTTCCCCCTTCCTGTGCAGCAGCCTATAAGCTTTTCCCAGGCACTAAGCTGGGGCAGTTGTGGCTCTTATTGCATTTCTTTCCTGTTTTGAAGGATAACCATCCTTTGTTCTTGGTGTCCAATCTTCACACAAGGGTATGTACACCAACGGTGGGGATCATGGAGAGCCACTCTAAAAATTTGTGCACTGCAGTGGATATAAGGATGGCTTGATATAGAATGTGGCATTTGAGCAATAGGTTGTGTAGTATTACAAAAGAAGGCACAGGAAGAGTCGTAAGCTCATGCTGATGCTTCGCTGAGAATACCCTTCCATCTTCTCTGCTTGGTGGCACCTTGCTCATTTTCCAATGTAGTCCTATTGTTGCCTCTACAAAGCTGCCTTGAACCCCTAGATAAAATGACTAGCTTTCTTCTCTGAGTATTATCTTTACATATTGTGTCCTTTTATATCTCCTATTATGATTATGGTCTGGTTGTATCTGTCAGCTGTCATAAACCCACTGGTCACAGCATGGTTCTGAAAAAGTCTGTAAGTTTTTGCATCATTAAAGTCCTTGGCTCTAATCCTAGGTCTGCCAATTACTGGCTGATAATTCAGCAAATTATTTTTAAAACTCTAAACATCAGTTTCTTTATCTGCAAAATGGAGGTAAAAATATCTATTTTGTAGGGTTATTATGATTTTTGTACAGTGACTAGCAAATTGCCTGGCTCCTAAGAGGTATCCTGTAAATTTTAGTTCCTGCTTTTATTTATCTTTTGTCTTCGGCACTCATTTCAGTGAAGATGTAGTAGGAATTCATAAATGTATGTTGAATTGAATATCAAACTATAATATACTATTGTATTTAGTAAAATATTGTTTGACCTTTAGTTTTTTTTTAAAAGAAGCTAAGTAGTTGTTGCTGCTTAAATAGTCTAAAGGTGCTCTTTTCTTTTAGTGTTATAATACAATAAGAATCTGCTGGAAGAATAAATCAGATTGGTTCCATAAAACCATATAATTATTTTGTCTTAACTTATAGGAAAATTTCTTTTAATGACCTGTCTTAAAACTTTTTATTTTACTCTAAACCAATATGTATGTACATACATAAATAAGCATTATTCACCCTCTTGGATTTGACACTTGGATTTTTAAGGAAAAGATCATCATATCCATGTACGTCTTGAAAGTATTTATGTAGGTACTTGTAATTACGTTAAAAATCCTCTTTGCATGTATTTCGTCTGTAAGGATTATTATAGTTATTCATATTCACTGTGGAGAATTTAGAGGTACTTATACCATTTTCTACAAAATGAACGTCTCATAATTCCAGTATTCTATCTTATATGACCAAGTACTCATTTAGCTCTGTTGAGAGATCACTAAGAAATCACAGGCAAGAACTGCTGAATTTTAAAAAGCATTTAGTAAATAATGACAAGTGTTGATATAAATGTATTATAAAATCTTTATGTCTAAGAAAAATAATATTAAACAACTAATATTAAAAATTTTGGTGGCTAAAAAGCATTTCAGGAGATGGATCTATTGCATTGATAATTAGCATAATATTTGAATTGCAAAAAACTCTTCAGTTTAATGAGTACGGTCCTTTTTCACTTAAGTGTCCTATAAAAACCTAAAGGTTTTCAAGCCAAATGATTTATGGTTAGAATTCTGTTTAGAAAATACTCAGAGCATAAAGTTTAGAATTACGTATCCTTGTAAAGTCTGATTTTTAAAATAGTTAACCCTTTAAAAAATTAAGTCTCCAAGACTTAAAGTCATTGTTATTCTACTTTAACTTTGCTGATGAGTGGAGATCTTTTAATCAAGAGTATTACAAGTGGGCCTTTACATCTCTCATCATTATTAACATACTAAAAGGTACATGCTTGTTAAACTCATCACACAGCCTTATGTCCATTAAAAAAAGATGTTATTCTACAAGGAAAACCAAAAGGTTACCTTACCATAGATAAACTTTTATTAGTATAATATCTTAGTTTTAATTCTATAACATTGTGCTCTTTGATATTCACAAACATTGTATATGGGCTTTTTTCCAATAATTTATTTTCTTCTTTTAAAACAATTATTTAATTTTTTGTCTTTTTTACTTTTTTCTTTATTTTACTGGAGTCTTCTCAGAACCAATAAATTTTCAAAAGAGCTTATTGAGGTATAATTGACATATAATGAACGCACATATTTAAAGGACGCAATTTAAAAAATACTGACATACGTATACATCTGTGAAACTCTTGCCATAACCGATATAATGAACATTTCCATCACCCCCAAAAGTTTCCTTGTGTCCTTTTTTCATCTCTCACTACCAAACCTGCCCTTCCTTCGCCAGGCAACCACTGGTTTGCTTTCTGTTGTTACTAGAGATTAGTTTGTATGTTCTAGAGTTGTTTCTTTTTTTTTTTTTAATCATCACAAATAGGACTTTTTATTTGTCATTATTTAAAGTCTGAATTTTAAACAGATTCTTGGACTGATGGTTCATATTCATCAGCTTGTTCAATTTTAGCCCCTGTCTCATCCCCAGTAGCTTTTCTAGAACTCTACCTCTACTGTGAAGCTCCATAAGTTTTCCCAGTTCAAACTTGGGCTTCTTCAGGATTTTTACTTTTCTAACGAAGACATCATGGAGAGGATAAATAGATTGGCAAGCCTTTTCTATGTCTTTTCCAATGCTGTCTGGAATCAATTTGCTGACCACTTTTTCCAAGACATTCCTCTGCATCTCTTGGTTCATGATTTCCATCATCTTCTTCCGGATTTGGTGCACCTGTTGGTGCTGAGTGCAAGAGGTCTTCTGTATCTGATTGTTGCATTTTTTAGTAAAACCAACACAGAACAGATGAAGCAAATAACCATTGGTAGTCTTGACATCAACATGTATTTCAATCATGGTCTACCATTTTTTGACCATGTAACACATTTTGTCACAGGTAAGATCCATGCTGTGAAGTTAATCAGGCAGTTTTTGCCTGGAACATCTTCAGTAATCAGCTTGAGTTTTCTAAATGCAACTTCATCATTCTGGAGATTAGCAAGGCTCACTTCAAATACAAGAACCTTGAGGGCATCAGATGCAATCTTGGTTCCTTGAGTCCTGGTGAATAGTGTTTTTCCAATATTTTTTATGTTGAACATAGCAGGTGCTTTCACATCATACCAATCTTTCTTAGAAAATGGATCAGCCATTTTCTTCTTGGCTCCCTTTTTGCTGCCCTTTGTAAAGCACTTGTCAGCCACCATGGTGCTGCTCAGAGAGCCAAAAGGACTCTAGAGTTTTATATAAATGGAATCACACAGTATATAATCATTTTATTGGTCTGGGTTCTTTTACTGTACATAATTATTTTAAGATTCATGTATTTTGTTGTGTGTATGAATAGTTTAACTTTTTTTTATTGCTGAGTAGTATTTCATTGAACAGATAGGCCACAATTTGTCTAATGATGGACATTTGGATTGCTGCCAGTTTTCAGCTATTACAAATAAAGCTGAAGTTTTTAGCTATTATGAATAAAGCTGCTGTAAACATTGGGTATGTTTTAGAAATTATCTTACTTTCAATTGTTACCACTTTCTGGCAATCATGGCTGTCAACTCTTACCATATAGCAGTGTTTTTGCACACCTTCCCCAGCAACTTGGGGAAGGCTATGAAAATACTTAACTTTAAACCCATTTCCTATACTTTAACCATCTTACTTGATAGAGGTATTGATTATAGGAAAGAAAAGATCTCATTTTGAATTTTGAAATCCAAACAGCCTGGCCAGCATTGTCTTACCTTTTATGATATCCTTAAATCAAAATTTTAAATGTAACTGAATTGAAACCTCTAGTCCTTAATTAACCAAAATGCTTATGCAAATACTTTCCTTACTGTAATGATGTTATGATGAATATTTTTCTAAAGAGAATAAATGTTTCCTAATGACCATATTTTATTTCCATAAGTAAATGTGGCATTTGAAGTCTATCTTAGTTACCAAATTTTCTCTAAACAAGAAAACATAGAAAAGATACCATGATGCCATAGTTTAAAAAAAAATGAGACACATAATCTAATTTGTGCTTTGTATTATTGAAAAGCTTTTTACTGTTCCTATTTTTATAATTAAAAAAATCTTTATAAAGTGAATTTTAAAAGGAATGTTTTACATGTAATATAGTTTCAATCTTTTAAAAAAATTTTCTAAGAAGTCTCCATTTTTAGAGGAAAATATGTAAAGCTTAAAATATGTTGCCCCTTTCTACTTGTTTGTGCTTGACAGTAGGCATGTTTATGTGTATGTATATGTGTGTGAACATACATACACTGTGACACATACATATATTCATAACATCTTTCTATGGTGATAAATACTACCTGCTTATGATATAATTATATTACATTTATAGTTTACTAAGAATGGAGTTTTAATTTTTAGACAATTTCATTTAAAGTGCCATTCCTTTACCTTGATATCAAATATGTAACCTTGATACAAATATATGAGCAATTCTATTGATGTGTTTTCTAAAAGGCTAATCTTATTGCCCAGCTTTTAATTCTTTACTGAGAACTTTTACTATAGACTGAGAAAAGGAGACTACGTTTCCTTTCCTAGTAGAATCCTATATATTCAAGTACTGAGTACTTTAAAGTATGTCATCTTCTTATGTTGGGTTACTGATTTAG
The DNA here is from genome assembly GCA_023783475.1 of Daubentonia madagascariensis. Lineage (NCBI taxonomy): Eukaryota > Metazoa > Chordata > Mammalia > Primates > Daubentoniidae > Daubentonia > Daubentonia madagascariensis. The sequence continues at coordinate 53,704,949 of JAKFHU010001815.1, read as the reverse complement.
GGTTTTGGAAGTGATATCTTCAAAATTCTATTATTGCTTCTTATTACAGTTTAAAGTTAATTTGATTGAATGCCTTTGATCTTTCTGTGACTATTATTTTTTCTCATTAAAATTATAATTAATTTTGGTAGTATCTGAATGAAAATCACTTTTGGCTTTTTTGTTGTTCCTTTATCTGTTTTTTTTTTTTAATCAGTAGAAAGCTTTATTTGCCAGGCTGAATCATAAACTAACATTATGATTTAGGCTAAATAAAAGCTAATACCAACTTTTTCTTTCAGATCTCTATAAAAATGGACTCCAAAGAGCTAACTTTGTACCATTCATAGCTGTCCTGAAGGTAAAAAAAATCACTTACTTGTGTTCACTGACTAAGATCATATTGATTGATAATCAAGGACTTCAAGGAGAATTAATTTTGATATTTAGATAGTAATAGTAAATACACTAAAGGGGAAAAGAATCTGTTTTATGTAATTCATCCCTGTGTGCACTGGAAAAATTATAAAATATAGTCTAAATTATTCTTTAACTGAAATCTTTGATAGTTTGCATTTTATAAATTTTAATTTGAGGTTTGCTCATAAGTATTATAGTGGAATGTTTAAACTTATACATTTATTTCTGAAAAAAATGTTTAGTGTTCCCTGTTTCCTTCAGGTTAATGGCCATTATTAACATGTTTTCCCAGCTATTAAAGTTGCTATTCTAGAATAGCATTATTACAAAAATATTCTAATATATTTAAATGTGATTGCCATCAAGTTATCATGAAATTATGTCAAGTTGAGGCACATAAATAGTTTAAATATTTGTGTGTATCATCACTGCATAGAGTTTAAAATAGTCTTCATTACAATATGATTAAGAATAAAATAGCCTCCTTTTTTACCATTAATTTTAAGTAATTTTTTATGTGATTATTTAATAATTCCACATTCTACCAATATTTATTGAGAGCCTACTATGTGTAAAGTACCACATTAGGCATAATGGATAATATAATTATGACATAACCTGTTTCTTGCTTGCAAGTCATTTATAATCTAGTTGAGGATGTAAAATGTACACACTTAGAAAGCAAAATGTGTAGTAAGTACCAAAAAGAAGCACAATTATGTGCCAAAATATAATTCCCATATTTTTTGTACATAATTTATCCTAGTTCAACATATCTGAAGAAAGGATAAAATTTTTTTATTTAAAACTAAAACTTCAAAAATTCTTACCAAGAAGGAGGAGTTAAAACTATTTTATCTTCAGATATTTTCAAGACATGGTCAGACAATCTTTTTGACATGTATAATACTTTAGTTGGAATTATTGTTAGTGACAAACTTCATTTCCTATGCTATACTTAGGAGAATTCAAACATCTGTTTCCTTGACCAATTTTAGGTTCCCAAGGATTTTAATTTCTCTGAGCTATTTATAGATGTAGGAAAATGTACTTTTGGAAGATTTATGCTGCTAGTAATTTTCTTCCCTTTATATTTATGTTTTGCACTTGGGGAGAAGGTAGGCTTGCAGTGTTTTCTCCATGCTAGGAATCCAAAGTAAAATGTTGTATGTAGATACCAAAATATAAACAGGGAAGCAAAAATAAATGCTAAAAATAGGGACTTCATATAGCATAAATTCACAAAATATAAAAAGAGAAGGCTCACAGAATGAAACAAGTTAAGAGGTTCTCAGGGAACTTTGAGCTGTACTTCTTTTTTTTAACCCCAAACCTTTTTTTGTTTTTTGTCAAATCATTTGTCATAGTTCAATATATAATAGCACTATTAATAGGCAACTAAATTGGCCAGATTGAATTTAATTTCCTTTCCCTTTCCCACTCTTAATTTTTTTTGAAGGGAAGGAAAACCAGAGATAATATAGAATTTGAAACTGAACATGAACTGAAACGAATAACATACAATTTGAAATTGAAGAACTGAAAGTCCCAGGAAACTAAAAACCAGATTGCATGAGAAAAGATCTAAAATGTCTAACTTATTCAAGATACTTTTCACATATAACAAAACATCAGCCCAATGAAATGAAAACTAGAGTTGGTTCTCTGGAGCTTTTCTGTTTGGGCATATGAAATTTCCCTTGTGAGGAAAGGTTGTTTCATTTTTTTTTTCTTTTTGAGAGACAGGGTCTCAGTGTGTTGCCCAGGCTGGTCTCAAACTCCTGGCCTCAAGGGATCTTTCCATCTTGGCCTCCCAAAGCACTGTATTACAGGCGTGAGCCACTGTGCCCAGCCGAGGTTGTTTCCTATTAACTTAAATGACATTTTGCCTATACACAGATGCTAGTGTTATTCTTTATTTTGACCCAGCTGAGGGAAATGTATAGCAGAAGTTTATCTTAAAACAAATAGAGAATCTTAGTGTAATAGAAAGAGATTATTATAAACAAGGTAGGAATTTACTGAGGAAAAAGTACATTGTAAAAATCCATTTTTTCCTTTATGTTGTTCACTATAAACCAAATGATAACAAGTTTATAATTCACCACAGAAGCTTGTGATTTGTTGCTTGGGGTATTTAAAAATAACAAAAACTTATATAACCTCTTAGTAAACAATGATATTTTCATAAGATAGCAGGAATGAGGAGGAGGACTCATATGCTATTCAAAGCCACAGGTCCATCAACAGATGAATAAATAAAATGTTGGATATTCCTACAATGGAATATTATACTGCCTCAAAACGGAATGAAATTCTGATACATGCTGTAATATGGATAAAGCTTGAAAACATTATACTAAGTGAAATAAGCCAGACACAAAAGGACAAATATTATATGGTCCATTTACATGAGGTACCTAGAAAAGACAAGTTCATAGAGACAGACAGTAGAATAGGGGTTACCAGGGCTGGGAGGAAGGAGGAATGGGGAGTTATTGTTTAATGGGTACAGAGTTTCTGTTTGTGATGATGAGGAAATGGATAGTGGTGATGCTTGTACAACATCATGAATGTACTTAATACCACTGAATTGTACACTTAAAAATGGTTAAAATGGTAAATTTATGTATATTTTACCACAATTTTTTAAAAAAGAAAGAAAAAAAGAAGCCACAGGACTGGAGAAGATATAGAAAATACTCAGGTGCATTTCCTCTAGGAAGCCTTCCTAGACCAACCCCTTGTAACAAAGCAAAGCAAAACAAAAACAAACCCTTACATATAATCTCCTTTGTCTTTTAAAAAGGGAGGTTCATGTTATGCTTCTTACTTGCACTTCCTTTGAGTTTATTGTATTGGTCTTGTTCTAATTTACTGAGATTAATTTTTATCGCCTTTCAATCTTCTTTCCTAAATGCATTTAAAGTTATATATTTTCCTCTAAAAACTACTTTAATCTCATCCATGAAGTTTTGATATTTAGTATTTTCATTATCAGGTTTAAAATATTTTCTAATTTTCAATTTTTAAAAAAAATTATTTTTAATTATTGTAGATACATAATAGTTGTACATGTTTATGGGGTACATGTGATATTGTGATACAAGCATACAATGTGTAATGACCAAATCAGGATAATTGGAATAGCCATCACCTCAAGCAATTATCATTTCCTTGCATTAGAAACATTCTAATTCCACTCTCAGTTATTTTGAAATATACATCATTGTGATTTTTTTTAACCCATGGACTATCTAGAAGTATGTTTCTTTATTTCCAAACATATGAGGATTTTCTGCCTATCCTTTTGTTATTGTTAATAAATGCTTGACTGCATTGTGTTCAAAGAATATGCTCTGTGTGAGACTTCAGTCTTTTAGATTTATTGAAACTTGCATATGTGGACAAGTTTTGTAAGTATTTTCTGTATTCTTTAAGATAGTGAGTACTCTTCAGCTGCCGTGTATTTTGAGATATATGTGTGTGTGTGTATATATATGGTTAGGTTTGTTAATTATGCTGTTCTCTTTATTCTTATATCTTTTCTTATCAATTACTGAGAGGCTTATGAGAAATATTTCCCACTATGATTGTGAATTTGTGTGTTTCTTTTGTAATTCTGTCATTTGCCTTACATATTTGGAGGCTATGTTAAGTTGCTTGCAGATTTAAAATAATTAAATATTGCTTGTGGATGAAATTTAAAAAAATCAGTAGTAATGCTCCTTTGTTTCAAGTATATTTGTAACTCCCTGTTGAAGCATTTTTATCATGACTGCTTTAAAATCTTTATCAGATAATTCTAACATCTCTTGTTATCTTGATGCTGTCATCTGTTGATTATCTTTTTACATTCAGTTTGAAATCTTCCTGGTTTTTGGTATGAGTGATTTTCAATTGAAACTTGGACATTTTTATAATTTGTCATGAGAATTTGGATCTTATTTTTTAAATCAAATTTTTATTGTAGTAAAATATACATAACAAAACTTACTGTTTTAACCATTTTTAAGTGTACAGTTCAGTGGCGTTAAGTATATTCACATTGTTGTGCAACCTCTACGATTCATCTCCAAAATTTTTCGTCTTACCAAACTGAAACTCTGTACTCATTAAATGATAACCACCCATTCTCCCCATCTCCCAAACCCTGGTTACCATCGTTCTACTTTTTGCCTCTGTGAATTTGTCTTCTCTAGGTACCTCATGTAAGTGTAATTATATATTTGTCCTTTTCTGTCTGGCTTATTTCACCTAGCATTATGTCTTCAAGTTTTATCCATGTTGTAACATGTGTCAGAATTCCATTCCTTTTTATGGCATAACAATATTCCATTGTATGTATATGCCACGTTTGTTTATCCGTTCATCCATCAATGGACACTTGGGTTGTTTCCACCTTTCTGCTTTTATGAATATTGCTGCTATGAACATGTATGTTCAAATATCTTTTTGAGTCCTTGCTTTCAATTCTTTTGGGTATATACCCAGAATTGGAATTGCTGGCTCAGTGATTGTATGTTTAATTTTTTGAGGAACTGCCGCAGTGTTTTCCATAGCTGCTGCACCATTTTATATTCCCATCAGCAATTCACAAGGGTTCTGATTTCTCTACATCCTCACCAACACTTATTTTCTTTTTCCTTTTTTTTTCTTTTTGATAATAGCTATCCTAATGGGTGTGAAGTAGTATCTCATTGTGGTTTTGATATGCATTTCCCAAATGATTAGTGATGTTGAACATCTTTTCATGTGCTTATTTGCAAACTGTTTATCTTCTTTGTGGATCTTATTGAAACTTTCTGTTTTAAGTAGCTTTTTTTGGACATTATTCTGGTAGGAGAAGGGGAGGCACTGCTTCCTTTACTGCCAGAATCCAGGTTCCCTATTCAGCCTTTATTGACACCTGAGGTGGAAAATGGGGGGTGCTCCTTGTGACCTTAACTGCTGACAAGGGAGTTCTGACTCCCCATGTGATCTCCACTAATGTCATGTGGGGAGGGGAATGCTCATTACTGTCAGGCTGGCTGGGATGAAAGTTCCAGCTCCTACTTGGCCTTCTGACATCACCACCCTGGCAGTGGTGTTGGGATTCCTCATTACAGCCTTGTAAGGGTGGACTTCTAGGTTTCCCTCAGCCTTTGCTGGCATAGGTGAGAGGTAGAGCCACAGTTTTTCTCTGTGGTGTTTGCTTCAACAGAACAGTTATCATATAAAAGTTTTCTCTTTTGTTAGGTTGCCTTTTTCCTGGTCCTTTGGCTAAAGAGAGCAGACTTTCGTTGGGGCCTCATTTGTCTGTATCCATTGGCATTTTGGGGTTGCTAGATTTTGCAGCTACACGTTTGGTATACATGAGTCAAAACAAGCCCCCTTGGCTGGGCTCGATGGCTGATACCTCTAATCCCAGCACTTTGGGAGGTGGGAGGATTGCTTGAGGCCAGGAGTTTGAGACTAGCCTGGGCAGCGTATTTTTTATTTAAAAAATAAAAAAATTAGTTGGGCATGGAACCATGTGCCTTTGGCCCCAGCTACTCAGGAGGCTGAGCCAGGAGGATTGCTTGAGCCTAGGAGTTCTAGGTTACAGTGAGCTATGATCACGCCACTGCCCTCCAGCCTGGGTGACAGACTGCAACCCTGTGTCCTTGAAAAAAAAAAAAAAAAAAAAAAAGTTGAAAAATCAGCAAAAAGCAAAATGGATTGAACATGGGTCCTATTTGTAGAGGCCATTATAAAAAGAAATGAGGTGGCAGGCATAGGAAGGAAGCAGCAGCACAGGGAGGAGAGGCAGAGATGAACTAACAAGTAAAAGCACGTGACTAATACACTTTGGAAAAACTACTTCAGGAAATGGGAGAATTTTTCAGATAAAACTTTTAGGTATTTTAAGAAAAATTAAAGAAGTCATAGTCCTGATGAAATAATAGGTCAGAGGTGAAATAACTATAAGATTAGATGCAAAGTAAGCTGGCAGAACTAAGAAAACTGACTGAAGGTGGACCCATTAAAAAAATGAAAAGCATCTTAGAAAAAGCAAATTATAGAATCAGCACTGCTGAAAATAAAATTAGTGGTAAAGAGACCAGACTTATGAAAGATCACACAAAATGAGGCTGGAATAATCAGAGATGAAAACTATTACAGGCCAGGCGCAGTGGCTCATGCCTATAATCCTATCACCATGGGAGGCCGAGGTGGGAGGATCGCTTGAGCTCAGGAGTTCAAGAGCAGCCTGAGCAAGAGCAAGACTTTGTCTCTACAAAAAAATAGAAAAATTAGCCGGGTGTGGTGGCACGCATCTGTAGTCCTAGCTAGTCGGGAGGTTGGGCAAGAGGATCACTTGAGCCCAGGAGTTTGAGGTTGCAGTGAGCTAGGATGATGCCACTGTACTCTAGCGGGGGCCGACGGAGCAAGACTCTGTCTCAAAAAACAAAACAAAATAAAACAAAACAACTATTACACAGAAGATGCTAGATATGGAATGCAGACAGCAGAGATCATACATTTACATAATTCATATGCCTAAAAAAGAGAACACAAAGATGAAACAGAAGAAAACTTTCATGAAATAACATTGGATTGAAAGTCTAGATTCAGAATGCTCATTGTATATTTCCCAAATCTCATCAAGAATAATACATTTTTCTGATGCATAACTGAACTTCAAGGACAAAGAAAGAATCTTATAATCACATAGAAAAAAAATCAATGGGGAAAGAAATCAAGGTGGTCTGAGATTTGTCCACTACAAGTAGATACTATAGTAGAATAGAATAGAATAGTTTTTACTATATTCAATTTTTTAAAAATGTGACATCTGGTCAGCTAGGCTGTCATGTATGTCTAAGCCCACAGTTCTATATTTTTGGATATATGATAATTTAGGAATTACAGTCCTCACAAAGCTTCCTGAACAATCTCCTTTAAGATTTTATGCCATGAGTCAAAATTAATAACATAAATGGAGATATTGTGGTAAGAAAAGATTGGTGGTTATTGAATCTGATTAAACATTGTCTTACTCTGGTCTATTAAGTCAGACAGTAAAATTTTTTGTCATATCATGTGAGAATGTCTGTAATCGAGTTAACTACAGGATGCTAAAGAGTATAGAAAAGGGTCCCCAACTCACACTAGCAGTTTGAGTGGAGGAGGTGGCACATGTCAGGAGTATTTCCAAAGAGCAGATGGTTCTCAGATTGAGACTTAAAAGACAAGTGGGAAAGGGCATTCATTATGGAGGAACAAGCACATGGAAAAGACATAGAAGCATGAGAATTGTAAATTAAAAATTGTGTGATTAGTAATCAGTTCATTGAGATTTCTATACTATACTGTCACTACTCTGTTTACTTGAAGCTTGGAGATTTATTTAAAACTCAACTTCTTATTGTTTATGTATCGTCTATGGCTGTCCACAGTATAGTGGCAGAGTCGAGTAGCTGCAGCAGAGACTTACAGCCTTCAAAGCCTAAAATGTTCACTGTCTGACCCTTTACAGAAAAAGTTTGCCGACCCCTGATCTATAAAAATACAAAGGACAGACAACTGTTTAAAATGACGTATGTAAATAGCACATTTTTTCTTATAAATTATGACTTGTTTTATGTGGTAGAAATCATGTGTCAGCATAGATTCATTAGTAGGTCTTGGAGAAAGTGGCATTTCAAGAGCTTGCGGGATAAATGGTTGATCGAAGGGAGGAAGCTCGGTGAACCAAAAGCCAAGAGGGTGGTCTAGTGTCAATTTCAAATAATTTAGTTAACTTGAGAAAAAATACCAGCTTGCTTAGAAATGTCTTCACTTTTATACATTTAAAAGAATAACATGGCCTAAATGTACATTCATTGAATATTATTTTTTAAATATAATCTCATTGCATCGTGAACATTTAAAATTATTGTGGTTAAAAGGAAAAGAGCGCCAGTTGGTATTTTGATCAGAATAGTTTCTTGGTTAATTTCAATTGGACTACTATTATTGGCCTTCTTGAAGATTGGATTGACTCGTAAGCATTGCTATTCTTATCTAATCAAGTTCCAGTAATTCATGATATTCTAGACAGGTGTTTTATATTTGGGTAAAAATCTGTTCACTCTTATCAGTGACACTTCCGTAAACCATTTTGTTTGGTTCATCCCATAATGAACCCTAAAAGATAAATGCTATTCATAAGTTTTAAAGTTAAAAAAATCCTCAATGTGAATTTCATTAACTTTCTTTTTATGATTTTCTTAATCAGTTTAACAGTGTGAACAAATCTAACATAATCCCCCCATTGGAATATCCCTGTGCAAGACTATACGTAGTATTTTTGCCACGTGGTGATAGATTCTAGTATCAGTATGTTAGCACTTTGATTCTCATTCACAGTGACAGTTTAGCAAGCTTCTTTCTTTTTCATGTCTTCTTAAAAGTAAATGTTAGGTGATTAGTATATTACTAAAATGATAACTGTAAGCTGGTAAATAACAAACAAGGCATTCTACAATATATTTTCTCTTTGATGAATTTTAGTTAGATAATGAAATTAGAGAAAAATAAGATGATAGCATTAACTTTTACAAATATGAATTTTCCTTTTCCTGATAAAGAGGTGTCCATTTGGAAAGCATCTTAATCTGATTTAACATTTGTTGCATTTAAATATGCAACACATAAAGATACTTTATAATCTAAGGTAGTACCAGTTTTGTTATTATTATTGCAATTTTTATAATATTTGTTCGATGTTCAGGTAGTGACTTTGTATCTTCTACTTGATTGTTAATGTTTCTTGACTGTTGTGCATCCTTTAAAACTTTGAAAATAAATTTAGCTATGTATTAGCTCTTATGTTTTTGTATTATTTTTACCAAGGATTCTTACCGTGATAGTGAACTCCTTGAGAATATTTCCATGGTGTGATCTCCAGTTATAAACTTTAGAAAAATTGTTTATAACCCTTAGATGAAATGCTTCATTGTTCAGCCTTTGTCTAGCCACCTGAATTAGGATTTATAGGCTTGGTAAATAAATGTATATTTGCCATTTTTTTCCTGCCACAATTTTCATTTCATTGGTGAAATTGATTTGTCAGTTTGTTCATTATAACTTTCAATACTAGAGCTTTCAGAGTGCTAAATAATCAGAATCAGCCTTTGAGGTCAGTGTCAGCCTCACTGACCTTCCCTACCTGAGTCAGCCTTGCAGGGATTAACCCTTTGTTAGTGTGATTATGTCTTTACTTATGAGTTGGCTTTTTAATACTTAAGATTGAAAGAAACAAAAGACAGAACAAAGGTAGCAGACTGAACTCCTGAATTAAAAAGAATTGTGGCATTTCCCCACAAACCATTAAAATGTGGATTTGAACTCTAATATTTAATATTTTACAATACAAAAATGACAATTTGATTATAAAACATTTCTATAAATATCAAATTTTAGGCTAAATAAATTAAGGAAATCTACCCAAGATATTTTCATAAATTAACCTATTTCATATGTGTTTGAGAAAATATATTTTTAAAAATTGGTTAGAGTAACAGGCACTAAACTTTATTTGTAATGGTGTTTTTGTGCTGTGTCCTTGAAATTAATAAATATCTAGGATAAAAATTGTTGTGATGTGGATTTAAAGTGTAATTCTTGTCCATCTTGGTAACAGAATGTAGACGTTGTATTAGTCAGAGCCTACCTATGGAAAAGTAACTTGGGGCATATGTCTTTTAAAATATTTTCTCAAATTATCTTATATAAAATAAAAATAAAGATTTCTCATAAACTATATCAATTATATATTTGTATTTAACTGGAATACAACAAGCTATTGCTTGCATGTAAAATATATATACTGTTCAGGACTTGAATTCTCTTCTCTTAAAATAATAAGTAGTTATTTTTGGTTAAATTACAAGATATCAATTCTTTAATGACAAAAATGGTTTAAAGGAAGTGTGTCTTAAATATGAATTAGTTCTTTGAATCATGAGATAAATTAGTTTAATTACACGTGGCAATTTTCTTGGCTAGTGATGTAATGTGAAATAAAATTTTCCCTTTCCCCTCCCTGAAAACTCAAGCCAATTAATAGAACTTTTAAGCTCTTTGTCATAGGCCACCATGGAGGTCTGCAGAGAAGGACTTTAATCCAATAAACATTTCATTTAGATCATGAAAAGAAAGCATGAGGAGAAGCTCCTATAAGAGAGGGTGTTACTATGATTCCAACCATGAAGAGATGTGAGGAATTTGCCAAATTAACCAAGAGGTCCTCATATTGAACGCATAAATGTGTCAAAACTAACAGAATCATTATTTAATTTGCTTGAACTCTATATTGAGGAAACTCTAAAAAGCCACAACTGTTTTCTTCAAAGCCTCCACTGTTGGGCTGGATGGACAGGGCAAAGGGAGGTTGTGAGAAATCCAGATAGCAAATAACACTGGCCGAAGCTGGTCAGAAAAGGGAATAGATAATTAGGCGTAATTAGCGTGTATGAATCGTTGTCTCTCTGCCCTTAGCTTGAATAAATTTTGAAGAAAAAACCCTAGTGGTGAAAATCCTTTGATGTAGGAAGAGTCATTGTGGCTTGGCAGCATAAAGGCAGTGTTTTATACTTTTTACATAATGGTTGTGATACAGAAAGAGTGAATGGACCCTGCACCCCCCTGTCTGCTTTATACCAAGGACTTTTGGATTCTCTTGAAACAAAATGCACCACAAGTTTTCAGTTGTTCGTAATGAGGTAGCGGACCTCATCAGGGCTCAGAGGAAGCCATCTTTAGCTTTTGTTTAAATCTTAATCACAGTTTTTTTCTTTCTGGGAAACCTGTTTTCTTAAATCAACACTTCTTTTCCCTTCTTTGCTCGCACCTCCAATAAGAGAAAGGAATAATGCTCAAGGAAGCTAAATAGAAAAGTTAAACAAAAATTATTACATAAAAGCTTATGCATTTTTGCATAAGATGCTTGCTGTATTCCTTTTTGCCTTCAAATCAGTAACATCCTGGTATGGTTGTTTTATAATAAAATGTGTAAGAAAACATATAGGGAATAATTTTAGATTGGTTTTTGGAAAGAACTTATTCTCAAATTGAAATTACAAAAAGCAAAATGTACATATGTCACTATTGTGCAGTATTTAAATTTTTAAATGAAAATCAGTTCGGGTAAAAATATTACTCAGTAGTTTTATTATAAACTTTATTTATTTGAGGGGCATAGTTGAAATACAGGTTTGAAAACCTAACTCTGTATCCAAAATTGTCCATTTATCCTATGTCCACTACTGGGAAGTCGAGAAATTATTCTTGAGAAAACATTGCATTTATTTTGAAATTTTCTGAGAGAACTGAAACAATAAATCACCTAATGTGCAGTATCAATTTATTCTGACAGTTGAAATATGTTCACTTTGTCTGTCTAAAATATTTTACATAATTAGTTTGCAGCAAAAAGAGAAATTAGCTATTTCAAAACTCTAAAGTAAATCAGGTATTTTGTTGGGGGAGGAGGGCACTGAAACAATTTTCACATTATCCTTAATATCAAAATAGTACCTCTAAGTAAGTTTTATATTTTTGATAAATTTTCAACCTCTTCCATCAGCAATTTTGGAATTACGTTTAAAAAAACCAATCCTTCAGATACTTAAGTGCTCAGGTTTCCTTCTAATTAATATTCTTCTTTTAACATATTTTAATTATAAGACTTTCTGCGGTAGTCATCAGTGATCCATTCCTCAATGGGTAATCTATGAATCTACTTTTATAAGTGTTGCCCTGCTTTAGAGTAGTTTTATTATGACGTTTTGATTCTGGATAGACTTCTTTCAAGCCACAATGCTCTGAGAAGCTTTTGGCTACTTAACCCATTTTGCATATTGTGCCATTTGTAGAATAAAGTAGCCTTTTATACTTGAAGTTGATTTGAACTCTGAAAGGCAACACCTGAACATCTCACAAAACTGGATAATTATGGCTGATTGTGTTTTTCAGGTATAGGTCACAGGAAATTCATTTGGGGTAAAGTATATACAAAGCTAAGAAATATGCAGATTTTCTGTTGTAGGATTGTGTAAAAATTATTTACAGTTAATACTTGCATAAAGGTTAGAAAGGTTGATGAAGTGATATTTAGTTTTGCTTTACTATTCACTGCATGTCAGAATGTAATTATGACTGATTCATGAAACTGTCTTAGAAACGAACCATCTTTATTAAAATGCTGATCAAGATAAGAGCTGACAGTAATAAAGAATAGAACATTTTAGTCTTGTTGCTTTTGAATGATTGCTAATTACCCCAGAGGTCACGTATAGTGCTTGGTAGGATTCATTGACATTATTTCTTTTAAGTCTGCTGTTTCAACAACATCTTAGCATGAAGACACAAACTGTGTGCACATTGAACAATAGTTTGGCCAAGTTTTTAAGGCTTCAAGATATCTAATAAATCTTTTTTGCTATGGTAAATTTAGCTTTTCTCTATCAAAATTATAGTATATTAGGGGTACGTGGTCCAAAATACTTTGTATATTCATTTACTATTGACTATATCTACACTTCCCATTTTTAAGTTGGTATTAAATAGTATATGTAGATTATTGAGACAGAGTCATCTTTGAGTATATACACAAGCATATGAAATCAGTAAGAACAAAATGTATTTTGGCACTAAAGTTAAAATACATAGAAAAGACTTTTTAATGTATAATCAGAACATACTTTTACTATCAGTAGTTAGAGTTCAGATTGTTTTTGTCTTTATTAATTGTGAACTTTATAACTTGTCTCTAAAGATATGTGCAAGTCCTTATAGTATATTCCTGAGCCAATAATGATTGATAAGATTCATATATTGTAAAATATAGTTGATTAACTGGATAAACTCTGATATAATGTCTAAAATAACTTAAATCTTTAAAGTTCTTAACAACTGAAAATAGAAGAATGTAGAATATATATGTATGTGTATAAGTATATGTATATACAAACAACCCAATCATATCACACATTTTTTTTGTGGTTTCCATGATGTAGCAGAAAAAACAATGGGTTAAGAAGACAATCTGTGTGAGTCTGGCTCTGTCACTGACTTTGGGCAAGCCTCTTAAACCTGTTTGAGCTTACATTTTTTTCATCTGTAAATGATGGGATTGGACTACAAGATTGCTAAGGCCCTTATGATGTTATGAATTTTCAAGAAGATTGAGTTTCAGAACTTTACTTGTAAATTATTTTTTTTGAACTATGATAGATTTCTCCCCCAAATGATGCTCTAAATGTGGTATTAAAGTCTTAGGCTAGCTGATCTACAAAAGCCTAATTGCTCAAATATTATACCATTGTAAATTAAAGTACAAGAAAGCAACATTTAGATTTCAACATGTCTTTATGAAGTGCTTAGTCACTGGGGATACAATGATGAATATGTTACTGAGTTAAATCCTGCCATCAAGGAATTAGGATGTTTTAGTAGGGGCAATAGACAAATAATTATAATATGATATAGGGAAATATACTATAATATTAGAGATATATAATATTATATATATATATAACATAGGGTGAGTAAAAGGGATTACCTGTGTGTTGGGAGGTTACAATCCTAGCAATTATATAAAATATCAATCTATTAAATTAAATTAAAACCACAAGTTTTAAATAAGTTTTCCACCTTCTGCGATGCTGGCAATGTGGAGAATGAATGAATGAATGGAAATTTATGTGACTTCTGAACAGACTCCTATTTGTGTTTACAAATTTCCAAGGTTGATGAAACTGGAGCTTTGTTATATCTTTTGATGTCTTTGTATGGACATATCACTGCCATCACTCTTGGTTTAATAGTCATGTTTATGATTTTGTTTTTACTACAGTTGGAACAAAGTGAAGATTTTCCTAAGAAAACCGAATAAGGCTCAGAAGGGAGAAGGGGAGGGCAGAGAAAGAAAGCTAAAAGTGGTTTCAGCGTATGTAGGAGAGGTTACCTGACATGGAATTAAATAAGGTATGAATAGTGAGAACTGAGAAATATAGAGCAAGGCATATGTAGATACTCTTTTTGAGGGGGGCAGTAGGAAAGGGACAGTACTCCAGGTTGTAACCAGAGGTTAGGAGAGCCTGTTTAACTTCTGGAGTGTCCTCATTGTGTGTGGAAGGCAGAATTCAAACAGAAGGTCACATGTGGTAGGCATTTTATAATTTGGAGAGTACCTGTAAATAAGGACAACCATTCAGACTTTTTAACAACTGGTGAAGCATTGACAGACCTGTCATAACAAATGCTGGATTGTGATCAGTTGTACCATCCTGGTGTATGCTAGTGAGTACTAGACTTGGCTGCAAATAAAAGTGTGTGTGTGTGTGTGTGTGTATACTCACAGGGTGTCAGAGTTTGAAAGGATCTTAGAAACACTTATCCTACCACCTTATTGTACAGTGGAGACAGTTGAAGCTTATGCCCGAGATTATCTTGCCTAAGATTGCCAAGCAAGTGGCAGAGTGAGGTCTAGAATCCAGATTTCCTGCTTTTTATTGAGAGTTCTTTCCACCAAACCATGTTGTACAATGTGTATGTGCGTGCGCATGTATGTGTATGTACATGTATATATATGCATATACATACATATACATATATTCATTATATTTACATAATTCATATCTTATTGTCTTTGGGGTAGAATTAATTATATTCTCAATTGCTTTTATCAGTAAGGAACTCTTTATCTTCTTTTATAAAAGTATAATCTACCTTATTAATCTAGCTTTAGTTGTACACAATGATAAATATAGTGATATCCAAGTCTTGTTTTTAGCTAATAACTTAAAATTTACTGTTCAGATTTTTTATCAGAGATAAGAATAAGTTGTAAGATTGACTGAATTTGTCTCCTTTTCATCTTCAGATAAAAGTGCTGATGAACAGTGAAATGACAAAAAGTTGAGCAAATACAATGAAGAAAGAGCAGAACCAGAGTTTAGAATATTCATAAATGCTATCCTGGATACTAAAACTCTTAATAATGAAGTCTCTGAAAATAGACAGGGGTCATTTTTTAAGCTAAATATTTTACTGGGATTTAGTTTTTCTTCATTATTCCAGAGTTGTGATTATAGTTTAAACGAATCCTCTGCATTATGGGCTTTGTGTGTTTATAGCACAGTTATATATAGATATATAAATATTTTAAATGGAAAAGTTATTGCTTACCACTTATGATTATTTGTATAGAAGAAGGAAAAATCTTGTAGATAAATTTACTTGATGTTGAAAAACTAGAATTTGCAAGGCTGCATATAAAGTGGTAACTTCCTATTAGCCTGAAGATGTATGGCAAGTTCCTTTTTGTAGGAGAAAATGAAAGTTTATAGGAGCTGCTGTTGTGTATTTGGTAGCATGGTTATAAAAAAGATTCTCAAAAGGTACATGTGTCCATCAACTTCTTTCCAGAAGAAGTATATGTTACTCTTGTATTTTTCTTCTTTTCTCTCAGGAATGAGGACTCTGGTTTTCTTGGCTAAAGTAAACAGTGGGAGAAGAATGGAATATTAATTAAAATTCTGTTTGTTATGACAGAGCTGGAAATGTATAATGGTTGTGATTTCAATAAGACAGCTATCAGCTTTTTCCAAACACCACTCTTTGGGACAATACATGGAGTTGTCTGAGTTCTTTCCTTTTGTAAAATTTCATGAGATAAATGAATGCAAGTTGGGCTAAAAACTCCAAGCATCACATAAATACATATATACTAAATATTGAAAGCTCCCCCTTCACCACTCTTCCCTCTCCCCATTTCTCTCCACCTTCTACCCATCTCATTTCTACTTCCCTCCCCAGGAGTAGCCACTATTAAAAATTCTGTTTGTATCTTTTCAAGCATTTTTCTGTACATTTATATGCATAGACATCTGTATATATGCCAAAACATTAGTTTTGTCTTGCTGTAAATTAATGGAGTAATAGATATGCCTTAATCTGAGTTATGCCTTTATTCCTTGGAGATATCCTGGAGAGCTTTTGATATCAGATAAAACTCAATCTCATTTTTAAAAATGGGGCTGTACTATTATTTTAAAACTAATCTGCTATTTTTGTATACTTAGGTTTATTCTATTTTAGTTTATACTACTTCTCAAGTAATGCTTTAAAAAACATGTTTACATGTGAGTCAATATTTCTGTAGGTTAGATTCCTAGAAATGGAATTTCTATTCTACTAGGTCAAAGGTTCTGTGCAATTAAAGCTTTGTTAGGTTTTTATGAAATTGCTCTTTGCTTGTGTATTAGCTAATATTAAAAATTAAATTGTGAAATTAAATTTGCTGATAGTTAAGATGTTATTTTTTAAGAAGCCACATTAACCCTTCTAGAACATAGGGTATGTAAATAAATGACAAGATATTATCTGGAGTTGAGGTATGATACTCTGGGAATTTTATTAGATGTTACTTGTACATACTGAGTCAGTAACAGGCTATGGCAAAATTATAATTACCAAATATTTAAGGGTGGAGGAATTTTTGAACTTTTATTCTATGCCTTATTCTGAACATGGGAGATATGCATAGTGGTTCAGAGCACATAGTTTGCAGACCTGAGTTCAGCTGCTGCTTTAAGATCAAAATATTTTATCTTTTTGAACCTAAGATACTACATTGGTAAATTAAGGCCAATGATCGTATCTTTAATGTTGTAGAATGAACTGTATAGTAAACGATCACTCATGTTATTTTTATTCTTCTGTGACAGTGTTATAAAGATAACCATGACTAAAGGTTTATCTTTTGGTTTAAATGGCTGAGGGGCATTTGCTGTATAACAAATAAAAACATATAGGCTCTATGTAGTGTCCCTTAGCTCAAATTTTACCACTTTATGGATTGTTTTTGATGAACCGAAACAACTCTTCATACTCACATTAGGATTCTTTTTTTTGTTTTCCACCCCTATGCCAAAATATTAATAATTTGAATTGTATTAGGCCAAGACTTCATCAGTTCTTACTTGCTCACCATCCTGGCACATAGCTATTTAAGATGCAAACTGGTATCTTAGATCATCCAAATTAATTAAGTCTTATCAGGAAACTGATATGCTAATGGCACCCAAGGTCTTGACCAAATTGAAAAAGTTGGTATAGGTTCTTATTCTCTATGATTTCTTACTGATATTCCAAAGATGATAAATATACTTTATAAGAGTCTGAATATTTTGTTGAAATCAGTATGCCTAAGACAGAGAATATGGAAGAGAATGTAAGTCATTGGCATTCTGAACAAGATCTCTGGTTAAACAGTAGCAGTTGCCACAGTCAGATGCTTCACCTTTCTTTTTATAGATGGTGAGAGTGGTGGTGTCTTTGAAGTGCCATGGTCCCCCTTAGAGTTCCAAACACTGACAACTGTTTGTGCTGGGCATCGGTGCTACACTTGTAGTTTGATCAGGTATGCCATCAGATGCTGGTGCTTTGCCTTATTTTATTTTTATTTTTGGATCCAGTTACTTTGAAAATATTTTTAGTGACATATCCAGAAATTCTTCTTTTGAGAGGAAGATTGGGATGTTCCAAATCACAGTGGTGCTCAAAAAAGATAAGGATGTAACCCCATTTACAATATTAGATGAAAGTTGAGAACCTAACTCTGTAAATTTAGGGTCATCCAGTTTGAGATGTAGAAATTTCTCACTGGACAATCTGTAGTATCCCATCACCCAAGTCATCTTCTACCCCTTTTGTACATTCTTATAGTTCTTTTTTTTTTCAAGCCCTCTTAATCTAATCAAATGACTACAGCTTTAGAACATTTCTCCAGTTTTATCAGTCCTTTGTTTTCATAGTACTCTACTTTTCTCCTTTGTTTATTCAAATAGTTCTTGACAACTCATATACTCTTATGTCCTTTACTCCTATTGCAGAGTAATGGTGGTTTTCTTTTCATTTTGTTTTATTTTATCCAAACATAAGCCAAAGGGAAGTCAATGCCACCAATTCTTGCCTCTGTGATTCTAGGATCATAAACACCAACACTGGATAGTCCTATGGCTTTAGTTGTCACCCATAGTGGACACTGTGGTTATTTCTTCAAAATCTATTCTACCTCTCTGCTATTGTGTAGTAGCCATGTGATTTGGAAGGAACTGATCAGAGGTGTGGGCTGATTAGGCCAAGCCAGTGGTTTTCAACTCTGGCCCATTAGAATCACTGATGGAGCTTAAAACAAAACAGGAAAAAAAAAAAAATCAGGTAACCAAACCCTCCTCCACAAAGTGTCTGGGAGTGGGACTTGGGCATTGGTACTTTCTAAATACTTGCCAGGTGAAGCTAATGTGCAGCCAGCATTGGGAACCACTGGTCTACCATCTTCCCTGCCACTTGCATTGGTTCAGGAAACTCAAAGCTAAACCTGTTAGCTCGTGCTATTCCCCAGGCTACAGAAATTGGTTGTGGTGGTTATAGTCAACATAACCAGGGTAGCTCAAGACTTCTGTTTTATGGATGTGGAAATGTTCTCAGTCTCGTCTCTTTGTCACGAGGAAACCCTTCTGGGGATGAAACTCTTACTTGAAGGAGGGTAGAACTGACAGATTTGAAGAGAAAAGAATAGTTTAACAGGGCCCTTTGAATCTTTGTCTTGGCTCCATCTCCTAGAGCTCCAAGCCTAACATCTACATGACACCTGTGCTTGGAGAAGTCCCAAGATCCTCAAATTCAGCCTGCCACCAAACTAGTGGTCCTGCTCCCCACTTGCTCTTCCTCCAGCTCTCTGTGGTTGGCACATTATAACCACATGGGTGCCTAAGCCAGAAACCTGGCAGTTTTCGTGACTTCTTTTCCCTCATTCTTTACCTTTAAAGCAATCAAGCTCTGTTGACTCCGCCTCTGAAATTTCTCTTTGATCTACTCACTTCTGCCTATCCTTACTTTATTGCTTTTCTAGGCCACTTTCACATCTTTCCTGGATTTTTCCAACACTTGCTCACTAGTCAACATTTACTCAGTTTCCCCCCCTGCTCCAGCCTCTTCCCCACACTGGATCAGTGATGTTTTAAAAAATTCAAATCTGTCCTTGTCAGTCCCCTGCGTAAATCTTTAAATTACTTCCATTTTATGGATTTGGGATACAATCCATGCTACTTAAAGTAGCTTACAAAGCCCTTTAGGACATAAGCTCTTGCCAGCTTCTATGCCTCTCCTCCCCCCGCCTTTTTTTTGCTTTTTGAGATAGGGGTCTCACTATGTTGCCCAGGCTGGACTTGAACTCTTGTGCTCAAGTGATCCTCTTGCCTCAGTCTCCTGAATAGCTAGGACTATAGGTGCACACCACTACACCTGGCCCTATTTTGGTCTACTCTTGGAGTACATGCAACTGAAAGCATCCTAACTCTTGTACTCTGCATTTTTGTTATACTGAAATAATTTTAGATCCAAATGAACTAAGCTTTCTCTTGCACCTGTATATTCATAGGTATTGTTTCCCGAGTTTAAAACATTCTTCTCTACCTCTTCTCCCTCACCTAGCTAAGTTAGGTTAATTGCCACTTCCTTTGGGTTATTTGTTGCTTCTCAGTGTTCCATAGCACCCTGTTCTGATTCTTAATTATCTGTCTTCCTCGCTAGAGAGATGTTCTGATCACCTCCTGTTTAACCTGCTGGTGAAGGAGGAATTCCGCCCCTAAGTAGTATGAGATGGCCAAACATAAGACACCCAACACTGGACAGATGAGGTTGGCAGCAATTTATTAGTCACATGTACTCACTGCCTGGGGGAGGAGGACACCATACACATAAGGGTTGTGACCCAGAGAGAACCATGGGAGGCAGGCTTTGTAGTAACAGGAGGGTGGGGTACAGCTGGTCTTGCTGATAGGGATACTAGCCATGTAGGGAGCCTTTACCTCTGGGCGTGGGAGCCACTGGGCATATCTGATGAGAGCAGGGGATGGCTCTATGAGGCTTAAAAATGTCAAGATAGCACTTGAAAGTTTAGGTCTCACAATACAACAGGAAACCATGAAAGAAGTGACCAAAACTGTCTTATTCACCATCATATCCCTAGTCCTTTGCACAGGGCCATGCTCATAGTAGGCATGCAACAAATAGTTGTTAAATGTCTGAGTAAATGAACAAGCAAAGAATCAATGATGTCTGTGGAGATTGATTCAAAATAACAACACCCCTCAAGAGACTGAATAGGAAGCAATGCCTCTTTCCAGTCATGAAGGTGCTCGCATCAACTTAGTTAACAGAGATTTCTCAATGATCTTTCAGTTTTAGAACAAAGGAGACAGATATTCTTAAGGACATGTACATCACACTGTGGTGGCCAGCCTGATCTTTCTTCACTAAGGAGCTAAATTTGCCTTGGTAAGTATTAATAGAAATATCGTATCTGCTGAGTGGGGATCTCTCCTTGAGCAGTATTCGAGGAACATTCTTAACTTTCTGCCTTTCATTTTTCTAGATTCCTTGTTGATCCAATCACCTTTTACATTTTCCATCTTCATTTTGACAAATTCTATTGTATGCTACAATTTGTAAGTAAACAGGTGATTTTGGCAAATTACATTGTTAGAGAAATTCATTGTTAGATGAATCTTCTTAATCTTATTAGAAAGTAATCTTCAGATCATAATGTTGTGGGGTTACTTCCTACAAGTTGCTGATCCCCTGCATCCTTTTTCTTAAAGAGATTTTATTGAGCACTTGCTATGACACAAATGAGGGCATTTCCTGATCTTACCCTTAGATGTTGGGGTTTGGACCTGCATGCCATGATATAGCATATATTATAGGTATATCTTGCAAATAGTGGTTGTTCACTTGTATATCTTCAAATGACTTTTAAAAAATTAAAAAAATTTTTTTTCTTTTTAGAGCTAGGGTCTTGTTCGGTCGCCCAGGCTAGAGTGCAGTGACATCATCATAGCTCACTGTAGCCTCAAACTCCTGGGCACAAACAATCTTCCTGCCTCAGCCTCCTGAGTAGCTGGGACTACAGGCTCATGCCACCATGCCTGTCTAATTTTTTTTTTTTTTGGTAGAGACAGGGTCTGGCTATGTTGCTTAGGCTCGTCTTGAACTCCTGGCCTCAAGCGATCCTCCCGCCTTGGCCTCCCAAAGTGCTAGGATCATAGGCATGAGCTACTGCACCTGGCCTCAAATTACTTTTTATATTAGTATTTTCTCACTTAGATTGTGATCAAAAACTTTCTTTGTCGCAAGTCATGATGAAATGATGGGGTGTAATCTACTCAATCTAAAACTGAGCTGTGCTACTCTTCGCTAATCATATGTAGGAGAAAATAGTGGCTCAGAGAGGGAGGTTTGGAAGTCTCCCTTTCTGAAAGAGAGTGTGGCGTTCACCAGTAACTTAATGGGACCTCCCCTCTGTGCAGGTACTGGCTGATGATGCTAGTGAGGGAGAGGTAGAGTTTTAAAAAAGAAAATTTTAGAGATCCACAAAGGAGTTTGGGAAGTATCAGTAAACTTTTAAAATTTTAAACTGAGAGAAGAAACAAAAGTGAATGATGAACTCAGCTCTGAAAATGTGCAAAGAGTCTGAGTATCCAGAGTTAACAGAGAGGTAGGATTGTCATTTGGGGAGACTCAGGCTATGTCCCCAGAGTTGGTAGGTCCCAGGGTCGTAAGGACAGGACCCACTGAATCAGTCCTCCAGGAATTATTTAAAAAAATTATTCTGACACTTGTTAAAATGATAAGGAAGTCTTTATTCAAGAGTATTGCAACAGGGGTCATGACTATTGCAATAAGGGAGAGAAATTGAACTCAAGTTCGAATTCAACAATGTACATCTGGGGACTGATAGCCAATAGCAGAGTGAGGGGGTCAGTGGATGGAAAATTACTAAGACATCAAAGGTATTAGGATTCTTGCTAAACTGGCCTGACAGAATTCTTGCTAAAGATAGGCCAGGGACTGAGGGATGAAGATATCTTCATCAGATATCAATGCTGGGGGATTCTCTCTAAACTGACCTGTGTAGGATTCTTGCTAAAACTGGGCTTGGCAAGAATGGATATGGAGACTGGGCACGGTGCCTCACGCCTGTAATCCTAGCACTCTGGGAGGCTGAGGCAGGAGGACTGCTTGAGCTCAGGAGTTTGAGACCTGCCTGAGCAAGAGTGAGACCCTGTCTCCACTAAAAATAGAAAAATTAGCTGGGCAAGGTGGCGCGGCCTGTAGTCCCAGCTACTCGGGAGGCTGAGGCAGGAGGATCACTGGAGCCCAGAAGTTGGAGGTTGCAGTGAGCCAATGAGCTATGATGACACCAGTGCACTCTACCCAGGGCAACAGAGCGAGACTCTGTCTCAAAAAAAAAAAAAAAAAAAAAAAGAACGGACGTGGACATCGTGGACATAAAAGGTTTTAACAAGGTGAAGGCCTCGTCGAGAAGAGAGCTCAGAGGAGCCTAACTAAAATTTGGTCAAGGAGAGAGTCTTTGTCAGAACTCAGTTGAGACAGGAAACTTAGCCAAGGACTAGAAAGAATAATTATGATAGGCACAGGAACCAGCGAGGCCCCCAGACCTGAAGGATATCAAAACCAAGGAGTACCTTGAAGAGAATGTTAGTTGAGGAATTGGAGATTTTGAACTTATACATCCATCATCTTTGGGTGTAAGATTCCACCTCGTAGGGGAAAAGATGTTCCCTCATATGGACTCTTGAGTGTATAGTACTCAGGGTGTGGGTGGTGAGGCCTGAAGATGACTAGGCAGAGGTAGGTTATGAACTCCAGGGTGCAGTCCTGCCATTTTCTCAGTTGCTGACCTTAGAAGTGGCAGAACATAGCTGGAAGAATGCTTCATTTTGTCATAAAAGCTCCTTGAGAAAGACACTGTACTGATTGGCTTCTTTCTGTAGTTCCTAACAAATTGACTTGTACCTGAGCTTTGCACATATGTGAGTTTGCTAACAGTTCATTCAGTTGGTTAGTATTTACTGAGCACTTGCTGTGTTCTGTGTGCTAGAAACTGTGCCAGATGCTGGGGATACAATAATGACAACACAGACATGATCCTTGTCTCATAGAACTTACAGGCTTGAGAGCCAAATCCATTTCTGTGATCTCATTCATTATAGGAAAACTTTGAATTTTGTTATGTGCACTGTAATGTAGCTAGACAAAGTCTCTAAAAAGCTGCCCCATGTCATTTTTTTATGGGATTAGGTTGTAAATAAGTAAACAAGTCTGTTCATTGTGACATAGCTGTTTCTCAGGATAGCAGTCAAGATGAGGCCTTACTCAGTAAACATATGAGCAGAGGGCAGCAGAGGTGGGACTTTCCCAAGCAGACTGACAGAGCACTGCATGAACCTCTTAACAAGTCCATGTGAATTTTCCATTGCCTGGTACATCCAAGCAAAAGCTGTGGTTCCTTGAACATATCCTGGGCTATGATGAAACACTGGAGCCAAAATGTCTGCATTTGAATCCTGGTTCTACTACTTGGGGCTCTTTGACAATGGGGAAGTTACTTAACCTCTCTGTGCTTTTGTTTCCTTGTCCATCTGTAAAATAGGATAATAATAATGCCTACCTCATATGGTGGTTGAGAGGATTAAATGAGAGGAATATATTTAAAGAGCTTAGAATAGCCCCTGGCATGTGGAAAGCCCTTATATCACTGTTTGCTATTATGATGATGTCTTAGTTTAGGCTGGGAAGTCCAAGATCAAGGTGCCAGCAGGTTCCATGTCTGGTGAGGGCTACCTCTGGCTCCTCTCTGATTCAAAGGTGGTGCCTTCTATCTGTGTACTCACATGGTGGAAGGAAGGAACAAACAAGCTCCCTCAGTCTTTTTTATAAGGGCACTAATCCCATTCGTGATGGTGGAGCCCTGCAAAGGCCCCACCTCTTAATACCACACTGGAGATTAGGTTTCAACATATGAATCTGGGGGGGACGCAAACATTTGGCCCATAGCAGATGATGTTGATGATAAAGGTGGACCCATTTATTTACACCCCAAATTCTCTTACCAAGTTTATGCCAGTCTTATGATGAGACTAGTTAAAATATGAAAGGAATCTTTATGAGTATTTTGTAGAAAAGAGTAATTGTCAGAGATTAGTTTGTACTTCATCTTCGCACCTCTGAAATAGGGGAAATCATCAGCGTTGTTAGACTCCAATCCTGCTTTGCAGGGCCTGTGAGTATAAGGTGCTGTGTAGTGAGTTAAGCAGGCAGTCCCTGCTATCTTGGAGTTTACTTTCCAAGACTGATATCCTCAGTTTAGATGATCAAGTGAAGGTCATAAAAACAGTGGACTGTGAGTTGACCAGACACTTTAGATAAACACAGAAAATGTCCTATACAATGAAATTTACTAGGATACACCCATGATAGTATAGTGTTTAGTATATGGTACTTTATCTCATGCACAAGTTTTGGACTAAATACCTAAAGGAAATCATAATAGAATATTATAGTATGGACCTCAGAAGAGTAATTAGCACATTTACACTCTGCAGAGGTAATTAATTTGGGATGGGAAGAAGGGATTGGGGAGCAAAAATTAGTCATGTATATTGTATAAGACTAAAGAAAAAGGATCCTGTTGTTACTGTGGAATAGAGCAGTGTGACATGGTGGAAAGACCGTGGCTTTGGGGGCAAGACTGACCTGGTCAAATCATAGCTCAGGTCAAATCATAGCTCAGCCAGTACAAACTATGTGGCCTCCTCCTTTTGGATCTCTATGAGTTGTGAATTTTTCTTTCTTTTTTTTTTTTTTGAGACAGAGTCTGTCTCTGTTGCACTGGCTAGAGTGCAGTGGCGTCATCATAGCTCACTGCAACCTCAAACTTCTGGGCTCAAGTGATCCTCCTGCCTCAGACTCCCAAGTAGCTGGGACTGCAGGCGCATGCCACTGTACCCCGCTAATTTTTCTATTTTTAGTAGAAATAGGGTCTCATTCTTGCTCAGGCTGGTCTCAAACTCCTGAGCTCAAGCGATCCTCCCACCTCAGCCCCCCAGAGTGCTAGGATTACAGGTGTGAGCCACCACGCCCAGCCCTATGAGTTCTGAATTTATTGTGTTTTTCCTTCTAACTGTGGCTGCACAAAAAGTCAGATTGTGACTCATCTCACAAGCAAGCATATGTAGGCGTGCTTTTTAAACTTCTGTCCTGGCTTTCTTTCTTTTCTTTTTCTAATCTTGTAATTGTTCTTTCTTCTTTTTACTCTTTTATAAAATGCCTTCCTGTATGTTTATTAATGGAACAAGGTAGCATATTGGTGATTGTATTAGTTTACTAGGACTGCTAGAACACAATACAACAGACGGGGTGACTAACGACAGCAGTTTGTTTTCTCGCAGTTCTGAGGCTGGAAGGCCAAGAACAAAGGTGTCGGCTGGTTTCTCCTGAGGCTTCTCTCTTTGCCTTGCAGAAGGCTGCCTTTTTGCTGTGTCCTCACTTGGTCTTGCTGTTGTGTGCACACGTCTGCGTCCAAATTTCCTCTTCTTGTGAGGATCCCAGTCAGATTGGATTAGGTTCCACCCTAAAGACCTCATTTTAACTTAATTACCTCTTTAAAGGCTCTATCTCCAAATATAGTCACACTGTGAGGTAATGGGAGCTAGAGCTTCAACATATGGACTTTGGGGGGATACAGTTCAGTCCATTACAGTGATTAAAAAAAAAAATGTAACCTCCCTGATCTGTGTTTCCTCAACTGTAAAACGAGGATAAAAAAATTATTACTTTGCTCTGTGTATGGTCATTATGAGGATTACATGAGATAAATCCAAGTCAGTTGCCTAGCATGTTTGAGGCACATATTAAGCACTTTACCATTGTTAAATATCTTCCTTTCCTGCCTTTTGGAAGGAGAGAGAAATTCTGAAATTGCTTGACAAAAAGAAGGGATATAGACCTTACCTACTAAGTTGATAGGGTCTGGGTATTTTAAGTGTGAGAGACAACTGGCACAGGCAGGGAAGTAGGAAAAAAGAAGTTTTTATTTACTTTGGAATTTGAGATGATCAAGAAAGCAAAGGAGCCTGACATAGCTTGTGGTAGACTGAGGCTGAGGTTTTCTCCAAAATGTGGTAAGCACAAAGAAGAACTTAGCCCTGAAGAACCCTGAAGTGAGAGAACTTCAGCAATAGTGTTATCAAGAATTTTAGAGCTGAAAGGGATCATAATCCAATTCCTTTATTTTATGGAGGAGAAAACTGACATCCAGAGAGGTTATGTAACAGGCTAAAATCACACAGCTAGGCAATTGGCAGAGGACTTACCAATTTATCATCTTGAAAAAGCATGTCCATGATTAGGAGGAGAAGAAAATAGTAACTTGAACAAATATCTGAATTCTACCAGACTGTAAGAGCAAAAGCTTTATCTTATTCATCATTGTATCTCCAGTAAACAGGGAAGTGCTCAGCATATGGTGTTCAATAATGTTTGTTAGGTTGATCCAAAATAAATATTGAATTTGGAGGGGACTTGTTAAGCCATAAGTGCACATTTTTGTGATATAAAACAACATGGGATATTTATGAAATCTACAAAACATCTTTAGTATCATTCTGAAAATCAATATACAAAAAATTATTAGGTCATTAAATATGAAATGTCCAATTTCAAATGAAAAATGTAGTTTCTTGTACCCACACAAGAAGTAGTACAATTATTCAAAGTATGTGCCTAGACTATCGATACAGTTTTGCATCTTAAGAGTAGCTTGTTTATGCCAGTAGTGAAGAAGCCTGTAGAGCGAGTGGTGATAAAGTTGCAAAAGGAGTTCTCCACAGCTTGGTGAGAATTGAATATTTTTCCTTGCAAGAAGTGGTCCGAAGCCTGGAAGAAGTGGTAGTCAGTTGGTGCAAGGTCTGGTGAATACGGTAGATGACAGAGTGTTTTCAAGTCCAGCTGCTGTAGTTTGAGCAGTGTTGTTTGTGCAACCTATGGTCGAGCGTTGTCTTGCAAGAGGACTGGCCTGTCTCTATTGAGGAGTCTTGGGTGCTTAATCGCAAGCATCCTCATCACTCATCCAATTGGTTGCAGTAGACATCTGCTATAATTGATTGACCAGGTTTCATGAAGTTGTAGTGGATAATACCAGCACTGGACCACCAAACAGACACCATTAGCTTTTTTTGATGAATATTTGGTTTTGGAGTGTGTTGTAGCACTTCATTTTTATCCAGCCATTGTACTGAACACTTGCAATTGTCAAAAAGAATCCATTTTTCATCAATACATAACAATATGGTATAGAAATGGCTTGCCTTTATGTCATGACAGCAAAGAAAGGCAAGCTTCGAGACGATTTCTCTTCTGATGCTCGTTTAATTCATGCAGTACCCATCTATCCAGCTACTTTACCTTGCCGATTTGTTTCAAATGGTCCAATATTGTTGGAATAGTAATGCCAAACCTTGCTGCTAATTCACGTGCAGGTTGAGATGGATTCGCTTCCACTATATCTTTTAGCTCATCATTATCCACTTTGGTCTCAGGTCACCCACATGGCTCATTTTCAAGATTAAAATCACCAGAATGGAACTTCTCAAACCACCAACATACTGTGCGTTCATTAGCCACATCCTTCCCAAATACTTCATTGATATTTCGAGCTGTCTGCACTGCATTGGTTCCACAACAGAACTCACATTTGAAAATAACACCAATTTTTGACTTATCCATGGTTCCACAAAAATTGTTCTAAAAAAAAATGTGAAAGATAATCACAAGCCACAATGTGTGTTTGAAAGACTGACGATGTACCTTAACAATAAAAATAAAATAAGAAGTGTCAAAGTGAAATGTCAGAGATATCAACTGTCAAACTTAGTACTTAAGGAAATCGGACATTTCAAACTTAATAACCTAAATATATTAATAAGAGAGTTTCCAAGGATACAAAGTCAGAATTTCAAAACCAATTGTATTTCTATATAACACTTAGGAATGCTCACATACTGCTGTTGGGAGTGTAGATTGATAGAACCACCTTGAAAAACATGCAGTATCCACTAAAGCTGAGCATGTTCTTACTCTGTGGTCAAACAGTTCCTCTTCTAGGTATATATCCAACAAAAGCACACGTATGTGTGCACCAAAAATCATGTGAATGAGTGTTTGTGGCTGAATTATTTGCATGAGCAAATAACTAGAAACAACCCAGATGTCCATCAACAGTAGAATGAATCCATAAATTGTGGCATATTCACACAGAGGACATGATACAGCAATCAATAAACTACAGCTATTCACAACATGTGGGTGGAGGAATCTCACCAACATGAAAGAACCCTATCACAAACGAATGCATACTGTAGGATTTCACTTACATAAAGCTCTAAAAACAGGCAAAATTCTGTGGTGCTAGAATCAGGATACTAGGTACCTTTGGGGAGGTAGAATGTGATATTAGGAGGGCTTTGGAGGTGCTGGCGATGTTCTATTTCTTGACTGAGCTGGACACTTAAGATTTGTGTACTTTTCTGTATTTATGTTATACTTAAGTTATAAAAAAGCTTAAAATAGGTAGAAGTTTATGTATTGAATTTTTATATATCACTCCTTAAGCTTAGAAGTAGTAGCACATGATTATTTTAAATGACACTCAGTTATCTTAGAATGCAGAGCTGCCTCAAAAAAATAAATAAAAAGACACCCTCCAGTCAGTCTCCCACAGCTTTTGGGGGTGGTCCAATATATTTTTTTTCTCTTACTTGTCATTTACTTATGGAATGGTATTCTTAACAAAGTAGTACAGTATGCAATACAGCTTTCCTGTATTTAAATGTATAGTTATATTCTCTCAGAGAACTTTTAAGATATCGAAAAGAATTAAGCTTAGAACTGTGTATGTAACATGATATCTGTCTGTCTCTATCATCTCCATATGCATAGGAAAAACTTGAAACATATAAGCTATATGCAAACTTTTTTCTGAAAAGGGGATTTTCATTTCTCCTTTTATATGTTTAATATTGTTTGAATATTTTACAGTGAGCATGGATCACGTTTTTAGTTCAAAAAGATACATTTTTAAAAAATTAAGTTAAAAGAAATATCTTAGTTATTTAAAATTTTATTTCCTAGAGCAAGAAAAAGTCTCAACCATTTTTTCTTTTTATTGCTTACTTATAAAAAATGTATTAAACCAATCAGTTGAATATTATCGAGAAAAACTTCAATAATTTTGATCCTTTAAATTCCTATTTAATATAGTCACTTAGGTAAGGCATAAAAGTTTGATTTATGTCATTGGGTTTTTTCCTCTTGTTCCAAATTTTCTATATTAAGCAATATTACTTTTATAATAAAAAGTATTAAGTTAGGCAAGCCTTTATTATTTCAACCTTTGCTTAAGAGATTAATATGTTGTGGTTTTAAAGGATTTTCTCCACAATATTATTATTCTTTTGTTCCAACTGGGAATGGAGTAGAGGCTATATAAAGTTTTTTTGCGAGATGTCTATTTTTCTAAAGATATTATTCAGGATTGCTAAAAATACACACAGTAGATCTAAAGGACAATGTAAACTGCTGTAATACAGTTCTTTTAGTCATACATTTTTCTTTCCAAAGTCAGAGGCCTTTGACTCACGAGTGTGCTCACAAGGGTGTGTTAACCTCCCTCCTTTTTCTTCCCAGATTTTCTAACTGCATTTTTGGATTGTGTAATTGTATTTGTTCTTTGTATACATAAATATACAGAGTATTTTAAAATAAATTTTGTTTGGTGGCTGATTAGTGTTATTCATTGGCGTTGGATAGCGATAAGAGGTCACAGGTCTTGTAAATATCACTGGAAATTAGGAAATTACCTAGAGATCGATCATGCCTTTTTGACTAGATTCACTGTCAACTTGCAGCTTAGCTTTCGTCCTTCTCCAACCCGTGCTTTGAAGAATCTAGTGTAAGTGAATAAAATCTCAAAATTTGAGGGTTTTTTTTTAAAAATATGTAAACTGAATGTTAGTATTTTTCAGACAATTAAGAGCTAACATCCACGGGCTTTGGTTATAGTTCTTTTGCTGCTGATTAGGTATTCCTCAGTGGTGATTAGTGAATGTACAAATGCAATCATTTGGTAGAGCTTAATCACTCATATGATAGAGAAGTTAGTTACCCAGAAAGAGAAACTGAAGCTTGTATAACTTCCATTAATCTTTTTTTTTTTTTTTTTTTCCTGAGGTAAAGTCTCACTCTGTTGCCCAGGCTAAGAGTGCAGTGGCATCATCATAGCTCATTGTAACCTCAAACTCCTGGGCTCAAGCAATCCTCCTGCCTCAGCCTCCCAGGTAGCTGGGACTACAGGCATGCACCATGACGCCTGGCTAATTTTTCTATTTTTAGTGGAGACAGGGTCTCACTGTTGCTCAGGTTGGTCTCGAACTCCTGAGCTCAAGCGATCCTCCCACCTTGGCCTCCCAGATTGCTAGGATTACAGGCATGAGCCACCACGCCCGCCTTAATCTTATTTTTTTAATAGCAAAAAAACAAGGAAAACTTTGGACTAAATTAGGAATATTGAATAATACAAGATAAATTGTAGTTTAAAAGAAACAGAACCTGGAAAAATATATTTATATGAATATATTACTGCATTATGTATTATATATCTGTGTATAGGTGGCTTATGAATAATTGGCCACTGCTTACCATACTAGGGCAGGTTTTTCTCAGAGAGATAGAGTAAGACATGCTCCCTAAACAAGTACATTTCCTTCTTTCTTTGTACTGGGTGGCTAAACTCCCACAATTATAGGAGGGGCAAGGCAGAGGAAATATTTCTTTTTCCAGGTTTACTACATTACTCAAAGTTAAGGGATTTATATGGCTATACTTTTTTTTTAAACACAGGTTACCTGAAGCAAGGAGAGAGTAGCATGCATGTATTTGGCAATGCGGTATTTCCTTCTGGTGGGATGGGTTATAGGGCCCGGGTCCTGAAAGAGAGGCCTGGGGAGTGGGTTTGAGCAACTTGGAATGATGATCTAGGGGTGTCTGTCTAGACATGCCAACTGGCTGCTCTGGGCAAGCACTATAGGGAGCCATGACTTTGGTTCAGGGGTGGTTCTTCAAATGTGTAGTTCAAAAGCTTAGCTTTGTAGGCCTCCCAGAGGATCAGCTTCTTGGGTGTTATTTTATGCTAATAAAATTCACAATTCCTAATATATAAATCAAAATGCTGTACCTACACCAGCCTTCTAACCCAGTTTTCTGGGTCTTCACTCTTAGGGTGACCAACTTCCCTGATTGTCCACAATTATCCTAGGGTTAGCGCTGAAAGTTCTGTATCCAGAAAAACCCCTCAGAGATAGGGAAACCCCCTCAATCCCAGGGGGATAGTTGGTCACCCTATTTTACTCTCCTGAGCCCCTTAGCAGCTACAGCATGGGAGGAGGGGAAATGCATTCTCACTGTGGCTGTGTATAGTCTCTGCCCTGAGTGCAGATGATGAACAGCCCTCAGCCCTTGCATAGCAGTGCAATAGCCCTTGCATAACAGGATGGAATTTTAGGGAGGAAGAATGTTCCTGCTTCTCAAGTCTGCCCAGATATTGCTGTTCTGGTTATCTATTGCCGCATAACAAATAACTGCAAAATTTAGAGGCTTAAAATAATATCGCTTCATTATCTCTCCTGGTTTCTGTGGGCCAGAGATTTGGGAAAGGTTCAGCTGGCAGTCTGGCTCCCTCAGTAAGATAGGGGCTACAACTGGAACATCTGAGGACTGGTCAATACCTTTGTCTTCATGTCATCTTAGGCCCTCTCTCTGTGTGGGCTAGTTTAAACTTTCTCACTGCACAGTGGCCTCCAGGCAGCTTATGCTTACCTAGCACTTCAGGGTTCCAGAGCAAGCATTCCAGCTAACAGGTAAGAGCTGCCTCAAATGTCACATAGAATATATTATTGCATAGCATCATTTCCACCATAGTCTCAAGATTCAAGGGGTGGGACGAGACCCCACTTCTTGATGTTTGGAATGTCAACATTGCATTGTAAGAAGATATGCTTGGATGGAGAGATTATTTCAATACATCTAAATGAAAATACATCTATCACAATTGCCTTGGGCCCAAAGGTTTGAAAAATGCATTTTTCATTAATAAAATAGTGACGTTGTTAAAATATAATTTTTTTCTCATGAATTTTTATAAAGCAATTTTCATTTTGAATGCCAACAAAAAGGTCAGCATGTAAATGTTTCTCGACTTGTCCTGAAAACTCTTGTTCACCATTGTTCCAGTGGAATGAGTACCTATTTGTCTCTCTAGATATCTATCCATCCATATCTATACAGGCATACTTTGGAGATATTGTGGGTTTGGTTCTAGGCCACCACAATAAAGCAAATATCAAAATAAAGCAAGTCACACAAATTTTTTGGTTTCTCACTGCATATAAAAGTTATGCTTACAATATATTGTAGTCTATTAAGTATGCAATAGCATTATGTCTGAAAAAAGTATGTATCTTAAATAAAAATGCTTTATTCTTGAAAAATGCTAACAATCATCTGAGCCTTCAATGAGTCATAATCTTTTTGCTGGTGGGGGGTCTTGCTTTGATGTTGATGGTTGCTGTCTGATCAAGGTGGTGGTTGCTGAAAGTTGGTGTATCTGTGGCAGTTTCTCAAAATAAGACAACAATGAAGTTTGTTGCATCAACGGACTCTTCCTTTCACAAGAGATTTCTTGGTAGCATGCATTGCTGTTTGATAGCATTTTACCCACAGTAGAACTTCTTTCAAAATTGGACTCAGTCCTCTCAAACCCTGCTGCTGCTTTATCAACTAAGTTTGTGTAATAAAATACTTTTTTGTCATTTCAACAATGCTCACAGTATCTTCACCAGGAATAGATTACATCTCAAGAAACCACTTTCTTTGTTCATACATAAGAAGCAACTCCTCATCCATTCAAATTTTATCATGAGATTGTAGCAATTCAGTCATATCTTCAGGCTCCACTTCTAATTCTAGTTCTTTGCTATTTCCACCACATCTGTAGTTACGTCCTCCACAGATGTCTTGAACCCTTCAGTGTCATCCATGAGGATTGGAATCAACTTCTTCTAAACTCCTGTTAATGTTGATATTTTGACCTCCTCCCATGAATCATGAATGTTCTTAATGGTGTCTAGAATGGTGAATCCTTTCCAGAAGGTTTTTGTTTACATTTTCCAGATCCATCAGAGGAATCACTATCTATAGCCTTCTGAAATGTATTTCTTAAATAATAAGACTTGGAAGTTGAAATCACTCCTTGATTCATGGGCTGCAGAATGGATGTAGTGTTAGCAGGCATGATAACAACATTTGTCTCCTTGCACATTTCCATCAGAGCCCTTGGGTGACCAGGTGCATTGTCAATGAGCAGAACTCTTTTGAAAGGAATCTTTTTTTCTGAGCAGGTCTCAACAGTGGGCTTGAAATATTCAGTAAACCATGCTATAAACAGATGTGCTGTCATCCAGGCTTTGTTGTTTCATTTATAGAGCACAGGCAGAGTAGATTTAGCATAATTCTTAAGGGCCCTAGAATTTTCAGAATTGTAAATGAGCATTGGCTTCAACTTAAAGTCACCAGCTTGCATTAGCCCCTAATTAGAGTGTCAGCCTGTTCTTTAAGCTTTGAAGCCAGGTTTTAACTTCTGTGTAGCTAAGAAAGTCCTAGATGGCAGCTTCTTCCAATAGAAGGCTGTTTTGTCTACTTTGAAAATTTGTTTAGCGTAGCCACCTTCATCAGTGATCTTAGCTAAATGTTCTGGATAACTAGCTGTACTTCTCCATCAGCACTTGCTGCTTCTCCTTGCACTTTTATGTTATGGAAATGGCTTCTTTCCTTAAACCTTGTGAACCAACCTCTGCTAGCTTCAAACTTTTCTTTTGCAACTTCCTCACCTCTCTCAGCCTTCATAGAATTGAAGAGAGTTAGGGCTTTGCTCTGGGTTAGGATTTGGCTTAAGGTAATGTTGTGGCTGGTTTGATCTATCCAGACCACTCAGACTTTCTGCATATCAGCAATAAGGCTGATTTGCTTTCTTATCATTCATGTGCTCACTGGAGTAGCACTTTTAATTTGCTTCAAAAATTTTTCTTTTGCATTCACAGCTTGGCTAAGTGTCTGGCACAAGACACCTAGCTTCCAGCATATCTTAGCTTTTGACATACCTTCCTCACTAAGCTTAATCTTTTCTAGATTTTGATTGAAAGTGAAAGATGTGCGACTCTCTCATTTGAACTCTTAGAGGTCATTGTAGGATTATTAATTGGTCTATTTTCAATATTGTTGTGTCTTAGGGAATAGGGAGGCCTGAAGAGAAGGAGAGAGATGGGGGAATGGATGATAGGTGGAACAGTCAGAACACACAACATTTATTGATTAAATTCTCCATCTTATATGGGTGTGGTTCGTGGCACTCCAAAATGTTTACGATGGTAACATCAAAGATCATTGATCACGGATCACCATAACAGATATAATAATAATGAAAAAGTTTGAAATATTGTGGGAATTACCAAAATGTGACACAGAGACATGCTATGAGCATATGCTGTTGGAAAAATGGCCCCAATAGACTGGCTCAACAAAGGACTGCATAAACCTTCAATTTGTAAAAAAACTGCAGTATCTGCAAAGCACAATAAAGTAAAGCGTAATAAAATGAGGTATGCCTGTATCTATGTAGGTATATGTATACACCTACATATATATATATTCCTTCCTCCTCTCCATTCAACTGACCAAGATAGATATAGCAAAGATTCATTTGCTGTCATACTAAGAGTTTTGTTGTGTGTGTGTGTTTGCATGCACATATGCACCCTGAGGGGATGGAAAGAAAGGAGTAATTGGGAGAAGAGAAAGACATTAGTGTCACAGAATGACTCAGGCTGAAAGGAGGCATCCACACAAAGAAAGGATACTGAAGACGTCGATAGCTGGAGGGGAAACTAAGGGAGAAGGGCAGTGGCAGCCCTTTAGAAGTGAAGGACAGGTATACCTATAGCATCATTTTAATCTGGTCATTGGGTTTAAAATGTGGATGCTAGTGTTCTGGACCAGCTCTTAGACTGCCTTTCTCCCATTGTAGCGCTTAAGACCCATGAGTTATTCTTCCTGGTAGCCTCCACCTTCTCATTCCAGGGTAATAGAAACCGGGCTATTTAAAACACAAACAGACAAACAAAAAACTAATGCATCTATTTGAGGAATTTGCTGACAGCACTATTTTGGCAAAGTTTTAGGAAAGCATGATGCAAATCTTAATTTTTTTTAAACTGATATTTTATTGGCTTGATATATGTTTAATATTGCAACTTCAGTTTTATGAATCTTACATGAGTTCTATTGTTTTTTCTAATCTCGTATTATTCTATTGAGGAAAAATTTCAAAAATTGAGAAACCATAGTATAACAGAAAGATTATAATTCTGAGCTACTACTTGTTTAAAAAGACATTTTATATGTTTGTATTGTAGGAGTATTGTAATACAGTCCAGCTAGATTCTGGAATAGATTACCGGAAAAGGGAACTCCCTGCTGCAGGAAAACTCTACTACCTGTAAGTTTTTGTTTGTTTTTATTTTAATTTTTAAAGTTTCATATCTAATAATTAATCAGGAAAAGAGAAAAATAAGCAGTTTAATTATTAGAATGTGAAAGGCTAGTTCTGAAGATTGTGAGTTTTAAACTACAAAATGTTATAATGTTAATTTCTTTAAACTGTGTTTTTATCATTCATATTTGCGTCATTTATAATATGTGATTGGATGAAACCCTAATTAGTTTTTTGAGGAGGAATGATGACAGATGGTTAGAATGTAATGAGTATCTTATAAGAGCCTCTACTATTAAGAGAATATCTTTAATGTGCTAAAGTAATTAATTATTTGTGGACATCTTCTGACAAGTGTTCCATTTTCATTCTCCAAAAATTGTTGTTTTATTCTGTCAGACAATCTGTTTGTATTTATCACTGTTGATGACTTCCATACGTAACTGATGTTAAGTATATATACACAAATACAACTGGATGTATTTTTGTCTTTTAAAAGCTAAGATTCTCCTGAGTAGGAGCAATTTATAATAATAGATATATTCATCTTGTGCAGTTAATTCTGAAAAACAAATACAGTTTGTTTTAAAATGTCCTTTGTGAGAACCTGAAAAGGAAAGAGTGCTTTACAGAAGCAAACTGTTGTCTAGTAAATGCCAACACTGTTTGGCACATAGTGGGTTCTCAGTAAATAGATCTGTCTCAGGGCTAATTGTAATTTAACTCAAAAGGCATGTTTCTGGTAATTTAAATTTTGATGACAACGTGCATATGAGAGGTTGAGAAAAGTTCTTGTCTCTGCCACCTTGTAGGCAGAAGTACTTTACTGTTTTTGAAGCAGAAATTAGCTAGAGAAATCACATAATTAAAATTGCATACTTTACAGTGTACCAAGGGAACTATTTTAGTTTATTATTCATATTCTGATGATTATTATAGGAGGTTCTTCATCTATCTTTAAGTACTTTGTCTTTAAAGTACTTTCTAATTTAAAAAAATTCTTATAGTACTTTTTTCTGCCTTAACGTGGACTTTTTCTTCCCAGTTTCTTTTATGTTTGTATATATTGGTTATTTTATTTTTCTGATATTCGCACCTTTCTCTGATATTTTGGTATCTATATCTTGATATTCCAGATGTGTAGTGCCAATAAATTAATTTATTATTTTCTTTATTCTTTTTTAAAGGAGGTAATTCTTGTTTCCTGTTTTCTTACAAAGTGTATCCTTATGTGGAAGAATTAAAGCAGTTTCCTAATGGGAAGTTCCTTAAATAAAGATGGTATAGTCTGATTCTAAATCATGAAATTTGTTTCATAGTGCCAAAAAGGTTCTCGGAATTTACTGCAGGTGAAAAGGCTGCTTTTGCTTGGAGCACAGCCATTTTCTATCTCTGACTTACCCTGTGTTACTCCTTCCTCTTCCTGATAAAAGTAATGCCATTTTAACCTGATGAAATTCAGTTTTCATTTTGAAACATGTATAGGAGGAAAACAGACTCTAACAATGTCCCAGAGTCCGGGAAACTAGAATCTACAAAGGATATCATGAAACTCTTAAAAATATATATAAATTTATTTAATCCTCAAGGAAGATAAATTTGTTCCTGAATTTAACATCAAAAGAGCTTGACCACAGTCCAAGAATCGAGATATCCAAGAATAGAGAGCCTGAGGACACACCTGAGTCAGAGGATAGGGCAGATATATGTATCCCTGAGGAGAATTAGGAACTAAAATCATCTCAGAAGTGTAAAAACAATATTGGATACCAAGACAGGATGCTGGGGATGTATATTATATTGTTTCTTATGAGCACATGGGTAGAACTTCTTTCATGACATAGTAAAAAAAATCTCCCAAGGTCATGTTAATATTTGATTTAATTGGGATTCTTTTTATCTTACTCTTGTACAAAAACATTAATTTTCCCCCATAACAGACTTTAATGTGCTATGCTCTATATTGCCCTATTAAAACATGTGTTTCTCTTTATTACCCTCTGGTCAGACATCTGGAACTGGTTCCTGAATATGCAAATCCAGACTTCCCTCTTGTCAATTTCACTGAAGCCCCAGTTGCCTGAAAAGAAAAACAAAATTCTAGCTTCCCTTTGGGGGAATACCAAGCACTATCTCAGAATTTCATATAAGTAGAATCCCATATATGATCTTTAACTAAATAGAAATATTTATTAACTTAGTATTTTATTCACCTAACTTTTCGAAGCTAATTTCAAATGTCCAAAAAATACAATCTAAATAATATTAAAAATTACCAGAGATTTAAAAAACTACCCAAAAGGTTGACATGGAACAATTTATATAATTCCTAATATTGTATGGATTCCACAAGAACTAATTCACACAAGACATTGCATGTTTGTATGTAATCTATTTCACTTGCAGTTTTATATCACATTAAATATAGAAATCCTAGAGTACTTTAATAAGTAAGTTCCAGATA
This sequence comes from Daubentonia madagascariensis, assembly GCA_023783475.1. Lineage (NCBI taxonomy): Eukaryota > Metazoa > Chordata > Mammalia > Primates > Daubentoniidae > Daubentonia > Daubentonia madagascariensis. Next base: position 53,666,547 of record JAKFHU010001815.1, on the reverse strand, counting down.
TTTTCAGCTCATCCAAAGAAGTTTTTAATCCCATATACAACAAACTCAGAGAATTTAAATTTAGCAAGTTACAAAACAGAAAGCTTGAATGCAAATACCCAAACTTTTGCATAGATTAAAACACCCTATGGTTGTCCAATTTTTCATTCTGTGCTAAATGTATGATCACCCCAGAAATGAGCACAGTCAGTTTTTTCCCGGTTGCTTGGTGGATAGGTCTCGATATATCCCATGTGTGGAATATGGTTTGCCAACATCCAAACAGATCAATCAAGCACTGGGCATTCTGTTTGCATCTGGATGAGATCTTGGACTGGTTATTTATTTTGAACCGCCTAGTGTTTGTCAAGCACCATTTTATGCTTACAGAGAATATTACTGCTTCAGATTAGCTCTCTGCTTGGGGGCTGATGATGCCAGAGGTTATCATTTTATATAGACAATGAGCATTTCTTTTCAAACAGGAAACACTGCTGCTGAGGGGTCCATGTATGCTGCTCTGGAACATTTTACTGTCACTTTTGTGAAGGGGGTTACTGGTTTCCTGGGGGGAGGAGTTCAGGTTACTTTGGACTCACCTTTGCTCTCTCTTTCTCATTCTGGAGCTTAGTAGTAGAGGTTCTTTTTTCTACTAAACCTGTTGAAGGATGTGTGTTGGAGAGAGGGTTTCCTATTCAAACACCACATCTCTGCCATACCCACACACAGAATCCCCGCACCCCCCCAACACAGATGTCATGCCTCAAGGGAAGGTTTTAAACTGAACTAAAAGGGGTGGGAGCAGGCATTGGGCCTAGATTTTATTTTACCCTACTTAGGAGCTAATAGGTCTCTTGGTATTTCATGGATGCTGACAGAAGACATAAGAGATCTGGGTCAGAGACAAAGGGTCTTAGTCTTGGTGCATATAGCAGCATTAGCATTAGCATGTTGTATCATTTCCCTTCTTGCTCCTTAGTCCCATGGGGTGGAGGGGAGGAAGTTTTGCTGAGGGCCCAGATGATTCCAGCCTAAGGCGGTGAATTGTGCTACAGCAGAGGAGCTCTGAGCTTGCAGAATCTACCATTTTATAGCCGGAAGTAAGCAAGCCTGCTTTTTGTCTCAAGAGAAACATTGTCTCATCTCTCAAGGTTGCTCACTATAAACACAACCTTGAGAAATGGTCCAGGCCTTGCATTCTTGGCATATTCAGCAAGATGCGTAGGAGAAGCAAAGACCCCTGGAGGAGTGTCTCTCTCAACAGGGGGCATTTACCAGACTTCAGACCTTAAAGAAACCAGGCTTCCTCCCTTTGTTGCAGTTGGCTTCTGTCCATTGAAGCCATCTACCACTTCAACAAAATTACCTCTGAAGCATGTTGTTCAGTTATTTAATACTTCAATTAAATTGTCTCAAGACCATTTTAATTTCATGTATATGGGGATTATGGATCATCCTGAAAATAGTGAAAAATATAATATACAATTTTTTGGACACAGCCCCAAATATTCACGTATTTTTACTTGACTGATACATGTATTCATTCATCTTTTGAACAGATTTTTTTTTTTTTTAAGTTTCTTTTAAAATACTTTTACTAATGGAAGTTTCATGTCTCAAGTACTCTTAGTTTTCCACTTGGGAAACATCTATTCCAAATAGAAGATCGTTTTGGCGAATATATCTTTGAACACCATTAAAAAAAAATACAACAGTTAGCTGGCAAAAAAACCCCACAGAGCTTCAAGGTTATAGCTCTGTTTTAGAAGAAAGTTCTGTAAAAACCAAGACCAGGGCTTATACACATTAAAACATACTTCCCCATAATTAAAAAATTCATGTTTCTTGCCTGTGATATTACTAACAAATGCTCCTCTGCCCTCAACTGACAGAACTAGATCAATGAAAATTAAAAACATTCTTAGCTTAATTGTCCCATCTTCCCATACCTAAAACTTTGGCAGAGAAATAGCTTCTGCCTGGAAGGTTGCCACCTTCTGGTTCAGCCGGGTGTCTAGGACATCTTGGGACCTTCTCCCCATTCCTCATCTTACCATCCCACGTTTTTCTATCCTAGACATTGGAATTTGCAGTTTCAGTTTCAGTTTTTCTTGCCAGTTAGACAGCTAGCCCAGGCATGTCCCTATTAAATTCCCACTGAAGAACTAGTGAAACATCTGCCAATAGAAGCAACTTGAAGATGGTTAAGTCTGGCCCTCTTCCTTTTAGATTGTAATTTGTTTCAGTAGTTTGTACTAGACTGCCCAGAGCCCCTGTAGCAGGCAGTGTGCATACTCCATTGAAACAATTTATCTCTCATCATGTACAACAAAGTTTTCATGGTCTTATGCCAGATATGGGCCAGCTATACTCCTTCCCCCCTTCAGTTCCCTGAATTCTCTCGTGTATCTTTTAGGGTCTATTGTTTTAATATCATTCCTACTTCTGACACTAGTTTGCATGGTATCACAATGGAATAGTGATGGTATTGATGAGAAAATACTACAGTTTAAGAATATGAGATGTATTTAGCAGTAAAAGATAAAGAAATGTATCCCTATGAAGACAGTTGCACAAATCAGAAAACAATATAGCATATTCCCAGTTGAAATTTTAAGTTTTTCTGGCCTTTGAGGGCCCATTAGCTGATAAAGGTAGCATCTGATCAGGATGAATATCCTGTTAGGTCACCTTTGTCATTCTTGGGCAGGTGGGTTTATACCCTCCTGGTAAGTCCTGATTGTTGTGGAGACTCTAGCTGTGTGCCTGCCTGCTTGCCAGGTACAATTATAGGTGCAAACCCTAGGCCACAACTGAATGTTTACTGTTGATCAGTGTGAATCAAGGGTCAGTTTCCTGTCCTTCAACAAGACCAGTCACTACCTAGGCCTTTCCTCAGAGAGCAAAAGACAGAATTTCTGTCTCTTACACCAAGAAACTGTTTACTTTCTTGAGGTTCTGACTGTTGATCTGTCCAATCCTTTAGTCTAGGCAAGGGATGGAGATATTTGGGATATTTTTGATGTTTATAGATTGTTTTATTCCTTCTTAGCATCATGGCACAGAAGAACATGTAGGTTTAACTACTTAAGAGATAACCATAAACTAAAATATTTACAGATGAAATAATGTCAGATTTCCTTCAAAATAATCTGGGGGCTGGGGGAGATTGAGGGAAGCTATTGATGAAACAAGATTGGCCATGTCATGTATTGAGTGGGTAATTGTTACATGGGGTTTATTACAGTACTGTTCTCTTCTCATGTGTGTATGTGTAAAATTTTTCATAATAAAAAGTGTTTTTAAAAAATAGTCTTCTCTATTTTTTTCTGATCATGTTTGCTAGAGTTTTAAGTCTATTGATCTTCCCAAAGAAACTGCTTTTGCTTTTTCAATTTTCTCTATTGCTTTCTGTTTTGGGTTCCATTAATTTCTGACCTTCTCTTTATTTCCTTTCTTCTGCTTAGTTTGGATTTAATTTGCTCTTCTTTTTCTAGTCTTTTAAGGTAGAAGCTTAAGTCCTTGATTTTAAACCTTTCTGCTCTTATATATGCATTTTAAAGCTATAAGTTTTTCTCTAAGTACTACTTTAACTGCATCTCTCACATTTTAATATGTCATGTTTTCCCTTGTGATTTATTTTTTGACACATGGGCTATTCATAAGTGTGTTGTTTAGTTTCCAAACATTTGGTGATTTTTCTATACATCTTTCTGTTACTGATTCCCAAGTTTAACTCATATGGTTAGAGAACTTATGTTGTATGATTTGAATCCTTTTAAATTTCTTGAGGCTTGTTTTATGGCCCAGAATATGATGTTTCTTGGAACAAGTTTCTTGTGCACTTGAGTACATAGTCTATTGTTGGTAGAATGTACTTTAAATGCCATCTGGGTCAAGTTGGTTGACAATATTGTTCAAGTCTACTATATACTTACTGATTTTTTTTTACTTCTTCTATCAATTATTGAGAGAGAGGTGTTGAAATTTCCAACAATAATTATGGACTTGTCTATTTCTTCTTCTGTTTTTGTTTCATATATTTTGAAGCTCTATTATTAGGTACATACATATTTAGGATTGATATGTGCTCTTGATGAATTGACCTCTTCATCGTTATGAAGTGAACTTCATTATTCTTGGTTATATTCCTTGATCTGAAATCTACTATGCCTTATATTAGTTTATCCACTTCAGCTTTATTAAAATTAGTATTTGCATGATATATCTCTTCTCATCCTTTTCTTATACTTTCAACCTATCTTTGTCTTTATATTTAAAATGAGTTTCTTGTCTGCACCATGTATTTGGGTTTCTTTAATGCAATCTGACAATCTGTTTTAATTGAGGTTTAAACCATTTATACTTAATTTGATTATTGATATGATTGGGTTTAAATATATCATCTTGCTATTTTTAAATTTTTTTTATTTTTTAGAAAACATTTATTGAGATATAATTCACATATCATAAAATTCACCTTCAAAGTGTACAACTCAGTGGTTTTCTAGTATATTCAGAGTTATGCAACCATCACCACTATCTAATTTGAGAACATTTTTATCATCCAAGAAAGAAACCCATATTCATTAGCAGTCATCCCCCATTCTTCCCACCCCCCACCGCTTACAATCTACCTTCTGGCTCTGTGGATTTTGCCTGCTTTTTACATTTCATATAAATGGAATCATGTAAGATGTAATATAGTCATGTGCTGCATAATGACATTTTGGTCCATGATGGACCACATATATGGTCCCATAAGATTATAATACTATATTTTTACTATACCTTTCCTATGTTTAGATACACAAAAACTTATCATTGTGTTACACTTATCTATAGTATTCAGTACAGTAACATACAGTACAGGTTTGTAGCCCAGGGGCAATAGGCTATACCATATAGCCTAGGTGTGTAGTAGGCTATACCATCTAGGTTTGTGTAATTACACTCTATGGTGTTTGCACAGTGACAAAATCACCCAGTGATACATCTCTCAGAAAATATCCCCATTGTTAAGTGATGTATGACTGTATATAAATATATAAGATGTGGTCTTTTGTGCCTGGCTTCTTTTACTTAGCATAATGTTTTCAAAGTTAATCCATGTTATTTGCTATTTGTTTTCTCTTGTCCCATGTGTTCTTCATTCCCATTTTTCTCTTTTTCTGACTTTGTATTAATTATTTTTTAAGATTCCATTTTGCCTCTTACTAGCTTTTTTTTCTTTTAGTAGTTACTTTAGGGTTTAGAGTAAGCATCTTTAACTTATTGCAGCCTGCCTTCAAATAATATTACACCAGTTGACATATAATATAAAAACCTTTAACAGTATACTTCCATTTATGCTATCCTGGCCTTTGTGCTATTGTTGTCATTTTTTTGGTTATATCATTTTATTATGTAATTGTGTATTTTATTGTGTAATATTATGATATGTATTACTTTATTATTTTGTTATAAGCCCCATAATACATTGCCCATTACTTTTGCCTAAACTGTCAATAATCCTTTAAAGAGATTTTTAAAATAAGAAAAAGGTGTTATATTTACCTACATTTTTATTATTTCTTGTATTCTTCATTCTGTTATATAGAATGAAATTTCCATATGATATCATTTTCCTTTTTCCTGGAGGACTTTGTTTAACATTTCTTGTAGTAGTAGTCTGCTAGTGATGAATTTTCTCATATTTTATGTTTCGAAAAGTATTTGTTTCACTTTTATTTCTGAAAGAGTTTTATTGGCTAGAGAATTCTAGGCTGACAGGTTTTCCTTCCTTCTGTCCATCCTTCCTTCCTTCATTCCTTCCCCTCTCCCTCCCGCCCTTCCTCCCTCTCTTCCTTCCTTCCCCTCTAATGATGTTGTTTGATTATCTTCTGGCTTGCATTGTTTCTGATGAGAAATCTGCTGTCCATCTCTGTCCTTCTCTACATAGGACATAAGTCTTTTTTGGTGGGGAGGTGGGGAGGAAAGTCTGTTGCCCAGGGTGGACTGCAGTGGCGCAATCGTAGCTCACTGTAGCCTCTAACTCCTGGCCTCAAATGATCCCCCCACCTTGTCCTCCCAAAGCCCTGGGATTACAGGCAATGGACATAAGTTTTATCACTAGCTGCTTCTGAAATTTTCTTTTTGTCATTGGTTTTAAGCAATTTGATTATGATGTACCTTGGTGTGGTTTTCTTCATGTTTCTTTTGCTTGCAGTTGGTTGTGCTTCTTGGATCTGAAGATTTATTGTTTTCATCTAATTTGGAGAATTTTTTCCTCTTATTTTTTCACATTTTTCCCCATCCCCTTCTTGCCCCTTCTCTCTAATTTCTGGGATTCCAGTTACACCCATATTAGACCTTTTTATGTTGCCCCACAGCTCACTGATGCTCTGTTCATTTTTCAGTCTTTTTTCTTCCTGGGTTTCATTTTGGACAGTTTCTTTTGCAGTGTCTAATCTGTTATTAATTATACTCCAGTGTATTGTTCATCTTAGATGTGGAGTTTTCCTTTCTAGAAGCTGAACTTGGGTTTCTTTCTTTGCTTTCTTCGGGGGAGTGGGCAGGCAGAGTCTTGCTCTGTCACCCAGGCTGGAGTGCAGTGGTGCGACCATAGCTCACTGCAGCCTCGAACTCCTAGGCTCAAGATATCCTCCCACCTCAGCCTCCCCTATAGCTAGGACTGCAGATGTGCACCACCATGCCCCGCTAATTTTTTAAATTTTTTGTAAAAATGGGGTCTCACTGTGTTGCCCAGACTGGTCTCAAACTCCTGGCCTCAAGTAATACCCCCACCTTGGCCTCCCAAAGTGCTGGGATTACAGGTGTGAGCCACCCGTACCTGGGCCCTTTTCTTTTTTTATTTTAAGAGACAGGGACTTGCTGTGTTGTGCAGGCTGGTCTTAAACTCCTGGGCTCAAGTGATCCTCCTGCCTTAGTCTCACAAGGAGCTGGGACTATAGGTGTGTGTCACCACATCCAGCAGGGTTTATTTTTAAAAATATCTTCTTTGTCTGCTCTTATATGCATGCCTTCCTCTACCTTCCTGAGCATATGGGGTATATTTATATCACTGCTTTAATGTATTTGCCTACTAATTCTATCATCTATGTAATTTCTAGGTCTGTTTCTATTGATTTAGTTTTACCCTCTATATGAGTTGTACTTTCTGGCTTTTCATGCTTGTGTTTTTAATTGGATTTCAGATATTGTGAATTTTATATTCTTGGGTGCTAGAGTTTTTTGTATTCCTTTAAGTATTTTAGGGCTTTGTTCTGGGACATAGTTAAGTTACTTGGAAACAATTTTATCCTTTTGAAGCTAGGCTTTGTAAAGTGGGACCGAGTGTCTTTATTCTAGGGCTAATTATTCCTGAAGCAATACCTTTCTGAGAAATCTACCTGGTACCTCAGTAGGGTTTTCTACTCTGACTGGAGGGAACATGGACTATTCCTGGCCATTTATGAGCTCCAGGGGTAATGCTTTGTGATTCTAATGGGTTGTCCTTCCCCCTCCTCCTTAGTTTCAAGTAGTTTCTTCTTATGTGTGCACAGATCACTATTCAGCTAAAGCTCGAGGGGGAGCCCTCTGCAGATCACTGGACCTCTGTCCTCGTGCATCTCTCTTTTCAGTACTCTACCTTGCAAATTCTAGCTTCTCTGATTGTTTTCTCAACTCACAGAGACCATTTGGGTCTATTTGCGTTCCCCCACCTGAAGCCTCAGAACTCACCAGGCAGTGAGTTGGGGCTCAACTAATTTGTTTCCCTCCCCTGGGGATCACTGTCCTGTGCATTTTGTTATCCAGTGTCTGAAAACTATTATTTCATATATTTTAGACTGTTTCTATTAATAATTGTTTAAGATAGGAGGGTAGCTCAGGCCCTTTTTCTCCATCATGACCAGAAGTGGAAGTCTCTAACCCATTATTTTGAAAAACTGGTAAATAAAAGGAAAGAATCAAGTATTTTTCATGCTTGTTTTAAAAGAACTGATCCTTAGTATAACGTAGTAGTTGATGAGGGGAAGCTTCTCTTTTTAAAAGTTTTCTAGGTAGGAATCAAAAAAAAAAAAAATGAGAGAATTAGAGTAGATTTAGAGTATCACCATTTTGCAAAATCCTCATAATGTAATGGGTCTAGTTAATGATCATAAATTCTATAATAATTGCTACAAAAATGGAACCTGAATTTTATCAGTTTACAGGAAATATAGGGGTAATGGAACATGTTAAATAACATCACAGGAGTACATTCATCAAAATGTAGGCTGTTGATTTTTTTAATGACATAAATAAATTGCTTCTTCAACAAATAAATAAGAAAAAAAGAAAGAGATGGAGAGGGAATCTATCGTTAAAGGAGATTTATCAAGCAATTGCAGTGATAATAACTACAATATAAGAACAAAAAGAAAAACAAAACAAAACAAAAAACTCTGGGACAATCAGAGAAATTCAAACAGTACTGGATATTTCATGACATGGGAGAATTATTGTTAACTTTGTTAGATGTGATAAAGATGTAATTCTTATTTTTAAAATTTATTTTTAAACTTTTATCAAGATATATCCCATGTCATACAATTCATCCATTTAAAACTATACAATTCACCAAGTGGTGATGACCACTAAAAAAAGTGTACCATTCAATGATTTTTAGTATGTCACAGAATTGTGCAATCAATTTTAGAACATATTTTTACCCCAAAAAGAAACTCTACATCCTTTAGCTCTCACCCCCTACATCCTTTATCCATTGTCCTCTACCCCTCCTCCCACCAGCTCAGGCACCCACTAATATGCTTTCAGTCTCTATAGATTTGCCTGTAACGATATTTCATGTAAATGGAATCATACAAGATGTGATCCTTTGTGATTGCCTTCTTTCACTTAACATGTTTTTAAGGTTCAGCCACATTACAACATGTATCAGCACTTCATTCCTTTTAATTGCTGAATAATATTACATTATATAGATACACACTTTTTATTTATCCATTCATCAGTTGACTGACATTTAGGTTGTTTCTGCTTTTGGCTATTGTGATAATACTGCTGTGAACATTCATGTATAGGTTTTGTGTAAACTTATATTTTCATTTCTCTTATATATACTTAGGAGTAGAATTGTTAGGTCGTGTGGTAATTCTATGTTTAGCCTTTTGAGGAACTACCAGGCTGTTTTCCAAAGCGGCTATACTATTTTACATTTATTAGTAGTAAATGGGGGGGTTCCAGTATCTCCACATCTGTGCCAACACTTGTTATTATCTGTCTTTTTTTATTATAGCCATCTGTATTAGTTTCCTGGGGCTGCTGTAACAAAATACCACAAACTGGGAGGCTTAAAACAACAGAAAGTTATTATTTCATACTTCTGGAGGCCAGAAGTCCAAAATCAAGGAGCTGGCAGGGCCATGCTCCTTCTGAAACTTTTAGAGGGGAATCCATCCTTGCCTTTTCTAACTTCTGTTATTTGCTGTCAATACTTGGTGTTTCATTGCTTGTGAATGCATCACTTTGGTCTTTGCCTCTGTTGTCACATGGCCATCCTCCTGTGTGTCTTTCTCCTCTTTTTATAAGGACACCAGTCATATTGAATTAAGGGTCCATCCACTTAACTAATTACATCTGCAATGACCCTGTTTCCAAGTAAGGTCACATTTGAAGTGGGGTTAGGATTTCTACATATCTTCTTGTATCTTCTTGGGGGACTGGCGGAAGGGGTATATAATTCAACCCAAACACCATCCTAGTGGGTGAAATGGTATCTCATTGTGGTTTTGATTTGCCTTTTTTTGATAGCTAATGATGTTGACCATCTTTTCATGTGCTTATTGACTATTCCTATATCTTAGGAGAAAGGTCTATTCAGATACTTTGCCCATTTTTTAATTGAGTCATTTGTCTTTTTATTATTGAATTTTTAGTGTTCTTTATATATTCTAGATATAAGTCTCTTGTCAGGTATATGATTTGTAAAAATATTCTTACATTCTGTGGGTTTAAAAAATTTTTAAAAAGTTTTATGTTTTCACCTTCATGGGAATAAGAAGAAATAATTTTTTATGATGTCCTTCAAAGCAGTGATCTCCAACTGTTTTGGCACCAGGGACCGGTTTCATGGAAGATAATTTTTCCACGGACTGGGGTGGGGTAGAGGGGATGGTTTCAAGTGCATTACATTTATTGTGCAGTCAAACCTCTCTGCTAATGATAATCTGTGTTTGTAGCTGCTCCCCAGTGCTAGCATCGCCACCTCAGCTCCACCTCAGATCATCAGGCATTAGATTCTCATAAGGAGCACATGACCTAGATCCCTCGCATGCGCAGTTTACAGTAGGGTTCCCGCTCCTATGAGAATCTAATGTTACTGTTGATCTGACAGGAGGCAGAGCTATGCGGTGATGTGAGTGATGGGGGGTGGCTGTCCACAGCCTGGGGGTTGGGGACCATAGCTTTAAAGTGTGAAAGATTTTTATTTTGATGATATTCAGTTTATTTTTGCTTGTGCTTTTGGTATCATATTTAAGAAACCATTGCCAAATCCAAGGTGACAAAAATTTATGGCTATGTGTTCCTCTAAGAGTTTTATAGTTTTAGCTCTTACATTTAGGAATTTGATTCATTTTGAGTTAATTTTTGTATATGGTGTGAGATAGGGGTCCAACTTCGTTCTTTTGCATGTGGATATCTAGGTGTCCCAGCATCAGTTGTTGAAAACACTTCCCTCACCCCATTGAATTGTATTGACACTCTTGTTGAAAATCGATCAACTATACATGTGAGGATTTATTTCTGGACTTTCAGTTATATTCCACTGATCTATTTATCTTTATGCCAATACTACACTGTCTTGATTACTGTATCTTTGTAGTAAGCTTTGAGATCAGGAAGTGTGAGCTCTCCAACCTTGTTCTGCACCTCACCTGCCCCCAAGTTTTATTTCTGAGTCCTTTTAATTTCCATATGAATTTTAGGATCAGCCTGTTAATTTCTACTAAGAATTTTGATAGGGATTGTGTTGAATCTGTAAATCCTTTGGGGAATATTGCCATCATGACAATATTAAGTCTTCTAATCCATGCACATTAGATGTTGTATTAGTTTCCTAGGACTGCCATAACAAAGCATCACAAACCAGTGGCTTAAAATAAAAGAAATGTATTCTCTCATTGTTCTCAAGGCTTGAAGTCTGAAATCAAAGGGTTGGCAGGTTGGTTCCTTCTGGGCATTCTGAAGGAGAATCTGTTCCATGCCTTTCTCCTAGTTTCTGGTGGTTGCTGGCAATTTTTGGCATTCCTTGGCTTGTAGACGCATCACTCCAATATCCCTCTGTCGTCACATAATGTTCTCTCTGTGTGTCTGTGGGCCTAAACTTCCTCTTCATATGAGGACCCTGGTCATTGGATTAGAGACCACTCTAATCTGGTATGACCTCATCTTAACTTGATTACATCTGCAAATACCCTATTTCAAAATAAGGTCACATTCACAGGTACCAGCGGTTAGGAGGTCAACATATATTTTTGGAGGACACAATTCAACCATAACAAATGTCTTTCTATTTATTTTGGTTTTCTTTAATTTCTTTCAACGTATTTTATATTTTCAATGTACAAGTTTTACAATTCTTTTGTTAAATTTATTTGTAAGTATTTTATTCTTTTTGATGCTAGTGTAAATGGAATTGTTTTCTTAATTTCATTTTTGGGTTCTTTATTGCTACTATATAGAAATACAATCAATTATTGCATATTGATCTTGTAACCTGCAACCTTGCCCAACTTGTTTATTAGTTTCTTAATTGAGTTCTTAGGATTTTATAAATACAAGATAATGTCATCTGCAAATATAGTTTGCTTCTTTCTTTCCAATCTGGAAGGCTTTTATTTACTTTTCTTGCCTAATTTCTCTGCCTAGAACATCCAGTACATTGTTGAATAGAAGTGGTGAGAGTGGACACTCTGGTCTTATTTCTAATCTTGGAGGAAAAGACTTCAGTTCTTCATCATTAATTATGATGTTATCTCTGGCTTTTTAAAATAGATGCCTTTTATCAGGTTGAAGACATTCCTTTCTATTCCTAGCTTGTTCAGTATTTTTTATCATGAAGTAGTGTTAGATTTTGTCAAAATTTCTGTCTCTACTGAGATGATCATGTGGTTTTTATCCATTATTCTATTGATAATAGTGTATTTCATTAACTGATTTTCGTATTTTAAACAAACTTTGCATTCTGGGATAAATACCACTTGGTCATTGTATATAATCATTTTTATATATTGCTGGATTTGGCTTGCTAGTATTTTGTTGAGGATTTTTATGTGTATATCCATAGGAGATATTTTTCAATAGTTTTCTTTTCTGGTAATATCTTTGGTTTTGCTAATAGGATCATACTGACCCCATGGAATGAGTTTGGAAATATTCCCTTCTCTTCTATTTAGATTTTCTTTTTCTTCTATTTAGATTTTCTATGTTAGTGTAGTCCATAAATTTTGCATGGTATATTGTGTCTTCATTTTTGTTTTCTCAAAGTATTTTCTAATTTCTCTTTTTATGTTTTTCCTCTGGCCTGTCAGTTTCAGTAGTTTGTAACTTTCCAGGAATTTGTCCATTTCATTTAGGTTAGCTGATGTGTTGGTATACAGCTGTTCATAATATTCCTTTGTAATCTTTTTTATTTCTATAAGGTTTGTAGTAATGTCCCCTCTTTCATCCCTGATTTTAGTAATTTTGGTGTTTTCTTGGTCCATCTACCTAAAGTTTTGTTAATTTTGTAGACCTTTCCAAATAATCAGCTTTGATTTTGTTGCTTTTCTATATTGTTTTTATAGTATCTATTTCATTCATTTCTGCTAATCCTTATTATTTCTATCCTTTTACTTATTTAAGGTTTAGTTTTCTTTTCTTTGTCTAGTCTTATGGTGGGAAATTAGATTGTTGGTTTAATAGTTTTCTTCTTTTTTAATGTAGTCATTTATGTCTGTAACTTTCCTTGTAAGGACTGTTAGTATATCCCATAAATCTTGGTATATTGTATCTTCATTTTTGTTTTCTCAAAGTATTTTCTAATTTCTCTTTTGATTTTTCCCCTCTGACCTATTAGTTACTTAGGCATGTGCTGTTTAATTTCCACATATTTGTGAATTTCTCAAATATCTTTTTGTTATTAATTTCTAATTGCTTCATTGTGATTAGAGAACACACTTTGTACAATTTCAGTTCTTTTTAATATTTTACACCTTGTTTTATGGGCTAGGATATGATCTTCCCTTAAGAATGTTCCATGTGCACTTGAGAATAATATCTATTCTGCTGTTATTGGGTAGAATGTTTATATAGATGTCTGTTAGGTCTAGTTTGTGTGTAGTATAGTTCAAATCTTATATTTCCTGATCATCTCCCTAGTTGTTCTATCCATTATTGAAAGTGAGATATTGAATTCTCTAATTATTATTGTTGCATTGTATATTTTTCCCTTCAATTATGTTAGTTTTTGCTTCATGTATTTTGGGGTTCTGTTGTTAGGTTCATATATGTTTGTAATTGTTATATCTTCCTGATGGATTGACACTTTTATGATTATAAAATATCTCTTTTAATCTCTAATCACATATTTTGTCTTAAAGCCATTTTGTCTGTTATTAGTATTAGTTTCTGTTTGCATTATATATCTTTTATTCATCCTTTTACTTTTAACCCATTTGTGTCTTTGAATCTAAAGCATGTTTCCTGTAGATAGCATATAGTTGGATTTTTTTTTTTTTTTTTTTTTTTTTAGTCTTTTTTTCCAGGCTGCTGGAGTGCAGTGGCGTGATGCTCATAGCTCACTGCAACCTAGAGCTCCTGGGCTCAAGTGATCCTTCCACCTAAGCCTCCCAAATAGCTGGGACTACAGGTGCACACGACCATGCCTAGCTAGTTTTTTATTTTTTATAGAGATGGGGTCTTGCTATGTTGCCCAGGCTGGTCTTGAACTCCTGGGCTCAAGCAGTCCTCCTGCCTTGGCCTCCCAAGGTGCTGGGATTACAAGAGATCTTGCTTTTTTATGCAGTCTGACAATCTTTCCTTGTGATTGAATTGTTTAATCCATTCACAAATTATGTTATTATTGATATAGTTGGATTTACATCCGCTTTTTTACTTTTTGTTTTATGTTTCATATCTTTTTTTGTTCCTTTATTCTCCCTTTACTGCTTTCTTTTACATTAAGTGATTTTTTAATGTAACATTTTAATTTTTTCAATGATTTTTAAATTGTATTTTTTATTTCCTTAGTGAAGAACTATTTATCTCTATGAGAAATATAAAGTATCATTCAAACTGAAATGTCTCAAATTCAAAATGAAGCATTCTCCAGTGCCTGGAAAAGGAAAAAAAATCAAAATGAAGCATTGTATGTTGCTATATGTTTTGATAAGTAAAGGATCAATAATGGTAATGAATCTGTACTCAAAGGACACCTGGGAAAGGAAGGGGCTCTATGGTGAGGAAATATAGTTGGTTCTCAAAAGTAGATGCACAGTAGTATCTTTGTCGTAAGAACTCCTATTGATATTTTATGAATGAGTGAGGCCCTGTTGCAAATTTATAGCTGTATATTTTAAACAACTACAACAAAACAACCACAACTTTCTGCTTTATATCCCATACAGCATAATCAGGTAGGATATTTTGTACATTTTTATGTCTATTAAAATCACAATATTGTCCTATTTGACATAATTTAGATGTACATGTAAATATTTATTAATTAATCTTGCATTAACTCAGGGACTACTGAATTAAAAATGAAGTTTATTATGTATTTGAAACACCACCTAGAAAGTGGTACAGCAGCAAAAGAAGTTCATCTTGTATTGACTTTGCTGTCGGGTTCCATCAGTCAGTTTAGTACACCTTTTATCTTCTGTTCCTTTATTGAACTGTAATTTGACAATAGCGTATCACAGTGTTTGTTTTCCAGCAGGCTAGATGGGATCAGAATATAGCTGGACAATCATATCCAGCTAAACACATTGACAAAATACCCAATCATATGGCTGTACTCACTTAGTAAAGTATAAATAAATGTAAATAATACAGGCGGTCCCCAGGTTATGCACAAGGCAGGTTCCTGAGAATGTCTTTAGGTTGGATTTGCATGTAACTCATATCTCTGATGAATAGCGCATATACGGTAATAATAATAATAACAACAATACTATAATGGCTCCTATGTGGTAATAATAATACAGTGTAATACTGTAATAATGATAATAATACCCTGTACTGTAATAAGTTACAGAAACTATTGTGCTCTTTCTTTTAATTCAAACAAGCAGAACATAAAAACAAACTCATACAAATGTTTAGATGGCAGATAGGAGAAATTTCAAAAAAGAATATTAAAGGTTAACACTCACCTAATGTTGCATCAATGTCTTGCCTCAAAAATGGAAGGGGCATTTTTAAGGCAAGAAGGTAGGCTAACATTAATCAGAAGATGATGATGGAGATGGTGCTGGAGAGGATGGAGTGGGTGCTGGAGAATCAGGATTTGATTCTGTTGCTGGAGGAGGGGAGCTTACTACTGAAGTCAGTTTCTTGAAAAAGGTATCTAGGGTTGTTTGCACAGGCTTTTTCTTTTTTTCATCACAAATGACCTTGTTGCAGCTGATGTTCTTACTAACTTCACGGTAAACCTTTGCGAACTGCTCCATGTTAGGATCTTTCTCCTGAAGCTTAGCAAATCCTGCTTTAATGAGATGAAAGACTTCAGCTAATTCTTTTGTTGTAAACATTCTTGGCTTTGGATCTTCTGATTCTTTGCGTTCTTGCATTTGTATCAGCTGCTTCTCCATCTATCTATGAGATTAGCCGTAGCATAAAGATGCTGTGCCAAGGTACCACTTACGCTGTGTGGATTTGTTTACATACTCAAAAGAAACTAGTTCCCAAATTATTAATTTAATTATAAATTATCCTTATGGGGAGGCTTGGGAGCCAGTTCATAAGTACAGGACGCCGTAAGTCAGGTCATCTGTAACCCAGGGACTGCCTGTATTGTGTATATATACAATATGTATGTGAGTAGATAATGTGTGTATTTATACATATAAAAATACAGAAGAAAGTTTTTAGATTTCCTTAGAATTCTCATCGCCTTGTTATTTCATCTTCAAATAAATCACAGTTATAACTAAAGGTCAATCTCCAGCATAAGAAAAGCATCTTTAATTATTTGCTATGAACCTTTTTTACCTATTAAAACTCCCTGGCCTCTCTTTCCCAGGTGGATGTGACCATCTTTGGCTCCTGATGAGGGATTAAAACTTTTCACTTTCCAACTTCTTCATCTTTATTGTTTATTTTTTCATCTTCCATCATTATAGCCTTCCTGAAATTTCATAAAAAAGGGATTTTTTGGATCTATCAAGTTGCAATTCTACATGTTATGCCACTGATTTATTTTGGGGAAAATGTAATATATAGATTTGATAGAAATTTTATATGGAGTTTGTGGCTGAGAAGAGGGGGTGAAGGTCTGGAATTTGAGAGCTAAAAGCGCTAGATCCCACTTTCTGCATTATGCACAGGTCAAGATTAATGGAACCAGGTAAGCTACTCTCCAGGTGAGTGAGAAGGGTGGGAAATTTAGAGACTGAAATGGATCTCTGAACAGTCAATTAAGCCTTTGAGTGATTGAGAAGATAAATACTAGGGCAAAATCCATTCTAACAACTGATTCCGTTATGTAAAACAAACCTACAGGATTTGAAATGCAACCAAGTCTGTTTTATATTAAGGCAAGTATAAACCAACTTAATTTTAGACCTGCCTCCAGCCCCAGATTATGTTTGGTATGAGGACAAAGAGCCGTACAGCATGAATGCACAAGCAATCAGTAGAATGAGAAGGCTCACTGCCAGGGAAGTTTGGCAAAGAACTCTAAGAGGAAGGGGAAATTTCTCCGTCAAATCAACTTTGGCTCTCTGGAATAGAGAACATGGAGAGAGAGGGACTAAGGAAAGCCAACCCTATTCTACTTGTTGATACCTTAACAAGCTGTTGATTTTTGAAAGGGTATAAAGGAGCAAAGTGTGGGTAGCATTCTGTTCCCTTGAGTCAATCCTAATGAAGTGGGAGGTTCTTGAAGAAATTAATTTCCATTTAAATTCATGCGTGACCCTCTTCCAGAAACCTCCAAGTGTTTTGGAATTTTCGTTGAGAATTTCAAATGATCCAGCAATAATAAGGTTTTTTTTTGACATGTTCTATTTCTTTGAGTCTAAGTTTTATGTTGAATGCCTGATTTTAGCTATAGGAATTTTTTTCAAAATGCGAACGACTGATTACTTTCTTCTCTGTTTACTAATTTAATATGGAAAAATAAATCATGATTCTCATACTCCCAAAGCACTCAGCCTTTTCATCTAGGGTACTGTACTCACAGGATTCCTGTAGGAGCTGATGCCAAATTTCCTGGCAACTAAACAGTGGTTGATTCCAGGGCTTTTCTGACTTAAAGACACAGTGGTGCTACTCAAAAGAAAATAGAAACCTGTCCCTCCACTGCAGTTTCTGAGCTTAAGAAAAGGTGAGAGAAGCGGTAAAGTGGGTAGGTTTTATCAGGGCATTGCAGAATAAAAGAAAAGGAGTCCATGTTCTGCTTGGGCTTACTCACCCCCTACCCTGTCCCCCCATCACCCCGAAAAAAAAGCATTTGGAAAGAGTGACTCTGCTTCCTCATCAGCCATGTCTTTAATTTTTTTACTGTGTTTGATTTTCTCTGGGCAGACTTTCTTTTTTGCATCTCATCTGCACAAAGGCTTACTTTAATAGTAGCATCCCACTGATGGGGCAATTTCTCAGAGTTGAGCTGTTTCACAGGAATTAAAAGAAGTCACTTAAATTATTTATCCCTACTCAGTTTCTGTCTGTCATTAGGAGAGGAAAAGGGGACACGATTCATAGCATCTGAGCTTTAATTCCTTTATTCTCTCCTGATCACTTTGTGATGCTACTCAAGTCACCCTTCCTTAAGATATTCCTCTTTTTGGTTAAAATGGAATTGCACAAAGCTGAACAGGATATTTTCTTCTCTGGTATGTGACATTATATTCTTGTAGCCACAAAAGAAAACTCTGAATTTAGCTCCTCTTTTACACTGAAAAAAATCACGTTAAATTTATTGTCGTCTTCATGCTGTGGCCTTTCCATACAATTACTGTTGGCTACCAGGTGTCTCCACTTCCTCGAATTTTACTGGTTAGGCTGGAATGTCTTTCAATTATGTTTTTAATTTGAGCTTAATTTAAATTATTCTTTGTATTTTTATATAATCTCTATCCTCGTGTATTTTTTGTTCATTTGTTTTCTGAATAGGCCTATATCCCACCTTAGGTCTTGTGTCCTAAATACTTGACTTTTTCAAAACTAGTTGATCCTTGTTCTTCTTTAGAGCGTCCTAGGCATGGCTATATTTTTAAATAAAGATTTTTTAGTGTAAGGAAATGTTGCTATCTTTTTAAATGGTTTTGCTACAAAACTAACAAGAGGGCCCTGGAGTCGTAGACTCACTGCTGCTGCTGTTCTAGCTTTTCTCCATTATAAATGCCATTCCCCTTTTCCTCCCTGTTTTGAAGTTAAAGGCATTCTATCTGAAGTGTTTACAATAAAGTTGTGTTCTTGAAATTTCCTACCTAGAAAAGTCAAGAGATCTTAGGTGTTTTGAAGCATGGATTTTAAAATTGTGTACATATCATAATGACATTTTATTAAGAAAATGTTTCTGGATTAAGTATTTTGTTGATTAAATTATATTTGTATTTTTTTAATGCCCCACTCCTGCCCAAAAATAATTTGAAGCAACTTACATTGATGTCATTTATAATATGTCCACCATAATCACTAAAATGGAAAAGATGGAAAATGCCAAGTGTTGACAAGGAGGTGGAGCAAGTGGAACTTTTTGTACATCACTGGTAGGAATATAAATTTATACAACCACTTTGGCAAAACTGTTTGGCAGCATCTACTAAGCTGAACATAGGTACACCCCATGAGCAATAATTCTTCTAGCTATATACCCAGCAGACATGTATATGTAAGTTTACCAAAAGACATGAACTAGAATATTCGCAGTAGCACTATTCATAGTATCCCCAAACAGAAAACTACACAAATGCTCAATGTTATGAACTGAGTTATGGCCCCCCAAAATTCACAGGTGGAAGCCCTAACCCTCAATGTAACTATATTTGGAGATAGGGCCTTTAAGGAGGTAATTAAAGTTAAATGAAGTCATAAGGGTAGGGCTGTAATATGATAGGACTGGTGTTCTTATGAGAAGGGGAAAGGACATGTGAGCACACAGTGAGAAGGCAGCCATCTGCAAGCCAGTAAGAGAGCCCTGACTAGAAACCAACCTTGATGGCACCTTGTTCTTGGACTTCCAGCCTCCAGAACTGTGAGAAAAAAAATTTCTGCTGTTTAAGCCACACAGTCTGTGGTATTTTGTTATGGCAGCCTGAGCAGATCACTCATCAACAGTAAAATGATAATTAATTGTGGTATTTTCATGCAGTAGAATACAGTACAGTAACAAAAATAAACAACTTCTATACATGTCGATATAGATGAATCTCACAAACATAATATTGAGTGAAAGAAGCCAGACATGTGTTAATAAGGGAAATAAGCTTATATGAAGAAACGTGTACCTTACACACAACTTGAAATCAATTTAGGACACACTCTTAATGATTTGACCCAATGTCAGTGCAAAATGAAAGACATTTTCCTACATCTGGAATATTTGTCAACCAGCAAAGATCCGCACTATCAGACAGGGTAATTAATGCTTTGTGTTTTAGAAATTTTTAATTTTAAAAATGATAATTTTCATCTATTAAATATTTGAGATAGTTAAGTTTTAAAATAATTGTATTTAGAATTTATTTTGTGTTAATGTTCCTTCTTATGTTTTTCACTTCAATGTCTATATCAGGTGCCCATGACTTTTACATGTTTTTGAAATATATAATCTTGTCACAGTATATCAATTTATAATAGTGATAAGCCATGTGTTTATTATTATATTGTTGTTACACAGAAAATGGTTGAAACTTTTAGTATAACTGTATAATAGAAAAATGATTCACTGTTCATTATTATGGCATTATTGTTTGAAAACTCATAAAGTGTGATAAATACAGAATAACTTATGGTTTCAAGAATTTTCAAGATTACTATATATTGGGAATTTGGGAACACTCTGAGATTCCCCTGCCTTTTCACCTCTCCTCTGGTTCTTCATGCAAGAAGGACTGCAGGTTTTCTATTGGAGTTTTTGTTGACCTGAGCAGTACTGACTGCACCATCCTCAATCTGAAAGCTGTCAAAATGGGTAACTAACCCCATATTTTTCCCTTCTCCCAGGTATCAGCTCCCCTCCAGCATGTGCCCACTTCTGTTCACTGTTCAGTGCCTTCAAAGACCTGTTTTTGTATTTCGTCCAGAGTTTACAGTTGTTGTCAGCAGGAGGGTTGGCTGAAGCAACCCTTACCTGGTCTTACTAGATGCAGAACTCTTCTGCCTTGTTCCAGTAGAGCACACCCTTGGGTATCGTCCTGAGAAGGGTACACAGAAAATATATTTTTTTGAGGGCTCAGATGTCTGAAAATGTCGTTATTTTACTTGAGTCATAGTTTGGGCATGGATAATCTGACAATAATATTCCCTTGGACTATTTTAGACTTTATACCATTATCTTCAAGCTTCTGTTATTGCTGTTACAAAGTTTGATATGATTCAGTTTCTTGACCTTTTATATTTGACCTGTTTTTTCCTCTTGAAGTTTTTAGAATATTCTCCCTTTGTTCCTGGTTTCCTGAAATAGTATGATGATGTGCCTTGGAATGGAGCTTTTTCCCCATTCTTCGTGCTGGGTATTTATTGAATCCTGTCAACTTAGAAAGTCATGTCCTGCAGTTCTAGGAAATTTTATTTTATTTTTTCTTTGATTCTTTTCTTTTTTTCCCCCTCATATTCTTTGGAACTCCTCCTGGTTAGGTACTGAACCCTGTGGATTGGTCTTTTAATTTTCTTTTATTTTCTATTTTCCATCTTTTTGTGCTATTTTCTGAAATATTACCTCAACTTTTTCTTCCAATTATTTCCCCAAATTTTTGACTTAGCAGTCATATTTAGAGCTCTTTCTTATGCCTTTGTTGTTCTTTTGATGTTTGCAGCATCCTTCTTTGTTTTATGGATGCAATATTGTCTTTTCTCTAAGCATATTAGAGTGTATTCTTCCCCTGCTCTCTGTATTTTTTCTTTGCTTCCTCCAAGATCTTTTTTCTATTTCTTTATTTTGGTTTTTGTCTTTTATCCCAGAGGCTTTCCTTAAATCCCCGAAAGTACATGGTTGTCCATTCACACTTAAGAATGAGGCATTAAAAAGCTGAATAGAAGCTCTGTTTGTATAAACAGGGTTTTGTTGATTGGTGGGCT
Source organism: Daubentonia madagascariensis (assembly GCA_023783475.1). Taxonomy (NCBI): domain Eukaryota; kingdom Metazoa; phylum Chordata; class Mammalia; order Primates; family Daubentoniidae; genus Daubentonia; species Daubentonia madagascariensis. The sequence goes on along the minus strand of JAKFHU010001815.1, from coordinate 53,645,076 downwards.
TCACTGAGGATGGTAAGGTGGCTGGTCAGGTTTTTCATTGGAGAACCCCAAATGTCAATATCTGTAATTCTTTCTTTTGGCTGTTCAGTTTCCTCCAGAGGTAAATCTTTCTGTCTACTTCTGAGATAGAAGCTTTGCTGGTAGGGTTCTAGATGCTGAAATGGTAGGGGCTGCTGGTTTCACTGTTTCATATGTAGGATTTCAGTATGGTATCTCTCCCCCTTTCTTCATTGTTAAAACACTCCAGCTGGTAAACGTACCAGTTTCTGCTGGAGTGGAGGAGGGGCAGGAATCTAGCTGTCCAAGTAGAGGGAGGGAATCTAAAGAGCTGCTTTGTCTTACTTTCAAGCAATGTCCCTGTTTCCAGCCTGACCCCTCACCTGTACATTTGAATGTATCTGGTAGTGCCAAGCCTTTGCATGGGGTCTTTGGTGAGGACTGGCTTGCTTCATTTTGGTTCAGCACCCCACCTCTTGCTTTCTGGCTTCTCAATCTATTAAGGTCCTGCTCATCTAAATGAGTAAGCAATGCCAGTTTTTCCTTCTCCTAGGCTCCCCTAATCTTCCCGGGCGATTCTCGTAGAAAACCCTTCCCCTCATCACTTGTCTTTGGGGAGGGTAAATCATCCTCTCTCCCAAGGGGGAGGGAGGGAGGGAAAAGGCTCTATCACAAATGCTGGACCCAAAGGCCAGTGACTCCTGGTCCCTGTCCCCCTCCATCTAGAGACACTGTGGTGTGGGGAAGAGGAGGGGATGGTGAAGGAAGGGAGGCTATCCGAATGAAGCTGATTCTCCTGCTTATAGCCATGAGGGTAGGGTCTGGACCAGTTATTGGTGGCTCACTGATGGTTCTCTTTAGAAAGTTGGAGATACTTAGCATTCTAGCCATCAACTTTGTGCCTTAATTGCAATTCTAGGACGAGGGAAAAGTTGTGCTCAAAAACTGAAAACTATTCCATTGTATGGGTGTATTAAAATGTACTTAACCAAATTCCTCATCATTGGACATTTAGGTTCTTTTTCACTTTTGTCATGCTGGAAGGAGTGTCACAGTGAAAATCCTTGTAGTAGTTAATATTGTATTTTTATAGGTGAAATTCCTATGAGTGGACTAGCTGGGTGTTATGAAATGCATGTTTTTAGTGCTTTTCTTACATATTGTCTGGTTGCCTGGAAATCTTGTACCAATTCTACACTTCTCCCAGCAGTACATAAGAGTGTCCTTTTTCCTCAAACCTAGGCTTACTTGGGGTATTTTATCTTTTTTCTTCTCTCTGCCAGTTTGAATAAAAGAAAGGCATCTTATGATTTTACTTTGCATTTGTTGTTACTGGTAAGAAAAAATGATTTTACATATGCTTCTTGCCCATTGAGCTATCTTTTTATGTAATTTGCCTGTTTGAGTTTTTTGACAGCTTTCCTATTGGGGTATTTTCTACTGTTGGATTTTTTTTTTTCTTTCTTTTTTTGAGACAGGGCCTCACTCTGTCACCCTGGCTAGAGTGCAGTAGCACCATCATAGCTCACTGCAACCTCAAACTCCTGGGCTCAAGCCGTTCTTCTGCCTCAGCCTCCCTAGTAGCTGGGACTACTGGCATGTGCCACCATACCCAGCTAATTTTTCTATTTTTTTTAGAGACAGGGTCTTGCTGTCGCTCAGGCTAGTCTCGAACTCCTGGCCTCAAGCAGTTCTCCCGCCTGGGCCTCCCAAAGTTCTAGGATTACAGGTGTGAGCCACTCTGCCCAGCTGGAATTTTTTTACTGTTGGAATTTTTTTTTTTTACTGTTAGATCTTTTTTATCTGTTGGAATTTTTTTATATATTGATAATATTCATATGCCACAAATGTTACCACTGTGTTCCCAGTTTGACCTTGCTTTATTTATTTTATTTATAATATTTTCTGTTTTACAGAAAAGTTATATTTTTATGTTAGATAGGTGGCTTAATTCTCTGAGTCTCAGTTTTCTCTTCTGTAAAAATGGGACAATAACATAAGCTACAAAATAAGGTGGGGGTAGTATAGGTAAATAAACTGCTGCATAATAGTTGTTCAACAAATGATAGCTTTTGTTATTCTCTGTGTGACACATTGAAATAGTTCAGAATCATCTAAAATTTTTACTAGAATTGTAAAACATACTCAAAGGTGTTTAAACTGGATATGAAAATGCATAGTAAATAGAACTCTTAATCTTTTAGGCTGGTTTAGACAGGCAAGTTTTAATTTCAGCCTTTACTTTTCTAATTCTCTTCCTTAAAAAAATTTAATGACATCTGATTGATGCATTCTCTTAAGTAGGAAAACCTGAAGTCTGAGTGGAGCATGAAAAGACTAGTATTTTCTTACAAGTTTTTTCTTCTAAGGGATTATGATTTCCAGTAAGGATTTCTTTCATGGTATCCTTATTTATTTTATATCCATCAGGATATGTCTAAAAAAACCCAAAAGCACATACTAGCCTCTCCTGTTTTTAAGACAATATGAAGATGAGATTCCTGTCCCCCAGGAGGTCAATGGACTTACTCTCTGAGGTCAAGTGCAAGTTGGCTTAGATAGATAACAGTTACAAGTTACATAAACTGCTTTTATGAACTGCTTTTATTTTTAAGCCTGTTAACACTAATAAAATTTTTATTTTGCATTTGTAACTTCTGAGTAACTTCATAATAATGTAATGGAATTCTTATAAGATACTGTTATAATAAAAATCATTTTGTGATTTCACATATAATTTCACTGGTCACTCAGAAGATATGGCCTGACTGAAGTCTAATGAGTCACATTTTAATACTATGGTATACTAGAGCACAGAGCAAAAAAGAAATCACCACTGAGGAAATTTGTAAGCATTTGTTTATTTACTAAATATGTTATTGGAGACCTGTCTTCTGACTTAGTTATTTTTCATAATTCAGTTCTACCCCTACATTGAGTAATGTGCCTATCCTAAGGAGAGGTTAACTTTCTAAAAACCAGCAAACATTCTGGGTGGCTAGTGTTGCTCTCTTCTTTCTAGATCCCTTAAAAATAGCTCACCTCTCCAACAGTTTTGCTTGTGTACACCGAAGGGGGAGTTGGTTCCAAATGAATTCTCAAGAATGATGTCTAAACATACATGTTCTTGGCATGGGCATTGATATTTACATTGGTTTGTGTGATTTCTTTATACCTTTAAATTGTTTTTTAATCTCTATAATAATCACTCTTTATATAGTGTCATTTTATTATTTTAATACGGCTCTATTCAAATGTCATACAAGACTTTATGAAAGTTAAATAGCATTTCCCCCACAAAGTTAACCATTGCAAATGATGTTTTTCAGATCCTTTGGGGTGGAGTGGTTATTACTTGGAATGTGACAATTCCAAACCCTTCATAATAACTGTGTGCTTTGTTGCATTTTAAAGGCATTTGTGGCTGGTTCAGTGGTTCACACCTGTAATCATAGCACTTTGGGAGGCAGAGGTGGGAGGACAGCTTGAGACTAGGAGTTCGAGAACAGCCTGGGCAACATATCAAGACCCTGTCTGTACAAAAAATAGAAAAATGAGCCATGCATGCACCTGTAGTCTCAGCTACTCGGGAGGCTGAGGCAGGAGGATCACTTGAACCCAGGAGTTGGAGGTTGCAGTAAGCTGTGATGATACCACTGCACTCTAGCCTGGGTGACAGAGCAAGACCCTGACTCAAAAAAAAAAAAAAAGGCATTTGCTTTAGAACAGTTGATGAAGTAGGTGCTTGGTGCTTGTGTGTTAAATGTGTACCACCTGATAATTACCTCAAGGGAGAAATTGTTTAGTTTAAGCTTAATCTAAAGAAAAGATAATCTGTTATGTCAATTTTCTTTTTTTTTTCCTGCTAGCTTTTCAACATGGATGTATCAGTTTTCAATGAAGCTTTATTAAGATGAATGTCCAGAATTTAGTTTAATTGCTTCTACAACTAGATAAGAGTGATTCATGTGTCAAAATTAAGCATATTGGCAGGTCATCCTGTAAAAGTTTGTATATGGACTTGAAGTAAACTTACATTTTTATTTGAAGCTCTTTTTAACAGTATTTATTTCTTCTGCCAGCTATTTTGTTTTATGGACTATTAATTTATCAACCCCTCTTTTAAAAAAAAAGTGAGAGGAAAAAAGGCCATAGCATTATCACATTTATATATGTGAGTTCCCTAAACCATATGGTGATTTCTAATTAGAATACAAAAGATTCTGTGATGAGACTAACTTCATAGTAGTATAATGGTGGGCATCACAGAAGGAGAGAGTTCTCTTGAATTTCCAACGAGGACATTTCTGAGAGAAACTGTGTGGTCTATAATTGTCCTTATACTAAAAGTCTGATAAAGTTATTGATGTGCAGATCAAGTTGATATTTTGAAGGTAGTAATTTAATTCTGGATGTTTGATCCTCTCTGTCAGTGGCTTGAGTTGATTTTTTTTTAAAGCAGCTTCAATATTTAATTTCACATGTACCCTCTCAGTAGAGATTTCAAAGGATACTTTGCTTGATGCTTGACTGCCTTGTCTATTTGCTCTTGTTTTGCATGCAAGAGAGAGCCAGAAGCTTTCTTCTCATTGTGTACACATAGTATTAATGGATTTACTCTGCCTGTATCGTCTCATTACTGGAAACAGCTAGAAGCACAGAAGTCTTTCAGTGTATGCAAATAAGGCAGAATCATCTACCTGAGAGTTAATATTCTCTGCTTTTAAGTGTATTCTAAATCTAATGTTTGTATTTAGAGCATAACATCCTGTTCTTTTTTTTATGGGCAAAAAGCTAAGCAGGCTCAGGCAGCTGTTTGATGTTGGCTTCAAGTGTTATTAATTTCATATTCTATTATTCTTTTCACTGTAGCACAAGTGAAGCTGATGTGGAGGCTGTCATGGATAAGTTGTTTGATGAGCTGGCTCAGAAACAAAATGATTGTACGTAAGTTAATTTCTCTTGAAAGAGAATACATTTAGAACACAATGCCCAATCTCCACTGACCAATTAATAAGTTCCATTGCTGTATATGGGTTGATGCCACGCTCAAGTGGCAGTCATTGTATCAGCATTTTGTCTAATTTATGTGTTGAATCATGTGCTATTATTCATCAAGCTATGCATTTCCTATCTGTAAGAGATGAATTTTATAGTAATTATCCAGACAAGATTGAGTCTTTGTTCATGTTCCCATAGTAACTAGACCAAGGATTCTAAAAGTGCAAGGCAGAGAGCTGCGGCTGAATAAAGCCTGTGGAACCGTTGCCGACTGCACATTTGAAGAGCTGTGTGAGACAGTAAGTATCCAGGCACGTCCAGACTCATTGGCCTTTTCACATGTTAAAATACTTCATGTTTTCCTCTCTGCCTGTTTCGGATTTTGAAATACTATTCATAGAGTCAGAGCTGATTTAAAAGTCTCATTAAGGGAAATACTCATCTATATTTGCCATGTGCTTTTTATAGATATTGGCACAAAATTTGCACTTAGAGGGGCTCTGAAGCAAAATTAGAAATGCAGAGAGAACTGTCAACTGTTGCTAGAAGCAAAAATAAAATCAGTTTTAGGGCTGTTTTGTAAAAGTCAAACAAAAGAGATTTTTAGAAAAATTTTGAGGTTAGGTTAGTATGTGGGAAAAAGGAAGATGAAGTAATGCTACCATGATCCAAGCAAGCATGATATAAAAGAATTTCCATTCTTTGTCCTCATTGCCCATCTGTTACTGCCATAATAATTGACCTATTTGGGCCAGGGTCAAAGAAAGTGAATTTCTATAACTGTGACATCTGTATTGTAGAATAATAATATATTCAACAGAGGAGAAAAATATATACCTGTATACACACACATTCATGTAAGTGAGAAAGACCTTGATTGCAGATTCATTATAGATAGGAATTTTGTCTTTTAAAACTCTAAAATTCTCAGTACCCACTGGATAGTCAATATATTTATTGATTGTAAATCTTGAGGAAAACAAATCCAAATCAGACATAACTTTAAACATAATTCCTCAATTGACATGTATAAATAATCATTCCAGCTTGTCTCTGATTTATCTTGACTTTTTAGGTAATTAAAGAAGAGTTGTTTTCCAGTAAGAGAAAAGAGAAAGTCTTTATTTACACATGCAGCCATTTTATGAATGCTTTTCTTAAAAGCTAGTGCCTTAATTACTTCTAACGAGGGTAAATTTGTGATTTTTAAGCCAGAGAGATGAGTCCAATTTGTAATTATTTAGTGCTTCAGAACTAGTAGAGTTTAGGATTACCTAATATCTCCAGACAAAATTCTATTAAGGCATCCTTTTAAGTTTTACTTATTTTGCCAGAGAAATAAACTTAAAAAGAATCTTGTATATACAAAAGATGAAGGTCCTCCACCTTCTGCAGAAGAGAGCCCAGTGGGGAAAGGGAAAAGATAGGCCTGTTGAATCTTGGGGGAGGAAGGCAAAGATGGTCTCTTGGAGCATCTTTGAGTATTTATGTATATTCTTTTATATGCTCATTATGTTAGGAGTAAATGACCAGGAAAAGGCCACTTATCCAGGCTCAATATCTTCAGTCTTTTTACTGTTTGAAGGTTATGGGGAAGAAGGTTGATTGGTACTTTATATTGAAAAATGAAATTAACACTTATACAAAAAAGTCATTTTTATCTTATTTGACAAAAATATGGATTATAGTAGCAACTATAAGCTAAACTCTTAGAGTAAACAATGAACAAATTTCTATTTATTTTTGGCATAACTTTCCTTACAAAATTTTTGTTTGATCACATAGAAAATCATTTTTACAAAAGTGTTTAAGAATTTTATCAGTTTTTTCAAAATCCTTTTTAAATTCATGAATATGTCAATTATTTTCTTTTGAAGTTTTTGTGTTGTCATTATCCTTATTGATTTTTTTCTTCTTCAGGTTGTTCACATCATCACTTGTCAGTGACTTTGCATGGATAGGTTTGCCCTTTTTATGCACTGTAATTGTGGGATGTTTATTACATTGGACAAGCACTGAATGATATACAAAAGACATTGACATGATGGGTAGGGTTAGGTCCTAGTATTAAACTGTGAGGGATGTTTGAGGAAGGGCTAACTTTTTAAGTAGTCACTTCATTTATGACTATTTTTTGTTATGATGATTTTGCATTTCTTTGCAACTTTATAACTGTGGCAATCCAGGCATTGAATACTTGCATGAAGAGAACCATTGAAATCATTCCATTTCAGATGTAGCTTAAAACTCTTAATTAGGTTATAACGATCTTATGAGCCAGGCTAAATAGTTGCCAAAAGCTGTTCAGTAAAGAAAAAACACATCTAACCCAAGGTAAAGAAGCAGGCATCTGGTGTGTCTGGAACAGTCCCAGCTTTGGATCGCATATCCTAGTTTTCTGGGAGGCTCTGGGAACCCAAGACCCACCTGACCAGCATGACTGACACCATCCTGAAAAAAACCTTTGACAAGGAGTAGAGGATGAGTTGACAGTCTGTAATGATTATTTGTGAACCATGGCCCCTTCCAAGGAAAAAAATAATATAGAAACTTATCTATTGCAGTGTCTTGATAAGGCAAAAGGCAGCTTTGACTGGAAGCCCTAGACATATGCCTTAAGTAAAATGAAAAAGGCCTAGGCATTCTGCTCTTTGCACACGTCTTCCCTCTCTGTTCCAAGTACAGATCCTCAGATCTGGAATTCTGCAGGTTAACATCTAGCCTGTTGGTATCTCTGGGATTCTCTTTCTTTGTAAATCTATGATTCAATACTGCTATGCTCAGAGAAGCAGTACCAGTTAGGAGACCCTATAGCACATGCATAATAATAGTAATAACTAATATAGCCACATGGCAGGCATCAATCTAAGTACTTTATATTAACTCATTTCATACTTACAATATTATTGTCCCCATTTTATTGGTGGAGATATTGAGACACTGAGATATTAAGTTACTTTCCCAGGGGTCACACAGCTAGTCAGTGGCATAGACAGGGCTTGAACTCCTTGGTAGTTTGGAAGCCAGATTCTGTGCTTTTAATCACTATAGTATATCTGAAAATGCTGTGGACAAGTTCTGCCTCAAATCTTCTTTTTTTCTCTTTCTTTTTGAGGCAGAGTCTTGCTCTGTCATCCAGGCTAGAGTGCAGTGGCATCATTATAGCTCGCTGCAACCTCTAACTCTTGGGCTCAAGAGATCCTCCTGCCTCAGTCCCCCAAGTAGCTGGGACTACAGGTGTGCGCCACCACACCTGGCTAATTTTTCTATTTTATGTAGAGATGGGGTCTCGCTCTTGCTCAGGCTGGTCTCGAACTCCTGAGCTCAAACAATCTTCCCACCTCGGCCTCCCAGAGCGCTAGGATTACAGGCATGAGACACCCCGCCTGTCCTTTGCCTCAAATCTTTAACATAATTCAGATTCTACCATGAAGCACAATCATGCTTTGCATATCCTCACATCTGAGTTAAGCTTTGAGACTGTTATGGAGCATGAAGCTGGCTGTAGAACAGACATCCTCCAGTCCTGAGAGCCTCCCTCTGTGTTAAAAACCTTAGTGCAGAACTGTCCAACTCATGTGCCTTGGCAGATCCACTGACCCCTCCATCCTCCTAGAGGTTGTATAGGTCCTTTACCTCTGTGCCAGGGGCCTCAAGCCTTAGGCGGCCTCATCCCTTTACCCTTTAGTAATATTATTGTTTTCTCACTCTGTCATGATATGAAAAAGGTTGGGAAGTGCTGCCTTAGAGAACTGTGAGAAGGCAAAGGATAATATGTTTAGTCTTTGTTCCTTGCCATTCCCTCTATGTCAGAGCTGTGGTAAAGGAAAATGAAGATTCATCTCTGTGGACATGGGATGGGCTTACCTTGTTATAGTTACTTCACTTAATCAGAGGGTCGTGGAGAAGTCAGAAATACGGTTACTTAAGTCACTGGTTCTCAAAGTGTGGTATATAGACCTCTACAGTACCCTGAGACCCTTCCAGGGGTTCTGGGGTCTAATCCCTCTATAATAATACTTGCACACTTTTTGCCTTATACTCTGATGGTATTTACAGTAATGGTGCAAGAGTAATGATGGGTGAAACTGCTGGCACCTTAGCATGAATCAAGACAGTTGCACCAAACTATATTGTACGTTTCACTGCCCATGCACTCACAGTAAAAAACAAACAAAAAACCTAGTTCCATTTAAGCATAGCCTTGAAGAAGCAGTAAATGTTATTTTGTTAAATCTCAAAAATTTTGAGAACATGTCTTTTTAATATTCTTTGCAATGAAATGGGAGGTACACATAATAAAATACTTCTACTATATGCCAAATGTTATGGTTGTCCTGAGGAAAAGCACTTGTGTAGTTGTTTGAGTTGCAAGCTGAACTAGCCACTTTTTTCATGAACACCATTTTTACTTAGAAGACTGAGTAACAGACAAACTATAGTTATTCAGATTTGGCAGCCATTTCCTCACAATGTTTGACAGACATTTTCTTGAAAATAAACAAAGTAAGACTGTCATTTCAAGGAAAACAACTGACAATATTTGTTGCCAATGATAAAATTTGAGCAAACAAGTGAAAATTAGAATTTTGGAAAACTTGTTTCCACCATCATGAGCTTGACAGCTTCCCAATTCTTAAACATTTTTTCTGATGAGATTGATGGTGATATTAACAAATGCAATGTTTTGATAATTGTATAATTAAATGTGTCAACATTTGGAAGATCTTCATAACTAATTGAACCAATACTTTCCAATAACCAATGCATGCTCTTATAAAATCATACATGACAAAAGATCCATTTAAAGTGCAAGAAAGACTAATAGATTTTATATAACAGAATTCAAAAAGTATACTGATACTGTTTCGGATTCTACATTGCAACTAACACTTTAAAAACTACCTCTTGTCAAATTAAAAAAATGTTTTTAGTAGGATCTATTTTTAAGAACAGTTTTGGGTTTAGAAAAACTGAGATGGTACAGAGAGTTTCCATATACTCCCTTAGTTTCCCCTATTATTAACGTCTTACATTAGTCGAGTACATTTGTTAAAATTAATGAACAAATATTGATACATTACTATTAACTAAAGTCCACACTTTATTCAGATTTCCTTAATTTTGATCTAATGTCCTTTTTCTGCCCCAAGATCCCATCCAGGATACATTACCTTTAGTTATCGTGCCTCCTTAGGCTTCTTTTGGCTGTGACAGTGTCTCAGACTTGTGTTGTTTTTGATGACCTTGACAGTTTTGAGGAGTACTAGTGAGGTATTTTGTAGAATGTCTTTCAATTAGGATTTGCCTAATGTTTTTCTCATGATTAGACTGAAATTATGGGCTTTTGGGAGCAGGCCACAGAGGTCAAGCACTATTTTAATCACATCAGATCAAGGGTCCATAATATCAACATGGCTTATCACCACTGATGTTAACCTTCATCACACTTGTCTGAGATAGTGTTTGTCAGGTTTTTCCACCCTAAAGTTACTCTTTTCCTCCCTTCCATAGTGTACTCTTTGGAGAAACTTCAAAGAAGAATATCCATAATTATCTGATAAGGCTACTAAAATACTTTTCCTTTTTCCAACTGTATAACTGTGTAAGACCAGATTTTCTTATATACTTCAACCAAAACAACTTAATCATGATAGATTGAATATAAAAGCAGATATGAGATTCCAGCTATTTTCTATTAAAGAGATTTACAAAAATGTAAAACAATGCCACTCTTTTACTAAATTATTTTTATTTTGGAAAATATAATTATTTTTCATAAAAATGTTGTTTATATTAATTTGATGGGTTTAATGTAATGGCATTACCATTGTTACTTTAAATAAATAAATTCATTGATAAATTCAAATTGATTAATAAATTTATTAATCATTAATCATTGATTAATAAACTTAAATGCATTAATAAATTCATTTAAATAAATTAAATATAAAAATTAAATTATTAAATTTAATTAATAAATGTTAAATTTTTCTCAGTTTTAATTTCTAATACAGTAAGCATTAGGAGAAATAGTCCACATAAGCAAAAGCTTCTTGGGTTCCTCAGTAATTTTTAAGAGTGTAAAGGGGTCTTGAAACCAAAAAGTTTGAGAACTACTTGCTTCAGAGTTAAACTTTCATGGACTGAAAATGAAAAGATCCTCTTCAAAGAAAGTAAGCCAAGGCTGAATTCTAAAGGCTTAATGAGTAAACTGACTATACCTGAATTTTCCGTATTGAGAAATATAATTTTTACACCTGCAGAAAATTGTTTCCTCAACTGATAACTGTGCTCGTGAGTAACTATTTGCAAGAGCAGTTTGTTATTTGTGTTTTAAAAATAATGACAGGTGGCCAGGTGTGTTTGCAAAAAGTCTGGGCAGAAAAATATATCAGTTGATGCATATGCATGGGTGTATACATTATTCACCATCAACTTCTTGTTTGTTAGCTTTCTTCTTTGGTTTTTAGTACTCAAGGAATGGAAGTCCATCAGATATGTGTATTGGCCTTCATCTGTCTATTAATTTTTATTATATCGTATTAGTTTATATATCATTAGTTAGACTTATAACTGCACTAAGTAGTATCTCTTGAAGAGTTGTCAAGTGACATTTTCCTTCTCTTTCTTTTTTTTTTTTAATGCTTTATTTGATTTTATTTCAAATGAAACCACTGGTTGGAAACTACTTCTGGTTCGTGTCCTGTGCTTGGTACACGCTCAGTAAATACTAAAGGATGAATAGCTTTTATCTCTACTATTTGGCCAAGAGTCAAGGCTGATGGTGTTTGGATGCCAACAGTGGTGATTAGCATCAGGGAATGAGGGCATTAATCACCAGAGCCGAGGCAGCCCAGGAATCTCCTTGGCCTTTTACCTTCCCAGCAGCAAAACCATTTTTGTAGCATTGCTAACCCGTATGTGCTCATTTCCCACATTTGTTGATCTCTGGCAATACCATGTCCAAATAAGGCAGCCAGCCAGCCTAATCAAAACATAGGTGACAGGGCAGAAGTGAGATTGTAAAGAGCTTAATAGAGAAGGGGCCAGATTCTTGTTAGGGAGGAATATGACTCCAGTGTCACAAATGAGCCCGAAGTCTTTCGTCTGTTGTCTCCTGCCCACATTCCTAGTCAATCCTTAAGCTAAAGGGTTAAAAGTCACCCTGAGAGTCATCTAATAGTTCAACCAATACTGAATCCCACTAGAGCCTGGTCCTCCACTTGCCTTGCAGTGCCAAATTGGGGGCTGCAGTTAAATGTGTGAGAAGGAATATAGGACACATTCAGTTAGGTGTAAAATTCGCCATACATACCTGGACTCAGCCTATTTCATATGGGTCCTGAGAATTATAAAGACAGTTTTTGGTATAAAATCCCATAATTGACCTCTACTATAATTTGATTTAAAAAGGTGGTAAGTATACAGATAACTTCTTACCTGAGTTTATTGTGTTCTGAAATGTTGTACATAAAAGAAAAATAATTTTCTGTAAGATTGGAGGTTGGACTAAAGGATGCGTTTTTACTAATTGTTGATTGATTTGTATCTTCCAAGGAAATCACTATATATTGGGTTAAGAGTTGTTGACATATTTTTTGTGCTTTACTATTTTAAAGGAAAAAAGAAATGCCCATAAAAGAGGGGCAGGATTAGAACTTTGAAAACTGTAGCCGCTTATAATAGTTGTGATCATTCCCATGGTAAAAAGGGGTAAAGAGGGATCAGAAGGAATAAAGCAAAACTTGGTTGAGAGGATACCTTCCTACCTCCTTCACATGGCAAGTTTTCTGTTATAAGACACATAATGAGATCGAACAGTTTTGCCTAGCTTCTGTTCCCAAACTGGGGCAAGAGCAGCTTTAGATGATGCTGCTTATGGCTGCAGACTTTGAACTCTGCAAGCCATGGACTTCTCAGGCTCAGCTGCCTGAAGCTTCTCTGAGGGAGAAAAGGTGCTTTCATTTTCTGTGACTATATTTATGTCATGCTGTTAAATGAAATGGTTTAAAAACATGTCCAAGCCCTGTAATGTGGAGAAAGTACCCAGGGATTCCCAGAGGTCCTCAAGGGAAGAGTAAGTGTGCCAAGAACTGTACACATTCAATATGTTCTCTGACTTAGGAATAAAATTATTTTGAGGGTTAGATCTGGTAGTAGACACAAGACCTCATATTCTTTTTAAGATCACCTCTACTCTAGGAAAGTATGAGAAACTAATATTTAATATTTACATCAATCTTTGAGAAGAATATATCATTTACTTGCTCAGACATTGATTAAGAATGAATTAAAAATTAAAAAGTTAAAGTGATTTTTTAAAAATAGAATTTGTTTTACATTTTAAAGTAAATTATCTCATTTGGCTTTTAATAATAAATGTATCAGAGCCCTAAATAATGATTAAGAATAGTTCTCTACATGTACCCTATGAATTTGTCCAAATAATAAAAAAAAAAGCATAGTTCCCTAAGCAGAAGACCTGTATGAAAAAATGATTGGTAAAGTGCTGAGAGAAAAAAATCTAGGTTAACCAATTAATACGACTATAAAACACTTCAAAAGTACTTGTTGGATTTTTTAAAAATAGCTTTAACATTGATGGCTTTTTTAGTGCTCACCTACCAACTAGCTTGGTTTTTCTTAAACAGAAAATTTTTTAAATCAAGTAATTCTTAAATATTTGCTTTCTCCCGTAGAGTACAATTTGATATAGTCCATACTACCTTCCCCCAGATTAGATCAGTTGACTCAATTTTAGTAATTACTTTGAAATATATTTTATAGAAAAAGTTTGGAAATTGTTAGAATATATTAAAATAGTCAAAAGATTTTGAGAAAAAAAACTATGAGCTGTAATATCATAGGAATTATAAGATTTCTACATATTTTAGGGTCAAATATTGCTTAACTCTTTTATTGTTAATCAAGAAATATATGTGATATAAGATTTTGTCCCCCCAAGATTATTACATTGATTGAGTGGTTAGCAACTATTTCTTAAGTACTTTCATATCTATATGCCTATGTTATGAGGAATATAAAAGAAGTATAAGAAATTTCTTTCAAAGAGTTTACAGTTTAGTAAAGGAAATAACATGAACCAAACACCAAGCAGTGTAGCAAAGTGGAAAGAGGCCCAACTGAGTCGGGAGATATCAATTCCAGTCCTTACTCAGATACTGAAGCTGGGTGCAGTGGTATACATCTGTAGTCCCAGCTACTCAAGAGGCTGAGGCAGGAGGATCACTTGATCCCAGGAGTTTGAGAATACAGTGCACTATGATCACACTTGAGAATAATGGCTGCACTTCACCCTGGGCAACATAGCAAGACCCTATCTCTAAAAAAAAAAAAAAAATACTATTTAGCTGAGTTGCTTTAGGCAGATCACTTAACCACTCTGGGTCCAGGTTCCTCACCTATGAAATGCATGATATGATCAGCTTATTTCTGGCATTCCTTTTAGCTATAATCGTCTACTTTTAAGAGCTGTGCTCACTAGTTAAACACGTATTATGAGTGTATCAGGAGTTAAAAGTAAGGATGCTAAGTGTTGGGAAGGCTCCAGGAGACGTGAGATTTAAAGAGGAAATAGATCTTGAACTTGAAAAATGAGTAGAATTTAGATGAGCCAAGTGAAGATATTTCAACCATAGTCTGAAGCCAAGCATCACATGTTTTGGGGGTGGGGGTGGGCAGAAGATACTTGTGTAAGGAGCGCAGAGTGCATGTAGGAGAGAAAAGGGAAATAAAAATGAAAATCTCAGACAGATATAAAAATCAGGCAGAGAAATATAATGTTCTTACCATAATCCACAGAGAGTCATTTTAGGTTTTAAGCAGGAACATGGTAGCTAAAGTAATGTTTTAGGAAGATTAATGTGGCAGCACACTCCAGGAAAGGTTGTGACTTTCATGAGCATGTTCCAGTGGGCCAGAAAATAACCTCCTCTTGGGAAAGTCCTTCTTTCCAGAAGGAAGCTTGCTTAAATAAACCAACATGGCAGATATTTGTTTAAGTTACCTTATGCAGGGTAACAGACACAGTCCTAGCCTTTTTACATTTTATGGCATTTCTTCCTAATCATTCAACAAACATTTACTGAATACTTACTAGAAGGCTGGCATAATTCTAGGTTCTGCAGGGCTCCAGTCCCCAACCCCTGGGCTGTGGACCAGTACCAATCAGTGGCCTGTTAGGGACTGGGCTGTCAGAGCTCTGCTAACCCCCCTCCCCTGTCTGTGGAAAAATTGTCTTCCATGAAGGTTAGGAAGAACTGGGGGGCCACACAGCAGGTGGTGAGTGGCAGGCGAGCAAGTGAAGCTTCATCTTTGTTTATAGCCGCTCCCCATTACTGCCTGAGCTCCACCTGTCTCCACTCCCTCCCCACTCCCATGCATGGAAAAATTGTCTTCCATGAAACCTGTCCCTGGTGCCAAAAAGGTTGGCGACTGCTGCTATAGGGAGTAAAGATGAATAAGAGTTAGTCTTCACTTTTATGTAGTCTTAATTTAGAAGAGAAAATGAGATCAGTACATAGATCTCTAGAACGTGAGGCAGATTATACCTAGTCCTACAGGATCAGTATGGCTGGAATGCTTTGGATGATCAAGGAAGAACTGGACCCTGATAGCTGGAAGGTTGAAGATTCTGTTGGTGCAAAGGGTGGAGGGAGTATGAGGTGGTAGCTGTTTGGTTCTTCCTAAGCAAAGGGGATCATGAGGGCAACCTTTGTGATCTCTTCCTCATCTGAAGTTTTATGTTTCTATGGAAAACACAGAGCTGGAAATTACAGCATATATTCAGAGAACTGCAGACTCAGGAAAGTTCTACCTTCATTAATGACCTATTTGACCAACCCACCTATTGATCACATCTGTAAACTCTGGAAAAAGTCTGAAAAATAACTATCTAGAAGGCACTGCTGATCAAAAGCAGGGAGAAGGTAGAGTGTAGTCAACACTTAGAAGAAAGGGTTAATACTGCTGAATTTCTTATTTTTAAAGTTTTTCTCCTGAGGGCAGATCACAGTTGGCCTCATATGGATGTCTAAAACTCAGTAGAAACCTACAGTGTTCCTGGCTTAAGGAACCAGAAGAGAGTAAGTAAGTGACCATAGCAGCTGGAAAGTATAAGGAGAAATATAGGAAAGCAGAAAACCATGGAGAAATAGCCTGAAATTCTTCAGATAAACTGCCCAAATCTTGGGCTGACCTGTGAAATATATATGCACAGCTAAGGCTAAAAAAACTAAACAGAAATTTTAGTTGCTATCCATCACAGAGGAGACAGAGTTTGGAGTTTGAGACTAGCCAAGTTAATAATCTGCTAACATTAGCAACAACAAAAAAATCAATATATTAAGAATCTCAAGTCTGTACAATGTATCATATACAATGTCCAGAATACAATCCAAAGTTACTAGATGTATGCAGACACAACAAAATATGACCATTTTCAAGAGAAAAGATAAATCAACAGAAACTGACCCTGAGATGACACAGATATTGGAATTAGAAACAAGGATTTTAAAGTAGTTTTTGTGTCTATACTCAAGGATTTAAAGGAAATATACTATGAATGAATGAACAAATAGGAAATCTTAGAGAAATTGAAACTAAAAGAAAGACCAAGTGGAAATCCTAAAATTAAAAATTCTATATCTAAAAATTTAAAAATTCATTGTTTATGCTTAATACTAGATTTCAGATGATAGGAGAGTTGATGTGAACTTGAAGATAGATCAATAGAAATGATGCAATCTGGAAAACAGAGAGAAAAAGATTGGAAAATAAAATGAACAAAGCCTCATGACATAAGAAACTATATCAAAAGGCTTAACACATCACTGGAGTCTTAGAAGGGAAGTATCTCCCAGAAGGAAAGAATGGGGAGAAAAATATTTTTGAAGAAAATATTTTGAAGAAAAATGGCTGAAATTTTTCCAAAGTTAGTAAAAGATATAAATGTATAGATTCCAGAAGCTCAAAACCCCCCTATCAGGGACAAAGAAGGTCACTCCTAGACATATCATAGTCAAACTGCTGAAAACCAAAATAAAGAAAATATCATAGCAGCCAAGGGGAACAACAATATGATTAAGGACTGACTTCTCATCAGAAGCAGTGGAGGTCAGAAAACAGTGCAACAACGTCTTTAAAGTGCTATAAGAAAAAAATCAACAACTGACAGACAATCCAGGATTCTCTATTCAGAGAATTTAAGAGTTATAGCAGAACTTAGGTTATATATAGGATAGTAGTATGTACTCAGGTAAGATAGATGAGTTGAAGTTGGTATAAAGGGACTTAGGTTGTAGAGTTTGCATTAGAATCTTCATCAGCTAGAAATAATAAATAATAATACAAGTTAGTCATTATCTTTTAACAGGTCTGTACTGGATAATCTGGCAAAGATGTACAAGATTGGCACTGCTGTTACTGTGTATGGAGGCTTTGTGTGCATTAGATAAAGCTACCCCTCCATATGGGCATGAATTAACTGAGCAAATCATGCCTTTCTGTGGAAAAAAAGGTGCCCCTTCCTCTAAGGGAATGCTGTCCCTCATCAGGGTTCATGGCTTGGCAAACGGAGAGTAGGCTGGATTTCAGCTCCTAATTGCCCCCTTGATCAGGGGCATAAACCAGGTATATATAATTGATGGTACAGAACAAGATGAATATAAGAGAAATCTATAGGACTGGATGTGGAAAGGGTCAGGGCTGAGGACAAGCCTCCTAGGGCTCTGAAGTTTTCCGTTTGGATGACCAGAGGAATGGTAGGATCCTTAACAGAAATACTGGAGGTTGGAAAAGAGGTTTTGCAAACAATTGGAAATATAGAACTGAATATAAAGATCTGAAAGCCATTTACAGAGATGTGTTAGTTTGGAGCCTAAAGGAGTCAATGAAATCATCTGAACTGACATAGAAAAAGGAGGAGATAAGGGTATGGCTGTGGTTGAAAAATGTGTTATCTTGAGAGTCAGTGAAAGGAAACAGCCAAGGTACTAGTGTAGTTGAATTAAAGGCACAATAAAAACAATAACAATTTCCCACCATTTTATTGAAGAATTTAAAAAAAATAGAAGTAATTTACTAGATTGGTAACATCTTGGGATTTGGATGTTACTTTGCAGAAGGTCTTAATATAACAAGCCTCTGCTCTTAAGGTTGTTAATAACCTAATCTTACTGCTTTTCAGCCTTAGCATATGTGAAAAACTCTGTAAATGGTAAATTACTATACACATTTACATGGAAATATAGAAATCATCTTGCATATCTTTTGGTATTGTCAATTTCTTTCCTGAATTTTCTGCATCATCTCTCTATTATGTCCTAATATAAATCCAAATTGTGAAATATTCATATCATTCCAAACTGCTACAGCCTCTGCAATGCATTTCTTAATCCCTGCCTTCACTGCTTTGCTAAAGCCAATCACAGGTGGGCATGGTGGTGTGCACCTGTAGTCTCAGCTACTCTGGAGCCCAAGGCAGGAGAATCCCTTGTGCCCAGGAGTTGAAGGATGCAGTGAAATATGATCGTGTCACTGCAGTCCAGCCTGGGTGACAGAGTGAGACCCCATCTCTTAAAAAACAAACAAACAAAACAACCAATGATGCTTTGTTTTTCTTAGGCTGCTTCTTCCTTTATACTAAATTCCATTCAATTCCATGTTCATAAAATCATAAAATAGATTTCTGCTTCACTACACTGGGCTGTTCCCCTCTGTTGAAATTTCACCTTCTCTAAGAATATCTCTCTGTACATTTAGTACTATGCAACTGATGGATACTTGTGCATACTTGTTAACTAACAAAATTAGAAGAGGCACTGCTGTTTATTATCTGAAGTCCTTACTGACATTTTATTTCCATGATTCTCTTTGCCTCCTATTTAACTAAAAGCAAACTAAATAACTAAATAAGCTTTAAAGGAAAATAGAAAAAGAATAGTTTTAGCATGTATTTATGTTTATCTGATTCCAAAAGTATTGTATATGTGTGTACGTGTACATACACAAATAGAATTTTAAAAATTAGGGCAAAGGGAAAATAGCAAATAGTTAAGTTGAAAGACAGAAAAAGTTAGTATACACAAATCCATGTCATAAGCTTCTACACAGTTCTTAAAATCAAACACTTAAATCAACTCTTACCCTCCTGTTAGCCAAAGAGGGGAAATGATATTACGTAAGTTAGAAGATAAAAGCAAATCAGCTACTCAGAAGAAGTGAAGATTTTTTTTGGTACTTGGACCTTTCATAAAGGGACTTCTGAAAGATGCTGGTGCACAATTTCCTCAGCACCATTCCTGCTGCCAACACAAGTTTGTATTGTACAGATTCTTGTATCCAAGCTGGGGGCATAATGACAAAGTAAAGGTCAATGAAACTAGTGCTTTAAGGTCAAAAAAGTGCTTTGCAGCCAAGCTTTTCTCTTTATTATTTGGCTTGATCCAGAAAAGTAGTTTTAAATGTTTAGAGATTGGATAGATTCATGTTGTTCAGGTCTTCCATGAATGTTTTACTTTTAATAAAATGTGGGCAGCAGATAATTCAAGGTTGTCTTTTCAGTAAGAAGTGAAGTGAATAATTCTATTGGTCTTTATTCATAGTTTCAAGGGTTTGGCCCTTTGTGTATCCATAGCACAGAGAGGCATTCAGCCTTGCTGTGATTCACTTTTTAATATCTTTAGAATATGAATTAGCATTTTTTGCCAAGTATTTCCATGATTTGGAAAGCAGAAGAGTGGGAGAAAGAATAATAGCTCTTTGATATCTAATTCTTTTCCAACTCTGATTAGGCTTTTCAAGTCTCCAAGCCTAAGAGGATTCAGTTTCTTTCCAGTGGACTCTCACAAGGCGAGCAAAACAAACAGAAACAACAACAGCCAAAACCAAAACAAAAGTAACAAAACCTCTGCATTTACAAGACTTTTACAAGTTCAGAAGTTATAATTCTCAAATTTAAAATAAATTTTTAGTTATTCTAAAGCCTTTTCTCTTTTCTCGTTTTACAATGCTAAATGTCACTTTCATGCTACTTGGCTCTGATTTCCAAAGGAAACAGTTAGCACTGGTTCACCTTTCATTTCACATGCACGTGCAAGACCGGTATCAGAGGGTCTAGAACCTAATCTAACACCATGTGGGTTATCTTTCAGATTTCTTCTGGATAGATACCAAAGCCAGACAAATTTACAACTGTCTTTCCTGCCACAGAGATGTAGCAAATACTGCCCTCTACTGAGGGCAACCTCAGAATGGCTCAATTATGTTAATGATCATGTTAATCTTCAGGTACTGATTTCAATGATTTTGGTAGAATAATGCTGTTACTAATTACTTCATCATTATTGTATACATTCTTATTAAAGTCACTATTTTCGAAAATATAGCACAAAAAAGGTGGAAACATATTTCAGCCTTGGCCACCTACCATATACTTATTACCTTCTGTAGTCTGTACAATCAGATATCATAGAACTATGTCTGAGGCATTAATAATAATGTTTAAATTTCCATTTGTTTTGAACGATCTAAGAAAATACTTTTTCCATGGAGTACAATGAACACTGTTCTGGTGACAGACACACCATTTTACAAGGTATCCATGTAACAAAAACATTTGTACCCCCTTAATATTTTGAAATTAAAAAAAGAAAAAAAAACAAGGAAATAAATTTTACAGTGGGAAATTAGAAGGGTTACTATAGCATTATTTTAATAAATGAGTTTGTGAAATAATTCTAGCAACAGTGGACTATTTTTCGTGCTGATTTTTTTCCAGTACCTGCTAAATTGTTAATATCCAGATTAGTAATTTCAAAGAACTAAGCTGTTTGTGCAGCTGTAATACATTTTTTTCACTGTTTATGATTTTAAAGGGTGAATTGTACTTGTTTAACACTAGAGAATCATGTTAAACTCAATGCCTTCCAACCAAAAACTCCTTAAAGAAATATTAAACTAACCAATGAATAATTATACACATATACATTTTTACATAGTATGTTTCTGAAAAATGTTATGTTATCTGTGTTCCTGAATATGGAGAATATGGGTGCTTTTGTTGCTGTTTTTGTTTGTTTGTTTTGAGACAGAATCTCGCTCTGTCATCCAGGCTAGAGTGCCATGGCGTCAGCCTAGCTCACAGCAACTTCACACTCCTGGGCTCATGCGATCCTCCTGCCTCAGCCTCTGGAGTAGCTGGGACTATAGGCGTGCACCACCATGCCTGGCTAATTTTTTCTATTTTTAGTAGAGACAGGGTCTTGCTCTTGCTCAGGCTGGTCTCGAGCTCCTGAGCTCAAGAGATCCTCCCACCTTGGCCTTCCAGAGTGCTAGGATTACAGGCATGAGCCACATGGCCTTGTTTGTTTTTTGAGACAGGACTTTCCCTGTTGCCTGGGCTAGAGTGCAGTGATGTCATCATAGCTCAGTGCAACCTCAAACTCCTGGGCTCAAGTGATCCTCCTTGGAGTAGCTGGGACTACAAACATGCACCACCACACCTAGCTACTTTTTTTTATTTTTCTGTAGAAATGAGGTCTCCCTATGTTGCCCAGGCTGGTCTCGGACTCCTGGCCTCAAGTGATCCTCCCACCTTGGCCTCCCAAAGTGCTAGGATTACAAGCATGAGCCACTGCACCTGGCCAAGAATATGGGTTCTTTAATTAGGTTAAATACTCAGTGTAATGCACTGTTGAGCTTGTTTGTGGTGTTCCCATTTTTCTAGAACTTGGTTTGCTTAGGATTGGCCTGAAGCTAAAAAATTTTAGCAAAGGAGCCATGAGAAACAAAGCCTAGTAATCCAAAGTGTTCCCATGGCTTCTAATAAAGTCTAAAGTTTAAACCGCTTATTACCTTAATTCAGAAACTGTAGATACTGCAAGAACTAGTAGAACAGTCTGGCCAGGCTAAGTAATCTTCTGGTGAAGATCGCTTCCAGGACATGATGAGCCGAGGTCTGTGAAGGCCCAATTCCCCCACCAAGCCTTACAAACCTGTTTTTTGTAGACTCTAGGCTGCCTTCTGACTGACCCTCATACACAATACCAGAAGAATATGAAGAAGTAGGAAATCATTAGCATCATCATCATTATTAATGAGCATCACTAAATGTAAGCATCCATACAACTCCAAGACAATACATAAAAAATGCAAGTGAGATGGTAAAAATTAGTGGAATGGGTTATACTAACCACCCGGGATTGAATAAACCAGACTCTAAGTTAAACAGTTAGTTGGCATCTGAATAGGATGGAATATCCAATCATTTAATAGATACCTAAAATTTACGGGAAGTTGAGTTGCTCCTTTTGGAAATGGCATAAACTGGGTTCAACCATACCCCACACCAACAAAATTAAAAACTGTGAATGAGACCAGGCATGGTGGCTCAAGCCTGTAATCCTAGCACTCGGAGAGGCCAAGGCGGGAGGATCGCTTGAGCTCGGGAGTTCAAAACCAGCCCAAGCAAGGGTGAGGCCCTGTCTCTACTAAAGATAGAAAAATTAACTGGGTATGGTGGCACATGCCTGTAGTCCCAGCTACTTGGGAGGCTGAGGCAGGAGGATCACTTGAGCCCAGGAGTTTGAGGTTGCAGTGAGCTACAATGATGCCACTGTACTCTACCCGGGTGACAGAGTGAGATTCTGTCTTAAAAAAAAAAAACCAAAAAATGGTGAATGAGTCGGTGTAGCTCAGAACCCACCACTCAGAAAGACCCCCCAGATACTTCTAGAGTTAGAAAGTCCTGCCTAGGTACTTTATTCAGGCTAAGTTTTCAGTTTAACCATATTATGACACGCCCATGATGCACAAAAGAATACTATATTAACCATTAAAAGGAGATACAGAGTTTAGCAAAGATCTGGCAGATTTAGGTGGAACTAGCTTCCTGCCATTGAGACTATGTAAGTCAAGTAGTAAAACTTCTCCTCAACATGCCAAAGAATACCTTTTGAAGTAGAGTGTGTAAGTGTTGGTGTTATTTTCTGGAATGGTGAGATATTTCCCAGCTGGGTGCTATGAACTTCATATTAATGAGATTTCTCATATTAAGGTGCCGTATGAATCTTGGGAAATTATTTACTCTGCAAATACACCCATGTCAGTGTTCTGTTTTTCTAATTATTATATTTATTAATTTGGAATTTGGCAAATATAAACTGTTTTACCGTCAATTCTTACGGTACTTTCAGTTAGTTTGGAAAAGGACACATTCATCCTAATTCCATTCAAGCATTTTCTTCTATTAAAAAGTACTTCTCTTTAAGATATGAGGTATTATAATTTTGTGTAAACAAAGTAAGATGCCACACAAACTTTTTAATAAGGAGTTATCAGGGTACTTCTGCAAGGAATTTATAAAGGGTCTATACAGATAAAGAGTAACCCTTAGGACAGTATAATCTAGATAGAGCTTGAAATAATAATCATCCTACTTAAGCTGAAATGATGGTGGCAGAACAGCATTAGCCAGGCAGAGAAAAAAGAACTCAAGATGACAGATCATTCTTACACACTGAAGTGGATGAACTGCTCATTGCAGGGCAGAAGGCAGTCTAGTGGTAATGCTTGTGCGTTTCACGTTGGTGTGGCAATGATACAATCCCCACTCTTGGCACCAGGGTCAACACCGAAGAAGACAACTGGGCTATTTCTCATACAAGAGAAAGAAGACAGCAAGCAAACTCTTCATTACTAAAAGTTCGTTAGAGAAACTGTGCTACATATAATCCAGCTGTATACTCACGGTAATTAAGGAAAACAAATGCTCTTTGCAAACTCATTATAGATTTAAAGTTCTTTAAGTTTTCATCAGGTTTCCACAGAAACAAAGAGTTTGAAACAATAGTCGAGAATGCACAAACCATCGAATAAGTGGATTTTAATTGTTCCTGTTAAGAAAATTATTCAGATAACCAGCCACATCAAAGACTATTAAACTTTTTAATTGCTCAGGTAGGAAGATGGAGAATGTCATCATTATCTATCATAAGAAGAATCTGCATTCAAGATAATGCTACTTGAATTTTGAGCTAGAATAACATACTCAAGGATGCTACTAACTGAAGTGCCATTTAGTACTCAAAAGTAATCATATGCTTTAATTATTCATAGGGCACAATGCATGAATACACAATACTAATGATGGTTTTGAAAAGTGTTTTATGCTATGGTTTACTTACATAGGAGGATCAATTAGTGCAAAACAAAAGTATAAATATTTGCAACTGTCATAGAATGTGAATGTAATTTAGTTGTATGTTAGTGTGGTCAAGAGTGGAGAAATGTGTTTTCTTTGTGTTTTGCAAAGTTCTTGTAGGATTTAGTAGAATGCCTCAATTAATAAATATGTTAAGCATTCAGTAGTAATTAACTTCGAAGAAGACTTGGTGATAGTGTGTTCATTTATTCACTAATGACGTATCATGCAAGACTCTGTTTCCTGGTCTGTGCTAGGTGCTAGGGACACTGAGGTGAGCAAGAGAGTACTGATCCTTCTGGGATGCCCTGTATTGTACGGTAAAGTAAATGAGGGTGGCAATGGCAAGTTTAAATAGATTTGTAGCTCCTCTAGCTCTTTAGTATAGGCATTGTGTTGAATATTTTACACATTCATGCTGCATTATAATATTAGAGAAGATGCAGAGGACTAAATAGCTGAAAAATTAAAAACACATAAAGATTACACTTTATTTAGAATTAGTAAAGATCTTCAACATCGTTTTTCTACATCATTATTCTGTTTTTACCCTTTTTTTGTCATATGTTTTGCTTCTCTCTCCTTTGGAAAAGACAGAAAAATCTAAAAAATGAAGGTCATTAAACATACTTCTAAGTCTCAGACCATTTAGAGATAGCAATTAATATTTTAAATATATTCACTTATGCCTTTTCTCTACATATATTTTTTGAGTAAAATAGATATCTTAATACAATTGTAAATTTGCACTATGGTTTTTTCTTAGCTTTTATCATATTTAAATATTTTTATGAGCACCATTTTTTGTTGGTAACATATTATTTTATTATATCAATTATTGAACAATTTATTGAACAATTCTTCTGTTCTTAGATATTAAAGTTGCTTTTTTGTTACATAGTTATAAATATCCTTATGTATAGCTTTTGGTTGAATTTCTGATCATTTCCTCTGGATTGATTTCTGGAAGTGGAATGACTGGGTCAAGTTTATGCCTTTTTTTAGGGCTCTTAATACAACCCAACAAATTGTTTCCTGGATCAACTGAACTAATTTACTCTTCCAGCAACAATGGATGCCTCATTACGTGCTTCCCAGCACTGAATAGCACAATTTATTTTTCTTTGAAAAATTGCTATTTGAAAATGATAAAACATTCTTATTTTGTATTTCTTTGGTTACTGCTAAGCTTGACTACATTTTTCATTTGTTTATAAGCTCCTCATACTTTTTATATTTTTTGTTCTGTGAATTGTCTATTCAAATTCTATATCCATTTTTCTGTCAGAATGCTTTTACAATTTTAGTTTTATTGTAGTCAGTCCTTGTCTCACCTAATTCCTTTTTCATATCAACTTGCTCTCTCCCTACTGCTCTCTGCTTTAATTTGACTGGGTCCATGTCTTCTTGCATTCTGCAAGGATGCCACATAATTTTCTAACTTTTTTTCTTCTAGTTCTTGTATATAGTAAATAATAAGTTTTATTTCTGGAAATAAATTTTATACTATTCCATAAAAATTCCAAAATTGACTATAAAATAAATTAACATAAAATAAATGATAATATATGTATTTACATATACTTATCAGTTATAAAACTAGTCTCTAACTATAAAAGATCATATTTTTCTATAGGTGCTGGACTTGCTAATGACTTAAAATATGGGCTTTCACTAGTAAATCTCTCTGTAGCAAGTATAGTGTATCAGTTAGCTATTGCTGCATAATAAATCACCCCAAAATTCAGCAACATAAAACAATAAGCATTTATTATTGCTCTCTAGTCTAATAGGTCAGCTGGTAAGTTCTTTGCTCTCTCTTGGGCTCACTTATGCATCTGTAGTCAGCTTTGCTGATCTGGGCTAGGCTCTCTTATCTGTGTGGGGGCCAGCTGGCTGTATGCTCTCTCAGCTGACAGTTAGCTCTCCTTATGTTCTCTCCTCCTCCAGCAGGCTAGCCTAGGCAATGCAAAAGAGCAGAAGCATGCAAAGGCTCTTGAGACAGACCTAAGCTCAGAACTGGAAAACTGTCACTTTTCCCTCATTCTGTTGGTCATGGTAATTAAAGGCCAACCCAGATTGAAGAGTTGGGCAGACTCCATGTGTTAATGGGAGAGCTGGAAAGTCACAATTCAAAGGGTGTGGACAAGGAGGCAAGAATAACTGGAGCCATTACTGCCATCAGACTACCCCACATGGGCATTCTTCATTTCTCCAGTGGATTTTAAATTATCATAATTTTCTAGAGAATTTTTTAGTTAATGTATTTGATGCCCTCCAAACATCCTTAAATACTGAATGCTAGGGAAAGAGGGGGTGAGTGGCAAAATTCGCATTTAGATTGGTACCAGTCACATTGATCAGGATGTCACACATTAAAAATGATATCATATGTGTGGCACATGGGGCTGTATAAGATGACTTGGCAGCATCAATATGTGGTTTGGTGAAACATTTATTATATTTTTATATATTATATAGTCATGAGAAGAAAAATAAATTTATAAAGGTATTTTAAAATATATCAGATACTGAATTTGAATAAAATCTTCAAATAAAATTTTTTCAAATTTGTACTGAGAAACTTGCCTCCATAAACATAATTTTTTGTCTATTTTTTATTATTTATTTCTGTATTTTTTAAGACTAGTCCAGTGCAGTCATGAGAAGGGGGAAAGAGTAGGACAAGGAGTTCAATCTGTAACTGCCTATGAATTGAGATAACTTACCACCTTCGGACTAGCCAAACACAAATTTAAAAAAATCAGTTTTGATGCTTGAAAAGGCTAAATGCCATTCCTGATTAAGACTATGTAATGATAATCTGAAGAAAATTTGACGAGAAAATTTTGGTAGTTACCATTCTCATTCACACCAGGAAACATTGGGAAGTTGTGTATTTGCAGTTGTGGTGGACTCTTTCTTGGTAATTGCACCACCTTCATTAGGACAATGAAGGAAGTTGGATGAAATAAGCATTAGGATAGGCTAACTGCTGAAACAACCCCCAAATCAGAGGCTTAACAAATAAACGTGTATTTCTTGCTCATATTCCCATCCAGTGCAGAGTGGCAGGGAGGTGCAGCTCCATGCAGTTCTGCACGGACTCAGGCTTCATCTCTCCTTTAAATCCTTAAAGTCCTTTGTTCAGCCAGCAGATGAGTAAAAGAAGTGTGAATTCTGTGTGGGATGTTTTTATGGGCCAGGCCTAGAAGTGATCATATTACTTTCTCTTCCATTCTACTGGTCTGAACTTGTTCACGCAGCCACACCCAAATCCAAGAGAGGCATAATTCGGAGATATTGCTGATTCAGTTCCAAACCACTGTAATAAAGCAAATATCACAATAAAGCAAGTCACTGGTTTCCCAGTACATATAAAAGTTATATTTACACTATACTGTAGTCAATTAAGTGTGCAATAGCAATTATGTCTAAAAAAACAATGTACATACCTTAAGTTAAAGATGCTTTATTGCTAAAAAATGCTAACGATCATCTGAGCCTTCAGTAAGTCATAATCTTCTGACTGGGTAGAGGGTCTTGCCTTGATGTTGATGGCTGCTGACTGATCAAGATGGTAGTTGCTGAAGGTTGGAGTAGTGTGACAGTTTCTCAAAATAAGACAACAGTGAAGTTTACCTGATTGATGAACTCTTCCTTTCACAAAAGATTTCTTGGTAGGATGCAATGCTGTTTGATACCATTTTACGCACAGTAGAACTTCTTCCAAAATTGGACTCAGTCCTCTCAAACCCTCCTGCTGCTTTATCAACTCAGTTTATGTAATATTCTAAATTCTTTGTTATCATTTCAACAGTGTTCACAGCATCTTTACCAGGAATAGTTTCCATGTCAAGAAACGATTCTCTTTGCTCATCCATAAGAAGCAACTCCTCGTCTATTCAAGTTTGATCATGAGATTGCAGCAACTCAGTCACATCATCAGTTTCCACTTCTATTTTGCTATTTCTACCACATCTGCAGTTACTTCCTCCACTGATGTCTTGAACCCTTCAATGTCATCCATGAGGGTTGGAATTAACTTCTTCCAAGCTCCTGTTTTGGTTGATATATTGACCTCCTGTGAATCACAAATGTTCTTAATGATATCTAGAATGGTGAATCCTTTCCAGAAGGTTTTTATTTACTTTGCCCAAATATATCAAGGGAATCATTGTCTTTGGCAGCTATAGCCTTACAAAATGTATTTTTTAAATAATAAAACTTGAAAATTGAAATTACTCCTTGATCCATGGAATGCAGAATGGACGTGTGTAAGAAGGTGTGAAAACAACGTTCATCTCCTTCTACATCTCCATCAGAGTTCTTGAGTGAGCAGATGCATTGTCAATGAGCAGGAATCTTTTGAAAGGAATCTTTCTTTCTGAGCAGTAGGTCTCAACAGTGGGTTTAAAATATTCAGTAAACCATGGTGTAAACAGATGTGCTGTCATCCAGGCTTTGTTGCTTCATTTATAGAGCACAGGCAGAGTAGATTTAGCATAATTCTTAAGGGCTCTTGGATTTTCAGAATGGTAAACGAGCATTGGCTTCAGCTTTAAGTCACCAGCTGCATTAGCCCCTAACAAGAGAGTTAGCCTGGCTTTTGAAGCTTTGAAGCCAGGCATTGACTTCTTTCTAGCTATGAAAATCTAGATGGCATCTTATTCCAATAAAAGGCTGTTTTGTCTATATTGAATATCTGTGTTTTAGTGTAGCCACCTTCATTGATGATCTTAGCTAGATCTTCTGGATAACTTGCTGTAGTTTCTCAATCAACACTTTCTGCTTCACTTTGCACTTTTTTATGTTATGGAGATGGTTTCTTTCCTTCATCCTTGTGAACCAACCTCTGCTAGCTTCAAACTTTTCTTCTGCACTGTCCTCACTTCTCTCAGCCCTCATAGAATTGAAAAGAGTTAGGGCCTTGCTGTGGGTTAGGATTTGGTTTAAGAGAATATTGTGGCTGGTTTGATCTTTTACCCAGACCACTCACACTTTCTCCATATCAGCAATAAGACTGTTTTGTTTTCTTATCGTTCATGTGTTCACTGGAGTAGCACTTTCGATTTCCTTCAAGAACTCCTTTACATTGATAACTTGGCTGTTTGGTTCAAGAGGCTTACCTTTCAGCCTGTCTCAACTTTTGACATTCCTTCCTCACTAAGTTTAATCATTTCTAGCTTTTGATTGAAAGTGAAAGATGTGCGACTCTTCCTTTCACTTGAACACTTAGAGGATATTGTAGGGTTACTTTTAATATTGTTGTGTCTCAGGGAATAGGGAGGCCAGAGGAGAGGGAGAGAGAAGGGGGAACTGCCGGTTGGAGGATCAGTTGGAACACACATATTTATCAATTAAGTTCACCTTTTATGGGCGTGGTTCATGGTGCCCCCAAACAATTACAATAGTAACATCAAAGATTACTGATCACAGATCACTATAACAGATATGATAATAATGAAAGAGTTTAAAATATTGTGGGAATTACCAAAATGTAACACAGAGACATGAAGTGAGCACATGCTGTTGGAAAAATGGCACCGATAGATTTGCTTGATGAAGAGTTGCCACAAACCTTCAATTTGTTAAAACAAAACAAAACAATGTCTGCAAAGTACAATAAAGTGAAGTGCAATGAAATGAAGCATCCTGTAGTCTATCTGTGGGCCCAGAAAGAGGAAAGCAGGGATATTGGTGAGCACTAGCGATCTTCTTTTTAAAATAAGGTGACTATAGAGAAAAATGATTGAATAAAAAAACAAAATAAGGTGAGCTGGGCTTATTTTTGGCAGCCTTACTGGGTTAGTGGAACAAAAGTCAGAGATTAGGGTCAGCCAAGGGTGGGGACCTAGATAACTGCACCCCCCCTCCCCCCAGACAGAGCCCTGAAGGACTGCACCTAGGAATCAGTGTGAACCAGAAGTAAATCAGCCCTCTCGTGGACTTCAGCCAAACTTCGTATGGGCTTAGTACTCAGAAAACTTCAAGCACTGATCTTGGATTTTTTTTCCTACATATATATTTGTCAAAGATAAAATCCAGCATATACAAAGACAACCAAACATATGAGGAGACAAGACAGTGTAAATGAGAACAAAAAAGCAACGGACATTAAAATTAGGAACTCCAGGTACTGGAATTATGAATCCACATTTTAAACAACTAGGCTTCCACAGTCTAAGAAATTTTTTTAAAAACAAGTCAGTAGACTTGGAAATTTCAGAAGGGACCTAGAGCCTATGAAGAGAGGCCTCTCATCTTTGAAAAAGAACCAGTGGAAATTCTATAACTGTGAGGTGCTAGAAATAAAATTAAAAACTCAAGGCATGAGTTTAAGAGCAGGTAAAACATGACTGAGGAGAAACACAGTGAACCAGAATATAGATCAGAGAAAACTATCCAAAATAAATCATGGAGAAGGAAGAAAGGGAGGGAGGGAGGGAGGAAGGAAGGGGAAAGGATAAAAGGAATGGACAGTATGAAGTTTAACCTAGTTCATTTAGAGTACTTACAACACATTAATCATCGAGCTCACATGGGGAGAAATTGCTGAAATTAAGACACGCTATAATGCGAGCATATCGACTGGGGCTGTGGCGTGGATTTTGACTGGTGTACTTTGAAGCACGGTTTTCCCTTGATATCTGCAGGGGATTGGCTCCAGGATCTCCCATGGATACTAAAATCTATGGGTGCTCCAGTCCCTGATATAAAATGGTGTAGTATTTGCATATAACCTATGCACATCCTCCCATATACTTTAAATCATCCCTAGATTACTTATAATACCTAATACAGTGTAAATGCTGTGTACATAGTTGTTATACTGTATTAACTTTATAATTTGTATTATTTTTTGTTGTATTTTTTCCGAATATTTTTGATTAGCAGTTGATTGAAGCGGATGTGGAAACTGCAGATACAGATGGCCAACTATATTTAAAAAAACACTTATTTTAAATTAATTTTATTCTTACTGGAGCTTATTTCTTTTGGGAAAAGACTTCCTTCTTTGATTAATCCATTTCATTCTTCTTTCTCATGTTTTTATCTCTTCATGGCTTAATGTGGGAGGAATTTCTTTGGCAACAAATAACCTCTCCTTGTTTTAATGACTATTTTTTAAAATTACGGTAAGAAAGGACATAATGGAAAATCTACCATTTAAACCATTTTCAAGTGTACAGTTCAGTGGCATTAAATACCTTCACGTTGTTGTGCAGCTATCACCACTCTCCATCTCTACAACTTTTTTATCATCCCAAATGATACGCATTAAACAGTAAGTTCACATTCCTCCAATGACTATTGTCTTTAAAGAGATAGATGACTATATTAAGCTTTGTTTTCTTTACGTGAGTGAGCATATAATTGTTTTGGGGATATGAGGGAAAGGGATAGTTGCTAATATAATGGCAAATTTAGAACCTACTGACAAAGGTATATAATTTATAAAATAGCTGAGTAGGCAAAATTCTGATTTTCAGTTGCCCTAGGCACTTCAGTGCACTTCTGATAATGATTTTCCTTGGGCATGTAGTTATACTGATAGAAATCACATCCATGCATAA
Organism: Daubentonia madagascariensis; assembly: GCA_023783475.1. Lineage (NCBI taxonomy): Eukaryota > Metazoa > Chordata > Mammalia > Primates > Daubentoniidae > Daubentonia > Daubentonia madagascariensis. The sequence goes on along the minus strand of JAKFHU010001815.1, from coordinate 53,613,276 downwards.
AGAGTGGGCTTAATTATACATAACTACATTCCTAATATGAGGTTTTACATTTTTTTTTTACATACACTTTCTGGTTTACAAAAGATGACACACAAATTTTAACTGATCTCAAAAAAGTACTATACTCTGAGAGAATGAGTGTCTTTTGTATGAGTTATCCTTTTTAGAAAACAACACTATATTTTGCCTTCCCCTCCCTTTTGGAAATTGACTTATTACGTGGTGATTCCGCAGTCTCATCTGGTCCGTGCTGTGCCTCCAAAGATAGGCAAATGCACAAAGGCTGATGTAAGGTTTTGGATGCAGTCGGCAGTGGAGCAAAATTAGCCGATTCCTATTGAGAAGATATTTCTTTTTTTCTTTTTCTTTCTTTTTTTTTTTTTTTTTTGAGATGGGGTTTCACTCGTTCACTCAGGCTAGAGTGCAGTGGCCCAGTCATAGCTCACTGTAGCCTTGAACTCCTGGGCTCAAGCCATCCTCTGGCCTCAGCCTCCCGACTAGCTGGGACTGCAGGCACTTGCCACCACTACTTTTTCTATTTTTTGTAGAGACAGGGTCGCTCTTGCTCAGGCTGGCCTCAAACTCCTGGCCTCAAGCAATCCTTCCACCTCAGCCTCCCAAAGTGCTGGGATTACAGGCGTGAGCCACCACACCCAGCTGAGAAGAAATTTCTTTATATCCTCAACTCATTTGTATTGACCAATCATTTGCACTCCAAATAATAAAAATAAAAGTAGCCAAAATGGTTTCAATACTAATATATGCCCCAGGCACTGTGCTAAATGCTTTACATGTATTATTTTGTTTAATCCTTACAATTCTGTGAGATAGGAATCAAATTTCCATTTTGCAGATGGAAAAACTAAGGAACAGAAAGATTACATAACTTGCCAAGGGCACCCAGTTAATAAGTGACAGACTGAAGGTGCAAATCCAGGCAGTCTAAAGCCCTTGTTCTTAGCTTCTACAGTAACACATACTTCTGGGCCATATCAGGCTTGACAGCAGGGTTCCCTTGGATGAGAATCAGGGTTAAACCAAAAAATAAAAAATAACAAAACTCACAACACACTGGAACACCCGTGTGGCTAAGGTGAGTGGCTTTCCCCATCTACGGGGAGCTCTGGGTCTGGAGGCAGAGGCTCTCCCCACCGGGGAAGGAATGTGGGGAAGGCAGAGGCCATCTCCTCCTGGCCCCCGTTTGTTATCTGGTTGGTGAGAGGAGATGGGAAGAAGGGACACTTTAAGCACATTTCCAAGGGAGTCAGGGCATTCTTTGTGCTCTTTCTTTCTGGTTCTGTGACCCTTTGCCTAGGTCGTATAACTGCTGCATCCTTCTCGGCACTGCTCTCTCTCGAGGGACCCACTTCTCCAAAACTTAACTCTCTGGACTTGCTCGTACCTCCCCACGCCTCCCTGAGAATTCCTCTTTGCCAAGTGTAACTGATTGCAGCTGGTTGCTAGGCTGGTGGCGGACATGGAGGTGAGAATGACTCCTCCTCCTCACAATTCCCTGATTTTCCCGGGAACATGGCCATATCAACACTTCTGAAAGAAGCTTTTATGCAAGGGACTCCCCAAGTGAGAGAGACATTTTTGGACAAAGAGGAGTAGTGATAGATTCTGCCAGAATTTGAGGAGGCTTATCCACCTGTGTCCTAGGGGTCAGTCATGGTGATCCAGGAGCTTTCAGGGGGACCTCAGAGTAGCTCCTGGGTCACTTGGTCTCTGGCCTTCTCCCCACTCCAGCAGGGCCAGAAACACTTGCCTGACTTTTGCTTATGGTTTGCTGCTCACAGGATACAGTCATCCACACACAACTTAAAATGAGTAGAAGTAACATTTCCTGGGAATGTTCCTAACCCCAAAGAATGTGTTTGCAGGTAGTCTTCATAATGTTCTTGAGTTAAATTCATGTTTCAGACTCAAGTGCTTTACACCTGTAGGTGGCACTTGTATGAATAATTTTGTGGACCTTGAGTCTTGTCCCCTCGTCATATAAAGAGGCAGCATGCTGCTACAAATTATTCTGGAGGTCTCAGCCTACTTCTGCTCATTTAAGCCCTCTGGTATTTCCTACAGAGGCTAGCAGTGTTGCACTTAGATAATTATACCTTAAACTAAATATAATTTCTAATGATTTTCATACTGAAGCATAGTCTTTACTTCAGAATTGTGACATGATATTCAGCATGCCATTATTAAATAGCTCTGTTATAACAATAGTGATAGTTTGCAGTTGAGTCATAGAAAGGGTTTATTAGGACATGTTTAAAGTTATATCATATAAGTAAACATATGGAAGACTGGGTTTAGAACAGGGGCCTAAAGGGTGCCAATGGAGGCTGTGTGGCTAGAGATATTCTTCCACTCCCCACCCCACTCTTGTGTTCTTTCTTGCCCCTCTTTGTACATCATTATTAAGGGAACACAGTGTACATCGTCTGTGTCCTTAGCCTACTCTGAAAATACTGCTCCATTTGGTCAAGTTACCCCAAAGCTACCACCTAGATCACACCATGACAAGAAAGAGAGGTGTTTTCCATTTGACCCAGCAATCCCACTACTGGGTATTTATCCAAAAGAAAAAAAGACATTTTATAATAAAGACATCTGCTCTCGAATGTTCATATCAGCACAATTCACAATTGCAAAGTTGTGGAAACAACCCAGGTGCCCATCAATACACGAGTGGATCAATAAAATGTGGTATATGTGTACCATGGAGTATTACTCAGCAATAAGGAACAACAGTGAATTAACACATCTGGTATTATCCTGGTTGGAGCTAGAACCCATTCTTCGAAGTGAAGTGTCACAGGATTGGAAAAACAAGCACCACTGGTACTCACCATCAAACTGGTACTAACTGATGAACACTTACATCACACAGGGCAATAACATTCATCTGAGGGCGGGCGGGCGAGAGGGGGGTGGAAGGGATGGGAAAAACTCTCACTGAATGGATGTGGGGAGCACAGTTTGGGAGATGACCACGATTGTGGCTCTGACACGGGCAGAACAGGGGCAATGTGTATGGCCAAAGTGTTGTACCCCCATGATATTCTGAAATTAAAAAAATAAATTAAAAAAAAAAAAAAGAAAGAGAGGTGTTTTCAAATTAAACTAATCCAAAGAAAAACAGAATTGGTTTATTTTAATTTTCTTTATTTCATTTTAATTGTAGCCGCTTGGAGCCAGTGACTATTTGGAAATATCAAAGAATTTTGATACAATATTTTTACGAAACATTCCACAATTTACGCTGGCAAAGAGGACTCAAGCTCGAAGATTCATAACCCTCATTGATAACTTTTACGATTTCAAGGTAAGGATGTAGTACATTTTCTCAAAACTAAACATTTTGGACTGTGGAGCCAGATTGCCTGGGCTGGAATCCTGTCTCTACCACTTACTTCGCTTCTCTGTGCCTCAGTTTCCTCATCTGCAAATCAGGGATAATAGCGTTTACTTCAAAGGATTGTTTCGAGGATGAAAAAGGCTAATCCATGTAAAGCATTTAAAACAATGTTTGGCACAAACTGAATGCTGAATTAGTACTATTAGTAGTAGCAGCAGCAGTAGTATAGTAAAACACCCATCGTAAGACACTTTGCTTTAGTAATGATTCCATCATTCTACCAGACAGATCATGTGCTCTTTCTATGATGATGTGCAGCGCAGTGCCTTGCCTACACTGAATGCGTAATAAATATTTGTTGCATGACAAATGATTGGACTGATAGAAAAACTAATGAACAAATGAATGAATGACTAAAGGGCCCTTCCAAATATTGGGGTGCCCTCTCCCTATGACCGAGAAACCCTGGTAACTAGCAATATATCATCTTGTTGTTTGGCTTTTAATCCATGTGTTTTAGCATGAATTGTAGTGGGCTGTAGGGCCAGCTAACTATTCTGAAGACCAACTTAATCTCTCTGAGCTTCAATTGCCTTTGCTAGCAAAAGGGGATAATAGTGGTACTTATAAGATTGTTGTCAGGATTAAATGAATATGTAAAGCGCTAAGAATGTCTGGCATATAGTAAGCTCTCAATAAAAGTGAGCCACTATTAATACTATATACCTGTAAATACACATTTACAGTAAAAGTGTAAGTATAATTTCAAATTAGAGTTCATTTAAATATTATTTTACTGTTAGATATATATTTTTCCTATTCTTTGTACAGAATTAGAGCAGTGATTCTAAAATTGAAGGGACTTCTTGGGGAGGAAGCAAGTAAAAGCCTCTGCTGGGGGGAGAGGTGAGATTTTAATGTTTCATTTGCTCATTCATTCAGCAACTTTTATCATGCCAAGCACAGTGCCGAGCACTAGAAATTCAATGGCAAGTGAAGCCAGACAGAGTGCCTGCCTTCATAGAGCTTACAGCCCAGTATCAGAGAAACATGAATCAAATGTCCACAGAACTAAGTGTAAAGTCACCACTGTGGGATGACCTTTTGGACAGAGAGGGAGGCTTACGGTGCTGTAAGTGTCCAGGGTAGAATGCACTGATCTATGGGGTGGGAAGTCCTCCGAGGACCACCTGCAATAGAACCATCTGGGCTACTTAAAAATCCAGATTCCAGAACCCACCCCATCCCCATACCAGGAAACGAGGACCAGGCATGGGGCTTGGAACCTGCATGTTCTTGTGCTTCTCAGGTGCTTCTTATAAACACTAAGAGGAGTGAGGCCTGAACTCCAAGCACAGGGTGAAAAGGGGTAACCAGGGTGGGGAGTTTGCAGCAAAGACACTGCGGTGGGCCAAGTGTGGAAGTCAGCAAGCGTGGCTCTGGTGCAGCAGCTGAGGGAAGCCTGGCTTAGTGAGTGCCATCAAAATCTGCTGCTTATGCCCAGGAGCCGACATATGTGTAATCAGGGAGTCAGGAGAGGCAGAGGCTGAGGATGCGGAGTTGGGGGATCAAGGCCCATCAGTTGTGAATGGTCGCCTTCTGCAGAGACTCTGCTCTGCAGTAATCCGGGGGGCTGGAATGACGGCAAGGGCCTGGAGGTGGTACTCTGTTTACAGGGCTAAGGCTTCAAGAAGGAAATGGTGGAGCGGAATTGGTAGCTGGTTCTCAGAGTGGAGAATCAAGAAACTCTTAATATTTTTATACTTCAGCTAGGAATACCTTAAAGAAAGCTCTAGCGCCCATCCCTTAGTCCCACCCCTAATCCTACCTTACCCCTACTTCTTAATGAAAGGAAAAGAGGGTTTATCTGGCCATATGATGGAATACCCAAACCACTCTCATAACATTTGCTTTAACTAAATGACACATTTAGAGAGTATACTCTGTCTTAAAGTGTAGTCAAAATTATCTTATTAAAGAATTTGGGAACATTAAACAGCCATTTTTCTAGCATATATTCATGGAGATTTGTGAAATACAGGTATTCCCATCTAAATAATGAAAAGTGTCATTTGTGATTAAAAGAATTTATAAGAGGAAGTAGAAAACCATTTAGATATGGAGAAGCTAGTCTCAAATGTCAACACATTATTTTTAAGTATTTGTGTGTTTATTTAAATAATGATTTTAAAAGGATAGCTATGAATCCTGAAAACAAATTCAGGACTCTTTAAACATCAAGAAGAATATGTTTTGTGTTTAAACTAGTGGACATAAAATGTGTAAAAGATATAAAAGCTGTTTCCAATATATGATCACATACACACACTCAAATACTTAAGTAATCAAGAGATATTAATGTAAAGCTTAGTCTTTTTGAAGACTGTCTTGGCAGGATGCTGATATAAATGTAGGTTCTGGAAACTAGGATATAATTAGAGTGGCAATGCCTTGAACTTAGCAGTCAGCAGTGCAGCAAAGTGGAGACCTCTTTACAGTATTTCTGGGGAGCATCTTGGATGCACAGAGATGAGCTCCAAACAGCCAGGTATAAACGTCAATATCAGAGTGTAATCGTCTTCATCAGTTTGTGGTGCTATAACAAAATACCACAGACTGGGTAATTTATAAGTAATAGAAATTTATTTCTCACAGTTTTAGAGGCTGGGAAGTCTAAGATCAAGGCTCTGGCAGGTTTGGCTGTTTGGTGAGGGCTGCTCTGTGCTTCAAGATGACGCCTTGTTATTGTATCTTCCAGAGCAGGTGAATGCTGTGTCCTCACGTGGTAGGGGGAATGGAAGGCAAAAAGGGGTGAACTCCCTCCATCAAGCCCTTTTATCCGGGCATGGGATCCCTTTATGGGGGCAGAGCCCTTGTGACTCAATCACATCCTAAAGGCCACACCTTAATACTTAATACTGTTTTATTAGGGATTAAATTTCAACATGAATTTTGGAGGGGACAAAACGTCCAAACCATAACAGTAATGGAAAGAGCATTAGCCTTGGAACCAGAAGATCTGGGCTGACATCATGAGCTAAGACCTCTCTAGGCCTGAAGTCTCCCAATAAAAACTTTGCTCCCCACTTCACAGGATGGTATAAGCTGTGGGGAAATATTTTGAAAAGTACTGTGCACTTTTAAAATACCACTTTAAGGAGACAAACTATTAGGAAAAATATGGACATTTTAAAAAGCAAGGATCCAAGCTCCCAGACATGACAAACAGATTTTTATTTTGTGAGAGATTTTTCTTACCTTCAACTTATAAAATGTAAAGAGTAACACCATTTACTCATTTTCCTCTACTTCAGGTGCGCATAATTTGCTCTGCGTCTACTCCTATATCAAGCTTATTTTTGTATCAACATCATGACAGTGAGTTGGAGCAAAGCAGAATACTGATGGATGATTTGGGGCTGAGCCAGGTAGGCGATATTAACATAATTTCTTTTTATTATAAAACAGCTTAATTGTTTTTGGTTTGATACATGGCTACATTTTGAAGAAGAATGCAATATATAGTTAACCATTGATTTGCTGCTGCTTCTAAAGCCAGTGTGGCAGACTTATCCTTCCCATTATCATTAAATATAGAGAATGACAACCTTAGAGTGGAAGGAAGCTTAGTGATCAAGTAGTCCCACGCTTTGTTTTGTATATGATAAAAACAAAGCCCAGAGGGTGGACTAATGGGCCCACAGTCACACTGCTGAATAATGCAAGCCAGAGCTGGATGCCAGGGCACCTGTGTCTGGTTCTGGGCTCATTCTGCTCTACCATGCTGCCTTTTTTGGCTTTCCTGCTTCCTGATTGCAGGATCTGTAGAGGGCATGATACAGTATCCAAGCGTGTGGGCTGGCCAGTACAAGACTATAGAGTACCTAGGAAGGCCCTTGATTTCATCGCCCAGCCTTCATTCTGCAGATATTTATGGAGCACCTGTGGGTGCCAGACTCTGGGGACACTCTGTAGGGAACAAACTGATGCAGGCTCATTTCTCCTGGAGCTTGGAGTCTGGTGATTTACCCCAAGCCAAGCAGAAGTGACTTTGTATTTTCTTCTTCTGTAAGAATATTACATGGTATATTTCTCAAGTGTCAGCAATTAAAATATTAGTCAAAAAATTTAAACTATCAACACCCACCCCAAGAATGAAGGGACCTCCATTCTTCCAATGCCAGAGGTGAAAGGCCATTTGGAATGAGGAAACAGTTCCTTATTGGCCTGAGTAGGAATTATGCATTCTCAGGAGTTTGGGAGAATAAGGCCCATATTCCTTTAAAAAGCGAACTTTCAAAATATGATTACTTAAACCTATGTGTATGTCTTAGTCAGTTCAGGCTATTATAACAAAATACCATAAACTGGGTGGCTTGTAAACAGCAGAAATTTATTTCTCACAGTTCTGGAGGCTGGGAAATCTAAGAACAAGGCCCCAGATTCAGCGTCTGGTGAAGGCCCACTTTCTAGTTCATAGAGTGCTGTCTTTTCCATATAAACCTGACATGGTGGAAGGGGTGAGGGCTCTCTCTGGGGCCTCTTTTATGAGGGCATTAACCCCATGCATGAGGACTTCACCCTCAAGACCTAATCATCTCCCAAAGCCTCCACCTCCTGGTACTGTCACCTTGGGCGTTAGGATTTCAATATCTGAATTTTGGAGGGACACAAACATTCAGACAATAGCGGTATAGAAATAAATAGCTGCTTATAAACCTCTGTGCTGGGACTATCTGAAATTTTTGTTCTCCAAGAGCAATACTTACATCCAAATATTGTCTTTGACAATTTGAAAAATACACTTGAGGAGCTACATCAAATCAGTTTCTGAAGTCCTTTAAATCATTGGCTCTTAAATTTTTTCCCCTAGGATCAGGGCAAAGTAAGCTCAGCACATGCGGCCAATAATATATGAAGAAATCAGGGAATGTGACTTCAGGGTCATGAAGGTTCACAGTGGATCAGTGGAGAAGATTGACGTAGGAATCCAGAATTTTTCTCTGAAAAAGCATAATAGCAAACCCTTAAGAAAACAAAGTTCAAAGCCCATTTAGTGGCCACGATCCCATGTTGGTATTACCAGTCTGGGCTGTTTACCAGCCTCACAGAGACAGGACTTCCCAGCTTGACCCTAGATGGGCCGGATCAAATGTCCTGGCAGCTGAGGACCAAAAGTAGCTCTGGCCTTTGCAAAAGATCGTGCAAAAGATCCCAGGCACGTTCTCCAGGACCCAGGGCCTGCTGGCACCTTTTAGTCATCACTTTGGAAAAGGCTCTTCAGAGGTTTATCCTTAGGGCCTCCCCTCAGACAGTGGGCCCCCCCCTGCCTACAAAGCTTCAGAGGCCTACATCAGCCTCTTCCTAACTTATCAGAACTACTGTTTTTTTGCCATTACTTATTTGCACTTTTGGACAAAGTTTTCCTTTTTTGTTTTTGAGACAGAGTCTTGCTCTGTTGCGTGGGCTAGAGTGCTATGGCATCAGCCTAGGTCACAGCAACCTCAACCTCCTGGGCTCAAGCAATCCTCCTGCCTCAGCCTCCCGAGTAGGTGGGACTACAGGCACGTGCCACCAGGCCCGGCTAAGTTTTCTATTTTTAGTAGGGATGGGGTCTTGCTCTTGCTCAGGCTGGTCTCAAACTCCTGACCTCAAGCAATCCTCCCGCCTCAGCCTCCCAGAGTGCTAGGATTATAGGTGTGAGCCACCATGTCCAGCCAGAAGTTTTCCCTTTTAAGTTTTCTCTCTGGTAATTTGTTTTGTTTATTGCCTGTCAGTTTAAATTAGCTGACTCTCTCGTCTAATTTAAGAGATTGTATATGAAAAAGAATTTATAGAAAATTTTACAATCTAAATTGGTAAATATAAAAAGTTTTTAAAAACCTGTACTAAGTTCTATAAATTTTCATTTGTGGTGGTTTTAATTGGTGCTGGGTTTTTGTTTGTTTGTCTGTTTTGTAACCAGGGCTCAGCAGAAGGCCTCTCCATGTTTACCGGAGAAGAGGAAATCTTCGCGTTTCAGCGCACAATTTCCCGACTCACAGAAATGCAGACTGAACAGTACTGGAACGAAGGGGACAGAACCAAGAAGTAACTGTCACTTTCACATGAATAAAACTCTAGACAAATGGTTAATGCAGGCAGAACTATACTGTGGGACTTGAAGGAATCATTTTCTCATCATTAATTATGCACTTTGTCCTCTGGACCATTTTAATCTAAAATTGCTGTCAAAGATGTAGTGGATTAGTAAGTTAAAGGCTTACCATTTTTAAAGGTCCACTCTTTCCTATTTATTTGGCCTTATTTCTGCACCACAAAATTAAAATCATCACTCCTAAAGATTAATTCAGACATTTTGCCTTCACATTAAACTACCTGAATGAACCTTGAATACACAAACACACGGTAAATGCAGGATGTCTGGATGTCTCCAAGCTTTGGCTGCATGGTGGTGACACATTGGAAACACATCCTTTATAAGCGGGAAAAACAAAAAACACCCTACATTGCAATTCAAAACAAAGCTTTCCAATCTTATTATAAACTAAAAGGAATAACATTTTAGAATATGGGTTTATACATGTGATTTTTTTTTTTTTTGGCTATGAATTATAATAAACTTCCCAATCCTTCAGGTTTCATCACAACAGAAAGAGTATGTTTTTTACCCCGAGATCAAGCTTGGTAGGCAGTACCTGATCTCAAGTGGTCACAGAGTTGTCTGAAAAAATCAAGGATTATGACACCATCAGGTAAGGAACAAGTGTTAAATTCCAACCAACGTGCCTATTTGCAGGCAGATCCCCCAACCCTGACAGCCAGGAATGGGGACCAGTGAGAGAATGTTGTGAGGGGCAGAGTCACAGACATGCCAAGCAGCAGAGTGGACTCCTGCTCATCTGAGGCCAGCTGGGACCCTGGTGGACAGCAGGCTCCTTCCCACTGCTCATGCGCATTTGCTCCAGGTGCAGAAGGCCACTCCCCACCCTTGCTGCTGATTCTGCAGCTGAGATAGACTTAATAGGAAATGCTAGAACACTTGGAAAACCTACTTTAAATAAGAGCTGATTTGTCCTTCATTGAGCTCATTTCTTGATTCATTTAAGTAAAACCTGACTTTGCTAACTTGTCACAAAGGGGATCTTGGTTGAGGCTGTTAAAAGAATCTTCAAAAAAATTAAAAAAGAAAGAAATCCACAAAGTCTTGTGAAAATCAAGTATTTTGAGGCGGTATGCATAGGAGAGTCAATTCAAGCAGTGCTTACAATTATCAACATATGTAAGCTCTTTGAACCTATTTCTTAATATTTTTCCACATTAGTCTATTTTGGACATTAACCTAATGAAGTCAAGCAGATAGATGGATGGGTACCCAAGCACAGAGAAAATTTTAAATCAAGTCTTCTGAAAATGAAATGTGCTTTAAAAACATTTTTAGTCCAGTGAAACACAGTGAGTCCCAACGAGGTTAAATAATTGGGACAAAGGATGGGAAATAACCAGTATGTGCCAGATTTAATGCTAGATATTTACATTAGCTCAGTTAAAAAAAATAGTCCTAGAAAGTGAATATAATCATCCCTGTTTACAGATAAGGAAACTGAGGCTTGGAAAAATTAAGTAGCTTGACCTGAGATTCACAATTTACAACTAAAAAATTCATGTACTATATTTTATACCACACTGCCTCCTACTCTCACTAAAAAAAGAGATCATCTTAAATATTGATTCATTTTTTTAAACTCAGTGAAGTTGAAGATGAATTTATAACAGAACCATTGCTTTGAACTCAATAAATATAAAATGTTCAACTCTATTCTTTAAATCTTAGCTTTTTGCTTTTCACATTTCTTTGACAATTATTCTGTCTTAATTTAAAAAAACAGTATGAATGAACAGACAGACAGAAGGACAACATGATTGATAGAGGAACTGTCCCTGAATGTGTGGGTGTATGTAGAACAGTCCCCCACTCAAGTTCTGCTGTAAAAGTTCATTTGAGATCAGGTATTTGAAATAAAATTTCATTTTTCCACAGAAACAGTAATGTAATGTTTGTTAGGGCCCTGGTTCAATGCACAGAAACCTACGTAATTCTCAGTATAGCTGCCCTAAACTGTGATTTTGGTACTAAGGAACTTAAAACACCTTTTTCAAAATATTGTTTCTGTAGGGTAAAACTGTAGTTCAGGCTCTACCTGAATAACTGGAGCATGTGCCCACTCTTGTCTTCCTGGGCCTGGTGGGAGAGGCTGCAGGGGAAGAGCTCTCTGTGTTAAGGGGAGGGTTCATGCAAAGAGTGGGGCTAGAGGGCTTCGACCGGCTCCGCCTCTGTATCCAGAAGGGAGGAAGGAGTTCCATGGTGGCTGGAAATCCACAAAGTCTGTTTCATAAACCAGCATACAAGGAAAAGAAACAAAAGTCTTCAAGAATAGCCTTATCTGGAAACAATATGGTAGCTCTACTAAAACAAAAGTGATGCCAAATGAAACATGAAAAACGACCCTAGATTGGAGAGCAACTTTTCTTTCAATTCATGTGTCTTTCTTCCGGAGTCCTGCCCTGCTACATTCTCAGCATTCCAGTCTTTCTCCCTGGGGGTGCATAAAACCTCTCAGAGCAAACGTTCTGTTTTGGAATGCTTTAAAACGTATATACTTCAAGATGGAGGTTTGAGCTGAGTAGTGCTGTGGAAGGTTCCTACTCATCTAGAAACTCAACGAGGACATCTTTAGAGTCAGGAGAAAATGCATCATGCATGGGCTCCCTTCAAAATGATCACTAGTTCCCAGACTTAACAGAAGTCAAGTGGAGAAAAAGGAAAACTTTCCTTAGGAAAAGAAAAAGAAAAATCTGATTACTACGTTATTCTTGTATTTCTTTAGGCAGTATATGAGGTTATTTGCTGATACCAGTAATCATGAGATGAAAAACATGGTGGACTTAAGTAATTTTTAACGTATTTCTGAGGCCAAAAAGACTGTAGTGTCATTTAAATCAAATGTATGTATTTTTAGTGGGATTTCAAATTTTATTCATAAGGCAATACTTTAATCTTCTTCAAGTATATTTCTTGTACTTACAAGTGTGCAAAATAGCATAATTTTAAAATTAGTTAGAATTTTGAAAAAAATCAAAATTTCACTTGTAAAACATAAAAGTGGGTATGCTTACATCCATTTATTTAATAAACATATAGTGCTTACTGTGTCCTGGGCATGGTTCTAAGTGCTTTATAAATAAACTCTTTTGATCCTAATAGTCCCATGAGATAGGTACTGTTATCACCATTTTATAGACAGGGAAGCTGAGGCACAGATATGACTAAAACAGAGTAATAAATTCCTAAGATATACATTGGAGTCAATAAAATTATCAAAACACTAATTTATTAAACTTTCAGTTTGGGCACAGTGGCTCACATCTGCAATCTCAGCACTTGGGAAGACCAAGGCAGGAGGATTGCTTGAGCCCAGGAGTTTGAGACCAGCCTGGGCAACATAGTGAGACCCTGTCTCCACAAAAGATAAAAAAAATTAGCCAGGTGTGGTGGCAAATGCCTGTAGTCCTACCTACTCAGGAGGCTGAGGCAGGAAGACTGCTTGAGCCCAGGAGTTCAAGGCTGCAGTGAGCTATGATCGTGCACTGTACTCCAGCCTGGGCAAGAGAGCGAGACCTTGTCTCTAAAAAAAAAAAACCAAAACAACTTTCTATTTTACTGCCTCTGGCCTAGTCATGTAACTTGAACCTATTCTTGGTGGCCCCTTTTATCTGAGATTTTTTAAAAAATCCAGAAGTATTGGGGTCCTGGGTCTCTGACATTTGGGTTCCTGATCAGTGAGGGGAATCTGTCTGGCAGCAAGCCTGTAAGTGATCTTGTAAATTATCTTTATTAGAGCCACTAATCTCACAAGACATCACTTGGCTGTTAGAAAAGGATTTTCTTTGGAGATGAGTCTACAACTTTTTATTAAGTCAGAATTAAGATTAGTTTTCCCCATTAGCATATAGCAGTTTATTATTTATCATTTAAAAATGATAAAATCTGTCCTTGTGTCGAGTGTCTACTGACTCAGTCCAGAACCTCACTGGAAACCTCATATCTGTCACCTCAGCTGGTCACTCAGTTCAGTCAAACATGTTTGTCTACTGACCTGTTGTTTGTGATGGTGTGAGGCTTCAGGACAACACCTGTTTGTCTTGGTTAGGGGAGTCTTCCAGAGGTTGTCCTGAGGAGTTTCCTCTCTCAGGGATGTACTTGCCAGGTTCTCAGCAGTGGACTACTGAGCTCTGTGATGCAGTAAGAAGGGCTAAGGTCTGGAAAATTTCAGTTCTGCCAGTATTGCTTTGTGACCTTGAACAAGGTAGTGCTCTGAGCCTGTTTTTATCATCTTATAAAAGCTCATTTCATAGAGTTATTCTGAGGATAGTTGGTGAAAAGCACTTTGCAAATGGTAAAGGATTAAATGAATATTAATTGTTATTGATACTAATGATTATGATCATAAATCGATAATACACGCCTACTTTCTGCTTTGCGTTAGAGCCCTTTGAGGAATGCAAAACAGAAGACACATTTCAACCCAAAGGTTTCTAGCAGAAGGGAAAAGATACACTTTACATGGCTAGACAACAGTGGCACAGGATTCTGGCTTAATGAAATGCTGGAGAAGGTAGTTAAATTCAACCATTTTTTCAGGATTGTTTAATGTAGAAAAAGGATTGTTGCCTGTTCGGTGAACATCAAAGATTTCCAGAAAGAGGGCGCCATCTTGTGGTCAATGGGATGAACTGACATAAAAAGAAGCCCAAGAATCGCGCAGGGTTGGAGAAGAGCGTTCTCAATGGGGCGCATTCCGAGGCCCAGGTCCCACCTCCAGAGAGTCGGGTATCATGAGACGTGGGGCCCCCGCATCAGTGCTTGTTATTGCTCCCCCAGGGGTTCTCATGTGCAGCAAGGTTGAGAACCGCCGACCAGGCGGGCCGTGGAGCTGCACAGCCCGTGGCTGCACAGCCAGTCAGCACGTGGAGCCGGGCCCTCCCGCCTCAGGGCGCCCGACTCCGTGCCCAGAGCACTCAAGGGAGCAGAGGCTGTTGCCCCACCGCTTGCGGGTCCTGGAGCCAGGGTCACGGTTCACCAGTGCCCTCCCTGGTACGTCCTGCTGCCTGCGCTCCTCCTTCCTGGAGACCTGGACTCTCCTTTCTTCTCCACGCCTACTCACACCATCAAAATAGCTACCCAGGCATCCCTTTCTAGTTTACAAAGCACTTGCTCCTGCCCTGTCCTCCATGCACAGTTCTCTGAGGGAGCTGTGATCGTTCCTACTGCCTGTGAGGAAACGGAGGCTCTAGGAGGTTCTGTGGTTTGCCCAAGGTAGCACAGGTGGAACACGCGCTGTCTTCTAGACCAGATCCTGTGCTCTCTGGCCTTCTCTGCATAGTAGTAATAGTAACAGTCCCCGTTTTGGAATCACTGTGGGCCTTGAAGGCTGAACTATGAAAGAGGTGGGTGGAGGGGCACATACAAGGGTGTTGTTTTTCACAGCACCATATATGATGGCAAAGAACTGCAATCACAGTGGTCAGCAGTTTGAAATACTAATCTTCACAATAATTCTGGAAAAGGAGGCATTATTACTACCAGTCTTTTTGTTTAATGAGAAAACTGAACATCAAAGAGACGGACTGACTGGAGGACACCTGGGGGTCCCTCCCTGGGGGAATGGCTAGGCAGATGGGCTGTGCCTGCAATGGAACCTTCTGTAGCAGTCAGAAGCCATGAGCTAAATTTACATGTGGCAGCATGGACAAGGCTCAAAGACCATGTTGAGGGAAAATTAGACCCAATAACATTAATATAAATTTAGAAACCCACACATAAAACAACACAAAAGATCTTTTCTAGGGCACACAAAATCTAAATATGTTTATGGAATATAGATCGGGGGCAACAACATAAACACACTAAAGTCGGCGCTTCTTGGAGGAAGGAAATGAGATGGGGCATGGTAGATGAGACAGGAAAAATAAACAAAAGAGGAGCCTTGCATGGACAAATGACATCAATGTGTCATAAACCAAGGAGTACGGTCAACTCAGCTTGAAGCACCAGAGGTTCCTAAAAAGAGAGGAGGGGCAACATTTGGAACAAGCACTTGAAGGAAAGGGGTAAGGCGTGGGGGTCCTGCGAGGGATGACTGAAGTGGCCTGCAAGGCCCAGCTGAGGGCTGAGCAGTTAGTAGGCGGAGCCCCCAGACCCTCCCCTGCACGCGGGACCCCCAGGGAGGTGCAAAACAACAGGCGTTTTCAGGATTGGCAATGAGGGGTTGCAGAAAGTTCAGGCAGGGGCAGGAAACTAGGGTGCTGGTGAAAGACTGGGCGTCAGAGCACAGCAGAAGAGCTGGGGCAGGGAAGGAGGAGGAGTCAGAGGAGGGCTTAGAGCTGGAGGAAGGTAAGGAACTCAGCCACGGCTGTCAAACATTTTAGTCTCAGGGTCACTTTCCACTCTTAAAATTATCACAGACCCCAAAGAGCTTTTATGTGTGTGGGATATATATCACAATACAGTATTAGAAATCAAAACTGAGAAATTGTTAAATATTTAATTCATTAAAAATGACAATATACATATTACATAGATATCATTATAAAAAATAACTACTTTCCAAAACAAAAAAAACAAGTTAGTGAGAAGAATGGCATTGTTTTAAATTTTTGCCAAAAAAATTGATGGTTTAGTAGAATCCAGCTAGATTCTCATATCTGCCTGTGCATTCAATCTGTCACACGTCACATAGCTTCTGGAAAAGTCAACTGTATACTTAGAATGAGGAAGGTAGACAATGTCTTAGCAGTTTCATGAAAAATGGCTTTGACCTCATGGACTCACTGAAGGAGTCACAGGTCCCTCAGCAGTCGCTGGACCACAGCTGCACAAGGCTGAGTCTATTGCTAAGGGGATAAAGGGTTCCTGTGAGCCCACTGGCGCAGTGGCGAGAGCTGGTGTAGGCAGCTGGAGTGCAGGGAGGGTGCTAAGCAGGGGAAGGGTGGGGCTAAGCTGGATGGAAATTTGAGTATAGGAGAAGATGGTAGCCAGTCTACCTACTGCAACCTCTCTTCCTGTCTCTGGCCAACTCTGAGCTCTAATTGCTGGCTGCAGAGGCCTTGCTGTAGCCTCTTTATCGCCTGCAGCAGTTAGCACTTGGACACCCAGCCCCGCCCTTGCAACTCTCTTGTCTAGGCTCTCCTCCTGCCTCTCAACTCCTCCTCCTCTGAAAGCTTCTGGCTCCTTTTCCTTTTCTCACTCCCTAAGTTCTTTCTTGGATCCATTATTAAATGGTAATTATAAAAACAACAGCCCAATATTATACAAAGTACTTTCACGCATAGCATCATCTTCACACTCTTGATGTCCATAGCAACAAATACCAGCTGATGCCAATTATTCTCAAACGTGCATTCCCATCTCTGACTCCCCCAGTGCCCTATGTTGGACTTCCTAGTGCCTACGGATTTCTCCTCTTGCGTGTTCCTTAAACTCAGTGTGTCTAAAATGGCACTGATCTCAACCCAGTTCTCCAACCTTGAAATATCTTCTTGCCATGATACTGTCCCAGGCACTCATGTAGCTGCAATAGACAAGGGCCACTGATGTTGGGAACATAAAAGAAGGGATAGACATGAGAATCACGTTGATGCATGATTGAGAAATGGTTCAAGGTAAGTATCAGTGTAGGACAGGACTCGGTGGATGGGTAGTTATTGGAATGAATGACAGATCTGACAATCTGGAGATAGGAGCAGTTTGAGCAAATATAATCCCAGAACTCTTGGCCTGTCCTGAGTATTTCTACAGTAACTGGGTCAGTTCTAGAGTCTCCCAGTCCTTATTACCCACCCTGGGGCCGAGGATGACTCCAGGGAGTCTTATAGGATGGTCTGGCCTTTGGGAATGCAGTAGATAGCTGATAGTTCTCATTCCTCTGGCTCATTCTTTAATTTGTTGAATAAACATTGCTAAGTGCTTCTTATGGCAAGGTACTCTGCAAGATGCTATGTGGGATATAATGATGTAAAAGCTTTTTTAAAAGTAGTTATTTTGATAGAAGAATCTGTACATTAGTCATGTTGTTTCTTAAGGAAAGGTCAATAATCTACATCAAAATTAGAACTAGACTCTCTAAGACAGGCCAACCTTGTCTGGAACACATGGCTCTCCCCTGCCTTTAATGTCACCTTCTCCAGAGTCTGCCTCAGGCTAGGATGAGCCACATTCATTGAGTTTCCCAAATCTCAGCTAAGACAAAGACTTCATTAATGTTTGGGGGATACAGATAATAAACTCAGAAAAAACTTGGAATCTAGATGATATTGCTAATAAAATTTAATTCTATCATCTTTAGCATGAATCTCCCCTTTGTTCTAGCCTCACCTCCAGACTCCTCACACCCCCTCTGTCCCTTACTCGATGGGGATACTCTCATAGACACAAAGACACCTCCAAGTGCTTCCCTAGGAGGCACAGGGTCCAAAAAGAAGCCCTTCCTCCAGCAATGGCAGACAGTATGGCAGCGTGCCCATATCCAGTTTTCTTTGTCCAAGCACATGGGAGGGTCATATTTCCTGGCCCCGTGACAGTTAGGCAAGGCCATGTGACTAGTTTTGAGCAATTGGCCGAGAACAGAAGTGATGAGACATGTGTCACTTCCGAGGTGAAGAACTTATTAGCTGGTTTGAAAGCTATATCTCTCTTCTTTTGCATAGAAACCCTGGAAATACCATGTTGAGACAGATACACTCAAGATAAAATAATCTGGAATGCTGAGCCACCCCATGGTAAATGTTGCATTGGCAAGAAATAAAATTACATTCTGAGAAGCTATGGGGATCTCTGGTGGTGTTTGTTATTGCAGCATAATCCGGCCTATGTTGACTACACACCAGCCAACGCTCAGGCAGCCCTTTTCATTTCTGTTTCTTGTCTGAAGACCTGACTCTCCCCTGAGAATTCACACTAAGAATGGCTTCTCTCTTCAGCTTTATCTCCAGACACTTGTGGTGTATCCCTGGGAGGGCTTAGTGATACCAGCACAGCTCCACATCCCCAGACCTCAACATTCATACCTATGCTATAACTGTCCCCACGGTATCCCTTGACTTTAAATGTTTTTATGTTCTTGGTCACCGTGACAATACTAGGCAGACAGGTTTAAATTTATCCTGTGACTTTAAACCCATCCTCACTGGTACTCAGGTGGCTAGGAAAGCCGCTTCAAATTACTTAATGCTTGGACTTCAGCCATCAATTGTCTAAAACTTTAAGCAGATACCAAGTTATAAAAAACATTTTCTCAAGTGTAAAGTCTGCACCCAGAGAAAACCATTTTCAGAGATGAAATCGATCCAACCAAAGAAGAAAAGGTAAGGCATAAAATTAAGCAGCACTAGAGCATATGCTTATCCTGACTCATAAGGAATCCAGCCATTTCACTCCTCCAGTGCAGTGGGGATCCAGGGGCTCCCTGATAAAAGGGGCAGGTGGGGAGAACAGAGCACTGCTTGGGAGCCAGGAGTGCACTGGAGACCCTATACTGCTACTAACAATAAATAACCTTATGCACATAACCTTGGGTAAGTCACTTAACATTACTCTTTGGGCCTCATCCGAGGTCTTTTTCTGTGAAGCTCTGACATTTTATAATTTGATCAGATAGTGTAAGATACCAATGGCCAATAAGCACATGAAAAAATGCTCAATATCATAAGTCATTAGGGAAATGCAAATCAAAGTCACCATGAGATACCACTCCACCCTACTAACATGGCTAGAATCAAAGAGACAGATAATTTAAAACATTGGCAAGGGTCAGGCACAATGGTTCATGCTTATAATCCCAGCACTTTGTGAGGCCAAAGTAGGAGGATCACTTGAGGCCAGGAGTTCAAGACCAGCCTGGGCAACATAGTGAGACCCCATCTCTACAAAAAAATTTTTAAAAAATTATCCAGGTATGGTGGCACACACCTGTGGTCCTAGCTACTTGGGAGGATCGCTTTAGCCTAGGAATTCAAGGTTACAGTGAGCTATGATCGCACCACTGCACTCCAGCCTGGGTGACAGAGCAAGACCCTGTCTCAAAAAAGAAAATATTGGCAAGGATGTGGAGAAACTGGAACCCTCACACATTACTGCTGAAAAGGTAAAACAGTGCAGCTTCGGAAAACAGTTTGACAGTTCCTCAAAATATTATATTAAGCATAAAGTTACTGTATAACCTATATGTCCACACAAAAACTTGTACATGAGTGTTTGTAGACAGCATTATTCATATTAGCCAAAAAGTGGAAACAATCCACATGTCCACCCGCTGAGGAATGGATGAACATAATTGGTATATCCATACAAAGGAATAAATGCTATTCAGCAATAAAAAATGAAGTGTTGATGCATGCTACAACATGGATGAACCTTGAAGACATTATGCTAAGTGAAAGAAGCCAGTCATGAGGGCACATATTGTATGACTCCACGTATATGATATGTCCAGAATACGTAAATCTGTAGAGATAGAAAGTAGGGCCTGGGTGAGGAGGCAGGAAAGAGGAATAATTGCTAATGGGCATAGGGTTTCTTTTAGGGCTAATGAAAACATCTGAAATTAGGTTGTGGTAACGATTGTACAATTCTGTGAATATACTAAAAACCACTGAACTCGGTGTTTTTAATGGTTGAATTTTATGGTACATGGATTGTATCTAAATAAAGCTGATGAAAATACTGTACAGCTATTCACTAATCATTCATTCATTCATCATTTACTTGCTGTCTACTCCGTGCCAGGAGCCAGGCACACTGAGTGGCTGAGACAAACTCCCTGGCCACGATGCGTTTATGGTCTTTTAGGGAAAACACATGGCTATAATATGGTAAGGGCCAAGAGGGAACCTTGCCCAGGAGTCCTGGGAAGATTGAGGGAACTCAAGTCAGCCAGGACGTGTAGTAAAAGGCAGAGAAAGTGCAGAGGGACAGACACTGTGTGCTGGGCAGGGAAACACTGGAACGACAGGCCCATCCCTAGCCTCAGGCGGAACAGAGGAGTGTCCAGAGAGCGCCAACACAGGGCAGAGTGTGGGGGACCATGCGAAAGTACAGAGTGTCCTGGAAATCCAGAAGAGGGAGCTGTAATGACTTGAATGTTACTCTGTTCGGCGAGAAATGGGATATAGTTTGGCCCTCCCAGACTTAACAATTCCTCTTTGGAACCCCAAATTCAGGGTGCTTAGTATAAAAACTGCTATCATCAAAATGTGTCCCTCATTTTGCACTAATAACCTATCATATTTTTAACCAAACTCTGTAACATGCAGAATATAAATTCAATTGCTAAAGAAGTATCAGTTAATTTCTGTTGATTAGAGTAATATAGTTTGTAGAATTAAAAATAATTGCTTATACTCTTGCAGTACTGACATAATCAGATTTACTAATAACAGCACAAAAATAATGCTCAGACCATGGTAAAGCAACAGTAAGTTTGGGGCAAAATAAACACTTGAGGTATGGGTAAGCTAAACCCCCACCTTAGACCTCCCCTTTGTAGCCCCTGGTCACACTTGGAGAAGGAGGACAAGAAGGATCTGTTGTGATGTGGTTGGGAGGGGACCTCTTAAGGGGGACAGAGAAGGAGAGGGCAGGATATTGACACCCAGAGCTGTTGTCATATCTCAAGTTAGAGGGCCCAAGGGTGACCTGATGCCAGCTGAGAGCCAGTCCTTCTTCCCACTGTGACCAGCTCCTAGAGAGGCCCAGGGCACGGTTCCTTATTCAGGCTGAACTGGATCTGCAGCCTGTGTGTCTCTCTAGACCCACCCTGATGCTTGGCCCAGGAAGAGCTTTCTCCTCCAAGGCTCTGCTGTGTTCCCAGTTTGTGCCACTGAATTTCAGTCCCCTT
Source organism: Daubentonia madagascariensis (assembly GCA_023783475.1). Taxonomy (NCBI): domain Eukaryota; kingdom Metazoa; phylum Chordata; class Mammalia; order Primates; family Daubentoniidae; genus Daubentonia; species Daubentonia madagascariensis. The sequence goes on along the minus strand of JAKFHU010001815.1, from coordinate 53,591,961 downwards.
CAAGTCTACCTCAAGGCTAGAAATTGTGCCCCAGGGTTGCAGGGGTGGGGGGAGGTCGTCCTCAACCTGTTCTCTACCTCACAGCCTGCACTTGCCCCACTGAAGTCCTCCCAGAGCCTGGCTGCTACTTTCTGCTTTCACTCACCCTCTTTCCAAGCTGCACGTGTGGTCAAAAGGGTCTGGGCTGGGACCAAGAGAGGCTGGCAAGGGTCTCAGCTCTGTGACGGGGCAAAGCCCAGTTCCTGTGCAGCTTGGCTGTCTCGTTTATCCAGCTCGGGCTGGTTGCTGCTTGGAGTCAGAAATCTGGGTTAAATGCCTGCTCTGCCTCTTGATAGCTGTGTGACCTGGCATGCCATCTAACCTTGCTCAGCCTCCACTCCCCATTTGGAAAAGGGGGGAAGAATTCCCACCTTGCAGGGTGTTGTGGGCATCAGAGATAATTACCCAAAGCACTTGGCACACAGGAGGGGTTCATTAGCTCTAATTGTTATCCACCATTGTCCTCAAGTCCCTTTCTAGTTCTGAGAGATGCTGGGTCACAGGGATGCCCATTCCTCAGGCTGGCACTTCAGTTCCATCTGAAAGATGAGTAGAGGTGGCCCTGAGGAACGTTCCCATGACCACAGAGGCACAGACGATGGCTGGATGTCACTCCTTCACTCCTGTTCCCAAACATTGGCCTGGGGTAGCTCAGCTTTCACCTTCAGGCTTCTCTGCCCCCCGCAAGACTCACTGCCTTTGTGTTTGCATTTATGCTCTTTACTCCATCTGCGTAAGTGAAGCCGAGTGGAGAGCGGTCTTCAGGTCCTCCCCCAGCACAAGCCTTCACATGTGAGAAGGGACCGCAGAGGAGTCAGGCCAATCTGCACTGACGCGAGTCCTCAGCCTCATTCTCCCAGCTGAGGCCTTAACCTCGCATGGCCGTGGGTTCCACCAAGAAGCTGAGGCTTAGGGCTCGGAAACCTCTGCTTTAAGCCATGGAAACAGCCCAGTTCTGCACAAAGATCCTTTTTTCTTCTTTTTTTGAAAAATTAATAATTAAATATTCCTTTTTCTTTTTTTTTTAAGAGACAGGGTCTTGCTATGTTGCCCAGGCTGGAGTGCAGTGGCTATTCACAGGTGCAATCCCACTACTGATCAGCACAAAGATCCTTTGAAGTTTGGCATAGATTCTCGAGGGGCCCATGACCACAGGCTAAGAACCCCTGAGTTACCGCCTCCACATGGGTGTGCAGCAGCCTCTTCCAGGGGCTCGGAGTGCCTGCCTGCTCTCTGGAAGGTAACAAATTCAGGTGTTCCCGGCCAAGGCACTGCTGTTAGAAGTACTGAAGGTGAACTGCACGACCCTCCTCTTGGCGAGGTCTGGGGGCTCTCAGCAACCCAGGAAGCTCCTGAAGAGGGCACCCCAAGATGTCTGGCATGCTCAGGACATGATCATTCATTGGGAGAATCTGACCAAATATTGGGAGAATCTGACCAAATATGTCGACATCATAGCAAATTTTAAGCAAAGTCTTTCACTACTTTAACATAATTTTCCTCACAGTAATGAGCTTTCAAGCAGTACAATTAGCCATTGACATTGTTTGCTGGATGATTAGTTAAGGATAATTTATTATATTGTTCCCCAAACCTAGTGAACCATCAGAATCACCTAGGAAGCTAACACAGATTGTTTGAACCCATGTAAAACTTATTGAACTTGAATCTTCATAGAGAGGACTAAAAATTTGTATTTTAAATAAGTGCCATCAGTAAACCTGTTAACTAAGATTGGGAAACAAAGACTTAACATAGAGTAATATTTAACCTTACTTAAGAAGTTTGTGGAGAAATCAAAGAATCCAAGTATATCCCCAAAGTGGTTTTAAGGTATTAGTTCTATCACCTTTTTCCCCACAGCTTAAGGCAGCTTTGAGAGGTACATAAAACATAGTTTTTTTTTTTTAACTGAAGTAAGAGGAATGAGGCAAACTAGATTTAAATAAGAGTTAAACTACAACTGCCTGGTGACCCCATACATCATGTTTCTTACTCTTTTATATTTCTCTCCGCCTTTCTCTCTCTCTCTCTCTCTCTCTCTCTCTCTCTCTTGTCTCTTTTTCCATTAAATGGATTTGGGGTCATCTCAAGTGAGGCCATTTCATCAAACTGACCTTATAACAAAGTGCTTTAAATCCATGGTGGCAGTGGGCAGTGCAGCAAGGCTAGCACACTGGAAGTACGTGTATGGGGCAGTGGTCACCAAACTGGGGGTGGACACACCACAGGAGCACCTGATGGTCACTGGGATACAGGAAGAAAGCGCAAGAAATTCTGTTTTGTTATATTACTTATTTAAAAATGAGAAATAAAAATTTTTTGCTTGTTTTTGCCATCTGGGTGGTCCTTAGCACCTCTCTGGGTCCCCTCTCAGACAGCTGTGGGCTAACACCCTCCACGCAGGGGCAGGCGGCTTTCACAGTGCTGAGGCGCCCTCACTTGCCCACTTGCCAGCAGTGAGTCACTTCACACTACAGTTTAGTGTGACAGGATGTCATTGACATGTATAATTTTATAAAGACAAGACCCTTGAATGACAGAATCTTTACAGTATTTTATAAATGAAACGTTCAGGAGATAGGGGTGGGGGTAATCTCAAGTGAGGCCATTTCATCAGGATGACCTTATAACAAAGTACTTTAAGAGGACCAGAGTGAAGCAACTCATTCAGTATTTATGGTCAGTGATCACAGCAGCCCTGAAAAGAGATGATGACAATCTTTTGTGCTTACATAAAGGTTTTTGGATTACTCACGGCAAAGTGTGTAAAAGAATTGTTGGACTTAAAGATGAGTTATGCACTTTCTTTATCAAGCAATTTTCAAAAACCTTCATTGTCCTAAGTTTGCTGAGCTTTCCTATAGAAGTGGTTCAGTAAGTATTTTAAAAATCAGTAATTTCAAGGATTGGGTGAAGTTTTTTTTTTTTTTTAAACAAGAGTGAGAAAAAAGCAGCCTTACAACATCTATAACTGCTTTTATTAAAAGAACATTTTGAATGTGTTTGGAAATGTTGCATCATGATGTGACTTGTGACCAAAAATTATGTTAAGTGTCATTTATAAAAACTCCCACGTCTGCACACGAAAGAATAATAAGGGAATACTACAAACAACTCTACACATATAAATTTAACAACTTAGACAAAATGGATCAATTCCTTGAAAAGCACAAACTACCACAACTCACCCAATATGAAATAGGTAATGTGACTAGCCCTATAAGTATTAAGGAAATTAAATTAGTAGCTAAAAACCTGCCAAAAAAGAGGTCTGCAGGCCCAGGTTGATTTCACTGGAGAATTCTACCAAATAGTCAAAAAGGAATTAACATCAGTTTTATTCAATCTCTTTCAGAAAACAGAAGAAGAGGGAACACTTCCCAATTCATTTCATGAAGCCAGAATTACTCTGATACCAAAACCAGAGGAAGACAGTACAAAAAAATAAAATCAAAGATCAATATCTCTCATATATATATATATATACACACACACACACACAAAATCCCTTAAAAATTAGCAAATATAATTCAGCAATATATAAAAAGAATTATACACTATACCCAAGAACAGTGTATTTCAGGATGCAAGACTGGTTCAATCTAAGATCCAGAACAAGGTAAGGATGTCCATTCTCATAACTCTTATTTAACATAGTACTGGAAGTTCTAGCTGATGAAATAAGGCAAGAAATGGAAATAATAGGCAAATAGATCAGAAAGGAAGAATTAAAAAAAAAAAAACCCTGTCCCTATTTGCAAATGCCATGATTGTCTATGTAGAAAATTTCAAGGACTCTACAAATAAAAAGTTCCTAAAACTAATAAACAAATTCAGCAAGGTTGCAGGATACAACATAAACATACAAAAGTCAATTGTGTTTCTATATATTAGCAATGAACACATTGACACTAAAATTAAAAATAATATAATATTTACAATTGCTAAAGAGAAAAGAAAAAGAAAGAGAAATACTTTTGTCTAAATCTAACAAAACATGTACATGATTTGTATGCTGAAAACTACAAAATACTGATGATCAAAGAAGATCTAAATAAATGGAGAAACATACAATGTTCATGGATTAGAAGACACAACATAGCGGAGATGACAATTCTCCCAAAATTGATATACAAATTTAATGCAATTCCTATCAAAATTCCAGCAAGATTTTTTGTAGATCTAGACAGGAGTTTTCTATTAAATAAAATTTATATGGAAAGGCAAATAAAAAGCTAGAAAAGCTAAAACAATTTCAAAAAATAAGAATAAAGTGGGAGGAATCATTTTACTCAATTTAAAGATTTATAGTATAACTTTAGTAATGACGATTGTGTGGTTAGGTGGAGGGATAGTCACAGAGATTAATGAAACAGAATAGAGAAGTAAGAAATAAACCCACACAAATATGCCCAACTGATTTTCCAGAAAGGTGTAACAGCAATTCCATTCTGGAAGGATAGGCTTTTCAACAAGTGGTGCTGGGATAACTGGATATCCATAGATATAAACAAACAAACAAATCTCTACCTAGAACTCATACCTCATACAAAATTTATCTCAAAATCAATCAGCCTTAAATGTAAAATGTAAAACTATAAAACATTTACAAAAAAATAGAAGAATATCTTCAGGATCTAGAACTAAGCAAAGAGTTCTTAGACTTAACATCTAAAACACAATCCACAAAAGGAAAAATTGACAAATTGGACTTCATCAAAATGAAAACTTGCTCCATGAAAGAGGATGAAAAGACAATCTAAAGACTGGGAGAAAACATCTGCAAACCATATATCCCACAATTCTAGATATCTACATATCTCCGTATTCTAGATACTAGCCTAGAATATATTTTTTTAAAACTCTCAAAACTCATCAGTAAAAAAGACCAAACAATCTAATTATAAAATGGGCAAAAGACAAGCAGAAATTTCACTGAAGAGGACATACAGATGACAGCACATGAAAAGATGCTCAACATCATGAGCCATTAGGGAAATACAAATTAAAATCACAATGCGATAGCACTACCCATCCAGCAGAATGGCTAAAATAAAAAATAGTGACAACACTGAATGTTGGTGAGGGTCCATAGAAACTGATCATTCAAACATTGCTAGTGGGAATGCAAAATGGTAGAGTCACTCTGGAAAACATTTTGGCAGATTCTTTAAAAACTAAACACACAACTACCATGTGACCCAGCAATTACAGTGCTGCACAGTTATGTCAGAGGAAATAACTTATTTTCATATAAAAACCTGTATACCAATGTTCATAGAAGCTTTATATGTAATAACCCAAACTTGCAAACAACCAAAGTGTCTTTCAATAGGTGAATGGTTAAACAAAGTGTGGTACATCCACACCATGGAATACTAGTCAGCAATAAAAAAGAAAAAACTATTGATTCACACAACAACTTGGCTGAATCTCCAGAGAATTATGCATAGTGGAAAAAACCACTCCCCCACAATTATAGACTGTATGATTCCATTTATGTAACATTCTTGAAATGACAAAATTATAGAAATGGAGAACAGATCAGTTGTTGCCAGGGGTTAGGAACGTGGTAGGTGTGGTGGGAGGGACATAGGTGCAGTTATACAAGAGCAACAGGAGGGATCCCTGTGGGGATGGAAATGCTCTGGACTTTAACTGTGTCAATGGCAATATCCCAGTTGTGATAGTGTGCTATAGTTTTGCAAGCTTTTACCATTGGGGGAAACTGGGTTAAGCTTACATGGTATTTCTCTTTATTATTTCATACAACTCTGTGTGAATTTATACTTATCTCAAACCAAAAATTTAATTTAAAAAAATGGCATTTGAAACAGAAACAATATTTGATCCAAGAGCCTTTTGTAGGTGCCTTCACTTCATCATGTGCCTACATAAAAGTGATGAAATCATGGGACCCCGCCATACACAGAGAAGGGGAAGGATGCATGTGAAAACAGTACCTCGTTTTGGGGGATAATAAGATACATTCTAAAATGAATACTGAGAAACTTCTCTAGGGCAGTGGACAGTGGATCTTTTGAGCACCCATTTTGCAGACCAACCCTTAGCACAGTGCCCCGCACCTCGTAGGCACACCACAAAATGTCAATGGAACTGCACTCCTGTGTCTCTGCCACACGTCTGTGTAGTTGAGCCGAGGGTGAGGTGACCTAAGGAAGAACACACCATGAAAGTCATACCTACAGATGTTTTGCATTTTCTCTCCCCTTCCCTCTCCACCTCCCTCCCCCCTCTCTCTTTTCCCCTGTCCCCCTCTCCCCCATCAAACCCTGGAAGATCACGAGCCTGCGCGATGAAGACTGAAATGTGCATGTACACTCAGCTCACAGCCACGAGGTGGCAGAAGGAGAACAGTGAATTCAGACACAGATCGTCCCTTCCGGGCTCTGCAGAGGACGGACCTGGGAATACTTGCTCTGCCTTAAAGAAACCACAACCTGCCAGCACGTGGCCAGCTTGATATTCTGGGTAAGTTATCTAAAGAAATATTTTTCTTTTTTTCTAGAGTTCCCTGTGAAACTATAAGAGGTGCTGGCCAAAGTGAGAGGAAGCTGTGAAGTCTCATAGTGAAGGTAACCAGTAGAAAGGGCTCCTGTGTTTCTGCTTCTTCCTTTCTCCCTCTCCCTGTTCTTCTCCACCTGCAAAACAGGTGAAATACAGAACCTCTGCAAAACAGAGGTTCTGGTTGTGACCTACCTCCCTGCGATAAGGCAGCTAAGAGATAAGATGAGTAAAGTGCCCTGCGTGCTGCAGATGAAAGCTGTTCTTTTAGAAAGATTGGTGTCAGGGCACCGCGTGACACCCCCCTACCCAGGCACATGTGAAGGCACTGGTATTCCAGTGTCTGTGGACCTTGGGGTGATCTCTAACATGCTTCCAATTTTGATGTCACTCTCTAGTTAAGAAAAACAGTGACACCAATGAGTTACAAACACTTGTCAGAAAAAGTTGCCCCATGACAGGTGCCAAAGGCAGTGGAAAAAGACATTTTCTTGGTCTTGGGAGGATTCTGGGAGGGAAGATTTGGAGCCAGGAGCTGTGGCTGAGATGTCAGCCTTGTTCTGCCCAAGCCTGACCCTCCCGTCTCGCTCTTCCACCTGGAAATGAGGGCGAGGCCTGTCCCACAGCCCTCACCCGGGCTCAGCAGAGATGGTGGGGAAGTGTCATTCTGACCTGAATAGACTCGGCATATGATCATGTGTGGAAGTTAGAGGTATCCCTTCCTGGTCCTTTGTGCGGAATTTCACCCTCTTCTCAGGGTGTCTGAGTGTCCCCACCAGGGAAAGCTGGAGACCACGTGGTTAGAGATACCTCATTGCACTAGAAGGGTGCTGGGCGGGCACTATGTCTGGCCAGCTGCTCGGCCAGTTTTGGTGTCTTTCTCCTTCTAGTCACTGACTTTATCCTATTTCACAAATATCATGGTTATTTCTTGGCATCTTAAGCTGTGAGATGAGCAATATAAATGAGTCACTGTATGTTTTCACTTTAATCAGGAAATTCTTCTTGAGACTTCACCAAAGGTCTTTCTGTTCCCATCCTGTCCCTCCAAATGTCTCACACACAGAGGCTGGGAGGTAAAAATAAAAACAAACTGCAGGAGGTGCTAGACTTATGAGGGTAAAAGCCCCAGAGAAGGCAGCAGAGCGCTCAGGCCTCTTTTAGGAGTCTAGGGCTCCAGTTCTCCAGGTGCAGCCATGGAGCAGCCTGAGCCTGGCTCTTGGGAAAGCTAGAAAACCTGGCCTTCAAACACACCCTTCTTCAGTGGGAGTGTTTTCTGGAATGGGCACTGGGAGAAAGTCTGGTGGTTCAAATTAAAGGAACTTGAGAACAAGAATGAAAGTGAAGACATGGCATTGGTACCAAACAACTTTAGAAAAAGAGGGGCATTGGTGGAGGCACATTCTGGAAGCCTGAAGAAGGCTGCAATCAAAGACACAGCTGACTGCTGGCTCACAGTTGTGCAGCTTAATGCACACAGGGGTGCCTGACACTGGCCATTTGTAAGGATCCGGGGACAATGGCAGCAGCAGGAGTGGGGAGGCCACAGCAAGGGGGTTAATCATGATCCACAGTGACCCCCCGCAGAGAGATGGCTGTCAAACAGCATCCACGGTTGCTTCCAGCAAGATTGGCAGTGGCCGGGGGCATTAGGAGTATTAGGATAGCATTTGGCTCAGGCTGCAAAGTAGATCAGCCCACCCTGGTTAATTGCAGGGTTCACACAGCCAAAACAATGGTGGCAATACCAGCTGAGGACTCCATTGGCAAGACCCAGTTTCACCTTCCAAGGTTGTTCTGAAACATTATCCTTCCAGAAGAATGCTCCAACCTTGGGTCTCTTCCCTGAGGTGATTCACTTTTCAGCAACTATTCAGTTTTTTAAAGTTATGCATGATTAGAATGAGGGTGATGATAGTGGTTATAAAATCCAGAATAAATGTTAAGGGCTTTATTATGCAGCTCATCTCTTTTTTCAAAAGGATATTTTTTCCCCAAGCTGAATCTTTCCTATGACAATTACAGGTCAACAAAGGCAGAAGTACAAAGACATCAAGCCCACTATCCACTAAGGCAGAATTCCCTTGCTGATGAAAGTGTGGTGGTATTTTTCCTTAGCCTCCTCCCCAAAGAAAAGGAAGCCAGGATTTGGAATGGGGATAATCAGCAATCAGATGTCTTTGATATCTTTGCCCAACCTTTCTGCACATGAGGGCCCCTTTTAATGTCAGCAGGTGCCAAGGCCTCTCCCATGATTGTGGTTTTACTTTATTACCCATTGGTTGAGAAAAATTCATAATGATATTAATAAATATTTGTAACAGCATCTAAATACCATTCAAAAATAGTAACACATGGATGTGTGAGATATTGTTTTTCAATCTCAGACGATGTTTGGGGGACATTGGCAGTGCTGTTGTAATAGCTCCAGTAAACCCAGAAGGGAAAAAAGCTAAGACATATCCTTGCCTGTAAGAAGTCTATCATCTGGTTTTTAAAAAATAGGCCTACACAGGGCTTAACCTCACAGCCTTGACGTTAGCACAGCACTGGGCGACTGAGGGCCTGAAGGCAGGGAATGACTTGGCAGTTGATACAGTACCCTCCCCACAGGGTCCCTCTGGAAGCATTGTTAAATGACTGAGGGCTACTGAGGGCAAGGGGAGGGGAAGGGGTCACCATAATCAGCTCTGTGGCCTGACACACCAGCAGCTGCTGCATTGAGCCCCCAGGGGAGCTAGACTGGATGAACCCTTCTCCTATCTTAGAAGCTCAACTCCTCATTGACATTAGTATTGCCTGGTACAGAGCTGAGGACAGCTCTCCCCTCTGCACTCCCCCACTAAAACAGGGCCAAGGCTAGAGCAGCTGTGGTCAGATGCTATCTCAGGACCCCAGAGCCCTGCAAAGGAGAAGCACAGCTGGCTGTAGTGGTTCAGTGCCTGCAGCCTTCCTTCAGAACCTCTCCAAGGCCCAGCTTGCTTGAGAAATGCAAGCCTTTTAGACAGAAATTCAACCTGAAGGAGTCCATCTGGCTCTATTACAGGGTCATTACAGCACTCTGAAAAATAGATTTCACCTCTCTACCTAGAAATTAGTCCTCTTCCCTTGGATACCTTAGAGGAAAGTAGTAAAGAAAAAATAAATCTGCAGCCTGATCCGCCAAGCCCAGCCCAGCCAGTGACCTGACTTTGTTTAGTGGGAGGTGGGGGGGACACGGGTAGTCTGATTCCCACCCCCTGCCCCACAGGAAGAGGTCTGGAAGTCCAAGGCTTCTTTTTAGGAGGGCAATGGGTTGCCATGTGAGTGTAAGAGGGCACACTGGCTAAGCACAGGAGAACACAGTTGTGCAAAGAAAAATTCTACATTTTACACTTGAGTGAGGGGTGTGGTAATAACTGTGGGAAGGAAATCTATTGGTGCATATTCATAATAAATCACAGGTAACCAGGAAGTTTAGCAGAATCCAGAGTTGGACCCAGATAAAGAAAATGAGATCTTCCTAAAGAGCATCACTAAAACACTCTAACAAAAACTAGCAGAAACAGGTTGCCTTACAGCAATGCCAATTCAGCAGAAATGAGGATCTCCCAGAACAGTAGATTTTCTATGATTTGAAGCCAAATGAGTCTGGTAACTTAATTATAATATTTTTCTCTCCTCCTTCATACTCAGGAGCACTTGGCATCCTTTATCAGGGCCATAATTACATTAGGTACCTGTAAAAGGCTTCAATAAAAATAATGTAATTTTCTACAGCTCTGATGATTTGCTGATTCAGTAAAAGGTCAGAACCTGCTACCAATGGCACCCTCAGTGGGCAGGGACTGTGGCTTAACTATTGACCGTTTCTGTGCCCAATGATATCACAGATATGGGAAGATTCCAAGGGTCAATCCTCCCTCCCTTCCTTCCTTCTACATTTATTGAGTGCCTGCTGTGATGCTGAAGGTACAAAGACCAACCAATTAGATACTCCCTGGCCTCACTGAGCTTCTAGTCCAGCGTGAAAATAGCAAAGATGGCTGTTGCTAAAAAAGAACTAAATGTAATGGCTAGAAATAGCTAAACCATGAAGAAATAATGAACATCTACAAGCATGTAAACAAGGGGGAACAAAACAGCTTTGTGGCATTTTACCTATCAATGACATGGGCCAGAAGTTTTGTTTGTAAATGGTACACACAGAAGGTGTTTGATAATGCTTCTTGAAGAAATTAATTAACACAGTCACAGATGTTAACACTAGAAGGTGCCTCTGAGATTTTCTAGTCCAGCACTTTCATTTGATCAAAGAGGAAATTGAGACTGAGGAAGGTCAAACGGGCTGGGTGAGCCAGGGATGGAGCAGAGTACAGCAGCCATGTGTCCTGGTTTCTGTGCTCTTTCTCCCACATTGATCCCCAACCTGGGCAGTCAACATACACTTTTTAAAAAAGGAATCAAGTAGCTCAGAGTAAGAGAGGAAAGATTCCACTGCGAAAGGACTTAAAGAAGCCCTACGGCTGAGGCTGTAAGAGAAGGAAGTGGGTATTAAACGAAACAGAAGAAACTAGTTAAGGAGTATTTAAGAGAAATCCTTTATAACAAGAGAAATATGGTTCTGCTGGGTTAGTGCAGTGTGACCCTCCTGTAATGTTCCCTTGGGTGGTAAACTCTGTTAGCTAATGCAGGGTGCGTGTGTGAGGCCAGGGCCAGGGCCTGGTCTCCAGCGAGTGGCTCGTGAGCCATGTAGGCAACATGCCTACAACCCAGCCAGCTGCCTTACAGGTGATGGGGAGGGGAAGAAGAGTGGGGATGGAGACTGCACAGCAACGTGGGAAACATGAGGTCTTTGCAGTCAGCCAGATCTGGGTTTAAGTCCCAGCTCTGTCACAACCTCCACTAGGAAACCTCAGGCCTGTGGCCAAGCTTCAATTTTATCATTTAAGAAATGGAGAGAACATCATCTCCTTTATAGGGATATAGTGACTTCATGAGGATTGAATATGTATAGAAGCTTCTAGTACCAACACTAATTCTAAGTAGGTACTCAATAAGTCTTAGTTAAATGTGAATTGTTTAAATCCATCATCACTAAAAGGAGAAAATACAAAAATTAAACAGTTCAACAATTCCAAGTGCTAGTGAGAATGTGGACGAGTAGAATGCCCATATGGTGCTGGGGAGAGTGTAAATTGTACAACCGCTTTGCAGAACAATCTGGTGTTGAGTGAAGTGGAAGATGCGCTTGGCCAGTACCCAGAAAGTCCTCTATTAAATATATACCAAACTCAGGCACACATGCTCAGAAATGTTCAGAACAACAATGTTCTCAATTGCCCTAAACTGGAAACAAACCATTAGCCATCAACATTAGAACAGAAAAACAAAATAACTCTATATATAGATAGATAATTCATACAATGGAATACTATATGGTAATTAAAATGAATGAACTGCAGCAACACAGGTGAATCTCACAAACATAATATTGAGAGGAAGCAGCAAGACACAAAAGAACATACACAATGTGATCCCAATCATATGAAGTTCAAAACCAGGCAAAATGAAATTACAGTGTTTAGGGATGCAAACACAGGTGGAAAGCTATAAAGAAAAGCAAAGAAATGATTATCACAAAAGTTAAGGAAGTGATTACTTTTTGGGAGAGAGAGGAGGGTTTTGTTGAGGAAGGGCACACCAGGGATTTGTGGGGTGCTAATAAGGTTCTATTTCTTTACCTGGGTGGTAGTTACACTCAGGTGTTCTCTTTATAATAATTCATTAAAGACCAGGGGTAGTGGCTGATGCCTGTAATCCTAGCACTTTGGGAGGCCAAGGCTGGAGGCTTGCTTGGGGTCGGAGTTCAAGACCAGTCTGGGCAACACAGCGACCCCATCTCTACAAAAAATTAAAAAAAAATTAGCTGGGCATGGTGGTGTGCACCTTTAGTCCCAGGTACTCAGGAGGCTGAGGCACGAGGATCACTTTGAGCCCAGGAGTTTGAGGTTGCAGTGAGCTAATGACACCACTGAACTCCAGCCCAGGCAACAGAGAGAGACCCTGTCTCCAAAAAAAAAAAAAAAAAAATCATTAAACTGCACTGTTAACATAAATGAAACTGTTCTGTGATTTTCTGTATACATGTTATATTTCTCAAAAAAGAGTGAAAAAAAAGTACGTGGTAAAGGAGACAAGAGTACCATCCTCATAGATGTAGCACAAGTAAAAAATATAGGTGTCATAAAATATTTTAAATGCCTTTGTCTCATATTGGATACACTGAAAGATTGAAGGGTAATAAGCTTTTTTTAACATCTGAGAGGATGAAGTAGCATTAGGTAGGATGACATTTAGGACTTCTAGAAGGAGTTTTCCAAGCCATCTAACATTCTCATTTTCTGACTATTTCTTGAATGCAGAAGTTAAGCAATGGTGACATATGAATTTTGACCTGGCCTAATTTCAATATTAATGTACAACAATGGTGGAAAAGCAAAGGGGGCCTAACTTAAAACATATAATAGACAAACTAGTTTTTATACTTTTGAGAATGGAATGCAATTCTAATTGTTCATTTGGGGATCAATTAGTTTGAAAAGAGTATTTTTTTTTTATATAATATTGAGTTTATAAGGGGGAAAATGGGTCAAAATGGCTGCCTCTTTCACACGGGGCCTCATAGGAGCCTTTTGCCAGTGGTTTCCCCCAGATCCACTCTGTTTCTCTATTTAGCAGGTAAAGAAACTTGATTTTGCTACTTAACCCAGAGAGTTGTCAGGTCTGGGGGACTGCTGACAGTGGTTTCTGAGGCCACTGACCTTTCCCTCAGGCCCTCTCTCTGCTGCCCACCCACTAGAGAAAGGCCAGCCCGTGCAGGCCACAGCCTCTCTTGTTCCTTGGCTCTAGGGAGGTCACGTGGACCCTTCTGGTCATAGTTGTCATGACAACTCACTCCCTCTTCAATAACATATTTTTATGGCACAAAAAGTGAAAAGAAAAGGCCCAGCTCAAACCTCATCTTTTCACTGGTTAGCAACATCCCCACAAACTCCAAGAGGAGTTTCAATCTCCAGAGAGAAAAGGAAAGCCTGACCTAAAGTGGCTGGATTTGGTCAGTTCCCTAAACAGGACTAGGATCTCAGGGATTGTTTGTCTATGGAATTATTCACTTGGCTTCATTATTTGTTTCCTAAATGCAGATTTTATAAAGGTCACTTTATATGTAAAAAACAAAAACCCCCTTCAAATTATATATTTGAGAAACTGCAAAAGGACTCTAAGTGCTGTGTGAAATGTGTGAGGTTCAGATGTTATGCTTTCATAAAAGAACTCGTGTTTGGAGGCCTGGACACTTCCTCCTCACATATGTCTTACTTAAGTGATTTTGTCACCCATTTTGGTGGCTTCAGCTGTCTCTCCAGAAATGAGCACAAAGAGACCCTAAGAGGGCACAGTGATGTGATATTAAAGGAATGTGAACTACTCCAGGGAGTGGGAACAGAGCAAAGGTGAGCCCTTTCTACCGTGCGGAGAAGACCTACCTTCTGAGGAGAGCAGGTCCAACCACCAACCAGAACTGCCTCTCTGAAGAAAATGCCGGTGGTCTCAGGCCAGACACCTTGAATGTCACCTCTTAAAGTGGGCAGAGAAGGGCTCAATAAGCTTGTCCCACTAATGCATTGGGACCCTTACTCTGATAGGCCACCAAGTAAGGCTCAGGACCTGAACTGAGACAAAAGTTCTTCCAACAAAGGAAAAACTTTCTTTTAAGACTTTTGAACCATCACTAATGAGTAGCATTCAAGCTCAAATAGACCATCTTTACAGCAGCTGTGGTAGCTTTACATGGTACTTTTTATGCCAGGGTTTGCCGTGACATATGCACGGGCCTCATACTTTGCTAGCTTGAGAATTGTAAACTGATGTTTACATCAGACTTGCAAAATTTGCTAAACTTTTCATTTTTCCTCTGCTGTTTTCCTGTTTCACAGGTTTACTCCATTTCCAGGTGTGGATGTGGGAGGGGACAATAACCAGATTTAATGTCCTTCAAACCCTAAATCACACCCTTTGGGGGCTTTAGTACCAGATTATTCCAGAAAACTTTACACATTAGTGGACATGCCAAATTGTACCAGGGAAATGCAATATATTCAGAGTAATGAATGGTTCCATATGGCCTTGATTTCTTTTAAGTACCACATCAATGTTTTAAAGTAATTTGTATTTAAGGTTCCAATTACTAGGCATTTTAAATAGATTTTCTAACAAGTGAATATGGACACATGCTCACTTCACAAGTTTTTCGAAGATGAGAAATGGAGTAGATGGACTACTTATAAAGCTCAATGCCACCTGCGGGAGGCCAGTCAGCTGGAAGCATTGCATTAATTCTGACTTTATGTCTTCCTTTCCCCTAGAAGTGATCTTACAATAGGATTTTTTACATTTACATTTTAAAAATGTAGTTGCAATGCTCATTCTTACTGCTAGATTTCAAAAGAATTGGGTACTTCCTTCAACTGGCAATCAATAACCTATAAGGTATTTAGCCTGGCCCCTGTGTCTTCAAGGACCTAAACCAAATAAGAAGTATTTGATTTGATTTCAAACCTCCTCAGTTGCTTTTTTTAAAACACTCTTGTTCCTTTCTTATATTTTCAAACTTTTTTATTTCTTTAAATATATTAAACACACTTATATTCTCTGTATGCTTATTCTTTTTTTTTTTTTTTTTTTTTTGAGTCAGGGTCTCACTCTGTCGCCCCGGCTACAGTACAGTGGTGTCATCATACCTCACTGCACCCTCAAACTCCTGGGTTGCCAGGCCCCAACCTCAAACTCCTGGGCTCAAGCAATTGTCCTGCCTCAGCCTCCTGAGTAGCTGGTACTACAGGCGTGCGCCACTATGCCCAGCTAATTTTTCTACTTTTTGTAGAGACGGGGTCTTGCTGTTGCTCAGGCTGCTCTCAAACTCCTGGCCTCAAGCAATCCTCCCGCCTTGGTCTCCCAGAGTGCTAGGATTACAGAATTTACCACTGTGCTCAGCCTTGAAATTTTATCTGTGGGAATTCTCTGGGGCTTAGGTTCAAGATATTCCTCCAGAGAGGACATACCAGCTAATTGCTGACATGTGGGTATGGTGTCAATGTCACCAGATCTTCCAATTTTTCAAGAAGAGCTAGAAATCCAGATTTTAGGTGAAATCTCCTCCTTTTAAAATGTTGGCAACAGGCTTGAAAACCTTAAAAACACCTAGGAGAACCAAAAACCAACCTTGTGGGGGTGGATTTGGCCAGATAACCACCAGCTTTAGCCTATCTGGGGAAGTACTTGGGGTTATGTTTGCTTATCTAGTTCCAGCCCCTTTTCTCTAGGCCAAGAGGACCACGTAAAGCCCCCTTCCTTTGGGCCCACTGTCGGAGAGGCAGTGCAGGCTTCAGGGAAAGAGAACATGCCATGGATTCAGACAACCCTCAGTTCAAAGCCTGGCCTACCACTCACTGTGTGACCTAAGGCAACCCCTGTGAAATGAGAGCGATGGTCCCTGCCGGGTGAGGTTGTTCTAGAGATAAATTGAGGTGTTTGTGTATGGAAGCTGCCCCCTGGGTGTAGTCAGTGCTCATTCTAAGCAGGAACCAATTAGTCATAGTTGATGGCAGACAGTGGAGTGTGCAGCAGAGAGACTTCTAACTCAGGGTTCTCAACCTTCAGTGCCTCAGATTCACCTGACAAACATCTTTTAAAAAATCAATGCCAGGCCCTACCCTCAGAAATTCTCAGTTGGTCTAAGATGGAGCCTGGGGAATCACTATTTTTAAGAGCTCTCCCCTCATATTCTAATATGAAGTGTTTTAGATTCATAATCTCAAATTAACCCAATCCTTCCAACAATCCTAGAACTTATCATACTCATTTTATCAATGAGGAAACAAAGTCTCAATGGTTAAATAACACCCCGAGGTCACATGGCTGGTAAATGAGGGGGTCAGACTCAACCTCAGAGCCTGAATTCTTAACCCCCATGCCATTTAGCACTATTGTACTTACCTCGCATGGTCTTTGTGAGGCTTAAGCACTGCAAATACAGTGTTTAGTTCAGGGTTTGCAACATATTAAGTGACAAAGGTTGGTTATCATCATTACCTCAAATTACCAAAACAAGAATTCTTCCTAATGTCTCTTCTATCCAATTCCATTTCAGGTTAATATCCCTTTTCTGGATTCCCCCACTTTTTACCCCTGAAATTGTGCATACTTGCCCTTCACGACTTACCATAGGACAGTCATGGTAATGACCCGGGAGACGCTTTGCCCAGATATGTCATGCCTAAAGGAGGCAAAGAGGGAGAGAGAGGACAGGAGCTGCAGATACTCTTGGCGAGGCTGGTGATAAAACCTGCCTCGAATGATGCCCCAAAGGACAAGCAGCAGCTCATAGCTGGTTGGCACACAGCGTTCAATAAAGTGTTGCATGTGAGCAGTTTGTTGAGAGGGGAAGCAGAGAAAGGGACTAATGAGGGTGTCAGACATAGATTGGGGAGCAGCTATAGACCTGAATATTGAGGATCCTTCTTTCTTTCCAGCTGGCTCACAGATATTTGTTAGGAGTCTTTTGTGTTTTGTGTCTTCTTTGTGTTTCCTATCTTTCCCCCCCCCCCTAAACAACAGAAAGTTATTCTCCCACAGTTCTGCAGGCCAGAAGCTTGAAAGCAAGGTGTCAGCAGGGTTGATTCCTTCCAGAGGCTCTGAGGCAGAATCCATTCCATGCCTCTCCCCAAAATCTGGTGGTTGCTGGCAATCCTTGGCATTCCTTGGCTTGTAGCTGCATAACTCCCATCTCTGCTTCTCCCTTCACACGGCTGCCTCCTCTTCTGTTTCCTGTCTTCATTGTTGACACGGACATAGAAACCAATCCAAGAGGACAATGGGCACTTGCAGAGAGGCAGCATGCCCAGTTCCTAGAATTTGGGCTCTGGAGTCAGAGGGAGGCTCCAGCTGGCCCAGGTGAAAGGAGAACTGGACTAGGACACAGATGCTGAGTGGTGGCCCCTTCAGAGGGAGAACCCTGGCATCTACCACCAACCCCCTCACAACTGAGGGGGTGAATTTACTCTGTTTATTCAGGTAAAAAGTCTAAATTTTTGTTCCTCTAGTGACTGAATTTACAAAATGGAGTGAACAGTCACCACCTTAAATCATTTGTAGAAATAGATAGGGTATAAAGTTGATCAATAAGAGGCAGGGAAAGTTTTGACTAAAAATTCTACCTGAAAGGTAATGCTGGCATGCCTTCTCAACCAACAACCATAACTTACTCAGCTTTCCTACACTAAAAAGTTCACAGAAAAAAGGTGGTAGGAAGAAATGGAGAAGGACCAAGGAGGCCTACAGGAGGAAAGCAAAGATCAAGGCAATTTCAGGCTAAAAGAGAATAATCTCTGAGATTCAGTCTCTGAGTTCTTGAAGGTTTGCTCAGAGGCACAAATTACAAGGATAAATTCTTTGGGTAAGACCACATTTACAAAGCTCCATGTTTATAGTCACTGCCATCTGAAGTCATTTGATCTTCGACTCATTTGAAACTCACCCAACACTATATGGATGATCTCTTGTATTTGTCTTCTGCTTTTAAACTCTTGAAATATTTAACTTTTTAATATGTCTTGTACCCTCAGTTAAGACTGTAAGTAAGCTCTTTGAGGGAAATGGATTTATAATGTGCCCTCCCCCCCCCATTCCTCACTGTGAAGCTCAAAAGGCTCTCAGTTAATCCACCGAATGTTTTAACTCTTCCACTTTTTTGGAATGCCCTTGGGATACGCATTCTGTAAATGGACACTCAAAATGTTTAGAGTGAAAATCTAATGGCCGAGGGCCCAACCAGTGTAAACACATTCTATTTCTGCAGGTCTGCACTCTAATGATAAAGGATTGCTTAGATTTAGAGAAGGAAAAGTGTGGATTTCTTCTACAGTTGTATTTAAAACCTGTAATTGAAAGTTCTTTGGATTTTATTGTGTATCATGATGCAAAGCCCTGGGTGATCTAGCCTCCCGGTTCTTTGTGCAAAGCTGAACACAAGACTCGGGGTAATATGCTCTTAACACCACCTTCCAGCCGCAGGCATGCACTTGAAGCTGAGTTGTGTTCGTACATCACCGTCCATACTGCCAGGCTGTAAACCAAATGGAAACTCCGAGCTTCTCAGCGGTGCAGGCCTACAAGGGGTGGAGAGGGGCCTCATGCAGAGGAGCAACTCCAGTAAGCAGTCAGAGCCCCCTCCCTCAGACTTCCCCTTCCAAAGGCAACCCTAAATAGCAGAATCGCATTTGTACGTGCGCAGAGCCATATGTCCACGGGCACATGTGGACTGGGGCATTCGGACAAGGGAGTGAGGGCACAGACCACGTAGGGTGCTGAGAGTACACCTCGTGGACAAAGTATGTGTGCCAGTGAGTATGTTCGTATGTCACACCTGCTCCAGAACCGGTGGCCGCAGTGCCGGGCCTGACGCGGCCTCCAGGGAAAGACAAGCAGGCGGCTTTGTTCCCTGAATGGGAATGCGGGAGCCGAGCCTGAGCGCGAAGAAGGCAGCGTTCCGCGGCGAGAAACCACCGTCCCCGCGGCGGCTTGGGCAGCGCGCGAAACTTGCAATCAGGCTCCCCGGCCTCGGCCGTCGGCTTTGGGCGCACCGCACACTGGGGACAGCTTCGCTGCCTCTGGAGCAGCGCCCAGAGAGGCCGCGGCGCGAGGCCCGCCGCGTCCCCCAGCCAGCACGAGAGGCCCCAAGCGCCCGCCACTCAGCGGCGCCGCCAGCACTACATTCCGTTTAAAAATAACACCCACGTGCGCTGGTAAACAAGCGCGCGCGGCTGCTAGGGCTGCGCGCCCCCGACCAGCCTGTGCGGCGCGCGCCCGTCCTCCTCCGGCACGTGTCGCCGGCTCCGCCCACGCCGCTCCTCAGTCCCCGCCCCCTCGGCCGGCCGCGCCCCGCCCCCGAACCCCGCGCCCCGCCTCTCCCGGGCCCTAGCGCCCACCGCAGCGCCAGGCGCGCCCCGCCGAGCGCTCTTCAACTTTCCTCCGCCGACGCCTCCTCTTCGCGGCGGGACCCACCGCCCCAGGTCTGCTCCCTTCCTCCTCCTCCTCGGTTCCCTCACGTCCCCCCTTTTTACCCTCCCACTGTCGGCGCGTGAACGAGTGGTTTCTGGTGCGCCTTTTTCCTCTTCTCTCTCCCCTCCTTCCTTCCCTAGAATTTTACTCGATTGTTTATTATTTGCTGGGGGGCGGAGGCGGGGGGGCGGAGAGGGGCGTCTGGGGCCTGGAGACTAGTGGCCGCGGCCAGTCATAGCTCGGCGTGGCTTGACGAGTAAGCGGCGCAGCGAATGGCGACGCGGCGAAGAGCTCCGGGGTCACGCGCGTGTGGATACAATGACATCATCTGTTTGTACGCGTCGAACTAGCTTGGTGCAGGGGCGGGGCCGCGCGTCACTTGAGTGACGGGCCCTGCGCAAAGCCCGGAGCCCGGAGCCGGCAGGGTGGGCTGACTCCTGCGTATGCTCGGCTGGACCTTTTTGTATATGGGGCTGTTGCGGAGCCCGCTGCTGCACGCTGAAATATCTCCAGTGACTTAGAGGGATTTTTTTTAAAAAATAAAAAGATTTATGAACCAAAGTGGATAGACTTTTCATGTACATGTCGCATGTAGTGCATTCTTAGTGCACAAATGAACGATTTGGGGCACAGATCGTAGGATAAGGACTTGTGAAGATGTTCTTCTAAACCTGAATAGATCTTAAAGAAAAATAAGAAATGCACAATCAGCTGTTTTATCGTCATTACAAATTAGAATAAAATTATTCTCCCTTCCCAATTGTTCGGAATTTGCCCTTGCGT
Organism: Daubentonia madagascariensis; assembly: GCA_023783475.1. Taxonomy (NCBI): domain Eukaryota; kingdom Metazoa; phylum Chordata; class Mammalia; order Primates; family Daubentoniidae; genus Daubentonia; species Daubentonia madagascariensis. The sequence goes on along the minus strand of JAKFHU010001815.1, from coordinate 53,571,513 downwards.
TTAGGATAGGGAAATAATTTGCATTTCTTTCCGAGTTAGCTACACCTCTCCCCCGTTTGCTATGAAATCCAGGAAAAGTGAAACGCGATTGTGGTCGAGCGTGGAAGGTAAGAGACTCAGTGCAAACCTTTTGGTGCCTGATCAAATCTGTGGGCATCGGCTTATCGAAGTTCTGTAGGCACCAACATCTTCGCTGGTCACTATTTCCACGCCGAGGTAACCTTTGCCATCTACGGTCAGCATCTTATCTCAGGTGTTACCTGGTGTCTGGTTCTAACCGGGAACCGGACACGAGGGCTGGCCCAGAGCCTGGCGGGCAGACGCACAGACCGAGGGACCCCTGGTGCCAGGCGCCCTGCCCCAAGTCAAGGAGGCCACGCGAGTGCCCTCCGTGGAGCGTCAGGGGCTCTGCGCTCGTGCCTCTCTCCCGTCTCCCGGGCCAGCACCGCGCTTTGTTGTCGTTGAGGCTCTCGGGAGGGAGGAGGAGCCCGGCGGGGACAGCAGCGGGAGCCCGCCGAGTCCCGGCCCGCGGCGCGCGCTCCGACACCCACGCCCGCAGCCCCCGCGGAGCCCGGTCGCGCAGGCGCGCGAGCGCACACGCACTCACACGCGCACACACACAAGCACACCCGGGCCCGCCGCCCCAGCCCTCCCCTTGGGCGGGGACACGCCCGCCCGCCCGCCGTCAGCCTAGGTTGAGGCTCCCTGCGTGTGTCTATAACTTTGTGCTGCTGCCGCGGCCGCCCTGCTCGTGGAAGGGAGGAGGAGGAATGTGGAAGGCGGCGGTGCGCAAGCTGACAGGCGGTTCCTTGGGCGGGCTGCGGCGGCGGCCCGAGCGCTTCTCCTTCGCCGAGGTTGCGCGCCTCCTCCTCGCCGTGCCCCGGGCCCGCGCGGGATTGTGCGTCGTCCCGCCTCGTCCCTGAAGGGAAGGAACCGAGGTAGGCGCCGGAGCTGTGCAGCGGGCGGCCGCCTTCCCGGTGACTCCGGATCTGCTTCCGAGCTGGGCCAGGCGCTTCCCTTTTCCCTCCCCGTGACTCGGTGTGCGCGCCCCCCTTTTCTCCCGCTAGTGTTTTTAAAGGACTTGAGGGAAGGGGGGAAACTGTCAAGATGGCAGCAGCGGGAGCAAGGAGGTGATGAACGTGCTGGTCCGGGTTTTCTGGCAGCCCGGGAGACTTGGCGCTTCCCGACCTGTTGGAAGATTTGTGTTCCGACTTGCTCCCCACCCCACCACCCGCCCTTCCTGACTGGGAAGGGGGCGGACGGTAGGACGTCCGCGAGAATATAAACCACACAAAACCGCGAAGTGGCTGTTCCCGCCGGGCTCGACCTTTTGCGAACACCCTCTGGGCTGCTTGTCCCCCTTCTTTCTGTCTTTTCTGTGTTTTGGAAGTGACAAGGGCCCATCTGCGCCCAGACCCACATTCGCCCTCCGGGCCCGCGGGCGAAAAGGGGAGAAGGGAGCTGCCCGCGCTGTCCCTGGGCTCTGGCCACTCGGCTCGGTAGGGGGTGGCAGGGGGGTCGCGGAGGCGGCAGGCCCAGGGAAGGGGAGAAGACCTGAAGACGCCACAGACTTTGGCGGCGGCACCGCAGGAGGCACTCGAGCGGGCTGGAGCGAAACATAAACAAACGCACGCCCGCCTGGGCTAGGGCTCCGGCTCCGGCTCCGACCGCGGCTCGGCTGCGCCAGCTCGGGCCGCTGCCCGCTTTAAAGGCGCGGCCCGCCCCTCCCCCTTCTTCCCCGCCCAGCACCTAGCCCGGGAGAGACCTGCGGCTCCGGCGGCTGGGGGAGGGGGCTGCCCCGTGCGAGGCCGTCGATTCGCTCGCGTCTCCCCCGCGGCCTGGCCAGGGGGCGGCGTCTGCTGCGCCAGGTTCGCTGGACGCACGTCTCCAGGTCTGCCTGTTCCTGGGAGGCGGGCGCGGTGCGGCTGGGAAGCAGCGGCGGCGGCGGGCGAGGACTGGGCTCCGGCCCGGGATAACCAACTCTCCTTCTCTCTCCTCTCGTGCTTCCCCAGGCGGCGGCGGCGGCGGCGGCGCCCGGGAGCCGGAGCCTTCGCGGCGCCCACGTCCCTCCCCCGCCGCACCCCGCCCGGGCGCTAGAGGAGAGCGCGAGAGCCCGAGCCGCGGGAGGGCGGAGAAGATGGCAGAGGCACCGGCCTCCCCGGCTCCTCTTTCTCCGCTCGAAGTGGAGCTGGACCCGGAGTTCGAGCCCCAGAGCCGGCCGCGCTCCTGTACGTGGCCCCTGCAGAGGCCGGAGCTCCAGGCGAGCCCGGCCAAGCCCTCGGGGGAGACGGCCGCGGACTCCATGATCCCCGAGGAGGAGGACGATGAAGACGACGAGGACGGTGGTGGCCGGGCCGTCTCGGCCATGGCGATAGGCGGTGGCGGGAGTGGCACACTGGGCTCTGGGCTGCTCCTTGAGGACTCGGCCCGGCTGCTGGCTCCCGGAGGGCAGGACCCCGGGTCCGGGCCATCTCCCGCGGCAGGCGCGCTGAGCGGGGGAACTCAGACGCCGCTGCAGCCTCAGCAGCCACTGCCACCGCCGCAGCCGGGGGCGGCTGGGGGCTCTGGGCAGCCGAGGAAATGCTCGTCGCGGAGGAACGCCTGGGGGAACCTGTCCTACGCCGACCTGATCACCCGCGCCATCGAGAGCTCCCCGGACAAACGGCTCACTTTGTCCCAGATCTACGAGTGGATGGTGCGCTGCGTGCCCTACTTCAAGGATAAGGGCGACAGCAACAGCTCTGCCGGCTGGAAGGTGCGTACCCACCCCTGGCTGGCGGGCGGACCCGCTGGGCCTCCTGCGCAGCGCGAGACGCGGTTTGGATTCGTCCGAGCGCGCCTACGGGCGCAGGGAAGAGGGGTTGGTAGGGGAAGCCTCCGCTGTGAGGCTTTGGGGGCTCTCTTTGACCCCCGGAGTAGGAGCAGCGGGGGAGGGGAGGGGGGAGGCTCCCGCGGAAGCCTCGGGCGTAGGCAGGTGAGGAGAGAGGTAAAGGGACGCTGGCGAGGGAAGGGCAGAAGGACAGGAGTGCCTTTGCAGGATTTTCGGGACAGCGCTGGGGAGGTGGGTCCGCGGCCAACTTTGGAACAGAGTTCACCCTGGTGGGGGTCCGGTGAGGGCGTTGTGGGTGGGGTAAAGGGATGTAGGGGACTATTTGGGACTCGGTGCCCGGAGGAGGGGTTGGATGTCTGGTTTCTAGTTGGTCGCAGGAGTATGATGCGTTGTCACTAGCTGAACGAGAACCCCTGGGTCCAAGTTTCGGCTTGTGGGTGTTAACTCCCACAGACACAGTGATCCCATTCGAAAAAGTAATGGTTGCAAAGCCTTTTCCTGGCTCTCTTTCCTTGCTGTATGGACACTTTTGTTCTTCAGAGATTTCATTCCAGTAAACCTGCTCTCGAGTAGCTTCTGAAATGTTCTGGGACCTCGAACGGGCCAGCCTGGCCACCTCAACACGGACTGCCCCTACCTGCTGCTCCGGCCGAGGCCTGGACTCTGGCACTGTTTGAGGCGGGGGTCCGGGTGTGGGGGTTCGGGGCCTGCGCTCTACCTACGCCGTTGGGAGGGAGGTTTGGTGGCTGGGCTGGGCCGGGCCATAATGGCATCTACCTGTAAATGAACCTGAAGAGAGACTACATTTCCTTTTCGGCCTCTTGGGGCACCGGACACGTGGTAGAGAGAGAGGTGTGGAAAGGCCTATGATGTAATGACTTCCTGCAGTTGGGTATCCAAAGAGATTAACTCCTCTGCCCCTGCTGCGCTGCTGATACCCAGATGCTTTGCTTTTCCTAGGCACCTCTCTGGCCCCTTCCCCCAAGATAGGAATGTGTCAGTACCAGGCAGAAGAGAGTCCTGTGCAGTTGGAGATACACATCGCTTGTCAGCTGTTAGTATTTGCAATTTAGTTGCTTTTTTTTGTTTTTTGTTTTTTTTAATGAAAGAGGGAGTTGCTTTCTCCTTTTTCCCCTTCATTGCCATTTGGGGAGCCTTCTGTCTTCCTGGATTCCAGTAGGTGTAAAAGTAAGAACAGTTTAATCTTAGTAGACAATTGAATTGAAGCACTGGAGAGGAGCCTGTATATGAAAACGCTAAAGAGTTTAGTGTAGGGAACGTTTTAATTTGTTTTTAGAAAAACCTTGCAAACTGCCTGGTTGTTTTTTTAATGGCTCATATTAGAGAGGCCTTATTTAAATACTTTAAAAGCAAAATGTGTGCTTTGATGTTATTCCACAAATTTGTTTCATTTCCTTTAACAAATGCGGACATTATGAATCTTATATTTGGTCTAATTTTATTGCTTTACAAAGGAATGCCGGTTGTATATGAGGTTTCTTTACAGAAAGAATGAAAGTTAGATGGTTCCGTGTGTCCAAGCGGCACTAATGTGATACCTTTTAAAACAAGGTTTCCAAACGGATGGCAAGGGTTAATCTCAGTGTACAGTGTCAGGAAGGGGTGAGTGTACAGGACCTGAGAAGATGGATTTGAGCATTTGCAATATTTTTCAAATTTCTCACACTGGAAATTTAGTCCTGCATGTCTGAATTTGGTACAGAGAATCTGTTAGTTAAAAGTTGGCTTTTAACTTAGTTAAAAAGTTAACATAGGAAGGGTTTTCACCTTGCTTATGATTTTTAAGATTATAAAAGGAATTTAATTCCACAAATAGTATTTCTTGCTATTATGTTTATAGTTAAAGATAATAATAGTTTAATGCACTTGATTTTTTGGGAAGATTTATGTGAGAAAGTGGTAGCACCAAAAGTAGCCATGAATTGAGATTGGGCTAGCTAGTTATGTTGTCATATAGTTGCAGGACTTGTAATAGAGATTTTTGGGCCTAGTCATAAACTTTGTGGTTTTATATCATAACCATGTTTACATCTCATGGTTTCTTTTATCCTTCCCTGCTATCTCATCTTTCTTTAACTAAAATCTTAGGAAATACTGTGAATTCAAATTCTCAAGGTTTAACATGTTTAATGTAGTGCACACGTTTTATGATTATTTTTACTTTAACATTTTTTTCACCAATTCCATTTCTGAATGTCATGTGGCAACTAATCCTTGAAGACTAAAGGGATATAATGTAGTTAGAGTTTTTGTAAGATGACCTTCATCAAAAGATGCGGCCATGCAGGAACTTTCAAATCTTTGATGATGAAGAAGGCCCTTTGAAACTGGGGCTGATTTCATAGTCTCATTATGACTAATAGCCAACCTTTTTTGTGCTTGTGGTTTATTGGGGGTGGAAGAAGAGGGAAAAGGGAGAGGTCAGGAACTAATTGTGACCCATTTCCATGCGTCCAAGTTTAGGAGTTGATTCCTGTCATGATTAGTCATTTTGGAAGCATGCATGTGCATTTAAACCATACTACTTTCATTCTGAGTTATGTATTAGGATTTTTAACTTCTAAAAATGTCTAGAATTCAGGTTAACTTCTCCTAGTCATGTGTGCACACAGGGCACGGTATGCACGGTCTAGGCCTTACTTTTGTGGCTATTTGGGCCATTGCATTATGAGATCCTGTAACCAGAATTATCACACTAACATCACCGAATGAACGACTTAGAAAAGAGGCCTTGGAGATCAGAATCTAGACCAGTGGTTCTCAGCCCTGGTTGCATATTAGAATTACCTGAGAGCTTTGTAAATACACAGATACCTGGAGAATCTGATTTGACTGGGCTGGTGTATGGCTTAGCTTTTTTTTTTTTTTTTTTGAGCTTCTTAGGTGATTCTAATGTATAGCCAGAGTGAAGTTTGCTTATCTAGTTCAGCCCTCTTATTTTACTGGTGAAGAACCTGATTCTTAGAGAAGTTAATGACTTTTCTAAAATCACACAGCTAGTTATTACAGAGGTAATTAGTAGCTGCAGTTCTAGAGATCTTTATTTTCTTTTTCTCTATTTTATTGTTGAAATTGATCTTTTTTTTAAAGGTCATTTTCTAAGTAATGGGCCTTACATAAGTAGAGCTTGCTTTCCTGAAAAGCATGTTTGCCTCTCAATCTACAAACATTTTGGTTGTTATTCCAGTATCAGAAGGATAGGCAAATGTTGGTGGAGGCCAAATGAGTATATCATGTTTGTATAGCTGTCCTGTCAGTATGGGGGTTTTGGAACTATGAAGTGATAAAAGAGACAAGAAAGATAGCATTTTAACAAAAGGAGGATGCCCTTGGTTAACTTACATCTGTCAGATGCGTACTGTGCCAGGGAGAAGGAGGATGGCTATCTCACAGGTTCCCTTACCTCAGCCATTAAAGGAGAAATGAACAATCAGATGTGGTTAAGAGGGGAAAAGCTTACATTTCCTTTAATTCAGATTAAGTTTACTTGTACTACACCCATAAATGAACTAGTGAGTTTTCTCAGTTCCCCTTGTCTCGGGGAGACCTCTAAGGACTCCAGGGTTTACCTGGTAAGGCCTGTTTACCACTTATTCTTCAATACACACACACACTCTTGCACTTCCCATGGGTCAAGGCGTGACCATATAGGCAGCCTTGAGTTTCTGTGGTGGTGCCCACAGTTTCACAAATGTGGGATACTATGATGTTAAGACTTCTGCTGCTGCTGCAGAGGATAATTCTTTAAGAGTCTAAGTTTTCTTTCATGTGATAATATGTACTATTATGGCTTCTTGCCAAGGTAAAAAGATGAGGGCTGACCTGCCACATAATGCTTATTTATGTCCTCACTGTTCCTGTTCTTTAGATTAATGCATCCAGTTCCTTTTCAACATACTGTATTAAGAAAATGTTATTTTAAGTGCAACTTTGTTAAAAAATTTTTTTTTAAATTTCAAAATAACAAAGTCATAATCCTGGGTTGGCTCATAATTTTGATCTCAGTCACCTTTTGGAATAACTCACCAAAAGGCTGGTTATGGTCGTGTGTTAAGAATCTGTCTGCTTGGCCCATGTTGCCAAAATGCTGTTTTGTAATTTCCTTTGGCAGTACTGTCTTCGTCAGTGATTCTCAGCTAATATACTTCCTCTTTCTACAGAAGCAGTACACCAGGGGGACTGTTTTTCCTCTTTTTCAAAGCTGTGTCACTGACCTATGAAGTGAAGAAATTGGCCCTTTTAGACTTTGATCTGTGAGCCCCATGTAGCAGAGAGACTCAAAAGAAGCTAAGTGTGTGTTTTGATACGTTTATCTCCTTCTTAGAAAATGAAATGAAACTATAGCAGACTTATTTTTAGGAGATTTTAGGAGGGTTCTATTTTAAGAAAATGACATCATAGAAGAACATCTTGTAGTTAAACTTTTTAGTACTCTGCTTGTGATTCTTACTTAAAACCTGCACAATATTTTTATTTGGAAAATTAATGAAGAGGCCTTGTCCCACTAAGAAGTCCCATTTACTTGGTCTGGCAAAAGTTTATCAGACACTATCCATCCAAAGATCTTGATGAAAATGCAAAGGTAAGACTTGAGGTCTGTGCATTCTGGTGAGGTACCCCATTTTACCCATAGGTGGGGGGAATATGGAATCTATTTTGTTTATATACCCACTTATGTTGCCTGTGGGGAACAGACTTGATCCTATTCTTGACTCCTCATTTCTCTCCTTTTCTTGCATCACAAATTGAGGGGCTCTGAAGAGCCACTTTGCCTTTTTGCTGTCATTGAAGGAGCTGGGGACCATAAATACAAAGGTGGGGTAGTATCAGTGGGTGTTATAGCTGGTGTACAGTAAGTGAATAAAAGATAGGAAAGAGAAAACCCTTTTTACCAATTTGCATCACATCCCATTTCATTCAGTCAACAAATATTTATCCAAGGCATATTGTGTGTACAACATTCTGCCAGGCCCCAGGATATAGTAGTAGCACAAGGCAGATAAGGTTCCAGTTCACCGGAGTTCTCTTTCTAATGGAGAAGACAAAATAAACTTGCATATCTTGGCTTTGTGAACTTGTCATTGCTGTCCATTGCCTTTGCCTTATCTGTACTCCTGCTTTCCCCAGTGCTTCAGCTCTGTAGAGAAGTTGCTGGCAAATGGCACAGTGGGTATTGGGCATGGTTTGGAGCTGGCCTTTAACTCCGCAGATCATTTTTAGCTTGCTTTGGAGATGCAAGGCCACTGTAACATGGCTCCTGTAGATTGGGTCTGTTTGGGAGAAGCTTGGGTATTCCCAGGTTCACCTGGATTAGAGCACACCTGTGGCACTGGACTGATGTGGGATCCCCAATTCTGTCTCCCAGGGCCTGATATGGGACTGGCCTCCCTCCAGAACATATATGGAACCTTGATATAGCTGACTCATCTGTATTGCTTGTTGCCTAAAACTCAGAGCTAAAAGAGGTCTTAAATATCATCTAACTATTTCATTTCACGGTGGAGTAAAGGCCAGGAGTATGTGAGTGACTGGCTCAGGGTCCCACAGCTAACAAGGATGGGGTTAAGAGTGTGTCTGCATGAGCCCAGGGCACCACTGTTCTGTCATGTCTGCTGCTAACCATTGTGGTTTCACAGCTGTTCCCTTCACGTTCTGCAAGCTCTTACTTCATTTGTTCTCCGCTGCTGCTGCTCCCCTCTTCAAGGCTGACTCACAGTAGAATAGCTGTGTTTCTCTTTTGCATTCTCCATCAGCACTCTGAGCTCACCTTGCTGCAAAAGCCTTTTCTCTCAACCCCACCCAACCCTGCTCACCCCATGACACCTGCCTATTTCTTTTGTCATTTTCCTGTGACTCTTGCATATTCTCAATAACAGTGTAAGAGCCTTGAAAGCAGGGAGTTTGTCTACCAGACACATACGCATTGCTCATACTTGGAGCCTTGTTCTGGGACTGTGACACTAAAATGGGGTGATGTGACTCTGGAGTGAGCCGATGCTGTGTGTGGAGTCTTTGGATACTTGCAGCTCTGAAGGTGGCGTTGGCTTTAGACCTTTTAGCGTTGATGTTGATATGATGTGGTGTAAATGTGAAATGATGCTCTGATAACTCTGAAGTTTCTTACGTTGTCTTGTTTCCTAGCATAGAAGTCCCTGAAAACTGCATAAGTGCCAGTGACTATCCACCACAGAAACTAAGAGAAACCTGATCTTGGGGTGACTTTTTCTTAAGAGAAAGATGAAGTCAAGTTTTCCCTTTGTATGTATACCCCACTGTATGCACCATCAACAGGCACTGTCTAGAAGGTCACTACGGAATTGTTTAGCGTAAAGCTTACTTACCCACTTCTTACAGGAGCAAAGCTGTTATGTAAAACTAAGTTGTTTGTAATGTTACAAATTTTGAGGCATAAGTCCCAGATTACTTGAAGTTTTATATCCATGGATAAGGAAATAGAAGTTACATATGAAGGAAGAGTAGATAGCAAGCAGGCTTTGAGATGAATCATTTCAGGGCCGGTCTGCAGCAACTCCTAGTTAGAGTTTTCTGAATAGGTGGTTACACTACTGATTATGATAGAAGACCCCAATTCTGTTTATATCACTTCCAGACAGACTCAGTGTCTTTAACCATTTTATTCTTAACCAAACAACTTTCATTTCGCAGTATCTCAATTTCCCCAAAACGAGAAAGAACTAAAATAGCAGGCGTTTGCAGAGTACTGTGATGTGTCACTCTTTCCTGGTAAAACGCACATGTATGATTGGAGTATCTAGAGTTTGTGTGTTCACTTTTTACTCCTGCTGTTTTGAGGTTTTAATCTTGAGACTTTGTCTCTGCAGTGCCTCAGTGACTATTGTGGAATAGCATTACAAAGTGAAGCAGACTAACTTCTCTGATGGACTGTTGTCCTTCTAGTAATTCTGCTACTCCTGGGTCGTTGCCTATGGTGAAGAAGCCAGGTTATCTTCTGGGGGACTCACCACATCTGGGTGTCCACATGCATCCTAGTCCTGCAGTGGGGAGTTGAGCACAGAGCAAGGAAGGCATGTGGTATATATTTGTAGGGGGCAAGGCCAAAGCAGGAAGTGACCTCTCCCCTAAACAAATAAAGGACATGCATTAGCTTCCTTCTGGGGTGAACCTATAATAAACCCAACAGAGATGTGTTTGACAGTTTTTGGATCTGTTTTGAAATTTCTTATTAATTTCTTTGAAGACCTTTGTGCATGAGGGAGAGTGGAGAATCCACATCATATTTTTCCTTGTGTTTTAAATACCTAGTGAAATTAATAATTTAGCTCCTGAAGCCATTGAGAATTTACTTTAAATTCAGAGCCAGCAGAGGGAGTACGTAAGTCTTTAGGCTGCTCTCAGGTATTTTTTCCTTCTCACAGCTAGAATAATACCTTCATTAAAAAAAAAAAAAAACTCTGATATATAGTGTTTCCATGTAACAGACTTATTGTTATCATTAGAAAAGGATAATTTGGGAGGGGAGGGTGGAGATTAAAAACCTAATGTAACTTTTTTTAAGGAAACCTTGAATCTTCTAAGACCCGTGGTTCACTTCCCATCCCCAAATAGTTAAATTAAAAATGTCTTCCTCTGTCTTTCATTTTTTTGCTGCTTGGCTCCCAATAATATATGTGAATGTTCATCTGCACCTAATACCTAACTTGTACAGAGTATGTCCAGTGTCTGGATCAGTGGAATGTTCTGTGTGTTAGCGTTATTTTGATTGGGACTTTTGATATTTTCCAAGGCTTCACAGTTTCCCATGGGTGGGAGAAAGGTAAGAACAACATTATTTCCAATTCAAATTTAGTAATTATGGATCTACTGGAGACTATAACTTTGAACTTGTTTATAATGCTGTGATGGTATAATTTGTCATCTCCCTCCACTTTGCCCCATATTTGGGTTGTGGTGGTTTATTTTAATTTGGCAGCTGTACTGGTTGGATTGTGTCCCCCTAACTTCAGAATGGTGACCTTATTTGGAAATAGGGTCTTTCCAGAAGTAATCAGCTACGTTAAGATGAGATCATACTGGATTAGGGTGGGTGTGAGAAGAGGAGACGATACACAGAGACCCAGAGAAGGCCATGTGGGGATGGAGGCAAAGACTGGAGTGATGCAGTTACAAGCTGAGGAACACCAAGGATTACCAGAAGCCACCAGCGGCCAGGAGGCATCTGAGGCTCCCTAGAGCCTTCAGATGGAGCGTGGCTCTGCCAACACCTTGGTTTTGGACTTCTAGCCTCCAGAACTGTGAGCAAGTAGATTTCTATTGTTTTAAGCCCTTAGATTTGTAGTAATGTACTATGGCAGCCCTAGGAAGCTAACATAGGAGCCTAGGGATGGAAGAGAGGCACCCAGCAGGGTTGTGGATAGAGAGGACAAATAAAAAGGCTTTATTTAGATTCAAGTTAAAATGTTAATAATCATTCATAAGCTACTTTCTCGAAATCTAAATTTCTTCTTTTTTTTTTTTATTCTGCTGTGAGGGATACATGGGAGGCAATGAATTCCCCTTGATTTCCCAGTTAGAACTACTGTTTTGAATAAGGTGTGTCTTCACCCCCCCCAGAAAAAAAACCACCCCCAATTGAGTTTCTTTTTCTCGACCTATTTCATGAAGCTGGTGATATGGCTGTGCTTGTTGAGTGTGCACTTGAGGTTTACACTAAGACCGTGAGGTCTGGCTGAGGGCTTCGGTCCAGAAGGGTCAGTCTCTGAGGGGAGAGAGGAGCCAGGGGTCCTCCCTTCCCTGTCAGGGAGCCAGACCAGGTTCAGCACCTGTGGCAGGTGGCAGTAAGACTAATCCACACTCTCTCTGGAGTCCCCTCAGCTTGTCCTGTGCTTGGCTCAAGCCTTTCAGTCTCACACACCTGATGCTTCAGGCTTACATCCTGTCTGTTTACATTTATGTCCAAAAAACAGTTGTTCTGTTGACACATAGAACATTGGGTGGTTGTCCTCATCGAAGTAGCAGCACTAGCAGTAGATATTTTCTAGGTACATAGTAGGTGTTTGGCTTGAAATGTTCAGACCTATTTGAGTCAGAATTGCATCTGTTTATTCTCATATTTTAAAATGACATTTTTGGGGAGGGAAGCCAGGGTTATATTAGAGATATATAGTTTGGTTTTTACAATAAAAAGAGGAATCTACACAGGTCATTCCAGGCCTAGTTATAATAATGACAAAAATAGCTATGATTTATCGAGCCCTTACTATGTGTCAAATACTCAGCTAGGTTTTTTACACCCAATATTGATCCTATAATACAGACATTTAAATGTAAACTCCATTTTAAAGACAAGGAAATGGTTCAAAGAGGTTAAAGTAACTTGCTTGGGGTCTAAACCCAGGTCCCTCAGACTTTGGAGCTTTTGCCTTTTCTCTTATGCTTTACTGACTGCTGGAGTGTGGGTGGGATTTGGGTGGGGTACAACAATGAATTAAATAGCTGCCATTTTAAAAGTTTCTACTATATGCCACATTCTTTACGTATATTGCCACTGATCCTCACGTTAATCCTTCAGAGTATGTCTTGAATGTTTATCTTCAGAGTTGTGCTGACTCAGAGTTACTAACACTTGTCTTATGTGTTGGTGGAAAGTATACTTGGACCCAGGATTTAGGCTCCTTCCCTTGATTTTTGCGTGAACTAATAACTTTTAAGAATCAGTGAGTACCTGGGCCTTTAGTGGGGGAGTAGGAGTGGCTTGAGAATTTGGTCAGAAACCTGTTGGTATGGGGATCCTCACTTGTGTTTAGTCACTGAGTTGTGTGACCATGGTTTACTAAGGGTCAGATACAAAGTGGTGGTTTTAATTGGCCACAGGAATGCAGTACCTATGTGCCCTAAGATAAAATGTGGCTAGCAGAATATTAATTATCCCATGTGGTTCTGTGTGTGTTGGAAAAAAAATTTCAGAACTCTCAGTTTCACCGTAAAGATAGGTAAATAGTGTCTGGATAATGTCCAGAGGATAGACTGAAACCCTCTGATAAATGTGAGCAGGCAGAACGGTTGGTTCTGCCTGATAACTGAATATAGCCAGTGTGTGGGGGAGGGTGGTGCAGCTGGGGGCAGATGCAGTAGAAGGTGGCAGTGCCTACGGTGGACTTTGAAAAGGGCAACTCTAGGTATAAACCTGAAGTTTAAGGAGGGCATAAAATTATATACAGTTGAGCTTGTTAGATGTCTCCTTGAAAACTGATACTACATTAAAAAGATCAAGTGGATAGTTAAGTCATTAATTCAGGTAATTCAGATCTCAAAACTGCTTTTTTCCTAAAGTGTCCTAATAATTGATTTTAAAAATGATATTTCTTTCATCATAAATTATTTGCATAATTGCCTTGGTCCCATATTTCATATTAAGCTTGGGCTGAGTGATGTTTAAAGCCTCCTGCTCACCTTCCTCCTTTTTTTTCATTTTTATTTTACTTAACATTTAAAAAAAAACTTGTAGTTTAATTTTCTTCTAATACCATAATGGTTTGATAAAGTAAAACACTTTCCCTAGATCTCTCCATTTGAACTTTTCCTATTGGTAAATTCCTAAAAAAAAAAATTCCACCTAATTTAAAACTCATTGTGGAAGTAGGTCTTCCAGAGTTTTTGCCTTAGACATAGCTGTTCTGAGGCTTCCCAGCAATATTCATTTCTAAATCAAGGACTTGTTAATCTCACCCTTCATACTTTAACATCTGAGTCTGAATTGGTTAATTTTTTTTTTTTTGCAGTGAAATGTTCAGTTGGTAGGATGAGAAGGGACATATCTTTATTTACTAGTTATTTTTTAGTACAGTCCCATTAACGGTGTTAATTTGCCATGTGTGAATATACCTGTCATGCAAATAAATAGTGTCCCATAGACTAGGAAAATTTTAAGCAAGATAATTTTTTAAGTAAAAATTAAAGCTCTGAGCTCAAGTGTTCTAAATTACTTTAAAAGAATAACGTCAGATCAGGTTCATCATTTATATAACCCTGAGAAAGCCTGGAGTTGACTTATGAATATGTCGTGGGCCTGATTATTTTAAAGTTATCTTCAAGCCGATAGCAGAGTGAGTTTGCTTGCTTTAGAACACTTGGGTTTTTAAGCTCCTGATAGATAACTTCCTAGGTGAGCTGGTATACTGTTTCTTGAAATTAGTGGCCTAGATCAGGACTTCTGTCTCCAAGCCTGTCCAATAAAGTTAAGTTTACAGCCTCCTTTTTGAATAGATGCACGTCCTCTGTTGAACTGAATTCTCTAAATCAGTCCTATTTAGTCTCCTCCCTTTCCAAGAAAGATCCTTATTTCAGACTGGAAGTCTAGGTGATTTGGATCATATTTTAGGATTTATCACACTTAGCTTTCTTGTCAGTTGCTAAGATGAAATTCAGCACTTGACTGTAGGCATCATTTAGTAGGTGTTCCTTGGGACAGAGAGAGGTTTATCCTGATAGTCTCGTAAAATCAGGGAATGCTTCAAGTTAATTCGTGGGCAGCCAGTACTGAATAGGTGAGGGTACCATGTGTTAAGTTAGGAAAGGTAACTTGTGGTGCTAGTGAAAACTAGTGTGTCTTCTAAACTGACTTTAAAATAATTAGTTACCAAATAAGTGTTTTTATCAAAAATTACAATTCACTTTTTTTTTTTTTGAAAGAGATAAGTTCTCACTCTGTTGCCCAGGCTGGAGTGCAGTGGCGTGATCATGGTTCACTACAACCTTGAACTCCTGGGCTCAAGTGATTGTACCACCTCAGCCTCCCAGGTAGCTAGGACTACAGGTGTGTGCCACCATGCCCAGCTAATTAAAATTTTTTTTTTTGTAGAGACAGGTTTTCACTATGCTGCCTGGGCTCATTTGGAACTCCTGGCTTCAAGGGATCCTCCCATCTCGGCCTCCCAAAGTGCTGGGATTACAGGCTTGAGCCTCCATGGCCCAATTCAGATTTTTAAGGTGTAGCTTTATCTGCATCTAAGTTTTCTAAACAACAAAAAATGTTAAATTGATGAATCCGTTTTAACTTTTAATGCAGTGGAAATACATGTGGATTTTTATCTCTGGGCTCCCAGTGTTTGCCCTATAGAGCAGAGATAATTTTCACCTGACATCTTCATTGCCTGCCCTGAGAGTCCCTGCTCTTTCCATTGACCACCAATACCGAATTCTTCTCACTGGTTTGTTTTATGTTCATCATTCTGCCTTAAACAGAATCATAAAGCTTTCAAAAAATCTTTTTTTTAGCTTGTCTTGTCATGCATATGTGCTGGTCAAGAAGGAAGAGAAGAAAATATCTTGGTTTTATCATCTGCATCACATGATTTTACAACTTCAAAAACCCATTTGTCAGCATGGTTACTGGGAGGATAATTTAAACTACCAAGTGCTCTGAGAGTTGGTTTTTAAATCTCTTCCCTCCCCTTTTAAAAAATACTTAATTTAATTTTGCTGAGGGGGAAATTTTATTGTTTTTCTGGCATGAGATTTCAAAGTTGAACCTTTAGATGATTTGTGAAAAGTTAAGGCTCTTTGTCTCAAGTTCCTTGTTATTTCTCCTACATCAGTGGTTTTCAACCCTGGCTGCATTTTAGTATCACCTGGGGAGCTGTGAAAAAAACACCAGTGTCTAGGTCCCATCCTAAAGCAATTAGGTGAGAATCTCTAGGTGTGGGGCCTGGGCATCTACATATTTTTAAGCTCCCCAGGTGGTTATAATGTATAGGCAGGGTTGAGAACCATTGTCTTAGAGAAATTAGATTTGGCTGTAGAAGTTATCAGCTATTTTAGTATTAACTTTTGGCCTATTTCAACCCTGTCATCCATAGGAAGCTCCATATGAAAAGGAGTCCTGTCCGGTTGGGATTGAAGAGTGTGGTTGGCTTCGAAGACAAGGGCATTGTTTTTACTTAACAAACTATGTTTAACTGGAATCTCCTCCTCTCCTTTCTTGTGTATAAATGCAAGTGGTTTTTTTAAAGTTTCCGACTCCCGCTTGTTTTTCTAGGCTCTACTGGACCCTAGTTAACTTATTTTGAAGTTTTCAGGAATTTGTAAGAAGAGATGGTGCTATTTCAAGTCATTGCACAAGACTTGAAAACACAGACATAAACTTACCATCCCTCTCTTGTGCAACCTAATCTGAGATACTAGGTTTCACCATATTCTGATGTTTTAAGCTAGTGGTTCTTAAAGTGTGGTCCATATCACATAGGAACTTTTTTGGGAATGTAGATTCTCAGGCCTACCCCAGACATACTAAATCAGAAACTCTGGACTCAGCAATCTGTGTTTTAACAAGCCCTCCAGGTGATTTCTGCTACAAGCTAAGATTTCAGAACCACTCTTTTTTAAGTCATTTGCTAAGCTGTGGAATTTTTCTCGTGACAGATTAAGAGTCAAAAATCAAACATCTCATGCCGTCTTGGCTTCAGAATCCTGACTGGAATGGGAAAAAATGAACAGACATCTTGTGGTGGTATCTGGTGAAATATAACGAAGCCCTAGCCCCTTGAATGTTCTAGACTTCCCACAGATCCTTGTTGCTGTGTAGCTTTCTGTACAAGGCAAGGGTACCGGCCTTCCAGGATGACTGTAATGATAGAGGATCCCCTCAGGTGTACAGAGGAACCAAGTGTTCATCCTAGTGCGTGTATTATGTTCAGAGGGCTTGTGTTTAGGTTAGATTCTGGTTGTTTTGTGATGTTTCCTCCTTGCTTGTTTTGTTTTGGTCTTTTGGGAATGTTCCTAGTTTTAAGACCAGCATCAGACTGGAGTAGTCACACTGACTCATCCCCAGACGGACGGGGGACATGTTGGGGACAGATAAGATAAAAATGTGCTGGGTGTAATCAGTGTGAGAGGGTCGGTGTGGTGAAGTGGAAAGTGGTGTAGCTCTGGGGATGAAGTCCTAAGCACAGCAGTGGTGAGGAGCTGCCAGCCATCCTGGCTCAGGATCCTAAGAGGCACATGGCCTCTCCCACCACGGGTGAACAAGTGTTGCTGCTTGTCAGTATTGCTGGATTCTGTTGTCCGGTAAGCAGTGCCTCAGGATCAGCCATGTTACACGTAGCCAATGACTTTAGGAATATAAATAGCGCAAAGAACAGCGGGTTGGCCAGGGCTAGGTGGAAGTTCATTTCAGGACCTCTTAGCAGCTGCTTCAGAATGTTGCCTGAGATTCATAAACACTCCTATATCTGACACATTAAAAAAAAAACCCACCAGGATGAGTTTGGATTATAAATTGTTCTGCTGTTAGTAGCATACCTTTCCTACACGAAGCCAGGTCCAAGATGATCTGGCTTGAGAGCGCTGAGCTGCTGAGGGGCAGCAGTCTGTGTTTTCTTCTCAGGGAAGTGGCTAGGGCAGGCAAGTCACTCTGCTCAGATTCACCGAGATTCTTGGGAATGGTCAAGAAGGCAGGGTTAGAAGGTCCATGCAGAAGGGAAAGCTGCACCTGAGGGCCTTACGTCTGGAGCCAGAGTTTAGAGGAAAGTCCTAAATATTGTGCATTCAAAATTGGACTCCAGGAGAGTACTACGGACTTTTAAAGATGAGAAGTCAGTCAGATACAGCTGGTAGGAACTCGAAGTGCTTGGGACAATGGGACACTTTCCAAAGCTGCCACTGCTCACAGATGAAATGTGTAAACATATGTCAGTTGCACTTCCCAGGTTTTTCAAAAGCATGGGCCTCTGCTTACATGTTTTGGGGGTAAGGAGAGAGGTGTATCTTGGAAAGGATCTGGCATCGAGGATACATTTACAGAGAAGTAAAGTGTCTTAAAAAACAATCAGGCTCATGAGAAAAAACCTATCTGGCAGCAGTCTAGAAGGCTTGGCTCCCAGCCTAAGGGACCGAGGCCTTGTGGCCCAGATCTGAAGATGGTGGTGAGGGACATCATTTGCTTGATGCTTCTGAAAACTTCCTCTAGGAAGCATAGAGGAAGGAGGCTTTTGGTTTTGAGAAGAAGACTTCTGTGTCCTGACTTCTACATGCTGCTGAATTGCAGAGTTGAAGTTGGAAAGCTTTTAATCCCATGCCCCACCTCCAAAAAGGGGCAAAAGGTGTTCCCTCTGTGTTGATGTGAATGGGTATGATGTGTGCAGACACAGCCTTAGGTTTGTCCATTTTCATGGCCGTAACTAAAAGCTACTGTTAATTGAACATTTATTAGCAATGTACCAAACACTGTTGAGAGCTTTATGCATATTAGCTCTTCCTCTTAACACATGAGGAAACTGAGGTGCAGAATGGTTAAGTGACTTGTCTGAGGCCATGTGGTTGATAAGTGATACAGAGGTGGGATAACCTGCATCAATATGTCTCCACTTTGACTAAATAAACTCCAAAGTCAATTTATCCAAGCTTTTAAGGATTTTGATTTTATAATACTGCCTGAGACCTCACTGGGCTGTTCTTTTCCATTTATGTTTCCCATTTTGGTTTAAAAGAAGAGAAAGGAGGGGAGTTTGCATGATCTTCTGTTAGATTGGAGACAGGTGCATTCGACCTGGCTTGTCATTGTTTCAGAACCTATAGAAAGAACAGACTTGAGTGTTAGGTTGTAGACAAGCATTCACATTGAACACAAAAGGCTTTTCAGACTTATACTCTTGTGGAGTGTGATTATTCTTAGGGATGGGATTCTCTAAACTGCCTATTTTCTCCAGGCTGCAGAGCAGATGTGATATTCCAAGAAGGATGACCTAGGTTGTCTTTTGCAGTTTCAGAAACGAGACACAAAGATGCTTCTACTCTAAACTGCATCTAAACTTTCCTGTGATCACTACTTTCTTTCTTTCTTTCTCTCTCTTTCTCTCTTCCCCCCCCACCTCCCTCCCTCCCTCCCCCTCTCCCTCTCTCCTGTGGAAGTGGAAGCAGCCTAATTGTATATCATCACTTGGTGAGCAGCCACATTGTGCTTGGAAGCTGATGGGTCATCTCGGTCTAGCTAGCATCCATTCTTTTCTTTGGATCTGCTTCACACTTTCAGGCCCAGGACCTTGTGCATGGTGGTTTAAGAAGGTGATAGCAGCAAGCAGATGTTGAACGGTGGAAGCAGGAGGAAGAGGGGGCCAAGTTGCAGAGGACAGGGGCGATGACTGGATTGGCAAATGGGGGCCTAGGAGCCTGGGAGGTGGCCCAGTAAAAATACCTTGGCGCAGAGGCTAGAGGGTTGTAGTTGTGTGACTGCGATGAAATATTAGGGGTGATGGCTGGATTTAGGAGAGTTGAACCAGTATGTAATTTCTTCAGAGAACATTGTCAAGTAACGTATGTGTACTCCTGGTTAAATGATATCATTAATGAGCACACTTTGTAATTTAAAATGCAAACTGAATTTGCTTTCAGTCTCAGTCATGGAACCATTGAGACACCTTGGGGAGGCCAGTGAACTGTTGCAGTTCTTCCTATACTGGAAGGAAAGAGGAAAGCAAAGTTATTTTGTCATTCTGGGATAGTTAAAAAAAAAAAAAAAGTTCTGTGTTTTGGTAGTGCCTTCCAAGGAGTTCAGAATTATGGATCATTTCTTCTTTGTCAAGGTGGGAGAGGCATATATAATGTTCCAAAAATAGCCAAAAATTCTGTCTGTAAACTAAATCTCCCAAAGTCTGCAGTTTTTGATGGGTGAAAGAAGGAGAGGAGAGATATAGGAAACTGCCTGTGCCATCTTCCCCCCATTATCACCCTTTCATAATAAATGACCTGTGGCTTGCTGCCAAGACCATGATAAAAAAAACTTGGTTTTCTGGTATTTCTCATCTGCATGAAAAATAAAAAGTGTCTCCATTTTTTCTGAGATAAATGGTAAAGATAAAGCTTTCTCAATATTTTAAGATAATAGGCTGCATACTCTCCAAGAAAAAGCCCTAAAAATGGAGGCTATTTTTGGAACATTATATAAACAGTTTTAACTATCACATAGGGACAAAATACTTCTCCTGCACTCCTAACCCTTGTAGGAAAAAGGAGAAATCAACTCTCTCTCTTTGTTGGGCTGGCATACGCCATTTATTCACTAGCCACTTAAGCGAGTGCCTACCAGGGGCTTTCAGATTAAATCTAGGGATCATCTTGTTTACCAGATGTGGGAAGCAGGCCCAGTGGGCTTGTGACTAAGTGGAAGTAAAGGTGAAGCATGGGCTAAGAAGTCCAAGATTCCCAGCCCTGGATTTTCATCTGAGTCGTCACCTGGGAATCTTTATATCCAGTTGTTAAGAACTCAGAAACATCTCTTTTCTCAATCACAGACAAATAAATAACTTTTTAAAAAGTGGCTGGAATTTTTTTTTTTTTTTTTGGGAGATAGAGTCTTGCTCTGTTGCCCAGGCTAGAGCATTGTCCCAGCTTACTGCAACCTCAAATTCCTGGGCTCAAGCAATCCTCCTGCCTCATCCTTCCAAGTAGCTGGGACTACAGGTGCACACCACCATGCCTAGCTAATTTTTTTAGTGTCTTTTTGTAGAGATGGTGTCGCGCTATGCCCAGGCTGGTCTTGAAGCCTTGGCCTCCCAAAGTGCTAGGATTACAGGTATAAGCCACCTCACGCCTGGCTGGCTGGACTTTTTAGAATAAAAATTTTGTGTCCTTCTGCATCAACAGGGATGTCCTAAAAGACCTAAAAGAAAATAAATGAGCTATTTGTCAGATAATGCATTTATTCTATTTACCTTAATCCCTTTCAGTTAGGTTTTTGTCATAGAGATGATGAGTGACTCATTTAGAGGATGTTAAGCAGTAGGGTTATTTCTTTTTTAAGGAGACAATTTTAGGGTAGACTTGCAGTACTTTGTCTTGTTTTGTGTATATAGCTATGTGTATAAAGATAGGAAAACCAAGTCTGACCCAGAAAAAATATTGCCAGTCCATGCCCTTGGTCTGTTACTGAAACCCTTGTTAGGTGCAACTGCCTTCCATCTGCCGGCCAGTGCTCTCAATACCTAGACCTCTTCTCGGCAGCCCCACTTTATGGCCCTGACGTTCCCCTGTTCATCTCACCTGGGCTGTTTCCTGAGGGATTTTTCTAGGGGAAGATCTAATCTGAGGAGCAAATTAATGCTAAATTGATGATGGAACCCAGGAGTTCCAAAACTTAATGCTTTGGATGTCATCTAATTGACCCCTTTATTTTCTGAACAAGGAATTAAGGACCAGAGATGTAAGGGAGCTTACCTGAAACCACTCAGTGAGGCCACTCAGTTATGAACTGACTCCATGGTCATCACCCCATTTTTACTGAGGAAGATCCACTGACTGTCTCATGAGCATCTGTAAAGTACCTGCACCTGCCTGGGCACATCCCTTCCTTCAGGCACCACTCCCTTATTATCTAGAGAGTAACAAGGCCTTTTATTTCACTGTGGCCAGTGTGGAGGCATTCTGTGGAAATGTCCCTATGGGAGGCTTCTTCAAGTGGCCAAAATGCTACCTTATAAACCTCTAGATCTTGAAGAATGCCTGGTGGAAGCCCTATAATCCAGAGTGATGGGGCCTGAGTTTTCTAAGTGGTTGTAACTTTGAGGGTTGTGACTTTGGGAAAGAATTACACCATATGTAATGTTTCCTAGAATTAGTTACCCTGTGCCAGAGGAATGGGCACAGTAAGCTGGATCAATGGCTTTAATTTAATGGCAGCAGTTTGCTGCACGAGAAATCTGCAGTTCCACCAGACTTAATGCTGGGCAGCCCATGCATTAAACGCTGTTTGGTATAGTTGGATGTCTTTTATTGGGAATTAAGCCCCCAAAGCAGCTTTCTGTAACTATTAAAGTCTGATTGATAATGCTAAGCTCTTCTTTAGGCGCTGGAGAATTTTGGCAGTCTTTCGAATGAGGAATTTCTTTGGCTTTGGCACTGAGAGCAAAAGTGCCACTTCTAGTCACTTTTAATGTTAACCAGGAGATCTGTGTCAACATTGATTATTGAAAGGTTTGTGGCAAATGGGATTTCAATGCTGTGGTGAATTAATCTATGTGTGCTTTAAAGTTGAATAAAAATACAGCAAATTATTTGAATATTATTCCTGTGAACAGAGTTTTGTTGGTTACACAGAGGGGGTTGGAAGTTCTGGTTCCTCAGCAGTGGGTTGGTAGCAATGGTGCTGGCTTCTGCAGCCTGGGCTGGGTCCAGGCCTAAAGCCAGGGGAAAGTGTACATGTCCAGGGCTCACATGACTTGATCATTTGGGGACAGGGCATGGGGACATGCTCCTTGGGCCACAGCCATGATTATTCATCTGTGTGCTTTCATTCAGCTGGTGTGGTAATGCATGGAATAAAAATGGGCACAGAATTGCTTCTGATGAGTCTGTGTTATAGTGAGTGATAGGGATATGCAAACAAAGTTACAGTATTTCTTGGGAGACTGCACATTGGAAGGAAGGGAAGTCTTGCTGAGCTGTGCATCCTGGCATATATCTCAGCCATCGTTCATTATTTTCACTTCTGATAATGCAGTTTCTGACAATACAGTGTGTTGTTGGAGTTCGTTTTCTTTTGTTGCTAAAAGCATTACAGTAATCAAAGAATTCCTTGCAGAACTTTTGCAACCCTTAAAGAAAAGTGATAAAACACAGACCTCGCTTGATAGATTTCAGGGTACAGGGAGGTGGGAGTTGTCCTTCCTTTAGCTTTGGCTTTGCTGTTTGTTTGTGTAACCATGAAAGAATACTGAGTCTGCTTTTTGTAAAGGAGATGACTTGGCTCATCCCTAACATGCAGAGTGTTGGGTGAATTAATGAGTGGAAGGCACATAATAATATGTGGCACTTATGTAGTATTTTGATGATTTCACCTAGAATCTTGCCATCTGGAAACTTGCATTTACTAGGACACAAAGCCAATTTTGGATGATACTGAGTCCAATGTGTATTTAAAATGGTTTAGATTTTCATTTGGCTAAAACCTAGGAGGTTGTAGACTAATAGAATAACAGTAATGATAGCTTTTCCTAAGGAGCTCTGAATAGCCTCAGAAGCACTCTAATGGGAGGAAAAAGGCAGGAATCTTACTGTTTCGTAGGATGAAATGGAAACATGGTAGCCTGCGCAGGATGGTAAAGCTGGCCCCCTTTGAAATGAGAAGTTCAATTTCCAATCCGTGGTTTTGGCTCTTGCTTTGCTACCAAGCATCACTATCTCCAGAATTTCCAACCCAGGAAGAATCTTTGCCATCTTATTTTCCCAGCTCCTGGGGAGCAGAGCTTTCCCTGGAGTTTAGATTTTGCTGAAGGCTTTCAGTCCAAGCTTCAAAGATCTCAAAGCTGATCGGGGCTTATAGGCTCTTGGCCTGGGGACTACCTGCACCCTGTTGAGTTTGGAGCCCAGGCAGTGGTGAGGCCCCGGCTCTTCACTCCCCAGGAAAGCCCTCTGCCACCCCCTGAGCACTTCTGCCAAATGAGGCTAGGCTATTTCCCAAGACAGTTGGGAGTCTCTGTAAGGTGTGCCCCATGCTTTCCTCCAATTTAGAGATGCTTTTTACCTCTCATTAGAGTGTTTCAGAGGCTGTTCAGGGCACCTTAGGAAAAGCTATCATTATTGTTATTCTATCAGTCTGTAACCTCCTAGGTTTTAGCCAAATGGAAATCTAAACCACTTTAAACACATTGGACTCAGTATTATCCAAAATCAGCTGGGTGCTCAGAGGCTTCCACAGGATGGTGGGGGCATGCTGCCCCAGGCATCTGTGTCTGTCATTCTGGCTGCTGCCCTTAAGCACCTTGGAGGGTACATAGGAGAGAGATAAGGGGCACATGCCTGAGTTCTGCTCCCATCCCACTCCCATCCCACTTTCTCAGCAGGCTTCTCACTTTATCGTTGCCTCTGAAACTGACAGAGACCTGCCAATCCTGGATGGACTCAAGCCTACAAAAAAGCAATGACTGCCTTTCCCTACAGATGTTAATTTCAAACTTATGTTTGTTTATGCTCCTCTTGGGCAATAGCAACTTCCAAAATATATGTAGTATTAAGGGAGGAAACCTAAAGGTCAGGATGATATAGTATTTGACAGGTGCTAGAGTTATGTCGCAAGTTTGACTCTTGAGTTTCATTGCAGCGGAAGCAAAAGGGGGACATAAGATTAGCTTCCAAACTTATAACTGCCTTTAAATAAAAACATCAGTTTCACAGAAGCAGCATGGCTTTTTCTGTTACTTAAAAACTTTTTCTCTTGGGACACCATGAAGAGAACACTGATCTAATAGGTGACGTCCTCATGTTTGAAATTTAGTACTCTAAGAGAATAAGCCAGTCCATTAGCTTCAGCGCTCTTTCCTCAGTGATGTGTTTATGTCCATCCATCTAGCCTTGTAAATCCTTTTTTGACATAGCAGGAGTTTGGCTGGTTATGCATGGCTCTAGACTTAGGGAGTGACTAGGACTTACAGATGAAGCAGTATGGATTAGGTTCTTTGGAGGGGTTCTTGGAGGAGCCCATGGGAGGAATTTTCCCCAGACAGGTGGGAAAACTGAGGAATCAGAAGAGGTGGGCAGAAGGCAAAAACACTGGTGTAAGAAATTGTCTATAGCAAGAAGTAGCAGGGGCTTAGCAGACGGGACTGGGGTGGAGGGGAATACCAGGGTCTGCACGACTCGGTGGATGTCATCACATCACATCTCATCCCATCACTAAGGGGTTAATGAGGAATTGCATTAACGTGTATTAAGCACCCCTCTCACAATAAACCTGAAGGTAAATATGACTCCTTTTTACTTGCTGAAGAAACTGAGGCTCAGAGCTGGGTCTGGCCCATGATTGGCTCAGTAGGTATTTGCTGAACTGAGTTGACCGAGCTCACACAACTTCTGAGTGGCAGAGTGAATACAGACTCAGTCTGCCCCCTCCACTTTTTGGTTTCCCCACCTCCAGGAGAAGTCTCCATCGCTTAGAACATAGAGCTCAGGGCTGGGATAAGCCTCTAGGTGACAGATGAAGGGACCCTGAGATTGCTTCTCTCTGGGGCAGAATTGGTCCCAAACTGTTCAAGGGAATCAGGTTGTTCTCAAGGGAGCATAAGATATGGGGATTGATGGGAATGGGGTGTCAGGCAGCCACTGGAAGCTTTGCCTGTACACCCATGGTACATATACTACACAGATTTATACAGAAATGTGTATATACCCACACGCATACCCACATACAAACCGATTCCACAGCTTGCTTTTGAAGTGAGAGCTGTGGCTCAGTATTGGCCTTGGTTTTTCTCCCCTCCGTTTTAGACCAGTCTGTGTTCCTGAAAACAGACAAGGAAGGCATTGTTTAAAGTACAATGTACTCTCCTGCTTTTGCATTGTCATCAGAAACTCTTGATGAAATGTTTAATTTTTCTCTGAGGTTATCTGGACTTGGTTGACTTCCCTGATGGTACATTTGGTTCTGGAACGTGGAACTTTCCTTTTGCCCACCTGTGTTGTGTCAAGTCAGTCATAGGACACACGTAAATATTTTTATAGAAAACTTAAGGATTCCTTCATTTTGAGATGACTCAGACCAGGGTTTCCAAACAAGTAATATTAACTGGGACACATGCTGGAGAAGGGCTCCCCATCCCCCCAGCTTTTCCTCTGTGTAGCTATCCTTCCTAATACCCCCTGTTTGCAGTAAGACAAAAGGGATCTGCCTCTTAAGTGTAAGCTTCCATCTAAAAATGAAGATAATTTTAAAGGCAACTTTAACTGAGTTAAAAGCTTTAGTTCTATGATAACCTCCTAACCAGCTGCATTGCTTGTGACCTCATTTAAGAATGTTTTATTTTATCATCTTTCAGCTTACAAATTACACAAAGGTAGAGATGATGTGTGAGTTGTTTTTTAAGTAAAATTATTTTGAACTGTTCTTTAATATATTTTAAAAATTCAGTTCATATTTTTCTCTGCACTTGGGCTTATTCTTTTTGCTAGTTTGTTGATTCATTTGCATGGACCATTGACTGGATGTAGTTTTTTTTTTTTTTAAAGCTAAACTATATGAGAAGATTTACAAAAAGGAGATAAATTGAGGCTATTGTACAATTACATTTCTTTAATGAACTGTTACATTTAAAATTTTTTAATTAATGAGCTGTTTTGCTATTTCAGAAGTTCAGTATAGTCTACATTACAAGAATGCACTGCTTATACAAAATGAAATATGTGTGCATAGACACAGACCATGCTTTCTCCCTTCTTCCCTCTGGTCAGTGCTGCTGCTGCTTTATTATACCCTAGTCTTCTCCCTACCCCCAAAAAGGCAGAGGCTAAAAAGAAACTTAAAATATCAAGACACACGGAACAGTCTTTGTGGTGAGTTGAGCTGCAGTGCCCTGCTAGCTGGGAAACAGTGGGCTGGGCCTCCCAGAACATAGGAGGCTAGATAGACAGAAAACACAGCTTCACTGGGCCTTGCGCTCACACTCAAAGCCTCAGCAGGATGCTAGAGCTTTAGCGCTGCTTTCTGCTGTGCTGGGATTATTTTCTGCAACTAGGCAAAAAAAAAAGCCAACATGGTATGTTCTGGTGCAATTGGAACATGGAAAAGTTTGAAAAAATACTTAACATTTTTGGTGGAAAGAAATGACAGTTATCTTAATTCCTTAACATTTATTAGGTAAACATAATGTTGTAGGTTCTACAGTAGAACATTTAAAAATTGATGTTCCTGAGAACGTTTCCTAAGACAAAATAGCCAGACTTGGTTTTGGTGTAGTGGGGTTGGAGAAGTTTGATCCCCATCTGTTTAAGGAGGAGGATGGAGGGCATCCTGTGCCCCAGGTTCTATCCCTGTGGATGGTTCCACAAGTAGTTGTTTTCCATGTTCCAGCTTTACTTAACGCAGCTTCAGAAAATTATTGTTTTTGAAAATAAAGAAAAAAATCTAAGTGGTAGAGAGAAATATAGGCTGTTTTTAAACTGGCCTTTGTAATTTTTCTTGGCCACACACAGCCCACATCTTGGACCTCTGTGACGTGAGCACCCCTTGCCCTGCCCAGGGAGCTGGGAGTCTTGACCAGGCCAGGCCTTGGCCGCCCTGGGCTACATAGACACAAGCACAACCCGGATCCTTGTTTACTTCCTCTCCAAGTGCTGGGGACATTCAGTACTAAGGAGGACTGTGTGCTTGCACAAACACTCCTGCCAGCGTTGTCTCTCAGCCATGTTGGCCCTGACTGTCTTGGAAAGTGCTTCATCCTGAGGCAGGCTTTTGTTCTTAGAGTGCAGGCGTTATTCTCAGCCAGGCACCCTCTTCCAGGATCCCAGTGCAGACTTTCAGGCCCACACCCCTGCAGGCTAGCTGGGTGTTAAGAGCAAGCAGAGTCAGGTGGGGTGGCCAGCAGTTCACTGTGAGTTTCTGTGACTAATATTTGGGAAAGCAGTGCTTTCTTCAGATGCTTATGGGAAATTTAAGGGACTTTTGGATTATACAGTGTTGCCTTATGCCGATTCTAAGATAGAGCCTTCCGATTACAAGTGTGTTTAAAAAAAAAAAAACAATAAAAACTGTTTCATACCAAATGTTAGGTTTAAGAATGAACCTTTGCAATTTTGTGAATAATCAAAACAAAAGCTGCCAGGATGAACTGTTGCAAAAGCAGGTGGTATTTCTTCAGGGAACTTTTTCACTATCATGCTATTGGTATTAAGAGATTTATTCTTAATCAAAGGATATCTTGTTCTGTACAATGTCATAATAAAAAACCTTGAACATTAGCATTTAGGTAAAAACAGGCACATAGATGTATAAAGTTAAATGTGAAGACTGGGACTCATTAACAGGATTTAATTTAAATTCTTTTTTTTTTTTTGGAGAACTAATGCAGGTTGAACATTCCTAATCCGAAAATTTGAAATCTGAAATGCTCCTAGATGTAAAACTTTTTGAGCATCAACATGGTGTCACAGGTGGAAAATTCCACATCTGACCTCATGTGACAGGTCAAAGTCAAAACTTTGTTTCATGCACAAAATCAGAAATATTGTATATTTTCATCATCTGGAAGAGGGGAAAAAGTATTGTGTAAAATACCTTCAGGGCTGTGTGTACAAGGCATATATGGAACATAAATGAATTTCATGTTTAGATTTGGATCCCATCCCCAAGATCTTTCATTATGTATATGCAGATATTCCAAAATCTGAAAAAATCTGAAATCTGAAACACTTCTGGACCCAAACGTGTTGGGTAAGGAATACCCATCCTGTACTCAAATTTGAGGAAAGGAGAGAAGTGATGGATAGACAAAAGAAAAGCACTTGTTTAGCAACTACACAGCCAAGGATTACGAACGGAGAATTGGGACTGATGTTTCTGTCAGAATTTTGAATGCCTTGCTCACAAATACGGTTTAAAAATGTGCAACTTTTCTCATTTTAGTACTGAAATTGTGGCTCTTTTATGAGCTTCATATTACAGCTTTCAGACTGAGGGGAACCTTAGAGCTCATTCTAACTCGGCCACCTCAGTTGACAGAAGGAGAAACCGAGGCCCAGAATTTGGTGGTGGGCTCAGAGCACCACGCTAGTTGGTGAGGCAGAGTGGGCAGTCTTCTCATTCCAGGCCCTTTCCTTTAAAAAGGGTTGCTGCCTGCCCTTGTGACTATTATAAAGACCTGTTTGGGGCATGGGTAGGGAGGTGGGGGCTGGGAGGTTTTAGGTTTCTCATTTCACATCCCAGGTGTAGCTGGGACTCAGTGGGTGACCTTTTAGAACTTCTGTTTTCATTTTTGTACCCAGCATTGGGATGAGCGTGGTCCATTTTCATTGAGGATAACCATGCCTATTATAGACAGGCAACCACCATGAACCTAAGTACCATGTGAGGTATATACTTTGTATATCTGTTAGGACAGTGTTTCCCAAGTTGTATTCCCTTGGAAACACTAGTAGTTTTGCATGATTTGGGCAGTTAAAGAAAATTTAAATGGCTTATTTCCTTTTCTAAACAGAACTTCTCAGGGCAATCCCACCTCAAGGGAAATCCCATCACATCCTTCTGGTGGTAGGATAAGTCAGGAGTCAGCATGAAATCCAAGATTCTGAGCAATCAGGAAAAAGCAAGACAGATCAGAACCTAAATTAAACTGAAGTCCTAAAGTTCACTTTTCGGTCAGGCATTCAGGAAGCAGCACATGAAAATGTGCTTGGATACAGTTTCCTCATAGTTCTTCAGCACCTTGAAATAACATCTTGAGCTGGCAGTAAACAAAAATCTCTAGTTATCATTTTTCTTTCCATCTGATTGAACAAGTTACTGTGTAGGGAGGTGACACAAAACAAAATTTGTGTTTCTGAAGCCAAGATTTTGGGGTCTGCACTTTATACATAGTTACTTATAAGTTGCAATTACCTTGAAAGAAAGAAATAACAGTATCCTTAGAAAGTTTTGTGTACATGTTTTAAAGTTAAGCACTGCCCTTTTTTTTTTTATTAAAACAACATTAGAAAATTGTGCTATATCAGTACAAAGGGAGTACTGCTCTGCAGTAAAAAGGAACAATTCACTGATACATAACATGGATGAATCTCAGAAGTATCCTGAGAGAAGAAAGCCAGACACACAAGAGTACATACTCTTTGATTCCATTTGTGTGAAATTGTAGAAAAGGCAAACTAGTCTATGGTGACAGAAAGCAGATCAGCAGTGGCCAGGAGCCACGGGGAGAGGAGGAAATTGCAAAAGGGCATAAGGGGACTTTTGGGGGAGAAATGAAAATGTTTTCTGTCTTTATTGTGGTGGTTACACTGGTATAAATACATTTGCCAAAATTCATCTAACTGTATGCTTAAAATGGATGCATTTTTTGGTATGTAAATTATACCTCATGAAGTTGATTTAAACAGAAAAAAAGGTTTAGAAAAGACTATGGTTGGAATTTCTTTGTGTAATTTAAAAGAACAAATAGTCCAGTTGGGCCAGTTTTTTTTTTAAAAGACTCAGGGTCTTGCTTTGTTGCCTAGGCTGGAGTGCAGTGGTATGATCCTGGCTCACTGCAGCTCCAACTCCTGAGCTTGAACTATCCTCCTGCCTCAGCCTCCCAAGTAGCTGGGACTACAGGCATGCACCACCATGTCCAGCTGATTTAAAATTTTTTTTTCATAGAGAAGGGGGTCTCACTATGTTGCACAGGCTGGTCTTGAACTCCTGGCCTCAAGCAGTCCTCCCAGACACCTCAGCCTCCCAATGTGCTGAGATTGCAGGTATGAGCCACCGTGCCCTGCCCTGGGCCAGTTTTCACAGCACTGTAATCTAGACCCTTTACGTTCAGATTTCTTCAGTTATTTCTTTATTCACCTTTACTCAGGCATCTTCGCATCTCCTCTGTCGTCTTCCTTGTTCCATGATCTGAGCAACAGAAATTCTTTGCTTTCAGGAGCTTACAGTCCTTGTTAGTCCTAAGCAAGAATGCATTTTAAATTCACCTCAAATCATTTTTAAAGTAGGGGGTTCTGTAAGCATTGGTGGTTTTCTGGAATGGAGGTGTGCTGGAAGCTTGAATGTATGTGTGTGGGAAGAGGCTGGGTGTTCCTCACATAATTGTGCCGTGGTTCCTCACACCTGTCTAAGCTTCTGTGTGAATACTGAAAGTGTCATGAATTTTTCTGCTGGCATTTGTCCACCACAGCTGGGGCCTAGGGTGGCACATTCGTTGTGGTTTCAGAGTCTCTGAGAAGCCGTTTGTTGGGAGGGCACTGAGAATGGTTGGTGCGGGTAGTAATTGAGTAGGTAAGGGGAGGAGGAGGAGGATTCCTAGTGCCTTCATTGCTCTCCAGCCTTTAATCTCACTCTCAATACCATTAGAATTTAGAGAGGCATTTTTCTTGTGTGTCCACAGAGAAATGGATGCATGCTTAGGAATGTATGCGTTTGTGGGCAATTTGAACCATCTAGGTATTGGGAAGATTGTTGAGTGTTCGTTTTTCAAGTTCAAGTCCTCCGTGTCTAGTCTACATTAGCTTCTAAGAAAGAACTAGTTGTTCTTAATGGATTGTGTTAGCTGGACATGGTACAAGTGTTTTTTCTTAGAAGGGAGGATTACACGTTATAGTGACAAGATGTTCTTTTATTTCCTAGTTTATCAAAAGATGTTGATTGTGAAATAGGGTGTGCAGATATTCAGATCTGAAGGTGTTTTAAATAGGTGAGATGGAAAGAGTGAGGAAAGGTTGTGTCAGAAGGTTAACTGGGCTTAAGGAAAGCAAAATAATTGGGGGGGGGACAGAAAAGTAAATAATTTTTTCCTTTGCTATGTATTTCTCTTGGACATCTTTTGGCTTTGTGTTTGTGTTACCTTTGACTTAAAAATACCAAAGCAGTGAGGGGGAGACTGCAGAAAGTTGTATGCTGATATTCTTTTTCCCTCTGCAAAAGGTTGCTGCAGAATTCATTTTAAGTGGAGGGAAAAGGGCAGCTTGAGATTTTTAGTTTGACAAGTTATATGTTTGTTTACAAAAAGATGAAAACAGGTGAAGTTTGAGAAACTTTAGAGAAGAAAAAAGGAGAGTCTCTGTTTTCCTCTTTCCCCTTCTCGGGAGAGTTGTAGAATATCAAAAGCTTGTTTCATACTCCTAAGGTTTAGAAGCCAAAGAAAGAAAACAAAACTGTCCACCGCACTAGTTTAGGTTTCTTATTAATAGAATAAAGGTATGAGATGGCCCAAGTTCCAGGGGGTTTCAGTGGGTAAAAGGCATACTGTACTCTCTTCCCTCCTCCCCACTTTAGCCACATCTCCCTCCTGGCCTTTGCCTCCTACTCACGGCCCTTCTTCTTTTGGGCTTGCTTGGGCCACGTTGTTTTTGTTTTACTGATTTCTGAACGCTAAAAATATAGGTGGCAAATCCAATTTCTGCCTCGCAGGTGGTGGCCCGGTCCTCCCTGCCCCCTTGAGCCTCATGTCCTGTAGGTCTGGCATGTCTCAGTGACCCAGTGGGTGTAGGGCAGGGCAGCCAGGCACTGGCATGCCTGCTAAATTGGGCTTTGTTGAATCTGGCAGAGCTTCAGCTCTTTCCAAACATGACTCCTGCCAGCCCCCATGCTGTGAGATAAGAATGGCCTGCACCTGAGCAAAGTTTTGGAGGCAGGCTTTCCCTTCCTTTAGGTGCTTATAAAGCCTTTCCAGCACATGTGTGTTGGTGGCCTATACATGTCAGGAAAAATGTGTGATTTTGGCAAAGATGCTTATACTTATAATCCAAGGTATTTTCACAGTGATTTCCCAAACAACACTAGCAAGAACTAGGAGTTCAGTTTATCCTCCTGGTATTTTAATGTTGTACTCAAGGAGAGATTTTTCCCTCCCAGGTGTGACTTCCACCCTTCCTCCACGAAGCTGGGTTTTGCAAACCCTTGTCAAGCCACAGGTTGTTGAGGCCAAAAGCCTTCTTATTTCTGTTGAGTTTGTGAGAAGTGTGAGCATAAGAGTGTTTTTAGGTAGTGATGTGGAAGAGTTTTCAGGAACACTGGAAGTACTTCTAAAGAAGGAGGTAGAGAGAAAAACTGTTTTTCATTATAATTGTGACCTCTGCACTGTTCAACTTAAGCTGAACTTAACTAATGATATAGAAAAACTTTGGTGCTTATTATATTGAATTTATCTCCCAAGCATACGCATTGTTTTATATGACCTATAATGTGAGTTTTTGTTTAAAAACCCAAGAAAAGCGACTGGGTACAGGGCACCCATTTGCCCTTTCATTGAGACCATTTAAATAAGTTTTTATAGTTTCTGTAAATTATTATTTAATGTTCTCTGTCTCATAGAAGTGTATCTTTCCAGAGGGAGGGCAATTTGTTAATACAAATCCTAAAGGTAAATTTTTTACTCTAGAAAAAAAGGATCAAAGAAAGCAGAAAATCTGCTCTTCTGTTTTAAGTCATTGCTGTCTAAGGGAGCTTTTTGCACACAACATGAAATTATAGTGCCCTCTGTATTTGCACACGGTTATAAGGGCCTGATGGTGTTAAAATGCCATGCTACCATTTTACCTTGGTAGGAATGTGCTTCATAATTCTGCTGGAAATTGATTTTGCATTAATGGGCCAAGTATAGGATATTTTGAGATTCCAGTAAGAAATATTTTAATGGTGGCAGCTTTGGTCCCCTTCATTCTGTCAGGCTGTCCAGACTCTGCTTCCTTCCTCCTGTCCTTTTTGCTTAAACTTCCCATCCTTATTTTTTCTTCCTAAAATGTTTCCTTATTTTGAAGAATGCCCCCAAAGCTTATAATCTGTCAGTGTGTATTAGTTTACCATTAAGGTCGAATGCCTTATTTTCTACATTTCTCCTCTTCATTCTGTTATCCTTTAGCATTAAAAACATTTTTATAATACTATAAAAAAAGTTCAAAGTAAAAGTAGGAATATGGGCTCAGAAGTATAGGGGGAAAATATCCAGATTACTTGAAAAGTTACGGGTTGGTGAACAAACATCTCAAGTATGTTTTGTAAGCAGAGAAGGAAAGCACTTGTTTGCAAAGGGGATGAGAAAGTTTAAGCAGGAAATGGAAATCAGAGATGGGGCTCTGAGAAGGGACATTTAGAAGAAAGAGGAAGGTAAATGTGCACCTATCCATAGCCAAAGTTATAAGGAATTTGGGAGAATTTAGAGCACTAGCCTAATCACCCATTTTATTAAAAAAGTAATCTGTAGTTTAAAAAAGGGTTATGGAAAATACTTAATACACTATTACCCTTTAGGAGCTTCAAGATGTGTATTAGCAGATTGAAGCCCCTGTGAGGTCCTGCAGTAAAGAAACCTATTTTATATTGTTTAACCCAGCATATCCCAAATAGTTTTAGTTCTAAAGGACGCATTTTTGTTTTTGACTTTTTTGGCAGAAAACAGTTATCAGCAGAGCACACTTTGGGAAATGAAATGCTGGACTAAATAAACTAGAGTCCTTTCTTTTCTAACTCTTTAGAGTCTGAAGTATGGATGTTATCCTGAACCTCAATAAGCAGAGAAAATCCCAAAGAGCTAGAGAGAAAATTTTACTCTGGAGATGGCAGCAGCTAAGTGAGAACATAACTTGGGCATGCAGTTGTGTCTTAACTTGTCCCAAAGGGGAAGTGCTAGAAAGTGGGTGATACCATTGGACTATGTTACAGACATACCAAGCGCAGAAGTTGTGTAAGTTGTTACTAGATGAGAAAGAGAGCCGGACCTAAGAGTGTCTACTTTAGCCATTAGAGACAACATCACCCTAGAGATTTACTCTTTTCAATTTCTCTGTCCGCATTAAATCCAGAAGCACACCGGCTGAGGCTAGGTAATAGGCTTATGCACAAAGAAATTGCTTGTGATTTTGAATGTGGAAGGTCTTTTTCTTTTCAGCTATGAGGATGCTCATATGAGAGTAATTGCTTTCTTATTAAACAAAATGTGCTGTTTTTAATTGGATCAGAACATCTCCATGCTGCCTTGTGGTATTCATGCTCATTCTGGATAATGACTGTGTGAAATTATGGATTCTGTGGGCTAAACTTAAGCTAGCAATACAGGGCAAAGGGGTACTTTGATTCCATTATGCATCGCTTTATCAGTCCCCAGAGCTCCTGGGGTTAGATAACCCATGTTTTAATATGTTTCAAGAATATTTTTTATTCTGCAGGCTTTGGTGGCTCATACTTAGACCTGTATATGGCTGAGTCTGACTGCAGCATGTGAGGTAGCCAGAGAGCTATTTCAGGAACAAGCTTCATGTTTCCTCTGATTTTTAATAAGCACTTGGGTCTGCCTGACTCTTTGAGATGTTATCACAGAGTTCATCACATGCCATCTTCTATAGTACCAAAGAGGTGTTAAAATTAGAATTCATGCTTTTGGTTTTTTTTAAATTAGTGATTCTTCTTCCTTTGTTGAAGCTACTTATATTTGTTAAATAACCTCTTTTAGACCCATAAATTCTAAACTAGAATTTATGAACATTTAAATTAAAGCAAGCAAGACAACACTTAAAAAAAAATTGCTCTCATAGAGTTTTGAGGTTCCCGATTATTTGGTGGGATATGTGTTTTCCTTTAGGGATCCAGTTCCCATGCAGTTAGTAATATACAGTTTTGTGGGTTCTCTCTGCTTTAATCCTTGCCTTCTTCCTCCCAACCCTCTCCTCTTCATTTTCCCCACCCTGGGGAAGGAAAAATCCCCATGTGTCTCTAAGTTTGGAGCAATCTTCCTGCTCTATCTAGAATTGTGTTCTTCAGTAGTTTCTTCACCTTCACTTGAGTCACCTCAGCCCCAGGGGACGAATAGATTGGCTGAATTCTGCTGACTTGTTGC
This sequence comes from Daubentonia madagascariensis, assembly GCA_023783475.1. Taxonomy (NCBI): domain Eukaryota; kingdom Metazoa; phylum Chordata; class Mammalia; order Primates; family Daubentoniidae; genus Daubentonia; species Daubentonia madagascariensis. The sequence goes on along the minus strand of JAKFHU010001815.1, from coordinate 53,536,401 downwards.
TGCCCAGCTCTGCTGATACGGACGTTTATAGGGTGGGGATGACAGGGGATTACCAAGCAGTTGCTGAGTGATAAACTGAACTGAGGCAACCACAAGCAGGATGCACAAAAAAGAGCCACTGGCACACATTGACCCATTGCTCTGAACCAGCTGTCTGTGCTGGGGTCTGGTGGGAAACAGGAAAAAAATCTAGAGCTTTGTCTTGAACAGAGTTAAGTACAGCATGAGTCTGAAGCATGATTCCAAAAGGTCTGGGCTGTATAGATTTGGTAGGAGGAGGGGGAAGGGGCAAGTGTTACACATTTTATGGTGATTGACCTACTGAAAATTCACCATCATGGAAATAGGAATTTAGGGAAAAATCTAAATGTATTCTGGGAAGGCTCCCATTCATGAAATTGGTTTGGCAGACAAATGGCTTCCAGGAATGCCCACTCAGATTTATATAACAACATGTGGATGGTTGGTAATCTCTTTTTCTGATACTGTGACCTGGTGGTCATTGGAGACTGCCCACCTGGGGCAGGGATCTCCCTCTCCACACATACCCTTCCACCTCCTTCACTCTGACTTCTGATGGCCAGCAAGGAATTTTTCCAGTTCTTATCTGTGCGTATTCTTTCTCTCTCCCTTTTCTTTTTTTATATAATTAATAAAAAGGTTACTAACAGTTATTACATAAGAAACTTGAAATATAAGCAGAGTTCATTAGAAAATGGGATGAGAGCTGTTTGCATATCCTAGATCAGAGTAACTTTGTGAGAGCAAGTTATTTTTTATTCCCTATCCTCCACCTTCCTTCTACTCTGTTTTTATTCCAGTTTATAAGTAAATGACCCTTCTGGATTGAAACAGGCGTGGGACTGTTCTTTAAAAACATAATCTTTTTTATTGGGGTTTTTTTTTTTTTGAGACAGACTCTTGCTCTGTTGGCCCGGGTAGAGTGCAATGGTGTAATCATAACCTCACTGCAACCTCAGACTCTCCTGGGCTTAAGCAATCTTCCTGCCTCAGCCTTCCGAGTAGCTGGGACTGCAGGTGCGTACCACCATGCCAGGCTAATTTTTTCTATTTTTAGTGGAGACGGGGTCTCGCTCTTGTTCAGGCTGGTCTCGAGCTCCTGACCTCAAGCAATCCTCCCGCCTCAGCCTCCCAGAGTGCTAGTATTACAGGCATGAGCCACCATGCCCAGCCATTATTGGGATTTTTTTAAAGTCATGGTAATATTGTTAAAAGAAAAAAAATGTAATCTTGCTAGGTTATTAACTTTGTCACTTATTCTAGGACCAAGAAATATGTTAATTTCTATACATCTGTATACTCTCAGCTATGCCTAGAATATTGTGTGTATGTACATATCACAACTATAGTTGGTGGATGTATGTTTTGAATACAATTATTTCTCCTTATTTGAATGGTATTCAGCATTTTATTTAGGAAGCAGCATAAATATATTAAGATTATTGACTTTTCAAAATGCTTCTCATAATGACATTTCATTCAGTATGTACCTTGCCCTGAGACTCGATGAGAGTGTTCTGTTTCCAAGAAGATGCTTCTTCATGGTCTTTTCTGTACAATCAGCCATGGAAGGCTTTCCCAGATTCTGTGTGCCAACTTTTGACTGCAGTTCAGTGAATCCAGTTTTCTAAAATCCTTCTCCTACCCTCCTTTAAAAATTTTTTAGTCCATTAAAATCTGCCTCACAAACTTAGAAATCCTGTAGAATAAATATCTGAGAAGCAAGCCTACCCCATATCCACCATATACAGTGGTTTCTGCTAAGGGCTATCCCATTTCTTCCCACAAATTCCATCTCCTTCCTCCCATCCCACTTACTCTTGACTGTGAATGTGGATTGACTTGTCTCAAGTTTCCTTCCAGAACATAGCTACATTTCAGCAAGAAAATTTTAGGTGGCTGGTTCTTTTCTTAAAGACCCATCTGAATCTGTGTTGGTCTGCTGTTTGAGCAAGGTTGGGTTGCTGCCCAGCACACTTGCCCCTAGATATTCCTGCCTTTTAAGATTTCTAGGGGTAAGCCACTCTAAAAGACTACTGACTAAACCTAGTTGTTACCTGGGAGGACTAGCTCCACACAAAATATAAGCCTTTTATACCTTTATTTCCTCCTATTATCAAAAATATATGTGTTGATTGTGGAAAATTTAGAAGCCACAGGTAACCAAATGAAGAAATTAAAAATCACCTATAATTCTGCAGTTAATTACTGTTAACATTTCTTTGTGCTTATTTCCTGGTTGTTTGACTGACTGGGATTATACATATGATTTTAAAACCTGGTTTTTCACTTAAGCCTCAGGGACTTTGTGGTTGGATATCTTGGTTAATTTTCATAAAGGGGAAAGGATTATGAATACTTTTCTATGTCATTAATCTTCAATGACTTTATTTTTGTAAATTAAACATCTTATTTTCAGTTAATTATAAATTCATATGCAGTTGTAGGAAATAATACAGAGATTTCATGTACCATTATCCGTGTCCCCTCGGTGGTAATGTCTTGCAAAACTGTAGTACCCACGACCAAGGTACTGACATTGATACAGTCAAGATATAGAATGTTTCCATCACCACAAGGATCCTTCCTATTGCTCTTTTATAGCCACACCTACCTCCTTTCTCCCACCTACACCTTTACCCTGGCAACCATTAATCCGTTCTCCATTTTTATAATTTTGTCATTTCAAGAATGTTATATAAGTGATAATGCTATCTCAAACAGTATATGCACTTTGGGGATTGGCTTTTTCCATTAAGCCTAATTCCCTGGAGATTTATCAGCAGTTTCTTCCTATTTATTACTTAATAGTGTTCCATTGTGTGGATATATCACATTTTATTTATCCATTCATCAGTTGATGGATATTTGGGTTGTTTTCAGTTTTTGGCTATTTTGAATTCAAGCTGCTATGAACATTCATATGCAGGTTTTTGTGTGAACATAAGTTTTCTTTTTGTGGGGATAAATGCCCAATGACTTCGTTTTATTGATGGCATAATATTTCATTGTAGTATGGCATTGTTTTTCATTGTATGAAATAAATTTTCATTTATTTAGCTGGTTGCTTCTAAATGGATTGTTAAGGCTTTTTCCCTCTAGATTTTTTGCTGTTATAAATATCACTGATGAAACTCTTATAAGGTAAATCTTGATGCATATCTACTTTTACTTCTAGGAGTCCAACTGATGCCTCAGAGTATACAAAATTTTAAAGCTTTATTTTTTCTACTACCTCTCATTTTTCTTTCCTAAAACCTAAACTCCTACCAGCACTGTATGAAAGAGCCCACGTCTCATACCCTTACCAACACAGAACATTATTACTTTTAAAAAACTTTGTAAATTTCTACCATACCTCTGCAGCAGTATATACTTAAAGCTTGACTGTTAGTTTTTCAGTCCCACTTGGCCTAGAAAGATCTTTCAGAATAACAGAGATACTACCAAGATCTTGTTTTTGCATGAAGTTTGGAACTCTACTGAAGTGGTTTTGTAGAGCCTCAGAAAATTTGGTCTAGAATGAGTGTGAAGACTTAGAAGAAATCACTCCAAGTCTGCTTGTTCTTGTATGTTGGAACTGTCTGTTACTTGTTCCTCAGATTCATCCAGAAGAATTAGACAAGAGAGTGTTGTTATAACTGATAGCATTAAAAACAAACCAAAAAAAGAAAAGAAAAAGGAAAAAAGAACCTGTGAGATGTGAGTCACTTTTTATGAAGACTGATTAATATAAACAGTATAGGTGACTGTGTGTATGTGTGTTACGCAGTACAGGAGCCCGTCTGAAGCTCTTAGAGCTGAGGGTTCAGTGGTCTTTCAGTGGAACTGCTGAGAGAAGGGAAAGTGGTGACATGCCTTTTTCAGACTTTATGCGAGTGTTTTAGTGTTCTTCTCTGTGGCTAGGCAGTGACTTTGAAGGAATAAGGGTTAATAATATATGTCTACCAAAACCTGGAAAATGTGTTTGTGTTTTCTGAGATAAATTAAATCTTTGGTTTGAAAATTACTTTCTGGTGGAATATGGCAAATTGACATTCATCCAATGTGAGACTTTTTTTTCTCTTTTTGCGTTTTGAGATCTGTGGGGTTTTTTTTTTTTTCTTGTTTTCTTGTGGTACCATATTTAAGATGAATCATGCAAATTTCAGTAAAAATTGCTGAATTGTTTATCACTCCAGTAGAAGTTTGGATGATTTCAGACAGGATTGCTCACTAACTTTTTTGGTGCTGAATTAGTGTCCTGTGACAAAGAAAGACCCAATTCTTACAAATAAACGAATAAAGGAGACTGGCAGAATCTGGCATTTCTCTTTTTAAAGTTTATAAGACATTCTTATCGAGCCATTTAAGTACCTTCTGCCAGTTAGTAGCTAAAGACTAATAATGAGTGTAATTACATGAGCAGATCAAGTAAAGCATTATCCATGAAAACGGTTCACGGTTCACTTTCTGAGGGATGATAAAAGAACCCCTTTTTTTTCCTTGTCATCTTTTCCATTTTACTGTGATTCTTACATTATTGGTGATCTTAACATTCAAATATCTAGAACATTTACACCTAGAAATGTTTTGGCCTAGGAAAGAAAGTATAGTATTTGAACATCAAGTTGGTCATTCTTAATCTCCAGGTATTCTGTATAATCTGATTTCCAAAGCATGGTTTTTGGTGTGAAGAGGAAGCAGGGAGGGAGCTCTCCTAACAGAGGAGAGGAGGTGATCATTAGGGGAATTTTGGCTAGAGCATTTTCTTTGAGCTCAGCCTGTATAGCCTTTCCCAAACTGGAGGTGTGCCATCATTTCCTGCAGGGTAATAGAAGGGCCCTGGAATCTGTCAACTTTATTCAAGCTCAGAGTTTAGTTCTATTTTTGAAATAAAAATTTGTTGGTATGGTACATTACAATTTTTTTTTAATTTAAAAAGAAGTATTTTTGTAATGATCATGGAAATAACTGCAGGTCCAAGAACTCCTAGAATAATTTTTTTTTTTTTTTTTTACTATGAACTTGACTAGGAATGGTGACATAAGCTACTATGAAAGAATATGGTGTTGAGGATGACCAGTGCAAACCACAGCAGCCTCAGACCCTCAGACGACTTTGACTAAAAAGGTGATATTTGATTTTAACCTGAGTAGTTGTTAGAAAAGGAGGTAGCGCCGTGCAGAATTAATTTATCAAGGAGGTCAGAAGGAGCTACAGCAGAAACAAACTTCTTTTATTTTAAACAATGAAGATTTATTACATAGATATTTTAGGAAAGATTTGCTCATGAAAATCTAGATTATGGTGGATACAATAAGTAATAAAACTGGAAGATGACAGTATCAGCTGTTAGTATGTTTCTTGGTGAATAAATGAGGTGAAAGATATTGGGTTTCTTTGCCCTCTTCAGTGGCAGGTTAAGTTTTTGTAGATTATTGCATATACCTTTGCATGATTGTGTGGAAGAACTTCCCGATATATTTTGTGTTCTTTTTGGATTTGGATAACATTTAACAGTCATGTGCCTTTGCCTGAAGTAAGTAGAAGCTTCACATGATTTATTAGCACGTAATGTTACTTTTGATATTGACATTTGTGAACAAAGAATAATCAATTCGCTTTCATTGTTCATTATTGTGTTTGAACAACAAATAAATGTTACAGTCTTAGCATCTGTGCTAGAATTGAAGTTGAACAACAGCCTGTGATTTCAGCCAAAGAAAACAGCCAGTTTGGATATTTCAGGCCCCCTCAAGTTTATGAGGATTGGGTTTTTTTGTGGTTGCTTTCATGCTTTTTGATTTGTTTGGTTTGGGCCCTTTTTTTTTTTTTTTTTAAAGCATCTGGCGAATTGTCTTAGCTCTAGTTCATCCCTGTGGAGATGCCCTCATGTGCCACATCTGAATGTCATGAGTGGGTGGTGATTTTAAACCTTCCCCCAGTTTGTGGTGTGGCTCACCTGTGGGTTATAATGGCCCAATGAGAAAAGAGAAAAAGGTATTAAAAGTCAAATGCTTCTGTTTTGTAGATTTTCTTTATATTGTTCCACCACAGGGCCATGGCCTCTTGGCTTTACTAATTTTTATTTTTAAGCTTAAGATGTTGCTTAGCTCAAAATAAACTTTTTAGTTGATATAAGTAAAGTTCATAGTCACAGTCTTTATTATGGATGTTCTTATGTCTGCCTACTCCTAATTTTTTGAGGACTCACTGTGTGTCAGACACTGTACTGGGTCCTTTGCATGTATTTCTAATCCACACCTCGAAAGTGGCTCATTTCTCAGAAAAGGAAACAGAGGATTAGATTAAAATTAAAAGCTTGCCTAAAGTGGCACTTCTTGTAAATAAGAGTGGGGTTACAGGTCTGATTTTCTTTATTTCATAGATAATTCAGAGGTGATTGGATTTATCCTAGGAGATTTATTTCTGTTTTGTTTAGCACAGGGAATAGCAGAATGTTTCCTGTCGTGATTACCTGCTTAGGTGAAGTAAGCGACCAGGCCAGGGTGGTTGAACAGTGCTGAGAAGGGTGAGCATGGAAATGAAGCATGAGGCAAATTAGCGTGTAGGACAGCAAATTAGAAGAAAATTAGGTTGAAGGGAAAAGTCACAAGATCCAATTATTTTGTACAATGTGGAGCTTTCAAATCACTCAAAAGACCAAAAAAAAAAAAAATGTTTTATCTTGTAATTTGAGCATGTGATACTGGATAATTAATTGCTTTGCAAATTGTCATTGGTTAAATATTTTGGGAGTTTTTAGGTAAGAATTACCAGTAAATTAATACAGTTTGTGCCACAAAGAAATTTTGGCATGAAACAGAACAATTATAATTTAAAAGACGTGGGCAGGATGAGAAAACAACTACTTTGGTATTGAGGGTTTGAAGACTGGAGTTCTTTAGAGTACGATAGGAGACTCATCAGAGCCTCTTCTTGGTTGTCAATAATGTTCTTGTCAGTTAATGACTAATTGCTCCTCTTGCCTAGAAATCCAGAAGCTCTGGAGATGAGTTCTTTCTGAATCCAATTCCACAGTACATCACCCCTTTTGTTCACCCCCACAGACTGTACCCTGGCTCCTCTTCCCAAGGGCGGTTCGTTGGCAAGTCTGTCTGGTAAGGCAGTGTTTTCTGCATAGTAATCAGGCCTCTGCAATTGTGATATTCCTCCCCTTCCCCCTAAACTCTTTGGGTTCTTGACACACAGTGGCAATACCACTGGTAGAACAAAAATCAAAAGGAGAAAAGGAAAAAAAGTCCTCTCAGATTTGATGTGTCTGCACAGTTCTGCCACACTATGATTAAGGCTTGTCTACAGGAAACCTCATTAAAAACTTTCTTCTCTTCCCAGGAAGCAGCCTTGTGAACAAGCAGGTTCAGAAAGCCAGGGAGCCAACAAACTTTTCCTAGTCCTTTTACCAGCCTGTCCTACTTTTACCAAGGGCTCAGGGATGGGTCTGCATGTTTTAAATTGTTAAATATGTATTTTGATCACCTTTAGCACATGCTTATTTGCATGGCTATTTTAAAAGCCTCATGTAATCTGGCTATTTGACCACTGTTATGTGTGATTTTCATTTTTGTTGCGTGTTGTGGCAGGAGGGGATGGGGGTGGTAATCCCATAAAGTATGGAGTTAAGTTGAAGAACTCAATGCTAGTTCAACCAGCAGGTGTTCATGTTGGTGTTTCGTTTTATTTTGTGTTTTGTTACATTTAAAAAACAAATGAACCCTTGGGATATTAGAATACTTAGGAGCAAGGTGTTGTCATTGGTTCTCAGACTCGGATAATTTAGAACTTATAGGATTTAAATTATTAATTTGTGTGTTTTGTCTTTCATACTTAAAGGGGCATATTTAGGAGATGAAATAATTTTTATCATGAGTTGAAATACTGTGGAAGAATAATATGTCCTACGTTCCCTTCTTTAGAAACTTGCTTTGCTGATATTTTGTTTTCTGATCCCAGAAAGCTTACATGTGTTGAAAATGGGATTGTAAAATGTTTGTTTCTAACCCTGTCGTGCTGTCTTCGGTGAATGCCCAGATGATTTTGAATGAATTCTGCTCAGTCTGTAAAGTCCAAGGGTGTCCCTGTATCCTAATTTTTCTGCCATCTGACATGTAGTAGGGTATAAGCTTTCCCTTTCCTTTAGGGACTCGCAGATTATTTGCTACCATTTTCCAAGGACCCTGGGATCATAGAATGTCAGAGTGGAAAGATATGTAGAAATTCTAGTGCACTTCCTTCATTTTAGTCATCAAAAGTGATGTACAGCTTCATATGCATACTCCCGGTGGGCCTTAAGATCACCTCAAGTTTCTCTGTACTTCACACTGAAGTGCCTGTTTTATACTCAGAATCATCTTCGGAATACTTGAGTGAGAGCTCTAGTTTAGCCCACTGGAAAACTATGCTTTCGTAAATTAAGTGACACTCTTAACTTCATTTAAAGATGATTGAGAATTGATTATCTCAGACCTATTTGCTGGCCTTACAAGTAGTTCTGCCTAAGAGGCTAATTTCTAACTGGGAATTACCGTTTTGCCCCCTGGAGGGAAATGGAACATGGACTAGATTGGAGGCACAAGCCAAACAAAGTAGAAGGATATTCAAAGAACTTTTCAGAACTTTTTGGGTTTAAAAAAACAAAACAAAACATAAGAACCAGACACTCTTTTACTCTTTTCTGATGCTATTGCAGTTTCTCAATCAAAAACAAAATCCAGAAACAAAAATACTCTGACAGAAATCAGGAAACCAAATATCCTACCTGCTAGCCAACTCTATGGTTTCTGAACAGAGTGTACCATTTAGGATCCCTTTTAGCTGTCTTTGGGTTTATTTGAAAACCACTCCATGGTGTTTATAAGTGGAAAACAATTTAAAGGCTCTTCTTTTGGCCTTGGTACTTTTATAGAGTTTAGCATTTCTAATAGTAAACTCTTCAAAAAGTTTGTAGAGAAATATGCTATTCGCAGAGAGAGAGGGAGGAGGGGAAAAAAGCCTAACCTTTTGTTTTTCCTCTACCCCTACCCACCCTAAGTCAGAAAACTGGCCCTAAATTCCTTGGACAGATTTGTTTCAACCTCAGGATAGTTGTTTAAGCAGTTAATGCTCAGCAATATAGAGCATGTTTCCTTTTGTTAACACTGAGGTAGCCAGGGTGCTTCTGCCAGCTTTGAAAATTTGTTAGCTGGACCTCAAGCTATTAAGAATATCTTTGGTTGGTTTTCCCTTAATCCATATGGACAGTTACCAGAGGACATGATGCAGAAGAGGTTATTGAAGGTTAGTTCTTAAAGTCTTTAAGATCAGCCTATCGTAACTCGCATTCAGTAAAGCTACGGTTTATAACTGGTAAGCTGAGTAAATGGATTATCTTTAAGCCTTACTATTTTTAACCTTACCCCCCAAATAAATGGTGAATTGTCACATCACTTCCAAAAGGTTTTATTTCAGTGAGTGTTAAGAGACTAGACAAATCTCAGGAGTTGTTCCTAGAGAAGGCAGCGGGAGGGAATGGCTGTGATGACTGGGGGCAATGTCCACCATCAAGAGGCACCAAGGTGTCACATACCTGGGTGCCGATGGGATGGGCCTGCGTTCTAGTCCAGGTTTAGCTGCCTAGTAGCTGAGTCACCTCAGGCAGAATTATAAAGTTCTGGTCTTGATCTCTTTAGTTTTAAAATTAGTCAAAATACAGTTTTCCCTGTTACCTTTCAAGGTGGTGATGAAAATATAGTATTGAGATTGCAGGTGGTATTGTGAAGAAAGGAGGCGGGAAGATGTATAACACTATGAATCACCTTTAAGGCTAAGATATTTGTGTTTCTGGGTTAGCCACATGGGCCAACAAAGTGACCTCTCTTAAACTGGAAGGCACTTTGATGTTCTCACCTGTTTCTTCAGGCTGTACCCCATTGGTGGGACATATCATTGCAGGTCCTTCAGTTGTAGTTGGGGCTTAACAACACACATAAGAACATGCTGCTAACATGCCTTGAGGACTTAACTGTTCACAACAGGGCTCCTTCTTGCCTAGGCTAGAGTTCTTTCATTAAACTCAGGAGATATATGCATGTTGGATTTAAAAATCGCACACACATGCACACATGTACACTTTTGAAAAGAAAAAAGTTGGGAGAAACCTGTCATAACCCCTCTTAATTTCTGTGAGTTCCTTGCAGATTTGGTCATACGTGCATGTGTTATTTACTTAGCTGCAGTAAGAGATTTTCTACTCTTTGGTTTTTGTCCTCACCCCCTCCCCATATATAGGCTCTATAATGACTATTTTAAAGTATTGTTTTATTAATAATAAGGCAAGGATTGATTTATAATTTACTTAATTATTTCCCTGGTGGAGAGCCCTTAGTTTTTTCTTCATGTTAATATTCTTTAATATTATAGTTATTTTTATAATTTTAAAATGGAAAGACTGAATCTAAGAGTTCTGTAAATTGCTTAGGTTCTAACTGTGGAATCTTCACCAGGAACTCAGAGTAAACTGGCTACAGGGAAATTTGTCCCACAGGAAACTCAATAGAATCAAAAGGGGAGGATTCAGTGTGCTTAAGTATAAATGACAGTCATGATACTGGACTTCTCAGCTTCATAGGCAGAGCCTCTTCATGTTTGCGGTCTGAGTCAAAGAAGAAAAAAGAAGGGAGCTTTGTGGGGTGTGTTGGTTTTTAAGAGAGAAAATTCTGTTGTGCTTTGCAAGTAGGTATTAGTGATGTGGTGGGGGCTGCGTGAAGTCTGAAGCACGTAAGCACAGCTTAAAACAACTCAGAAAGCGGCGGCTACGTTTTTTTATTGCCTACACTTTTTGTTCCTGTTTCTCCCTCCCCCATCTTGTGACCCAGAGAATAAAGACCCTTTTCCCCCTTTACAATCCTGCTGGTTTTGAGGCATTTGGATAATTTTATAGTAAAATAAAAAATTGCCTCTGTTTTTAAACTATGGTGATTTATTTTGAAATTAACCTGTGGGAAAAAATTTAATCAGATTTATTGAGTTACAATTTGAAAACAATAAAATTTACCAATTTAAGTGTAAAATTTGAGTTTTGAGAAATGTGTACAGTTGTATAACACCACAATCAGGATATAAAACATTTCAAACATTTTTAGCACCACAAAAAATTCCCTTGTGGCTTCGTTTAGTTAGTCCCCTCCCCCTACTCCTGACCCTTGGCAACTGCTGCGCAGCTTTTTGCCTTTTCTAGAATTTTGTATAAATGGAGTCATATTGTATGTACCTTTTTGTGTTAGTATCTTCCACTTAACATAGTGCATTTGAGATTCATCCATACCTTTTATGAGTGGTTCATTCTTTTTAATTGCTAAGAAGTACACAATTGTGTGGATATTTCGTTATATAAATATACCACGATATTTTATCTGTTTGCTAGTAGATGGGCATTTGGGTTGTTTCCACTTTATGACTGTTATAAATAAAGCTTCTATGAATATCTGTGGGATTTATTTATTCATTTGGGAGTAAATACCTAGGAATAGGATTGCTGGGTCACATGTACAGTATATATTTAATTTTATAAAAAACTGCCAAACTGTTTTCCAGAGTGATGTACCGTTTTGCATGTCTACCAGTAGTGTATGAGTTCTAGTTGTTCCACATCCGCTTCAACACTTGTAATTGCCAATCTTTTTACTTTTATCCATTGTAGAATTTAGTGAGTGTGCAGTGGTAGATATCTCATAGTTTTAATTGCATTTGCTTAATGACTAATAATGTGAGCATCTTTTCATATGCTTATTTATAATTTGTATATCTTCTTTGGTGAAGTGTCTGTTGAAATCTTTTTTTAAAAAATATAATTATTTGTATTTGCACTGTTCAATTGTTAGGAGTTCCTTGTGTATTCTGAATAAAAGTCTTTTATCAGAAATAAGTTTTGCAAGTTTTTTTCCTGTCTGTGGATTGCTTATTCATTTTCTTAAGTGTCCTAACAACTGAAGAGCAAAGTTTCACCTCTTAAATTTAAGTCTCTAATCCATTGGAAGCTAATTTTAGTATTTTATGTAAGAGTCTAGGTTTATTTATCCTTTGAACTAACTACCTTGACACCTACTATATTTCTGGACCCTCTGTTCTGTCCTGTTGATCTGTATGTCTTATATGAATACCACACTGTCTTTATTATTGTAGCTTTATAGTAAGCCTTAAAATCAGGTTATAAGTCTTCCAGTTTAGTTCTTTTTCAAAATGATTTGGACTGTTTTAGATCTGGTCATCTTTAATGTCTCTCAGTAATGTTTTATGTTTTAGAGTACAGTTCTTACACATCTTTTGTGAAACTTATCCCCTAAGAATTTCATATTTTGATGATATTTTAAATGGTATTTTAAAAATTATGGTTTCCAGTTGTTTTTTCCTACTATATAGAAATATAATTGGATTGACCATATCTCTTGTAACTTTGCCAAACTCATTTATTAGTTCTAATGCCTTTTTTACAGATTTATCAGGATTTTTCACTTTGTCTACGTAAATAGAGTTTTACATCTTCCTTTTTAATATATACTGTATTTATTTTATCTTAGTTTTTCTTGCCTTATTTAACTGGCCAGGACCTCCAGTACATTGCTGAATAACAGTGTTGAGAGCGGAGTCCTTACCATGTTCCCACTCTTAAGGCAAAGGCAAGCATTCACTCTTTCACTATTAAAGTATGATGTTAGGTGTAAGTTTTTTGCATATGCCCTTTATCAGGCTAAAGAAGTCCCCTCTATTTCTGTGTGTTGAATACTTTTTGATTTCTAAATCATGAGTGGGTATTGAATTTTGTCAGATGCTTTTTCCTCATCTATTGAGATGATTATATGGTTTTTCATTTAGTCTTTTTATATGATGAAATACATTGACTGATTTGCAGTGTTCAGTCAACCTTACATTCCTGGGATTAATCCCATTTGGTCATGATGTGTTATCTTTTATGTTGTGAGATCCAAGTTGCTAAAATTTTGTTAAGGACTTTGGTGTCTATCTTCACGGGGAATATTTATCTATACATTTGTTATCTTTGCCTGGTTTTGGTATCAGGATAATGGTGGTTTCATAAAATGAGTTGGAAAGTGTTCCATTTTCTGCATTTTGGTAGAACTGGATTATGTCTTCCTTAAATGTTTGGTAGGATTTATCAACAGTGAAGCCATTAGAGCCTGGAATTTTCTTTGTGAAAAGACTAACTACTAATTCAATTTATTTAATAGATACAGTGCTATTGGCTTATCATTTTCTTCTTGAGTGAGTTTTGATAGTTTGTTCAAGAAATTTTTTCTATTTCATATAAGTTGTCAAATTTATGGCATAAAGTTGTTTATAATATTTCTTTATTATTCTTTTAATATATATACCATCTGTAGTGATTTGATTTTCATTCCTGATGTTTTGTCCTCTTGTTTTCCCCCTCTTATTAGTCTGGTTAGTGCCTTACAATTTTATTGATCTTTCTAAAGAGTCAGCATTTGGTTTCAATTGATTTTTTTTCTCTATTGCTTTTGTGTTTTTAGTTTCATTGATTTTTATTGTTTATTTATTTCTTTCCTTTTGCATGTTGTTAGTTTAATTTGCTCTTCTTTTTCTGACATCTTAAGATGGAAACTTAGATCATTTGTTTGCAACCTTAAAAGCTATAAATTCCCTGCTACAACTGCATTAGCTGCATCCAGCAAAGTTTGTTTATTTTTGTGTTCAGTTCAGAATGGTTTCTAATTTACCTTGTGGTTTCTTCTTTGAGCTATGGTTTATTTAGTAGCGAATTATTTAATTTCCTAGTATTTGGAGGATTTTCCAGATATCTTTCTGGATTGTTTTCTAACAAAATTCTTTTGTGGTTAGAGGACCTATTTTGTGTTCTTTCAGTTCTTTTAAATCTATTCATTCATTTATTTAATTAGAGACAAGGTCTTGCTCTGTAGCTCAGGCTGGAGTGCAATGGCATGATCATAGCTCACTGTAACCTCAAACTCCTGGCCTCAAGTGATCCTTCCGCCTTAGCCTCCTAGGTAGCTAGGAATACAGGCACATGCCACCTCGCCTGGCTAATTTTTTCTTATTTTTTAAATTTTTTTGTAGAGACAGGGTCTCTGTGTGTTGCCCAGGCTGGTCTCAAACTCCTGACCTCAAGTGATCCTCACACCTTGGCCTTCCAAAGTGCTAGGAATTACAGGCATGACCCACCACACCGGGCCTCTTTTATATTTATTGAGGCTTGTTTTATGGCCTAAAATGTGGTCTATTTTATTGAATGTTTTATTTGTACTTGAAAAGAATGTATTTTCTGCTGTTTTGGGTGATTTGTTCTATAAATGTCACTTAGGTCACATTGGTCAAGTTCGTTTTCTGACTACATGTTCTATCAATTACTGTGAAAGGAATGTTGAAATATCCAGCTGTAATTGTGGATTTGTCTACTTCTCTTCATTCTATTAGTTTTTGCTTCATGCGCTTTATAAAATTTTACTCTTAATTGAAAAATAATTCTATACTGCTGCATGTATTGTAAAAATCTATTAGGCAGCTAAACATTTAAGGTTGTTATATTCTCTTGATATGTTGACTCTTGTTATTATGGAATGTCTCTTCATTTCTGACAATATTCTTTGTTAAAATCTATATTAATATAGCTGTTATTAACATAGTCCAGTTTTCTTTTGATTAGTATTTGTATGATCTTTCTCCCTCCTTATACTTTTATATTTAAAGTGGGTTCCATACAGGCAGAAAATAGTTGGGTCTTTTTGTTGTTTAATCCAATCTGACAATCTCAGCTTTTATTTGGAATTTTTTTGTTATTTTTTTCAAAGACTATTTCATATAATGTAATTATTAAATATATTTAAAGGTTTAAATCTACCATCTTGCTATCAGTTTTCTATTTGTCCCATCTGTTTTGTGTGTCCTATTTACCTTTTTTTTTTGCCTTTTTTCGAGTTAGGTTGTATTGTTTTGTTTTAATGAATCCATGTTATCTCTACTCTTGGCTTATTAGATACACCTCTTTTTTATTTCTAATGATTGCTGTAGAGTTTACACATCTTTAACTGATCAGGGTCAATCTTCAAATAATATACTACTTTACATAGAGTGTAAGATCCTTGAAACAATATACAGCCATTTCTCCTTTACTATTCTTAGAGCTACTTTACTGCTACATATGTTGTAAGCCCCACAATATATTGTTATTTTTGCCTTAAATAGTCATTATCTTTTTAAAAGATAGAAAATGAGAAAAAATTACTTATATTTACCCCATATATTGATCATTTCCAGCTCTTTATTCTGTTGTTTAAATTCAGACATCCATCTGGTATCATTTTCTCTCTGCTTGATGAACTTTTAAAAACATGTCTTTCAGTGTAGCTCTGCTGACAGTGAATTCTCAGTTTTGTTTGAAAAACTATTTTATGTTTGTTCTTGAAAGACATTTTTACTAGGTATGGATTTCTAGGTTGATAGCTTTTTCCCTCTCTTACTAAAGATGCTCCTCTGTTGTCTTTCAGCTTACATGATCTCTGAAAAGCAATTTGCTCTCATTCTAACTTTATCCCTCTTAATGTGTTTTTTCCTCTACTGGTTTTGGTTATTATGTGCCTTTATATGATTTTCTTTGTATTCTGTTTGGGGTTTGTTCAGTTTTCTTGGATCTGAATGTTTCATAGTTTTTATCAAAATTTTAATAATTTAGCCATTATTTCTTCAAAATTTTTTTCCTGTCCTCTCTCTCCCTCCTCTTCTTTTATGACCCCAATTACACATATGTTAGACAATTTAATATTGACCCCACAGGTTGCTGATACTCTTAATTTTTTTTCAGTCTTTTTCTCTTTCTCTGCTTCATTTGGGATAGTTGCTATTGTTGTATCTTAAAGTTTATTGATCTTCTGCAATGTCTAATCTGCTGTTAATCCCATCCAGTGTATGTTTTAATTCAGATATTTTATTTTTCTTCACTGTAAGTACTGGGTTGGTTTGTTTTGTATTTTCCATTTCCCTGTTTTGTGGGGTTTTTAAGTTTTGTTTTTGTTTTGCTCTACCTCCTTACTACTTAGAGTATATTTGTAACTTTTTAACAGCTTTATTGAGACATAATTCACATTGCCATATAATTTACCCATTTGAAGTGTACAGATTAATGACTTTTAGTGTAGTCACAGAGTTGTGCAACCACTAATTTTGGAACATTTTCATCCCCCTGCAAAGAAACCTTGTGCCCGTTGGCAGCCACTCCCATTTCCCCCACTCCTCCCCAGCCTATATATATATTTTTTACTTTAATTAAAAATACTTTATTGCTAAAAAATGCTAATGATAGTCTGAGCCTTCAGCAAGGTGTAATCTTTTTGCTAGTGGAGGGTCTTGCCTTGATGTTGATGGCTGCTAACTGATCAGGGTGGTAGTTACTGAAGGCTGGGTGGCTGTGGCAATTTCTTAAAATAAGACAGTGAAGTTAGCCGTATCGATGGACTCCTCCTTTCACAAAAGATTTCTCTGTAGCACCATTCTGTTTGACAGCATTTTACCCACAGAACTTCTTTCAAAATTGAAGTCAGTCCTCTCAAACCCTGCTGCTGCTTTACGAACTAAGTTTATACACTATTCTAAATCCTTCGTTGTCATTTCAACAACATTCACAGCATCTTCACTAGTAGATTCTATCTCAAGAAATCACTTTGCTTGTCCATAAGAAGCACCTCCTCATCTGTTCAGGTTTCATCATGAATTGCAGCAACTCCATCACATCTTCAGGCTCCACCTCTAATCCTAGTTCTCTTGCTATGTGCACCATATCTACAGTTACTTCCTTCTCTGAAGTCCTGAACCTCTCAAAGTCATCCACAAGAGTTAGAATCTACTTTTTCCAAACTCCTGTTCATGATGATATTTTGACCTCCTCCCATGACTCATGAATGTTCTTAATGGCATCTAGAATGGTGAATTGTTCCCAGGTTTTCAATTTACATTGTCCAGATCCATCAAAAGAATCACTATGTATGGCAGCTATAACCTTACAAAACATATTTCTTAAGTAAGATTTGAAAACCACAATTACTCCTTGATCCACAGGCTGCAAAACAGATATGTTAACAGGCATGAAAATATTAATCTCCTTGTACACCTTCATCAGAGCTCTTAGGTGACTAGGTGCACTGTCAATGAACAGTAATCTTTTGAAAGGAATCTTTTTTCCTGAGCAGTGGTTCTTAACAGTGGGCTTTAAATATTCAGTGAACCATGCTTGTTAACAGATGTGCTGTCATCCAGGCTTTGTTGTTCCATTATAGACCACAGGCAGAGTCTACTTAGCATAATTCTTAAGAACTCTAGGATCTTCAGAATGGTAAATGAGTACTGGCTTCAACTTAAAGTCACCAGCTGCATTAGCCCCTAACAAGAGTCAGCCTGTCCTGTGAAGCTTTAAAGTCCCCAGCCTATATTAATACGAAATGTCCAGACTATTGAGAACATTCTGGACATTTCATATCACTGGAGTCATATAATATGTGGTCCTCTGACTGTTTTCTCTCACTTAATATGTTTTCTAGATTCATCCCTGTTGTAGCATTTATCAGTACTTAATTTCTTTTTATTACTAAATAATATTTAATTGTATGCATATACCACATTTTGTTTATTCATTCGTTAGTTGATAGACCTTTGAAATGTTTCCACTTTTTTAGCTATTATGAATAATGCTTCTATGAACATTTGTTATAAGTTTTTGTCTGTCTCAACACAGTATCCCTGGCAGAGGAAAAAAAGATTTTGTGACAACATATATTTTCATTTCTTTGGGTATATGCTTCAGAGGGAATTTCTGGGTCATGTGGTAACTCTGCTTAATCTTTCGAGGAGCTGCCAAGCTGTTTTTCAAAGAAGCCGCACCATTATAATAGCTTGTTTAATGCCCTTGTCTGCTAATTCCATCATCTCTTGTCATTTCTGAGTCTGTTTCTATTGATTTTTTTTTCTCCCTGTTATGGGTCATATTTTCCTATTCCTTTGCATCCCTGGTAATTTTTACTTGGACACCAGACATTGTGAATGTTAAATTATTGAGTGCTAGATTTTGTTGTATTCTTTTTAAAAATGCTAGACTGATGCAGTTAAGCTATTTGGAATCAGTTGTATCATTTTGAAGCTAGCACGTAAGCTTTGTTAGGGTGGATCCAGAGCAGCCATTAGTCTCAGGATGATTTAGCCCCATTACTGAGGTGATGTTCTGAGGACTTTACCTGATGTCATGTATGTTGTGAATTATTTGTTTTTGCTGGTGGAAACATGAGCTATTCCTAGCTGTGTGTGAGCTCTGGGACTTACTTCTTAGGCCAACTGCTTTCTGGTGCTTCCATTCTCAACTTTGGTAGTTTCCTTTCACGCATGCACAGATCAGTCTGAGGCTCTAGGGAACCTCTGTGCTGCTCCCTCCTCCCCGGTGTTCTGCCCTTCCAATTCTAGCCACCTTGGCCTCCTTGAATATGGCCTCCCGATTATTGATCTTTGCTACTCAGTGCTACTGACAGTTCCTCCTCCACGCTGTGGCTTGGAAACTGCCTCTTGGCGATAAGTTCAGGCAAATATAGGGCTTGCCTCATGTATTTCACTATTGTCGGGATTTAAGTCCTGTGCTGCCTGTTGTCCAGTGCTTGAAAACACTTGTTTCATATATTTTGTCTGGTTTTCTAGTTGTTTGTCCATCATAGATGGAATCTATGATAAATGTGCTTCTAATGCCAAAATCTGCTACTATATTAACTCTTTAAAGCAGAGCCTGTTATATAGAAAGAGGAAAAAAGGAAATTTGTGTTAACTGTGGGGCAATGGTAGAAAGCATTCTGCCTGTATACCTCAGACATGGCTATCTTTACTTTCTAACTTAGGGCATTTGTGATTTGAAGAAGAGACATTTGAATTTTCAATATGATGGTCTTTGTTTGAATAATTGCCCCTTCTCATTCTTATAGTCATCCAAGTAATATTTATTAAATGCTCACTGAGTGCTTGGTGCCCTTCTAGGCATTACTTCTCCTCATTCATACTACCTAACAGTTGGAATATGCCAAACAAATGAAATGAAAATAGTTTTCCTATTCTGGATTCAGGTTGGATTCTTGGATTTATCTCCAAGCTTTGACATTCAGAAACTGAAAGTGGAATTTAGTATATTCTCAGATGCAAAGTTGATGTCATTTCCTCACTGGCCATCTGTTTATTTGTGTCCAAGAATAACAAAACTTTCATAGTCATATCTGTATTTTTAATTACTAAAAATAATAAATAGGGTGAACCATGCTTGCCCCACTTTTGAAGCAATTCCTCCTATGGACTGTTGCAGTAGGAAGCTAATACCCCTGATTAAGAATAAAGACCAGACCTACATAAGCATATGTTGTATTGCTGTATCTGATGTCATGAGGGTGTGATTAATGGTCCTTAAGGGTTTTAATTTGGTGTGTCTTACTCCTAAATCTCACCTAAGCTTGGCTGCAAAGCTTGACAAATGAGTCTTCTGTACATGCCAAGATAAGATGTGGCACCACCTTCTTGGGGCCTCATTTCTTAAACCTGCCTAGGCTCCTATAGGTTAAATTCACAGGGTGGGACCAGGTTTGCATGGAGTCATTGGGAATCTCCACAGATCATTCTTAGCACAGAATAGTTACATAACATTCCTTGGCTAAGAGCATGGTTCATTTCCCAAACTAATCCTAACACTGTCCTCTGTTAGATCTTTAAGTTAATAAATCCTTTCATTGTGTTTTTGGGGTCAGAAAAACAGACCCTGCTTGTATTCTAGAGCCCAGAGATTCACAGCATCATTGACTAATTCCTGTCTTAGAGGTCTTAACATGATTTCATGTTGCCTTTTGATTTATTTTTACAATGTGGAACATTTTTCCTTAATACATTGAATAGTACATAATTTTTTGTCTACCCTTTTCCTTAAAAGGGAGAAAATTTTTTTAGTAGGAAAATATCTGGTGGTTAATAGTATCATTTTATTCCACGTGGGATGCAGAAGTTTCCCCCCAAAACTAAAGTTGCCTGCTTTTTGCAGACAGGGCCCCTATATCTCTCCCCATAGTACTTTATAGATGGTGAGGCTGTACACAACAAATGTGTTTAAATGCATGATGTTTTCCTGGTGGAGTTGGGATAATTTGTATTATGAAGCTATGTTTC
Source organism: Daubentonia madagascariensis (assembly GCA_023783475.1). Taxonomy (NCBI): domain Eukaryota; kingdom Metazoa; phylum Chordata; class Mammalia; order Primates; family Daubentoniidae; genus Daubentonia; species Daubentonia madagascariensis. The sequence goes on along the minus strand of JAKFHU010001815.1, from coordinate 53,516,181 downwards.
TGAGTGTGAGGATGAGAACATCAAGTCATTATTTATCTTGGAAAGAACTAATAATTTGTTTATAGTAATAGCAATTTTCTTTTATTTTTCTTTCTCTCGGTCAATAGCAGCTGCTGTTGGCAGCTTATTACTAAAAGATTTCAAGTCATAGTTTTTAATCTGGGGTGGGAGTAGGGGAGAACAAAATTAATAATGTAAATGTTTTTACTTGGTAAAAGTTTTATTTGATATAGGGCCTCTACCTGGTGCCTTTATTGCATAGTGTTTTATTTCTGACATTCAGTAGTCTCTGTGCCTGTAGCCTTCCACAGTAGCCAAAATGTAGGCATTTCTTACATCTCTCAGTGAATGATACAACCCAAAATACTCAAATACCTATTAAAATCATATCTCATTTATACTCCCACTTCCAAAGAGAATTTTGAGGATAATTAGAATTTTAATTGTTAAGGTTAGATAATTTGGTTTGGATGGAGAATCTATGTTCCTGTGAAGTTGGGGTTTATGAAATAAGATTGGAAAAAATAGAATGTATAATTGGGCACATCCTGTACAGCTTGGTGAATCACCCGACTAGTGTAATCACCATTAAGCACTTCGGGAACCAGGCTCGTATGTCCTTGCTCTTCCTGAGGAGCTAGGAGTGTTCGTGAGGAGCAGCAGTTCATCCAGGCTGTAGTCACTGGGGTGACTCGTGAAGCCCCTGCTTATGTGAGTGAGCCTTGCTGGCTGCCTGTGAGTTGCAAAGACATCCAAGCCAAACCAGGCATTTCCTTGGTCATTCTTAAGGCCATGGCAGGAGGTACAGTACAAAATCCAGTTTACAGGGCAATGTCCAGAAGAAAGAATTAAATATGTGTATAGTGCATGATGTACCTCAACTACTGCAGTGAAAAATTATTGGACTGAATCTTTCACCATGTTTGTCAGTTTTTCTTCGGCCCAATACGAACCTACTTTGGAGTAGATGGATCGTTACAATAAAAATGCCTGAAAAAGTGAAGTTCAAACTCAGGGCCAAATTGGGGGTTCACACTCTCCTGACTTTGTAAAGTGTGAAAGTCTTGTAAGTGTTGTGAAGATGGCATGCAGGAGATTGTGTGTGTGGACGTTTTTCCAGGACGTGGGTGTGTAGAATTCACCAGACTCTCAGAGGAGTCCATGACTCCAAAAGACGATGACCCACTGACCTAGAGAGATGGCTATGGTTGTAAAAAGGAAGTTTTAAACACACTAGTAAAGGATGATACTTATCCCTGGAAGAAAAAGGAGCATTTATGGGCCTTCACCTGTGCCTGCCTGCAGCACCCCTTTTACTCCAACCCCAGAATCCTTTTGAGGAAAGACTTTGATTTCCCTTGTGGGCAGTAGTGTTTCCAGTAGCTGGTTAAACTGCTGTGAGACATGGAGCTAATTTTTAAAGAAGTTTTTGCCTTGAAAGCACTTTTTCTTTCCCTTTGCCAACCCCAGTCTTATTCCTTTGAGATCCCAGTGGTTACCAGCCTCAGCACTCTGGCCTCTTTGCACTGGTGCAGTGTTGTGGTCTTTAGTGCAGCATTGCACAGTAGTTATAAACATGAGTTTGGAATTAGAGAAATTTGTATTTGAATCCCAGCTCCACCACTTATCAGCCATATGACCTTGGACAAATCACTTAGTCTCCTTGAACTTCAACTTTCTTTTTAGTTATAGAACGGGGATAGTTAACATTCTCTATATTATAGGTTGTTATAAGGATTAAAAGAGATAATGGATATGCAGTACATAGCATAGAGCTTGGCAGATTATAAGCTTCCAATAAACCTTAGCTATTGCTGTTAGGTAGTGATAAAGATGTTGATGAATGTGTAATTAATTGCTTCTCTTTCCAACTTGATTGTCTGCAATTTGAGGGTAGGATGTTTTATCAGCATCTAGATATCCTAGGATAATAATTGTTGGTTGCCTTTTTTTTTTTTTTTTTTTTTTGGTGACAGGGTCTCACTTTGTTGCCCAGGGCTAGAGTGCAGTTGGTGTCATCATAGCTCACTGCCACCGCAAACTCCTGGGCACAAGCTATCCTCTTGCTTCAGCCTCCCGAGTAGCTGGGACCATAGATGTGTGCCACCATGCCCAGCTCTTTTTTATTTTTTTTATTTTTTGTAGAGACAGGTCTTGCTGTTGCCCAGGCTGGTCTCTTAACTCCTGTCCTCAAGCAATCCTCCTGCCTTCGCCTCCCAAAGTGCTAGAATTACAGGCATGAGCGACTGCACCAGGCCTGGTTGCTTTTTAAAATGTGGTCCCAAGTCCCTCTGAGGCCTCCAACAGAATCAGTCCACTGGTACCAACCCTCTCACAGACGTTGCAGATCTGTGTCTCACCTGTTCCACCTTTTCTACAGGTGATTGGTCAGGTACTCCTAGAGACTCTTCCTCAGTAGAAAGGCTGGCGTTTTTTGCTTCATTTCATTGGTCAGGTCCAGTTTGACCCTTTGGTTGTAGATGTTTGGTGCAGTTGGCCTCTCTGAGGTTCTGTTAGTTTCTTATAATGTCAAGTCTGTATTCCTTGGATAAGACAGAGACCTGAATTTGCTTCTCTTCCCTCATAAATGGTGGGGAAAAGCAGCTTCAAGTCCAGTGCTGTGAATGATGGGTCGGCTGTTCCTCTTGTACTGTGTTTCCTCCTGCAGAATTCTCTCCATTCTCCTCAGCCCTGCCCCCAAGGCTGAGCCCTCTTAGTTTAATCATACCCTTGTCAGGCCATATTCCTTTCAGAGGATAGATTGATTCACACCGATGTCTTAGTAGCTTGTAGCAGTTCATGTCTGTCGTTTCCCTCTAAGAATATGAGAATTTACAAAGAGAATATGCAGAGGTGCTATCTTAAGCCAGTGGTTCTCGACATGGAGGGTGGTTCTGCTAAAGTCTAGTGGGTAGAGGCCAGGGATGCTACTAGATATCCTACAGTACACAGGACAGCCCCAACAACAGAATTATCCAGGTCACAATGTCATTAGTGGCAAGGCTGAGAAACATTGCCTGAAGTCTGAGAGGGATACAGGCCATTTCACAAGTACATGGGGGAGAAAATTGGAGGTGAGAAGTTTCAGTTCCCCTGAAGTCAGGCTACCTACCTGCTTGCCAGGTAGGCAATGCCTGGAGGCAGGATGTACTAGAAAGAGTTCTTCTGAATTTGGCCTCAGGTGTCACACAGCCATGTTTATGTGACATTGGGGTGGTTGTGGGCCTGAGGCAGCCAAGGAGTAACTCCAAAGTTTTGTTTGGAGAGTTGGAAAGAAGCAGCAGCATCTGAAACTTTTGAGGAGTGGTCAGGGTACTCTCTTTAATTTCCTCTTGGAGAGAGTCAGGGAGAGTGAAGCTTTCTGTCTTGAGGGTGGCTTTGTGCCTGAACTTCCACTTGGATCAGCCGGGAGAGGGTGGGGAGGGAGGGAGGATGCCTCTGTCCAAAGTAATTCCCCCTCGGGATCGAACCAGAGGAAGGAGTCCGTGTCCCTTGGAGAATTATTGTGAGGATATGGTTGAGATTTTTCTCCTCTCCACCAATATTTTTTTTTTTTTTGGTGTTTTTTCTTTCTTTCACATCTGTTTCCTTCCTCTTTCTGTTCTTTCTCCTGCCCTCCCTTCACCCCCACTGCCACAGACACTGATCGGAGACTTTTTGCTCCCCGAGGTAAGGAGCCGCGTGTGTGGGAGGCAGCAGGAGCTCTCACTGGACTCCCCCTTCCCTGGTGCTGTCTCCACGGATCCCCTGTGGATCACTTTGCCTTACTTGTTCACTTTGAGCGAGGGTGGCAGTGGCAACAGCAGAAGCTGTAGATTAAGTGACTCATTTTGCATGATGTCTGTGAGAGAGCTAGGCCTCCTGTGTACTGTCTCTCTCATTCAGGCATTCTTTCAGAAACTTGCTTCTTCTGTGATTGTGTGTAAGAGGGCCTTAAAAAAAAAAATAAAGTTGGAAGTGTTCCCCTTCCTGAGCTGCAGTGGAAGCAGCAGGAGGGTAGGCCACTCCCAGGACAGGAGATGCTAGCATGTCCACCTCCACTCTCTGGCACAGTTCCCTCTCTTATCTTGGACATGTCATAGGACTGGAGTGTCTCAGAAGCCTGGTAGAACCTGCTAACGGTTTCCAGCACCTGGGTCTGGGGAGGACTCTGGTGATGCTCTCAGGGCTCCCCATCGGGAAGTGTCAGGGCAGACGTCAGGAGCCCTGGTTGTTTCAGGAGCCTTCCTTCTCTGAGGAGCTTATAAGCTGGCCCTCCAGTCATGATTTGTGGATCATTGGTGAGTGTGGGTAGGAGTTGTAGGATGTTTTGTAGGTGAGTAGAAAATACTGTGGCAGGTAGGTTTTAGTGAATCCATCTGTGCATGTAAATATTTCCTTTCCAATTTCTCACCTCCAGCTTCATCCCTAAGCTTTGTCTTAGGCCCAGGACTGACAGACACTAGCTCAGCCCATTGTGGGCCACCAGGCCTGGCCTTCAGCTTTGGAAAAGATTGATTTTTCCTTCTCAGACTTTTTGCTCCTGGGTATTACTTTTTTGATGTCCTTACTATATAAAACCATACAGCATCTTTCCAGGAAGGCAAAAGAATACGCATCTGTCAAACCTCTGACCTTTCTAGAAAATACTGTTATAACAAATAAAGTATATACCAGTTTGTGCTGTTTCATTAAGTAGTAATTAATCTCAGTTACTAAAATAGAGGGAGGAGGAAGGAAATTCAGGTCTTTAGCTGTAGGTTCATAAACTGGATTTAACAAGAAAAGTCTTCCTCCTTTTAGGATGCTAACTATTCTTAACTCTCCTTATGAACAGTTGATACAAGAGTCTCCTTTCATCTGAAAAATAGAGAACAACTGTAAGTTTTTTTGGTTTGTTAAATGGACTTAGAAGTGACTGAGAAATTCATGGAATTCCTCAGTGAAAAGAGATATCACGTTAATGGGCAAGTAGCAGTCATTGTTGCCACTAAGATTTTGGCATCTGAATTGTATACAGACTATGATAGGAACATCATAAAATAGTATTGAGGCTGCAGGGGCAAGGGAAGTTCATTCTTCTCATGAATCTGATATTTTGGGAATGTCCTGAGAGAGACGTTCTTTCACTTGCTTGGTGAGCAAGGTCCAAGTTTGTATACCCAGGTCAGATCGTACCCCAGGCTTTCCGAGGACTTACTTTGTATCTGAGCCAAATGCCTGTAGTTGATGGAATTTAGGATGTATCTCCCTTCTTGTTCTGATGAGACATTTCTTAGGATAGACTAATGGTTTGTTAAAAAGTCTGTTGGTTTATTCTAGACACATACAGCTTTTTTGGTACAAATCCAAGGAGGTCCAAATGGGGATTAATATAATTATATTTCAAGATGTGAAGGAGGTACATCATCAAGATTATCAGGCCGGTAGGTTTCCTGCCTAATAAATAGCGGCAAGAAGAAAGTTATGGGTCCCGCCAGGATGGGTGCAATTTTTAGAAAAGATTATTTGTAGTGGTAGGGTACATCCCTGTATGTGGGCTTTGATCTGAACTCCTGGCCTCATGTGATCCTCCTACCTCGGCCTCCCAAAGTGCTGGGATTACAGGCATGAGCCACCACACCTGGCCAGGGCTTTGAAATAAGAAATTAAATTGTCACTTCAGGAGCTGGGACCTGTGGCTCACTCCTGTAATCCCAGTGACTCAGGAGGCAGAGGCTGGAGTATCACTTGAAGCTAGGAGTCCGAGACCAGCCTTGGCAACATACATCTCTACAAACAAAATTTTTTAAAAAAATTAGCCAGGTGTGGTGGTGCATGCCTGTAGTCCTAGCTACTTGGGAGGCTGAGGTGGGAGAATCCCTTGCACCCAGGAATTAAAGGCTGCAGCAAGCTATGATTGTGCCACTGCACTCCAGCCTGGGCATTTATTTATTGTCTCTAAATAAGTAAATATTAATACCAACTTCATTTTGCAGGAAATAATCAAAATGTAAAAAGTTACAGTTAGTATTGCATTTTGGTAAAACTTTAAATGTGTTTTATATTTCTTAAAATAAAACTTTTTTTCCTGTGCATAAAAGCAGAGGTCAAATGAATCATAAAGTGCATCCTTAACTGAGTGGAAATGGGTGCTGGTGTTTCATATATACATATAATTTTTTTTTTAAAGTTGCTTGGCATTTTTAAAGACTCAGACTAAAAAGTTTATTCATTGAATGCATGCCACATGCATAGGATTAAACATTTTATCTGATAATTGATATAACTTAAGCAGGAGTGTTAGTAAAACCATGTGTAATGAACTAGCACATACTTGCCATTATATTTTCATCTTAATAATTGTTATTTTGTTGCTATGAAAAGTTCAGTTACTTAACATTTCCATGCTTTTTGTGAGTTTGCTCTATTGTTTAACCTTATTGATTGAAGTAGTAATTTTGTTAGGTCATTAGATTGGTGGTCTCCTCTTTTGTACAGTCACAATTAATTTCACTCATTACGTTAGAAAACTAGTGCAAATCCTAGGTTGATCACAGGACCACAGTTAAAGGTGCATTCACATATCTGGTGTGAGATACCTGTCTTCACTGTATTAATCTTTTGCATTAATCAATAAATTTTTAATTTTTAAAGGATTTGGTGATTTAAAAAAAAGACTTGATGAAAGGAATTATTTCTCTAAAACCGAAGAAATCATTTCTCTGGGAAGCTGTGTTGAGAAGAGTTCTAAGCTCTGCTGCCTGTCTTGGGTCAGGATTCTCTGGCAAGTCCTCACTCCCCTGTGTGTCCACTTTGGTGTCATAGAAGGATGCTGTGACTTGGAGTCAGGAGGCTGGGGCCCAGCACCCCCCTCACCCCCCGCTTCCGCCACCTACCAGCTGTGAGGCTTTGGGTGAGCCAGCAACTCTGCCGGGACTCATTTGCCTTATCGTTAAAATAAAAAGGGTATTACTATGTCCTGGGTTGTTTAAATGAGATTATGTAGTGCTAACAGAGTGCCTGTCCTGCCACAGGTGCTCAGGACGTTGAGGTTTCTTTCCCTGCCTCTTGCCTCCTTATAAGGGAGGCCAGAGCATTTTGACTTAGAATTGTGTCTGAATTCAGCTGGTGTGTTACATAAGCCTAGTTATCTGCTTTTCCTCCCAGTTCTTCTTTGGTAGATAGCTGATCAGGGGGAGGTTGGGTGGGGGGAGGAAGCTGCATGGAGAGAGGGTAGTATGAGGTTCCTTAATGCAGGAACACACTTCAGTATGACCCTGGGACATCTAGGACAGGTTACATTATGTCCAGTGCACTGTTCTAAAGTGGCTAACATTTTAATGTTTTGGCATTAATAAGTAAGTGTTACTTATTTGAAAATTTCACTTATTAGCAACCCCTTTATTTTCCTATGGTACAAGATAGGTAAGGTATACCAGTTGGCCCAGACTCACTGGTGCTCAATGAGAACCAGACCCAGAGTTAACACTCTGATCTCAGAGAATGCTAGTTTTCCTTCCTGAGGCATCAGAACTCATGGGTCATGTTGCCAGCCTAGATACCTGTGACACCCTGTCTTCCTGGCAAATGGCCACTCTTTTCTGGAGTATCTGTTACTACCGTAAGGCAAGCCTCATTATCTTAATCCTTGTTCCTAGGTTAATGTCTTGAGCACATATATCGAGATAAACAGGTCATTGATTTTTGAGATGAAGAACAACTATAGCCAGGAGGGAAAGATAAAATCAGTTTATAAATTAAAGTGGTACAAGGTGCTCTGCCTTCTCAGATTATTTTTGTTTCCAGGAATCATTGATTTCATGGCTTTTTTTTTTTTTTAACCTATACCCACTCTGCATATTTCAGAGTGAAATGTCTTGTAAGGATAATCTTGTTAATCACTAACATGGAATTTTATGTTCTCCAGCTGGCCATTCCAGTGCTTTGGTTAGGGTTTTTGGTGATTTTAATTTTCACTGTAAACTCTGATATAAATTGTTGTCGACCAGATACTTAAAACCAGGGTTATCTCCAAAGGTTTTACATAGGAGGTAGTGTGTGAGCTGAGCCATGAGGGACAAACAATTTCTTTAGGTGAAGGACAGATGAGCTTCGTAAGGGCAGGGACTGTGTGTCTCTGGTTCACCCTGTACATCCAGCCCCTGACAGAGAGCCTGGTGTATGGTGGGTACTCACTAAATATTTCACAAATGAATAAATAACCGAGCAGTGGCAACCCCAGGTAAGGGTATGTAGTGGGAAGGTAGGAGAACAGATGTGGAGCCTGGAAGAGGTCTTGAGTGTCAGGCCAAAGGGTGGCTTCTTGATCCTGTAGAGCAGGGGTGGTTGTGGATGCCCTCTTGCATGCTGACATGCTGATTGATGGTGGCTTCTGGGTTACTCCTGAGTCTAGCAGGAGGGAGGACTTCTAGCTTTCTTGGACACCGGGCAGGGAATGGAGCAAGGTGTTGGCAGGTCAGTTGCTGTGAGTTTGCTCTCCAGTGGTTTGGAAATGGGGAGTAAAGGAATCTGATCTTTATGATAGACCATTTCCAGTCTGTCCCAGTTTGCTTTCACATATCCTCAGAATGGACTCGTACAGGCTGGTCAGGGCTCTCTTGGGGCCCTGATGTGGGATGGTCTGGAGGCCCAGACAGGGCAATGGGGCTGGTAGTGAGAAGCCCCCAGCAGTTGGATCCCTCCACACATCACCCCAGGCTCAGTTATTTACTGATAACTCTGCCTAGCGGGTTCACAATACTGATGGCTGAGTGGGGTGTGAAAAGTGGTTCCTGTCCTCAAGAGCTTGCAGGATCATTGGAGAAATAACCACCCCACCCCCCCAAAAAAACCATGGTGAAATAAAAGAAACAAAAACCCAGGGTGTGAATTTGCAGTGCAGCTCAGTGGCTAAGAGTGCAGAGTACTTTGGTTTAAATCCTTAACTTTTCTGCTTGTGATGTTGTACAGAGTGACTTAAGGACGCCTTCCCTTAGTCTGCTCACCTGCCTCAAGGGCTGTTGTGAGGATTAAAGGAGAAAATATAGGCATGTTTAAAGTGCTCAGAACAGAGTTTGGCACATAATAAGTGCTATATGATTATTACTTTGGAGGTAGAGTCCTTAAGCATCAGTTTCCTCTTTAAAATAAGAACTTCACAGCATTATGAAGGTTGAGTGAAATAATGTCTGTGAAAACATCTAGCAAAGAGCCTGGCAGAGACCAAGAGCTCAATAACCAGTAGCATTTTCATTCTGGTTATTTGATACTTGCCCCTTGGTGTGAGTTTGTTAGGCTCTCCCTCCACATATACATGGGAAGGTATAATGTATTTTAGTCATCTATTTATGCTTCAGAATCCACTTTTCAAACAAAATATGCGTTTGTTAACAGGCTGCTTCTATGCCAAGAAAAATGACAAAATTACGTCTGCGAACTTTTCTCTCCTCCCCCCAAAGGATGAGCTTGTCTCTGGCTGTGCATATTTAAGTATTAACTAAGATAAAGCACGAGCTCAGCAGGGGCTTTCTCATGGCTAATCCACAGTAACCCATTTTAAAAATCTTTTTCTCCCACACAAGAGAAGAACTAGCAGGGATGGGACATTTTGCTGGTTATTTGAAAGGAATGTCACTCAGAGTTTTGGGGAAGGTAGGGAGGAAGAATGGTATCTCATCATTGAGGTTTTTTTGCTTGGGGCATGCCTCTTCTCCAGGTTCACTTGCTGCATCCAGGACATGAAGTGGAGATGGGTGGTAGGAGGAAGGAGGCTTCATCAAAGTCCTAAGCAGGTTCAGTGGTGTTGAAAGAATTTAGACCCACACTACAGCCAGTTATAATTAGGAAGAAGTGGGATAGTACCCTACCCTGGGATGGCATGGGGAAGATACCTCCTTCCTCCCCCACTAGGCACTGACAGAGACAAAAGGTGGAAAGAACGTTGGGTAGGTGGAAAGGTTTCTACACAATAAGTGCTGGTGGTGGTCTTCTGAGCTCTAAGCCCCTTTGAACTTCTGGAGTTGAAATGAAGGCATGGAGGGTCTTTTTTGCCTAAGGTTGTGCAGCAGTTTAGAGTTTGGGCTTTAGAATCTGACAGACCTGGGTTCCAGTGTGAGCTCCTTGGCTTATTGGCTATGAGGACCTTGAGCAAGTTCTGTAAGCTCTCTCTGCCCCCATTTTTCATAGGGAACATTGTAGTTGAGGATGAAGTTGAGGGTTATGCATATCATCCCTTACTCTTGGTGGTGGTAGTAATAGCCAGCAAAAATCAGAGGGTGGGTAGGGGAGGAAGCAGGCAGCATTCTCAAGGGTGAGAGGTGAAAGTTGCCTTCTGTATTATAAAGGAGCCTTCTGAGACCTTTTCCCAGTTCAGTTTTGTAGGAAAGGCAAGTAAGGTTAAGAAGGATTGTGTAATTTTCTGGTGCCTTCTTCCTGTGGGGCTCTTAAGATCTGAGCCACAGGGGATTCAAGTGGGGTAGTGGGAGAACTGCCAGTAGGGAGACGTCTGGTAGTTTGGGGTGTCAGTTTATGGGGAAGTTTTTTGTTTATTTCTTTCCTTTTTCTGTCTTAAACAGCATGTTGTACTTTGTTGGAATTATGAGGTCAAAGGATGATAATATAAGCAAATATTGTATCTTTTCAGAAGGGATTAGGAGAAGGTAGAAGCTTTAGTTAATATTTTTGCCTCTTAGTAAAATCTCTGTCCCCGGTGTTGATTTATCATCTTATAAAAAAAAAAACCTTTTTTTCTGACAGGAGACATTAGGAGAGGTATCTACTTTTTATGTGGTTTTCTCAGGCCTTTTTATGAATAAAGTAACACTTGTCTTTAAGCACCTTTGATAGTAATTTAGATAATAAGCCAGTGAAAGATCTTTTTTATCCGTAAATCCCTGCAGCCCTGATGGTGAACCCATGATAAAAAGATTAGAAATATAGACCAGGAAATTAATTCAGATATATTTGCTTGGTTATATAAATTCTGTACTTCTAGACAGAAATAGAACAAGTCCACTTGAAGCTTTGGGAGCCTCTTTACTGCTTCCAGGTCATCCTTGAAGGTCTTAAGGATTTTTTTTAACATGACCAATTCTTTTCTACTGTATTGGTTTAAATTGTTTTGGCCCTTTCTGGTTTGGTCTTAGACTACAAGTGGCTTCAGGGAAAGAGGCTTCTAGGTATAGAATGGATGGGGAAGCAGAGGTGGGTAGGGAAGGTTTTGGGGCACACAAGTCAGAGTGGGAACAACTGTAGAACAAAGAGTGAGAACAGGATGAATAGGTGGGTACAAGGAAGACGGGGGAACAGGAGAAGAGCAGGTTGGAAGAGAAAGGAGAAAGAAGGCAGAATGATGAAAGCAGGGAATAAGGAACACCCCTGAGAGGACAGAGAAGATATTAAGTAGGAATGGCCAGAGATGAGGTTGAGACGAAAGGGTAGAGGTGTGTAAATGGGGAAAAAGAGAATAAATACATCAGACTGGGGGGGTGGGAGGCTGAGGTGGGGCGAAGTGCATGAAGGATGCCTTTGTGGGCATTGAAATGCCCTTGAAATGCCTTTCAAGGGCATTTGAACATTTTGGGTGTCCAGGGTAACACTGAGAACCTGATTGAGCAAGGCTCATTGTGCGATTGTGTCTCAAGGGATCACCTGAACTTTCTGTACTTTGGGCTGGGAGGAAAGCAGTAGAAGGCAGCTTTGCCTATCCTTTTATGTTCATTTCTTGTGATCTCGTGACTAAGACCTATCTTGTTGGGTCAGCTAGTTCTACTCGTCCACTTCCTGTCTCTGAGTGGTATCAGCTCATGCATAAGTCTTAACCACATTTCTCTATAACTAACTCTTTGTAACCTGTTCCACTTTAAATTTAAAAAAAAATTTTTTTTAAGGGAAGAATTAAAAAACTACTAGACCTTCTCAAATTCTGCTCCCCTTTTTCTTCTCTCCCCTTGGCACTGAGGGCCATTGCATTCCTTCTCCGTGAGTCACTACAAAAAGGCTGTTTGTTAATTAATTGATTAGAATGCAAAAAATAATCTTGGGCTTTGAGTTCCTTTATTGCTTTCCATTGGACAGAGAGTTTTCTCTGTTTAACATATGTTAATGTTCAAGCCCATTTATTTTAGACATTTTTATAGTAGTCTTTCTAAAATGTATTAAATTATACTTTCTTAAACTAAGTCTGGAATTTAGTTTATCATCATGGACCATCAGTATTTTCTAAACCATCTGGTTTTCAGAAGACAGAAGATGGAGGTAGTTAGGATGTGGGTACCTTTATTCCTATTCATTTGAGTGTGTTTTATGTGTGGGCACCTGGTGCTGTAAGTGGCAAGCTGTGCGGACACCATCCCTGCACTGCTGAGTTTAGTCTGTGAATCCTGCACAATGACCTGCACCAGTACAGTGTGGAGAGTGCTGGTCTTGTGTTCTGGATGGTTGGGGTCATCAAACTGCCTCCAGATAAATGGAGTATTACTCTTTTTAGGGCCCTGATTCATACATTTGGTCATTTCCACCTCTAGTCTACAAGTGCCTAGCCCCTCCATCCATGTGTAGTTTTGGGTTTTATTTTCTTGGGGGTGGAGGGAGGAAGAGGGCAAGGAGAGGAGCATGTGTTGATTTGTACGGAGACAGGGTAGTGCTGGTCTAAGATTTTTCTACTTTCTAAATGATTATTCTGTAGTCTGTGAAAACATGTTTTTTCCTGACAAAAAACATTAAATAAGTGAGGAGCTAGCTCTTTTCCTGGGGTTTTCTTAGTTTTTTTTTTTTTTAAGTGAATGAACATGTCTTTAAGCACTTTTGATAAGAAATTAAATAATAAACCTGTGGAAAGTACAGTGCTGTGCCTACAATAAAGTACCTCCTGACAGCCTCTTGTCCTGCCTAAGTTTCTTCTGTTCTTATGAGCATTTCTGTTTCAGAGTTGCCTCAAGGGGCCTGGCAGAGTGCTCCTTAAGGATGACACTGCTGATAGAAGTACTATTTTACTGTTCATCTGACAGTATGTAAAATGTTTTGTCCTTGTAAAAAATATTTAGTAGAGGTAATCAGAAAAGAAAGCTTGATTCTATTGTTTGTCAGATGAACTGGCTCTAAAGTGAATGTTGTATCATTTGTAGTTGTTTTTGGGAGCAGAACACCCCCCCACCCCACCCCCAGGTACTGCCTACTTGTGAAAGAGCTGACTTGAGTATGCCTGTGCACGCCCATTTTCTCTTTCCCTAAAATCTCAGGCATGATCTGTGAACAGTTTACCAATTTAAGCTACTTCACTGATAAGTTATGAGAATGTGTTCAGAGAGGTTTGAAAGTATCTACTTAGTTTCAGAGAGGTTTGAAAGTATCTACTTAGTTTATGCATAAATATTTTTAAGTTACTGCTTTTGAGCCTCCTTAATTTAAAAGTTATGAAAAAATTTGAACATACTCAAAAGTGTGGAATATATACTCAACAGTTATCGATTTTACTTTATTTGCTTAATCTATCTCCCCCCTTTTTAAAAATTTTTCCCCCCAGGATTTTAAAACAAATCCTAAGCCTTAAGTTATTTCACCTCCATATACATCAGTGTGCACCTCAGAAACACATGGACATATTCTTGCATGACCACGGTGTCCTTTTCACACCTAACTATAGTTACCGTATTTTGTTGGTATCATCTAATGCCCAGTTTATAATAAAAAAATTTCTCAATTGTGTAAAATAAATGTCCTTTTACAGTTGTTTTGTTAGACTCAGTATTCAAATAAGGTCCACACATGGCATTTGGATGTTGTGTCTCTTTTAATCAAGAGCGGTTCCCAGCTTCCTCCCCCACCACCTTGTTCCATGCCATTGATTTGTTGTAGAAACTGGGTGAGTTGTCCTGCAGAATGTCCCACATTCTGGATATATCTCTTTTCTTGTGGTGTCATTATCTTGTTCCTCTATCACCTGAATTTCCTGAAACTGGAAATTAACTCTAGAGGGTTGATTAGATTCAGGTTCAACCTTTTTAGTTGGTAGTGCTGTGTACTTCACATTGTATCACACCAGGAAAGCCTCCTTAATTTAATTAAATAAAAATAAAAAATATTAGCACTGAGTTTGGTTTGGACACGGTGCCTAGGCACTGTGGGGACTGCAGAGGTGAATACAGGGTAGTCCCAGCTGCCTTGAATTTCTTTTTGGAAGCAAACAATGACCAACAGCATGACAGAGGATAAGTAACGTGTAGCTGGGGAACAGGAGAGGTCAACAGTTAGTGTGCATTTGATGTACCATAACATGGCTGCAGATGTCTTTTAGTGCACCTGGGTCAGGACCTGCAGAAATCCCAGTAGCTTCCCATAGGTAATCAGTGACATGTACCAAAGGCATATGAAGTTCACGGTAAGAGAGAAAGCTGGCACCATGTTTGAACTGGCGATCCACTGGTGTCAACCAGCTCTGTTTCTCCTGGTCATCCTGCCTGACCCATGTAAATGTAGAGCACAGAAACAGAGTACAGTATAAAAAACTTCAACTTTCTAATGGACACCTCAGTATTTTTTCCTCTTCTGTTGGTGGGGTATATGGAGAGGTTTACACTTTACCAAGAATGAAGCTGTGTTTTAAATGGCTTATGTGTGCTTTATAAAACTATTTTAAAAACATGAAATAGTATGTTAACATATTACAGTCTTTACCTCTCTCTTCTCTACCCAATTGCCACCACTTGTAAATTTTCCTTTCCTATAAGAAAGTAAAATTTCAGCCAGAAGATGTCTTCTCAAGGGTTCATAAATCCAGGAATTTAAGCAAGAGAAGGGATTCTTCACTATATTCAAAATAAAAAGCTCCCTGAGGAGTATCTTGTTCACTGTTGTATTTCAGCATTTAGCATAGTGCTGGATACTCAGTGCTCAATAAATACTGATTGAATAAATAAAATGAGACATTGGGGCAGTAGTGTTTATTCTCATTTAGAAATTGCAAGTAAACAGTGTGATCACAATGAAAAATCCTTAGCCCCCCTTGGATAAGGAACTTTGGTTCATGCACTAGAGAGAGAAGGGAGGGGGGGTGGTGGAGAAAGAGAGAGTGTGTGTGTGTGTGGCATTGGCAAATAGAAGAGAAGGATTTATCTTATGTGTTTTTTTCAAAAGATGATATGTTTATTATAAAGAATATATAGCTCTCCATTTACGGGGGGGTAGTGTTGGAAAATAAACGAAAAGAAAAGAAAAAGAGAACATAGCCTTTAAGATACATACAACCTAAAAAGCTGCTGAGTAAAACTCCCGGTTATGTTCTTAAAAGAAAAATGACGTTTCTTCCTTAAAAATTTCTATTATAAATGACCAAAAATTGTTAGGGGACCAAGCTTTGATGTGTTTACTGCATGAAGGTCAAATACTTAGGTCATTATAATTCTGCCCCTTTTTGTGCAGTACAAAGAGCTCTTTGATAAGGCAATACCACATTCTCAAGATGAAGGAAGGTCATGTGTTTTCAGGCATTGAGAGCATGATCTACTCTTTTTCAGTTCCCTGTTGTAAGTGGCTGTTGAGGGTAAAGTTGAGGGGAGAAACTGGACTAATGAATGGCTTTTGTTTACCTTTGTACTATTTTTTACTTTTCTTACACAGAAATCAATTTGATCTCAACCTCTTAAAAGGAAAAGTTAAATGTCATAGAGCTGAGAACCAACTGCCCAGAGCAGTCCACAGACAGCCTTCAGTCTGGCTCAGTTACTCAGATTTTTATCACGTACTTGCTAGTGGAGTTTTGATTGCCTCCAAACATCACACAAGTATATGGCTTCTTTATATTCCACTGGAACTGGTCCTTTTGCTAAGGAAGCAGTGTGAGTAGTTATATGGGCCCTGGAGCCAGTCCACCTGGGTTCAATATGTGGTTTCATTTATTAGCTATTTGACCTTCAGGGAATTATTTAACTCCTCTGCGCCACAGTTTCTTCATCTGTAAAATGAGTTAATTGTGTGACATGAGGCATGACAGAAATGCCTGGCACAAAGAAAGCACTTGGTAAACATTAGCAACTGCTGTTACATGTGTATGTGTAAATTTATTTAGAGATGCAGTTCAGGCATTGAGTATATAAAGGAAGGTGAGGGTGGGCTTTCTGTCTAGGTGACAAGGGGATATTATTTGGGCAGTTCAAATATTCAGAGATAAGACCGAGCTGGGGTTGAAAGTAGTGGGCAATGGAAAGGTTCAGGGATGACCTCCTTCCTGCCCCAAATCCACTGGGAAAGGAGAAGCTCATACTCAGACCACTGGGCCTAACCACAGCTGGCATTCCTTTTTGCCCTATTGGATCCATCTGCTAATGATTTGAGCTATAATTTCTAGGGTGGTTGAGGTTGTGTATTTGCCTCCCCCCCATGCCCTGCCTTAGCTTCTCTTTAGAAAGAAATCCAGCTCCAATAGAAACTAGACCTTTAAATTTTTTGATGTATGAGATTTCTTTCAGAGTGATTAAAGATGAGTAGGTAGGGGATAGCTATAATAATCTGTATATATTAGGTCATTAAATATGGAATGTCTGATTTTGAATCAAAAGTGTGGTTTATGATATCTCAAACAAGAAGGAGTACAATTAATCAAAGAATGCACCTAAGCTATTGACACAGTTTTGTCATCTTAACGGCAGCTTGTTTATGTAAGCAGCTAAGAAGCCTGGAAAGTGAGTGGTGATGAAAGTGTGAAAGGCGTTTTCCACAGCTTGTTGAGAATGGAATATTTTTCCTTGCAAGAAGTGGTCCAAAGCCTGGAAGAGGTGGTAGTCAGGTGGAATAAGGTCTGGTGAATACGGCATGGCAGATGACAGAGAGTTTCCAAGTCCACCCTCTGTAGTTTGAGCAGCATTGTTTGTGGGACATTTGGTCAAGCATTGCCTTGCAAGAGGATTGGCCTGTCTCTGTTGACCAGTCTCGGCTGCTTAATCTCAAGCATCCTCGTGACTTCATCCAGTTGGTTGCAGTAGACATCTGCTGTAATGGATTGACCAGGTTTCATGAAACTGTGGTGGGTAATACCAGCACTGGACCACCAAACAGACACCATTAGCTTTTTTTGATGAGTATTTGGTTTTGGACTGTGTTTCAGCACTTCATCTTTACCCAGTCATTGTGCCAAATGCTTGTGATTGTCAAAAAGAATCCATTTTTCATCACACGTCACAATACAGTGTAGAAATGGTTCATCCTTATGTCGTGACAGCAAAGAAAGGCAAGGTTAGAGACAATTTCTCTTCTGATGCTCATTTAATTCATGCGGAACCCATCTATCCAGCTTCTTTACCTTGCTGATTTGTTTCAAATGGTCCAATAGTGTTGGAATAGTAATGTCAAACCTTGCTGCTAATTCATGCGTGGGTGAGATGGATTCACTTCCACTACAGCTTTCAGTTCATCATCCACATTGGTCTCAGGTCACCCATGTGGCTCGTTTTCAAGATTAAAATCACCGTAACAGAACTTCTCAAACTATCAATGTACTATGCGTTCATTAGCCACATCCTTCCCAAACACTTCATTGATATTTCGAGCTACCTGCTCTGCATTGGTTCCACGATGGAACTAATATTCGAAAATAACACGAATTTTTGACTTATCCATGGTTTCACAAAAATTGCTTTAAAAAATTTTTGAAAGATAAATCACAAGCCAAAACATGTGTTTGAATGACTGAGGATGTACCTTCACAATAAATATAAAACAAGAAGTGTCAAAGTGAAATGTCAGAGATATCAACTGTCGAACTTAATACTTAAGGAAATCAGACATTTCATACTTAATAACCTAATAGATACAAGATTGGCCATGAGGCTGGGTGATGAGTACATGGGGTTTATTATGACATTCTTTCCACTTTTGCATGTTTGAAACTTTCCATAAGACAAAGCATTTTTAAAAATTGAACAAAAAAATGCAAGTTGCATAACAAAATTATATATTTTTATGCATATGTATACACTCATGTACTAAGAATTAAAAATTTTGTAGAAATACTACTACTAACTTTAGGATAGTAGTTACCTGTGAGGAAGGTGGAGGAGAAATGGCATGAGGGGAATACACAGGGTATTTCACCTATATCTGTAATAATTTGTTTCTTTAAAAAAATTATTTGAAGCAAATATGGCAAAATATTAAGATTTGCTGAAGTTGAGCAGTGGGTACCTGGGTGTTATATTCTGTGTAATTTTTGTTTGTTTAAAATATGTCATAACAAAAAGAAGAATAAAATGCCCTATTACAGTGCTATATTAAAATGCTTTAACAAGGAATATTTTGACACATGTCAGGGGCTGAGATGCAGGAGGTGGGAGAGGTGCCTTCCCTTTCTGTTAGGGAGGCACATCCTATGGTAGCATTTCACCTTGTGGCTTGGGTGGTGAAATGATTGGTCACTCCTACAGTTGCAAAATGGAAGAGAAGCCCTCATGGGTCAGTAGAGATGGAGGTAAGGCAGTCAGAATTAGAAGCAGTTGTATACAGCAGAATTAGTGTTTTCTGGAACATGCTGATCCTACTGCCTGTATCAGAGGGATTGGGCTAGGGCATGGAGGATGAGTTAATACGTACAATGACTTGAGTGTTTAGAGACAACAAGGAAAAGGAAGATTTTTAGAAAGCGTAGCTTTTATGTATAAGAACTGGTTCCCTTGATAAGACTTCTCAGAAAAAAAACAAAGCAATTTCTGTTCCTGATTGGCTGTGTGGTAATCTTGTCAGTCTTCCCACACAAAGCAGGATTAAGCTGTGTCAGCCATCAGCTAGGGAGGCAAGCCCTCAGTTTGGGGGATGGATTGTTCTGAGGGCTGGGTTCGTGGGCTGCTTCGAAAACGTGACTAGTACCTCCATGCCTACCCCCTGCTTTTGGGGAGGAAGACCTGGAGATTGAAGTGATCTGTGAGCCCAGATCCCATTCTGTGTGTTCCTTAATGTGTAGATACTAATTTATAGATGTTGGGGGTAGTGAGCTTGTGCAGTATGTGCACACAAATTCTTAATTTGATCTCTTTGGGAATACAGATGTCAGATGTTCACTTTGGTATTTATTCACTAGACCTCTGAACAGGAAATCACTGTTTGACATGCTGTAGAGAACTCATTTAGCAGAGGGAAAGGGTAAATCCAACATGCCTTACAGGTTAAACATTCTGCTGCTAACAGAACAAACCTTGTATTGAACCCCCATGGAACTGAGGGGAGGGAGGTGCATGAGGCAGGAGACTAAGCATCTCAGAGACCCTGGTTGGTTGGTTTTTGTTTTTTTTTTTAATCACTTGTGTGCTAGTATCCTAGATTCTATGGAAGGAGGTGACTAGGCCAGAACAGTCCTTCACCATTGTGCATCCTGGGAAGTGGCCTCCTCATTTAAATAGGGATGGAAGTCCCTAGGGTGTGCTCTGGAAGTTTGTGAGGATGAGCATTGGAGAATTAGGGACCTCCCTTTGGTATATGCCAGGTGGGAAATCACCCAGACTGGCAGCCACCGATGAGACCTTTTGTCCTCATGTCATGTTCGGCACCTATCTAGCCTTATTTGCATTCCCTGGAAGAATCTGAGAGGTTGCAGGACCCCCAGCTCTGTGGCTTCCTCCCAGGCAGTCCCATTGAACCGCCTGTACTTTATCCCAGCTGTTGAGAATGAGCAACCTGCAGCTTTTCCTGACGTGCAGGAATGGACTGGGAGAGATGCAGACTTCTGCAGACTCAGGGAGTTCCTGGGTGTTGGGCAGTGTTCTACCATGTTGTCTTTGTCCTTTATTTTAGTTTACGACTTATGACTTCCCTTAATAAGGTTTTCCCCAAAGCTGGCAAAAAATAAAGTGAGATATTGAAGGAACACATATATCACTGAGAGGTTATTTTTCTGTTTCCTATTTTTGTCTTCCTTAATTGTTTGGCTAGTTTAGCACCACTTGAAAAAATAGTGTTATATTTAAGTTTGATGAGTTCCATGTGAATCAGTGGTTTCTTGAGGTGCTGCGGGGTCCAGTGCCACAGTATAGAACGCCAAGTTAGAAAGCCAGAAACCAGGCAGGGGGCTTTGTCCCAGGGTTCTGCTTCACAGATGCCTTGTTACAGATGTAACCCAGCCCTTGGTTCTCTCCCAGAATAGTGAGGGGGATTTATATACGAAAGTAATATTGGGTGAGTTAAGCCTGTATGTGTTTATTGTATATATCAGACTCCTGATAAAGATAGAAATAGCTCGTTTTTCTAGAGTCGTGGTTCTGTAAGACTATTTCTGCCAAGAATTTCCTTGGTGTCTCTCGGTGTCTCTCTTTTCCCCTGAATTTTTCCCCCCACATCCAAGGTGGGCAATGTGTCCTTTCCTCTTGTTCTAGGCTTTGCCTCTTGCCCCTTTCTGTCTCTTCTCTAGTAGCTTTTTGGTCTTCTTCCCCTATATCTAATATTATCCTCATTAAAAAATTTTTTTCTCTTCACTTCAGTTGAACGATTAAAATGTTCAAATTTTGTGACATATTTTGGAAGGTAGCCATTTATCAAAAAGAACATCTTGAAATCCTCACGTGTATTCATAAAAATGTAATGTGTTAAACACTGTCAAGTCAGTAGAACAGGACAGAAAATTATGTTTTCAAGTTTGTGAAACTAATATACTTAGAAGAAAAAAATGAAAATAAAAAGTATAAAAAATGTCAACCGTGGTTAAGTTAGGGTTGTTGAAATACGAGTAACTTTTTACCCTGTTTTCCACATTTTCAGTGATGTTGTTATATGCATGCTTATATGTCTGCCCTGTGCACACATCCATACGGCATTTTGAGATGTGTGGAACAGGGGAGTATGCAGGAGTGTGGGGTAGAGCCGTAATTCTCAAATGCAGTCCTAAGAATCTCTGCAGATCCTCAGGTGGGCTTCAGGCCCTGAGGGAATTTGGGTTTGGGAAGGAGGCTCTGGGCCTTCACCCCCCACCTTAAGTAGAGAAGTTCCACTTCTGTTTGCTCTACATATCAAGGTTTGCCCAACATTTCATTTGGGAAAAGGATTCTGCTGCTGAGTATAAGGTTTGAAAACCAGTGGTACAGAGAGAAGAGAACACCTTTGGGATCAGAGGTAGGAAACTGGACCCTGGCCCACCTGGAACTAGCAGTGTGTGTCTTCATCCGGGCACTTCAGTTCTCTGAACACTAGTGTCTCCATCTCTAGAATGACGGGCTTGGGCAAGGTGATGATCTGAAGGTCCCTTATGGCTGTGACATTTTGGAATTCTGTTCAGGCAGTATTAAAAAAATAAGTCACTCCAGGAAAAGAGGGCTGTGATGCCAGCCGCCCCCCCACTGCCCCAGCAGTTTTCCAGGCTCCTGGAGGACAGCAGGTGACTTTGGCAAGCATTGTATCATGGACATTTTGCTTTTTTACGTTGCAGTTTGTCTTCTGTTAGTAGTGTAGTTATGACAAGGAGCAGTAGGACCCAGCACAGCAGTGTACATGGCTGTCTTAAAAGATGACTTGTTTTTAGGTTAGAGGCCCAGGCTCTTTAGAAAAAGTGGATGGTAATTTCTCTCATCCTAAACTTATTCCTCAAGCTCTGGTAATCAAATCTGCAGTAAGAAAAGGGCCAGAAGAGTGGCACCATGTCCTGGCTAACAGTGTTTGGGGTGTTCACTTTCCGAATTCTTGTCTGCTGCTGTGTCAGCACTGTCTTCATGGCTTTAGCTGGGAGGCCCAGCTCCCTCTTGACATCCAGGCCTATAATAGGAGACTTTTCACTTTAGTGGACCAAGAGGAAAGATAAGGTCAGGACCTGTCCTTTCTCACTGGAGATGCCTGGAGGCCTGGCCCCAGCTTGCTCCTCTGACCTGAAGATAGAGCATCATCCCCTTAGACCCTGCATTCCCCTGTATGATAGGGGAGCACAGGGTGGGTGAGGCCCAGTTCTACTTCCTTTCATATGCAAAGCATAATCTCTTCCCCAGGACCCCCAGGGAAGGAAAGCAGAACTCCATTGGCTGCCACACTATCCAAGCATTAGCTTTAGACTTTTTGGAATAGCTTTTATCACCAGGTACATAAAGTGTATGGTATTGTAAATAAAGTCGAAAGCTCAGTTTGTTGGTCGCAAGTGCATTGGACTGAAATGAGAGAAAGCCAGATGAGACCATCTTATTTCTTATTGTACTCTGCTCTCAGAAAACATTCCCCAGAATGAAAAACCCTGCTTAAGCCTGGGTATGGTGACAGCAACAACAGCAGCACCTCAGAAAGGAGCAAGTGGGTCAGACAATCTTTAAACAGGTTTGGGTTTGCTCTCTGATTTACCTTAACCCAAACCACTCCCTGCCAAAAAAAAAAAAAAAAAAAATCCAACTACTTAGCCACCTTCCTTTACACTTAATTTGAATAAATTAAGTGTAGACTAACACTCCCTGAGAAGTACATATCAATTTTAAGAAGACAAAACTTAGATGATCAATACATTGTGGTTTGGGCTGGTCCTCATAAAACTGTAGATTTTATTTTCTAAATATTTACTGAACATTGCACTGTATGCATCAACTCCGTCAATCACTCTGAAGCGCAGAAAGAATAGAAAACTTAACTCCTTGGACCTTGAGTTTACAGTCTCCTTGGTAGGGCAGAATCAAACAGAAAACCATACATCTGTGAAACAGACTGGTTCAAGTCAGCAAAGCACTGTATATAAGACAGTTAGTTCTGTTTTTTAATATGGGGCATCTGCTTCCAGATGCAGAGGACCACAGCAGTGATCTGAATAGGGTGGAGCCAGTCTTGCTGCAGGTAGTGGGTTTCAAGTCGGCATTTAAAGGATGTGATGGGTATGAGGAGGAGGAGGGGTAGTGTTCCTAGAGAGACCCCTGTCATTGGAGGAGAAGGTTAGGGATGATACTATGTGATAATAAGAGAGCTGTGGCACAGTAAGCCTTAGGACAGACTTGGCCAGGAGAAATTTTCAGGTGTTGTAATTAGGGCAGCAGCACAAATAGGCAGGATTGAAATGGGATCCCCACACCTACCTGTTGGCCATATGCTCTCCCATGTAGGCTTCTATGTTAGGTCACTGAGGGCCTTAACAGTAGTATACAATTTGAATCACGGGTGATGAACTGTACTTTTATGAATATCAAGCACATACTCATATTAAAGAAATTAATGGATCTACATCATTAACAGAAATGTCAGCATTTCATATGGATACATGTCCATTTATCCTGATGTTTATTAAAGTGTTTTTTATGCATCATTTTCAGTTGTGTGAACTTTCTAGCATCCATTATATGACATGTTTAGGACATTTAATCAATTTGGACTTTGTGATCCTTCAAAATTCATATGTACAATTAGTAGATATAAAATTTGGGTGATAATCATATAGGTTATTATAGTAATGTCTTCTGGGTGTTTTGACTTCGTTTCTACTGCTTTGATTTTGCCCCTTAAGGTTGGGTTTTCCTGCAGAGTTGATGGGTGTCGTTCATAAGTTCATTCAGCAAATATGTATTTGGCCCTACTATGTGCTGGGCACTGTACTAGGTATTAAGCTCAGATTCTGATTTAGAAGCTCAGTATTTCAATGTGGAGTGATTGTTTTAGCTAATTTTGGTTTCCTTACTATGCCTTTGAATTTGTTATTGTTTTAATTAAAAATATTTCATCATCAGTGGCAGAACCCAAATATTCTTACTAGTGTTATTAAAACATTTCCGTAAATGCTTTTGAAAGAAGTCAATTTAATAAATTTGTCACATTGAATTTTTGTGAGTTGGTCTGCTTTCCATGCGCAGGGCCCCTTAAAAGAACCTCTGGGGCTCCATAAACAGTTTGAAAACCACTGAGTCAGATGAGCTCTAAAGCTGCTTCCTATTCTATTCTAAAGCTCTCTCTCACTTTCTCTGTGCCATTTTTCTTGTGCATCAGGTAGGATAATAACATTTAACTTATTGACCAGACAGAGTTGTGATGACTACTTGACACAAACTTAAGGCGTAATTCACCTTACTCTATTTTTGGGTCTTTTCTTTCTCTTGGTGCCTTGTTTGCTCTTACAGCAAGCGGAAAGGGATGTGAGGACTGGGGAGTATATAAGCAGCCCTTATCCTCAAGCATGATGTGTGTGGTAGGGCTAGAACTGTCACCAGAAAACACAGGACAAGGACATTTTACAATCAAAATCCCGCTTTTGTTTTGCTTGTGAAGGAGAACATTTTAGTTAGAAGAGATTGTTCCTTGATTACAACTGGTACTCGTTGTATTAAGACCTGTCCATACAAATGGGCTAACTGGAAGAGCAGTCTGCGTGGAATTTAGGAGGAAGAATGCAAGAATACATGGAACTTGAAGCATGTAAAACAGTAATTGACACTTTGAGAGCAGTACCCAACTAAACAATGAATAGTACAGGTCATTTAAGTTTTAAGATATACACGTAAGAGGGTTTATTGACAAGGGAAACTGCTTATAATATATCATTAGTTTGTGGGGAAAAATCAGGATAGTGTGCAGGATGTTCTCATTCATATATACAAAAAATTATAGAAAGAAAGTAGCAAAATCCACAAAGGTTGTGTCTGGAGGGTCAATCACATGTTTTTTCTGCTTCTACACACTTATCTAATCCTGCCAAATTTTTAGAATAAGCAAGTGTTACTTTGGTAATCAAGGAAGAGTTAAGGACTGAAAATAAAACAGTTCAGCATCTCTTATCCAATTCAAGGCTAGGAAATTACAAAAGATTTTGAAACATTAGAATAATTTTTGTGTGGGAGTAGGCACCCTCTAAATTTAATAATCTCACTGAGACTATCATTTTAACTCTTAACTTGTATTGTTTTGGATAGTTGCTGGAAGAGTCACAGGTAGAATGGTCTGATCCCTGTCCAGCTGAGTCCAATTAGTGGTTCCATAAAGTCCAATTAGTGGTTCCATAAAGCTAATTCATCCTCAACTAATGCAACTTCAGTTTTTGTTACTGTTGCAGCTTGTTTGTTTCTGGTCTTTGTATACAGATTGAGCACATTTTCAAGAATCCAGAACATAATGGGTATTTCACATGATCTGATAAGTACATCTGAGCTTCCTAGCTGAAGAAATTCCATGTGTTGCTCTTCAATTCCAAATCCAAAGAGACTAAGTCATAAGTGTAAATAGATTTCCAAACTCTTATCTCCCCCCCCCCCCACTTTTGGTAATCTGTATGGAAAGGCTTATTGTAGGAAGAATTTTATTTCACCCGTTTTTGTGTCGTGTAGTTCTACAGAGGATGACTTCATTTTTAGTTCATTCTTGTAATTTTACTCTGTAAACAATCAGTTCTTTACCCGTGGCCAGCTTGACTTTTTCAGACTGAGTGTAAATTAAACTGGCTGAAAGGACACAGAGGGGCCTGGGGAATGGGAGGGTTTAGGGGACCAGTCAGGTACCACAGCTTCCTTATATTGCTTGTTTTGAACATCAAGGCCACCTGAGAAACTAGCACTCACCCTCTCAGCTACCTAAAAACTGTTCTAAGGTGGAGGTAAAGGCAGTGGGATTGCTGGATTTTGAAAAAAAGATGAGCAGAACTCAGAAGAAATGGACAAATTCTCTTCTGTTTTTCTTTTGTTTTTTGTTTGTTTGTTTGTGTTCCTGGTTATGGATTAAGAGGACTGTTCAACGGCAATCAGTTTCTTCTCTTTGCTCAGCTTTCCTTCTTGGCCTGACTGTAAGAGGAGAGGACAAACAGCAAGAATGATTCCATGTGTTTTGCTTTGCCCCACCCTTGCCCAGGCTGTGGCAGTGGTGCCCACTAATTAACAGTGGTGTCTTCCAGAGCTGAACTGTAGAGAGAGAGTTCAGGAAGAGCGGAGACCTGACCTCAGCATGGAGTTCAGCTGTGTTTGCCCCTCAGATCATTTCTAGGGTAAATAATGTTCACGGGTCTCTCATTGGTGAATAGAGGGAAAGCAAGTGGGAAATTATCAAATTGTGCTTCTGGGATGTCCCAGCCCCTAGATAGTAAGTATTTTCACAAGATGGAAGGACTGATCCTGTGGCCATTGTTCCTCATTGTATGAGTAGAACCTGTAGAATTGTTTTGTCCCATTTTATGTCCTCTGCTGAGAAAGGCCATCATGTGGCTTGAGGGCCAAGTTGCCAGTCCCTGCACATGGGCTCTGGGTCCTGTTCCCTCTCACTCCCTAAGGCCTTCACTCCATCATGATTGATCTCTAGAGCCAGACCCTTGAGTTCTCATCCATGTGGTCTTGGGCAGGTTTCTGCAAGCTTCAGTTTTCTCATCTGTAAAATGGGGATAATACTACCCCCATTGTTTTGAGGACTTAAAGAGATAATACATGTAAAACACTCAGAACACCAGCCTGGGCAACACAGCAAGATCCCATCTCTAAAAAAAATTAATTAATTAATTAATTAGCTGGGCATGGTGGCATGCACCTGTAGTCCTAGCTATTTAGCCTGGGCAACAGAGAGAGACCCTATCTCTTAATAAAAAACAAAAACCAAAACCAAAAAAACCATGTGGAACAGTGCTTAGTACATAATAAGCACTGAATAAATGTTAGCTTTTTTATTATCATTAGTAATCCCTTGCTGGCATCTTCCCTGCCTTCTGTCCCTAGCACTCCCCTGATACTGCTGTTGCCAAACCAACCAATCATAACCTCTTTGTTGCCAAAGCTCATGGACACTCTTTGGTCTCTTCTCTTTCTGGATCTCTCAGTGTGGACCTCTCTGTCCTTGAAGCACTATGTTGTCATGGCTGTGCTTGCCACTCTCTCCTCCTGTCTGGTGGCTCCTATTCATTCTCTTTTGCCTGGTCCTTGTCCTCTGCCTGCCCTCATGTTGCACGACTTCAAGGAGAACCTCTCAGGTTTTCTCTTCTCCTCTTTTCTCTCTAGGTAAACTCATCTGCTCCAATGGCTTTCATTGCTTGGTTGCTCATCCTCCAGGTGTTAGGTCTTTCTTGACTTTCCAGTCTAAGTCTTAGGTCCACCCAACGCACCTCATTATTTATTCTCATGGTACCCTGTTGTTTTCCTTCAGATCATTTTTCACAATTTGTAATTATGTATGTATTTGTTTGCTTTAATTAATGTCTATCTCTTACCTCCCCTTTACCCCATGAAATTGTAAAATCCATGAACGAGACCTGGGACCATGTCTGTCTGGTCTGTCTGTTCATGTTGTACGTCTGGTTTGTGGAAGGACCTCAGTAAATACCTATTTGAATGACTGAATGTGAGGCCCCTCCAGTTCTTCCTCCATTACTCCTGCCCTGACAGTTCAGGTGAGGCTGGGGGGAGGGGCCACACCTGTGTTGTTATTCCTTCCATCACCTGCCAACCCTGATCTACCCTCTGTATCAGATGGCGTCTTCTGTGGAATGGTGCCATGGTCACCCTCAAATCATGGAATCCTCAAAAGTTAATGATTAGAAGACTGAAGTAAGCACCCAGTGTTAGTTCCTGGGAAGCATTCAGAATGGAGCATCCCAGATGGTTTGCTCAAATCCCGAAGCAAAAGGAAATTGAATATAGGACATTTATGCCTAAGGAAACAGTTGTTACTCCATCAAATATTTATTGTGATTTGAAGGGTTTTTTCCCTTTTAAAATTTCCTTGAGTGTGGTTATAGTTTAATGAAAAGAGAGTGTCTGTGGAGTACCCAGCCCTATGCTGGGAGTTTCATGGGAAACACCACAACAGCTGGCAGTCCTGGCCCGGGGGGTGTTGATGTCACAGGGCCACTTTCAGAGAGCTAAGACTTTACACGTTTATTTATGAAATGCCAGGAGTGGACTCAATAGCATATCAAGAAGGGTTTAAAAGATGTTGAGAGGGACAGTGTAAACTCTGAAATAAACGTTTTTCATCCCACACAGGTTTAGGGGATTAACTATGTAGTATTTATCAATAAAATGTATATAAAAGATTAGTTACTAAGTAATCTCCTTTCCTCTGAGTAAATTGGCTAATTTTTTCTCTGTTCCTGAGGATGGCCCTGTCTTCCTACTCATTGACTACCACCCAGCAAGTACATACCTAACTAGGAACATTTGGGGCTATTTTTCTAGCATGTTCTTTCTTACGTATAGACTAAATTAGGCAGCATAGTTAAACATTCGTAATGCTGCCCTGCTTATTAGGCCTTAATAGACACTGTTTTCAATATCCAGCCTATAGACAGGAAAAATTGAGACAGGCCCATGGTGTCTTAATGCAGTATTTATTTTACTATAGCATTCATTATCCAGAGCATTGGAATAGCTTTATGACAGATCTCTTTGTTTACTTCTTTTCCTGATTTTGGAAAATTCATTTTAAGGAAAAGGTAACTGACCACAATTTGGCTCAGTGGGAGTATAGAATTATTTTTTAATACTGTTACTGGATGCCATCCCAAAATGTCCAGATATAAGGCTGTTCGTTTTCTTATTGGATAACATTTTTATTTTTTAGATTTGACGCTCTGGGCTTGAGTGGAGACTGCCTTACTTTCTGTCCATTTCATGTTGTTCCAAAGTTAGAAGAATATAATGTAAGCCTTTGTCCAAGTTATGACATTGTGGTATTTTGTAGATATTCTGTAATCACTGGCTTTTGATGTTATTTCTGGATAGTATATGAAAATTGTTGCTAAGGCAGTGACCCAGGCATAATTCCCATGAGTGGTAGAAATAACCTTATATATTCTGTTACCATAAAATTAATTCTCAGTAGAAGTTAAGACTATACGTCTCTCCAGGCCATCTTTCTCATGATTTATTTTTGAATTGTGTAGTCTAATTGAAGCATGAATATAACTTCTAATAGAACTTTATTTTCTATTCACATTTTACTTATAAATGCTTCTGAAGTTTAAGGCAGACCTAATTTATTTAGGTTTGATGCTTTATTACTGTGACTTCCAATGCTAAAGGTAGGTTTTCTTGGAGATGGAGAACCTGGGAAAAGAGAATGTTTACTTCTTTAGTGCTGGACTTCCTGAATTTTACTGCAGATGCTAATCTTATTCAGCATGGTTTAGTTCAAAAGAGAAAATAAAGGGGAGAATTCATTTGTCCTTTCAAGAAAATGTATTGAGGAGAGTCTTCCATGTGCCAGGCATCTTCATCGTAAAAAAAGAGGTGTATCTGTTTTGCTATCTAATTCTTCTCACTTTCCTTCTTATGATCTGATACGATCTTTCCATATTTTATGCATCCCCCCATAAACATTTTAATAATCATCCCTAATCAATCATAGTACCACAAAAAAGAGAGCTGATCAGGTAGAAGGACAGAAAAGTCACAGGGCTTTTTTAATGTCCAAGTAGTATCGAAGTTTTAAACTTTATTTTTTTGGTTCTGTTTTCAGACCTGTTATATAGATTTAGGCAGACAAACTAAAACTTATTTGCTATAGTAAGAATACCTCACTGCAGCTTAAATTGGTGTTTTTAAAATGATGGCTTTTGCCAAATTCTTTTGGCAGCTACTCTGGACTGAAAGCACTAAAAATTGATTATTTGCAAGTTGTTGCTAATCGTTTCTTACTTCTGCAGTCCTTGCCACTCAGCACAGGCTAGAGTCCCTGTATAATGTTTGTCATGTCTGGAGTGCCTGTGCCGGTGACCTGCTGTCTAAGTGGAGTGACTTGACCTTAATTTACTCATGGATGCCTACATTCTTTTCCATGTCCACAAATAGCATCACAGCAGGTTAACATAATTTTCTGATTGATGTAAGGAATAACCAAAGAAAGCTTCTCGTCTTTAGTGGACAAAATACCACACAGTGTGAGCGGAGTGGAACTGCTGGCCCATTTTATAGCATTCTAATTGATAATTATTTCTCAAAGAGCACATTATTTGGTCATGTGGCAACAGTCCAGTATCATTCCAGAGGCATTGGACATGTAGATGCATGTGAACACCATGGTAAATATTACTTTCCTTTTGCCAAAACGGAAGTAGGTTATCCAAGAGGAAAGGGGAGGGAAAAGAAAATACCAATTTCCTCTGTACCAGAACATGTCTGGCTTAAATCAGTAGTGAAAACTGTGGTGCATGAAATCTTGGAAGATTTTTGTATTTCATAGCAAAGGCTTCTGGTTG
This sequence comes from Daubentonia madagascariensis, assembly GCA_023783475.1. Classification (NCBI taxonomy): domain Eukaryota; kingdom Metazoa; phylum Chordata; class Mammalia; order Primates; family Daubentoniidae; genus Daubentonia; species Daubentonia madagascariensis. The sequence continues at coordinate 53,486,138 of JAKFHU010001815.1, read as the reverse complement.
ATACTTAATAAGTTAGAAAATTAACTTTCTTCTGGAAACGGGGAGAGAATATATAAATGTGTTTTGTATGTGTTTGCTATTGGTTCACGGGAAATGCGCAGTCCATTTTCCTTTTTGTAGGTTTAAGGCTGCTAAATACTGTCAAAAAGAATGACAAAAATTTATGTGGGAGATCTAAAATGGAAAGAAGAGGGAATCCTAGGTTTCTCCATACCTGACACATTATAGCAACAAAGTCACTGTTGCGAGGGGGAAGACCCGAAAGTGTTTCTGCTGAGGTTAAATTGAGGGCAGTGTGTAGACAAATCAAGGAACTAAGGAGAAATTCTTCCCCCTGAGAATGGCCCAGGGCTCCATAATGGAGATCTGGATTCTGAGAAACTCAGTACTGTGAGGGCTGCCGTGAGATGGGGCAGCCCAGTTATCAGGGAGATGGGGAGGAGTGGTCATAAGGTGGTCTGCTCTTGTGTCTAGTAGAAGAGGAAGGTAACAAGAAATAAACCTAAACCTGCTGCTCACTTAGCTCTATTTCTCACATGCAAACCACAACATTGAGCAACAGCTGAAGAAGAAGGTGACAGATGCAGATGAAACACTGCAAAATGACTCTCTGGGGATCTTCTCGCCCTCCCCTCTTTTAATGGCTTACTCTCGTAAAGCCTTAAGGGTCCTCAGCAGAGGGAGGCCAGAACAATCAAAGTGTTGGAGCCATGTATATCTCCCTCTCTTGCTTTTCCTTTTTCATCCCATTATCTTGTATTCCTTCTTATTTATGTAGGGAAAGAGAAGAATGTTGGCTAGAGTTGAATTGCCCAATTTCATCTTTTGCAGTTAAGGAAATATCAGCTGTTGATAAGCTGAAGCAGTTGACTGTCAAAACTGGTAGAGTCTCAGATTTGCCCCTTCTAGCTGCAAAACTCTTGGGTGAGAGGCAAAGGAATGTATTACTCATTCATGGCACAGCAAGCAGCATTAGCAACAACGTATTTTGCGTCACTTCCCTCTTTGTCCTCCAGTTCCATGGGGGTGACATAGATGGGCCCAAGTTGATGCCTCCACATGTAGTGGGTTGTGTGGGAACCCTGAGTTAGGGATCCTAAGTCTTTTGTAATGAGCAATAAGCATGTTTGTCCTTTGCTCTGGAGGGAGATGCTGTCACTATCTTACAGGGCTGTTCACTATGCAAATGCAAACACCCTTGAAAGATAGTCCAAAACAAAGAGCCATTAGTATTTTGCTTACAAGACATGTAATAACACGAGACCCATAGAAAATTATCTACCAATGTGGATTTGTTAATCTTATAAGTATTTGGTACCCCCACTTCCCTTTTGATCCACAAATTAAGATCAGGACTCATCTTTCTTAGGGTGACTGCATAGGTCTTAGCTGTTTGAAAGAACCTGATAAACTTGTTTCTGGAGAAACAGCTAATATTATAGGGCAATATCATTCCACCTGATGCCTCAGAGAGTTGGAAATTTGTTACTTGAAGGTACCTTTGAACCTGAAAATGGCTCAGCAGCATCTGTTCCTGTGTATTTTTCCTCCCTTGTCTTGATGTGAAGGAATTAATCTCAGTGGCCCCATATGTATATGATTTATTAAGCCTTAGGGAAAAACCTAGTACCCGGTTGTGCCGTCAGCCCACACATAGTTCCTGTTGGCAAATGAACAACCTAAGGGGAAAGAGTTGGAATCTTCAGGAGGTCCAGATAAAGGGCTTCAGGAAGTTGGGGGAGAGAATCTAAGGGCTAAACCTGCCAAGTCAGACTTATCCAAGGAGGTAGTTAGAAGGCCAGGGGTCCTGCATCCTCAGGAATGGTGTTAGAAATGCTGAAAGCTAGTGTGTGGGGGATCAGTGATTCCTGGAGCACTGTGACACCTGCTGGTTGAGGAGTGGGCTCACCCCCAACTCTCCACCATACTCTGACCTCTTCCTCTTAGACTCTTCTGTCTCTTCCAGCCACAAACAGGGTCTGAAAGAACTGTATCCTAAATTCCTTTAGCCCTTGAAGCACCCAGTTATAGGAATTTTCCATTTCTACCGTATGTTCGGCTTTTGTAGTTTCTTATGTGACTGTCCTTGCCAATTAGTATTATCCTTCCTGCCCTTTGGGTGCTAGATGTTATACTACTGATGCTGGTGTTTCCAGTTCCTTAAGTGCTTTCAAGCTTACCTAGCAGTGTATATAAAGTTAGATTAGAGACTAGTACATATTAGTACTGAAGCATTGCATTTCTGTCATGACCTTTAGAAAAACTATGATTTATCCCATACGCATTCAACCTGCTTCATTCATCATAGTTTAGAGAGTAGTACTAATGTTAATTTACACATTTGGGAACAGCCTAGATTTTAAGTTAAAAATGTGTTGTATCTGAGTAGCTCAGTGGATGCTTTTTCAGAAAAATGGAATAAATACCTGTTTCTTTAGTCAGTGGAAATGTCCTTTCTTTATGTGATCATTTTATGTGCAGTTTTGAGCTTTCTGGTGCTCATCTCTGTGTGTAATTGGCACCCAGTGTCCTGGAATAAATGGTTGATTCTTTCAGCATTTTAGCAAAATCATTATATTGGTCATCAACCACTTTTGCATCCTGTGGTTTTAAACAAGAAAAAAATCTTGCAAAACCATTACAGTGAAATACTGCACAGGCGGATGAGGTTATAGGTTAGAGGAGACAGTTCCTCAGGAAGCTCCTCATTAGCTGAATTTCAGTGGTGTTTGCATGGGACAGAAGGTACTACTGGCCCAAGTCATTGTACAGAATTGACTGTGTTATACTCTTTATTCCCATGAAGAAAAGGTCCACCGGCTGTTTTGTTTGCTGTAGCCAACATGTGATATTCTATTATGTGGCATTTACTTTCTCTGCTTCTTTCTCCAGTTACACCTTGATTTATGGTGACTGTTAGGATAATTAACACTGACACTTGGAAGATAGCCTGCTTCCAAATGCATGCACACTTGTCTGTTTTGTAAATACTAGCCCAAACCTTTTCCTTCCCTGGCTGAAAAATGTGTCTCCACTCCTTCCAGTCTTTCCAGGGTGTGGGCCTGTGCATATCTGTGTGACTTTGCCCACACATTGGCATATATTTCGTAGCTAACAGAAAGAAACCAGTTGCTCTTGAATTAACAAGACAAAAAAGAATGGTTTTTCTGAGCCATAACATCTGAAGAGCTAGAAACAGTTGTGTTTGTATGTGCGATGTTAAAGCCAGTAAATTTCATTTGAAGGAAGGGATTGTAAACTAAGAACAGAAAAGCAGTTTCCTGGATTTCAGATGTCAGACTCTCAAGTTGTTTAACTCACCCACTCAGCACCTCCACATCCATCCCTTTAATGTGCTTGCATTGTCAGTGATTTCTGTTTCTGCAGCTTTTGATGCCAGAAGACAAATAATAAAATAGTATGCATATGTAACCTTAAAGCAGTTTTCTACCAGAGTTTTTGATTGAGGTTAAACAGAAGCATCCTGATCATGTTGTCAGTTGGCAGGCAAAAGGCATCATATTTTAAGATTCACATACTTCTAAAGCGAACTAATCTTTTCTGGCTCAGTAATAAACTAATTACATGTTTTAAATAGTACAGAGCTGAGTCTCTGTTTCAGATTAGGCCTCATAATAGCAAGGTCCGGGGCAATAGCAGACATTTGCCTGATGTGTCTGGCTTGAGGATCCATAGCATCATGCCAATTGTTTTACGACCTGAATAGGCCTGCCAGGGACAGCTAGGTGTAGTACTGGCTTGACTCAGTCATGGGCTAATTCTCCCTGAGCACAGAAGCCACCAGATGTGCCACGAAGGAAGGCCGAGATACCTAACGTTCAGTTTATAGCTATAATCATGTTTGGTCGTTCCCCAAAACAGTGATCCCACATCAAGTTAGAAAATGCTAGCAGTGTCCCTTTTGGGGTATGTCTCAGTAGAAAAGGTATCATTTCTAAAAAAATATTAGTAGTTTTAGCAGATGAGCAAATCTGGTCCCAACAAGGCTTGCTTTGTGGCTTGTCAGTTTTCTACCTTTTCCCTCCATTTCATAATCCTAGGGACCACGTGATGAACACTGGATTGAATTACATAGATTTTGTAGTCTTTAAAGTCACCTGTTAGCAGCACCTCCCTCCTCGGGCAGTTTGGCAACTTCAGAGAGAAACACACAGTGCCATGGTGAGAGCTTCACCTTTGGAGTTTAGCTTCAGGCTTGATTTCTAGCACCACTGCCTCCTAAACGAGTTGCTTAACCTTTCTGCACCTCAGTTTCCCCCGACAGGCTTGTTGTGAAAATAAAATGAGATTAGATTTGTCAAGCACAGAGCATTGGCCCTGGTAGACACCAAATACATGAATGTCCTTCAGACTGCAGGTAAAGTAGACTGTTTTTGGATTTCCCTTGCTACCTAGGTGCTTGCTTGGAGGAGACTTAGAACCAGGTATCTGTGGTTTTGAGTGTGCCTCCGAGGACTCTGAGCCATCCCAAGACAGGTAGGGAGGTAGCTCTTCAACCTGGATGGCCTGAGATGCCTTCTGCCAAGGCCTCACTCCATCGAGTAGCACACACATTATCATATTGCTCTTCTTTCTGTCCCTTATTATTGAGAACCTTAAGCCTACTTGTTAGTATATATTATCATGTTTTTTGAAATTGGGTTTTATAACTGAAGTTAATACCCAGGGTGAGACTTGTCAACTTTAAAAGATGCTACTTCAGATTTTACAATGGAAGTTTACTTCCATCTTCACTCTTGTAAGGTTCATTCATTGGCCTCATGTTTTATCACATCTCATTTTAAAGTGTAATTCAGGTCTATTTTGTAGCTCCTGCCCCCTTCCCACTAATTCATTGATTAGAAAAATATTTTTTTTTGAGCACCTACTATGTACCAGGCCGTATGCCAGGTGCTAAAACTATAATAAGACATGGTATCTGGTTTAAAGAGCCACATTCTGTGTTAGAAGAGACACGCTCCCTGAATTTCATCCCTTCAGTTGGTGTGGTGATCCAGACACTGGGACTTAGTTCTGTTTCCAGGTGGTACTACTTTTACACCTCAAAGCCAGGGGATCTGAGTTTGTCTCAGCCCTGTTGCCACATGTGAGCTGACTGGATTCAGGTATGGACCCTATACCTCTTCGGTCCTTAGTGTCTTTCACTGTGCAGGTAGGGCTGCTTATTTCACAATGCAAAGGTTTCCCAGCCCTCTCTGTGTTCCCCAGTTTTACTCTTTTTACTGAGCTTCCTGCCCTGCTCACTTGTCAAATGTCATGAAAATGATTCTAAACTCTTTGATGTGCTCCTGAATTCTGGGTGTGTATTTCCAATGCCCTTTTATTCTCTCCATTTCCACACACAATAAGTTTTCAAACTGGAAAAAGGTGCAGCCTTATTTTTTTTAAAAAATCTAAGTGAATATTATGTTAATAATAACACTATTTCTGTTCTACTTCATGTTTTTATAACATCATGGCTTTTAACCCTTTGAGGCATCCATTTGTATAGCTAGCTGTACATGGTCTTAAAGGGGAATTTTAGTAGCATGTGTTTGCTGAGCCCCTTGTGGCAAGGTAAGACTGATTCAGTAGCACCAGGGGAGAAGCTTGGAGAATGAGAGCAGGAGTGGCCAAATGCTGCAACTCTAACCTACTTTCTGGGGACTGTCATTCTGTTGACTGCATGCCCTTAGCTGCTGCTTCCTCAGTCTGTGGGGAGAAGGACTGGGGTTGGAAGTAGGAGAGTTTGCGGGGAGGGCCAGCATGCTGCAGGGAGTGGGTATGGGCAGAGGCTGCAAAACTGCCAGGGTTCTTTGTGTGCCGGAAGTGCAGGTTTGGCTTGAGGAATGGAATGTTCCCTCTTGCCCTCCAAGAGCAGAAACAGCTGTGGAAGAACTTGAAAAGAAGATTACTAAATGAAAAAAATAAAAATTTAATATGAAAATAAAATCCATACTAGAAAACCCAACAAAACTGTCTGCTGCATAGCGATAGCCGTCTTTTTCATGCTATTTAAGATAACTTTCTTCCCATCTAGGATTTCTTTTTCAGTTGGGGGCAGAATAAATTGTATGCTCAGCCCTTCCTCCCCAGGAAAGCCTCATGCATCTCATTTTGTTTGGATAGGAAATGGATTCATTATTCTGATCACCAGATGATTATTTTATTCTTCCTAATGAGGGACCAGAACCTGTCACTTGCTTACTGCATGAAAACTTGAAACAAATGTTAGTTTCCAAAGGAGATCTCTGCGGGTAGAGGAGTATTGTCAGCAAATTTAACGGGAAATCTTGTTTCTAGCTGGAAATTTAATCCTTCAGCCAAGTTCCCCACAATATTTATTTTAGAACATAATGGTTTACAATTTTAAGTTTTAGACAAGCGTAAGAGTGGAGCTAGACTGGAACTTGTCTCACACGTCAGGGTTGATTGTGCAATCCTTTATATGAAGATTTACGTTTTCTTCTCAATCTGAAAGGTTTGTTTTTGACCATTGTAGCTGGTATTACATATGAAATAATAACTGTTTTTTGATTTCAAAACTGTTTTATGCTGTCATACTTTCTGTACTTGCTTTTGAACACATTCATCCCAAAGTAGATAAAACCTACTGGGAAAGAGTAGGCAGCTAAAAACCAGACTTGAGCAATGTCTAAGAAAGTTACAGGCATCAGTTATGGTCCCAGGTCTTCCTTCATCAGCCCGTACCAATTCCTAGCTTTGTGACAGCCCATCTGCCCTCTTTTCTGTCCATGCCTGTGCGTGCTGGGTAGAGAAGCATCACAGGGCAGAATGACTGTCTTCAAGGCAGTGTAGGGTCAAGGATCCTTCCCCTCACCTCATCATTTTTTAAGAAAGAGCAGATCTGGACCTCAATTCTCTGAAAAATTGCCCTAACTCTCCATTTTACTCTCCATGTATAATCACAGCTTTAATCTCTGACCCTAGTTCTCACCCTTATCTTTAATGTGTTAAGGACATCACTGTGCTATGTTACCAGACCTAGAAAGACTAGGATCATTAGGTTGGGATCAGATTCTTAGTCACTAGAAAAGTAAGGGGGGAAATTCCAGTGTTTCTCCACCCTAATTGCACATTAGAATAATCTGGGAGCTTTAAAAACGTATCTTTACCCAGGCCAATTGAATCAGAATCTTTGGGAGTGGGATGTAAGCGGTTAAAACCTCCCCACGTTATTCTAATGGGCAGCCAGGGTGAAGAACTACTGAATCAAGGGCCTAGTCCAGAGAACTGCCTTTGGAAGAGCCTATCATGGTAAACCAAAGGCACCTGCCCAGGCCCTCTCCTGCAGTTGTCTCTTTGCATTGCTCTACTGTGGCACACAGACCTCTGGGCCTCCCTGTGACTCATGGTTTCCATTGGGCTGTTCACACAACCTTTGTCATCTGCAGTGCAGCAGATGCATATATTAGAATTCAGGCATTTGGCAACTTCATTCTGATTTGTCAGTGCCCACGAGTCAAGCAGTGACACTTGCTTGAGATGCTGGTCCTATACACAAGGTAGATGAGCACTATATTATTTAAAGACAGTACTTTGCATCGCTTCCCCCTCAAATCCCTTGTAAGGACCAGAAGATGCCTGTAATCTGTCTAGTGGGACGCAGTGGGCCTGGCTTTAGAGTTGACAACCATAACTCACTTTGCTGCTCTCTAGAGAGCCCCTCCCCCCAAAAAAAAGAGAAAGAAAGAGGAGGGGGTTATCTTAAAAAAAAAAAAAAAGCACAGGCTTTTAAGAGTTAAATTACACAACTCCCTTTTTATTTTTAAAGTGAGTAGATTTCTTGTTGCCGTTGCTGAGAAAGATAAATTGATACCACATGTTGCTTCCAGACAAAACCTTCTCTGTGTTCCAGGGGAAGCACATGCAGCTGGTGTCTAGCTTAGTGGACAGTCTCCACAAGGTAAACATTGTTTGGAAGGGCCGAAGCAGACATAAGGTAGCAACATTTAAGAAATTACCAGTTACTCCTGACTGACACAGCACCTTTGAAATACTTTTAAGAAGTTTGAAATCCTTTCCTGGAAGGGGCCACCCTCTTACTTATTGCCTTAAAGTATGTGATGCTCAGAAAACAGTTAATATTTGTGATGTCACTGCTTCCGTGTGTGGGATCTTAAAGTTGTTGAAAGCTGCTTTTGTGCTTGGCACTCCACTGAATAGTTTGCATGCAGAGCTTTATTTAATCTTCCCAAATATCCTAGAGATAGTGTTTTTATCCCCATTTTACCAAAGGGGCAACCAAGGTTAAGAAGCTTGTCCAAGGTCGCAGGCAAGTGCTGAAGCCAGGACTCCAACACAGACCTGGCTGACATCAAAGCCCACGGTCTGTCTTCAGCATCATGCTGCCTCCCTCCACTGGCCACCTTAAATTGCATGTGGGAATTAATCCACTTCGTAAATTATTGGTGGAACACTTTTTCAGGCACCTTTTAACACCTAATCTGTTTGGGTCCATCTCTCTTCACAACCAATCAGCATAAATGTAGGGACCATGGACACTTTAGCATTAGCAGTAAATGTCTTGTAATAGAAAACTATCTTTATTATAGCAAGAAAAATAATTACCAGGTTCTCATAAGTACAGTCATATTTTTGCTAGTTTCTTCAAGGTAGACCAAGCAAAGGAATCTCTAGGCAGCATGACTATGAAATGTGAATTCCATTGTGCAGCCTTTGTCACACACCCCCTGCACATGCCTCCTTGAAAGATTATGCCACTAATTGCAGCTGCAGTTGTACAGGACACAGGTTTGCCAGTTCTGCTACTGATTAACTGCACCTAATAGGTTTCTGCCCCAGTGCAAGGCTTGCTTCTGTGTAAATCATTTTGTAAAAGAGAAGCTTGACATAAAAATGAGAGAGTATTCTTATCTCTGCTGTCTCTTCAGACACATTGTGATAGAGTTGTAAGGGTTCTGTAAGTCTTTGGGACATGAATTGGGGAAAAACTGATATATTTGTCCCTGAAGCTAAAGTTTCTTACTGGAGATGTTTGCTTTCTTATAATTCATCAGAATCTTGATTTCTAAGTAGTGGATTTAAATAACCAGAACTATTCACATGGTTTTGGGTTAGGGTCATAGTAACTTCTTAGCTCCTTTAATAAGTAACCATGATGACAGAATAACCTGAGCTCTAGCAATAGGAGTCTTGGTTGGTATTATGTACCTTATTGTAACCTTAAGGAAAGCACATCCCTAGTTCTTTGGCCAGTTAACATTGGCCTGCCTCACAGGGTATATCACAGTGTGTATTTAGATATGATTAGAAAAATCACTCTAGTTCTATCAAAACCATTCCTTCTTTACCTTCAGCTCCCAATCCCCAAGTTAATGTAAAAATCTTAGAAATTTAGACTATTGGTAAGATGATATATGAATTAGTGGAAAACCATAGAATATTTTTAATGGTGATTTTCCTGGGATTGAGGGTGGGAAGGGGCCATTTGAAATCTTACAGAAATCGTACCACTGTTAACTTTTGTTATCAGGTACAAAGAAACTGCAGTTCTAATTTTTTTCCCTTTTTTCTTTTTCTTTCTTTTTTTTTTTTTTTTTTTTTTGAAGAGATTGGGGTCTTACTCTGTTGCCCATGCTAGAGTACAGTGGCACAATCCTAGCTCACTCTAACCTCAAACTCCTGGGCTCAAGTGATTCTCCTGCCTCAGCCTCCCAGGTAGCTAAGACTACAGGTACGCACAAGCACACCTGGCTAATTTTTTTTTTTTTTTTTTTAGAGACAGGGTCTTGCTGTGTTGCCCAGACTGGTCTCAAACTCCTGGCCTCAAGCAGTCCTTCCAGGTGCTGGGATTCCAGGTGTGAGCCAGCATGCCTGGCCTTTTAAGATTAATTTATTTAAAAAAATTTTTTTTAGAGATAGGGTCTCATTCTGGATTATAGCTCACTGTAACCTCAAACTCCTGGCCTCAAGCAGTCCTCCTCCCTCAGCCTCAGCCTCCTGAGTAAGCTGATGTTTTTATCTGGCATCTATTTATTTACTTTCTCTGTTTCATCAAAATTTAAGTTGAGAAGTTGGTATAGTTGGCCCTTGAACAACATGGGTTTGAACTGTGCAAGTCCACTTATACGTGGCTTTTTATCAGCCAAATGAAGATCGAAAATACAGTATTCTCAGGATGCAAAACCTGCATATGTAGAAGGCCAACTTTTCCTATAGGTGAGTTCCACAGGGCCAACCATGGGACTTGAATGTGGGCAGATTTGCTTATACACGGCAGTCCTGAAACCAATCCCCCAAGTCTACCAAGGGATGACTATAATTAGAATCATGACCTGTGAGGAAAACAGTAGAATACATTTCTGGATCTGACCTTAGTGGGACGAGGGGGCACTTGAACCAGAAATGGGCAGATGAGCTTATTTATTGGGCTTTGTCAATGCCTTGCTTTCAGATTCTGGATTTGCTATGTGGAAGGCTAGCCAGGCTGTATGAATAGAAGGCTGCTGAGATTGGGGACTGTGAGGATGATGGTGGCACAGTTTTTGTTTGTGTCATCTTAGTACTGTAACTGGAAAAACCTGTCTGAGCTTTCTGTAGGCAAATAAGCCTCAGGGAATGTATTCTGCTGCTAATAAACCTCTAAAATGAGAGTCAAGCAAAGATTGGACACTGAAGCTAATCAGCCATTTAATAAGTTGGGCTTTGTTTCAGAATCCAAGAGTAGTTAACATTGGTTTGTGTGGTAACCACTGTCCTCTCCTTAGAGTGAATGCTGTGATGGCCACTTTACTAAGGAAAGGCAAGCATGTGGTCTAGAGTGAGCTTATACTTTCAGGTTTGCTCTTCTGAAAGACAGGCTTTCATTCAAAAAATCTTTTAAAAAAAATTTTAAGAAGGACTTGCCAAATTATTACACCTAACTATTTCATAAACAGAATTACAGTAAGATTGTGCTTTTGTATTCCTCTTGTTTCTTAAATGTTGGTTTCTTTAAATGTTTCTTTAACTGTTAGCACAAATAGATTAAATGGTGACTTCTAAATAATTGTGGCCTTTGAGGGGTTATAGAGAAAGCAATGGGTTAGAGTTGGGAAACCCAATTTCAGTTTTGTTCTTGTATATGCTAGCTGTGGGACCTTGTGTTAAGTTATTTAATAACTCTCAGCCTGAGCCTTCATATATAAAATTAGGGGACTAATATACTAATTCTGCAGGTTTATTATGAGGATTAGAGGCAACGGATCTAAAACCTTTGGCTCAGTAACTGGCAGTGCTGTAATCTGGCAGGCTGTCATTTCTTCACCCCTTCAATTAGGGACCTGGACAGGTGGGCGGTCTCCATGGTCCTTCCCTGCACTGACACCCTGTGGTTCCAACCCTGGCTGTGGGTGTTCTAACCCCATTACCACATGCCCTCACAGAAGCTTAATACCTGTCTCCAAATTTTAACCAATCGTATACAATGGTAATTGTAGTATCATAATTATACACATACATTGTTGGAGGTTAGAGCCACAGTGATGGCCATCAAAAAACCCATATGGGGCATTTTGCAGTTCTATAAAATGTTTCATTCATTTTCTCAATTGGAATTAGTGAAACTAAAATATGTTGAAAAATTATTATTCCTTAAATGCTTTCTAAAGGTGGAATAACTGAATACTTATGATTGGTCATTCTTGCTAATTTTGGGTGATAGTGTGAACTCTTCCTGGAATCTAGACCAAAGGGGGCTGGCCAGGATGGGATTAATTAGGGTAGGTGTGCACACTGCCCCACGTAGCCTCAGGACCTCCCTATTTTTTCACCCAGAAGCTTGAGTGTAAGTTTTTATTTATTATATCTAGTCATCTGGGTACTCAATAGTATTAATAGAACCACCTTGTAATTGCCTGCTTTCTGAACCCTGTAGAGTGCGTGTTAAGAACATGCTTCATACCTATTTCATAGAGAAAGTGTTTTACTTTTTAAAGAAATATAATTTCTGAACCATTAGTTAGAGATGCCATTACTCTTTTTAAAAACCGTAAGAGTAAAAGGGAGACAGGATACATAGTCTCCTGGGCAACATTTGTTTCGTCAGATACTCAGCATGTTGCCTATTTTCTTCTCCCAAATGCGTCTTTATGCCAATTGTACAAATGCCAGTTTATGACCCGTGATTGCTAATGTGCATTGCCCAGGCTGAATCCAAGCCCTTCTTTGTAAGGGAACATACATGGAAACACTTTGAGTATTTTGAGTTATTTACTTATGGTAAAAATCCTGCTGACTTTTCTGTTTTAAAAACATTCTGGTAGAACACATGTATTTGTATCTGTTACATAAATACAGTTGGTGATTGCCAATTTAAAAAAAATGTATAGTAACTTTTAGGATTGTTCATATTTAATATACAGCATCAGGCAATATCTTTTATCTTTAACTTACAAATAAAAACTCATCTGGCCTGCAGGTGCTGTTCCAGATGTAGATATATGTATTCATCAACTCCTGTCTTTTACTTCATGAGGCATTTTACAGATTAGAATGAGCCTGCCCCAGGCCATGCGCTCTTTCCACCATGGGCTCTGTGTTTTACAATAGCAGTAAGAACACCCTGAGTTCATAGCCTGACTGGCTTCTGAAGTCCATCATCATATACCATCCTTACATCATCCCTGTCAGAGCGGGGTGGTTTGGATATTATCATGGTCATAATGAAGATGGGGAACTGCATTTGTTGCAGACTGATTAAATGATTTATTCAGGGTCACATGGTTGGTCAGCAGAAGAGATAGGACCGAATCTGGGTCATCCCTATCAACTGGGCTTATCTACCAAGCCAGGAGGAGAATTCTTACAAGATGGGTGCAGTCATTAAGGTTTTGGGGGTAATTTTGCCCTACTTTTTAAAAAAACTAAAACCTTTTGTTTTAGAATACTTTTTTAGATTTACGGAAAGGTTGCAAAGATAGTGCAGAGTTCCCATATATCCAACATCAAGTTTCCCCTATTGTTAACATCTATATGGTATGGTACATTTATCACAACTGATGAACCAATACGGTTACATTGTTATTAACTAAAGTTCATACTTTATTCAGATTTCCTTCATTTTTACTTAATGTCCTTTTCCTGTCTCAGGATTCCATCCAGGAGACCTCTTTACCTTTAGCCATCATGTCTCCTTAGGCTCTTCTTAGCTGTGACAGTTTTGAGAAGTACTGAATAGGCATTTTGTAAATGTCCCTCAATTGGGATTTGTCTGATGTTTTTCTCATGATTAGACTGGGGTTATGGGTTTTGGAAGGAAGACCACAGAAGAAGGTGCCATTTGCATCACATCACATGTAGGGTACATGCTGTCAACCTGACTTGCCCTGTTGATGTTAACCCTGATCACCTGTTTGAGACAGTGTTTGGCAGTTTCTCCACTGTGAACTTACTCTTTTCTCCCCTTTTCATACTATACTCTCTGGAAGGTAGTTACTATGCTCAGCTAACACTGCCTTGAGGGAGGAGTATCTATATAAATTATTTTAATTCTTCTGAATGGGAGATTTGTCTACTTCTTTCATCATCCCAGCAAATCCTGCTCTACCTGCTCTTTCTTATGTCTGCCGGGATTTATGTAGTAAGGTGTGAAATTGTGGCAGGATGAGATGGAGTCATAGAAAGGACAGGTAAAAGTTCTCACCAGTTCTGAATTCATAGAAGTGGTTAAGAAAAGGTAAATGCTGCTTCTATACTAGTGGAGGAAGGGGCCATAGAAAATAGCCCCCCAGCTGATTAATTACCCTTGGAGAGCCAGGGAGGTTTGTTGCAAAGTGCTGGGGAGAGAATAGTGTGGTAATAAATTACAAGTGTGAACTTCAATATATAAGCAATATAATTATAGAAAGAGCAGTAAAACTTAGGAATTCAGGAAAAAAAAAAACCACTGTCAGTGAGCTTATATATTCCCAGTATCTCCTGGACATGAAACTATCTCCCCACTCCTAGATATGAAACCTGCCATTTAACATGTTGTTTTATACCAAGTCAAGGAGGGTCATACAGTCTTTTTGAATCAGATTTTTTAAAAAAGATTTTTAGTTTTTAAAATTAAGGAGGCTTTAAAAATGAGCAATTAGCCAAAGTGTTGTACCCCCATAATATTCTGAAGTAAAAAATAATAATAAATAAATAAATAAAATTTGACCTAATAGACAAAGAAAAAAAAATGAGCAATTGGTTAACCTTGTCTTTGGGGTGCTTGGTTTTAGACCATTCATTCTGGTTCATATTCTGTATTTTCCCTTCTCTCTCTGCAGAATTCTATCCGGCACAACCTGTCTCTGCATAGTCGATTCATGCGGGTCCAGAATGAGGGAACCGGCAAGAGCTCTTGGTGGATAATCAACCCTGATGGGGGGAAGAGTGGGAAGGCCCCCCGGCGGCGGGCCGTCTCCATGGACAACAGCAACAAGTATACCAAGAGCCGTGGCCGCGCGGCCAAAAAGAAGGCAGCCCTGCAGACAGCCCCGGAGTCAGCTGACGACAGTCCCTCCCAGCTCTCCAAGTGGCCTGGCAGCCCCACGTCACGCAGCAGTGATGAGCTGGATGCGTGGACAGACTTCCGCTCACGCACCAATTCCAATGCCAGCACAGTGAGCGGCCGCCTGTCGCCCATCCTGGCAAGCACAGAGTTGGATGATGTCCAGGATGACGATGCGCCACTCTCGCCCATGCTCTACAGCAGCTCAGCAAGCCTGTCCCCTTCTGTCAGCAAGCCATGCACTGTGGAGCTGCCACGGCTGACCGACATGGCAGGCACCATGAATCTGAACGACGGGCTGACTGACAACCTCATGGACGACCTGCTGGATAACATCCCACTCCCGTCGTCCCAGCCATCACCCACCGGGGGGCTCATGCAGCGGAGCTCTAGCTTCCCATACACCACCAAGGGCTCGGGCCTGGGCTCTCCAACCAGCTCCTTTAACAGCACGGTGTTTGGACCTTCGTCCCTGAACTCCCTACGCCAGTCTCCCATGCAGACCATCCAAGAGAACAAGCCAGCTACCTTCTCTTCCATGTCACACTATGGTAACCAGACACTCCAGGACCTGCTTACTTCGGATTCACTCAGCCACAGTGATGTCATGATGACCCAGTCAGACCCCTTGATGTCTCAGGCCAGCACTGCTGTGTCTGCCCAGAATTCCCGCCGGAACGTGATGCTTCGCAGTGACCCAATGATGTCCTTTGCCGCCCAGCCTAACCAGGGGAGTTTGGTCAATCAGAACTTGCTCCACCACCAGCACCAAACCCAGGGCGCTCTCGGTGGCAGCCGTGCCTTGTCGAATTCTGTCAGCAACATGGGCTTGAGTGACTCCAGCAGCCTTGGGTCAGCCAAACACCAGCAGCAGTCTCCTATTAACCAGTCTATGCAAATCCTCTCGGACTCTCTCTCAGGCTCCTCCTTGTACTCAACTAGTGCAAACCTTCCTGTCATGGGCCATGAGAAGTTCCCCAGCGACTTGGACCTGGACATGTTCAACGGGAGCTTGGAATGTGACATGGAGTCCATTATCCGTAGTGAACTCATGGATGCTGATGGGTTGGATTTTAACTTTGATTCCCTCATCTCCACACAGAATGTTGTTGGTTTGAATGTGGGGAGCTTCACTGGTGCTAAGCAGGCTTCATCTCAGAGCTGGGTGCCAGGCTGAAGGATCACTGAGGAAGGGGAAGTGGGCAAAGCAGGTCAGTGCCTGATGCTCTGGTGTACAAGTGACAAGACGGGGATGAGGGGGGAGCCTTGGGGCAGCCTGTCTTCTATTTATCTGAAGCTTTATTCCACATTGAGAACCATGGAGCAGTGGTGCACATATGGCTCCCAGCCAGTTCGTCTCAGTGTTTTACCTGCAAACCAAACAGGCTGTCAGGTGCCCCTCCCCACAGTTTGCTGACAGCTCAGGAATTGTACTGCTAGTGAAAACAGCATGTGTACATTCAAAGATCTCATTCTTCTGTGTATCCAGTCATCCTCATTCACCTATGACACAGGTCACCCTACTTGATGGGAGGATGAGAATAGACAGGGAGGCGAGGGAAGCATAGGCCATACTTCAGGGATAAGGACCCCAGCCAAAGGACTTCCTTAGGACTCTCTGGTCCAACACTGTCTTTATCAATCTTCAGTGTTTCTTCATCTTTTTTTTTCCCCAGTAAAGTAACAATTTGCAAGCACTTCTAGTTTGACTGAAGGATGTGTGTTCTGGACTCTTTCATATATGAATATTTCTATCAGAAGGAAGATCTGTTAGATTCTTCTTCATCTTAGTACTAAGCATCTTTATTAGTTAGCACTCAGGATCTGAGCATTTAGAAAAGCAAGAGAATTAAGTTGAAAATACACGTTTTTATGTGAGGGTACTTACTCTTGTCCTTCTCCTTGTTCCCAATCTATAAATGACGTCAAGTTTCAAACACGGAGTGGCATGGATTGTGAGTGGTGACAGATTTTAAAGATTGTGGCCTTTTAATGTTCTTGGAACCAGAAAGATCAGGCAGTGTAATGTGTTAGGAAAAGCATGTGATTGGAATCAGGAATTGAGGGTTCAGCCCCATTTCTGCCACTTTCTGGCTACCATAGGGGGTGTGTCATTAGGTTTGAGTCTCAGTTTCCAGTTTTATAAAATGAGTCTAGTAGCCCTTGTCACTGGGTTATTGCAAGAATCAAATGCACTAAAGATTATGAAAGTGCTTTGAAAACTGCAGTGGGCTGAAATATGTATGGTGCAATTAGGTATATTGATAGATGAGCAGACAGGTGGTTCAGAGAGGTTAAGTAGTTTGCCCAAGGTCACAAAGCTGGACCCATTTCTTAAATGGCTTGAACCATAGTAGTTCTTCCTTATTTTCTCTAGATGGTAAAAAATGGGAAGTGCTCTGAACTGGAGCCAGAGTAGCAGAGAATAGACAAGCTTGCCCTAAAACGCTCCTCCTCAAGAAGTAAGATGAACACTGGGATCTTCTGCTGACAAGTTTGCACCCAGAGCTGCCCCCATGTTAACAGGGCTCTGTTCTGTACCCCAGCTTCTTTTTTTGTTTTGTTCCCATCTCAGCAAGCTGCTTACATGCGTCTTTAAATGGTGTAAAAAAGAAAGGGAATTCAAAGCCATAAAAATTTGAGCCTTGTTTAACCCTCTGCTGTGGTGAAGGAATTACAAGGGTCTCCTATGGTGAGCTCACTCCAGCTCACGGGTAGTTATAGAAAGGAGAATGTCCCGAGTGTTGTGATGCTAAGCTTCTCAACTTCCCCAGGCATTCGAGACCCCTAGTGGAACTCAGACATCTGATTTCACTCATTTAATAGCCCTTCAGATGGTAAAAAGACTGTAATGCAAGCTAAACAGGGTGATAGTACTTTCATGCCAGTCCAGCTCAGTGCCATATCAGAGCTGTGACTGGTGGAGATTTGACTTTAGAAATTTAGATATTTGGCTTTTAGAAGAATAGTTTATCCTCCTTTAAGAGGAGAAATGTGGAAGATTCGTCTTTAGAAATTTAGATATTTGGCTTTTAGAGGAATAAATGATTGGTCTTCCTTTAAGAAGAGGCTTGTAAAGACACAAATAAGTTTTAATTTGGGGTGTAATTGTAAGGAGGCCACTTTCTAGTTCATTGGAAAGAATATATTCAGAAGAAAGTGTACTGTCAATTTTTGTCTGATTTTTCAAGTGTAGGTTTCCCTTTTAGTTGAGTAGCAGACCTTTCTTGCGTATGTGTAATTCTAAAAGATCGTACAAAAGTCTTTTTGGGAGATTTAAATACTTAAATTTTAAAAATTTATTTAATGAACTATGATTTTGATAATAATAAATTACTACTTTGGGGATAATGCATTTCATTATTATGCCTTAATGGAACTTTAGGGTCACTTTTCCTCAGAGTACTTTGAGGGGGGTTGTTTTGAGGAGATATCTATTCAATTAAAAATAAAAAGTCACCAAATTTTCCTGAAAGTAAAGTAGCTCAGTATGACCACAGAGCAAGAGAAGAAACATCCTAAGGACAATGGGGGTCTTTGAGGGAGTCTGGTTTCTGGGCTTAGGATTTCCAGTTTGCCTTGAAATAGAGTGTTCCTCTCCACAGCCAGAAGCACATGTGGCTCAGAGTTTTTTGCTTTTAAACTTAACAGTGGTTATCACTTTATTGAAGATTCTCTCCTAAATTCACAGAACAGGCCTGAGGTCAGAATGTCACACCCTACTTCTCCCAAATTAAGTGCCCCAGCCTCCCAAAAGTTCCTTTTTTATACTTGCTTGGTTTGACTTTTTTTTTTTTTTTAGTATTTCTCCAGACTGACTTCCTGGCTTGCTAACAGAAAGTCACACGACCCTGAATCTCTGCCTTCTCGTATCGTTAACTGAGCAGTTGTGTTCGGTTGACGGTCTTGCCGAGGAGCTGTGGTGAGATGCCGCTCTGGAGGGCCAGGTGTTTCACATGTCATTTATTTTAGACCATGTGTGAAATCCTTTGATCTATGGCTCTATCTAGAAAAGGAAAAATAGCTATACCTTTTTATGAGTACCAGCTGCTGGGTTGTGAAGAGCACTGTCTTCTCTCAAATGCTTATAAAGTTTGGTGTGTGTACTTACAGATTGGTGGCAGAGATGGCTGCAGCTGGTCTGGTGGCTTGGCTGTAAGCCTGAGCACCCAGTCCGCCCTTCTGAGTTTGATGTGTGTCTCCTCTCGGGGAGAGCAGCTTCGGTCTCACCCCAGTGAAAAGACGCCCGAGTCCACAGACTCTTTCATTCATCTTCATCTTTCGGCATTTGGAGACACCATTAGGGAACGGCCCAGTATTTAGTTTTGTGTTTAAACTACTTTATGAGAAGGATTGGAATATATCCACCAGGAAAAGTCCAGATGGAGAAGGGAGGGGTAGTTCTCTTCCTGTCTCTGCCACTGGCCACATCATTAATGAATCTCTTAGAATATTAGGTTTCTGATCTGTTAAAAGAGGACAGAATCATAGAGTTTTTAAAGGTGCATAGTAGGTATAATTTTAAACTTGAAACCCTAACATTCTATTTGTGAAGTGGCCCTCGAGAGATGATATGTAATGATATGAAACTATAAAGAAATAGTGGTATAGTAGTGCAGAAACAGGGTCCAGTGTTAGAAGCCATTTAGAACTTATATGTAGGCTACCCAAAAGGAGTAATCTTTGATGCTTGTTTGATGTTTGAATGCTGTGATTCTATTGTCTTTAAAATTCACACTGGGATAGGACTAATTCTAACCAAATACAGGTAACATAGGCTATATCATGTTTTTTCTTAATGTAGATATCTGTTTTAGGGAATGTAACATATAAATATGAATCTGTTATGAATTGGAGAATATACTCTGTTATTTGCACTTGTGACTGTAGTCTCTGGTCACAGTATGTCAGCCTGAAAAATTCTGCATCTACAGGAATCTTTATTCTTAACTTTTTCAACAGCCCAAAGTCTGAACTGTCATTCATGAAGAGAATGAGTGTCGGGATCTTTTTAGTGTTGATGAGAGTAAAGGAAAATTGACACAGCCATGAGAAGGAGTTTTTTTCCTGTAAAGCAGTGACAGCAAGCACTAAGGCTGCTCTTCCTGGGTCTGTTGGTTTTATAACGCACCTGTGCTCGCCTGTGGTCAGCCTGCTAAGCATGAGGACAAAGCCTGAGCCACTCCACTCTCATTTCAAGCAGTTGTATTTATAAATGGCTTTGTGGGTCTCTTCTGGTCATAAAGCTTATATGGAGCATAAATAAATGGGGTAAAAATCACCAGAATTACTACTTATAATTCTTGTAAACTTTAAGCTCCCATTAAATCTTCTTTTTAGAGTGTCCATAATGCTCAACAGTCAACATTTTGTAAATAACATTTTCTGTACGGAGAGTCTTCCCCCAGGGTCCACCTTTGCTTCTCACAGGCTTACCTTTCTACAAGGAGATGGGAGAAAGGGCCTCCTTTGCTTCCTTGCTGGAGAGATTGCCTCCTGGAGGCCCTCCTTGGCCTTGGGGCAGGTGGGAGGATGTTTGCTGACTACTTTCTCTTCCTCGACTTGGAGACGCATGTTTATTGAATTTTCATTCTAAAATAGAGATTCTCCACCTTGCAAGAGACAACCACCCACATCACCCTGTTTTTGTTGATGTGTTCATTGATTTCAGAGTATTGCTTTCCCCCCAGACTGTTCTGAAGTTTAAAGCTTCAGAAACTAAAATGAATTAAAAACTTGTTTTGCTAATTAACATCTAGAGGTCCTATAGGTCAGTGTTTCTCAAAATGTTTCACAGAATACTAGATCCTCAAGATATTCATGTGTGTGAAGTAGAAAATGGATTCTGTGTTCAAATAAGCTTAAGAAATGCTATGTTAAACAGAGAGAAACAGTCTCTGGTTAAACAGAGACTGGTTATTTCCAGCAGGACTTCTCAGAGCCTTAAAAGTTAATACACATTATGAACCTTCTAGGGTATGCATTGTTTCCTAAATTTATTTGATAGCTTGAACCAAATCTTTTTTCTTCAAGAAACCAGAGCACCAGAGTTCTAAGGGACTCCTTAAGGAAAGAGGGCAGCAACACCCTTGAGAATTGTGGCTTCTTTGCCCTTATCCGCCTCATTCTTGTTGAGTTTTTTATGCCCTTGTCATATATCAAGCATTTCTCAGCCATGGTGTGGGCTCTACCTGTGGATGAGCTAGCTGTCTGGCAAACTGGTTGGTACCCATGTTGGTAGAAGTGCTGAAGGAAAGCCTGAATTCATTAAGCAAAATTCGTCTTTTGAGTACCTGCCAGACACGGGGGTTAGAGGTGAATAAAATAGGGTCTCCCCTTCAAGGAGTGCTGTCCTGATTGGGAAAGTGGTGCTGAGTGAAAGACTGCCTTACGTACACAGCTGGAGCGAGGGACCCATGTAGTGTGGCCCCTTACATGCCTGGTTTTCTGGGACAACCCTGCTTTCAAGGGTTCTATTCCATTATCACATGGTCTAGCCCCCGTGTCTTTGGGGGATAAAAACACAGACCCTACTATTTCAGGAGCTCCATACTAATAGGTCAGAGTTCAGATTGCATCCAGATGCTGGTTTCTGTTATAAGCTCTGCATGACACTTGCTTTAGTTTATTATGTTTGCTTTCTGGAGCTGGTTAGTTCACCACAGTTGGACACGAGCCACCCACTTCAGCACATTGTCCCTGGGGCTCTGCTCTGAGGGGAGCCGTGGATTAAAAGAGCCTCCCCTGCAGCCTACTCCAAGTTAAATGAGGTCCTGTGGAATGGCAGAGGAGCTGTGGGATTTGTAGCAGAAGGCTGTCATTTTCATAGCTGTGTGTCATTGAGTCAAGTCATTCATCTCTGAGTCTCAGTTTGCTTATCTGTAAAATGGGGTTAAATTAAAACTTACCTTGCAGAGCTCTTATAAGGGTCAGCTCTGATATGAGCTTATGTCTTTTGGCACCTTTTAAAAAAGTTACTTAATGTTTATTGTGATTTAAAACGGCTCCACAGGTTAATTCAGAAAACAGGAAGCAGCCAAGCCAGTCTTACACTATTAGCAGAAAGAGTAACTACTTTCTTCAGTGAACTAGAGTCAGTTGGGTTTCTTTTCATTAAAAAGGTATAGCAATGGCCTGTTGTTGTGAAACCTTTGATTTCTGGAGTTGATGTCCCTTAGAAGCCCTGCCTACTAATTGGGGGGGGGGGATGTTAACCCATTTAGACAGGCTGTTCTTTTCCACTAACAAAGAGATCTAATTTCACAGATGGCGTGAGGAGATTCGTATATGGTACCCAAAATATTCCACTAACATCCTTAAAGAATTGCCTGAGAATCCAGCTGTCTGGCTTTAGCTCTCCTTAGAGTGGGTGTCTGTCGGTATCTGTGGGCACTAGTGGCAAGCCACACTGAGGGAGGAGCCTCACCCTGCCCTTTCAGCCACCTCAGAGCCTCAAGCCTGAGCCTCTCCTGCCGTTGGGAGGGAACCTGGCAATGTGATCTTTGCCATCCCACTGCCAGGCCATCCCACACTACTCAGAGAAATAAAGGGCTGCTCCAGTCCCTCCTAGGACTTTTTTGGGAGCAGAAAGACTGCCCCATAATAGCATGATGCTGGCAGTGGTCTGGCCTTGGATCGCCCAAAAGCTGGTGGTTTATCTCTTGTTGGCTAATGTGGCACAATCTGGGGTTCAGAAAATACAGTCACTGCACCCTTAAGATCTCTTCTAACTCTAAGTTCACTGAAAACCCAGGAAAAATAGGCTGTTTTTCTCCAGGTGCTTTCTTCCTAAAGAAGCAGCAGCCAGGCCTGGAACTAAAATATATCACTCTGTAAAGAGCCACTGGGCACTGGGTTGCAGGTGTTTTATTTCTTTCTCTCCCAGTAATGGATGTGGACCTTATTCTGTAATTCTAGATTTACTATTTTTTATAACCTCTTTTTTGCTAGAATCCATAGCATTCATTTATTAGAGGATGGCAATCACTTAGTCATGAAGTCTCAGAGAGTAATGAATGCCAGTGTTTCTGAGGGATAAAACTTTAATTGACAATCTTGGGCTGATTGAAGGCTTGTGTGTCAGTATGTCTTCCCCCGCTTCCCTCTTCTTTTTCTAATGAAAGAAGTCTGGGCCATAATTTTTTTTTTAAGTATTTATGTCTGTGTGGAATATTTGATTTGATTCCTCAGGGGAAATTAGTGGCCAAGAAGAGAAGGCCAGAGGTAGGAGTCTAAGGGCTCCAAAGTTGAAATTTTAAATTAGTTTCCACTGGGTCTTCATTTGTATATGTGCCACTGTAATTAATTGGAGCTTCTATTGGTCATTTGTATGTTCAGAAGTGATCAGAAAGTAACACAGCCCAACATAGTTATAAGTAATGAGAAAATATATGTTGACTGATAGACCTGTTAGAAGGTGGCCCTGATGCATACCTGACTGCAGTGAGAGCCTCAAGCCAAAGCACTCCCTGTTGGGCCCCAGTCAGGTTCTGCTCAGGCTGCCCTGCTGACTGGGAGGGGGGTGCCGCAGGTTAGGGATCCCCTGCCCGTATTTCTGCCGTGCAGATGCAGGCTGAGCAGTGAGACGAGGGCCACAAAACAAGGATTTATCTCCCTCCTGCAATCTGCACGCCTGACTTCAGGATGCTCCTCTGTCTCTCTCAATCATGGAGGCACCCCTGGGTCCATCCTTCCAGTTCCCTCTTGGTTTCCTTCCTCTGTTGTGCCAGTGTGATGGCTGCTGCTTGGCCACCTTCTGTGTCACCAGCATGCTCTGGTCATACCATATAGGTGGATGACTGGTTTGGACTGTTTGTGCCACTCAAAAAGCTGATTTGTGTTTTCAATTTCAGAATCACTTGGAAAAATCAAATTGTCTCTCAAAACACCCTGTATATCTAATGCAGGAAAAGAAGACTTAGAGACCCCTCTCTTCTGTACTTGCTGGCCGATCCCTTGGATGGGCTGGCGATTACACCTGCACTTCCACCCACCCTCAAGGAATCTAGGACATCCCAGCCTGCACACTCCCATCACTCATCGTCCACCCCCACACCCCAGTAAATGCGGTGAGGAGTCATACAGGATAGGGTCACACCAGTGAACATAAACGTTGTGACATTCAGGTCATGATTGGTCATGGTTGGTGGCTCTAAGCATTTCCTCCTGGACTACAGTTCCCTTTTGTTCTTAAGTGGTGAGTCACTTTATTAATGACAGCAACTTGAGACTTAGGATAGCAACACTATTTGGGGGCTGGTGATAAAGGATATGTATAGTGGGATGTGCAGGAAGGATGGGAGAATGTAAATACTCTATTAAATACTTGAGAATTAGTTGAATGCTAAAATTGTGTCTTATATTGATTTCATCTTAAAAGAAATGGGAGTTTTAGAAATTCAATCAGCACAAACCATTTTCCCCACAAAAAAGCATTACAAATCCTAGGTCTTGTCCCACCAGTAGTAGATTTTGCCTGTCCTCAGATAAGACTAACCTTGACAAATGTGAGTAGATCATGGAAGCAATAGCGATGAAAGGATGCTGAGTATTCAGATTGGCAGAGAGAAAGAGAGGGCTCTTCCAGGAGGATGGTTCATTCATTTATTCAGCCAATATTTATTGTGCACCTGTTTTGTACTTTCAGCTTTCCAGGCTACTTGGGACATCAAGAAAATTTTGTTTCCCTCACCAGAATATATGTTGCTTGAGAGCAAATACCATGTCTAAGACAGTGCTCTTAAAATAGTAGGTGCTCCATAAGCATTATTTGATTTGAAGACTTTGCTTTCAAGGAGTTCAACGTGTTGGGAGCTCAGAGTCCATGAAAAAGTAGCCATTCCAGGCACAATATGATTAGATGCCAGGTGAGTGTCATTAAGAGTTCAGTCAAAGACAGCCTAGAAAGTGGGGCTGGAGGAGCCCTCTGGATGTGTGGGTGATTCACATGGCTGGTGAGAAGAGCTGTCCAGGCAAAGTGTCACTGAACCAGCAGAGGGTTTGTTCCCAGAAGTAGTAGTGGGTCATAAAGCATGGTTGAGGACTGTGGAACTTGATCCCATAGGTTTTTGCCAGCTAAGATTTTCAGATATTACCATTAAGGTTAAATAACCTTGAGTCCAGAGAGGATCCAAATGCCCCTTAAAGGCTTTTTGCCTTAAATTTTGTTCTTTAAAAGAACATAATCCAAAACTTTACATACTGTTCTATGTGGTTTGAAAATCTAAGAATCTTAAGAAAATATGAAATCTTTGCAACTTTGCTATTGATAATAAATCAGTACCTATCATATCTCTGCCATGTCAGTCTCCATAGTCAACTCTTGATACTTGAAGAATATTGGTTAACATAATCCCTGCCCCAAAGAAAAGGCAGATCGGGCATTCTTAAGTTAAGCTGCTTTTAGCCATGAACAAACTCTAAAGTTTAAGCAACAGAAAAGCCGCTGCCTCTCAGCAGGTGGCCCCCAGCTCTTTGTCCCTCAGCTATGAAGTGCTGGGATGGTTGCTTGTCTCCTCTCCTTGACTGTCTCCCTTGTGATTTTTCAGCACAGCACAAAGGCTGGCTGGAAGGGCATTCCATGTCAGGTCCAGGCTCTGAGGAGTCAAAGGCTTTTGAGGGGCCTGTCACCACCAGCCTTCATAGACAGGCTTCACCTGGCACCTTGAACAAGCCCAGGAATTACTGGGGGTGGGGGGGGGCAGGGGGTAGCACAAAGCAGCCCTCATGCAAGTCAAGCTTTTCTCTTACACAAACTGTGTTTGTTTTTTTTTAAAGTTGTGTGTGTAGTGTGTATAGCCTTTCTGATATCGTCGTGACTGTCACCTTTGCCATTAAAAGCTTCTCTGTCTAAGCCTCCCTGTAACATCCTCACCTTCTCCATCAGTGTTTACTTGCCCATTAGAAAGCACCACAGCCAATGAGCTGGGTTTCCTAGAAATTTGACTTTCCTACAGGGAGATTCCTTAGCTGAATGCAACTCTGGCCTCCAGCCTGGCCACAACTTCTCTGCCTGTTCTGTTTCCCTCGTGAACTGTTCGGTGCCTGAAATGGCAGCAAGACAGTTGACAGCATTTGCCAAAATGGATTTTTGCAGAGCTGCACCTCCTAAATCCCCATCTCTGGTAGACACGAAGGATGTCTCTTTGTGGCCAGCATCGCAGGCAGAGAGCTGGATTCTCGCTGGACAGGCCCCTGCCATCAGCGACCACCAGGCTGGTATCCATGAACTTCTCTAACTCTTTTTCATCACCTATTCCAACCTAGAAGATGTTGAAAAATGACCAGATTGAGCCAGAGCATTGTGCCGTTAGCATATTTTCCTGAACCGTGCAAGTTTTGCCTATGAAGATGAACTCCATGAAGACATGGCTGCTTAACCCCAGACCCACAGAAGTGCTGTTTTGCCTGGGGTGACACCAACTACAGAAGCCGTGGCAGATGTTTGCAGATGATGTGGCTCGTGATGGGTTGGTGTCCTTCTGGAGTAAAGCAGAGATGGTGTCAGGCAGGCGTTTCTTTGAATGTTTGAATGGGAACATTGAAGCTCTGGAACCCACACCTGTTCTCTGAGCTCCATGTGAGGCTTCCCTGTCAGATTGTGTGAACACCCCTTCCTTTTCTAACCTAAATGTTTCAGATTCAGTCCCCAGCTTGCCCCAGGGGTTGCAGGTTTGGCTTAAATTATCTTTATTTGTAAAGAATGAGGAAAGTGGTGTTTCACTTTAATTTTGTTCTTCAGGCAAACTTTCCTCCAAACATCTTGCAGTTCTGGCTGGGAAAACAGTTGCTAATCTTCGTGGGTTTGTGGATGGAGGGTCTCATCGTCTCTTTTTTCTTCCACGTCATATTTAGTATTGAGGTTCTGTTCCTTGCTTCTCTGCCAAGAAGATAAAAGCACTACCGAAAAATTTTTCACAGTAGAATTAAGTTGTGGGAGGACAGCAGTAGGAACATTTATGTTTTATTCCCAGATTAAAGTTGACTGGGATTCTTATGTTTTGTGTAGAGTTTTTGGAGGCGTTTCCCTTTCTTAGAACATCATGTGATTTAGTGGTGATAATTAGGCAGAAACTTGTCTTCCCTACAGATGCCAAGATTATAGAGGGACTTACTCTCACCAGAGACCAGATGACAGCATGCATAGATATTTTTAGAATGGGCCTCATCATTTATCTGGTCTCCTCGTTTCATTTTCCTTGCATCAACAACTGATTTCAAACTTATTTATTGGGGCAGGGGGCATCTTCTCCCTATTAGTGAAAGTCACTGCTGGGACAGGACAACATTTTTGTATTTATTGTTAATTGGCAAATTGCCTAGAAACTGCAAACTAACAGCTGTAATTTCATCAGCTGTATGCGTCCTTTTCCTTCCAAAAGTTTTGCTTTTCTGATATGTTTTTAAGCTAGAAGAGCATCAACACATACACATAAACCTCACACAGCTAACTAAAACGTCATACTTTCAACAACGTAAGAATGATGTAAGCCTCCTTAAAACCCACAAAACTTGTACCCAAGCTAAGCATCATTGAATTCCCAGCTCAGTAGCTGTATTTCATCACTTGATGTGCTCCCCCTACTCTTTCTGTCTTGATTGAATCAGATAAACATGTGCAAACATTGAGCCACAAAAGAGCCATTAAAAAATCTAAGACATCTTATGATTATTTTTATTACCCCAGTCTTTGTTGTGGTAGTGATTCTGGTGTTTCTCTTAGAAGGGTAGTTGTATTTCTGTACAACATTTATCTAATTCTTTTATGTTTTCACAATATTTTACAATCTGTTTTCCTTCTATCACAGAAAAAACCAGAGGCCTTTATGTTCTGTGGAGTGGGGGTTTCGATAATAAACTTGTCCTCTGTAAGAGCTGCCTCTGTACCTGGGCCTCTGCCTGCTCAACCTGTAGGCATTGAAGCAGTTTCCAGAGTAGGCCTCCCTGGGAGGGCATTTGCCTGGGGGACCTCAGAGGAAGCTCTAGGACATAGCATCACAGGTGTTCCCAGCCCCACACTGCAGAAAGGGAAAGAGTGATGATTAGTGCATCTCCTTCTTAATGATGAAGTTCCCTGAAGATTCTGGGCCTTTAGATGAGGGAATGGGTGTTTGGTTTGGGGATTGTTGGCGTTGGTTGCTTTAGACTGCCCTGTGTGGGCCTTCTGCTCCTGGTTTCAGAGCTGATGGCTTGTTCTATTCAGTGATGCCTTGTGAAGGGGTTCATAGGTGCCCTCTGTCTCCTTCCCTCCTGTGTTGGCTCAGCCTCAGCATTAGAGCAAGCTGCACATTCTGCCTCTGTACTTGGGGAATGAAGTGTGTCACCTTACCATTATGCACTGGCTTCCGTGGCTGAATAATTAACACCAAAGGGAACCGGGGGAGGGGGCCTGAATTAGGTAATACTTTACAGCTTTTCCCTTGGCAGTTACAGTAAGTCAGGATCGGGACTTGGGGACCATAGCCCCGATGACTAATTGCATAGTGATGTTAGATTGTGGTTTATTAAGTGTTATTGTGAAGGAAAAAACTGAATCGCCTTCCAGGGGACTATATCTGTGAAGCCCCCATCCATTCATGCTTCAGGGGGTGCAGGTAATCCACCAAGATGAATTCCTCACAGGTACTGAGATCTGGTATTTATTTTAGCTTTTTCTCCCTCTGAAATCAACAAGCCATTATTTTATAGTCCAAGATAATACTGTCTAGTAGCTTTACAAGGCAAAGAATACCCCCAAAACCCATCAGCCAGAGAAACTAAATACTAGGGATACATGGGAGGAAGGAAAGGCCTTCTTTTCCTACTTCACTGTCTCTGCCTCCAATAAAACAGTCTAAATTCTTCTATTTGCAGCTAAAACCAGGGTAAATATGACCATGAGCATGTAACATTATTACTACTAAGTCCTGTTGTCTTTGCAAATATTGATAGTGAAAAGTAAGGTTGTCAGCAAGTGCAGAGTCACAGAAGAGATTGGAGTCATATACTTACAAAAATTCCAAATGAACATATGATAGCTCCTCTAAAGGTGGGAGAAGCTGATGTATATAACATGTTTTTGTGGTGAGTTTACTGATGCATTTTTCATTACTTAGTCACCTCGTCTGGTAAGAAAGAAGATCATGAGTTCGTGTTGCTTTGCTGCGACTTTCTATCCATTTCTTGGCCTAGAGCCATTGTTTTTTACTACCATAACAGCCAACACTGTCTCCCTAAACAAAAGATTCTATGTCTTGAGGTTTGTCATGTCAGTTCTTCTACTAAGTACATCTTTATGAGTATACTTTTTTTTTTTAATCCTCTAACTTTTCTGGACTCAGTGGTCACATGAAGTCCGGTAAGACTTGTACAAATTCAGATGCTCTAAGAGGACCTTTTTTGTGCCTTTCCATTGGAGACTGTTGGACACAAAATAATAATGTTAATTGTCGATGGGATGTTTCATGGGAAATTTTTTTGGCCATGTGTGTGTGTTACATAATTTTTTTCTCTCTAAATTTTTAATATAAAAATCAAATTCCTGACCCAGGCACAGAGGCATGCACCTGTAGTCCCAGCTACTCAAGAGGCTGAGGCAGGAGGATCACTTGAGTCCAGGAGTTCAAATCCAGCTTGGGCAACATAATGAAACCCTATCTCTTAAAATAATAATTAAAAAAAATCAAATTCCTACTTAGAATTTGGCCCGCTTAGAAATGACTTACTCTTTTTATGGTGGGAGGGTAGTAAGCAAGTTCAGTTAGTCCACATAGCCAGTGGAGGAGAACCAGAGAATATAGCTGGTCTATTTAGGGTGATGACCACCTTTCTTTTTTTTAGCATGAAAGTCCCATGTCCCAGGAAACCCCTCAATCCAGAAGTCTAGAACAAAACCCCTTTTGCACCTTGAACATCCCTAACTTAAAAGAGCCCACTAAAACACCCTATTTTGCCTTTCTTTGTTAACCTTCCAAAGTGAATTATCCCATTTCCTTTGGACTTTTCAACTTTAGAGCATTTTGTAATAAGGACAAAATAAGAATTAAGATAAGTAATCTTCGTGCTTTGTCCTTAGAATTTCAGGCCTTTGAACGTAGTGTAGCAAAACAGCTTTGCTGCACGTGCTCTGGGCTCTGGGGTGGGGTGAGGAGGCAGAGGCTGATGAAGCGTGGCCCTCAGGTGCACACTCGTACTATTGGAATGCCCTTAATGATGTGGTTTTCTTTCCTCCTCCTTTAGACCCTCAGACTGACACAAGACCTACAGAGAAAACCCTTTGCCAAATCTGCTCTCAGCAAGTGGACAGTGATACCGTTTACAGCTTAACACCTTTGTGAATCCCGCGCCATTTTCCTAACCCAGCAGAGACTGTTAATGGCCCCTTACCCTGGGTGAAGCACTTACCCTTGGAACAGAACTCTATAAAGTATGCAAAATCTTCCTTGTACGGGGTGGCGAGCCGCCTGTCTGCGGAGGACAGCACCCCGCCAGCACCACCCTCCTCGCTCAGAGCACACCGGGAGCCCCCGTTGGCAATTCTGTGGTGTTTTAATATTGCAATGGTCTATGGGATGTTTTAAGTGTTGTTCT
The DNA here is from genome assembly GCA_023783475.1 of Daubentonia madagascariensis. Lineage (NCBI taxonomy): Eukaryota > Metazoa > Chordata > Mammalia > Primates > Daubentoniidae > Daubentonia > Daubentonia madagascariensis. The sequence goes on along the minus strand of JAKFHU010001815.1, from coordinate 53,456,065 downwards.
TGTGTTTGTTTTCCTTTGACTTTCTGAGTTTTTTCACATGCATTAACTTGCAGTATTTTTCTGTTAAAATGTTAACTGTCCTTCCCCTGGCAAATTTAAAAACAAATACACCAGTTACCATTCCGGCTTTGGGCGTCACAAGCTTTTGAGCCCATGGAACTCCATAAACTAATGCATTACATAAACTAGAGGGGGATTTTCTTTCTTCTTTTGTTTAGTAGAAAATTATCCTTTTCTAAAAACTGAACAATGGCACAGTTGTTCGCTGTGTGCACCCGTTCAGGACTGAGCCATGCATAGGCAAAATGAGTGGAGCACAGCATCTGGCCTGCCGTGTTTCCAGTCCTGAGTTGGGTAGTCTGTGGATGGGATCCCAGCATCTGCTCTGCGGTTGCCAGCTCAGTAGGGCCTGCGATCGCCCGTCAGTGTCCTCAGCTAATGTGAACAGCATTGGTCTGTTGGTTAGAAACCAGGATCTTTTCAGGAAAGAAATCACGGCTATCCGCTCATTGCCAGTGCCACCAAAGGGTTTAGTTTTAAGGTGAAAAGAAAAGGAAAAAAAAAAAGTCCCGTTTTGCTTTGCAGAAGGAAAGAACTTACAGGTGAGCATGAAGCTTGCAGTGAGAAATGTGTGAAGAATACAAACCCCAGTCAATGCTAAGGCAGTTCTAACTCCACTGTTTTCCTAAATACACATCCTTGATTATTTTCAGCCTTGCTGTGTATAATCTGATCTGCTAGAAGTGTATGAGTGAGAGCATACAAACTGATTTTTTTTTTTAAATATAAGCTTAGGTTGTAATTGTACAAGTGACACAAAGGAAGTACAGGATAAGGCAGTTTAAGGTTTTTTTTTTCCTGATTCTATGGATTTCATTTTGTTTTGTTTTCAAAAAGTTATGGTGCTGTATAGGTGCTTTCTGTTTAACCTGGAAAGTGTGATTTATATTTGTACCCTCCTTGGTAGACAGAACAGTTGGGAACACCATTGGTACATATGAAACTGGTGTCACAATGCTCTGATTAGCACAGCATATACATACTTCTCCAAAGTGATATATGAAGACTCTTTTCTTTGCATAAAGAGCACTAGGCATATAAATGTATAAATATATTTTTATCATGTACAGTACAAAAATGGAACTTTATGCATGGGCGTTAGGATTACAGGCTAGTATTTGAGCACAGACTTCCCTGCTTGAGTTCTTGCTGATGCTTGCACCGTGACAGTGGGCACCAACACAGACGTGCCACCCGCCCCCCCACCCCGCCCCCGGCACCCACCACCAGCCACCAGGGGCACCCTTGTGCGCCTTTGCTTTATAACTCCTCTGGGGGTGATATTGGTGGTGATCACAGTTCCTAGCATAATGAGAGTTCCATTTGGTATTGTCACACGTCTCTCCTGCCTCGCTTGGGTTGTCATGTTTGAGCGATGGCCCTGTTGATTTCACCCTGCCTTTTACTGAATCTGTAAATTGTTGTGCAATTGTGGTTATAGTAGACCTGTAGCACATCGCCTTTTCTTAACTGCTACATGTTTATAATCATTTTAAAAGTATGTATAATTTTTTAAAATATGTATTCTATTCATGTGGTCTGCTTGTCAGTGAGCCAGACTTGCTTACTATATTCCTTTATAATGATGCTACCACTTCCTTGATCCTTTAGTAGTCTGCTGTACACAAGAACTGTCCAGTGTCAGTGAGAGAGGGCTGCTTCTCTGGCTTCCAGAGTGACGCTGTCCTGGGTTGGGGTTGCGTTGCAGAGTCAGTGGCAGCAGCTGGTTGCGAGGGCAGCAGGGCGGGGGTGGGGGGGATACCACATACCACACAAAGGAGAATCCCGAGTGCTTCCAACATGAGGGCCCTGAGAATTCCTCTCCTGGGTTCAAAGAAACAAGCAAACTAACAAAATAGCTACTTGGCTTTGCAGTTTTATAGACTCTGGGAGCTGTTGTGGGAGTAAGAAAGGCAATCCTCCAATGCGTTTCAGCTTTAAAATGTTGAATTCCTTTCAGACATGTGGCATCTTGTTTATTCTCTTCTTTTCTAACGTTTGTTGGATTTCAGGCAGAATGTCTTACAAAATGTCCTAGAACCAAATTATAATTTAATCTGAAACAGCTGAGGAAGGGACAGAGGGGGTATGAGGGCAGGGCAGCCACAGGACAGGTCAGCAGGAAAATGAAGGGGGAATGCTTTGATGTTTTGTTGACATTGTTTTCTTTTTTAAATAACTCAATCAGCATCTCCATGTAGAGTGTGTGGAGAGCTGAGACCAGGGCACCGTGAGATCTGCCAACTGCAGGAGAGGGTTCAGGCAAGAATCTATTGGTTGGGCCCGTCCAGGGTCACAGCACCCCACCCTCAGCTGGCCACCCACAGAGAGGCTAGGCTCCCCTAGACTAGCCAGGGTCTAAGGTGGTCAGACTGCGCAGGGGTGCTGCCTGAGCCCCCTGTCCCTTGTATGGAGACCTGCTTTCAGGATGGGCCAACTGTTGGCCACCATATCACATTCTGAGTGCCAGGGTCCCTAACAATACATTTTCTGATCTGGAGCATCTCAGCAGAATACTTAGTAGCCTCGGGGAGGGTGGCGGGGGGGGGCTGGCAGCTGTAATGTTTGAATCCTGGTGAGAACTGTCCGAGGCTACCCTCAGCCTCTAAATAAGCTGCTCTAGGGAGCCACCTACTTTTTGATGGGAAATTAGAAGAGTAACTAATATTGAAAACAGGACATGCACTCTGGGGCTCTGTTGTTCTCTTCAGGGCTCCAGAACCTGATACCTTTTACCAAAGCTAGAAAAGAGCTTTATCACAAGCCTTCACTGTCCTGGTGTGAGAACTGACCACCAGGTTCAGCATACCCCATTAACTGTGAATGAATCTGAGGTTGGTTTTCTTTATTGCATCCTCTGCAATATAATGATTGCTGAAACACTTTTTTAAAAAAATTTTCAGAAGTTTATCTCTCCTGTTAATGGGAGGGTCATGCACACATGTGTAGTACAAGGTGGACTTTGTGTTTGTTTTTGGTGTTGATTTTTAGCATCATGTGTGTTGCTTCCACACCCTGAGGAGAGGACACCATGGCTCACTACTCAGGACAGGTATGTCCCTCCCAGGGTGTGATTTCAGGTGGCTTCCAAACTTGCACACAGTTAAAGGATGGTGGGGACAGAGTTTGCCTCTACCTAATGCACCCCACTTAAAGAATAAAGAGGCTTTGAATCTCTTGGAAAAAGACCATCAAGAGTAAAGCAGTCAAAAAGCAAGTCCTCTGTTCCACGTGCTGGTGCCAAGGGCTGGCAGGGGAAATGCAAATGTTACCCTTTCTCCCTAAAAGCAAAAGGAAAACCCTGACAGCTCTGAACTCGGATTTTCTTTTCTTGCTGTATTTGGGGAACATTGTATGATTAGGCATAATGATTTTTTTTTAAAAGAATTAAAATTTTTTGTAGAAATGCAATCACTAGTAAAGAGGTACGAAAAAGCCAGCCTCTCCTGGAAATGGGGAGGCAGGGTGCTATGCAGAGAAGGTGAAGTTCTTGTGGAATCAGGCCTGTCAGACAAGATCTTAAAGCAGATGCCTAAGTAACTAAAAAGAGTATATTATGGTTGATCTAAATCTTAAGTGGGTAAGATTTTATGCAGTTTGAATGGAATATTTTCCTCTTGTTTAGTTTTATTTGTATGTATTTTTCTTTGATGAATGATTGGTTATAAGGCCTCTGCCACACTCCAGAAATACTTGTGTGGCTGCTTTTAAAAACTATGTGTCTGGTCACTTATTTCTCTAAAATTATCTCATTGCCTGGCAATCAGTCTTCTCTTACATACTTGTCCTAGCACATTATGTACATGGGAAATGTAAACAGATGTGAAGAAGGACCAGGAAAATTAGTTAATATTTTTTAAAATGTATTGTACATTTTGGCTTCACATGTTTAACTTTTTTTAAAGAAAAAAGTTGCATGAATGGAAAAAAAATCTGTATACAGTATCTGTAAAACTGTCTTATCTGTTTCAATTCCTTGCTCATACCCCATATAAACTAGAATTAAATATGGTGCATGGCCATATTTAAACACCTGAGAGTCAAGCAGTTCATACTTTGGTTTGAAGCACCTCATCCTTTCCTTCAAAGCGAACACTATCACATTGCATTCTTACTGAGGATTTTGTCTAACCATATGTTGCCACGAATTAACTCCTCCGCCTTTCTTCTCAAGGATCAAAACCAGTTTGATTTGGGAATCTTCCCCTTTCCAAATGAAATAGAGATGCAGTACTTACTTTCCTTGGTGTTTGTAGATATTGCCTTGTGTATTCCATTTAAAACCGTAATCTAGTTTGTAAAAGAGATGGTGACGCATGTAAATAAAGCCTCAGTGACGCTCTTACTCCTGGAAGTCTTTTTGTTCTCCTTCCCCCTTTCTTCAACCCAAGGAATAAAACGGCTGAGTCTACCTCACGGTCTTCCTGTGGAATTACTTCACTGGCTGGGCGAGGCACAAAACTGGGAGACTCTATCATGAGATCTCTAAACTAAAGGAACCTAGTGATCTTCTCTGGCCCACTTCTGACCTCCAAAGACAGCAGACAGTTTAATAAAAGCAGGTTTATGGCATTGTCCATGGTGGCTGTTAGCCACTTGTGTGCACTGAGTCGTATTGCCCGGGAGGAGATTTTAAGCAGGGAGGCAGGATTCGGACTGCCTTCAGCGACAAGGCAGAGGTTTGAACCTAATGAGGTTGTCAACAGTGCCCCCCTGCATATCGAAAGTCAAACCCAATGCTTGAGGCTTCTGATGCAACAGCGTAAATATTTCCTGCTGTGCACATTCAGGGCCTCCTCAGTTAAGTCAGGGGGAACTAAAATTATTCTTGACAGCCTGGGTTATGTTTTTCTTTTTATTTAATAATAGACTTATAAAAATTATTCAGCTTGTAGAAGGAGGAGGATCTGGTTTAAGGTCCCACCTAACATGATGGGCTGGTATTTCAGATCAAGGAAGTAGAAGATTTTAAAGTTGGCTATTTGAGGTAAACTCTGTTGGTGAAGAGTCATGCTTTCATAAGTTATTCCTTACCATTGTTTCAATTACCTATAAAGGTAAAACCTCACCATCTTCTAATACCAAAGCCTACTGGGAAAGGGTATTTCACCCTCCCTGCTTCAGCTTTTTGTTTAAAGAGGAAGAATTTGGACTAGTTAATCTCAAAACACTAGGGATTTGATTTTGCAAATATTCAAGAAGTGAGGGCAAAGCTTTAAGCCAGAAAATGTTACTTTGGCATGTGTCAGCTGAGTCACCCACACCACAGCTGGAATACAAGGGTTAAAGGTGGAGGAGGATAGAATTCATTGCCACTATGTGCCAGACACAATCACCTACAACCACTCCCCTGAGACATGGAGAGTGGGGAGGTGGCTGTGAGGTAGTGGTGGGGAGCGGTCTCTGGTGCCCTGGGTGCCTCTGAGCTCAGCCCTGTGTGGGAACGGGCAGGGGAGTGCATTTGAGGTGTGAGGGGCCCACTTTGGCTTTGCTTTCATCGCTGTCAAAGAGTACCAATGGGCTCAGAGGACCAGACACATCTGGAGCCAGAGGGAAAGAGTCCTTTCACCTGGATTTTCCTCATTCAAAAATTAAAAGAGGAAGACCAACAGCAGTTCTTAAGACTCGAAGAAAATTAGATTGTGTGTGTGTGTCTGCCTAGTGTCTATCACACAGGAATGGCTCAGAACTGTTTTTGCCTGCCTTCTCTGAGGACTTGCTAGAAGCACACTACAAACATCCCCACTCCCACTCGGGGAAGAGAAGTCTCAATGCCTTTCTTATATTGGCACAGGATCTCCTCTGAATCCTACATTCATCCATCCACCAGCACCCCCCATGTGCCAGGCACTGTGCTTGTCCCAGTGAGATGGGCTAAGGGGCTGAACTGAAATACGCAGGCCTGCTGGCATGCACTCTTGAGTGAATGAATCCCATGAATGCTGCTAAGGGTAGGATGAAGGAACAGAGGAAGCTAACATTTGAGCTGAAAGGCTCAAATGGGTCAGGCTTTGGGACCCAATTGATTTTGCAAATATTCCAGTAGTTAGGGCAAAGCTTTAAGCCAGTGAATGTTACTTTGACATACACGTGTCAGTCAGTCAAGTCACCCGTACCACCCAGCAGAGGCAGGAGAATCCCATAGACAAAGACAGGAGACAGGAAGGTCTGGAACATGCTCAGGAAACAGTGAGTAGTGGGTTTGTTTGGGGCTTAAAGAGCTCAAAGAAGACAAGCAAGAAATCAGGCAAGAAAAGAAGGCTGCCAGACAATTCCAGACCAAGTAGCTTAGACTTTTGACTGGGTATGGGAAACCAGCAGGGCAGTGGCCTGAGCAGAGCTGGCCTTTGGGTGGGCCCTGGGTCATACTGTGGGAGGTAGATTCTAGAAGGAGGACGTTGAAGAAATGAGAAGCCATGGTAATTCTAGAACTATTTTCACAACATGGCACCCACAGAAAATGATGTTTATGTGGTCCCCCAGAAAGGAAGAGAAAGCTGCTCCAGGTCTCAGGCAGCTAGCCCTGGGCTCTCACAGCCACAGGCCCTGGAAGCTGCCCTAAGGGCTGAGGGACCAGTTGCTCACACTCCTGTGACTGTCCAACTAAGCTGGAAAGCTCTGATCTGGAAGAAATCACAAGAAACAGGGTAATGGGTACGTCTGGGGGAGGGAGGCAATGGAGTTGGGATTCAGCTCTTCACCTTGTGTACTATTTTAACTTCCCAAAGTGGGAGTATATTACATTTATAAAGATAAATACAGCTTCTAAAGAGCCAACCGACATGGAGAGGCTAGCTTTGACCCCTCCTCGTCTGAGACTGGAGGGAACAAGGAATCAGGTGGGGGGAGCATTGGGGAGCAGAAGTGGAGGGGATGAGACAACTGCACTGCCTAATGAATCTGCCTGATGAATAGCATCATTGCAAATGTGCATCTTCGTAACTTTGGGTTTCCTTAACTTCCTATTAACATCTTGAATCTCATAGTATAGGAAGGACCTAATGAGAACAAAGGAATATTATGTATCTATTAAAACAATAATTATGAAAACTATTCATATACATAGAAAACACTCATTTTGTATGCACTCTTAGAAATGTAATTATCTCTTGCTCTTATATATTGATATAAGAAAAGTAAAAAGCAGCATACAAGTAGCATGTACCAGTATAAAACTATGTCTGGGTACTAAACTTCCTATACTATGAGATTCAAGATGTTAATAGGAAGTTAAGGAAACCCAAAGTTACAAGTAGTTAAGGAAACCCAAAGTTACAAGTAGCATGTACCAGTATAAAACTATGTCTGGGTACTAAAGTACTAAAAGGTAAAATGTAAAAATAGAAATAATCGTTGTATCCTGGACACTTTTGGCCTCACCACTGTACTCAGGCCCTTGCTGTTGCCACCAAAGTCTGAGAGCATCTGAGCCACCTGCTGCTTGGTGGCTTGGAACACAGGGCCCTCTTCAGTAGGGGAGGAGGGGTTCTTCCTCCCACCAAAATGCACCCAATGGGTAACTTCCTCAAGTAGGAAGGGGGTTCTCATGCTGGGACATGCCCCTAAAAGACAAATGTCCATTGTAGTAGGGCAATTGGGTTATGGATTTTTTTTGTCAAAACTTTCTTAATTTTGTTGCACTGCTTTTAAATTAGTATTTTAAAAGGCAATGCATTCACATGATTCAAAAAGCCAGAAAGCATAAAAAGAAACACACAGGGTATGTTTCCCTCCCACCTTTGTCTCCAGTCTGCCTAGTTCTTCCCACCCCAAAGTTTCTTATGTATCCTTCCTGAATTTCTTATGTACCTACAAGTAATAAAAATACAGATCCTTCTTTTCCCCTTTTTATTATACAAAAAGTACATTATACACACTGTTGGATGTCTTCCTTTTTTAGTGGTTTTCTCACATATGGAGGAGATATCAGTACATAGAAAGCTTCCTCAGTCTTTTTTATAGTTACATAGTATTCCATTGTATTAATGTATCATAATTGATTTAACCAATAGTCCACTATTGATAGACAGTGGACATTGGATTGTTTCCAAAAGTTTGTTCTTACCACAACACAACGGATAACCTTATACGTATATTATTTCATGTATGTGCAAGAATCTTTGTAGGATTAATGGCCAAATGTAGAATTGCTGGTCAAAGGATATACACATTTGTAATTTTGATAGATGTTGGCCAAATTGCCCTGCAGTGTACCAATTCACACCACCAACCACGTATGAGAATCCCTGTTTTCCCATAGTCTCATATTTTTGATATTTTAAAAATAAAATTACAAATCTGTTTTTCCATCTCCCCCTCCAAACTTTTTTCTTTTAGGTCCACACCCAAGGAGAGGAGGGCCCGGACTGGTGAGAATGATGGGTGGAGGGTGGGAGGGAGGCGCAGGAATTGAGGGGAGGGAGAAGGCGCTCTGGGCGCTCAGGTGACTTCCGTAGGCTGGAGAGTCACGCTGGCAACCTGTCCATCCAGTCTGGCCACAGGCTCCGCCCCTCACACCACCAGCTTGGACCGCCCAGCCTCGGGGCCAGCGGCCTGGCCTCACAGCTGCGTCCCTCACCTCCCAGAATTCCAGAGGGGCGCTGTCAACCCTAAGGAAACAAGTCTGGTCTCTTTGGCCCCAAACCACACACCCAGACCTATTCATAGGGAGATTGCACAAGCAGCTGGAGGCCAGCCCGGCTGGGCATGGGAGAGCAGCACTGCTCCTGGCCAGGCCCTGGCCCCTGCATGCCCCTGGGCAAGGCTGTGCCAGCTTTCAGAGCAGGGCTGTCCCCGTGGCTCCGGGGCCTCCAAGGTCTCACTGGCCCCTCCTCCCGAGTGGGGGAACTTGCTCCTCTAAAGGAGAAGCTCTACCACCCTCCCACTGTCCCACCGTGCAGGTTGGCATGGGGGTGGGGGGGGCTCTTGTTAGTGCACACAGAAATCAGGTGGCAGGCTTTTTACAGGAGAGGAAGCTGAGTCACGGAGTGAGCTCTGTGTGGGGAGCCGGTGTCATGGGGGAAAGGGAGGAACCCAGCTTTGGAATGGGACAGACCTCGATTTGAACCAGCCAAACGATGATACGTGAGTCAATTAACTTCTCTGGGCCTGTATTCTTGTTTGTGAAATGGAAACAAGGCTGCCGGACTTGCAGGGGTAGGAGGATCACATGAGAGCATGCCCCGGGGCACCTGTGGCACACTTCAAGCAGGTCAGGAGCAAGCATCAAGTCCTCTTCTCTCCAAACACATCTCACTGGCCCACACTCCATGGGTGGTGGTTGTTTTTTTTATCATATAAAAACATACAACAGAATTAATCTGACATTAGTGAACCCCATCAGTATAATCAGATTGCATAGTAATTAAGAATGAAAGGTAACCAACTTGTGAGGTTTTCCTGCTGTCCTTTGATGTTCTTCAGGATCTGTCAGCAGGAGCCACGCTCGTGGTCGGCTTCCTCCACGCTATATACCATAGAATCATGTCATTATCATGAAGAACTCAAATGTCACGGCAAGAGAGGGTTGGAAGACTTGTTTCTAGTCCTGGCTCTTCCACCCAAAGCTGTGTGACCTTGAGTGAGTCATTTACCTCTCTCTGGCCCTTAGTTTCCTCATCTGCATAGTCCACTTCATGAACATTCCATACTTCCCAGAAATGGAGCACACATTTTGCAAACCACAAAGCAAGTTTCAGAACCACAGACGCTGCTTTGAGTCGGGAAGTTGGCAGATGCTAATGCACTCATTTTCCAGAAGGGAAACTGAGACAGATCCAAAGTGGGCTCGAAGACTCATCGTTCCTTGCTGCAACCTGCCCTTCTGTCCAAAGGCAACACGTAAGGGCGTGGGACCCTGGGGGGAGAGTTGGGGTAGAGGGTGCATCCTGAGGGGGTGGGAAAAGAAATGGAGCAAGGAGAAAGTATGGAAGAGAGAAAAGGGGGCCTGGAGGAGGAGAAGGCGTGAGGAGGACGGGCGTGGCAAGGGGGGGCGGCATTTCCGAGGAGGGGACACACCCTACACAGGTGTTGGTGCTATGACCCACCTGGTATTACAGTGAGTCTCTCAGGTTTCTGTCCCAAAGAAGTAAAATGATTCAGGGGCCGGCAGTGGCCAGGCTGGAAGGAAGGTCTGTCTGACGCAGACAGGAGGCCAGGGCGATTTGCTGCTAGTTTGAAGCGGGCAGGGAATGGCGTTGGCCTAGGGCCCGCCCATGTAATGAAGGGAAACTGTCCTCTGGCATGTGTGTGTTGTGTGTGTGTGTGTGTGTGTGTGAGAGAGAGAGAGAGAGAGAGAGAGAGAGAGAGAGAGAATGGAGCCCTTTGATTTTGCTGTCTCTTGGATGGGCCCAGATGGCATTTCCCCAACAGACCCCTCCTGCCCAGGGCACTGTTGTGGCCCTGCCAGGTGTTTGGAGGAAAACTTAATTAAAGAGGACCTACCAGGTGGTTTGAAGCTTTAATTGCCGTGTTTGCGCCTCCCTGAGCATAAAGGTTCAGACCACTCCCCTTCCCCCCAGGCTTGGCTATGCCCAGGGCTTCCTCCACCTCTAAGGGAGTAAAAACATCTTCTTCCCTGGGTGGTGGAGCCACCACTTGGGCCTGGTTTTATACAACTAGGTTCTTTTTGATAGAAGCCACCTATTAACTACAGAACTCAAAGCATTTGAAATTTTATAATGGTAAGGTTTTTGTGTAGTGATAGATGCATGATGAGAAAACAATCTTTGGGAGAACATGCAGACTGTGGCAAATAGGCCCCTTGGTGTAGTAGAAGAATATGGACTTTGGAGTTAGACACAGGTATGGGGTTTTCTCTCTCCAAGCTTCAGGTCCTTGTCTGTTTCATGGAGAATCCTGACAATACCTCCCTTGACGATTCTTATGAGGATCAGAGTTAATACATGCAAAGCACCTATCTATTCACCCTGTGTTTCAACATATATTTATTGAGGGCCTACTGTGTGCTAGCACTGAGCTAGAGCTAGTGATTAAAGCTCACGCTTTAGAAAAAGGAGAGCATTGTAGGCTTCTGGTTTTGCCTGTGCAACTTTAGGTAAATGACCTAACCCCCGAACTTCTGTTTTCTTACCTATGAAATGGAGATGATAATAATGATAATAATAACCCCACCTCACTGTGTTGCTGTGCGGATTAAATGAGATGCTGTGTGGATGACACTTAGAATCTGGCACATCGCAAGTGCTTGATAAACTTAGCTATATCAGTACTCAATATATTACATAGTAAAAAAAAGAAAACTCAGCTATGGTTATTAGTACATTGGAATTGCTCAATAAATCATAGACCATAGATTTTATAATTAGGTTTCTAAAATGTAGCTCCTACACCCTATCCAAAGACGAAGAAAAATACATTTTTCATAATGTGGTCTTTGTCTCATGTGTATCAGGAAGGCATAAGGGAGCTTGCCAAAGATTCCGATTCCTTGGGCCCATTCCAGAGGTACTGAATCAGGACCTGACAGGGCCTAAAATTCTGCCTTTTCAAACATTGTCTCCCATGATTCTGAAGTGTACTAAAGTGGGGAACTCCCTGGGGTAAAAGGTAAAAATGCCCACTTGTTTAGGAATATCTTCTGTGAAGGCAGAATGACGATCCCCTGAAGATGTCCACATCCTAATGCCTAGAACCTGTGAGCGTGTTAGGTTACATAGCAAGGGGGAATTTAGATTGCTATCAACAGACTTCTATTTCAAAAAAGGAGAATAGCCAGGTGGGCCCAATGTAATCACAAGGATCCTTAAATGGAGTCCAGGGAGGCAGGAGAGTCAGAACCAGAGAGATGGTATCGGGAGAAAGGCTCGACCGGCCATTGTTGGCTTTGAAGATAGAGGAAGGGCCCCAAGTCGAGGGATGGGAACAGCCTCTAGGAGCTGGAAAAGGCAAGGAAATGGATTCTCCCCTCGAGCCCCCGGAAGGAACCAGCCCTGCCAACATCTTGATTTTTATCCCAGTGAGACCCATTCTGGACTCCTGATCTCTAGAATCATAAGATCATAAATTTATGTTGTTTTAAGCTGCTAAGTTTGTGGTGATTTGTTACAGCAGCAACAGAAAACTAATATGTCCTCTCAAACCAGGTTGGAATCACGCCACTGGATCTGGAAGACCCCTTGAGGTCCAGACCTGGGCTTGGGTGGGAGTCCTTGGCTGAGAGGAGCTCCAGGGGAGGGGGGCTCATGGGCTGTCCTCACAGCTTTGCTGACCTCCCTCTGCCATTTGTTCCTTGTTCATTTACACTCTGGTGCTCATACAGCTGTTGAGCAAGGCTCTTGTGCGTCAGGGGGCTCAGAGTGTTTAGAAATTGCAAACAGCTGGATCCCAAAGGATCCCTATCATGTTTTCATCCCAACCAAGAGGGCCTGGAACACCTGAAAGTGACCCAATTGGCTCTTCCTAGAACCCTGAGGAAAGGGAAAGGACCATGCCAGGAGCCTCCCGACCAGAGGGGGGCTCTCCCTCCCCACCCCCAAATCCCCTTGAAATGGGGGCATGAAGGCAGCTCTCACATACACGCCCTCCCAAGGGCGGGCATTGCAGGGCTCCCAGGGCCCCTCCAGCCCTTTCTCCTTCTCTCCCACTCCCTGCCCTGCCATCCTCACCTTCCCTGCTCCCCAGCCAGCTGAGACTTATCAAGTGACAGGCTCTGGGCTGATGGCCTTAGATTCATCATCTTGTATTCTGATCTTATTATGAAAATTTTCAGATTTTCATACACTACATGTTACAGACTCTACACACTACACTAAAAGAATGATTAGCCATTTGCCCATCACCAAAATTCTACAATTCTTAACATTTCTCCATATCTGTTTTATATATGTATGTATGTTTTTGTTTTTACTGAATCTTTTGAAAGTTCAGCCAACCTAACATGTCACCTCTAATTCACTCAGCATGCATCACTCAAGCCCCATAGGATCCTTGCAAGGTAGGGATACTGATCAGCACGATTTTACATGTGAACAATGTGAATGTAAGAATTTGAGATTTTAAGAAGTGAAACTACTTGCCCAGAATCACACAAGTGGTAAGTGATGGAACTGAGGTTTGAACATGGGTTTGTACACTGCCTTCTCTATGAGTGGTTCTAGGGCTCAGAATTATTGAGTGGCACAACTCGAGCTTGGGATTTTTTTTCTGTGAGAAAAACTCAAAGCATTTCAGACAGACAAAATTTCATCTTAACAATATCCCCTAAGGTCAGCTACCACTTCCTAAGAAGCTAGGTAAAGTTTAAGATGCCAGGTTAGTAGAGAAAGATGTTCAGGGTGCAGGCCCCAGAGGGACAGATGATTAAGGCTGCCAAGCCTACTGCCAGTGGAATGTAGACAACGTCTTGGAGGACCCCCAACACGTACCTGGATGTCTCCCTCCCCAATTACTATGAAGCTAACGGTCCCCACAGAAACAGCAAGGAATAAAAGGAGCCTGATCACAGAAGAATATAATCCTGAGATAATGAAGAAAGGCCTAATAGTGTGGGCCTCAAACTGTGGGCTGTTAACCACCTGAACCAAAATAACCTGGAGAGCTTGTTAAAAATGCAGACTCCTGGGTTTACCCCAGATCCAGGCAATCCAATCACCCAGGGATGGGGCCCTGGACTCTTAACACCTTCCCCAGGTGATGGCTGCCAGCTCTAGTTAGAGAAGCAGTAGCCAAATTCCTATACTACTGCACACTATACTACACTTTGCTGTACTACACACTACTGTATATACTACACATGACACTGTACACTACACATTACAGACTCTATACCCTACTCTACACAATACTATATATACTACACTACACTACACTACACACTACTGTATATACTTTACTATACTACACACACCACTACTGTATACACTACATTACACACTCTACACACTATACTACACTACACAATATACTACTGTATATGGTACACTACAAACTACACTATTGTATATATTAGGTCATTAAATATGAAATGTATGATTTCAAATCAAAAGTGTAGTTTATTATATCTCAAACAAGCAGTACAATTAATCAAAACATGCGCCTAAACTATTGACAGAGTTTTGCCATTTTAATGGTACCTTGTTTATGCCAGCAGCGAAGAAGCCTGGAGAGTGAATGGCGATGAAATCGACAAATGCGTTCTTCACAGCTTGTTGAGAATTGAATATTTTTCCTTGCAAGAAGTGGTCCAAAGCCTGGAAGAAGTGGTAGTCAGTTGGTGCAAGGTCTGGTGAATACGGCACAGTGGATGACAGAGAGTTTCCAAATCTAGCTGCTGTAGTTTGAGCAGCATTGGTTGTGCGACATGTGGTCTAGCGTTGTCATGCAAGAGGATTGGCCTGTGTCTATTGACCAATCTCGGCTGCTTAATCGCAAGCATCCTCATCGTTTCGTCCAATGGTTGCAGTAGACATCCACTGTAATCGATTGATCAGGTTTCATGAAGCTGTAATGGACCATACCAACGCTGGACCACCAGACACCGTTAGCTTTTTTTGATGAAGATTCCGTTTTGGACAGTGTTTTGGCACTTCATCTTTATCCAGCCATTATGCTGAATGCTTGCAATTGTCAAAAAGAATCCACTTTTCACATGTGACAATACGGTGTAGAAATGGTTCATCCTTATGTTGTGACAGCAAAGAAAGGCAAGCTTTGAGATGATTTCTCCGCTGACGCTTGTTTAATTCATGCAGTACCCATCTATCCAGCTACTTTACCTTGCCTATTTGTTTCAAATGGTCTAATATTGTTGGAATAGTAATGTCAAACCTTGCTGCTAATTCACACATAGGTTGAGATGGATTCGCTTCCACTACAGCTTTCAGCTCATCATTATCCACCTTGGCTTAGGTCACCCACGTGGCTCATTTTCAAGATTAAAATCACCAGAACAGAACTTCTCAAACCATTGATGTACTGTGCATTCAGTAGCCACATCCTTTTCAAACACTTGGTTCATATTTTGAGCTGTGTGTGCCGCATTGGTTCCACGATGGAACTCACATTAAAAAATAACACGAATTTTGGACTTATCCATGGTTTCACAAAAATTGCTCTAAAAAAGTTTTGAAAGATAATCACAAGCCAAAACATGTGTTTGCAAGACTGAGGATGTACCTTCACAATAAAAATAAAACAAGAAGTGTCAAAGTGAAATGTCAGAGATATCAACTGTCAAACTTAGTATTTAAGGAAATCGGACATTTCATACTTAATAACTTAATACTACACGACACTAATGTATACACTACACATTACAGACTCTACACGCCACCCTACACTATACACTACTGTATATACTACACATGACACTACTGCATACACTATACTACACCTTACAGACTCTACACACTACACTATGTGATACACTACTATATATATACACTACACTATATTACTCACACTACTCTATACACATTACACACTCTACATACTTCACTACACTATACAATACTGTATATACTACACCATACTACACATGATACCACTGTACACACTACACTACACTACACTGCACAAAATCATGCTATCCTATACCACACTATGCGATACTACTAGACTTTCTGCTAAATTTCTCTACTTTCTCGATGATCTATTTTTTTAAATTTCTCAGAGTGTTTTATTTCTTAATTTTAAAGACTTGGCTTAATTTCCATACAGTGGGCCGGGCATGGTGGCTCTCGCCTGCAATCCTGGCTCTCTGGGAGGCTGAGGTGGGAGGATCGCTTGAGCTCAGGAGTTTGAGACCAGCCTGAGCAAGAGCAAGACCCTATCTCCTCTAAAAATAGAAAAATTAGCAGGGTATTGTGGCATGCATCTGTAGTCCCAGCTACTCGGGAGGCTGAGGCAGGAGGATCGCTTGAGCCCAGGAGTTGGAGACTGCAGTGAGCTGTGATGATGCCACTGCACTCCCACCGGTATGACAGCGAGACTCTGTCTCAGAAAAAAAAAGAAAAATTCCATACAGTAAAATTCACTTCTTTTGGAATACAGTTCCATGAGTTTTAACAAATGCATAGTCATGTAACCACAATCAAGATACAGAACAGCTCCATCTCCCCCCACATTCCTTTGTGTTCCCCTCTTCTCGTCGCTCCCTTCCTGCACACTTACTCTGGTAACACGGATCTGTTCTCCAGCCCTGTAGTTTTGCTTTTTGCAGAATGTCATATAAATGGAATCATACGGTGTGTAGGCTTTTGAATCTGGCTTCTTTCACTTAGCGTAAAGCATTTGAGATTCATACATGTTGTGTGTAACAGTATTCTATTTCTTTTTATTGCTGGTATTATATTATGTGAACGTATCATGGCTGTTCATCTTTTCCCCAACCGAGGGACATTTGGGTTGTTTTTGGGTTTTGGTGATAAACTCAATGATCCTTTCCACGGGAGAATAAGCATTTCACACAGCGCCAGTGGGATGAGAGGGGGAAGGTGGCGGGCCAAGGAAAATAGCTCACACATAGCTCCTGCCAATGGGTCACCTGTTGCACAGCTCAGGTTCAGCCACGGAGGACTGATAAACCTTCTGATCTTCCAAAATCATAAAAACAACAGGGTCTTACACAGTGCGTCAGAGCCCATCTCTCACAGATGAAACAAAGGGCTCTTGGGACATCAGGCCCCAAAGCTCACTCTGAAATAATCCAAGTGAGCCTCTCCATCCTACAACGTGGTGTATCCCATGGGGCAGTCATCAAATGTCATGATCTTTCTTCACGGCCTTCTGTAGTTTACAATGCTTTTGCCTAGCTGGATCTATTTGATCTTCCAACAAGCCCAAGAGGGAAGAAAGGCAGATTTTGGGGGGGGCACCATTTTGAAATACAGTTGCCAAAGCTCAAGTAAAGTGGTACCTATTCAAAGTCCACAAGCCCTTTTGGCGGGAGAAAAACTGAGATTCTTCCCAGTCTCAACCCAGTGTTTTCTGGCTTTAAAGTTTTAATACTACTACAGGTGGACAGTGTGAGGGTGGTGATCATCTCTTTAATCTGCACATTTTTTAATCCATTTTTTCTCAAAGTGAGTGATGGGGTGGGCAAAAAGAGAACAGAGTTTAAATCCTGGGTCTGCTTGCTGGCCCTTGGCCTCAGTGTTCTCATTTGTGAGATGGGGAAACAATGCCTCCCTCAGTGTGTTGCAAAGAGGAGAGGTGGCAGGGGAGTGGCAGTGCCGGTGGGGAAAGCATAGGAGGCCCTCCATATTTATTCAGGGAAGCTGTGGACCGTGCACAACATTAACCATGTGTGGCGGGTGCTCTCTGCCTCTCCGCACCGCACAGGATTCCTGAGGCCTCATTTTTTTCTGGCAGCTATGGAGGAAACCAAGGGGTTAACAGGAGGCCTGGAAGCTGGCGCAGCTGGGGATCATTAGTCCCTAACGCGGGGCTGGGGTGGCCTGGGAGGAGGCCCAGCAGCTGCGAGGAGGGGCGCTGAGGGTGTCTCCCGTGCAGGGAACTTGCGCTGACAACTTTGTTTTTCTTATTTCTGAACTCGGTTTTACACTCCAGAGAGGAGTTCCTAGTGTCTGAACTTGGTTTTTGAGCCCTGGCGCTGGTGGTTCCCGCAGTAAATGCCTCGACACTTCTTGTGGGGCAAGGTCGCTATTGATGTTGGGCCAAGGTGGTTAGAAAACGGGATCTTCCAAATGGGGACTTTGTGGTTTGACCATACTGAGATGTGTCTCCACAAGCACAGCCGGGGGTGGGGATGGCTGCCCGCAGGGCGGGGCTTGAGGGTGGGTAAGTGGTGCTTCTCCTCAGCCACCCATCCTCCCCGTCCTTGGCATCAGTATTCCTGCCCCGGTGTCGCCTGTATAGTGGCCTCAGGCTCTGCTGAGAGAAAGGGGCTGTGTCAGGACCAGCTGGGCCCTGAGGGGGCTCAGGGTGCCAGGGGCGCTCTGGAGAGTGTGGTAGGCTGGAGGAGGAGAGACAGCTCCACCCCCGCTGCCAAGCCTTCCATGACCCCCAGGCCATGGCAGGTGCATCTAACCTGTCCCGCTCAGCCCTGGGTCCCCTCCCCATGCAGCAGCCATCACACTATCGTAATTCCCCGTGTGGCTGGCTGTGCCTGCACTCTGACTGCCACAGGCTCCTCTGGCCCATGCTCCAAACACATTGGCAGACTGACTGAATCTGCAGGAAAGAGAGAAATCTGAAGGTATCTGCAAGAATGACCTGGAGGGGCTTTTGGACAGGGATCTGCCCATGTGGCAACTTTGCCATGGTGGACAGGCTCTCACAGAAGAGTGGCAGGTTTGGAGTCCTCACTCCTGCCCTTTTTGAGTTTAACTTCGAGTTTCTCCTTCGTGTTCCAGCTGTTCCCCAGAAGCAGTAAGTACTAGTTTAATTGCAGGTGCACGTAACATTTGTCTCCGCAGCCCCCATGGATGCTCTGGGCCTCATCCTAGTTCTGCACCCCCTCTGAGTAGGCTCATGCATGCAAAGGGCAGACTGCACAAGCTTGTTCACGAGCTCATGTAGCATGTTCTTGATCATGGCCTCACACCCTCCCCTTCAATGCTGCAGGTAAGAGTGCTCATGACAACAGGAAGCAAATTCAGTACGGGCTGATACAAAGGGGAGGCTGCAGAGAAAGCAAAGCATTTCAACCGGGTGGTCTGCACGTGTCAGGGCAGGGGATCATATGGCATTTATGCCCCATGGTCTGTGGGGGAGGTGGTCATTAGACCATTGGAAATGATAGTAGAGGGGGAGAAGAGCTAGGATAGGGTGAGTGACCAATGAGTTACCCAACGGGCAAAGCTGACAACCCCCTGCACCCTGTTCCCAGGTCACACACACCCGCTGTCGTCCAGGTTGCTTTGTGTGTTAGCTGGTCCCTGACCGTCTCCCTCAGCAGGCTGACTTCTCTCCACCCCGACAGCGAGGTGGGCAGGAAGATGCTCAGGAGCCCATCTAACACCTATCTGAGCCAGTTAGACGTTCATTCAGTTGATAAGCAGAAGCTTTTATTTCCACTTACCCATTTGTGGGTGTTTTTCCTCATCTTCATTGCCCAAGAGGATTGATTATACATGACACTGTGATGCATATTCTATTATCTTCCCGGAGAATTACCTCAACTTTGGCCAGCACTTGGCATTCTTAGCCACCAGGGCTCAGGAGGTACATTTGGAGAGACTCAGAACTCAGGGATGTCAGTGCATTCTAGAGTCAGGCTGGGACTCGAAGTAGGGAGGGAGGGGACGGAATAGCCCATTGGCCTGGGCTTGTGTCTCCTGCTCCCTCAAACTGTTTCTCCTGCTCCTTGGCCTCCTGCTGCAGCCCACCTGGAAACCCTTTCTTCTCCTCTGCACTGAGCAGGCAGAGGGAGACAAATCTTGTCACAGCTCAGGCCAGAGAGAGGAACCCTGGGCCCTTGCTATTTCCAGAGCTAAAATCAAAGCCCATGGCTTGTTTCCTCAGCACTTAATTAGACTCCAGTGCCTCACAGGGCTGCCTCCTTCCCACCAGCAAGTGAAGGCCCTGACCAGTGGGTTTGGAAGCTGACGCCATTCCCAGGCAGGAGGGCTGGGGCCTGGAGTATTTTTACATATGGGAGGCTGTGGAGAGCAAAACTGCTTGGTTCTGAGCCAGTTAGACTAAGTCAGTTGGGAGAGGGAGGGGGCAGGAAAGTTGTTATATCATCCTTCCTTCTTTGAACCACATCATAAATCTGCTAGACAGGACCTGGGGACGGGGAGAGGTAGAGAGGGGGCTGCGCAAGGAGGCTGAGTGGGAGCTGGGCTACCCCTCCCCCCCAGAGCCTGGCTCAGGGGAGGCCCTGCCCTGAAGGTGTGGGCAGGGAGGCCTCACCTGGGGCTGGAGGTCAGGCACACGGGGTGAATGTTCAGAGTCGCCTAGGTCAGGTTGGGATGGGCTGACTGTGTAGGCTAGTGGGTGATTTCTGGGCCTGCTTCAGATCTTTCAACTAAAACCACCATCATAGATACAGTTTTTAGGGCTGGAAGGGACTTTAGAGGCCATTTAATGAGGGTTTTGAGAAGAAAAGAGAGAAAATAAATTACCCAAAGCCACACAGCTAATAAGAACCGGAAGTGGGGATGGGCTTTTTTGACTCATTCGATGGCTATCTAACTAGATTTCCCTTCTTATTGCTGTCCTTTGGCTTTCATGGGGACACAAGCCTTTCATTCCAAAGTGAAGGTAATGCATAAAATGCAAATTCACTTGGGTAAAACGACACATTAATTTAATTCACACTAAGAGCTAAATAATTGACATTTGACACTTTCTTGAGTAGAGATTCTGATGAGCAGGAGGCCCCTGTGCCCCAGGGAGGAGCATCTCTGACATTCAGGGTGGGGAGACACCACTGACTTCATAACCTAAGGCCATCCAGCCTCAGCGTTTCTGGAGGGAGTAGGTGGGAGAAGTTGAGACCTGTGATGTCCTGAAATAGAACCAGCTCCCTGTCAGGGGGCAGTGAAAACAGGACACCTGACTAATGACTTCTCATATTCATAAATTTTGCAACATTTCTCCAAAAAGATCTAGATACCAGCCTTAAGAGCACCATTACTATTGGAGTCAACTTGTGCCCACCCATGTGTCCATGAAACCAAGCAACCTCTCATGTTCCCTACACCCCCTTTTCCCTCCCTTAAAACTCCTGAGGCTGCCTCTCAAATGTGGGAACCAATAGGTGTGAACCATGTAAGACCTTTGTACATACTCCAAAACCCTGAATTAAGTTAAATGACAGCCATAGCCAGTATTTATTTTGCTTTTATTTTTTGTCAAGCACTTCACTAGCATTATCTCATGTCATCTTGAAAACGATTATTATCATCCCTATCTCACAATTAGGAGATTGAGGCTCAGAAATGTTAAATGATTTTCCAAGGTCACTCAGGTGTCAGGTCCAAGATTTGAACCAAGATAGACATATTGTAGAGCCTGTTTCAACCACTCCATACTGCTTCTACTGGTGGAAACAAAATTGTGTGCAGTACAGAAGGAGCTAAATAGAATTTTGTCCAATAGCAAAAAATGAGGCACACACTGTTTATTATGTAGGCTGGAGGAGCCAGAGAGTGAGGAGCATCAGGCCCTGGACAGTGTGTGGCTGAGAGTTGAAACTGGGGTGGGATTTCCATGTTCTATGCCCTAAAGCTGGTGTTTGGCATTACATTCCTGCTTTTCTGGGCAAATAGCCTAAATTTCCCCTTCATCTCTCTTTGTCAGTGTCTTGGGGCCACCAATATCATATCACCCCCATTCTATCCTTATCTCATATTTGTCACTTGACGCATGTCTATGGTCCAAACCTGCAATTATTCAGTATCTGCTGAATGCAAATAAAGGTGATTTTTGATACCCAGGGACAGCTAAAGTTGACATAAGCTCTTTGTTGTCCCCTTTTCTCTTCTTCCTCTTCATTCTCCTGTTACTTCTCTGCTACTTACTTTAGACATTTTATCACCTCCACTAGGAAGCTCACAGTGGAAGGAAAAGCATGCTCATTGTTAGTCTTATGCCATCAACTGATTTTGCTAGTAGTTCCTACTGGAAAAAGACTAATGGGGAATGAGTTTGAAGCTTGGTGATTACCGTTTTGCCTGTGAATTTCCTATAATCTGAGAGCCCATATAGTTTAAACTTTTTTTTAGTTGGCCCTTGGCTCTGTTTGTTGAATTATATATAATTTTTCACCCATGACCCACCTTAGGTCAAACTCTGTGATTGATGAATATGGACAGCACTAGACTCTCATTGCATACTGTTAAGTGAATTAATGCATGTAAAGTGTGAGGATATTGCCCAGCCCAGAGTAAGCACTCAATAATTGTTAGTTATTATTCATATTTTATGTTATTGCTTGAAAATAATACTTAATATCCAAGGCATCCATTGTTTTTGTTATCTTGAGATTTTTCATTACAGCAGCTGGGACTGAGTTTTAAAGCAAAAGTTACTAAAGGGCAGGAACTAAAAATCATAAAATAGAGATGTACTAGAGAACTCCTTAGGGGGAGTTCTAGCCATGATGGACTAGGTGGATCAGACCAATCCTCCCTATGAGAACAACTAGAAAACCTAGATTTTAAAAAGTGAGAACTATCTATTTGAAAGCATCATAGAGCTACTAAGACAGGGTCTAAGAAGCTAGGGAAATGGAAACACAGAGAGGTGAACCATTTGACAACTGCAGCTACTTTTCCCATGAGGCATTTTCTGATTCTGAAGCAGTACAGAGATGCTGAGCAGTTAAGAACTCTTGGCAGTCTTACAGGGCTGAGGAGACAAAAATTGGAATTCAAAGATTGTCAAAGGGAAGGGGTCCTAGTAAACATCCCAGTCTTTCCGCTGGGAAACTTGAAGGGCTATACACTAATAGTAAAGCTAGCCTGGAAATAGACGAGCACTCACAGAGACCGAAACAAAGATCTGAATCATTTTAATCTTAGATTGGATTAAGGAGACATTCTCCTAGCTAACTGCCTGCCAGAAACAAAAGTAAATCCACTCTGGAGGAAGATATCTTCTAGAACCTCAAATTACCACTTCAATTTCTCACACACAATCTCTGGCATTACACTTTTTAAAATTACCAGGCATACCGGGAGACAAGATCATATGATTGAAAACCAAGAGAAAAAGCTGTTATAATTTAAAGAGATATGTAGAATCTGTTTTAAAAAGAATCAACAACAACAAAAGAAGAATCAAATACTAGAAAAATTCCAGGACTGAAATTAAGAACTTGATAGAAGGACTTAAAAACAGATTAGATACCACCGAAGAAAATATTTGTGAACTTGAACATAGGTCAGAAGAAAATATTCAGACTTCACTATAATTACAACAAGATAAAAAAAATTTAGGAAATCCAGAAAAGAGCCTAAGAGGTATAGGGGACCCAGTGAAAACATTTGTGTAGTTAGAGTCCTGGAAGGAAAGAAGAGACAATGTAGCATAAACAATATTTGAAGAGAAAATGACTGAGGATTTAAAGACTGACAAAAGACTTCAAGCCACAGATTCAAGAAGTGCTACAAACCCCAAACAAGGCTAATAAAAAAACAACAACCCACAACTAGGCACATCATGGTACAATAGCTGAAAAACAAAACAAAGAAAAAAATTGTAAAAGCAGTGAGTGTAAAACAAAACAAAACACAAAACACATTGCACATTATGTGCAGAGACACAATACTCAGCTAATTTTTCAACAAAACAATGGAAGCCAAAGAACAAGGAAATTACATCTTTAAAAGGCTTTAAAAAAAAACCCAAAAACTGCTAACCAAAAATTCTATACCCAGAAAAAAAATCATTCAAAAATGAAAGTGAAAGAAAGACATTTTCAGTCAGGCAAAAACTGAGATAATTCATAACTAGCTGACAGACACTAAAGGAAAAACTAACCAGAGTTTTTCAGGTAGAAGGGAAAGAATTCCAGATGGAAGCAAGGAGATGCAGAAAGGAATGAAGAGCATTGTGAAAGGTAAACATATGGGAAAATCTAAATTAATATTGACTGTATAAAATAATAATATCTTGAAAGGGTTAGAATGTATGTAGAATTAAAATATACAACAATAATACACAAAAGATAAGAAAGAGGAAAATGGAATTAAACTATTCCAATGTCCTTAACACTGTCCAGAAATTGAAAAAATACAAATTTATATTGGATATTAATACAAGGATACATGTTGTAATCTTTAGGTATAGGAGCATATATTTAATTGTACAAAAAGGGGAGTCTTGTGCTCACATTAGAAGGTAGTATTGATTTATCTACCCCTGTCTTTGAGAAATTTATTTCTTCCAACAGCCTGATTTTCAATCAACATAAAAAAAAAAATAAAAGATTTTACAGCAGGAAGAATTAACTTATATATCTCATTATCCCAAGTGATAATACAAGATTAAAATAATAGGTTTTTAAAAAAGTTTTAGATAAATTCCTGGGTGAGAGATCCATAATCGACTGTGAAAGAGAAGCCATGATGCTTGGATATGGCTCCAACCTTTAAAGTTGACCTACCTGAGGATACCCATGTACTTCTACTGTGAGTATGTGACTCAGGATAGCCATTGTTAGGTGACTAAGAACAAGCAGCCTAGAAGCCTGGTTCAGAAGCATAGGCTTTTTAGCTACCAGGATGAAGGCTCTGAGGATCCAAGCTTTGGCTTCACTGCTATTAAATTAATATTGTTAAAGACCATGTGTTTGCATCTGGGAGCAGTCAAGTTCATAAAACTTAACATGGTTTTGCAGTTTGTGACCTGGTTGTCCCTGGCTTTAGTTCCAGGTCTGTGCCTGACCACCTGGGAGACACTGGGCATCGGGCACACCACTCAACATATCTGAGCCAAAAACTGCTCAGGTGCAGTTGAATGGGGGTACAAAGACCACCTCTGCAGGTTTGTTTTGGGAGTTGAACGAGGACTGGTATGAAAGCACTTGGTTAAGTGCAATGCACTGTTCAAATGTGAGGTATTACTATTAGCTTTATCCTCAAAGGAAAAAACAGTGCTCAGGTTACCGCATTTTACTGTCAGAAATATTCGTCTAGTGCAGTAAGATGCCCTGTGATAGAAGGATTTTATGGTCAAAAAAGCTTAGGAATCTCTGAATAACTTTCTGCCTTTGGAGATTCCCAGTGCTCACTATTCTTTTTTTCCCTCCTGAAGTATAAATACTCATTAGCCTTTGAAAGGCCCTGAGAAGTCCTGCAGTGAAGAAATCAGTGGAAGTATGTTTTATCCAATGTTTTCCAACCTAATCTGACCAATGAAGCCTCTGTGTAATACCCCCACCGCCCCACATCTCTATCCACATGCTTACTTTCATGCTCTCCCTGTGTGGCCTTATCCATACCCACAACGTCATACACCCTCACACACACGTGAATCCCAAGCTGATATTTCTAGCCTGGACTACTCCTGTACGGTTCAGGCCTCTCTACCCAACTTCTTCCACTTGGATGTCTCAGTACATCTTAAACTCAATCTGTTCAAAATGTCTAAAACCAAAACTGGTATCCTCCATCCCAAACCTGGATCTTTTCCAGGGTTCCCTAACTTGATGAATGGCCCCAGCATCCTTCTAATTCCATGAGCCCAAAACCTTGACAGCTGTCTCCCCATCACCCCTTGCATCCCCCACATTCAGTCCACCCCAATGTCCTGCCCAACATATGTCCTAACTATGTCTCAGGACTGTCCTGTTCTATCCAGCCCCATTGCTACCACTCTGGTGCAGGCCACCATGAGCTCTCACCTGGACCATAGTGAGAACTCCCTGACCAGTCCCCCTGCTCGCTCTCTTGTCCCCTCAGGCCACCCGCCATGAAGGAAAAGGATAAGTCTTCAGAATCCAAGTCTAACTCTAACTCCTGCCCTACACCTTTCAATGATTTCTCCTTGCTCTTATGTTCTCCGTGCCCTAGTCACCAGGTGTCTTCTAGTTCTTCAGCTGTCCCCACCGCAGAGCCTTTGCTTATGCCCTTCCCAATGTCAAGGATGTTCTCGCCCTGCCCCACTCCACCCCCTTGGCCCGATTTGCGTTTGCTGCTCCTTTCCATCTCAACCCAGCGCCACTTTCTCAGGGAAGCTGCCCCCGGACTCAGTCAGGACCTGGCACCCCCAGCACACCATAGGCCTCCCTTCATGAGCCTGGGACCCAGCCTGGGTCACTCAATATCGTCCATCAGAAGCTCCACAAACATTTTTTGTTGTAGAAAAAGAAATCTCCTCCTCTTCTCAACACAACTCACACGTCCGTTTCTACGCCTGCTTCCCTCTGGTCCCCAGCTTCTTCAGAAAACCAAAGCGTAACTGTCGCGCCAAGCCCCTCTTTCCTCTCCACAGTTTAAACTCTTTTATTTCTCCAAAGAGCCTCTTTTCTGCTCGCCTGTTTCCAGATTCAGATTCCGGCTGCCGCCCGGGCCGCCCACCGCCCACGGCAGGGCCCCACCCGCACGCACCACGCCGTGTGGCGCGCCCCGGACCGCGTGCGCCGCGCAGTGCCGTGACCCGCGACGGGCTCTGCCTTAGTGTTAATCAAAAGGGTAGTGGTTTATGTCTAATTTAAATAGTTTCTTGGGCTAATTTGTACCACCCCTCCACAGCCCCGTTCCCCTGCTGGAACCCCACGTCCGCTGCACACGTACAGAAACGAGCTGACGGTTTTGCTCGGATCCTGGGGGTGAAATGCGTGCCTCAGTTGGCCCGCCTGCTCTGGGCTGGATTGACTCGCAGGCCAGCCCCCAGCTGTCCCAACTCCAGGCCTTAGCCCAGGCTCTTCTCTCCGCCCAGGAAGGCCGCCCCAGCCCCGCCTCCTTCCCCCACATTTAATCCCGCTCATCCTTCAGGCCTCGATTTACACGCCACTTCTTCAGAGAGAGCTTTTCTGATAAATCAACTTAAAATTTAGTTTACCCTGCTGTTCTCTCCCACAGCGTTCCACGCTTTTCCTCCTAGACATCCATCACAATTTGTACTTCTATATTTGTGTGTGTACTTATTTATTTAATGACTGTCTCCCCACTAAAGCATAAACCCCACGAGGGCAGGGCCACTATTTTCTCACCAACCGCACGCGCGGCGCCGGGGCTGTTTACAGAGCGAGCGAGCGTTCCGCGCGCGGACGCAGAGGAGGGAGCGGTGCACGCGTGAATGTCCTTGCTCTCCGAACAGCTCTGACCCTTGGAAATCTGCCCGGCTTGAAAACAACTCCAAGCCCAAGCAAAACTTGAGGAAGTGTAATTTGAAGAAATAATTTGTGTCTTAAACTTGTCAGTGCCAATTCTGTCTGTATATTTTTTATTTGTTTTTTCACCTCTTGGGTTCAGAGTGACCTCGCCAGTCCCTAATCTCCTGGGACACATACTTCCTGTTGCCCTGTAATAATAGGCTGCTGGAGCTCGCTGGGCTGTGGTTTGAAAAGTCCACAGGTGGCTTCTCCTGTCGCCAGCGGGACTGGACCGGATGGGAGGCAGGGTGGTGGGTCCCTCCTCCTTGCACCCCTCACGCTCCTTAGAGGCAAGGCTGGGCTCTTTGTGCTCAGCTCAGGTCCATGTGGTCTTCCGCTCCTGTTGGGACAGTTTTGCTGTCCTCTCTTGGTTCCAGGTTTTTGACCCGTAGTCATTCTTACTGGGAAAAAAGCAACTCCAAAACCATTTTTGTAGTAAAGCTTGTAGCAGAAAATGTCAGTCCCATACTTCCCTCCCCCACCAATTTACCATTTTTTGTGCACCCCAGGTTTGGGTGTGCTTTCATTTCCAAAGCCAGCACCGTGGCTCTTTCTGGCAGACAGCCCTCGGGGGCCTGGAGCCTGACTTCCACCCGAGTGCCCCTGCGGGATCAGGCTGGGACCGCCCTCTGGGAACGCAGCCTGGGGTCCTCCCCGGCCCTGCCCCTCCCCTCCCTCACTAGTGCCCTTACATCACGTCCACACAAATCCTCACCTAGGGGCCTGCTTTGGAGGAACCTGACCTGAGACCATTGGTATCTGGAGTGGGGCTGGGAAGCAAAAGCACACTGAAGCCAGGGGGGAACAAAACCCTCAAGGAGGGATCCGAGAGGGCCTGGGTGGAGCATGGACACTGTCCACTCGCATCTCACATTCAAGTTCACCCCTTCCTATCACAGAGTTGCATCATGGTGATGGACCACAATGCACGTGGGAACACGTACAAGAGGGGGGTTAGTTGGATGATTTACAGTCCTCACCTGCTACAGCAAGTCTGGGGGCAAAACTGATATTCATCACAATCTTCCTGTACCCCTCACCCCCAGCTGGCTGGCTTTTCTGCTGGTCGTTTCCTGATGGGGTGACCCAGCCCTCATCCTTGAGGAGTGTGAGACCCTGGTCACCATGGCTGTGGTTGCTATAATGGCCTGGTTACTGTTAACACCGGGCACGGGAGTGACCTAGATGCCCTGCGCTCCACACATGCCCCTGCCCAGCCCCCTTGTAGCAGGGGTGGAACCTCCTCCTGACAACCAGGGTTAAGTAGCCCTGCCAGGATGCTGACTCCTGTCTTTGCCTGATGGTCTACCCATAGGAGGAGACCCGAATGACTAAGTGCTTGCCATAGGTGTAGGTTTGATAGGACTCTGTGTCCCTGGTGGAAGTGTCTCCCTTCTGGGAATTAAGACTTCTAGACCCACAGAACCTAACTTCCCCCAAGCAGGCCCCTGGGAATGACAGGGAGCAGGGCTACTCCCAGGGTTCCCCTCTCCTCCAGTGGGGCCCAGCCAGGGGCACCCACTCGGGGCCCGTTGCAGGGGCTGGGAGAGCCTGGGCTGCCATCTAGCCTCGCCTGGCTTCCTCCACTTCCTGCTCTGCTTCCCCACTCCCTTGCTGTCCCCTCCGGGAGCACTTCTTGCACCCAAAGTCTGCTCTCTGGGGAAGCCAACCTAAGATGGACCGAGAGCCAGGAGGAGTGGGGTGGGCAAAGCACTCCAGTTTTGAACACATGAAATGGACTGAGGCCACGGGTGTAGGGAGGAAGTTTGGGCTCCTGAACAGACCTTGAACTGGAACTGGAGGGTCCTGCTCCTGTTTCTACCTCACTGAAAACCAAAAAGAAGGGCCTCAGCCTTGCCGTCTATCTGATACGGAAAATGCTTTAAACCTTGAGTGATGTAGAAGAAATACTCTCATAAAATGCTCATAGCATGTTTATTTAAATGTCCTGAATTTCAAAACCAATGAAGCTATTCGCAGATAAGGTATCATATGATAAGATAACACCGCTGCATGTAACAATAGCTAACCCTTCCCATGCGTTTCTCTGGCCATGCGGTGCTCTAGGTACTCTACACTGTTCTCTCCTTTCCTCCTTACAGCCACCCTGTGCAAAAGGTATGGTTATTAGTTTTAGACTCATTTTACAGATGCGAAGACTAAAGGGTAGAAAGTCATCTGCATGCATGAGCCACAGAGCCAGGATTAAACCCAGGCCCGAGCTCTCAACTGCCCCACTGAGCCTCCAGCAGGGAGGCGCAGAAAATTTCCACCTCTCCCCTGCTGAGGAATTTTGATGTCTGTGGGAGGCAGAGTTTTCTGCCATTCTGATTTTTAAGTTTGCACACACTTAAAAAACCCCTGGATTATTTGAGCTGATGAGAAACTGCTACTTGGCTAGGCTCCCCCAAGAAGCCAGGGGCAAGCCCAGAAACTCCTTGGGGCCCACTCCAATACAGGAATATGGCTGATATTAATCTTAGTTGGTATTACTAATGATTTCATTTGGCATTTTCATGAGGAGATCTTGGCTTTACTTGATTCTTGGGCTGGAGGTAGGGCCTGTGCTGAGAAGGGCGCTACAGTGGTATCAGTAGTCCCTATCAGTTCAGACGTTCTAAAACCTCTTCCTGAAGCCAGAGTCACCATTAAAACATGCCTTCACTTAGAGCTGTTTTGCTGAAAGATGATTAAATTTTGGCTCCTTAGAAGGAGTTTGTTAGGACTCTGCATCACTGAGTGAATTCAAATTTGGCGATTTGTGGGTCTGTATTCCCACTCACCCTGGGCTACTCTCGCAGAAAGAACGTGTCCTCTCATGGAATTAATGTCCTTGTTAGACTGAAAGCTCGTGGAGGGTGGACTTGTGTTTTGTTCACTGATGGGGGTGGTGCCTGCCACGCAGCAGGTGCTCTACATATGGTTGTTGAATTAATAAACGAATTGAGCCGGGTGAGGTGGCTTGAGTCTGTAGTCCCAACTACTCGGGAGGCTGAGGCAGGAGGATTGCTTGAGCCCAGAAGTTTGAGGCTGCAGTGAGCTATGATCGTGTCACTGCACTCCAGCCTGGGTGACAGAGCGAGACCCCATCTCAAAAAAGAATAAAAATAAAAATAACTGGATTGATAGATGACTAAAGAGAGTCAGCACAGTTTGCCATTAAGAGCCCAGACTGTGGAACCACATGCTGGGATTCAAATCCCAGCCAGCTCTGTGACCACAGGCATGTGACTTAACTTCTCAGTAGCTTGGTTTTCCCCTCTGTACAATGGGTATGACGTTAATCTACGTCCCTCAAGACTGATGGGAGGAATAAATAAGCTAGTATATGCAGAGCACTCCGAGCAGCGCCAGGCACGCAGCAAGTACTAGCTCCACAGGCTTTTACTGACCGTGACATGAAAGTGTGGCATCAGGCTGGCACAAACTCTCCTCGAAGTTGTTTCCTTCTCCTCGTACAATACCAGAGGAAACGCGTTTCGTTGTGTCTGTATTAGCTTGAGACCCCCTCATTGTCATTCCTGACTTGGTCTTCGTGCCTGGAGGTGGAGTTTGCTAGATCTCACTGTTTGCACAAAAAAAGTGTGCTGAGATCCTTAAAAATCTCCCTGTGAGGAGCCAGAAGAGATATACATTTTTTTTTCTGAAGCAAAGTTGATAATTTATCACTACCTGCCAGAACCTTCCTCTAAGGCATCACTTCTCAAACTTTTAAAATGCTCTCCCTGTCAGCCCAGGCAGAAGGACAAAACCCAGGGCTGTTGTCAAGAGAGAGGAGTGGCAGGAAGCAGGATGGTGGCTGGCGGCCGGACATATGAAGCTTTAGCGGGGGTTGGGGGGAAGGACAGCTAGGGCTTCATGGAAGAGTCCCCAAACCACCAAATATGGGAACCAGCAGTCTGCAGAAGGCTGCCGGTGTAGATCACTTCAGCTCGGAGGGACTGCTTTCCACAGGCCTGCAAAGCTGTTTGATTCTTTGTTAAGTCAATAAATACTTGAGCACTTACTATGTGCCAAGTGCCGGGCAAATGGTGACAAAGACGAATGTCTCTGCCCTCATGGAGCTTACATTCCACCATCATTAATGTCTGCTGGTCGCCACCCACCGAACACACTGCTCACCCAGCAAGGGTTTCACGGAACACACAGAAGTTTCTCAGGGATTCTCTAAGACCGAGCAGTACCATGCCCATGGGTTTTCAGCATGTAAGCAAGAACCACTTGGCTTCTTTGGCCATGGGGAGGATGTACCGGGAACTCTCGTTGCTGCCCTGTGTGAGTCTCAAGCTCCCGTAAGTCTATGCCACGCTCAAGAGTTAAGGCTCCACACCTCACATCCATTAGGGTGGCCACTATCAAAAACACAAAAAACAAAAACAAAAACCAGAAAATAACAAGTGTTGGTGAGGATGTGGAAAAATTAGAACCCTTGTATACTGCTAGTTTTGATTGTAAAATGGTGCAACTGCAATGGAAAACAGTATGGAGTTTTCTCAAAAAATTAAAAATAGAACTACCATATGGTCTAGCAATCCTACTTCTGGATGTATAGCCAAAAGAATTGAAAGCAGGGTCTTGAAGAGATATTTGTACATTCATGTTCATAACAGCATTGTTCGAAATAGCCAAGAGGTGGAAGCAACCCAAATGTCTATGGATGGATAAATGGATTAACAAAATGTGCTATACACACATATGGAATATTATTCAGCCTTAAAAAAGGAAGGAATTCTGTCACATGCTGCAACATGGATGAACTTTGAGGACATGATGCTAAGTTTTATAAGCCAGTCACAAAAAGACAAATACTGCATAATTCCATTTATATGAGGGACCAAAAGCAGTCAAATTCATAAAAACAGAAAGTAGAATGGTTTTTGCCAAGGCCAGTGGGAAGGGAGAAATGAGGAGTTGTTCAATGGTGTAGAGTTTCAATTTTACAAGATGAAAAAGTTCCAGATAATGGACACACAACAAGGTAAATAAATGTAACACTACTGAACTGGACACTTAAAAGTGGTTAAGATGGTAAATTGTAAATATTTTTACCATAATAAAAAATGTTTAAAAATAGAAAGAGTTAAGGCTCCAGTGGCTAAGAGCTGTGGCTGCAGCCTGGACCCAAGGGAAGCAGTGGGGGGTGTGTGTGTCCAGGTATCTGTGGTGCGGGGTGTGGTGGAGGGTGGGGGGAGGCGGTGCTCTGCCTCCACCCTGTTCCAGAGGTCTTGGAAGCCCAAATTAATGTGATCACTAGACAGTCTGGGCTTATTTTCACTTGGAGGAGGGCTCCAGAGGAAGTGAATTGGGGCCCAATGGCTGGTGGTTGTACCTGCCAGCTCTCTGAGTCCCTACCTTTCTATCACAAGAGAGGAAATAGAACATAGTGCAGAGCAAGCTTCCAAGAGTTCAAATCCCATCTCTACCACTTACTTAGCTATGTGACCTTGCACAAGTTACCTGATTGCTCAAGTGCCTCAGTTTTCTCATCTATAAAATGGGGACAGTAATGGTACCTGCATCACAGGTATACGGTCATCCTATGGAAGCCCTTAGCATTTTGCCCCACATGCTAAATTAGTGTTTGGGAAGTTCAGGGATTCTTGATAGGATAGAAGTGTGTATGCATGGGGAAATTCATGTCACAAGTTAAGAACCGGGCATCTGGGTGGCAATGTGTTCAGTGAAAATGTGGCTACTTCTGGCCAAGAGAAGCTGACAGCCTGAACTGACCCTTCCCTGTTCAGAGGGCAGAGTAGCACCATGCATTAAACAAAGCCATTTTGCTCAGCTGTGCAAGGCCAGCCTAAGAGCAGGTGGAATGACAGTAGGATGGCAGGGTGGCAGGTGCCTCCCTAACCATGCTCCCTAGGCATATTGCATTTTCCGTCTCTGCACGCCCACAGCTGGGTGGGAGGAGGCACTCGGCCGTGAGGGAGTGGACTGGCCACACGTGCAGGAAGCTGCAGGTGCCCCAGGCTGGGGCCTTGGGACACATGCCATTTCTGGGGCTGGTGCCTCCCATCCAGGCTCCAGGCTCCTCTGAAGAATCACCCAGACCAAGTCCTGAAGGTGCATTTTAAAACCAGTTCTTCCAGCTATTAACCCCGCAACTCCTGGGAGAACACACACCCAGGTGGAACTAATTAGGGTGAAACAAGAGATCAGGACTCTAGGAATTCAGCGCCAGCCTCCCCTGCAGGCCACTCAGGGGTTGGGACCTTGGTGGGCCTACTGCTGACATCAGCTCAGAGCCCACATCTAAATGGGGCCCTGCTCTCCGCAGGCTGCTCTGGGAATGCACCCCCTGGTCTGGGGAAGCTGCATGGTGACTGCTGTGTAGTCATAGCACCTAAAGATGAAGGATTTGGATGAAAGACCATTTATTGAGCATTTTGTCTGTTGTGCCAGGCACTTTCCATTGATTATCTCCATCCTCACAACCACCCCGTGAGATGGATATCATTACTATTCTCATTTTATACATAAGGAAACTGACAAGGTACTTGTTTAAGTTCCCCTGCCTTTGAGCGATGGAACTGGGATTTAAACCCAGGGGTCTCAGACTCCAAATCCTGATCGTAGCTGCTTCCCCTTCCTGCCTCATGATAAAGATGAAATGATCAACCTCGCTCATGTATTTTGCACTCCTGTCATGCTTATAGGCAACTGGTAGTGTTAGATGTTGACAAGAACAATATGCTAATGATGTGAAACAGTCAAAACTTTAAAAAACATCACATCACTCCTTTTTTCAAAAATCTTCATTGACTTCTCTACTTACCAAATCAAGTTCAAACTCTTTAGCGTACAGTACAAAACACTAAAGAGATTATGACAAAATGCCAAACTTCTGTTTCCCTTTTCCCTTTCAAGAATGATCTTCAGTCTGGTAAAGGAAAAATAACCCTACAAGTTGGAATTGGAGCCCAAAGTCGGTGAGAAGACGTCTAAGGAGCGCGACAGCATTGGAAGGGGAGTCTAAGTCGCCTCACCCTGACCAGCGACTCCCCAGCCCCAGTCGGGGCACGTAGAGAGCGGCAGGTCAGATCGCTCAGCAGCTGTTGTTAGTCCTTCACGAGCCAGAGCACATATGAGACAGCGCCAGAGGATGGGGCGGGCAAAAGTCCCAGTTTTCAAAAGGGAGAACACTCTGGATCTGCAAAACTGGAAACCTACAATTGTGAAGGAGAGCCCCAGTACAACTGTAGCGCACGCTATTAAACAGTTTGGGCCCCTTAGACATAGGAACACAGATCGCTAAAGAGCTGCGGGATCCGCTGGAGACCAGTCATGCCTGTCTCTCCTCATTTCCTTCTCTAAAGGGGTTGCAGGACTGGTAGGTCAGGGAGATGTTGATGATGTGGTTTATCTGGATTTCAGCAAGACTGCTGATAATGTCTCTGTGACTTCTTTGTAGACAAAATTGGGGAAGCATGAACTAGAGGTGCTTTTAGTTAGAAGAACTCACAACCGATGGAATACATAAACCTGAGAAATGCTAATTGATGGTAACTCAGACAAGTCTTTAGGAGTGGGCCACGAGGCTCTCTCCTGAGCCCTGTTATTTTGGACATTTTTAATAACATAAAGGGCAGATGATGCAGCACTGGGAGATGACAACAGTTTGGGTGCCAGAAATAGGATCCAGACTGCAATAATGGGCAGGATCTAATAGGATGGAATTGAAGTGGAATAAATGGAAAGTTCTGGACTTTGGTTTAACAAATGAGTGACACAGCTTAAGGATTTTAGCTGACTAAAAGGTCAACATGAGTTAATAGGAATCCAGCCATGGAAAGTGGCTCATGGCCCCCCTCTACCTTCAGGACACCTGGTCCCTCCTTAGCATCATGTTCAAGGTCCTCCAGGTGTGATGTGAGCTGGCTACCAATCTCGTGACAGCTTCGGGAACGTGCCATGTCCATGCGCATCGTCCGACCTTCTTCTCCTACGGCTCACCTGCTGGATTCTCATCCAGTCTTTAAGATCCAGCCCAGCAGCTCCACCTGGGCGGAGCCTTCCGAGATAGTGCTCTGCGCTTCCCCGCCTGCCCTCCTTCACAGGGCCAGGCACTCCTTGAGGGCAGGGCCACCCCACTCACACAGCGAGTGTCCAACAGATGTTTGTGAAACGGGTCTGGCTGCCCAAGGGCTAATTCTGTCTTTTGTTGTGTTTGTGCAGGAATGACGGGCAGAAATGATCTCCTAATTCTGCTCACACGGGGCAGGTCAGACAACTCGATTTGGGGCTTTAGTTGTGGGCCTCATGCTTCGGAAGAGACAATGAGACGGGGCAAAGCAATCCCATGAAAGGGCGAGCTGGGGGTGAAGCATTTGGACACTCTGTCTTGTGAGGAAAAGTGGAAAAAATGGGAACATTCGGTGTGAAAAGAGAAGGCTTAGGTGAGGCCAGGAGAGCTGTCCTCAGATGTCTGGGAGAATGTCCTGTGGTCCCTCACCGTCTGAGGGTCAGGGACTCCTTCGAGAATATGAGGGAGCCCTGGACACCCCGCTGCCCACACACAAGGTTCACAGAGCGGGAGGCAGGACGGGGTGACGATCGAGAGCCTGGCTACGGACGCGCTCAGCCTCCGGAGTCCGCCTCACGCCCAGCCGCCTCGGGCAAGTGCATTGACCCCCTTGTCTGTCTTCTTATCTGAGAAATGGAGACACGTGTTTCACCCACCTCACAGGAAGATTCAATGCGACAATACATGAAATACAAACGTTTACAACGAAGTCTGCCATTTTCAATAAATGTTAGCTTAAAAAACCTGAGTGTGCGCCGTCCCCCAAAGCCTAAGAGTTCACTCTAGAGGGCCACGGGTGCCAGGTGAGGAACCCCGGACGCGGCTTCTCTGTGTGGCTTAGATTCCCCACCTCCCTGGCCCATGGGCACCTGTGGGTCCCAGCCACCAACTCCTTCCTGCTTTGCCTGAGGGCCATCCTCTCTGAGCCCAACTGTTGCTTTAAAAAAATTATTTATTGATTGATTCGTTTATTTTAATTAATTAATTTTTTTCTTTTGAGACAGAGGAGTCTTGCTCTGTCGCCCCAGCTAGAGGGCAGTGGCATCATCGTAGCTCATTGCAACCTCCAACTCCTGGGCTCAAGCGATCCTCCTGCCTCAGCCTCCCAGAGTGCTAGGATTATAGGTGTGTGCCACCACGCCTGGCCAAAAATTTATTTATTTTTTATTTGAGAGATAATTGTATATATTTATGAGGTACAATGTGATGTTTTGATATACATATACATTATAGAAAGATTAAATCAAGCTAATTAACATATCCATCACCTCACCAACTTATCTTTTCTATGGTGAGAACATTTAAAACCTGTTCTTTTAGCAATTTTGAAATATACAATACATTATCCAACCTCCACTTTTTAAGGAACCAGCTCACTCTGGCCCAGGCCCACCCTTAACATTTGTGGGTCTGGGGCTAGAGTACAAATGGCAGCCCCCATGATATGAAAGTTACAAATCAAGTTAATGCTAAATAGAATATGTTCTAGCCTCATAACTGGACAATTACTCCTTCATAATGTCATAGCATGGGGAGAGCTGGCCCTGGCCCCAGCCCTGGCCTGCAGGCTGTCTCCCTTCTTTTCACACCTCCACAGACATCCCTCACCATGAGGGGCTTCACATGCAGGTATGTGGACACCCCAGGCTTCCTCTCCCTCACCACTCCCAGGGAAAGGTCACCCCTCAGGTCTGAGGGTGCACACTCTGTAGGGTGGTCCATTCTCAGAAGGACCGACCAGAGGAAAAGGCCAGTCAGGGCTGTAAACATGCTCAGGGGTGTTTGGGCAGGGAATTTTGGTGTCCTGGATACCCAGAGCAAGGGGTGGGTGTTGCCCGTTCTCCTTGGCTCTTGGAATCCTGGCCTTTCAAAGGTGGTGCTCCGAGCAGGGGCTCCCCAGCCCAGGCCCATGGGCAGTACTATCCCTGGGTACTCCTGGAAGCCCACAGGCCCCCACCCTGGCTGCTGCCCAGGCCACCCTGCCCAGCACATGGCTTTAGAGTGGGGGCCATAAATTCGCCTTCGAGGAGCAGAGCTTGGGAAGAAAGTGCAGATCTATTTACCCCAGGGTCCATTTACAGAGACACAGAGGGCAGTGACAGCCATGGAGAGAAGGGGGGCAGGGTCTAAGGTCTGCAGGCAGCAGGGAGAAGGCCACCGTGCCCCAGAGAGGGTGCCAGAGGCTTCAGTGTGCAGAGGCCTGGGTGGCTGCAGGACTTAAGAGTCTTCAGAGCTGGGCCTGGGCCTGTTTGCCCACGGAACCGCTCCCAGCCTCCCCTCTGCTCAGTAGGACAGGGTGAAGGCCCTGCAGGCTGTGCTCCCCAGGAGGCCAGGCCAGCAGTGGCAGAGGTTTTGGTGAGAGGGTGGCGGGTGGCGGGTGGCGGGGGTAGGAGGAAGCACACTATTACCCCTCCTTCTGTCTTGGGTGCCTTCTCTGGCGGCAGCTGCTTTTTTCACATGACTCAGGCTCCTGCTGTGGCTGCGGTTTCCTTCTGGTGACTTTGGTGCCCGGCTTTGGAGAATCCACCTCCTCTCTCTGTCCCTCCAGCCTCAGGCAGTGGTGGCTCCCTGCTACTGCTGACCTCTGGGTTACCTTCCTGTCCCCTGGTTGACTTCCTAACCTTTCTTATCACCTGTGTAATCAATTCCCTGCATTAAATTCCTCCTGTTTTATATCCTCAGTTTCATATGTCATCAATTTTAGGAATCAGATCAAAACTAATGCATATTGTTACACTCATTTATATAGAAAGGAAACTGGGTTTTAGAGAAACTAAATAAATTTCTAAGGTTACCAGCTAATAAGCGATAGAACAAACAGGATTTGAATCTAAGTTTGCTTTACTCCCTGGTCTGTTCTCTTTCCAATATGCCTAACTGCCTTCTAGAAATACTTCCAAGTCAACTGTATTGGAGAGCATTTGATGCAGAGTGAGAAGCCAGTGATGGGAGGGTCGATGGTGTGAGGATGGCTCTGGCCTTCTAAAATCACTCCAGCTGTGACCTTCTTATTGCTAGGGAGCCATGAATAAATATAACTTTTTTTAAGCTCTCATTTTAAATATTTTCAGAACATCTGAATAGAAAGAAATCTCACTGAGTCCACACCAGGCTCTCATTCGGGCCACTGGGAACAGATTTAAATTGTTAGGCTTAATGGAAATCTGGGGAAGACACCATGATTTTTTGAGAATCAAGAAGCCAGGCTGAAAGGAAATGACTACTATAATTAGACAATATTAAGATTTAATCTGGTTAATACCAATGCAAACAATTCTTCGTGTGTGTGTGTGTGTGTGTGTGTGTGTGTGTGTGTGTGTTTCCTTCACTTCTCTTTTAAAACCTTAAAGCAACAGTTCCTAGCAAATGCTCCTGCATCACAAACTAGATTGGGGTGATATGTTCTCAAGGCAAGAACACAGTCTTTTCCCAATTCATGGGGGATTGGGGTGGGGAGTAAGAGGGAGGAGAGGAAGCAAAATTAGGTTCATAGTATAATTTTTCTTAATTTCAAGAATTGTTTTATTTAGTTTTTCTTAAATATCAGCTGAAATACTCATGTGGATTAAACTCTAGTATGAGATGCGATCTGACTTATCCTAAGTTTTCTTATTAATAATTGAAGGTGTGCCACTGAGTGGCAGGACTCTAGTCACTCTGCCCTAAAAACAATCTTGGGAACCGCTGTCTTCTGAAACATGCTGCGACACCCACCTGCAAGTGCCATTCCAGGGAGGGCGCCGTTCTGAGGTATGTTATGGGGACCCCCAGCTTCCCACACTTGCCCAGCCCCAACTCTTCTGACCCTCTGCGTACACTATTTCACAACAGACTGCGAGTGCCCCAGCCCCCATTTTGGTTCAGAAAACATCATTGTTCCAGCAGAGGCAACCTGCTGGGGTTAGGAGAGCTGCACACATCTCCTCAAGGGCGTTGTTTGGAGTGACTGGGCAGGCGGTGCCTAGAGGGCTTAGGAAGTGCCTTCCCTGCTCCAGTTGGGGGAGAGAGACTCCCTGGCTGGGCAAAGTCTTCTTTCTCTCCATCACTCCTTGAACTATCCCAAAAGGCAGCCAAGACCTAGGGTGGACTGTTAGAGCTCATCAGTTCAACCTGAGCCTGGGAGTGGAGGGGATAGTAGCTCCAGTTCAGGGTGGAGAATCCCTGAACATTGCCCTGCAGCCTGGGGTCCCCAGGACCTCACATGCTCCTCCTCTACCCCCACCCCTACCCGTTTGGTGGAAAAGACGACTCTTGTCACATGGAGCACAACAAAGACCCAGCTTATCTCTAGGTGTTTTGCCAAGGACAAAAACAATTCTCCGGGAATCAATAGTTGGTGGTGTTTGGAGATCCCATCCCAAACCCCATCTCATCACACCAAGCCATTGTTTCAATATTTGCACCACAGCCAGGGAGGGGTGAACGGGATCCAAATTCATCCTGTAGGTGAGTGTCTTTCATCGATTCTAATAAGTCACAGTATTGGCAGGTTGCAGGCCAATTTCTCAGAGCAGCCAATATTTAATAGACTACCTCAGATGATTAAGTGAAATGATTCCTTGGAGCAGTCCCAGAGATGGTTCTAAAAGTTGTCTCAGCTACTTATCTCAAAACTGAGGAGGAGAATCATAATGCCCTTGCTGGTTTCTGCCAAGATTGGGGCTTCTTAATCTAGGCTCTACATGCCCAGAAAGTCCATGGTTGGGCCACAGAGAAACAGTGACTACCTAAGATTTATATAAAGTTGTGTGCATTTGTATCAGATTCCCAGGCAAACTTATGACTCTACAGAGGATAAAAGTACTGCCCTGGATTTTTGGTGCCATTTCTTTTACTTGTGTGTTTCTACAATCTGGTTAATTTTTCACTTCAATTTCTGCTTTTATCCCCCTCCTCTAGGTGGTCTTTGTTTGTGGACCACTGGACCCAAGAAAGCTGCTTGATGGTTTGCCAAACTGTTTTTGCAGCTAAGAAAGAGATGGTATCACTTGTTCGGGAAGCTAACGCCTCAGTGCCCATGCTTCCCCACCCACCACCCCTGCCTAACATTAAAACACATTCAAATCTACACCTGGGAATAGTTTGGCAAGGCTCAGCGATTTCAAAATAAAGACAAACCTGAGTTCTCCCCTCCACTCACAATGTGTATTTAAAGTCAGGTTTCCAAACGTCTGAGGACAGCGTCTGTTTCATGTCTCAGGGAGTTACTTAATTACGCTTAGCTTCCTCTGATGAGGTCTTTTCCTCTCCACATTCTGCCAATTACTTGCCAATTAATACCATCGAGCAATCACCTGATGAACAACTTTTAACTTTGAATGTCAGGCTAACATTTTCCCTCACTCTCCTCAACCCATGATTTCCTGATTTTAAGGCTTGAGCTTTCCTCACTTGCCCCCTGTCATTCAGCTTCCAACCACGCAGGGCTGGAAGGGAGCGAAGATCTGATGAAGGACTTCTGCCTACTTCCTTTCTCAACATACCCGTCAGATGTGAGCAGCAAGGTCAACAAACGCTGGGTAAAAAGCTTTACAAATATGAAAGCTGTCATGTTTTTGAGCCCAGAATTGCAGTTCTGAGTGACGATCAGCTCTTGAAAGTATCTGGTGTCTCCAGAAAACAAAGCCCTTCTGTCCAGGGAGCTCAAAGTTCTTTAACACCCACACGTTCATTCCCTCTTCCCTCTACAGCCTCACCTGTAAGGAAGGTTAGGTGGGGGTGAGCCACCTGCACCTGCATGTTGCTGTCCTCCAGGAGGAACTTGCACCTGCATCTCTGTCCATTTTTGCCCCACTGACCAGCTCACCGAATGACTTCTACCCTAGTGCCAGAAGAATGGCCACCTTTTCTTATTCTCCCACAAGCTATGTGATCCTGAGTAAGTCACTTAATTTCCTTCTACTGCTGTCAAATGGACACAATGATGGCTAACTTACAGGGATGTTGAGATGATTAATTCAGATGAAATACATAAAGCAGTTAGCATTCTCTCTTAGGTTTTTCCCTCACCTGTAGAATGGAGATAATAGTACCTAACAATAATATAATACTCCTTATTAATAGCTTACTAAGGGCTGGGCTCTGTGGAAGGCTACAAGGAGTGAACATGCCTGAATTCTTCTAAAAATGTTTGATTTGGGGATTAAAATTTCTGAAATATGATGTCACTGAAACATAAGTAAGAACTACGTGAGGCTTTCCTAAAGTATGTCCTTTTGGAACCAAAGAGACAGTGAATTGTAAAAGGGTTCTGAAGTCAAATATGTTTGGGAAACACTGCAGCCCATATCTGTATATTCTTCTTGGAGATTCACATGGCATATTAGTCTCTTAAAGTCCTGTGACTTTAAAAGAATTTTTAACAGTGTGATTAACCCAGTCTTTGCACATTTTTTTGACCTTGGGAACCTTTTATTCATGTCACACTGATAATATCCCTGATTCGATGAAATACACTTTGAGATATGCTAAACCATTCTACTCCCAGTGTAGGCTATTCCAAGCATTGAATGACCCAATTGCTGTGATAATTTTAAAGATAGTCTTAAAATGGAACTGGAAATCCAAAATGGGGGTGTTCCATGACTATGTATTTAGTCATCAGGAATTTTTTTTTAACCTATGATTGAATCGTTTTTAGATTCATGGTCTTGTTGCAAAAGACGGGTTCTATATCTTCTAGATGCAGACATACCATCACCTGAGCATTTTGTTTAAGAAAAAAAAGATGTCATTTTTGGATGTATGAGGCTTTTTACCTAGTCTGTCTGATACTCAGGGTCATCAAGATACACTGGAAAGAAGTAGAAAGTCCTCATCCACTCCCAATAAGTAGTTTTACCACCCTCAGCTGAAGACGTGGATTGGGATGTTTGTCTTTGTCATCACAGTTGTACATATTACTTTATCTTCATCCCTCAAGAACCAGGGCCTCCAGAGTTTCACATCCAGCAGCAGGATGCAACAGTGTCTATTGTTTATATATACTACACACTATGCATGTATTTTTCTAATTTAATCCTTACCACAGCCTTTTAAGTTAGGTATTTTTTCCTCCATCTTACAGATGAGAAGAAAACTGAGACTCAAGTGGTTAAGTTAACTCACTTATAGTAAGATGCAGAACTGGGACTCAAAGGCCAGGTGTACCTACCGCAAAGCTTGTGCTCTCTCTAATCCTTACATCACTCCTCTTCTCCAAGATGTCTGGAGCTTTCCATGGTGGCAGGATCTCATATACCACACCTTGTCTCACTTCTGTAAAATTACACCTGTCCTAGCCCGGCATGGTGCCTCATGCCTAAAATCCCAGTGACTCAGGAGGCTGAGGCAGGAGGATCGCTTGAGGCCAGGAGTTTGAGACCAGCCTGGGTGATGTAGTGAGACCCCATGTCTAAAAACAGAACAAAACAAAACAAAATTACATCTGTCTTAGTAAAGGAGGAAAACCATCTGATCATTTCAATCAATGCAGAAGAAGCATTTAACAAAATTCAGTACCCGTTTATGATAAAAACTCTGAGCAACTAGAAACTTCCTTAAAGCAATAAAGGACATCTACAAAAACCCAACGGCAAACATCATACTTAATGGTGAAAGATTGAATGATTTCTCCCTAAAATCAGGAACAAGATAAGGGTGACTGTTTTTACTTCTATTCAACATTGTATTGGCGGTCCTAGCCATTCCAATAAGGCAAGGAAAAAAAAGAATAAAGACATAAAGATCAAGGAGGAACAAATAAAACTGTTCCTATTTGCAGATGTTATGATTGTTTATAAAATCCCAGGAAATCTACAAAATAACTAATAAAACTAATAAGTAAATTTAGTAAGATTACAGGACACAGATTATTATAAGAAAATCAATTGTATTCTTATATGCTAGTGGCAAACAATTAGAAAATAAAATTTTTAAAAAGAAATTCCATTTATAATAGTACCACAAAATATAAAATAGTTAGAAATAGATCTAATAAAGTATTTCCACATCTTCTATGCTGAGAACTACAAATTATTGCCAAGAGAAATTTAAAAGACATAATTAAATGGAAAGCTATACTGTGTTCATTGATTTAAAGACCCAATATTTTTAAAATGACAATTCTCCAAATTGATCTATAGATTCAACATATGCTCAATAAGAATCCCAAAATCTTTTGTAAAAAGGAAGAAGCTGATTATAAAATACATATGGCAATGCAAAGGATATAGGATAACCAAAGCTAACTTTAAAATGAACAAAGTTGGAGAATTTTCTCTACCTGGTTTCAAGACTTTTATTATAAAGTTACAGTAATCAAGACAGTTTTAGTATTGGCAAAAGATTATAGATTACTGAAATAAAATAGAGAGTCTGGAAACCCATACATACAGTAACAGGAGGTTTTTGATAAGGGTGACAGCAATTGAATGGGGAAAGGAATATTTTCAACAAATGGTGTAAAACAACTGAATAATATATAGAGAAAAATTAGTATCAACTCTTATTTCTCACCACATACAAAAATTAACTTGAAATGGACCATAGACCTAATTGGAAAACCTAAAACTAGAATAATATATAGGAGGAAATCTTTGTAACCTTGGAGTAGGCAAAGGTTTCTTAGATATGTCATGTAAGTGACAACATAAACTGGCTTCATCAAAATTTAATCTTTTATCTTCCAAAGACACTGATAAGAAAATGAAAAGGCAAGCCATAAACTTGGAAAAAAACTATTCATTACTCATATATCAGATAAAAGATTTGTTTCTATACTATATAAAGAACTCTTACAACCAAAATAAAAAGACAACCCAGTTAAAAAATGGTCAAAATATTTGAGCAGACACTACATGAAAGAAGACATAAAAATAGCCAATAAGCACATGAAACGGTGTTCAACATCATTGGTCATCAGGGAAATGCAAATTAAAACCATAGCAAGATACCATTGTTCCCCTAGTAGAATGGCTAAAATTAAAGCCTGATCATGGTAAGTACT
Organism: Daubentonia madagascariensis; assembly: GCA_023783475.1. Classification (NCBI taxonomy): domain Eukaryota; kingdom Metazoa; phylum Chordata; class Mammalia; order Primates; family Daubentoniidae; genus Daubentonia; species Daubentonia madagascariensis. Next base: position 53,412,241 of record JAKFHU010001815.1, on the reverse strand, counting down.
GGGAGAATGTTGGGCAAGTGGAGTTATCATACATTGTTGGTGGGAAAACCAAATGGTGCAACTACTTTGAAAAACAGTTTGGTAGTTCCTTAAAAAGTTAAATATCTATCTACCAAATGACCCAGCCATTCTACTTCTAGGTATTCACCCAAGAAAAATGAAAACACATGTCTGCAGAACTGTACATAAATGTTTATAGCAGCCTTATTTGAAATAGTCCCAAGTGGGAAACAACACAAATGTCCATCAATAGGTGAATAGATAGCAAATTGTGGTATAGTAATTTCCTCTTATCCATGGGGGATATGTGCCAAGACACCCCAGTGGATGCCTGAAACCACAGATATATTATAGTACTGAGCCCTATATATACTATGTTTTTTTCCTATACATACATTCTTGTGATAAAGTTTAATTTATAAATTAGGCACAGTAAGAGATTAACTAATAATAAAATAGAACAATTATAAAGTTATGTGAATGTAGTCTCTCTCTCTCTCTCTCTCAAAATATCTTATTGTACTGTACTCACCTATCTTTGAACCACAGTTGACTGCGGGTTACTGTGGAAAGTGAAACCGCAGATAAGCAGTGACTATTGTATATCAATATAATAGAATGCTACTCGGTAATAAAAAGGAACAAAGTATTGCTACATGCAACATGGATGAATCTTAAAATCATTATGTTCAGTAAAAGAAGTCAGACACCCCTTAAAAATACATACACAGTATGATTCCACGTATATGAAACTTTTAAAAATACACACTGATCTGTAGTGATACAAAGCAGATCAGTGGTTGCTTAAGGATGGGGTGGAGAAAGGGACAGATAACACAGGGGCACAAGGAAACTTCTGCGGGTTATGGAAATGTTCACTGTCTTGACTATGGTGATAGTTCATGAGTATAAACATTTGCTAAAACTCATCAAATTTTACGCTTTTAATTTTTGCAGTTTATTGAATATCAATGATACCTTAATAAAGTTGAAAAAAATTACTCCTATCCTGAGCCCATTGTTCAGAGCCTATGCACAGTTTCCTAAGGGTCAAATCTTCAAGCAGTAAAATCATGAGGGGCTTTTGAGAACTTAAGGAAGAGGGACCACTAAAAGCCAGGAGGGGCTATCAAGATGAGGCTCTTGGCTTGAGAGAGCAAAGGACTATGTGTATGTGGGTTGAAGGCACTTTAGCAGGCGTTGCTGTGCTCTCACACGCCACGGTGAACAAGACTCAGAGGTGCGGAGATGTGCAGGCTGCGTGAAGATGCAGGTGGGTGGTGCGGGGCCAGGGGGTTGAATGACCCAGGTGGTGTGGACAAAGGGCCTGCTGTCACCCAGAAGGCGCTGTCTGCTGGCAGCCACCCTCCCTGCCTTGACCCACTTCTGCTTGGCATTTTTGTCAGTGACTTAGATAAGAACATAAATTACACGCTTGTTAAATATACATTCAGCAAATATCCACTGAGCCCTACCATGTGACAGGCACTGTGTTGGCCCCACACAGGATGGATGATGGGAGGAGATGACTTGGCTGCCTGGAGCTTAGACAATAGAGAAAGGCTGAGAGACTTACATACTCACAAATGTCCCATTCAAAATCTTGATTTGGCACAAAGAGCTTGGCTTAGAGCATGGAATTCCAGGAACAGCCAGGAGGAGTGAGTGTGGCCGGAGGACTGAAGCCAGAGAGCCAAGTGGGCTAGATGAGTCCGGCCTGGGATAATTTGGGCATTTACTCAAAGGGCAGCAGTGGAGGACTTAGAGCAGGGAAGTGACATGGTCGGACACGTGGTTTTACTGGGTTGCTCTGGGAGCTGGAGGGGAGACAGTGGAGGCAGAGGGGGCTGGTGGCCCAGGAGAGGGAGCACAGGGCCCAAGCTGGATGAGGCAGGGGTGAGCACACACAAACCCCAGCGTGCTCCCCCGCCCCCGGCCTCAGCCCCATCGCGGGGGCTGTGACACTCAGCAGCCCCTCAGCAGCCAGCTCAGGCTATCTCTGTCCCTGTGTATCACTGTGAGCATTTCGTGTCCTCGCATCTCATAAAAGCATGTAGATTTTGGTGTCAACAGATCTGGCTACAAATCCCGGCTCCATTACTCATCAGCTATGACCTTGGGTGAGTTGCTAAACTTTCTGAGCCTCAGTTTTCTTGTCTTTATAATGGCAATAAAAGTATGTACCTCAGTAGGATTATTGTGGATGTATATGTAAAGTACTAGGTAAACTTTCCTCAACTTTTGCCCCAGTGAATCAGAATTACTTTTTGGCCCTCAACTTTTGGGACACAGAGCCAAATGAAAATAAAATTAAGAAATGTTGGGAATGTTAAAAATCACACAACCTCTATGGCCGGAATGTTTCTAGGCAGATGCGGGTCCAATGTGGTCACACTGTTCAGTTAGGAGGAGCATTGTAAGGCTCTGAGGGTGTGGAGGGCTTTAGCGGCCCCCCACATAGGAGGGCAGTGGTAGGAGTTCCCACTCCTGCATGAGACGGCTGCTGGTCTGGGGAGGCTTTCGCTTAGTTGTTCTCAAGCAAGGGTTATTTTGCCCTCTAGGGAACATTTGGCAATGTTCGGACACATCTGATTGTCACAACTAGGCAGTGCTGCTGGCATCTGGTGGCTAGATGCCAGAGATGCTGCTAAACATCCTACAATGCACAGGACAGCCCTCACAACAGAGAATGACCCAACCCAAAACACCAATAGTGCTAAGGTTGAGAAACCCTGGGCTAGTAAGAGAGCTGGGTTCAAATTCCAGCTCTGTCATTCATAGCTGTGTGACTCTGGGCAAGTTACTTAACTTCTCTGTGCTTGTTTCTACATCTTTAAAATGAAGCTGATAATAACAGAACCCCATAAGGTTGTTGTGAGCATTAAATGAGTTCACGGTATGTATTGTGTTTAGATCAGTGACTGGGACCTGGGAAAACCCTACGTAGGGGTTGGGTATTGAACAATCCCTCATTGGAACTGTCACCAGGGGTCACAGCTCTTCCCTGAGGGACCATATCCTTGCCCCACCCCCAGATAAGTTCTCTCTTCTCTGGGCTACACATCCCCCTTCTTTTCAACCTACACAGCTCCCAGAGACTTTACCATGCTGGTCTCTTTTCTGGAAGGATTCTGATATGTCAGTGTCACTTTTAAAATAAGCCACCTAAGAGGACTGCTTGAACCCAGGAATTAGAAGCTGCAGTGAGCTATGATCATACCACTGCACTCCAGCCTGGGTGATGGAGTGAGACCCTGTCTCTAAATAAATAAATTAAATTAAATTAAATAAGGCACCCAAGACTGTACTCAACAAACCCAGTGTCCTGAAAGTACAGACGCTATCACCTTCCTCGACTAGATGCAACCCTTTGGTGAATGTTGTCTAAGATGGGGTTGCCTTTTGTATTGAGAGTTGTGTGCTGCCATTGGCTACTGTACTTGGATCAGTTGGAAGCTCCCTCCCTCCTCTGCCTTTCTTCAGCGGGGTGGGGGTGGGGGGTGCGGGTCCCAAGGTAGAAAGGGCCCTGGGAAGCATCACAGAAAACATGGCTCTCCAATGACGAATGCTGTATCAAAAAAGAATTTTCCACTTAGCCTGAAAATTCAGTGAAATAAAACTCTGCCTTCCTTCAGATGAAGTGGAGTGGCATTGAACTGGAAAGAACCTCTCAGAACATCTGTCCCCAGGTGGAAGATCCTGACACCTGCATGCCTTATTCCTCACCTCCCTCTCGCCTCCTTGGTGGGGTCATTAGTCTAATTCACTCTGTTTATATCATTTCCTAAACTCCTCAGAGAAGAGCATCTTCTAGAAACAGGATCACAGAAAAGATCCTCCTTTGTCTAACAACTTCATCCCACAGCAGCCTGTAGAGTAGCCATTTGACAAATCAAACAGGAGACCCTGCTACTGTAAACAGCAAGAGCAACTTCACTTCCAAACTTTCCTAAGTCCTGGGGGAGCCCACTTAAGCATTCCTCTGATAGACCTCTGAGAGAGTCTGTTCACTCATAATGGCTTTAATTTGGTCCAATTAACCTCACACTGGGCTAACTTCTGCCCTTAGCTATATGTTGGCAGCTACTGCTGACTCCAGGTACAGTAGTGGCAGGTAACAGCAGAAACTAACTCGGTGTATGAAAGGAAAAATTGTTAGTTACATCCTCCAAGCAGGAAGGGAGAAACAACCCAGCTACGGCATGCTGCTCCAAGGTACATGTTCAACCCAGAAATCTTCACAGAAACTAAATGAGGTGGAAATATTATGTGCCAACTTAGAATGTGAGTGAGGTTTGTTTGTTTGTTTATTTTATGTTGTCAGTTGCCTTTTATTTGCAGAACATATTGAATGATCGTTATTTCCAGCTCTCTGTGATTATGAGTCTGAACCAATCAATTCCTTTCGAGTCATAAAAGCCTTCTCTTCCTCAGTTGTCTTCGGAATCCTTCACTCTAAGTTTATTCTCTCAGGATAAGGCCACCCTACCCAAACAGGAGGCCAAGAGCTTGCTGTCTCCTGTTCACGCAGCGTCTTGTCCCGGAGTCCTCCACACCCAGGATTAATGTTCTTCTTCCCAGACATTTGAATGGTGGGGTTTTTTTTCCTAAATATTTCTGGTTTATTTTTGTTGGGTTTTTTCCCCAGAATATTACAGGGTACAAACGTTTTGGTTACATGGATTGCTTTTGTACTGCTTGAGTCAAAGTTATAAGTGTGCCCATCACCCAGATAGTGAACATTGTACTGGTTAGGTATGATTTCACCCAACCCCTCCTACACCCTCCCACCTGCATGATTTCCGTTGAGTTTTACTTCCATGCACCTGAGTGCTGACCGGTTATTTCTAATTTAATAGTGAGTACGTGTGGTGTTTGTTTTTCCATTCTTGCGATCCTTCACTTAGGAGGATGGTCTCCAGTTCCATCCAGATTGTTGCAAAAGGTATTAATTCATTTTTTATGGCTGAGTAGTACTCCATGGTGTACATATACCACATTTTATTAATCCACTCATGAATTGATGGGCACTTGGGTTGATTCCACATCTTTGCGATTGTGAATTGTGCTGCAATAAACATTCTAGTGCAAGTGTCTTTTTGATAAAATGACTTTTTTTCCTTTGGGTAGATACCCAGTAGTGGGATTGCTGGATCAAATGGTAGGTCTAGTTTTAGTCCTTTGATGAATCTCCATACTATTTTCCATAGAGGTTGCACTAGTTTGCAGTCCCACCAATAGTGGGACTTTCTCTCTGCATCCACACCAACATCTATTGTTTTGGGACTTTTTGATAAAAGCCATTCTTACCGGGGTTAGGTGATATCTCATTGTGGTTTTGATTTGCATTTCTCTGATGATTAGTGACAATGAGCATTTTTTCATGTTTGTTAGCCATTAGTCTATCTTCTTTTGAAAGCTTCTCCTCATGTCTTTTGCCTGCTTTTTAATGGGATTGTTTGATTTTTTTCTTGCTGATTTGCTTGAGTTCTTTGTAGATTCTGGTTATTAGCCCTTTATCGGATGTATAGCATGCAAATATTTTCTCCCATTCTTAGATTGTCTATTTGCTCATTGATTCTTCCCTTGGCTGTGCAGAAGCTTTTTAATTTAATCAATACCAATGTTATTTTTCACAGATCTAGAAAAAATAATTCTATACTTTTTTGGAACCAGAAAAGAGCCTGAATAGCCAAAGCAACCTTAACCAAAAGGAACAAATCTGGAGACATCACTTTACCAGACTTTCAGCTTTACTACAAGGCTATAGTAACCAAAACAGCACGGTACTGGCACAAAAATAGAGATATAGACCAATGGAACAGAACAGAGAACCCAGATATAAAACAATCCACTTTTTGCCATCTGATCTTTGACAAAGTAGACAGCAATATATACCGGGGAAAAGAATCCCTATTCAAAATAAATGGTGCTGGGAAAATTGGATAGCCAAATGTAGAAGATTGAAATAAGATCCATATTTGTCACCACTCACAAAAAGTAATTCAAGATGGATAACAGACTTAAATCTAAGACATGAAACCATAAGAATTCTAGAAGAAAATGTTGGAAAAACTCTTCTAGATATCAGCCTAGGGAAAGAATTTATAAAGAAGACCGCAAGGGCAATCACAGCACCAACAAAATAAATAAATGGGACTTGAAAGGTATTTTTAAACTGAGGGCTATGATTTGTAACTAAATAACAGGGAATGGCAATAGAACAATTGGTGCAGGGACTAGAGAGCTGAGGTCCTCTGACCCACCCACTGTGTTATGCAAGAGAAATCGGAACCCGAATTGCAAATCGTACACCCCAGAACCCTGGAGTCCTCCGAGAGTTAAGGGGGGAGGTGGGAGAAGCTGAGCAAATTCTAACCCCTCTTCCTGTTCATCTAGAGCACCTTCACTTTGATATTTTTTAACTTTTAAAGTTTAACATTTATACAAAAAAGTGCACCAATTGTAAACGCACAGCTCAATGAGTTTTTGCAAACCTGACACATCTGTGTAACCAACCCAGATCCAGAAACAGAACATTTCCAGCTCCCCAGGCTCCCCCATGCTCCCTTTCGACACTGCCCCCAGAGCAGGAACCACACTCCGGACTTCTAACAGCATCTCATGGATAGATTTTATACATTGGGGCTCCACGTAGGATTTTTTAAACTTTTAATTTTGAAATAATTATAGATTCACAGAAAGTTGCAAAGAGTACAGAGAAGCACATAGGAGTTCATATTCTTTTAAACTGTTCAAAAAATTTTTTTAAGTTTATAAACCAATGGTATAGCAGAAAATAGGTGGGTTTGGGAGTTAGGCCTCATGGCATGGAGTCCAAATCCTATTCCTTACCAGCATGGGACCCCAGATTTGTCCCTTAACCATCTTGAGCTGCAGATGAGGTTAATGCTACTTTTCTGCGTTGATAGGGTTAAAATTGAAGTGAGACAGTGTGTGACTGTGTGAATTGTAGGGCACTGCCCGCAGATAAGTGGCACGCTGGACGCTGGACGGAGCAGCATCTCCCTTCGGCTTCCAGTCCAGCACTAGCGGGCACTCCACCCCCAGCTCCTCCCCATCCCTCTGCCTCCACTGCTGCAGCAGCGTAGCCCTGCAGCTATTTGGGCAGGTGGGATCTGGGGGAGTTGCAGCCCAGGCCGGAGGGCTGGGGAGGGCTGACCAAGCAGGCCCAGGGGCCTGTGTGCCTCCTAGACTGCTCTGGCCAGGCCCTGACCTTGGTCCCTCACCTGTGGGCTGGCCATTGTGAAATCAGCCCTGCTCACGTGCCAGGGAAGGATGTGGCTCTCTGCTCATTAAAGGAGAATTCCCACTGTGGATGGCTAACAAAAGGCAGCCCTCAAGGAGTGTCCTTACTAAAGCCAAAGGAATCTGACCTCCTCTCTTTAGTGGGAGGGGAGCTGAGGGTGACTCTTAGGCCAACAGGCCCTGAGTCATCCGATGGAAGAAAAGCCAAGCCCATATGACCCATCTCAGAGGCTTCAACCTTGGGCAGCAGGTGCCTGGAGCCACCTGAGAGATAAAATCTGGGCAGGCAAGGGGCTGTATCCACCAGTGGTTAACCACGGACAAAGGCCATGGCTGGCTCCTGTCTGCTCTACCCACTTCAGGCCATACCTGTCACACCTCCCTACCAGCCCCCCACCATCCCCCATAGGTCTTCACCAAGGAACCCGCTTCTCCTCTCAGGAGGACTTCTGGCCTCACCCCCTCTTCTGGAGTGTGTGATTCTAACAAAATGGAGCTTCTCACTGGAGCCCAGGTTTCCATTCTGCCCATGTCACCTGTCACTAGAGGAGGGGCTGCCCTCCTTGCCCCCTGCAGGAGATGCCCTGCTGTGCCTCTGCGGGGGCGTGGACCTGGCCCCATGGGCCTCCTCCCTCTGTCTTCCAGGTGCTTTTCTGCTTGGGCTCCTCCCTCCAGCCCACCCTCCGGGGGTTGTCAGTCTAAAGCTGGACATAGGGGAAGGACCTGTTCCTCTGGCTGCCTGCCATCTTTCAGGTGTCAAATGTGGCACACTCCAGTGCCACCTCTGGGGACCAGAGTGTGACCCAGCCCACACCTCAAGGCAGCTGTGCCATTCTGGGAATTTCCCCCTTTCCTTCCTTGGTGGTTAATCCTTGGTAGTTAATCGTAGGGTGCCAGTTTTAAGCCTAAGGTCAGCAAGCTCTGGCAGAAGAGGCAATGACGGTGAAGGTGACAACGATAATTAGAACAACTACAGATAGGATGGTTAGAGGGGCAACGAGCCACGTGGGAGCAAGGACCAGTCCTGGGGGGAAGTCTCAAGTAGTCTGGACTCCCTGTGACTCATGAAGGGTATCACTTACTGAATATCTGTATAAGCCATGCATTGCACTATTGTGTGTGTCATTTAATTCTCCCAATAACCCTGTGGTCATCATCATAGGGTCATGATGTCCTTTAAGTAACTTGCCTAAGGTCATGTAGCTAGTAAGTACAGAGCTGGGACACAAACCCAAGTCTGTGTGACTCCACGTTCGTTTCCCAGTTCCCCCTCCTGGTCCCTTGTCCACCATACAGAGACTCTTAACCTTCCTAATTTTCTATTCTGGAAAGGGAATATTTTTAGCTAACTGCCTGCTATGCTTATTGAGAATGACTGACACCTTTGTGTTTTAATGAGAGCCCAGGTGACAAGATAGTAACCAACATTTACGTAGAGCAGCGGTGCTCAGGGATGATGTAGGCATTATAGTTTGTAGACCTGTTTGCATTCATTACCTCCTTGTTTTATAGCAGGGCTTCTCAAACTTTACAGGGCATTAGAATCACCTGGGAGGCTTGTTAAAACACAGATTGCTGGGCCTCACCTAGAGTTTCTGATTCTGTAGGTTTGGGGTAGGGCCTGAGAATTGGCATTTTAAAAACATTCCAGGTGTCGCTGGCCTGGGAACCACACTTTGGGAACCATTGCATTGTAGCAATCCTGTAAGATTCTAATCTTATTATCCTAATAGCAGGCATTATTGTTTCCAATTTTTAGATGAATAAATTGATATGCAGGGAAGTTAGGGGACTTGGGGTTGGATGATAGAGTTATTAAAAAGCAAGTGTTGGACTTTAACCCAACATGTGATTCGACATCTTGTATCCTCTCCAATTACTTTTCAACAGGTCTGTGCAGTACTGAGATTTCTGCAATGATGATTCAGAAAAAATTATATGAGCCTTCTGGGTCAGCTGGGTGGCCACCAAGACTTGAGTGCTGCCTGCTCTTCAGGACACACGGCTGCATTTGTATATGCAAAGACATTACCCAGGTGAGGTAGGAGTCATGTGCCCTCCCAGGATACATGGCAGGGAAGCCTGCCAGAATCAAAGTCCACATTCATGTGTATGCAGACACGTCACACACAGCTCTGTTTTACCTTGTTTCATCTAATAGCTTGCAGCAAGAATTGGCTAGCACGACCCAAACCTTATCTTCAATTGGATAAAGCAGAGGTCTCAGGTGACCACAGCTAGAGCTGGCTCTAAAGGATTGCTCCTGGCAGAACTTGGGTTAAGTATGAGTCTGACAGCCCTAAAATGGCAGAAAAGACCTGAAGTTATTAGTGCCCACAATGCACCTGGGTGCACAGGTGTCCTCTGCTAACGGCATCACTGGAGTCCTATGCAGAAACAGATGCAGGCCCACACTAAATTTACCATTTAATCCAGTGCTGGCAATTTAGTTTCAGGAAAACCAGACTCTTACCTAAGAGTCATAAGCTTAAGAAGTTTGTATTAAATTTCATATCTAGTTTGTATTTAGTTTGGACATATTAAAGAAACAAACATAATTTAAATCCATACTAACAGGTTTGAGTTTTTGTGTTGCTATTTTTTAGAGCCATACTTCTTAAGTTTAAGAAATGCTGCTCTGTGTTGCCCCCTTTAATATTCTAAAAGTTATATACCTCACACTGGGATGCCTAGCAATGAAGGTGAATCCCACTGTGTGTGATACCTCCCCTTCTCCAACCCCCAAGTGCCACAACTTTTCTTACAAAGGTGAAGTTGAATTGTGAGAACATGATGAAAAGTTTTGATAAATGGAACTCAAGAATACAAATAACCATAAATTGAAGTAAAAAGGTATCCAAAAAAAGAAATGTCGCCATAAAGCACTCTGTGGCCTGAAAGTGTGGCAGGGCTTAAGGGTCACTGGGCCCTGGTCACACCCTTGCCCCTGCATGGCCAGTGTCAGGGGTTTTACAGCCCAGTAGTTAAGGAGGAACTTAGTCATCCTGGTGCAGTGGAAAGTGTGTTAGACTTAAAGGCAGGCAGTAGGCTCTGCTCTACCGTGTCCTGGTCATGTGACTTTAGACAGCTCACGTAGGCTCTGAGCCTCAGTTTTATTGCCTGTAAAATGGGGATTGTGCTCAAAGTGCATCCCCCGTTTTAAAAGAGATAATGTAAGAGGAAGCGTGTCTAACCGCGGGGAGCCAGGCAAATGTTTGGCACTGTTTCATCTGTCCTTTTTCAAAGTGCTGGCTGGCTGCCCGACCAACCTCTGCAGTTCTGCTCCTGCCATCCCATTCACAGGGCAGTCCCAGCCACTCGGTCCCCACCTCCAGGAGGGGTCAGAGCCCCAGCGGCCACCTTCCTGGGCTCGAGGGAGGGTAGATTCTATCCTGCTAGACCTGGGCAGGCCTTGGAAGTCTCCTGGTCCCACCCGTCCTGTGAGTGATGAGGAAGTGAAACCAGCGACTGTGGACGTGACCTTCGCAGTGCCACACGGAGTTAGTGGCAGATCCAGGATTGTGCTACCTGGGATTCTTTTTCAATAAGTTCTCTCTTTTCCCTGTTCTTCCTCTTATCTACAAGGGTGGAAAAAGGTGCCCAATTTTCTGGAGGCTTGAGGCCCATTTGGCACAGAGAGTGAAGCACAAAGAAAGGCCAGAGATCCCAACCTGGGAGGATGGAAGATGCTAGTCAGGACTCACTCGGTGTCCAGGAATGGAGGGCAGAGGGCAGAGGGTAAAGGGCATGAACCACCCGGATGGTTGCAAACCCCTTAAAGGATTCAGAAGGAGGGCTGAGGTGTTCCTGTTAAGGATGTGCTCAGAAGACCCTCCTCTTAGTAGAGAAGTTCATTTTTTTTCTTCTATTTTTACCCATTGAAATGGTAATTCCAAAGGTTCACTTGCAAGGGGTGGGGCTGTGGGACAGAGAGGTGGAGGGGCACCGAGGAAAACCCGAGCAAGCAGCGGGGAGGGGTTCGGATGTGAAGCAGCGAAGGCTGTGCCCCCTGTTAGTCACAGGATGCGACAATATTCCAGCTTGGCAAATGGCGGGGAACCTGAAGGGACCTTTCACACTGGAATCGGGGATCTAAGCCCTAGGACATATTGAATTTAAATAAAAACTATTTGGCTGGAAATTAAAAGGGAAGTAAGTTAGGAGGAGAAACATTAACCTCAGGAATATGTAGAATCCAGAGAGGTTAGACCCAGGCATTACCTCAGGAGAAGAGTGTTTAATTTCTTCTTTATTGGTGAACCATTCCATCAGAAATCCATATCTGTGCGTGCTGCAGCACGACATTTTTAGTGGTAAAATGTTTTGGCTATTCAAACACGTGGATACGTACCAGTAACACAAAAGCAGTCCAGAAAACTTTCTTCAGATCATAACATACAGTTTAGAGACCTAGAATTAGTCTGTCATCAGTTGTGGTCAAGTCAGGAGATTATTGGTATTTAGAAGTCTGAACAATCCTCAAGAACTATGGGGTGTCTTCCATGGGATGTATGAAATCAAAAACATGTCTCAATTTTGGATGCAGGTTTATGTTACCAGACATGACTTTTAACTTCATTCCAGCCGATTTGTGATGTAAGCAAGGCATCGAGGTTGGCTCATAGGAGACAATCCAGTACTGACTGTGAAAAGCATCACCAAGGTTCCAGAAATACTGCGTCCCCTAGGTGGTCAATGGAACTGAGTCACCCTCATGGGATGACAGATGCTTGATAATCAGCCACACCCCACACTTACACTCCGGAGGCTGCTAGAGAAACTTATGCACGATTCACGTCCCTTCGCCTGTGACTCTCTTCTGAAGCTGTGGCTTCCTTTTCTCCCTTGCTCCTTTCTCTGCAGTGTTTCAGATCGGTGAGTGTGTGGCGCCCAGGCAGTTCAGGAATGGGAAAGAAGGGCTGTCTCTGCTTCCTTTTCGAACCCCATGGCCATGTGAATCTGGACACCTGTGCTTCCGTGTGCACTTTAGAGATGCCCTGTGTCCCCCAGCAGCCTCCATTGGATGCATTCGGATGATTTGTGTCTGAGCAAGAAGGCACAACCGCATGAGCCACCCCGGGGCACATTCATTCTCACACGACCTGGATCTGAGGACATGGCTTAGCAGATCTCTCCAAGTTTCTCCAGCCCAGCCCTTGGCCTGCGTTAAAATAAACCGGATGTGCATACTCTGCTTTAACTTCTTCCAAGTAGCCCACAAACCAGCCACAGCGGAGGGCCTGGGTGTGAAGGAAAGTCTTCCCCGCAGTCACTTCCTCCACCACTTCAGACCTGCGAGAATTTGGGCTGGCCGAGTTCACCAGTCTTCTGAAGAGGATCCAGTAGAAAGTGGGCACACCCACCTTCTCCATTAGCCTGAATAAACTGTTCCATCTGCATCAGGTGAACTCACTTTTCCATGTTGCGACCAAATGTTTCAAATTTCTTTTAGGTAGGTAGTTAGCCCCTGACTAATCTGTATGCACTACCTGGGTAAAGATTTGCTGAAAACCTCAGTCCTGACACACCCTGGTGGGGAGTTAGGGCAAGTAGGCCAAGTGCCTACCTGTTGGATGACCTTTCCTAAGACAAAGAGGCAAAGAAGCCCAGCCTTACTGGGAGGTGGATACAGCCTTTGTAACTGGCTGATGAATATATCTCAGAGCACCAGGATATGTGCCAGGGTAGAGCAGGAGTGACAAATAAGCCCATCTCACCTGCCGAACCCAAAGAGCTGCTAGAGGTGCCTATAGCACCTTGTTGAGGAGGATTCTGGGGCAGCATCCAGGCTCACTAGGATACAGGTCTGTGATTGTTTAGCCAAGTCTCTTGCAGGCACAGGATGGAGGAGTTAGTGGTGTCTGGGTCCTGGGTAGATGTACCTTAGGCAATAGCCAAGAATTCTGAGATCAATTCTTCCAGCAGGGAACCCAGATCAAATTGAACAAGGCCTGCAGTCTCTACAGGTTTGCCCAACATCCCACACCAATTGAAATAAGCTACGTGAGGTCACATGAGAAGGAAAAAGGCTCCCATCAGACCTTGGAGACCTTGGGGAGATTCCTTGAACTTTCGCACCTTCCTCATACTTGTTGCTTTACAGCACACACCATGAATTCCACGGAAGGATTAGCAGTAAGTCCTCTGAGTGAAAGGGGAACTGATGGCTTATGTGCTTGTTTTGAGGAATGAGGAGTTGGGGAGCCTGTGCCGTGCCCAGGAACCGGGCATGAGGAAAGAAAAATGTTCTCCGTCAGGGGTAGCTGAGTGAGAATGGAAAGAAAAGCGGGTCAAATGCCGGGGCCTGTGTACCAGGAGCGAGGCCCACCTGGAGGGCAGGTGACAGAGAGGTCACAGGGAGACTGAACAGCTGGGAGTCCGGTGTGATTTTTTTAAACTACATTGAGAGTGTTTTCTGGCTTTTCCTCTTATAAGATGACGATTAAAGGGAAATATTGATAATTTGATTATATATCTGGCAATAAAATGATCTGACCTATAGTTTGGGCAAAGAGGACCTCTATGTAGGTTTGAAAATGTCAGCTTCACAATTGAAGACTTTGCTTTTCTTTCTGTAGAAATAACTCCTAAATTTATAAATTTATGAAACTATAGAAATGGACTACAGCCTGTTGAAGGGTTTTCTTCCAAAACTGAAAGAAACTGGTATGTGTGTGTTTCATTAGTGAATATCATGGAAGCTAAACCAATCTCTAATTTCTAAGCCATAAAAAGTTTATATTCATATTAAACCTGCTCTTTTCACCATTCTATGTTTTCTCATAAGGCATGTTGCCCAATTAAGTCTTTTAAGGAAATTCAGTATAAATTCTTTTCATGGCCCAAATATTCTTTGAAGAATGAAGCAAAACAAAATGTGCCCATTTTCCCTGGGAAATTAGCTGGGCTATTTTATGAATTGAAACTCTTAAAATTAAATCATTTTGTTTGAAAGAAGCCAGAACACGTATTCATTCTCAATACTTCCTGCCTCTGGGTGGGATGGTGGACGTTTCCAGAGAATTGGCCTGCCAAAGTTCTACAAGTCTGGTCTTTAAACCTGTTTTCCAAGCCTGCCCTCCAGTTATTTGTGGAGAAACACGCCTTTCATGGTAAATGGAAACATATCCAGTGTCAAGTCCCCTGCTCTTAGCTCTAAAATTAGAACGTGGCGGGTGCGGGGAGTGGAGTGGGGGTGAGGAGTGCAGGACTGACTGTATTTACCCAAAAACTCAAATTAGATGGGACTGTAGCATGTGATATGTGTTTTGTATTATTTTCTCGTGCAATCCAGGGGCTTTTGTAGGATGAGCAAAAGGGGTTGACAGTTTGTATTCAAACAGGAAGCACTCCCCACTTCCTCCCACCCCATAATACTCTGGCCCTCTGTTTGTTAAAATTTTTACCTCCAAAACCAAAGTAGGGAGGGCAATAGATGGATGGGTGGATAGATGGATAGGGAGTGTGTTTGTGTGTGTGTGTATTTAACTTTGGGCAAGTTCTGAAAACTTGCAGTTCTACCTCTGAACTTTCCCTGAAAATCAACCTCCTGTCTTATTCTTTCCTGTGTACCTGTCGCTGTGACCTTTCCATGTTTCTGAGCAAAACCATGGGGGTGAGTGTCCCTGTTGCCAGAGCCATGGAGGTGGGGTGGGGGAGTGGAAAGGGCTAGTGTCCAAGTACATTTTGCTTCGGCTGGAGGTTAGGATGCTGGTGTCCTTTCCCTTTGGCTTTGCCAGAAGGGGAGGAAGTAAGTAGAAGAAGTCCTTGCCCTCAGTCTCAGCTAATGGGAGCAGTTTTGCCCTGCCAATCAAAGCAAAGTTTTACCAGACCCATTGCATGCCTGCTCATTTGTTTACTTCCTCCTTTGCTTAGGTCTTAGGTCATATTACCTAAACGTTAGCTCTTCTCTTCATGTCTCCCATCATTATGTAGCCGTCTGGAGTTCAGGGGCTGGAATTTATTTATCTAAGTCTCTGGCATATAATTAAGAGTTCAACAAGCACCTGAATGAGCAAATTCTCTCTAGCATAGGGTAACTGACATCTCCTTTGTGTGAGACCCATATCCTGGCACTGAGAGTGTGTGTGGAGGGGGGACTTAGGTACCCGTAGCTTGCAAGGTCCTACCTTCAGGTGAGGGAGAGGACAGGATCTACTGTGGTGCCCACCAAGAGGTGCAGAAAAAGGTGCAGACAAAGGTGCACACATACACACATTATTGAGTCTCTAAATCTAACCCAGTTCTTGGCTCATAGTGATAAATGCTTGTTGGTTAAGTTTGAATGTTTTAAATCCAAGAAATACTCATTTCTGAGTGGTGTTTTGGGTTTCCAGCCTTCATACTTTTGAAATTAGCCAAAACACTCTAGAATCTGCACTTGGGGATGGCCCTTCTCTCTCCAGTCTTCGAAGGGGCTTTGAACAGAATCCAGCAAATGGTCCCCTTGCCCTCATGCAGATTCCGTGGCACCTCTTTCCCTGTTCCTGCGGCCACAGGGGGATGATAGCAGCCCACAGCTCCAGAGGCCAAGGGCTTCTAATTAGCAAACTGATGCCATTTGTGACAATGGTTGTAGTAAAACAGCTAAAATTATCACAGGTGGAGCTTGGGCTTTGTTCAGACAACCTCAATTGCTACCGTAGGTCTATAGAACAAAGGGCTTGGGGGCAAGAGCTGCAGCCTGGCCACTATGGAAAAGTGTGAGAAGGGTGGGGTGCAGGGGAGGAGGCTACATTTATTTTTACTAAATAAAAATGGAAAAAGCCCAACCAAGTTCTGTTGTTTGCTTCTGGTGGTGGTGGAGGGAGAGAGAAGACAGGGTAAAAGATTGGAGTTTGCTTTGGAGTCATGAGAGGAGCCAGAAATCATTGGTAGAGTTTGCTGCTTTGTTTTAAACAATTGAAATGGGGTTGCCAAAGGGAAAAAGTTCAAAATCTGAACCTTGTTGCGGAAGTTATCCAGCAAGTCTCCCTTCATTCATTAGACATTAAAATGTGTAAATAAACACCCTGGGTAGTTTGGAAACCTAATAACATAAGGAGATCTCAGAGGAGCCCTAATGGGGCCACCTGCATCTGGAACTCCCCAGGGTTTTTTGTTTTTTTTTTTTTAAGAGACTGAGTCTTGCTCTGTCACACAGGCTGGAGTGTAGTGGTGCATTCATAGCTCACTGCAGCCTTCAACTCCTGGGCTCAAGCGATCCTCCCACCTCAGCCTCCTGAGTAGCTGAGACTACAGGTACCACACCACTATGCCCTGCTAATTTAAAAAATTTTTTGTAGAGACAGAGTCTCACTATATTGCCCAGGCTGGCCTGAATTGATCCTCCCACCTCAGCCTCCCAAACAGCTGGGATTACAGGTGTGAGCCACTGCACTTGCCTAGAACCCCCCAGGTTTTAATGGCTGATTTGTGTCCATGGGAGGCAGCTTGCAGGTGTCTTTTGTGACCTCTGGGATGTAGATGTGGAGCTGGGGAGAAAGGTGGCAGTGAGCACCTTCTTCAGCCTGGCTCCAGGAACTGGGCTCTGGAGCAGGGAGGTCTTTAGAGAAACTAGAGCTGTGGACATGTCCTCCTGCTCACCCACACATAGCACGCATGAGCACAGGAATGCACACAGTTTCAGAGGCTTTGGGGTCCCCTGAGTCCACCCCAGGGCCTCTGAGAACTTCAGCATTCCTTTGTTCCCAAGGTTTTCTCTCTCCCCCACTCCAGAAGCAACTCTAAGTCCTTACCATGGTTCAAACCTCCCATGGTATGGCCCCAACTTCCCCTCTCGGCCCTGTCTCCCACTGCATGTTTGCTGCCAGGCACAAAGGATTTGGGGGCCGTTAAGTGCAGATGGCCTGAAGTCCCACAAAGACACATGAAGGGACTTGGGCCCATGTCCCTGGCAGGCCTTACCCAGAAGAGCGCCAGACCCCGGCACCTTGTTCAGGGCTAGAAAGCAAAAGGAAAATTCAGAGGATTCGATATGGCATCAAATGCACTTTAAAAAGAAATAAAGATGATTGTATATACATTCTTTGCATGTAGCATTGAGTAAGAAGTTTGCTGGCAAAAGCTGGCATTGTTCATATTTCATGGAGAGCTCCGGCCCCTTACAGCATGGCCGTCTCCCTCTCTTTTTCTTAAACCAAAGGGTTCTTTGCTCTTTACCAAACAATTTAGACCTTGTTCTCATCTTTCACTCGGGATGTTAAAAATGCTCTCAGGAAACAGTTCTACCATTCAGAAATTCCAAATATATCCGTGAGCCTTTATTATTCCTCAAGGTTACAGGAATTTTCCTTGGAAACTATTTGAATTTCAGTAGACTTTTTGCCTTTCATGTCTCTCCTTGCTTTTAAAATGAGTTTGGTAAATTGAAGTCTCTGAGCTTATTTATTTATTTTGCCAAATTTAGTCTGTCTAAATATGCTTTGTTATTTTTTTTAAAACAAAAAGGATTTTAAACCCTCCTCCTGAATTTCCTCTTAAAAATTAACTGGGCAAGATACTACAGTGTGTCGTTTGTTGTCTTCAGCATTAAGCTGGTATTGACATTAAAAAATGAAGCCAACTGAACATAAAAAGACATCTTTTGGCATCTATTTTAACAATCTGAACAAAACCTCGAAAGCCATTTCATCTTCTGGCCCCAACTTTGTAAATTAGACCCCGAATATGCCAAATTTCAGGAGCTCTTTTGTTTTTATGCTGGGACACTCCTCCAAAGAGAACTAAATATATTGGATGTTGCCAGTGGAAACAAAAGCACGCGTATTTGAGACACCAAGGGAAGAATGCTGTTGGTCTCACTTCTTGCCTGACGTTTTGGAGTGGAAAATGACAGTGTTGGCACAGTAGCCTCTCCCATACGGCCAGTGTGTTCGCTCCAGAGCTACTTCCGTGTCCCAGCAATCTGTCCTGCCCAGGCGCAGCACAAGCTGTGGAGGCCCAACTTGGAACTGGATTCTGCAGACAGACTCCCAGGATACAACTGGGGACCCAGGAGGAGGGACTGTGTCATCACTCTTCCTGGGAATAAGGGTACTGCCTCGCCAGGGTGAGCCCATGGCGGGCAGGGTTGAAGGACCTCTAAAAGATGCATGAAAATCGAAAGACACTGACCCATACCTGACGGGCATCTGAGTGGACCCTGAAGATACTCCATGCACTCTTATTTGGTTGGGTTTGACCAGGTTTGGTGGGAAGCTCCCTGATTTGGGATCACATGATCTGAGGTCATCATGCCTTCCTCCTCTAATAGCTCTGCATCCTCAGGCACATCATTCAACCTCTCTGGACCTGTATAACATGGATAATAATGTCTGCCAGGCCTCCCTCCGGGTTGCTGTGAAGAGTAAGCAAGCTGATGGCTATGAAATTATTTGGTAACAAAATGCCAGAGGTGGTGGCTTTATGGCTGTCTGGGACTCTGCTAAAAGTCTGTGCTCTAAGGAGGTGTCCTGGCCTCCAGGCAACCAGCTTTGGGCTTGTGTTTTCTGAGACATTGGGCTTCATAGTTACTTTTTGACACCCATTGGCCTGCTCTGGTCTCACCTGTCTGCCTGCTTCACCATGGGACTTTGGCCAAACCACCCCACCTGTCTGTGTCTCAGCTACTCCCTCTGGAACACGGGTATGGCACATAGCTCCACCTATCTCAGGGAGACCTGTAAGAGCAAATCAAGTTCATTTATTTAGACAGCATATATTGAGAGTCCACTCTGTGCCTGGCACTTAGGGTAGAATCATGAGTAAAATAAAACTCCTGCCCTAGTAGAAGAGACAGACAAATGATCAGTCAGTTCCAGAGCAATAAAATCAGGTTACAAAAGAAAAACGGGAGGATGCCATGGAGCCCTCCATGGGCCCTGCACTTAAACAGCAGGATTGGAGGGGGATCTTTTCGCCAACTTAATTTCACTGATGCCTCTACAAAAGAAGCTGTGCTGTGTGCACCTAGGGAGAAATCGCGAAAGCAGGAACATTCACCCACCTGGTGAAAGGTCGGCCCCCGTAACACACAGAGCCACAGGGGGAGAGGTTTCTATACTCTTACAGTGTTCTCAGGCTTATTGTCCAGGGAGTGTCCAAAGTAGAGATGTCCTTACCCCTGTACCATCCCTGTGATATCACACCTGAACACTTTGCTAACTTGCCCCCTCCAAGTCATTTCTTATTGGGGCCAAAGTGACACTCAGCAGTCACAACGTTGGATAAGGTGGTGGTGAATGATCAACCCGCAGCACACCTGGGAGACGTCAGGCGTGGCCCGAGGGCAACCTTCCCTGACTCACCTCCAAAGCTGGTGGAGGGGCCCCATCCTGTCCTCTGCCTGCAGCTGAGCACAGGACGTCGTCTGGACTCTTGTCATAGGTAGTGTAGGCAGGGGGCACTGTACAGGTGGCCATAGCCAATCAAATTGTGCAGAAACTCACTCATTCATTCTTTCATTCACTTACCGAATGGAATCGAATATACCAGATGGGCTGGACTTGATGGGATAACCAGGAAATAGCAGCTCTTTTCCCCTCCCATCGCTGCCCTTCCAACCCACTCTGTCGATCTTCTTTCACTGGCCAATATCTCAGGCACATCCCATAACTGTTCAGTACCCTTCAGCTATTAATGAACAGTCCTCATTTTAGAGTGTTTAAAAGCCCAGTCCAATATACATTTAAAACAGTTTCCCATCAAATTCCAAGCTATTTTCGCTTTCCCCCCCAGCACAGACATGACCCAGGCTCAAAAAGATCTCACAGTCTGTCTTTTATTATTGCTTTGTTCTTTTGTCCTCTGCTAGCTGCTTCCAGCTTCCAAGGTAGGGCGGAGAGTGGACAGAAGAGGGAAAGGGAAAGAAGCAAAAATGTCTCTTTCCTTAGCTGTGGCTGCTGTTATCTGGCCATTGGTATCCTCTGAATACAGACTCTCAGATGCTCGTTGTTTTTCCTGTAAGGCACTTCAGCCAGTTCCTTGGATCCCCCACCCCAATCCTGCGCCTTGCAGTGCCTGGACTTGGAACAGTGCACTCTCTGGCAGGCTGTTATGGTGCCCTTTCAGCTCCAGTGGCAATGGGACATGCCACATGGCCACCTAATGTCAGTTCACCTGCCCTGGCAGTCAGGGCCCTTGGCTGGGGACCTATCAAGAGAACTCAAGCTCCACTACCATCCTCAGAGTCCACATGGCCCATGGAAATACATCACATATATTGTACCAGCAAGCTCTGAAGTGCAAGCCTTGCCCAAGAGGTTTTTGCTCCCCAAGATAGTGGCAGCCAGGGCAGGCCTTCAAGGCCCTGCAGCTCAGCAAATATCAGCCAGAAAGGGAGATTTTAGACTCTGCTCCTGGCTGACTCCCCCACTCTCTTGAAGCCATCTTTACTTGGCTCAAGGATGGGGAAAGCATCCCCTCCCCCTTCAATAAGAGGAAAAGGAAAATAAATGCACAATACTTCTTACTAGAAACCCCTTATAATCAATCCAAAACCATATCTCTATCTGTACTTATATCTGCATCTATCTGTTGTTTTGGCTGACTCCTAAGTCCTGTACGGATGGTAAGCTGCATCTTTCTTTAGAATATGGGGCCACGTGGCTGGGCACGGTGGCTCATGCCTGTAATCCTAGCACTGTGGAAGGCCAAAGTGGGAGGATTCTTGAGGCCAGGAGTTCGAGACCAGCCTGAGCAAGAGTGAGACCCCATCTCTACAAAAAATAGAAAAATTAGCCAGGCGTGGTGGTGCACGCCTGTAGGTCCCAGGTACTTGGGAGGCTGAGGCGAGGGGATCACGTGAGCCCAGGAGTTGAAGGCTGCAGTGAGCTATGATGGTGCCACTACACTCCAGCCTGGGTGACAGAGCAAGACCCTGTTTCAAAAAAAAAAAAAATGGAGCTTCTTGTTACCTATCTCAGCTTTTGTCATCAGCAGAAATTCTCAAACAACAGAAAAATTTCAACTTAATGTTCTGTTATTTGCTCACTTGTTCATTCATAATATTCAGCAAACATCTATCCAACGTGTACCATGTACCCAGGATCGTGCCAAGGGGTACCCAGTAAGGAGCAAAACTGACATGGACCCTGCCCTCTCTTAGGTAGGCTGGGTGACTGCACTATCTGTTGGCTGCTTGAAACCTTTCAAGAACATCTAAATTAGATGAATCCAACATCCTATCAATTGGAACTCTGTTATTCTGCCACTGGTGCATTACTACAAAGACAGTTATAACTTCATGTTTATAATAATGTTCCCAAATGCTGCAAGATCCTAAAGTGCATTTGAGTCATCACTGACAATCACTAGAATTGTTTTAGTGTTGAGTATATTTTGCTAATATTTGATTCTTTAGCAAGTACAAACTTAATTATGTGTCTATTTCAATACTAAATAGATGCGTGCTCTAAGATGGAGAAGTTTCCCTATAATCAGAATATTTGCTAGATCATATCCCATGATTTGACCAGACTGGATTCAGAACATTTTCTTGTTTGTTTATAGAGTTGTTCATAAGTCTATGAAGGGTGTATGTGTATATTTGTGTGTGTGTTTGTAAGTTTTTTCCTTTTTTGGTGAATTTTCTTTTATTACATTGAATTTTCCATTTCATTCAAAAATTAAAAGTACCCACTTTCCTGGCTTAAATGGATAACTCATTGAAATATTTGATTTAACTTAATTTTTTTAAAGTGGAAAGTCATGTTTTAAAAACACTGCTCCGGTTCTTGGCACTGTCAATCAAAAACATTCAACTTAGAATATCTGCCTTGTTCCTAAAGTTGGGATTCTATGTGTTTTGATTTTGTGAGAATTTTTTTATATAATTAAACCTCAGTGTAGATATAAAGTTTTGATCTCGTACAGGCAAAAACACCAGAGAATCTTTATTATTGCCAAGCCTTACATTTATAAAGTTTTGCATTCTAACCCCAGTTCCCTGATGTAATATATAAATCTTGTTAACCTTATAAATACAATTTTTCAAGAGCAAAGAACTTCTCCCACCTTCCTTTATTGTGTCTGATTTGCAAACCAGCACACAGTCCAAGTGTTGGCAGATAACAATATTTTAAAGGGCATCGAAGCGTAAGAATAACTACATACTTGCAGATGTGTTATGAAATATACCCCATTAGTCACTTTATATTTGAAAGACAGAAAAATAGGCACCTAGCAACAGCATGCCATCACTCCAGATTAGAGAAAAACCATTTTCATCCAGGAGCTATTACCCCCTCTTTTGGGAGCTGTCAAGCTAGTATATTTAATTACACAAAAGATCCTCACATGGAGACTTGGCTGTTGATTGTCCATATTCATGGTGAACGAGAGTAATGACATCACCAAAGGGTAGCTTTTGGTGGCAGAGGAGACAGGGCTTATTGGGAGCCTTCCAGACAGGCTCATGAGTCAGGCCTGTGCAGAGCGCGCCGAGGCGCCACGTGAGGGTTGTGCTTTCCGTTCTGGAAAGCCATCCACCCTTCCTCCCTGTCTTCACTCTGAGTGGATTACTAGGAGGAGCTGGTACCCTGCTCCTCCCAGAACCCAGAAATAAGGATCTGGTAGTTATCCATTAAGGAGTCACCTTTCCCCTCCAGCCGTGGGGGAAAGCATCAAATGCTGAGCTCACGTTAGCACCCAGTCAGACTGAATTTTCAGAAGGTTCTTTTCTCATACCAGGTAGGATAGGAAAGACGTAACAGAAGGCAAGCAAAAGAGAGGAGGAGGAAGAAAACCTAACATTCAGCCGGGGAGAGGTTCCTTGAGGAACGCACGCGGGTGCTTGCATCTGGGCCAGACAATGGAGGGGAGAGCCTCAGGGGCCCCAGCCCACTCTGCAGGCATTACTGAGCCCTGCGGCAAATGCCAGGGCTCAGACTGAGGGCACATATCCAGTCCTCACGCAGCTCCCTTCAGGCAGGGGATCGTGGCACTCAAGAAACCTCCCAGATGCAGGGTGTTCTCTCTGTGTCATAGACACTTGGGAGCAGGCAGAAGCTCACACACAATCAAGTCAACCTCTTGCCTTCAAGTTTTGGCGTGTGTTGGTTCAGTAGGGGAAGGTAAAGCAGTGCAGTGGGGATTTGCACGCACGGGGGAAGCCGAGGCTGGAGGCCAGATGCACTTTCCCTTGCTCTGGGGTGTGGGGAGAGGAAGAGAGGGAGAGAAAGAGAGAGAGGGGCCAAAACATGGTATCCCACTATGGGAGGCTGAAACGGGAGGATCGCTTGAGGTCTGGAGTTTGAGACCAGCCTGAGCAAGAGCGAGACCACATGTCTACCAAAAATAGAAAAAATTAGCCGGGTGTGGTGGCATGCCTGTAGTCCCAGCTATCTGGGAGGCTGAGGCAGGAGGATCACCTGAGCCCGGGAGTTTGAGGCTGCAGTGAGCTATGATGACGCCACTGCACTCTACCCCGGGCGACAGAGCAACACTCTGTCTCAAAAAAAAAAAAAAAGTATCCATTTGAAGTAGATGGTGGTAATGATTGCACAACACCGTGCATGTAATTGATGCCACTGAAAATGACTAAAGTGGCAAATTTTATGTTATATAACAATTTAAAAATGATGTAATGTGTCAAAAATCATGAATTGTGCATTTTTAAATGCGTGAATGGTATGGTATCTGAATTTATTTCTCAATACAGCTGTTCTTAAAACATGGTATCCACAAGCAAATGCATGTGTGCATGTGCATGCGTGTGTTAGAATGCACGCACACATGCTGCCAGGACGGAGTTTTAGTTTCCTAGTAATCTACTTTGGGTGGAAACTGTCAGAGTGAGGACTGCGCAAGGGTGGGGAGGAGAAATGCAACCTGTGTGTCCATTGTCCACAGGTGCCCTGGAGGGAGGGAGAAAGAAGTAAAGTATGACAAATGCTAAAATAATACCATGATATTACAGGCTTCACATATTTTTTAAGGGGGAGTATTCACCACAAATTCCACACCTATTTCCGCTTTCTCCATGTACTTTGTTTACAAAGTCAGGCTCATAAAGGCTGTGGCATGAATGATCAAGCTGAAGATCCTATTTTCCCCTTGACATATACTATTGTGCTTAGGAATGCAGCACATTTCTTTTGATTATGCCTTGGCGCCAGAGTCCTTTTTCCTGGAAGCACACCTCCAATGTCGAGGGGGCGTGGTGTGGTGGAGGTCATGGCTGGGTCTGGGTCAAAGACCTGCCTCCCTGCCTAGGAGACCTTGAGGGGTCATCACTTGGACTCCTTTGGCCATAAAATGCCAATGATGATACCTCCCTTGCCTTCTCCCTAGAGTAGCGTGAGAAGCAAAAATCCAAACAAGATAACATGTGAAAGCGTTTAGTAAACTGTGAATCACTGTCTTAGTGGAAGCTCTTCTGGATGCAAGTAATAGAAACCCAATCAAGTAAGCAGAGAGGAAGGCACCAAGTTGAAAGGAAACTGGGACGCCTCTCAGAAACCGTGGCAGGAGGTGAGGCTGGATCCAGAACTGGGGTCTGGAGAGCTGGGAACACAGGCAGCTCACTCCATGTGGCTTCTGTCTGCTTATCCATCTACTGTCATCTCTTTCTCTCTCTCTCCCCCTCCCACTCCAGAGAGGCCTCTGTTGCTCTGGCTTGTGGGGCCAAGCAAGACCACCCCATGGCTCCTGCAATTACATACCCTATATTCAAGCTGTGAGCCTAGACCTTTATGTCGAGTCCTAATTCAGTTGGTTCAGCTTGGGCTGGGTGTGCACGTCTTGTCCAGTGAGTCATGAGTGCGGGCAGGGGTCATATAGGATAAGCTTGGCCATCCTTTGTCCATCCCTGTAGGTGTGGGCTGGGAAGGTACCAGGAGAGGTGCCTTCTATAAACATATGGCAACATCTAATGGTATGATTACCACAGTCAGGGGAAGAGGAAGATTTGACTTTGAGAACCTCCTTTCCTGGTGTCCCTGTCTTTGCTGCCTTCTGCAAGTTCTGTCATCTGAGTTTCGAGGCGCCTGGCCATTGCTGGGCAGTGTGACCAAATAAAGTGAAGGAAGGGGAGGCTAGAGGGCCCTGTCAGTGAACAGGGCTAGGCCACTGGAGCACCTTAGGGGCCCTGAAGCCACCTTGCAGCTCCTCTGAAACTGTGAGCAGGCTGCTCTTGTGCTAAGGGGTCCCTGTTGCTTTCTCACAAAATGTATTGCAGATGAGAGTGGTTACAAGGCACAGAAACTCACGTCAAGCTAGCTTACACAAGAAGGGGCACTATTCTGGGGCTGCTTTTCCAGACCCCTCTGTCCTTTCCCTCCTGCTGCCCTTTGAGCCACTCCACGGTTTCCAGCTCTCCGCCCAGAGACGGGTGTGGGGAGGCTGCATTGATTCCCCATGAAAAGACAGCGGGGAAGATGCTGAACTCATGACTGCTGATTTTACCCCTTCTTTTTCTTTCATTGCCTGTGGTCTGCAATTACCCATTCCCCTCCTGGCCTTCATAGCTGTTCGAGGTGAGCAGGTGTTGAGAGCAACTTTGTTCTTTTAGAGTCAATCTCATTACATGGAGAGGATCCAGCTCTCTCCGTGTAGTTGGCAGCTCCTCCAAGGCCAGACCACTGGGCAGGGCTCCCAAGAGCAGGGCTAGCTTCTTCAGAGTCACAAGGGGATAGACCAGGCCTGCCTTACTGGCCAGTGACTAACCATGGCCAGTAGACCTGTCCCCCTGTACTATAGATCAGGGGTCCCCAAACTATGGTGAGTTGTATAATTATTTCATTATATTTTACAATGTAATAATAACAGAAATAAAGTACACAATAAATGTAATGCACTTGAATCATCCCAAAACCATCCTGCCTCTCCCTGGTCCGTGGAAAAATTATCTTCCATGAAAACGGTCCCTTGTGCCAAAAAGGTTGGGGACCACTGCTATAGTTGATTCTGGTCATGGGAAGGGCAAGTGGCAGAGTGAAGGGAGGTATGCAGAAGACCGAGGCCTTTTCCTTGCCCAGGCTTAACTGGGCAAACCCACAGCAGATCTCTGCAGGATTTAACCTTTAAGGATTAACCCTTAAGCCACAAAGGTAAACAGGTATATGATTACATTCATAGCTAGTTATTTCATAATAGTTAACTAGCATCTGTTCCTGGAACTGCTCTAATCAGTTTACATTTGTCAATTCACACAGCAAATAAGTGACAGAGCCAGGATTTGAACCCAGATAGTCACTACACAAACTTCCTCCCACATCATCTGCCTCTCACAATGCAAACAAAACACTGCAGACAGAATGGAATCAGTCTTTGCTCTTTCGTACTTGTGATAATTTACATGATTAACAGATACCAGTAGGAAGAAGAAATATTTCAAATATCTAACCACTGGAAAAGCAAGCTTTAAAGACTAAAAATTTCATGACCTATCTGAAGCTCAGCAGTCAGTTTGCAATTCTGCTAACTTCCCACAAGAGTAAAACTGGCTGTTCTCATTGCTGTTAATGTAGAGGGGCCATGACCTTGATGTGCCGGCGGAGGGAGGGCGGGTCATTATTTAAGCAATGTGATCTGATGGGGGGTGCTGGAAAATGAACAAAGGTGTGAATTATTCCACAGCTGCTCACCCTGACGTTTATTGTGACTTTAAAATCTGTGAACATATGGTAATGGCTGGAAGCATAAAATAACAGTTGGAAACATGTAGACTTAAGGAAAAAACAAGCCACTCCTGTATCTCCCCACATCACTTCTCCACAGAATGCTGTTGTCCTGCTGCCTTTTGCACTCCCGAATCTGAAGAAAACCCAAGAAGCAAGCCCAGGACCAAATGTCCCCTTTTCTTCAACTCATCCCCCTCCACACATGGGTGTGAGAGGTTTTTTCCCTCCTGTAACAGAAGTTAGTATTTTGGTTCTTGACTATGGTATTTTTATGTGCTGTGCCCTTCCACGGTTTTTGTTGGATCTTGTTAAATTCCACTTCTTTGTTTTACATGGCTGGAAATGTTGGGATGACATGTTGTTTGGGATCCATGGTGTCTTTGGGAATTCAGGCTAAGGGCCGCTTCTCTTGCCAGTTAAGGAGCCCTACTGTGTGCTAGGTGACACCCTCCCCCAACCCCTGTCATCCAGCAAACTGCAGATCTTCCCCCTCCTCTCTGAAACCTTGGGGAGCATCATGGTGGTGATGATCACCCCCTTCTCTGTGCCGGGAGCTGACTTCTACGTAGCCTCTGTAGCTTTCCAGTTTACATGCTTTGTGTCTCTGTCTTCTAATTTGTAAGATTCTGAAGGTTCAGAAGCATGTTTTCTTTGTTCATCCTCTTCCTCACTCCATCAACAGTAGTAGTTGAACACCTCGTCTTTCAACGTGCACGCTCCTCTTTGCTCGCTGCCTAGCACACAATGCCTTTAATCACGATGTTTCAGAGATGTCTCTGGATCCTCTTTCCCTAATCAAGTTGCCTTGGGAAATAGGGGCACTCCTGGAATGGAAGCCAGCTTTACCCCTCGGCGGGAGAGGCCTGGAGGTCAGTTTCATGGCCACACTGAGGCTCCCCCAGGTGCCTGCTCTTTCACATGACAAGCTCACCCAGCAGGACCAGTCCAGGCAGCAACTTCTTGTCTGAACACATCTCTCCAGAAAGCCCCATGCAGAGAGTGCTAGTTTCCTATCCAAGACCCACCCTCGCCTTCTTTCTTAGTAACAGAGCCCCAGTGTTATTCTAGTTAGCATGTGTACGGTGAAAAGACTGCTTCCTTGCTTCTCTTGCAGAAGATGAAGGCAGAAGTCGTTGGGTGGGACTTGCCATTCCATCCTTCCTGCCTCCTGTTGTTTGGGATATGGATGTGATGGGTGGAACTGCAACAGGCATATTGGAGCTATGACGAAAAGACTAAGAGAATCACAAGACTCGGCCCTGATTTTCTTGAGCCACTAAACCAATGCCAGTAATTACCCATGTTTGCATTTCTTATGCAATGACAAAAATAAACACCTGCATGAGTTTCAGTTGTTACTAGCAGCTGAAAGCAATTCCTAACTGATACACTGCATTAGAGAGAGGGCAGTTCAGTGATTGCTGAAAGGTGCTTTTTTTTTTTTTGAGACAGGGTCTCACTCTGTTGCCCCAGGTAGAATGCAGTGGCATCATCATAGCTCACTGTACCCTTAAACTCCTGGGCTCAAGGGATCCTCCTGCCTCAGCCTCCGGAGTAGCTGGGACTATAGGCACCTGCGCCACAACACCTGGCTAATTTTTCTATTTTTAGTAGAGACAGGGTTTCGCTCTTGCTCAGGCTGGTCTTGAACTCCTGCGCTCAGGTGATCCTCCCGCCTCAGCCTCCCGGAGTGCTAAGATTACAGGCATGAGCCTCTGCACCCAGCCGCTGCTCAAAGACTTTAGTAACAGGGAACTGAGCTGTCCTGAAGCCACAATTCTCAGAAATTCTTCCCTTGCTGACAAGCCCTAGAGCCAATCTTCTCTGAGTTAAGTAAGATTCTTTTTGGTGTTCCCAAATTTAACTTCTTCAGTGAAAGTGAAACACGAAAGCCACCAGGCTCCCTTCACAGAAGCAGTTTTAGGAAAGCAAGTCATCATCTCCCTTTGACGTGTGGTCACCTGCGAAAGTGTTGCTGATGCCGTGCCCGTGAGCTACGTGTCGCAGTTCTCCAACATCTGGCCGCTGAGACGCTACTTGCTTTTTTAAGCACAAGTAAAACTGAGCATTTAGTGTTCCCAATTTAGTCTCCTAAGCATTATGTTGGGCTCCTCTACCTTGGCCCACAGCTGCCGGCAATTCAAAGCTCTTTCTTATACAGCGATTTTCAGTTCTTTTAGCCTGTGCGTTCTCTTCATCCCCAACTGTGAGGCAGTCACTTTGCAGGAATTTTTCTAGAGGCAGCCACTGTTGTGTCTTACCAAGGTTAGGTGTCCAAAAGGTTTCTCTGGGGCTGGGGTGGAGGGAGGAGGGTCCTCCAGAGAGGGCCCTTTGGCAGAGCCTATTCCTCTCTGTAGCCAGTCCCTCATTTCAAGCAGCCAGTTCAACTCGTGGTGGCGCCATGCTGCAGGGATTGCAAACCCCACGTTCTTTCTCCTTCCCACCTGGGTGGGGTGAGAAGCTGGCCAGTGGGAGGTGGGACTCTGAGCAGATGAACTCCCTTCTTAAAGGCCAACCAGCTCATTTCATGAGTCCCTTCATCTCTTGTTGATGCTGCATCAGACCTGAGGGCTCTTAGGCCACCTGCTACCTCCCTCTGTCCTTTCTCCTGAGTGGCCCAGGTTAGCCCCGCCTTCTGCAAGGAGAGCTTGCAGTCAGAGAGAATCAGCACTCAAAGGGCCTTCAGGGAGTGCCTCATCTCACTTTCTAACTTGGCGTGTGGGTATACTGAAGCCCATGGCAGACTGGAGACCTGGCTCAGGCCATCTCACCAGTTAGTGGCCTAGCTTCCAGTCCTGACCCGAGAACAGTGTGTTTGGCACAGTAAGATTAAAGCTAATTCTTAAATAGCACTTACTACATGTGAAGCACCATTTTAACATATGTGTGTGTGTATATATATATAAAATCTTTCCCATTTGATGCATAAGGAATGCAAGGCACAGAAAGGTTAAGTAACTTGCCCAAAGTCACAGGTAGTAAGTGGCAGAGCTGGGATTTGAACAGGCGGTCTGGCTCTGTTCTTGACCACTACACTATACTGATATACTAATGCCCATTCTTGGACTATTCACTTCAGGTCCCGATGAGAGATCTCTAATAAACACCTTGGGCAGAGGAATACTGGCTTAATATCTTACTCTGGGAGGAGCATTTCTCAAAACATAATGGCAACAGGTGTTAAACTAACCAAAACAAAACAAAAATAAATTCTATGGTCAAATAAATTTGCGATGTTGTATTAAACCAAATTAAATAGGTTTTTTTACTGCAGAACTTCTCTGAGACGTTAATATAGCTGCTAATAGACATTGTCAATTCTTTAAGAGAGTCTAAAGCATTTCTCAAACTTTTTGGACCATAGAACCCTTTTTGGTACAATGATATCATCACATATCATGTAGTCTGTGGAAAACTCAATTGGGTGAACAGGACAAATTGTGTCTTACTGTTATGAAAAGGATTTTGACCTCAAGGAGCCCCTAAAGTGGGTTCTGGGACCCTCCCTGGTGTTTGCTGGCTCACACTTTGAGAACCACTGTTCTAGAAAATAATATTTTAAAAATAAAACTTGAAACACATCTTCAAGGAGGGCTAAATACTGTATCACCTTGCCCCTTGCACAGGACAAAGGAGAGAAGCAAATAAAAGCACATGAATATGTGTTTTAAAAATCAGTCCCCTATTCTACTACTTCCTTATTTTCTTTTTTCCTTTCTTCTCTTCTCTTCCCTTCTTTTTTTTTTTTTCTTTTCATTTAAAAATCCCATATTGATTTACAGTAGCTTAATCTTCCGGGAGGAAAACATTCTTGTTGACAGAGATATATTTAAGTGTAAGTGAGGTGTTGCTGTTATTATTATTATTATTTTAGAGACAGAGTCTTGCTCTGCCGCCCAGGCTGGAGTGCAGTGGCGCGATCATAGCTTGCTACAGTCCTGAACTCCTGGGCTCAATCCATCCTCCTGCCTCAGCCTCCCGAGTAGCTGGGGCTACAGGTGCATGCCACCATACCCAGCTAATTTTTTTTATTTTTTGTAGAGATAAATGGGGGTCTCACTATGTTGCTCAGCCTGGTCTTGAGCTCCTGGCCTCAAGCAATCCTCCTGCCTTGGCTTCCCAGAGTGCTAGAATTATAGGTGTAAGCCACCATGTCTGGCCCAAGTGTTAGTATTTTAGGGGGACTCCTGACCCTTCATTCTATCTTTAACTTTTCCCCACTAGCATCCTGTAGGTCAACCTAAAATTTCTATCACTGGTGTTTTGTTTATTTGAGTAAAGTTAGGTCTTTCTAGAAAGAGGCCTAAGATACAAGTTCAATATGGGGAGGGGTGTGTGAACACATTGGGCTGCTACCACCTCAACAAGTGAGTGGGTCTCTCAGATTAGCATGCCCATCCAGGCAGGAAATCCTGAGGCACAGGGACTCAGGGTTTGAAAGTACTGCAGCAGGTACCTGCAGGGGATCCTAGAAAGTGAGGTGCCCTGGTATGAAGTAGCCACTCTTTCCCTGTAGGGAGATGTCCAAAGATATATTTTATTTATTTAACTTTTATCTAGGGCCTGCCCTTGATCCAAGGTCATCATGTGTTTGTATTAGACTGCAGGTCTTTGAACCTGACCTCGAACCTCAGGTCAAGACTAATGCAGCATTTGTGGTATTGCACTTGAATTTAACAACTCAGACCAGGTGGGAAAAGTGAAATCTGCTTCAGGCTAGGAGGTCCAGGATTCCCCCTCACGCCCAACCCCCCACCCACCCCTTACACTGGCTTGTGACAATGTGACATTACTCTTTGCTCACAAGGCAGGTTAAGTGCACAAAGCTGCTGCAGTCAACACAATTGAGGGCAGACAGAGTATCACAGACTGGCAGGGACACTACAGGCCTTCTCTCCCACGAGAACATCACCGCCTCCATGCTTCTACGTCTTTTCTGTCCTCGCAGGCTTGCCTGTCATTGGGCAGCTGAGAGGATCACATCATCAGAAAATGTGAACCCTGAGTCACCCAACCCTCTTATATGTGCCTTTGCAGTGCACCATGTGCTGGATTTCAGCTCCAATTGTGTGCCAGGTGGGTCTTTCGTTGTTTGCCTAGAATGGTCTTGTAGGGTTGGTATGCTCCTTGTCAAGGCTAACCCATCCAACTAAGCGTTTTATAAACAACAAAACAAGTTTATTAGGAGTTTTTCCACATATATTAGTAATACTTACTACTTTTAGAAAATTTAGAAAATACAGATAAGAAAATGGAACAGTCATCCACAATCCTATTACCCAGAGATAAGCACAGTGGACTTTGGATGTAAATCCTTCCGTCCTTCCTTTCTGCCTCAGCTCTGGCTTCATCTGCAGCTAGATGGGGTTCATGGGAGGCCCCAACACCACCCGCTCCGCTCCACCCCACCCCACCCCTGCCCCAGGCATTGATTTGCAGCAATGATTTACTTAGAGGAAGGGGCGGGCCAGTTTTCCTGTTTGGATTCTGGGGCTAGAGGCAAATGGAGAGGTTGGGGGAGCCCGGCCCTCTCTCTGCCTCAGGGACGGGTCTGGCCTGGCGGAGAGAGGGACCCGGTCCCCCTCAGTGAGGCCTGAAGGAGCTGCAGCTCCCCTGGGGGAGTGAAGGGAGCGTGGAAGCTGCTGTTTTCTCTCTTGGCACCCCCATCGCGGAGCGGGGTCCTGGCGGGAGGTGACAGGAGGCGCCACCCCCTTGGCCAAGGCCCTCCTCGCAGCGCCCGACGCCCCGCCAGCGCCGCTGCTTTCCTATTCCTTTTTAGATTTCCTAATTCGAAGTCCACATTTAGTCTTTTCTGCACTAGAACACACACAGTAGTTAAATATGAAATCTAAGATGTCATAAACCAGCAGCCTCCTATTCCGTCTAAAATGTGTGCGGAAGCTACTGAGCGCTCACTGCGACGAGTCCCCTCGGGTGTCTCAGCGTCTCCCCGGGAGAGCGGCGGGAAGTGAGGCTCCGGTGAGGCCACGGCCACGGGCAGGATGCTCCTCTGCCGGGTTTCTGTTTATTTTGCAATTACCACTAGAAGGAGACTGTGGGGATGTTTTTGCTTGGGGGCCGAGAATTTCTATTTCAGAACTTCTTCCTCTCCTTAGAGCACCAGGTTCTGGAAGGAGGGTTTGAAAACAATAGCTCTCAGTGCTCTCTCTGACAACAGTCTTGGTGATCATCCTGGGTAATATCATGACCCACAGGCGTGACCCATCCAATCCTCAGCCTTCCAGGTCCTCTACGTGCTCTTCTCCAGTGATCTTGTCCTTCATGGCATCTTGGCCCCGCCCGTGGCCATACCCTTGACTTTGTCATGACCAACAACTGTGCTCTCTCCACAGCCTCAGTTCCAAAGTCCCGCTCCCCTATCACAGGTCCTCTTCCAGCTCAGTCTCCTATCTCCAGTGACTCTTCAGCCAAAGGGGGTCCACAGTTGATTGATTCCACCTTCCCTCTGCCCCTCACTGCCACCTGCAAGTCCTTCCTGCCTCCTTACCCACTTAGACGAGGTGGTCTGGCCCTCATCCCTCCCGTCCATATACAGTCAACACCCTCAGCCCCTCTCCTTGGTTGTCCCTTCCTAGCAAACCAAATTGTGGCTGATCCTCCCTTCTGCCCGCTGTGTCTGCACCAGCCCTGCTGGGCGTGGCTGCCTCGTCTTACTCTAAGTCCAGCCTCTGCAGTGGGCTCCCTCGCACCTGCCTGGCACTCCTATTTTGTTTCCCCGCACAACTTATTCTCCAGAACAATGATGTCACATTGTCTTCTCCCCCCTCAAACCCTCAACACTTCCTTCCGATCCTCACTGTCAGCTGATGACCTGGCTTCCTAATTCACTAGGACGACAAGTTCCCTGTCTTCCTACACACACACACACACACACACACGTGCACACACACGTGCACACACACCCAACCCCACCTCCATCTGTGCCTACGTGCTCCGCCTTCCCTCCCAGTACAAGGGATGGAGTTCCCCAGCCCTGCCAGCGCTACTCCAAGTGTGGGCCTGAATCCTGCCTGGCCACCAGCATCCCCTAGGAGATGGTCAGAAGTGCACAGTCTCCAGCCCCACTCCACATCTGCTGATCAGACTCTCAGGGGTGGGGCTCTCCGGGGAATTCTTATGCATCATGGAGCCTGAGAAACACCAAGATAGGTACCCTTTTCTGTCACTTGCTCAAGGACAGCCCTCCATGGTTGTCCCCTCTCTCCTGCATCATCACACTTTTCTGTCTCTGCCAGATCCTTTCCATTATCATACAAACAAGCTGGAAACAAAACAACCTCTCTTGTCCCAAATCCTATCTTAGCTACCACCCCATTTTTCTTCTTTCCCTTTTTCTCTTGAACTTCTGTCAGTCAGTCTTTGGTTTCTACCATCCCCCAAAACTGCTCTTGCCAAGGTCATTGTAGCAGAAGCTGGCTAGGTGGTCACCAAACCAATTTCTCTTCCAGGGCACACAGCTAAATGACATTTCTCAATTACTTTTCATGTAAATGAAGCCGTGTGACTAGTTCTTGCCGTAAGAGCAGGAGGGCAATATGCCACCTTCAGGCCGAATCATTTGAACATGGGTGTGCTCCTACATGGACTGTCCCTTTCCTTTGCAAGGTGACCAAGGAGGCCACACTAAAGATGGAAAGAGCCTGGAACCCAAATCACCGCATAGAAGCCATCTACCAAATACTCGACTGGTCTGTGATGTGAGTGAGAAATAAGCTTTTTATCGGGTCACATTATTGATTTGGGGGTGGTTTGTTAGAGAAGTAAGCCTACCCTAATAAAATTACCAGTTTCTAAATCCAATAGTCAATGCTCAGTTATTATCACATGACCAAGTAGCAGCATTTGGCCAAGTTGATCAATGATTCCTTCTTGAGATATTTTCTTCTCATATTCTCTAGGCCTTTTTTTTTTTTTTTAATTCTTTAACTCACTTTAACATCCTTTGCTCAGTCTTCTTTGTCTAAGATTGTCCCAGGGCTCAGACCTTGGATCCCTCTCTCTTAGCATTCACTCTTCTGTTCCTAGCAACCTCAGTCTTGGCTTTAAATCCCTCCTCTACCAGGCTGATTCCCAAGTTTAGATCTCTAGCCTGGACCCTACTAGACAGCTCCATGCAGCGTCTAATAGATCCTGACACTGCACGATAGTATGGTCTGCCAAAACCACACTCCCGGTGCCTTTTAACCTGTCTGCCACACCCTTCCTCGTCCCAGTGTTAACTCTGTCCTTCCAGTTGATTAGGCCACAAAGTGTGGACTAATCCTTGACTCTATCGCTCATTTGCCACGTCCTATTATTATCAAATTCTATAGGTCTTACCCTAACAATATCTGCCCCCTCATCTCCTCCTTATGCTACCACTACCACCATCTCTTGCTCGGGTCATTGCACTCTCCTTCTGTCTCCCTGCTCACATTCTGTCCTGCCTATTTTCTGTTCTCCATAGAACAGCCAGGATGGTCTTCATATGTATAAATCAGATTAGCTCACTTTTGTCTTCCAACCCCCTCCCAATATTTTCCCAGATCATTCAGAATTAAAACGAAAGTCCTTAAGATAGTTCCCAGGCCTGACACAATCAGGCTCCCCATTACCTCTTGGGCTTCACCTCTGTTGGCTCTCTCCTTGACTCCGTCCATTCCTGTAACATGCTCTTCTTTGCTGTGTGAAGTGTGCCCTTACTTGGAATATACTCACCCAGGTAATGATAGCTCACCCCCTTATTTCCTTCAGATTTCTGGTCAAATTTACCCTAACAGTGTGGCCTTCCCTGCTATAACCTCACACCCACCCACATCTATGCTCCCTGTCCCTCTTGGCACCTCTCACTGCTTATTTGTTTATTGTTTGTCTATTCCCATCAGAATGCAAAAAGGAGAGGGATTTTGTCTTGTTTATTCTGTGTCCCCAGAACATAGAATGGTGTTAGGCACACAGCAGGTGCTTAATAAACATTTATAGGATGAATGAAAGAATGAACAGCTAAATGGGCCAGCTGCAGCCTCATTGGCTTAGGTGAGGAAGCAGGTTTTGCCAGCTGAGTTTTGCATGTGTGTTTCATCTCTGGTGAATCCCAAGTCCTTTCTTGCTCTCCCACTGAATTTCATCTCGAAGATCTTGTCTTCAGAGCCTCTCATGTACCCTATTTTGGACATGAGCCACTCATGTACCCTATTATTTTGAAAGTCTTGTCAACTTTCTCAAAGAGTTGGCCTTGCAGACACTTGGTGATGTTGCACGTGAGTCTCCACCACCAACTCCTGCTTGTGAGGCTCCTGGACCCTGTTTTACACTGTGGGAAGGGCTGATCCCCACCTGCTGAGGTCTGGCCAGGAGCACAAAGGACAGCATCAGGTTCTACTTTTACAAAAGTACAGAAAAGAAATGTTGAAAGCATCAGAAGAGAGGATGGAGGTTTGGAGTTCAGTCACAGCAGGATTCTTTTTTTTTTTTGAGATGGGGTCTTGCTGTGTTGCCCAGGTTGGTCTCTAACTCCTGGGCTCAACTGATCCTCCCACCTTGGCCTCCTGAGTAGCTGGGACTGCAGGTGTGTGCCACAGAACCTGGCTTCTGTCACAGGATTCTTAAGGAGGGATGAGCAAAACTGGGCAGGTGGCTGAGGAGGTGCTACTTCCTGGCACCCCCACGCTTTCACACCATCCCTGGGAAAGGTTGTTGGAACCAGAAAATACACAGGCTTGGTTTATGAAAAGCCTGTTTATTCCTAGTACACTGGACACTTTGTTCAGGAATAGTTCATCCATCTGAAAATATTGTCCTTGTAATGGTGCCAAGGTCGTTGCCTGCTGGGGTTATCAGCACTGTGTGTGCCAGCTCTGACTGGGGTATTTTAATAGGTGTATCATTTCCCTGCCAAAGTGACTAAAGAACATTGAATAGTTAATTTGTATTCACTGCTCTGCCTGCATGCATTCTTAATATTCAGTTTTTGTTGGGACTTAGAGAGAAAAAGAGAAAGAAAGAAATAAATAGGTTAAGATAACAACGAACCACTTTAAAAAGGAATTTTAAGTGGCACTGACTCATTTTGGAGTTCTCCATACCCATTTGATAATAAAAATATACCTGTGCAAAGCATTGGAGAGTTTTCAAAAAATTTTTATATTCATTCTCTCTTTTGATGCTCAAATCAACACTGTAAGGTAGGGTGGTATGGTCCTCTATTTTAGGTGAGAAAACTGAGGCTCTGAGAAATTAAATGGCTTGTGCCAAACAAGGTCAAAGAATTAAGCATGGTGGATCAAGCATTTAGAGTCAGGTCTCTCAATGCCTAGGTTTGACCATGCCCATCCCACTGAGTTGAGCCAGGCAGGTGAGGGGGTATGCAGGGGGAAGGATCTAGCAGGGTTTGGTCAGAGACCCTTGAAGTCTAGAAGTGAATGTGAGTGAAGAGCAACTTTGTTATTAGCTACAGCCCTCCACATCAGCCAACACAAGGTAATAAAGTTTCTCACCTTGAAAACTGTGTGAAGACCTTGCCTGCCGAGTGGACAAGGAGCATCCACTCAGGTGTGGCAGGGCCTGGAGGGGGCGAGCATCTCATGCAGCAACCCCATGGCAGTGTGGGAAAATCTCCACCCTGGGCTTCGGGAGACCAGAGTTCTAGTGCCAGTTCCACAGTACATGGGTCCATTGTGTGACCTTGAGCAAACAAGGTCTATAATCTGTAAGACAGATTTGATTGCATCTGTTTACCTCCCTGGTATACACAGCCAAGTTTTACTGCAATGTATCAATGGCTGGAATAAAGAAATGAAAAGCAGGCCCATCAAGTTTGTGAATGCCACAAAGCTGGAGAGTATAGCTAATAATGACAAATGACAGATGAGGTTTCTAGAAGATCTTGAGACTGGTTGGAACATTTGGATGAAACCGGTAAGGTTGATGGAATTGCATTTGGGTTTAACAATAACTGCACCAGTGACAGCATTTGTTCTTGATCCACATCTTGTTTACTCATAGGATGATTTTGGGAAATATGAACACACATGTTTGGGCTGGAGAAGGTTTAGGAGTTTTCATTGACTCAAGGCTTAATGTGAATGGGGGTTGACAAAGAAGTTAGCACAACCATGGGCTCTCCTGACAGAAGTGTGAGATCTAGAGGAAGGACCCACCTTGGGCTTGCATGCACGGCCAGGTGAGCATTGGGCTCTATAGGAATGACAACCTGGAAGCAGCAGAAGTGGTAGGGAAATCATGGTCCAGGTCAGGGCTTATATGGCCTATAGAGGAGAATACTCAATGGGGTGACGTGATGGTGGTTTTCACACAGTTAAACAATCAGGAGGACAAGGAAGTGCACAATCTATGTGGCTCGCTGCAGGGCCAGAGCTAGGCCGGTGAATGGAAACTAAACGGAGGCACATTTTACCTGTAAAAATGGAAGCATTAGGCCTTGCAAGCCGGTGAGCTCCTCGTCAGATGTGCAGGCGGTGGCAGCCTGACCTGGCAGAGACTGGTACAGGGGTTCCTGCACCATGTGGGATTGGAACTAAAGGAGGTCTCTCGATTGAAACCAGCAATCTAGGAAATGGGAGAATGTGTGTGAGTCAATGT
The DNA here is from genome assembly GCA_023783475.1 of Daubentonia madagascariensis. Taxonomy (NCBI): domain Eukaryota; kingdom Metazoa; phylum Chordata; class Mammalia; order Primates; family Daubentoniidae; genus Daubentonia; species Daubentonia madagascariensis. The sequence goes on along the minus strand of JAKFHU010001815.1, from coordinate 53,373,770 downwards.
GAGGTTGTGCCGTTTGAGACAGGAGCTGCCGAGGAAGGCCCCAAACCTTCCCTCCATCAACATGGACTTTCTACTGCTCCCAGGTAGGGCGGGAAGTGTCTGTCTGTGCTCACGCCTCCCTGTCGCAGAGTCAGTCTCTGTGCTCTGCCCATCCCTCTGTGTACATCTGGACACAATCGTGCAGTTTTGCTAAGACTTCTGATTGTATTTTATTTCTACTTCCCAGCTGAGAACACTGAAGTACCAAAGACTTCCATGGTGGGGAGAAACTCAGAGGCAGCTCCTAAAAGGGGTCACCCTTGAGTGTGAGTCTGTTCTGAGTAAATCGAGTGAGCTGGAAGACTGGTGAGCGTGGATTTATTTGGTATCCTTTGTTTTTATTTTTTTATTTTTTTTTAAAGAGAGCTGTAGTATTAAGGGTTGAGGTTTTTCTCTTTTGTTTTTCTTTTTAGAGCTTTTTTGTTACCTAATAGATCAGCTGAACTAATCTGCAGAAAAGAAATTTATCTTTAAAACATAGCTATTTAGATGCCTGGGTAATGAACTCTGTGTCAGTAGCTATTGGCAAAATGAAGCTCACCTTTTAGGCTGACAACGTTGTGGAAATGATGCCCAAAGTTTCAGGGATGAAAGTGGATTGGCTTCCTACTGAGGGTACCTTCCTGAAGAGCATATTTGTACTTTGGGAGGAAAAGATCTGTGGCAAGGCACCCATGCTGTTATTCCTCATAACCCACAGTTGAGTTTTATCTGGACCCCCTCCCACCCCTAGCCTGTCTTCCCTAGCTCTAAGAATAGTTGCTGCCCCTTGGGCAAGTCCACTGTGGGTGGGGGTCCTGAGCCACATCTATCACAAGGCCCTGCCCGCCCTGGTCCAACAGGTCCCTGATCCTGACAGAAGTTGGGCTGGACCAATCAGAGAATGTGCCTCGAGAACTGGAGTCAGGCCTGGCCAGTCAGGTGGTCAGAGGCTGGCTGGGGCTGAGCATGAGGTAGAGCCAGGGTTGAAGCTGCCATTTCTGACATGTGCTTTCAATCAAACAAAAGCCTCCCACTCTGTTCTAAGAGCTAAGAGGGCACCTGATGTGAGTGCCTCCCTTCTTCCTCTTGATAGCTGTGGTTTCCTTAGGATGTGATTGCCATAAGAACCTGGATGCTCTTGGAATTTATTTGACTCTTTGACATTGAAAATGTATATAGGTGGTTTTAAGCTCAAAACAATCGTCATGAACAGGAATTACAATCTTGAGTTGTGAACCATTTGAGACATGCTGCTCTGCTATCCTTTTAGAAAAAAGGGATGAGTAGGCCAATGGGTTGTGTTAGTGACTAATCTCCCGGGATTCCCAAAGTCTTCTTTTGAGATATTTAAAATGATAAACATGCATCAGGGTTGATACTTGTTATTGTTTTGAATCGAGAACTATGCCTTTTTCTTATTGCTATAGACTGAATACGTCCCCCTAAAATTCATATGCTGAAATCCTAACCCCCAACATGATGGTATTAGGAGGTGGGGCCTTTGGAGGTGATTAGGTCATAAGGTTAGAGTCCTCATGAATGGTATTGATGCCCTTATAAAAGAGACACAAGAGAGTTCTCTTGCCCCTTCCACATGTGAGGACATAGTGAGAACACGGCTCCCCGTCTATGAACCAGGAAGCAGGCCCTCACCATGCACCAAATCTGCTGGTGCCTTGATCTTGGACTTCCCAGCTTCCAGAACTGTGAAAAATAAATGTCTGTGGTTTAAGCTGCGGAGTCTATGGTATTCTGTTATAGCAGCTTGCACCAACTAAGATACTTGTTATTACTTTTTCAAAACCCTAAACTCATCCTGAAATTAAAGGTCTTTTATAATTTTTAAGAATATGGTATATCAACAAAGAATTATATTTGGCTATAAGTAACAGAGACCTGAAAAACAGGAACATAAGCAAATTAGGGGCTAAATTTTTCGTGTTAAATAGCAGTCTGAAGGGTGGGCATCCAGGGCTTCACACTGCCCTGAGGGCCCAGTTCTTCCTTCCTTTTGTCTGCCATCCTTGGTGTGTGGTTTTGATCCTCCAGGCTGCCTGGTAGCCATGAGATTGCTGCTGGAACTCTTGCCTTCAAGTCCACCTCGCCAATGGGAAGGTGAAGGACCAAGAGCAAAATGTGCCTGCTGGTCAGTGAGTCCCCCCTTTTTAAAGAGCTTTCCCATAAGTTCCACCCAACAGTTCCACTTAAGTCTCACTGGCTAGATTTAGTCCCATGGCCATCTGGCAAGGGAGGCTGGAATATGCAAACATTGAGCAGGATTCACTGCTGCGTCAGACAAAATTAGAGTTTCATTAGTCAGGAAGAAGTGGGGGGGCTATCTGGGAGTCTGTGCTATATAGGTAAACAAAAGTTTCTGTAAGAAAATATTCTATTGCTTAACATTTTATAGTCAAAACCTATTAGGATTTCGTATAAACTTTTCATTAGGAAACGATTAATATGTTACATTGTAAAATCTCTGATAGGGTTTCCAAAGCTGACCTACCATCACTTCAAACTAAAACTATGCATTGAATTCTTAATCTTTCCACCCAAACCAACCCCTTCTACTCTACTGATGTCCCTGTGTCTAAAGCCATAATTTATTCTTTTTTATCCTCATCCTTCATGTTCAACCAGTCACACATTTTATCTGTCTACCATCCAGGACATCTCTTAAATCTATCCGTTCCTTTCCACCCCAACTATCAATTCAACTGAACATCTACTAAGTCAGACACTGTGCTTGGCTCTGCATGTGCAAAGATCATTGAGGCATTTGGTCCTATTGCTTCAATCCTGGGTTATGCACCTTTGTCGGGAGGCGCAGCTGATTTTCCCCATTCCGCTTCCAGACCTGCCACTCCCTCTTGTGCACACAACCCTTGATCAGACACTGTCCTCTTCTTCCTGCAGGATACAGTCAAAACTAGTGTTTTTCAGAGGCCTCTGCAGCTTATGCCCATTGTGATTGTGGAGTTTTAGCTCCTGTTGGCCTTGTGGAGAGAGGGTGGATTCTAGAAAGATCCCTGTTCAGCCACTTCTGCCACTGTGACTTTGGGCAAAATCTCTGGCTCTAAGTGGTATATGGGCCATGGCGGAGGGGTAGCAAGGAAACTCGAGTGGGTTTGTCAGAACCAGGAGCAGTAAGAAAATTTGAAAGAGCCTCCTGTCTTAAGAAGGTACTTGACTACTGCTGATGAATTCAGAGAGGCTTCAATGACTCTTAAGAGGATTAGGCTGACAGACTTCAGTGAAACTTTTGTGCTTTTGTTCTCCAGAGTGGAAACCCTTGACACGTGTTATACACAAATAACACTTGGGGTGGAACGAGAGCTTTACAATGATCTGTCTGGGACCCATAACACAATTCAGCATCCCTTTATAGCTTCAGTCCACCAAATGTTTTCAAAATATCTCATTCAACCTTCATAATCACTGAAGTGCTTGGAAAAAATAATCTCACATTTTAAGATTTCTCTAGCAGAAGCATCGCCAACAACCTCAACAGCCATTCAAAGATGTAGTCTCCAGACCTCTCGCCCTCTGACTCTCCCTCTGTTATAGAACTGTTCTTAGAGATACTGCCTGGAAAGAGGTAAAATGGACATCATTAGCCTCATTTGCAGCTGAAGAAATTGAGACTCAGAGTGGCAAAGTGACTTTTTCAGAATCACAGCAGTAAAATGGTAGAGTTAGGAAGCTAAGCCTGATCATCCTACTCTTGTCCCGTTAAGATAGTGAGAACAAAGGGAAATGGTGGCAATGAGGGAATAAAGCCCATCTCATCCCCTGCTCCCCCTACCCCAACCTTTGTTAAGACTCCAGTGTGACAAGAGGAAGAGAAAATATGGATAGGGACATGCTTGGATTGGAAGAGCTCTGTGTGTATGTCCTGTACACCGTGAGTGTAAAGCACACAGCACTGTGGAGGGAGTGGGGTCACAATCCTAGAAACAGGATTATGGAAGTTGCCTTGGAGGACCAGAAGAGGAAGCCTATGATCTTCCAAGTACCTTTAGGTGATATGGTTTTAGACACTGGATTTGGCCAGTGAAGTGGACATTTGCCCTTTTAGTTGTCCAGCATCCATTTACTTTTCTTCCTTTAATCACACCCCAGCTTCTTGCTTGGGAACTACCACTGATCTTGTTCTCAGTCCATGGATTTCTAGAGGAGCTGAATCTACCCCTGGCTCAGTAATCAGGAACCTAACCTGGGCCTAAATTAATTTAATTCATCAAATTTACCTGGGCAAAGTGATTGGATCAAGAATAGACAGTGACCCAATTAGAGCCAATAGGACTTATCCCAGGCATTCCAGAGCAAAGACATTCATTTTCTGCTGGGTGTGGACCTGGAAGGGTGTAGTTTTGAGAGTTGCTGGCAGCCATCTTGTGGTCATGAGTCTGAGAACAGCTTCAACAAATAGGAAATAGAGTAGAGGGATGGAGATAAATTGGATCCTGATAAACTTTGTTTGAAATTTTGTATACAATGATCTTCCTCCTGAATTTTTCAGTTATGTGAGCCAATAAACTTTTTTTGTTTAACCCAATTTGGGTCGTATCTTCTCTCAATTGCAGACAAATGGATCTGTTTCAGAAAGTAAGATTTTAACTTTATGTAAACCGTCTGCAGAGTTAAAGTTTATCATATATATTTCTTACCATGGAAGTTCTTTTTTATAGAATTGTGTTAGGAAAGCTTGCAAAGGGCTTCCGCTTCTGACTACAGTGGAGTGGCTGATATCAGACTACCCTCCTATTGAGAACAACTATAGCCAGGCATGGTAGCTCATGCCTGTAATCCCAGCACTTTGGGAGGCCACAGCAGGAGGATTGCTTGAGGCCAGGAGTTAGAGACTGCAGTGAGCTATGATCATGCCACTGTACTGCAGCCTGGGAGACAGAATGAGACCCTGTCTCTGAAAAAAAAATTTTTTTTAATTAAAAAAAAAAAACCATAAAAACCTTACTTAAAAATAGAGCTTTTTGACAGCGTGGAGATACGTCAAGGTAGCCAGGATTTGAAGGAGACAGGATTTCTGAGAGAATGAAATAAAATTCCAATCAAAAGCCCAGATATTGTGGAAAGTGGCATGCTAATTTTAAAATTTATATGGAAAGGTAAAAGTTTAAGAATAACAAAGTTGGAAGAAGATAAAATGTTTTCTGAACACTACCAAATATGAAGACTTATTATAAATCTACAGTAATTAAAGCAGAATGATATTGTCTCAACTATGGACAAACGGTCCACTGGAACAAAATAAAAAATCCAGACCAAGAAATATATAGTCATTTGATTTTCAACAAAAGTGTTGCTGCAATGTAATGGGGAAAAGATGGTTCTTTTCCATAAACAAGGTGCTGAGTCAGTTGGATGCATATTTGAGAAAAAATGAACTTGACCCCTACCTCACACTATACACAAAAATCACTTTCCAGATAGATTATAGACCTAAATGTCAAAGACCTAAATGTGAAAGATTAAAGCTTCTAAAAGATAGCATTAAAGAATATTTTAATGGCATTGGGGTAGGCGCTCATTTCTTAAACAGGCCAGAAAATGCACTAAGTATCTTAAGGGAAAATAGTGAAAAATATTGAAAATTTCCATTCAAAATATTGAAAAATTAACCAATTGACTGAATTAGACTTCATTAAAAATAAAATTTTTGTTTATTAAAAGAAACTACTAAATGAATGGAAATATAAGCCATAGAGTGGGAAAGATATTTGCTATGCATATAGTTGACAATAGACTTGTATCTGGACTATATAAAGATTTCCCATATATTCATAAGAAAGCCACATACAGCTCATTTTTTAAAAAGGGAATCAAAGACTTAAACTACCCTTCACAAAAGAGGGCATCCAAATGGCAAACAAACATACAAAAGGATGTTCAGCATCATTAGTATCAGGAAAATGCAAATTAAAACCATAATGAGATAATACTTCATATGTGCTAGAATGACTAAAATTTAAATAATGGATAATACCAAGTGTTGAAGAAGATTTGGGGTATCTAAAACACTCATGCACTGCTGATGGGATACAAATGAGTATAAAAGTTTGGAAAACTAGTGGTGTCTAGCAATGCTGAACATTCCTTATGATCATCAATTCTACTCCTAGGGATTCAACAATAGTATTTTTCTATTTCTCTTTATATTTTCTGAAGTTTTTGCTTTGTGAATTTGTTGCCATATAATTTACCACATATCTATTACAACTGCTAGATCTTATTGTAGTTTATACCTTTATAATTCTAAAACATCATACTTTGTCTTGCTTTATGCTTCCTGCCTTAAATTCAACCTTGCTTGATTGAGGAATGCTGATTCCTCTTTTTGTTGTTGTTGTTGTTGTTGTTTGACTTTCCTTTGTACATATTTGCCAATCCAGCTGCCTCCAGATCTTTAGTACTTTAGTGCAGCCAGGCCCTGCCATCCTTGTGTTGACCTCACTACCAGCTGGTGAGACCCCATCCTTGACCTCTGGTACTCACCTCTCACTACAACTGGTAGGAAGAGTCCTTCCCCTCCTGTGTTCTGCTCTTTGGACAGATGCCCCAGCAAGGTGGCTTAGAGCCCTAGTGATACAGTTGTTTCCAATTTGTCACCCAGCTCTCCCCATTTCAGAGTGCACAGGCATCTCAAGGATCCAGGTCAGAGTGGATTTAGGTGCTCCTCACAAGACTTATAACTGAATCTGCTTGTCTCCTTACCCTTCTCAGTCTTTTATCCCTGCTTGGAATACCCTCCCCCTTCCTCTCCACCTGTCCAAATCCTAGCTGTCCTGCAGAGCCCCATCTCAGTCCCATCTCTTAGAGGAAGCCTCCCGGATGATACCAGCCCTTCAGAATTGCTCTTTCCATTGTACTCAAGGCTGCTTTTTTTCCCCTACGATTATCTTGGATGCAGGTAATAGCAAATCCAGTTGAAAATAGCTTAAACCATAAGGAAAATGTCTCATATAACAAGAAGTCCAAAGGTACTGCAGTTTCAGGGTTGGTTAACTCAGAAAGTCAACTATGTCATGAAGGACCCATATTCTTTCCATCTTTCCATTATGTCAGCCTGAGTATGTTGACCACTCCGCTCATGGTTGTGAGATAGCTGCTTCCCAGATGTACTCAACAGGATCCAGTGGCTGATGGGAGAAGAGGATGGGCATCTTTGGAAGGGGAAGAAAACCTCTCTGTGTTCCCAAAGTTGCTGCTGCCTTACAACTACCATCATTGCCACTCACAGATAATAATTCTGACCGTTGACCAGAATTGCATCCACTGTGCATCCTTATGCAAGAAAGGGAACAAAAGCTACATGAGGGGCTTGGATAAGGCAAGATTCTCTCCCTGGAACAGGGGAGGGGCCCATACTCCCCAAGTACATAGACAACCCAATTTCTGAACAGAACTGGAGAGTTGCTGGCTAGGAGGTCAGGGGAGGATGGGTGTGAGTTAAGTCTGCTGCACTGCTGTTTACTCATCTGTTACTTTGCCACTTATAGCCCAACCATCTTCTAATGCTTCCTTGTAAACCCTTGAAAGCACAGACCAGGTGTTGTTCATTTTGGTATCTCCTGCAGAGACTGGCACATGGTCAGTGCTTGATAAATATCCATTAAGTGAGTTATTAGGTGGAGGAAATAAAGTGATAGCAACGGATGAGAGGTTATTGCAGGGGCAGCAAAGGTAGCGGTCACAGGATCATGGGATCATGAGATCAGGGAGAAAGAAAACACTGTATCATTCTAGAGTACTTTTTAGCAAAAAGTACACATTCCTTACAACAAGGAAGGTGGGAGCCATGGTGGGTTAGAGGAACAGGTTAATGTAGGTGAAGCCGGGCAGGCTCGGAAGCCAGCCGAGCCTACAGAACATTAAACAGTTATACTCTCCTGAGGACTCTGAGCTTTTCTCTTGTGTAACTTCATTCAAAATTTCTGTCCTTGTATTTTGCAGGTATTTTAAGAATTGGAATAACCGTATATTTGTTGTTAGTCAATAACTTATATATTTCACTTTTTAAATTTTGGTGTTTTTGCTTACAAAGTACCACAACAACTACCACTACCGTTTAATTACCCATACTGATAGCTAGGGTAAACAAGCAACCATATGTAGGTTTGTGAGTATGGGTGTAATTGTATGTGATGGTATGAGACAGTGAGAGAGCGAGAGAGAGAGGCCCCAGCGGTGAGTGGTGAGTGCGGTGGGTTTAAAACATGTCTGCAAATTCTTTGATGCTTCTGCCATTGAGAGGTTGGGTATATATGCCCTTCCCCTTGAATCTGGGCCCTAATGATTTGTTGACCAATTTTAGCGACTGGTTGGCCAATAGAATAATGCAAAAATTATACTATGTGTCTATGATGCTAGGTTATAAAAGGCAATGCCGCTTCCACCTGGTTCTCTTGAGACATTTGCCTTTGGTGCCCTGAGCTGCCATGTGAGAAGTCCAAGGTTAACAGCTTTGAGGAGGTCCCAGCATATTGAGAGCCCAGGTGTATGTTTTCTGGCTAATGGGCCCAGTTGGCGTCCCAGCCAACAGTTGCCAACAACTAGCAGACACATGAGTGAAGATCCTTCAGGTGATTCCTGTCTCAGTTACTGGGTTGCCCCCAGCCTCCAAGTCTTCCCGACTGAGACTCTAGACATTATGAGGCCAAGACAAGCTGTCCCCATGTAGCATTTGCCAAACCCCCAACACACAGAATCTGTGAACGTAATACAATGGTTGTCTTTTACTGCTAAGTTCTGGGATAGTTTGTTACATAGCAATGGATATTTGGAACACTTAGTCATCATGCACTTTCATCAGAACATGGGCGGAGTAACTGCTATTATCATGAAGAAAGAGTTGCTTGTGTTTCTGTTTCAAATACATGTCTACATAGTATCTAATAGTTTTCATTTAAGTAAATAGTCAATCATGTCCATTTCAGCGGCTTTGGCAAATGAAAAGCCCCAACTACAGTGTCCCTTCTGGGCCCTCCTCTCAAAACGGCCTAATATGTGTACATTTATAGCATGTGGTTTATATAAACATGCTCATGAGACTGAAGGAGCAGCATACACATAACACGTTCATACTCAATTCTGGAGTATGTGTTCTGCATTTTGACTTGGGCTGGGAGCGTGTTTATTGTGGTCCAGTAGGAGGCCCGTGGAGAGGGAAGCTGACACTCCAGCCCACCCGAAGGCAGAGCAGAAATGACTGTGGGGAACTGGTGTTGGAGGCAAGAAGAGGGCAGGGAGGAGAATGTTCTAGTAGCCTGGTTGGAAGTGGCCAGTCTTTCTGCTTAGATGAAAGAAAAAACTCAAACTAGATCTCAAAGTAAAATGCCCTATGGGCTGTAAATAAGACTCACATGTAAAACAATGTGTCTTTGAAAACTTGAAAATGAAACAATTGACAAAACCATACAAAGTAAAAGCAAATAACAAAAAATAGGGATTGGCATCCCTAAAAATCAAACAAGGTTAAATTTAAGGCAAGAAGTATTAAGCAAGACAAAGTGTGATGTTTTATAATGATAAAAGTATAAACTACAATGAAGCTCTAGCAGTTATAAATAGATATATAGTAAATTATATAGCAACAAATTCATAAAACAAAAACTACAGAAATACAAGGAGAAATAGAAAAATATTACTGGTAGAAGATTTCAATTCTTTTATCTGATCCTATGACAGGTACACAAAAGTAAGACTATTAATAGACCAAAATAACATAATTAATGAGAGGGATCTTATGAATATATATTCAAATGCTGTACTAGAGAATATATCTTCTTTAAAGTGCTCCTGCAATAAGCATTTCCATAAAATAGAAGTTAATTTTAAAATAATTATAAATTATTAAAAACCTTATCATTTAGAGAATTTAAGCTCTTTAATAGCTCTTTGATCAAAGAGGAAATTTGAAAGTATAGGAAATCTACAAAGTAATGACAATCCATATATAATCAGAATCTATGAGATATAGCTAAATCAGTGCTCGGAAAGAAAGTCAAAGTCCTAAATATTTATATCAATAAACAAGAAAGAATTAAAATGAATTAAAAAATAAATTAAGCATCCAGTTCTAGAAGTTTAAAACCAAAAAAACTAAGGCAAACAGAATATTAAAGGTAAATGCTTCACTATTTACATTAGAAAACAGGAAAATGGTAATACTAAAAAATAAATCTATCCAAGAACTGTTTTTTAGGGTAAAAATAACAAAATATATACATTTTAATTAATCTAACCAAGAAAATAGGAAGAAAGCACAAATATACAAAATTTTAAGCAATGAAATTGAAGGAATCATAAATGGCTGCTTTGCTTAATTCTATGTAAATAAATGGCTAAATGGATGTTTTCCTAGGAAATATAAATTGCCAAAATTGATCAGAACAGAAAGAAAATCTGAACAGACCAATTAACATGGAGAAATTAGAACATGTTATTAATGAGCTAACCCCTAAATAGTAACAGGCCCATGTAGTTTCTCAGGCAAATTCTATTAAGACTTTTAAGGAACTGATAATTCCAATACTATTTAAACTGTTTTAGAACAAAGGAAGAGAATCAGAAGTGCAAACAGTATAACATTGATATTAAAGCCCAATAAAAATTAAATAAAATTATAGCCCAATCTTACCTGTGAATATTGATGTAAAAATCCAGAATAAAAGAAACAGCCTCATTAAAGTCAGAAAATAGATAAAAATATATATTACAACATTGTTAATAATGTATTAGAAAGACTAGCTGACATAATTAAATGAGGAAATATTAGAGGTATAAAAACTTGAAAGTATGAATTAAAATTATCATTTTTGTAGATGGTATTGTTTACCTGAGAAATTCAAGAGACTCAATTAAAAATCTATTATAAATAATGCGAACATTTATTTAATAAGTGTGGTACAGAGTTAATTAGGAATTAATAGTTTAATCTATAAAAACAATAGCCAGTTAGAATATGACAGAAGAAAGACCTCATGTACAATGGGAACAAAAAAATAAATTGTCCAGAACAAATTTTTGTTTGTTTGTTTTGAGATGGGAGTCTTGCTGTGTTTGCCAAGGCTGGACTTGAACTCTCCTGGCCTAAAGTGATTCTGCCTCAGCCTCCTGAGTAGCTGGGACTACAGGTGCATGCCACTGCACCCAGCCAGAACAAATTTGAAAGAAAATTGTGCAAGGACTATATAGAGAAAAAAAAGGAAAGTCATATTATGTTCTTGGGTAGGAATATTCAATATTGTAAAGATGTTAATTCTCCTTACATTAATCTAAAAATGTAAAACAATGACAATAAAAATACTATCAGACTATTCTTTTAGAATTAAATAAGCTGATTATACAGTGTATCATAAAAATAAATAATTACTAACCAGGAAAAAAATCTAAAAAAGAATAGATATAAAGGTGTGTATTAGTTTTCTATTGTCACATAACAAATTACCACAAATTTAATGATGTAAACAATACCTACTTATTAGCTCATAGTTCTGTAGGTGAGAAGTCCTGGCACGGCAAGGCAGGGTTTTCTGCTCAGGGTCTGATGAAACTGAAATCCAGGTGTTGTCTGGGCTGCATTCTGTTCTGGAGGATGGACTGAGGAGAAGCAGCCTCCAATGTCATTCAGAGTGTTGGCCAAATTTAGTTCCTTGTCGTTCCAGGATTGAGGACCCCATTTCCTTGCTGACTGTCAGCCAGGGACTATTAACTCCCAGAGACCTCTCTCTCTTTTTTTTTTAAACAGGGTACTCTGTTGCCTGGGCTAGGGTGCAGTGGCGTCATCATAGCTCACTGCAACCTCAAACTCCTGGGCTGGAGCCATCCTTCTGCCTCAGGCTCCCAAATAGCTGGGACTACAGTTGTTTGCCACTATGCCCAACTAATTCTTCTATTTTTTGTAGAGACAGGGTCTCACTCTTGCTGAGGCTGGTCTCGAACTCCTGGCCTCAAGTGATCCTTCCACCTCGGCCATTCTCTTTCAAGGTCTCACCTGATTAGGTCAGGTTCACCCAGGATAATCTCCCTTTTTAAAAGCCAACTATGTCAAACAACATAACTTAATTATGAGAGTGACTATGCTATCATTCACAAATTCCAGGGCTTATAAAAGATGTCTACGGAGGGGGCCAGAAGAAAACATAGGAGACTTTTTCTTTTAATTTAAAAAATATTTTAAAAACTAATTTTTAGAAATATTTTTTAGAATTAAAAAAAATAATGTCAGAGTGAAGAAGGCCTAAGTATGACTCAGAATGTAGAAGCCATAAAAGAAAAAGAATGATAAAGTCAACCAATTTTGAAATTTAAAAAATTCTTCCTGGCCAAACAAAACTAAACACTGTAAACAAAGTAAAAATGACTCAAGTTCTAACTGGGAAAAATCTAGCACATTGATATCTTAACTAAAGTATAAATTTCCTAAAGTACAAAGATCTCTTAAAAATCATTTTAAAAGAGTAAGAAAGTCCAATAGAGTAATGAGCAAAAAATGTGAATAGATAGTTCACTGAAAAGGAATAAACATGGTTCCTAAAAGTGTGAAAAGATTCTTGACTTCACTTATAATTAGAAAAATGCAAAGCTATATTTTTAACCTGTCAGACTGGCAAAGATTAAAAGATTGATAACATTGTGTTGGCAAGGGTGTGAAGTCATGCTGGCGGGTATAAATTGCTCTAGCCTCCATGGAGAGCAATTTGGCAGTAATATTCAGTGTATCCTTACCCTTTGATCCAGTACGTCCACTTCTAGAAATTTATCCCACAGATATAATCGTACATAAGGAGAAGAAAATATACAATAGTCATGGCAAAAGATTAGAAATAAATGTTCATCAATGTGGAAACAGTTAAATGCAATTAATACTGTGGAGCCATAAAAAGAATGAGGCATTGTATATATAGTCATGACTAGTATTCCATACTGTAGTCTTAGTGACAAAAGTAACATTAGCATAGTATATATAGCATGGAAGAGTAGAACACAGATCGACTTCTGGGAAAAGAATGAGAATTTAGAAGGTAATCAGGTGGCTGGAAGAAAGGGATGAGAGAGCAACTTTTCTTTTATAATATGTCCACTTTAAAATTTTTGTGCTGTTTGAATTTTCTACAGTGTGCATGTATTGGCCATTTTAAAAAGTAAATAATATATGTTTTTAAATTTTGAAAGCAAATGTTATCCCCTTGTGTTGTTTGCATCCTCTGAGAAGCAAACCTCAAGATGTGCAAGTGATTTATTGGGGAACACGCCTATGAGGGAAAATGGGGAAGGAGCCAGAGGCAGCAGGGGAGAGCCCTCTGACTGTGATGAAGGTCTAACCCCTGAGAAGAGGAAACAGAAGGAAGGAAGTTTTGACAAGGCCTATGGTAGGCCTTGAGCCAAAATCACCAGTCAAAAGAGTCCCACCTCTCCCAGGAAAGGGTGTGCCTTAGTATGCCAGGCACACTCAGTGATTGGCTGGGAGCAGCCCCTGGAAAGCGCAGCCTCAGAACTGTTGATGGATTCAGAGCGCAGCAGCTGGGGCCCTTGATCAGTTGCTCTCCCTGCAGCAGATTTCATGCCTGCAGCACCTCCAAAATCTGTTCTGACCACCCTTTCACTGAAGTTTGCAAATACTTCTCGTAAACAATGACTTCCTTGATTTTATAGTTACAGTGACTTGGACTTTTCTGTTTTCGGAAACTGACTTTTTTCTTTAATCATTTATTTATTCATCCAACCAGTCTTTATTAAATACTTACTACATGCTAAATGCACTGAGCTAAGGGCTAGGGACACAAAGGTGAGTGAAACAGACATGGATCCCAGATTCATGGACTTGTGGGGCTGCTGAGCAGGCAGACATAAATCAAACAGTCAGACAGCATATAACTTCAAACTCTAATAAATGCCCTAGAGAAAAAGTGTAGAAAGTTATGATGCACCTAACACTGGTCTGGGAGATTGGGTAAGGCTCCACAAAAGAAGTGAAATATTAGAAATAAATGCTCATTGAGAAAGCAGAGAGAGTGCTGAAGATTTTAAAGAACATAACTAAAATCACCCATAATTTAAGAACCCAGGGATAACCTCACCTAGCAATTTTTTTTTCTTTTTTAAAAAAATCCAATTGTCTAATACAGCACTGTCCAATAGACTTAGAAGATGAGTCACATGTGTAATTTAAAATTTTTTAAGGCTCCTGAGACATTTTGTAAAATTACTTTCAGAAGTGCTGTACTCATTTGCATTGCTGGAAGTCCTGAGAGTGTATATCTCACTGTGACTCTGGCAACAATGACCAATGTAATTTATTCTAAATTTGTTAATTTGATTTGCCAAATTTGGCATTTCCTTATTTTCACAAACAGTTCAGAAGTCTTTGAATTCTAGAGAGGCTGAACATTCTTTCTCTCTCTCTTCATTAGCTAATTCATTTCTAGTTTTACATTACTAATTTTCTTCTCTTAGAAGTGAATAAATGGTGCCTCTTAAATTGAATGAAGTAGAAGTTGCCTGATACGTGTGTTTATTTTCATAAGCTAACACAGTTTAACTTCAAATCCCACCAACAATGGTTGAGCTTTACCGATTGGGAGACGTTGTGCTGGATATGAGGACACACCCTGAGACCTGGAGGATGCCCATGGGAAGCTTAAGAATCTGGAGGAGAAAGGCAGGCAGGCGCATGGCTGGCTGGACTGTGAGGCTGTGCGCATGCAGGATGCCATGGAGCTTCCGAGAGCCCATGAGAGCAAGAGTGGGGCTGGGTGGCGGACTCCAGAGGGATCAGGCTTCATGAAGGCAGTGAGATTTGAGACAGATCTGCGGGAGAACGGTCTCCGCGAGTGGAGTAGGATGAGAAGCTGAGGGTTGGGCGGTGTGGCGATGCGCCTGGTTTCCAAGCACGGGGGTGAGTCTGACGAAATGTCAGGTGTGGGAGATGAAGCGGGAAGGCCTGCTGGGCTCCTGTTCCAGCAAAATTTAACACCTTGCTAAGGCTTTATTTTATAGATTTTGAGAACTTGGTGGTGCTTTTAAGCAGTTTTTTTTTTTTCATATGAGAAGAAAAAATTCGAATATACAGAGCTTTTCAAGGTAAAGGGCCTACAGAGAGGAAAGACGGCCTGTTCTCAGACCTTCTGCATTCGTTCCCCACGTTCGTTTGCACTTCAAGGTCAGCCGGAGGTGCAAGATGGTAAAGCATGGAATTGTAGTTGACTAAGGTCTAACTCAGACAGAAGAAATTAAGCTCAAATCCTGTTTCTTTGCCTGTTTTTTTTTAAATGACCCTCTCATCCGCGCCATCTTTGCAATATCAGTTTCAAATAATCATTTCCTGTGTCATAAATTAACATGACTACTGAGACAACTGACTTCCTGATAGAGTCTATCTCATAAATGACCAGGTTTTCCCACCCCAAAAATAATTAGGTTGAAGGAGAAGTGACCTCAGCACCCCTGTGGGGGTGGGCCATCCAGCTAGGAATGCACAGGCTTCCAGCCACCAGGCCAAGCTGAACACCACCCAGCTAGATAGGAGGGACTATTTCCCCTAAAGTCAGCCTAGCAAAAAGAGATCAGCTTCATTCCTCAGAAGCATACCCAGTGCGTCTAGGTGTGTGCAGTACAGCAACCAAGCAGCTGAGACAGTAAGGCTATTCCAAAGACTTCTTGCGTGTCAGAGGCCACCTGTCATGGCCATGGTTGCTCTGTTCCAACTTTAACCAGGTTTCTGCCAGGTCTCCTCCACCCCCTCCACCTCTACTATCTCTTCTACTCCATCCCTTTCACCTCCATCTCTACCTCCTCTCCCCTCCACCCCCTGCCCACCCCAGGCTCTAGTCCCTTGGAGGAGCATTGTATTTGGCCCCCTTTAGAGCAGGCTGACCACTGGCTCTCTCCAATTCAGAAATTCTTGCTGTAACACCCAGCACATCTTCTATCTGCTTTGTCCCTAAGCCTAAGGAGCAATCTCTGAGCCCTGTGCACGTCTGGGGAAGGAAGAGGAAATGGGCGTCTAATTAGGTCTCTAATCTGGGGAGGAGAAGCACCTTGAAGCAGGGAAAGACAAGGAAGCCCTTCCTTTCCTTAGCGGGTGTCCTGTTCTGAACCAAGGTGTTGATAAGATTTAAAATGTATTCTACTTGCTAATTCAAGTAGAATACACATTATCCACCCCCAGCGCCGGGTTCAACCTTTTTTGTCAAGGCGGTTTTTACAAATGCTAATGAACCACTCCATTTGGCTTCATAGACAGCACAATCCTCAGGTGTTTTGACACTTGCTAATGATTTAAACTCCCTTCGGCTCCATAAACAGTGGGGGCCAGGCGGGTAATACTGGCTGGTTAGAAACTCGGGGCAGGCTTGCCCAAAAGGGCCTGGGGCTGGGTTGGTGCTCCACCCGCCTTCCCTCAATGGGCGCAGGGTGAGTGAGGTGAGAAGGTGGTGCTCCTTTTCTGGATCTCTCGGTTTCCCTTTGACTCTCCATCTAGAATTCTCTGCCTAAGACGGCTAGGAGGGGCAGGGGAAGCGTGCACGCACACACACTCACACACACACATGCACGCCCTCCTCTCTGCCTATGACTGTTCCGTATCTTGTTGAATAGGCTCTAGGAGGGGCTGGGTGAGAGGCGGGGCACATGTGGGGGAGAATGCCTAATTACACTCCACTCCCAAAGATTAATCCCAAATTCTGTGAGGGTGTGCTGGCTGGGAGGGGAGGCAGAACTAAACAGGGAGGATAAAAACTTGCATCAGTATGATTGCTTTTTAAAAATATGACAATTTGTGAAAGCTTATTTTCTGTTTATAGTGAAAGGCATTTTTTCTTGCCGTTTACAGAGCAATTCTGCAAGAGAGCTTCAGCGCAATTCCAAAACAATCGCACAGAGAACAAGCACAACCCAGACCTCCTGACTTTGACTGGTTCCAGGTGAAGTTTCTTTTGTCATTTGCTCCAGTCAAGCGATCTAGTCTCTACCCTCTCTGTAGGGAGGAGGGGGAGGTTGAGTGGAGGGAACCCGAAGAAAGAGCAAAAGAAACTTGTACCACAGACAGATGCCAGGACCGAGGTTTGCGGTCCAGGAACGATGAAGGGAGACTGCCACCTATGGACCAGGTTCCAGGGAAGCCCGCGCGTGGGGTTTCATCCAACAGACTTAACATAGAAAGGGGTCTTCATGGAACGCTCACTGTACCCTCTGCTTGCAGACAAAAACACACTTAACTCATTCCTGACAAATGAGCATTTTCCAAACTTAAAGAACAATTTTTTTTCACAAGAGTGTGATCTTGTGAGCTAAGTTCTGTAAACAAAGAAAATAATATCACAGACACTTCTGGACCCACCATAAAAATTTAACAGATGTTCACATCCTTCAGCTATTAGCGCCACAGTGGATTCCACTCCTGAACAACACCTAAAATTTTATGGCCGCTTAATAAAAATGAATCAGCATAACGAATCAGAGACAAATATCATCTTGCTGTGCCATCCCAGTAGAAAAGCAATAGGATAAATAACAACTGGGCAAATATCAAACCCGTTACTGAGGGTGCCTGGGGGGATGGGAAATGAAAGTGGAATCAGCTACAAAGGGGAAAATCAAATGAACTACAAGAATAAAACTAGAGAGGGACCTCACATAGGGTAATGGCAGTGGGGTAAGAATGAGGAGTATGATGAAATCCACTTTGCTCCCAAAGTGAAAGAGCAAAGGAAATTCACAGGATTTGGGCTTAGGGTTGGGGGAGGACTATTGTGTTCAAATCGTTCCAATGGTATCAGACAGTTGTCCTTTGACATTTGAGATCTATGTGTTTGTGAATAGCAAATTCTATTATTCCCATTCTCTTCCATTATAAAATCGGAGCTGCCACACAATATCTACACAATGTTGGATTTTGAGTAATTAAGGAGCCGTGACTCCTGTTGCAGAAGGAGGGGTGTAGGTATTTGTGTGTTTCTTTGTGTCTGTAAGTTTGTGCATATGTGTGTACATGTGTTTGTAAACATGTTTGTGTAAGCATGTGTGCACATATAAAAGCGTACGTGTGTGCGCACATGTGTTTGTTTAATAGAGGAGCTCAGGAAGGATTGTAGTTCTATCACTCCAAGCCAAAGAGGATTTAAAGGCCCTCTGCCCAGCACTGTACCACCTAGAGGAATGCTAACCCTGCCCAGGGAGGCAGCACCCCGGAATAGGCACAAGTACAGGCCCGGACTGGTCAGAGAGGTAGACTTGTGCTGTAGAGTCTTCAACAGAAATCAGCAGGTAAAACTTGGGGTGCCAGGCCTGTACTGTACTTCTGGCGAGTGCCAAAGGAAACATAAGAATGAATCCATTGGAAGCAGGAAGTAGATTTTCTGGTGCAAACCAGGCTGGGTAAGGGAGACTTGCAGAAGGCTGCAGCCAGGCAAGACCTGTTCTCTTAGCCCTGCTGGTTGAGGGTTATTATTACCAGTCCCTTAGTGAAGAAGAGCTAGTGATTGATAACAGAATCCACTGAATGTCCTTTAGGGTTCTTTGTACATAAAAACATAAATAGTGCTGAATTCTCATTAGTGACTCAGTTGTTCTCAAAAAAATCCTCTTTTCATCTTTTATAATGTGTAAGTTCAAGGGCCTCTCTAGATGTTGTAGTATTAGGACACCTGGAATAGGAGGCTTCTCTCTTTCCTCTTTATAGATGTGAATCATAACCTGGAAGATTTTGGTATCTTTAATGTATGCTAAATAATATGTACTGTTTCATGTATTTTAAGTTTTATGTAAATTATAGTCTATATAAATATTTACTTTGCATCTTTTAAGCTTATCATTATGTATTTTAGATTTATCCATGTAGGTGCTAAAGATCTAGTTCACTCATTATAATGGCCATGAAATGTTGCTTTGTATGAATAATCCACATTTTATTTGTCCGTTTTGCTCCTGAAGTCAGATAGCTTATTTCCACTTTTTAGCTATTACATAGAGTGCTGAAAAGATTGTTCTTGTGCTTGTATCTCCTTGGGCCTATGCGTCTCTTGGAAACTTCTAGACACATAGCAGTGGAATTGTTGGTCATAGGTTACGCATTAACTTTACCTGGTGTTGCCAAATTGCTCTCTACAGTGGTTATGTCATTTTACACTCCCACTAGCATGGATGTAAGTTTCCATTCCTCCATTCTTACCAATTGTTGGTATTGTCCGAGTTGTTGTTTTTTTTTTAATTTCCACTCTAATAGGCATGGAATATCTATTTGTTTTAATTTGCATCTCCTTGACTACTGATGAGGTTGAGCACATTGTCATGTGTCTACAGACTATTAAATGTCTTCTTCTAATTGTTTATTCATATCTTTTGGTTTTTTGGTGTTTGGTTGTTTCTCTTTTCCTTGTGTATTTGTAGGAACTTATTGTATATTTGAATAGTAATCCTTGGTTGAAAATGTGGGATACAGCTATTTCCTCCAAGTCTGTGTTCGTCTTTTCACATTTGTCATTAATAAGTTTTTAGAAACTATATAGTTCAATTTTTACTTTTCCATGATAACTTTTGCTTTTGTATAGCTTAAGAAACCCTGCTCTTCTTGGATGTTATATAAATATTTTCCTATAGTTCTGTCTAAATGTTTATAGCTTTACCTTAGCACATCTGAAGTTTATTTTTGTTCATGTGGTGAGGTATGAATCTAATTTTTCCCTTTGAAAATATTATTATATTAACCAATAGGCCTAGTGCCATTAATTGAATACTCATCCTTTCCCTGCTGATTTGCAATGCCACCTCTGTCATATTCCAAGTTCTTATTTTTATGTGTATCTAGGTTTTCCAGAAAATCTGTTCTATTAATCTATTTATCCAAATGCTGATGCCAGACTATTTTAATTGCTATAACTTTATCTTAAGTCTTGATCTCTGTTAGGGTGAATCCTTTTTCTTTATACTGTTTCAAATTGTTTTGATTGTTCTTAACCCCTTTTTTCTTCTGAATGGATTTTCTGATCTGCTTATCAAAGTCAGTGAAAAAAATTTCCTGGGAATTTTGAATAGAATTTATTAAATTTATAGTGTAAATTTAGGAAAACTACTGTTAAGCTATTGTCTTCCCATACATGAACAGGATATAACTCCTTATTTATTCAGATTTTCTTTTATATGTTTTAATAGAGTTTTAGAGCTTTCTCCATAAAAGTTGCACATCTTTTGTTACATTTACTTGTAGGTACCTTATAGTTTTTTTATAGTACTATAAATGGTATATCTTTTTATTTCATCCTCATTCTTTAATGATGGTTTAACTGTTTATAGAATTCTAAATTATTTTCTCTCAACACTCCAAATATAATTTCTCATTGAGAACTAGGAATGGAAGAAATATTTCTTAACTTGAAAAGGGGAATCTACGAAAACGCTAAAGCAAACATTATTCTTAATGGTGAAATGCTAAAAGCATCCTATTTAAAGTCAGGAACAAGACAAAAAAATATTGGAATGCAATTTCATCCTAATTATCAGAAATAAACAGTTAGAAAATGTAATTTTAAAAAACACAATATATCTGGGTTTATTTAAATTAAATTTGAGTCTCAGCCTTTTAACTGGTGAACTTAGTCCATTTACTTTATTGTGATTACATGCTGTGATGGATTTATTCTTTAGTCTTACTTTGTGCTCTGTGTTCATCATATTTTTTCTTTTTTCTCCTTTTTTGCCTTTTATAGAACTGATGAATATTGTCCTTCAAATGATTATACATATATATTCAGATTTAACAAGCATACCATTTGACAATCTTATAGGTTAATCAATATCTCTTGCTTTCCTTTCAAACAAAATAAGGACCTTAGAATGTTTTATTTCTTATCATTCTTTTCTTACATATTATTGTTTCTAGTATTTTAGTTCCATCTTTCTTTTTATAATCTCCATTAGTGATTTTGTTACTATTGTTTCATACAGTCAATTCTTGTTTAGATTTGACTATATACTTATCAATTTTTTACTCTCCATTGCATTTTTAAAAGCATATTGATTGATATATAATTCATGTACAATTTATCCATTTAAAGTGTGCAATGCAATGGTTTTTAGTATATTCACAGAGTTGTGTAACTATCAGCACAATCAACTTCAGAACATTTTCATGAGCTCAAAAAGAAACATCATACCTGTTAGCAGTCAGTAACTCCTCCCCATTTCCCCACAACACTCTCAGCCCTAGGCAACCACTAATCTATTTTCATCTACATAAATTTGCTTATTCTAGATATTTCAGAGAAATGGAATAATACAATATTTGGACTTCTGTGACTGGCTTCTTTCATATAGCATAATGTTTTCAAGGTTCATCTATGTTGTAGTATGTATCAGTACTTCATTCCTTTTCATGGCTGAATAATATTCCATTGTATGGCTATACATTTTATTTGTCCATTCATCAGTTGACAGACGTTTGTTTCCACTTTGTGGCGCTATGAATAATGCTGCTATGAACATTCATGTGCAATTTTTCATGTGAACATATATATTTCATTTTTCTTGGGTATATATTAATATTAGGAGTAAAATTAGTGAGTCAAATGGTAGCTCTCAATTTGGGCTTTTGAGGAACTCCCAGACTGCTTTCTAAAGAGATTGTGTCATTTTACATTCCCAGTAGCAATGTATGAGAGTTCTAGTTTCTCCACATCCTTGCCAACACTTATTATCTGTCTTTTTGATTATAGCTTTTCTAGTGTGTGTGAGGTGGTATCTCACTGAGGTTTTGGTTTTCATTTCCATAATCACTAATGATGTGGAGCATTTTTCATGTGTATATTTTCTTTGGAAATTCAGATTTGCCTACTTTAAATGGGGTTTGTCTTTTTATTAATGAGTTGTAAGTTTTATCAATGAGTTTTATAACTCATTAATAAAACAGTAATTAGATACAAATTCCTTATCTATGATTACAAATATTTTTCCCATTCTGTGAATTGTTTTTCACTTTCTTGATGGTGTTCTTTGAAGCAAAAATGTTTTTAATTTTGATGAAGTCCAAGTTATGTATTTTTTCTTTTGTTGCTTGTACTTTTGGTGTCATCTAAGAAGGCTTTGCCTAATCCATGGTCATGAAGATTTCTTCCTGTGTTTCCTCTAAGAATTTTATAGTTGTAGATCTTCCATTTAGGTCTATAATCCATTTTTAGTTAACTTTATTCTTTTGCACATGGCTATCCAGTCATCCCAACATCATCTGTTGAAAAAGATTCTTCTTTCCCATCTAATGTCTTGCATCCTTGTCAAAAATCAATTGACAGTAAATAAAATAGGTAAATAGTTAAAAAAAATAGGGTAAATAAAATAAAATGTATTTAACAAAAATTAACTTTAATAAAATAAGTTATTTTTAAATAATTAAAATAAAATTTTTATTTAATAAAATTAAATTTTATAAAAAATAAAATATTTTTATATTTTTAAAATAAATGTATTATTTTAAAATAAAATATTTTTGGACTCTAAGTCTATTGCATTAATCTGTATGTCTGTTCTTAAGTCAGTACCACACTGTCTTCACTACTATAACTTTATAATAAATTTTGGAATCTGGAAGTATGAGTCTTCCAACTTGTTTCTTCTTTTTTAAAATTGTTTTGGCTATTCTGGGTCTCTTGCATTTACATATGAAATTTAGTATCATCATCTCAATTTCTGCAAAGAAATGCCAGCTGAGATTTCTTTTTTTTAAGAGACAAGATGTCACTCTGTTGCCCAGGCTGGAGTGCAGTAGCATGAACATAGCTCACTGCAGCTTCTAACTGCTGGGCTCAAGCGATCCTCCTTCCTCAGCCTCCCAAGTAACTGGAACTACAGGCATGCACCATCACACTCAGCTGCAGCTGGGATTTTGATAAGGATTGAATCTGGAGATGAATGTGGGAGTATTGCCATTTTAACAATATTAAATCTTTCAATCCATGAACATAGGATGTCTTTGCATTTATTTAGGAATTCTTTAATTACTTTCAACAATGTCTTATAGTTTTCAGAGTACTAGTTTTATGCTTCTTTTGTTACGTTTATTCTGAAGTAGTTTATTCTTTTTAATTATAGTATAAAATGGAATTGTTTTCTTTCTTTTTTCTTTCTTTTTGAGACAGGGTCTTGCTCCATTGCCTGGGCTAGAGGGCAGTGGTGTCATCATAGCTCACTGCAACCTCAAACTCTTGGGCTCAAGCTATCCTCCTGGCTCAGCCTCCTGAGTAGCTGGGGCTACAGGTGTGCACCACCACGCCCAGCTAATTTTTTTTTTCTTTTTTTTGGTAGAGACAGGGTGTCACTATGTTGCTCAGGCTGGTCTTGACCTCCTGGCCTCAAGTGATCCTCCTGCCTCAGCATCCCACAGTGCTAGGATTCAGGTGTGAGCCACTGTGTTTGGCTAGAATTGTTCTCTTAATTTCATTTTCAGATTGTTCATGGCTAATTTAATGCTTCTTGACTCTTTTCTCATGGGTTCATTTTTCCTACTCCCTGTAGTATACTCTTAAGGAATCCTTTTATGAAATAAATTTCTGAGTGGAAAATTCCATTAGTCTCCATCTGAAAATGTCTTTATTTCACACTTACTCATGAATGATAATTTAATTGGGTATAGAATTCTAGGTCAGCAGTTCTGAAGACATTTTCCTATTGTATTTTGGTCTTATTTCTTGCTAGTGAAATGTTGGCTTTCAGTCTAATTGATGTTCCTTTGCAGACAATGTGCCTTTTTTCCTGATTGTTTTTAAGTTGTTCTAAGGTTTATTTTTGAGATTCCACAATTTTATCATATGTATCTAAATGGAGTTTATTATATTTATTCTACTCAATGTTTCTTGTGCTTCTTCAATCTGAGGATTTGTGTTTTAATCCTAGAACATTCTCAGCTATTAGCTTTTGAATATTGCATTTTCTCCAGTTTCTCTTTCTAGAACTCCTGGAGATACTATTCTGTTCTCCAAGTGTCTTTATTTTTGTCATTAAAAAAAAATCTTATTCTGAACTCTATTTTGAGTACTTTTCAGTTCTATATTCTAATTCTTTGTTATGCTTTTCTATTTAATACAAAGTAAGGGAGTTAATTATCCTCAAAAGAAGGAGCACTGGAGTTTCATCAGTAGGGGGTGGAGGGAAGTTCTCATAAAAAAGACACTATACTTCCCCCAATCTTACTCTTTAAAAATAAAGAATGGCCCTAAAGTGGCTGTAATTTTTTAAAAATAAATACTCATTAAATGATTGAATTTATGCTTAGGGAATATCTCTGAAGTGGTGGTGGGAAAAGACCATATATTTCATGATTATAATTTACTGTCCCATTTTTATCTGTTATGAATCCCAATGCCAACGAGTCAGTAGGATGCAAAAGAGCATGTGCTTTGGGGTCAACCAGACTTGGGTTCAAATGCCAGCTTTGCTATTAGCCAGTCATGGGAATTGGCAACTTATTTTAACCTCAGTGAATTTTTCTGAATCTTAATTTCATCATCTATAAAATAAACGCATGAGTGTTGTCATGATGTTCAATGACATGGTATTAATATACATAAAGTGCCTTGTGCAAAGCCTGGCCAACAGCAGGTGTTTCATAAAAGATTATCATTATTTCTTGTGTAAGAATCTTAATCAGAACTGGTGCCATCATGTGTGTTATCCTTTATTTGGTATTTGAGATCTTCTTATCAGTTATGTCCCATCATGACCCTTTTGCTGTGATCTGACCTCCCTAGGAAACACAGATTAATAATTAATCCAGATAAGAGATGGAATAATTTGCTTGTGGAAATGCCTGTGGTAAGTGATATTTCACACATTTTTCTCCTGCAGAAGCCCCCTTGGATAGTTATTGAAGGCCCCAAATAAAACATTGTGGGGTCCTTTCTTGCAGCAGATGATATAATGCAAAGTCTATCTGAGAGGCACACCCTACAAGAGAGACCTCTAGGACTCTTAAAAGATAAATGCTTAGAAAATTGATTCAATCAAAATGGAACTGTTATAAACACACTTTCCCTGTAATTTTTCAAACTAATATATTTAATTCTGTCTGGCAGCATCCTGTAAATTGAATTCACATTAGATAGATGAGCCCATTGGAAGAATATAATACACTGATGCAGGAATTACTCTTCCTTTGATGGGGGAAGTCAGTGTTTCCAAAAGGTAGGGCTGCCTCTTGCTCGGGGTGTGATGGCAAATATTGCCTTCACTGGGCTGTCCTCATGAATTCTTTCTCTTGTGATATTTATGACAGGAAATGGGATTTTCCTGTAAACATATTTTAATGACTAACATTTCTATATGTGCAGTGCATTCAGGTCTTTTCCTTGGATGGGCTTCATGATTGTACAGCCACTAGAATGTAGAATAAATCCTGTCTTTACTAAACATCAATTAGCCTTTTCCCTGCAATGCAGTATTACATATGCCACCATTACCCAGAGCACGGAGAACACTTGAGCCCTTGGCAGGTGATCCCATTGTTAATGTCACTAAACTATTTAAAAAGGTGGGGGAAGCCTTAAATAATTTAGTGATATTAATATTCATAATAGCTAATTTTTTGTTTTGAGACAGGGTCTCACTCTGTCACCTGGGCTAGAGGGCAATAGTGTCATCATTGCACTGCAACCTTAAATTCCTGGGCTCAAATGATCTTCCTGCACCTAGGACTACAGGTGTGGGTCACCACACCAGGCTAATTTTTAAGTTTATGGTAGAGGTGGAGTCTCGCTATGCTACCTAGATTGGTCTTGAACTCATGGTCTCAAGTGATTCTCCCTCCTTGGCCTCCTAAAGTGCTGGGTTTACAGGCATGAGCCACTGTTCCCAGCCATATATTTATCATATAGTCTATGTGCCTGTATTATGCTAAGCACACACCTGTATTATGTTTATTTTTATACAATATATGTTCAATTTAGTCTTCACAATTACCTTGCAATAGAGGTACTGTTAGTAGCCCCATTTTCTAGATGAGGAAAACGAAGCACAAGGAATTAAGTACCTTGCTCAAGGTTGCACAGCTAGGGAGGGTAGAGCTGGATCCACACCCAGGTAGGCTGGCCCCGAAAGGAAAGTGGTCTTACCTTCTCCACATGAATGTGAAGAGTCCTGGAAAGTTCAGATGGCTGCACTCTCTATACTCAGCAATCCCTGGAGTCAACTGACATATGGAAGCCATGTGTCTATCCACCAGTCTAAAGTGTAACCCATCTAGATACACTATCCAAAGGCTAAAATTTAGCTTGGAAAATTTAGGTTGGAAAATTCAGCTGTATTTTAATTTAAGTTGTATACTCACCTTGCCTTATACTTACCTTAACAACTCCACTGGCATTTAGGCAGTAGTTCTGCCTGCCCACCCTTCCTTCCTCCCTTCCTTCCTTCCTTCCTTCCTTCCTTCCTTCCTTCCTTCCTTCCTTCCTTCCTTCCTTCCTTCCTCTTTCTTCACATTTGCTGAGTGCTTTGGGAATAAAAGGAGAAGAAGGAAAAGGAGGAAAAAGGGAGGAAGAAGAGGAGAAAAAATTCCCTTTCCTTGGGAGGGCTTACATTCTAGTTCAGGAAACGGGCTTTGTAAGTGTGAAACAACTAGAGAATGACATGGCGGCGTTTGTTGACAGGCTGGTCACCCCTTAGCTCAGGCTGAACCATCTTAATGTCCCTAGCTTCTACTTCACGTGTTTGGCCTCTGTCCTAGTCTCTCTCTGGTGGGGTTAATTCACCATGTCCCTGCTCTGTGGCCTTCCCAGCCCTTACTTTGCACTGGTGCCAAAAGGCCTTTTTGATAGAGCAGGGGCCAAAGTTCTCTGACCAAGTTGACAAGGTAACTCTGGGGAGAAATGGAATTCCACCTCCTAAGCTGGCAGAAGTTACAGTTGCAACGTTAAACTGGCCTTAGCACACAGACTAATTCTTATGTATATTGAGGGGTCTGGAAACATTGGGCTATAAGCAAGTGTTTCAGAAAGACCTCCTTACCTTTTGACATGATGGTTATAAAAGAAAGAGACTTCTAGTCTCATCCTCTGTCTAGGTGGAGGTGCTTTTAGCTCTTTGGAGCAAGAGAAGTCCCCTCCTGGTTCTCTCTCCTCCTGATCACTTCCCATCTTTCCTTTCCCAGGCGAGTCATTGCCATATAGGACATCCACCTTTAAGATCAGGATAACTGATTTTCCCAAAGTGACCACCTCCTACTACTGGTTTATAGACCAAAGAAAGTGTTTGATGTAAATACTTGCTAGAACTTCTAAAGAATCTAGCTCAGATTATTTTTTCCTTAAAATTATCCTTTGTAGTACATGCACAAAGTAAGAGTATAAAAGAGCATAATGTTTATTTGTGAAAACTCATCAAATGGTATATCTCAATAAAGTTGATTTAAACTGGAAAAAAAAAAAAAACCCTGGTAATGACATTAAAAGTGAGTTCCTCTCACTTCCCTGTCCCCCAGCCACCCAACCCCTCCCCAGAGACCATAGCTGTTATCTTTTTTTTTTTTTTTGGTAAAAGGTGGGTTATAGCTTTCTAGAGATATTCCCCGCATACATGCATTTATAATCTTTTTTTAAAAACACATATGGCAGCGTTTTGTACACTCCGTCCTCTCCTTGCTTTCATCTCTTATTGCTGTATTGTAGGGACAATTCCATGTCAGGACTGTCAGGGCTGCCTCATTCTTTTGACAGGCAACATAGTTTCCCCTGCATGGCTATAGCATAATACGCATGCAAGTTCTAATACAGGTTAAAATAACTTTTAGGTTGTTTTCAATCTTCTGTTATCTCAAACAATGCTTGTATATATCTGTAGAATAAGTTCCTCTAAGTGGAATTATTGGGTCAAATGGTATGTAGACTTTACAAACTGTGAAATAGTTTAAATATACAAAAAAGTAGAAAAAGATAATGTAACTAACATTCTACCCAACATCATCACATCTCAACACAGAAAATCACATTTCATTTAGGAAGCACTGAAGTGTAAAGTCACTGTCTCATGGGTTATGTATTAATTTATTTGGAATAAGGGGGTTATTTAATTTTGCTCTAAGATCTGGAACCCTGCATTTGAATGTTGCTAGGATTGTAAATGTATTCCATCTAGCAGCCTCAGCTTTGTCCAAAGTGGGCTGTTTTTCCTAACCCATCACCTGTTTGTTCCTAAATATAGTTCTTTGGTATGCTTGACCCTAATCAAGGAGAGTACTCAGGCCTGGCCTGATGAGGTTGAGGGACCTGGCGAAGGCCTAAATTAGCTAAAAGGTGACTGCATGGATCGTGTAGAGTCTAGCGCAAGTGTCCTGTCATACAAGGAAGTGACTTTACAGGGATTAGTTTTATTCCTTATAAGACAGAGTGAGCTTTCAATTTTATTCTTATCATTTCAATTGATTGTGGCTTAATTTCCTTGTAGAGGCACATGTGTGTGTATACGTGTCTGTGAAATTTTCATTATACTTTATCTCACACCTTGTACTTTCTGCAAGGATTTTAATGATGTTTTCTGAATTGGAAGCCAGGAATTCTCTTCGTGCCCCATCCCCTGCTCCCGCGTGTTCATTTTCTTTGCAGGGTGCACATAGGGTTACAGTTTTACAGTTTTCCTTTGAACAATGGTTGCAGGATTAAACACAGCCTCATAACTTTCGGCCTATTATTTGTGTAGATGGCTCTCCGGTGCTTTTAGATTTACTTAATTAAAATTCTAGAATGATACGATTCCAGTGGGTTACGTTAGTCTCACTCTTAGCTTCCTTTTCTTGTATAGCCTTTTTCTTTGCAAGAGTTCTTGTTGAAGACAACAGCTTAGCAGACTGCTGAACTCATAATTCATTAGTTTAAAAAAAAGTTAAAATAATTAAAAGCATTTGTTGTCAAGCACAATGGAGTTCAACTCAGCGTGATATTTATACAACATTTTGCTGCCCCAAGAATGCAGCTAATTTATCCTTAAAACGAAAAGGGAAAGGCTGCAGTTTCCAGAAATTTTCTATCCATCTTTATTTCTTTTTTTCCTTTGAGCTGAAATTATTCCATCAGTTAACCACTGAGTTTGAATATATAATCTAGTTGTAGTTAAATAGGAGTAAACAAAGGACATGTATTATCTTTTCCCTTTATACCCAGGATGTAGTAAGATTAATACAACACAACCCATTGCCTAGGCATGCAAGTATTGCCACACATCGACAGAACTCTTGTGCCTCCACGGTTTTCCCTCCCTAGTGACAGGAAACCCATTGGATTCCAGCAACTGCTGAGCTCTGGCAGCCATTGGCCCCAAAGCTCTACCTCCTGCCTTTCAGTAGGTAGAGGCCAGCTGGGGAGGTGGCCAATCCGGCAGTTTGTATCCAGGAGGACATGGCACAGTTAGCTATTTAAATCCAATCAGGATGATGTAAGCACGCAGGGCTGAGAGGGTTAGGAGGAAGGCAAAAGGAAAGGAGAAATCTTGTCAGGCTGCATTATTTACAGTGAGCTGGGCTGAGGCTGAGCAGAGACACCCGCCACCTGTGCACTGAGCCAAACTCCTAGCACCTCCATGCTGCTTCCTCCTAGCCCCTGAGAAAGGAGGCACGGATGCAGAAATCATCTGTGGGGATAGGGAATGGTTTAATTTTTATATGATTTTTTTTAACTGGAACAGCAGGTCTCTGCTTAGATAAAAACGCACAAACTTGCTCTGGTTTGCAAATGACTGGCATGTCACAGGAAAGCTGGGCCACCTCTCTCTTGCTGATAAGAGAATAGTGTTTGCTCCAGCCTCTGGAAGTCTGTGGTCCCAATAATCCCGAGTGAAAGTTTGCAAAAAGAGTTCTCAGCTTGGATGCCATTTTGCAGCTCGAGCAAATGTTCAGGCTCAGGAAATGATGCTAGAGACACTTTGAAAAATGTAAGATGGGCTTGACACAGCACTGGCACAGGATGCGTGACGGGAAGCGGCGTGGAGAGCGGCGATACCGGTCCCCGCGGAAGGCAGAGAGCCGCTTTCACACCCGGGCCAGTCGGTCCCTGCGGCAGGAGCGGGCTCAGCGCGCCGAGCAGAAAGCCTCGTCACTCTGCAGGGGGCGGGCGGAAATCTGGCTGTGCTGCTGGGGGGGCCTGCGGGGTGAACTCTGAGGAAGGGGGGAGGTCCCGGGGGCATCTTCTTACAAGCAAAACTTCGCGTGCACCTGTACACACACACCACACTTTTAAAAATTGTGTCAGGTTTGGTTGGTTTGGGCCCTGCTCACACTGCTTTTCCAATGCACCACCTGTCGGCAAAGCTGGCTTTGGGACAAGACAGGATGCAGCATTTGTCTAGGGTCTCTCAGGGAAAGGCCACGCGATGCCACCTACACAGGTGCCCGGTTAGAATTAGATGGAGGGGGCAATGCTGGTTCCTGTTAATGACCGGGTAAGTTAATACAGGCGGGATGCCTGTTTCCAAGCAAATCCGCCCCAGTGTGAGGGAGCCTGTGGCTGAGCTGCTTAGGAGGGTGGCATTTCTTCCAGATGGCCGTGGCCTTTGTGTCAGGGAAGGGCTTTTCTTCAAAGCATAAGCCTCTCTGGTTGAGATGCAGATTAGAAACCCATTTTTATTTACCACTCTTCAAAAAAATAAACACTCTGGGCACATGAAAGGGAGCTTTTGAACCCTGAGAGGGTTCTATGTGTTTGAGTACCTGTGGCAAGACCCTCTCCCAGGTAATTATTCATAGCAAGTGCTCCTGGCACCGTGGCATCACTCCTGGCTTCAGCCCCTGGCATTGTTCTGACAGCTCTGTTCCTAAGGATGAACTACCGTTTATTCAGCAAAGAGGGGAGGGGAAAACTCAATGATATGGATTTAAAGCTGTTATTATATTTGGTTTGTGTTTCTCCTGTACTAGTCTTCCTTTAAGGATGAAGAGGGAGAGATTAATACCTATCTGCCATTTTGTTTCCTTAATGTTGTTATTGCTGCTATAATATTAATGAGTATAAGAAAGCAGAACTATTCGAAGACCCCCTTAACCAAGAAATTCTGCATGAATTCTGAAGGGGTCACGAAATTTAAATGATATGAAAACACCGATACAGGCAATGAAGTCACAGAGATAGCAAAGAGGATAATTCCACAGTATTGCAAGATTGACCAACAGTCCCTCAACCTTCCTAGGCACAGGAAGATAAAAATCTCGATCTATGTATAGATACCATTCTTGCGTCAAGGTGCTCAAAATCTAGTGAAGGAAACAGACATGTATACAAACAACTTAAGGCAAGGCAATTATGTGACAAAAATGAAGTGTAAACCAAATGCTACAAGAGTGCAGGAGAAGCATGGCTCATTCTGGCAGGGGAGGCCCTTGAGTTGGACCTTCAAAAATGAGGGGGATCTCAAAAGAGAATGCCCCATATGAAACTCTGTGTAGCCTTGAAAAAAATACTCTAAGTCTATATGAACAAATATAGCAAGATGCCCAATATAGATTACATGAAAAAGGAATACTCAGCAATATGTGTAGAATTCCTACTTTTATAGTTAAAATATGTATAGTATATGCATAGTAGTTAAGCTTTTAAGCTGTAATGACAGACTGGGTTAAAATCCCAGCTCAGTACTTTCAGTGGATTGTGTTATTGCTGAAAAATATTTACTGTCCCTCCCTTGGGGAAGGTTACTCTTTCCTGTTTATTAATACCAGGCTTGTCATATGACCTGCTTTGGCTAATGAAATGAGAGCAGAAGTGATATATCCCCCTCCTAAGTAGATGCTTTAAGAGCCACTGTTTGCTCCTGCTATGTTCTTTTTCCCCTGTATTACGATGATCAGCTAAGTCCCAGAGAGAGGGTGCTCCTTTAGCTTCAGCCTGGGCCCTGGAACAAAGACAACATGGAACAGAGCCACAGCTGACTCATGGTTGTCATGGTTCATTAGCATAAGCAAGAAATAGGCCTTTGTTATCATCAGCCACTGAGATTTTGAAGATGCTTGTTTTACCATAACATAACTCGGCCTAAGTGGACTTATGGACACCGTACAATCTGTGGGATCTTATTTGACCTCATTAAATCTCAGTTTTCTTGTCTATAAAATGGGGGTAATAATAGTACCTGCCTGAGAGGATCATTGTGAGGTTAAAAGCAGTTAATGTTAAAGCACATAGCATAAAGTTTTGTAGTACATACTAAGAATTCAGAAAATGTTAGCTCTCTTTAAAAATGCATAGAAAAATATCTGCAGGAATACATACCAACCTAGTAACAGTACTTCTCTCTTGAATGTGAGATTACAGGTGACTTTCATTTCCTATTTTATTTATTTCTTTAATCAAATTGTTTATAAGAAGCATATGCTATTTTAATAATCATAAAAAGTAGATAGTTCCACCTGGGAAAATGAACAAAAAGCACCATGTACATTTCTCTATCACAATGCCTGTTGCACCAAACTTGGCTCTTTGAGGAAGGAGCTGTGTGCATTGCCCTGTGCTGCCAGTGTCTGGGCTCCTAGGTGGCATAGGGTAGGTACTGACTGCATGTTTCACAAGTGCGATTGGTCAGTTTCTCATCTGGATGACTGGGTGGATGGTAGGTAATGACCTACTGTATGTGAGATGAGGAGTACAAAAAGAATGCTACATGGGATACAAACCCAGAATGTAAGTTCTCATAGATATGTTAATCAGGCAACTAGAAATAGGAATTTGGATATCAAAGATATAAATGTGTGGCTCATCCACATTTGGATGACAGGTTGAGCATCCCAAATCCAAAAATCCAAAATCCAAAATGCTCTAAAACCTGAAACATTTTGAACACTGACATGATGCTTAAAGGAAATGCTTATTGGAGCATTTTGAATGTTGGATTTTTGGGTTTGGAATGCTCAACTAGTAAGTATAATGCAAATATTTCAAAATCTGAAGCACTTCTGGTCCCAAGAAGTTTGGATAAGGGACACTCAACCTGTAGTCAAATCTGTGGTTATGAATTGGGAGCACAAGATCTCTGGGTCACTTTAGTCACCACAACTCCAACTGTCCTCTCAAGACCAAGTCCAAATATTTTTTAACAGCAATATTCATTCCACAATTTTTATTGAGCCTCTACCATGTGCCAGGAACTAATGGTACAGATGTGAACTATAAAATCAAATGCCTCTACCCTCAGCAGTTTACATTTTATAGTGGTGGCAGATGATAACCAATAACTTAATAAGTAAGACATAGTAGAGTGTATCCTATAGTGATAAAGAGGGTGATACAATGGGAAGAGGGAAAGGGAATGCTGGGTGGGAGGAATGTTGCAGTTTTCAACAGGGCAAGGCAAGGTGGGCCTTACTGAAGACATGACATCTGAGCATAAGACCTTAGAAGGGTACAAGGTGTCTGTGAATCCTGGAAGAATGATCCAAATAGAGGGAGCACAAAGAGCAGAGACCTTGAGATAGAAATATGCTTCTGTTTAGAGGAATAGCAAGGAGGTTGGTGTGGCTGGAGCAGAATGAGCAAAGGGATCAGTGGTAGGAGAGTTCAGAGAAATGATGAAGGGTGGAGGTGGTTGGGGCAGTGGACAGATCACACAAGGCCTTATAGCAGGCTACTGAAGGAACTTTGACTTTTATTCTAAGCAGTATGGATGGGAAGCTCCTGCAGTCTGATTAGAGGAGTAACATAATCTGACTTATGTATTAAACTGACCAGTCTGGTGACTATATTGAGAATAGATGGATGAAGGGCAAGGGTGGATGCGGGGAGAACAGCAAGGAAGTTCTTGCAGAAATGGGCCACAGGTGGTTTGGCTGGAGTGGTGGCAGAGGAGGTGATGAGAAGAGGTCAGATCCTGGATGCATTTCGCAAGCATAGCCAATGTAACATGCTCATGGGTTTGATGTGACACATGAGAGGAAGAGAGAAATCAAGGATAACTCCGTGATTTCTGGCATTAGCAACTGGAGGGATGGAGTTGCTGAGAGAGGAAGACCTCAAGAGGCATAGTGTTGGGTGGGAAGTTAGGAGTTCAGTTTTAGACACGATAACGTTGAAATGCCCTTAGACATCTAAGTGGAGATGTTGAGTAGGTGGTTGGAAACAGCTTGGGGGAGTAATCCATGCTGGCCCCATACCATTTGAGGTTCTTGGCGTATAGGCAGTATTTAAGATCACTTAGGGAGTAAGTGCAGGGAGAAAAGGAGTCTGAGAACTGAGCTCTAGGGCCCCCCAACATTTAGAGCAGGGTAGAAAAGCAACCAGCAGAGTGTGTTAGTCAGCCAGGGAGGAGGAGAGCCACTAATGTCCCAGAGACAGGTGAAGAAGGTGTCTGAAGGAGGGGGCCGGGCTACTGCTGGGCTAGGTGGCATGGGGACGAGCAGCGGCTGCTGGATTGAGCCAGGTGGAGGTCATTGGTGACCTGACAAGAGCAAGGTCTGGGTGGTAGCGAGTGGGTGGAAAAGCCTGATTGAAGGAAGTTCGAAAGAGAATTCAGAGAGAGGGATCAGAGACAGTAACTTTAAACAGCTCTTGGGAGGGATTTTGCTGCACAGGAGAGTAGGAAAATGGAGTGGTGGCTAGAGAGAGACATGAGTGCAACAAAGTATTTTCTTTCTTTCTTTTTCTTTTTTTTTTTTAAGATGGGAGAAATCACAGTGGTCTGTATACAGCTGGAAAGAATCCGTTAGAGAGGGACAAACTGGTGATGCGGGAGAAATAAAGAGGACATTCTGGTGCTATGGACTTGGCTAGGTGAGAGGGAGTAGGATCTATCGCACAGATGGAGAGACTGGCCTTAGGCAAGGTCCCAGAACACAGCTCAGAGAAACTGAAGCAGGAGGCGGGGACACAGGTGCAGGTGAGTTGGCAGACGCAGTGGTGGGAGTGTGCGGGTGCCAAGTGTACGTGTTCTCTACTGATTGCTTCTTTTTTCTCTGGGAAATGGGAAGCAAGGGTGGGGGAAGGGGTGCTGGAGGTTTAACAATGGAGGAAAAGGTATGAACTAGTGACCCAGGAGAGGGAGAGAGTGGCTGGGCTAGGGAATGTCAGGCCAGTCATCAAGGACTCCCAGGTTCAGTGGCCACAAAAGCAAGTGAAATGGTCATCGGGGTTGTGTGTTAATCTCCAGTGTGGGTGTGGAGTCACAGCATTGGCGAAGAGGTGAATTTAAACAACTCAAAAGCTGAAGAAATAACCTGAAAGACAGAGAAGGGTATGGGATAAGAGCAGATGTGGACGGGCGAGGGATTTGGAACGGAACTGGGGAGGCATTTATTATTTTGAGGAAGGAGGGAAGCAGGAGCGCATTAATTATCTACTGCTGTGTAACAAAATCACCACACACTGGGCAACTTAAAACACACATTTATCATCTCACAGTTTCTGTGGGTCAGGAGTCTGGGCACAGCTAAGCTCAGTCCTGTTTTAGGATCTCTCAGGAGGCTGCAATCCAGGTGTTGGCCAGGGCTGGGGTCTCATCCGAGGACCCAAGTTTCCGCGTTTCCATGGTGGTTGGCAGGATTCAGTTTCTTACGGGCTATCAGACTAAAGACCTTACCTCCTGCTGCTGTTCACTGGAGATGCTCTCAGCTCCTCGCCATGTGGGGCTCTCCATAGCGTGGGTTAGTTCATCAAAGCCAGCAAAGGAGAGAATCAATAGAGTCTGCTGGCAAGAAGGAAGTTACAATCTTACGTAATATCATCACAGGAGTGACATCACCTTGCCATATTCTTTTATTAGGAGCCAGTCACAGGTCCCCCCACACACACACACACTCCAAGAGGAGGAGATTCCGCAAGGGTGCAAATACCAGGAGCAGGGATAATTGGGAGCCATCCTAGAGTCTGTCAGCCACAGGGAGCAATGGGTGAAATGGCAGATTTTGAATAGAGAGAAGGGAAACTGGAGGAGCTGAAACATGTCTCCTTGAGAAAGGAGATGGGGTCACCCCCTGAGAAAGGGTCATGATGCAGGGTGTGGGGAAACAATGTCTGTGACGAGGAGAGGCAGTCCATAGGGTAAGTCGGAGGTTTCTGAATAGCACCATGGGCCCACACAGATTAGCATGTGTGGATTTGCTCTGGAGCCAATTGGCAGGTGAGTGATTTGCTCCAGCAATAGATGGTGTCCTGTTTTCAATCAGAAAACAAATGGATGGAGGGATTGGCCCAAAGTTGGGTGTGTTAAAAGGTCAGACTCAAGAGACTCTACAGTGCTGGTAAAAAACCAACCAACCAAACAAACAAACCCCACAAAAACAAAAAACCAAAAAAACCCCAGGTGACTCAGAGTCATGTTTCTACTTCCTACTTCCACATTCCTCCTTCACTAGCTATTCCAAAGTGAGTCTGAGTGTTCCAGGGCAGCCCGGCTCTGTGAAGGCCAGCAATCTGCCCTCACGCACAGCCAGCTTCTGGCAGGAATTCCAGAAGGCCCCACTGGGGACACTGCAAAGCAGAAGCTCCTTCTATGTAGCTGGGACACCCTGGAGGCCTGGCGTCTCCTCCCTGCCTCCAAGCACTTCCGGATGCTTCCACTGGCTCTTGTCAACCCTCTCCCTAGTCCAAGGCCTTTCTGCCCTGCACTCCATCACCCCCATCCTGCCTCAGCCACAGGGTTTGTCAGGCTCCTCTTGGTGTTTCTCCCCTTTCCAGATACAGCTTAGAGCGAGTTATTAACACAGTCAACGCGCTGGCCTCGAGTCCACACTGGTCAAGGAGGTTGACAGGGCTAGAACAACAAAAGAGGGTGATTCCTGGGCCTTTGAAGGCCAGCCCAGCCAGCCTCCTTCCTTCGAGTAGGGGTGGTACCTGAAATAACAATTCCGTGCGGGAAGATTTCAGGAGGAGGACATGAGCCCTTGGCTGTGTGTAACTATGATGATTGAGAAGTATTTTATTTAAAGCTTAGAGTCAATGTAAATGTTTTCTTGCTTCAGAAAATTCCTAGAGAAAGAATAACTATTTCGCACATGAATAGAGCTATGGCATGTCTCACTCGTCTTGGTACCCCTAGGATCCAGCCCACTGTGAGTCCATAATACTTGTTTGATAAGCAGATCCAAGAGCAAGACATTGGCAAATGCAAGTCATTCCTGAGTGATGTCAAATAAGTGAAAATTAGAAGAAATCCAGGGGCTTCCAATAGCATACCTAATATTAACACCTGGGGACTTGCTCCTATGTGGGTTCCTTCGCAGTCTTCCTACATAAGACACTGCTTTTTAAAATCACAGGGTCAGGAGCTAATTTTGAGAGAAAACTTTGGGTTGAAATTTTTTAAATGCACACAAATATAGAGAAGAAAATAGCAATCCCCTGTACTCCCACCATGCAGATTTAAGTACTATTAATATTTTGCCATATTCACATCCACCCTTTTTATTCAGTACTCTATTTTTTTTTTTTTTGAGACAGGGTCTAGCTCTGTTGCCCAGGCCAGAGGCAGTGGCGTCATCATAGCTCACTGCAATCTCAAACTCCTGAGTTCAAGCAGTACTCCTCCCTCCGCCTCCCAAGTAGCTAGGACTACAAGTGTGCACCACCTCACCCAGCTAATTTTTCTATGTTTTTATAGAGACAGGGTCACCCTATGTTGCCCAGGTTGGTCTTGAACTCCTGGCCTCAAGCATTCCTCCCACCTCAGCCTCCCAAACTGCTAGGATTACAGGCGTGAGCCACCACGCCCAGTCTCAGTACTCTATTTTTAAAACCTATACTAGTGCAATTATGTGCTGGAAAATATGAAGTGCATCAGTGTCTGTGTATACATATGTGTATACTGTGAACTCACATATATGTGCTCACACATTTGTGAACTTTGGCTTACTCTTCTCCAGAGCTTCTGAGTTGGAAGGTGCTATGTTTCAAATCACTATGGCAATAATAGAATAATGAAGGCATGATTTTTCATGTCAATGTACAGATGCTCAGCCCAAATAATACATTTTTAAAGCATAAAATCTGTTAAGTAATGCATACACACAGTCAAAAATTCCAACACAACCCTCTGGCCTTCAGTCTTTCAGTTTTTCTCTCCAGAGGCAACCAGCAAATGTTCCTTGCAAATGTTTCCAGAAATACCATTTGCATATACAAACATATATTTTCTATTTTCCTACACAGATGGTAGCATACGATGTATACTGTTTTGTACTTAAGCATAGGGTTTTGAAAATTTTGCAAGTGTTTCTTAGCAGTAAGCTTTCTGAATGTGCAGATTAGAAATCAAGGCTGCCTTTTTTTCCTTAGTCTCAGACAATTAACGTGGTGGTCAGAGAATGTGCTCCACTTGCTGGACAGGTCCCTTCAAACCACACATTCCCAGGTCACTGCTAGATCGTTTATTCCTGCCCACTTTAGTTGAACTTACTTATTTAAAAAACCACAAGAAAACTCTTTATATTTTTGG
Source organism: Daubentonia madagascariensis (assembly GCA_023783475.1). NCBI lineage: Eukaryota > Metazoa > Chordata > Mammalia > Primates > Daubentoniidae > Daubentonia > Daubentonia madagascariensis. The sequence goes on along the minus strand of JAKFHU010001815.1, from coordinate 53,335,352 downwards.
TAGCTAAAGCAAAATCCTGTAGAACACAACAAAACCAAACAGAGGGAAATTTGGGGCTCAGCTTAAAATACAGCTGGGTAAGCCCACACTTAGCTGCTAGAATAACAACCAGCTGGGAGGGCTAAATTTAGCTTGGAGACTTAAATACGGTCAGCTCTAATGCCACCACCCCCACACGGAGAACTGCCCCATCTCCAAAGTCAGTAGACAAGAAGGAACAACGTTGGCTGAAAACGCTGACTTTGCAAAAACCTGGTGTGATTTAATAGGCTGTAAAAGGTTTGATTTACAGCTGATCAATAGGCAAACAGTATGATTTGTTGCTAGGGGAATACAGAGCACAGGCACTAGGATGATGGCAAACAGTGGAAGAGGTTAATTAAAATTGTAATGTTAATTTTTAATTTTGATTAAAAAAGAAAAGAACAGGACAAACTGGAACTGGAAGTGGGTCCCGCTCTCAGGGCTGAAGGGAGACAAAAGGTGAGCACAACTGCTGTCCCGCATGTAGCCTTCCTGGGAGCCCTCTACTCATGCACCGTCCCCTCCCCCAGGGGATGGCTGCAGGGACAGGGCTCAAATATGGGCTCAAGTATTGATTTTATGGTTTGGTTAGCCTCAGTTTCCTGGTTTGTTCAAGTGAGGAGGGTGGACTCGAGGAGCTCTGAGCTCCCAACCCCCCAGGTCTGCAGTTTGCGGGGCTCTGTGCCTCCTACAACTGCTTGCAACCCGGAGCTGCTGCTCTGTACCCCACACCCCAGCTCTCTGCAAGGCCAAGTGCTGGCCTCAGTGCCCCAGGGTGAGACCGCATATTGAAAATATGACTTGGTAAGGGAGGAACACAAGGAACCTGAGAGTCGGGCACGTCCCCTGACCCTGACGGTGGCACCAAAGAAGGCCTGACAACCCACGCAGTATCACAGGTGTCAGCAGAGCCCTTCTAGGAGGGGTATGGGATGTAGCTTATGGAAAATGAAGAGGACAGGATGCCAAGTTCAGCCCAGGTGGTACCAAGGGTGTAGCAGGATTTCTGAGTTACTGCACTCACATGTGCAAAGAAAATGTCTATCGTGGTCCTCGTGAGCCTGCATGGGTAGTAATAAAGAGCAACTAGAATGAGCCCAGCTGGTTTCAGACTTAGTCAAAAGCCATGATTTAAATACTGCATCTTTAGGGTTCCTTCGGTCTCCGTGGTTGAATTGCTTCTTCCAGATTCCTCCCCTCCTTCCTGTGCTCCTTTCCTAGAAGGTATTTGGTGTGGGGTTTTGCAGGATGTCATGGCAGTCGGGGGGTGGGAAGGGCCTCTTGGCCTCATGCCGGTCTGTATGTGCGTGAACACTCTCGGTGGCCCCAGGCTGTGGCTGGGCTGGTTTGGCATTCTGGTCTCAGCTGTCTGTGAACCCCTGGTGTGGTCTTTCTCAGCCTATTTGGGGCCCACAGGCCCTCCCTGTGGGTGCAGCCTCCCCTTGCCTTCCTCTGTCATCACAGACACATCCGAGTCCCTGCCACACTGTCCCTTTGGGCCTTGGCCCAGGCTGCCACCCACAGTCTCGGCTGCAGGGTTATTTTGTTCCCAGCTACATTAGGGCTCTGGCAAATCCCTTGGCTTAGGGGAGCAAAAGGGTGTTCAAGAGTACAAACTAGACCCTCTCTCTACCCTCCTGATGATGCCGGGCTACTCTATTTTGACCTTTATGGCAGTTCCTACCAAGACCAGAGAGCAGTGAGTAGGACCCAGAGCTGACAGTGTGCCTTCTGCCCCCCACCGTTCCTCCGGGCCAGAGGGATGGGATTTAAAAAAAACAAAACAAAACCCAAATAAACCCCAAAAGCCCCGTTCCTGTCTACCTGCAATTTTCATTATGTAAAAGTTCATGATCTAGTACTTTACCACACATAGCCCTTAATGTGTTAAGCAGGAGTTCATTTTTTAGAAAATCTTTTTTTTTTTTGAAGACCTAACTTTCAAGCCTGCTGTTTTGCTTTAAATCTTATTTTGGATACCATGAGCTGAATATTAACTTTTTTTTATGTCTCAATTCTTTCTGAAATAATCCTAATCCCCTGCTCCAGTCAGACTAGGGAGAAGGTTGTGAGCTCATAAAAAGAAAAAAAAGTACTGTATATTAATAATTTTCAAAATAGTTTGCATTCAATTTTTGTGTGCTTTTTAAAATTTTTTAATAGATTTAGGGGGTACAAGTTGAATTCTGTTACATGTATATATTGCATAGCGGTGGAGTCTGGGCTTTTGGTGTACCCATCACCCAAATAGTGTACGTTATACCCAATAGGCAATTTTTTATCGCTCACCTCCTCCCACCCTCCACCCTTGTGAGTCTCTAATATCCATTTTACCACTGTATGTGTCCTTGCATAGCCATAGCTTAGCTCTTATTATGAGAACATGCAGCATTTATTTTTCTGCTCTTGAGTTACTTCACTTAGATGGGACTGAAGGCTGTTATCCTAAATTGCCGCAAGAGATGTGATTTCATTCTTTCTCATTGCTGAGTAGTACTCCATGGTACGTGTATGCACTATGTTTTCTTTATCCACCCATCAGTTGATGGTCACTTAGGTTGATTCGATATCTTTGTGATTGTGAATTGTGCTGTGATAAACATATGAGTGCAGGTATCTTTTTGATATAATGATTTCTTTTCCTTTAGGTAGATACCCCGTAGTGGGATTGCAGGATTGAATGGTAGATATACTTTCTGTTCTTTGAGAAATCTCCATACTGATCTCCATAGAGGTTATACTCATTTGCTTTCCCATCAACAGTGGATGTGTGTTCTCTTTTTACCACATCCTCACCAACATCTATTGTTTTTTGACTTTTGATTCATGGCCTTTCTAATTGGAGTAAGATGGTATCTCACTGTGGCTTTAATTTGCATTTCTCTGACGATTAGTGATGTTGAGCATTTTTTCATATTTTTTTGGCCATTTGTATATCTTATTTTGAAAAATGCCTGTTCATGTCATTTGCCCATTTTTTAATGGGGTTGTTTGTTTTTTTCCTTGATGAGTTATTTGAGTTCCTTGTAGAATCTGGATGTTAGTCCTTGGCTGGATACATAGTTTGCAAATATTTCCTTCCATTCTGTCAGTTGTCAATTTACTCTTTTGATTATTTCTTTTGCTGTGCAAAAGCTTTTTAGTTTCATTAAGTCCCATTTGTCTATTTTTATTTATGTTGCATTTGCTTTTGGGATCTTAGTCATGAATACTTTGCCTAGGCCAATGTCCAGAAGAGTTTTCCCTAGGTTTTCTTCTAGAATTTTTATGGTTTCAGTTCTTAACATTTAAGCCTTTAATCCATCTTGAGTTAATTTTTGTATATGGTGAGAGACAGGGGTCCAGTTTCATTCTTTTGCATATGGCTATTCAATTTTCCCAGCACTATTTATGGAATAGTGTGTCCTTTCCACAGTGTATGTTCTTGTCTGCTTTGTTGAAGATAAGTTGGTTGTAGGTATATGGTTTTATTTCTGGGTTCTCTATTCTGTTCCATTGATCTATGTGTCTACTTTTATACCAGTACCATGCTGTTTTGGTTACTGTAGCCTTGTAGTATAATTTGAAGTCAGGTAATGTGGTCCCTCCAGTTTTGTTCTTTTTGCTTAGGATTGCTTTGGCTATTCAGGCTTTTTTTTTTTTTTTTTTTTTTTTTTTGGTTCCATATGAATTTTAGGATTGTTTTTTCTAATTCTGTGAAAAATGATATTGGCATTTTGATAGAAATTGCATTTAATCTGTAGATTGCTTTGGGCAGGATGGTCATTTTAACAATATTGATTCTTCCAATCCATGAGCATGGGAAGTTTTTCCATTTATTTGTGTCATCTATGATTTCTTTCATCAGAAATTTGTAGTTCTCCTTGTAGAGATCTTTCACCTCCTTGGTTAAATATATTAATATATTCCTAGGGGTTTTTTGGTAGCTATTATAAATGGGATTGAGTTCTTGATTTGGTTTTCAGCTTGGTTGTTATTGGTATATAGAAATGCTATTGATTTTTGTATGTTGATTTTATAACCTAAGACTTTGCTGAGTCCATTTATTAAATCTAGGAGTCTTTTGGAGGAGTCCTTAGGGTTTTCCAGGTATAAGATCATATTATCAGCAAACAGAGATAGTTTGACTTCCTGTTTCCCAATTTTGATGCCCTTTATTTCTCTCTCTTGTCTGATTGCTCTGGCTAGGAATTCTAGTATTATGTTGAATAGAAGTGGTGAAAGTGGGCATCCTTTGTGTGCTTTTTAAAAGCAATATATCCCTCATTGAAAAACATATTACCCAAGGTGAGGATGAAGGGACACAACTTTAATAAATTGGTCTCAAAAATTGGGACCCTAAGGAATGCAGGACAGCAAAGTGTTGACAAGTGAAAATTTCAGTTTAGAGGTGTAATTAGGAGAGGCACAGGTCCAGTAGCTGCTGAGACACTTAGGTTTATCCATAAAGGTGTCTAAGCCTCATAAAGACTTTAGCATAGGATCTGACTCTATCAGTATGAAGGTTTAAATAGAACACTGGTTAATTTGCCATTGGTAGTCTGCTGAGGCAGTTCTTCTCAAATTCTAGCTGCATCAAAGTCACCTGGGGGGCTTGCTGAAACACAGATTCCTGGTCCTCCCCCCAGTTTCTGATTCAGAAGTCTGGGGTGGGACCTGAGCACCTGCATTTGTAACAAATGCCCAGGTGACCATAATGATGATAGTCCATGACCACCATTCAAGTGGCACCATTCTCAAGAAAACAGAATGGAAACCAAGATAGAGACTACAAATGACCACTAGAGCCAGCAGGAGCTGTAAGATTTGCTTTAAGATTCTGTTCTGATAATTACAGGCAGTCATTTGCATCACACATACTGAAAAGGAAGATAAGACACAGTCTAGGAGGTGATTTCCATGCCTCTAGAATAAGGAGGAAAATCACACTAGAGTGTCTGAGCAAAGCTCCATGTCGAGAGGATTTTCTGCTTACAATAAATAGCCTTTGCCAATCCTAGTGCCCTTGGGAGGGAGGAAAAGCAGGGCAGGAAGCCCCTTTCTTCATCCTGATTAATCTCCCATTAACTAAGGGGTCCTTTCAGAAATATTCATGGAAAGCCAGTGCTGTAGGTAGGTCTCTGCCTGTGCCTGAAGCACCTTGGGGCTGCCCACGTGGGCTGCCTCCCAGGCCCCGGGGAAGTGGGGCAGCCCGGGGGGCCCAGCTCACCATGCTCAGGAATGTGGGCTCCATGCTCTCCCAGGCCTGGATCCAACCCAGCTTTGCATTTAACAGTGGTGTGGCTTCAAGCGAGGGCCTTAAACCACTGCCTAATAAGGGAGTAATATATCACAGTGATGGATGCAGTGACAGAAAATAAGACATTTTCTGTAAAGCACATAACTCCTGTTTCGAGGCAGGAAAGCTGGTGCATAAAGGAAAGTGATATCCTTTGCTAGCAAAGCAGGGTCTATAGGGTCCCTCCCTAAGAATCCTCATCCTGACCTTGTCCCTTTCCCTGTGCAGCACCATGCCCTGGGGTGTGCCCAGTGTTTGCGTTTTCTGAGTCTGTTTATCAATATTTCAATGGTTGAAATACTACTCTCTGATTCAGTCAATAAGTCATTTTAAAAATGGCCAATTTTATGTTACCTCAGTTAACAAATCTCCTGGGGGTGAAGTCAATTTATACAGTGATTAATCAACACTAAAAGAAAGAGGGTGGCTTCCTTTCTGGGCTTGGAGGTAGTTTGCAGAGACATAGCTAAACGCACCAAGAAGGTAGGAACCGTCAGTAAAAATGAGATCTGCTATGGTGCCTCTCTCAGGAAAGCAGTGAAGAAAATGTAAATCAGCCTGCAGCCAAGTACCTGTGCTCCCTCTGTGGCAAAACCATGAAGAAGAGATGAGCTGTGGGGATCTGGCACCGTGGCTCTGGCGTGAAAACTGCATGTAGTGGTGGCGGGACGCACAATCCCAGAGGGAAAGTGGCTGTCAGAAGACTGAAGGAACTGAAAGACCAACAGAGGTGCCACCATTTGCAACGTTGCTGGCCTTAATTTATGTGATTAGAAAAAGGGGATCATGTGACCCAGCACCGCCTCCTTGGGCCAAAATGCCACAGGGCACAACTTGTTCTGTCTTGGGTCCAAGGGAGGTGAACAGCGCCACTCCCCAAAGTTGGGATGCCTCCAGGTCCCTCCTCTGTCGCAGACTCCCCGCGTCTCAAGCCTCCCTCCCCTCTGGCGGCCCACCCCAGGGAAACAAACACCAGTCCCTGCAGCCACATTGCCTTTAGCTGCTGTAGGGAAGGATAAGGTAACCACCTGATTTATAAAAAGTGCTATCCTACCAATCTTTTGCCTTTTACCATTAACTGGAACGTTTTAATAAAGCCTTTTACCATTAACTAGAATGAAAGGATTTTCTTCTCCTTACAGGAGTTTTAGGCCTCAGTATAAAGAGGTAGAGATGTTCCATTTTCAGGGCAAGGGCTCAGGTCAGTAAGTGTTCCTGGAATTGTCCCAGGACTGTCTGGTGATCTTGTGGCCCTTTGGGAACCTTGGGGTAGGGAGCCAAAAGCCTAACAGTTCCCTGCTGCTTCCAGGTGGCCCAGCAGGATGGGGACCTGGTACCAAAAAAGCCTGTGGGAGGAGAAACTCCTGCGTCTTTCACACTCACTTCCCTACCTGAACACACATCCGTCTCCTTCCTGTCTCCTTAAATTGGTCCTTACCTTGCCTGTATTTGACCCTGAGATGCCTAGATACATGTTATCATACAATAGTATTTTAAATCATATTTAATGATTTCTTTGTATCAAACATCTTGTCCTTATTTCCTATCCCTTACCTCCCCTCCACCCCTATGTTATTTTTACCTCTACTAATAAAAAGGCAGAAATAAATGTGTCATTCAAATCATCCTTTTTGTTAATAGAGATATTATTTTATAGGGAAGCCACGGCAGGCATTTTGGGGACATAAAATGCAGCATCAATAATATAACTAGAGCAAAAGGTTTGACTTGAGAATAAGAATCCAAAAGAGAATTAGAAACACATTGTTTTTTAACTTTAGACTCTGGAGAAGTCAAGGAAGCAATTGAATTTTAAGGGCTATTTCTGTCAGGGAATTTGGTCATGTCAGAAAAGCTGCAAGTTAGAGGGAAAATTCAGTAAAATAAAAGGAAGCTTGTTGTGTAACAATACTATTAAAATGTCAGCACCCTTCTTGGAGGTGGACCCAGGCAGTCCAAATGAAAGCAGGGAGGTTAAAATGTCACATTGCTTAGCTAAAGGGAACTGTTCTCCCAACCATGCTATTTGACTTCTGGTTACTTCTCTCCATAATTCAAGTTATTTATATACCTTGAATCAAAACAAGGCCATGATGTCTCAAGAATAGGCTGGTTTATTCTCATTTTGCAGGAGTATTAAGTTGGGACTTATACTTTTCATTCTACTTCTTTTTTAAAAAAAATAGTTTAATGATTTTGTCATAAACCACCTCAAATCCTAATTGGAACCATGTAGTGTCTAACTAATATTAAATAAAAATTTTGTTGCTGTCAGATTAAACACACCGCTCTCTAGTTGCAAATCCTTCAGTGGCTCCCCCTTACTGCAAAACTCAGAACAAACACCTCTACCCTGACTGCAAGAGTCTCTGTGGCAGGCCTCAACAGCCTCACTGGCTCTTTCTCTCTGTTCTCCATGTGGAAATGACCACCTCTCAAGGGCTGTGTCTTCCAAGAAGACTGCACCAGTCTCAGCCTCCAAACCAGACCTTCTCCTCTTCTGCATTCACAAGTGCTTGTCTGTCTTCTGGGAATGTCTCTCTCATTTTGTCTTGCAATATCTATATATTTACTTATCTTTCTGTTCACCTCCCCCCTACATGGTAGGCTCTTGGAGGACAAGAACTGGGGTAACTTATCTTTGCAATCCCCTGAGTGCTGAGAATAATACCTTGATGTATGTTGATTGAGGGCAGGTCACACACAAAAAAACAAACAAACTTTTTACAAGGATATTACAAAGAGATTTGTGCCCAAACCATTCATGGAAATTGTCTGTGCAAATTGTTTAAGCCATCAGGGATAGGAACTCCACAACATACCAAGTAAGCCTACTTTTTAATCTAATCACTTACAGGACAAAACTTTCATTATTTTAGGAAGCCAAAGTACAATGTTTCTGCAATTTTTACTTCTTATCTATAATTTTATTTTATTTTTTTTTTGAGACAGGGTCTTACTCTGTCACCCAGGCTAGAGTGCAATGGTATCATCATAGCTCACTGCAACCTCAAACTCCTGGGCTCAAGTGATCCTCTTGCCTCAGCCTCCTGAGTAGCTGGGACTACAGATGTGTGCCACCATGTCCAGCTAATTTTTTAATTTTTTGTATAGGGTCTTGCTATATTGCTCAGGCTGGTCTTGAACTCCAGGCCTCAAGCAATGCTCCTATCTCAGCCTCCCAAAGTGCTAGGACTACAAGCATGAGCCAATGCACCTGGCCTCTAATTTTAACTTTCATAAAGTTAGAAGCTAACTTTAAATCAAAATCAAAAAGTCTAGTAGAACAATTTGGTCTGAATAAGGAAAAAATTCCCCCCTACACACACACACACACACACAACCCAACAGAGATTCAGCTTTGAGGTGAGCAGGAAACAATTGTGTACATTTAAAAATTGTTTTCCTATTTAAAAGCAAGGCTCATGGTTTACTCCACAACTCATTTGACAATGGATACCAAACAGCTCCAGTTCTTCTTGCCAAATAAAGATGCATACTCAGGCTATTAAAAGATAATCTGAAGAGATTTTATTTATTTTCCCCACCTTACTCCCAAAAGGATTTGTGTTGGCATTATACAAATGCACGTGATATATCAAACTACAAACAAATAGACGAAGAGATAGGGCAAAGGGAAATTAAGGGTAGAATAGTAAGATACAGACAATAGTAAAGTTAGTATGCAGAAACATATGCCAGAAATTCTTGAACTTCTAAATTTGGCTCAGAGTTTCCTGGCGACCAAGGCAAAGAAGGGAACACAATTAGTCATAAATTTCATAGTGTGTTTAAAATCGAAACCTAGTTCCTTAGTGCCTGTGTACCAGAGACTGTTCCCTACCTCTCCGTGGTTCTCTTTATTTAGGGTCAGTTGATCCTAGTGCCTGCTATGGTGGGCCACATGTGCTTGAAACCATAGGGTAGCAGGGGAACCCTCAGTTAAGCCTGTGGTCCAGCTGTCCTTAAGTACCATGCCCTTTCTTTTTGTGAGTCAACCCAATGAGGCTAGCTTTGTGAGAAAGATCAAAAGAACTCATTCTGCATGGCAGCATCACATGCAAGATTATCAGGAGTGGTCATGGTAGTAAGAGTGGCCATCAACAAAGACCCTAGAAAAGTGGAAAGCAGCAAAACAGTCTTTAACAGCATCTTGGCACTTGCCATCTTCCTTCTTTCTGCCTCTACCATGATGCTCTCTGGTGCCTACAGCCCCACTCTGCTTCCCCCAGAGCCCTCTGCCAATTGCCCCTGGCTCCACGTTGCCTCTCTTCTCTCTCAGATAGTTATTAGGAGGAAAGCCACGTAAGTAAAATCGTTAATACAATGATGTGCATGACTAATATATAAGCCTCCCAGGAATAGGTTTTATTTTTTAGGAGTAGCTTTTTAACCTACTTAAAACTCTAATTAACTGACTAGAGGATTGATTGATTGATTAATAGATTGTGTGTGTAGGGCAGAGTTAGAGACTTTTAAACAATGGCACTTACTCTGTGTCTCTTGAATGCCTTTAATGACCACTTTGTCATCCATCAAAGGCAAAGGATCTAGCAACTTGACCTTGAACTTCGAAAAATTTACAACCATTACCCTAGTGGTATGTAAAACATACTGGAGTCACTTAAGCCAGTTACCTCTCTAAGCCTCAATCTTAATTTATAAGGAGGAATAATGACAGAAGTTACTTTAGGAAATTTGGATATGTAAGTAACAGGCCTATGGGGGTAATTTCTCGTCCCTCTTTTCCTGACATGCACCCTCCCTCCCTCCTGCTCTTGTCAAATGTAACTACATGTTTCATGCCTGAAATCATATGTCCTTAAAAGCACTTTTCTTCCCACCCTGCCTGCAGTTGCTGTCTCTGGACAGTATGTAGCATACATAGCATTGGCTCATGTACATCATTCCACCATCCACCTTCCACACAAATCTCTCCTATTGGTGTTGTCTCATAATTAAGGCTATCAGCCTGCTAGTGGGCTGGTTATGCCAAGAAGTGAGATGTGTGGTACTCACTACTCACACTCAAGAGTTATATTGCACGTGCCACCTGCCCCAGACTGCTTTGTCCTGCATCACCTTGACAATGGGAGCAGAACCATCACTGGCAACCAAGGGAAAGCACCTTGTGGTGCTTTGAAAGGCTGGCCAGTTGTGGTGACTCATGCCTGCAATCCCAGCACTTTGGGAGGCCGAGGCGGGAGGATCGCTTTATCTCAGGAGTTCGAGACTAGCCTGGGCAACACAGTCAGACCCCATCTCTACAAAAAAAAAAGAAATAAAATTAGCCAGGCATGGTGGTGCACCTGTAGTCCCAGCTACTCAGGAGATTGAGGCAGGAAGATCGCTTGAGCCCAGGAGTTTGAGGTTGCAGTGAGCTGTGATGACACCACTGCACTCTAGCCAGGGTAACATAGTGAGACCCTGTCTCAAAAACTAACAAAACAAAAGAATTGAAAGGAAAAAAAATAACCCATTCACTGGTGAATTCTTTTTTTTAATAATTTTTTCTTTAATTATATTTTTTTCAAAGACATTCTAGTTGTCACAATCAAACATTTAACAAGGTAATAACACTGACTTTATATAAAATTCCTCAGAAAATACATGAAGAAAAAATACTTCACATCTTCTTTTGTTAGGTCGGCAAAACCCTAATATCAAAATCTGATAAAGGCATTAAAGGAAAAGAAAATTAAAGATCAATATATGTCATAAACATGACACCATCAGGAAAATGAAAATATATACCACAGACTAGAAAATATTCATAAAACATGTATCTGACAAAGGTCTTGTACCAGAACACATAAAAGAACTCCTACAGTGCAATAATACAAAAATGAACAGACCAATTTTTTAAAAGGGAAAAATATTTGAACAGATATTTCACAAATGAAGGTACACAACTGATAGCATATGAAAAAGTGATCAAGCTCATTAGTCATCAGGGAAATGCAAATTAAAAAGACAATGAGATGCTACTGCATATACACCAGAGTGGCTAAAATTTAAAAGACTGATAAAGTTAAATGTTACCAAGGATGTGGAGTAACTTGAATTTTCATATGTTAGTATATAATGTTGAAGTTATATGTTGGACTATAAAATATCTCAGTCAGTTTGGAAAATGGTTTGACAGTGTCTTATAAAACTAAACATAGAGCTATACTTTGACTTAGCAATTCCATTCCTGGGTATTTATCCAAGAGAAATGACAACGTACTTCACAAAAAGGCTTGTGTGAAAATGTTCATAACGGCTTTTTTTCACAACAGTCAAAAGCTGGAAGCAAATCAATGCCCATCAACCAGAGAATGGATAAGCAAATCGTAGTGTATTCTTACAACGGAACACAGCTCAGCAATGACAGAGGAGGAAGTAACTGCTCAACAGCACCGACAGACCTCACAAACACCACGGTGAGCGAAAGAAGGCAGATTCAAAGGAGTACATAAATGATTCCACTTATGTGAAGCTCTACAACAGGCAAAAATAATCAACAGTGAAAAAATGAAAACTGTGGCTGCCTCTGAATGGGAAAAGAGTAGAAGGAGACGGAATTTTCTGAGGAGACGGAAATGTTCTATATTGTGATGAGGTATAGGTTACAAGGGAGTATTCATTTGTCAAAATTGTACAATTAAGATTTGTGCATCTTAATGTGTAGAAATTTTACCTAAAACAACTAACAGTAAAAACTAAAATAATTGGGTATGGGGTGGGTAGAGCTATAGCTCAAATAAGAATGGCAGAATATTGGTAATTGTTGAAGCTAGGTGTTGGGTATACGGGGGTTCATTATACTTTTATTCACTTTGTATGCATTGAAAATTTTCCATAATAAGTTTTAAATAGTTGGTATATAATTCTTTTTGATGACAGTAAGAACCACTGAGTCGTATCTAGTACTTTTAATTGGATGGAGGTTAAAAATGAGAAATTAAGTGGCTTAGCCCATGAATGTGTCTCTCTGTCTTTCTTGGATCATTTTCATTTGTTTCAATGTTCAAAAATAGAAGAGAGGTTATCACTGTAATGTGGTCGTGGTATTGAGCTTTATAACTAACATTTCTTCAGAGAACAGATGAAAGAATTTTGGTTTTATTTGAAAATTCACAAGTCTTTGCATTAACAAATTATATGAAAATATATTTGATAAACCCAAAACATTAAATTGACTAACTTAAAAAACATCTACTGAGCTTAACACTTTGAAATGTTTAAGGTGGTAAGTTTTATGTTATGTGTATTTCACCACAATTTTTTAAAATTATATGAGAAAAAAAATCCAAATGAAGAGATGAAATGGTTTTCTTTTTCTCCCACATCCTCAATATCTGTTTCTCTTATCCTTGGATGTCACATGGTACTCATTATAATAGTTCCTGGAAATAAAATGCTTAGAAAATATTTCAAATAATTGTTCTCGAGTTCCCAATAAGCAAAGATCTGGGACACCAATATTTCCTGAAATTTATAAGTATAAATGTTTTCATGAACAGTTGATTCATCTGTAAACTTCTTGGTGAGTTTGTTTAATTTTAGCAGCTTGTTTTGTATCAGCCTTTTTATGTCATAATTTAAACACCCCAATTTTGACAAGGAAAGCCAAGAAGAAGAAACAGGATGGATTTCATGTATAAAGAATACTTCAGTATAAATTCACTAGAACAATCCTTAGAGAAAGGGGTAGAAGTGTAAAACTGGATTTTCATAAGGTTCTCATTGGAATTTTCTTTAAGTGTGTAAGCTTTCAGACTGGAATGTTTCTAGCTGGGCTACTGGGGAGGTTTTGAAATCTCTGTTTCCTGGAAACATGGTGGTTTTAGAAACAGAACAGATATTCCTCCAGGGCAGCTTTGGGCAACCAGGCAGCTGGAACAACTCAGCAGTCTCAGCCAGACACTAGGGCCAGAATGGGAGTTTTCCGGGATGAATGAACATCCACCACTATTTTCTACCCTGAGCAACTTGGTTGGAGACATAAAGTCTTGAGAGAAAGAATCTGACTGAAAGGTTTTGAGCCTGCCCCTGGCTGCTCCGCATGTGACAGGAAGTATGTGCCAGAAAGAACTTTCAGGAACCCCTTTGGCCTTCTCAGTGATAGGGCAAGTTGTTTCCAATTACTGAACATAATGAAGGAAAGCAAATTCCACAAAGGAAATAGGGCGCTTTTGCAGAGGGAGAATGGATGCTGGGTCCACCTGTGAGAGGGAAAGCTGTTCAGAAGGGACTTTCCAAACGTGGCCGCACTATACATCCATTTTATTTTCATTGATGTACCTTCATAGGCTGCCCAGGCCCGAGGAGATGACTTATGTTCCTGTCTGTCACAAACATCCTTGCAGTGCTGGACACAGAGGGAGTAGATCAGGATGCTTTGGGCTGCAAGTAACAGGGAAAACCGCAACTCAACTGCCCTGAATAATACAGAAATGTATTATTTCACATAAGAAGTAACTCTGACATAGGATGGACACAGGGTGGTTGACTCAATGGCCAACTAATGTCATCAAGGATCCATATTAATTCCATCTTTCTGCTCTGCTATTCTAAGTGTGTCAGTCACTGGGTGGCTGCAGCAGCTCCAGGCTTCAAATCCCCACACACTACTGTCCAGAGGCAGAACAAAGGAATTATCTTGTCTTTGTGTCTCTTTAAGAACTAAGAAACCTTTCCTGGAAATCCCTCAGCAGACGTGTCTTCGTGACTCATTGGTCACAATTGAGTCACATGCCTCTTTCGTGCATTACCATCGAGGGAAGTGGAATTTCCATGATTGATTTAATCAGGATGGCTGGGAATGGGGCCAGCCTTCCCAGAAGCTCATGGCCACAAAGAGTAAAGTGGACAACTGGACAAAGTTGGGGTAAACTTTTGTTAGCAAATAGTGGACATTTGTGACATTTGTGGCTCCCCATATTTGAGGAATTTCCCACATTATGAGTCCTACCCACCAAAGATAGAAGCAGAACTCACCTTCCCAGTTGGCAGCTGTGTTTGGGTGCAGGTATGTTACCTAGACTTCTCCAGTTGACACCTGCATAAGACTTGAATTCAGAACCGAGCAAAGAGAGGAGTTGGGTGCCAGGCAGAATCCATGGTCCAGTGAAGGTGAAGGAGCATCAAAGAGAGGCAGTCCAGTTTTCAGAAACAGCTGCGTGGTAACATCCTGTGCTTGGCATCTGTGTTGTAGGTGGTAATGGATGCAAGGCTCCACTGGGGCAGTTTTGTGGTACAACTTGGGTATGTTCCAGGTTATGTGGCCTTCAAACCTTCTTTTTCAGCCCTTCTGGGGCTTCTATGAGTGCTTATGTCCCTGAATAAATTTCCTCCTGGCTTAAACTAGCTTGAGTGGGTTCTGTTGGTCATTACCAGGAATTCTGCAAGGAAGAAGTGAGGAATGGCTGCTGGGTAGGCAAAACTGTGTCTACTAGACACACAGCATTGCAAAACGCCAGGGCAGCACCTCAGCGTACCACTTATGGAGAATAAAATAGGGAAGATGCCCCGGAAGTTGTACCCTGATGCCAAACTCAGCTTCTTTTCTGCCACTATCTTCCTTGTGATGGCTCATGGACATTTCTCTGGAAGTCTGCCTTCACTTTCTCTCTCCTTAAGCCTTTCCACTGAATGGCTTGATACCCTGGGGGTTTCCTCTTCTGGCCTAATGGGTAGGTAGAATTTAATACTGTGTGGAAGAAATCACAGACCAGTCTAACCAAGCCAAGCCTAGCATAAATTTAAAAGTTTTAAAAAACAAAATGTTGTATGTGCTTGACTTTGTCTCTTCTCACATGTAACTAAAAGGCAATGTACCTATCCTGCAATTTATTTAACATTTTTATTAAACAAAAAAACATTATGGCAACATTAATGATACTTTATATAACAGAAGGAAAAACTGCATTTATAGCTCTGCTCCTCCTCCTGCCTCCATAGAGCTATTTGTGCCTCTAACATTGTATTATTTCTGTATCTCAATGCCTCTACTTTTCCTTTATATTCACTAAGTGAGTAAAATATATTTTACCTAACCACTACAACCCTCACTAGGTAGTTAGGAGGCTTCCAGCTTATAAACATTCTTATATTAATTTTGTATTAAGTAGGCATAAAATATTATCTTTCCTTTGGATAGTGCAAATGATTGAATCATATAAATATTTCTAATGGCTTTGTATTGCCATCAGCAATGTACATGTGAACAAGTTTCACTACACCATTGTCAGCAATGGGTATATTTTAAATATTTAACAGAAGCAAAGTGGAACGTTATTGATGTTTTATTTTGCAGATTTTAATCATTACTGAGGGTTTCCTATGATTCTGACTGTGAAGATGCCCTTGTTCAGCATTGCCATAAAGTCTTCCAAGACAGAGTCAGCACCAGCATCATGGGTTGTGAATGTGATAAAGATGCACATTATCAAGAATGTTTCAGAAAGTACCATGTGGTTTTCTTCAGGAGCTGCTTTTAGGCAGAATTAATCCTTTTAGAGGGTTATTATATTGGATTGTCCTAGTTATGTCAAAGGATGGCCTGGGGGAGGGGATTTCTTCATTTGTCTGAACATTGCTGAACATTTAATTTCAAATTTCTGCTTAGTGCATGATGAAAAATGTTCACCAGATTTGTGGCAGTAAATGTAAACTGTATTCTTGACATTTGAAAAATGTGAAATAGATTAATATTACAGAACTACATCTATTCTTTGTGACATCCTTCCCCCAAAATAAAATTGCAATTTTTTAGATAAATTACTTTTCCTTTTTCCTCTTATTTTATCTGCTACAAATGTAAGCACTCTTCAAAAAAAAAAAAAAAACTATCGAAAGAAATTTGCATTTTGGCAAACATGGCTTAATTTTGAATGCTAGTATGGAATTTCTCACAGAAAGCCAGGGTCCTGGAAAACAGAATGTTCTTTTTTGAACTGCATTTTGAAAAGGGAAATTAATCGTAACTCTTGCTTTTCCAGGCTGTGCCATCCCCGGGGAGAACAAGCAAAAAGTAACAAAAATAGTTATCGGTTCTAAGCATCTGCCAAAGGAAATGCTGGAACCGGTGTCCCCTAAGTCCTTTTCTTCCTCTCAGCAGAGGCCTCTCTGGCTACAATGTGCACGGTGGTGGCCATTTACCGTATTCCCTCTTGGTACCCGCCTCTGCTCTGCCCCCTGGTGGCCTCAGGCCCCCATTGCTACTCCCTCGGCACAGTTTGACCTTGTGGCTGCCAAGAGCCACCTCTCCTCGTGTCATTGTCCCCACTCTCATGCCACACCTTAGGTGTGAGCTGAAGCTGTTCTGGCTGAGGAGGAGGGGCTTTGTTTCCTTAGCACATGGCAGCAACCACCATGCACTCACTCTCTAATAAGCTCATACCCTCAGGACCTTCTAGCCCCTTTTCCTGAAAAACCTCTACTCCAGCTCCCCTGGCCCTGCATCAGAGGACATGTAAGTGACACAACATATTGTTGCCTCAAAAAAGTTTCTCCCCTCTTCAACAGCTGGGACAACTGGATAGCCCCATGCAAGAGAATGATGTTTGAACATTACACCATATATAAGAATTAACTCAAAATCAAAGACTTAAATGTAAGAGCTAAAACTATAAAACTCTTAGAAGAAAACAGGAAGAAATCTTCATGACCTTGGATTTGGCAATAGATTCTTAGAAATGACACCAAAAACACAAGCAACACATGAAAAAAAAAGATAGACTTCATCAAAATTAAAAATTCTTTTGTGCATCAAAGGATGCTATCAAGAAAATGAAAAGAAAAACTACAGATTGGGAGAAAATGCTTACAAATCATGTATATGAAAAGGGTCAAATATCCAGAATATATAAAGAACTCTTATGACTCAACAATAAAAAGAAAACTTAATTTAAAAATGGCCAAAGGACTTGAATCGACATTTCTCCAAAGAATTTATACAAATAACCAGGCACATGAAAGACGCTCAATATTATTAGTCATTAGGGAAATTCAAACTGAAACCACATTGAGATAGCACTACACATGCACAATAATGACTATAATTTAAAAAACATGAAAAATAGTATTGGCTAGGATGTAGAGAAATTGGAACCCTCATACATTGCTGATGGGAATGTAAAATGGTGCAGCCACTGTGGAAACAGTGTGATTGTTCCTGGATATGTTAAACAGCATTACCATATGACCCAGAAATTCCACTCCTAGGTGGAATAAAAACTTATGTCCACACAAAAACTTGTACATGATAGTAGCACTATTCATAGTAGCTAAAAGGTGAAACAACCCAAATGTCCATCAACTGACGAATGGATAAACAAAATGTGGTATATGCATAGAATGGAATATTATTCAGCCTAAGAAAAGAAATAAAGTGATGATATATGCTACAGCATGGATGAGCCTCGAAAGCATTATGCTAAATAAAAGAAGCCAGACACGAAGGTCACACATCGTGTGATTCTGTTTGTATGAAAGGTTCAGGATAGGTAAATCCAGACAGAAAATAGATTAATGGTTGTCAGGGGCTAGGGGGAAGGGGATTTGAAAGTGCTTAATGGCTCCTTTAGGGGTGATGAAAATGTTTTGGCATGAGATATTGGGGATAATGGTTGTTCAGCATTAGACATACACTAAACGCCACTGAACTGTGTATTTTTAAATGATTAATTTTATGTTATGTGAATTCTACTTTAATAAAAACATACAGTTTAAAACAAAATTTTTAAAAAAGGTCTCGCCCCAACAGTGACTTGTATTCCCTAGGACAGAGCCCTTCTCTGTCTCGTCTCCCAGGGCCTGGCCATGAGCCCCAGAAGTCGTCTTTTATTTACTTTCAGAAATCTCACTGGGACTTGGGTTAAGGGAACTGGGAAGGGGGAGGGAAAAGTGTCCCTTGGGCCACAGAGGTCTCACTATATAATGAAAGAAATGATTCCCCAATATGCCAAAATGGAGAGCGCATGTAACTAAGAAAACCAGAAAGGATGAATGGACAGAACAGAAAGCCAGTGGTTTGGGGTCACATTTTTGGTTAAGGAAGGGAAAGGAGAGTGGAGAGAGAGGGCAAGAAAGAAACAGGAACAGAGAAAAGGGAAGGAAGGGAGGAAAAAGAGAAAGAGAAAGGAAAGGAGGAGGAGGAGGAGGAAGAGGAGGAAAATAGAAGAGAGGGAAGAACTCGATTCCTTTTCAAACTTTGAGACCCTTAAAACTCTGCCCGTGGCATCTGTCCTGCTGCGAGGGGTTACTCCAACCTCAGCTTCATTTCCCTCCAGTGGAGTACCAATTCTATGGCTACAGCTTGAAAAAATGCAGAAACTCACACGCTGCATTTTATGGAGAGCATGAATGTCAGTGGAGGATGACAAGCGACCCTAGAGCCTGTCTTCTCTACCATCTGGGCTGGGAGCGTGGCCAGCCCCCGGGCGCCTCGCGTCTGTGCACAGGCTGCCCTCTGGGCGTCCGCGGCGGGCTCTTCCCCCAAGCTCAGAGCAACGCTCCTTGCATGCCTTTCTTGGCTAACATCGATGTCCCCACCCCTCTCTTTCCTTCCTGTGTCTCTTGTCTTCACTTTCTTCTCTCTCAAATATCACATGGTATCACAGACCCACTTTACTTCGCAGATCCAGAAGCCGAGAACATGGAGCTGCCGTGATTTCTCCCCCACCACAAAGTGGATAAGAGCAGAAGTGTGAAGCTTCCCCTCAGACTCCAGGCCCTCAGCCCGGGCTCTTCCCCGACAGTTCACACTGGGCCTGGCTGACTGTACATCTGGGAGGCTGGGGACCCCTGCAGGCATCTGGAAAAAGAAGAGGGAGAAATGGAGAGACCAAAAAACAAGAGGGATGGAGAAGGGTCTGTCCTGAGTAAGGGATGCGCAGGCGAGAGGCTGAGGGCACCCTGTGAATGGCTGTGTGAGACTCTGGGCAGAATCAGTGTGGCCTTAGTGCCCAGAGACAAGATGGATACAGAAACAGGACACCCCACCATGCCCACCCCAGGGTGCACAGAGGGAGGACAGCAGAGCCACACCGTCCTGAGGCAAGGGTACCGCAGCTGGGGCAGTGAGGGGCCCTTGAGATGGCTGGAGTGGGAGCAGGAGCGGACTTGTTCCTGAGCACAGGGGAGACGGCACAGCCATAGGCACTCCCAGAAACAACTGGCAGGAGGCTGGAGGGGGAGGCCAGAGGGGCCCTGGGGGTGGCTGTCAATGGAGCTGCATCCTGGTATATAAGGGTTACACATTACAACACTTTGACCCCAACTATCGTATTCTCAAGCTCACATGCATTTGTTCATTTATTGTGCAAATATCTATATGTTTCAGCTGCCATTCTTGTATGGAGGATACCCATAGGTGAGCAAGAGGGAGGACATCTCTGCTGTCAGTGTGCTCACCATGCCATTTAGCTTAGCATTTCCATGCTTCTCAGGGTTTTCCCCTCTGTAACCCAAATGAACAAGAAGTATAATACATGGCGAAAAAAACAGTGACCAAAAAAGAGAGAGTTTGAGGCAGCTTTGAAAACTTCCGGCAGAGGCAGTCATCTTTCTTCTTGCAAGGTTCTAAAAGCAAGGCCTGTATGTCTGCGGAGGACCTCCTGTACCAAGTGCTCGGTGAACATGAAATGATGCTGTCCCAATCAGGATGGGCTTTCCTCATTGCTGAATGACCTCTGGGTGGTTCCTGGTGGATGACCTGCAGTGAGCTCTGTCTGGAGCTGTTCTAGGAGACCAGCTGGTACAAGATGCGATCACATCCTTTCCTAAGAACATAAGCCACTTAGTGCAAAGCCTGGCTGGGTGTGAGGCTGTAGTGGGAGTTGGGCGAGTGGAGGAGGGGACTTGGCTTCTGCTGCTTAATTAGAGGGCAGGGGAAAGGCAGGACCAGTGGGGGGGCCGGGACAGCTGCAGCCAGTGGGTAGAGAGCAGCAGGGTTCCAGAGGAGCCAGGGACTCTCCAATCCTGATAGAAGATGAGCTGCTTGGGACACTGCCAGCACTTAAGCCCACTTTTCCTGGGCAGTTAAGACCACTCTATTGGTTTTCAAGTTTCAGACAAAAATTGATTTATTCACACTACATCGTGGGCTAATCATCCTATTTATTTCCAAAATGATATTTCCTGTTTGCATCATAAGTTTTCACCTATGAGCCTGGCAGAGATAAAATAGGAAGTGAGAGAGTGAAGTGGTTTATTTTTTGAGATAATTGTAGATACACATGCAGTTTTAAAAAACAACATAATATAGAGAGGTCCTGAGAGGGCCCATGTACCGTTTGCCCAGTTTCCCCAATGGTAACATCTTACAGAAATATAGTACAATATCATAGCCAGGATATTGACTGATTTCCCCTGTTTCACATGTTTTGTGTGTGTGTGGGTGTGTGGGTGTGTATTTATTTCTATGAAATATGAAGTGTTTTGAGCTCTGATGAAGAAAAGTGCTCTGTAAGCACAGAGTGATTATTGTGAGGTTTTAATTTTTTGTGGCTATTACTTCTGCATTTTTGGTAGATAATACTGTATACCCTATTTATGTAATACCTTTTATCTAAATAACATAAAGAATTAAATGACTATGCTTATGTCAATGAACGTGTGTGCTTAACATCTTTAGCTCTTAAAGATCTTGCTGTTAGAAGCCCAGATACATTCAGTTAGATTTGGAACCTGCTAGGATTGCCTCTCTCTGAATATTTAAACCTGAAGCTGGACTCTACATTTCCTTGAGTGATTACAGTTAAATCAAACCTTCCTTTTCTGTGTATAAATTTTCCTTCTTGTCATATAGAAGGAAAATTTAAATTGATAATATATAATCTTTCCAAGATAATATATTCCTGGGCTAGTAACTAAACAGTACATAAGTAAGTACATTGTTAGTTTTTTTTTTTTTAACTGAATTTGAGAGTGTCAAAGAGAGGAAAACTAAGTGTCTTGGGAAACCTCCTTTAAACTCATGGGTCCTCAAACTGCTTGGGGGTTCCTTCTAAGGGCAACTCACTGCTGTCATCACCCATGAGAATCAGGAAGCATGTCTCTTCTGCAGCCTTGAGCCCTCTGTCTGGGGTGGCACACACAGGTCATTCTGGACACAGGTGTTACTAGCACAGCATGAGGGTCTTGAGGTATAACTACTGAAAGTTCAGGCTTTCTCTCCTTCTGTCCTCACTCTGTCAGTGCCTCCTGTGGCTTCCTAGAGCCACTGACCACCCTGAATTTCTCCAGGACAGTAACCAGCCAGGCCACACCTCGGACCTCATCATCTGGCTCTTGCATCTGAGCCACCTCCCAAATCTCTAACTCTCAGCCTCCTCTCTGACTACAACCTCCTCCCATGGAGTTCCAGAGCTCAGCTGTCACTTGGGGGCCATGTAGTTCAACTTCTACATCTCAAAGAAAAGAGCTGCAGCTATTAAGTGACGTGCCCACAGGCACACAGCTAAGGGGTGACAGAGGCAGCCTTTGAACGAATAACGTCTCCTGACTTCAAGTCCAGGACTTTTTCCACCAAACACACTTTTCACTTCCCTCCCCCAAGCCACCTCATCTGCTCCATAACCTCGTGTGGCCTCTGTCCTCCAGCCTCTCCCTAACCTTGCAGACCATCCCTCCCCTGACTTCCCCATCCCCATCAGACTTCATCCTCTGGCTGTACCTAGTCCTGGCCATCCCCAGGCACCTGATTTCTGCTCCTCCAACTGGGCCATGGGGCATTGCTACAGAAAGCCACAAAAGGTGGATGCTGACTGGACCCACCACGAACTTGAACAATGGAAAACAAGAAGCAGGACAGAATGGGCAGATACAATTGATCTTTCTCTCTCCTGTGGAGTACTCCAAACTAAGTTCCTCTTTGCAATTCTTCCAGATGGATGCCCAGTGCTGAGTAAACATGCTTGCTGAGCATCCTGGGGGAGGACCACCAAAGCCAAGGCACAGAGGTGGGGAGATACAGGGAGTGTTCCGGGAATGGTGGCAGTCTGGTTTTGCAGAGCATGTGGTGTACATAGGAACAGGGCCTCCCAAGTCCCATGAGCTGGGCTTGAATCCTTGAGCCACCACTTTCACCACCTGTGCAGCCTGGGCAAGTGAAGAGACAAAACCTCAATTTCTACGCATGTAGAATGAGGATAATAGTAGTACTTTAGGGTCGGAAGAGTTACTGATTTAAAGTAAGCAAAGCACTTAGCACAGGGCCTGTTACATATTACCCCCCAGTAAATCCTAGTTATTATACTAAGCTAGAAGTACAGGCTGTCATGCAGATCGTGGAGGAGCTGAGATTTGGTTTGGTGTCAATAGGCAGCAGACCTTGAGAGTTCCTCAGCAGAGGGGTGAGGAGGGCATGTCCAGGACTGTGGTTTATGACACTTGCTTTGGCTGTTGAGTGTGGGGTGAACTTGAAGCAGGAGGAGATTGGAGTGGGGTCAGAGGGCCAGCTGGAGACCAGATGTACAAAGTTCCCAAGATGGCATGGTGATAGGAGGGAGGGATGTCAAGGACAAGCACCATGAGTCCACAAGACAGGGCTTTTCATCTTCAGGTCATGCATAGTGAGGCTCCTTTCTGTTCCTTCTGTTCTGACAGTCAAGGATTCTTCCAGCATCTCTGCTTCCTGGTGGGTCCTGGCTGAGGCTCTCATACAGGGGAGCTCTGGCCTTCACTAGGGCTGGGGTTCTCCATGCTGGCTGCTGCACATTGCAGTGTCCTCCCCCATCCCTCAGCAACTGGGTCAGAGCATCTGGGTGGGCACTGGGCTGAGATGGTTTTTGAAGCTCTCCAGGTGGTTCTACTGTGCAGTCCAGATTGATAGAGCAGCAGTGAGACCAGGGACCACGGTCTCACCTCAGGAGTTAGTGCCAAACTAGAACACCCCACCTTGCATTACACCTTTAGTTCTCTCATTCCAGTTGGACCGAGCAACATTCAAAATCTCTCAATTATCAGGATGCACTCTTTATTAGTTCACCCCAACCACTGTGGCAGTCTTTGGCGGCTACTCAACAGCTGTTGCTCCTCCTTCCTGCTAAACAAAACTCCAGTTGGGTTCAGGTTATGGCAGCAAAATGCTCAGAGAAAGTGGGCTCCTCCCCAAAAACCCAAGGGATGAGGTTCGACTGATGTAAATCAATCACAGTAATTCATCTCCGCCAGGGACTGGTGTGGGCAATGTGACACAGTCTGGGCAATAAGATGTAAGGACAACACTGCGGAAGGGCTTCTGGGAAATGTTTTCCTTCCCAGTGTGAAGGGGTCTATGGAGAGGGCCTTCCCCTGCTCTCTCTTCCCTCATTTTGGACAGTGTCATGTGAGAATGTACAGCTCAGTGCTGCCACAGCCATCTTGTGACCATGTGGGGACACATGCCTGATCCTCCTTGATGCCTGAGCTGCAGGACCAACCCTGAAACCGCCCACTGCTAGAGTTATTGTTAAACCAAACAATCAATGTCCTTGTTATTTAAGCTACTTTTGATGGGATTTTCTGTTATTTGCAGCCAAAAGCTTCCCAAAGATACAGGCATGCTAATTTAGTAATGTCTCATAGGTGAGTTGGACAGAGAATAGTGGGCTTCTGATTGTCTTAGTTGGTCTCTTTTAACAGGAGGTAACAACATCCTTAACAGTTGTTCAGGACGAAGCAATTCTAGCTACAGTCCTGCTGATTCACTCTTTGAAAAGGAGAACCCCCTCCCCTCTGGTAAAATAGGAGGTACTTAGAAACTCTTTGTAGTCAACTGGTAATTAAATGGATCCTTATTCCTCAGCCTCCCTGTCAACACCTTGGCTGCCTTGTGGAGCACATGACCTGGGGTGGTGGAGGTGATGTGGTAGGGATGATGTGCTTAAAGGTAAAGCAATACTTAAGGTACACAGGTAACAGCTGAGCCCCGTTAGAGGATTTTGTGTAATTTTTTCAGCTGATAAGTTTTAGGACAATTCCATAGTGTTGTGTCTATCCAGTTCCACGAAGTTAATTTTCATTGCATTGTAAATTTCCACCCAAGTTGCATTTTAATGTGTTTGTGCCTTTAAATTTGCATGCAAAGATAGCACAGGCTGTCAATTTGATGAACTCCCCACACTATATTTATTGTGTGATAAATATAATTAAAGAACCAAGATTCTATATTGACAAAAGCAGAAAATGTCTTGAATATTAGAATTCTAGATTGGCGATTTTTATTCCATGCCAGAAGCATTTTCTTTTTCCTGTGAGTCACATCTCTGTTGTAGTCAAAAAAATCACTGGGGGGAATTGTGAGCATTAAGGAAGTATCTATTTAACCTGTATTTTTTCAAGAATATATCTAATAGATAAATCAGGAAAAGCTATAGATACATTTTAAATAGGAGGTGTGTGATGTAAATTGTGATATAAGCCATAAAATCTACTAGCAGAGTGTGCAGATAAAAAAGCATCTATGAGTTCACCATTTTATTACATGTTTGCATCTGAGATTGCATGAGTTTATATCATTAGTCAATCTACTGCCTATATAGTTCTTACTTTAATTCAAAATCTAGAAATTCAGCAGACATTTTCAAGTGAATGCAAACATTCTTAAGTTCCTCTTAATGCCTGTAGCCCCACACAGTATATACTCTGTACTGTGAGAGGAGAAAATTAAGAGCGTATCCTAGCAGCTTCAGCAGCCTATGAAGTACCTCTCAAGGCTATGGATGAGAGTCCTCAGCCTGAAAAATTGTACGTAGGAATGCACAATGGCAAAATGCCACACTGGACGTGGGCATCAGGAACACCAGATCTCACATCCTTTTACTAGTTGTGTACCTGTGGGCGGATCACTTAACCTCTCTGAACCTCAATTTTCCCCACTATCAAATTGAGATAATAATCACTGAACTATTTCTTGGGCTTATTGTAAACTTCAAATAAGACAATAGAAATGAAATGTTCCAAATGCAACAGTCTGACTCCTCATACCTCAGTGCTTAAAAACATGTCTCTCCTGAGCTAAACTGAGGGGAGGGGATCATTGTGTAGTTTAAGTTACCATGCTGAATGTACATCGATTCCTTTCATGATGATTGCTTAACTCCCCACTGGCTATCCCAGAGAGGCCTTCTCATGTAGCGCAGCAATTCCTGTACTTTACAAACAGGAAAGTTCTGGAAGCTTTAAGAACAAATTCTGAGAGACCTATGAGCAATGGTGCTGCATATTTTTTTTAAGCCACATTTCATTGTCTTAGTTAAAGCAGGCTTAAGTGATTATTTTAAATTCATTTTTTATTAGCATCTTCAAGTATAACAACTTTGAAACTGGAATAAGTATTTATTTTCTATGAACAAAATGAATTGTGACAATAAAGAAAGCAATTCAGAAACTACAAAGCACTTTATAATGTCAGGTATTTATAATTAATATTTTGTTTTCCTCTTTAAGGTACATGAAACATGTCAACAATTTTGTTTCTAAAATAATTCCACCTGCAAAAGTTAACTATGAAAAATTTTGTTAACTAGCCATCAAGTAACTAGGTAACTATGGAGAAATAGCTAGGTTGGAATAATATACCATTGCTGTGGTAGCCTAAATATTTTCTCATATAGTATTCTTCAGTGAGGTAAGCTGGGTGGCTTTATTGCTGCAAATAATTGCTTCCTATAATTCTGCCCTTGTCATTGTTTTCAGTTGTTCTAATTTGCCTGGCAGACATTTCCTGGCCAACTGAGCTGGCTAGCTTCAGGTTCCAATAGCATGCTTATGAGGTCTATTTTAAACCAAGATCCTAGGGTGCAAGACCACAGCTAGTAAGTGGTTGTACAACAGGTTTTTAGGCTGATGCTTCGACTGACATGGTAACTGTATATTCATCAGTTCCAAGTGAAAGTAAGGCAGAGTGTCCATACGGCAGGTTACACAGAGAAAGACAGACCCTCTCCACAATTCTGGACCCTCTACCCAGACTGAGGCTAAAAATAAGGAGTGAGAGAGTAGAGGGGGAGGCTGTGTGGGGTGTTACCTCCTTCATCTCAAACCAATAAGAGGGGCTTCCCAGGAGGGCCTGCCAGAGACTGTAGTTAGGTGGCCTGGAGAAGGGGAGCCCGACTCACTCCTGGCAAAGCTAAAACTCCATCCTGTGGCAGCATGGAGGGGGCTGCATTGGGACAGGCCTATGCTCTCAGAGTCACTGGGGCAAGAGATATATGGGGTTTCCCCTGGGACCCATCTAAAGGGGTAGTGGCAGCTAGAGTGAACTCTGGATTTTTAGGGGCAGAGAAGGAGTCACAGCAACCAATGGAGTAGCACTGCACCCACTCGGGTCAAGAGTGCCCCGGGGAGAGGTCCCCATCAATGGGAAACCCTAGTGCACCCAGGAAAGACCAGCAGGAGCTGCTTTAACCATAGGCCAGCACAGCGAGCTCGAATCCATTCAACTCTAGGAAGAAGAGCTCCACCTCCTCATTTCTCCTTCCCCTCCTCCCTGTCCACTTTGACCCTAGCTGTGTCTTAAACAGCCTCTAGTGAACAGGGGAAGGGTGAGCCTAAGCCCACCGCATCCCTCCTGGGAAGGCCACCGACAGACCTTAAGCCTGGGGTACAGAGAGGGGAGGAAGGCTTACTTTCAAGTGAGGTTCGATGCATTTGTTGATGACTTGCACCCAGATTATAGCATTGGCATGGAGCTGCCATTGAGATGAGTTACTACCAGACTGTCAGTTATCTAAGAATGAGCAGAAAATTCAAGGTCTCTACCCAACTTTCCATTCAGGGACAGGAGGATAACCAGCAGCGGACACATTTTAAAATGACAGTGAAAGACCAAAATAAAGTTGCATTTTATCACATCTCACAAGTTGTGAATTCAAAAGACTAGTTAGAGTTTTATATGAAATGTGCAGGGGTTCCTTTGCACAATGGAGTCCACTGTCCAGCAAGTGGGACTTGTTGATATAATTCATGTTGAGTCACTGGAAAAGATATCAGTCCTGAACACAAATATTTTGTTTCAATTCTTAAAATTATCCAATCAACTAATAAGTATTTATTGTCTGTTATGTGTAAAATCACATTGGGCATTTTGAAGAATACTTATATTCCTTTAGTTCAGGTTAGTATCGTTTCCCGCCTACTACAATGTCTTACACATAGTATGCGCTCAAAAATATTTTCAATTTAATTATTCTTTACAAGATACTTAGCACCAAGGGATGTGGCGTTTTCCCAATGTTGACAACACTTCAGCTGAAAAATCCCCATATTTATAAAACGTGGTGCAAATCTGAATGGAGAATGATTGTGATCTCACTTGTATTTAACACTGTAAAGTGTTGCAGAATGGTCTAATAGGAGAGAACAGAATTTAAACTAGAAACATATAAATGGGTTTCTTTTTTCCATTCAACCGTGATGATGCATGAACAAAAAATGATTGGCCATTGGGGACCTAGACTTGAATCTTATTCTGCCACTTAGTAGACCTCAGGGCCCTAGTTCCTCTCCTGAGAATGGGGACGCCAGGCTGCCTACCTGAGAGTGGCAGGGAGGCTCTAAGAGATAAGATACGAGAATACTCTGCAAACTCTGAAGCGCTGCACAAATGCAAAGGCTTATTAATAATAGCCAACAGTTAAAACATTCGTAGATTGCCACGTGCATAGCGGTTTATATCTATTTTCTCATTCAATTTTCAGAACAGCCCAAGACCTAGCTAGGTACTATTATTTCCTTCCACTTTACAGGTGAGGAAACTGACAGGTTAAGCAACTGGATCCAGGTTATATAGAGCCGCAATCAGAACCAGTAAACCCTTTCTCTCACCCCCAAGCATTAAGCTGCCGTCCCGCCTATTAATATTTAACAGAGGCGCTGAGATCTCTCAGGGGCTCAACGAACACGGTTCCTCAGATTGCTAACTTTAAAGAGGACGCTTCCCAGCCATGCCTGTTCGTCGCTGCTCTCTCGCCCTCGCAGTACCCAGTCCCCGCATTTGCGGCCTCCCTGCCTCTCCAGGCCCCTCCCACTCCCCCGCCCGCCGACACCACGCCCCGGCACTTCTACGCATGCGTCGGCGGGAGCGGCGCAGGCCCAGTGGCCGAGCGGCTCCCGGAGGCTACCCCGCCCGGCCCCGCCCGGCCCCGCCCGGCCCCGCCCCTCCTGCTCCATCACCGCCGCAGCTGCAGCTTCCTCGCGAAAGCTGAAGGATGAGCTGAACCTCCGCAGCTGTTACCGTCTCCAGGGCTTATCACAGGTGCTTTGGGTCGGGTCGGAAGCCCCCTTCCCTGCGCCCACTCCACACTCATTCCCCGGCCCGCTCCGCCCGCGCAGTAGCGGCCTGGCTCTGCGGGCTGGCGGCCCGGGCTGCGCGGGAGGTAGTTTGTGTACGGTTACCATGGAGACGCCGGTCGGCCTGGCAAAGCCGGAGGGCAGGAGGACTCGCGGGGTGAGGATGCTGCTGCGCTCTTGCCTTGGCCTCGACCCGCGGAGGAGCGGACATTGGCGGGAGTGGGGGAGCCACTGTCCGTGAGGGAGGTGAGGGGTCCCCAGTCGGTTCACCGGGGACCCCCTCCTGCAGTCGTCCGCCTTTCTGTCCCCGGCTTGGGGAGAGAGGCACAGGTGCCCTGTGCATGCTGTCGGGAGTCGGGCGCGGTTGTCTGATTTCTGTACACTGAGCACTTTGCCAAGTACGTGGTGCTTAATAGAAGCTCAGTAATATCTGTTGAATGAGAGAGTGGTAGACTAAGGGGCTTTGTTCTAAGCAGGCAGTGACCTGGCCTCTTCTAGGTAACAGATAGGGCCTCAATAAATAAAGGTGTATGTGTAACAATACTTAACATGCGTTAAAATACATCGTATATATACATATTACCTTTTATGATTCATTCCCACAAGTATCACAGCAGGTCTTACCGCCCTGATTTTGGAATTATTTTAAGAGCAAGCACCACCCTTTGTGTCCTGTTTTGTTACTCTGAGATTCTGGATAGTTGTTGATTTGGCATAGCTGATATTCAATGAAATACTTAATAAAAATTCTCTGTTTTTGTAAAGGAAAGCACCCCCCCGTTTGAATATTTAAACTTATAAAGTGTGTAAAAGCATTGAACAAACGTCATTCTTTCTTTTGCAGTTTCTTTTTTAGATGCAATTTTTCATTCTTGGGGGAAATTTTTACTGTATCCCTTTATCACATAGCACATGGGCAGTAGTTAATGTTTTGTAAGGGCCAGGCACTATGCTAAGGCACTTTGCATGAATTATTTCATTTAATTCTTCAAACAGTCCTATAAGGCAATTGTTATTACTACCCATCTTTTACAGATGAGGAAACTGAGGCTTAGAGATGTTAGAGGCCTTGCCGAAGGTCACATAGCTGTGAATTGTCAGAGAGCATTTTAACCCTTACTCCAGCATCTGAGCACTTAACCACTGTCTCTTTGGATGTTCATACAAAAGTAATAGTACGAAAGTAATTCAAAATCATGGAAAGGGTCCTGAGTGTTTGATTTGCAGGGAAAAGACTGTGGAGCTGGCCAACCTTTCCCCTGTTGCAAACATCCTGATAGCTCAGTATTGCATTAGCAAGAAGGCTCTGGTTCAGGTGGCTGCTAGCAGCAAAGATAAAGACAGGTCTTTATAATTAGGTATAAAGTTCTATAAATGATGACTGAACATTCCCGCAAACCAATAAGAAATATTTTGTTTTTTTTTAAAAAAAAAAGGTTCTTCAGTTTTAAATTTCCTGCTGCTGGTGGTGTTCTCCCTCTAGAGGTCCTGTGGACACCACAGGCTCAGGACAGTGTGGTGCAAGACAGAACTCCACCTCTTCTTTCCCTTCAGAGTC
The DNA here is from genome assembly GCA_023783475.1 of Daubentonia madagascariensis. NCBI lineage: Eukaryota > Metazoa > Chordata > Mammalia > Primates > Daubentoniidae > Daubentonia > Daubentonia madagascariensis. Next base: position 53,305,227 of record JAKFHU010001815.1, on the reverse strand, counting down.
AACTTCTCCTGTTTCTTTTAAAATGTCCCCTTGCCCTCTGCCCCCCACCCCCGGCTTGTATAGCCAGTGTTCCCTCCGGCCTCTTCCTCGCTTCTCAGATGCCAAATCCTGTTAATTCTTCTGTTCTCAGTGCACCTCACTTATTCTCATCTGCCTTCTTCCCTCTATTTCACCTTCACTCCTGTGTCTCAGGCTTTCCATACTTTGTTCACTGCTCACACTGTTTATTGAGTCCCACTCCATGCTAGGCAATTTGAAATAAGGGCAAGAAAGGGAAAGGGGGCTAAATCTGAACTCCTCTTGCCACAAGAATCAGATGCTAGTTGAAATAAGTCCAATATGCCTTCTTAATTCACTGTAACAAATATCTTCAATTAGAGAAGCCATGCAGCCTTTGTCGGAAAACTTCCTAGCTCAAGTCTATATTTGAAAGTGGAGTCCAGCGATTATGTAAGTGTTAACCAAGTGCCTCACATGGAGAGTTGGGGCTGCAAGTCTGGCAGGGCAACATTAGATGCACAGGCAATCCTAACCCAGTGGGAGGGTGTAGTGACAAAGACCAGCTGGGGACCTTGTGGAGTCTGGAGGAGGGACACTTAACTCAGGCTAGGTGGGTAGGAGAGGCGTGCCCAGGAAAGCTTCCTTGAGGAAGTGACCTCTGAGAGTTAGCTGGTGTTTATGTAAGAACTGCCTGATTTCACCACTTTTAGTCTTTTCCTTCCTTTCCTTCCTGCCCATCTCTGCCATTTTACATCATCCTTCAAAATATTTAATTTGCATATCAACTTTTATCTAATTTCTCTATCTGCCATTTAGTTTAGTTGGTCCAACTCCAATCTTTGTTGAGCTCCTAGAACTTTCTGCTCTAGCCCCAGTGCCAGCCACTGCCACTTGCTCAAATTCAGCTCATTTTTCAGAACCTAGTTTACGCACCATCTCCTCTAGGAAGTCTACCTGATGCCCTCTCCCAATCAGAAATCTCTTCCTGCTTCGTAATCACATGGTAACACATGGTAATTTGTCTCTGCTTGGTTTTTTGTTTTTTTGTTTGTTTGTTTTGTTTTTTGCTACCATTAGTTTCTACCTTGTATTAAATCATTTGGGTACAAGCAGGGCTGGTACTCAGCTGGTACACACCAAGAAGACTGCTTCTGTTGTGAAAATATTGGTTTGTCTCTATGTTGGTGGGTAAACAGTTGCAGCCCCAAGGCCTCTGAGGGCCCTGCCTCTTACCACCCCATCTAGTGGGTAATAGTTTGAATATCGTCTCTGGGCATATGTCATAGCTTTTTTTTTTTTTTTGCTATTGCTTAAGACTCTATCCATCTCAAAAAATTGTGGGGATTAATTGAGGTAATGTACTCAAGAGTGCTTAGGACAGTGCTTGGTATTAAATTAAATGTTTAACTAGCATTAGTGGTCCTTCTTGCTTGAGAGTGAAGACAGTATTTTATTCTTCTTTGTGTTCCCGGAGATCCAAGCAGAGGGCTTTGCACATAGGAAACAGTTACTCAATAGTAGTTGAATGAATTTGCTCCACTTGTCAGGAAAATTTTCTAAAGTTAAAATTTCTGTGGTACTATTGTGTTATGTTCAGGTATGCTTTACTATAAGTAGGCAGGCTTTCAAACTCTGAATGACTGTTTTTCAAGTTGGCAAAAACAATCTATAATAATTTGTAATTTAACCAGTATGAAGAAAATCCCCCTGAAAAAACTCACTTTTAACTCAATTCGCTTATATCATTAAACATTTTCATGATTGACTTAGTTAATAATATACTAATATTAATATAATAATAATAGATTAACTGTGCAGATTTTACATTATTGTACCAGTTTCTCACAATGTAACTGTTAAAGTGAGATTTGGGGGGAAGAGAAAGGAAGAGGGGTAGAGAATGTTGTGAAAGAATTTGTGGTAAAAATTTACAGACAAAAAGATTTTTAAGCCCATTATCTACATTGTTTCTACCAGTACAGTTTTTGGTCAGTTTAAATTACTGCCCAAATAATTTATAGAATTCTTAGAATTTGACCAGAATAAATGTTCCTGCTTCATTACTCTGTGAAAGAGGATAGTTTTCAGTGCAAACTAAAAGATAGCCAGGGAGAACCTTAGGTCAGAAATGAGAGTCCATTATTACTCCCCAAAGCACTTTCTCTAATCTTTATTAGGTTTGTCAGTTTGCTTTTGGACATTGCTAGACTTATTAGTGCCATGTGAAGCCAAAGGGGTGGCAAACCTGATTTGGGCTCTGAAAGAAACCTGTTCATGTACAGAAACTTCTTCCCCTTAAGTGGCATAATTTCTTATAACAACGGGTCTTTTAAAAACAAACCAACGGGCCAGGTGCGGTGGCTCACGCCTGTAATCCTAACACTCTGGGAGGCCAAGGCAGGAGGATCGCTAGAGGTCAGGAGTTTAAGACTGGCCTCAGCAAGAGTAAGACCCCATCTTTACTAAAAATAGAAAAAATTAGCCAGGTGTGATGGTGTGGGCCTGTAGTCCCAGCTACTCGGGAGGCTGAGGCAGTAGGATCACTTGAGCCCAGGAGTTCGAGGTTGTGGTGAGCTAAGATCACACCACTGCACTCTAGCCAGAACAACAGAGCAATTTTCTGTCTCAAAAAAAAAAAAAACAACAAAAACCAACAAACCTGTCATAGCCATTTAAATTAGAAGTTGTAGGACTGAATTTATATTATGTATGCAAAAATAATATACATAAATATAAATAAAACACTTTATTTTTTAATAATTAGCATTGAATATTTTAAAATAGCCAATCATATCAGCAGTATTCGAAGTAAAATGTAGTAGGCCTGCCATACTTTTTCATAATTATATGACATAATTCTAAAGACCATGCCTTAAATTCAAAATCCTGTATCAAAAATTCCTAAAATAATATTGCTCATTGAATAACTTTTTACTTTTTTAACTCAACACCTTGCCTTTTCATATGAAAAGAATGACATACTATTTGTAGTTTTTGTCTTACTCTTTTCCTCAGAAACTCTTGGAGTGGGGCCTGGGTAAAACTAAACAAATGTTCTTGTCTGTTGTTTTATAACAACTTAATGTATAGAATCATACTACGGTAAATCTCCTTTGTGTAAGGAATCACCTTTTTTAATTTTAATTTTACTTTTTAATTATTATGGGTACATAATGGTTGTATATATTTATAGTGTACTTGTGATGTTTTGATACAGGCATACAATGTGAATTAATTAAATCAGGGTACCCATCACCTCAGGCATTTGTCATTTCTTTGTGTTAGGAACAGGAATCACCTGTTGATTCTGCTTATGGAAATGGAATCTTTTTAGTTTCCTTGGACATATGTCACAAAACAATTTTCTATTTTGCAGAGCTTATTCTAAACTTGGGCAGCTGAAATATGTTAATAATTTATAGACCTCTGTCTCTCTAGAGATACGGTATTTTTATGGGGTTAGAGATTTTTAAAAAGATATGAACACCTAATGCCATATACTAATTAGAATTTTTAGAAATCTGGACTGTTTTAAAGTTTAGATTTGTCTCCATGGGATACACCAACATTTGAGAAGGAGTTGCATTCTCATGGCCCTTGTACATGACTTTAACTCTTTAACTAAGGAAGGTAGGTTGGGAAAGGACGATTTGATATTCATATTTGGCATTTATTTATCTAGGACATGATCTCAAATTGAAGGTGATTTGAATAAATTCATTCAAATATATCATGGACAAGTATGGGGCTGAACCATTCTCTTTGTTGTAAAAGCAAATGTAGTTTGGAAATAGGCCCCATCTGTCTAAAATTGGAGGGCAGTGGGGACAAAAAGGAAACTTTAGTTAAAAATTTCAGCAGAACCCCCAGTGTATTTTTGTAAATTGAAGAATAGGAGATGATTCTCTCTTCCTAGTCTGTCTTTCATGATTAATCTTTCTTCTCTCCAGGTTTAGCTTTCACCCTGGGTTTCTTTCCTGCACATCTTTTCCCTCAGTTGTGTATAGGCACAACTGTGCAGCCTATATTTTTGAGAGGTGTTCTCCCATCCTGACCTTTTGTTTGGTGGATTTTTAATTAGAAATTGTTTCTGATATTTTTTCAAGCTTAATGTAGAGGAATGGCTTAATGTATGGATGGGTTTAAACATTCCTTTCTAAAGTACTGGATAAAAATAGTTGATTTTTTTGAATCATATATTTGCAGGGTGTGGTGTGTATCTGAAGAACTCTTTCCTTTTAAAGGAAAGATGCTGTCTCCAAACGATAAAAAGTTAGAAAAACTGGATCCGTTTTATCGACCTTCAGTGTCCAAGCAGAAGACCAGTGCAGAAATCATAAGTGAAGCACGAAATGCATTAAGAACAGTTAGAACCCAAAGACCATTTACACCACAGGAAGATCAAAGAAAACTATTTGGACCTGCATCTTCAAGAACACCAGAAAATAGACCTCCTTCCTCCTTCAGGTATATGACACTTCACTTTTATGTACACTCAGATATTTAAGCACCAGTTTACATTTTCCCTTAATTCTAGCTATGGATGGTTGGGTTTTTTAAAAAAATAGACTTTATTTTTTAGAGTACTTTTAGGTTCACAGCAAAATTGAGTAGAAAGTACAGAAATTTCTCATATATCCCCTGCCCACACACATACATAGCCTCCCCCATTATCAACATCTCCTGGCATTTATTACAACTGATGAACCTACATTAACACATCATTAGCACCCAAAGACTATAGTTTATGTTAGGCTTCCCTCTTGGTGTTGTACATTCTATGTGTTTAGACAAATTTATGATGACATGTGTCTACTATTAGAGTATCATACAGAGTAGTTTCACTGCCCTAAGAGTCCTTTGCTCTGCTTATTTATCCCTTTCTCCCCTCAACCCTTGGCAACCACTGATCATTTTACTATCTCCATAGTTTTGCCTTTTCCAGAATGTCATATAGTTAGAATCATACAGTATATAGCCTTTTCAGATTGGAGTCTTCCACTTTGTAACGTGCATTTAAGTTTCCTCCGTGGTTTTTCATGGTTTGAATAGCTCATTTCTTTTTAGACTGAATAATATTCCCTTATCTGGATATACCATGATTTATGTATCCGTTCACCTACTGAAGGACATCTCAGTTGCTTCCAAGTTTTGGCAGTTACGTATAAAGATGTTTTAAAAACCATGTGTAAGTCCTAGAAACTTTATAGTTAAAAAATGTGCAAGTTTTTGTGTAGACATGAGTTTTTAACTCCTTTGAGTAAATACCGAGAAGCATAATTTCTGGATCATATGGTAAGAGTATGTTTAATTTTGTAAGAAACTGCCAAACTGTCTTCCAAAGTAGCTGTACCATGTTGCATTCCCACCAGCAATGAATGAGAGTTCCTGTTCCTCCAAATTCTTGCCAACATTTGGTATTGTCAGTGTTCTAGATATTGGCCATTCTAATAGCTGTGTAGTGGTATCTCATTGTTTTAATTGACATTTCCCTGATGACATATGATGTGGAGCATCTTTTCATGTGCTTATTCATCATCTCTATGTCTTCTTTGGTCAGGTGTCTGTTAAGGTTGTGGCCCATTTTTTAATTGGGTTGTGTTCTTATTGTTGAATTTCGAGAATTCTTTGTGTATTTTGGATGATGATCCTTTATCTTATATATCTTTTGCAAATATTTTTTCCCAGTCTGTGGCTTTTCTTCATCTTTCAATGGAGTTTTACAGAGTAGAAATTTTTAATTTTAATAAAGTCAAGCATATCAATTCTTTCTTTCATGAATCATGCCTTTGGTGTTGTATATAAAAAGTCATTGCCATACTCAAGGTCATGTAGACTTTCTGCTATGTTATATTCTAGGAGTTATATAGTTTTGTGTTTTACATTTAGGTCTGTGATCCATTTTGAGTTAATTTTTGTGAAGGATGTAAGGTCTGTGTCTAGATTCTTTTTTTTGTTTTTTTGGTTTTTTTGCATGTGGATGTCCAGTTGTCCCAGCACCATTTGTTGAAAAGGCTATCTTTTCTCCTTTGTATTGCCTTTGCTCCTTTGTCAAAGATCAGTTGACTGTATTTATGTGGGTCTATTTCTGGGCCCTCTATTCTGTCCTGTTGATCTATTTATCTGTTCTTGCACCATACTACACTCTGTTTTATATGTCTTAAAGTCAGTTAATGTCAGTCTTTTAAATTTGTTCTTCTCCTTCAATATTGTGTTGGCTATTCTGGGTCTTTTGCCTCTCCATAGAAACTTTAGAATCAGTTTGTTGGTATCCATGAAATAACTTGCTGGGATTTTGATTGGAATTGCATTGAATCTATAGATCAAGTTGGTAAGAACTGACATATTGACAATATTGAGTCTTTCTATCAATGAAAATGGAACATCTCTCCATATATGTAGTTCTTTGATTTCTTTCACCAAGTTTTTTAGTTTTCCTTATCTAGATCTTGTACATATTTTGTTAGATTGACACCGAAGTATTTCATTTTTGAGGTACTAATACGAATGGTATTGTGTTTTCATTTCAGTTTCTGCTTGTTCATTGCTGGTATATAGGAAAGTGACAGACTTTTTTTTTTTTTTTTTTTTGGTATTAACCTTGTATCCTGTAACCCTGTTATAATCACTTACTAGTTCTAGGAGCTTTTTGTCAATTTTTCAGGGTTTTCTGCATAGATGATCATGTCATCTATGAACAAAGACAGTTTTATTTCTTCCTTCCCAATCTGTGTGCCTTTTATTTCTTTCTCTTGTCTTATTGTATTAGCTGGGACATCCAGTATAACGTTGAAAAGCAGTGGTAAGAGGTAACATCCTTGCCTTCTTCCTGATCTTAGTGAGAAAACTCTTGAGTTTCTCACCATAAAGTATGATGTTAGCTGTAGGTTTTTTGTAGATATTCTTTATCAAGTTGAAGGAGTTTCCTTTCATTCCTTGTTTACTGAGAATTTTTTTTTAATATGAATGGGTGTTGGATTTTGTCAAATGCTTTTTCTGCATCTATTGATATAATTAGGTGATTTTTCTTCATTAGCCTGTTGTTGTGATGGATTATATTAAATGATTTTCCAGATACTTGTTTTTTTAAGTTTGACTCTTGTTCAAGATTCCTAAAACTTGTTCCAAACTTTGGGTTCAGGAAGTTGAAATGGTTAATAGTGATTGTCATACCAACTTTATAAAATGATATGAACCAAGCTTTTAAAAAATCACTATATAAATTTCTTCTTTTCATTATTCAATATTTTTTAATCTTCCTAAAAGTAATCAAAAGTCTTGTTAATAAAATGTTTTAAGTACTATAACATTAAAATTTTTTTTTCCTCAAGGCTTATGCATTGGATGCTTTTACTTGTTTTTCAGCTAGAGTTAACTAACATACACTAGAAATAAAAGAAATAAATTTTCATGAACTAATGCTCTGTACCATCTCTTTTGCTAGCCTCCATGCGTGCAGTTTTGAGTCGTCCGATTCCAGGCCCGTCTCTGGCACACGTCTCAGTCCGCTACAGCTGGCGAGTATTTTATATCACCACCAGTACTTTCTGTTATGTTGTGAAATGAAATTGGCCAAAAATACCTGGCGTTAGCACTTAGATATGACCTAAATGTGCTAATAATTCAATATGCAAGCAGATTCTTTTATGTTTTTCAAATATAATGGTTAATATTTAATGAAACACTTATATAATTTACCTATAGCTTGATAATAAAGAAGAATGTAAAAAATATGTAGTATCTTGGTAAATAATGTTTCACAGTATTTTGTTTTCTTAAAGAGTTATATATTATTTTCTTAACAGTTATATGTAGAAAAATTATATATACAATTGATATTAAAGTTATATATACATTTTACACATATATTAAAAATTATATATAATATAGATTTTTATGTGTGTGTGTGTGTATATATATATATACACACAGTGTCAAAGATTTGTTACAAAACAACCAACAAAACCCTGCCGTCTCCTGTCCCCTTACTCTTCATTGTTCCCTCCCCAGTAGCTTTCACCTTAAACTCTTTTGACACATTCTTTTGGGATTTCCATCCAGATTTCTAAATGCCACATTGTCTTGCTGCTGACTCATGAGCTTAAGGAATTATCTAATGACCTCCCACTAAGGAAGGTGAAGGTTTGGCTGTTTACCTCCCATGATGACATAGTCACCCTTTCTGTTCCCACTACTACTGCAATATATTAGGTAGATATACCATAACTTCGGTTAGATCTGTTTTCTCTGACTATGATTAACCCTGTTCATAGCTGAGCCTTGAATTACTGATGATTAATGATGATTACTTCTTCTTTCCTGTACCACTTTTTGTTTTCCCTGGTGTTAATAATTACCTTGCTTTTTTAGTTTTGTATTGTTACTATCTCAACCCCAAACTCATCCCTAGTGGTCTAAATCTCCTTTTGTATTCAGGCACATGAGGTATTCTATCGATTCACTTCCTTGGAGAACTCTCTACACGTCCTGCCAAACCACTTGCCCTGGGTACCCAGTGTACAGCTGTCCTCAGGCACCCTTCACCATCATCCTGGGGAGACAGCTTCTTCCTCTTGTGCTGGCTTTTTCCTATTTCCTGTATCCCAAGTCCTCTTTCTTGATTTACTCTGATTTGGGTGGAGCATTCCCTCCCATAGCTTCTTGAGAAAAGATGCATGGGAAGTAAATTATTTGAGACCTTGATTCCTGTTTATTGCCCTCTGGAAGTTTGTAAGATTTTTCTCTTTGTTCCCAATGTTCTGAAATTTCATGATAATGGGCCTTTGCATGAGTCCAATCTCATCTGTCACACTGGGCACTTGAAGGGCCCTTTCAATGTGGAATCTTGTGCCCTTCAGCTCTGGGAAATGTCCTTAAATTATTTTGACAGTGTCTTCCCTACTTTTTTGTTCTGTTTGCTCTTTCTAGAATTTATTATTCAGGTGTAGGATCTCCTGGACTGGAACTTCAGCTTTTCTTATTTTCTCTTTTCTGTTTCACATCTTGTTTTAGAAGAGACTTTATATTCTAATACCTTTATTGAGTTCTTTTCATTTCTGCTATCATATTTTAAATTTTCAAAAACCTCTTTTTTGCCTGTAAATTCTCTTTTTATATAGTGTTCTGTTCTTGTTTTATGGTTGCAGCATCTTATTTGAGTATATTAATGATAGTTTTAGTTTTTAACTAAGTTTTCTTCTCCCTTTGTAGTCTCTGTTGCATTTTTATGTTTGTTTTTGCCCCTATTTTTTATACTAGAGGCACCTTTTGATGCCTCATGCTGCTTGTTTGGCTGCTGTTAAGAGTGGGAGCATGTGGATGGGGTTGGTCAACCTATAGGTGATATCTACCCATACCTACAGTTAGGGGGGATCTGGCTGGGCTGTGTTGTTGGTGACACACCAATGGCAGTATATTTAGGGCTTTCCTTATGGGTTAGTCACATTCTCTGTAAACAAGTATCTTTCAAGCTCTTTTCTGGAGGTTAAAGGTTGGTTGCTAGCTTCTAGGAGCCAGGTGCAGGAAGAAGGTAGGAATGCCTAGCATTTAGGGTCTAAATATTCAGTTAATATCCATGTTTATGACAAGTACTCTGCCACTCAACAATAAGGCTACTTATTGTAATGATACCCTTACTTACTGACCCCAGTTAGAGACTCTCTCTTTTACCTGCTTAGAGAATAAACCTTCCGTTTTCTCCTGGGCTCAGTAGCCTGACTGCATGGAGCTGGCAGGGAAGGAGTTACATAGAATTTCAGCCAGTCCTCCTTATTTTAGCCACTCCTCCCTTTATACTTCTGCTACCTGAAGAACTTGGTGATACTAGTGCCTTAGATTTGCATGGGATTGGGGTATTAGTCAAGCTGCTTCTCAATTTCTGTTACTGTATATATGTGTGTGTGTGTATGTGTATGTGTGTGTATGTTTTTGAGGAACTATTTGAAAATAAGTTGCAGACATTATACTTCATCCGTAAAAATTTAAGTGTACATTTCATATGAACAAGGACAGTCTTCTACATAACCACAATACTATCATCACAGCTCAGAAAATTAGCATTACCTAATATCATTTAATGTATAGTCCATGTTTAAATGACCGCAATTGACTCAAGATGTATCTTAAATTTTTAAAATACTTATCAGAATGCCTCTGTGAGGAAGATAATATTTATTCTTATATTACAGATGACAAAAATAAGATCCCCAAATAGTAAACATGAACCAACATGCAATAAGTAATTTGCCAGCTATTGTTGACACATGGCTCTTGCATCTGTGACCTTGGAAACCACTTGGGTTTTGAGCCAGCTATAGCATGAGGGCCCAGTTTGGCACCCAATGGGTCTACCTTATGATAGAGTGGCTCTTTGTTTCATGATTCTGTGATTTGACTCCTATAAATTGCTTTCAATATTACTGTAGTTTTTGGGGGGACTAACTCAATTTGGGCCTATTCTTCCCTAAAAAAAATCTCCATTTCTAGAGTTAGCCTGGTCCTTGTCAAACTGGTGAAGTTCTTGGACTGTAGGATTAGGTGTTAGGCTAGTATTGGAATTTGCTTCTGTTTAGGGCCATTGGACTTAAATTTCTTTCCTGCAGAATGGCTGGGTACTATGTTCAAAGTAAAAGTAGTCTAAGAAATCCCCATGTTAAGTAAAATGACTGCTTTAGTTTGAAACTTTTTTGTTATAGTGGCTTATGTAAGGGTCTTTAAATATATTTCATTTTAAACAATAATTAAAATTTGGGGTTCCCAGTCAAAAAATTTTAAAATGGCCTCATAATACCTGCCCTTCCACCTTCTTTCTTCTTTTTCACTTCACTTTTTAAAGAGCCTTTTGACTCTGGTAACCACTAAATTGACAAAGGGGAGAGATAAGGGGGCACTGGAGAGAGGGAGTGGGTAGAAGGAGACACCTGGGGAGAGAAAGGGAGACAGAGTGGAGGGGGAGCATCTCATGGTTCGGGGACACAGTTGCTGAAAGAGTTTGTGAAGACCAAACCAATTGAATTGCAGCACTTTTTGGATGTAGGACACTTTCTCAGACTAGTTTGCCTTTTAATAATTCCTCAACCAGGAGTCAGTCAGGGAAGAGGAACCCAGAGAGCAGCCCATTTCAGCTCCTGCACTGAATAGATTAGCTAAACTCTTTGTTCTTTTTTTGTTTGGTTGGTTGGTTTGGTTTGGTTTTTTTTGAGACAGGGTCTCGCTCTGTCACCCAGGCTAGAGTACAGTGGTGTCATTGTAGCTCACTGTAACCTCAAACTCTTGGGCCCAAGCGATCCTCCCACCTCAGCCTCCCCAATAGCTGGGAATATAGGTGCGCGCCACCACACCCAGCTAACTTTTCTATTTTTTTGTAGACATGAAGTCTCGCTCTTGCTCAGGCTGGTCTCGAACTCCTGAGCTCAAGCGATCCTCCCGCCTCAGCCTCCCAAAGTGCTAGGATTACAGGCGTGAGCCATTGTGCCTTGCCTAAACTCTTTGTTTTTGTACAGTTACCTTGTCTCTCTCTCTCCCCTTCCTATCTGGCCTGTGCTCCCTGATACCCTTCAGCAGGCAGTGGTTGCCTGCATGCAGGTAAGCCCAGGGCTCTGGAGAATAATGGAAAAGCTGATGCTCCTGGTTCTTGATTGCTCAGGCCTTGGCCCCTGGCCTGACTGGCTCAGGGGGGTTTCTCTTAGCACTTATAATCATGCCAGGCAGAGGGGAAAGCACTGTAATTTGCACATAAATGATAATATTCCATTAACATTTATATCTACCTGCTATAGAGGTGTTTCTTTCTTAGCAGCTCCCTACCATCCCACAAGAGCACTGAGACCTGGGGCAGTTGAGTGGTAGTTATTACTGTTTTCATTCTGCTACTCTAGTTAGCTGGTGTTCAAATGTATTTACACAGAAATAATTGCTCTTTTACTTTGGATTGTATAAAGTTAGAAAAGAGGTGTCATCGTGTGAATGAATAGGAAGTTTTGTCTTTAATCATTATCATCATCAAAGCAGAATTCTCCCTCTGTTTTCTAAACTTCTAAGCCTACAAAGCTCAGTCATGCAAGCCCCAAATATATATTTTTTAAAAAGTCTGAATAGGGAAGAATACTCAACTTTTTTAGTAACATATAGCAAAGACATAGATCGTAAGAGTACAGCTTGATACATTTACACAAACGAGACACACTCAGTAACCAGCATTCAAAAAGTAAAAGTAGATGACTATAAGCATCATCAAATAGATCATTTCTAGGGTCAGAAAATGCCATCATGGCCCCTCTCAGCCACTGTCTCCCCAGGACAACTACTGTCCTCTTCTAACAGCATAGATTGGTTTGAGCTGTTTTTTATATTTTATATGAACCAAGCTCCAAGTATTTGACAAATGAAAAAGGGACTTAGGAACTCATGTAGACCTTGTAGTTGGGGGCAGTCCAGGTTAAGAAAAGCAGAGTTGAGTCAAAGCAGTGTTTTTCCTTCACTATTTCTGAAAAGAAGGGTAAGTTAACGACAGTGAGTCACATGCTGAGAGTGACAGAGGAGCCAGAGCACCTGTGGAGAAAATCACAGTTACAGACATGCACACAGGATGGCCATATCTCAAAGGCTGTGCGCTTGGGAGAATTTTTAATATTTGCTTTCTGACTTCCAAGATGCCTTTTCTTGCACGCGTGGGTGTTTGCGTGTATGTTCTGCTGCTTTACAAACTAACTCGTGGGCAGCTTTCTGAGGTGGGATGTTGCTGACTACCTTTTCCAGTCTTCATGTAGGATGGGGGAGACCCCACCTGGTGATCCAGAGGGGCCAGGGCAGAAACTGGTCAAGGGCCACAGAGCTGGGATGAGTCATGGCCAGCCAGATTCCTTAAATGCCCTATGATTTGTGTCCTCCTTGACTGGGTTGTTCTATGAACATAGTCTTTGTGCCTTCAAAGGACTCTAGCAGTTTCATCAGCTAGAACAAATCTTAAAATCCGAGTTTCCTAGTGTCCTTAATCATGCTCAAGTCACTGGTTAACACCACGAAACAAAATGTGAGGCAGGTAAGGTTCCTAAGTGAAAATTTAAACTTATTGGCAATATTCTCTGATTTCTAAAATTAACTGAATTTTATAAGAAAAAAATTTTGTTGGTTTTCGTCATAAAAGCCATTTTGCTCCACAAAGTAGAAGAACATTTTGTAAAATCTGGCATGAAAGAAATTGCTGACTTGTTTCATAGTTTTCTCTTGGAGAATTAAAAATACTTTCCATATATCACTTTATATTCTAAGTAGTCCAGTGCAATACATATTTGAATGGGATAAATAATTTATTAAAGGTCAGTAGTAAAATGGAACTAAATTTTCATTATACAAACAATTACTGATTTTGTACTAAGAAAATAATGCCTCTTATCAAGGAGCAGAGTGGGGCTTTATCTTGCCCTCCGGAAATAATTCAGTTACTCTCTTTTGGGGAAAAATTAGCTTTCCAAACCGTATTTCCCTTTTTATAAGATCTTTTATTTAGTACCCAAAACATTTACAATGGTTTAGGTGTCTGTAAAAGGAGCCATTTACTTTATCTGCATTGTGATTATTTGGCAGATTTCTCCATCTTTGTTTCCATTTCAAGGGTACCTGCAGAATATACACATTTTGAGTTAGGAAAACCTCATATCTACCTTCAAAATTGAGATTATCCTATGTATTTCACCTTTCATAATTACATATGAAACACTTATTTTCCTATATTATACTCTTAGCTTTTCTGTTATTATTAGCTTCATGGCCTAGGTCACATTCCTATGAATGTTTTACAACAAATTGGGGAAACTAAAAAGTAAAGTGACTATTTATTACACAAATATAGCACAATTTATATGGACAAGTGTTATCTCGTTCAGAACAGACACCTCAGAATCCAGTATCTTTATTCTAGCAAGATTGTGTCAGAGGCTAGGGTCCTGACATTTGAGAAGAGTTAAAAGTAACTTGGAACCAAATCTAATAAGTAAAGGGTGAGTGACTTGCATAGGGAAAGGAACTAGCATTTCTTGAGCTTCCATAACAGGAATTGTACTTACGTCAATGACCCTGTAATAAGGGGGCTACTGTGTCCACATTATAGCTGGGCAAGTTCAGAGAAGTGAATGGCCTGCACAAGTTCACATAACTAGTAAGTGGATTCTACTCCAGGTCTGTTTGATCCAAAAGTGATTTTGTCTGTCTTTAATATTATACTGAATATTTTATTTACCCTTTTTCTAACTGTGTTTAGGAAAATGTGTCTCCAGTGTTATAAAACCAATTTTTTTTTGGTCTGGTTTATAAACTGATTCTGGGTACAAATGAGCAAGAGTAAGTAAAAAGTATTTTGAAGAATGTCATCATTATTAAAATAAGCAACTTCTTTGAAGGAGAACTCTAATATAGATGTCTATGTTCTATTCATGTATGCAAGAAAAGTGTTTGAGATTATGTGTCATGTGTGATAGATGACTTCACCCATTTTTCCAAATGATATGACTTGAATTTCACATTGGATTTCTAAAAAAATCTGTTGATTAACTTATTGGGTAGTGAGTCACTTATTTCACATATTATAGAAGTGACTTTAGGAACATTACCTTGATTATTTTTGGTTAGTGAGCTAAAAGCACCTGCTGCCATAAGTTTGTTCGTTCATAGAAAAATAATTGTGCTAAAGTTAGAAGCAGAAAGCATAGGACCACCAGGCAACACTAAAATCGGGAGCTTAGTCCCCTGTAAGGTTCTGGCACCGACTTTTTGGAGGCCAGCACCATCTGAAGGTTAGATCATAGGGAGCATTGGGTGGTAGAGAGCTTGGTACAAATGTTTTTAAAAGTTTTTAAGGTATTAGAATTTTACCAGTAATGTTCCTTTTCTAAGGGTATTAACATCAACACCTATGAAAGGAAGGGGGCAAAAAGAGTATCAGCATAGAAATCTTGAGATGTGAAAAATAAAACATTTTTGTATCATAAGTGCAATACAACTTCTTGCTTTTATGTTTTGTGACATTTTAATCTAAATTAAAATTTTGATATCATTAAAAAATATTTTTGTGGAGTCCAAAATAGGTAAAGGGAGCACTTATATTCCACATAACTCTTCACATAACTCTTCCACATATAGGTGCCCAATAAGTGTTTTCTGAGCTGAATTGAACACAAAAATTTGCAAAGTATGTTGAACATATTATACTTAATTTTATAAAGCCAGGCGTGGTGGTGCACGCCTTTAGTCCCAGCTACTCAGGAGTGAGGCGGGAGGATAGCTTGAGCCCAGGAGTTCAAGGCTGTAGTGAGCTGTAAATGTACCACTGTACTCCCGCCTGGATGACAGAGCAAGACCCCATCTCAAAAAGTAAAAAAACTGTAGTCTTTTATATGGATAATATCTGTTTGCGAGAGTGGATAAACCGTGTTTTTCAAATATGCTAAGCCTCGCAGCAGAGTAGTTAATACCATATAATTGACAAAAGCAATTAAAAATTGTTTTATATACCTCACATTAAGTAAGATGAGCCAGTGAGACAGTAGGTGGAACTGGGGCCTAAGATGAAACCCATCAGAAAGCCCTTGTGCTCTTCTGGAAGGGTCAAGGCCAGCTCCAGGGTAGTAAGTCTTATTTGAGACCCAGAAACTCTTGCCAATAACTTTAAAAATCTCTTTCCAGAAACCAAAAGCTCCAGCATCTCCTGCCACAGAAGAGGATCCCTGCTTTTCCTTTCCTAAACCACCACTGGACCCTGTGAAGATTAGAAGAATAAGCAGTGCCCGGGCTCGCTTATTCAGGGCAGCCTCCCAGGGGGCCCTTCTGCCGGACACAGGCCTCCCTCCCGCTGACTGTAAGGCCATGTCACATCCTTCCAACTCTGGGGGACAGGCATGTTTCTTGAATTTGCACACAAAAGCTATTTTTATGTGAATTTTTCTAACCCCAGATGATTTTTACATTAACTAAGACTTAGTTAATATTGGGCAAAATCTGGTTAAGAAACATTGTTCATATATTTCTCTGGGTGTTTATAAAGAATATATAAATATCACAGTTTTTTAAAAACATAGCTTAATAGGAAAAGAATATTAGGATAAGTGTTTGCTAATGAATGGTTCACATATATCAGAAATAAATGATTTTTTAATTAGAGTTATTAATTTCATTAGAAAATTTATGAGAATTATAAGATTATTATGTTGTACACTAAGCTTGGGTCTTTGATAATACCTTTCTGATCACGTGTGAATAAGTAAGCAAAACTTGAATGGGACTTTTTCTACTGCCACAGAATTGCTGCCAGGTATCTAAACCTGGGAAAGACCTCACATCCTAAGAAGTGCCACCAACAATTGGAATCACCCGCCATCCAGGGCATACTAAAGGTTTTCCAACCTGCAAGAAAGGACCCACTAGTGGGATGACAGTCAATTGCTGGCTCACACCAGCATTTTAAAAAAATGAAGTAGAATAGAGTATAATGGAAAATATCAGGGTACATTACATACAATAAGGGTAAGTATTGCTTCAAGAGACTTTACTTCCATCTTCAGGGTGTGTTCAGGGTCATATTATTAATTGATTTCTTACTGTGCATGGTCAAAAAAGTTGGAAAACTACTTTACCAGAAGCTGATAGAACTAGCCATCCCTCAGTCAACAAGGATTGATGAAGGGAGAGGTTTACAGTAGTCAGAGACAGTCTGAAGAGAGATCCCAAAGATTACAAGTCTCCACCTGAGCATCATACTTGTTTGACATACAAGCATTTCTTTTTGCTTTTCTTTTTTTTTTTTTTTTTTTTTTGAGACAGGGTCTTGCTCTTTTGCCTGGCTAGAGTGCAGTGGTGTCATCATAGCTCACTGCAACCTCAAACTCCTAGGCTCCAGCAATCCTCCTGCCTCAACCTTCCGGGTAGCTGGGACTACAGGCATGCACCACTACGCCTGGCTAATTTTTCTATTTTTTGTAGAGTCAGGATTTCACTCTTGCTCAGGCTGGTCTTGAACTCCTGGCCTCAAGCCATTCTCCCACCTCGGCCTCCCAAGGTGCTGGGATTAGAAGCGTGAGCCACCGTGCCCAGCCACAGCATTTTCTTTTGATTATTTGCCAACATTTAAAAAGTAGAATCTCATGGAAGAATCCAGATTTATGACTTCTTGTGAACAATCAGAAAATCTGGCAGCCCTGGGTCCCCATTCCATGCAGCTCCTACGTGGAATGATAGGAGCTGGGTAGTACCCACCCTGCAGCTCGGGGTGTGATCTGCAGTCCACCAGGACTCCCCAGCTCGTGTCACTTATTTGCCTCTCAGATCCCTGGTGTAGATGAAGAGGTAGAACCGAGGAGAAAAGAAGACAGAGGAAGTGCAGGGTGCATGCGTCACCATGATGCCGTGACCGAGTATATCATTAGGCAGCTTGCTTTACCTTAGTGTGCCAATTTTTTTGTTTTCTAATACAGTCAGTCAATCTGATATCTATTGAGCCTCTACAACGTGCCGGTTATCATTCTAGGCTAATAGTCTTGCCCTCAGAGAGCTTACAGTCTAGGAGGGGGATAGACAATAACAGGAGAACAAATAAATAAGATAATTTGAGTTCTGATGAATGCTCTGAAGAAGATAAACAAGATAATGGGATAGAGAGCCTATGGCAGGGGTAATCTGCTTTTGCTCAGGTGGCTCTGAAAGGTATCTTTGAGGAGGTGACATCTGAGTTGAAATGTAAATAATGAGAAGGCGGCAGCTGTGTAAAAACCTGTGGATCAAAAGGTCCGCACTGAAGGAGAAGCAAGTTCGAAGGCCTGAGACAAGAGCACGCTCGCTCCAGTGTGTTGGACCTGAAGGCCGGGTGGAAGCGGAGAGAGCTGAGGCCAGAGAGCTCTGCAGGGCCTCAGAGCGTGGGAAACGGACTGGCCATGTTCCACTTGGGGTGAACAGCCAGGGCAGATTGAGTGGGGAGACACAGCATGATGTATGTTTTTTCTTCAGCAGCGGTTCTCAACTGCAGCTACACATTAGAATAATCTGAGGAACTTTTCAGAAGTTCCACCACCAGGACCTCATGTCAGACTAGGTAGATCAGAAAGGATTGGTAATGGCAGGAGCAAAGTGCTTGCTAAGACTAGAGGGGCTGGGATCTGGAGCCAGGGGCACTTCTTGTAGAAAGGATGGCAGGACTGGTGTGAGGGTGTCTACTCTGTTGTTTATTCTGTGTTCTTGCTTCTGAGCTTGAACGCCGCCGTGTGTGTGTTTCCTGTGTTTAACTCCTGGGAGCTCACACTGGAGAACCTGCCACTCGCCAAGCTGAAGACGTTGATGTGAGGATGACTGGGGAGACGAGGCTTTTGCCTGCTGTCCTCCTGCGTGCCTCCCCGGCCGCCTGGCCCTGGCTTGCACGCTCTGGGAGCTGCTCTCTATGGGTGTCATTTCCCAGCACTGGGGACAGCTTCACACCCCCAAGATGCACTGAGCATGTCTTTGTTGTAGTTCTTTCATCCACTGTTTGCAGTTGCCCCACTTCACCATTCGGATCATCCCTGAGCTCTGTGCCAGCACTCAGGAAATAATAGCAATGAAAACTCATCGTCGTTTTAAAAATGCGTGTTGCCCAATTGTAAAAGTATTTGAGCCCTCCTGCCTTAGAATCACTGTCATTTTAATAGGAGCTCCCTGGGTTTCATTTCAGAGTCTGTCTATTGTTTAGAAAAGGTAGCCTTTGTTGGGTAACCAAGGCTGGAGAGGCAACTGTGCCTAGAGACAGAAGATGTCCCTTCGCCTGATGTGACATTGTTTGTAGATGGCGCTATCCCACAGGCAGGGCCAGAGTGTTCTGGCAGGTTTGGAATTCCTGGTTTGAGAGAATGAAAGGGGAAGAGATGTGAATAGTCTTCTCCACAGGGTCAGAGTTTAATTGCTCTGTGTTAAATAGGGTTTTTGGCTGGAGGTGGCACTGCTGCAATCGCCTCCCCAGTTATTGAAGCCAGGCAGAGACCTCGGAGCAGCTGCCACCTTCTCCCAGATCCCTCAGCCCCCACAGCTTCCTAACTCTCTCCTGAGCCTGCATTCCCCTGTCCCATACTGCCTCTGTTGCCCCTCCTATCCTCCCTGTCTGGCTCCTCTTAGACCCAACCTGAGCTCACTGGGGCACTGCAGTGGGCTGCAGATGGGTCCACAAGGGCCCTCAGCCCAAGCAGCAGCCAGCAGAGCCTGGGTAAGCCAAGTTCCCAACCAGACATGGCTGTGAGCAGTGGCCTGACCCCTTTATCCCAGGGGACCATGAGAAATGATCATTTTTTGTGTGTCCTGTACAGCACAAGAGGTCAGGAAGCAAATAAAAAGAAGAGTGGGCCAGGCATGGTGGCTCACACCTGTAATCCCAGCACTTTGGGAGGCTGAGGTGAGAGGATGGCTTGAGGCCAGGAGTTCGAGATCAGCCTAGGCAACATAGTAAGACCCCATCTCTACAAAAAATAAGAAAAATCAGCCAGGCATGGTGGTGTACACCTGTAGTCCTAGCTGCTCAGGAGGCTGAGGTGGGAGGATCAATTGAGCCCAGGAGGTTGAGGCTGCAGGGAGCTATGATCATGCCACTGCACTCCAGCCTGGGTGACAGAGCAAGACCTGTCTCTGTTTTAGAAAATCAGATTGCACTATCTCCTTACTGAAAACCCTTCAGAGGCCCTTTGCCTACAGGAATGTTTGCCAAACTGAGTTCCAGGGAATTCCAGGGAACACTTTTGGCAAAATGTTAATAGCTTTTCCTTGGAAAAAGGGTTCAGTATTCAAATAAGTCAGGGAAGCACTGCTTACTCCTCGCCCTCTTTTACAGTGTCTGTGCACATGAGCATATTAAAGCGTTGGTAAAGCCATCTGGTAAAGAAACCAGATTTTAATTTGACACAGCATTTCACAAACCTACCTGACTGTGGAATCTCTTTAGGGAATACAACTTGGGAAACACTCCTACTACGTAAGTTGGCAAACTTCTGTAAACTTTTTCTGTAAAGGGCCAGATAGTAAATATTTTAGACGTGTGGTCCGTATGGTCTCTGTTCAACCTATTCAACTCTGCCATTGTAGCATGGAAGCAGCATCAGCTGATTTATGGTCACTGAGGTTTGAATTTCATATAATTTTCACTTGTCACAAAATATTGTTGTTCTTTTGATTTTTTGTCTAGCCATTTAAAAATATAAAAATCATTCTTAGTTTGCAGGCTGCACAAAAACAGGAGGTGGGCCAGATTTGGTGGGGCTGTGGTTTACCGAGCCCTGGCCTAGGGGATGGAGTCCCAGCCCCTCAGCGTGCACAGCTCTGTTGTGGCCCAGCCCCAGCCTGACACTCGAGGCCCTGCTCCACTGCTCCTCTCACCTACCCCCGAATGGTCGGTGTACCAGCCGTGTGGAACCCCTTGCGTCACCATACCCATGCTGCTGTTTTAAGCCTCAGGCAGGACCTGCTGTGTAATTTGCTGGGCCCAGTGCAAAATGAAAATTCAGTGTTCTTTGAAAATTATTAAGAGTTTCAAGATGGCCACAGCAGAACAGTAAACCAAGTACGGGCCCTTCTAGAAGTGGGCCCCTGCCTGACTGTACAGGCTGTGCACACATGAAGCTGGCTTTGACTCTAGACTTTTGTTCTTCTTTCTTCAAACCATTTGTCTCCTGTTAACCTGTGAAAATGTTCTTGGGCTCCACTTCCCTGACCAGCTTCAGCCCTCAGCCTTCTCCACTGTCTGTGCTCCCTCATTACCTTGCCTGGGCCACACTGGGCTGCATTTATCTCTTTACACATCTGCCTCTTTGTCTCCCCTACTAGACTAGCAACTTCAGTAAGAAAAATGGTTTTCTCTATTTGTGGCCTGAGATCCTAAAACAGAGTGTGATACATAGCAGGTGTCAAAGAAATAGCTGTGAAACTGAATGCTATGGTAATGCTGCCAGTAGCTATCTCCTTTTAAAGTTTACCCATGATCCATTACAAAATTAGTACAATGTGCTGCAAATATTTTCCAGGGAGACACAGAGCATCATCACACATGCTCAGTTTAATGGGGGCCATCCATCAGGAGTAAAAGTCAGCCCCAGGGCAGCTCTTCGTTGTAGCCATAACGGACAAGCTCATTCCAGTGGATTGTGAAGATAGAGGGGTGTAGCTTCTCCACCTACGAGTATGGTTGTGTTTCCCTTCTGGAAGCTCTGTGATGGCTGGGACTTGTTGTTCACCACAGGTTCACCTGCACAGGGAACAGCACCTGGCATATAGTAGTGGGTGCTTAATCAATATTTGTGGCGAGAATGAATGAAAGAAAGAAATCCTGAAGGATGCAATAGGCTATGCAAATGCCTTGTAATCTAAAACAGAGTGCATGCTGTGTAATTCAGTAGTAAAGTCATTTAAGGTGGCACGGTGCTGTGGAGAGAGCCCTGGGCCTGAAGTCAGGAGTCTTGGGTTCCAATAATAATAATGACAATAACTTCCAGGTTTTGCATGTGCTAGCACCATATAAGTCACCTTACCTGGCCACATCATTTAATTCTCACCACACCCCAAGAGGCGGGGACCATGGAAGGAGGTGAGAGAAGAGTGGAGCAACCTGCCCACAGCGCAGAGCAGATGCTCAGGGAGCCTTAGACCTCACAAAATAGGGTTCTCAATCTTCTCATCTGAAAAATGAAGGTCAGACTAGCCAATCGCTAAGGTTCCTTTCAGTTTTAAAATTCGGTGTTTTGAAAGCAGGGAGCTTGGTCAGAGGGGTAGAATAGGTGGTTTTGTTATTGCTAGTTTTTATTGGTTTGTTAGTTGTTAAATACATGCAAAAAGGGAAACCTTGAGTCATTTTGGAAAAACTGAAAGCTCACCCGTCATACTATACTATGGGAGATGTACTCTCTCTTCTCCTTTGACAAAATGTTTTATCCCAGACTAGAGTCCAATAGCAGCATAAGATGTTAAGCTATCCCTAATGTCAACTTGATGATAAAGAAAGTGTTGTATTATACATCTAAGGATCTGCTTTTGTAAACACAATACGTGTTTCAGTTCAGAGACAGGATGTCTTCTTGCAACTCTATCTTATTCCTCTTTAGAAAGCCTTATAAATCTTTCAATGGACTTCCCTTTCCATTGTGTAGTCGTGGTCTGCCAGGCCTTGCCTCCACGGCCCCCCACCCCCTCCCTTCTCTTCTCCCCTCACACACTCCATTCCTGGTATTCCTTGAGTACCCCAGGCACACTCCCGCCTTAGGGCCTCCACACCAGCTGGTCTCTCTACTTGAAATACTGTCCTCCTTCATCTCATGGCTCAATACCTCACCTTCACTGAGGGTTTGCCCTCCTGCCTCACTGTGCCCACCCTATTTAAAGTTGTTACCTGCCCCATCCCCAAACCCCTTCACCCTTCTCCACCTTTCTGCTTTCGCTTTCTTCCAAAGCACTTATTATCCTATAACATATCATATACCTTATTTGTTCTGGCACATTGCTTACTGTCTGTTTATACCTGTTAGGATGTATGCCCTATGAGGTCAGGGATCTCTGTTTTGACACCAGTACAAGTGTCCTTGCCTAGGACAGTGCCTGACATTAGGGAGGCACTCAGTAAATATTTTTTGAATGAAAAATTACTAAGATGATCAAATTCAGGAGAAAGAATTATTGTTATAGGACACAGAAGTACTTATATGGACCAGGTAGTTCCTAAACCTAAAGTCAAGTGTTTGGCTTCAAGTAGACTCTAAGCTAATGGAGATAAGATCCCGTTCATTTTCATCTGCAGATAGCTTGATGATGCCAAGGCCAAAATAGTGGTGGGGTCTTGTATACGCTCAGAGAGGCTTTGGCCATAAAATTCCAGACTTGATTATATGTGACTTTTAAATTGTATAAATTCTTAGATTGAAAAGTAACATTGAAACGTGCTGATTCCTAAGGTAAGAAATGCTTTGACAAAACATTTTCTTGGTTATTGCAGCAAAGAAGACAGTGGAATCCAAAGAAACAGTTATGATGGGGGACTCTGTGGTGAAAATAAACGGGGTTTATTTAACAGAATCAAATGCCATTGGCCGCTTAAAGAGTCACCCACTTCAGCTAACTTGTGATGGAGGCTTCCGTGAAATCAAGGAGCAAGAAATGTTCAAAGGAACAAGCTCCTTACCATCTCATCTCACAAGTGGAGGGTCAGTATTCCTTTTATTGAATTTTCTGGTCAGGATAACTATATCATTTACCAGTTTGTTCTGTATCTTACATAGATGACTGATTTGCTTTTTCCCTTTTATATAAGTGATTTTTAAGTTAATGGTGCAAGAATAGGAAAGATTTATTTCTCATGGGTGAATGGAATTGATTTTACATCATTCCTTATTTAATCCACAGGAAAATTTTTATTCATAACTGCCAAAATGCTGCTTCGATAGGACTGTCAGAATAAGGTTTAGTTGGACTGTTCCAGCCAGCCCTTGAGTGATGACTGACCATTCTGTCTGTGTATTATTTGGGATTCTTGCCTGGCCTGGAACCTCTTATTAACTGCCTTTGGGTTAGTCCACTGTTGCTAACTCCACAGGAGTGGACACTTATTTTATTCTCCAGTAGAAACTTGGATTAAATATTTATTTTGCAAACTAGTGGTTAAAACAGGAGAGTCTGTGGATTTCAATTACCTACACGGTTCCTCCATTGACCCCTCATAAATGAATGATTGGGAATTACTTTATTTCCTACCACATTCCGAGATAGGACTTCTTGAGAAGCAGTTTTCCCACCATACTAAGGATTTATGGAGGTTTCTCTGTGTGGTTCACTGTATGGACCATGTGAATTCTTACCCTTGTTTTGCTGCAGAAGCCTTGAATAACTGGAAGCAAGAACGGGGGAAAGAATGGGGAGAGCACGCTCTATTTTCCAGTCCCTGCCAGTAATGATGCTAAGATAGGCAAAAGGTCTTGGACTGGACAGGGTCACTCAGTTAGAGAGATTTTTTTCCAGGACTTTCCATTGGGTCATCATGGATAACTGCCCAGTTCGAATTAGTTTAACAAGGTTAAATTCCATGGGCCATTTTAAGACCAAGTACCTGTTGCACTCACTTTAGGTTTTGTGTCTGACTTTGGCTTGTACACGTGTAGCATGCCTAAAACTTTTCCCCCAAGTGGCTGCTTGGCAGCTTGTTAGTTTAGCTGAACCGACCTTGTCTGCTGACACAGCCTGAAGCATGTCACACACACAGAATTTATATTAGGCAACCTAGTAGTCCTTGTAATGTCGCTTTGCATTCAGAACATTTTTTAAAATTATAGCAAAAATGAAATGTCTCCTTAAGTGGAAGAGAACGACTTCAAATTGGGACTTTGGGAGTTGAGCAGAAAACATCAAACTGACCATTGCAGACCAATCTTTTCCAGCTGGTGAATAAGAATAGGCTGTGGACCTCAGAGCTTAGACATAAAAGGCGGCAGGAAAACTTGTGTTTCTTTCAGTACTGAAGTAAAAAGGAAACATTTATCTTGCTGCATCCATCCTTACAGTAATGAAAGCTGACTAGAAAAAGCAGACAAGAGCTATTTAATTTGTTTGTTTATCTTTGCAAACCTTCAGATGTGGCAGAATAATCTGGCAAGCCAGAGTTCATTATGTCTTCCTCATTCTGGGACAGCAGGGGCATTTTCAGTTACATATTTTATCCCACAGCAAAGGACAGATCAATTAGCACTTCTTCCTGACTGTCCAAAATTATGAGGCATTGGCAGCAGCACTAATTATTTTCTTTTTGTTTTGTTAGGATGGCTTTTGCATCATATAAGGATTGTGTCTGAGTTGGGTTTGCAATACACACTGGCAAGTTTAACTTTCAATAACATTTTTGCTCTATGAATTTTTACCTCCTTTAATCTTTGGATGGAGTGTCATTGGAGTGGTGCCAAAAAAAATTTTTTATATAGTAGGATTAAAACAAACCAGAAAATGGAAACTCTTAGCAATTCTTTCATTAATTACCTTTATGAATCAGTCTGGGATACTTGATAATTGTTTCTTGTAAACATTTAAGTAAATAATTCCGAGAAATGATCTTTGCTGTGCAGTGGAGTATTCCCAGTTTTGATGTGAAAGCCCTACCCTCAATTAACATTTTTCCATCTTTAAACCATAAAGTGGAAAATGAAGATTCTCATCAGTGAGCTGGGCCGGCAGGAGAGGGGAGGGAAGGGAATTTGGATGACTGGAGATGACTGGGCGTGGAGGAGGAGCATGAGCAGACCGTGGGAAGGGCACAGAGCCGGGGAGGACATACTCCCAGCGCAGGGTCCTTACAGCCTCATCCAGTGTGACAGAGGCCACCTTTGTGTCAAGTGCTTCTCTGGCTGGGGAGAGAAAGGAACAGTTTGTTTCAGTGTAACTGCAGTGATTTGTATACCCTTAATTTAAAATATGGATAATTCAGACATGAGATGGACTGAGTTTATGCTGGTTATGATGGAAAAAAGAGTTAGTAAGCAAGGTATGATTGCAAACAAGATATTGGGGGACTATTTAACTTTACAAAAGAGAACACATTCTCAAGCACTTATGGAACTGTCATCCTCAAACCGTGTGCCAGGTATGACAATCTCCGTGTGTCCATTTAGGGACTCATGTAAGGTTTGGCAGACCTGCTCCTCAGCAGTACTCATTCTCCCTTACTTTGTATTACCTTATGGGATTGAAAATAACACAACTCCTCAGACCTTGAGCAAGATGTGCGTGTATACATGTCCATCTGTCCATCCATCCAGTGGCCCACTCTGATGAACCCCTTTATAATCTGTTGAAAAACCTCCTGAGGCTTTGTGTGTAAATGTTGTTCAGACTGTCATGGTTTGGAAATGTGATCTTTAGGAAGAAAGCCCAAGAGCAGTCAATCGTTATGGAGAGTCAAGAACCTTTCTCTGGGAGCCAAAATCTCTGGATTTAGGTTCGGTTCTTTCTGTCATTTGATTTAGCTGGATTTGGCAAGTCTCAACACTTTCAAGAGCTCAGTTTCCTAATCTCTAGAATGGAAATAACTCTGCTCTTTCACTCCCGTCTCTTCCTGGCTCTCACTGTGGATTGTGGAATGATTATCAAGGCTTGAAAGCCTTATTTGAAAACTGTCGAGTGTTCTTAGTTTTGTTGGAATCAAAAATAAGAAAAGGCAGCTTCTGGTTAAAGATGCAAAGGCATTCTTCAGAAACCCAATAAAACCAGCAAAGAGCGAAAAACAGAGAAATAAGTGTCATCAATGAAACTGAAGAAAATGTTTCCAACCCCGAACTACCAAACATGAAGCAAACTTTACAGTGCAATATGGTC
The DNA here is from genome assembly GCA_023783475.1 of Daubentonia madagascariensis. Classification (NCBI taxonomy): domain Eukaryota; kingdom Metazoa; phylum Chordata; class Mammalia; order Primates; family Daubentoniidae; genus Daubentonia; species Daubentonia madagascariensis. The sequence goes on along the minus strand of JAKFHU010001815.1, from coordinate 53,278,893 downwards.
TTGATTTTTATGTTTGCCTGGTACACTTCCCTTTGGGGAACAAGCTGTCTTGCATTGTACAATAAATCCTGCCCAGTTCACTTTTGGAGGAGGGCTGACCCTGTCTTCCCTACCTCCTTTCCCAGGGGTGGTTATGTGGCCCAGGGCTGACTAATCAGAGTTCTTCAACCCCCAGCTACAACTGTTGTTTTAGGGATGGGCCCATGATCCAAGCTAGGCCAGTTGGATTCCTCCCTGGGACTTTCACCAAGGCCTTTGGGGAAAGTGCTCTTTCTCCAGATTCACAAGCTGTAAAGATGATGTGGTCTTAGAGCTGACGGTGGCCCTTTCACTGCGTTGTGGAAAGAGACTCTGAGAGGGAAGTGGTATGTAAACAAACAGAGCCAAGGAATGGAGATAGTGATCGAGCTCAAGGATGATCTATAAACTCCTAGATCCAGCTGCGCCTGAAGCCACCTCATCGACATTGTAGACTGCTCTGTTTTGTGAACTGGTATGCTCCTTTTTCCATTTCTTTCCTCTTCCTTCCTTCCTTTCTTTTTCTTTTACTCTTTCCCTTCTTCCCTTCTTCCCTCCCTCCCTCCCTTCCTTCCTTCCTTTTTTTTTTTTTTTTTTTTTTTTGACAGGGACAGTTTATGGTACTTCAGATGAGATTTTTGTTACTTGGAACATTGCAATCAAAAGTATCCATTTAACCTTCTAGACCCTAAGAAATCTAGATGAAAACAAGGGGTAATTTGAGAGTAGACACATACTTCCTCAGACCTTGAGCAAGAAACAGATTTTACTAAAAGTGAGTCTCTTAGTTCAGAAAGTTGTACCCAATAATCTTTAAATAGAGAGATGAGGTCAAGGATGTGGGCAGGCCACAGGAGAAGTGTGGATGCCCCTGGCAGGACTCTGTTCAAGAATCCAGATCATAAAGTGAGGGGAGGATGGAGCTGAGGGAGACATTCTCCTCATTACCTGTGATCCAGGTAGTTTGTGTGTGTGTATTTTGGGGGAGGGGGTTTGATAGATTAGAACTTAAGGAGCTATTAAGTAAAAGGGCTTTTCTGGGAGTCACAGCACCCTGCTCCACACAACCAAGGGAACACACAAGTCCCAGGTCAACAAAAATAATGGATTTGGTGATTGGACGTTCAAGAAGACTAACATTTAAGCTACAGAGTAGCCCAGTTCTCTCCCTGTATGGATCCTATTCAGCTTCAACAAACAAATGGCTTATTTAAAAATAAATAGTATTAGGATAAGAACTAACATGGCACTCGAGCTCAGATACGTAAAAAACATAACAAAAGACAGATGAAGGAATTGGATCACAAAACGTATTACTCTCCCAAGACATGGAGACATTATAGATAATGTGATCACTTCCTTTTTAAAAAAAAGAAAGGAAAAAAGAGCTCTTCTTTGGGCTATAAGAATTTAAATTAGAGATCATAAGCTCATATAAGGAGATAAGCTTGCAGGACTCAAAAAAGAAATGAAAGAAAAATGTATAAACATGGAGAAGAAAGCCACATTAGAAATAAAAAATTAGAATAAAAACAGCTGAAAAAATACAATGAGGCATGGTAGACAGCCCATAGGAAATCATAGAGAAAGAAACAAGTAAGAATAAAGCTGTGAAAATGATTAGAGGGATTGAGATAGATAAGGAAGGATGAACCTTGTGTCCCTAAAGAAGACAATCTTCCTCCTCCTCCTCCTCCTCCACTTCCCCTGCTCTCACTGTCTTGCTTTGGATTGAGTGCCAGGCATTCTTCTAAGTGATTTACCAATATTACGTCATTTAATGTTCACAACAACCCATGGAGAATGGAAGAGTTCAGAACAGAAAGAATAAGAAAAATATTAAGACATATAATAGAAGACAACATTCTGGAATAAATATTTAAATCTGAAGTTCAAATGGACATGTGGTGTCCCAACAAAATTTGATATGGATTAATCTACACTAAGACATACTACCCAGTACATAGTATGCACTTAATTAATAATTGTTGATTTGGTGGGCAAATGGAAGAACGTCTCCTATGGCCATCCAGGCTGAATAAATAAGTTACGTAATAGGAGAAAAAGGCAGGCTGGCCCTGGGTTTTCTTTTTTTCTTTCTTTTTAAAATATTTTGTGTAGAGACAGGTTCTCGCTGTGTTGCCTAGGCTGGTCTTGAACTCCTGGCCTTAAGCGATCCTCCTGCCTTGGCCTCCCAAAGTGCTGGGATCACAGGTGTGAACCACCATGTCTAGTCAAACTCTGGGTTTTCTGAAAGCATCACTCAGTGCCAGAAGACAGTGGAGTAATGTCTATGAAGTCCTAGGTATTAGGAGGGATAACGTAAGAATTGTATTGCCGGTCAAGCTGTCCTTCGGTAAAAAGGCAACAGATAGACACTTTCAGATACAAATGAACTTAGGGAATATACTACTCATGCACTTTTCAGAAAATTCTTAGACAACAAGATGATGAATCAGAATTCAAAACTTAGAAATGAAAAGGCTATGGTAAAAGCATTCGTGGTGAGTACAATATTTTGTTTTCATATTGAATTAAAACTAAACAACTCTAAAAATAATGGTATGGAACAGAAACCTTGACAATGTAGTAGTAATATAAATAACCAAAACCAGTGCTTGGGAGGAAGTGTGAATACTAATTTCTTCACTTTCATAATAGGGAATAGATCTGTCAGTAGCTACAATCTGATATGGAAATATTAATATACAGTTTAAAAGATAATAATTTCAGCATCCTAATGTTTTCCATTATTTTTTTCTTAACTTTAGAGAGATCTTTTAGAAACTAATAACTCTTGTGAAGACCCATTCATCTGAAGTTCTACAATTCCTTCAGTTTCACCTCAATTTCTGTTTCTCTGTTAAATTCAAGCACAATTTATACTTAATGCTTTTTCACTACAATAACATGTATGGTATGATTGCATTTATACGTATCCATTTACCTGCCTTCCCTCCCACCTTTCTGTTCTTTAATTCTTCTATCTTTTCATCTGAATATATGCAGAAATATGTCTGGAATGATGTTTACCACATATTAATGATGTTTATTTCTGGGTGGTGGGTCCGGGATGATTTTTTTAAATCTTCTTTGTACTTTCTTATATTGTCTGGCCTTAAAATATAATAATAAATTTATCTTTTTTTCAAAAACAATGAAGTCATCATTCTTTTAGGAAATTATGGATAACATAGCTGAGAAACTTTTCATTTGGAAAAGACAGGCATAGGCCAGAATGATTTTGTAGAAGCCCACCTTGTTCAACAGTTTCCGTTCCATAAACATTTCTGGGGTAAGCAACGCCCTGTGTTACCGAGGGGTTGGGAGACAGAGAAGTGGACCCTGTCCATGAGGAGCTCACAGACATCTCAGGACTTGCTGCTCAAGTGTGATCCCTGGCCCAGCAGCATCAGCATCCCCAGAGAGCTTGTTAGAAATGCAGGATCTCAGGCCCTGACGTACTGAATTTGATCTTCATTTTTATAAGACCTCCAGTTGCTTTGAATGTACACGCAGGTTTAGGAGCAGTGTTCAGTGACGAACTGTAATGCTGGAGGAATGGAAGGGGAACTGAAAGAGGGCATCCTGGGGTCAGAGCACCTAATTCTGACTTGAAGATCAGGGAAGGTTACCTGAAGTAAGTGGGATTTGGGGGTGCCTTGTGAGGGCTGATTTTCATTAGAGACGGAGCATTGTGTTCTTAGCTAAAGGAGTAGTGTAAGCCAGAGGTTGGATTTGACACGGTGGTGGCAGGAGGTATCCTGAGGCTATGAGCCATAGAGCTGAGCAGTATGCCTGGAAGGGAGGTTAGGGCCATGTGAGGGATGGCCTTTAGTGCCACTCCCAGGCATGTGGGTCCATTGTTTAAATAAGGGGGCACCACCAAGATATGTGTGTGTGTGTGTGTGTGTGTGTGTGTGTATTTTTTTATTTTAATGTTGGGCCATAACCCAACACTGTAGGTACCTTGGAGTACTTTCTTAAAATTTTGATCTTATGAACATCCCTTTAAAATCATGTCCTTTTATTTCATTGTGTTTGTATGTAACTGTTTTAGTAGAATTCTATTTTTAAGGTTAGTAATTAAGAAAGAGTGGTAATCCGTTTGGAAACTGTGTATCTGGTGTTTCAGGCTATGATGCCCTCCCCACCCACCCCACTGTGGGCATTCTCAAATTGCAGTCGAAGTAGCTAAGACACTATAAAGCAGGGGTCAACAAACCAAGACCAGCAGGCTATTTTTGTAAATAAGCCCATTACCTGTTTTTGTAAATAAAGTTTTATTGGAACACAGCCACACTCATTCTTTTACTTGTTGTCTATGGCTGCTTCCACACTACAGCAGCAGAGTTGAGTGCTTGTGACAGAGACTGTGTGGCCACAAAGCCTAAAATATTTACTACCTACCTTGAATCTACATAATTTGAATCTAGTTCTAAAAATGAGCTTTTTCTTATGGCAAAGATAAGTTTATTCAAAACTTGCTAAATTTTCTTTCTTTCTTTCTTTCTTTTTTTAAGACACAGTCTCACTCTGTGGCATGATGACAGCTCACTGCAACCTCGAACTCCTGGGCTCAAGCAATCCTCTTGCCTCAGCCTCCTAAGTAGGTGGGACTACAGGCTCACACCACCATGCCTGGCAAATTTTTAAAATTTTTTGTAGGGAGGGGGGTCTCACTATGTTGCTCGGGCTGGTCTCGAACTTCTGGCCTAAAGCGATCCTCCCATCTCAGGCTACCAAAATGCTAGGATTATAGGCGTGAGCCACTGCACCTGGCCCATTTTCTTTTATCCATAGCATCCTTTAAAATTTCCTTACATGTAATTTTTCCCAAAATGGAAATAAACTTACTGCTTTTTTAAAAAAAAAAGTCCAAATCCTTCTATTTAATCTACTTTTTAATATTTTTTTAGTTATTGCTGTAAAGCAGGAGTCAACAAACTACAGGCTAGGAACCAAATCTGGCCATCCACCTGTTTTTTTTGTCTTTTTTTTTACAGCTCTTGAGCTAAGAATGGTTTATACATTTTTAAAATCATTAAGTTCTAAATGGTTACAAAAGTACCTACATAATAGCCTTGATTTTCCCACTTGGCCCACAAAGCTGAAATATGTATTATCTGGCCCTTTAAAAAAAAATTTGCTGACTTCTTCATAATTGGAAGAACTGTCCAAATTATAGCAAAATCTGAACTTTATAATATTTTTTAAAAAATATATTTTTATATCTTTGGAATACAGATGGTCCAGAAGTAGATGTTGCCGACATGATTGATTCATGGATGAGCAGTAGTAACTCAGTCAGTCCATGTATGGCATGGCCTTGGCTACAGAGCTTGGCTCTGGTTGTTCAGAGTGAAATGTAGGACTCTCCTTCACGATTGGGACAAGAAGACTTTGCTTTTGCTCTGAAACACGTGGGCTGCAGATGAGAGGCCTGCGAATGCCGGACCCATTTTGCTTTCCTCAGGACTCCAACCTGATTACAGATGGAACTGAGGGAAGGGCAGAGCTGAGGGAATTGCAGAAAGATGGAGCCAAAGGCCTGATCACACCATGCCTAAAACCCACCTTACCTGTCTGCTTTTGGGTGATGTCAGCCAATAAATTCCATGTGTTGTTTAAATCAGTTAAAATTAGGTTTTTGTTATTTGTAGATTAATGAATAAAATGGTGCTGTTCTGCCTCTAAGAAGAATTTCACAGAAAAGCTTTAAGGAATAATTTCTGAAATTGTTTTATTTTTGGTGCATCAAAAATCATTGTCAAAAAATTAATTATGGTCTTTAATAACATGGGACAGGAAGCTGGGAAGAACAATTATGCTGGGTGACTGAATCAAGATCCAAAAACATCTGCTGGGCACGGTGGCTCATGCCTGTAATCCTAGCACTCTGGGAGGCTGAGGCGGGAGGATCACTTGAGGTCAGGAGTTTGAGACCAGCCTGAGCAAGAGCCAGACCCCGTCTCTACTAAAAATAGAAAAAAAAATAGCTGGACGTGGTGTGTGCCTGTAGTCCCAGCTACTTGGGAGGCTGAGGCAGGAGGATCACTTGAGCCCAGGAGTTTGAGGTTGCAGTGAGCTACGATGATGCCGCTATACTCTACCCAGGGTGACAAAGCGAGACTCTGTCTCAAAAAAAAAAAGAAAAAAATAGAAAGAAAAGATCCAAAAACATCTGATAGGCAGGAACCCTTTGCCAAATACAACACTGTGGAATTTAATAAGAATGAGTAAAGGAAGGTCTAACGTGGATGGGGAAGATCTGCCTTAGCTGTACATGTAGGAAAGATAACAATTGCCCACCGCTCTGATTTGACCCAAAACTGCTAATGTCATCCTAGGCTGCGTTCATTAGAATATCTCCTCTTTGCTTCTCAGGCCATTCCTTTGGCTCAGTTCTGGGTTCCAGGCTTTAAAATGGATCTGGACAAACATACTCACTCAGAGTAACTGAATAGGCTGGCAGAGATTTGAAACTGTCATCTGAGGAACAGTTGGAGAGACTGGAGGAGTTTGTTAATGACATCAGTGATGACAACAGCAACAATAGTAAACATTTGTTGAGTACTTACTATGTGCCTGCAACTGTGCTAAGCAATTACACATATATCATTTAATCCTCATAGCAATCTTATGTTGGAGGGTACTATTATTTACCACCCCCTCATACACAGATGAGGAAACCATAGCTTAGGTTAAGAAATTTATCCACTGTCACACAGTTATAAGTGGTAGAACCATGAGATTTAAACAATAGGAGGACTTTAAGTGGTGAATGCAACATCTTTGAAGATTTGAAGGATTGTCAAGAGGAAGAAGGATAAGGATTTGTTCATGTGATTCCAATTAGTAGAACCAGGACCAACAAGTAGAAGTTACAGGGAGGCAGATTTCTGTTGAGTATATAAGACCATCCATTCTTCCTCTTCTTTAGTGAATGGGGGATTTTCTTTTCTTGATGCCTGTCTTTCCCATTCACTCTTCCTTCCTATGGGGCTCCAAGTGTACTGCTGCATGGAAACCCCATTAGGCTTACTCTGGCCACACTGGACAGTTCTTCCTCAGTCCTCATCTTCTGCGACCTGTTAATCATGCCTTCTTTCTAAACATGCTTGGCCTGCATGAGGGCATATCTTGTTTGTCTTCTTCCTTTGGACTCCTTTTCCCCTTTCTGTCCTTGACCCATGAGTATCCAACAAGGCCTTTTCCCAAGTGTCTAGTCTTTGAGCCACTCTTCTGATGACTCTGGTCTCTGTGGACCGCTTTGATCTTTACAGAGCCCTTTTCCTGATTTCCATGTCTCCTTGGCAGATGCACCATTTTCTATCAGAAACTCAGTATGGCAAAACCCAGACTTGCTTTATCCCTCAAATTGTTTTACTCCCTAACCTCTCCATTTCTATTGATGGCAACCCTGCTTTCCTGTTGCTCCAGGTCTACATTCTGTTCTTTCCTGTGCCTGAAATCAACCACCATATCCCATCAAACTTTCATTTGTATGATCTCTTAAATTCATTCCTCCTTCTCCAGTTTCACTGTCACCCTAAGAAGATCAGTCCTTGTTACCTCTCTCCAAGTCTCCTAAATGCTCTTGTCATTGCATAACTCCAAATCTCATCACTTCCTTGTATAAGAACCTATGACAGTTCTTATTGCCCATCAAATTGGGTTCATTTACTCAACCCAAAGTTTTGGGCAGCTAGTCCCAATACTTCCCAGCAGAAACTTTCTATGCCTGTCTTGCTGGCCCTGTGCACTTGTCCGCTGCCCTGAATATCAGGCTTCTTATGTCCCTCTGGACCTTCACTCATGCTACTCCCTTTGAGGAGTGTGTCGTTTGCTGGTTTGACTTTTATTCTTTTAAGGCCCACTTTGTGGTCTGCTTCTCCCACACACTAATCACTTCCTTCTCAGCATCCCTTTAATTCTTATAACCTGCTGAATTTCACATTCTAGCACTTTATTAGTGATATAATTGGACTTTTCCATTTTAAAAAAATAGTTCCTTAGTTCCTCAAAGTAGATTTTAAACTTCATCAGGGCAATGCCACATATGTTCTTTAGCTCAATAACACCCAGCACCAGACTGCTTACACAGGTGATTATTGACTCAGAAGGAAAGAGAAAAATATTGACAATTTATTAAATTATTCCAATGTGTCAGTCAGAGGCATTGCCCTTGATTTTTTCTTTTTCTTTTCTTTTTTTTTTTTTTTTTTTTTGAGACAAGGTCTCACTCTGTCGCCCTGGTTAAAGTGCTGTGGCATCATCATAGCTCACTGCAACCTCAAACTCCTGTTGCCCTTGATTTAAGATGAGCAAACCAAGGCCAAGTAACTTGCCCAAGGTTACAAAGCTGACAAAAGTTAGACCTAGGATCTGAACCTGGGCAGCTTGGGCTCAGGGCCTACACACTCAACTACGACACCAGGATGATCACATAAAACAGCACTTAATCCCAATCCTGTGCTCTTCTTGAGGACTGGTAGGACCTAGCACTGCTGAGCTTTTGCATTTAAGAAGGACCCTTCTTCTTCTTTTCTTTTTTTTTTTAGAAGTGAGGATACACAAATGTATTTATGGAGGCAACCTCATCACTGGTCATGACCTCAGGGAGGGTGGACCAGTGACTTTGGAAGGCCATTAGTTGAAAACTCTCTTGCTTGATTTCAATAGTTGTTTGGGACAGGCGTATATACTGAAAGGAAGGCCTTGCCTGTGCTGTTCTCAAACTTTCTTGTTATTTCTAGGAATGATAAATACGGGAACTTCCTTGGCCTCACACCCTGTCAAACTTTTGGTATTTTACCTTTTCATAGGGTTGATTTCCTTTATTTCTGCCTTCTTTGAGAGGACCCTGTCCCATATTCTTTTTTGATTGGCTAGGGACATCTTGCTACCAGATCTATGTTTTTATTGTGTACAAAAATAAATCAATTGTTTGAGCATTAATTAATTAGACAATTTTTGGAAAAGTAGCTTGATCAAAAACGAAGTGTTAAGTGTTTATTAAAAAAAAAGGACATGTTTATGGAAAAAAATGACATTGGGAGAAGCTAATCCTCGGGCTAGTAGTGAAGGCCAAGGTCCAGGACACAGCACTGCACAGTCCCTGGGGATCTAGCTACACAGGAAGCAGGAGCAGCGGCCACACGTACGGATGTCCGCAGTGACTGTGGCCACAGGTATGTGCATCCTTTGTGATTTGGGGAGCAAATATTATATTTGGTGGCCAAAAATAAATTTTGTGGTGAAAGTTGTACTCATATTCTCTCAGTGGTTTTTTTTTTTTTTACCTTGGAATTTTGTACAGATATTTAAAAGTAAGTACTTCTACGTATCAGCTGTAGCTAAAAAGAAGTTGTATCCTTCAGACACAGTCTCTACATTAAATATAACATTAAAAAAACTGAGCATATAATCCTGCTGTTGGCCAGCCACGAGTCTTTTATTTGGGATACAAAATATATGTTATCTGGGGACTGCCTGAATTTACCTCCAATTTTTTAACATGTAGAATATTTCTAAGAATAAAACATTTTCAGATACTATTAATTTAATTAATTTTAAAAATGGAAACAGGGCACACTGTCATGTGGTGGAAAGAGCAGTGACTTTGTAAATTGTGAGACCTGGGTTCCAGATCTGACCCTATTATGTGACCTTGGCACATCTGGACTGTTTGGGGCGCAGTTTCTGAGGCGGGGGCGGGGGGAGGTCTCCTAGCTACCAAAGGCTAGTCTTCTGTGATTCAAGCATACCAGAGTTCGTTCTTATTGTAACAGTGACCTCTTGTGGTATATATCCTTAACCAATTTATTTTTGATTTGCAAAGTAAACTGGATTTTTTTGTTCTTTCTAGTAACTATATTTCATATTATTAGGCAAATATAACTTGTTTTAAAAATATAAATCTTAGCTGGAAATCAGAGGTTGACTGAAACAGGAGACAGAACACCAAACCCCATCTTATAAACAATTCTCTCTGGTTTCTTCAGAAACTGTTTATAGCAGACTCTGGTCATTTACAAAAAGAGAAATGCTGTGGTGTTTGTACTGAGTGTTTTGTGTATTCCTCTTCCTCCTAGGGACCAGGGGAAGAGGCGTGCCAGGACCTTATCATGCCCCAGCAGCTCAGACTTGAGCAGGCTGCAAACCAAAGCAGGTGAGAAGTCTTCACTCTCCTTCGTCCCGGGTGTCTCCATTCACAGGAAAAACGCTTGCACTAAAGATGGCTGATGTTGGCTCACTGTTTGAAAACTCTAGGAACTTTGTCACAGATCAACATTTATTCTTATAAGTTTTTATTATTTTCACAAGAATCTTACCATTCTTATCATTAGCTCTGATGCCTCAAACATCTATAGATTGTAGTCAATGATTTTATAGAAATAGTTTTGGAAAAGCATATGGAAAGTTGTAAAATTTGACATTAACATAGTTCTTGAGTTCAAAACTTGAGCTCAAAAACCATTGCTCACTTAAATGAAACCATATTAACTATATTAAGACAGTCCTTTGGGACTTTATTTAGCTGAGACAATATATAACAATATAAACCAGAGGCTAGAAATGATACAAAATGTATTCATGCAATAGAATATAAGCAGTTAGAAAAATGAAATAATATACATTTATAATATTGAGTAAAATGAGTATAAACATAATATTAGATGAAAAAATTAAGTTGTAAAAGCAATGACTTTTTTTTATGGATAAAGATGTATGTACTAAACATGTAAAGTGTGACAATAGTAACGACTGGATGTAGAATGGTGGTCACCCCTAGAAGGGAAGGGAGGAGGGAAACGGTTGGGGGGAGGCACAAAGAGGGCTTCAGCTGTATCTGTAATATTTTATTTCTTTACAATAATGGGAAGGATAAAATATGGCAAAATGTTAATATTTGAGTAAACTCATTTGGGGTACACAGGTGTTTGTTGTATTCTTCATATATTTTTGTACATGTGAAATTTTATGACACCAAACTAATACTAGGTTAAAAATTACCTTCAAAACTAATTTCTTTTCAATATGAAAATGACTTTTGTGGCCAATGGGAATTTCTTTAATATTCAGGAAAATCTTAGATGTACTGATTTCTGAGTCAGCTTTGTTGCTAAGGATTTAAAATTTATGTGCTAAAAATATCAGCCAATCCAAACATTGTGTCAGGTTTTTGTGTCCACAACTGAAAGCTGTGGTTAACAACTATACCCAGTGAGATAGCAAAATCTTCAAAAACATGCTGAAATTTTTGCTCAACTTACCTGATTTCCTGTTGAATGATAATTTTCATATTTAGCAAACTGTGAACCTAGATGAAAGTGCTTTCTAAAATATTAGGTTGTTGCCCAAGCCTACGGACAAACTTTGTGTGCGTGTATCTTAAAAAGCAGTAACATGAGTCTGTGCTTCAGTTTCTACAGTAACTCAGGGATAGTGTATAGAATGGAGGTAGGGGAAGGTCCATGGGGGGTGAAGAGGGGAAAAGGTTGTAGCCAGACACAACTGCACACTCAGGGATTCCTGGGGGAGGGTTGGAAGGAAACCCTTATACCACAGTGCCTGGCTAACTTCTGCTCTGAGAAGAAACACATCTTAGAAGCATTCAGAAGGGCCTGTGAGAGTTAAACAAACTGTTCTGTGATTTCTGGTTCACCCCTATAATTCAACTCTTCCTGGGGTGAACATGTTATTGGTTTTGTTTGTCCTGAGAAACAGGTTGATCATCATGGTTTCTCATAGAGCTGCTGTATTAAAAAGCATATTTCGTAGAAGGTAAAAAATGCTGATTTGAACTTATTGGGCTTAAGTCTGTATTTGTAGTAAATTTAAGTGTGTCATAAATATATATTGATTAAATTATTTGTCTGACTTATTTTCTGGCTTTTCACTTGCCTTGATAAATGTTGATTTTATTCATATACTTTGGACTTTGAATAGGTTAGTTATCTGGGAATAAGAGCAACTATGTTTTTTATACTACTTGAATATTCATGTTTACTTTTAGAATCCACATCCAGAATTTATTAAAGTGAAAGCAGACTCATAAAAATAATGATCTAAAAGATTGAGATGGTAGTCTATAAATCTTTATGTGCAGTTCCAAAATCCCCAAAGCTCTGGAAGTTAAAATAGTTTTCAAAGTCATTTAGTGGCAATAAGTGACCTGAGATGATGGGAAGCCAATTATATCTTTGTTTCATTAGTGTGAACATTCATATATTTTGCTACAGAGTGTTGCCCCAGTAGACCCTTTTGGGGTGGTATGTGATATGCAATGTGTGCACCATCTTGCCTTTCTAAAATCTGTGCATTTCTGAATCCCAAACCACATCTGGCCCCAAAAGTTTTGGATAAGGGATTGTGAATCTGTACTGGTATGGACTGATTTTTGTCCTAAAGGCAATTCAACTTAGTATTTCATGGTGAAGTCTTGTTAATGAGTTAGATAGAATATCTGAAACCTTGCTATTAAGACTATTTACAGCACTGTAATGTTTAATGACAGCTTTGTTGGCAACCCCTTTCTATTTACTTTTGCTGCTTGAGTGCTCTTGGATGATGGATGCCCAGTGTGTGTTGGTCATTGATGGTATCGGAAGGATTGATAAATGGCAAGCCTAGACTTGCTGTGACTGGGAGTGGCCATTTCTAGCCCACAGTACAGTGGGGGAAGGTCTGTGTGTTGGGTGGGCTAGCTAAATTGTGCAGCTTTCCTGCTTCTCCTGGGTGACGTCAGCACTGTGTGCTTGGACAATTTCTCATTTGATGGCTTGAGGATTCATTTCAGACATCTCTGAATTCAAATGAATTTTTTAATACATGCCATTATGTGTTTCCATGCAATTCTCTGATATTTGCACAGATAATTGAGAAGGGATTTTATTGGATTTCTCATTGTGCAGAATTTCATTTTAACTATGTTAAGAAAATATTAATATGTATATTTATTAAGATATATATATGTACTATATACACACACATTTAATATGTGTTGCATATTTTTTTCTCTTCAAGAGTAATACAGTTGTGTTAGAGGCTTTGGAAACTACAAAAAAGCACATAAAAGAAATTAATAACCCATAATCCCAATACTTAGAGATGACCATTTTTATCCCATTTTGCAGAGGAGAGACAAAGCAACTGCCCAAAGTCAGCCAGCTAGTAGGTGGCAGAGCTTGGATTCACTCCTAGACAGTGACTCTAAACCTGTGCTTTTAACAGGCCTTCCTAGTCAACTTGTCCTTTGTTTAGTTAAAACAACCTGAAAATATATAAGCCATATACCCTTTTGCTCCTCTCTCTTCTCTGTCTTCTTCTTCTCTCTCTCTCTCTCTTTCCCTGTTTCTCTCTCAACTTCTGATTGCCACTATGATTTCAAACTCTTCATGTGATATTTTTAGGGTCCAGGCACCCACTGTGTGGACACTTAATTGGTACCAGGTCCACCATAAGAGGGCATGGACTCCCTGACCTGGTACAGAGTGCCAGGTGAGGGGCTTAAGGGGTGGACTTCAGAGAAGGGGGAGGCTGAGGAATACGTCTCTAGTACTGTTCAGGAATGCCTCCGCACAGCAGTGCCACCTCCAGATGCACAGTTAGTATTTGAGATCTTAAGATACTGCCTGTGTGAAATGTAATCATGATCTGCAATTTCCACTATGATTTACATTTCCCCCCAATGTTACCTTTTAGTTTGCTGGGGGACAGAATAGCATAGAGGTCAAGAGCAAAGGCTGGGGTGCTATATGACCTTGGGCAGATAACTTAATACCCCTGGGCTCCACTTTCTTCATCTGCAAAATGGGGAAAATTTAGGGACCTCCTCATAGTTTTGTTACGAAAATGAAATACAGGCTTGCTGCATCTAAAGTACATAGTCGGCGGCCACTGCTATCCTCTACAGCCTATGTTCATGGGCTGCATCTGCTCTTGATGACTTGGTAGTTATCACACAGCTGTGAGACACTTCAGAAGTGATTGCCTATTTGTTTGTTTAATCAGGGAAATGAAATTCATATATATTGTGAATTGCTAGATGTATGGCACTGGTTTCAGAGCTTTAGCTGTATCATGTCTTTTAATTCTCATATCCTTGAAAGTGAATGTTCTCATTTCTGTTTTGCTGATGAGGAAACCGAGACTCAGAAAGGATAAGAAACTAGCCCCCAGTCACCCAGTGTGTCAAAAATGGAGTTGAGATTTGAATTGAGATTTTTCAGCCCCCGAAGCCTAGGCTTTTCCTGGTACACCACATGAAATCACTTGGTATTAATGCCACTGGCCCCACGATGGTGTGGACATTTTATTTTCTATAGAAAAGGAAGTTCTTTTAGCCTTCCCTTTTAGAAAATTTTTCATTAAACATTTTCAAAATCCTTATTCTTTACATATATGTAGTTATCTATTCTACCTTTCAAAGGGATAAGTTTAAGTAAAAAATAAAGTGGTTTGCCTTACTGTCATCAATATTTATAAAGCTTAATACTTTATGAAGTGTCCCAATCATATTCTAAAGTTCTGATTTATTTATATTATCTCATCTGAGTTTCATTTGGGGTGATTTGATTAGAAGACCTGTAATTCTAATTAGAAATAGTTGGGCTTAGGGGGCAAAGTATAATTTAATTCTATGGTTTATTAATTTTAGTGATGAGTAGTACAAGCTTTTCACTGTGCTATGTCATAACTCCTTTCTCATGGCTCTTTCTCCTGCTCTGGATTTCTGGGTTTCTTTTGCAGTCTCAAAAGCCAACTTGCAAGAAAAGGAAGCAGAAATAGAAGTAGATGAAGTTTTTTGGAATACAAGGATTGTTCCGATTTTGCATGAATTAGAAAAAGGTAAAAAAACTTGTTTTTGTTTTTAAAAAAGTCTGTAGTTATTTTTATGTTCCCCATTGCTCTGATATTTTTACTGTATTTTGACTGTCTGTAAACATGTTCAAAAGCAAGTGAAGTCATCTATTTATTTACCCAGTAATGTGTGTATTAAACATTACACGTAAACATAATTTTTAGTGAGTAAGATTATACTTAAATGTACCAAGAGAGCTGACTTCTAAAATTCCCCTTGTAATATAAATTAATTATTGCTTCCTCTGCCTGAGGAAATGCTAGTTTAACCTCTGCAGGGTGGCTGTTCATACTCAAGAAAATAAAAGATTAAAACATTTCAGGCTTCTGAAGCCTCATAGACTGGCGTCCTCGACAGGTATGCCCGTGGTTTCCTTGGTCCAACTGTGTATATGTCTTACTCTCCTGAGGTTGAGCACGTCTGTCGGGAATGCCATTTGCAGCATGAGAAGTGGCCTGGGATGTGCCCAGCCTTGTCCTCTGAAGTAGCCCAGAAGTGAAGGCCCACAATCGACGGGTTCCTGCAAGTATAGAAAGCTTATCAGGAGATGGCCCCCACTTTTTCCCCATTTGCAGCTCCTCTAGGGCTCAAGCGATCCTTCTGCCTCAACCTCCCAAGTAGCTGGAAATACAGGCATGTGCCACAACACTTAGTTAATTTTTTAATTTTTTTGTAGAGGTAGGGTCTCAGTATGTTGCCCAGGCTTATCTCTAACTCCTGTCCTCAAGCAATCTTCCCACTTCAGCTTCCCAAAGTGCTGGAATTACAGGCCTGAGCCACTGCATCTGGCCACGGATTTTATTTCTGAAGTTGAACCAGGCTCCTCTGGAGCTGTGGTCGTAGCCTTAGGGTGAGCCCAGTGCCTGGCACACAACGCAAAGTACGCCCTCACTAGGAACTATTGGTGAGCAAACCAGCATGGTGGCCACAGGAAGATGCTCTAGGAGAAGCAGGGTAAATGAATCCTTCCCACCAACCAAATAGGAAAGTTATGCAAAAGACCTAATTCTAAAAGGTTCAAATGACCTCACCCCTCCTCTGCTCCTTGTTGGTACTTGTCTATGTTCATGGTTAATGTGGAAGCCCTGAACAGAGTTTCTGGTTCTGGTGCTGGTACTAACTAAGCATATGACCACAGGGAATCACCTAAACCCTGTGCGCCACAGTGTCCTCGTCTGCCAGACAAGGGGTGGAAGAGACTAGATTATCTCCAAAGTCCTCTGCAGCACGAAATCCTAAGAATATAAATGTGATGACTTTTCTCCTCTGGAGTTACTAATATCTATTATTCATCTTCATATTAGTGTGTCAGATTAACTTTGGGCCCTTTATTTTAGGAATGTGTGCAAAAACTAGTGAGGAGAAGAATGAGTCTGGTTAAGGGTTAAAAAAAAAACCATATTAGGAAACATTCAATGGAAAGAATGAGTCCGTATCACAAAGGCCTGTCTTGTAGGAAGTCTTCAGTCTAGAGGATTTTTTTTTTTTTAAGAGATGGGGCCTTGCTATATTTCCCAGGCTGACCTTGAACTCCTGACCTCAAGCAGTCCTCCCCGCTCAGCCTCCTGAGTACCTGTGACTACAGGTGCATGCCGCTGTACTGTGCTCAACCTGAAGAATTTTAAGAGGGTGCTGAGGGCTCTACCCACCACCGACACCAACAGAGAGAATTTAGCAGGAGTTGGGAATTTGAAATGTGGATGAATCTCCCTTATCAGAAAGCTCATTAAACACTGAAGTATGGCATCTTTCTCCCTAGACAACTTTAAGAACAGCAAGTGGTGGCAGGGCTGGATACTTGACCCCTTGAGAATCTTTTTTCTTTTTATTTTTTTAAAAGTTTTCTTTTGATGTAATTTCAGACTTACAGAAAAGTTGCAAGAGTAGTATAAAAAAGCTGTATGCTCTTCACCCGATTCCTTCAATGTTAACGTTTTACCACATTTGCTTTTTATCATTCTCTCCCTCCCTGTCCACTCTTTTTCTACCCCTGCCCTACTCCCCACACACTGGTTTTCTCCTTTTTCTTTTTTGAACCTTTGAGAACAAGTTGCCAACCTGATTTTCCACATCTCTAACTACTTTGGCACGTATTTTTAGAAACAAGAGCATTCTCTTACATATCTGGAGGTTATCATGCAATGCTATACAAATTTTACTCAGATTTTGCCAATTGGCCCAATAATTTCCTTTATAGTAAAAAAAATCCTGGATGACAAGTTCTAATCATTTGTCATGTCTCTTTCACAATCTTGACATCTTTGAGGAATATTTTATAGATTGTCCCACAGATTGGGTTCCTCTGGTATTTTCCCATGATGAGATCCAGGTTAGCATTTGGGGCAGGTATATCACATAAGTGATGCTGTGTCCTTCTCAGTGCCTCATGTCAGAAGGTGCCTGATGCTGATTTGTTCTGTTGCTGGTGATGTGAACTTTGATCACCTTGGTAAGGTGGTGTCTGGCAGCTTGATCCACTGTAAAGTTGCTATTTTTTCCTTTGTAATTAATAGGTATCTTGGTGGGAGGAGTTACTCTGAGATTATGTTGCTCTCTATCACTTATCAAACTTTTACCACTAGTTTTATCCCCTTTTGAATTTTGATAGCTCTTAGATTCAAGTTGTCTTTTGAGGCTATGTGGCATTTATAGTAAACTAATTTGTATAAAGAGTTAATGTGATTGATAGTTTAAAATTTGACCCTTGAGCCTTTCTTTGTAACTGTTTTTAAAGCTAAAACAACTACTCTTGAGTAGAATTCCCCAGGCTGAAGAGTTTGTGAAGTATTAGCAAAATACCTTGAGGACCACCCACTGCCAACAAGTGTGGCCCAGGGCCTGGACTTAGGGTTTGTAAAGAAACTGCCAGTCACAGAAGAATAAAACAACAAAACAAAAGTATTTCATACAATAGACTTTGGATTTTTCCCTTTATTTAAAGTTAGTCTAAGTCATTTCCCATCAATTCATTTATTTAAGTGCATAACTGAAAGACATTGAAGGTTACTTGGCTATTGAGGTTTAAAATTTTTTCTTAGATGTTATTGTTGAAAAGAGCTAAAAATGGCCTGAGTCATTTCCTTCTGTAGGCACACACTTCCTCTTTGTGGGCTTCTAAGAGCACATTATGGTATTTATTTAAGATTGGTTTCCTACTTTTAAATTTCATGATGGAATCTATCAGAGATAATATTTGTCAACAGGATACCTTATGCCTTGCATGCTTTTATTTCCCCAGATGCTCCATTCTGTGTGCTGTGTTTCTTCCTGTATGTTTACTAGTATGGCTATCACTTTCAAAAATTACTTTCCTCAGAATCATAATTATAAAACAAAATGTTGTAGGTCTCCCTGTTTCCTAACTAAAATCATCTTTTTATTCTCTTATTTTCTAATAACCACCTCGAAATAATGGTGGATTTGGTGACATTTTGAGCTTTTGTTCTATTAGAGCCCTCTTTTCTCAGATGATAAGAAAATAGAAAAATATTGATCATTGTTTTCATCAACAGATATATTAGAAAATGAATATGTATGAAATTATGTTACAGGTTATCTGCACAGTATTCTCTCTGTTCCATGTGCTGTTGATACAAAAATATGTAAGACATGGTTTCTATTCACTTAGTGTGGCATCTATTTGAGAGCACTGGGCGTATAACACAACACACACATATATAAGTGAAAAATAAATAGCAGTACAAGGTAACATTTGTTGAATATGGAATAGTGCATCTTTTCTGAAGGAGCTGGAACATAAAGAGAACCTTGAAGAACCAAGACCGGTAGGAATGAGGGCAAGGGGAACGTTGTAGGCCGGGGCAACTATGACAAAATGCATTGAAAGTGAAGATCCAAGTGGTGGCTTCTGTGAGACTGAACAGGGCACAGGTGGAGGTGGAGGGCACTTGGAATAAAGGAGACCAACTGACTTGGGTGCAATTCCACTCTTTAATACACTCTTTGAAAGACTATGTATTCTAGATAAGCTAACTGAATGTGAAGTGAGTAAGTCAACATGGTAGGAGATGGATCAAAGAAATGAAAAAAATCAAGTAGATGGAAGTGATAAGAGAAGGGGAAAATATAGCTTAGGAAATTGAATATATCCAGGGAAATAATTATGGGGCTTTTACTTACACTGTCTGTGTTTGACACACTTGAAAACTTGACCTTAATTAGTAAGTGTTGCTTTACTCTCTTTGCTCTGACAGAAGAAAACATTGAAACGGTTTGTGCTGCTTGCACACAACTTCATCACGCTTTAGAGGAAGGAAACATGCTTGGAAATAAATTTAAGAGAAGAAGTATTCTCCTGAAGACCCTATATAAACTAGTTGATGTTGGTTCAGACTTGCTCAGCCTTAAACTTGCAAAAATTATTCTAGCAGTAAGTTTTTCTTTCTCTGGTCTAGTAGACTATAGAACACAAAAGCTGTGTTTAATGCTTTATTTGTAAATATTACAAAGAAGATTAGAAATACAGTGTATTTGCTTAGAATCTTGAAAAAATTAAGGTAATAAACTGATATCCCAGAATTTGACTAGAAAGTATTATCTAAGGTACTGAGGCTGAGTACATAGAAAATGTTCAAATAAACTTACATTTGGACTGTGACTAGGTTAAAAAAAAAAAAGAAGGAGAAGAAAAGAAAAGAAAAAGAAAGCAAAAGAAAAAAGTAACAATAGGCAAATACATTCAAAACAGTTGCTCAAGTAACTTCACTGGAGATCAGTATCAGACAGTACGGGCTGTGGTTTCTGCCCTATGGTTTCTGCTGGGGGCTTGATTCTGTCATATGATTTAATAAATAACTTAAAGTAGTTTGGGCCACAGACACAATGGCCAGGTGCTTTAGGAACCAGTGGGAAACAGAAAAACGGTTGCGTGTGGTCACGGGAAGGGACCTCAGTGGTCATAGAAGGTGTTAGAAGAAAAGGCCTATACCAAATAAAAGTCCATAGAAACTCTGTCTTGAACAAAGTGATATCATTGTTTGAGGGGAGCACTTTGTTGTCACAGCCATAAACGGTTTGAACCAAAAGATAAGCCACAATTATTACAGAACTTTCTAAGAGAGCCGCTAAAACAAATGAATGAAGCTTTGTTTACCTGGTTTCATACAAGTAAAAGCTTTAATGTTAACACCCTGTAATTTATAGAATTTAAAATCTTAAAGTACACAGTGAAACAGTTTAGTGAGATTGTCTACCATTTCTTATTTTGGTAATAAGGTCTTTCATAAAGTAGAATATTTTAATTTTATTTTAATTAATTAATTAATTTATTTAGAGACAGCATCTTGCTCTGTCACCTTGGGTAGAGTGCAGTGACATCATCATAGCTCACTGAACCTCAAATTTCTGGGCTCAGGTGATCCTCCTGCCTCAGCCTTCCAAGTAGCTGGGACTACAGGCATGCGCCACCACGCCTGGCTAATTTTTTCTATTTTTTGTAGAGAGGGGGTCTCGCTTTTGCTGAAACTGGTCTCCACCTCCTGACCTCAAGCAATCCTCCCATCTCGGCCTCCCAAAGTGCTAGGATTATAGGCGTGAGCCACCGCACATGGCCATAAAGCAGAACATTCTGACCATATATTCTGTGTTACATTGGGAGGAGGCTATATTCTTATTTAGCTGTCATCTCAAACTATTAACTCTCTTTTTAAAAGCTGTGGCATATGACTCAGAAAGCAACATTTTGAAGTAGTGATTTCAGTCTATTTCACTGCAGGGCTCTGCTGGTGTAGCAGCCGGCCAAGGATTGCCTTTGCTATTTTAACCTGGATCCTAGACCTTTTGTCCTATACCAAGCCAAAAAAAGAAAGAAAGGAGAGGGAGAGAGAGAGAGAGAGAGAGAGAAAATTCATTAACGCTTTGCAGAGAAAATATCTTGGTTATTAATGGTGTCATTCAAATTGATTATATATACATGTCACAATTTAACTATTTTAGGGCAAAAGGCTAAGTGACCTGCCAGGCAGTGAACACATTCTGAACTAAACATATGATTAGATAAAGCCCTGTCTGTGACATTGACTCTCTTGCTGAATCAGGGGCAAGACTCTAGACTCCAGAGTGCAGAGTTGGGTAGGTTTGCCTTCTGATCAACTGCAGAACCAGAAGGTCAGAAGGAACCATCAAGTCCAACTTCCCATCTACTGCCCGAATCTTGTTTAACATTCCAGGCAAAATCCTGTTTAGCTGAGGTCTTGGTGATGGAGTTCTATGTAAAATTTTAAAAGACCACATCATTAGAACTGTCGAAGAATTAAAATCAGCAAAAACTAAAGATATATGGGACTAAGAAGTTTTTCACAGCTTCTTTCTGCCAATATTTATTCCATCTATCAGTTTAATATATAGTTCAGACATTTAAAATTATTTATAGTTGAAAACATTCAGCAAGCATGATGTTAGTTGTTTTGATTTCTTGCATTCTTTGGTTAAATGGGGGCTTGCCGGGCAGCCATCTTAATTTTAATCTTTGTATCATAAACTCTTACAAAAATGTATCAGTCTATATTAAGATTTTTTAAAGAGTACAAACATATATGTGATTTCAGTAACATTCATACTGTAGGGAAATCACATTCATACTGTAGGGAGGGAAAAAAATCTAGCACTCTACATACAGGGGAAAAAACAGATAAGAAATACCAATGTGTGAGCTGTGATTATTTATAGTGGTAGCATTATGAGTAATTTTTAAACTTCTCTTACTTTAATTTGCCAAATTTGCTTTAAACAGAATAAACTATTAATATTTTTAACATAAAAAGAAAACTACCCTACCTCAGAACCTACTTCGTGCCAGGGACTCTTCTTGACACTGGGAATACAAGTGAATGAAGTAGCCCCTGCCTTCTGGGCTGGCGCTGTAGCAGGGGAGACGGGCGGACAAAGCGGGTGCTGAGTACTATGGGAAGAAAATAAAGCAGAGTAAAGGGAATGGAGACTGGTAGGGCAAACCGTTTCTATAAGATAGTCTACTTTCCATGTACAAGATTTAATATTTTGTTATATTTTCATGTCTTAAAGTCATAATTTTACAGTTATCAATGGAGGAGTTACAGGAATTTGCTTTGAATATAAACTGACTCATAGCAAGCCTGGAAATTGTGGCTGTCTTTCCTTTCCTTTCCTTTCTTTCTTTCCTTTTTTTTTTTTTTTTGGTTGTTTTGATGGAAATTCTGAAGCCAGTTTATTTTTTTTCTTTGCAACTTTTTACTAAAAATGTAAGACTTGGTGGCTGGGGAGTGAGTTGTAGTCATTCATTTATTCAACAAGTTTTATTAAGTATAGAACACATGCTACATGGCTACATGCCACACATAGAAAGAGTAATGAATCGTGGTTTTGACCTCAAGGACTCAAAATCTACTGGAAGATAGTCAACTGATTCAAATATATTCCCCAATATTAAGAAAGATATATATTTCCATTAATAAAGAAATGTTTTTCTGTTTTCTTAAGTCGGCTTATTTTCTGGGGTTTTAAACAATATTATATTTTTTTAATTTTCTTTAAGTTCCCATTTCATTTTTCCCTCCTGAGAACAGAAGGAATCTCCATTCTGTTACAGTTTTTGAGGCTTGCACAACAATGCTTCTCAGACTTCAATGTGCATGTGAATCCCCTGAGGATCTTGTTAAAATGTGGATTCTGATTGAGTAGGGCTGGGTGGGGCCTGAGATTTTGCATTCCTCGTATGTGCCCAGGTGATGCCAAGATGGTTCTGTGACCTGTCTGAGGTACACACTCCTCAGTTGCAAAATGGGAATGACAGCATCTAATTTGCGAGCTTGCTCCGGAATAACTTCTGTAAAGGGCCCAGTGCAGGAGGGACATGCAGAAGCTGCAGACTGGGCAGTGCTGCCCTTCCCGTGCCTCCAGTGTGGGGCTGACCTGTCCGTCTTGGTATCTCCTACAGTGAACAGCACAGTGGTGGGTACACAATAGGTGCTCTGTAAATATTTGTGGATCAAACATAGAACAAATCTTTAACAAATATATCTGACAAGTTCTATTATCTTTTTTTAAAAACTAACTGAAAACTCTTTATTAATCAGCATTATTAAAGATAACTTTAAATATAGTTTTTAGTAAAAAAATAATGACCTATATGCCATCCTTTCATGCAGAGATTTTTGTTTGTTCAGATGACCTTATTCCTACAAACATATTTTTACACTATTGCAATGAGGGCACATAATATTTCCATCTAACAGTAGGTAATAAATGTTTTTCTTTTTAAACATAGTGTTCATAGTTCAACTTTTTTGGTGACAGCTAAATATGAATAGTGTTGATGTCCCACAATTTATTAGACCATGCCCTAATACTGGATATTTAGGATGTTTTTTGTTTTTATTTTTTACTACATTAGATAAATATGCAGCTAATTAGACCATTTGATTCATTCAGTCCTCCTATACTGTGCTTTTTTTATAAAAAGTATACTTCCTTATTGTCCCTGTATTTAATTTACTTTGATATTTTTGTATAATTTAGAAGCTAATTTTCAACTTTGAACATTACTTGTGATTATCTCAAAGCATTCCATAAATAGCCTTAAAAATAAATATATATGTATTATCCAATTAAACAGTATTACTTTTTGATTTTCTGTTATACAAATAATAAAGAGGACAATACTTTCCCTTTTTCTTTGCTTTCTGCACCTCCATTACATATTCTTTTCTAAATTAGTTTACTATGTAATTTTGGTATTCCTCTTCCTGTACTTTTGTGTTTTAAAACAATTACTCTATTTAATTAAATTTATTAACATTGTCCTATCCCCCTTTCTTCCTCATATATGCCTTTAAAAGTAATTAATAATCTCACAGATAAATATGAGACTTTATGAAGTAAGAAATAAGTGCTTATCATTAAAATGTTCTTACTCTAAAGATCATTTTATTTTATTTACTATAATTGAGTTAATTAGATACCATAGTTGGCAAATATGTGTCCTAAATTTTTGTAAGTTTATTTCTTTAGAAATTTTCTTTATGTTTAAAAATACTCTTGCTGCATTTTTAAAATATATGTTTGTGTTTTTAAAAATATGGGATGTCTTTATTTCCCTCTGCAATAGAAATATGTTTTCTTTCTCTGCAGCTTAAAGTGAGTAGAAAGAATCTTCTTAATGTCTGCAAACTTATATTTAAAATTAGCCGGAGTGAGAAGAATGATTCTTTGATTCAAAATAACAGCGTTCTGGGTGAGTATCATTCAGTGCTGCCATTGAGCAAATGTTGTACTTGAGTACAAATGAAAAGTTTGGAGAGAAAATTTATAATTAACGACAGCAGGAATATTTTATTTTCTAGTAAAATGCAGAAGTTGTATGATGCTCTGTCCTTCTCTGTGATTGCCACATTCAGTTTAATGCATCCTTTGATAGTTTGGTTTTTTCCTTAAATGTCTGTAATAACATTATGTGACTTTACAAAGTGTTCGCTATTTAAAAATTAATTTCCTGGACTTGGATTTACTATTAGCAAAATGCATTTAATAGTATTTGACATAATTGAAATTTTTAGTCTTTTAATATAGTAGGAATGACTAAAAATTAAAAGCATCTGTAACTGTTATAGAAATCTGACATCAAAATATTTCAAATACATGGGCAGAGACATTCTAACTATCTAGCTAATAATGCCTAATTCTTTTTTCTTAATTTTTTTTCTCACAAGCCATTTGGAAAAGACTAATCCTTGACATACCCTTAAACACTTAATTAAGTGTTTAAGACACTTAAATAGTTACCTAAATGGTAATATTTTATGAATTAATTTTGCTGATACAAGAGAAGGCAGCAACATGGAAAATACTTTAAGTTCTCTTTTTGCAACATAGGATAAATAATCTCTTCTTTTTTTTTTTTTAACCTCAGTAGACAGGGAGAAAATCAGTGCTGAAAGAAATGTTTAACATTGAATCAACTAATTAAGAATTGTAGACTGAAAATGAAGAAAGATTCTGACAAATGATTACGTTGACATTAATAAAATTAAATGTGACATATTCATTATTAACCTTATTGGAGTTGCCTGGATTACTCCTAAAACTGAGTACTTGTATGTTATTTGGATGTTCTTAAGATATTCTTAAGTTATCTTGGGAAAGGATGGATGTTATATTCAAATTGTCTCTTTCTATGGTGATTGAGATTTTTTTAAAGCTCCTATGTTGGTTAATTTCCCATTAATACAGCAACAAATATATTCTTAAGGTTTATGAAATTTAACTCTCAAATTGCTTTAATTATTCTATAATAACTCAAAATTTTTATAACTAAAAATAAAGGCTGATAAATATTAGTAGGAGGCAAGGAATGGCATTTAATTAAAAGAATACTTTCTCATTTACAGATTAACAATCCCATCCTTTTACTGACATTATTATTATAGAGATTTGTCTTAGCTAAAAGTAAGCTTTTCTCTTTAAACCATATGAGTAACTCTTACCAAGCATTTGAATGTAGGTTTTGGTGAACATATTTGGCAAATTGTATTTGATGTTCGCATACAAGTGGACATCTTTAATATATTTCACTTCAGCTGTAATATTCATATATTTATAATTATCTTTTTCACAGAATCATTACTGGAAGTACTGAGAAGTGAAGACCTGAAAACTAACAGTGAAGCTTTTTTATACTGTATGGGGACTATAAAATTCATTTCTGGAAATCCAGGATTTCTTAATGAAATAATCAACAAAGGTGCTGTGGATATACTGATGAATTTGATAAGGCAAATAAATGAGAACACCAAGAAATGTAGTACATGTTCGCCTAATTTGGGCCAC
The DNA here is from genome assembly GCA_023783475.1 of Daubentonia madagascariensis. NCBI lineage: Eukaryota > Metazoa > Chordata > Mammalia > Primates > Daubentoniidae > Daubentonia > Daubentonia madagascariensis. Next base: position 53,253,185 of record JAKFHU010001815.1, on the reverse strand, counting down.
TTGTTAGTTCAGGTAAGTATTTTACTCGAAAAGTTTAGATGTGTAAAATTAGTTTTCCTGTTAGCTTATGTCGGTTGCCATTTAAAAGAATGGGCATGTGAGAGGCCCTTACAGTCAAGTGAGGGTGCCTGGCCTCAGGGATCAAATGTGGCCACTGCCCCATCTCTGCCCCATGAGTGCCAGATGCCCATTGCCCTGGAGGGGCTATTCCATGGATTTTCACAGAGCAGCTCTTCATACAGCATAGACATTCATTTCCACTGGTCTGCAGAGAAAGCAGGCCTGGAAGAATGAAAAAATAACAGCTGTCTGCAAAACAATTGCGTGTGATCATCAGAATTTTAACAGGCAGTTTAGAGTTTTGAAGACAGTCCCGGCCTGGAGATGATTTATGATGATTGGTAGCTAATGTCATGACTCTTGTATCTGCAATGATATTGAGTGGACAGTCATTGAAGGGGGTGTGTAGATAGCATGCAGCCCTGAGACTACAGGATGCAGGTAACAAAACTGGATGCATTTAATATGACCAGAACAGGAAGACAAATTTTGTTACGTGTTAGAGTTTTATTACTTCTGTAGTGGCAGATTAAATTTCATAGTTAAATTTTTTCATTGGAGCTTCTCTAGCTCTCATATCCCTTTTTTAGATGAGATTTTACTCTTTAAATAGCCTTTGCATATCAAATAATAGCATCTTTGATATAATAATTCACGAGATTTGAAATGTGCTTGTCAATTAATGAGGATTTATTGAGCGTTCAGAGTACTCTAAGCCATTGGGAAAGTGTGTTAAAAATTAGATTTAGGCCCTGCCTTCAAGATGCTTAAAATACATATGATGATTATTAATTTTGGACTTTGTGCTCTATCTCCATTTTGAAGAAGATTGTGAAAACCTCTTTTAGTCATGAATGATGCAAAATTCTACTGGTATGCTATGTTTTAGCTAGGAAGACTTAAGAAACATTACTTTCATGCTGCCAATGTTATTTTTTTTTCTTTTTTGCTAATTGACTTTGCAATAAATGCCAATGTTACTGAATCATTGAAATTTTTCCCTCAATGAAGATAGTTATTTCTGATTATACAATCAGAATGATAATAGAATGATTATCTCTTCTGTTAAAATGCAGAAAGTAGAAGGAAGAATATAAAAATCACCTGAAATATTTTCACCGAGATAACACACTAACACACCTCCAACATTTTGGTAATCATTCATAAACATATATATAATTTTTGCTTTTATCATGGAACCTGTTATTTTTAATAGTCATTTTCATTTGTTTTCTATCACCCTCGTCCTTCCCTGTTTCTCCTTCTGGTCGATCCAGTTAGGCCATGTTGTTCACACTGATGTGTTCAGCACCTTTTAATACACACAGAAGTTTTCAAAAATGGGAAATTTTATGTATGTATCTTTCCTCATTTAATAATACATAGTAAAAATCACTTGAGTCAACTCTATAGATTTATTTTATTTTATTTTAAATGATTCTATAATATTCTGTAATTAGGATATACCTCTAATTCTCAACCATTCCCATATTGAGATATTCATTCTGTTTTAAATTTTTATGCAACAGATTTGGGATTCTTGTATAGTTAAAAAATCTCTTTCCAACCCATTTTACATTATATATATATATATATGTAAATAGTTTGTTGTTTGCATCAAGTATGTCACTGGTGTTTATATATATGTATGTATATATAATCACTTGGTGTAAAGAAGCATTGAGCATTGAGTGTTATTGTGACCAAAAATATATCCAATCAAGAAATGGGACCTCTGGTGTGCCAGTAAGTATAGTGTATTACTCCCTGTTCCCCTTTTCTTACTCTTTTCCCTGGATTCAGCATCCTCAGGTGCAAGCTGACTCACAGGGCAGATACCCCTCTCCTCTCCCAACATCCGTGCACCCCTCTAGGGGGCGCTGCAGAACTTTCTCCTTACTGCTCACTGCCACTTAGATCACCTCCTGATGACGGTGGGTTTTGTCATTGTCTCCAAAGCCTTCCTTTGAACCTGCCTAGGATCTGGCATGGGTGGGGCCTTAGCTTGGGTCACAGTCAGCACCCCACACTCCTGTCCAGCAGAAGAGAGTAGAGTCCATTATCACTTCCACCTGAGAACATGCTCCTCCATGGTCACCAGTGCTGTTTGAATCAACCATATCACTGTGTGTGTTTACAGATTTGGGGAGGAAGGAGACATTGTTTTAGGTTTTGTCATTTGCAGAATCCCCTGAAAGAACATTTCCTCCTATTTAATTAAAACAAAGAAAGGCTGTTTTGTATCATCTGAATGATAAAATGTAAGCAATACTGACTTCACTACAAAAGCAGATGAAAACCTCTGCTCTTGTGAATGTGTAACATTGACTGATTTTTTTTTACCAGCAAATTCATGGGCAAATTCAGCCAGACAGATCTGGCCACAAGCTGAATTGTTTATTTACACCAGCTTTCAGAACCTGATAACTCCAGCTCATGAGGCATTTTTAAAAGCAACTTTGCTCAGTGGAAAAATAAATAAATTACTTGTGGATATAATAATAATAAAGCAATGTCTGCAAGCCAGAGAGAACATGACAAAGGCAAAAAAGATACAAGCAGGCAACACTGGATGGTGTGACTGCCTCTCCTTTATGACTTTCCACCCAAGAACCTCAGTAGCTTTAGCACACCTTCTGGGGACCTCACCTTATAAAACTTTGTATGCTGTAGCATCTGGTACAATGCTACAGTCATTCTATTCCCTAAAGTAGCTCTGTTGAAGCCCACTGAAAGAGTGGAAAACATCTTCCGAAGCTGGACTCTGAAGGTTGTGTAGGATTTGGGACACTGGAACAAAAGGATGTTGAATACTCAAGTGGGAAATAAATAAGGTGTGTTTGGGGGATGCTGAAGAGGTAGGGCTGTCCAAGCAGACTCTGTGGTGGAGTCCTGGGAGGTGAGATTTGGAGGGCACAGTCATGGGTCTCCTCTTGAATACCAGGCTATGGAGAGTGGCCTTGGGGCAACAGGGAGCAGTGGGAGGTCAGTGCGTGGGGAAGATGAGATGAGACCAGAGTGGCAGAAAGATGAATGTGCACAAGATTTTAAACTGATAAAGACCAAAAAGCTGCAAAGTGATGGGAAGAGAATGTGTCTGTGGTACACGACAAATTGGAGGGCTAAGATTTAGAAACAGCAGCCCCGATTAAGAGGCATTGCTGCAGTAGGATTTTAGGCTGATTACAATGGAGATGAGGGAATGGATGTGAAAGAAAAGCTCCTTCATAGCAGATGGACTAATGTTGCTTGGAGGAAAAAATACTACAGTGTTGAGCTTTGGAAGGTTTTCTTTGTGTTGTTTCTTATGTATATGTATGTGTATACATACACATATGCATATATTTTATCATCCTGTGGCTGAAATCAAGAGACATTCATTTCACGAGTGTTTGTGGTGTGGCTACTATGTGCCAGGCATGTCTGGGTGGGTGGTGAGCAAGACAGTGGTCGACAAGAGAACTGCCAGTAGGCACCTGCTTTTTGGTGTCCCCTGTATCCAGGTAATAGTATTCCAATGCCTTATTCTTCTGCAATACCGTGGTACTTCCACATGGCCAATGTTGCATTCAGTTCTTCATGTCAGTCATGTAATAGCATTTTGAGAAAGTCTAGATGCTCAGAAGAACTGAGGGGCTACCACCTGTGCATCAAGTCAAAGTATTCATACTCCAGTCAGGCAAAACTGGAGACATGAATTTATCTGTAAAGTCATAAGAGTAAAGTAGGTTAAACTGCATGTTCACTAAATTCCAGAATACTAGGATTTAGGGAGAGCTCCTGAAACTTGGAAAAGGCGAAATATAAGCCAGCTAACAGGCAAGGCCCCTAAATGCCAGTAGTAAATTTCATCACCCAAGGAGATGACACTTGGAAATAGGGATTTGTCAATGTTGATCTAGAATGGATTATCAGGAGGTATTAGGGTTCATCTTTGGCCTTTAAAGGCCAACAATCAGGAAGGCATAACACAGGAGCTGAGGAAAATTCCCAGAGTCACCTCCATCAGAAAGTCTGTTTTGGTCTCCATTGTGCCCCTTCCTGGGAATGCAGAAGAGTACTTCTGTCTACATCATAATCACAACCAAGCCCGAATTCTCCTGGTGTCCCGTTTGTCCTCTGTGTCTCGAGAACATCGTGTACAAAGCTGCTTTGCTGTAATTGAAGAAAATCCCAATGTACTTACATTTACAGCTAGGTAATTTATGGGTGTATAATGTAACTATTAAAACTCAGATTGACTTGAACTTGCATTCCTATTTTTTTGATTCGTTTGTATTTCCAAACTTTTTTCTTTATAGCCTGAGCCATTTGACTTGAATTCAATCCTTGGAGACATGTGTTCTTTCCCTGCTTTAGAGATACTATTTTTGTAGTTAGCACTATTCTGCAGTGCCCCAGGTGATGAGGTTTGCTCCCCCGCCCACTCCCCCCCAATTTCACTTCTCTGGCCTCGAACCCTGCGGGCACTGCAGGCACCTCCCCAGAGGCTTCTGCAGATCCAAATCCTTTCCCCGTCTGCTCAGTACCCCACTGGTGTCATGTTCTTCCTTTTTCTAAATGGAAGTCTCTCGGGAAGGTCAGTCCTTCCTGTCCCTCACTCTGGTCCTTTCCTTTGTTTTTAGAGTTTGGGGAATATCAAAGTGAATTGAACAGAGAGGTGACTCAGACAATTTGAGCCTGGATGGTTCAGAAAATAAATGATATCATTAGTAGAAATTAGAGAGTTATACAAAGGAACTGGATTTGGCAAGAGGAGGGAAGGAAATTATGTAATTAGCTTTAATATAAAACTTCAAGTTGCCAAGAGAATAGTCAAGTGGGCCTGTCGAGTATACGCCAGGGCTTAGAAGAGAAAGCAAGGCCAAAAATACAGATTTAGGGTCATCTACATGGAGGTGATAGTTGATGTTGTGAAAGACAAAGACATTACCCAAGGAGAGAGTATAGAAAGCATAGAGGGGGCTGAGGACAGATTCTGTAAAATGGTTTCATTTGTGGAATGGGAAGGGAAAAGGAAGTGACCAGAAAATTAAGGACAATGTATGAGAGTAAAGATTTTTCAAGCAAGGATGGGTCAGCTTTGTCAAATGCTGCAGAGAGCACATAAGGGAAGAGAAATTCAGCCACTTTGTTAGGAGCAGTGTGAGTAGTAGGCAGGTGGGGGTGGGGTCATGTTGCAAGGGGTCCATCTCCTAGCAAGCTCTCTTGCTGTCTTTAAATCTTACATGATTGATTGATTGATTGATTGATGTTTTGGTTATAGAATTACATGATTTCTTTATTTCTATATTTTTAAATTAAAAGATATTTTGATGTAGTTGACTTCTTTTTTTTTTTAATTTGTAAGCCCTGGAGTGAGCTTCTCACTTTGGCTGATCTGGGTTCACTCCTGTGTTCAGTATTCATCATCAAGAACCCTGATGGTCCGTTGGACTCTGTCCCCCATGTTGGGGCAGGGCTCAGCACCACTGCATGGACCAGTGAGGAGCACACTGCTTTGGAGTCCAGGGCTGGAGCTGGCCGCTCAGCTGGGACACTGGCAGCTCACTCACCTCTGAGCCTCACTTTCCTCGTCTCTAAAGGGCTCACTGCGCCTGCCTTAAAGGGCAGTTGGGGAAATGACGTGCGATGATCTAGTAAAGCACCTAGAACAGGGCATGGCACAGAGTAGAAACTCACCAGAAATTTATTAAATAAAATAAGATCAGAATTACCAAAGCCTGAAGCTTCAAAGAGCAATTACTTCTGATGAGAAAAAATTTAATCACAAGAAATTAAGATGACAGAGTTCAAGATGGATTTCAAATCTTTGATCTCTTTTTTGTTTTTCTGGCTTTGACAAGCCATGTGGAAAGGAGTGCTGAAGAAAAACTAAAATCGGAAGGGGGTGTCACATCAGCGACATGGGTACATATTGGACCCCAAGTTCTCAGAGCCAGTTACTCTCTGCTTCAGGATTTGGGGAATTTAAGAGAGGTCTTTAATGAAGTCTGGGGATTCAATTAAGCAGCGATTTAAGTTATATTAGTAATTAAGGGTTATACCAAAGTGGTTGGGGTCTTTTCAATCTTGCTTTAGTTATATTTAATCGCTTTTAAATGTAGAGATTAATACATTTGTATTTAGGTGTTTAGAAAATTAAATTATCATGACTATGCATTCTTAAGCTGGAAATTATGTTAATTCTCTGTTGCTTAACCCTGCCTGTTGGAAGCCTACCTCTTCAGACCATGAAATCAGAACCAAGGCAGTAGCAGCCACCCAATGGATTATTGGAGGAAATAAACTACATACCTATAAAATGGGAGCAAATAGTCCCATAATTATATTTCTTCAATTCATACAGATAATTTTATTGGAGGTTTGATAATTAAACAAAAAACACTTTAAAGCATTTCTTTTAAAGAGTTTCCTTTAATGGGAAGTGGCAGATGAGGTTATTTATTTTCTTATTGTTTTAATTAAGGCATAATTTACAGTGAAATGCTCAGATCTTGTGTATTTGACGAGTTTGACAGAAGTATAAAGCCATGTAACCCCCAACCTTATCAAGATACAGGAGATTTCTGTCACCACAGAAATGTGCTCCCCCCTCTTCTCATTAATCCACATTCTCCAATCCCCCAGAGGGAACCATTTTTCTGTTCTCTTTCACCATAGATAAGCTCTGTCTGTTCTAAAACTTCATATAAATGGAATATACAGTGTGTACTTTTTTTGTGTTTGGTACTTTTTAAACTTTTATTTTGAACTAAGTATAAATTCAAAGGATGTTGCAAAAATAGTACAGAGAGGTCCTGTGGACCCATTACCCAGCTTCTCCCAGTGGTGACATCTTACATAACTATTGCACATTATCCAAACTAGGAATTGATATGGACACAATACAGTTAACTAGAGTACTACACTTGGCTTATTTTGCTTAGCATATTGTTTTTGGAATTACATAAAACTTTTTTGGGGGTTACAGTCTTTGGTATTGATTACTAGGCTTGCTAATTTTTTAATGATGTATTTGTTAATGGGAAGGGGACACCTATTTTCTACTTAATGAAGTTTCCTTCCTATAAAAGAATAGCCAGTATGGCTGCTCCAAGTGCAGTGGTGTTTACAACTAATTCATCACAATCAGTTACAGATTCCTTTGTTCCTTCACTTGACAAGCCTTTAAAAAAAAAAAAATATTCAGTAGTATAACTCACCATTCACTTACCCAATTGGCGTGAGAGAGTAGGCATTCAGGACCCTGACCCTTTCTGTTCCCGTCTCTTCCTTTTCTTGGGAAGGAGCTGCCTATAGGCAACTTATATTCTCCGATTCTCCAGGGACAGCAGATCTGAAGACCTGGGGAGACTCAGAGACCCTCAACATGTAATGCCTTAGGTTTTGAACTTAGAAATAAGAGAATAAGGAGGATGGGGGTGGGGGAAGGTTATCACCGCGGTGGGAGGATGTAGCTCATAGCAGAGGCAGGCATGCTTTCTAATCCTGAACCCTCGAATTAGATTTACCTACTCAGTCACAGGCCACCCTGTCCCTGGAGGAGCAGAGGAGAACACCCTGTGTTCTGATGGCAGCTCGCTTCTGAAAGAGGAAGGGAAGAGAGGGACCAAGTAGGGGTTGGGCTAGACTGCAAACGCCTGGTTCCCATCCCCAGCTCACCAATCAGGAAGTGAGGAGGGGAGGGTGGCCGGGAGTATTATGTTAATAGATGCCTGCTCAGCAGCAAGGAAGATCAGGATGGAAATAAGTATCCATGCCTACTGTTTCTGAGGAGAGCCATTTGCTTTCAGTTCGCGCCCCGTCTGCTCAGCCTCATCTCCTCACTGTGCGTGTGCTAGTTGTGACAGTAAAGAAATGTCACTCGCTTTAACATGCAATTGTGAAAATTGGTGTCATTGCTTGGAAGTTAAGTTCTTAATGCATTATCTTTGTCAGACTCCTTTTCTTATTTTGCTGCATTGGCATTATATAGTTTATATGACATTCAAAATTTCTCCTATATTGACACATATAATAGTCACAACTAGAAGAATCAGCTACCTGTTCATTTTACCAAGGTAACTGACATAGAGGCAGTATACAGAGAAACAATAACAAACACAGGCAAATATTAAATAGAGTCTCAAAGTAGGACATTGGAGGTTTGAGGAGGACAGAGCCATTTCCTGCTGAAGTAGGCCACCCATGGTAGGAATGTGCCAAATGGGCCTCCATGAGTAGGCACCAAGTATTATTGAGGTCTGTGAATTAATATTACTTCCATATGCATATATCCTAATAAACTCCAATAAAATGCTTAGAAATTTTTGGTATCGGTGGTTTCATGTATATAGTGGCATCTTGTCATTGGTTTCTTTTGTCTGAGAAATGTACTACTCATATATGAGACAATATGAAACTTCTTGGGTTACCACATATGCTCTGGTTTTGGCATATATGTGGTCTCAATTGGGCACAAATCCAAAAAAATCAATGTGCTTTTATTAATAGAGGGAGATGGTTTAGCTGAGGTTGGAAAATGGTGGCTTTGGTCTTAAATCATTTGACACTGTTTGTGGTCTCTGGCGGCTGTATTTATTCTTTCACATCATCAGTGGGAAGTAAACCATTTTGCAGTTGGCAGTTAAGTTGAGACAAAGCTCAAGGGATTTGGGTTATGGCTATCCCAGATGATTGAGAAATGCTTTTAGAGACAAATGCCAGAGTGAGCGGGCGAGGCAACATACAAGGAGTCAGAGGCCCAGGACATCAGCCTACCTGGAAGCTGGTAGACTTTCTGAGCTTCAGTTTCTTCTTCTGAAAAGTGGGGCACAGAATACCTTTTCTATTTGCCTTATAGTGTTGTTTTAGGGAGCAAATGAGACACAGCTCATGAGATAGGTTTATAACCTGTAAAGTAGCTAGCTCAGATCCTTTGCATAATAGTATTCGATGTATAAAAGTAATTAAAACTGAATCCTGACACTGGTTTTGCTTGAGGAAGCATAGTAACTTCTAAACTATTAATGGTACAGTTTTCAATTGCATTATGTTCCAAAGGTTTCTTTGAAAGCTGGTTTTTTGAAATTGGGAAAATGTTTCTCAAAGAACAATGCCATGATTGATGGTGAAGTTCCTGAGCTAGCCACAAAACCAGTTCAACTTCTGATGCACCTAACTGGAATTCTGTGGTGGGCTGTGAGTCACAAGCCCCTCTGATCTGGGGCAGCTCTGATGGCTGGTTGCCTTCTAAGCAGAATCTGGTGAGTTCCCTGGGGACCGAGCACTCTGAGGGAGGAAGAGTGCAATGGGAAGAGTGAGGGTCGTCCACTCTGGAAATGAGCAGTGTATGGAGCCTTCAGGTCAACCAAGCAGCGCTCCCCACCTTGTGCGCATGCACTGCAGGAGAGAAGGCTGGGAAGGGGGCCACAGCTGCTGGACCCGTGTCGGGTCTTCAAGTCCAGTGATCTAAGTCAGGAGGGCCCCATATTTTAAGACAAAGATTTCTTGTGTTTGCTAAGGTTTTTCAATTAATAGTTGAAAGCACAATTTGAAATTGATAACTAAGTACCAATAGTCAACTTGAAAAAATAGATGTTATATCTTTTGAGTTCTAATTTTACTGTATTAAAATGCTGTTTGTGCATTTATAAATTATCTAATCTCTTATTAATATATTTTTCCCTTTAAAATGGGTCTCCTAATGCTGATTGCACAATGAAAACCTTAAGGCTCAACTAATGCAATATGAGATAGGTAGCTTTGCCAAACTCAGCAGGCATTTTACCTGATTGAGGGTGGTACCCTTTATGATCAAAGAGTTTGGGAAAGAGAGAGAGACCGCCTCAGAAAAGTGAGCACCAGAAAGAAAGTGGTAGAGTTTAGCTCATTTTTCAGCAGCAGATTAGTAACCAGAATCACAATGGAGTGTTTCTTCCTGATATTTACAAAAATTTCGGTCCCCTTTTGTCCCAGACATCATCTAACTACTGCTAATAAGCAAGGACACTTAAATTTTTAATAATCCTCTTTGCGGATTATTAATTGCATTTTCTTCTCTTTTTTCTTTTTCCCACTGGCTGCCTTATGACTCGGTATATCTGTCCCACAGGGTTGCGAATTAGGAGATGAGAAAAATAAGAATTAAAACTCATGTTTTTTAATTTGCTATTTTTTGGTGAAAGGACACTTAAGAGGTTGGGAATTGCTCTAGTAAGTCCTTTAAAAACTAAACAAGTATCTGTGTGTTTATTAACTTATATGTTTTTTAATAATAATAGATTTGAGGTGGTTTAAAAGATTGTATACAATAAAAAAGAAAAGTATGTATCCAGGTAAAGTTAGGAATAATATAAATTAGAATAGAAAGTTAAGAAAGAAATGGATAGATTTTTCCAAGCAGGAAGCTTGGACTTTGGTTAATTCCTGCTTTGGGGGCAGGCCCGTGGGTGGGAAAGAAAGACTCTGCTGCAGAGCAGGACTCATTCATGACTTCCACAAATTTATCTCTGTTCAACGAAGAGTTCTTACTTGATTTTTAATTTTCACTTATATATAATTAATGCAAAAGTTAGAGCAAAGTTCGGAGTTAAGTGGGTTGGCTTGGAACTAGCCTTTACTGTGACCACATTATTTTGCTGGCCTTTCCTCCCACAAAATCTTTCTGTATTTTTCCCAGAAAAGGCCACTGGCCTGAGCACTCAGAGCCCCACCGCCACGCCCAGTGAGATTGGTGGTGGTCTCTCAAAACGGGCCGCCTTCAGAGCGGCCTCTGCCTGGGCACAGCTTCCTGATGCTTCGCCTCAGGGCTTTAAGCCCTGGTAGCCCCCCGCACTTTCTTGCCAGAGGCTTTCCCATCTCCCTTGTCCCTTCTTTCTTTCATGCCCCTCCTCATTTCTCTCCCCTTCCCCTTCTCGCCCGCCCAGCCAGCCGGCAGTTGGACATTTCAGATCTTTTTATAAGCACATTTGTTGTCCTCCGAGTAGAAGGAGGAGCTGGAGGAGCTCCCCACGGGAGAGGATGAAGGCGCGGGAGACAAGCCGTGATGATTCCGTGCTGTAGAGACGGGAGCATGACGGTTTGCTGACGTGGATGAGGAAGGGATCGATGAGCCTCCGAAAAGTCCTCCTGGAGGAGAAGTGAGCCTGAGCTGGGTCCTGAAAAATGAGCAGCAGGCGGCCAGTGGGACAAGGGGTGGAGGAGGTGGTCTGTCCGAAGGGCGGCAGGAAGGGAGGGCGCTGTGTGGCGCAGTCGGAAAGGTGGCTGGGGAGGGGGCCGGGGAGCGGGGGGGAGCAGGGGGAGGTGAGCTCAGGGCGGCGGGCTGCACGGCAGGGTGAGCAGCCTTGACGCTGTGGGGGCTGCCTGCTGGGCCTGGACGCTGGAGGAGGCCTTTGAGCGGGGAAGGCTGGGTTCTGAGATGCCGCCTCCGGCAGGGTGGGCGGCTGTGGGGAGGGACTGTGGAGGGAGCCCACTCAGGGCTGGAGCGAGCGGTGGGAGACGAAGAGAGAGAAGAGGTGGGGGAGCGGCGGGGCTGCTGCGGCCCTGGGAAGGAGCCGCTGTGGTGAATAAGAGCGAATAGGGAACAAACGCCCAGGGAGCCGGTCCCCTCACAGAAAGTCCAGTTTCCTTCCATCCATTATGTTTTATTCCTCTGCTCCTTTAAAATCATCCTAAAATCTGCCTCAGAGATGTTATCTGATTAACCCATGGTTCTGGGATATCCTCACCCGCCTGTTCCCGCCAAGTCTTCCCCTGCAGGCGTTCTTCCACTCGCTCCCTCCGCGAGCATGTGCTCATGGAGGCCCACTGTGTGCCAGGCCGCGGACTTGGGCCTGGGGGCACAATGGCGAAAAGGCAGATGAGGTTTACGCCCTCACTGAAGCTTCTGGAGGAGTAGGCAGATGGTAAAACATACTAGATAACCTGACATTAAGTAGAATTTGTCGGGGGTATAAGGTATGCAACGAAGTTTGAGGCATTGTTAAGAACCGTATCTATGGGGCCATAGGGACTATGGTCAGGGAGCTGTATGTTTCCTGGGAGCTATGACAGAAAGCCAGGAGGGCTTAGGGTGACAGGAAGCAGCAAGGCAGAGTTCTGGGATGTCTCTGAGGTTTGGGGCTTGAGCAACTAGGTTGATGGTGGTGTCGTCTCTTGAGGTATTACTAATGGATTTTTCTAGTGTGTGGTATATATTTCATACACATTATTTCTAGCAGCACCACTACTGACAAATTTGGAAATTTTTAAATATCTTCTGTCACTCAACTGTGTGTTCTCCACAGAATGTGATATGTGCAGTAAATTGATAGGGATTTCAATCAGATGATGTGTCACATATAATTGTGTGCTTCCACTCCTGATTTGGGTCATTTATAAAGTGTATTTGGGCTGGGCACAGTGGCTCATACGTATAATCCCAGCACTTCGGGAGGCTGAGGCGGGAGGATCACTTGAGGCCAGAAGTTTGAGACCAGCCTGAGCAATATAGCAAGACCCTGTCTCTATAAAAAAATTAAAAATTAGCCGGGCATGGTGGTGTGCACCTGTAGTCCCAGCTATGGGAGGCTGAGGCAGGAGGATGGCTTGAGCCCAGGAGTTTGAGATTACAGTGAGCTACGATGATGTCACTGCATTCTAACCCTGGGCAGCAGAGTGAGACCCTATCTCAAGAAAAAACAAAAACAAAAACAAAAAAAACTTCGAACAGTCTTAACCTTTTTAAATGAGGTAAGAATAAGGGTTGAGAGGGAGAAAAAATTGAGGTTGAAACAAGAAAAAAGCTCTTAAAGAAACTATGGTCCCTTCTGGTGACAATGTCCCTTACCAGAGGTTAGATGTGGGGAGCAAGAAGGTGACTATGAATCGGGTGCCCAATCTTTGAAAAGCCTTGAGAACCAGGGAAAGGAACTGTTTGTGTGCGCAGTGATTGGAATGGGTGTTCCATGGTTTGCCGTGGTTTCCATCTGCCTAGGATGCAAATGGGCATCTGTGCTCTTTGGTTTCCATGGAGGAAAGTTTGTGAGTCATCCTTTGGACTGACATAAACCAGTAGTGCTCCAGTGCCTGAGCTGTCTCAGAAGAAAGAACAGGTAGAGCCAGGGTTAGATGATGAGAATTTTCCATTTTATGGCAGCAGTGGCCTGGAATTCCATGAGAATGGTTCATTAGTCTTCACAAAAAACCCATTCCTTAGCTTAGAAGATGACATTGTGGATTCATGGTTAAGTAGAATGCTTGAGTAGTTTGTTTCCCCTCCAGTGTTTGGGATACTAAAACTTTCAGGGAAGAATTTACCCAACTGTTATATAATTGAATTGACTCCAAAAGACGTGTACACATTTATTTGAAGCGTTTTTAAATTTTCTCTGTTTTCAAGGTAGTCAGTTACATTTTAACTTATAAAATCTTTTTGTTGCTATTGTTACAAGGGAAAACCAGAGACACATATCACCTTAATAATTGTTTTTAAAAGGTAATTAAATATGGCTATAATGCTGCTTTATATTTACATAATGCTTTACAATGTACAAAAACATTACTACATGTTTTCCATTTGATATACACAGCTACCTGGAGAGGTGAGCAGTGATTGTAAGCCCCTTTTCACAGATGAGGAAATGGGGAAGTTGAGGAATGAGTGACTGCCCTCAGTCACATAACTAGGAAGAAACTTGAGACTTGAATCCCTATCATTTGACTTGAAGGCATTGGGCCCATGATTTTCAAGCACCCTTAGGAAACAGGCACCACCAATGCCATTCACACCCCATCTCATTGGATTGTCACAACCACTGGGTGGCCATTGCCATCTCTACTTTTCCAATGAGAAAATGTGCTCTGGGAGGAGGTTATATAGCTGACCCAGGCTAGTGAGTGGGGGGCTGTGCTGACCCTTAACAAGTAGCCTGCCTGTGCCATCTTACAGGCAAAGATCACACTGCATATTAAAATTATTAGATAACAGCAACATTAGTTTTATGGATTTACTAAATTTTTCTCGAGTCTTCGACTAAGGCTAAAGTGGATAGCTTTCCTGAGTTTTGTTTTGTTTTTTTTACAAAATAAGACAAATTTGGAGGATCTTAATATTTGCCTCTTGGAAGAGAATGAGACTAAAGGTCTTAAATATTCCTCTGCCACATCATCACTTGATGCTACTTGTAAAAATATAGAACAAGAATTTTCAGGCTGGGTGCCGTGGCTCACACCTGTAATCCTAGCACTTTGGGAGGCTGAGGCAGGAGGATCACTTGAGGCCAGGAGTTTGAGACCATCCTGAGCAAGAGTGAGACCCCGTCTCTACAAAATGTAGAAAAATTAGCTGGGCGTGGTGGTGTGCACCTGTAGTCCCAGCTACTTGAGCCCAGGTGTTTGAGGTTGCAGTGAGCTATGATGACGCCACCACACTCTACCCAGGGTGACAGAGTGAGACTCTGTCATAAAAACAAAAACAAAAAAAGGAAAAAAAAGGAATGGATATGGCTATTGCAGGGTCAATTGAAGATCTTATGACTGTTTTTATAACAAACTCAGATGATGATCTATTTAACCCTGGGTTTGAGGTATACTAATTGCTTATTAATATTAATATTCCATTCTTTGCCTTTTTAGATTTTCTTGGTTTTCATTTCTTGCTGCTTGTGCCTAGGCCTACATTCTCTGGTGGGAGATGCATAGTGGGGCTTGGTTTGGTTACTGATGTAAGGAAATTCATGGGATGAATTATGCTGTGCTGTTTAGTGTGGCTGTATTTTTTCAGTTTTAAAAAAATGTCACAAGCATGCTTTTATCCTAGGTGACTGCTACATTGAGAAACTTGGTTGATTCACCACTGGCAAGAAGTAAGTTGCTGAGTGTCAGTGCCATTCCCCAGCTCTGCACAGTGATGGAACAGTACGTGGGTGACAAGGATGTCTGTACCAATATTGTCAGAATATTCAGGTGGGTAGACTAAGAAAACAAAGTAGCCTTACAAAAAGGCTGATGCTTAGATTTCGGGTTATCTTTAATATTTGTGTGTGTGACTGACAAGGAATCCTTTTTTTTGCTTTTTACTTCCACTTTGCAGAAAAGGTAAATCTAGTAGCCCAAGTTTGTAATGAATGATTTATACTAACAACTCCATTTTCTATGTGATTCCAATGTGAGTCTAAACTCATTTATTGTAAGTTGCTATAGTTCTTTGGTGAGTTGTGACTATCCTAGTGTGTATGCTTGTTTGTTTAATCTTCCTCTCAGCCTATTGGAGATATGGAACTGTATCATAAAACATGGCAAACTTTCTGGTATACTTAGAAACAATACTTACGAGTTTTAACTCAAAAAGGGGATCAATGCTTAGAAAGTCTGATCTGACTTAGTTTGTAATAGAAGGTTATTTTATTTCAGTTGTTTGAACTTTGGCTTACATATTTGCTAGTTGTGCTTACACTTACTTTATTTACTCCAGAAATGATGATCATTTGAATCCAGGTTGCCTCAAAGCAAGATGTTGTTAAATTCAGAACTGTCTTTAAATTACGCATTTGTATTTCCTCCCTCACTGCTCTTTGCCCGTGTTTTTACATAATGATTCTTCTCAGAAGACCTGGGCCTTTCTTGAACCATAATACTGTAGTTGTTTAAAGAAATGTAAAATTTCCTGAAGAATGAATTGGTAATTGATCCTAGTATGAGGATGTGAGTCCAGATTTGATCTTTTTACACTGCACTTTCCTAAGCTTTGTTCTGGATACTTAATGACTACTCCCATTTTGAAGCATTGTAAAATCACAAAGAATTTATTTTTGTGTATGGTGGCACATAGGGCTCCAATTTGATTTTTTTCCACGTGGGTAGTCAATTGTTCCAGCACCTTTTATTGAATATGCCATCCTTTTCCCACTGATTTTGTCAGTCATGCATAAGTTCCCGTATACTTGCAGGTCTGTTCCTGGGCGTTCTATTTGGTCCCTCCTCAGACCAATGCCACACTGTGTTTACTATTGCAGATTTAAGTCCTGCTCTAAGATTAGATGAATGTCTCACTTTTTTCTTCTTTAAGGTCCAGACTCTTTTTGTTCTTTTCTCTTCCTTTTGAATTGGGGAATCAGCTAAGATCCACGATTGGAACTTTGGAATTTTTAATGGAACTATACTGAGTATGTAGAATAATGGGATAGGGATGGGAAGAATTAACACCTTTATGATGTTAAGTCTTTCATCCATAAACATTTATGACATCTTCCTTTATGTCCTTCAATAAAATGTCATAATTTTATCCATAAGGATTTTGCACATCTTTTGCTAGACTTATTCCTAGGTCCTTCATGGTTTTTGCTGCAATTATGAATACAATCTTTAAAAAATTATTTTCTTATAGGTTGTTGCTGATGTATATGAATAGTATTGATGTTTGCTTATTAATCTTGCATTCAGGAATCTTGATAAACATTAGGACTAAGAGTTTGTCTATATAGATTGCTTTGGATTTTCTATGCAAGTTGTCTGCAGATAAGAATAATTTTTTTGTTGCCTTCCAATTATTGCGACTCTTCCTCTTTGTCCCCACCTCTTTTATCGCATTGCTGAGGAATCCAGTACAAAATCGTGAGTGTTGGGCCTGTTGTCTTTCTTCTGACTTTAAATGAAATATTTTTATGGTTTCACCAGTTGAAAATAATATTTGTTGTACATTTTTGTAGATACCCTTTAGAAGGTTAAGGAAGGATTTTTTTTCTCTCGTTAATGGATGTTAAGTTTCATCAAATGCTCTGAATCTCTTTTGATTATATGGATTTTCTTTTTGTTAATTCATGAATGTAGCAAATTACATTAATGGATTTTCTCATGTTAAGCCATTTATATATTGCTGAGTTTGGTTAACTAATATTTTGTTTAAGATTTTTCATCTGTAGTCATGAGTTAGATTAACCTATACTTTCCTTTCTTGTATTGTCCTTGTCGGGGTTTCGTGTTAAATTTATACCAGCCTTATAAAATGAGTTGGGAAGTATTCCAACATTTTCTCTTTTCTGGAAGAATTTGTAAAAATAAAACTTACCTGTTTCTTGAAATGTAGAACTTGCTCAAAAAGCTAGTTTTATCCTGGGGGAGTGTATGTGTGTCTGTGAATATTATTGACTACTGATTCAAATTCTTTATATATGGTTGTATATCTGTTCATATTTCTTATTTCTACTTGGTTCAGTTTCTGAAAGTTATATTTTTACAGGAATTTGTCCATTTTATCTAAGTTTTCAAACAATATAAATTCCAAATATTCTCTTATTATCATTTTAATCTCTGTTGCATCTCTCAAACTCCTGGCCTCAAGCAATCCCCCCGCCTTGGGCCTCCCAAACTGCTAGGATCACAGGTGTGAGCCACTAAGCCCAGCCTCTGTTGCATCTCTAATTATGTCCTCTTTTATTTATTTTAACTTATTTAACAACTACTTATACAGCACTTACTACATGCTAGGCAATATTCTAAGTACTTTCCAAATACTAATTCATTTAATCCTTATAAAAACTTTTTAATATAGGTACTATTATTGTCATTGTCAGTTTACATATAAGGAAACTGAGGCATAGAGAAAAGTTCAGTAGTTTTCCCAAGATCATACAGCTAGTAAGTTGTAGAGTGCAATTCACACCAGGTACTCTGGCTCTAGAATTCATACTTTTAACTACTATGTTACATTGCCTCTTCATTGTTAATATTGATTTTCTTTTGGTTATTTATGATATTTCTCTTTTTTTCTTGATCAGTCTTGCCAATTTTATTAGTTTTTGCAAAGAATCAATAGATTCATTGATCCATTTTATTATATGTTTCCTATCTTATTCCTTCTGTTCTTATCCTTATTAATCCCTTTCTTCTACTCTCTGTGGATATATTTTTCTTCTAACTATTTTAGTTAGAAACTCAACTCTTTTCAGCCTCTTTAAGGCTATAAATTTTCCTCTAAATACTGCTTTACCTGCATACTTCAAATTTTGATTTGTATTGTTTTTATTATTATTCATATCTAAATATTTTTTTATTTTCATGTTTCTTTGACACATAAGTTGAGTGTTCTTAAATTTCAAAAAATATGTTTTTTTAAAAAATGTGTTTTTGAAATTTGTTTCTAATTTAATTGCACTTTGACCAGAGAGTGTGGTCTATGAGACCCCAGTTCCCTGAAAATTTCCTGAGATTTGTTTATGACCTGGTACATGGTCAAGTTTTAAAATTATTAATGATATTTTACATGTTGATTCATCAATTAATGAGAAATTTATGAACATCTCCCAAATTTGATGTGGGTGCATCAATATTGCTTTGTGGATTTTGTTTGTTTGCTTGCTTACTTTAGAAATTTTGAAGCTATTTTTAAGGCTTTTTGCCTTAAGATCTGTTTTGCCTGATATTAGTATAGCACTCCAGCCTAGAATATTAGAGCAGTTTTACATTTGCTTCTAATGGGATCCCAGGGGATTCACTGATATCCAAAAAGATTTCATGAACATTACTTAGTTTGTGTTTTCTGAACCATGTGGGTAGTATGAATTCATACCAATCACATGTATTACAGGCTTCAGGTTTCTATTTTTCAAAGGACCTTTTTTAGTTTACCTGCTCCATCTTTCCAGAGTCTAGAACAAATAGCAAGCCTCCTTACAGCTTCTCTGAACTAGTGTGTAGAGTATTTTTTGACTCCCTTTCTTGAACTGGGCAATGCTTTGAAGGTCTGCATTTAAATTGATACTGTTTCTACTTGAATTTTGTAGAATAAAATTCAAATTTTATTTTTAGAATAAAAATTTTATAGAATAAAAATTCAAAAAATTGAATTTTTTGTTTTATAGAAAAACAAAGTTTACTTTTATTTTCCCATTTGGCATTTCTGCAGCAAACTTACTTCTTACCGTGACTGCTGTGCAGCCTTGGCCAACTATTCCAGATGTTATGCCTTGTTTCTGAATCTGATAAACAATTACCAGAAGAAGCAGGTCAGTTCTTCATTCATTTAATTCTTCAATGAGTCTTTGCACTGGTATATTTGTGTAAGCCCATGTTGAATGACTTTATATTTTGAATTTGTAGGTTTCTATTAGAAGCTTCCATTAGATGTATAAGGCTGCCCCAGGATGCAGTGAGTTACCTATAGGAATTGAGGAAGGAATAGTTTGAGGCAGAAACTGTCTCAGTGGGATGTCATTGTTCTAGGAAGTTTCCTGATTTAGGGAGGAGGGTGGTAGTCTACAACAGTGTTGTTCCTCCCAGTGATCTGTAGACCACCTACATGAGAGTCACCTTGGGGTGGGGTTAGAGGTGCACTGGTTATTTCCAGGCTCCACCCTAGGCCTACTAAGTCATACAGGTAGGGTGGGGCCTGGCCGTCTGCATTTTAACAAGAACCACAGGGACTTCTGACACAAACTAAAGTTTGGGATCCCCCTACACAATGTTTCCTGAAGATTCTTCTAGCCCTTAAATTCTCTAATTCTTTGACCCTATTATTGTGTGTAGAAGATGAAATTTCTAGGTAAGTATTTAAATGAAATAACTTAGTTTTGATGGATTGGGGCAAAATGTATATAGTTGTTTTAAAAAAGGAAGAACTCACAAATGACTTCCCCTTAATAAAATCAGAATATTTAGTACAAACTTTAATTTTTATTATAAGCTTTCAAATTTTTATTAAGTACAGTCTACTTTTATTCACTTTTATAAATGATTAAAGTGACATCAACTCAGTGAGACATTTTATACATGAATACAATATATATTCATTTAAAATGTGGGAAATTTTCAAAATCACATAGTACATTTCACCAGTGTAAGACCAAATACTTTGTTATGTGCATACTAAGAATATTTTAATCTAAAGCTTTGTGTTTGTTTATATTAACCTATTAACCATATTAGGACCACTTTAAAACATCATCCCTGTTTCCATCAGCTAGCTTTGAACTTTTTTTTTTGAGACAGGATCTCACTCACTCACCCTGGCTAGAGTGCAGTAGCATCAACATAGCTCACTGCAACCTCAAATTCCTGAGCTTAAGGAATCCTCCCGCCTCAGCCTCCCAAGTAGCTGGGACTACAGGCATGTGCCACCATGCTCGGCTATTTTTTGTAGAGATGGGCTTTCGCTTTTGCTCAGGCTGGTCTTGAACTCCTCGCCTCAAGCAATCTTCCTGCCTTGGCCTCCCAAAATGCTAGGATTACAGTCGTGAGCCCCATGCCTGGCCTGAACTTATTTTTATCCAGCCAGATACTTCTGCTGAGAATGACTAAATTTGTCAGATTTTACACTATTTTAGCTATTTATCAGAAGGTTATTAGTCTATTTTTAGTTACATAAATGACAGAAATTTCTGCTCATATGATATCATTACCAAATTATAAAGATGATAAGACCTTGCTTAAAGGGTTAATAAAGTTTTATTTATTTAATTTTTAAAAATTGATTTACAAATGTGCAGTTGAATTTTTGATTCTGGGTATTTGGATCACAAATGCCTTCCCCTATGGATTTTGCATTTTCTGTAAATTATATACTTTGAAAGATTTGAAAGCACAAGAATTTGTCATGTCAGGTAAAGAATGAATTTGAACCTTACAAGCCAGAAGGGAATGGGGAGCTATCATCAGCCTCTTAAAACAAAACAAAGGCCAACCCAGAATTCTGTATCCTGCCAAACTAAGCTTCTTATATGAGGGAGAAATAAAGACTTTTCCAGGCAAGCAATCACTGATAGAATTTGCGAAGTCCAGACTGGCCTTGCAAGAAGTGCTTAGACCTGCATTGTACACTAACCAGCACAACAGACACCCACAAATGTAAAACTACCCAAAGCTAAAACTCCGGAACCCAGATTTCACAATGACTCAAGAGGTAAAACAGAACAAGAAACTACCCAGCAGAATAAACAGAAATCTACCCCAAATATCAATTCTCTCAATAAATGTGAATAGTTTGAATTATCCATTGAAGAGACATAGGCTGGCTGAATGGATTAAAAAATACAAGCCAAGTATCTGCTGTCTCCAGGAAACACACCTGACACACACGGATGCATTCAGACTCAAGGTGAAAGGATGGAATACAATTTTCCAGGCTAATGGAAACCAAAAGAAATCTGGAGTAGCCATCCTTATTTCAGATGATATAAACTTTAAAGCAACAAAAGTAAAGAAGGACAAAGATGGACACTATATAATAGGGAAGGGAAAAATATTATAAGAAGATTTAACAATCTTAAACATTTATGCACCCAACACAGGAGCACCCAGATACATAAAGCAAATACTGCTTGATCTAGACAACATAATAAATAGCAATGCCATAATAGCAGAGGACCTCAACACCCCACTGACAGAACAGGACAGATCCTCCAAACAGAAAATAAGCAAAGAAACAATGGACCTAAACAGGACTCTAGAACATTTGGGCCTAACAGACATCTACAGAATGCTCCACCCAAGTAACACTGAATATACATTCTTCTCATCAGCTAATGGAACTTTTTCTAATATTGATCACATCTTAGGCCACAAAACAGATCTAAACAAATTCAAAAAAAAATAGAAATCATACCATGTATCTTTTCAGACCACAGCAGAATAAAATTAGAAATCAATTCCAACAGAAACTCACATCTTCATCCAAAAACATGGAAATTAAACAATCTGTTGCTGAATGACTATTGGGTCAAGGAGGAGATTCAGATGGAAATCAAAAGATTCTTCGAACTAAACAATAATGGGGACACAAGTCATCAAAATCTGTGGGATACAGCAAAAGCAGTCCTGAGAGGAAAACTTATCGCCTTAAATGGTCACATCCAAAAGACAGAAAGGTCACAAATCAGTAAACTAATGAATCATCTTAAGGAAATGGAAAAGGAAGAGCAAAGCAATCCTAAAGCCAGCAGAAGAAAAGAAATAACCAAGATCAGAGCAGAATTAAATGAAATTAAGAACAAAAGAACAATACAGAATATTAATAAAATGAAAAGTTGGTTCTGTGAAAAGATAAACAAAATAGACAGGCCACTTGCCAGGTTGACCAGAAGCAGAAAGGAAAGGACTCTAATAAGCTCGATTAGAAATGAAAAAGGAGAGGTCACAACTGATATCATGGAAATACAAAACATCATCTTTGAATACTACAAAAATCTCTATGCCCAAAAACACAAAAACATGGAGGAAATGGACAAATTCTTAGAAACATACTACCTCCCTAGGCTCAACCAGGAAGAAATAGAATTTATAAACAGACCAATATCAAGCACCGAAATTGAGGCAGTAATAAAAAATCTTCCAACAAAAAAAAGTCCTGGACCAGATGGGTTCACACCTGAAGTCTACCAAGCCTACAAAGAAGAACTGGTGCCTATACTGTGGAAATTATTTGAAAACATCCAGAAGGATGGAATACTCCCAGGCTCATTCTACGAAGCCAATATCACCTTGATGCCAAAGCCAGGAAAGGACACAACAAGAAAAGAAAACTACAGACCAATATTCCTTATGAATATAGATGCAAAAATTCTCAATAAAATCCTAGCAAACCGAATTCAAACGTACATCAAAAAAATAATTCATCATGATCAGGTGGGCTTCATCCCCGAGATGCAGGGATGGTTCAATGTATGCAAATCTATAAATGTCATTCACCACATAAATAAAAGCAAGAACAAAGATTATATGATCCTTTCAATAGATACAGAAAAGGCTTTTGACAAAATCCAGCACCCTTTTATGATAAGAACTCTTAACAATATAGGCATAGATGGCTCATACCTCAAAATTATTAAAGCCATATATGATAAACCCACAGCCAACATCATACTGAACGGGGAAAAATTGAAAGCATTCCCCCTCTATCTCCACTTCTATTCAACATAGTGCTGAAAGTCCTGGCCAGAGCAATCAGACAAGAGAGAGGAATCAGGGTGTCCAAATGGGGCTAGAAGAAGTCAAACTTTCACTATTCACAGATGATATGATATTATATCTAGAAAACCCCAAAGATTCAACCAAGAGATTACTGGAATTGATAAATGAATTCAGCAAAGTCTCAGGATACAAAATCAATGCACACAAATCCATAGCCTTCATATATGCTAATAACAAGCTGAGAAACAAATACCTTTCACAATAGCACCAAAGAAAATTAAATATTTAGGAACATATCTAACTAAGGAGGTGAAAGACCTAGAGAGAATTACAAAACACTGAGAAAAGAAATTGCAGAGTATGTAAACAGATGGAAAACCCTACCATGCTCTTGGATAGGTAGAATCAACATTGTAAAAATGTCTTTGCTACCTAAAGTGATTTACAGAATCAATGCAGTCCCTATCAAAATACCAACATCATTTTTTGCCGATCTAGAAAAAATAATTCTACACTTCGTGTGGAACCAGAGAAGACCCTGTCTAGCCAAAGCAATCTTAAGCAAAAAGAACAAATTGGGAGGAATCAATCTACCAGACTTCAAACTATACTACAAGGCTATAGTAACCAAAACAGCATGGTACTGGCACAAGAACAAAGACATAGACCAATGGAACAGGACTGAGAACCCAAATATAAAACCAACCTCATACTGTCATCTGATCTTTGACAAATCCCACAAAAACATACACTGGGAAAAGATTCCCTATTCAATAAATGGTGCTGGGAAAACTGGATGGCCATATGTAGAAGACTGAAACTAGACCCACACCTCTCACCTCTCACAAAAATCGACTCACGATGGATAACAGATTTAAACCTAAGGCATGAAACCATAAGAATTCTCGAAGAAAACATTGGAAAAACTCTTATGGACATTGGCCTATACAAAGAATTTATGAAGAAGAGCCCCAAAGCAATCACAGCAGCAACAAAAATAAATGAATGGGACCTGATCAAATTAACAAGCTTCTGCACAGCCAAGGAAACTATCACTAGGGTGAACAGACACCCTACAGAATGGGAGAAAATATTTGCATGCTACACATCTGATAAAGGGCTGATAACCAGAATCTATACAGAACTTAGGAAAATCAACAAGAAAAAAATAAAACAACCCCATTAAAAAATGGGCAAAGGACATGAACAGAAACTTCTCAAAAGAAGACAGAATAATGGCCAACAAGCATATAAAAAATTGCTCAACTTCTCTAACCATCAGGGAAATGAAAGTCAAAACCACAATGAGATATCACTTAACTCCAGTGAGATTGGCTCATATCAAAAAGTCCCAAAGCAACAAATGTTGGCGGGGATGCAGACAGATAGGAACACTCATACACTGCTGGTGGGACTGCAAATTGGTACAACCTCTATGGAAAGTAATATGGAGATACCTCAAAGAATTAAAAGTAGAACTACCATTGATCCAGCAATCCCACTACTGGGTATTTACCCAAAGGAAGAAAAGACATTCTATAATAAAGACATCTGCACGCGAATGTTTATAGCAGCACAATTCACAATTGCAAAGATGTGGAAACAACCAAGGTGCCCATCAATACACGAGTGGATTAATAAAATGTGGTATATGTATACCATGGAGTATTACTCAGCAATAAAAAACAATGGCGAGTTAACACATCTGATATTATCCTGGTTGGAGCTAGAGCCCGTTCTTCGAAGTGAAGTGTCACAGGAATGGAGAAACAAGCACCACTGGTACTCACCATCAAATTGGTACTAACTAATCAATACTTACGTCACATATGGCAATAATATTCATCAGGGGGCGGGCAGGCGGGACAGGGGTGGTGGGGATGGGAAAACTCTCACTGAATGGATGCAAGGACAGTTTGGGGGATGTCCACGATTGTAGCTCTGACATGAACAGCGCATGGGCAATATATATAGCCAAAGTGTTGTACCCCCATAATATTCTGAAATAAAAAAATAAATTAATTAATTAAATAAAATTTGGAATCGTAAAAAAAAAAAAGAATGAATTTGATTAATCTACCTTAAAGTATTCACAATGTACTGTTCATGTAAGTGTGCATTAAACATTTCTTAATTTAGATTTTGGTACAATATAGTATCAGAACTGAAATCTTTGGACTAATGAATTAACCTGATGAAAACTTAGCCACTCCTATTCGTGATTTTCTTTTTTAAGTAAAAAAAAATATATATATTTATTTACTTATTTAGAGACTGGGTCCTATTCTATTGCCCAGGCTGGAGTGCAGTGGTGTGATCGTAGCTCACTGCAGCCTTGATTCTGAGGTCAATCAACCCTCCCACCTCAGCCTCGTGAGTAGCTAGAACTACAGGCGTGTGCCACCATACCTGACTAGTTTTTCTTATTTTTTGTAGAGATGTGCTCTTGCTGTGCTGCCCAAGCTGGTCTCGAACTCTTGGCCTTAAACAATCCTCCAACCTTGGCCTCCCAAAGCACTGGGCTTATAGGCATGAGCCACTGCACTCAGCCATAAAAAAATTAAATAATAGGAAAGATAGTTTATTATAGCTTTAAAAGAATTCTTTCAGATGTTATACTTAAAAGAGATTTATTTATGTATTTTATTTTGTAATTTAATTTTAGGGATTTTAATTATAATTTTATTTTACCATCATTATAATTTTTGTTTTGCTGTTTTGATCTTGGATGACTTAGATGTCTTTAGTTGGAGAAGACTTCTTTGCCCTGCACTAGAATTTTCAAATGTGGGTGAAAGAAAACACTTCCATTTAACAGTTTGATTTCAAATTATGTTATAACCTATAATTTTTAAAATGAAGAAAATCTATCAATTGAGTACTGACAAATAGCCCTATTACTTTATGGCATTACTAGTAGATACTGTTTTGTTTCTCTGACTGTAGCTTAGGTGATGTCCATGTTGAATAAACAGAAAAAAATCCTGATATCTTGCCAATATGAGAGACTTGAGATGTCAGTGTGGGCTAAGGGTATGCTTTTTCTCATTTGAGTAACTAATTGTCCTAAAGTTTAATTGGCATAAAATTTTACCACACTTCTCACTAAACTACTTTTCACTTTACACCAATAGTTATCTGTAAAACAAAACTGGTACTGACAAACCACATTGTTCTCTATTGACTTATATTATAATTTTGTGTTCTTATTAAAATTATTTTAATTTCCAAAGAATAAAGAGCACCTTATAAACTATGTACAGTAACATGTTTATTCAGAACCATCAAAGAAATGCATAATTTATCTGTTTAATCACTAACCTTTTTTTAATCATTATGGTGAAAATCATATTCAAATATATTACATATTTCCTTTCCTTCTTAGAGGATATAAAAGTAATTTAACCTCTTCTTGATGCCAAAGGTCATGATTGCAAGCATTAATTATTGCTCTAGAGGCTATTTGTCCCACATTGGGAGCCTGAGTCTATCAATGAGGTTCTTTAAATGTCAGTGTCTTCCTTTTATACATTTTCTCTCTCTTCCCTTTCTATTGGTTGCACCTCTGCCTTTGGTAGTCTACCTGCCGTTTCACAATTATTTGCTTGCAGTTAGCAGGAAACCTCATAACCAAGCTTATTAAAAGTAACATCTAAGCTGGGTGCGGTGGTATGGTGCCTATAGTCCCAGCTACTTGGGATAGCTTGAGCCCAGAAGTTCGAGTCCAGCCTGAGCAACATAGCAAGACCTCGTCTCTAAAAAAGAGAACCTACAAAGTCTAAAATTGCATATGAACAGGCTCTTAGTGAGAAGAGCCTAAGAGACTCTTCGATGAAATTTCTGTCAATTCTCTTTGAAGCCAAATCGTATTTAAAAATGTAACTCTCATGTCCCCTTCTCTGTGATGCCTCCCAAGACCAACTTCTCCCTCTCAGAGGATCATTTTAAAGACTTTAACATAGCTGGCACACTGACGGCTAAGAACCTGAGCAGTATGCTTGTGATCTTAACCACTTCACTAGTATTAAGAAAAACTATCCAAATCTTGGAAATCAGGTGTGGAGTTAGAGGAGGCATGTCCTGACAAAGTCATGCCGGGCTTGTGTAATGGCCTGATCAGGGCTTAATCCTCTAGACGAATGTGTCAGTGTTTGAACTTGCTATTTATTGTTTGATTAGAACCCAGACACTATGAAGTTACACATTAATTTTTAGATTTCTGTCTGGTAGGCAGGATCGCCTCAAAAGTTATGGTTTAATTCCCTTGTAGGCTATTAGTCAGGTATGTATCTAACATAGAAATTTTATTCTAGTATTCTTCTAAGTGTTTGTAAATTCCTAGTTCTTCAATTGGGAATTTTTTGGACCAGCTTTACCATGGTATTGGCTCCCTCATTAATGAGGTAAATAATTTTTAAATGTGTTAATTTTATATTTGTATGAGAGTCATATTTTTAACTTTTTAAAAATTATACTTTGATTAGGTACTCTCTTTTACTTAAAGATTGAAATGTTATAGTTTTGAACTATCACTTTGATTTTTTTCTAATAATAAAAATGCATAATTTATATTTTCCTCAAGACCAAAATATTTTAGAAGAGGGGGGAAAGAGTTCTGGCTACAAGGAAGTAGTTATGTGTCCCAACTACTTCCTAAAATTATTAACCAAAAGTTCCCATAAATCTTTGTAATTTTTTTTTGGTGGTTCTCCAAGTGGTTATCATTTATGTAGCTGCCTCACCCACCACAGAGAGTTCCTAAGGTACACAGACTTTGTCTTGATAAATATGAAATGATGCTTGGCATAGTAGGCTCCTGAGAAGTGCTAAAGAAAGAATTTTGAGTATGTGAAATGCTTTGGAATCTGTAAAGTGTTATAAAATATTTTTTTCTAATGCTGAAGTACTTCTTCCTTAAATATTTACTTTCCTCTTCCTAGTTTGGAGGAGGAAATAACAAGAATTCTTTTCCACAATTTTCACATTGGTGGGCTGCCATAAACAACAGCAAAACAGAAATGATGGATTTTTAAATTACTTCAAACCAGCACAGCATCTTAGGTTCATGTTTCCCTTGGCCCAGGTGGCCAGTTGAATACGATAGTTTGTTTTTCCTCTTTTCTTAATGTTCTGATGTGAGTGTATTGATCTGTGGTGGTTAAAACTTTGCTACACTTGAGATTTACTTTGAGGTTGAGGCTTGGAACTGATCTTGGAAACATAAATCAGCCCTCCAGCAACTTACTTAAATAGAATTATTGCTTCCTATAATTATTTTTGTTGGAGAAATATACTTTGGAAGCTTTGTGGTCTCTTAATACTGCAGTCCTTAACCCCCAGGCCGTGGACTGGTATGGGTTAGGAACCAGGCTGCACAGCAGGAGGTGAACAGTGGGCAAGTGAGTGAAGCTTCATCTGTATTTACAGCTGCTCCCCATGGCTTGCATCACCGCATGAACTCCACTTCCTGTCAGATCAGCAGCAGCATTAGATGCTCACAGGAGCACAAACCCTACTGTCAAGTGTGCATGCAAGGGATCTGGGTTGCGCACTCCTTATGAGAATCTAATGCCTGATGATCTGAGGTGGAGCTGAGGTGGTGATGCTAGCACTGGGGAGCAGCTACAAATATAGATTATCATTAGCAGAGAGGTTTGACTGCACAGTAAATGTAATGCACTTGAATCAACCTGAAACCATGCCCCACTCTGGTCCATGGAAAAATTGTCTTCCATGAAACCAGTCCCTGGTGCCAAAAAGGTTGGGGACCCCTGTCTTAATATACACAGCTATCACCAAGTAATTAAACAATCAGAAAGAGTATATATTATCTTTGTTCTGAGAGGTTAGTAGTGCCTCTATCTTAAAAGTCTAACTACATTTAGAATCAGCAAAAGTTTCATTTTTTTGTGACTCATTTTTAAATTAAATCATGTTTATGGCTGTGTTTTCAAAAAACATGAAAACAGAAATCTCAAAAAAAAAAAGAAAAAAGAAGAAAAAAGCCTTTATAGTGATAAATGAAATGTCACCTACACACACTTCTTTAAGTGATCTTATCAGGTAGTGTGGAGTCTCACAGGAAGCTGCCGATAGCTGCTACAGTCCACCAAGGGGGAAATCCTGTTTTGAACCAGGTAGCAGCAGGGTTGACTGCTGTTGGGAGAAGCAGAATATTTCCTTCACCATCTGCTGTTGTTTTCCATTAAAGAAAAAAAACAGAAATTTTTATTCATCATGAGAAAATATCAAAAGAAAAAATTTCCCATTATTTTTACATTCTTTATTTCTTGTCAAGTTAAAGTCAGATTTCAGCACATAAGAATGGTCTTTCTGAATGTACTTTAATCTGTCTGTATCAAGTCCATTGATAATGAAGGTTAAGGAAGAGGTTTTCACTTTTATTTTCTACACATCTGTAGAATGTGTAGAAATTATTTACAAGGAACATGGATAAAATATTTTTCTCTAATATTGACAGCAGGGGCAGGTTCCCATACAACCTCAAGAGATTTTAAAGTGATTAATCAAATCAGGGTCAGTCTTTCTCTACAGGAACGTGGCTGACAGTGAATCTCTCTGACAAAGAAGGAACCAAATTGGCAAGATCCACCAGGTTTTGATGTAGGTTTCCCAATAAGTGGTAATAACCACTCACCTTCTGCCTTTTGCTCAGGCAGCTGAGGGACAGATTCTTAGCTGGAGAAAACAGGATGGCAAGTTAGCCTCTTCCACGAATTTTCTGTGCCAAACTTGTGTCAAAACAAGTCTTCCTGGGACCAAACCTAGTTTGAATAAGGTGAGCCTTGCATTGATGAGGCTGCAGGTGCTGGCCAGAGTAGGCCACTCAAGGCGGGTGAACACAGGGCCTTCTGCTCAGGACCCTCAGAATGGCCGCTGAAGGGAGGGCACGTTAACTGTAGCCAGACAAACCATGAGTTGTTGACTTTTTGTTAGTGAAACAAATACCAAATTTTATTGTTCAAATAATCACCAAATATTCCTGCAGATGTCCTATTCTGAGACAGTTCATAATGTGTACCCATATCTAAACTTTGCCAGTTTGCAGATAAATTGATAGTGATAGTTTGTTTAAACTAGAACACAGTCTGTTTACACCACCTCTCTCCACACACAGTCCTCAATGAAGTGGGCCTCGATCTGTCTATGATGATACAGCCGGGGTTCTAGTTCCTCAACAGTCCTGATGAAAAGGCATCAGCTCCTTCCAGCTCTCATAAACGACTCTGCAGGGAGAAACAGGGAAACGTCTTTGGCTTATATCTATGTGGTTAATTTGTCTAAGATCCATGATACAACTAGTAACTCCAGTTCACATAGACACAAAAACTGAGACAGAAATAGCATTTCAGTCGGCTTGATGCAATTTAAAGCTAAACCTTTAGAGTTAGGTAAAGTATCTATTAAAAACACTGACCAAAATTCAATTAAATGACAAATCTCATTTAAGAAATATGCACATATTGTCTGCTTTATGGTGTAAACTGCATTTGGTACAAACCAAATGTGCAAACAGATGGGCTTAATAACGAAAGAAAGAGTAGGGTTGCTATCGGCCTTTGGGAAGCAGAGCCTGCCTGAGGAGGCGCCTCTGACGTCAGTGTTGCTACATTTAGCATCTCAGCAAAATACGTTTGGGTTTGTTTTTTGGAAGAACATGAAGGGATTTTCCCCACTTCTTCTGTAAATATCTACTGGGCAAGGGATCTGGTAAAATTTCTCAAACAAGATTTTTAAAAGGATGGCAATATTTTGCAAAGGTCACAATCCAAAAAGAACGACCTTTATCTACATTCCCCATGTGTCCATTGACTCACTTCTATTTAATCCTCTCTCCACTTGTAGATATGGTTAATTTCTTGGTTTTTTAAAACAGGATTTCCAGATGCAGGACCATCATTAGAGGCTTCACAAACACTGGGAATCGCCAGAGTCGTCCTTGGTTGTGCTGTTGTTAAGGTCACGCCTCTCACATTCCATTTAGACTTCTTTTAGCATATGCTGTTGTCTTCAGCCTTGTGTACACAGTGAACACCGATTTGGAATGCTTAGCTGTCATGGTGTCAGAAATGAGACCTGGAATGTCTGGATAGTGTGGGCTGAAAGCAAAAACATCCACCCTTTTCCTAGCTGTTCATCTCTAATGCAACTACAGCCACTCAGCAGTCCAGAGATAGCACGATCTCTCTTTCCCCTCCGTCCTTTTGGGGGCCTTTGGGGATTGGTTAGGAAGGTGTCTCCATCCCTTCCCCTGGCACCTTTGTGTGGTGCCTTGGCTCTGGCTCTCCCTCTGCCTCCTCCCTGGTGGGAGTGTGCCCTGTGGCTGTCTTCCCAGCCCCTCTGCAGGCACATTCCCAGTAGGTGCTGGGAGCATTTGGCTCAGTGCATGCCTTTTCTCAGCCTTGGCCTTGGTCTGCACCCCTGACTGGGCAGGCTACACAATAAACCCTTAGCTTGTTCGTTCTTTCCAGCTCCTGCCGCTTTGCCCTTGTAAAACTAACTCTTCCTCCACTCAGCATGGAATCCAAATGCCTGATGTCTGCTAGCTTAAAAAAGAACTGAACACAGTGAAATTCCAGTACCTTTGAGTTACAGCAACATTCAGAGGCATGTAGTGAGTGCTCAATAAATGATTGCTGATAGAATGGATGGATGGATGGAGGGATCAAGTATAATCTCTTCTTGTTTTAAAATGATTTTCTACTTAGATTCTTGGTTTTGGGTCTCCAACATTTCAGATTCTTCCATTCTATAAAGTTAAACACTTATGCAAATTGTTGACCCACTTTCAGTATCCTATGGTTAGTTAGCATGTTTGCAGTAGTGCACAATCTGTCTTCCAGTTTGCCCAAATGTATCCATCCTTCAAGCCACCTGTAAGCGCAATTAATGTTTGGGTTTTGTTTAAGGGTAGAAATATGGATAAACAATGCAAATTGCAAATCCTGATTCAGCTCTCAGGCGTCAGAAGTTTGTAACCAAATTTTAAACAGGGCATTTTGGTTAATTTTCTGGTTGAGAGAGGGTTCAGATATTAAGCACATTTACACCCCCTTCAGTTTCAACCGGTTGTTGAAAATCTTTCTAAAATGTTTTCCTTTACTTAGTAGAAGTAGTTCTCTCCTAAGTAAGTGGATGCTGTGCAACACAGTTTATTTTCTGTGACAGCTTGATATTGTTCCTTCCCCATGGTCAACATTATGCACATCAGTTATTTTAAGGTATGGTAGGAAGGGTGTGGGAGTTGGGGAGGAGCGTGTTCACTGTGGCTGGCCGTGGGCGGGGAGCAGTGTGAGGTAATGCTGCAGTGGTCGCACAGGGCCAGATGGTGCATTAGATGCTGGCTCTGACATTTAACAGGCAGTAGATGTTTTTGAGCAAAGGGATGATGTAAGAGCTTCAGGAAGTGGTGTTAATGTTGATCACAGAGGAGACGCTTGTAAAGGGTCTCTGACAACAGTCTACAAATAGATTAGCCAGAGCAGGCATGGACAGGGGGAGTTGGGGGACATTTTGAGATGACAGAGTTGAGGGGACTTGGTGACTGGTTGGTGAGGGGCGTGACATAGAGAGGAATCAATGCTGCTGGGCCTGGGGGATTGGGGAAGTGAGGGTCATTGGGAATGGGGAGTTGGGCTGCAGGTGGTTTTGGAAACCATCCGTGTATACAGAAGTGATCTTTCAAGTCCTGGCTCTCCTCTGCACCAGTGTTTGACTTCGGGCGTAGTGAGTCTCCTGAAGCTCTGTCTCCACGTCTCTGAGTAGGGGTTAAATCTCCTTCATTGGCTTTAGGCCAATATCTCTCACATGGAAAGTGACATTTAACAGCTACTGCTGCTGTTGCTGGAGATCGACATAGACCATTCTGTTGAGCAGTGTTCTGCTCCTTGTTTTGTTCTGTTAAAATAATTTTATTTTCAGGCTTGTGGGGCCCATTCAGACTGAGTAACTTGCTTGCTCATTAGGGCACAACACATGCTAAACGAAGGAAAGGAAAATATCCCACAGGCTATGACTGGGACACTCTGTTAAGGTCAGGCATTTGACAATAGGTGTAGCTGTTTGTCTAAGTTCTGGTTGGCCATAGCTGTTGCTAGGCCGATTCTGTTTTAAGCAAAATTAGAAAGTCAATATGAACTGGTTATACTAGATTGCCTTCTTTAGGAAAAAAAAAAATTCTCTCTCCTGATTCATCTTCATCTTGCTATTTCAAAACCACATAGTTGTGCTATGAATATGTAACTTTGTGTTAAATTTAATAAAAATGCTATGAAAGTGGAGTGTTAATTTATAGATGATTCTCAGATATTGTCTAAGAATAAAGGAGGGAATCTGTGCCTCAACGGAGAACTGCATATTGATGAAATCGTTTTCTGCTGTGGAATTGGTGCTCTCTACAAATCGGTGACTTTGGCCTTGGTTTAATTTTTACAAATCTTTATAGGATATTTAATTAAGTGATATTTTGTAGGCTTGAGATGGATCAGGCTGTGGAACAACAGATAATCTCTCCGTAATCCTGCCCAGTGCAGACCTTGCTTCAGCAGGGGGGAAGTTCAGAGTGCACGATTTGGGGGCAGAGGCCACCCGTGATGAGAGGAGGGGCTTGCCAAGCCCTCTTGCTCAGCCTCCTCCTTCGGGATTCCAGAGGAGTCAAGACAAGCTCTGGCACAGGGAAGAGGAAACACCACCTCTGCCAACCTCCTGTGAGACTGCTTCTATTTTGGCCTATTCCATACTCCCTAGATCCACGGAAGATATATTTGAGCAAGGAGGAAAGAAAAGACAAGGAAAGATGCCTGAGCCAACGCTGGGAAAGAGGACAGAAACAGTGAGCACAGCAGTTGCTGGAAGTTTGGTGCTGCAGACGGCGCAATCTGCCATCCCATTTGCTGCTCTCGCGCGCCATGCTTCAGTTGGCACCACTGCTGCCAGGAACCGCCCCCTCCTTTTTCCATCTGAAGGCAGGGAAGAGGTATTGTGACAGTGTTAACTCTTCCTGCCCTACAGCCTAGAGTTTCTTCTTCCCCACTTTAGGCTTAATAATCTGGGCCATGTTAGGGCCTACAGAGATATTAGAATCAAAGATTTTTAGAAGTGGAAGGGGCCTGAGGGAATTTTTAGAAAAAGAAAAGCAGCACTTAGTCTTCCCGGATTAGACCACATGTGACAGGGGGTAGAGGTAATTTGAATTTTGAAGAATAATGCTGATCTAAATACTCCTGGCCAATCAGCACTGCTAGGTGGAGGTGGTACAGGGCCCGCGCAGCCTGCTGAGTTAGACTAAGACAAGCAAGCCCAGGTTGGTGGAGGTGCGGCAACGAGGCCTAGGAAGAAGACGGCCAGCCAGCATCCTCAGAGGATGGCAGTGACGTTGTAGGAGGTAAATTGACTAGTCCTGGTAGTGATTTAGGGAGCAGAGTGCAACTATTTATTACATTTCTTAAGAAATCATTCAAAATCACTCATAACATCTTTCCTGTCAAAATGGGGGAAGAGCACAATCCAGGGATCATGGTGAAGTTCAAAACTTGTTAACATAACCGCTGTCAAGTGTGAGAGGGAGGTTCTATCCAGATTGTAAAAGAGATAGTGAATAGCTTTGTTCAGATTAAAGAAGTGGAAGTTATCATTTTTAGTGAATTAGTTAATTTGTATATATCAATGCTTAGAACAGTCACATCAGAAGTACTGTGTTAGTTGCTACTACTGCTACTATTATTATGATTATTAATTGTTATGATTTTCAGAAGTAGAACTCTTATCGTGTAGTGTCTTTAATCAGAAAACATGTATCAAAGTTTACATGAAAATTTTGCTCGGAGTCCTCAGCTTAGAAAGTAGAAAATGGAATTTTCCTTTAAGGAGCTTAATTCTTGGAAATACCCCTGTCGTGATGTAAAACTGCTTTTCTGCTTTTCTACTGGGTCTGGCCAGGGTGGAAGAGAAGCTACCAGGTCAGTGCTCTCCTTCCAGAGCCCAGGGAAGGGCCTTTGCCATGAGGCATTACTTCTGGTTTTATGTGGAGTGGGATTTGAATATCATAATCAAATTGTGTGTGCTTGCTTTAGATTTAAGGCCCACAGGATTCAGCTACTTCAGGCAACAGTCAGGTGATCAAAGAATGAGAAGATTCTCATTCTCATAACCCCAGGCCCCAGAAGGAGATTGTCACAGATACTCTCAGGACTCCTCTTCCCCTGCCAGCCCACTGGCCTCCCTCCACACATACGCACATTTCACAAGGTTGAACTCAGATCCCTTGGTGATAACCCTGCTGTTCCCGCCAGTGTTCACTGAGCGTCCTCTTTAAACTCTTCTAAGACCATTCTGTCTGTCACGCAGAGTTTAATGCTATTTATTAGTCAGCATTTTATTGATAATACACAAAAAGAGTTCAGACAATTTGTGCTTTGCCTGTTTTGTCTCATGTAATCTCAATGGGGAAACGATAGTTTCTCCATTTTGCAAATGAGTTAATGGAGGCACAGAGAAGTAAGTAAAATGACCTGTGTGAGTCCAGCCCACCTGGCTCTGGAGCTGGAATTCATAACCCACTTCAGTGTCTAGCTTCTTGCTAAGCCATTTTAGTCTTTGCTTTCCCTGCACATATGTTAGCCTTGTCTTCTTAAATAGATTATAAACGCTTCAGAGTGCTGTATCTCATGCTTGTTTATGTGTGTGCATTCCCCCAGCCCCCTGGCGTTAAAAAATTATCTGAGGACTAACATTCCATTTCCCCAGGTGGAGCCAGGAGCAGGTTCTCCTAGTTGGACAACTGCTATGATTGGTTGACTGCTGTGAGTTGACATGCTTCCAAAAATGAACTCTCTTGTGGACCGGCTCCAGTTTTTGCCATAGCGTTAGGCTGGGTCCTTTCTTAATGTTTGGCAAATGGTTCCCAGCTGTGTAAGCTGCAGCCTCTCTTCTCTGCCCATGAGTGTCAGGGAAAACTTTTTTTTGTGTGTGTGAGAACAAGCAGGAACAAGTTGGTATTGGCAGAGGTCCTATGCAAATCCAAAAGTTGCCCTTCGTCCTTGATCCTCTGCTGTCCTTTGCACTGCCTGATACCTTCTACAGGGCCCCTGGCGGCCCACCTGGACCTGCACTCTTTGATGAAAACATGCCCAGCCCTCTGCCCTTCATCCCCCTTCCTTAAGGCTGCTGCTAACTACTAATCTGATAAACAAAGGCAGGTTTATGGTAATGCCCTCTGGTGACATATTTGCATTTTAAAAGGAGATAATTCTTTAACTGTTCTGCTAGAAGGCAGGGCAATGCAGGAGATAAACCAAGTGACACCCTATATGGGAAGCAGAGTTTGGTGTAGAAGGGACACCAGAGTCTGAGTAATCCCAGGTTCAAATCCTGACTCTACCCCTCACCAGCCATGTGCCCTGGCCAGCTTCTCCAAGCCCCAATTTCTTGTCTGTAAAATGGCACAGTGTCTGGCACAATAAATATTAGCACCCAGACCAGTTATAGCCCTTCAGTGAGTATTCCTTTCAAGTCCCCTACTCCCCTTGACCTCCTTCACCACCCACGGAGAAGGCTAATCTTGATGTATATGTCTGTGCCTTGCTATCAAACTAAAAACATAATGATTTTTGTATCTTGTTTAATTTTAACATGTTCTCAGCTTGAAATTTTAAAAAACATTTTAAAATTGTGAAATATAGCTATATACAGAAAAGTGCATAAAATGCATATGTACAATTTAGCAAATAATTATGAAAGTATCACTCATTGGCTAGTCGCAGTGGCTCACACCTGTAATCCTAGCACTCTGGGAGGCTGAGGCAGGAGGATCACTTGAACTCAGGAGTTCGAGACCAGCTTGAGCAAGACCTCGTCTCTACTAAAAATAAAAAAATTAGCCTGGAATCGTGGCACATGCCTATAGTCCCAGTTACTTGGGAGGCTGAGGCAGGAGGATCAGTTGAGCCCAGGAGTTTGAGGTTGCAGTGAGCTATAATGATGCCACTACACTCTACCCAGGGCGACAGAGCGAGACCCTGTCTCAAAAAAAAAAGAAAAAAGAAAATGTCACTCATGTAACCAGTACCCTGTTCAAGCATTGGCAGATACTGCTTTAAAGTGGCATATGTATGTAACACAGTGGTTCTCAACTGGGGGCGATTTTGCTCCCAGGAGACATTTAGACATTTGTGGTTGTCACATCTGGAGAGGTGCTACTGGCTTCTAGTAGGTAGAGGCCAGGGATGCTGCTAAACACCCTACAGTGCACAGGACAGCTCCCTATGACAAAGAATTATCTGGCACATAATTTCAGTAGTGCCAAAATTATGAAACGTTGCTGTAACACAATCTGCTATTCGAGAAATGCCTGATTTTCAGAAACACAGTGAATGCTTCAGCAGGAGATGAATTTTTAGGAAAAGATTTGGACACTCAAGAAACCTGTTGTTGTCAAAACTTAGGTTTACATGACACATTTTTAGTGATGTTATCCCACTCAACTAATTGTTCTCTGAAGGAAAAAAAAAAGGCCAGACAGAATTTCAGATGAAGGATCTGAAATTAATAGACCTTGCTGATTGCATCACTCAGTCTCTGTGCTTTCATTGCTGCCAACTGCTTTTAATCTCTGTCAATTTGCACCAATCTTGGTAATCAAATACTGTACAAGCGAGTAGAAGCCAGACGTGCTCCATTTTACCATTAATTAAATTGCAAATAAATTTAATGCTGTACTCTTCCCAAAAACTTGTTCCAGCTTCTTTGCACTTGTAACTCTTTGTCTTTCATTTATTGCAGGATTTAGTTATTCGTATTGTTTTTATTCTTGGCAACCTGACAGCAAAAAATAACCAGGCTCGTGAACAATTTTCCAAAGAAAAAGGAAGTATCCAAACTCTGCTGTCCTTGTTCCACACATTCCACCAACTCGATCTGCATTCCCAGCAGCAGGCCTACGAAGGAGCAGAGCTGCCCCAGGCTCAGGGGCCGCCCTCGAAGGCGGAGGACGTGCTCATCAAGCTGACCCGCCTGCTGGCGAACATAGCCATTCACCCTGGCGTCGGCCCAGCGTTGGCTGCCAACCGGCCAGTGGTGGGCCTGCTCCTGACCATGCTGGGTGAGAACCACGGCCCTGCTGGACAGTTCTGTGGTTGGGGTGTGGTGAGGCTTTCGTTAGTACAAGTGGTTCACTTGAAAGAGTTTTCATAGCTGTGTGAAGGAAAATTCCTCTTCTGTTCAGAACTGCCTTAAAAGTAATCCAGATTGAAAAAACAGAAGGAAAAAGAAAACATGGTAATATAGATTATTACTAAAACCCACTGAATTGTGTACTTTAAAAGGGCAAATTTTATGGTTTGTGAATTATATATCGCAATTTAAAAAAATTATACTGATCAAATGAACAAAAATTGGCTAAACTAACCACAAAGAGTTTAAACAAAGAGTTTAAGATTCCCAGTTTTTCCTGGGGCAATCCACATGATTAGAGTTAATTTCTTTTTTTTCCTTCAGGTTCTTACGTTATCTGTAATTACAGACCCCAGTCATTGAGGTCTTATCTTTCCCCTTGTATTAGTCAGCTTGGGCTGCCATAACAAAATACATAGACTGGGCAACTTAAACAACAGAAATTTATTTCTGACACTTCTGGAGGCTGGGAAGTTGAAGATCAGGGTGCCAGCCAGTTCAGTTCCTGGTGAGAGCCTTCTTCCTGGCTTGCAGACAGCCGCCTGCTCACTGTGTGCTCACGTGGCCTTTCCTTGGTGTGAGCACTTGGGGGTGGTGGACAGTCTCTCTCTCTCTTTCCCTCTTCTTATAAGGTCACCAGTCCTGTAGGATTAGGACCCTACCCTTGTGAGCTCATTTAACTTTATGCCTCTTAAAAGCCCTACCTTCAAATACAATCGTATTGGGAGTAGGGCTTCAACACATGAATTTTAGGGGGATACCATTCAGTCCATAGCATGCCTTTCCACTTTTTAGGCCTGTCTTTCCTCATGGGCACCTCTGCCTGCTGGTGTGCAGGGAAATTAACTGCAACCCAGGGCAATCAATTCAGTCACTACTAACCAGACTCATGAAGATTTTGTGTTGTGAAAGGAAGTTTAATGCCTGACAAAAATGATGTTTTGGAGTAATCTATGAAGCCCCTCAGCCCACCCCTCTTAGTCAATTTAAGAACCATTTATCGAGTCCTTCCAGCATAATCAGCCCTGTGCTGTGTTGCAAGTTTGTTTTAGTCTGCTCAGACTGCCATAACAAAATACCAGAAACGTGGTGGCTTAAACAACAGAAATTTATTTTCGTACGGTTCTGGAGACCAGAAGTCCAAGGTCAAGTTGCCAGCAGGGTCAGTATCTGGTAAGGGCTCTCCTCCCAGCTTACAGATGACCACCCTTTCACTGTGCCCTCATATAAGGAAGAGAGCACACTCTGGTGTCTCTTCCTCTACTGGATTAGGGTCCCACCCCCATGACTAATTTAACCTTTATCACCTCCTCACACCTGTCCCCAAGTACAGTCACACTCGGGGGGTAGGGCTTTAACATGAGTTTTGGGTAGACACAGACATTCAGTCCATAACAAGGTTCTAGAAATATAGGCAGGTATCTGTTTCAATGTGGAGGGATGTTAGGTACACAAACAGGAACCACGCAGCTTATGAGAAGTGCCGGAAGCCAGGTGCACGTGGGCCTGAGGGCTGAGGGGGCAGAGCAGCAGAGCCCAGCTGTGGGTGTGTAAGTGACAATGCCTTACTTTATTATGGAGCTTTATAGTTTAAAAAGTGTTTTTGTATCTCTTAACTCACATCAATATGGGTAAGTTTTTATTATTTTCAGCATTTTACAGATGAGGAAACAGGTTCAGTGAGATATAGTAACTTTCATAGGTCCGTAAGTTAGTAAGTGGCAGTCACCGAGTCCCAAACCTGTGCCCCTCTGCTCTACACATCTCTCGTTGTTGCTTGTCTCAAGAAAGGATTCTTAAATTCTGACCGAGATCTGCCCCAATGACTTATCACTTTCATGTCATAACTCAAGAGTCTACATATTTAGTCTTGAACTCCTTTCCCAAGCTGTTGACTGCACATTGAACCATGTGGGAGAACATGCATCTAGCTGTTACAGAAATTCAGTTTCTGGCTGGGTGTGGTGGCTCATGCCTGTAATGCTAGCACTTTGGGAGGCCGAGGCAGAAGGACTGCTTGAGCTCAGGAGTTTGAGACCAGCCTGAGCAACATAGCGGGACCTTGTCTCTACAAAAAATACAAAAATTATCTGGGTGTGGTGGTGTGCACCTGTAGTCCCAGCTATTCTGGAGGCTGGGGCAGGAGGATCGCTTGAGCCCAGGAGTTTAAGGTTGCAGTGAGCTATGATCATGCCACTGCCCTCATGCCTGGGCAACAAAGCAAGACCCTGTCTCTAAAAAGAAAGGAAGGAAGGAAGGAAGGAAAGAAAGAAAATCGGTTTCTGTAACAACCTCAAAAATTTCAGCATTTGGATTTGGATTGTAACATTTCCCTGTCTGCTGAGGCTCCTTCCCCTTCTGGAGGATCAACTCTTCTGGTGAGCCAGGGATATGACTGCTTTACAATCAGCTGTGGGACTCACTAAAATACCCAGAAACTGACTCTGTAAAATGCCATTAGAGTCTTGAAGTCTGCCTTTTAACGCTTGCCCTGCCACCAGGTGAGTCTTCTGCCCATTAAATGTTGAGACCCAGTGCTTCTGGGAACCACCGTGAGCCTCTTTAGCTCCTGAGGCAGTAGCAGAAGCCTGTAGCCCACTGGGTGAGCTCTCATCTATTGCAGGCTTCATCCCTTTACCTGACTGCAGCTCCCTGGGAAGGGCCTCTAACACCTGGACTGGGGACACATGATTGTGAACAGCCAAGCGAAGAAGTAGAGTTACACATGATTCATTTTCCCACCATTGTTAATATTCACATATAAAGTGGGAAAATTCCTGGTTTTATATATATTTTATCAGCTTAGAAATTATATTTCTACCTATGAACTAAGTGTAGAATGAATAGCTTGCTTTTGACTCTAAAGAAGGTGATGCTTTGGGGCAGAAGAAAGAGTCTGGGAAGCAGATTTGACTTGACCCGAGATAAGAGGGGTAGGCCAGGTCTGGCCCGGGTCCCCTAGCCTATCTGCTCCATGCCTCCCTCACCAGGTGCTCTGCCTTCATTATGTCGGGGGGATTCCCAGGTGAGTCTCCCCAGTGTACCCCCAGAGGTTACTGGATCTCAGGAATAGCCTACTTTTCGTTTTTTGCTCTTAGGTAACCAATGAAACTAATCAGGTGGTTCTCAAGCTTCCTTGCACATGAGACTCACGCAGGGAGCTTGTTAAAAGCACAGATTCTTGGCCCTACCCTCAGAGGTTGTGATTCATCATGTTAGGCGTGGGGCCCATGAATCTGCATTTTAAAAAGTTCCCTGGCTGGTCCTGATGCAGGTGGTGGAGGGCCTCCCTTTGAGAAATGCCTTAGTCTATGCAGAGTTAGAGCTCAGTACTATGTGAGGCTGAGCAAAAGTGAAGAACCTTGCTCTGTGGTGATTGGTCAGGGCCTCTAGCCTACCATGCCTTGGGCAGTTTGTGCAAGCAGGTGATCCCTTGTCTGTTTTATCTCCTGAAAGATTTTATCTTCAAATAAAAGCTTATAGGAGGGCAAAAGTCACCCTTGACAGAGGGTCACTCACCTCCACCTTCCCCTTACACAGCTCAACCGCTGGGGGAGTTTCTGAGCACTCCCAAGCCCTCTTATACTGGTCTCTGTTGATTTCCCACGTGCTTTATCTGCATCAGTGCGGAATGGTGATCAGATCCCAGGAGAAGTCTGCTGCCACTCTGACCGGCCAAGCAGCTTACGGTAACCCAAGGGCAGTGCCAGGCTGTGACTGTGAACCCACTGGTCTGGTTGTGCCCACTGAGGTCAGAGCAGCTGCCGCTCTGTTTATCCATACAGCTGAGTACTCCTCCCAGCCTTGTTGCTCGGCACTGTCCCCCAGTCACATGGCAAAGGCATGCTGTGGGGTCATTTTTTTTCTACCTCTCCTTGGCCCTGTATGTTTTACAGAGGAGTTGCCTGTACCCCAGGACTCACCTAGAGAAGACATTCTCATTGCAGAGGGTCTTTTAAAAATCAAAAATGTTCCTAGTAAGAACCAGCCATCTCAGCAAGCACCTAGTCTCAGAGATTTGCCAACTTTGTGGCAAGCTCCAAATTCCAGATTCTCTTATGTCCATGAGTCAGTTATGGAGGGCGGTATGGCTCTCTCATGCTTTGCAGAGGCAGATTTATTGCACCAACCAGCTCTAATGGGAACTCAGTCATGCTGAGTCCTTGGCCTGAGCAGGGTGCTATGGAAACAGTAGGACAGTAGGGTCAGGCACACCTGGATCCAGATGTCTGCTCTGTGAAGTCAGGCAAGGTACTTAACTTCTCTAAGCCTCGGCGTTCTCATCTGACCCCCCTAAATCCATCTGTTGAAGTCCTAACACTCAACGTATTTGGAGATGGAACCTTTGGGAAATAATTAGGCTTAGGTGAGGTCATGATGTGGGGCCCTCATGATGGCATCAGTGCCCTTAGAAGAAGAGGCACCAGAGTTCTCCATCTCTCTCTGCCATGTGAGGACACAGGGAGAAGTCAGCCATCTACAAGCCAGGAAGAGAGTCCGCACCAGAACCTGACCATGCTGGCACGCTGCTCTGGGACTTTCAGCCTCCACAACTGTGAGAAAAATATTTCTGTTGGTTCAAGCTACCCAGTTTATGGTATTTTGTGATGGCAGCCCTAGATGACTGAGACAGATGCACCTTTTAAGAATTAATTATTGTGGGTTTAAATGCTTGTAAGTGTACTTAAAGCATTACTAGTAATTAACTTGCATGGGGGTAAGTGCGTGTGCAGTGCTTGGTGCTGTTCACCATAGGTGCTTAGTAGCTGTGAGTGCCTACCCTCTCGCCCCAGATGCCATTCCTGCTGCCCAAACGTGTGGTCCTACAGGAGGTGGGGACACATAAGAGCTACCCT
Source organism: Daubentonia madagascariensis (assembly GCA_023783475.1). Classification (NCBI taxonomy): domain Eukaryota; kingdom Metazoa; phylum Chordata; class Mammalia; order Primates; family Daubentoniidae; genus Daubentonia; species Daubentonia madagascariensis. Next base: position 53,210,217 of record JAKFHU010001815.1, on the reverse strand, counting down.
GCATTTTCCGGACAAGCTAATGAATTCTTCTACAAAAACAAGAGAAAAAAAACAGATCCCCCAACACTGCCCCAGATCTAGTGCCATCAGTCTGGGGTGGAAGGAACCAGTGCTGTGGACCTGTTCTTGCACAAGGGTTAGACATTCACCTGACTGGCTCCCCATGAGCTGTCATTCCTGATGGCCCATCTGTTATTTTCACAAACATTTACTTAGCACCCACTGTGTACTCTTTTACAGTTTATGTACTCTTTTAAGCCCTTTATGAATATTAACTTGTTTAAACTTCGTAGCAACAACCCTATAATGTTGGTGCAGGCCAGGCGTGGTGGCTCATGTCTGTAATCCTATCACTCTGGGTGGCTGAGGCAGGAGGATCATTTGAGCTCAGGAGTTCAAGACCAGCCTGAGCAAGAGCAAGACCCTGTCTCTACTAAAAATAGAAAAAATTAGCCGGGCGTGGTGGCGTGCACCTGTAGTCCCAGGTATGCAGGAGGCTGAGGCAGGAGGATCACTTGAACCCAGGAGTTTGAGGTTGTAGTGAGCTATGATGACACCACTGTACTCTACCCAGGTGACAGAGTGAGACTCTGTCTCAAAAAAAAAAAAAAGTAGGTGCCATTATCACCCCCACTTGACAGTTAAGGAACCTGAGGCCCAAGGAGGTTAAACGTCAAGGTCACACAGCCAGTGAGTAGAAGCACCAGGATTCGGCTCCAGAGTAATGGCCAAAGAAAAGGGGGTGATTTTGGGGGTCCCACGTTCCTTCTTTTACCTTGTCTCCCTCAAAAATAATTGGGATTCTTTCATAGGTCCCCTAGAAAACTAAGGCCACTAGGATATTACCTTGCTGTAGAATCCATACCAAAGTCCAAGATAAGTCAGTTCCTGCTCCTTCCTGTGTACTCAAACTAAAAAACAGGCAGTGAGGGCCTCACCTATTCTTTCTTCCTCCAAGTGTTCACTGAGCGTCTGCCACGCACTGGCCCGTGCTGGTTGCGTGGGTGGAGGGCCCACTGGCTGGAGGACCAGGGTATGTGTCTACAGCTGAACAAACGACTGAGTTTTCCTTTGAATGTAGTAAGTTATAAAAAGGCTATTCTCTTTAATGAAAAGGAAAAGAAGGCCAAAAGATAGGATAAGTCAGGGAATTTAAGAGCTGGCACCATCGTCTCACTCAGCTCATAGCCGCCCTACTTGTTCCTTGAGGACCTTTGGTTTCATACAAGAGGTAACAGGCGCTTCCTATCCAATAAACACAGTGGGCAAGTCATAGGCAAAGGTGTGTGCAGGCGCTGGGGGCCTCCCTCCCGGGCTCCCAGAGCAGGCGCTGGCCAGGCGGAGGTGGGAGTGGGCACCCCAGCACCGGGCAGCCATGTGCAGGGTGGGAGGTGAGAGGCAGAGGCCATTCAAGTGGCTGTAACTCTTCCTCTGGTCCCCAGACCCTTATATCCAACTGCCTACCCCTCCTCTCCTGTTGGTGCTTCATAAGCTCCTCAGAATATCTAAAGCTGAACTCTTGACCTGCCCGCCAAATTGGCCCTCTTCCTTAACTCAGGGAATGTGGTTGACATCTACCCAGTTATGTAAGCCAGAAACCCAGGGCCCATCCAGGTGGCTCCTCTCCCTCAAACCCCAATCAGTCTCCACCAAGTACCGTCTGTCCACTCTGCTCCACCTCCACCATCATCCACGTCTAAGCTCTGTCGTGTCGTCTGGAATACTGCCAACTGCGTGCCTTGCACCTGCTCTTCTCTGCCCTGTGGCCAGGGCAATCAGGAGATGAGTCTGTAGATGGGGTGGGAGGCAGGACAGAATCACTAAGGGTCTGATGTGATAAAGGGTTCGTTCACTTATTTGTTCATTCATTTTTGCACTCAGCCCCTCGTTATTGAGCACCCACTGTGGGCCAGACACTGTTGGAGGTGCTGGGAACACAGCCACAAATAAAACAGACAAATCCCTAGTCCTCATGGAGCTAACCTGTTCCCATATAACATCAGGTGGTCATATGTACTCTGGAGAAAATTAAAGCAGGGTAAGGGGGAAAGAGAATAACAGATGTTATTGTATATAGGGTGATTAAGGAGAGTATGTCCAACAAGGTGGCATCTAAGCAGCCACTCGAAGAACATGAGGAGGGAGCCAAGTGGGTCACTGGAAGAAGAGTGCATTCCAGACAGAGGGATTCACAGTGCGAAGGTTTTCCAGCAGGGTCATGCTGATGTGCTCACAAAAGCCAGTAGGCTGGGCATGGTGGCTCACACCTGTAATCAATCCCAGCACCTCGAGGCTGAGGTGGGAGGATTGCTTGGGCCCAGGAGTTCGAGGCTGCAGTGAGCCAAGATCGTGCCACTACACTCCATCCTGGGCAGCAGAGTGAGACCCTGTGCCCCACTCCTCCCCTCCAAAAGCCAGCAACAGGTGTGCTTGGCACTGTGGCTGGAGGCCAGAGTAGCAGGTGAGGCCAGCAAGTTAAGGCCTGTGGCGGCCCCGGTGGGGTCTGTGAGCCAAGCGAGGTGGAGCCATTGGTGGGTTGAGAGCTGAGTGCCATGACTTGGCTAGCTTTATTCTCACCATGTTGAGAATAGACGTAGGCAGGTAAAAGTGGAAGAAGGTCGTGGTAAGTAGGAGGTGAGAGGTGGGCTGGGGTGGTCGTGGAGGAGGTGAGAAGGGATCAGAGTCTGGGTGTTTGGAAGGCAGGTTGGTAGTCATGGATGGATCATTCTGCCGGGAGGCAGAGGTGTGGGAACAGAGTGCAGACGAAGCTGGTGGAGCCCCTGGGAGGGCCCGAAGACAGGGCAAACTGGTGGGATTAGAGACAGCTTCGCTTATTGGGGTGTTGGCCCCTTTGCATTACTTCCCACATAGGCCCTAGATCAGCCTGACTTTTCCAGACCTCCTGTCAGCAAGGATTGACCTTGGAGTGTCCTCCCTGCCCTGGCCAGAAGCAGTCCCTTGCACTTGGTACACTTCCCTGCAGGAAGAGTCAGGGGGAATAAAGCAGCAAATGGAGCCTCTATTGCCTTTCCAGGGACCTTGCCCGGGACAGTGGCTTGTCCCTGGCAGTGCCGTTGCTGCAGTTACGATGTCATTGGTTCTACACCTGCAACGAGTCTTTGACTCCCTTAACCCCACTTTGTTTCAGAATACAAGTCACTTGATGATTGTGAGGAGCTGGTGATCAATACTACAGCAACAATCAACAATTTATCTTACTACCAAGTGAAGAATTCCGTGATTCAAGACAAAAAGCTATATATTGCTGAGTGTAAGTTTCAGAGTTGGGTTTAGATAATTGAATGCTTATTTAAAGTTTTAATTTTACTAACTAAACACAGAACAGGAGGCATTAATATCTTCTGACTTCTGGTACAAATATCTTAGAGCCTGATCTGATTTTAAGAAATTAGAACATGGGAAAATTAGACTATGGAAAAATTAGTTTCTTAGTTCTTGCTGAAGTCCCTTACAGTTTGTATTTTATTATCGTTTTTAATTTTTAAATTATTAGTATTTAGTATGGTATTGGTTTCCATTAGCCTTAAATTAAAACTTAAATTCACTAATTTTATTTCTGTGGTGGTCACCAAATCCAGTGCTTTTAAAGCTGCTTGTGAGTAACAACATGGATGGAGTCCTGGAGGCTGTGCGTGTCTTTGGAAATCTCTCCCAGGACCGTGACATCTGTGATTTCATTGTGCAAAACAATGGTGAGTTATTGACACTTAATTTCATAAATGTGCACTTCTTGGCAACAATCAGCTAAGTGCTTTTGGAGCTTGGGTCATTATAACAACTTACTTCTGCTTTGAGATTTGTAGAGTTTTACGTCATGTTCTGTACGTAAGGCTCCTGGCTCAGGGTGCCAAGATGGACTCGGCAGTGTTCCCCTGTCCCTTGTGAATGACCTCTGCAGAGGTTGGGTGTGTATGTGTGTGTGAGTTTAATGGAAACAAATAATCTGCACTCATCATTTCTGTCCATGGGAATGGACTCAAGAAATGTTCTCTTTCAGGTACTAGAATGTTCATTACATTTTGCTTGTAATAGCAAAAAGTGAAAACAATCTAAATGTCTATCAACAGGTAAGAGGATAAATACATTATGGAATATTCATGCAACAAAATGTTCTACAGCATTTGAAATAAATGTACTAGACATCCACATATCCACATGGGTCAACCCCAAACACATAATGTAGGTTCAAAAAAGCTAGCAATAGGAGGATATATACAGAATAATGCCACGAATATGAGTTTTAAAACATGCAAAACTATCTTGGATATTGCTTATGCATATGTATTCATGTAGTAATGGTATAAAGTATAAATAGTATTTGGAAATGACAAACTCCACACTTAAGATAGAGTTTACCTTTGGAGCAAAAGAGATGTCTAAAAACATAAAATTGGATCTGTAATGTTTTTATTTTTTATTTTTAATTGGTAAATAAGAATTGTATATATTTATCATGTATAGCATTTTGTTTTGAGTGTAAGGTTCTATTTCGTAAACTGGGTGGCAGGTACCCAAGTGTTTATACTAACCATACTCTTTGTCTCAAATGTTTCATGTAAGAATAATAATTTTAAAAACTTAATTATCCATGCTTATGATAGAAAATTCAGATAATGCAGATATTAAATATAAGGAGCAGCAGCAGCAAACTGTCACTCATGATCTCCCTCCCCCAGCGATAACTGTTAACATTTTGGTGTGCATGTTGTACTCTAAGAGCACGTACGTGTGTGATGGAGCCTTTGCCAAGCTCACTTCCCAACCCTGTCAACAGGGCCGAGGCCGGAACAGGGTGGCCCCCTCTCAGGCGCACAGTACAGTGGGTGGAGGCAGAGCGTACACCTTGTCCATTTTCCTCCAACCCTTTGCTCAGCCCCTGCTGCGGGATGGGAAAACAGGACAAGTAGTTCCCAGTTCCATTTCCTAGGAGTAAGAGAACAGGATTCCCCTGAGGCAGGAGCCATCGCCACACTGGAAGCCCTGCCTTGGCACAGCTGGTTTCCAGCAGTCTGAGTCTTACATGTGGCCCTGGGAGACTTCATGGATGATCTCACCAGGAGCCAACTCCCCTCTCCCCGGCTGCATATTTAAAGAGACTTGTTGCTGGAGGTTCAGAAAGGCCCTTGAGAACAACCAGCAGTTAGAGATGAATGTCACCTGTGTTCCCTCCTTTCCACCAGCAGGGAGTCTCTCACTGCCCTGGAGGGGAGCTATTGCTTGGGTCAGGTGTAGCAGTATCTGGGGAGCTGGGGAGCAGGGGAGCAGGCTCTGGGAGTGGAGGGTGTAGGGGAACCCACTGCTGGTCAATGGATAAAGCCTTAGGAAGAATAAGTTAAGTCCCTTAATAGGGGTTCCAGTTTTGCAAGCCATGCCCCATTTCTCCCGTGCCATTTGTAAAACAAGAGACAGCTGAGAACCCTGAGCTTTTACTGGTCTGCATTTGTTTTCTGCCTTCCCAGTACACAAGTTCATGATTGCATTGCTGGATGCTAAGCATCAGGATATTTGCTTTTCTGCCTGTGGTGTTCTCCTAAATCTCACTGTGGATAAAGACAAGCGTGTCATCCTAAAAGAAGGAGGTGGCATTAAAAAGTAAGTTTCAGGGCATGGAGTCCAGACTTGCTCAGGATTCAGAGCGCATAGTTTTCTAGGGAGCTTGGGCCCCTCTCGTCATTCATCTGGGGAAAGGTGTTTCAACATTTGGAAGCCCCAAGCTGGGGCTAATGCGGGGATTTAGGTTCCACTGGACACTTAAAATAATTCAGAAGTAGATTATTGCCACTTAAATTTGTAGGTAGGAAATTTTAAAAAATGATCACTGAATTAATATAATGCATATTAAATACCATCATGCTAAAATATTAAACTTAAAAACAGATTATGACCTAACAACTTGTCAATTTGACTTTTATTAACTCAGGTTAGTGGATTGTTTAAGAGATTTTGGTCGTACTGATTGGCAGCTGGCCTGCTTGGTTTGCAAAACTTTATGGAACTTCAGTGAAAATATCACTAATGCTTCATCATGTTTTGGAGATGAAGACACCAACACACTCTTAGTCCTGTTGTCATCCTTTTTAGGTAAGACTCCTCACTACAGTGAATCTGAGTTTTATCAGAGTGAGATAAAAAATATTTTTCTATGACCTGTATGGATAAATATTGGTATGTATTTGGGTGGCTATATTTTTATAAGCAATAAGAGTATGTTAAACATTATTATAATTTGGAACTATCTGGAAGAGGCTGAATGTTATTTATTTATTTATTTATTTTTAAGCAGGAAAATGAGGTTTATTGAGGAGAGAAAGCTAGGATTATAAAGCAAGAGCAAGATATAGGTTTACAGAGTGAGAGCAAGATCCATTCGCCACAGACAACAGCGGACCCCTTGTTGTGACAAAAAAGGCCCTGAGTGTTATTTATAATAGGGACAGAAGGACTTTTAACTCATTGGATACTGTCATGATTTCTTCTAAGGCTTTTTTTTTTTTTTGCATTTTCTATAGAGTGCATAGATACAAGAAATCAGCATAAATGTATGTCTGTTTAAAAGTATACAGACACTGTTGTATTGAGAAAATATGGCCAAAACCCCCTCTGAATTATTATGCTTTTAAGTGAATCTATACATTTTAATTAGCAGCTTTAATGTGGGGGAGGGTCTGTGAGACTATTCAACGTTACAATGGGGTCCATATCCTTGAAAGGTAGGAAATCACTGATACAAACCAAAGGAAAGAGGATCATTTTTTACATTTAAAAAAATTTCTATTTTTAGGATAACTTTTTTCATCCTGGGTTAGGTCTAAAAACAATTATTTGGGTCAGTAAATAAGTTGAGTGTTTTTAGTAATTCTTTTCCCAAAATGAAGATGTACCCATCACTTCCCAGCCACTGCACTGGGTCAGTGAGGCCGTGTGGAAAGGCTCTGTGTGACTGAGAGCCATGGGTTCGAATCCTCTGGCTCTCACTGGTGATGTGATTCGGACAAGAGAATCTCTCATAGCCTGTCTTTTCATCTCTAAAATGGGGACATGACCCCTGTCCTGGCCCAGGGAGTTGTGAGGCTCCAACAAGCCTCCTGAGATCATAATGGGAAGACCAAGAAGGCTTATAGTCAGACAGTTCTGAGCTTAAGTTCTCACCTTATCCCTTTACAGTGGTTCCCACCCTTTTTGGCACCAGGGACCGGTTTCATGGAAGATAGTTTTTCCACGGATCGAGGCGGGGGGGGGGGGTGTTGTTGGAGGTAGGGGGAGCTGGTGTGGAGCACAGGTGGTGAGACGCGGCTCATTTCCTAACAGGCCACAGACCTGTACTGGGCCACGGCCCGGAGGTTGGGGACCACAGCCCACAAGTTTGTTTTCTTTTTGTCATTTTTTGAGACAAAGAATCGCTATGTCACCCAGGCTAGAGTGCAGTGGCGTCATCATAGTTCACTGCAACCTCGAATTCCTGGGCTCAAGCGATCCTCCTGCCTCAGCCTACCAAGTAGCTGGGACTGGCTAATTAAAAAAAAATTTTTTTGTAGATATGGGGTCTCACTGTGTTGCCCAGGCTGGTCTTGTACTCCTGGCCTCAAGCCATAGTCCTGCCTTGTCTCCCAAAGTGCTGGGATTACAGGTATGAGCCACCAGCCCCCTTACAAGTTTTTAAACCTTGGGCTTAACCTCTGTGAAATTATATTTTATCATCTCCAACATGAGGATAATTAACATCCACCTTGCAGGGTTGGTAGGATGGTAAATGAATAGAGGTATGCAAAGAGCTTAAAACAGTGCCTGACACATAGCAAGTCCTCAAAAGGTGGCTAAAGTGCTTGTAACCTCTTAAGAGTTGTAATGATATATTACTAAACAGGAACTGAAATTCAGAAGTTATTTGAAAGAATCAGGTTTGCTAGGTTGATGTGAAATTTGCTTTTTCCAGGTAAATATAATTTTGTGTATGTGTTTTAAAACACAGTAAAAAAAAAAGAGCATGATTTTAAATTATTGAGGTTCACAGTCTGCTCTGTGAATATTAAGCTTTCTCAGGTTGCAGGGAGCAGAAGTGCACGCTCAGGTTGCCTTAATTCAGTTCTCAGTGGTGGCAGAGCACTGCAATCAGCTACGGAGTTGAACAAGTACACACCTTCCTGGCCCCATCCCTGGAATTCTGATTCAGTAGCTCTGGGGTGAGGCTGAGAATCTGTGTTTTAAGAAGTTCCACAGGTGAGTGTGATATGTAGCCAGGATTGAGAACCTCTGCCTTGGTTCGTGGAGTAGTTTAAGGGGAGGATGTATGGGGAAGAAGGAAGCCAGGAAACAAGACATTGCCCAAAGCTTCCCAGAGAGCCACTCAAAAGCCAGAGCCCTGAGTCAACCCCCTCAGCAGCAAGCGTCATGAACTCCGCCCCTAGGCTCCGCCACCACCTTCTGGAGACCCAGCTCTGCTCTATCTCTGTTGTTATGGGAAAACGTTCTCTCTTCTCTCCCTCTTCCTCCCTCTAGGTTGCTGCTTGGTCGTGGCTTCAGCTGCCTCCAGGCTTCCACTAGCTGTGCTCAGTGTGTGTCCCTCTGGGTCTCCTCTGTTGGTGCAGTTTTCTATGTCTCCCACACAGGGAGAAGATGCGATTGGCTCAGTGAGTCACTGCTGTGGTGTAGCGCTTTCCTGCGCAGGCAGCAGCTGCCTCTTGACAGGCTCTCTCTGACTTCGTTTGTTACTTATGTCTGGGGCAATCCGCCATAAATAACAAGGATGGTGGGGCCATGTGCCACAAAGATGGGTCAGAAGTAGGTGTGGGACGGCTGGCTTCTCAGCAGGGGGCAGTACACCCGGAAGGCACTTGGTTTTAGTGGGCCTATTGCCTATTACAGTTGCTCCTCAGTATCTGCAGGGGATTGGTTCTGGAACCCCAGTGAGATACCTAAATCCACGGATGCTCAAGTCCCTTATATAAAATGGTGTAGTATTTGCATAGAAGCTATGCACATCGTCCTGTATACTTTGAATCATCTCTAGATTACTTATAATACCTAATACAATGTAAATGCTATGTAAATAGTTGTCCTGTGTTTTTAAAAATTTGTATTTTTTTGCATTGTTATTATTTTATTTTTTCAAATAGTTTCAATCTGTGGTTGGTTGTTGAAACCCACGGATGTGGGAGGCCAACTGTGCTCCACTGCCAACTCTCTTTTTTTTGTTTTTTGGAGATAGCATCTCGTTCTGTTGCCCAGGCTAGAGTGCAGTGGTGTCATCATAGCTCACTGCAACCTCAAACTCCTGGGCTCAAACAATCCTCCTGCCGCAGCCTCCCGAGTAGCTGGGACTACAGGCGCAGGCCACTATGCCTGGCTAATTTTTTCTATTTTTAGTAGAGACAGGGTCTCGCTGTTCAGGCTGGTCTCGAACTCCTGACCTCACGCTATCCTCCTGCCTTGGCCTCCCAGAGTGCTAGGATTACAGGCGTGAGCCACTGCACCTGGCCCCAACTTTCTGTTACAGTCAAACTGGGCTTCTACTTGTGCTTCTCCAACTTCTGTGCCTTTGCACATGCCATGTTCCCTACCTGCCTATCTAAATGCTGCCTGTCCTTGCAGGCCCTTCTTGGATAGGTCTTCAAGCCCACAGTCATAGCCTAGTCATAGGAAATCTGTACTTCTTATATAGTAATTAATCATTGAACTGTGTAACTTCTCCTGTATTATTGTTTTATAAGTTTTATCTTATTTCCCCACTCCCACTGAGCCACATTAGGAAAAGGATATTGCCTCATACAAAGAAAGTACTTGATAGATGCTTGTGGATTGGCTAACAGTAGTGGTACCTTTGTTTTAATAGTACTATATCCTTTTAAAGGGATGCTCATTCTGTTTGCCCAAGGTCCCTCTGAGGTCTTTAGCTAGGTGACAGGTAAGGAAAGTAGGCCTAGGAAGGTAAGTGACTTGCCCGAGGTCATACTGTAGCAAAGCCAGGACTTTCCATCAGAAAATAAACACCTAGCCTTGTGTTTTGCTGCTATTCCACTACATAGTACACCTTTACTCCACCCCACCCTGTGGAAGGGGACTGTGGCATGGATGACAAATAAACACAGTTCGATCAGGGAGCCAAGTCACTATACAAAGCATCCCAAGATTCTCACCTGATCAAGAGCTCCTGTGAATCCAGGGAGCCTCATCGGCTGTGTGGGGATCTGTGCTGCTTCCTGGCTTTTCTCTTAGCGGGCACTCATAGCCTTCTGATGGGGTGGTGGCTGTCTGGACAGTTGGGCTTCGCAAGTGAAATGGACATGTGGGTGACAGTGTATTTGAATTTCAGTTCTTTTACAAAGATAGCTAAAAAAACAGGCCATTTTGAAAACAGAATGAGCTATTAAATCATCAAGGCCCATGCTGAATGAAGTATGAGCACTGGTTTTTGGAAATAATGGCAAGGCAATTAACACAGTAATATAAGTTACCTAACTTTTTCTTGCTGGGTGACTAGAAAAAAAAGGGATGTTGACAGTCTTTCTGGAAAGTGGCTTAAAAAGAATGTTTGTCTGAAACTTCCCAGTATACTGCAGTCATGCCTTATGAACTCATTAGTGGTGTGTCGGTCTTGCAGTTCCCAAGTGGTGTACCCTGGCATTCCCAGCTATCATTAGCCCCTCTGGGGGGCTCTGGCAACTGATGACCAGTGTGTGTGGTTTATTGTTACAAACAAGAAGTACTTTAGGCTATCGTATATTCATCATAAGATATGGGGACCGTGGCAGCCAGGTTTTGTGACAAGAGGGGGTCCCAGTGTTCAAGTTGGAGGATCACATCATCAAACATATGCCAAAGAACTATCCAGTGCTTCTGGGATAAGAGGACTGTACCTTATAAGAGAATAGTCAGGGCAAAAATAAATCCCTTAAACAGCTACCTGGCATTGAATAGCAAGCTAGGAAATAGTGCAATGAGTAGGGGAAGCTTTTATTGATGCTGCAGGACACTTAAACTATAATGGTGACACCATCTTTACAGATCACTGACAGATTTGTTGTTTTAAGTCTTTTAATCCTTTCTAATACCTTTCCCCAAATTTTAGTATTTGGAAATGTGCTGTGCACAAAGAAAGCTTAAGAATGACTGGCTATATAAACCAGTGTTTTTCACGCTGTGGGTTATGAAATCAATTTAGTTAGTTGTGACCAGCATCATTCAAAATGAAGTAGCAAAGAAAGAAAATATCAGAACATGTTACATATAGTACTAAGTTTTCTATTGTGAAACTTTGTTATGTGTATATAAGTATCTAAGTATATGTATACAGAGTTACGATATAAAATGTTTCTTACTATGGGTCACAGTCAAAAAAGTTTGAATCATAGATCTAAATTTTTTTAAGTCAGCCACTACCACTCTTTGTAGTACAAGTTAAAATTTAATACCCAATGTAATATAGCATTTTTTATGTATTTTGCTGTGTTCACTTTGAAACTTCAGACTGTATTTCTTTTACCTGTAGCAATTTTGCTACTCTTATTATCTTGTCTAACCCAATTAGTATTAATATGGTTCTCATGTAGACTATAGGCTGGGCCTCAAGAAAAGTAACATAGTCTTGACATTAGATTTAAAAAAAAAAAAAACCAGATTTTGCTAAAACTACCAAATCCATCCAAAGCCCTAGGCAGAGGAAGGAACTGCAAAGTGCTTGGGCCACACTGCTAAGCCTTAAGCAGCTTGGGAAAGCAGGGCATAAAACAGCAGAATTCATTTTTCAACAAAAGCTTAGTGTTCAGAAAATCTGGAGAAGAGTGAGCATGAAGATGACCTAGAAACCTGAACCCATTGAGTCTGGCAGACTCTTCTTATCCGAAAGTTGCCAAGTGGGAAGGGCTTTAAAGGCATCAAACCATCAAACACCACCTGCATTCTCCTTCCCTCACGGCCTGGTTATCTTATGGGTGGGGAGATCCAGGTGTGCTTACAGGGTCTCCATGGAGCTCCTTGCTGAAGTGTTTGTATCTGCCTGGAACTTATCTCAGAACTGCATAGCTGTCCACTTGGTTGTGAGGAGGGGAAGGTACAAACTGGGATTCCAGACTCCCTTATCTTATTCTGGGTGGTGACACTAATACCCATAGTGCCAAAGTATACATGGAATGTACACAAATGCTCAATGTAGAAAATCTGATATAAACAGAGTGATGAAGCATTTTATATAATAGGATTTTAATTGGCCCTATGAAAAAATGTTTGCAAATTATGTAAGTAGCAACATTTGTGGTCATTTTAGGACTTAGTGGTTACCATTTAAGAAGTCTGCTTCAGGCCACAGACCTAGGAAGTGGCAGAGCCAATCTTCTGACTGGCAGGCCAGTGCACTTTCCTGAGGTCTGGCACACAGTGTGTGAAGCCCAATATAAACAAGGAAAAATGTGGTGGCAAGCCAGCACAGAAACCTCAGTGGCCATCCATCTTCCTGCTTGGGTTGAATGTATTTATGGTATTCACAACATTCAAGGTGCCCTTGGATTAGGAATCAAATTAAAGTTGTAATTTTGCATTTTATTTTTACAAGTGCTTTTCTGCATTATCCATGGGCTAACGTGGAATTCTAATACCCCTTGAGAGTGTTAGAAGTCCCCCAGTTTTCACAGTTATTGGAGAGAATGTGGGGATGGGGGGTTGTCTTTTCAAAGTACTATATCCCCACTGCTTTGAAGGCAGCAAAGTTCTGATTTTCAGTAAAGTTTAAAGTGTCAGGTTTAACTGAGCTGCTTTCCCAAAAGATTTCCTGGCTCCTTTTATATCTGTCAACCATTGAAGTAATTAACTTTCCTAATGCACATGTAAGGAAGGTAAACTATTAATACTTTGTTTATTCTGAGAAATTATGATCTGACTTTTGGATGCAAACTTACATGTAAAAAAAACTAAGGGATTAGTTGAAATAAGAGCTCAATTCAATCTAGGATATTTTTTGAAAAAATTATTGCCCTTTAAGTTAAGAAACTAAATTATACTTATTTTAAAATAATGTATTTTTAAAGAACAAAAGAGAATAAAGAACATCTCCCAAATCCTATCTTGTGTTATGTTGGTATTAAAGATGACCCAGGGTGAGTTTAATCATGTCGTCAAAAATTAAACTCTATTCAAGAGGGTTACATTTCCAAATAATTGCTATAATTTAAATTTTCCTGATACAGATGAAGAACTAGCACTGGATGGCAGTTTTGACCAAGACCTAAAAAACTACCACAAATTCCAATGGGAAACAGAATTCAAACCTGTGGCACAGCAGCTTCTAAAGCGAATTCAGAGACATCACACCTTCCTGGAACCCCTGCCTATTCCTTCTTTCTAATGTGATGCAGATTAACAACAGAAACAGGAATTCAGGTCTCCTTCATTCTTAAGAAGTAGTAACAAACAACATTTTTTTCGGTATTAACAAATATTGAAAGTTTTTCAAGTACTGGTTTTAGTGAGTAGCCTAAGTCTTTTAAATGGAATAAGCATTTCCTCTTGTTAGGTATTACGGAAAGATGAATATACATGTTATATTTTCTGCTATGAGAAATGTAAGATGAAAAGATATGCATTTTTTAAGTAAATGACTTCTTCTTTTATTCTCTATTAAATAACTTAGTTCTAGCCTTAAAATCTTGATTTAGCCATTTGGGGATTTAAGTGCTTGTCAGTTTATTAAATGAACTATGCAATAAAGACTATTAGATTATGTATATAGAAAGAATGGAGGTCAACATGAATGGCACACATTACTACATAAGCATCTAAACTAATTCTTACTACAGCTAGCTAATAATACATTTTCTGATTAGGTACTCATCAAGAGAAGGAGTAAGCAGAAAAACTTAGAGAAAACTGCTTTAGGCCATCTATTCTTTATTAAATAAGTAAAACAGATGAAAAAAGGAGTATTTTACCTCTTTCTTTTATTTGAAATAAAATGACTGGACTAGAGAGTCCTTCTAATTGTAACTCTCTGTGTCTAGAGAGGTGATATGATGTATTAAAAAGAGTACAGGCTTAGGTTTATGGCAGATCTCAGTTTGAATTCTAGCTCTCTCCTGCTAGCTTTGTGGGCCTTGAGCAAGTAACTTAATTTCTTGAGCTTCAACTGTAAAATGGGAATATCTATTTTATTATAGTATAGTTTTTTTTTTGTAGTATAGTTTAGAACAAACCATTAAATGTGCAAATTGCCCAGTCCAGTGTATGATGTGTAGTACGTGCTCAGTAAATTATAACATTATGATGGCAAGTAGTTTATTAGTTTGCTGTTCTTTGTGGAATAAGTTTGAATAAATGATTTAAAAAAAAGAAATTGAGATTACTATTGTTATCCTATACTAGCCAAATGAAGATCATTTGTAAATAAAAGTGAATTTACTACTGCTTGGAGAAAAGCTGTTATTAACAAACAGCTCCTTTCTTACCCTACAAAATACCAAGACTTATGGGATGAGGGCATCCTAGACTGGAGGGGCTCTCGAAGCCTATTAGAACAAATCTACATTTCCAGGAACAAATAGACTTTCTGAGGGTGTCTACTCTGGGGCTCATGCCTGGTTTGGGCTCAGCAAAATCCTCTAGGGACACTCACCTTATTGTAGTCCTAGTCAATAATCTATAATATATGCTAGTAAATTCACTCCAATAGATGAAATCAGTTTTTTCTGAGGGGCTAATCTCTCCAAAACATTTAAGGATGTAAGTCTGCATTATATCTATATAATATAGATATATATAGTATATATTCTGCTTTCAGTGAAAAAAATAAAACTCTACCTCCCAACCCCGCAACAGTCCCCTCAGTATTTATAACTAATATAATATAGTAACTTACAGTGGGACACCATTATTCCTGTTGTCTTCCATATTAAACCCCTACCCCCCAGACTCATGTGCAAGCTGGACCATTTGGAACCATCTACTTACCTTTTTAAAAAAATTGTGGTTAAAAAACACAAAACAAAATTTACCATTTTAATCATTTTTAAGTGTACAGTAGTAGTGTTAAGTATACTAGTGTTAAGTATATTCACATTGTTCTGCAATAGATCTCTAGAACTTTTTTGCCTTGTACACTGAAACTCTATATTCATTAACCAACAACTCCCCACTTTCTCCTCCCCCCAGCCCTTGGCAACCACCATTCTACTTTCTGTTTCTATGAGTTTGACTATTTTAGATATGTCGTATAAGTGGAGCCATACGGTATTTGTCTTTTTGTGACTGGCTTATTTCACTTAGCATAATGTCATCAAGTTTCATCTATGTTGTAGCCTGTGACAGGATTTTCTTCCTTTTTAAGGCTGAATATATTCCATTGTATGTATATAACACTTTTAAAAAATTCATTCATCTGTTGATGGACATTTGGGTTACTTCCATATCATGGCTAGTGTGAATAATGCTGTTATGAATATGGGTATGCAAATATCTCTTTGAGATCGTTTTTAATTCTTTTGTATATATACCCTGAAGTGGTGTCTTAGTTCAGGCTGCAGTAACAAAAACACCATAGTTTATTCCAATAAACACCAACAGTTTATTCCTCACAGTTCTGAAGCCTGGGAAGTCTAAGATCAAGGTGCCGGCCAATTCAGTTTCTGGTGAGCACCCTCTACCTGGTTTGTAGAGGCATGCCTTCTTGAATCCTAGCATGGTGAAGAGAAACATCATCTCTCTCATGTCTCTCCTTATAAGGGCACTACTGCCACCTGTGAGGGCTCCACCCTCATGACTTAATTACATCCCAAAGACCACTTGGGCCTTAACATAAGAATTTTGGGGGGACACAAATATTCAGTCCATAGCAAATAGAATTGCTGGGTCATATGGTAATTCTATTTTTAATTTTTTGAGGAATCTCCATACTGTTTTCTGTAGTGACGATACCATATTTTCACCAACAGTGCACAAGTGTTCCAGTTTCTCCACATCCTTACCAACATTTGTTATTTTGTTGGTTTTTTTAATAGCTATCCTAATGGATGTGAAGTAATATCTCATTGTAATATTGTTTTGCTTGTCTCCTATAACTATGTTGAACGTCTTTCCATATTTTTGTTTCATATTTTTTGTTCATTTGTATATCACCTTTGGAGCAATGTCTATTCAAGTCCTTTGCCCATTTTTAAATTGGGTTATTTGGTTTTTTGTTTTGAGTTGTAGGAGTTCTTTATATATTTAAGATATTAACCCCTTATCAGATATATGATTTGCAAATATTTTCTAATATTTTATCTCATTCTAAAGGTTGTATTTTCGTTCTCTTGAGTGTGTCCTTTGATGCACAGATGTTTTTAAGTCTGATGTAATTCCATTTGTCTATTTTTTCTTTTGTTGCCCATGCTTTTGATGTCATATCCAAGAAAGCATTGCCAAATCCAATGTCATGAAACTTCCCCTGTTTTCTTCTAGCAGTTTCATAGTTTTAGGTCTTATATTTATGTCTGTATTTTGAGTTAATTTTTGTATATGATATAAGGTAAGGGTCCAACTTCATTCTTTTGCATGTGGATATCTAATTTTTCCATTTGTTGGAGACTGTCTTTTCCCAATTGAGTGGTCTTGGCGCCTTTGCCAGAGATCATTTGACCACATATGCGAGTGTTTATTTCTAGGTTGTCTATACTATTCCATTGGTCTATATGTTTGTCTTTATGCCAGTACCACACCATTTGGATTACTGTTGCTTTGTAATGTGTTTTGAAATATGGAAGTATGAGACCTCCAACTTTGTTTTTCTTTTTCAAGATTGTTTTGGCTATTCAGGGTCCCTTCAGATTCTAGATGAATTTTAGGATGAAATTCTCTACTTCTGCAAAAAATGTTATTGGGATTTTGATAGACATTGCATTGAATCTATAGATCACTTTGGGTGATCTTAACAATATTAAGTCTTCCAACCCAGGAACATGAGATGTCTTTTCATTTATTTATGTCTTTAATTTCTTACAGTGATTTTTATAGTTTTCCATGTATAAGTCTTTTATCTTAGTCTGTTCAGGCTGCTATAACAAATTATCTTAGACTAGGTAATTTATAGATAACAGCAAAATTTATTGCTCACAGTTCTGGAGGCAGGGAAGTCCAAGATCAAGGATTTGGTGTCTAGTGAGGGTGCTTATCCTCATAGATTGCGCCTTCTAGCTGTGTCTTCATATGGTAGAAGGAGAGAACAAGCTTCCTAGGGCCTCTTTTGTAAGGGCACTAATCCCATTCATGAGGGTGGAGCCCTCTTGACCTAATCACCTCCCTAAGGCCCTACCTCTTAATACTACCATGTGGGGGATTAGGTTATGAATTGGGAAAGACAAGAACATTCATTCAGATCATAGCATATCTCCTTGGTTACATTTATTCCTACGTATTTTTTTTTATGCTATTGCAAATGGAATTGTTTTCTTAATTTTCTTTTTGGATTGTTCGTTGTTACTGTATGGAGATGCAACTGATTTTTGTGTGTTGATTTTGTATCCTGCAACTTTACTGAATTTGTTTATCAGTTTTAACAGTTATTTTGAGAAATCTTTATGGTTTTCTACATATAAGATCATGTCATCTGCACAGATAATTTTATATCTTCCTTTCTAATTTGGATACCTTTTATTTCTTTTTTTTGCCTAATAGCTCTGGCTAAAATTTCTAGTACTAGGTTTAATAGAAGTGGTGAGAGCAGGCATCCTTGTCTTGTTCCTGATCTTAGAGGGAAAGCTTTCAGTCTTTCACCACTGAAAATGATGTTAGTTGTGGGCTTTTCATATATAGCCTTTATTATGTTTAGGTAGTTTCTTTCTACTCCTAGTTTGTTGAGTGTTTTTATTATGAAAGAGTGTTGAATTTTGTCAAATGCTCTTTCCCCATCAGTTGAGATGATCATGTTATTTTTTTCCTTCATCTGTTAATACGGTGTATTACATTGGCTTTTTGTATATTGAACTATCCTTGCTTTCCAGGAATAAATCCCAATTGGTCATGGTGTATAATCCTTTTATTGTGCTGTTGAATTTTGTTTGCTTGTATTTTGTTTATGGTTTTTGTTCAATATTCATCAGGAATATTAGTCTATAATTTTCTTGTAGTATCTCTTTCTGGCTATGTTATCAGGGTAATACTGGCCTTATACAATGAGTTTGGAAGTGTTCACTTTAATTTTTCGGAAGAGTTTGAGGATTGGTGTTAATTCTTTAAATGTTTGGTAGAATTCTCCAGTGAAGCCATCTGGTCCTGGGTTTTCCTTTGTTGAGAGCTTTTTGATGAACTGATTCAATATCCTTACTAGTTGTAGGTCTGTTCAGATTTTCTGTTTCTTCATGATTCAATCTTGGTACATTGTGTGTTTCTAGGTTATCCAATTTGTTGGTGTACAATTGTTCATAACATTTTTTTTTCTGTGACATCAGTTGTAATGTTTCCTCTTTCATTTCTGATTTTATTTATTTAAATCTTCTTTTTTTTCCCCTTAAGTTAATCTAGCTAAGAGTTTGTCAATTTTGTTGATCTTTTCAAAAAACCAACTCTTGGTTGATATTCTATTGTCTGTCTTTTTTTCTATTGTCTATTTTGTTTATCTCTGCTCTAATCTTTATTGTTTCTTTCCTTCTGCTAGCTTTGGGCTTAGTAGTTTGTCCTTCCTCTAGTTCCTTGAGGTATGAGGTTAGGTTTAAATGTTCGGTAGAATATGATTTGAGGTCTTTCTTCTTTTTTAATGTAAGATTTTATAGGTATAAACTTCCTTCTTAGCACTACTTTCATTGCATCCGGTAAGTTTTGGTATGCTCTGTTTAAATTTTCTTTTGTCTGGAGATATTTTCTAATTTCCCTTGTGATTTCTTTGACCATTGGTTATTTTAAAAGTGTGTTGTTTAATTTCTACATATTTGTGCATTTTCCAGTTTTCCTTCTGCTGTTGAGTTGTAGTTTTATTCCATTGTGATCAGAAAACATACTTTGTATAATTTCAACCTTTTAAAATTCTAAGACTTGTTTTGTGGCCTAACATGTAGTCAATCCTGGAGAATATTCCATGTACACTTGAGAAGAATGTGTGTTCTGCTATTGTTGCGTGGTATTCTGTATATGTCTGTTAGGTCCAACTGGTCTATAATGCTGTCCAAGTGCTCTATTTCCTCACTGATCTTCTGTCCGGTTGTTCTATCCATTATTGAAAGTACAGTATTGAAGTCTTCTATTTGTGTTGCTATTTCTCTGTTCAATTTTGTCAATGTTTGCTTCATATATTTAGGAGCTCTGATTTTTGATGTATATATAATTGTTATATCTTCCTGGTGAATTGAACTTTTTATCATTACATAATGATAAAAAATCCTTTTTTGGCCCTTGAAACAGTTTTTGACTTAAAGTTTATTTTGTCTGATAGTAGTATAGCCACCATGCTCTCTTTTGGTTATCATTTGCATGCAATTTTAGCCTATGGGTGTCCTTAAATCTAAAGTTGAGTTTCTTATAGATAGCATATAGTTGGGTCCTACTTTTTTTAATCCATTCAGCTAATCTGTGCCTTTTGATTGGGGAGTTCAATCCATTTACATTTAACATAATTACTGATAGGGAAGGACTTAATATTGCCATTTTGTTAATTGCCTTGTAGCTTTTTTGTCCTTCATTTTCTTTCTTACTGCCTTCCTTTGTGTTTCATTGATTTTTTTTTTTTTTTTTTGTAGTGACATGCTTTGATCCCATTTCATTCCAGTTCTAGAGATGTTTTCTTTGTCGGTTACTATGGGGATTATATAAAACATCCTAGTTACAGCAATTTATTTTAAACTGGTAACAACTGTAATCACATACCAAAGCTCCTTTACAGCTCTGCCTGCCCCCTACTTTACAAATTACATCTTTATGTATTATGTACCCATTAACACAGATTTACAATTATTTTATGCTTTTGTCTTTTAAGTTCTATACAAGAATTAAAATGGATATATGTGCCAAAATTACAATAATATAGGTTTCTATATTTGTCCACATTTATCTTTACTGAAGAAACTTTATATTTTCACATGGCCTTGCATTGCTCTGTAGTGTCCCTTTGTTTCAATTTGAAGGACTCCTTTTTGCATTTCTTGTAGGGCAGCTCTAGTGGTAATAAGCTCCCTCAATATTTATCTGGGAAAGTCCTAAGTATTCCTTCATTTTTGAAGGACAGTTTTGCCGGAAATTGTACTCTTGGTTGACAGTTTTTTCCTTTCAGCATTTTATATTATCCCACTGCCTTCTGGTTTACAAGGTTTCTGCTGAGAAATCTGATAATCTTATAGTGGCTCCCTTGTAAGTGATGAGCTATTTTTCTCTTGCTGTTTTCAGGATTCCCTGTTTTTGACTTCCAGTAGTTTGATTATAATATGTCTCAGTGTGGGTCTTTATGGCTTTATCCTACTTATAGTTCATTGAGCTTCTTTAATTAGTATGTCCATTTCTTTCTTCAAATTTGGGAAGTGTTTGGTCATTATATCTTTAAATAAGCTCTCTGCCCCTTTCTGTCTCTCTTCTCCTTCTAGGACTTCTTATAATGTGTATTGGTCTGCTTGATGGTGTTCCATAAGTCCCTTAGGCCCTCTTCACTTTTCTTCTTTTTGTTCCTGACTTGATGATATCAAGTGACTTGTTTCCAAGTTCACTGATTTCTTTCTTTAGACTGATGAAGTCTGTTGTTGAACACCTCTAGTGAATTTTTTCAATTCAGTTATTGTGTTTTTCAGCTCCAGGATTTCTGTTTAGTTCTTTTTTTTAATAAAAGTTCTGCTTCTGTGTTGACATTCTCACCTTGTTCATGCATTGTTTTCCTGATTTCATTTAGTTGTCTCTCTGTTCTCTTTTAGCTCATTGAACATTTTTAATATAGTTGATTTAAATTCCTTGTCAGGTAATTCAGAGATCTGCACTTAGAGTTAGCCATCTGGAGGTTTATTTTGTTTCTTTGATTGAACCATGTTTCCCTGTTTCTTTGTATGCCTTATGAACTTTTGTTGAAATTTGGGCATTTAAGAAAAACAGCCACCTCTCCCAGTCTTTACAGACTGGCTTTGTGTGGGGAAAGACAATCATCCTGGCTAGAGGTTCTGAAATCTCTCAAACTTTCCTGGGAATTTGTCTTCTCTGAGCTTGTGTGTATGCTTTTATTTCAGTATATATGGCTACCTTTAACTGTCATAATTTCCCTGCCTCTTCTCAGGAGTTGTTTCTATGCATTCCTCTGTCTATACTCTCTTGCTGCCTCCAGCACCTGCCTGCCAAATTGCACACTCCCTTCTACTCTAATGTGCCACTGAACTCACTTCTGTTTTCAGTGGCCTCCAATCAGCATCCAAACTATCCCACCACTCTCATCAGTACTCTAAGTCAGGCAAGACAGAAACCAGTCCCTCAAGCAGCCCCCAGACAAGCCAAAACATTGCACAGAAGTTATACTTTTATTCCTTTTTTCCTGAAGGAGAAGCTGGGAATTGAGAGATTTCTTCATGATCATACTATGCTGTGCCAGGGAAGGGCTAGGGTAAGCAAAATGCCACAGACTTTCCTACCCTTTTTGATGTAGCCTCCTCCTGGCTTTACATTTGCCTGAGTACTGCAGTTTCTCAACTGGTTTCTAAGAGTTCTCACAAAGGTATTTTGCTCCATATATTGTTAACTTGGTGTCTCTGTGGGAGAATGAGTCCACCATCTTACTGACATTACCCCCTATTTACTTGCCTTTTGCTATCCCTTGATAATTCACATATACAAATATGCTAATAAACATTCAGAGTATCTTGATTAAGAAAATGCTTATCCAACAAGTTTTATTTATCTACTTATCTACTAGTGGTCTGTTTCAAAACTAATTTGGAATAGCTAAACTTCTAGAAGAATAAAAACCTCTTGGCTTTCAATTTAAAATATCAGCACCTTTTGATTGAAGTTAAACCTAATTGTGAATACAGAAATGTTTGGAATTTAATCTCATTCTTATAGTACAATACTTAAGTTTGGCCTAATAAAAAAAGTTCCCCAGTTTTTATTAAGAAACTCAAGAGTTAAAAAATTAAACCCTGGGAACCTCATCCAGAAATCTTTCCATGATTATTTTAGAAAAAAATTTTCCTTTGGTGGGGGAAGGTTTTTGATATCTTAGAGTAATCTACCTTCCCAAATTATTTTGGAAACCATTCGTTTCAAAGATTATAGTAACATTAGAAATCCTGTGTGTTTAGTTTTGAGAAAATATTCTGAGCAACAGGAAGCACCTGTTAAACGGGAGGCATGGAAACATCAACTTTGTAGCACATGTACTTTTATTACTTTATGTATGAACATACTTTTTTACTCATTAAAATTTAAACTTCACCTTCTGATTTCTAAGTGATTATAAGCTCAATGGACTAAAACAATTCATTCTATTTGATTTTGTTTTGTGATTACATACTACTGATTAGAACCTCTACTAGGAATTTTGGATTTTCAAGAGGAGGTGTAAAGGACAAAGAGCAGAAGCAGAATGAGTAAAATTTTAACTATATCCAGTGCAGACTGACTTGTTGGGTTTACCTGTATTGCTATGGTAAGAACCCAGCAGATAGAAGAGGAAAAAGGCATGATGCAAATTTAATGGGTAGGACCATGTATATATTATTGAAATTGGACTCATACATTTCTTTAAATACATATTAAAGATAATAGTCTCTTTCTATCTAAGGTGATGGTCTTGTCCTCTCACTAGGGCATATATCCTTGAAGGCAGGTACCACTTCTATTCAAAATTGTCCTGCCCCAACCCCCACTTCCACTCCACCCTATAAATTTGTAGGCAGCAGATCGAGCTCAATAAATGTTTTTGTGAGTAATAGAGTTATTACAACAGCTTTAATTAAATTTAGAACTATTTCTACTTGTTTGATAAAGTATCATTTTTTGTTCTGTAGTCTCTCCTTAATGAATCCTTGTTTCTAATAATTCTTAAAATTCTATTTGAACGCTAAAGCATCTCAATTCCAAAGGTACTAGGCATTGGATTGTACAGCTATTTCCAAGATAAAAATGGTATTAGATTAGATAAGATCCTGAAGAGAAGATCTACACTTCTTTGTATCCTTTAAAATGGCTTCAAAGGTTTTGCTATTTAATAGCAGGCTCATCTGAATACAGCATTATTTAAGTGTGAATCTACTTGGCTTATGAAAGGAGATGGAAACTCAAAATTGTTACTAATTGTGAAGGCATGACTTTTTAAGAGATTGAGACAGCAAATAATAAAATTGGAGAAAAATTATTCTTTATTGAAAAATACCAATAATACTGACAGACTTCAAAAGCAATTCACACTTCCAGAATACAAAGTACTTAATACATTTTTTTCAAACCTGTTTGCATTTCAAAGTTAGCATTTTTGTAAATCAAATTTGATAACCTGACTAAAAATATTTTCCAGCTTTATTATTTAAGGAGCTGCACAACCTTTAAAGTGGGGACCATGAGGCAGGCAGGAGCAGAGGGACAGAATGCACCTGGGACTGCGCAGCAGTCTACAGCAACATTTCCCACAACTTTGGTGCTGCAAACAAAAAGACAGCTGCCCTCCAGTGTCAGAAAATCTTGTGAAACAGCATATCAAAAGATAGCCAGTTTTTAAATAATTTATACACTTTCATTTAAGATTGCTTTTTGAAGAAAATCTTTAAGAATGCCACTGAAATTTAATATCATCCAATAAGTCTGAATTTAAAAAAACAACTATAATGAAAGAAATGAACTATTACCATCAGAATGGTCTTTGCTGAGCTGTGATGTTTTAGATGCAAAAAAATTTTAACACGTATGCATGTTTAATTTGAAACCACACAAATTATGTATGTAGGCTCAGATAGTAGCAATGTTCACTTTTATTACTAATAGCTTAACTGAAACAGCCATCTATTCATTCCACCAGCAGGAATAGCAGCACCAAGATCTTCTAAAATTCTTTATGTATAAAGCTTAAGTCATAATCCAAGTCCCATTCTTTGCATGTTCCAATTCTTGTTATCTTATTTAACATAAAAGCAACAGGATTTGGAGAGTTACTATTTGCTGTATTAAAACAGTTACACAGCATCTTGTACTGTCAAAAAGCAAAATACTGTGAATGGCAGCCCTTCTTCACAGCTCTAAACTTGGAGCTGCCAAGCATTCACTGCTTGTGCCAGAGTAACATAGCAGAAACTAAATGAATCATGGCACAGTGGATTTCTGAATTCTTTTATCTACCATTGGTCCTGGGGCTTAGTACCTTCCCCTTGTAGACTATATCCGCTGATCATTCCAGAATCATCTTTAATGGAGGAAAGACATCAGGTCATATAGCGGGTAATGGCTCTCAGAGCATAAAGGAGTTCTGCTTGCATCCTAGCTTCTATAAGAAGCAGATTAACATGAACCTGAATATAAAATACAATATCATCATGTAAGGGAGGGTTATAAGCATTCACAATCAGTTTTTCAGTGCATCTAAAACACATGGATAACCACATTTTCTATGTACCACTGAATAACTTAGAAGTCTTGGATTTGTCAAAAAGAATATCAATTTCTTTTCAGAATAGATGTTTTGAGCTTTCATTTATATTTGATCATCTCTCTTCTTAGAGGTTTGTTATATTTCAGAAAATCCAGATACCACTTTATCAGAATGCTAACTTCCCTTGCCAAATCATTATTCAGTTATTTATATAAAGATGTTTCAAAGAGACCAGACATTTCTACCCATACCCAATTAAAAAAAAGCTTTTACAAAACAGTCTTCTTTCTTCTATGTGGTGACAGTCATGCCAGCACTTCTGAAGATGGGCCAATGCACCTGTCCTCCCTGTCTTTATTCTTTTACTCTATCACCATAATGAGGTTCCCATCCAAGGGGTACCTGACCCAGCTGTCCTGGAATGTTCTTTGGGTTGCTGGGGTGATGGAAAGGGTTTGAGAGCCATTAGGTTAGGTGAAGGAGACTAACAATCACTGCTAAGTTACAGAGTAAACAAGCCACAATAGGCACATACCTTCTCAGAGTGCTTGAACTGCCTCCAGAAGCTATCATACATTCTTTTGGTAACCTTTTCAGGAGTGCAAACAACAGTTTTGATATAAACTTTAAAGCTACGATCCAATAGCTGGTTAATTTCACCATAGTCATAGTCATCATATCTGTTAAAAGACATAGTGAGAATTATATTTTCAATGTACTAATCTGTTTTCTTCTTACAAAAGTGTATATATCAATAGGAAATGATATATTCTTTATCCCTCTTCGTGTAGGCAGCTGTCCCACAAAATGATATAGCTTTACAATTGGTGGTAGATAAGTGAATAAAGGGATAAGAAACAGAGTACTTGGGAGAATAATAAAATTTTCTAGCGCCCAAGCAAATCATTCCTGAAAGTTGACAGTATTAACACCGTAGCACTGGGCACCAAGTAATAGTGTATATTTACAATCATGAATAAGCAACCACACTGTGAGGGAAAAATTCTGAAAACAGAATTTGAGTATTGCTGAAATTAAGAAATTAACAAATTAATTATATTTGTTACTGGTACCATATGATTTATAAATTGTAATTCACTTGTTTAAAAATAATTAGAATTATTTTACTCATGTTTCTAGGAGTTTCCAGGGGCAGATAAGAAAAAAGGTGGGGTGTATGGAGGGAGAAGGATGGTCTATACATGGCCTCATAGTGTCCATACTTAGGAGAACCTGTCCTGTTTTAAGCCAAGAGTTGCATGCACCAGTATCTGCTCTGTTCCACTGGGTAATGGATTCCAGATCACACAGGCACTGAAGTCTCCTACTGGGTTTTCAGTGGAAAATGGAGGAAGTTCTTGCAAAGCTAGTCCTACAACCATTCAGGAGGCTAAAGTCGATAGTTTAGCCACTGATTAGTGGGAAATTAGCTTAGGGTAGGTTAAATAGGACTTGTAGGTTTTGACTAGAGTCACTGATAAAATGAATAGCAAGAGAAAGCCTGATTTTACAGCTTAAATAATCAGAAAGCACTGCAACATGGAAGTTTGTGTCCATGTGTGAGAAGGTGGTGTATAATGGCTGCATTTTCTATAAACATAACATAGCTGAATACCTAACAGTAAGGACATGAGAGGTTTGAATTTTGATTAAGTATTATGGGAGTAGGTACTCTTCAGAAGGAGCTTGAGAATAGCCAGAGAGGCAATATAAGGGCACTGAGTTCCTAGGAGGTAGAAACGTGAGTGTGTCAGGAGATAAAAGACATACAAAGAGAAAAAACACTAAAGATATTCAGTGACAAACTTTGCCTCTTTTCATCTATGTTCTAGGACCAGCTTGCTTGTCCTCCCTTCCCTGGAGGCAGCTGTCATTTAATGCTTATCAAAGTCCCTAACTCTCCCTCCTGCCTCACTAGGAGAGAGGATAAAACTAAGCTGCAATAAAGCAGTTCTTTGAAGCATAAAAATAAGTTACTGAGGGGGGATGGTTGTCAGTGTTCATGTGTCTGTGTGCATGTGCACTCCAATCGTTGAATTATTTAGCCCAGAGGAAAACATCTCTTTATAAACATAGGAAAACAGACTAACCTTATTCCAAACATGCAGTGAATATAGTTCCAAATAGCCCGTCTAAGCATTGAGGTATCAACATCTTTGTGCATTGCCATTGTATTATAAGTAAGATTATAAGCAATATGAAATTTTTCATCAATCAACTGTCCTACATCTGGATAAAGGCGATTTACCAAAGAATAACCATGGTCTTCCCAGCAATAGTCCTAAATACAGGGAAGAGAACAAATGTGAAAATTAAAATGTGGCCAAGTACAGTTCTGTGTCTCTAGCTCTACAGTATGTTGAGATCTTTGGCAGTTGGAACCCGCTGCCTGTCATCCCTTGCTTCCACCTTCACTTGCGCTCCAGTCTTATGTTTTCAATTTCCATACTGCAACATGTAAAAGGTTATGTTTTGTAACTCAGCAAATTTAAAAATCAATGGAGTCTCTTTCCCTTACACATAGACCACTGATTTTCAGCTTTATCTCCTTTCACTGTCTCTCCACTCAGCCTCCAGAGGCAACCCATCCCAGGGAGTCCTCTCCTTTTCCATTGCTGCAGCCATTCAGATGGTCTTCAAATTTTGCGAATTTTTAATTCAACACATCCTTCTGTTCCTACCCCCCTTCTGACTTTCAGCTTTATTAACTGAGTCTCCTAATTAGTTTTTCTACATTAAATCTCTTTGCCTCCTTTCTTTCCACCTCAAACGAAACTTAATAAGCCCCTACTTCTATGTTGCTCCCATATTTATTTTCCTAAAACACCTCTTTGACATTATGTCATCACTCTGGTCAAAGCCTATAAAATATAAACCCCATTTAAACTGCTTTGGCATTTAAGGCACACCTGATCAATTTTAACATATTAACTGCCATGTGAGTTGTATTTAACTCACACTAGTTTTGAGTCCGCGGCCCCATGAAGCATATGTAACTCACACATCTCTTCACCTTGGGAGCCATGAGAACTATTTTTCAAGTTGCATATAACTCATGCACAGAAAACAATAAAAAATAAATTTTTCATTAAATTAGAAAGGATCGTTTTGTTTTCAAAGTTTTTATTCTATTTTCATAATAAAACACTGTGGCCCTAAGGAAAAAAATTTTTTTTGTAGTGTGGCAGTCAATGTGTTAAACTAATTTACCACTAATCAGAAGTAGGAATTCTTTGCTTGAAGCTTTCAGCAGCCTAGCCAGTTTCTATATGATCCATCCCTTCCCTCACTCTATCCCTCAACCAAAGTTCAGTTACTGCCTACAGTCTCCTCTGCTTACAATGCCCTTCTTTTTGACCATCCAAATCCTTATCTCCCTCCAAAAAACTTCCAGCCCACATGATCTCTTCAATTTCTAATCTATTATATTTCACAACACTAAACTGTACTATTTGTACTACCAAGTACAAATATTCTGTAATTCTTCCTTATGCCTAAACTTTGTCCCTTTAAACAGTATCTTAGTTTTTTGAGTGAAGAAACACAATCATCCTTTGGTTCCCAAATATTTTTATAATTCTGATAAAACAGTTGTTATTTAACACTTGACTCTTTATTTATTCCCAAAAATAACTGGGAAAGTTGAGAGTATCAACTCATCTGAATTAAATAGCACTTACCATAGTTCTCAAATCTAGGTGACTCTTTAAGTCAGACTGAGATATTTCTAATTAATCACATGCATACAAGTTGCAATTTTACCTGAACACGAAATGTTGGAACATGCATCCCATGTCTAGAGAAATCTTTATAGCCATAACTAGTATCCTCAAAGTGACGAGATACATCTCTTGCTGGTGTAACTTCTTCATCATCTGAAATAATAATAAAGCCATTGAAAGTTTTTCAAAAACAGGATACTAGTTAAAATTGATTTTACCCATAACAAGTAAAATAGGATAACCTTTCTTTGACACTGAGTAACTGATGTCAACCAAAATAAAGTCTCAAACTATATAAAGAAGTAAGTAGCCTACTTAATAGAATGTACTAAAAGGAGATTCTCTGTTATAAAATAAACACTCATAGTTGAATTCTCTATGCTTTTCATTCTCTTTTATAGACCCTCTATCCCTCAGTGTTCCCACTCCTAATTTATAGATAACAGGTTCTACTTAGAAGTATGTATTCAAAGTATGAACACACTTTTGGATATTCTTTAAGGTGATAACAACAACTATTAAAATCAGCTATGCTCTAAAATTTAGCACCACTTAGACCATTTTTGATTAATGACATACAATATATAATACAATTGAAGAAGGAAGCCCTTGTGAGTTGACATTTTTACAAAGCTTCCTGCACTGCCCTTAAGACTTTTTGGATCATCATGTTTAAGAGTTGATGAGATTATAGTTTCAAGTATATATAGTATTATTTGACAACTTCACATCTTCAGGCATAGATAGAAACAAAAATTTTTCCTGGAGGAAAAACAAGCTGACACCCAACCTACATTTAAACAAATTTGATTTTTTTCTTTGCTATTAACACATTGCCACACTAGAAAAAAAATTTTTTTTCCTTGGGGCCACAGTGTCTTATTATGAAAATAGAATAAAAACTTTGAAAACAAAATGGTCCTTTCTAATTTGCAATTTTACCTGAACACGAAAAATTTAATGAAAAATGAAATTTATTGACTTCTATTCATTTAATCCATGTTTTTAGAATTAATTTGTCAATATTAATTGTAACAATAAGAACATCAACAAGTAAGATTTTTA
The DNA here is from genome assembly GCA_023783475.1 of Daubentonia madagascariensis. NCBI lineage: Eukaryota > Metazoa > Chordata > Mammalia > Primates > Daubentoniidae > Daubentonia > Daubentonia madagascariensis. The sequence goes on along the minus strand of JAKFHU010001815.1, from coordinate 53,180,916 downwards.
CGAACCAACTCCAGGGGCTTCACGAGGCCCCTGGCTCAAAACTAGCATCAGTTAAATACAACTCACATGGCAGTTAATGTGTTAAGAAACTTGGTGCTTTTAACACTTACACTCTTTCTCCCACTCTAGGAAGTGTCTCTAAATGTATTTTGACAATAATAAACTTTTTCTCCTTTAAATTACCTGTTTTATATATTAACTCCTGTCGTCTGAATATAGATAAAAGTTAAGCATAAAGGATTTAGGTTGTTGGCAATTTAATAAATAGCTCCTTTTCACTAATCATAGAATTTTAAAGCTGGAAGCAATCTCAAGGCTTTAAGAACTCAATTTCCTCATATTAAAGAAGAGAGAAAAAAAAAAGGGGGCACTCATATATTAAGTGACTTATGAAGTTCACGAAGCTTATTAGCAGTAATTTTAGTACCAGAATCCAAATCAAATGTCTTCCCTCTTAGTCTAGAACTATTTTCACTTATAACCTTTTCTTATTTGCCTGCTTTAAAAATTATTTGTAAGTTGCCATACTTATGCAATAGCCTCTCTAAAGGGAAAGGTGTATTTGAATCATGGTTTTAAAACTTATTTAAATTCTCTAAATAAAAAGTTAGGTTTGCAATAGATATTATATTGACTATGTAATGTTTACTCTTACCTGAAGAGAAGACAAACATACTCTCTCTTTTTTCTATTTCAAAACGTGAAGCCATTTCTTCCTGACTTGCCTCTTCTTCATCTCGACATTCCTGTAACTGTCTCATCTTTTCCATGAGAGCTTCAACCTCAAAGAAGGAATCACTTACCTGAAGAGAAAATACAATATTACATAATGGCAGACAAAGAATATTTATGAATTTTCTTTTATTAAGTCGGTCTCAAAAGAATTTGTATCAACAGAATATAGGAAAAATAGATTCTTAAAATTTTAATGTACATGAATGAATAAAAAACTGAATTATTAATATTTTGGCCTATTAGGTAGGCAGATTTTAAAATATAAGAGAAAAATGATTTTAAGAACACATTCTAATCTTTTCACCTTATAAAATTACAAATGTCATTACTATTTATGCTGTTTTAAAAATTAAAATTTAACACTACTTGTCAATTTAAAACAGAACTGAATATTTAAAAGTTAACTTCTGCTTGCTCAATCTGTTAAATAAATAAGATACACAAAGGATAAGTGGTTTTGCATCAACTGTGTACATTGGGCATACTGTCAACATATGTCTATCATCTTTAGTAATCACTTTTATTTATACAGTTTACCAATTAAAAATGAAACATGTCCTTACATGGCTGAAGTTGGCCACCTGACCTCTGCAAATGGGTCTGGCAGCTGTCACTTGCTGGATGACTACAGCAGTGTGTCACATCTATCACAATGACAGGTCTGACAAACAAGGACTGGCCAAGTGATCTTGAACTAGTCAGACCCTTTATACTTCTCTACCCTGCTGCATCCTTACTATGAAAGCTGGATCAAATCTCAATATTCAAACACAAAATAAATGTTTCCTCCTTTATAAATTTCATTTCTTTTGCCAGGAATGTTCTTAGGACCTATCTTCCATTCTTTTCTTGGTTTCCACCCATTGATCCTTCAGGTATTAGCTTACATGCATCTCCTAACCATCTATCCCCTACCCTACAAGCCCCAATTATTCTCACAGAGCACCCTGTTCTTTCCTTCAGAGTACCGACCACAATTTATAATTGCTATTTGCATGATATTAATTTAATGCCTGCTTCCTCCCCAGACCAAACCTTCATAAGGGTAGAGGACCTGTTTGTTTAGGTTACTAGGATATATCTAGAACCTAGCATAGTACCTGGTCCATAGTACATATTCAAGAAATATTTGTTCCAGAATGGCTGTCAGGATAATTCTGTATTAAGAGACAATCTGTACTACTTGTGATTTATATTTCCATGTGATCCAAACAGTTACACTGAAAAATCCTGTACTGAGCCCATTCTCTAATAATTTCATGATTGAAAGTGTTTCTCTGATGGTATTGAAGATTCTTCTGCTGCATACATTTCCATAATTATTCCTGACACAGGTCAGTAATCAAAAAAAGAATTGAAAAGGATTGGGTTAATAGAATGACTCAAGGTTTAACACATTAACTGCCAAGTGAGTTGTATTTAACTCACGCTAGTTTTGAGCCCAGGGCCTCGTGAAACATATGTAACTCACACATCTCTTCACCTTGGGAGCCGTGAGAACTATTTTTCAAGTTGCATATAACTCACACATAGAAAACAATAAAAAATAACAACTTTTTCATTAAATTAGAAAGGATAATTTTGTTTTCAAAGTTCTTATTCTATTTTGGTAATAAAACACCATAGCCCCAAGGAAAAAAATTTTTTTTCTAGTGTGGCAGTCAATGTGTTAAAAAAAAAAAAAAATCAAGGTCTCTGTCAACTCACATTATCCCTCATTATATTAATTTATCTGTTCATTTATACATTTTCCTCTAAGATAAAGAGTCTAAATTTTAAGTATTCTTAAGAATGATAATTCTTGATAAATTATATTGAAATAAGAGGGAAAGGAAACAAAGTATGTTTCTGTTGCTCATTGACTAATCTGCTGAAGTTGTTAGGGGTTAAAAAAAATTAAGGCATTTCATTTAATATTAGTTCTTTTTTGTTTGCTTTTTACCATTTGTATCTGAAGAACTGAGTCAGATATAACTTGTTCTTCAGGTACGTATCTGATATCAGCTCATTGTCAAGTGCTATCAGTGTGGACTATAAGCCCTTTAAATGTATCCAATTTACCTGGGAATAGGGAGCTTATCTACTACAGAAATAAAAACTTCTATTCTTTCACTATTATCTCTTAATAAAAGGATAACTAGAAATAATCAAGTCCTTTTTCTTTAGCCTTGTACTAAATTCTTGGAAGGGAGGACAAGGATCCAACTCCCAGCATCTCTTGGTCCTCTCATAACCTCCAAGCTTTGTTTGATAAATAATCAGTGGCCATATGTAGGCCTACAGCATGAATCCAGGCAGCTCAAAGGAGGATGAGAATGATGGTCTTTGGCATTGTCAGCAGAGTGCTGGGATCACCTTGGGAAAATGATTTTCTTTCATGTGCTAATTTCACCAATGTAAATACTACCTCTTACTCAGCACCTGATGTTTATCTAAGCACTATAGTAGGCATTTTACTTCTTCAGAGACATTTCACGTAAACCTCACAATAACTTTGTGTTTTACCTTTACTTAGACATGAAAGAACTGAAACTCAGAGAGGTTCAATAACTTGCTCAAAGTCAAATATGTAAGTTGAAGGCAATTCAACCTGTCCAAATCTGATTCAAAGGAATAATACAACTCAGAAAATGTATGCAAAGTACTCAGATGGCTGTGATGCTGTTTCTATGATTTCTCTTTTGAAGCATAAAATAAACCCTTGTTCTTTCACTACAGCAAAAGAATGTAGAGGGGATTTTGACTTATCATATACAGGAATTAAAATTTGCTTATAAAAATTCAACTTGTTCTGATCTGTTTCAAAGAAATTATAAACTAAGAAAATATAAAAGCCAGAGAAGAGAAGGAATAGAGGTGAAAGCATTTTAACAAATTTACATTCATTTGATATCACTTTCTATAATAGTGCAAAGTTAAATACGAAAAAAAATTTTTAAGGGAGAAACTTCCAGATCAAAGCCGATTAAGTCTTCTAAAAGATGAAAAATTGAGAAGTCAACCTGTTTCTTTTGTGCAAAAAGGAAGAAAAGGGTGTGATCAGTATCAGGAAGTCTCCACCACCAGGCCACACCATTTTCAGCCTCCCCTCATCTTACTGTGGTAATCATTTAATATTAGCTGGCCCTGATAGGGTACATGCTGTTGGCTCCTGATACTAAAATTATTCGAGTGTAAACTCCTAGAGAGTCTTATAATATTGTGTATTCCTTAGCAGTTGGACTAGTGATGGCCATTTGGAGGCAGTCAATAAATCCTTAATGAATGAATAGGTATAAAGGCCTCATATCTCTATGGATTTGATGGGATGGATTTTCTAAGAAGCCAAAGAAGAAATAATATAACAGCAATTATTGTGATTAGTCTTATGACAATCCCATAACAAATAATAGATACTTACAGAAACATTTCCTGCTGAGTTGACCTGCATCTCATCCACACTGTGATTGCCATTTGTAATGTCACAGATGCAGTAGTTACTAACAGAAGGAGGTCTGAACGTGTGGCCACCATCACAATGAATTTCTGGACTGATTCCACAGCCAAATGTGAACGAGGCAAGAGAATGATAGTGTGTGAGTAAAACTACTGCATGTACCAATTCTGCAAGGGACCAGCTGTGCTCTTCAGCTTTTAAAAGTCCCTTAGGAGAAAAAAAAAAACAACATATTTTTGTACTGGGGTATGGTAAAAGTATATAGATCATTTTAGTATTTAATATATTGAAAACAGGATTAGTCACCATACAAAGCCTAGTGTAGAATTTGAAACATGTAGAACCCAGAATTTGCTAATTTTTATAAATATATATTCACAAATAGAGCTTAACATAATCTGTTAATGATATATTCATTAGTATTTTGATTTTCTGAAATATTGATTTAAAAATGTAATAGAATGCATTTTTCTTAAAAGCAGTTGCTGTATTTCAGATGCTGGATTATGAATGAATTACTGTGTTGTTAGTTCAAAGTCTCAAACCAAATGTGTTTAAAGTAGAAGCTACTGTGTGAAACATCTGTGTTTTGTTATCAGGCCTCCTCAAGGAATTTTTAAGATAGTGGCTTGAACAACTTGACTCTAAATATTCCTAAAACAAATTATAGTTAAAGTTATACATAATTTTTTTTTTTTTTTTAAGAGAGAGGGTCTCGCTCTGTCACCCAGGCTAGAGTGCAGTGGCGTGACCTCAAACTCCCAGGCTCATGCGATCCTCCCGAGAGTACCTGGGACCACAGGTGCATGCCACCATCCATGCCCAGCTAATTTTTTTATTTTTGTAGAGATGGGGCCTTGCTATGTTGCCCAGGTTGGTCTTGAACTCCTGGCCTCAAGCAATCCTCTGGCCTCAGCCTCCCAAAGTGCTGAGATTACAGACATGAGCCACTGCACCCGGCCAAAAGTTATACATAAATTTTACAATTCTTCAAGTTCAATTCCATGTTCCTTCTGCTTCATTATCTTGTGTAACTTTACCTTACTTGACAATATAATAGATACTATGTTAATCATATTTGAATCTTATATCTTCCTGATAGTATCCTCAATTATGTAACAGTATCTAAAACATTCTATAAAAAGAGGTTATATTTTTAAGAATTTCTAGTGCATGGCTTTGGAAAACAATCTACTTTTACACTATTACCACTATTAATAGAACAGAATGAACTACTTTAAGATAGCATTTAAAATATAAAGATGCACAACAATAAGATGCTACTTCACACCTATCAGAATGGATAAAATCCAAAACACTGACACTAATGCTGGCAAAGATGTAGAGCAAGAGGAATGCTTCTTCACTGCTGGTGGGAATGCAAACTGGTACAGCCACTTTGGAAGACAGTTTCATAGTTTCTCAGCTAATCATAGGTTTACCATATAATCCAGCAATTACACTGCTAGTTATTTACCCAAATGAGCTGAAAACTTTTATCAAAACCTGCACATGTTTATAGCAGCTTTACTAATGATTGCCCCAAACTGGCAGCAACCAAGATGTCCTTCAATAGGTGAATAAACAAACTATGGTATATTCATACAATGGAGAATGATTCAATAAAAAGAAATGAACTATCAAGTTATGAAAAGACACGGAGGAACCTTAAATGGATATTGCTAAATGAAAGATGCCAATCTGAAAAGGCTGCATTCTATATGATTCTAACTGTATGACATCCTGGAAAAGACAAAACTATAAAAACAGTAAAAAGATCAGTGGTTGCAGGGGTTTGGGGGGAAGAGCACAGGGCATTTTTAGGGTAGTGACCGTTAACTATTCTGTATGATACTGTAATGGTGGATGCATGACATTATGCATTTGACAAAACCCATAGAATATACAACACAAACAGTGAACCCTAATTGAACCCTAATGTGAACTATGGACTCTTGTTAATAGTAATGTGTCAATATTGGTTTATGCTAGATGTTAATAGGAGAAAATATGTGTCTGCTGGAAGGGGTTGAAGGCGTAGAAAATAGGAACACTCTGTATTTTCTGTAAGCCTAAAATTGCTGTAAAAAATAAAGTTTTAAAAATTAAATAAAAAGACTCCCAAGATATATTACTTTACTACTTACCTCAATGTGTTCTTTGGTAATAAGCCAAGGTCTATGTGCTAACACTTTGTTGAGTTCTCCTAAATTTTGTAATTTTTGAGGTGCATTCTCTAAACCATTGAGCCACTTGGGGTCCCCACCAACATGAAGGAAATCATTTACATGCAGGTTTACTAAGTAGGAGCACTGATGTCTTGCTGCAGCCTTAAGAGAAAATAAAAATATTGAAATCTTAAACTACTAACAAATCCTTTTTCTTTACAATGTGCAAAACAGGTAATTTTTAATTAGTATCTTTTCAAATTTTCCATAAACTAGAGAAATGACATTTTCATATAAACATTTTATTAATAAAAATTCCAATACACTATAGAAAACACCTCAGAAATATTCTAAGTACAAAATATCTGATAAAAGTATTTGAAAATTTAGGAATTTTATCTACATACCAACTTTCAGAACCTCAGGTTAAGAAGAAACTTAAATTAAGGTGCCAACCATAAAATAATGGAAAATTATTTGTAAACTGAACAGGAAGGACCACTTATGTCAATGTGAACTATTTATAAAATACATGTTTCTTTTTCTGTTATACTTAAAAGCATACTTATGTAAAAGTAGGAAGAATAGAGACTACCTAACAGGACTCCTATTACAAATCAGAATATAAATATTTATCCCTCTATTTAAGGCATTAACTCTGTCTTAAAGAAATTAATAAAAATAGGCAGAAAGAATTTTTCACTAAATGTTTACAAACCATTATTCCAATGTAGTGCCGATAATGTAGGGGTAAGGGTCCATCCATTTGCAGTAGATAGTGTTGAGTTTTTAAGAAACTTTCTAAATATTGCGGGTGGAAAACCATCACTAATGTAATGTTATCCAAACGACCCAAAGCAGCAAAAGAATCTGCAAATAAAGCATGCATCTGTGCGTCTTCACTCCCCACTTGGAGAATCTGTATAAATGAGAGAAAAACCATGGTTAAATAAGTTGTAAATTGGTGTTAAGGAAAGAAAATACGCATGAGCTGCATTGTAAGTATCATTTAGAAGCAGATTAAATTTGGCTTAAGAGAGAGGGGTTACAAATTAAACGTAACTGGTAGCAAGACAGAATGAATAAACAGTCATATATTATATAGTAGGGGATAAACAACAAAGGCTGAATATTAAAGGCCATCTAGATAGACTACTTGCAGACTTGACCAGAATCCAGATAAAGAAGCAGATTTAGATTATCAAACTTGCAGACAAAAGTACCTACTCTCACTAAATTTAAGGAGAACCAAAATTAATAGCAAACAATCCTTATGAAAACAAAGCATAGATGCTTTTACCTATATAAAATTAAAGATCCAATCTAGCATTGATACCAGCCTGTGGAGATGGTCAAGACTAAGTAACTCAGTTTATGAGCATACCTAAACAACATCTAAATATAAGCAGATGGAGTTTCACTGGTCAAAAACAAGTCTTTGGCTTTACTCGATTAAATATGGGTGTTAAAAAAAATCATGAAATACTAGAAATCAACACGACTATAACAGCTTTTTAATTCCATGGATTCACTGCCAAAGCATGATTAACTGTGATCACCTCTGTGTAAAACATGTTGTTGACCAACAGTCATTCAGATGCCAAGATGTGGGTCATGAAAGCTTTTCCTTAAAAGCATACAGTTCACTATGTACTTTCACAAACAACATACCTCCTTCTCTGGGATGAATCTGCTTGGTCCGTGTCCTAGTGGTCGAGGAATTCTAATTCCAAGTTCCTAGAAAAGAAAATTACACCATCTCAGGCCTTCAGGAGTAAACAACATGAACTGAGGCTACAGGAAGGGGAGGGAGAAACAACCAGTTGAACAGATACAGGCTTGTTTTGGTGGTTTGTTTTCATGGCTATATATACATACCAACTCTTCTGTTTGTGTCACAAAGCTAATAGCAGCTTATAATACAACTCTGACTAAAAACAATAAAACCTGTTTCACTAAAATCAGAGTTTTGCATAAAGTACTTGGCAGAAAGTCTAGAACAGAAAGTTCAGCACATAGCAGCCAATCCTGTGGACTGTCAGTGATACAAAATAAGACCAATGTGTTTGTACATCTAAAAGTCAACCAACCAAAATATCAATCCCTGTGCATCTGTCAGGAAGTAAAAAAGCAGTACCTCCACCTAGATGTGTTAAACTGGAAGAAGTGTAATTATTATTACATCTATAATAACACCTCACAGTTAGAATAGAAATATTATGAAAAATAAAAACTAAAGTCACAAAAGAGAAAGTACTACAGGGTATGTTTTCTCTGTGGCTGAATAAAACAATTTTAGAGAAACTCATTTTGTTTGTAAGTCTGCCTTAAATTTTTTATTTATAGGATGTCATCAACCTTGCTTATATTTTAGAGAAGCTCAATGGAGAAATAAATGGTTTTTTGCCTTTAGATGTAGTGAATCTAGAATCCTGTACTTTATGTGACAGTGTAGCACAGTTAACAAGAACTGACAGTCTACTTACTGTTAGGTCTTACTATTTTCCCCCCAATATGATGTGCTTATAGTAACAAAACCAAACTGATATAATTCAACTTTTTTTTTTTTGTTTTGAGGCCTATGTCCTATCAATCTAGTCTCATTTAAAAAAAAACTTAGAGTTTATATAATTAAAGATAACCCTTGCTCATATAATTACATACAAATATTATTTCCACTCTCTCCCTACTGCTTCCAAAGGTTCTTCATGATATAAACCAGATGCTTTCTTTTTAAAGAAAAAAAAGGAGGGAGGTACACAGAGAAGGTGAGCCATTCAAGAAATCTGGTCGAAGCAAATGAAAACCTTTTGAGTAGAATGGATTTTTAAAAATTAGACAGGACAAAATTGAGAATCTTTATTCAGAGAAATCAAGATTCAGATTCAAAGTAGGCTCTCTTTGCCAATGGAATCCATAAAATAATATATAAATCAAGTAATCTTACATTGGAGGTCAGTGATTCTCCCTGGTTATTCCACACTTAACATTGAAGACAGTTAATGTTTTAACATTATACTGTTCATTAGAAGAGGCATTTAGTTCACTGGTCTGGCCATGAATGTGTCTCGATTTTAATATCCTATAATAAATGCCAGAAGAAAACACATTCCTGTTATTCAATACATCATCTTGGCATGAATGCAGCCATTTATATAAAGTGATGACTCTATTAGCCTTTCTAACTGCCAAATTTCTGATCCAATTACATACATTTTAAACAAAATATATTGGACAAAACTATAAGGCTAAAATCAACATTTATCCTCTCTCATTTCTTTAATCTTTGAAAACCATCTTATTTAAACAAAATGTACTTTAGGAAAATACCTATTTCCTAAAATACAGGGTTTGTTACTAATTTTATAACTAAGAGACACTATTCTTGGGATTTCAGTACATGAAAAGGAGTCGTTTCAAATAGGGGAGAAATGAATTAGTCAACAAATGATCTTGCGACAACTGGACAGCCACTCAGAAAAAAGTGAAGTTGGAGACTTAACACATTGACTGCCACACTAGAAAAAAAATTTTTTTCCTAGGGGCCATGATGTTTTATTATGAAAATAAAATAAAAACTTTGAAAACAAAATGATCTTTTCTAATTTAATGAAAAATTTATTTCTTATTGTTTTCTGTGCGTGAGTTATATGCAACTTGAAAAATAGTTCTCACAGCTCCCAAAGTGAAGAGACATTTGAGTTACATATGCTTCACGAGGCCCCAGGCTCAAAACTAGCATGAGTTAAATACAACTCACATGGCAGTTAATGTGTTAAATCATACTTTACTCCACAATAAATCTGAGTTAAATGTAAAAAAACCCCAAAAAACCAAAAAATTTTATAGTACTAGAAGAAAACACTCATGGAGTAGAGTAGGCCTAAGAATGCCACAAAACCTAAAAGTCATAAAATATAAGACTGATAAATTTAATCACATAAAAATAAAGACTTTCACATGGGAAAAAATATATAGAAATTCAAAAGTAAACAGAAAACTGGGAAATATATTTGCAACTCTAACAAAGGGCTAACTTTTTTAAAAATAAAGACTCCTACAAATCCGTAAGAAAATCCCCAACAATCTTATAGAAAATGAGCAAAGGACATGGACAGGCCAAAGAAAAGGAAATACAAATGGTTGAAAAAATGCTCAACACTCACAATAAAGCAACTACAAGTTAACTATACTGAGATACCATTTTTCTACAAAAAGACTGCTCAAGATCAAAAAATTTGATAACAGGCTGTGCTGGAGAAGGGGTGGAAAAACAGTCATTCATTGCTTATTCAAATTGTTGATGGCAGTGTTTTGAAGTGTGAGAAAAAAACTAGAGTACAAGGAGTATAAGGAGTATAAATTACTACAACCTCTAGGGAGGGCAATTTGCAATAATGATCAAAATAAAAAAGTCACATACTCTTTGAATCAACAATTCCATCCTAAGTGTTAACCTATAGATATTCACATTTGTGAAATGTTATATGTAAAAGGATAACAGTGCAACACAGTTTCTAATAGTACAAGATTGAAAACAACCTAAGTGCTCATCAATAGAGGACTGTTTCAATAAAGTTCAGTATGACCAGACAGATTAGCATGCAGTCTTTACAAAGACTGAAGCAGTACTACTATATGGATTGACTTTAAAAGATCTCCAAGATAGGCCAGGCGTGGTGGCTCACGCCTGTAATCCTAGCACTCTGGGAGGCCGAGGTGAGAGGATCACTTGAGCTCAGGAGTTTGAGACCAGCCTGAGCAAGAGGGAGTCCCCATCTCTACCAAAAATAAAAAAATGAGTCCCGGGGCTAGGCAGGAAGACTGCTTGAGCCCAGGAGTTTGAGATCACAGTGAGCTATAATGACGCCACTGCACTCTAGCCCGGGTGGAGACTCTGTCTCAAAAAAAAAAAAAAAACGAACAAAAAACTTGAGAAATGGAATATTTTCCTATAGGTATGTTGAGGATCTCTCTCAAGTCTTTATAAGTCCATCCCTTCAGCAAAATTTAGGGACCATACTGATTTCACTGTCTTCCCTGTTCTTGGGCATTCAATGGCCAAATCCTTCCTTCCCAGTTCCTTTAGAAATATATTCTTTAAGAGTGAAAAACTATGTATTTAAAAATAGAATGTTAAGAAAAAGCAAATATTCTTTGGAATGGATTAGAGACTCATTATGCAATACCTTTTAGTGTTGAGATCACACTCATTCCCTAATGAAGTACCAGAACCAGAGAGCTGGGGACAGAAGAATGAGAAAACTGAAGAAAGGACTAGAAAGGAGTCTCTGACATTCAAGACTCCCATTTTATTATTTTACCTAAGTCTAGTTCTAGATAAAATAGAATTTTACTGGGCTCTCACTTGGATTACCAGAGTCAATTTCCAATAAGCTGAAGAGGTTGTGAGATGTTTGTGCAATTCCATAAAAGTAGAAAGGGGGTGTAGGGAGAAAAAGAGGAAGTGAAAGAAAAAATTGAGAGAGAGGAGGAGGAAGGGTGGGTGGGTCGGGGAATAGATGGATTTTTAAAAAATCAATTCTTCCCCAAACAGAAAGGGCTGATCAAGACTGATATAATGAGAAATATAATTACTGTTGTTCTAGAATCAAATTTGTTCTCCTATATTTGGAGGCTAGACCCAAAAGATGTACTTTGTTCTCCCTCTTAGCTAACAGATTGGGTACATGATAGGGATACAAGAACCTGACATGATCTTTTCTACTTAATCTCATGCCTAATAGAAGGCAAAGGGCTATCTGGGGTGTTTCTGATGAGCTCTGAGATTGCATCCAATTTATCCTAGTTCAGATACTGGCAGGAAGTGGATCAGACTCCATCTAGCCTCCCACTGCACACAAATTAACTTCTGGGAAAAGCAAACAGGTGACAATTACCTTTAAAACATCCAATGGGACTTGTTACCACTGGAACTTTTATGAAGACTCCTCATCTTGGAAAAAAACACCAAAGTATAGTACAAAAACGGAATAATGCTGTTGAAACAATTTCCCCCACACATCAAGTATGGTATGGGAAAAAAAGCACAGCAGATTCAGAAGGTTTGGGCCCAAATCCAGATCCTGCAGTTTAGTAAGTGTACAACTGCCAACAAAGCATTTAATCTTTAAATGAAGGGTCCTAATCTATAAAATAGGGATAATGATGATAAAATAACACCATCAATCCCAACTCCCTCACATAAATTATAGAATATTTTACAAATTACACACACATCCCTTTTATTATAGACTCTAGTCTTATTTTAGGTATAAGGTCTAACAGATTTGGCTTCTAATTTTTCAGAAGTAGCAGAGTAGGACAGGTAAGGTGGGGTTTCTAGACTGTGACTGGCACCCTAACGTTAGTTAATGATATCTGAGAACCAAATTGCCTTTTAGTTTTCTGCTTATTTCTTAGCTGACATAAACATGAAAAAAGCAATCTAGGGCTAATGATAATAATAACAGTAGCAGCAGCAACAGCTAACAAAAATTATTTATGAACTAAGCACTGTTTTAAGTTCTATTACCTGTAAACAAGGAGTATGTAATATATCTATGATATTAAAGTTTATAAAAAATATTTGGTGTTCTACAATATCCATGAAAAAGAAGTCAGTATCTTAGATTGATCCTTAGATCTGTCTATGAGGCAGGTACTATTACCATCTTCATTTTGAACAGATAATTGATGAAAGCCCTGGAATTTGAACCCAGGTATTCAAGTTTAGAGTCAATAGTGAGTGGTAGAGATGGGGACTGAGTCCAGGAAGTCTGGGTCTAGAGCTGGTATCTTTAATTATTACTCTTTTGAGCTTCTTTAAGAGTTCTTGATAACTTGGAGATCCTTTTAGATACTGCTGTTATTATACGATAGTGTTCTTGGTTTCTAAAAGGCTAAAAGTTTTGGTTTTCTGGAAAATTCACTTTTGAAACACTTCTTAGTCACATGACAAATTAGTTACAACTATTTTCTAGCAGGTGTTGATCAAAAAAGGCACTGCAGGTGTTCAATGGGGTGATCATAAGCCAAACTAAATATATTTCATAACTTCCTATTTAGGTTACTTCAATTATTCCTTCATTTATAGCTTAAAGAAACTGAATTACAGATTTTGAATAAATTTTGGCTAGTCCAGATTCTAGGAGGCAGAACTGCTAACAACAAATGGCCTTGTTGAAAAGCAGATGTAGATGCTAATCACAGCACAAACCTCTCAGGCTCTCTGTGAAGGTGTGGCTGGAAAAACTAACATGAGAACTAATAGTCCCCTCCCCTCAACAATCCTAATAACCATCTTTGAAAGAGATAGCAGCAATAGCCTCCACCATCACAACATTGCTTCAAATATGATTATCTGTTTCCTCAGTGTATAACATTAACACATTAATTTTCAGAGTGAAAATTCTTAGTGAATATTGATATTAGTACCACAGAAAGACTATGTATGTACTGTATCACTGTATGAATCAATGTTTGTGTAGTGAAAAGTACTGTTCTAATCAGATGTTTCAAATTTGTTAAAGATACATTTATGAATCTATAGCAATAACCTTAAGTGAAAGAATGATTTGCCACAAATGCAAAATGAAGCATTTGTTGGCTTATGGTGTCTATCCACCTGCAAAATTAATTGAAAAGTAAAAATATGCAAATCATTTGAATTATTTTTCTCACTGCATTTGGTGCATGTTTTACAAAACCTGTTTAGATGTGTTGGCATATTACTGACTGACAATCACAACATTGCTAGCTATTTTATTTTTTAAAAAAATTACAAAAGCAGCACGTGCTTTTTGAAACACATTTCAACAAGGTAAAGATATGCAGTATAAAAAGTTAAAGTTCCCATCCCATTCTCCCTCCTCTGGGAGAATTCACTGCCTACAGCTGGGTGCTGGCTTTTTAACATTAAAACACTTCAAATAGAAATGAAGAGATCTAGAACTGTTACAAAGAAATACCCCTACTATAACAAAATGTACTAATACTTCTTTTAAAATAGTCATTAACACTAATAGGGAATTCAGAAATATTAAAAGTTAAGGTACTTTTTTTTTGGTCTTCTATGAACTATATTTTAGGAAAAAAACTTACCTTAGTATGAACTATATTTTAGGAAAAAAAAACTTACTTCAAAGTACTGCATTTGTTAAGGCTGTCTTAGGCCATATGTGTGCCCCACACTTTGCTCAGGAGTTCCATTCCTGGAAAGTGTTTAATTTAAAAGTATTATGAAAGCTTGCTATTTGAAAGGACTGTGTTATTAATTCTTTTGTAAAGTGAATAGTTTCCCTGTAAAGCACTCCTTCCTAATTTATCTTCCCACATGTTGGATGTATTAGAAATGAAATAGAACTATACAAAGCTTCCTGGTTTCCTAAACACATTCCCATAGGCACTGTAACAATGGGCAAGCTAAAATGTATCTCTTTATCTTCTCTTTTACCCGGCTATCTTTAGAAATTCTAGATCTGGGCAAGAACCAAGATTCTGCACACAAACACCACCAGAAATAACAGATCTATTCAGGCAAGATGATTGGGGCTCACTTCTCAAAATGAGAAAAGATCTATTATAGGCTGCAAACAGAAACTGTAAATGCTAATTCAACACTTTCACACTGTTTTCTCTCTTTGGTAAAGTTTCCAAAACAACATTAAGAGATTTTTAAAGGTTGCTCTAATCTGTAAAACAGGAGCATGTAATGTTATCCATGAATGTTAAAATCTCAAAAAAAAAATTGGTGTCCTACAACTTTCATGAGAAAGTGTCTTCATTTAAGTTTATATGAATATACATGGTATACTGATAACATAGACTCCATTTACAAAAATACATTTACTAAACCTGAGTCATTTTAGTGGGCAAAGCTGCAGAGAAACTAATTCATATTTGGATTCTTGAACTAAGGCAATACAACATTCTGATTTCAATTCAAATTTTAATTAGTGTTTCTCTACTTTCTCCCTTGTCATCTTTTGAATCAAAGCCTTGTAAAGGTTCAAATTTTAGCTAAGGTTACATTAGTAACTTTGAAATGGTGTCCTATTTGCAACCTCTTAGAAAAAAACCCAAAATGTTACAATTAAATACCTGTTTATGAAGGCCAATTCAGACACAAAACGGATAGTTTGATAAAGAGTAAACGCTCTGCTTAACGTCATAGAGCTTGCAGAACGTCCTTACTCTAGGCAACATCATCTTTTAAATGACTCAAATGTATTTTTTTCTTTTCCTTCTTTTGAGGAGGCGAAAGGGGTGAGGGGGGCTAAACAGTCTGTTTTGACAAGACAAGACGCCGAGGGGGGAAAGTCCACAGGCTGTTTCACCGTGAGACCAAAGCTGTGCTGGGTTCTGACTTGTGGAGACTTGTAGGGAGGACAACATTATTTACGTTTTGGAGACTTCCATTTAAATGACCGAGGCAGCCGTCTCTCCCAGCTCAGCATTTTTCGCCCGGGGACGACTCACGGTAGAAAAGGTCTCCTCACCCACCTCAGGCCGCCCCTTCACCTGCGGGGCGCGGGAGGGCGAGACGCCCCCGCCGGGACGCCCGTCTCCCTGGGGAGCGTCTTCGGTGCTATTGGGGTGCGACTGTGGGTGGGGGGGAAGGCGACGTGACCTCCGTGTGGCACAGGCAGCTCGGCCGGGTGCCCGGCCGGGTGCCCACCCGCCTGCCCGCCCGGCCGCCCGCGCCCAGGTACCTCGTCCGGGCCGCGGCCCCCGCCGCACTGCTTGCAGCCCAGCAGCTCCGAGACAGCCAGCGAGGCTGTGTACGCCTCGTTCGCGGCGGCGGCCAGGCGCATGTCGGCGCGGGGACAGCTGCGGACACGCGGAGGCGGCGAGCGCTGGGCGGCCGGCCGCGGCTCTGGGCTGCAGCGCCTCAGTCAGCGCCGACGGCGGGGGGCGGGGCGACGCCGACAAACAAGCAGCGCGGCCCCGCCTCGCGCCCGTCACTCCACCGCCCTGGCGGCCGCGCGCGCCAATGCGGGCCCGGGGCGCCGCAGAGCCCCGCCCCCTAGCCCCCCTCGGCGCGGACCGGAGCGGGGCGGCTGGCGGTCTGACGGCGCGGGTCGAACAAGAAGCTCCGGGGCAAAGCTCCCCGCCACGAGCTGAGTCTCAGGTCCGAAGTGGGCTCGCAGGCCGGGAGGGGAGCGTGCACTGTGTCGGAAGGTACAGCGCGAGCCCTCGGGCTTCAGGGAAAGATGAATCTGCCCGCCCCACTCCCCACCGCTGAGCCGTTTACCTAGAGCCAAACAGCACCCAACCTCCAGACTGAGGCCGAGACTGACCCTGACAGCACCAGGAGCAATCAAGTTCTCTTTAAATTTTGTGAACTATTGAAATTTCCCTTCTTTCCGACGATGCCCAAACGACGCTAAATGGGCAGCAGAATGCAGGAACGAGTACGGGATGGGACCATGGCCTATTTTCAATGTGAAATTTATTTTTGGTAAGCTATGTAAAAACTATAAATATCACTCTCCTACACAGATAATAAGCCTTGATAGCCTATCTCTGAATTGTCTTTTTTTCTTTTCAAGTATATCTGAAGGCGTTAAAATTTCTAATATTCCCTCAAAACTGCCCTGGGTTATAAAAGAGAGAATTTCTATCTCTGAAATCTGATGAGGAACTTGGGGAAAACACAGGTTATAAAGGAGCACAAATGACTGACATTGTTGGATCCAGAACTCAAATCTCTCAAGTCCTGTGTCAACACTATTTCCAAAACATAGCTCTATTAACTTTAAAAAATTAAAAAAATCAGTTCCTAAATTAGATCTCTTTTTGCATGTTTGCCCTTGTGTTTTAAAAAGCTTACATGATCAGGTTAAAAAACAAAAAAAGTTGGAACATTCTGACAGAAAGAAGCAAGCAGAATTTAAGTCAATAAACAGTGACAGACACAGAACCAAGACTCATAAATGAAAATAAGTTTCAGTCTTAGGAGAGAGGTTACAATGTCTCAGAGAAGATTAAGTTACTCTTTTAGCTTTTCAATTGTCATATTTTAAAAGTGGTAGGTTAAAAAGGTCACTTTTTATTTATCTCCTCCAGATAAATAAATGTTGTATGTTCTCATACACTGCTTTTAAAAAACAGCTAAAGCACCCAAAATATTTTTTACTGATCAAGAGAAGCAATTTTGGGTTAATTTCATAGAAGAAAAGGCTACAGAGGCTTCCAAGCTCTCTTCCACTGAGCACAGCCACAAGAAAAAGCAAGCAAACAACCCCCCCCCCAAAACCAGTATAATCAGATGCCCACTCAGACTCAGCCATAAACAAACAAATACAAAACAAAACAAATCCAGTAAATCATACAATTTGCAGCAATATGACGTACCCTCCAAGATAAACTGGTTGTAAATGAATAACTTGGAAACATAAATGCACTTGATGTATGGGATTGTGAGCTATAAAAGCTAGTTAGATAATGAGGGAAGTACACGAAGAATGATGACTCTGGTTCTAAAAGAGTTGAGCTGTGATTTTATTTCTGAAGAAATACAGTTTTAGTTGTCTAGTAGGGCATAATCTTTTTGTGTGGCATTAAAATTATGACATTTGCAAAATGGAGAATGCTTACTTGTCTATCTAATGAGAGGCAAGGAAAAAGCAGGCATTCAGCTAACCCAAAAGTGGTTTAAAATGATTAAATGGAAGTTAAAACAGCAAACTACATATGTATAATAGTGTCTGATACTTAGTGCTGGCTAAACATTTATTGAAGAAACATTTCAGATATATTGAAATCTGAAATTGTATAGAAAGCTTCAATTAGGATTCCTTTTTTCCCCCTGAAAGTTGCCATCTATTATTTATTTTAATGCTGCCTTACATGAAAAGAAAAATAATTTTAACTTATGTTCTAATTTAGTGGTTTACTGAGAACCTTCAAGCCATTAAATGTCAAGATTCCTTTATGGTCTCTATAAAGACTGACCTAAATTCTTCAAAGAGTACTAACTTCTGCACTCTTCCATAGAGCAGTACTGAGAATTAGTCACTCTATTCTCCAACATAAAAAGTTTGCCTCCAAATAAATCTACAGTAACCAAGAGTTCCAACAAATGCTAATTGACCCGCACATATCATTGTGTAGATACCACTTCTGAAAATATTTAGTTCCAAATCACTCAATAAAAAGTTTGTATTTTCCAAGGATTTCACAGGCAATTCAGATGTCCGGAAGGTGCTTCTCCTTTAAACCTCCCATGCTGAGCACATATAGGCATGCAATAAACATCTGATGAAAACATGAACAGTGATCAGAAAGGACCATGCTTTTGATATTAATATTTACCACAGGTTATCAGTATAGACCAGCAGCTATTTTACAAAGTCTGCTTTTAAACATTACATTTCAACATTTTCTTTCTTTTAAGAATCCTGACATTTAATCCAAGAAATAATAGTCATTATGAAATATTTCCTTTCTTCTAAAAATGTTTTGGTCAACTTGCTCAACTGTATCAAAGTGAGGTTCACTGCCTCTGCATCTTCCTTAGCAGTAATGCTCTCAGCCTTATTTTTCTCAAGTACAAGTCGATACATACTGTAAAAGCAGAGTGATGTCAAATGACTTGATCTTAGCAGAGAACAGTGACATATTAGGGAAGTCCAAACTTGGAGTGGTGGTTCAAGATAGGCTTCCTGAAGGGAAAAGACACCTGAGCTGGAGTAGAGAGGCCTTGGCAAGAAAATATGGGGGAGGGTTTGGGAGAGTAGAGACAGAGTTCTAAGTAAAAAATCTAGCATGTGCAAAGGCCCAGAAGCGAGAGACAGAGTGGTCCATTAGGGAAGCAGAATAAAGGAAGTTCATTGTGTCTGGAGCAGAGGGTAAGGAGAGTAATGGAGTTTAGGTAAAAGATAAACAGTAATGAGGATGATCAAGCTTCATTAAGAAATATGAATTTCATTCTTTAGGGTACTGTGGAGTTACTGAATGTTTTAAACAGTAGAGTGACATCAGATTTATATTTCAGCCAAAGTTTAGAAAAATATTAATATATCAGAAGGGGCAGAATTGGAGGCAGGGAGATGAGTTAGAAAGGCTGTTGAGGCAATCTTGGCAAGGCAAGAGGGTAGTCTGAAGAACAATGGGAATGGAGAGAAGTGTAGGGATGAAGGTTGATTTTGTCTCTCCAGTGTGGTAATAAGTTCTTTGAGGGAGGCAATCATGCCTCAAACTCTTGTTTTTGAAATTTAGGAGATAAATCTCAAATTATCTGCTCTCCTGACCAAGCAGCTTTAAAAAGTATAATCAATTAATGAAAAGGAATAGATATATTTTAGTAGAAAGAATAATTAAGTTAAGAGGCATAATCATGCTTTTGTGGATCACATATTAAACCTTCAAGTTTCTCCTTAACCAAAGGAATTGGATTAATGTACCATAGATTTGCACCTCTCTTCACTGGAATCAGAATTATATTTAATACAGTAATTGGTGAGAAAACACAAAGCAATAGGTTCAGCCATTAAACTCCTTTAAGAGGGGGAGTGCGATGTGTTAGATTTATGTGGTTTAAGCATTCTTGAAAAATCCCCTATTGTCATTTAATATATTTCATTTAAAATGAATGCTGGTTTATGAGGTTACTTCTGCTTACTAATTTTGTCAGGATTTTTCTCCTCCAGCTCATGTCTTCCTGTTTTTATCTATATAGCTTGCCTGCTAAGCACTTTTTTCCTTTCAACATTATGTTCTAGGTACATTAAGATCCTTTTAGCACTGAACTTTAAATTTATATTGTTCTCTTGTTTGCTTTCTACTTTTTTCACTTCTTTAATTTAATTTTTAGAATTATATTACTTTAAAGGAGCAAGAATGTTGACAAATCTTTGGTCTTTTCTTCTCATTTAGGGTTTCTTCTTTTAGAAATGCACAGTATTTTAACTCTCTATACAGGATTTAGAAATATGGGCCGTCACCCGTATTTGTAAATAAGCAGTATTCCAAAAAGTGTCAGTGGTTTTAAATTAGAAAGTCACTTTTACCCCCAAAGAATCAATGTGTTAAATAGTGGTGGTCAGGTTTTCCAGGCTGATGATAATAAGGCCAGTAACTTATCAACTCCCATGTATCAAATACTTAGCACTTCACACGTATAAAGCAGATATAATTATTTTTATTTTATAAATTTGTGACACAGAAACTTAGAAAGTATTAGTAACTTGACCAAGGTTATAAAATTTGTAAAATACAGTCTGGGATTAGAACCTAGGTCTGTCTGAATCTAAAACAGCAGTCACTATATAGGGCTGCTTCTTTTAATGAATATACATTTAAAATTTTGATAACTGTGTATTAACCTAAGTTCTTGATAATGGGGACAAGAAAAGAAGGCAGAAAGAAAGGAAAATTTATCTCCCTTGCTCTCACCTTATACTCAAGGTGAGATCTGGTAAGAAAGAAAGAAGGAAAGGGAAGGGAGGAGGGAAGGGGAGGGGAGGGGGTGAGGGAGGAGGAGAGGAGGGGAGGGAAGGGATGGGAAGGGAAGGGAGAAAAGAAGAAAGAAATCATGGAATGGGTGATCTTGGTCTTTGAGAGCTTCTCTTTTCCATTTCTCTATCCCTGTCATTTCTCTTAGTGTCTCTTTCCAGGCCTTTGGTGACCTCATGCTACCCAAAGCTCCTTCACTACACATCTCACCTGGGTTTATCCAACCTCCTAAATGCTCTTCACATTACCCCATTCCTCTTAGAAAAAGTGGCAGATTTTAGGAAGAAAGGAGGCTTCTCAAACTAACTTATTGTGAGTGACTAATATCTCATTTATTTACTTAATTTGTGTCAATAGAATATAAGCTCCTTAAAATCAGAATGTTTGTCTTTTTTGTTCACTGCTATATTTTCAATGCCCTAGTATCAGCACACAGTAAACCCCCAAAAAGCATGTATCAAATGAATGAACTCCAAAGAAATGTTTCTATTTTTAAAAAGCTGAATTCAATTAAAAGCTTAATATCAAATTTCAAATTTAATATTCAGTTTTTTAAAGATTTGGACAGTCTAGACATTTCTGGAGGCTTGGGGGCCACTATATAGGCAGGCAGGCTATGCTTGGGAATCAGCTTGTCCTTGGATTCAGCTCTGCTAAGCAACTTATTTTTCAGAGTCTCTCCATTTATTCCCCTTGAGAACTCAAAGATAGTCCCAAGCTTCTTTGATTTTTCTGTGTCTGCTCTCCTAAACTGCCAGGATAGCAGCTATATAGGTTCTGGCAGCAGCATGTATGGATGACTTGTTAAGTCGGGCAGGTTCGTACAAGTCAGACACTAACTGTGTCTGAAAGAGTATCATTGTTTGACAAGATTCATGGAATGTTTTGTAACCAAGTTTGGCTTTAAATATCCTCAGGCCTATCTAAGGTGAGATGATAGGAAAGAAAGTGTCTGTTGAAATATCAAAATTAAATGGGAGGATTCATTCAGAAATACTGTAACTTTTAGATGATAATTACTTTTCAGCATCATTGTTGAATTAAGTAAGAAGGAATGGGCTTAATTTGGAATACCATGAGGTTCAGGAAAAAGGTGAGTCTGGTTAGAACTTTATGCTTTATGTTTTTAAGAGCTACTGAAAGATTTAAAGGAGGAGAATAAGGAAATACTGGTACAAACTCAAAAAAAAGGTAACTGAAGATACTAAATATATGCAAGTAGAAAATATTTCTCAGACTATGTAAATATACTATACTTGTATACGTTTTTTTGTTTTTTTGGACAGAGTTTTACTCTGTTGCCCGGGCTAGAGTGCAGTGGAGTCATCATAGCTCACTGCAACCTCAAATTCTTGGACTCAAGCAATCCTCCTGCCTCAGCCTCCCACGTAGCTGGGACTACAGGTGCAAGCCACCATGCCCAGCTAATTTTTCTACTTTTTGTAGAGACAGGGTCTCACTCTTGCTCACTCTGGTCTGAAACTCCTGACCTCAAGCAATCCTTCCACCTAGGCGTCCCAGAGTGGTAGGTTTACAGGCACGAGCTACTGTGCCCAGCCTATGTTATATAATTTTTAAAACAGTTTTTGAGGGGCTGGATTTCATTTGTACCTAAAAAATGCAAACATATGTGAAAATATTTTTTAAATCCTCATAGTACTTCTGTTTGTGGGCACAAGCCAAGAACTGGTTTAGTGTGCATAACCTACAATTTTAAATACAAGGAATTAGCCAGGTGTAATATAAAAAATTATCTTTTCAAAATAGATTAAAACAAAACCTAGTATCTTTAACTTATCCTCAGCCCACAGACATGATGGAATTGAACTAATCCCATTTTACCAAGGGATTTTATTCATGGTTAAAATGTTTGGGTTAAATGTATATTAATGAGTTATTGGCTTAATCATGACTGAATTTTAAATGCTTTATTTATACTAAAGATAATTTTGATTTAAAGAAAAACAAAATAATGGCAATATTCTAAAAGTTTTAAATCAAGTTATCTTTTGTTTATAATAGCTATCCTGCCCTCTCTATCCATGCCCTCCACCCCAGGATGATTATTACCAAGTGGTGAATAGAATTCTGCAATATGTGCTTTTCTTGCACAGCTCAAAGAACCCCCACTCAGTTCCTTTGTGATAATCTTTGGTTGTAGGTTCTCTAATCTTTTAAATCACCTTCTTTCTTTGCCTCCTTCTGAGGTCTCTTGTTTTCCAAGAGGGTATTAAGTTGTAGATCCTTAACCTGAGCACAAAGTACAAGGCCACATCTGGAGACTACTTGCCTGTTATTATGCATCTTAAAAATAAAATGCTGTTCACTGAACTTTCCCATTCGTTCTGCCCTCCAAAATCCTCACTGCACCTCTGTGGGCCATGGATACATTTAGCGCACTGTAATTCAACAAATAAAAATGTTTATCACTACTAGCTTTCTGTTTAGCTAAAACATGCTCTCAAAAAAAAAAAACCAGACAGTATTTTAAAAATTGTGCTTTTTGCATGAACTCAAATTTGAATAGAATTCAAGATCATTTCATTTGTAGTAATAGAAAATCTGATTTTTCTAATTTTTGTGTTCTTATTTTTTGGCAAATAATTCAAAAACATTAAAATAGGATTTTATTTAGATATACATTAGAGAAGGTAATATTCTTTCTTAATATTTTATGACTCTAGTTTTTAAAATATATTTTGGCATAGGTTTATGTATGGATACCAATGCTATTATTTTACCAATTAACAGAAATCTTGACATTTGTAACCATGTAGCATTCAATCATTCATTGTTCATAAATATTTACTGAATGCCAGTTATATACATGTAATTTCTTAATCATATGAACAAGCAGGAATATCTTAATTTGAGATTGTGATATAGTGTCAGATTTAGACTTAACCTCGCACATAAGTCAAACATATTGGCAGATAGCTTGGGACTCTGTTAGGGAGCATCAAATGGGAAGTCATCTAGTTTATTACTCAATTCTCCAAAAAAGAAAAAAAAGAAAGAAAAAACAACCCAGCCTGAATTTTTTTTTTTTTTTTTGGAGACAGAGTCTCAGCTTGGTCACCCCAGGTAGAGTGCAGTGGTGTCATCATAGCTTACTGCAACCTCAAACTCCTGAGCTCAAGTGATCCTCCAGCCTCAGTCTCCCAGACTGCCATGATTATAGGCATGAGCCACCACGCCTGGCCCTGAAAATCTCTTAACTAAACCCCTCTAGTTGTAGTACCCCCAATTTAAAACGAAGGGCAGTTGAACTTTCCTGATCTCTCAAACTTTGTCTCATCCCTGAAGTTCTACTCTTTTAATATAATTCCTGATTTTATCAAGAATTATATGCTTTAAGCTAGCTAGAATCTGGCCTCCTCTTGCTTTAGGTTTCTTTGTACATTATCAGTGGTTTTGAAATTATATTTCTTAGAATATTCCTTACAAGTACTTTAGAGATATTATAATATATAGATTTGAACTTTGTTTTTCAAAGTAATCTACAAATGTATATTAACATTAAATTCATTGGAGATTGCCAAAACAATAATTTGTTACCACTAATAAATCAGTTACTAGACTAAATAAAGCTTCTTCCACTATCTCTGTGAGCACGTTTGAATATTCTTGTAAATGTGTCAGTGATTAAGAAGGGTATAGTTAGTGTGTTCTAGTCTTTTAAAAAATTCATGTCTGTCTACATCTGCTCAAGTAAAACTATACAGTAAGTAGACTGCTACGGTAGGTGGGTATTTTGCTTTAAAAACACCAGGAATGGCTCACACACATTTGCTTGGTACATGCTCCTGAAAGGGTATAACAGTCAGTTTTGTAATGTCAGATGAATGGATTGCACATCCCATCATAGTTCTTTAGTTTTAGTGCATATTGTACATTTTGGTGCTTTTTGTCTTAACTTTTATATTTATGGTAAAGAATTCAAGTGGTTGTTTGAAATCAATAATTCTTTTAACTTTTTTGTTCAAGTTTCTGGATCAGTTTAACTGCAGAGTATCCTGAGAACGTAAGGTGAGCTATTTAAAAAGTTTTCATTCAAAACCACTTACCTGCATGAATCCAGATTTTCTTGATATTACGCATACTAGAAAATACAGAAATAATACCACAACTATCATCTATAACCCCGTAATTTCAAGTTTGCTTAAAACATAAAATAGCCCCGGTGTTCTCACTAATTGACTTGATAATGAATTTAACTTTATTTATTTGAACTTAAAGAAATCATTTATTAATAAAATAATAGTTTTAGATATTATATATATCAGAATTCTGGTAATATTGTTTGATTAATGACTATGCTGACAAAAAAATTAAAACATTTGAAATATCTGTTTTTTATATATACCACATCTCATGATTTGTACCCTAGAACTCACATTTGGTTTGGAGGATCCAAGCTAGTCTGCAGCTCTCTACATTACCCACCCAAGGTTTGGGTCAGGCTTTAAGGGTCAGGGAATGCTCCAGGGATTTGTACTGGTTCCAGCAAAGTGCTTGGGGGAATCTAGTTCAAAGTCCATTCCCATCAATGTGAAATAGAGCCTTAAAGAGAAAAGGCTCTTGGAATCACAGTGGTTCATGATGGTCTACTGAACTACAAACCAAACTCACCTTCACAGTAGTACTTTAATTTAGCCTGTCTTGGATCTAGAATATAACTGGAAGGGTTATTAATCCTTCTAGTCCTTCTCAAGAAAACATAAATAAAGTCAATTTTCTCCTTCAGTGACACACATGCCAGTATAATCAATAATAACCTTTGTCCTAAATCACAAAAATTTGACCTAAAAAATAACTATTTTTATATTACATTTCAATTGAAAAAAATTAAGTGAAATACTTTGGATTTTTGTCTTATTAACAAAGATATTACTGATATCCAGATAATCCTTAGTGTTTATAATAGGCAGGTTTTAAAATAATGTATTTGCTCTCTACAATTAGAACTTGCTTTATGTCAATAAATTCAAGTTTCAAGTATTCAACCAGATTATAAAATTAAACCACAGTACTTTAATTTGTGTATTACAAATATACAATTAAAACTTTAAAATCTTAAAATATTGCACACTAAATTTACAAATAAGTGGGTTTAAAAAAATCTAAACTTCAAAAGATGCCAGAACAAAGTATGTGGATCAGGGGAAAGAGCAAAGCAGAGTCAAAAGCAGCAGGATGCAGTTCAAATAGGTCACACTCAACTTTTAACTTTTCTTAAGAACAAAAAAAACCCCAAGCTTAGCAACAGCTTTTAGCCAATCACAAAGCACACAAATAGGTAAGGACTCATTTGTTCCAGATACCAATGAGGTCCAACCTTCAATTTTTTTTTTTTTTATTATATAGTGTCAGAGCAGAACATGACAAATTATAAAACAGGATATACTCTCCTAGGTTAAAAGTAAACAATAAAGATAAAATCTCTTCATCAACCCTTGACAAAACACATCAGATTTAATAATGTGGTAATAATTTGTTTCATCCTTATTGTGCCAGATACTGTATAAAGTTACCATTAAAATATTAGTGTATTTTTAATAAAAATATAGAATTTTGTGGGAAATTTTATTTCTTACTGTGAATAGAAGATAAGGGTAGGAATATCTATAAGAAAATTCTTCTCTTTTTAAATTCCCTAACCCTCAATTTCCAAAATCCATAGGGAGCAAGCCCCAACAATGAAATGCTACAGTTCAAATTCAAAACTATAAAATATCAGTAAAAACAACCGTACAGCTTTCAAAACAGTGGAGCAAACTGAATATATTGTACAGTGCAATTCAATACAAAATTTCCTCCTAGTTTTTTTCACTCAATACATGTCTTTCTTTGAGAGAGGAAGGTTTTCTGAGGATTTAGAAGGGATTTTCAAAGAGTTACAGAGTTCATCACTGTTATGTTTAGTGCAAACCTCAGTATTTGTTCAAATTGACAGAGTATCACTTGCAATACAGACATGAAAACACTGTGAAATAACAGTTAACAGTTGTGTTCATTTTGTCTGGCTTGCCAATTTATAAAGCATTCTAATGCAGTCTGCAATATTTTCTGTGAAAATCTTCAAGAATCACATTTTCTCTTCAAGTATTACTTAAATCATTTGCCGGTTTTAGTTCCCTAAAAAATAATTTTTTAAAGTACATCAGCTTGCCTTGTCGTTATCATCCATTATCTCCTAAACCCAGCATGCATTTTAAGACACAGGAGGTTTGTTAATAATACTGTAGGATGCTGTAGAAAAAATGAATATATTTTCCCTCAATACTTTATTTTATTCTATATGTCCCTAGAGAGTGGGGGAAAATTAAATGTTTGGAGACTAGCTCTAGGTTTTATTTATCAGTGATATCCTAGCTTCATCCTTCTCCTCTATCCTTAATTGTCACAGAGAACTAAGATATCTTGAATCAAGAAAAAAGGTAGTTTGAATACGTCATTTGGGAAAGAAACATTCTATATCAATCTCATGTTTTCTTTGGGCTCTTAGGCTTTAATAATTTAGAACAGTATCATTCCAAATACTACTAAAAACTCCTTCAATGCACATCTATATATTAAGGATTGGTTAAATGTATAAACCTCCATATGCATGGATATTTATTCAACATTCAACCAATATTAATTAAGCACCTACTATGTGCCAGACATTTTTTTTTCTTCCCAGTCTATATTTTTTAAGAACAATATATATTCTGCCTTTCTCCTCTGTCTTTTTTACAATCTCCCATGGTAATCCACCCACTTGAAGTCTTTTTGCTCCTAAAGGAGCACCTGGGCTGAGGAATGCCTTTGCAACAAAGGCAAATAGGTACAAAGGGCTTGGAGAAGAGGATTACATGTTATGCTGAAAAGCTAAGTTAAGTAAATGAGTACCAATTGATGAAGAGCTTTAAAATCAATAACTCAGATTTTTAGTCTAAGATTTGATTCCAGAAGTAGATAGATGCTATACTTTATGGTTTCGGATTTGATAATATTAATAGAATAGCTAAAACATATTGTGGTATATATCGGGCACTGTACTAAAGCATTTTACATATATTTGAACTCATTTAACTCTCAATAATAACCCTTTAGGAAGATGCTATCTTCATTTTAGAATTGGGAAATTGAGATAAAGAGGTTAAGTCCTTAACCCAAGGCCACACAGCCAGCAAGGGGCATGAGTAAAGGTTAGAACTCAAGCATGTCTGACTAATCCAAATGCATGTTCTTTCTACTATACCATCATGTTGCCTGACAATGTTTTAGTGTCCTTTCTCACTGTTAATATTCTAGTGATTTTGTGTCCATCAGGAAAAAGGCCAAAGGATCATAAACTCTTATCATCCCTTCCCATCGTCCCCTGCACAATTTTCCCTGCAATCTTTTCTGTATGACTGCTCACCCCACCCTCTGTGACCACCCAACTATTAAAATACCATCCCTCTCTAGGAAATCTGGACTGGTTCCCCACTGAGCCTATTATCAAAATAAACATGCTCCATAACATCTCTTGATATCCCTTTCTCCCTGGCTACTGCATTCTTCATACATGTTAATCCTATCCCAATTTCCTTTATTCCATTCACCTACTTGTAGTTCCCTGCTGAACCCTTAGACATTTCTCCCTGACACTTGAAAACATTCTTCTCTCAACGTTTCAGTAAGGATACATTATCACTTCCTTCAAAGATCTTCTAAAATTTCACCTTCTGCATAAAAGTTTGTAAATTTTGCCATGTCAAATGAAGAAAATCTTCTACCACTTGACAGGTTACCATGCTAATACTGACTCTTAACCTCCAAAATACCATCCACTATATTTTGGATACAGTTATAAATCATATTTGTGGATGTGCCCACGTTGTGTTCAGTTTTAAGGTACAACCACAGAGTATGTGTCCTTTTTGGTCTATGTTGAAAGTACATTCTGTTTCAGATGCAAGGATTTGAGGGGAGTATATTTGTGGATATATGTTTATATTGCTTTGGAATTATAACTACCAGCACCATCACATACAAGTAGACACTTAAAATACATTTTTATTATATTACAGGCTTTGTACATAAAACACTAAAGAGAAAGCAGTAAGTTTGAATCTAACAAAAGAAAATGAGTAAAATTATCTTTTAGCCCAAACAAAATATATATTTTATGTAAAAGGGAAAAATGAAAACATAAATAAAGACTTAAGTTGGCAAATAATCATTACTAAAGTCACTTTCATAGATTTAAAACTTAAGAAAATATTGTATATTTTTCTTAGTAGCTAAATATGTTATTGCCTACTCAAAAAATCAAATACAGAATTTAGAGTGATTTTTTGGGTAGAATTAAATCCAATGATCATGCACACATACACACACATCCCCCTTTTAATGTTTTCCCACACAGTTGAAAATCAGCAATTTTAGCCAGAACAGCCATTAACTATTGATATAGCAACATCTCATTATATCTGAGTTGACTTTTTTTTAAACAATCTCATGAACTGAATCTAGAACATGCAAAAAAAAAAAAGATGTAAAATAAATGCCAAAGCATATGTACTGTACTCAGAGGAAAACCTCTCTTAGAGACTAATTTATTTTTATTTGGTATACTATTATAACAAGGTTATTTATCTAGTTTCTAAGTTTACAGTAATTGCAGTAGACTTAGAATTGTAATAATTGTAGGGAGTAGGGACTACTGTCAAACTGATAGAAAAAAAAATAGTCAACCATTTAATCACAAGGGAAGAATCAGAAAATTTCTAAAAAGCAGAGACACAAGAACTTGAACAGCATAGTAGCAGGAAGCCATTTTCTGTACAGGTAAATGGTCCTACAAGGCTTAAGGAGACTTGACAGTACCACTCTCTCACAGATTAGGTTAAAAACTGATCTTCATAATAGTGATTCTTATTCATGTTGGATAAAACACCTAAAAATATTTCTACAGATGTTCCTCAACTTCTTATGGGATTGTGTCCTGATTAAGCTCATCATAAATTGAAAATATTGTAACTCAAAAATGCACTTAATACATCTAACCTACTGAATATGATAGCTTAGCCCAGTCTACCTTAAATATGCTCAGAACACTTACATTAGCCTACAGTTGGGCAAAATCATCTGGCAACACAGTACACTGTAGAGCATGGGTTGTCTAACCTCGTGATTGTATGGCTGATGGGGAGCTGAGGCTTGCTGCCACTGCCCAGCATTGGGAGAGGGTATGGTACTGCTTTCTACTGAATGCTTATAGCTTTCACACCATTGTAAAGTCAAAAAATCATAAGTCAAATCATCTAAGTTGGGGATCGTCTGTGGAAGAAATATAATTTAAAATGGCCTAACAGGCAAAGTAATCCTTAGAAGCCAAAAATTACCAACAGGAGGAATCCAGGGAGGCAGTGAGCACTGAGGCTGGCAGCTGTGGCTCCCCGGCAGCCTAGAGCAGCAGCACAGGGAACAGAAGACAAAGTCCAGGACTTGGGAAACTGAGAGGTGGAGGAGACACCCCATCATCAAGCCAAACCCCACAGGGCTAAGCTCTCAATGAAGGTGTGAACTAGGACAAACACCCCAGCTACAAAAAATGACAGAAAGATTTGCCTGTTTCAACTTTTATTCCTGGTGGAGCGGTACAATCTCCCCTGAATATTCCTAAACACAAGGTGGCTCACACTTGAGAAGTCTGGGGCTGAAATCCATATTACCTACCTGGTCTTTAAACAAAAACAAGGCAAAGATTTAAAGTGGGTTGGTTAGGAGCCCCAGGCTCCAGTCAGACAAACATACAGATTCTCTCTGAAGGAGATAAAATTCCGATGAATATAAGCTTATAATCATAAAATGTACTATGAAAAAAGTTTCCATTAGTGAGGATCAGAAGAAACAATAATAACCTGCAAAGACTTCAGATATTAGAAGTATTAGATACATAATACCATTTCAATATGTTTTTAAAATTTTTAAAGGAAATGGAAAGTATGGGTGAGGAACAAGAAACTATCAAAAAATAACCAGATTTGAAAGCGAATCAAATAGTTTTTATAACTGAAACTTAAAATTCAATGGATAAGCAGCATATTGAGCATAGCTGAGGAGAAAATTATTAGTAAACTAGAAAGTAAATCTGAATAAATAATCCAGAATGTAGCACAAAGAGCAAAGAGATGGAAAATATGAAAGAGAAAATATAATAAAAGACATGGGTGAAGAAATAGAAGGTCTAATATACATCTAATTGGAAGGAGAAAATAGAAAGAATAGGACAGAGGCAATATTCTAAAAGATGATGGTTGAGAATTTTCCAGAACTGATTAAAGACACTGATTCTCATTTTTTTTTTTTTAGGAATCAATGAATCCCATACAGAATAATTGAAAAAAATTCATACCTTGACATATAGTAAAACTGAAAATTTTCAAGAAAAAGGAAATATCTTAAAGTTCATGAGAGAGAAAAGACAGATTACCTACAAATGAAAAATGAAACTGAAAGCCTAATTTTCAAGAATGGAAGCCAGAAGATTGTGGAATAGTATCTTCAAAATAATCAGAGAAAATGATCATTCTTGAATTGTATAACATATGAAACTATCTTTCAAGAAAGTGAATGAAAGAAACACATTTTGGCCGGGCAAGGTGGCTCATACCTGTAATCCCAGCACTTTGGGGGGCCAAGGTGGGAGGATCACTTGAGGCCAGGAGTTTGAGACCAGCCTGAGCAACATAGCAAGACCTTGTCTCTACCAAAAATAGAAAAATTAGGTAGGCATGGTGGTGCATGCCTGTAGTCCCAGCTACTTGGGAGGCTGAGGCAGGGGATCCCTTGAGCCCAGGAGTTTGATGTTGCAGTGAACTATGATGATGCCACTGCACTCTAGCCTGGGCAACGGAGTAAGACCCTGTCTCAAAAACAACAAAAAAAAAAAAAAGAAAAGAAAAAAAAACCCACACCACATTCTAAGAGATAAAAACTAAGAGTATACCACCAACAGATCCTCACGAGGGAGCTTCAGTTCAGGGAGAAACAAAATGATACCGGAAGGAAAAATACTAAAGTACAGTCAACATAGAAAAGATTCTTTTCTTTTTCCTTGAGACAGCTTCTCACTCTCTTGCCCAGGCTAGAGTAGAGAGGCATGATCATAGCTCACTGCAACCTCAAACTCCTGGGCTCAAGGGATTCTTGTGCCTCAGCCTCCCGAGTAGCTGAGACTACAGGTGGACGCCACCACGCCCAGCTAATTTTTCTATTTTTTGTAGAGACAGGGTCTCGCTCTTGCTCAGGCTGGTCTCGAACTCCTGGCCTCAAGCAATCCTCCTGCCTTGGCCCCCCAAAGTGCTGGGATTACAGGCGTGAGCCATCATGCCCGGCCAGAAAAGGTTCTTCACACTTAAGATTTTCATTTCATGGGTAAAATTCTCACCTACTCAGAATAATATATTCCCTAAGGATTCTAAATAGCTTTGTGTGCACATATGCTTTCATTTCTTTTGGCTTGGGGTGGAATGGCTAGATCACATAATAAGTGTAAGTTTAACTTTTTAAGTAAATGCCAAATTATTTTCCAAAGTGGTTGTACCATTTTACATTCTCACCAGCAGTGTATGACACATCTTCACCAACACTTAGCATTGTCAATTTAAATTTTTTGTAGTTAATCTATATAGTGTAGTGGTTCTCAACTGGGGATGATTTTGCCCCCCATCCCTCACCCCAGGGACATTTTACAATGTCTGCATATATTTCTGGTTTTCACAACTGGTGGGGGGGAAGGTTGCTACTGGTATATAGTAGGCAGAGGCCAGGGATGCTGCTAAACATCCTACAATGGACAGGACAGCACCCCACAACAGAGAATTATGTGGCCCAAAATGTCAAGTGATGATGTCGAGAAACTCTGGTGTAGTAATATCTCAGTGTGGTTTTAAATTTGCATTTCCTTGATAACTTTTGATACTGAATATCTTTTAACATGCTTATTGGTCATTTATATATCTTCTTTCATGAAGTATCAGTTCAAATCTTTTTTTGTCCGTTTTTTAAATTGGGTTGGCTGTCTTGTAATTGAGCTGTTAGTGTTCTTTGTATATTCTGAATGCAAGTACTTTGATATATGTGTTGCAAATATTTTCTTCCAGACTGTGGCTTGTCTTTTCTTTGTCTTAATGGCAACTTTTGAAGGTCATAAACTTTGGATACGGTCTAATTTATCAATTTTTCTTTAATGTCTCATGCTTGTGTTCTATCTATGAAACCTTTGCCTACTCCAAGATTGCATAGATTTTTTTCTTGTTTTCTTCTAGAAGTTTTATAGCTTTAGTTTTAATTTAATAGATCATATAAATTTTATTACATTTGAAAAACAAACTGCTAAAGTGTTTCTCTCCAGGGAATGGAATTATGGGAGATGTCATTCACTTTTTAAAATATATCTATTATATCTATCTCCCTACCATAATTATTATAAATTCTATAGTAAAGATAATTTTGAGGGGTGGGAAAAGAATGGGGTGGAGAAATATATCTCTAACAGGTCTAATTTTATTTTTGTGTTTTGTTGTTGGTGGTGTTCTTCTTCTTCTAGGAAACAAATCTGACCTTAAAGTCTTCTGGTATAATTGCATGTATGCATGTTAAATTAAGTCTCATTATTTTCTATTAACTCCATGCAGCAAAAAAGGAAAGTGGTCTTTCTTTCAGAGACTAAAGCAGGCAAATACCAGGGTTAAACAACATGGTTTGACTTCTAGTATCCTTGGGTCATAAAAAAGCATCTCTTAAAAGCAATATTAGCCCTGCGAACATGGGAACATGGCCTTGCCCGTGGCGCGGAGCATGTGGGCCTTGGCCTGCAGCCTGTGTGTGGCCTCGGCGCCCGCTGTGTCCTACCCACAGCGGCCCTGGAGACTGTGCACGGGACCCACTCTGCTCTTAGTGCTTAAATTTACAGAGAAACATGAATGGATAACAACAGAAAATAGTATTGGAGTAGTGGGAATCAGCAACTTTGCATAGGAGGCTTTGGGAGATGTTGTTTACTGTAGCCTGCCTGGAGTTGAGGCAAAATTAAACAAACAAGATGAGTTTGGTGCTTTGGACAGTGTGAAAGCTGCTAGTGAACTCTATTTTCCTTTATCGGAAGTACCTGAAATTAAGGAAGCTCTTGCAGAAAATCCAGGACTTGTCAACAAATCTTGTTATGATGATGGTTGGCTGATCAAGATGACATGAATAACCCTTCAGAACTAGATAAACTAATGAGTGAAGAAGCATATGAGATATATATAAAATCTATTGAGGAGTGAAAAATGGAACCCCTAAATAAACTAGTATGAAATAACTTAAAAACAAAACAATATTAATTGGTGCCACATGGAAAACTGGGCAGCACATACCATACAGGCAAAGAGAATCCACCACTTAAAACTGATCCCTCCCTGTACCCCACTGCCCCCAATCTCAGGACCTGGCCTGGGCCATGGAAGCAGTGCATTGGACAAAGAGACCCTTTTAAAAAGCCTCCTACTATTTGACAATTGATATCAGAAAACAACAACTAAAAAAGCTTTCCAATAAATCTGCAGCTGAAGAAATGAAAAAATGGTCCTGGAATTGCACAGTGGTACATATAGTGACATGAGAGAAGGTATCTTTGAACTGGGATTGGAGATTACCTTTAAAAATGTACATTAACTGTCACATAAATTTAGATTCTAAATTGTTCACTTGATAATAGTCTAAAATTCATACAGTTTAATGCCTACTCTGAGACAGAGATTTAGTGTATGAAGATGATTTCAGGATACTTTTCTACCCTCTCTGCTTAAAAAATTATTTACTCTGGAAGATTTGCAATAATGTAAGCAGTAAATGGGGGACTAAATGAGGAAGAATGGTCCTAAATTTTACAAGGAATTTCAAAGACTTACAATTTCTAAGCATTCTAATAGAGCTCTGTGTCCTAGAAAGACTTTTTCTAGCCACTGATGACTAAGGACAGTATTAGGAACAATGGAAACCACAGGTTAAAACACAATAATTGAACCAAAAGGTTGGCCTCCAGACTAAATGCACTTGATTCACGGCAATTGTACTATTCAGAACAATTCTCATGAGAAGCAGGAATGATTTTTCTTTATTAAATCTTTTTCTTGAATGTGAATTATTGCTTAAGATGCTGTGAATACTGAATTTAAAAAGTTGTCTCCTTCCTTCCACCTCCCCTCCCCCATCCACTCCTTTTGCCCAATAACAAGCAAATTTGTCTACTGTCTGTGTTTTTCTTAGCGAGGAAGGAAATGTTCAAGTTATTTGCCTGTATAAATTTGTGCCCAATTAAAGTCTATTTTGCTGAGCTTCTTCAATCCCTCAGAACTCTTCAGTAAGGTTCTTAAGATATTAAGGTAACCAACCCTCAAAATGTTAGATACTCCCTCACCCACTACAAGTGGCAGGTAAAAATAAAATGGCCTTTTAGCTTGGCCACAGCTTTTCCAGACACTTGGGTCTTAGAGGCATGAATCTGTTTCCTCTGATTCTCCATGCTCTGGTCCTCCATTAGCATGAGCAAGATCCCTAGTTCTGGAACCCTCAGAATGTGAACTTCAGTATTTGACAAGAAAGCCATTGTTAGGACCCCTTGATCTGAGAATCTGGTCTAAGGAGAGATATCACAATAAAGAATATGGAGAATGGGTTCTGGAGAAGCAAGAATATTAGATAAATTTCTTAGGACTGTGAATGCCCACAAAGGCATGATCAACGCTCTCTGTTCA
This sequence comes from Daubentonia madagascariensis, assembly GCA_023783475.1. NCBI lineage: Eukaryota > Metazoa > Chordata > Mammalia > Primates > Daubentoniidae > Daubentonia > Daubentonia madagascariensis. The sequence continues at coordinate 53,145,340 of JAKFHU010001815.1, read as the reverse complement.
GAGCATTTGCATAAAGGTACAGATTACTATTAATAGTAATAAGTCCCTTCCTATGCATGCAGAGCATACCAGGGAGAAAAGACAGTGGGAGATTTCTCCAGTGTATCAATAGACAAGTCACCTTTTTTGTATCTCAAAATATTCTATTCTCAGCTGCCTAAAATTATTTCATCCATAAGTTACAGGATGGGGTGGGAATAGGTGAAACAGAGGAAGAATAAAAATAACCAGGACCTGAGTTAGAAAGGAATATGTCACAAAAGAAAAAATATGTCTGGAATTTAAGATCCTAAAGTCTTGGAAGGAACCATAAAATCTCACATTAATTAATGAATATGTTTCTATGTAGGAACTATAGAACAAAATGCAAAATGTATACAGTTTTATGGTCTACAAATTAATTTCACATAGAGTAACTTGTATAATTTCTCACAACAACCTTGTGAGACAGATCTCATTATTCTTGTATTACCCAAGAAGATACTTGTCATGCAACTGATAAGCGGCAGAGTTACCAGTCCAATGCAGGTCTGTTCTGACTTCAGGGCCAACACCCTTTCCTTTCCACTACTCAACAGTTTAAAATGCAGCTTCAGAGCCAGCTCTTAGGGAGCCTACTATCCAGTTGATCATAAAAGACTCAGAAACAATTACAGAACAACACTAGGTAATGTGTAATTCTGTGTTAAATTATATGCCACAAACTGCAAATATTCAGGAGTGGAGAGTGAGCAAAGACTTAAACTGCAAATATTCAGGAGTGGAGAGTGAGCAAAGACTTAAAAGATGGGTAGGGGGGAATGGCACAGAGGAGAGAAAAAGCTGGACAAACTCCAGAGACAATAAGGAGATTGCCTTGGCTGTGGCAGGGGCTGTGAGTTACTAAGTAGTGGGAAACAGGGTCAGTTTTAGGGAGCCTAGAAAGCCAGTGAAACATATTGGATACTGCAGGGAGCAATAAGGAGCCCCAAAAGATTTCTCAGCAGTAGTATAAAGTGGTGAAAGCAGTGACTGTGCCTGAGGAGCTCAGGGAAAAGGGAATCTGTGCACATCAAAGGAAGAGGTAGTGAGATTTACCATTCCCCTTCCTCTCTAACCTCACAATGCCACCAAACTTCACAGTCCACCCACCAGAATCATTCCTGGACTTGTGCACATGTTCTTCCCTCTGACTACAAGTCTTTCCCCTCTAATCTTGACCCACTCCTCATCTTCAGCCTGAAGTTAGAAGTCACTGCCTTGGAGAACCCTTCCCTGACTCCTCCTGGTCTGGATATCCTTCTTTGTAAATTTCCCCTGTTACGGCATTTATCTCTGAGCACCGTCATTTTCAGTGGGCTAGCCAGCCTCCCTTATTAGACTGAAAGCTCCAAGGGTAGGAAATGGCCCATCTTTTCCAGCACTGAGTCCCTTGCTATTTAATGAGTGAATCAGAGGAAGTAAGGCAGGGTATATGATCAGGAAACAGACTTAGGGGTTAACCCTAAGATTACAGGTTGAGTAATCCCTTATCCCAAATGCTTAGGACCAGAAATGTTTCAGATTTTGGATTTCTCCAGGTTTTGGAATATTTGCATATGTATAATGATATCTTGGGGATGGGACCCAAGCCCAAGCATGAAATTCATTTATGTTTCATATACACTTTACACACATAGCCTGAAGGTCATTTTATACAATATTTTTAATAATTTTGTACATGAAACAAAGTTTGTGTTAAGTACTCATGTGTGGAATTTTCCACTTGTGGCATCATGTCAGAGCTCAAAAAGTTTCAGATTTTGGAGCATTTCAGATTAGGGATGCTCAACCTGTATATGAACAGGTAAGAAGACATATATAGGCATGCTAAAATATGGAGGAATATAAATTGGAAGATGGCCTCAATCTCAGTGCAGGAGATATTCCAAGTCTTTTTTTGTGTATGTATACTCAAGCTCCTTAATGAAGGGGAAGGCTGGATCAGGGTCAGGGTTAAAGTAGGAAAAGATATACCTTTTATAACCATTGCTTGAGGACAACAGGTTGTATGGGTTTTTTGTTTGTTTTTTTGTTTTTTTTAAAGACAGGGGTCTTGCTCTGTTGCCTAGGCTAGAATGCAGAGGCATGATCATAGCTCACTGCAACCTCAAAGTCCTGGGCTCAAGTGATCCTCTTTCCTCAGCCTCCTGAGTAGCTTGGGACCACAGCATGTGCCACCACACCCAGCTAATTTAAAAAAAAAATTTTTTTTTTGTAGAGACAAGGTCTTGCTATGTTGCCCAGGTTGGTCTCGAACTCCTGGCCTCAAGTGATCCTCCCACCTCGGCCTCCCAAAGTGCTATGATTACAGGTGTGAGCCACTGCACCCAGCCTATGCTATAGATTTTTAAAAATCACATTTTGGCTAAAAGGGAGCAAAGAATTCAACAACTGTCATTCAGTAACTATCTACAGAGAACACAGTCCTTCGCAAGAACCCACACAAGATATTTCAGAGTATACAAAGATGAATCACAATTCTAGCCCCAAGGAGCCTTATCATCCAATAAAGAACCACATAAGGTAGAATTATGTTAAAGGTATAGAGAGTGCTATGGATTCAGAGGAGGGGGGGGAAAATCAAGAGATCATAAAAGATGTTTTAAGCAGGGAAATGAAGTGATTGAGCTGTGATTTTAGAGAAACCTCTAGGATGGTCTGAGTGGTAGGGAAAAGCTAAAGACAGGTAGACTTTACATTAAAGACATTGCAATGGTCTAGTTAAGAGGCAACTGGGGTATAAACCAGTGATGCCAGTGGAAATGGAATGAAGGGGACATATTCAGTAAATTTAATAAAGCAGACTCTTAAAAATTGGTTATTAATTAGAAGAAGAAATTTTATTTCCCAAGAAGCCTTTTGCTTCTTTCTACTTTGTACCCAAATAAATACAAGGCAAAGGTGGTATTGTCAAAGGTAGTTTTGACAGAGATGCTTATGAATAGGATAAGGAGATTATCTTTATTTATAACTATTTACTTGTGGACAGAATACCTCCAGCTGTTTTTACCCATAATGTCCCTCTGCAGTTATCTTCAGAGCTTAAGGCAACACAATTAAGTGGAAAGAATCAGAACTTGAAAGGAGAACATCTAGATTCCAACCCCTCCATATTATTTTATCTCCTCATGCCTTAGATTTTTCATTTGTAAAATGGGAGAGGTGATACTTGGTAGGGTTGGTTCTAAGAACAAAATTTGATAATATGAAAACTGCTAGAAATAAGCAAGTTACTATATAACAGTGCCAATATTTTGGTAACTTCATACTGTCAGGTTACTATCTAGACGGACAAATATTTATAATAAATTAAGAACAAGCATTTATTTAACATCGTCTCTCATAATTGATTCTAGCTTTGTTTCTGTGTAGTTATGATAATCAGATGGACTATATTCTTCACATTAATTATGTTTAAAGAAGCAAAAGCAAAGTATAATGGCTAAAAGCATTAAAGTCCAACAACGTGGATTCTAAGGATAAATTAAATCTCTCTAAGCCTCAGTGTCGTCACCTATACAATGAGAATGATTATACAGTAGTCTTAGAAAGCCGCAGGATTACATGAAATCATGCACAGTGACGGGGTAATAGTAAGCAGTCAGCAAATATTAGCTGTCAGAGGTAAAGAGTAAGAGCTACAGTACATTGAACCAGCAGTGCTGTCTCACTTGGAATATAAATTGAACAACTCTTTAGGACAACATTTGTGAAATACCCATAATTTTACTACTCCTTTTGGTGTTTTGGGCTTGAACAATATATATTTAAGGTAACAATTATTAGGTATTGATGTACTTTTAAAAATTTGGTATTTATATTGGTATAATTACTTCTCCTAATTACAATATTTACTAAGTATCTGTAAATAATTTAGTGTTAAATGCAACCTAGCCTCATTGATTTACACATTATAGTAGAACGTACATTTTAAAAACAACATTGAATATTTTCTCTAATTTAACAATTCTTTGGGTATCTTTTATTATTGATATGTTTCCAAGAAAATCTATTGGTCAACATGGTAGAGATGGTTAGTTGTCCTTAGCATCTATTATCTCCTTCTTTCATGGTTAATAAAACCCCAAATCTTTAGCTGGGCACACTGCCACTCAGAATAAAGATTACATTATCCAGCTTTCCTTGAAGCTAGGTGTGACCAAGTTACTAAGCTTTGGCCAATGAGATATAAAAAGAAATGGAGTGTGCATAGTAAATGTCACTAAAGTGAGAAAGCATATGCTCATTCTACCAGTAAATTCTTCCTTTATCTGAAATGTGGATGTGATGGCCAGAGCTGCAGCTATCTTAGAGATGGAAGCCATATCTTGAAGCTGTCATAACACCAGAGAAGGGATTTGAGTTCCTGATGATTATGAAGCTTCTAAACCAGTCCTGGACCACCTTCATTTACACGGGAGAGAAATAAATTTTCCTATTTAAGAACTCTTATATTGTGGATTTTGTCACTCGTAGCCTAATCTAATGCTAAATAATAGAGACAAAATGAAATCCAAATTTCAAGTTCACTTATGTTTCTTAACAAGTTTTTTCTCAACCTATGATGAGAAAGGAGAGATGGTGTTAAGGGAGAGAAAAGGGGCCAGTGAATCTATTCAGCTGCCCCACCACTGCCATAGCTCACATCATATTCCTAACCTGTCTTTTATCCCCATCCACTCTAAGGCCCATTTTGTTCTTCATCCTAGAAGTTCAACTCCAAAAAAAGAACTGCCCTCAAAACAGTATTCATTTGTTCATTACTCATTCAACAAATTGAGTTGTTGAGTGTCTACTATGTGTTAGGCATTGTGTTGGATGACAAATAAAACAGACCCTGACTTCAGAGGGGAGCTAAGTTGGGCATTTTTTTAAAAGGTAGATTGAATTTTGCTCTACCACTACATCTCTGTGGTCCCAAATTTTCCTATAGGATCAAAGTGAAAGATTAAGTGAGTATAAAAGATTGGGAGAAAGCCAACATATGGAGTGGCAGGGAGAACCTTCGTACAGGAAATGAGGTGTGGAGGAGGAGTCCCAGGGACAAATGTGAAGATGTGACTGTACAGTGAAGAAAAAAGGGGGACAAAGGAAAGAAACATACATTCATTAACTTACTGGGCTTCATATATCCTCACAACCTCTTTCAAATATTAATGATTAATAGGAACAAGCTTATTATTAAACTTCTGGAACTTCTAGAGCATAGCAATTGCCCTCCTTGTTATATCTTCCCTTTGCATTGCTAAAATCAAAGACCTTCTGAAACCCTCAAAAGGCTCCCCATTATTCTTTTCCAATCCTAGCCCCATTCAGAATTTCCACCCTTCCTACTTCTCAGTAGAACATTTTTCTACCAGTATGCCCTGAGGGAAGAGAAGATTCAGCAGAATGGGGAGGGAGGAAGTGTTGCTGGAATCTAGTTAAATCTAGTGTTAACATTTAGCTTTAATTTTTTCATAGAAACTCATTAAAATAGAATCTAAACATCATTTATGCTTCCAGCTCTATGCAGCAATCCTCTGCAGTTAAAATCAGCTTTTTGTGGGTTGGCTTTGGGATTTGTCTGAGTGAGAAAGTAAGTTCAGAGTTTCAAATAATTAATATGAATTTAAACTTTGGTTTAAATGAGTCCTTTTGTGAGACATGGAAAATGATGCCTAAACATCATTCTTTGCCTAATAGAAAGATGGCAGTATTGTTAGAAACACGGCTCCAGAAGAATGAAAAAGAAACAAACCAGCTACTGAGTTGGGAACATTGGTAAGGTAAAAAAAAAACTTTTTGTTTTTACCATAGGTTTGAGGAAAGTGTATTTATTAAATACTACTAAGCTAGTGTAACTGTGAAATGTAGTTCCTAATACACTCTTATATGACATTATGAAAAAATTTTATCTTAGATTGTGGTTTCAACACTTCACAAGTAGTTTCTTTTCCTGTTAACTTTCAGACAACCCTGCTTAAGCTTGAGCTAAATACCTGGAGGAAGTGCTACCGCAACTTTAGCTTTCTTATTTCCAGTTGAGCTATTATTCTTAGCTTAGTTAAGTATCATATGTTCACTTACAGTTTTCTTTCTAACCTAATAAAAATGCTCTTAAAATAATTACAGTAAAATAATGAAACAATCATAAATCTGAGACAGAAAAAAAGCAGCACACTGCCCCATCACTAACAAAAAAGATTACAAATGTTTAAAACCTTTCCTTGGCTTTGGTTCAGTACCTGAGTCAGGAAATTTACGGATCAAGGTCCCTTGTCCTTTTTCTACAGGGACCCTGCCCATAACATGCTGCCGAAATATAACTAACTCTTGTTATATTCCTGATACAGCATAAAAAGACACAAAAACATTCTAAGTAGTAAAGACAATCTCTCCCTTCCCCAATGGGCCATAAGTCCAGAAAAACAAGTTACCTCATTTATGAACCATGCTATGTAAACCTCTGTGATGCAACAATATTGCACTACTATTTTCTATAAAAATGTACTTTTTCAATCAAAATCTTAGCTCAAATGTTGTCCAGCAAGGTTTTAAAAAATATTGTTTTTTCTCTTGTCCTTTAAAGTTGGGACACAAAAATGAGAGTTTTTTTCTCCCCCAGAACTAGGGGTTTCACTATGTCGCCCAGGATGGACTCAAACAACTGGGTTCAAGTGATCTTCCCACCTCAACCTCCCAAGTAGCTGGGACTACAGGCACATACCATCAAACCTAGCTGAAAGTATTTAATTTCATCTAATAAACATTATTATGCCCTAGAAACCATAAATCTCTACTAATTTGTATCTTTGTATAGCAATAGTTAAGGCAACCTTAATTCACAATGACTCTGAAGTACTCCAAGATGTTAAAATCCTCTCAATTAAACAATGAATTATATTCAGCATCTAGTCAATATCCAATATAATAATTATAGAATTTCAGAGCTAAAGTAATTACAAAATAAATTGAGTGAAGCTAGAATAGAGACTTGGAGTGTCTAAGTACCAATACTCTCATTGCATAGATGAAGAAATTGAGAGCCAGAGGTGAAATATATAGTTTTAATATTGATGTATTTATCATACTATAGTTTTCAGAAACTTGGACAATTGTGTGTAAAATTAGGGCTGGCCTTAGGATTTGCTAGAGTAAATGGCTGTTTGCTTGGTATAATTTCAGAAGTTCTATTACAAAAAAAAAAAAAAGGAAAAAAACTTGTCATCCAAACTCTTCCTTAAAGATGAAAATGGTAAAATGATACCTAGTTATCTTTCCTTTACATATTTAATTGAAGTTCAATAATGCCTATAATTCTATAAGCAGATTAATTCCATTATCTTCTCTTAAAATGCAGTATTCTATAAAAAAGAAAACTCATTAAGCTATATAATGGATTCAAACCTCATGTAGGCATGTAAGGTCAAAATCACGTACAATTACCCTTGAAAATCTCTTTTGAAAGGTACTATGCTGGAGACTGACAGCCCACTTCTTAGTAAGTCCAAAGTAGACATTTTGTCCTGCAGAATCATAACAGATGACTTTATTTGCTCTAGCACTAGTTGGAGTCATTGGGTTGTGTTTAGGAGCCTTGTATAAAAAAAGCACAAATCGTTAACACCTGAATTACTCTTTGCACAATGAGATGTTGAGAAGCAAGCAGGAAATCAGACCAAAGGGAAATATAGTATATTTCTGTTTCTTATTTCACACTAACTTAGGGGCATATGCTCACTGAGTGGGATGTGGGACAGAATTGCATATGATACTTACATTTAAAATATTTTCTGCCCTACATTAAAAATTTTTTTGATGAGCAAGAATAGTTAAATTTGCATGAGTTAAATGTATGAATGATCTAACTCTATTGTAGAGCTTAGCTCCTTCCCTAACAGCAGGTTTTGATGGCATATTGGAGCAGGGGGGAAGGAAAAAAGAATTGGCTCTGTGCCTGAGAGCAAAGAAGGAATTCCACAGGGGGTGGAAGAAGACCATGGCCAAAGATTAATTTTGCTTACTTCACAAATTTGTCTAGAATATAGATTGCATATGCTACATAAAACCTTTAAGTCACAATAGCTTATTAACCATGCCACCCTACATTTTCAAACATGACAGATAACTGAGAATTTTCTGTAATTTCCCTTCACTTTTGCAAATAGTAACTATCGTCAAAGTGTCATCATTATATTTTACTATTTTCAGTTCAAGATGAGGTCCAATTTAAAGCAACCTGGAAGCAAGACCATCAAATCTGCAAAGCACAAAGCTATCTTGTGACTTTTCTTATTGAGTACTGCCAGCAAGCACTGGCTATCTTTATCTTGATAAGCACTGCTAAAACGTCTCAAATGGAGGGTTCATAGTCCTATCACTGGTATTAAAAACCCTAAGTCACCAAATTATATAAAGATGACTTATATTTGCAGATTCTAAGTTCATTGACCCAAATAGCAAAATGAGTACCAGAAATGGGAGCAACTATTTTCATAAATTTACAAATTAAGTTTCTAATAAGAGTTCTTTTGGATACCAATTCAGTTTTTCAAGAACCCTGTTGATCTTTCTTTTTTCCTAAGTAGAGTCTTATTCATACAGAAGATAAGTTAGTCAAGTGAATTACTGTGGTTTCAAATTTGAAAAGGAAGCAGGGATGGGAGAGAGGAGAAAGCATAACTGAGGGTGGTTATTCCATGGTCATAGACTGCACCACAGTTGTGGCTGGGATTCACAAACGTATATGTACCCTCAGTCAGATGGAGGACTGTGAAAGAGTACGGATGGCTGAACTCACTTAGGAACCACGACTGGGAAAACAACTAACTGGAAACACACGGCCCATTGATACCAAGTACAGTATGATTTGTAGCATGAAAACCCCAGTCATGAGATTAGAGATTATTATTTGAATTGCTTGTCTTCCACTGTAGCACTAATACAAGTTATTTAAGCAACAACAACAAAAAAAAACCCCAATTCTCCATTCTTTCACAAAGAAATAATTTAGTTTGGCAGGTCTTCTCTAATTTATAAGACATTACATTTATTTAAATATACTTTTTTGAATTGATTAGGCAAAAAAGTATTAAACTGAGGGGTTTTGAGAGTGGTAGAGGGGATTGAGAAAGGATGAAAAGGTTGTATTTAATGTTTGGGCTTTGATTTCTCTGTCAACTTAGTTGTTAAACGTGGGAAAATTATTATAAGTTTATCATTTTAGTTGTGCCACTCTCATTCTTTGTGTAAACACTTGTCCAAGGACTCTTGGGGCAACTCCAGCAAATTACATCAGGTGTTTTGCTACAATGATTAAATTAAAACAGGAGTCCTTGGTATCACTTCCTCAATTTTATTTTAACTTCTTAAAAACAAATGAATTGTTAACCATCTATGTGACAAATTAGCATAAATTTTAAAAATAACATATCCTCAATTTACAGAGTGTGCCACATTTTAAATTGCAACATAAAAATAGCAATGTTTTGCTACTTCTCTTCTCCAAGAACAACTCAGTAAATCTACCAAACCCACTTGTACAAATACTTGTGCCACTAACAAGTAACCTTTAAGCCAAAGGAGGGATTCTGAGGACAGTGAAGAAGTGGTAGAAGTTATTTACCACAATTTTTTAAAAAAGCAAGAATGGCTATATTAATATCAAATAAAGTAGATGTCAAAGCAAATAAAATTACCAGAGACAGGGACATTATATCATGATAAAAAGATTAATCTACCAAGAACATATAGTAATCTCAAATGCACATTCACCAAACAGAGCTGTAAAATATATGAAGCAAAACCTAACTGAACCGAAAGGAGAAATAGACAAATTCACAATTATAGCTGGAGACTTCAATATCCTCTCTCAGTAATTTGACAGAACCATTAGAGAGAAAATCAGCAAAGATATAGAAGATTTCAACAACACCATCCAACCAACAGGATCTAATCAACATTTATAGAACATTTCACCCAACAAGAAAATACACATTCTCTTAACATGCCTAAGGAATATGTACCCAAATAGATCACATCATCGCCATAAAACAAACCCGAGCAAATTTAAAAGAACCCAAATCATTCAAAGTATATGTCTTCTGATCACAATAAAATCACACTAGGAATAAATAACAGAAAGATAGGAAAATGGAAACTTGGACACCCTTGGAAACTAAGTAACACACTTATAATAATTTATGGGTAAAAAAGGATGTATCAAGGGAAATTTTAAAAATATATCAAACTGAATGAAAATGAAAATAAAACATACCAAAATTTGTGGGACACAGCTAAAACAGTGCTGAAGGGGAAATTTATAACACTATAAGCATACATTAGAGAAGAGAAAAAATTCAAATAAATAATCTAAGTTTCCACCTCAAGAGACTAGAGAAAGAAGAGCAATGTAAACTGAGAAGCAAGCAGAAGGAAGAAAATAATAAAGAGCAGAAATCAATGAAATTGAAAACAAAAACAAAAGAAAAAATCAGTGAAACAAAGTGCTGGTTATTTGAAAAGAAAAAAACTGAAAAACTTCTAGCAAGACTGACATAAAAAAGAAAAAAGGGAAAGAAGGCATAAATTACCAATATCAAGAATGAAATAGAGGATTATTACAAAAGAAATCCCAGATACCAAAAAATAAGAATGGAATACTACGAACACTCTACACTAATAAATTTGACAATTTAGATGAAATGGGTCAATTCCTACCCACAACTCACCTAATAAACAATTCCCAATTCATTTTATGAAGCTAGTATTAGCCTAATACCAAAACCAGACAAAGACAGCACAAAAAAAGAAACATATAGCCCTAATAAATATGGATGCAAAAATCCTTAAAATATTAGTAAAGAGAATTCAATAATATATACAATTATACACCATGACTTAGGGGAATTTATTCCAGGAATGCATGGCTGGTTCAATATCTGAAAATCAATGTAATCTACCATATTAACAGGCCAAAGAAGAAAAATCACATGTTCATATCAATTGATGTACTAATTCATGATTTTAAAAAATCTTTCAGAAAAATAGGAACAGAGGGGGGAATTACCTCAACTTAATAAAGAACTTCTACAAAAACCTACAGCTGATTTTACACTTAATGGTGAAAGACTGAATGCCTTCCTCTTAAGATCAGGAACAAGGCAAGGATATCTATTCTTACCACTCTTACTCAATATAGTGCTGGAAGTTCTAGTCAGGGAGATACAGCAAGAAAAGTAAATAAAACCCATACGGATCAGAAAGGAAGAAATAAAACTGTCACCATTTGTAAATGACACAATTGTATGCAAAATTGTTTAATTTACAAAAAAACCCAAGAACTAATAAGGGAGTTCAGCAGGTTTCAGGAAACAAAGTTAATATATAATAGTTAATTGCTTTTCTGTATACCAACAATAAACAATTGGAATTTGAAACTTAAAAAATTACAATAACAAAAAATAAAATAGGTATAAATTCAACAAAATATGTATAGGATGTATACACCAAAAATTATAAAACTCTAATCAAAGAAATCAAAGATCCAAATAAATGGAGAACTGTTTGATGTTCATGGATTGGAAGACTCAATACTGTTAAAGTGTCAATTTTTCCTGTCTTGACCTATAGATTCAATACAATTCCAATAAAAATCCTGGCAAGCTATTTTGTAAATATCAACAAACTGATTCAAAAGTTTATATGGAAAGGCAAAAGACCTACAATAGCCAACACAATACTGAAGAACAGTCATACTAACTGTTTTTAAGATTTACTATAAAGCTACAGCAATCAATAAAGCACGATATTGGTGAAAGAACAGACACATATCAATGGAACAGAATAGAGAACCCAGAAATAGACCCGTGAAAATACAGTCAACTGATCATTGACAAAGGAGCAAAGGCAATTCAATGGAGAAAGGATAGTTTTTTCAACAAGTGATTCTGAAGCAATAGACATCTACATGCAAAGAAAAGAAAAAAAGAAAAAAGAAAAAGAAATGAACTTAGCCACAAACCTTACACCCATCACAAAAAAATAACTCAAAATGGATCACAGACCTAAATATAACACACACGACTGTAAAACTTCTAGAAGAAAGCAGAGAAGATCTAGATCACCGTGGATGATCTCATTCTTCTGTAACTTCAACAATGACTGTTGACCAAGCCTGCAGTTACATCTCAGTCCGTTCTTCTCAATCCGAGGCCCATTTATCTAGCTAACTAATATAATACACCTTGATGTCCCATAGTCATCTAAAATTCAAGGGGAAAAAAAGGTGAACTCATCACCTTCCCCCCACCCATTTCACTACGCTACCACCTCTTATATTCCCTATCTCCATGAAGGCCTCACCACACATCCAGCTGTCCAGCAGAAACCTGCAAGTCCTTACCTAGCTAGGCTCTTCTGACTCCCTTACTAATCTCTTGCCAAGTTCTGAATATTTTACATCCTAAAGACTGTTAAATCTATCCCTTATCCTCAACCCCAACCCCAACCCCAACCCCATCAATATGGCCCCTCACCATGTCTCTCTGGATTAGAGCAACAGCCTCCTTCTATCTCACTGTCCTTGCTACCTTCTAGCTTATTCTCCACACTGGAGCAATTTTTCTAAAATGCAGATCTGATGATGTTCCTTTATAGGTTCTCCCTAACTTTCAAAATATTAAATAATATTCAGATTCTTCACATGGCATATAATTTCCTTCTGGATCTTGTCTCTGCCTATGTCTCCAACAATACTGAGTTCAACTTAACAATTCTTTGAACACGGTAACTCTTGTGACCCTGTACTTTTGCTCGGGCTAATCTCTCTGACTAGAGCACCTTATCTCCCACCTCTTCAGCTGGCTGCTACTCCATCAGGCTTCAGGAGTTAGCTGAGGCATTACTCTTCTACAGAGCCTTCCCTGACCATTCCCTTTCTGTGTCCCCTCATCCCCAACCATCCAAAGCGCTCTGCAGAACTCTCTTTCACGGTACTTATTATGTACTACAATTGCCTATTTATCCTGCCCACCTGTCTGTGAGCTCCTTGAGAGTGAGGCCTTTGCCTTATCTATCTCCCCAGTGTCTGGCATGGAACCTTGCACAGAGTAGATAATACATGTTTCTTAAACAAACAAATGTGAGGCATGATGTGAAAGAACCCTGATTGTTACTGTGTGAATTGATAAATATGACTACAACACAGCTATGTGATAGCTGTGACAGTTTGGTTGGGCAAAGGAGTGGTAAAACACTATATATACTTGAATAGTTCTTTGACCCAAACTATAGACTATTATGTAAATGTGGAAGCACAGACTATGAAATACTGTCTGGTCTCTGGCAGAGTCCTAGAGCTGCTGGGACCTCTCCTATCATGATGAACTTGGACTTTTTTTCCTTTCTGGTTTTAAAAGACATAAAATTATAGAATCCAGATAATTTGCTGGAATCATTCTGATCTACCATGTAGATCTATATTTATTACAGTGTCATTGAAATTTGGAGACATGTCATTTACATTATGGCTGTATAACAAAATTTTTACTAGAACTGCAAAAAAAAAAAAAAAAGAAAGAAAGAAAGAAAGAGAATAAGAATTTGATTTTGAACCCTGTGTGGATTGAAAAGAGTATATCCTATCCTTTTCTCTAAATGAAAAACCAATGCCTCAACCTTCAATAATTCACATACTGTAGTAAGTAAAAAATGTTACATTTCCAAGTTTTAAAAAAATCTGATGCAATGTTTTTGCTTTCAACATTCATTGAAACAGAGTGACAAGACAAATGACCTTCACAAATGTACCTCCCTTAATCTTTTGTCTTCCGTGATCACAAAGGCCTAATTAAACATTCAGCTACCTCCAACTGGCACTGCTTATAGAGGTATATAGGCAGTTTACCACAGGTGAACAATTTGAGGTGCCACCTTCCAGAAACAATCCTCCACCCACCTTGCTTACTTGTCTTGAGATCTGCACCATTAGTACTGCTCCATGGTTTAGTTAACAAAAGCAGTACGACTACTTCTAAAGGATTACTGTTAAAATGTAGCTACTGCCTAGGAAATATGAAATAAGGCTATGCTCTAAAAAGGCAGCCACCTTCTCTAGCCTCTGCCCTTAACAAAAATAGGTTTATAAGATCAGATAGGGAGAGCCTTTCAAAATTCCCCACAGAAGCACCTCTAACCTCTGAGGAGAGTGAACTCCTTCCATAGGGGATAATGTGGTGACCAGCCGGTGGTGAGTAGCTGGCCACAAGTAGGACAATTCTGTATCTTATTCCCTAATATAGCTATGCTTATTTTTAACCTGAAACAATGTTTTAAATTACTTACCAGTTAAATTACCTATTTCCTCCTCATCCCTGCCCCCTAGCCCCCTGATTTTTAAATTCCAGGAAGATATGTCACATTTATCCTATGTGTTCCTGAATACCCTGGCATATGGCCACGTATCCCAGGCTGTAATCATATTCCAATTTGTGAAGTTCAGAGCTATAAAAGGTGAGGGGACAAGTACTTAAAATGGTGTACTCCTCTCTTTCCTTCACTCAACAGCAAGCCTCTTGAGGACAGGGACTGGGACTTAGTATCTCTCTCCCTTTTGCTTAGCACACTTCTCTATACAGAGCTAGCATTCAACAGACACCTATAGAACATATGGATGAATGGATAAATGATAGCCATAATTCCTGCAAGCCTTCGAGAACATCTTGGCACACCAGAGCAGGAAAAGATGGCATCAAAAAAAAAAAAAAAAAAGAAAAGGATAAATGGATAAAGAAAACGTGGTATATACACACAGTAGAATACTATCCAGTCATAAAGAAGTATGAAATCCTGTCATTTGTGGCAACAGGGATGAAACTGGAGGACATTGTGTTAAGTGAAATAAGCCAGAAGAGAAAGTTAAACATTGCATGTTCTCACTCATATACAGAAGCTAAAAAAAAAAGTTGATCTTATACAAGTAAAAAGTAGAACAGAGGTTACTAGAGGCTGAGAAGAGTAGAGGGAAGGGGGGATAGGAAGAGATTTGTTAAAGGGTACAAAATTACAGCTAGTAGGAGGAATAAATTCTAGTGTTCTATAGCACTGTAGGATAACTATAGTTAACAATAACATACTGTATATTTTCAAATAGCTAGAAGAGAGGATACTGAATGTTCCAAAACAAAGAAATGATAACTGTTTAAGATGATGAATATGCTAATTACCCTGATCTGATCACATACATTGTAACTGAAACATTGCTATGCACCTCATAAATATGTACAATTATTATGTGTCAGTTAAAAACTGAATAAAAATAATAAATAGGAGTGGACATTTATATTAATATATTATCTATTAGTATTCATTGATATATACCATATATCATATTGAAATAATTATATATTATATTAATATATTTTTAATTATATAGAACCAAAAGGAAGTTCATTTACATAAAACTCTTTTTAAAAAATTCTCAATAAGAAAACTGCATCATAGTAATTCAATGTCAAAACAAACATAAATACCCAGAGAACAGGAAGTAAACAAAACTACACATCTGACTTTGGTTTGAAACTTAAGTAATAGCTTTAAAAGAAATTTTAAAATGAAGATTGATAAATAAAACTGTTATAAAATACAACAAAAGAAAGGCTGTAAGTACAGGAACAACTGATTATTTAAAACTCTGTATATGAAGTAAAAATATTGGCCAACTTAGTGAAAAAGCCAAACTGGTTTATAGGCATCTGATTTAACTACTTTTTCACTTTCCAACAGGTTTTGTGGTATGTCACAACCTGGCTTTACTCACAATGGAAGGGAGGAATTCCAAATCTAAACATGTCTGAATAGAGCAATAACTGGCCCAACTGGGAGCTGCTCAAAGACCAACCAGCTGTGCTATCAGCCGAGGGTGGTGTCTGTCTGCAACAGCACCATTAAGTAGCAGTCAATACATTCAGGGCCTAGAAGCAGAGAACACATCTCCAACCTAGAAAAGACACACAGAATGCTTTTTTAATTGCTAAAAAAGCCATTTCAATTTACAGTGAGTCATAGACTTACCATCTTGCTAAGGATAGAGACAGTGTGGCAAGTCTTTAAATATTAAAAATAGACTTTAAATATATAAAAATTACTGAAAGATTGATGCAATTAACTTCCTAAGAGACGCAGGCTAACATCAAGGCAGTCTCCCACTTTCAAATAACCTACCTGCACAAATGAGCAAGCAGCAGAAGTTCCCTCCTACCCCCAAATCACAACACAGACTTACACAATCCTTAACCAAGGTCTCTCAGCCTAAGGGCAAAAGCTGTATTCTAGTCTGACCACAGGAAGAACAACCCTGCCAGAGAGCTACCTTCTTTTAGTAAGCATGAGGAATTAGTAAAATACTGGTATCAACAAATCACTCATCACTAGCCTCCTTTCCTTTCCATAGTCACTTTCTGGTCTCCAGATCCCAGTCTAGCATGGAAAGGAAAGAAGGAACAAACACAGCTTCTACTACTTAGGTAGAGGAGATGTGGGCCTCAAAATACACACTTCTGTAGAAATAATATTATAAGTGGAAGTTCGTATGGCAAAAGTTGTTCAATTACCATGACTTTTCAAGTAAGAATGGGTTGAATACTTTTCTTGAGCTGATCCCTGAAGCTAATCACCAAGTATTAATACCGCTATATACAGAAATATAATCTGAGTCCTAAACAACTGATTTGCAAGCTAACTTCTGGAGCAAACAAGAAATCTCTTAAGAAAACAGAGGAACCCATTTCAGAGATCAGTTTCACAGTGGTTTAAAAATTCTTTTGGATCAGTAGCTTTAAAGCTGGTTTTACAAAACAGCAGGGTTTGAAGAAGTTTCAAAGAAGATCAGAATAGTTTATTGAAAGATTTTAAAAATTTTATTTATTTACTGAACATTGGAACTTAGACTACAGTGGTGCTACTTTAGTGGAAATGTGACAGATCAGCTGATTATTTATAACATAAAAGGAGTTAGACAAGCTGCAACATTGTATATGAATAAGTAACACTATATGAATTGACTCTTTGAAGAAGAAAATGTAACCCTTTAAAGAATGTTTACATTGGGTCCATCTTATCACCACTATGCCTACTGTTAAGTCAAAGATAGGGTTCTAAGGTCTGAAAAACATTACAAAGGTTGTAGAATTACAGAGTTTGGGAATCATACTTACTGGTTTTCTTTTTTTCTATAATTGAATACAAGATACAAAAATGATAAATCATTAACATGACATTGTCTCTGTCCATTTTGTGCTGCTATAACAGAACACCTGAGACTGGGTAGTTTATAATGAATAGAAATTTTTTCTCTCACAGTTTTGGAGGCTGAAAAGTCCAAGATCCAGGCACCAGAATTTGATATAGTGAGGGCCCTCTTGCTGCGTCCTCACATGGCAGAAGGCAGAAGGGCAAGAGCAAGTTAGCCTCTAGAAGGACCTTAATCTCATTAATGAGAGAGCAGCTCATGTGGCCTAATCACCTATTAAAGGCCCATCTCTTAATACTATCACATTGGCAATACCTGAATTTTGGAAGGGACATATTCCAACCATAGCAGACATCAATAGTTTTTAGGAAAGATGTGGAAGAGAAGTTTCAAACCAAAGTCAGACAACAAGCTGCTGCAAATACATCAGAATGGAGATTCAACAAAGGCAGAGATTTCTACCTATTTTATTATAGCCTCATCCCTTTGGCCTAGAACAGTGGTTGGCACTTAGTAGCTACTCAGTAAATACTTGTTAGATAAATGAATGAATGAAGAATATCTCCCTATAAATTCCAGAAATATTTGAGGAAGTTTAAAAGATAATTTTGTGTTAATATGAAGCTAAGTTTTGCTGCAAGAAAGCACAAACTATATCAATATGAATATATAAATATAAATACAAAATGATTATAATTGATCATAATCCTGCCACTCAGACAAAGCTACTGCTAACACACTGATATATTTACTTTTGGCTCTTTCTCTTGTGCATATTTTTACATAGCTGAGATCAAACATTACTCAAAATTATCTAGGCTTCCTTGTTCATTTAAATTTTTAGTGTAATCCTTTTCCAATGTTATTGAAAATGAGGGTTCATTACTTAAAACTTTTCAAATGTTATATTCAAACATTCAAAAAGGCCTGAAAACAATTTTTAGTGACAAATAACTTTTATATAAGTTACTGGTACTAGATCATTCTCTAGTCATTCATACTGAATTTGTGATTTATAGGCTTAAAGACAAAACTACATTAGAGGAAACATTGTTACCACCAAGTATGCAGTTTTGAGAGGAGACATAATATACCTTTAGTTCATTCATTTGTTCATCCACTCAAAAATATTTATTGTTGAGTTAATATGAGCTATATACTGAGAATAGGGTAGGCAAAACTACACAGTTACTATCCCATAGTTAAGGGAGATAGATATTAATCAATCAAAAAATTAATTTAAAATCACAACTGTGGTAAATTGTAAATGTTAGAAATAAGAGGTGTATGGTCATGTATGTCACTATACAATAAAAGGAGTTGGTCTAGACTGGTAGTGGGGTGTGTACATGTGTGTATGTGTATGTGTCTGCATACAGCAGGGAATTAGGAATAGGAAGTAGGTTGGAAATAATTTTATCTAACACTTACTGAGTACTTCATTCAACACCAGTCAGGTCCTCTGTTGTGCACTTTATAAGGCTTATCTCATTTTCTCATTCAATAATCACAGTATTTTATGAGTGAGAATTATTTTCCTTCATTTTATAGATAATGAAATTGAGGCTCAGGGATATGTCAAATAACTTACTTAAGGTTATATAGCCAGTAAATAATGAACTGGGATAGAAACCCAGACAATATGAAAGCAGACTCTTAAGTCATATGCTACATATCCCACTTTACATAATTGACAATTATACTGAGACATAAAGGATAGGTTGGTGCTAATAAAGCATGAGGAGGGAAAGAGGAGAGAACATTTCATGCAGACTGAAAAACATGAGAAAGTCTTTAAGATAGAAGGGACTCCGATGAATTAAAGCAGGAACAACAATAACAAAGCCAATGAACTAAGTAGGAACACAGAGAGCAAGAGGGAACATGGAGATGAGGCTGGAGGATGAGGCCGGACCAGTGAAAGTTCTCCTGGGCCACATTAAGGATGCTGGCATCCCTAAATGCAATGTGAAGGCACAAGATGTTTTCACTGCTTTTATTTGAAATTCAAATACTTAAAGGAAAGAAAATTCATAAAGGTTGGATTTAATGAGGCAAGGACTCGAAGAATGAATGTTTGCTTGGCTTTGAAAATATTTTCTGGGACCTATTAATAAGTATGAATACTTAAGGAATAAAAGTGGTAGTTTTTAAATACCTTTTCAAACAAACTCAAATACAGACAAATTTAAGAGGGGTTTGGTTTTTCTTTCTGGGTCTAAGACGTATCAACTACCAAAGAGAATGCTATAAAGAAAGAGTACTAGAAAATGGCTTTGGGCTAGGTCGTGACAGGTGTGGGTCAATCAGCCCTATGGCTGGTCTGAAAGTAGGGAAAATTGACACAGACTTCAGTCATAGAGGTATAGTAGCCCAGGAATGATGGTATTAGAGTTATGAAAATGGAAACAGTAAACATATTATTGAGAATAAGCTGGAAAAGCATAGGCTATTCATCAGGCTATGGGAGATTAGGGCAGAGGGAAAGCAACAAAAGGTATTTCCAAGATACAGTCTGAAAACATCCTCTCTAGATGCCAACAATCATAATATGACAAGCTCATATGCTTCATGAAAACTATATTACTTTCAATAAATTTGACTCTTGAATAAATCTTTTGTAATCCCAGTTAACATGCAGATCCATTGCAATATTCCTTATTCATGCAGTCCTTTGAATCCCTCAATGGTTCAGAATGTTTTGACTCCATATTTCTGAATGCTTTTTTATTAATTAGAATTATACCAATAATAATGAATTTCATCTAGAAAGTATTTTCTGAAGCAACTGAATTCTATGATCAATTATTTACATAATGTACTTACATCATATCCATTTTTTTCACTTTTCAGTTTCCCAAAATTATTTTCATTGAAATTAGTTTTTTTCTCATAAATTTTACAATGAAGATCTGATTCTTTCATCAGGTTTTTGTCATGCCGAATTTGATCATCCATATCAAATTTGATCAATTACAGCTTCTGCCATTGTGAGTTGTCTTTTGTGGCCATTATTTTTATCAAGTCTGATTTTACTACAAGAAAATTTGATTTTTCTTTTATTGATAATTAAATTTACTCTGTACAGTTTTAATAATTTTCATCTTTATTTTGGGACTATTTCTTGCCCAAAATTTCCCTTGTCATTTTTTTTCTATTTTAGGTGTTATTGGCAAGAAGTTTCTTTTCTTTTTTCCTTAATTTTTTGAGGGGATCTCGGAAAAATTCCCTGAACATAGATCTAAGTTATTGGCAATCTAATTTTCTGTTGATTAGTCATACCAGTGATGAACAACAAATTCACTTAAATATAGAACTAAGACTAACTCTGGGAGGTATGCTTATGGAAAAGAATTTAAATGTCATAAATCAAAAGAATGTAAAAATAATAATTTGACTAACAAAGGAGGTGAGAGGAAGGGAAGAACAATAAGTTCAATACTTTTCTCAATTTAATACATGAGAGTGATATAGTCTAAAGTTGAAACATACAGTTACATCTGATTTTTATAAATCCTTTAAAAATATAATTAAAGGATTCCTTTAGAGATCTATTGTGAATAAATGTTATTTTTCTTATAAATGGAATTACTGATAAAGATATAAAAAATTGTATCACATCAATTTACATGCCTATAAGCAGTGTATGAGAAAGCTTATTTCATAACATCCTGACCTACATGAGGATTATCATTTAAAAAAATCTCTATCAAGATATTAGGCCAAAAAAGGTCTCTTTTAAAATTTCTTCTATAATTGTGAAGTTGAACTTTTTTGCATATTTGTTTGAAATTTTTGTTTATTTATATCTTTTTCTGTTTTTGTCTTGTTCTTATTGATTTTAGAGCTTTTTTATACATTAAGAATATTAACTTTTTTCATACTTGATACAACTTTTCTCCCCAATTTTTGGTTTACATTTTAATTTTGTGATGTTTTTTGATGTACTTAATTTTTATGCAATCAAAACTATCTTTTCCATTAAAGATTTCTTCCCTTGTTTTCATGCTTTAAAAGAACTTCCCTAACTTCAGATCAAATTAAATAGCAGTTATATTTGTTAGTGTGAGGTAGGTTCAAACTTCATTATTTTTCCCAAGAACGTGAACAGTTGTTCCAATACATTTATGGAACCAGCCCCTTGTCCCAGTGGGACATGTTTTTGAGGCATTAGACCCCTGCTTATGCTAGGTTCTAATTCTCACCTCTGCCTCCTGATAGCAAGAGAGAGAACCCTCTTCCTACCTGGTCTCTGGGTGAAGAGAGGAAAGGGAAGGCAGGTTCCTGGTCCTTACCTCCCTTCAATTTATTTTTTCATTCTAAATCCCTCCACCTTCCTCTCCAATCTTTGCTGGGTCTGCAGTTTAAGTTCAGATTCTACTTTCATGTTTTCAACTTGTATCATATTTTTCAGAAATGTAATTTTATATTAACTACTAAAAATATGGAAAACAGATGGTTATTCCAATCAACAATATGGTCCTCAAAAAACTAGTAATCATTACAAAGGAGAAATGATCATCAAGTAAAATAGTGCCTGGCAGAGGTTATTTAAAATTTCTTCCTCAAATTTTATAAGCTCTATACTAATTGCCCATGGTACATGGTAGGAACTCAACAAATGTTTGTCATTGGGAAGAATTTATCTTTTTAGGTCTGAAAACATAGACATTGGGTATAGTTTCAGATTTCAGAATTTTTACTGCCAAAATATTTTATGCAAAGAAATGTAAAAGAATACAGAGGAGAAAATAACCTAAAATTTCCTCACAACAAACTACATTATGATTCATAATTTAGTAAAGTTTAGATATTCCTGGGAGCTAGCCATCAGGGAGAGCTTTATTTCTGTAACAACTAGAGGAATCACTACACTTTAAAAAAAAACTTTCTGGGCTACTTTTATTCACATTTTTATTGATTAATCTACTCCTAGAAAACAAACTGTTAACTCTAAGAACAGGCAATACAGGCAAATTAAAAGCAGTCACCATTATCAAATGCACTGGTAGTGGCAGCCAACAGACATTAGACTAACCTAAACTCCATTTCCAACTCCTTTGTGCCTGTCTCTACTACATGGCCCCGTGAGAGGCCATGGACACAACTCTGGCCAATGAGATACAAGCAGATGTCTGCTGGCACCGTCTCTTTCCTTTCCTCCTCCATGACTAGAACATATTTGTGATGGCTCCCAATGATGCTGTCTCCTGATATTCATACCCCTGTGTAGTCCCCTCCCATATTGTATCAGGGTTGTGTGACCAAAAGAATATGGCCTGAGTGACAACACTTCCAAAATTAGGTTATACAAGACGCTACAGCTTCTGCCAGGTGTAGTGGCCACGCCTGTAGTCCCAGCTACTAGGGAGGCTGAGGCAAGAGGAACACTTGAGCCCAGGATTTCCAGGCTGCAATGAGCTACCATTGCACCACTGCACTCTAGCCTGGGCAACAGACTTGAGACCCAGTCTCAAAGTAAAAAAAAAAAAAAAGACATTGCAGCTTCCACCTTGTTCTTGTCTCCACCTGTGGGCTCTTCCCATTTCCCCCACCCCCAAGTTATCTCTCTCTCTCTCAGATCATTTACTCTGGGAAAAGCCTGTTGCCATGCCTTGAGCCCTATGGAGAGGTCCATGTGGTGAGGATCGGAATCCTCCTGCCAATAGTCATGTGAACTAGTTTAGAAAGGATATCTCCAGCTCAACCAAGCCTTTGGAGGACTGTAGCCCCAGCTGATATCTTTTTTTTTTTTTTAATTACAGAGAAACAACGCTGACCCAGCTGATATCTTTACTGCAACCTCATGAGAGACCCTGAGCCAGAACCTCACAGCTAAACCACTCATGAATTCCCAACCCTCAGAAACTATGTGAGATAATGTTTATTGTTTTAATCTGATATGTTTTGGGTATTTTTGTTACACAGCAATAGTTAACAAATACAAGGATGCCTGAAGGTACAACAGCCATTTTGCAACCCTTGAAGATGAAATCCACATGATAAATCCACATTCAAAGGATGGTAGAGGGTCATTATTAATATAGTTGATCATCACATCAGCTCTGGACTGCCTAAATTAAGACTTCTTGTGGAGCAAGACCCCTATCTGTTTATACCCCTATCTGTTTATAGTAAGGTTTTCTGTTATTTGCAGCCAAACATATTCCTAACTGACACACTCAACAATTCCCAAAACCCAATAACAGTTTCCAAAGAAAGTTCCTTTTTATTCCAGGATCTGCCTCTGCTTGGAAGTTCATACTTCTCTTATCTTCTGGAACCCAGCTGTCCATTTCCTGATCCAGAAAAGATATTCAGGCTGTCCTACAGGCACTCCTGGTGTTTAAGGGCAGTGGCTAGGATTAACCCCTTCATTCAGCAAGCAATTACAATTCTTTTAGTAGAATGCTTACTTCTTAAAACATGTCTACCTTTGACATATCCTTTTCAAAAATTCATTCAGCTACATCCCAAAACACAAAGAATTCAGAAACGGATTCTAAGCTGCTGGATCATACAATCCATAGGAAAATGAGTTTCTCTTGATGATAATCTGCTTTATCTTATGAATTCCAGGAACATGTTTCAGCCAAAGAGCAGGGACTGGCTCTCTATGAATGAAGTACAGTAATGTGCCACATAACAAGGTTTCAATCAATGAATGCACCAAATATAGTACAATGGTCCCATAAGATTAAAACAGTACTGTATTTTTACTGTACCTTTTCCATGTTTAGATATGTTTAGATAAACAAATATCATTGTGTTACAACTGCCTACAGGATTCAGTACAGTAATCTGCTGTACAGGTTTGGGGCCTTAGAGCAACAGGCTACACTATATAGCCTAGGTGTGTAGTAGGCTAAACCATCTAGGTTTGTGTAAGTACAGCCTATGATGTTTGAACAATGACAAAATTGCCTAATGACATTTCTGAACATATCCCTATCGTTAAATGACACATGACTCTACATAAAAGGTGAGAGTTCAGCTCAGAAAAGTCTGTCTTAAAAAATCCCACATTCCCCCTTCCAACTGCAAATCTCTCTCTAGATGCCAATAGATGCCAAAAACTGTAACACATAACAGAAGGAAAGTTTCATTTGGCACAGAAGTAAAAGTAATTTAGATCCAGTGACCTTGCTTTGTTTTTTCTCTCCAAGTATACAATTGCTCAGAGATAGAGGCAACACAGCCCCAGAAGAGGAAGAAAAATTACAGGAAATCCTGATCCATGGTTGTCCAAAATCATCAAACAATCTAGGCAACTGGTATTCACTCACATGATAGCTTTTAAGTTGTCAGCAATTCTTGGCAAATATAAGAATAAAAAATAACTTCAGCAAAATTCTGAGCTCTAAAAGTCTTAGTGTTCCCATGGGTCTCTTGCCCTTAAAAAGGGTGTGTGTGGGGGTACCTAAGAAAGGAAATTTAGTCAAAGAGTAAGCCTGCTCTAAGAGATAACATAATCCAAGATACCAAGTATATTATATTTGAGGAAACACCAAATTTAATATGGAGTTTTCCAAAATTTATGTAACTCCACATATACTTCATATATATATTAAAATATATAATTTTTAGAAAATAACATCTTAATATTTAACCAATCTGAGGAAGCCATTTCTTAAAATTTAATTTTAAGAAAATTTCATTTTAACTTTTGAGATGTAAAAACAAGTCTAAGATCTTTGAAGCCAGCTGGAGTACAATCCTGGATTCTAATACCACTGCTTAATCATAGTCAAGCAGACACAAAAGTGATTCATAGAAATGTGATAGTTGCTATTCCAATGATCAGTAGATTTGTTTTTAGTGTTTACTCAATTGCATATGTTCAGAACTAATATGACATCGATTACTAAAGGTTGGAACAGCTCCTTGATTTTAAAACATGGTCACTTCCATATGGCTATATATAAAAAAGCTGACCAGGCAGGCAAAAATTTTAAAAATTTTTTAAAAATATGGAACACTTCATGAATTTACATGTCATCCTTGCTAATCCTGTGTGTATCATTCCAATTTTGGTATATGTGTTGCAGAAATAAGCACAGGCAGGCAAAATTTGAAATGCTAGTTTCCATCCTTCAGAGACCCACACAGCACTCCTTACCTCATACTTAGAGAAGCTGCCACATTCATGCATATTTTTGCTTTTGATCTATGGAATTAATTGAAAAATAAATCCAGTTCTAATTTTTATTCTCCCTTCTGCTGCCCCTACCGGCCCTCCCAATAATTGACAATAACATATTGTTCTAAAAACTTACTTGTGATAATATTCCTGAGACTTTTCTACAATTTGAGTATTTCTTCCACTTGCAGGAAGACATGCCCAGACCATAACAATGCAGTGAACTCCACCAGCGGCAAGACAATGTGAGTAAACTCAGGGACTTCCCCTTTGGTACCCCATTGTACTCTTTGACCTACTTTGGTTTTCTACAAATCTCCCCCTTAGTTCTCAGCCTGAAAGCACCAAAGCTAGGCCTCTGTTAATCATTGTGCATTAATAAACAATAAAAATAAGTAAAAAACAAGAAACACATATGTGTATACACACACATATTTATATTAAGGAGTAAACATCATCTAATTGGTGGAAAAAGCCACACCACTAAATAAAACATTAGCAAAGGATAATTTATTGAGGTTATTCTTCTGGAATAGATCCTAAAACACTTAAAAGGAGACTTAAGAGAAATATAAGAAATTGTGTAAAGGCTTTTTAAACTAATGCCTTGTGTGTGTATTCCTGATCCATAGATCCATCTTTTGTTTAAAGCACCTGTTTATACAACTTCATAATTTCTAATTGGGGTGGGAAGAGAGATCTGATCTGCCTTATTTGACCTGCTAAGTCTTTTTTCTCCTTTGGGAGAAGATTAATTCTGCCTTTTCTATTGATTAGTTCAGTACTGTGGAGTTTTATAAAGATTCTAGAATAGCGTTATGTGAACATAAACAGCAATGACAGTGAACTAATCTCTTTTAAAGGGAAAATCCCTCAAAGGCAAAGACAATTCCCTCTCTCATTTACCTTTTTAGGTCAGTAAAAGTAGGCCATCAGTAACTACAATGAGTACAGCATCTGTAGGATGCTCAGTTCTCCTCTAACTACATAGACTAATGTAATCTCACTTGGATTGTGATTAAGTGAGATAAGCACTGGATGTGTCATGGAGCCACTAGTCAGCCTCAGAAAATTTGTTACTGGGAGGTAGCAGTTCCTTCGCCCCCGCCCCCACGGAGCCAAATGACCAACGCGATCAGGAATAACCACATACTCTTCCTTTCCTCTTTGTTAATTTACGCCAGATGGCTTTGACTGTCTCGAGGGGGAAAGTATACACTCCTCTTTCCATCTTCCCCGCCCAATCTTC
This sequence comes from Daubentonia madagascariensis, assembly GCA_023783475.1. Classification (NCBI taxonomy): domain Eukaryota; kingdom Metazoa; phylum Chordata; class Mammalia; order Primates; family Daubentoniidae; genus Daubentonia; species Daubentonia madagascariensis. Next base: position 53,118,700 of record JAKFHU010001815.1, on the reverse strand, counting down.
CCATCAGAATAGACTGACTTCAAATTGAATAAATCTAAATGGTTAAATCAATAAATGTATATAAACTTTGATTTAATTTGTGATTAAAGTTGCTACTCAGGAAGTTAACATTTTCTTTAAAAATGCATTTTACTCTTTGAAATATCTCACACATTTTATTCATAACTCAGATGTATATCTGACTTTAAAATGTGCATAATCTAAAATTAAAGCAATAAGTTTTTCCTAATTTTACAGTTCCCTTAGGAAAAAAGAACAATGCATTAATATAGATACTTGTGAACCACATCTGATTCCATGGATTAAACCTAAATAATTGAAAGGCATGTTATGTAGGGAAAAAATATCCTTGACCAAAAAAATTTTTTAAAAATTTAATGTGTACAAATTTTCTATTTATGTATAATATAAAAATAAAAAATTTAGATTTTGAACACTTTCAAATATAAATTTAAAATGTATTATTTATTTTAAACAAAAATTAAGTGGGATATATCAGAATTAATTTTACCTAAATATTTTGGTATATGCAATAAACAGCCTTTTGCTTTACCCCTATCAATGATGAATTAAATAGAAAAAAGAAAATTGAACCATGTGTATAATTTTGGATACAAAGAATTAATTGAAATTCATGGCATGGAAATGAACAATGAATGGTAAAAATCATCATGAAACAGTCTTAGACTCTTAATGAACTAATATTTGGCTGTGTTGCTAAACTGGTTTGATATCTGCCAACCTCCAGGATTTCCCTCCTGCCCCCCTTTTGTCCTACAGGCTATGATCATCCAAATCCTCAAACAGCTATACTCTTATGGTCTTGAATTATATGCAAAGACAATATATAAAGGCTTATAGATGACTCCAGAGTTAGCTAAAAGTCAATAAACCTAAAGGTGACTTAGGCCACATATTTGGCTACAATGAGAAATATTTGGCCCCAAAGCATCATGGATTCAGCTACTGACAATACTCTGCCCAGTGATGTACTATTTAATACCAAAATAGCAAATGATTTAGGACAGTATGTACTGGAGAACCAAAGGAAGAACTAAGACCTGAAAGCCACAGGTCATCATCAATCACTAAATCAAAACATGGGTCAGAATCAGGTGTTGTGTGTGTGTGTGTGTGTGTGTGTGTTTTAACCAGCTGAGGGAATATCAGGTATGAGAGAGAGAGAGAGAGAGAAAGAGACAGAGAGAGAGAACCACAGATAGTATATTAAAAGTGTAACAAGTCTATATCACTGACAATATACTTTAATGTTGGCAAAATCTGTGTGGTGATAAACTAATAACAATTTACCAATCTCTATGTATGTAACAGAGGCAAAACAAAAACAATGAACCGTCCTCTTTTACACTTACTACACCCATCTATCTGCCTGCAAATCTTCATACTGCTAAATATACTGTGACAATTTAAAAATAAAGAAATAGTTATCAAGAATAGTATTGTGCTCTTGTTTTTTTATTGAGTATGTCATATAGGTTACCTATCACATAAGAAATCGTACTGTTTGAATTGGATGAAATAACTGGGGTAGCATTTACCCCAATATTTACCCCAACTACTTCTCCTATTATTGGATCCATCCTCTGAGCCAATAAACTAGAATTCTGCACTTACTTTCAATCCCTCTCTCCTTCAGTCACCAAATTTAATAGCTCATTAACTCATTGCCTTTTTCTATTATTTCTCATTTTCACATCTATTACTATAATCTTTACAAGCTTATATTTTCCTTAACTATGGGCATATTTGAGAATCATTATCACTGTCAGTGTTCTTGCAGGTTTATAAAAAATATTATTTTCCCCTAGTGCTGTTATTATTTATTATGATGCTTCTCAGATTTATAAGAATAAATATTATTATTTAGTTTCTCCCTTTCCTGTTTCCATTCACTCATTCAATTTTCAGAGATTTGTTTTATTTTTCAATTTTAAAAGAAACAGCAATCCATTGTAACTTAAATAACTACAGTATAAACTCACTTGGTCTCTAAAATCATTTCATTGTCCCTCTTACATATTCTTTTCTATCTGACCATGGAGACATGGAGAGGAAACTCTGAAGCAGAGTCATTCTTCTTTATGAAATAGCTTCAAAGGTGAAACAAGATGACTGGAGGATTAAAAAAAATAAGCAAACAAAGAAAAAAAAGATATTGGGCGTAATAAGGACAAGGCTGCAAGCCAAAAACTAAAATATATGTGTACTCAGGCATAGAAAAGGCTCTGGATCACACATTTGTCTTTCACACATTCATGGACAAAATGATTATAATATTCTTGGTGTCTTAAAATACTGCCCCCATTTATTAAAGAGAGAAAAATACAAAACATAAAAATATAATTTATTTTCTTGAAAATACAGTAATACCTTTTTTCTATTATGATACAAAATACTACCTATAATTGTAATCTAGAACCAACACATTGAAGGTGTTTTACAAATATTAGAACTCCTTTCAGTCTAATACAAGTTAAAAAGAGCCTGAACTAAGAATAGGATCATCCCTAAAATCTTAAAACAGGCAAGTTTAGGATAGATAAAAGAATTACTACCATAAATACAGTGAAAGGTAAAATTATGAAAATAATGCAATACTTTAGAAATCCTGGTTTTGCATGCAAATTAATCCCCTACAACTAATACTCATATTGACAGGTAGTAAGAATCCTTTGTTAGATCCTGTATTTTGATTTTTGGCTTAATATTTTTAAACTAATAATAAAAATACACAAATCTATAATTTCTACCAAAATCTCTCTCCCTAGAGCTTTTGCTGTAGCTTCCTATTGGAGGGAGAAAGAAAACATAAGCCTGCTTATTTTTAAGTAGCTAAGGTTTGGTGTGGTTTTTTTTTTTTTTAAGTCACTATGGTTTGGTGTGGGGTTTTTTTTGGGGGGGTGGGGGCTACTATTTCTCTTTCTTTCCCTACAGTGAGGGTAAGGAAAGCATGTGAATCCTTCTGGCATAGAATGAAAAAGAAAGCAGGCAGGAATCATATATGGGCCTACTCTATTTTGCTAAGGAAGTTTTGACCAATTTGAGTAACTAAGATCTGAACATGTATCATAGCACTGAGAGCATCTGATAGCATTTAAATTTTAATAAAATTAAAATGAAACCAAAGAAGTCAACCAGATAGTCTTCTATTTTCAGGAATGTGTGATATGAAGTGGAGAAAGCAGGTCCACGAAGATACCCAAAATGGTGGAAACTCCTAAACCACTTGAATAAGAGACATAATAAATAAACACCATTTTTAAAAGACAAGAGAAGAGATAACAACCCCCACACACACAAAAAAAGGAACACGTTGCAATAGTGAGAGACAGTGCTAACTTAAAAGTTTTAGGGAGTCCATGCAAAGAAAAATTGATTTGCCTGGGTCAAGTGTCAATGAAGACTTGCAGTGCAGCAAACATAAATTATATTTGAAGTAGCAGAGAGATGCCAGAATAAAAAGGAAACTTTTAGATCTGGAAAAAAAGTAGAAGAAGCCATCATCATCATCATCTCATTATCTCCTTGGACCTGGTTATTCAGGTGCAATAGTAACAAAAAAATCAATTATGTTTCCTCAGACAGGTTTACTTTTAAAATGCATACCCTTTTTTTTTTTTTTCTTTTTTGAGACAGAGTCTCACTCTGTCAACCTGGCTACAGTGCAATGGCATCGTCATAGCTCACTACAACCTCAAACTCCTGGGCTCAAGTGATCCTCCTGCCTCAGCCTCCCGAGTAGTTGGGACTACAGGTGCGCACCACAACACTCAGCTAATTTTTCTACTTTTAGTAGAGATGGGCCCTCACTCTTGCTCAGGCTGGTCTCAAGCTCCTGAGCTCAAGCGATCCTCCTGCCTCGGCCTCCCAGAGTGCTAGGATTACAGGTGTCAGCCACCACGCCTGGCCAAAATGTACACTTTTTAACCTTTCATTGTAATACCACTTAACCTAGTTGCTTCTCTGATGAGGAAAAGATTATATAACCCCAAGAGCCTGCAGCCTGGATGTCCCACCATCCTCCAGCCTTTATTATTCAACAAAATGGCTTGAACCCCAAGGCCTCCACACTCAGCACAACTTCCCCTCTCCATGTACACATCTCCAGTCTATCTGGGCACAAAAGGATTTTGTCACCTTCACTGCTGGCTCCTCTACACCATCACCCACTTCCCTGAGCTCCCATGGCACCCTCCCTATACAGTGCCCACTCTGCCATCATTCCTCAGAGCGTCAAGTGTAGAAGTCTTTTATGCACATTTTGGAGGTAAAAGATAGTGACAATAGGGGGAGAGAAAATCTCCTAAGAGTAAATACTAAATATGACTGCCCTTCAAATTCAAAGAAAACAAAAAAGAATGTAAACACCTCAAAGGGATCCATTTCATTGGCAGAGCTTCATTCCTATGGCTATATCCCTACCTTACTGTCCCTGCTTCTCTCCAGACTTTCTCTTCCATCTCTCCTCCTTGTTTCTGAGTCCTCAAATCTTAAAAAAAAATTTCCCCTCAGAACTCTCAACCCCTCTCACCTTGACTATTCATGAGAGTAGTGTATTTTTGCTGCTGCTTTCTCCTACCACATCAGCCCCGATTGCTATTCTTTTCACAGCCTCAGTCCACTCATCAAAATGTCTTCCTAAACAGCATGAAATAGACACAATGTAGGTACGCTGGATAGTCTCTATTTGCCCCTCCAAATCATCTCCCAGCCCTACTGTACCCTGTTTTGTGCTTCAAAATGCCCACCTCTATGGACTGTATCATTAGGGTTGCTTACTGTTCAGCTTATGATTAGAGAGGCACTAACAAACTGAAGGACAGGGGAAGGGGATCAGGGTATTTATTCAGAGGGCTACAAGTGGGTATATTCCTCTAATGAAGGCCACAGTTCCTGCAGGCAGGCAGCCTTCTCTTATTGCTGTAGATCTCACTGGGTTCCAGTAACTACACCCAACCCCTGCCCTTGAAGTTTAGGGGTGACGGTGACTTCCAGATGTTACTAGTTCAAAATGTTTATCATCCCTTGTTGGTTTCCCTTAACCCTGCCCACACCTTAGTAGAAGTCACCCCATTTGACTGTGCCATCCATTTCCTGCCAGAATCCTGGCTGATTCAGCAGGGAGGAAAAGCGACTAATTAAAAATTTAATTGACATCCTCAGAGAATAAAATACTCATAATATAAGAATTGGCTGCTCTGAGAAAGAAACAGAGAATAAGAAAGTTCTTGAAAATTAAAAATATGGCTGCTGAATAAACATGTCAATAGAAGCATTGAATAATAGAACTGGGCTGGAGGGCAAATTTGTAATTTGAAAGATAAGTTCAGGGAACTCTCCAAGATGTAGAGTAAAAAGACAAAAAAGACAAGACACATGGGAAAAGGTTAAGATGGACATTTAACACTTATCTAACTATACGTCAAAAAAGGACACAGAGAGATAATAGAGGAGAAGAAATAATAAAAGAAATGGCAGAAGAATAACTTGAGATTCAAATCTTTATATTGAAAGGACCCAAGTGCAAAGGATTAATAATAAAAAGGGGTGGCAGAGACACACACTCTAACATATACTAATGAAATTTCAAAACTCTAAGGATAAATAAAAACATCTTGAGTTCCCAGAACGTCCTTGTTTTTAGGAGATATATGATAAGGTATTTAGGGGTGAAGTGTTTGTAACTTTCAAGAGGCTGAGCAAAAGGAGAGAAAAAATAAGAAAGCCATTGTGGCTAAAAGTTAACAACATGTGAGTCTAGGTGGAGAGTATATGGTATTAACTGTACTAGCCTTTGAACTGTTCACTGGGCTTTTTTAAAAAGTTGGAGAAAAAGGAAAAACAAGGCTCCGAGAGAGGGGTAAAATAAAAATCATACAAAAAGAATGAGAATCAGACTGGTATGACTTCTCATTATAAACATTAGATGCTAGAAAATAATGGAATAATCACTTCACAGTTCTCAGAGAAAATGACATTAACCTAATATTCTAATCAACTATAATGAAATCTGAGGGCAAAGTAAAAACATTTTCAAATATTCAAGGGCCAAAAAGCTTAATTCCCATGAACTCTTTAAGAAAAAAAATTAATAATACTGAGTTTATGAAACAACGTAACAATGAAATCTTAAAAAATGAGTTGAAACTGCACCTTCATTACTATCATGCTAGTCCAAATGTCGTATCAACTACTGCTGAACCACTACAATAGCCTTTTAACTGGTCCTTCATGCTTCCATTGTTGTACCCCTCCTATCCACTCCCCACACTGGAGCCAACATGATTTTATTTTATTATAATTTAATGTTCCACTTTATTTTTTTAAGTAAGTAATATACTCACATAGAACAAAATACATTCACATGATTTGAAATAGAAGGTGCAAAAGGGCGTCATGTGCCTGAAACCCAGACAACAGGGCCTCTGCACTTTAGAGGGCCTACTGTGGACCTTGCCCAGCTGTATCCCTCCAACAGATCATGTCCACAGGACCCAGGGCATGTGACCACCCAGATTAGGCTTCAGGTACTTGGAACTCTAGGATTTTCTACTCAAATGGGCTGAGCCTGCTCCCATGGCCTACACATGGGTTGTCCTTCCTATGGCTAAACACAGGGCCCATGTGCACACTCCTAGGCCCAGGAAGTGGAAAAGCAGCAGCTGTATATGGGGTGTGCAGAGTCCTGACGTGAAGGTAGGGTGTCCATCCTTCACAGTGTAGGACTGAGCATGGGGTTGGGGTGGGAGGACAGCATAGACGAGCTACATGCTAGCCAGGGCCCACCATATCAGAGTGGGCCTGTGAAAAGGTACATAGTGAAGAGCCTTGGTCCCCTTCCTGTCCCCAGCCAATGGCTTCCCTTCCCAGAGATAACCACTGTTTCTGTATTTCTGACACAAGAGTGAGCACTTTAAATCACAAATCTGGAAAGGTAATCTCCAGCCTAAAATATTTTAGCGGTTCTCAATGACTGCTAAATCTCAATTTTAGATAAAATCCAAAATCTTTAAAATGGGCAACATAGTGCTTTTCAAACTATGACAGGCCTTAGAGTCAGCAGGACTGGAGACCTGAGATTCTGCATTTCTAATACTTTCCTAGGCAATATAGGTGCTGCTGATCTGTAGGCCGTACTTTGAGTAGAAAGGGCCTATAAGAGATTAATGTTCCTTTTGAACTATGACTTCAGCTATCCAGTTAGGGAAGGAGACTTTCCTCCTGGCCTACCCATCTCACTTAAAGAGAAGAAGCTACAGCTGGTCCAGGCAGATGGAAGGAAAGGTGGGTAGAAATTGCCAAGTAATAACTAATAATAGTGAACATTTATTCATTTGTTCAACAAATATTTATTGGACATCTGTTTGTATGTGCTAGCACTAGCCTCGAGGGTCCAGCAATGAACAAGAAAAAGCCTCCATCTTCATGGAGCTTACAACCTAGTAGGGCAGACAGAATCGATAAGTAAATAAATAACAACGTCAGGTAGTGTTTGGGGCTAAGAAGAAAAATGAATTAAGATAAGGAACCAGAGGGTAAGAAGTGCTATTTTATACAACTAAGGCATACACAAGGATAGATTTAAGTTTTTATTTTTCCATGCCAAGTACTAAAGTAGGCACAGCACTAAGTACTTTAAGAGACGAAAGTGCTATTGTCTTCATTTTGCTGATGATAAAACTGAAGCTTAGAGATGTTAAATAACTTGCCCGAGGTTAGACAGGCAGAACCAGGATGTATACCCTGGCAGGCTAAGACCAATTTCTGTATTAATATGTATTTCTTGTTCATGTTACATGAGGGTTGCAGCTCTCCTGTGCTCAGCTGGGCTCCCTGTGTCTCAAATTCTGGAAGCCAGACTCAAACTTTTAACCTGTAAACTGCCAGGTGTGGGCCTGCCAGTTTATGACCAGTATCATAAGAAACAAATACAAATAATCACCAAATACACTTCAAGAGTATCAGCAGATCGAGAGGGATGAGCTAACATTTAATTAACAAAATTTTCCCTTTGTTGGTTCAAAACTCCCAAATTTCAATCACTTAAATTTTCCTCTAAAGTTTAAGGAAAGTAAGTTTAACATACAGCAGGTCACTCTAGTTTTAGCAGCAGTTCTTAATCTTTTGGGGATCACAATATCTTTGAAAATCATAAAAAAATTATGCTCTCTCCCAAGAAAAATACAAGTGATTTTACAGAGTTTTGCATGCAATCTAAGGGGCACACAGACTCCTAAAATAGCCATAATCGTCAACTCGAGAACCCTTAAACTGTAGCGTCTTCCAAAACAAATCTCTGCTCTGAAAACTTTCTTCTCCTTGGTGAACAAGAGTGATTCTCTTTTACTAATTATTTCATTTAATTAAATATAAGTTAACTCTAATTATAAGCATATCAAAAACATAGTTTTGTCATCTAAAACATTCTGCAGCAAAAAAGAAAAAGGGCCTAACTAGCTGTTAACAATTACCTATTTAAGCTTCTCTGAAGGTAAGTTTTACTTATCAATTATCTATGTGTGAATTAGTCATAAATATTTTTAATCTATGGTGGGTGATCTCTCCTTTATACTCAGTGGCTTACAATAAGTATGTTGTTGAATACAACTCTGGTCCTTGAGAAATACAAGTATAATTTCCCTAAGTCACAAATATCTGTTTTTAGAGGAAGGTGAATTTGCTTCTCCCATCCCCTCAAAATTGTATCTGCAGACTAAGAAATGATTTAGGATTCTGTATCATTTTGCAGTTTCATAATGTATTATTGACTTTTAAAAAAATAAACAGAGTACAGAGTACATTTTACATTTACTAAAATGTAAAACAGAGTACATTTTACATTTACTAAAATGTAAAATGACACACTGGAGAAAGCAGGCAAATAAAATAGTAACTTTTGATACTTAATGCCCCATGTTTCATTATATTAATCCAACTGAATCATAATCTGGTAGAGCTTTTATTACTAGAACATATCCAAATTTTTGCATGGTTAATACAAGGAGTTTAAAATAAATAGGGATATATGGATGCTTAAATATATATACTTAAATAAGGCCAGCTGTGTTTATTGGTGACTTGATCTACATATGTTAAAAGAGAGCTAAGGCAATATGATAGTTGACTACAGAATCATTTAATAATATAGGCATTTTATCTAGTCAATATTTTTTCAGTAAAAAATGGCAATAATATTTGAGTTAAACAGATTTAGGAAAAATTATAAATAGGTAAATTTATATTATTTGCATTCAATAGAATCAGTAATAAAATATTTTTTTAGTTTCAAGAGGTAGTATTGTATTGAAATTAATAGAACAAGCTCTGGAGACCAAATGCCTGAGTTTGAATTCCAGCTCTGCCATCTACACTAGCTGGGTGAACAGGGGCAAGTTAGATAACCTCTCTGTACCTCAGCTTCCTCAAATTCAATGGGTATATTAAATGGATTAATGCATGTACAGAGCTTAGAGTGGAACCTGAAAAAAAATCCAACCACTAGAATGTAAGCTCTATGAGGGTAGTGATTTTGATGTATATGAGTGCCTAGAACAGTCCTAAAGATAGTAAGTGCTCAATAAATATTTGTGGAAGGAATGACTGATATCATTATTATTATATGGTTATTTTCTAGATAGATGGAAAAACTCAACCAGTTACAATTGGCTATTTAAACTTAGAAACTTTCCCCTTCTTCCCCAAACTCCCTTTAAAACAAAATAGAAACCTAAGTGTTGTTAAATCGCACACCCAAGTCTTCTCCTAAGGCCCACAGCACCAAAATACAGATTGATAAACTAGATTCAGTTGAGCAAGAGTGCCATCTAGTGCTCAAAGCAGCTACAATAAGCTGAGAATTCAAAGTAAATTTTTATTCAGCGTGATGAAGACAAACGAAAATTAATAACACAAAGGCAAATCCATTAGGAAAAAATCTTCTCCATTAATAGCCAAAATCTGAGAGAAATACATTTATAAATCAAATACAAGAATCGCAGTTTTTAAAATTAGTATATACCATACTAGAGGAAATATTTCAGAGAGTATAGTATACTGTCGTTCTACTTATCATAAAGGTCATTCTTCTGTATGAAATGAAAGTGTATATTGAGCTTATTTTCTTTTTAATGACATGTGTTTGGTCTTATTATAAGAAATATATGCACCCATTATAGAAATTTTGGAAAAACACAGAAAAGCATAAACCACTACCAAGAGAGATAACCCAGTAACCATTTGGATATACAGTCATGCACTGTATAACAATGTTTCAGTCATGACAACTGCAAATATGATGGTGGTCCTATAATATTAATATTGTAATACCACGCCTGGCTAATTTTTTCTACCTTTGGTAGAGATGGGGTCTCACTTTTGCTCAGGCTGGTCTCAAACTCCTGACCTCAAGTGATCCTTCCACCTCGGCCTCCCAGAGTGCTAGGATTACAGGCGTGAGCCACCACACTGGTCCAAATGCGGTTTCAGTGCAAAGAATGGGAAGTAGAAAATGTCCTAGGGTTGCTCAGGAATAATGGGGAACAGGAGAGTCATGGGAGAAGAGAAGAAGAAAGAGAAAGATGAAGAAGCTGCTAGAGGCAGGAAGGCCTCTCCCACTGAAGACTGGTGGGCCCCAGCTAGTGAGGGGGCAGGGCCTGAGGGAGGATACCTATTGGTCAGGCTGGCATGAGACTCCTTTATCTGGAGGCTGGCCACAAGAATAGAAAAGAGTCAGAAAAACTGGGCTCACACTATCACTTGCTGGAGCACACTCTCTTCTGGACACTGATCAGGTTCCTGAGCATATACCCTAAATCAAAGCTTTCTTCACGATATGCAGGGAGGCTCTTTCTTCCCCACTCCCAGCTTCAGAAAATAACTTGTTGTGGCGGGCTGCTTTTAAAATGGCCCCCAATGATCCCCACCTCCTGGTATTCACTCCCTGTGTAATCTGCTCCCCTTGAATGTGGGCTGGACCTAGTGACTTGCTTCCAATAAAAAGATTAAGGCAAAAGCAATTGGATATCTTTCCCAAGATTAGGCTATACAAGACTGTAACTTCTATATTGCTGGCACTCTTCCTGGCTCTTCTCATGTGCTTCCTTTGATGAGGCAGACAGAGAGGCCCATGTGGCAAAGAACTGAGAGCAGCCTCCAGCCAACTGCCCACAAGAAATTGAGGCCCTCAATCCACCAGCCCTCAATCCTGCCAGCAGTCATGTGAATGAGTTTGGATGTGCATCCTTCTCCATTTGAGCCTTCAGATGAGACCACAGCCCTGCTGGACACCTTAATTGCAACCTTATGGGAGACTCTGAAACAGAGATCCCAGCTAAGCTGTTGCCAGATACTTGACTCACAGAAATTATGAGATAATAATTGTGTATTGTTTTAAACCATCAAATTTGTTATGAAGCTATAGATAACTAATTCAGTTGTTAAACAAAGAAAAGCTCTTCAAGCCCACCAGAGGGACTATACCCTGAGGGTCTTTGCTCCTGGCTTGTTGTAGCCTCCCTAGTCACCACCTAAGCCTGGACCTTTGGCACAAATGACCCTCCTTTTGTGGGTTTACAGATGAGATCCTCCTCAGTTCACCTGCATAATCTCTCTCTGCCATCCAAGGGTTTTTGCACCTTCTTCAACATCTGAAATAAATAATAGGACACCTAAGGAAATTTCCTAGCTCTATGCTTCAGTAACCAGACCAGCCTGGAATCTAAATTCATGTGTATATTCTAAGATAAACCACCCATCCTGATTATGCATTATTAATTTTATTGCTCTTTGCAGTTTCTACTTACTACTCACCAACTGGTATGAAAATACTTCAGTATTTTAACAAGTACCGATATGCCAATGCATACTGGCTGAACATTAGTCCTAGTTTATGCTATAAATTTAATTCATTAGACAAGATTCAAGATCTTAGTTCTACTTCCTTTCAATGAGTTTTTAAATACAGTATAAGCATATGAATTTGAATGCCAAGTATGCTGACATTCTAGGGAAATACCAATTATTTAATATAATTTTTACAACTTCTTTTGGCTATCTCAACCTTTACATTATGATGGTATTACTACATGGAAACTGCAAAGCTGGAACTGTTTTATTGATAATGCCCAACACTACAGTGAGAAGGAGTTTTGACAAAAATTATAGTTACATGTTCATACATGCACACTGACAGATGGTGCAAGGAAGATAAAAGGGGGCCACAAAAAGGAAACAAAAATGAGGCCAAAACTTAGTTTGCAGGAAAGAACAACAGAACATTAATTACTTCCAGTCAGTCATCAGAAGTTTGGTTTGGGCACGTTGGGGATAGAAGCAGTGTATACTTGTGTAAATGACAGATAAGCTGAGAATAAAAGTTAATTATTACATTTAAATTTATTTGCTCTATTAAGCTGTATTTATTATCCCAACCCATCCTGATCTTTCCTTGCTCTGAATTATAGTCATGCATCACTTAACGACAGGGATACTTCTAAGAAATGCATCATTAGGCAATTTCATCGTTGTGCAGCCATTGTAGAGTGTACTTAGACAAACCTAGATGGTATAGCCTACTACACACCTGGGCTATATGGTATAGCCTATTGCTCCTAAGCTACAAACCTGTACAGCATGTTACTGTACTGAATATTGTAGGCAAGTGTAATGCAATAGTAAGTATTTGTGTATCTAAATATATCTAAACATAGAAAAGGCTCAGTAAAAAATACGGTATTATAATCTTATGGGACCACTATCATATATGCAGTCTGTTATTTGGTGCATGACTGTACTAGTACTATAACACTCTATATATCATATACTTTTTTCACATTGATTTTAAGTTGTCTTTGAATATAAAATTAATACATACTCATTGCAAAAAAAAAAAAGAGGAAACTATAGGAAAATAGATTAGTGGTTAAAAACATAGATTTAGGAATCAGACATGCCTCCTGACTCCAGTATTCATTATTTGAGTTAAGCTACTTAATCTTTCCAGGTCTATTTCTTCATCTATAAAATGTAAAATTCACTTCACAGAATTGTTGTAGGTATAAAACGAGAGACTGCAGGGAAATGGGCCTTCAAAGAAAGTGCGCAGATAATTGTGTAAATTCTTCTAGAATAGGGATATAAACCCCAAGTACAAAAAGGCAATAGTATGGCAAGAACTGAGTTTTGCAGATCTGGTGTGACCCTGCATGCTCAGACAGTGTCATCAGCAGTTGCACTCTCCTTTAGGAGCTCTGTGGTCCAAGGAAAGCAGCAGCAAGGTAGGCTGCAAGTGCTTTTTCTCAATGACAATGCCTAGCTTCTGAGAAGTTCCTGTTTCCTTGGCTAAATAAATCAGAAACTTAATCTAATCTTATCTTGACTGGGTACATGCATATCTGTGTACTTGTTTTGTTTGGGGAAGAGCTCCTCAAAACCTGTGACTCACTGAAACACTGCAAATGTTATATGTAAAATGCTTACCACAATGCTTGGCATTTGGTAAGCACTCAATAAAACTAAGTAATTACTACTGATTATCATTATAAAAGAAAAAACTAAAATCACCAATAATCCCACTCCTAAAAGAGAACTATGTTTCATATTTTGGTACATGCAGTTTTCCTAATTTTTTCCTCTTCTCTATAAAAAATATATATTTGGCATATTATTTTAAAGCTGTTTTTTCTACTTAAGTATATAATTTTTGTTTTCTTATGAATGCACTTCAAAACAATTTTTAATAACTATAACTATATATGTGTATAAAAGTCCTTTATACACATATCATAATTTAATTAATCTCCAATTGTGTGTTTAGATTACTACCCACTTGCATATAAAATACATATAGATAAATACATTTATATCATAAATAGCACTATAGTGATTATCCTCATACATGAATGTTTTTGAGATGACTTCCTAAAAGTGGAATTAACATATAATATTTTTAAGATTTTTTATTAATATCCAAACTGCCCTCTAGAAAGGCTGGCTGTATGATACCCTCTCCCACCAGTAGTGGCACTATCAACATACTACCATAAAATTTTACATTTTTAGCCACAGTCTTCATTTGTTCTTAAATTTTTTTTCTCTAAATCACTACAAAATTCTTAAGGGCAGTGGTGGTCATCTACTTTTTTTTTTTTTTCCATATCCCCTAAAATGCCAGAACAGTATCAGATACAAAGAAAGATTTTAAATGAATTCTTATCTTAAAAATGCATACTCATTTCAGCCTTAGATGGAGAGGGAGGTCAGCTGTAGATGTGCTGTGTAGTTCAGGAAAAAAATAACAACCCTGTTATTAAGTATTTTAACAAAGGAAAAGGAACTGACCACAATTTAGTTTCATTCCAACCAATAAAATAACATAAATGTGTAGTACGAAAATGAAAGAATATTTATCTCAAAGTTTGAATCTTCATATATTACTACACATCTACTTCCAAAATCAAAGAAGGAGTCATCGAAGACTAGTAGAGATTAGAAATACATACCTCTTTATCTGAATAATTACAATTAAGGCAATAATAATAAACATACTTCTGATAAACTCTCATTGCTTGGTGGAAGGGCCAAATACAATTCTAGCCTGAGGTCAAATTTTTGTTTAAAAAATTATTTTTCTATGTTAAACTGAAAAAAGAAACAAAAGGGACTGTCTGATATTCACACTCCAATACTCAACACAGGCCCAATCACGCAAGATATGTTTAAATCTTTAACATCTAAGGAAGACGAACTAAGCTTTAATGCAGTATTTAGAAAAAAAGCAAATATAATTATCAGCATTTAGATTTTCCATCTTCTTTGATAAGGTCAATTGCCAAAATCATTTTGTTTCATCATGCTATAGTAGATTTTTAGTACACATGCCAAAGATACCAAAACTTTGACCTGACAAGTGGTATGCAAAAGTATGTAAGATGGCATTTACTATTATGAGTTTGAAAATATTTTGTGCTTAATGGTACAGTTATAACAGGATTTACAATGACAAAATATCAATGAAGTATTTCAAAATCTGATTTATAACATATAGATAACAAAGTTAATGCCTCAACAATTATGTTAGTTCAGGTACCCAGTTCAAATTGGGTAATTTCTTAAAATCATTATATAACTTAGGTCAGTTTACAATTTAAGAAATCAAGATTAAAATGTCACAATTTAAGCAGATAAATGTTTAATTATGGAAAGAACATGAAAAAGTACTTTTCTACACTGTTTAAACACAATCCTTTATGGTTCTAACAACAATTTTCCGTAATAACTG
The DNA here is from genome assembly GCA_023783475.1 of Daubentonia madagascariensis. NCBI lineage: Eukaryota > Metazoa > Chordata > Mammalia > Primates > Daubentoniidae > Daubentonia > Daubentonia madagascariensis. The sequence goes on along the minus strand of JAKFHU010001815.1, from coordinate 53,103,402 downwards.
AATAAAAGAATAAACTGAATTTAAAGTATGCATGGGAGACACACAAATGGAAAAATGATTAGTATATTTGCTCAATGTAATTATATTATACAATCTGGGCTTGATTTCTAAAAAGACAATTGAGGCTCCTTTTCTTTTTAGCTGTAAACAACTTGCTGTATGACATGTAATACAATACCATATTTTGGGAGATTTCAAACATTCATAATCCACAGGAAAAATACTCAACCCTCCTACACTATTTTTTTAAGCCCATAATAGTGCAGTCTTTCAGCTACAAAGACAGAAGCCAGCTATAAAACCAGTACTTTTCCACTAGAGTTACTTGTGGGGCAGGGAAGGGGACGTTCAGCACTGCAAACGTTAGGGTCTAAAATAAGATCATTGCAAGGAGTTACTACAACACTTGCACTGCCAGCACTGTCATGGCAACAATGAACTAGCTAGGAGAATGCTCTTTTAACATTCAAAGCTAATCTTGGGTCTATTTCTCACGGAAATATACCAAATTTTCTTTTAGGGAGTGCATTAAAGAAATCATCTTACTAGGACTCTCTTAATGTAAAGATAAACCTTTTATACACCATCTTTCCAGCATCACAGTCTGCACACTCTTGGCAATCAGCTGAAATTTATAATGACAACATAATGAAAATTACACACCACAGTGAAACATGAAGATTCAGTAGGGTTCAAATGCAATTTCAAGATGGGTTAGGGTTTAAATAATAATTTGATATGCAATTTAATAACATCTGAGAATGTGGTTCCTCCTAGAAACATGAAAGTTTTAAGTTTCACCTTGAAGGAAAAATAATTTGGAAAAGAAACTAATATATTTTCACTGTTAGGAATCTTATAATAAATTTTTATTCAGATAGTGCAGCATAATGGTGAAAAACACAGACTCGAGTCTCACAGCCTGGTCTGAAACCTGGCTCTTTCTCTCACAGGTTGAGCATCCCTAATCCAAAAATCTGAAATCTGAAAATGCTCCAACATATGAAACTTTTTGAGCACCGATATGACACAAGTGGAAAATTCCACACATAAGTACTTAACACAAACTTTGTTTCATGCACAAAATTATTAAAAATATTATATAAAATTACCTTCAGGCTATGTGTATAAGGTGCATGTGAAACACAAATAAATTTTATGTTTAGACTTGTGTCCCATTCCCAAGATATCTCATGTATATGCAAACATTCCAAAATCCAAAAATGTTCGAAATCCAAAACACTTCTGGTCCCAAGCATTTTAGATACGGGATACTCAATCTTTACTAGCTAGGATACCTAGGGCAAGTTTTTAACCTATCTGGGCCTTGATTTATCTTGATGCATAAAATGTTGTGAAGGTTGAATGAATTAATATAGGAAAAGGTCTACAACCTAGGCTTAGCATACAGAATGCCTATTCTTCTGATATTAAAAACATACAGACTGCTAAAGATGATTTAAGACAACTTTGTTCCAATCCCATGGTACGTTTTAAAGTAGACAGGAGAGCCAGGCATGGTGACTCATGCCTGTAATCCCAGCAGCCAGGAGCTCAAGGCTGCATGAGCTGACTGCACCACTGCACTCCAGCCTGGGCAACAGAGCGAGACTCTGACTCTCAAAAAAAAAGAAAAAAAAAACAAATTCGAGAATCCAACATGGGTACAAAATCTTTTTCAAGCCTTGTTACCTCTTCTGGAGTATCTTTTTGGTATCTTTTTGGCAATGTAAACTTGCTTACTTTTTTTTCTAAATTATATCAAGCTGTCTGGACTGGGCCAGTTATCTGGCAAGAAAGAACTATTTTAGAGACTGTTTAATATGTCAAGCTCCCACTGGGGAAAGCAGAGTATGAATACTGATAGGGCAGCTCTAATGTCCTCAGTAGACCTTCAAGGCAAGCACTCTCTGTGGTAGATAACTTGGAGTACTGGACATGAATTGACCAGGTGCAGAGGATTCAGTTGCTTACTGACAACACTGACATACAAGCCATCACTTGCTTTCCTATATTATGTGTCCCTGAAGACATACTTGAAAGTCAAATGTTTATAAGTGGAATAATAGACTAACATGATGTAAGGAGAATCCAGTTCCCAGAGAGCTAAAACAATATTTGCAAAATCCTTAATTATGATTCCTAGAGGTGCTATTTTCCCTAGGACCAGGGAACCTGGAAACGAGGCAAAAACTTTCCCAGTTGCCCAAAGATTTGGGGGACTGACTCTAAGGGAATATAGTGCCAGAGGGCTCAACTTTCCATCTCCTCCACCAGAAGGAGGGAGCAGAATAGAATACTAAGAGTTAACACTCACCGAGTGCTTACTGGGTTCCAGTAAGCATTGCACATATGTTACCTCATTTAATCCTCACAACTCTGTGAGGGAAGTGAGGCTTAAGGAGGTTATGTAACTTGCCCATACTGGCAGAGGAGGACTTAAACCCAGGTCTGACTAACTCTACAGCTGTGATCTTGACCATTGTCCTCTAATGCTGTCCAGGCTTTGGCTGTGGACCTCTACATGTGTACTTCATCACCTGGATGACACATGCAGCTGCCTGCCTGCCTGCAAATCCTCCCTGCTGGTGCCTGGCTGGCATACCAGAATGATGTTAGACTCCATTGAAAGGATGGATGCTACAGATCTGCCACCACCCCTAGTGCAAACCTTTGGGCAAGTTTAACACTTATGCTGGGGCAGTGGCGCCCTATAACACAGCTGAACATCAGCATTAATCGGCTAATGTATGAAAACTGAATTTAATGAGCAAAAGGCAATTAGGGGTGTTGATACAAAGCATGGGATATATGAAAGTCAATTACTCAAAAATCAAGGCTACCCATTCTTAAAGTAATGGCAGTTAGGAGTTTGACTCATTAGCTGGAAGACCTAGATCAAGTTATTCATTATCAACATCATCATCACCACCACCACCAATATTTATTGTACACTTACCATGTGTCAGGCCCACTTTTACATGCTTTACATGTTCATTTAATTCTGAAAACCAACCTGTTGGGTTAGTATTATTATTGTCATCCTCATTTTACAGATAAGTAAACAGAAGCTCAAAGAGTTTATTCATAGTTAAATTTGTACAGTATATTGAAGTATACAAAATATTTTACCAATATCACCTCCTTTAATTCTTACAATATCACAAGGTAAATAACGAAATGTCAATTCACAGATGAGGAAACTGAGACTATAGAGGTTAATTTATTCACGAGCACATGGCTGGTAAAGAAATTACAACATGATCTTTAAACCATTCTGAATATCTCTGGTAAAAGTGAGACTCTTGATATTTAGAATAGAAGGTTACAAAATAAAATAAACGAGGGGAAAAAAATAAAAGCTGCTTTTTTTTAAATAAGTAGAATCTTTTTAGTAAGATTAAGTGAAATCTATAGCCATTTCTTTTCCATGTCAAAAGATACATAAACATAGGGTTTGGCATATAGTGGATACAAAAAAAAATCTAATGAATAAAATGAGAAGAAATAATTCATTAGGTTCAATGGTAAAATCTATACTGTCTCGGTAAAATTGCAATTAATTTTCATACTCAGAACTTCTGTCATCAACAAAACTTAATAAATATAGGTTATATACTATAATTTAAGTCTGTCAATATATACGTTCACTGGTTAGATGAAAAAGTAGACAGACCTAAATTTGAAGTGTAATCACTATCAACGACTTTGAGAGATCTTATTTGGTGAGAAAACCTGTCTCCTTATCATTTAAATCACTTTTTACTTTTGAAAGGCTTCTCTCAAATATGTCCATCAGTACTGTTGAACATATCACTTTACCACTATTTTGCAAGGCTTAGTCTTTATCACATGATCGGAAGAATTTCTTGCTGTGTTTAGGCTATGAATAGCGTTTGAAAAATTACTCAGTTATAATTATAGACAGCTAACACCTGCCAACTTGGTGGAAAATGAAATCATGTAAAATTTAAAGACAAGTGTGCAATGCTTGTCAAACACTTAAGTATCAAAACAGTAAATGCTCACTTTCAGTAGGGTAAACTAAGATTCTAATTAGACTTTACTAAATATTACACATAGAATTAATAAATTATTCCAGCCATGTAGTTAATTTTTTAAAAGGCATATATTTATCAGCTTGTCAATTTAAACAATTTTTAAGTTGAAACACTAAACAAATACTATTCACTAAGTGAGTATGTGTATTCATTAAATGATTTTATATATATAGATGAAAGTTGATTTGGGTAATATAACTCACAAAGCTCACATCATAAATTTTATTTCCCTTTAGTATGGTTTAAAAGCTTAGGAAATTATAAAGGAATTTTATAATACAAGTAATAATTTATAATTATAGGAAGGCCTTCTTTCACTTTTTAAATTAAAAATAGGGTAAGATTTAAGTAAAATATAAAACTAAAAGTATCTGATCTTTCCAAGGTAATTCCCTAGTTCATGACAATCTATCAGATTTCTCTATAAATAGTTACATAAAAGACATTAGAGCATGAGAAGATAGATAATTCTTACGTTGCCAAATTTCACATTTTTTCTTATAAAGTGAAACTTATTTTTAATCTATTTACTTGAAAAGCATGCCACAAACTGTGAGTCTATTAGTAATACACAGACGTTTAACAATAAAATGCCAACTGGGAAAATCCAATAAGTGGGTCTAATAGTTAGCCTATAGAAACTCCCAAAGTATTTCCAGTAAAAAAGCATTTTTTAAAAACAAGCATCTTTTAAAAGCCTTTCTTTCAATACATTAACTTCATGGTAAACATATCTTTATCAACACTGGTTTAACTTAGTAACCAACAAGAAAAAAATCAAGCATAAAATAACATTCCCATAGTTTGACTATCTAGCTGAGGTTTTTCACACTTAAATTTTTAGTCTCTTGATGCCCCTAGAAATACAATTATTAGATATTCTGGAGAATCCTCCCAATCTGATTTGCTGAGTATATTGTCAGCATACTTAAAGTACTAAGTAATTTCTTCAAGGTCATTTAAAATTTTTTCTCAATGTAATAAATGTGAGCTAGAAAAGCTGGGTAAAAGTTAATCCTATTTTCCATTGACTTCCTTTAAAAAAACAAGATATTTTACCATGGTGTGAAAAAATAGACTGATTTGAGAAATTCTGACAAAAAAAGACATTAAAATTGGTCGCAAGGCTTGCTTGGTGCTGAGGTACTTCCAGCAGCACTTTCATCCTTCCGTGCATTTTAAGCTCTGCCTCCCTACCCGCCGCCCGCCCCCAGCCTGTCCTTCCACAAATTCTAAGATTTTTCCCTTGTCTATGGTTCCTCCCAGTCCACGCTAATTTGCTACAACATAAACACTGCCTGTTTTTAAATATGAAAATTCTTTATGATTAATATATAATACCAAGTAGTGCCCATTTTGTCAAAGTTTTAAGTGATTAAGAATCCCTTATGGTACCCAAGATTCCACAGCTACTTTCTGTCAGACCAAAGTTTCAACAAATCCTTAGGTTGCTTGTTTGAGTTATTAATTTATTACCTATTTAAATGGTGAGGAGATATCTTGCAAATTTCTAATGGCTTACCAAAAGGAAAACAAATATAACTCTAAAACTAAAAGAAGAGGTATGCCTGTTTTCTAATTCTTTTACTCCATGGATGATATGTACATATTGCACCTTAAGGGCACAAAGTGCTAAAGATGAGGAAAAAAGAGTCTAATTAAGCCAAACTGTTTCAGAGGATCCTCTATGATGTCATATACAACCCACTACCTTAAAGTGAAATTTAATACACACGTGTTAACCATCCCTTCTTTGTACTTAGTATTTGTACAAAATACTACATCCCATTTATAAACAAAATAACCATGTTAGGAAAATATTTTAAAAACTAATCATTCTGGTTTTTTCATGTTAGAGGCCATTTGGGGCATTATAACAGGAATAAAATATATGTAATCTGAAAACTTAAGAGTATCCTTGTTAGTTTCAATCTTTCTGAAGAGTCACGACAGAGGACAAAACGCACTTATATGTTATAAAAAGGACATTAATATAGATAGTGCAGATATAATTCATCCTGTAAGCCAGAAAGTTAAAAAAAAAAAAAAGATTGGCTTTGTCTTCAAACCATTTAGAAAAAAACAAATTAAAGATTTGCCTTCACTTTCTTCACATTCTCTACTCAAAGAAGCCCAGAAAACCTGAGAGTAAAGAGTATTCTCCTCAGAGCCTCAAAAGCAAGGAAAAAAGGGGTCAAAGATAGGAATGAGGAAGCACCGAGTAGAGAAGTTAAGCCACAAGGCTTACAGAGGAAAAGGCACTGAGTTCTCAGTGTATCAGTAAGAGAGGCCAGAAAATAGTGGATATGGAAGAGACAAGCTTAGTGTAAATATTGAAAGAGGACTCTCATATTTGCTGTGATACCTAAGAGTCAGCAGTGAATGTTTTAGATGTACTACTTTAAACTTTTGGCTCTGATTAGATGGCAGTAAAAAAGAAATCAAAACAAAAAAATCATTTAAAAAGACCAAATCTGCTTCTAGAATATCCCTAACCTGTTATGTTACATTTTATAGCCCCATCATAAATGCATTAAGTGTGCTTCTAACCTAATATAATCCAAATTATAAATAGACCAAGTGATACATTATCTAGTTAGATACACGTGCAGTTTTAATGGAAAGCCTCTAACTAGACCTGACTGCCTTCTGTCCCCCTTCTTCCTTAACAACAAAAATATTCTGTTCAAGTGATGGAGGGGTCTCCTGACTGAGTGCTGTTTAGCACAAACCAAAAATAGAAATGCCCAATTTCCTTGCCAATGACCAGCTTAGAAAAGGGCATGTGACCCAAGCCCAGTCAATAGAAACTGAGAGGAAGTCTGCTGGAGGGTTTCTGGGAAAAGCTTTTCTTCCCTGATAGACACACGGGGAAGAAACTCCTTTCTTCTTAGCTGCAGATGTTCATGACTGCACATAGTACCTGCAACAGCATGCTGTCGCAGCCTTGCAATCATGAGGGGAGACATCGCTTGCTATGCTGAGGAAAGGAGAGCAAAAAAAGATGGAAAGCAAAAAGATAATGTAGTTGAGCCAATGAACTGCCCAACCTCCAGACTTTTGTGAAACAACAAACTTTTTAATGTTAAATTCTAAACTATGTATTACCCAAATGGAAACCAACTAGATAGTACAACAGCAACTACAACTCTAACAACTGTAAATGTGCATCATACCCAACAACTGAAGTTTCATTTCTCCCTGGGAGGTAACAATAACTTTACTAAATGAAAGCCTCCTCCACCCCACTTAACAAAGAGAAATATTTTGTTACTTAGTCTAAACTTTCTATCTTAAGCCAATTAACTTTCAGACAGTGTTAATTGCTGGCAAGCTGATAAGAAAATTTGGCAGTTTTCCTTTTTCATAGTATGGAAATGAAAATGATCATTCTTGGCAAAGTACTTGGCTATTCTGGATACTTCTCATAATCTTTTGATACATATATACACTCACATTTTTCCCCTTTATTACATGCATTATCAAGACTATAGTTCACCAGTGGATTATATTAGTAAAGCAGGCCAATGCTAATACTTCCGTTCCTTTGTTTAGGGAATCAAGCGTATCAAAAGGTGTTAAGAGTTTTTTTAAAAAAAAGTTTCTAAAAATCCCAGCATAAATAAAAGCCTCCTATAAGCATAAAAGACCTTCTTCAAAAGCAGGAAACAAGTCTTATTGATCTTCCATTTCTAAGTACAGTGCCTGGCACCAAATAGTTCTCAAAAATTTGTTGAATACCTTCAAATATGTTCTTGATATAAATTCAATAAATTGAGAACAAGAGTACAAACAGAAGACGCTATTTCCCAATGTGCCAATTTTTTACATGGTTAACCATTTGGCATTAAATCCATTCTACCACCTTGCCACCATTTCTCCCTTGCCAACTATAATACTATGAGTTGACCTATAGCAATTAAGGGCCTAGAGCAATTAAGCTACAGGAATTGTATATGCAGCTCAGCTTTTGCTGGTTTACTAATGAATCGCAAAAAGCAATATGGAGTGCTACATTTGAATTAATATTTGGTTTCCCAAGTAAGGCTGACACTAGAGCAGTGGCAATGAGGCTGGACAGGTAAGTGGAAGCCAGATGATGTTGGACATTATGTGACATTCTTAAGAAGTTTAGATTTGATTCTAATCTAAATGGTTTTAGGCAGGAAAGTGACATGGTCAGATTTTCATTTTAGATAAATGGCTCTATAGCTATGTGGAGGACAGATATAAAGGTAGAGGATGGGTTAAGTGACAGATAACAATGGCAGAACTAGAACACTGGTATCGAGGCAGAAATCCATTTAGGAGCTATTTCTACTTGCATGTCTCTTAGGCAACTTAAACTCAACATGTCTAAAAGAGAACTCATTTTTTCCCTAAACTGACCCCTTGCCACTCTTCTGTCTCAGGAAACAATTGCACTATTCACCAAGTAGTTCAAGCCAGGAATTTTAGAGCCATCCTTGATTTTATTTTCCTCATCTTCTAAATCCAATTAAATACTGTATCCTGTGGTTTCTAACTCCTTGGTATCTCCCAAACCCATTCACTTTCTTCCACTCTCCCCATCCCCACATCCTAGTCCCCCATCACCATCATTTTTGTCATAGGCTAGTGGAACAATCTCTTAACTGATGTCACAAATCCACTCTTGATACTGCAAATCCATTCTCCACATTGCTCCTAAAGTGATCCTTCTAACACACTATTAATCATGTTACCATCGTGCTCAAAACCCCTTAGTGGCTTCCGATATTTCTAAGATAAAGTCCACAACCCTTAACATGGCCTACAGGCCCCTCTGGGATCTGGTTCCTGCCTAGCAACAGTAAGAAAACCTAATATTACTGAGCATTTCTTACGTGCTAGGCACTGTGCTATATGCTTTGCAAGCATTATTTCATTTTATTCTTACAGCAACATTGTGAGGTAGGAACTATAAGCACCATCCTTATTTTGCAGATGAGGAAACTGAATCAAGGAGAGATTATGTAACTTATCCAAAGCTGTACAGCTAGTAAAGGACAGTCATGTGCTGCATAATGATGTTTTGGTCAACAATGAACCTCATATACAACAGTGGTCCCATAAGATTATACAGATGACCCTTGAACAACGAGGGGGTTAGCAACGCCAACCCTCTGCACTCTGAAAGTCCTTGTATAACTTGCACTCTGAAAGTCCTTGTATAACTTTTGACTCCCCCAAAACTTAACTGCTAATAGCTGTTGACTGGAAGCCTTACTGATAACATAGGCAGTTGATTAACACATATTTTGTATGCTATATATATATTTATTCTTACAATAAAGTAAGCTAGAGGAAAGAAAATGTGATTAAGAAAATCATAAGGAAGAGAAAATATATTTACTATTCATTAAGTGGAAATGGATCATCATAAAGGTCTTCATCCTCATCGTCCTCATGTTGAGTAGGTTGAGGAGGAGGAGGAAAGGAGTTGGTCTTGCTGTCTCAGGGGTGGCAAAGGCAGAAGAGGTAGAGGAGGTGGCAGGGGAGGCAGGAGAGTCAGGCACAATCAGTATAACTTTTATTTTTAAAAATCCATGTATAAGTGGACCTGTGCAGTTTAAACCCATGTTGTTCAAGGGTCAACTGCAATTCCATATTATTACTCCACCTTTTCATTTTAGATATACAAATACTTACCATTGTGTTACAATTGCCTACTGTATTCAGTATGGTAACATGATGTACAGGTTTGTAGCCTAGGAACAACCATCTAGGTTTGTGTAAGTACACTCTATGATGTTCACATGATGACAAAATCGCCTAGCAATGCATTTCTCAGAACATATCTCTATCATCAAGCGACGTATGCCTGTATTGGAGCCAGGTCTGACTCCAGAGCATGTGCTCTTAAGCCATTCATACTCCCTTCAAACTCTCTGCTTCAACCATATTGCATCACTTTAGTTCCTAAAACTCATTTGCTCTCTTTTGCCAGAAGGCCTTCACACATACCGTTTCTTATGTCTGGAATGTCCCCTCACAAATCTCACCTTTGCATGGATAATATTTATTCATTCATCAGGCCTCTGTTTAAATGTCATTGCCTCAGGGAAGCTTTCCCTTACCACCTAAAATTAAAATTTTTATTTGTTTACATCTTTATAGTCTATCTCCATTCAGTATAATGTCAAATTGTTACTACTGGTCTTCAGTTCTCAGAATGACATTATTGATATGGTTCAATAAAGATATGTTGCATAAATGCATGCATGAATGAATGATGCTGAGGTAGAAACTCCCTAAATTGGAAACTTCATCTATTCAGACTGATGAGAAACAGAAAGAAGGCAAATATAAATTTGCTTATCCACTGGATATGTATTTAGCAGCTTCCAGGTCCCAGCCAATACTCTTGGGAACTTACAGCCCTCCTGGGGGAGACAGACACATAAACATGAGATTACAGCACAATATAAGTAAAGCGCTTGTTGTAATTGTAGCAGGAATAAAGTACAATAGATGCAGAGATGAAAAAGAGAATATAAGTCTTTGGGAAACCTTCCCAGTAGAGGAAATTCTTGAATCCTTTTGCAGGATGAATGAGTCTTGAAATATATATCACATACTCCATGTATTTCAATTACGAAAAGGGAGAGGATTGTCCATGCAAAGCTGGAGGCAAAAAGAAAAAAAAAAGGAATAAAAAGGGGAGAGGAGCATCCACTATATACCAGGGCACTTTACATCTCATTCAGTTCTCACAACGGCTCCATGTTGTCATTCCCATTTTATAGATGTGGAAATCCAAGCTAAGAAAGGTCAAGTAACTAGCCCAAAGTTATGCAGTACATTAACAAAGGAGTAAAATTTGAGCCCAGGTCTGACTCCAGTACTAATTTACTTATCATTATATGGAAATCCTTTGACACTGTACTTCTCAGAGCCTGCTTACTTTTCTTTTCAATGTAACTCTTAACTAAATTGGTTATCTGGTTTCCTATGCTAATATAAATAAGCAGCAAAATTAAAGGATAGGAAGACACCAAAGTATACCGACAGCAAGGGAAAAGACAGAAAAGCTATGAAAATTAGACAAAAAAATTCAAAAAATATGGATTTTATAGTCCTGTTTGCTGCATACAGCACTTGATATGCATAATGATGACCCCATTATAAAAAAAAAAGGTTGTTATAGTCACTACAGTCTAAGAGATAGAAATAACTTTTTATGCTTAAAAGGGTAAACTTCAGTTATGTAGAAAATTAATTCCTCTCTGGTAACTCTGAATTGTAACAATTGTTTCCAAACTGTTTTGTAAGAAGAAATATCCCCAAATCTTAGAGGCTTCATTTTGTAGATATGATTATTTTTCTGTTGCGTTAAACTAAATTCAAGCCAATATAGAAAAACTGTCAATCTTAGCTTACATATATGCCCAATAAATTATAAATTTTTAAAACTCTCATACATGAGTTTGAACATCACATGTGGATTGAGTTATTTATAAATTGACAAGCATATATAAAGTGTTACTGAACATTCTTAATATCCAAAAACATTTCTCTTTAAAAAAAACAAATAAACCTTGTAATAAAACAGGATAAATTGATTAAGTACAAGGAGAAAAAACTATAATATTTTAAATCTGTTGCACTCACAACTTAGGTATGTATGTAAAAAAGAAAAGAAACAATTTAGGCAAATACAGAGAAAGATGGCTGAGTAATTTACCATGAAGGTGTTTCTATCACACATCCTACATGGGTCCAATTTTTCAACATGAAGATGTTAGCTTCTTTATAATATAGGCTTTTATTATTTTATAAAAGTAAGTTTTTTTTTAAAAAGAAAGGTTGCATTTAGAGAACACACCCTGGTTTTTTTTTTGTTTGCTTTGTTTTGTTTTTAAGAACAAGAGAAAATTGTTCTACTAATTATCTTGAATAAGCTGACTAGGAAACATTTAATATCCTTTATCATTTTAGAGGCTTTTAAATGTGAATCTTTCCACACAATGTGAAAGGCATATTGGCTACACTTGGCTACACTTCCCAACTACATGTAAAAAGAAATATAAGGACAAGCAAGTCTCTACTTGCAATTAACTGTATTTTTCCAGGAGCAATGCAGTTTCTGCCTAAAACTCTCTAGAAAAAAATACTTGTTTACTTATATTTGGAAATCGTTTTCACTTTAGTTCCGCTTGTCCAATTTTGGCCCAAAATTCAATGTTTCACAGAACACTCAATTTTAAGATGTAAAGTGAATTCATAACGAAAGTTCACATAGTAACAACCTAATACAAGCAAATGCAACGTGAATAATTGCAAGTAAAATTTCACTGTCCTAGAGAGACAGTTGTACTCATAATGCTCTTTCTTACCTGGATGCTCTTCAGAATAAACTCACTTTTCTCTCTTACATCTTTAAAGGGACACCTCTTAGAAAGCATAAGCAGATGAGCAAGCAGCTTATTCAACCCGTCCAACGAAACAGTATTTGAAAGCCCGTCTGATGGACGACAAGGTGTCTCTTTCACCGAACGAAGATACTCGGTTTTTCTCAAAATGATTTGCCTAATGTTTTCTAGTGCTGTCTCTCTAGTAGTTGAATCTCTACTGCACAGTCCATCCCATCTCACTTCATTCTCTCCTTCAGCCATGACAATAGTTTTTCCTTTGCAGTCTTCAGTTGCCTTTCAGCATACCCCCAAAGCGCTTTGTATTTTTAAAATGAGAAATGTAAGAAATCAGAGAAGTCGAGTCGTCATGAAAACTCAGATCTGGGTAACATTTGGAACCAGACGTGTCTTTTGATATTGACGCTTTCAACCGATCTACAAGATAGATCACCCTCTCCCCTCTCCTTCTATACGAAAGGGCAGCCTTCCTTCTGATCAGAAATTGAAAAAAACAAGAGTTGCAAAGTTGCAACCTTACAGCGCTGGCTTTGCTGGACAGGGAGTCCCGGGGAGGTGTTCTTCTCCGTCTCGCAGGGTCAGCGGATATCCTCGCGTTGTGGAGCTGTCAAATCCGTGCTCTGCCCCAAAAGCCTGGTAACAGTTGAACGCTCTCCAGCCATTCGGGGTTTTTTGTCTGTGCAGCCACCGGGCTCTCCCAGCGTTCCCGCCCCGCCCCTCCTCCAGCACCAGTCCCCGCCCTCCACAACTCCTCCCTGCGTCTCAGCAGCCGGCTGGGCGCCGGCGGGGAAGGCTCGCCGAACCCTGGCCCACTGGCCGAAGACTTGGGCGCTCCCGGGGGCTGACAGTCTCCAGCAGCAGCTGTCTGAGAAGGCAGCGATGAAGGAAAGCGTGCCCGGCCCCGCCGATTCCGGACCCCCGGGAAGACGCCACTTCGATTCCTGCGCCCTCGCCCACCACGGCCAAGCCAGAGGGCACAGGGCGGTCCGGCAATCCTCGAACGCGGGGCAGGGCCGCCGAGCTGGCGGAGCTGCAGGGCCCGAGGCGCAGAGCCCGCCCCTTCGCCCAGCCCCATCGGTGGGGATCAGCCCAGAGGGCGGGAGCAGGGAGGGGAGATGGGGTCCTCACCCCCTCCAGCCCCTCCCCTTTCTCCGCCCGGCACCGACCGGGAGCCGCCCCTGCCCCAGCGCGTTCTTCCCCGCCCAGGCGACCCGACCCGCCGAGGCAAAGCCATTGGAAAAAGCCCCGCCCTCCGGCTGGCTACCTCCGGACCCCAAGGCCGCCGCGCGCGGCCGCCAGCCGCCGCCGGTGCTACGCATGCGTGACTGCCAACAGGACGCATGCGCCTCCAAAGGCACTAAGCGTGCGCCGAGGGGCGTTTCCCGCTCCCGGACGTTTGGACCCTGTGGCCTGGCGAAGGGGCAGGAAAAGTAAGAACTGTATTGAGACTTTATCACACACAAGACAAGCACGACAAAGGAAGAGGGCTCGAAGGCACTCCTGGAACAAATTGAGTCTAAACTTAAGATTACCCTAAAAACAGTGACGGTCTCTTTACTACGCCAAACCCCAGATTTAAGTAGGCAGGGCGGCTTCGCATTGACTTCTGGGAAATGTAGTTTTGTTGCTGCCGGCGCGTTTTGTTCGCGACAGAAACTACAACCCCCAGGGCCCGCCGCGACGTTGCCTGTGGCTGCCCGCGGGCCAACGGTTAGCGGATGCGAGGGTTGACTGCGAGCGTCGGCTTGGTAGGCGTTCTAGGCTGGGCTGTCACCTTTCCTTTGACCGGATTTTTCCTTCCTCCATTTCCTCTGCGATTTTGGAGACGAAGCTATCTAGGGTTGCCGCCCTTAGTCCAGGGACTTTTTGCAGTGACCTGCGTGGGAAGTTCTAGTCCAGCTGCCCAAGCCCGGGTGTGTGGTGAGGCGAGGGTTTGGGAATTTTGATCCCGAGGGTCGGTGGGGGAGGCCTGAGTAAGGCTTAGCAAGAAGGATGCTGTGGAAACGGGTGCTCTGCGCTGCTGCCCTTGCTTCCGCCCTTTCATGTGGACACGCGCGGGAAGGATTAGGGATCCCTGTGCAATTGCACCTTTTTGTACCTTTGTGTAGGGATGTTCTGTGCTTTATTTGTTCAGTCAGATGAAATCTCAGGCGGGGCTTTGAAAGCAAGTTGTCAAATCCGTTTGTATGAGACTAAAGGGAAAAAAAATCCCCAGTATTCCTAGATATGAATTGTTGCAAGTTTTAAGGATACCGTATGGAAAAAAACCTATGTGTCTCCGAAATTTATTATCTTCAGAAGATTCAATCATTTGTTTAATATTACTGTTTGCTTTTAAAAAGTCATTACTCTTGAGAAAAGTCAAGGTTTGAATGGCCGTCCACGGACTGATAATCAGATTAGATTTTAATTCCTCACATTGCAGAATAGATGTATTTCTAAAAATTTAGTCTTGTAGGAACTGAGCAGACAACAGTGAAAAAGACCCAGTACTATCTAGTTAGAGAAACCAGTGGTTAACCATACAATTACAATACTAAATGATATAATTGGGAAGGCTAGAAGGAGAATACTTAACCCAGTCTTGGAAAGTGGAAAATCTTCATCCCAGGGGAAGTGAAGACCAAAAGAACAACATATACTGAGACTCAGAGTGGCAGAGAGGGTACTTTCAAGAATCTGCAATAAGCCAAATCATATATATTGGGGGGGGAGGTTTTTGTGTATTGATGTACTTTGAAGCTGCAAAGAGACAGGAACTGAGAATTTTTCTCATGGTTTGTGTAAATGATGTATCCTTGAAGAGATGTATATAGTTTCAATGAATTGGTCTAATTTGGCAAGCCCTGTTAACACTCTAATGCCACTGGTTTGAATCAGAATTTTTAAAAAGGGCCAAGGTGGGAGGATTGCTTGAGGTCAGGAGTTCAAGACCAGCCTGAGCAACATAGTGAGACCTCATCTCTACAAAAAATAGAAAAATTAGCCAGGTGTGGTGGTGTGTGGCCTGTAGTCCCAGCTACTCTGGAGGCTGAGAAGGGAGGATCACTTGAGCCCAGGAGTTTGAGGTTGCAGTGAGCTATGATCATGCCACTGCCTTCACGTCCAGGCAACAAAGTGAGACCCTGTCTCCAGGAAAAAAAAAAGGAATAACTTCTTACGAGTGTAATTTAAAAAACAAAACAAAAGCCATTCCTTCTTTGTCTCCTTTTTTGGGCTTATCCTCCTTTATCCAGCCCACAAAGGGTAGGGTAGTGGGTAGTTTCTTAAGGCTGGGTGCCCTTTTTATGGCATAGTGGAATATGATCCCATGCATACTCATGGCTTCACTACTGCCTATGACTCTCAAATGTATAGCTTCCCCCAGCTTCACCTCTCATATAGCTAGGTCCTTGATATTTCTTCTTGGATATCTCAGACTCAACATGCTGAAACAAAATGCATAGTTATCTCCTATGAATGTGCTTCTTTTCCAGTGTTCCTTATTTCAGTAAAAGACATTACTGTCCATCTACTTGTGAAAAGTTGACAGCTTAACATTATTCTTTAATTTCTTCTTATCCTTCATACTTCTATAGCTAAATTATTACCAAGTCCTGCCAGTCTTATCTCCAAATATCCCTCAAATACATTCTTTTCTTTCTGTCTATGTAAGTACAGTCTTTTTCCAAACTGCTATAAGACCACTACAATAGTGATTATTCACAATGGCCCTCCTCCATTAGTTCTCCATATGGCTGCCAGAATGATCTTTTGAAAATGCAAATCTGACCACATTTTCTTAGGTTAAAACCATTCAGTGGTGTCCTGCTGCTCTTAAAATAAAGGAAAAACTCTATTATAAAGCCTGACATTATTTGGTCCATTTCCACCCTTCCAGGCTCACTTAATATACCACTCTCCAACTCAGTAATACAGATCTTTTTTCAGTCACTGGTTCTCATGCTCCCTTTCACTTACGCATTCACTCAAGAAATTTCTGTTGAGTGCCTGCTATATAACAGGACATTGAAGAAATAGCATTGAGCACAATATAAAAATCCCTACTGTCATAGGGCTTGCATTCTACTGAGGAGAGACGGTAAGTAAATATGTAAAACATATAGTAAATGAAATGAAGACAAATGCAGTGGAGAAAAAAAGTGAACTGGGAAGGGGAATGGGGAGTGCCAGGTTGTGGGGGGCAAGATTCACTTTTAAATAAGACAGTTAGAGAAGACCTAATCAAGAAGGGGACATTTGAGGGGGTATGAATTAGGAGGGGGAGTAAGCTATGTAGATGCCTGGGGGAAGAACATTCTGGTGAAGGGAACAGTTAGTGCAAAGGCCTATGGCAGGAACATGCCTGCACATTTGAGAAATAAAAAGGAGGCTAATGTGGCTGGAGCACAATGAGTACATGAGATGAAAATAACATGAGGCCACAGGGAAAGGAGCTAATGGTAGGAGATCTTGTAGGTGATTGGGAGGACTTTGACTTTGAGACGGGAAGCCAATGGAGGGTTTTGTGCAGATGAGGGCATGATCTGACTTTTTAAAATGATTGTTTCTTTTAAATTGGGTTGAGCATAGACCATGGGGAAGCAAGTGTAGAAGCAGAGAGACTGATTAGGAAGCTAAAGTAATAATCCAAGTGAGAGATGACTGGTGATTTGGACCAGGGTGGTAATAGTGGAGGCAGTAAGAATAGGCCAGAATCTGGGTACATTTTGATAGTATAGCCAGCAAATTTTGCTGACAGATTGAATGTGAGGTGTGACAGTAAGAGTCAAAGATGACTCCAAAGTTACTAGCCTGAGCAACTAGAAGGAAGGAATTGCCATTTACTATCATGAGAAAGTCTGCAGATTTGTGTATGGGGGGTGGGGAGAGGTTAGTAATTTAGTTTGGCCATGTTAAGTTTGAGATGCCTCTAAGACATTCAAGTTGAAGTGTAGAGGAGGGAGTTGGATAAATGAGTCCAGAAATGAGGGGAAAGATCTGGCTATAGATGTAATTACTAGTTTCTTAGTAGTGTTTTGATAGCAGTTGTTAATATCACCAAAAGAGACACTCCATGGAGTTTGGATGGATTTGGAGTTATCTACAAAGGTGACTGTGAAGGAGCAGCCAGTGAAGAGAGGAAAACTGGTGGTGTGGTTCACTAGAAGCCAAGTGAAGAAAGTAATTAAGGAGGAAGAAATGATAAGTTATGTTAAATCTTGCTCAAGGTCAAGTGAGATGAGGATTAATAACTGGCCACCATATTTAGCAATGTGTAGGTCATTGGGATCTTGATAAGAATGGTTTTGATGGAGTGAAGGGTACGAAAGCCAGATGGACATTTTATTTAAGAGAGAATGGGGGAACTGGAGACAGTAAGTATGCATGCAGCACTTCTGTTACTGTGTTCTTTGTCCAGACTGTTCTAGCCTCAGTCTTTGATTCCTCTTCCTGCAGATCTTAGCTCAAGTAGCACTTCCTCAGAGAAGTGTCCCTGATGTAATTAAATGCTCCTCTTATAAATATACTCTTTATTGTACCATATACCTTTACTTGCTAATATGTTAAAAATTATTTTACAATTGTCTGTGCCATAATTTGATTAAAGTGACTTTTTGAGTAGAGCTAACCACACAAGAGCAGCAACTGTGCCTGTTTTTGCTCATCATCTTATCTCTAGCTCTGAGTGCAATGCCTGGCATCAGTATGAACTTAATAAATGTTCATACTGAACCAAGGAATGAATGAATGATTGGAAGAAAATTATAATGCCATGGGACTTTCAAAGGTATTGCATATTTACCTATTTACAAAAAACATAAAGTAATTAATGGATGGAAGAAAGTACTTTATAATGAAAACATTTTAGAAAGTTGGTCTTAAAAGTAAAACTTTTATTGCTAGGGAACTGTAGTCACCCTCATGAAATAGAATTTCACACTCATGAGAGGGATTTGCTAATATTTTTACCATGTTCCTGCATACCTCATCCAGTTAAAAGATAGAAGAACAACATTGTATATGTCAAGGAGTGAAAGGTTGTTGCTATTTTAAATGAATAGTGTCCTAGTCAAGGAAAAAGCTGGCTGGCTAGCCTGCAAGAGGCCTCATACAGTGGTATTCATTATGAAATTCATTGATGAATTTACTATTTAAAAAAAGAACAGGGCTCTTAAGTCTTGTGGGCTTTGAAATACAATCTTTTTAGGACACTAGAGTTTATGAGAGTTGGAGAGATATATATATGCACACACACGCATATACATACACATATATACGAGCGACATTTACAGGTGACTGACAAATTTATCACAATGCCAATTTACTAATGTACTTTGAGATATTTGCCAAGTGGATAGCATACTGATTCTCTGACCAGGGTTTTTTTTTTTTGTTTTTTGTTTTTTTCCTGTAGGAAAATTACATGGGAAATCAGCAGGTTGCCTAGGAGCTTGGAATCAGAACAAAGGAAATTAGATATATGATGTGGTCACTTAATAGCTTTAAGCCATGAGAACCTCCACAGCAGAGCTTTAACTGCCTCCAAATTTTGCCTCTCTGAGTTGCTTTTTATCTACTTCTATTCCTGAGTAACTCTTCTTTTTGATGAAAATATGCCTTCTTTAAATAAGTTGACACATTTATATTACAACCTTGTCTCTGGTCTTAGAGCCACTTTGTCTCTATAAGCTAACTTTGCATATATCTACTCTGGTTTATTATATATTGATTTGTAGTTTAGACCTCAAAGGTTTCAAAAGACAAAATTTCAACAAATTCAGTTAAATGATATAATCGGCTTTTTTTGTAATTTATGAATCAGATAAAATAGAGAGGTGCTATGCTGGGTATGGCAGAGCAGTTGGTTTTTATAAGGTAGCTTGAAGAGAAACAAGAAAACAGCATAGTGCAAAAAGTGGATTGGTTAACATGAGATACTTCAGATTACTTTCCTTGTAAGGGTTAAAGCAGACGGGACTTTCTTATCATGCTAAAATTGGCCTGTTTGGGGATTTGGCTATTATCTCTCTCTCCTGATTTTGCAGTAGGTCAGATAAACAACTTAGTTTCTGTGTGGTGATGTGAAACTTTAACATGAGTGACCCCGTTTGGTGTGGTCTGTCAGAGCCTAATGCAGGAGCTCAGTCCAAATCAGTGTCTTCCTGTATTTTATTTAACAGAGGGTAATCTTATTTTCAAGTTTTCCTAGGCCCCACATACCTTATGGGGTTACATCGATCTTGAGCTCAGCAACAAGGTCTGAACTAGAGATAAATTAGCCCTCCTGTATCCGTGGGTTCCACATCTGTGGATTCAACCAACCGTGTATCAAAAATATTTTTTTTTAAATTATGCCTGTACTGAACATACAGGCTATTTTTTTCCTTGTCATTATTCCCTAAACAATACAGTATAACAACTATTTATATAGAATTTACATTGTATCAGGTATTATAAATAATCTAGAGATGATTTAAAGTATATGGGAAGATATGCATAGGTTATAGGCAAATACTGTACTATACCTGTCCTACTAAGGAATGAATGTATTTAGAAACTATCAGCATATAGGGATATTTTGTTTTGCTTTTAAGCTGCCATGTCTAAGTGTTTACTATGTTCTAGGTACTCTGAAATGCTTTGCAGACATTATTTTATCCTCATTTAGCTAAAAAATGGTAGAACTGATCCAAAACCTATCTTAACTACTGTGTTAGCATTATACTGTAACCACAGGAGCAGATACAATTGGCTACAGAGAGAATGCGGAATAAGAAAAGAGCCAGAGTAGTCTGAAATTAACCAGAGAAGGAAGAGAATAACCAGAAGACAGGCAGACAAGGGGTTGAAAAATTTCAAGGAATGACTAGTAAGTAGCACAAAATGCTACCAATATGTCAAGAAAGCTAAAGTTTCTAGATGGTTTGGCAAATAATAGTCCCTGCTACAGTACAATATATCTGGCATTTATTACTGTACTAATATTGAATTACTATGCCATATTGAGATACAAATTAATTAGCTTGAGGTGGCCTGTAGGGTAAAACTGAGCTCCTGGAGGATAGGAGAATCTCTCCTAAAGGGCTGACATTTCCCTTGTTCAACCTTTCGAAAAAGGTACGTTCTGGATGAGGAAACTACAGCTTGGATGAAAGGATTTAAGTAAACGGAGGAGAGGAAACTCTGGATCTCTCTAGGTTTCTCTTTCCTAGGTTTAGTCTTTAAGAAGGGGGCATGGTAGGCATGGATTCTTGGGTGGTAGGTTCTAAAATAGTGCTTACCAGTTGAATGTAGATCACGAACTAAGATAAAATGGGGCCTAAAAGCCCCAGAGAAAAAATCCTTAACTGTTAAGATATACTACCTGGTTTCCTTTTGATGTTTGTGCTTTCTTTCTTTTATTTTCCTTTAGCCTTGGTAAAGTCTTATTGAAATATTATAACTTTGTCTTGCTGTACCAAGACATATAAAGGAAAGAGTCATATAACCATAAGTCTAACTAGGCGAGGGCATTATAAGGGGAGCAGCACCCTCCTCCCAGTAAGGCCAGTGAGGAGGGGCAGTGATAATGAGGTCCCCAAGAGTAAAATGAATACTGGGGACAAGAACTGGAGCTCATGGACCGTTACTGTTCTGAATGTGGAGATTCTTCCTCCATTTTCAACCTTGGAGGATCAGGGTTTTAATTAGCAGTTTTCCTATCCGAAGTTCATCACTGCCCCTTTTCACTGCACTTAGAGGGGAATGGAGGGATGAAAACCAGATTATTTTCATTTATATGTTCAGTATTTATTGCAAACCCACTGCAGACAAGCCCTATGCTTGGCTTAAGAATACAGCAGCGTACAAAGTAGACAGTAAGTCTCTGCCCTGAAGAAAATACGCGTACCATCTACATGCAATATAGACTCTTCTTTGAAGAAGCTTAGCTGAACAATGAAGGATAGAGATAGGGAAATAGCTGAAGGTCAGTGAGAGATATGAGGGAGGGGTGATGTTTAGAAGGTAGAATCAACAGTGTTTAGTGACTGTTTGGATGTGGGAGGAAAAAAAGGAAGATATCTGGGGTGACTGCTATCCAGATGGTGAAGAGTAACTCTTTCCATTAATCAAGAGTAGGGAATATACTAGGAAGACCAGTTTTGGGATGGAAAGATACTGAGTCCAGGTTTAGACATGTTAATCATCTTGTTTAAAGGGACTTCTGAGTCATTCAGGTGAACAATACCTAGTACTGCTTCTGAACAGCTTCTGTTCATGAAACCCTAACTGTTGCTGTGAGATATAGTTATGGGTTCAAATAGTAGGAAGGGCATGGGACCTTGGAGTCACAGAATCTTGGGTTTGAATCCCAACTCCACTTCTTCCTAGCAGTGTGTATTTGGCCAATTTTTTAATCTCACCAAGCTCTGGATATAGGAGAAGCGATAACCTTAGTTTTCTTATCTGTAAAAGGAGAATAATACCTACCTTCCAGGGAATGTTGTGAAGATTTAATGAGATAATATATGTAAAGTTCATAGATTAGCATCTGGCATATATTGGGCACTCAAGAAATAGTATCTTTTAAAATTATCATCTTTCTGTAAATTAATATTTGTCTTTCAATTTGATTGAGATTAATGAAATATTTCTGAAGTGCTTTATAGTTAAGTGAAAAGTGCTATTTTGTGTAATCCTGTTATTGTTGGCATTCTTTAAAATCTTATAATGAGATCCTCAAATTATTTTATTTTTCCCTAATTACAACTTTGTTGTAATACTATGTCCCATTTTAAGCTTCTTAATATGAGAAAGTTACCATAAGTAAAAATATAGCAATTACTATTTTTATCATAAAACAACAAACAGCATGATAAGAGATTATATTCCTGAGCAAGGACTCAGTGTTATTAAGGAAAAAATTATTCAATGATACTTGTTAAAGCATAGTAAGGAAGACTTTATTCAGGACCATCACTGTAGATATAGTGGGGTCTTGCAGTGGGGGAGAGAGATTGGGTTCATGTGTGAATACAGCATGGGCAAGTGGGAATTCATAGCCAAGGAGCAGTGTGGGGGTCAGTGGATGGAAAATTACTATGAGGAAACTTCAGGGATAAGGGAGATTCTGGCTAAACCAATCTAACAAGATTCTTGATGAAGACAGGTGGGGTGATCAGATATCGCCTGAGGGGTGGTTGAAGATGAGGAACCTGATCAGATATGGAGAGAGGGGGAGAGTCTTGCTAAACTAACTTAGCAGGGGTCTTTGTTAAAACTGGATTATACAAAGGAGTGCATAGGTAAACCTAGCAGATTTAGAAGCCTGGCTAAAGTTAGGCCAAACAAAGAGTCTTTGTCATTGACCAGCTTTGTTATGGAAATTATTTAAAGTACCATATTTAAGAGCATACCTATATGATATAAAAAGCTTAAAGAATGTATAGTTTAGGAAAATATAATTACTAATTATATAAAATTTTAATTTAATGTGATACAGTTTCACACTGTTTAATTCAGAGTTCCTATATTCATGTCTACCTTATTTTTGCTGCTACATATTAAAGTAAAATATATGTTATACAATTTAGAAGAACTTCTTTAGGTCAGTAAATTTTCATAATTATATTTTAGTAGAGTATTTGGGAAACAGGATTGTTTGATGACTGAGAACAAATATTGAGAGGTTTTCCTGACTTTGAGGGGGAAGGAGCATAGCATTTCCATGAGACCATGGACTTTGGAGTTAGACCTTCAAATCTGTGCCTCTGCCATTTACCTTATACAGATTGCCAATCTTTCTAAAACCCCATTTTCTACGTGTATAAACTACAGTTCGTATCATTATACATTGTGATATTTATGCTCTTTAAATATACCAAATTTAGGATTTTTGCACATTTTTTCTGTTCACAGTGCTTCTCCCTAAGATTTTTACATGCTGCCTCCTCGTTGTTTTGGACTTATCTCAAAATGTATCTTCTTGGAGGGATCTTACCTGATCGTTCTAGCTAAAGCAGTTCACCTATTAGCCTTTCCAATCTTCACAGCAGTTATCTGCTTGAACATATTTATTTGTTTCATGCTTATTGTCTGTGCTTCCCCATGAGAATATGAGCTCCTTGAGAGCAAGGAGCAAGGATTCTGTCTTATTTACCACTACACTCCCAGTGCCTTAACAGTGATTCACACATGGTAGGTAGGTACTCCCAAAATACTTGTTGTCCCACTGGCTGACTACCTACCTCATGGGCTTGTTAAGAAGACTCCCTAAAGTAATATATGTATTACACTTAAGTGCTTGGCACCATTTCTTTTGTATGTTTGTTTACCTATGTCCTATCTCATTCTGAAAAGTCTTGAGACATCTGCTTCACACACACACACACACACACACACACAAGATATATATAATCTAATAGTTATAATTATTGATAATAATAGCTAATATTCACAGTGTGTTTACTCTGTGCTATGTACTATGTACCAGGTCATTTACATAGATTATCTCCTTTAAGTTTCATATTTACCCTATGAAAGGTTCTATTATAATCCCCATTTTACAGATAAGGAAACTAAGGCCCAGAGAGTTTAAATAACTTGCCCAAAAACACATAGCTAATAAGCCAAGCCTATCTACCTCCAAAGAAAGCTTGTGTTCTTAACTTCCTTATAACTGCAGTCCCCAACCTTTTTTGGCACCAAGGACCAGTTTCATGGAAGACAATTTTTCCACCAATGGGGATGGGGGGAGAGAGGCGGAGCTCAGGCAGTGGTGCCAGTGATGGGGAGCAGCTGTAAATACAGATGAAACTTCACTTGCTCACCTGCCACTTACCTCCTGCTGTGTGGCCTTGTTCGTAACAGGCCATTGACCGGTTCTGGTCCACAGCCCCGGTGTTGGGGACCATGGTGTTAATGGACAGATTTTTTTTTTTTTTTTTTTTTTTTTTAGAGACGGGGTCTCGCTCTTGCTCAGGCTGGTCTCGAACTCTTGAGCTCAAGCAATCCTCCCGCCTCGGCCTCCCAATGGATAGATTTTTTAAAAACAATAATTGCTAAGTCTATATTCATTTTGCTCTTCTTGAAAGATTTGTGAGCCAATTCTAGCATATATGCCCAATTTATTATATGAATTTTATAAACCAATCTCACTGCTGGCTTTATTCTTATTTTTGTACTTGTTTTCTTTATCCACATATTATATGTGAATATATACATATATAGAGATGAGATATTAAAGTTTTGTGTCATTTAAAAAAGCATTAAATATTTCAAATAAAAATAATATCATAAACATGCTTTTAAATTACCCCTTGGAATGAACAAATGTTAACATTTTACCTCATTTGCTTTTTTTTTTCTCCCCAATGAAATAAAATATTAGACATGTTGTGGAAGTGCCCTTGGCACACTAATATATTGTCTTTGTGTTTTTGAAAAATTTTACATAGAAGACATCTTACTATACCTGTCATTCTGTAATTTGCTTTTTTCACTCAACAATATATTTTCAGAGCCTATTTATGTTGCTGAATGTAGATCTAGTTTTTTTAGTATTAGCTGCTGTACAGTGTGTCATTATATGAATATGATACAATTTACTTATCCAGTCCCAATTAATGTATATTTAGGTTATTGTTTCTTTTTTTTTCCTCTTGCAAGCCGTGCTATAATGAACATCATTATACCTATCTCCAAATGAACATGTGCTGTTTTCTCTAGGGTTCATTCATAAATACTGGAAAGTGGAATTGCTGAGTTATAGGATATATACAGCATCACAATTTTCAAATTATCCTCCAGAAGTTTGTACCAGTTTATACTCTTACCAGTTCATGGAATTTTCATTTCCTGACATCCTTGCCAAAACTTAATATTGAAAGGCTTCTTTTTAAGTTTTTCCTCAATCTGTTGGGTGTGAAATAGTTTTTTATTGTTGTTTGAATTTGCATTTTCCTGATTAGTGAAGTTGAGCGTGTTTTTCTTCTTTTAGCTATTCATATTTTCTCATCTTTTAGCCCCCATTTGAATCTTTTGTCTCCTTATTAATTAATTGAGCTTTGTATTTTGTTTTTGTTTTTTTGGAGACAGAGTCTCTGTCTCCCTGGCTAGAGTGTAGTGGCATCATCATAGCTCACTGCAAGCTCGAATTGCTAGGCTCAAGTGATCCTCCTGCCTCAGCCTCCCGAGTAGCTGGGACTACAGGCGTGGGCCACCACACCTGGCTAATTTTTGTATTTTTTTGTAGAGACAGGGTCTCGCTCTTGCTCAGGCTGGTCTTGAACTCCTGAGGTCAAGCTATCCTCCTGCCTCAGCCTCCCAGAGTGCTAGGATTACAGGCGTGAGCCACTGTGCCCAGCCCTTAATGATTTGTAGAATAGGCGTTGTTTCTATATTTTGGATACTAATCTTTTATCTGTTATATATGTTGCTTTTTAAAAAACTTTATTAATGGTGTTTTGTCTTGTATAGAAGTTTTAATTTTATTGTAGTTAATTTTAATATAGTTTTGTCATTTTTCCTTTTTTGGTTTGCAAACTGTCTTGTTTAAGAAATCTCAAGCTGGGTGTGATGGCGCGTGTCTGTAGTCCCAGCTACTTGGGAGGCTGAGGGGGGAGGATCACTTGAGCCCAGGAATTTGAGACCAGCCTGGGCAACTAGTGAGACCCCCTTCTCTTAAGAAGAGAAAGGAAGGAAGGAAGGAAGGAAAGAAACCTCTTATTACCCAAAGTCTGAAACACATTCTATATTTTCTTCTAAAATAGTTAAAGGTTCATTGTTCACATGTAGGTGTTCAGTATAGCTGGAATTTATTTTTGTGTTTGGCATGGAATAGAGATATACGTTTATTTTTCAAAATGTGGATAGAATGTTAGCCTGACACAAATTGTGAATAGCCAATCCTTTCCCCATGAAAATGCCCTCTTTTTCATATACCAAATTCCCTGCTGTACAAGTGTCTGTTTCTAGACTCTTCTTTTCTGTTCCATCGATTTCTTTGTCTCACTTTGGGCCAGTACCACTATTTTAATTACTAGAGTACTATAATAATCTTAATACCTAGAAGAGCAGTCCCATCTCCTTGTTCTTTTTCACAAAGCTCTTTCAAATTTTTATTTGACATTATCCCTATGATTCCTAGAGTTTCTGACCCTATTATGTGAATATATGTTTTAAAATTACATTTCTAGATAGATTATCTAGATTATATTGGTTTTTCTATATAGAAAATCATATTTCCCACAGGTAACAATTTTGTTAATCCTTTTTACATTCTTATATATCTTATTTTCTTTTTCTGTTTTATTGCTTTCATTGGATCTCCAGTTCAGTATTAAATAGTACTACCAATAGTGGGCATCCTTGTTGTCAATTGGTGTGTTAGTGTCTGAGGTGGACTTATGTTCTTGAAATTAATAACTTTTAGTTTACTTAGTGTTCAATTTCTTAAAGTTGTAATTTTTTAAATTTAGTTTTCCCTAAGCCTCTGATTTAACTTACAAATTTTACTAGATTTATTTTTAAGTCTACTAGCTTTTGCATAGAAATAAGGATTTTGATTTTTTTTATTAATATTCAATCAACTTGTAAGTCTAAAAGATAAAATCCTCAAGTATTTAATAGTACTTACAAACTTAAATTTCTTACATGTTTCAAACTATGTTTGTCAATTAAGCCTGCTATGTTTTCTCAAATGCTTTAAACAATTATCAAGGCAGACCTTCAATTCTAATAAGCAATATCTTTCTAAGTAAGCAACATTTATGAATCTTATAAATTAGGCTTATACATTTAATAGATCTGATTTTCTTTATCATTTTAAACATTTAAAAAAATCTAGCTCCCACTCACCACTCTGGCTTGAGTTTTCTCTTTGTTTTTAGCATCTGGGCATTTCCCCTTCTAGCTTTTGAGTTTGGCTGTATATTTGTAAAATGTTATATATCATCTAATATTTCTGTGTTTAGGTTAGACGGGAGTTTTTCTCTTTCATATTAGTTCACATTTTCGTCAGAGCTTTTTATATTATATTTACTTTTTTTGGTATGTAATTTTATAAGTTGCTTAGAAGTTTTTCTAAAGTCTTAAAAACAAGTGTTTCAAATACTTTTTGAAATAATAAAAATTGTGGACTCTTGTAATTTTTAAAATCTATATTTAATCTGTACTTAAAAATCTGTGCTTAGGTGAGATCATTAAGGTATTCATAGGGGAATTCACTGTAAAGACAAAACTAAATTGTTACCTAAGCTTTAGAATGCAAGAATTTGGCAAAAGCTTCAGTAAAAGTTCAACATGTTTGTAAGTTCAACTCTCTTTCAATGGAATTTTAGAAATGGATGAAAACTTCAAGATCACATAAGTTATTCCTTTTATTTAATTTATAGAAAGATATGGTTATGGAGAGTTTAAACTACTAATTAGGACAAGATCACAGAACTAGTCAGAAGCTAGTATATCTTCACCACACCAGTGAATCCAAATGCCCACCAATAAATAGTAGTATTTGGGAGGAGTCTCTGACACCAAAGCTTACAAAGACTATAGTATTTAATGTTCTACGCTTTTCTCATTCTGTTTGACTTAATTGCATTTTAAAAATATTCTTCTGTTCAAAGAGTGACAGATGATGGCTGTGAGATCTTCCATTGTGATTTTTTTTAGCCTTTATTAATTTAGAAAATGTGAGACAAATTCTATTTCTTCTTCCAAAATAATTTTGTGGAAATTGTTTGAGTTCTGTTGTTCAATTTTACCGTCTCTTCTCTTCTATGAACCCTCCTTATTTCATGAGTTGTGTTAGTAAGAAAATGTTATAGCATCTACTGAATGATTAGTACTTTGAAGGTACATTAATTTTACAATTTTTATGTGCCATTTAGTCAGATACACCAGAGTAGTTATTTACTGAATCAAGTGAGCTTAAATACATGAACACTACAATCTTTAAGCCTTTCTTAATAGGAGAGTCTCTTTCTTTCTCTTCCTTTACCCTCCCGCAATAGAAATGTGAATTTCCAACAAGGATGTTTTAGACAATTTGCTCTTTATTTCTTGTTATCAATTACATATCTCATAATATCTTGATAGTAATCTCCAGTTTAGAGCACTTTGAAGATTCTATAGATAGACATAGACATTACCTGAAGTCTGTTCTGTGGAATGCTAACCTCTCAATAGCATCCTCAAAAAAGTTTCTGTTGCAGATGTTTAGGAAATGCATGCTTTATCCTGTTTTGGAGAGTCACAATAATAGTAGCATATGAAAGATACTGACAAGACTTGCAGGTGAAGAAGATTAATTTTGTTTTACCCATTTCCCCAAATTTATTTGCCATGAAATCTATCTGATTTAGGGAATATTAAACACTGTTTGTGCGTGAATCTTTAGTGGGTTGTAGATCTATAATATTTAAATATTAGAATAATAAGTATATTTCTTTGTTTTTATTTCTTTAAGTCAACAATCTTCATAATTTTCTTTGTATTGTGGATTGTCCCCCTTTCCCCTAACTGTTCCCCTACTCAGACCAAATTTTTTATTCATTTAGTCATTTAGCTCATTTTTATTGAGCCCCTAGAAGCACATACTAGAAAGACAAAGATGAATAAAAGAGAGTTCTAGCTCTGGAAGACCTAACACACTGATTTGATGGGGCAGGAGAGCCATCTATATGGGATACTCCCTTATATCTTTACGTAGGTATAGAGATCTGTGATCACCACTTTGCATTTACCTATTTAATAGCTTGAGAAAAGTGTTCTTAATGTATATTTTTATAAAGACTTTATTCCTTAAGTTTGAGATGCCAAAGATTAAGTCACAGCATTATTTTATATACCACAAAGAAACAAAAAATGCTGTCAAATATAATTTAAAGGTAAATCCTGATTTCAGAGATGTTAAATGTGAAAAACTGTATGCATTACATACAGTAGTAAATGTTTGTTAAATATTAGATGTATTTTGTTTTGAGTATTTCTGCTACATTAATTGAATTAAGTGTAACAAATGCTTGTTGAATGACTACCATGTAATAATTCCAGTGGATAATAGAATAATGAGTAAGATATGGTCCCTGCTCCTAAGGAACTACAGGGGAAGGAAAATGTGTGCAGACATTGCTAAAATAAAGCTATATTTGCCACATTTTAAAAATCCATTCAATCACGATGGACACTTAGGTTGTTTCCATATCTTGGTTATTGTGAATAATGTTGCAGTGAACATGGGAGTGCAGACATCCCTTTGGAATACTTATTTTATTTCCTTTGGGTATATACCCAGCTGTGGATTGCTGGATCATAGGGTAATTCTGTTTTTAGTTTTCTGAGGAACCTCTGTACTGTTTTCCAAAATGACTACTAATTTACAATACTACCAGCAGTGTATATGAGTTCCCTTCTCTCCACATCCTTGCCAACATTTGTCTTTCATCTTTTTGATAATAGCCAGTCTGACAGATTTGAGGTGATATCTCATTGTGGTTTTAATTTGCATTTCTCTGATGATTAGAAATGTTGAACATTTTTTCATGTCTGTTGGCCATTTGTATGTCTCCTTTTGAGAAATGTCTATTCAAGTCCTTTGCCCATTTTTTAATAGGGTTACTTGCTTTCTTGTTATTGAGTAGTTTGAGTTCCTTATATATTTTGGATATTAGTCCCTTACGTATATATAAACAATGGAATACTATTCAGCCTTTAAAAAAAAACCCAGGAAATTCTGTCATTTGCAACAACATGGATGAACCTGGAGGACATTATGTTAAGTGAAATAAGCCAGGCACAGAGAGGCAAGTACCGTTTGATCTCACTTATATGTAGAATCTTAAAAGGTCAAACTCATAGAAGTAGAGAGTAGAATGGTGGTAACCAGAGGCAGGTAGGGGGTGCAGTGGACAGGGAAAGGGGAGACTTTTATCAGTGGATACAAAGTTCCAGTGAGATACAAGGAATAAATTCTTGTGTTCTATTGCACAGCAGCGTGACTAGTTAATAATGTACATTTCAAAATAGCTAAAAAGAGGATACATGTATCAATATATCACTTTGTATCCCATAAGTATATACAATTATTTGTCAATTAAAAATAAAGCTAATAAAAATACAAAAAATAAAGCTCTGAGGGGAGAAGGTGGGTGGGGGTGAGGGATGAAAAATTACCTACGGAGTACAATGTACAGTACTTGGGTGATGGGTACACCAAAGCCCAGACTCCACCACTATGTAATATATACACGTAATGGAATTCGACTTGTACCCCCTAAATCTATTTAAAAAAAAAAAAGAACAAAAGTTTAGGAACTCTGAGAAAAAAATATAAAGCTATATTTGTTAAAGCAACTAAATTAAATCAGATAAACCATAATTAATAAATTCATTAAAATAATGCTAAATTAGTGACAGTTGATGGCTTTGCAAAAGTTATGAATTACCAACTTCAAAAACCGTCTGTTGTTAATTTTTTTTTTTTTTTTGACATGGTTGTCTTGCTGTATTGCCCAGGTTGGTCTCGAATGCCTAGGCTCAAGGGATTCTCCTGCCTCAGATTCCTGAGTAGCTGGGACCTCAGGTGTGCACCACCACGCCTGGCTGTTGTTAATTTTTTTTCTTTCATTGTTAGTGGAAGTTGGGGGTGGGTAGTGGGTAAGAGGGAGAAATGAAAGGAAATATTTATTTATGTATGTTTTTTTAAAGGAGACAATAGAGTTTCCTCCAGAGTGTCATTTTAAAATTATTTTTTTTCAGTTGTGATCTCCACGGTAGGTCTGTTTGTATGGAAAACAATTCTAGTACTTGTAATGTTTGTTTTCTTTGGAAAATTTACAAATTGAATTATGATCAGCCAAACATGTTTCTCTGTGTGTGGATTCACACAATGGAAAAATGTTAACCTTAAGCTGGCATCTGTCTGCTATTAGCAGTTTTTATAGTTGGCCCACGCACTATCAGTGTGTGCACTCAGGGAATGCAAACTTATTTTAATTTTGGCTTAAATAAATAGCATTATGAAAATAAATCTGTTAATATTTTTACTGAGGCCATACATAAGGAAAAATTGGATTATTTTTGATTTATGAAAAGCAGTACAGAAACAGGAAGGGCACCGCGTTTAGAGTCTGGAGTCCTAAGTTTGAATTCTGGCTTTGCCATTTAGTAGATGTGTTACCTTAGCCAAGTCACCTAATTTTTTTGTCTGTTTCCTAATGTGTTAAAAAATAACTGTAATAATAGTAATGGTATTTTTTAAGGTTGTTAAGACTAAATTTGATGTATAAAAGTATATTTGATGTATCATTTGTAAATGATAATACTTGTCAAGTATTAAGTTGATAATTTTTAGATTTTCCTTTTAGTACAGATATGAAGAGTATACTATGTATGACCACATACATTTTACAGAATTGATTTCAACAGTTTTGATTTATCTGTATTTATGTGAGCTTGGTCAAAAAAAGGAAAGTAAATTTGTTTTAGGTATTTCCTAGAATTTCATTTTCTTCCTATTAAACATTTTAGAGATTATTTTTATTAACAGTGTAGTAGGCGAATTGATATATATATTCTATTTATGTATTATGTACAATATCTCTTTTTTCTAGGTTCTGATTGTCATAAAACTTTTGATAAGAGGTTAGACAAAGAGAAACTTTGTCTAAAATAGAGTATTATTGACTGCATAAATAGTCTCAGGACATGGTGAGATTGTGAGCTTTAGGACTTTTTTCTAAGTTCTAAAAAGCCCCAGTAATGCCCTAATTTAAAACAGCTCCAGGCAATTTGACAATATGTATCAGAAGCACTAAAATTGTTTTTGACCTAACAATGTGATTTCTTAATGAAAGAATTGTATCTTAATGATTGTATCTTAATGAAAGAATTGGTAATTTACAAAAAAATTTATATACTGCCAATTAAAAAATCATACTTTAAAAGAGTAATAATACAAGAAAATATTTATCACGTAGTATCAAGTAGAAAGGCAGTTTATACAAACATGTGGTACAATCCTAACTTTGGTTGAAATAATAAAAGACTGATTTAATATATACCAAAAATGTTAACAATATTTTAATAATCTCAGATTAGTAGAATTTACAGTGATTTTTATTTTCTTTTATAATTTTCAAATTTTGTATAATGAGCATGTATTACTTTTGTAATCAGGAGTGTAATATATATGTGTATGTATATATATTTTGTCAGACTTCTTTCCAAATAGTCTCTCAGCTAGCACAGTAAAATATCATGGATTCATATAATTTAAGTATAAGAAGTTGTAGGCAGTATTCATGTACTTAAGAGAATATTATTTATGATTGAACTTATCGTGAATGCCTTTGGGTGTACCTTTTGGCTTTGCCATTCTACAAGCCTTCTCTATCTTTTGATGGACTATAATTTGCAGCTGATGGGAAGTTTCAATTGAAGGATGAAAGGTGGTCATATTAAAGGAGGCTGGACTGTCTTAGCCAGGGCTAGTCTGTGCTAGACTGGCAAACTGGGCCAACTACCACGATGAAAGCAACATTGGAGAGTCAACCCCACTTTTTGAGAGGCACCAAATTTGTACTAGTTTAGAGCAAGTTCAGAGTCCCAAGTTGGTGAGGCATCGCATTTGTTTTCCCCTGAGACTGTGACCTCTTCTCCCACCTCCAGCTCTTAGCACAAAGTTTGGCGCATGATAGACACTTAGTAAACATTATGGGAATTGAAATGGGAAGAAACTGAAAATTATGCAGATTCCTAACATTAGTTTTACTGAAAAGTCATTTCAATATTAAATGAAGTGAATTATGCAGATATAGTCACAGGCAACCTCTATATGGATACAAAGGAAGTTCATAGGAGCAATAATGATGTTATGTTTAGCCATCATAGGGTCTTCTCTGTGCCTTTTCTGTTTTGGCTGCTAGGCTCTCAGCACATTCACTATTTGGCACAGTCAACTATAAGTATAGTATGCACATTGGAAACTGATGAAGGACTGAAACATTTGAAAGGAGGGTAATACAAATTTTTGTAGGTACATAATAAGTAAAATGTATTTTGATCAATTAATTAAGCTTCTACCTCAGCTAGCCAGGAAAATCAGGTTTTGTCCTTTTGCCCTCTTTGTGCTATTCAACAACATATGCTATTTCTCATGTTAAGACCTTAACAGCTGTGCCAACAAGTCTAGTTTGAAAAAAAAGGTAAGGGCTTAATGGTGTCTCTTTGCAGCCTGTCAACATCTCTGTCCATCAGTAGATTACTTCAGCCTTTCAGAACAGTTGTTCACCTCAAATACAAGGGTCAGAAGTCAGTGTAGTTACTGTAGCTACTGCAGCTTGCTAGTAGGAATGAGAATTGGAATTATGAACTTGGAGCTGTCAGTACCAAGGAGAGCAATGTTATGACAAACCTAAGTGTTTGTGCTGCTTTTTCACAGAATAACTCAGACACTACTGGGTAACTAGAACCCTCTCTGATCTGAATGGCATAGACATATTCCTTTTACCTTATATTGAGATGATTTTTCCGGAGGATTTATCTTGGAGCTCCACATGACTTTTAATTCATTTCAGTTTAGCAGGCATTTATTAAGTATTGAATTAGATGCTAAGGTTTCAAAGATGAATGAGACTTGATCCTTGTCCTCAAGGCTTTCAGTTTAATGGGGAAGATATGAACAGATTATTTCAATATAATATATTAAGCATATAGGTATGCCCAGAGGAAAGTTAATTGGCCCAGCCTCAGGAAGCCAGGAAAGGGAAAGCTTCATGGACAGATTAACTAATAAACTGTGTCTTTCATATGGGTAAGAATATTCCAGGAAGAGAGAACAATATGAACACTAGAAACATGTGTTCATTCAGTAGGGGCAGGAGAAAAGAACTAGATAGAGAATGAGTTATGGAGGGTCCTATATGACCTGTGAAGGTACTTGATCTTTGTTCTGAATGCACTGAGCAGTCACTGAAGAGTTTGACGCACTGAAGTGACAAGGCTGGATTATAATTTTAGGTAGATCACTCTAGAGGCACAGTAAAGGATAGTTTTAGTGAGACAGGATTAGTAGCCTGAAAATCACTTCAGAAGGCTATTGTAATTGTTCAGGCAATAAATGATGAGGGCCTAGACTAGGGCACCTAGTCAGTGGTGGTAAGGATGGGAGAGGATAGGTGATTCAGGAAGTGTTTAAGGTGTTGAAATATTCAGGGCTTGAGGATGATACCATTAAGTGAGGTTAAGAATGCAGGGAGAAAAACAGTGTTTAGGGGAAAGATGGTATGTTAAGTTTTGGATATAAGTTTGAGGTCCTTTGGACATTCTAGTAGACATGAACTCAGTGTTAAAATTCAGAGAAATGTTAGTTTTGATAAAAAATAAATTATCATCTTGAGCAGAAGTAAAGAACAAATAAATCAGTGCAAACCCCAAAGTGATATTGTTACTTAAGAAGGGCTAGACCTAGAGAAGGCATTAGGTATAAAAATTGGATTTGTGCATAGCAGTGTAAAGTTAATATAAGTAGGTTAAATATTGTGGGGAATCAAGCATTCCACTTTGCGAAAAGTCATCTTATATACTTTTTATGAATTACTTATTGGAGACATTAGGAATATAGTATGATATAATGTTAAGAAACACTGGAAATAATTTAGTTTTTGATAGTTCAAAAGGGTTTTGTGGTTTCTTGGTGTCATTATACACATCAGTTATTTTACTGACAAAAAACTTTGGAAAGAATATCCAAAATATAAAGATTTTTGGATATCAATAATAGCTAACATTTATTATGCATGAAGCTCTATTCTAGTACTTGAATATGTTGATTCATTACATATGAGTCTCTGAAATATGTAGATAGTCTTATTATTCCCATTTTATACATGGAGGAAAGTTTAAGAAACTTACCTCAGATCACACAGGATTTATCCCCAAGGTGTCTTGATGCAGAGCTTGTCCCTTAACCACTATGCTATACTGCCTTATCTAATTATATAGGTTACAGGTACATTTGCTCATTAGGAAGAATGAAAACATGAAAATGCATTATGTTAACAAAGGTCCATATAAAAGTAACATTTCTAGAAATTTAAAGTTATGAAAACTGCAGGAATAATTTAGTGTCAAGAATATGTATATTTTAAATTCGAAGAGGTATCACATTGCTTATTAGGGAGAATGGAAACCTGACAATTCAAAAGAATTAGGGAAATAGAAATATAGGAAGTTGAATTATTATAGGAAAGAAAGGGAAGAGTTTATGCTAGAGATTAATATTTGTAAAGGCTCAGTTCTAAAAAAATTGAAACTTCCATGAAGAATTTATTATCACTGCTACTTCTACCACTATATAGGTATATAACGCTTTATATTTTTCAGAGCTAAGAGAAAGGAAGTGACTTAACTAAGATTATACACCATATAAGTGTCAAAAACGGGAAAGAACCCAGGTCTTCTGACTCAATCCAGAGCCCTTTCCATTACATCATATTCCTTAATGGAACCATGCAGATTCAGTCCTGCCCCAAATCGATAGAAATGAAGAGGGAAATGCCTAAGAAAAGAATTAGTCCATCAACATTAAATCCAAGAGAGAGAACAACTCAAGGGATGTAATAATAAAGAATGAACCAGTGGTGCTCTAATTGAAAGGATTGCCATGATTCTAGAATCTGATGAAACTTTTCTGCAATGCCTACTAATTGACGTATATGATAGGAAAGTTGCCAAAGTGAAAGTGCTTAGGTATATAAATCATGGTTTTACTTTCTGTTTTCAAGAAATGTTGTTGGTGATTATCTTCAGAGAGGGGAAAGCAGTGGGTGTAGTTGGGAATCAGCAGCCTGTGAATAGAAAAAGTTTTACTTTTTATTTTGTGCCTTTCTGTGCTGTTTAAGTTTTGTTACCTGTGAATATATTACTTTTTAAAAACATGCTAATAGGGGTTTCTGTATAATGGGATTATGGGCACTTTAAAAATATTTTTAATTAAGTATTATCACAAATTGTATTAACTGATTTCATCCCAAGAGTTATTGATTAGGTTGACATTGACATTGAGTGGATTTTCCACAGACCCGCGTAGAAACAATATTGTTACAAATGGTTAGAGAAGCAGTAACACTACAAAACTATTACCTTGTTTCTATGGGAAAGTGAATTTTCAATTATAGATAAGGATGTGGGAAATGTTACTTCACTTTCAGCAGTCTTCGAAAATTCCTATACTCATATATATACCTACATGTGTACATTTGCTCCTGGGGTAGGATGTAGCTTTCCTGAGTGAAAGAGGTGCTCTGGTGGGGAGTGGCAAGGGTGAGAGTCAGATTAGTATTCTTACAGCAATTGCTCTAGACAGGACTGTTCTGTGAGGAGGACTCTGAGGATCTTCACCCGCTAAAAGCAGAGAGAAATTAGAAGTGGTTGTTTGTATAATTGGTTTATTTGTAAGTCACACATTTGAGTTAGGGAACTCTCTGCAGGATCAGTTGGTGTTTATTTTCACTCTAAAGCAATTTTATTCCTCTGGGAACTTATTTGGATGATGTGCTTGCTATACAATGACATTTGCAGTTTTATAAGATCCTAGAGCAACGTATGGTAAGTAATCTGTGCAGAGTTTATACTACCCTTGGAAAAGATGGGAAATGTATATTTGAATTAGGAATACACTGATTTCCTGGAAAATTATAAAGTGCTAAGGGAATTTTTTTCACTGTGGCATTGTTGAGAAGGGATTAATTTTTCTTAAAAAAAGACAGGATACTCTGGATATAATGAAAATATTAAGTTAATGTTTATGGCCTGTGAGTGAAAGAAGGAATACCAAGTGTCAGAGTAGGACTGTAAATCATCATCCTTGGCAGAAACAAAGTTTGCTCTTTGTCTTGTTATGTCTGGACAGTTACCAGGGCCTGTGGTGAACTTTGCAATCTAGTTCTCAAAATCCCAGAGAGTGTGGAAGCATTTACATGGACTCTAGGGTACAGGTTTGAGTGGTCTGATCTCACGCTTTTTTTTTTTTTAAGTGGATGAGACTTTTTATATTTAGAGAAATTTTTTAAATGGTTAAATGTGATGGGAGGGAAAAGGATTTTTATAATTTTAATAGTATGTGTTTTTTTATAGTTCTTACTTTTAAAAACAACACCTACATAAAATTATGTATGGAGTACTTTTGAGAACCACAAAATAGCCCCACCCCCAAAGATTCTGGGCATTCAGAATAGCTTGGTTGTATTCCATTTATTGTATTTCAGTGGTCCTAAGACATATTTTCTCACAGGTTAAAAAATTTCTAAAATAGGGAAACATCTTGTAATCATTACTGGCTTAGATTGAAGTCAGATTACTTCAGAAAAGATTTGCATTTGACTCTGCCAGTTATTTACACTGCTACCAATCTGAGACCATTTTAAATTAAATTGTCTGCCTGAAAAAGTTTTTTGGTTTTTTGTTTGTTTTTTGCTTTGTTTTGTTTTGTTTTTGACCCTTCTGGTAGTATGAATTTAGATTGCAAAGCTGGATGAGTACTATCTTTTAGATAAAATTCCCTCTACGTGGTACGTAGGTAGAGACTTTCAAGTTTCCTTGCTGTCTCTTTCTGAGTGGTGGGTTTATTTTCCATTTACCCTGTATTGCGTTTCTAGCCCTTCTGTTGTCCCAGCCTTATATGG
The DNA here is from genome assembly GCA_023783475.1 of Daubentonia madagascariensis. Lineage (NCBI taxonomy): Eukaryota > Metazoa > Chordata > Mammalia > Primates > Daubentoniidae > Daubentonia > Daubentonia madagascariensis. The sequence goes on along the minus strand of JAKFHU010001815.1, from coordinate 53,065,302 downwards.
GATGCCTCCTATTTTGGATATTTTTTTTCTTGTGAATCATAAAACAATAATACATCTTATAATAAATTGTGGCTTAGATTTGATGAGAGACTCATCACTTGCTTAGGCCCTTACTTACCATCCTTCTTCAGAACTTGTTTACTCTTCTTGTAGATACACTTCTAATAAACTCAGTGTCCTTGTTACACATTTCTTTGCTTATTCGTCTTCAGTGATCTTCAAAGTTTAATTTGTATATGAATCAATTGGGTAGTTAATTAAAACTTTATATTTCTGGGCCTTATCCCCAGAGATTCTGTTTCCATGGACCTGGATGAGGCCCAGGAATCTGCACTTTTTAAATAAACACCCTCAAGGTATTCGTACCTAAGTAATTGAAGGACCACACTTAGAGATAGACTGCGTACTCTAAATCTAAGTGAATACTCAATGGCTTCAGCTGTCGTCTATATATATTGACAATGGGGGAGTGCCAAACTCATCTATACAATTGATGTGTTTCTATTAAAGGTGGAATACACTCTGATCTAGGATACCTGGGTTCAAATCCCAGCTCAGCCACTTAATAGCTGCATGACCTTGGGCAAGTTACTTAACTTCTCAGTTGCCTCATGTAAAAAGAAATTAATACCTCATAGGGTTGCCTTGACCATTCAGTGGATCAATACCTGTAAACTCCTTTGATCAACCTGACACATAGCAAGCTCAATGTAAGTGTTAGCTATTTTTTGTTGTTGTTATCCCATAAGCACCTCAAACATGTCTAAAATGAATCTTTTATACCATCTCCACCTCCTCAAAATCTGTTTTCTGCCTTGGCTACACCTTTATTTTACTTCTCCCTATCACTAATTTTCCTTGTTCGGGTCATAAGTTCTGTGAATTCAACATTCTAATTGTCTCTAATTTTTCCTCTCCAAACCATTCCCATTTCTATTGCTTTCTTCAGGTTTTTATTATCTCTCATATAAAGCTCTGGAATAGCTTCTTACCTGGACTGCTAGCCTTTGGTTGTTTTTCTCCATTTTAATTTCACAAAAATCTTTATCAAAGGCGATGTGATCATGCTACTTCTCTGCTGGATGGCTCTTATTGCCTACAGGATAAAATTTAAACACCTGTACCTGGCATACAAGACTCCTCAGATCTGGTTTCTGCCTCCTCTTCTGCAATACTCAGGCACATATACAATCTCCCAATTTTAGTAAATTACTTGTAGAAGATCACTTTAAATACTGGATTCTCTCTTGCTTTCATAATTTTGCATAGATAAGGGATGTACTGTGTTGGTTAAGAGTGTAAGCTTTAGAGCCAGACTGCCAAATCCTGACTTTGCTGATTAACTAGGTGTGGAGCTTGGGTGAGACAGTTTTTCTGTGCCATAATTTCCTCATCTGTAAAGTGGGAATAATTGTGCCTCGTAGCATTGGTATGTGAATTTTATAAGTTAATTCACATAAGAAATAGTCAATATATGTTGAGTTATTATTTTTATTATTACAATGCTGTTCTATATGTATACTTGATCTTCTCTACCCATTCTCTCACTTTCTTTTGCCTGTGAAATCCTACTCATTCATCCTTCATGTCTGAGTTTAAGAACTAGCTTCTCTAAGAAGTCATTGCTAAAATCCCCAGACTCTGGTTAGATGCTCTTCCTCTGGGCTCCCATAGCATCCTATGTAGCATAATTAAGCTATGAATGTTTCAAGGACTGCCAGGGACTGTACTTTTCATCTCTGAATGTTTAATGAAAGAAACTTGATTGCTTTGTTATTTCTTATTTGCTATAGATTGGGAAACCAATTAAAAAGGGGTGTTCTGCTAGAAACAAATAAGCAGACAGCTCATAAGCAGCCAGCAAGGGAAGAGATAGCAAGAGGTGAAAAGACAGAAAACAAAATCTATGATGGTCTAGACCTTTCCAGTGAAGGGGTAAACAATACAACGAGTATCACCGTGGGTCTCTAAGTATCATTGTGCATAATTAAAATGATATTATGATATCCTTAAGTCGTCCCAAAGATTAAATTGTGTTAAGTATACTCTGCCTAAAACAAAGGAAAGTTAGGTTAAGCATTTTAGAAATATTTCTTTTAAAACTAATTGAAATAAATTTTAGTAATTAAATAGGTAAGCTTTAGTTATTTATCATTGTCCAATGGCTCATTCCCTTTTGGCAGCCTGACTAATCAGTACACTCCCATAATTATTTCTGACTATTGAGTGTGTCCAACCTGTGGAAAAAAAAAAGTAAAGGCCTTGAAAGTGGATTTGTAGCAACTAATCTGAATACTGTTAACTTTTTTTTTAATTCAATATTTTTGACCTAGTTCCTAAACTCTTTCTGCATTTATTGTTTGCTATCAACCATTCCAAAGAGAAATGGTTAGAGTTCAACAGAAATAAGTACAATATGCTTTAATACTTATGATAAATATAATAAACATTATAAGAATGTTAAAACCCTTTCAAAACCACTTATTTTTAAAAAGATAGAACTTTCTGAAGAAATATTACCAGTAATATTTTCAAATCCTAAGAATTGTGATTTATTTATATAAGATGATATTAAATTAAAACATTGTACGAAAAAATACGTACCAAAGCACAATATGTGGTATTTTTTACAGTTAAGACAGTATTTACTGAGTTGTTGGGTTCAATCCTAACAAACATAAGCATAGGGAGGTAGGGAAGAGTTGTTGACCTAACAAATTTGTTCCAGAGAATTGACTTTACAAATATTTTTTGGATTAGGCCCTGAGGATATAATGCCCCTTTGCAGAGCATAGGAGTTTGGGAACTTACAGAAAAAATAAACATAATTGCCCTCCCTGAGTTTCCGTTGAGATAGGAGGCATGATACCCTTACAAATGAAAACATGTAAGTGCTTTCAACAGATATCCATATAAATAATTGATACTTTATGTCTCCTGTTATTTTCTCTTTCGAAATCTAGTTGAAAAGAACAATTTCAGTAAATTTTTGTCTCTCATTATCAATGTAATATGTTTTTATTGTAGAGAATGTTTAAGAATGTAGAAATAGGAACATGAAAATCTGTTGTCTGTCTATTAGTATTTTAACGCATTACTTAGTCTTTTATCTATGCCTATCTTTTTTTCCCTCCCAGATCTTCTGATATGTATGCCTATCTTTGTGTTCCTTTTTGTAGTGATACAATTTTATATTCTTCGTTATTCACTGTGTGTTAAATCAGGAGCATTTTCTCATGAACTGAATAGTGAAGATAACTAAATCTTGGTAAAGATGATGGAGAGTCTAATCTTTAAGTGATCTTAGACATTAAACGTTCTAAACTTAATGGATACAAGTTCAGTAAGGAGAAATCTAATTGTTAGATAAAATGTTCATAAGCCTAGTTATTTTAAATTCAGCACTTAATGAGTTTGCTCAGTAATTAGGTAGCCCCTACAGCATATATTCAGTAAAATTAACTGCAGACATGAACAATTAGAAGTTATGTTATAATTTATAAAATATTTCTAAAATATTGGCATTACTTTATACTCTTTAAAAACTGGCTATTTTACTCATGTATTATAATAATATATTTATTAATTCAGGCTCATTTAAGCTAATGAGTTTGGAGAATGCTCAATAAAAATGTATTAATAGTTATGAAATAAGCAAACCAATTTTACTGGATATACACTTGACTCAACCCCTGTGTTCTTTTTTCCCCCTCTCATTGCCTTGTGTCTTTTTTCAACAGCGAGATTGAAAACTCAGTCAGACAGCAGAAGCCATGCCCTAGGTGCTTCATGTTTCTGGGAGGCATAGCATGTTAGACCTAGATGTTAAGTAATCACTTGTTTTCACTTTGATTCATTTGTTACCACTTTCTCCTGCTTTTTCACCATTTCTCTGATCATTCCTCTTTGATCTCCTTTAAGGGGTTTTCTTTCTTCATTTGCCTCCTAAATGTTAGTAGTCATTCTGAGCTCAACCCTTCTTTCTCCTGAATCACATTCATAACCTTTTAAAATTTTGCCTCAACACATCTGAGGGGGGCCACAATGAAATAGATAACACTGGTTCTCTAATGAACAAAGGCAGTGAATCTCAGCCACCTCTTTTGTGCATGCATGCATGCAATCACTGAAAATTGCTATTGTTTACACTCTCCTTTGGTGATCTAATTGATAACCAAATCTGTGTCTCTAGATCCAGCTTAGACTGCTCACCTAGCCTCCAGGTCTATATTTCAGTCTGTTTGCTGGGCAGTTCTGTCTATAAGCACCTCAAATTCGATATGTATAAAACAGAATTCGTTATTTTCCTCAGATTTGTGGTTCCTTTTATTCTATATTTCCATTAATGCCACCATCATCTATCTACTTGCCCAAATGACAATTTGAGGAGTGTTTTTGTCTTCTCTCCCGTTTCATGTATGTGGTAGGTTCCCAAGTCCTTTTGATTGTATCTTCTAAGTATCTTTCATATTCATTTCATCTACTCCAGTCTTATTTCAGGCCTATATTTTCTTGTTTGAATTACTTTAGTAACCTCTTAATTTGTCCTTTTGCCTATAATTTCTTCTCCCTCAGTCTATCCACCTCAGGGCCATCTAAATAAACTTATCAAAATGCAAACCTGATCATGTTATTCCCTTCTGTATCCTTCATTAGCTCCCCATGGCCTACTCAGATAAAATACAAACTCCTTAGTGTGATATACAACGTCCTGTGTGGTTTGACCCTCACATAGCTTTTCAGCCTGTCTCCTACTGTCAACATTTATTCACTGTGCTCCAGTCAAGTTCATTAGGATCTACCATGGTCCTCAACAATTACACACTCTATCTTCACTAATTGTGTATTTCCAAATTTTGTGTTCCTGTTAAACCTCTTTTCGTTTGTTTGTTTTGGTCTCTTTCATATCTTTCTTCAATGTCTGATGAGCCTTGCTTAAACAACTTATATTTAAGAGTGGGGCACTAAAAACTGATTGGAAACTTCAAATCCATGCAATTCATTCATTTGATCATCTTTAGTATCTTTGGTAACTTGGGCTATTCATATTCTCTAGATAAGGATCTTCTCATCTTCACTTGGGTGTAATGGTGTAGACTACCAACATTCTGGGAACTGAATCTTCCTGCTTCTAGTGCCCCACCCTCAACTGTGCCAAGTGTTCCCCAATCCAGAAATACTCTATAATTCCCTCTTCAGAGAAAAAAAAAAAATTTCTGATCTTCCCAGATGAAGGTAAAGTACTCTTCTGGCTGAATGGAAAGGGAGAAGGGATTTGGGCATATAATTTACTTGTAAGTTAAACTTTCAACCTGTTCTTTAGTCTTCAGTCTTATCTTAACTGCTGCTTACAGAGGTGTGGCTAATTCCTGAGCCATTTGGAGGTTCTGAAAGGTAAATTTAAAAGTCACTTTTCTTACTCTGGTTGAGTCTGCTTTTTTGTGTTAGCTAAGCCTTTTACTATTCATACATCTGTTTTCCATTTTCCAAAGTTTTGCTGTTATCTCCTCTCCTGATCTTATCTGTGCAAGTTTAAATCTTTCTTTAATATATGTTAAACAAAATAAAATTGTTTTAATAGTATTTTAGTGGGTTTCCAAGAGGGAGCAAAAGTCAGTGTGTATGTCCACTCTGCCATATGTACCTAAACAACTCTTTCAAAACTGTTCATAATTCTAAATTATTTCTAGCTTTAGTTATCTCTCCCTCAATCAGGGAGCATTAATCTCTCCTTTGTGCTCCCATGGCTCTCTGTGTATGCTTTTTTCATTGAATTGAGCCCATTGAATCATATCTTATTTTTAATGTGTTTATCTCCTGTACCACATATTATCATGCAACCAATCTCCAGAACTTTTTCATCTGGCAAAACTGAAACTCTATAACTCCCCATTCACTCCTTCCCTGCAACCATCATTCTACCTTCTGTTTCTATGAGTTTGACTATTTTAGATACTTCATATAAGTGGAATGATACAGTCTTTGTCTTTTGGTGATTGGCTTATTTCACTTAATATAAGGTTCATCAATATTTTAGCGTGTGTCAGAATTTAATATCCATTAAATTCTTGAAATTCAGAAGCAGTTTAAGTATTGTATTTCAATGACAATCATGTATAATGTGTTAACGGTAGCATCGTCTTACATTTAATAAACTGATCTTTTGATATTCAAATTGATCTATTTAACATAATTTATAATTAACTTAAAAAATATCCTTTGCTAGGTATAAAAAAAATCACCATTTTGCAGCCATCATAATAAAGACTGATTTAGGCAAGAAGCGTCAATGGTTGCTAAATCCAGGGGGGTAAATTTTGATGGAAGAATGGGAGATACTAAAGCCTCAGAATTTCCTTCCTTTTTAAGGCTGACTACTATTTCACTGGCTGTATATACCACATTTTGTTTATTTATCTATCAATGGGCATTTGGGTTGCTTCCACCTTTTGGCTATCGTGAATAGTGCTGCTGTGAACGTAAGTGTACAAATCTCTTCAAGGTCCTACTTTCATTTCTTCTGGATATATACCCAGAAGTGTGATTGTCTTTTACAACATTGACATTTTTTAAGAAAACAGCCCTCCCTCTTTTTTAAAAAATAGAATGCTTCTCATTTGGGCTTATGTGGTATTTCCTCATGTTAAGATTCAGGTTATACATTCCTGGCAAGAATACTACATAAGGGATGGGTCCTTCTTCAGGGTTTCATATCCAGAGGCACACAATATCCATCTACCTCTTGTAGGTGATGTCAATTTTAATCATCCTATCAAAGTGTTATTTGGTGTTTCTACTATATAGTTACTATTTTTTCCTTGCATCTTATAAGCAATCTATGAGACACACTTTAGGAGAGGCTTTAGTATCTCCCATTCTTCCATCAAAATTTACCCCCCTGGATTTAGCAACCATTGACACTTCTTGCCTAAATCAGTCTTTATTATGATGGCTGCAAAATGGTGATTTTTTTTATACCTAGCAAAGGATATTTTTTAAGTTAATTATAAATTATGTTAAATAGACCAATTTGAATATCAAAAGATCAGTTTATTAAATGTAAGACGATGCTACTGTTAACACATTATACATGATTGTCATTGAAATACAATACTTAAACTGCTTCTGAATTTCAAGAATTTAATAGATATTATGGGTATTCCTATAAAGTCATTGCATATTTTTAAAAGTTGAATATATTATGTGTTTTAGGATGTAAATTAGGTTCTGGTACTTTTTCTTATTCTTAGTCTACAGATCGTTTACCATATACTTTATTATCTGAATCCTACTGGTGAACTTTCTATTTAGGTTAATGACTAACCAGATAATATTCACTTAACTGCAACTGAGGAACAGACTTTACAGTATGGAGTAGCTTTGAGAGCTGTAGCTAGAATAGAAATATATAAACTTTTTTAAATTTTTGAAGCATAAATATCATTCTGTGAGTGCATCTAAGACTGGTTTGTCTAGAGTAGTTAGTATCTTTAAAGTGTGGCTAAAGCTATTGTAGTATATTGTTTCAAGCAGTATAGTAGATTAGATGTTCAGAGAAACTTCTGGTAAAGAACACATGAAAAAATGCTATATAAAATGCCTTAAAAATATTTTTTGAAGTATGGCTGAATTGGCAACAAAGTAAGGGGAAAATATGAGGCTGTAAATAATGAGAAATCCCAATTCTATAGGGATAAATGAGCCCTCAAACCTGTTTTACCACTGAGGGTATCTTCTGATCCCTCATGGCCCAGAACTTGGGCTTTAAAGAGATAGTCCTGCTTGCATGGGACAGAAGAAGAAATCTGAGTCTGGGCATTGTGAGTGATAAGTGTGGACACTGCAGCATAAAGCTGGGGTCCTCAAAGGGTAAATCATCTCCTGTGGGTAATTTAGGAAAAATACCTGCTCTTCAGAATGGCACTGCCTATCTCATCCTTGGCTTTGACTGGAGTAGACAGAAAGAATATTTCTTGGAAAATCCTCATCATAATCCTATGCTCATGTGGGTTTGGAGTTGGAATTCACACTGCTAAAAGATCTCAATCTAAAAGTTTAGTTTAGTGGTACTTTAGGTTCTGGGTGCCCCAGGAACCTAGGAAAAACAAATAGAAATCTTCTCTGAAGAAAAGTGCGTTAAAAACTAGCTTTGAATAATTCCCACAGCTAAAGTTCTAAGAAATATGAGCTTAAATCAGAAGTCTAAATATGTGAATAAACCAGCCATTGTGAACAAGAGTCAGCAGAAGCTACAAACTGCAAAAACTGTGATTTCTAAAATTATCAGATACAAAATAAAAAATAAGTGTGTTTAAGATATTTAAACAAATTTTAAAAGGGGATTGACAGCACAATGATGGAACAAGAGACTATGAAAATTGATCAGGGAGATTTTTTAAAAACTCATAAAAATGAAAAATATATTTAAAATTAGTGAATGGGTTAAAAAGCTGTTTAGACACAGGCTGGGCATGGTGGCTTACACCTGTAATCCTAGCACTCTGGGAGGCCGAGGTGGGAGGATCGCTTGAGCTCAGGAGTTCAAGACCAGCCTGAGCAAGAGTAAGACCCTGTCTCTACAAAAAAGAGAAAAATTAGCCAGGCATTGTGGCATGCACCTGTAGTCCCAGCTACTTGGGAGGCTGAGGCAGGAGGATCACTTGAGCCCAGGAGTTTGAGGTTGTGGTGAGCTGTGGTGACACCACTGCACTCTAATTAGGGCAACAGTGCAAGACTCTGTCTCAAAAAAAAAATAATTGTTTAGACACTGCTGAAAGAAGAATTAGTGAACTGGAAAGTAAGGCTTAAGAAATTATCTGGAGTGTAGCATAGCACATTTAAAAAAAAAGATGAAAAATATGAAAGATTAAGAGACATGGAGGTTAGATACAATATATGTCCAGTTGACATTCCATAAGGAGAGAATAAAGAAGTAGGGAAACAATATTAAAAAAGATAATAGCTAAGAATTTTCTAATAGTGATGGGTCTCTAGATTTAGGAAGCCCAGCAAATCCTCAATAGGATTAATAAAAGACCTATACCTAAACACACTGTAGTGAAACTGTAACAATACAAAAACAGAGAAATGAGTTTGTGGTCAGAGAGAAAAGGCAGATTACCTATAAAGAATGACAATTAGACTGAAAGCTGACTTCTGGACAGCAACAGCAGAAGCTAGAAGATATAATACTTCCACAGTGCTGAGAGAAAACAAATGTCAACCCAGAACTATACATCCAGCAAAATTATCTTTCAAGAAAGAGAGTGAAAGAGAAACATGTTAAGGCACACAAAAACTAAGAAAGATCACTCTAAACAGACACTGGCCAAAAGAGCCTCTACAATATGTACTTTATGAAGAAGGAAAATAAAGACTTTCAAAAAGAAAGTCTAAGAAAGAAGGAATTGTGATTATTTCAGGTTGGGTTTCCTGGAAAGCAGACTCTGAGACAGATTAGCAAGCACATTTATTCTTGTGATCAACCCCTATGCAGGGGAGAGGAAGGAAGCAGTATCAGGCAGAGGGAGAAGTTCAGCTGCAATGAAGACTCAGTAAAGGTTTTACTGATCCCACAGGCAGCTCTGGAGCTGGGGTGATCCTTCAGAGTTGTCTTGAGTTGGGACAATAGGATCAGGCCTTTATGCCCTCATTGGATGTGGGCTGCCCCTGGAAGAAGGTGTGACCTTGGATGAAGCAGTATTCTTTAGGCAAAGAGGACTAAGTACTAAGTACTCAAGAGTATTTTTTAGTCCCAACGAGGGCTGACAGTCAATGGCAGCCCTCTAGCAGCACTCTCAGCTGCTGTGGGAAAATTCCACATTCTGAAGGGGAATGTGGGTAGTACATCATAATGTCCACCACAGTGGGCAAAGAAAATTTGTAGATGAAGCTAAAAACAAACTTTGACTTTGTAAATAAAAACAATATTGCCTAATTTGTGTTGTTAAAATCAAGATAGAACTAAAAATCCCAGACAACCATAGCATTATGAGTCTGGAGGGGAGTGGTTGGAATTAAAGCATTCTGAGATCCATGTGTTGTATGATGGAATGCTATACAGCAGTGAAAATGAATGCCATACAGCTTTATGTACCACCATAAATCTCAAGATACTTTGAATGAAAAAAAGTATTATTCCATTTATATAAAGTTTAACACATTAACTGCCATGTGAGTTGTCATATTTAACTCACACTAGTTTTGGGCCTGGGGCCCTGTGAAGCATATGTAACTTACACATCTCTTCGCTTTGGGAGCCGCGAGAACTATTTTTCAAGTGGCATATAACTCACGCACAGAAAACAATAAAAAATAAAAATTTTTTCATTAAATTAGAAAGGGTCATTTTGTTTTCGAGGTTTTTATTCTATTTTTGTAATAAAACACTGTGGCCCCAAGGAAAAAAAAATTTTTTTTCTAGTGTGGCAGTCAATGTGTTAAAAACCATCAACGCTAAACAATACATTGTTAAGAATACATACAAATATGATAAAACTTAAATGGCATTAGAATGAGTAGCACAAAATTCAAGATGATAGATATGGAAAGACACGCAGAGGGTTTCCACAGTACCAGGGCAGCACTCTATTTCTTAAGCTAGGTATAAATGCACAGAAATTTTTTTTATTATGCTTCCTTAAACTATATATGTATCATATATATGGTAAATTATTTTTTAAAAAAACATCTCTTTTAAAGAACTAAGGAAGAAATCTGCTAGTCTTAGTAACCAGATGTGTGCTAGAGTTATCTCCTAAATTGGTATTCAGCTGTGCTTATCTGGATCCAGTCAAGTTCACCGAGATTTAATCAGAAATGAACTACCATTGAATATATGAGTGAGTCATTTCTATTTGATTTGTCCATTTTGCCCTCAATCAGGGAATAAGTTGAATTTCATTACTCTTTTACAGGCAGTTCAGATACAGTGAATGATGAAATTTGAAGTTTGAAAATGATACTAAATTAGCAGAGGAAGGGGGATAGAAAGTGCTGAGGAGTAATATAGGATTAGTATTGTATAGGATTAGTATTATATCTTATAAAGAATGGTCAGCAGAGGCAGAACAAGTAACATTTGAGCAGAGACCTCAAGTGAAAGAACAGGCCATGCAGATATCTGAAGGAAAAGTGTTGCAGGCAGTGAGAACCAGATGTAAAAAGTCCCAAGGCAGAAGCATGTTTGATATATTGCAGGAACAAAAGGGAGGACAATCTGGGGCTGAAGAGGACTGAGTGAGAGGGAGACTGAAGGAGATTCAGAGAGTTGAGGAGTGGGGGACCCAGTTTATGTATAGCTTTGTTAACCATTGGAGGGACTTTGGCTTTTTCTCTGAGATAGGAAGCCATTGGGAGGGTTTCGAGCAGAAGAATGACATGATATGACATTATGTTAAAAGGCTCATTCTGGTTGCTGTGTGAAGAATAGATTGCAGGGGAACTAGGAGAGAAGCTTTTACAATAATCCAGGATAGAGATGGTGGCATAGGCCAAGTGGTCATATATTAGATACATTTTGAAGGTAGAGCTAGCTTATTTCCTGATGGATTCAACATGCAATGTGAAAGAGAGGTATCAAGACAAATTTTTTGATTTTATAAATAATGCTGAAGTGATGATCTTTATAATAATCTTTGTGTACATCTTTGATTATTTTTTAGTATAGATTCCTATAATAATTACTGATCCAAGAACATAAACTTTTTGAGGCCCTCGAATACATGCTGTTCAATTTATATTCCTATCAGCAGTGTATGTATACTTTCTTGCCAACATTAACCATTATCCTTTAAAAGAACTTTGCCTTGTTTGAAATGTAAAAAATGGTATTTCTTTGTTTTCTTTAAAAGTAAGTATGACTGCCTTTTATCAAGCACATATTACAGAAAGTGTGTAGAGTAGTCCCCCGCCTCGTCCCTTGGGGATATGTTCCAAGATCTTTGGTTGCCTCAAACTGCGGATAGTACTGAACCCTATATATACTATGAATGCATTTCTTTTTCCTTCTTCACAATGTCATGGCTAGAAGATTCATTTTTACTGTAGATCTTAGCAACCTCAATGTATGATTTTTTTTTTCTTTCCTTATTAAGTCAAGAACTTTCACCTTTTCACTTATAGGAAGCACTTTACAGCTTCTCTTTGGCATTTCTGAATTGCCAGCATCACTACTCTTGCACTTTGGGGGCCATTATTGAGTAGAAGAAGGGTTACTTGAACACAAGCACTGCAATATAAAGCACAATCAGTCTGATAACTGAGATGGTCACTAAGTGACTAACAAGCGGGTAGTATCTACATTGTGGATATGCTAGACAAAGGAATGATTCACGACCCAGGCAAGATGAAGCTGGATAGTGTGAGATTTCATCACATTACTCAGAATGGCACACAATTTTAAACTTATGAATTGTTTATTTCTTGAACTTTTCATTTAATGTTTTCAGACCACAGTTGACCACAGATAACTGAAACCATAGAAAGTGAAACTGTGGATAAAGGGGGAGTACTGTACTTAGCAGAAACAAATTGTGTTGAATGCCTTACATAAATTATCTCATTTTATCTAATTATAGTGCCTCCCTAAGATATTATCATCTCAATTATGCAGAGATAAAAATTGAGACCCAGAGAAGTAAAAAGTTTTTCTGAAAGTCAGAAAGATAATAAGTGGCAGATCCAGGATTTGAATTGAGATCCAAAGGTTTTACTTTTGAATCAGGATATAACTGCTTTTCATTGATTATTATTAAGATATATTATTTATTGGCCACATTCTGTGAATTGATGGTTTATAATCATTTGCCATTTTTCTATTATGGTGTTTATATTTTTCTTCTGATTTATAAAAGCTCTTTCTATACTAATATTATTAACTCTTTTTCTTTCATTGCAAATGTTTTCTTCTACTTGTTCTTTGCCTTTCAATTTTGTTTGTAATTTTTATATGTTGTAGTATTTTAATGGAGTTTTTATGTCTTATTTTCCCCTGCTTTTTTTTTCACTCAGTAAGCTGATTTACTGACCACAAATCCACATTTTATATTATCCAGGACCAAATACAGTCTCCAAAGATTTGTATTAATAGTTCGAAAGCAAGGGCTATAGAGATGGCAAAATCCTGTGACACCAGTGCTTTATAGCTACTTCTGTTATATTGTTTCATTCCTCCCCTAAGACAGCACCAAATAAACCAATAAATCAGTAAGTCAATAGGTACTTATAGGATCTTTTCTGTGTCTCATATATGTGACCCATGCCAAATGCTATTTTAAGTAAAATAGCCCCATTAAAATTATTAAATCCTAAAAAGAAAACCACCATTTTAATCCTAAGAATTCTTATTGCTGAAATTTTAATTATGACATAAATATAAAAATACTAGAAATAACCATATTGTAATTCTCACCCAAACTACAGAATCTATCTTTAAATCTCTTATGGAAGCAATTTCTACTAGACATGACAAAATTGGAAAATAATATATTTTCCCCTGCTTTTAAACATAAAAACATTTTATCCATTCTAAGATGATTTAATTATTCACTGATTTCTTAAAATATTTTTTTTAATTTTTTATTTGATTCTGTAACGTGTCTGAAATTTGTATTGATGTGTGGAGTGAGATAAGGGCTTAACTGGATTCTTTTTCTAATTTTTCTAACATTTATTGAATGATCAACAAATGAATCATTTGTTGAATCCCATTGAAATATTTATGTTACATTCTTATATTTACTAGTTTCTATTGACCAGTTTTTATGTCACTGTCTTAACATTTTAGTTATTGTATATTATAAATGATAGGTTATATTATTATAGGGTATCTATAAGGCAAGTTCCTCAACCACAAATTATCTTACTCAGTTGTAATACTACATTTTAAAGTCCTATACATTAAAAAATAAAATAGAGTTCCCAGCCTTTACTGTATGTGCTCTTAAGGTAAGTTAGCATAGATGTATACACAAAGAAAAAAACAGATAAGAAACAGAGCTGTTGATCTTTTTCCAGTTTCTCTAAAGAAAAAAATCCATACTTGGAAGAATTATCAGTATAGGAAAGAGAGATTCCCCCATTCCAAGAACCCACTATAGGATCTCTGACTACCTCCTAATGTCATCTCCCTAATAGTCTTATGGTATTATGCAAAAATGATGGCACAGTGAACAGGAATAGACATTGGTTGTTTAAAAGGATCATTTTGGAGTAAGTGTTCTCCTCTAGAACAAGTGAAAATGCTTTGCAGTAAAGTATTTGTGTCTAGTGCATTCTTTGGGGGGAATAGTTTTTTATGCAATGGCTCCTTAGTTGCAGCCAATTAAGATATCTTAATTTTATAGACCACAGAGACAATGGGTAATTTCCCTGGTTGTTCACAAACTGTCAAGAATAGTTTCAGGCAACCTGAATTTCCCAGGCTTGATACAGATGAGAACAACATTTTACAGTCTTTTGCCCTTGCTTGCAGACACTTGTAAAATGTTTCACAAGAATTCTTGAGGTCTTTTCATTTACCTACAGCTAGGCCCCATATCAGACATACTAGAATTCTTAGAGATTGGGGCTTAGGTACCTCTTCGTATTTTCAGAAATTTTTCTGTAGAAATATTTCTCATATTTGCCCAAAAATATGCCCCTCCAGCTTGTCTCTCTCTCTCTCTCTCTCTCTCTCTCTCTCAACTACTACTAAATGATTAACAGCAAAATTTCATTCTTTCCATTATTGGACAAACCCACCAGAAACTGAAAACTGAGTCAGATATCTTGAGTAGCTCCAATGTTCTTGGCATAGCTTCAACCACCTCTCTCTCTGAAAATGTACAACCATCTTCAGAACTTACATACTTTGGGACCCTACCTCCACTTCATAGTGAATTAGCTGTGACTAATTTTAGTCTCTTGTTTTTTGAGGCAACAGCAACTTAGATAGATGCAGTGTCCCATGGGGAGCAGACAGTGTCTGAGGTAGCTAGTGCTAATAACAATAGCAAAATATGGTTTCCTTCCAAGAACAAAAAGCATCAAGTATTTTAGTCAACCTTCTTAGGCTATATAACCTCTCATTTAGACCAATCAGAATGTCCTGGAAAATAGCCAATCATGGCAATGGCTAAAGTAGAAAATCCTAAAGAGTGAAGTGTGTCCTCTGCCTTTCCAGGAAGTACAGTCATGGGAAGTGCATGCATTTGCCTTATGAATTGGGAAGATAGTGAAATCATGGAAAATGTGCAGTTCTCAAAAATCAAAATAGGCTAACTTTATAGAGTGATTCTTGTATTTACATTTTAAAGCAAGGTTCCTTACTTAAAATTGTGCCAGTGAGTTATTTTCTGTGAACAATTATTACCTTGTTTCTTCCCATGTCATTATGAATTAATTTAATTATGGACTAAAATCTATTAAGTATACTAGAATACATTTATAAAATATTTAAATTGCAGGAAGGAAAATAAAATGATGTGGGAAGGTTAGACAAAAAAATTAACTGCTAATAAAATGGTTAAAAGGGCTGTCCTACAAAAGAACAAAACAAAACAAAACAAAAGAAAAAACAGAATAACACAGTAGTACTATTCTAGATTCTTCAGATTTTGAACCCTTCCTAACTAGATGATTAAAATGCTTGTGCATTAAGTAGAGATGAGTCTTATTCAAGGGTTAGATTCAGAAATTTCATATATCCAAAATTGCCCTTGAAAATCCCAATATATGGGAGTCCAACAGTCAACACTGGAGAATCAGATTATATTGTTGGCTTGTGTTTAAAACCTCTATTGTCTTTTAGAATATGTACTTTCACTTTAAATGCTTGAGTCACACAGTTTGTGGAGAGATGCTCAGACAATGATAGGTACATGGGACTTACGAGCAACTGAGAAACCAACAAATTCACATCACCCATGTCATGCTTACCCCAGTGTATATGATTATTTAAAATCAATATAATTGCCCATACTACTTACACAGCAAATAGTCATTTTTTTTCTTTTATTGCTGAGCTTATTATAGTTGGATTTGCGATAATTAAGTTCATAAAGATGTAACTCCACGGCATATGATTATGTTGTTTTGTTAAAGTTTTATCTGAATTTTTGTATAATGTTTTTGTCCTTCAAATAGGAAAGAATCATGCTATACTGTATCATGCCTTTATTCTCTACAGATAATGAATTCTGAGTTAATGCATAGTGTAGTAGGAAGCTATCTTAAACCTCCAGAAAGAGTGTTTGTTCCATCATTCATCCAGAATGAATCATCTCAGAATCGCCAACCTGTGAACTTAGAAGTTACTTCTCCTAAAGTGTTTCATAGCCCAAACAGCCAAGGTAATGCTGATATAAAATCTTATATAAAACTAGAGGAATGGTACAAATTATGTTATAAAAACTTTTCATTTTTATGTAGAAAATAATATGATTGTGTATTTAATCTTAATAAAACTCCTAATTTTGATTCTGTTGCTCAAAGTTTCTATGAATTTAGACAAGTTACTTAATACTTTTTATTTTGGCTTCTTCAGCTATAAAATGAAGATTAATATAACCAGCTGGACACATATCACAGGTTTATCATAAAAACATCATTAGAAAACAGGAAAATACTCTTTGAAGAATAAAAGGTCAGATTTGGAATCCTTCTAAACTAGATTATTAGAATGCTAGTGAATTAGGTGGAGTTTTATCTTATTCAAGGATTAGATTCAGAAACTGCATATATCCAAAATCATCCTTGAAAATTCTTGAGGAAGCCCCAGTACTATAAAATACTAGTGTTGTAACTTTTTAAATATAAGTTTAGGAGGATCTTAAAATTGAATTAGGGAAATACTCATGACCCCAGGTATACCTTATGCCATGTACCATATAAAGAGCAGTAAATATAATTTCTTTATCTTATTTGTAAAAAACAAATGATGATCTCTAGAAAACGTCTTTCTAATTTTATATAAACTATATGGAAGTTAAAACTCTGCACTTATCTTAATCATGAAGATATTAATATAGCTGAATAAAAATCATAGTAATACGTGTATACTATTTATAATCTTTCAAGCTGAGCTGACATCAGATAAACCATTAAGTTATACTTTTTTTCCAACAGAAGAAACCATGTTCTACCTCATATGTCCTAATTCTTAGTACTACATCTTGGACAAAGAAACAATAAATGTGGTAGTTTGCTTGTTTGTTTTTAGGCCATTTAAAGGACTTTAACTGTTTTCTTTTTTTTGTTAATGTTTGTGGTTTGATTAAAACTGAACACATCAAGAACTGAGAAAAACTTTGAACCTAACTTACCATGTTAATTAATGGATACTGTATTTTAATTTTCTTTATTCATACTCAGACTCTTATGCCTCCCAGACTGTACATTATCTTAAGTCCTTTTATTTGAAAATATTTATTTTATTAAATTAAGTTGTGGTTATTAGCTTTCTCAATCCTAGAAATCACTAAATACAATCATAGATATATTGTTTTTATAAGATAT
Organism: Daubentonia madagascariensis; assembly: GCA_023783475.1. Lineage (NCBI taxonomy): Eukaryota > Metazoa > Chordata > Mammalia > Primates > Daubentoniidae > Daubentonia > Daubentonia madagascariensis. The sequence goes on along the minus strand of JAKFHU010001815.1, from coordinate 53,047,806 downwards.
GATGGAGAAAATTTGTTTGTTTTTAAAGTTTTAGTCATTTTTCATTTTTGTGAGGAATATACATTACCTGTACATTTTTCTGGCTCATTAACAAAAATACACTGCTCATTTTTTCATGTTACTGTGATCGTGTTCAGAAACTTTCACTTAAAACATCAACTACATTTTTTTTTCAACAGCTCTTATTTTAGCCTTAAAAACTCTTCAGGAAAAGATTCATCGTTTAGAGCTAGAGAGAACACAAGCTGAAGATAACCTGAACATTCTTTCCAGAGAAGCGGCACAGTATAAAAAGGCCTTGGAGAATGAAACAAATGAGAGAGATCTGGCACATCAAGAACTAATAACACAGAAAAAAGGTATAAAATGCAATCGCTCTCAGAAATGAGGGGTTACCGAAATTCACAGTTTGAAAATAATAAACCTAATCTAAGCAGATTTACTCAAATATCTTTGTTCTTATATACATTCAAACCTTGTGGCCTTGTTCTCAGACATTTTGCTATTTGTGGGAAAACAATGTAGCTTTGAACTTACCTCTACTATATCTGTTATCCCAGTTCATAAATTCTTGAGATTAAAAGAAAAATTGTTTTTAGATAAATTGTATTTAGAAATTAGAATATTTTCAGACTAACCAACAAAATCTAGTTTAACCCATAATATAATTGAAATGCTTTATGTTTTTAGCTAATAAATTTTAAAATTTGAAATATAAAGCAATACTAGTAATTAGACAATATAAAAACAATAAAAATGAATGAAAAATAATTTTATTTAGTTTGAGAGGAAAACAAGTTTAATTTGAGGAAATAGGCAGGTAGGTGGAGGCTTCTGTGGAAATTATAACAAGACCATCTGGACACAAGAGTTTTAGAAATTTAGAACATAAGTCCTTTATATAATTTCACTTCAGAATTTAGGTCTTTCTTTTTCCTTGTAACACTACACAGTCCTTATAAACAAGGTTCAAGTTCGTGTTTCAACTTACAAATAAAATGAAGAAATAGGAAAAAAAAGATTTCTGAGGTAATTGGACAAAAGTAGAAGAAAAAGCTGAGGAAAGTAAAAAAATTAAAGGCTTAGAAATAGGTTGCTTACCCCTATGGAATTAACTCTGCTACCAACAGTGAAGAACAGAGGAAAATAGGAGTGGTAAAATGCATGTACGTGAGTTTCCTAAAAGAGAAGAAAATTAATAGGTAAGAAACTTTACATCCTCTGTTTTTCTAGATTATATTATTTCCCAGAAACAACCAGGATATTTATCATCCCTGAAGTTACTGACATCCTCCCCTTTCAGAAGTATGCCCTCTGGATTTTTAGGGGGAGACAATATTAAACGAATTATATATAATTAATAAGATATTCACAAAATGTATGTTCATAACTCTGGGAAAGTCAATACTTAGGGCTAAAAGAGGCCTTGAACTTTTAGCTCTTGATTGAATTCACATAATACATTTCTTGTGATAACCAAATCTCTGATCTCTGTGATAATCAATGAATTGACTCATTATTATTTTGTCTTTTTCATAGAAATAAGTATACAGTTGAGCTCAGCCCAATCTCGTTGTACCCTTCTAGAGAAACAACTAGAATATACAAAGAGAATGGTTCTCAATGTAGAGCGAGAAAAGAATATGATCCTAGAACAACAGGTGAGCATATTTTCTATAAGGAATAATAATATAATTTAACGTGTTTTGGAAGAATATTTAATAGCATGGGAAAATTACATTATAATCTTAAGTAAAGTAGGATATAAAGCTGTATATAGTAGATTTCCACTAATAGTAATGACAGACCAGGTCATTTGGACCAACCCTACTGCAGAGAAAAGCAAGATAGACAGAATATAGGAAGGAAGCAAGGATGGGGGGAGCAGGGGAGGAATGAGGGAAGAGACAAAATGATAGTAAATTCAGAAAACAGAGGACGAGGCATAATGCTAGAGTGAGAAGGTCTAACTTATATGCAATTGGAGTTTCAAAAGGAAAGGAGAGGGAGAATGGGGTAGAAGCAATGTTTGAAAAGATAGTGGCTGAGAATTTTTCAAAATTGATTAAAAAGTAAAATCACACCAAAGATTCAAGAAGCCCTATAAAACCAAAGCAGGATAAATATAAGGAAAGCTATACACAGATACCTTGTAATAAAATAAATAATAAACCAAAAATAAAATCTTAAAAACAGCCAGAAAAAAAAGTTACATTTAAAGGGACAACAATTAACGTGATAGCTGACTTCTCAACTGAAAGTGCCAAATCCAGAAGACAATGGACTAAGAGAATTAAGGTATTGGAAAAAAATAACTGCTGATCTAGAAATCTATGCCTGGGGGAAATATCCTTCAGAAATAAAGGTAAAATAAAAACATTTTAAGACTAACAAAGACTGAGATAATTTGTTACCAGTAGGTACACTCTAAAGGGAACGCTAAAACATTAATCAGACAGAAGAAAAACTATCTTTGATGGAAGGTCATAGGTGCGGGAAGGAATGAAGAGCAACAAAAACAATAAATATGTGGATAAATCTAAGTGAATATTATGTAAAACAACAATAATGCTTTATGTGGCTTAAATATATATGTATAAAGGATTAAAATTAATCAGAGCAATAGCATATAAATTAGGAGTGAATAAATGTAGTTGAAAGTGTTCTAACATCCTTACATTGTCTTGGAAAAGGGTAAAAGTACCAATCAATACTGGACTTTGATGGGTCAAGCATGTAATAGGTTTTAAAGGAACTAGAGACATTGATTCTAAAATTTATATGGAAAAGCAAAGGTCTAAGAACAGACAATTTTGAAGAAGGTGAGGGTCTTTCTCTACTAGATACTGAAACAAATTATAATGCTATCAAATTTGAGATAATGTATTTGTATGGATAGACAACTAGAATAAAGGAATGGAATATAGTCAGAAACAGACCCACTCATATGGAAACTCAATATATGACAGGGACGCCATTGCAGACCTTTGGGAAAAATCTCTAAGCATTTTATATTTTTGATGCTATTATGAATAGTATTGGGGTTTTATTTCATTTTTCATTTGTCTATTATTGGTATATAAAAATATAATTGATTTTTGTGTGACTTTATATCCTGGGGCCTTTTAAAATTTATTCTAGTAATTTTCATATTTTCTAAGGCTCTTGTACATGCACAATCATGTCATCCGTGAAAAGTTTTATTCTTCTTTTTCAATCTTTATGGCTCCTATTTCTTTTTCTCACCTTACTGCACTGGCTGTTACAGCTAATACAATGTTAACTAGAAGTAGTAAGCACTGACATCTTGCTTTGTTCCTGATATTTAGGGGAAAGCTACCAGTCTTTCACTAGTAAGTATGGTATTAACTATAGGTTTTTATTGGCTACCCTTTATCAAGTTGTGGAAATTACCTTCTAAGTTTATTGAAAGTTTTGTCATGAATGGGTGTCACATTTTGTCAATTGCTTTGTCTGCATTTATTGAGAACATCATATGATTTTCTCCTTTTATTCTGTTAACATGGTAAGTTACATTGATTGATTTTCAAATCTTAACTAACCTTGTATTCCTAGTTTAGAAGATCACCAATTGATCTTGGTATGTATTATTCTATTTGTGCATGGCTTGATTCAATTTGCTGATATTTTGCTTGAGTATTTTTATGACCATGTCCATGAGGGATCTTGATTTGTAATTTTCTTATAATGTCTGTTTTTGGTGTCATGGGTTTTCTGACCTCAAAAAATTAGTTGGGAAGATTCCTTCTATTTGCTGAAAGACCTTGTGTAAGATTAGTATTATTTCTTTCTTAAATGTTTGATAGAACTCAACATTTGATAGAAACCATCTTGGACTGGAGTTTTCTTTGTGGGAGGTTTTTAAATTATGAATTGAACTTATTTCACAGATATAGGGCTACTTAGATTTTCCGTTTTTTTCTTGTATCTTTAGTGATTGTCCCTCTTTTCTCCGTGATATTATTAATTTGTGTTTTTGTGCTTTTTAAGAAAAGTATTAGTCTACTTGTCACTTTAAAATTTTATTGATTTTTTTTTTAAACTTTAAAAATTTTTTTTCAGGTTTTTTTGTTCATTTTCTATTTCATTGATTCCAACTTTATTATTTTCTTCTTTCTACTTATATAGGGTTTAATTCACTTAATTTTTACCCTAGCTTTCTATGTTGGATGCTTAGGTTATTGATTTTAAACCTTTTATTCTTTCCTTTTAAATATTATATTTTGCAATTAAAGCTATTAATTTTCTTCTAAACACTGAGTCCCACAAATTTTGATATTTTATATTTTCATTATCATTCAGTTAAAAATATTTTCTAACTTTTTTGGTGATTCCTTCTTAAATTCTGTTATCTTCCCCTCTTCATCCTGGTCTCTTCCTCTTCCTTTTTAATATCTGCTCTAGGGGCTAAAATATGTATTCTTAACTGACCACAGTCTGCCAGGAATTAGTATTAAAATATTTCACCTATAAGATCCTTTCTACAATATGCTTCTACTTGTCCCTCTTTGTGCTACAGTTTTCATATATTTTACTTCTACATATGTTATAAAATCCATAATACATTGTTATTTTTGCTTTAAGTGGTTAATTATCCTTTAAAGAAAATTAAGAAACAAGAAAATGTGTATATTTATCCACATTTTTACCATTTCCAGTGGTTTCATTTCTCTGTGTAGATTTGATTTTCCATCTTTTTTTTTTCAGTCTGAAGGAAAGTCTCTTATCATTTATTTATGTGGAAAAGTCTTTATTTCATTGTCATTTGTGAAAGATATCTTGGCTGGATGTAGAATTCACTAAATTTAGAAAATTTTTAGTCATTATCCTTCAAATAATTATTCTGTCCCACCTTCCTCTCCTCTCCTTCCGAGAATTCAATTAAATGTAAGACCACAGGTCACCAAGACTCTGTTTATTGGTGTTTGTTTTTGTTTTTGTTTTAACTAATAGACTTTATCTTTTAGAGCCATTTTAGGTTTATAGAAAATTGAGCAGATAGTGCAGAGAGTTCTTCTTGCCTCCTCACAGTTGCCCTTATTATTAATATCTTTCATTAGTGTGGTAATAAATACCGTAACAAAACAGTATATAGAGGTGCATACATAGGTGTCTAACTTTCCTTTTCTCCATTTTATCTTTATATTTTATTCCTCTGATAGCTGCTTTTCTATTTTAGAGTTAGAGAGAGGGTAGGTCAATGAGTAGGTTTGGTCACCTTGTATTAATAAATAACACTGTTTGTTTAACACAGGTTTTGCTAATGATGTTTTCCTTAGTAGAATAATTATATAAAGATGCATAAAAGAGTTTGTTCCATTGATGCTAATTAGCACATCTTTTTTGGTACATTATATTTGCTCCTTAAAAGTATTTTATTTTGCTTATAAGCATCTAAAATATGTACATGTTTCTTATGACAGATTTATATTGTGTTTTGAATTCTCAGAAATTGTTTTATTCTTGAATCATTGGCATCACTTGCCAAATTCAAGTTTTGTTTTTATCCTTTCCAGGCCCAGCTTCAAAGGGAAAAAGAACAAGATCAGAAGAAGCTGCATGCAAAACTTGAAAAGCTTGATGTCTTAGAAAAGGAGTGTTTTAGACTTACAACAACTCAGAAAACTGCTGAGGTAAGCTTCTACTTGTTTCTTTGAAGTGATTATGGCAGGAATAAATCTTTAGTGCTAAACATAATTGGCATTGAATGTGAATGTACAGTAAATCTTTAGATATATAAAATTTCATTTACAACTTTTATTAATGAATTTTTATTCATTTTATTTATATATTTATTTATATAAATATAATTTATTTATATATTTATATATAATAAAAATAAATTTATTAGCAAATTTATTTATGTATTCATTTATTTATATATATATATTTTTATGAATTCCTGCCTATAGAGATGAAAAGTTAATGTGTTCCATCATGGCATAAATGAGCTTGCCTTTTGATGTGAAATTGTAATTTTGACTTCTTCTAACATGGCAGGACATTTGCATTTGGCAGATAAGTTACCTAAAGGATATTGAAAAGATTGTCTTTTACCACTTGCAGTCAAATTAAGCCTATCTTAGATCCCCTCCCTGTCTTTTTCCACCCAAATCTTTTCCATTTTATAGGATTTTCTTGTAGTCCTGCTTTCTCTAGGAAGCCTTCCTTGAGCTCTCCAATATAAATGTTGGAGAAACTTTTGAGGGTTCTAAAGATCTAGAACCTAGAAAGTTCTTTCTTTGAAATAGTACTGTCTTCCTATTTTAAACCACACCACAGATATAAGATGTAATACTTATGTGTATAAGGTTATATACACATGGTTTTATATGTATGTGGTTCGTGTCAAAAAATATTCATTGCTTTGTTTTATTTTGTCATGTATATTACTCTTGTTTCCCTACATATAATACAGATTGAGTATCCCTTACCTGAAAAAATGAAATCTGAAATGCTCCAAGATCCAAAACTTTTTGAGCACTGACATGACACTCAGAGGAAGTGTTCATTGGAGCATTTTGGATTTTGAATTTTTGTATTAGGGATACTGAACTCTTATTGAAAATATTCCGAAATCCAAAATCTGAAACACTTCCATTTTCAAGCATTTCAGATAAGGGATACTTAACCTGTATAAGCTCTTAAGTAACAAGGACCACATATTATTTTTCTAATATGTCTTCCTTCCCCCTCTCTCCCCCCAAAATTGTACCTTATCATATGTATGTGATAGAAATTTATTGTTGTTTTTATATGTTTTGAATGAAACATTGAGACCCAAGACTATACCTGTTTCACCTTCTAGACCTTTAGTACCCTCAAAGGTTTCGTCATTATAGTTTTGTTGTTGGAAGTTAATAAAGCCTATGTGTTTTTACATTCTTTGCTTTCCCTTTGTTCTCCTTGTATGTAATAGCCGGTAAAAGAAGCAAGAAGAAAGCCAAGAAAAATCTTAGCATCTTTTGCCATTCCTTTTTCTTACTTTCACCTTTAGCTTGCCAAACTTTTAAGAATCAAGACCACTAGAATTCAATTTGGAAGAGGAACAAAGGATATTTGGCTCTAGTTTTTGTATAACAATCCCAGTTTTTGATTCTTTTTGCAGGACAAGATTAAACATTTAGAGGAAAAACTTAAGGAAGAAGAACATCAGCGTAAGCTATTTCAAGACAAAGCTTCTGAGGTAAATAGAGCACTAATCTGTCACCATATATGTTTTATTAATATTATACTTTGTTTTCATTAACTGAAACCTATGTTCTAGATTCTAATTTCTGCTTCCTAGATTGTTAGTTTTGTCTCTTTTTGCTATAATAATGAAATTCTCAATCAGCCAATATATTCATGTACTTGGATGCACTGCCAAGGGGTCTTTTAATCTTTTGAAATTCTGACAAATACATATATTCTCAGTTGAAAGAACTCTTAGGATAGATTGTTTTCAGTTTGATTGATATATATATTAAATAGTTCATTCTCTTGTAAACAGAATATTATTATGATTACTAATATACTTAGTAACTTTCACACACATACAAAATAGTATTTTGGATTTTCTTTTCTTCCTCAAAAAGCACTTTTATATTTATAAACTGAGACCTGATCTCTCATTATAATGTTTTTGAAGAAGCATGTTACAAATCAATTTTGTAAGTTTTTTCTTTAATATTATAGCTTCAAACTGGACTTGAAATCAGTAAAATTTTAATGTCTTCAGTTTCAAATCCAAAACAGTCCAAGGAAAAGAAGAAATCTTCAAAGGTATGCAGACAAAACTTTTTCCCAAACAACACTTCTTAATTGCTAATACGTATTTATTCACCCTTTTAATGTTTATACCTAACCCATTTCCAGAAAGGATTTGAAGAGATATATAATAAAAGACATGCAATAGTGCATGTCAAGTGATGATGGTTTTGGGTGTAACGACAGAAAATTTCATAAAACCCAGGTTAAAGAAAGTAACAGCAGTCATGCATAAAACTTAGCTCTGAGTTTGTTTGGCAACCAAAGCAAAAAAGAGCACATAATGGACAGTATAGCTGTCTTTGTGAAATAACGTGAAGCACTTCAGTTTTTCTAGAAAGATAAAGATTTTTCTAGTTTTAAACTCTTGGAAAAATGTATTTTGTGATACTTTATAAAGGAGGCACTAAACAACACAGTAGATACACAGATCCTAAAAGCAGCTTTATGTAATACCTGCACAATAAAAAGGATTTTTTTTTTTTACAGATGTGTTAACTTACAGGTCTGTGAAGGCATTTATATAGGGAATTTATTATTATTTGTTCTTTCTATGCTCATATCCATTGAATTTGCCTGAAAATAAGGATTGGGGAGTTTGTACTTTATAGATTGACCAATATTTTGTTTAGATGAATTGATGTTTTAAATATACTGTAGCTTAACCTTCTTAATTATATATAATGGTAAGAAAAAAATTTTAATCCCTTTTAATCTTATGATTCTGGGATTATAGTTTTGATGACCATTATTATTATTTATTCAATATGCATATGGTGAGTGTTTCTGCATGCCATTTGCTGTGGGAGTCAGGGATGCTATTTGAGAATTCTGTCCACTACTGTATGCTTACTCTGTATATAAAAAATGAGGAGAACGTAATACTTAACTTTGGCTACTCTTTTTTTTTTTGAGACAGAGTCTTACTCTGTCGCCCTGGGTGGAGTGCAGTGGCGTCATCGTAGTCACTGCAGTCTCCAACTCCTGGGCTCAAGCGATCTTCCCACCTTAGCCTCCCAAGTAGCTGGGACTACAGGCACACACCACGACACCTGGCTAATTTTTCTATTTTTAGTAGAGACAAGGTCTCACTCTTGCTCAGGCTGGTCTCGAACTCCTGAGCTCAAGCAATCCTCCCACCTTGGGCTCCCAGAGTGTTAGGATTACAGGCGTGAGCCACTGCGCCCAGCCCTCTTTTATTACATAAATAAGAATTAATGTTCAATACTCTGGCTGTATTTTCATAATTTTTTCTTTTAAGGAATTTTCAAACTACAATAATTAAAAACGTTTTCCCAGTGCAACTTTGTATGTTTTTTGCTTATTCCTTCCTTAAATATTTGTTTTCTGTCTTATTTGTTCAGTGAGATTCAAAGCTGCAAAGCCAAATAGAAAATCATTATCAGTAATTTGCAAGTAGAACAAATATTGACTTATTCATTGTAAAAATAGTGAAGGTACAGGGAGAAGGTAAAAGAAATTAAGGAAAGAAAAGGTAGCTCCTGGAAGAGAAGAAAGTAATTAACAGCAAAATCACTTTATAAAAGTACATAGTTCAAATCCCAAGTTCATGGGATCTGCAAGTTATATTGTCTCCCTTTAAAGATGAAGGGACATTAATGTTGCTAAAGGTAGGATCAGATTTCAGGAACCCTCTGTGAGAGACCTCCTTCTTCTCACACTGTTTCTTCATATCCTAGACGTAATTCATTCAACTCATACATCTTGATGCACATAGACTAGTGTCTCTATGTAATAAAGAGGTAAATAAGACAGGAATTATAAGAAACAGATAAATATACACAGTGTAATAAAAACTTAATAGAGGTATAAGCAAAGTGTTGTGGTGCTGTGTAGATGAAGGAATATGTGAAGGGTAATGCAAAAAGCAACATTAAAGGCAGCCTTGGGGAATTAATAAGTATTGACAGACTGAGATGAGGAGAAACGTATTACAGTCTGAGGAAATTGTTGGTTTTGCCACGTACCTATAGGTCCACTAGTGGGGGTGAAATGGGGTCATAGTGAAAGTTAAAATTGAAAATATAGCTGGGGCAAAATAATGGCTGACCTTGAATGCCATGTTAAAATTTTGAGCTTTTCTTCTATAAATTGTTGAAGCCACTGAAGGCTTCTGAAAAGAGTACGGACATAATTAGAGCTGTAATTCTAGATGGTAACTGACAGCAGGATGAGAGTTTTATATAGTTTTATCACGTGTGTAGATTCCTGTAACCATCACAACAATCAAGATACAGAACTGTTCCACCACTATAAGGCTCCTTCATGCAATCCCTTTATAACTACACATCCCTTTCCCTGGCCCCTGGCAACCTGATAATCTGTTCACTATCTCTATAGTTTGTTATTTCAAGAATGTTAAATAAATGGAATTACACTGTATGTAACTTTTTGAGATTGGCTTTTTTTACTTAGCTTTTGGGATTGGCTTTTTCCCTTGAGATCCATCCAAGTTGTTGCATGTATCAGTACATTCTTTTTATCTCTGCATGATATTCCACATGATGGATGTACCACAGTTTAACCATTCATCTGTTGAAGGACATTTGGGTTGTTTCCAGTTTGGGGCTATTTCAAATAAAGCTGCTATGAACATTTGTGTACAGGTTTTTGTGTGAACATAAGTTTTAATTTCTCTGGGATGAATGCCCAAGAGAGCAATTGTTGGGTCATATGATAAATACTTGTTTAGTTTTATAAGAAACTGCCAAACTGTCTTCCAAAATGGCTCTACCATTTTGTAGTCCCACCAATAATATATCGCTGATCCAATTTCTCGGCATGCTTGCCAACATTTGGTGTTGTCACTATTTTTGATTTTGGCCATTCTGATAGATGGGCAGTGATATTTCATTGTAATTTTAACTTGCATTTCCCTAATAGCTAATGATGTTGAATATCTTTTCGTATGTTTATTTGCCATCTATATGTCTTTTTCAGTGAAATTTCTGTCTATGTCTTTTGCCTATTTTCAAATTGCATTGTTTGTTTACTGTTGAGTTTTGAGATGTCTTCATATCATAAATGTATTTTAAGATAATTTTTTGTTTGCTTTTCCCTTTTAATCTTTAGAAAACTAAATGTTTAAAGAGAGGACCACCTCAGCAAATTTATTCAAAGTTTGCAGCACTGCCTTTTGTGGCCGAAAAGGTGAGAGGGAAAAAAGTGAAGATATTTGTTCAAAAAACTCCTGCCTCATTGTAAGTGCTATTTAAATGACATCAGTGATTTAAAATCGTTCTCAGCTATTTCTTTTCCCCTAAGTCCTCCAGTGCAAGCTGTTCTGTGAATGCCAGTGTGCAAAACCTTCTTCAGATGATGCAACATTGTGGCCCACATATCCTTCAGAAACCTCCTGAAGTGACTGAGCCTAGATGTCTCTACAAGCCTATTAGAAAAACTTCCCAGTGTAAGGTTGTACCTTCTGACTCAGAAAAGTCCATTTCCATTTGTGACAATTTGTCTGAACTTTTGATGGCAATGCAGGATGAGCTGGACCAAATGAGTGTGTAAGTATTTTTATTATCAGGAGAAGTAGCAAGATATGTAGATATCATTTTTTCTTCTCAGTCTTAAGAACAGTGCCATTTATAAATTCTTAAAGGTCTTACTTGGCCATTTGGACAGATTTATTGTTACTCATTTTTCATTGTATTTATTGGTATTATTTAAAATTTTAATTGTGTGTAATTACTATTTTTCCAGTCTAAGGAATTTCTGTATTCCCAAGATCTGGACTGACAGACAAATATTAATGTCATTCTAATACATAGGGTTTGGTGACCTTAGATTATAACTCACAAAAGCTTTTATAGAATCTTTTAGTTAAATGAATGATTTCATTAGACAAGTAGGAATGAAATTCCTTGTTTTAGACTTTGGTAGGTCTGCATTACAAATTTTGAAGCAGCATCCACAGTAAGGAAGATTCTGTATGGGATACATTTTATAATGTCCTATGTTTAAATATATATTCAACAGAAATTCCAGAACTGTGTGATTTGGCTGGCCAACTAGTTAAACTAGGACTTCTGCAGAAGATATAGCTAGTTATTAGATATTGACAGTATTTCATTGAGTAAGCTAACTCCAAATCCAGGGATTTCTCAGGCAAATATTTCCACAGCTGGAATTCTTTCAAAAATACTGCACCAATAATTCAAGAGTTGGAATTATTTAGGAAGAGAGTCATTTAATGCCTCTAGTTAAGGACATCAGAACATTTGACTACATTTGGCTGTGAACATCAGAATTCAGATTTTTTTAAAAAGTTGCTTAGCAGCCTAAGTTTAAGATATTTCTAAATGTATTTAATCACAAGAGCCTGCTTATATTTACCATAATTAGACAACCCTAAAGGAAGAGACTGTTTTTGAAGATTAATATTTAACTCTGACAAAAATTTAGGATTGAACAGAAAATGTTTTAATTATGACATCTACTATAAACTATAACAGTGCTTGATATTTGATTTCCTTTCATAGGGAGCATCAAGAACTACTGAAACAAATGAAGGAAACTGAAAGCTATTCAGTCTGTGATGACATAGAATGTGAACTAGAGCGTTTAGTCAAGAAAATGGAAATTAAAGGAGAACAAATTTCCAAACTGAAGAAGCATCAAGACAGTGTAAGAAGGCTTTAGTAAAAGACTTTAATAAAAAGATAATATATCTGGATTCAGTGTTACAGCTCTGTGTGACCTTCCAAATTTGAGGTCTGTATGTGGGATTTAGTGAAAAGATAGAGGTTTGTCACTCACTTAGGCTTGTCCCTTAGAGCCATCTGTCCCATTGAAATAACATGGACCTCCTATGTAACTCTCCCAAGTTAATATTTTTTAAAATGAGCAAGAAAGTTTAGTTGTATATTTAGAAATGGCTTTGGGGAAAATGTAAGGTAGGCTAAATTTGCCTTAGCAGCTATCTAGTTACCCTTTTAGCATTCTTTTCCTTATCCTTCTTTCCTCTCATGTCTTAGCGATGCCCCTTAGAGATGTCAGCAGGTCTCTAATTCAGTACCGTACATAAACCCGGCTCCTCAAGCAGTACCCCAATCCTTAAAACACTATTTCCCCTTTCCCAAAACATGCTGTCCTGTTTTCCATTTCCCTGGGGACCTATACTCAGCTAGCTAAAGTGAGTAGAACAGGGGTGGTAAGGAGAACTCTGTACTTGTATGTGAAGTCTTAATAATGAAGAATGGCATAGCACTTTTAGTATTTGAACAGAAGAATCATGGAGTATAATATTTTATCCCAAGACAATGACTTTTGAATTTTCAGCACTATTATACTGCTGGAGCACAAAGGCAGAAGGAGCCTTTCCAGGAACCTTCAAGTCACATCATATAGCCATCTGCCTGTGGATATAATCATCATTCATATAAGTTAGTGATATATTAACCTCACAAATAAGCCCTGCTCCCTTTATAGGAAATTAATAAAAGATATATAATGTCATTGCCTTCTTCTTATGGCCAATAAAGAAAAAAATGAAACTTTTGAAACAAATATTTTCACTTTACTGGCTTTTAAGGCGATAGTAAATAAAAATTTTTATATGATTGTTTTAGAGTGAAAATTATAAAACTGTACACTTTGTTGGAATTACATAGGAAAACCTTGAAAGGAATAGAAGAATAATCATATTTTTAAAACTTAGGCAGTCTATAATACTGTATTTTGAAAAACAAGGTTTATATTCCATAATAGCTAGAGCAGTATTAATTTCAAATATTTTATCATGATAAATTTAATAATATCTGTAATAAAAATTACCTCTTAGCCAAATAGAGAACCGGGTAATCATCCAAAGTCTGGATCAGCTCTACAAATTAGACCTATGCATAAGTGAAATAGACAAAGTAATGGGTTAGACTTTGAAGAAATGGGTTTTAGCTAGTTGATAGGTATTGTTTTGTTTAATTCTATCTGCCCCCATTATTACCAGACAGTCCTTAAGGAGATAAAGTTACAGTTATTCTCTTGACTTTTTTTTTTTAATATTCAATAGTACTTTAAATTCAGGCATACTTTCAAGATTTCACATATGTATATGTGTGTGTGTGTATGCATGTGTGTGTATGTAAGTATGTATGGATATTTGACTCTCTAAATTTGATGCTCATTCCTAGAAACAATTTGCTTTGCTGTTCATATAACCTGAAAGGCCCTTTCTCTCCTCTCTATTCTCCAGTTTTTACCAGTTTCATATCTTCCATACAACTTTTCCTTCAACTTCTCCAGTCCACATTGATCTTGTCCTACTTTGGTCTCTCACATACACATTTTTTGTCCTACTCAAAGTTATCTTGGCTTGAAGTATTCTCTAGTTGTCATGTATATGCTTTCCTTTCACTAAGAGCAATAAGCTCCTTGAAAGCAAGGACTGTTTTATTTGTTATATTTCCGCCTGACTAGCACGGTGTTAGGCATGTAATAGATGTTTGATAAATAAAAACTTACTGAATTGAACTTTTTAATTTAATGTAATCTTTAAACCATCAATGTAATCCACCTATTTTAGGATATATTTTTACTATATTTTTGACTAAAATATTAGATTTTTTTCTCTCCAGGTCCGTAAACTACAGCAAAAAGTTCAAAACTCAAAGATGAGTGAAGCTTCAGGTATTCAGCGAGAAGACATCAACCCTAAAGGATCAAAGAACATAAAAAATAGCCCCAGAAAATGTTTCAATGAAAATAACCCTTTTCAGAAAAACAGCAACTTTCATCCAATACGAGTTCATAATCTTCAAGTGAAATTGAGAAGAGATGATATCACGTGGGAACAGTAACACAATAGCAAAACTGTCACCTTAAATGAACTTTGTCAATGAGATCTTGAATTGTCTAAAGTGGTTTTAATTTAATATACTTTTGTGAAATTTTGAATTATGTTTCTAGCCTTGATAAAACGTGAAGTTGTAGCATTTTAAAATTAATACCTAATTACTGAGTCTCAAATAATAAATGATGGCTTTTTATTTTTCTTATTAACCAAAGTCCCCAACCTCATCATGTCTTAGAACATTGTTCAATTTGCAAATATCTTAAGCTAAATCTAAGAAACTATACTAAAATTAACTTAAATCTGAGATACAAGTACCATTCCACTTTTTCATTTAGTGGGCTTGTAATCTTAATTAATGTTAAACGAACAGAGTACAGAAAGGTCTTTTAACTTTCCTGGTGCTTCCTCCCTACCTTGTTTTAAAGGTATGAAATGTTTTTCTCTTTTGGAAAGGAAAAAGCTTAATAGTCCTATAGTTTTGTGAAGAAGCCTTTAATCCAAGTTTTATGTGACATACAAATAGGAACCCATAGTTACTTAAATTTTAGGAGATAAAGTTATAGTTATTCCCTCGAGTTACTGTCATAACTGCAGAAATTTTCCTGTGCTATTCCCATTCTCTCTTACAAATCTAATTTTTTTAATAGCAGTGATTTATTTGATCTTACTTTATAACTTTTGATGACTTTTATTCTTTGTATTGTATATAATGTTCATCAGTATAAATTGAGACTGAATTTAGGACCTACAAAAGTGGTATATTTTTTATAAGAAAGTATAGGAAGAAGAGGTTGGGCCTTTTATTACCTCATGCAGCAGAAATTCAGGGAAATGTACATTTTAATTTTTTATATCTTAAAATCAATGACGTCATAATAGATTTCTTTGTGTATACATGCTTTATAATAAATTTGCACTTGTTGACTTATCATGCCAGAAGTCTATAGAAAACTAGCATGACTCTCCTGAACTCTTGGTTTCTCACTCAAATCCTCTGGGGCAGCTAGAGAACTGGAGTCATCAACCGAAGTAGAAATAGAGGACAGGCAGAAGAGGTGTAATAGAAGGGGGGAGTTCAGAATATAGGGTAGCAGTTTAAAAGATGGTGATTCCAGAGGGACAGAGTTGGAAGTACATGTTTACCAAATTCTCTGAATCCACAGGTGGGGCGGTGTTCAAGATATAGGTGTGAAAAAATGTTTAGGTCAGGATCTCAGAGAGCTAAGAAAAACAGTTTTTAAAGACAGTCTTTCTTTCCGTTTTCCTAGGAAATTCCCAAAAAGTGTGTGTAAGAGAAAGTGGGTAATTGTGGACCTTCTGGGGAGAAGGAGAACTATGATTCATTCTAAGGGTGAGAAGAGGTGCCATGATAGAAGATCTTTCCATACCTGGAAGTGGGGAGGTGACTGAAGATGGGCAGATTGATACTTGGAATTGTCCTTGAAAGTAATTAGTGGCAGAGATGAAAGTTTCTCTCCTGGTTTAAATAGTACATGTGCTCTTTGCCGGCTTTCATACACCCTCCCCCACAAGCTCCTCAGTCCTAAAGATGTTCCACAGGGTGTTTCATCTGAACCCAGTTTTATCACCTCACCTATTTTTCTACTTTGCCGTTCCTCCTTAGGTATATGAGTTTTATAGTTTAAGCTTATCAAAAAACCCACCAGGACCATAATACAGCCCTATATTTCTGTGCCTTTGTTTTCTATGAACTTAGAAAGGTGGCTGAATATATTTAGTTTATCAATAAAGTCATTACTTGTGAAGATTTATTGCTAAAAATAATTACCATAAAAATTTAAGTCACTTTAGGAACACTTGAATATTTCAATTAAAAATTGAGAATTTTATCACAGAATTAGTCTAGTGTAGTAGATAAAAATACAGGACTTCAGAGCTAGGAGAGTTGAGTTCAAATTCTAATTCCACCATTTAGTAATTTAGACAAGTCAAATCACTTTGGAGCCTCAGTTTCTCAACTGTAAAGTGAAGATTATACTAATAGCTACTTCACAGGATTATTGTGAGGAGAAAATGAAATAACAAGTGAAAGCACCCAGCAGAAGAGTTGGCACTTAAAAACTCAATAAATGTTTTTTGAATCTGAGTGACAAAAAAAAAAATTGTTGTAGAACACAGGTTTGCATGGATTAAAGCCTAAAAGCAAAGACCTAAATATATTCTTAGTAAAAGTGAAAATATTCTAATTTATTTGGGTCTTTTTTTCTTTTTCCTTGTGTCTGGAGAGAAATTGCTTTGGCTTCTTTCCTAACCCAGGTTTCTAATGGGAGGAGGTAAAGAATACAGTTCTACCATGGTACAGAAATACATAATCACATACAGCAACTTGATTTGGAGTCTGTTTTGGTTGCTGAGGTGACATTTATTACTGAGAGACAATAAAGAATGGTGTCTTGGTGCTCCATTACAGCAACTGAACTAAAAATGTATCTCTGCTCACAGACTGCCTGCTTGCCAAGGCCTTTGACTCCTCAGGGGGTGGAGCAAAAGATTTCTTTCCTGGATGGGGCAATCGATGGTCAGTGTACAAGAGTTGCTATAGCAACCCCACAGCTGTGCTCTGCCTAGCAGAAACTTGGTATGATTTCATGGATTTTGTTCACTTAAGTGAAAAACAGACTTGTTTTTTAATTTAATTAGAAATTGAAAAAAATGGAATTGGAATTTTCTAGCCAAGGCAGCTCTCAACACAGATGAAACTATGAAACTAGAAAGTTCCAGTGTTTGAAGCAGCAGGTATTGTGAATATTCTACTGCTGGAAATGGGAGCTGGAATCTTGAATTAACTGTGTACTTTGGTGGGTCATTGGCAACCCAGCCATTTTTATTAGGTTCTAGCTAAGGATATAAGGGTTGGAGGGAAATGTTCAGTTTTCAACAATGTAAGATTAAAATGGGAGATACTTAGTATAGGAAGCTAACTGGCTGGGATGGTATACTTGAAAATTATTTTCAAGATTTTTTTTGAGGCTTTAAAAGTGTGATTTTAACTTGAAGTAGTATTCTTAATCCATGATAAAATATCAAAAAATTAAATAAAAATTTGACATGTGGAGATCAATGTAAGGTAGAAAAGGCCAGTTGGTCATGCACAATGGAAGGAGTGTACATTGTGGCCAAAAATGCACCAGCTGCCATTATTGGTGTAGAGTAAATAATGAAACTCCTAATGGGGTTTCCTGGAACTCTATTCAGCTGTAACTAAAGCTTTACCTACTGAGAACATTTAATTTTATGTGAAGTTTAGATAAGTACAAGCTGACTCCCAGACATATGACAAGACAAACCTCTCTAAGGCATAATAGCATCTGTGAGATTTTTAAAAAGCTCTTTATAGGTGCCATTGCACCTTTTAATTAAAGTGAGATGAGGATAAATAAATAAAAATAATATTGACTGTCACTCATCTGAAAATAAATTTACTTCTTGGTAATTAAATAGACCTTGTCAACACCTCAGCCTTTTTCTTCATACCTTATCTACTTATTTTCATGCACTTTCTCTTTCAGTTCTTTTTTTTGTATTTTGTCATGTAAAGAAAATTAGACATAGAAAAATGTAAAGTTAAGGCTTTAAAATAATGTCTGGGTCAGAGTTTGTTTTTATTATAGCTGTGGATTAATTGTCTACTTAAAGAAGTAGGTGGGGGTTTTTTCCTGCTGGGTTTATTGGGAGTGTTCTTTTTGGAATAGATTCATTGAATTCCCGTTTGGTGGAAGATTTTACTAAATGTCATAGGCAATCATTAGAATTATAAATTACCACCCTACCACTGAAGAAATGTATTTTTTATTTTATATATATGATCTAATGTGTAACTATGTGTTTACCAGTTTTAGCAAAATACAGTAGAAAAGAAGATTTATCTCCTATTACTTTATTCTCTGAGGCAGTTTTGTGACAATGTAAGACTTGTTCATGACTAGTTCAACAATCTGGTTCATGAGTTGGAGGGGAAGGGGGATTGGGTGCAGGGGTTTGGAGTTGTGGGAAGAATGTTGGGGATTATGAGTTGTCTGTCAAAGGACAGGTAAAAAGTTCTATGAGTGATATAATCAGCTTTCTAGAAAAATCTTTTAAAATAAAGGTGGTGTTATCCACCATACTTTCTGCCTAAATTTTTCCTTCTCTGTCTTTGCTTGTCTAGCTCATTCTTCAGGTGTCAGTTTACATCTTCCTCTAAGAAGCCCTCTTTAAGCCCCCTATCATTCCACTGCCTCCTCCTAAATCTGGCTTAGCTGCCTCTTCTAGGTATTTCCCCCATCTTTGTACTTGGCACACTTTCTTGTTATTATTTGTTTGTCTTTCCCACAGACTGAAGGCTATGTGAGGACAGGGTGCTTTCTTGCTCACCATTGTATCTCAAGTGCCTGGCACAATACCTAGCCCAAAAGTAGCCTCTCAGTAATATTTGTTTGATAATTATATTGTATAAAAATATATTAATCTTATTTGGTGGTCTTATCTAAGTGAGTATATTGGATTAGACACTGCTATTGCAGGCACCAGTTCAGCTGTTCTACTGTATTGCCTTTCCAGGATATGTGACCATGTTTTATATAACCACTAGTTAAGAAAAGCCCAATATTGTTTGCTTGGTGTGCTTTCACAGACAACAGGTACTTAGAATGATGTTTTCTTTGATATTATAATGCCAAGGGTTTCTTATTTGGATATTGGTATGTTTGACTTGCTTCTTCAGCAGGTATTTATTTATCTCTAGTAATCAGGTATTGATCTCAAGATACTGTGCTAGATGCTATGGGAGATTCAAAGACAAATTATGTGTGGATTCTGTCTTCAAGTTGCTTATAGTCTGGTAGGGGAGATAAGACATGTATATAAATTAAAAGAGAACAATAGGTGCCATAAGAGGTATAATGACCACCACAGAGCACATGCTCGATAAATATTTGCCTACTATAATAAATGTTCTCGTTTATTGATAAAGTGCTTTTGGAGTTGGCCTGTTTGTAATTTCTTCATGCTCTATCTTTGTTTATATAGCTTTCACTTGCTTTTTTGCCTGGTAGCAGTATTCGTGTAGGATTCTCATTCTTCATTAGGCTTGTTGATTGAAATAGCAGTTCATTTAGTAATTCCAAACGTATGCTGTCTACAACCAGTATCAAATTCAAAGGCACGGGTGGAATAAGTGGGTATGAAACACTGAAGTAAATGGGGAGAAAATAGGGAAAAATCAAGCAATAATGACTTAGACTAAAACAGAAAAATAAGATATATACAGAAAAATTGTATTCTAGAGGCCAATTATTGATTTACACAGAATTATGCAAATGATTGCTTTTCATTTCCCTATGAACTTAAGCCACTTAATTTCCTTGTATTTTGGCTTCCTCATAAGTTGGATCAAGTTAATGTTTTTCAAACTGCAGGTCACATCATATTGGTGGATTGTCAAATCAATTTAGTGGGTCACTATCAGCATTTTTTAAATGATATAGCATTGAAAATATCAGAGTGCATCATACATAATTAAGGTAGCTAATGTTTTGTGAAAATTTGTGAGTACTGGATTGTAATTTTAAATGTAGCCCTTAATGTTGTTTAGGGAAGAAAAAGTTGATTCTTAATGAATATTTAGTGAGAATGAATTTGAATGATATTGTGGAGAAAAGCAGGATAGTTTAAAACAGGAATATTCCCAGATCCCCTGCTATGGCTTGTGGCAATCTACTGTTTATCCCAGAAATACCATTAGGAATCAGTTTTGTGTGTTTTATAGAAACAAGTCCCATTTTAATCAATACCATTACATTTCCTGTTCTATAGAATACAGTTTTCAAACACTAGCTAACCTGCGTTAGGGAAGTATTGTTTTTCTAATGTGGGCAAATAAATATATTCAACATGAATCCCTTAACGAATGACCTCATTATTCCACCTCTGTGTAGAATCTAACCAAGCATGAGTCTTGTGATTAGGAAAGAAAATTTCTGCAGGTGCTTCAGACAATTTTACAATTCATAAAGATGTGAGATTTGTAGGAAAAAAACTATATGCATATCTCCAATCTGAAATAAGCAAAGAGCTATTATTTGACAAACCCTATTTGTCTGAGCATCAACAGTTGGCAGCACTATGAAAATTTAAAACCTGACAATACCACCAATGTAACACTCTTTAAAAACATGTCATTTTACTGAGCAATCAACCTGATTGAATATTTTTAAATGAGTAGGTACGTAAGTATCTTACCTGAAAAATAGCTTCATTAAATAAAGTAACTACTAACTGAGAGGATTTCTGTGTATTTCTGTGGCTTTTAATATCCTATTTAACATATCTCTTTTAGCCATAGCAGCAAAGCCACTTTGTTCTGTGCTATGGTCAGAACATAGGAAGAAATATTACAGGGAAGTGAGCAATAGAATGGTGTTCATTATAATGGGATTCTACCCACTTGTAAAAGTTTATTTGCCACTACAAATTACTAAAGTGGCTTAGCAGTTAAAGAGATCTTAGTCTTTATGAAAAGAGGATTGGAAAGTGAGTCAGACCTTCCAATCATAACTAAAATAAGGTGCTTTTGACCTGACTTCACTTAATCTGATTAAATAAATTTTAGGATAGGCTCTGAAAAATCTTAGAAGTTTTTTTTTGTTTGTTTTTTTGGTTAGTTTGCCATAGAGTTAAATGTACATTGATTTGTAGGGTATTTCTTGGAAAAACCTATTACTGAAGTAGTACAGAATGTGAATCATTTCTTGCCTGAAATACAAGATTGATGTTTACAGGGCAGTTGTCCAGAATCTTCTGGCTGAGTTGGAAAGTATTTCATTCTTCATCACTGTAGGTCCTTTTAACTTTACAAATGTGTTATTTAAAACATAAGCCATTTTGGTACACAGGAAACCCACTTAAAATTAAATTTAAAAACACTCCTGAGAATTCTGTGGAACATGAATGGTTTTATAACTTATAATTTCTAGCAAAAGTATCTTTAGCATTACCTTAAAAAGTATTTTCAGGATAGCTAATCCAAAATATGTAATACATGTAAGAGAATAGCACTATTAATATTTTAACTGTGGAACTGCTTGAACATATAAAAAGCATTATCGCTTTCATTTTCTAAAAATGAACCCAGCTACAAATTTAAAGCTGGGAAATCCAGTACCAGTGTTAAAAGAAATTAATATAGGTTAGGAATGTCTACTTTAATCTCAAAAATAACTGATCTTTAAAAAGCTTATTCTCTTATGTATATAATTTCTCTATTGATAAACTTGGAAGAATTTATATCAGTATTACATACTTTGATTCTTTCTTGTGGTATGATTTAAGTGGTGGGCACCTAAACTAAATTTTCAGACAAGGTCCTTTTTTATTTGTCTTTTACAGAATGGCTGTCAAGTAGAAAGAGGGCTGTGCCTTTGGTATTTGGGTAGGATATTTGCCTGTGATTTCTTATTCTTAGAGCATTCCTATAGATATGTCCCAAGAAGTAGAGTTTGATTCTATTAAACCATTCTACTAAAATACTATTAATTCAAACTACCATCTATAGAAATAAAAATATAAAACCACTGAAAAACCAAAGCATTCAGAAAAGGAGTCTATATGCAAAGAGGATTTGCAAGGGAGTACAAGTTTTAGAAGGACAGACTTATCAAATTAAAAAATGAAAAGTATTTAAAGGAAAAAAACTACAAAATTACCAAAGTCACCAAGTTTAGTTATTCTTTTCATGGTGGAAAACAATTTTCTCAAATAATTGTCATATCCAAAAAGGTCATCATATATCTTCAGACATCAGCATTGCCAAAATCAGGGACATAGTTATTAGAGACTAACTTACAGGAAAGACTCAAGGTTTCATTTACTTGGGGAATGAGAACTAGCCAGGGTGACTGTTTTTGTTAATGTTACCTTATCTCATTGTTTTCTTTCAGGTAGTCCCCAAGACTATCTTCAGGTTCAGTGATTCACTAGAAGAACTCAGAATTCAAAAAGGCTGTTATGCTTACAGTTATGGTATATTATAGTGAAAGAATGCTGATTAAAACTAGCAACTGAAAAAAGGCACATAGGGCAAAATCCAGGAGACAACAGGCACAAGCTTCCAGTTGTCCTTTTCCAGGGAAGTCTTGCAGACAACACTTAATTCTCCCAGCAAAAATGTGTGACAACATTCTTGGAATATTGCTAACCAGGGAAGCTCCCCCCAAGCCTTGGTGTACTGGTTTTTTCTTGAGGTTTGGTCACATAGGTGTGGCATGGCTGACTGCCCATGTGGCTGACCTTCAGTCAGCAGTGCCTCCAAAGATCAAGCTGATACTCTATGGCCCAAAGACCCCACCGTAAGTCACACTGTTAGCTTAGACCATCTGGCATGGCCTAAGGCCCCAGGTAAACAAAAACACTCATATTAGGCAGGCTTTTCCAAGGACTTAGAGGTTACCTTCCTGGAGCTGGCCAAGGGCCAAACATTTCTTTGGAATGTGAAGGGTTTACATAATCAAGACCTGCTGTGTTGATCGTTTACTGCAGTATTTTTATTTTGTTTTCTGACTGTCAAAATGTGATGTGTATTGTTTACCCATCATGACCTCTAGTTAAGTTGTCAATTTTGCCTTCTAATTTTCTCCTAAAGCATGGATTTGACCATAAATTTGCTTAGTGATTTTCTGATTCAGTATCATTACTTTGATGTTTGGTTTTATTATGTAAGTGTCATAAAAGGTGATGCTTAATACACAAAGACCTTCTTGTAGGTCTGGTTAATAAAACTAGAGCCATGTGTTACTAAAACTTAGGAGTAAACTTTGGAGGCTTTGTAAAGTTCATAAGGTTGTCTTTACTTCTATGTGTCAGATATTGCTCACATGCTGAAATCAGGAACCAAGGACCATCCAGTTCACCTCAGCCAAGTTGTTACTGTGTTACTTAATAATGGGCCTGCCATACCCGTCAGTGAGATTTGTGGCATGGTCATGATTACAAAAGTGATTTGTTAATTATTGCCTGGTAGGAAGAACAGATTTTCATCGAACCTATGCAAATAGCCACATAGCTATGAGAAGTAAAGGAACTTAATAAAGATACTTTGTGTAACATTGAGCCATTTTTATCATTGTTTATGTCCTTTTTAGTGTCATTTTCTACAGAATCATTGTTTTTACATTTTCCTGACAATGTATTACTTACAAGTTATAGTAAGAATTTTTATTGGCCCAGCAACTTGGTGCATGCTTACAGTCCCAGCTACTCAGGGAGGCTGAGGATGGAGGAGAATTGCTTGACGCCAGAAGTTTGAGGCTGTAGTGCACTGTGATCACACCTAGTAATAGCCACTCTATTCTGCCTGGGCAACATATCAAGACCTCGTCTCTAAAAATAAATTTAAAAAAAAAAAAAGAATTTTCATTGATTTGATTTCTAGAGGATCCATGGGAACATGATACCATTTAAAGAATATTTCATTCTAGTTTATTCAAGGATAGCCTATTGAGAGTTTAAGATGAAGAAAGGAATTTTTCTTATATGTCTATTAGAAATAGAACATTAGCCACATGCTATGGTTTGAATGTGTCCTTCAAAAAGCATGTGTTGGAAACTTAATCCCCAATGAAACAGTGTTGGGAGGTGGGGCATAACAAGAGGGGATTAGGCTACAAGGGCTCTGCCCTCATGAATAGATTAATGCCATTACTGCATTACTGAGTGTGTTCCTTATAAAAGGATGAGTTTGGCCCCCTTTTCCCTCTCCCAGTCTTGCCCTTCTGCCTTCTGCCATGGGGTGATACAGCGGAAGGCCCTCACCAGATGTCAGCACCTTGATCTTGGACTTCCCAGCCTCAAGAACTGTGAGGAAATAAATTTCTGTTCTTTATAAATTACCCAGTATATGGTATTCTGTTATAGCAGTAAAAAACAGACTAAGACACTGCACTTAACTCATTTAGTTCCAGGTAATCATTTTCTGATTTTGGGTAAAGCAGTCAATTTTCATGAAGTTATCTATGTTTAGATTTAAAGAATCATGACTCATTCTTTGGTAGTCTGACAGGTATCACTCTGTCTTGCTGATCTCAGCTTATACTGAAAAGTTAGTTCCTGTGAGTCATAGAGTCAGTTATGAATATGGTAAAAATATGAGGCTTTCATTCTTTTCATATTTCTTCCAGAAGACTGAGTTTCTGATCTGTAGCTTATGACAGGGACCTCTAGGCAAATATAAGGAAAAAGCAGAAGCTGTCAATGAATGGCAAAACAAAATGGTTATGGTTAACTTGAAATTGCCAACAATAGTAGAGGAGAGTAGAATCCTTTATTCTAAAATAGCACATAATAATTTTATAAGGATTAGTCAATAATTATAACTGAAAGGAAAAATATATATGGACAGAGTGGGCATTTAAAAATCTCCAGGTTATTTTAATTTGTCCCATAAAATATTTTGGAATTGTCACCTAGAAACAAATTATTCCCTTAAAAAATAATTAATTTTTAACAGTTATTTTATGAATCTTTGTATGTGGGCATGAGTATGCTTCTATCAAACCTGGAAGTTACACAATTGCTAAAATAAAAATGTATTTTATAAAATATACTTATATTAATACATCTTATTTATATATAATTAACATAGGTTAAACTTCTCTTTACTGATTAGCAAGTTCTTTTTATATTAAGGGCTTGTTGATAAGAAGAATACTTTTTACAGTAGTTTTGAGCTAATAAAAAATCTGGAATTGGCCAGGCATGGTGTCACATGCTTATAGTCCCAGCTACTGGGGAGGCTGAGGCAGGAGGAGGATCACTTGAGCCCAGGAATTTGAGGTTGCAGTGAACTATGATGACACCACTGCACTCCAGCCTGGGTGATACAGAGCAACACTCTGTCTCAAAAAAAAAGAAAAGAAAAAAAAATCTGGAGTATACCAAACATTTCTAATTATTTTTAGCATCCCCTTCTTTCACAGGATAAATGAGCACATCTTTGCGGCTGTCCAGCAGCTGTTTGGGAAACCCCAAAGACAATTTTGGTGTAAAAGACATAGTGAGAGTTTTATTTTGAATTTGGGGGCTGAATTCAGAAAAGGCAATATCAAAAAAAGCTATCAGAGGAGAAAAGGTATGAGTAAATGACTAAAGAGAAAAGGTTACAGGCAGTGTTAAACTAAGCATTAGTTAATGATATTTATTAGGAACTTTTTCAAAGATGAGGATCTTTTGTTTAAAAAAATAGTTCAAAGGTATGGCAAAAACACAAAACATTAACAAACTCTCAAGAGTATTTTGGTGATATAAGAAACTTCTGCTATTTGGGCACTGAACACCTTTTAACTGCTTTTGGTTCAGAGTAAACATATACTCAACGATCCATTTGTCAACTTAACAAAAGAAAATTTAAATTCTAGTTTTACTCTTTTTGGATGTCATCTATACTTATAGAATAAGATTCACAAGTCTTTTCTCCATCTCATGAAAATCAATTCATTTACATCTAGTCAACTTTATAAAATAAGTTAATGCATTTTTATCCTTCTTTCAAATTCATTATTTGGGGATATAGTAAACCAAGACAAAGTCTGTGTCCCCTCAGACCTTCTACTTCTGTTGTACACCTTCATATTTGTCTTTTAATAGTTTCTTTCACATTTTGGCACAACTGGACAAAATTAAATTTTTACTTGAGAAATTACTCTCCTTTCTCATGATAGACAAACAAAAAATCCATTATTTTGCATATATAACCTCTCCACAGACACACAAAAATTCTTTTACATTTCTTAAAAATAAAGAGCATGTATACCAACATATCTCAGTTATTTATATATCCTTTCAACCTATTCATTGATGGTCACTTACAATGTATAAAAACAAAAGTAAGGGTATATTAAAACTTTTTTTGATGACCCTGCATTTTTTTATTCTCTACAAATTACTTGCCTAGATGTTGTAATTTGTACCCAAAGATTGTTAAATGATTAACTTAATTTAATATTAGCTTAGAAATAAGGTAAATTTCTATAAACTTTAATTAATTTGACTTTCCATGAGAAAACAAACCCAAGTTTTGCATATGTTAGAATGATGTGCTAAAATTTGAATTTACACTGTGATAAAATCAGGGAGGAGACATATAGCTGTTTTTATTTGTTTGCTTGTTTCATCATTTATTCAGGAAGTATTTATTGAGCATCTCCACAAAATTTTCATAAGATTGGATATTCAAAAATTTAAGACTCCACAGAGCATACTCATAGAGGTGTTTCTTTAAAGGCAAAGGGTGAGGAACAGAAAGAGAGAGTATAGGCAAGCATTGGGGGATCTCAAAAATTAGCCAATCACAGATCCCCTATGTCTTTATTCTGACATTGACCATCAAGATCTATACAAAGAATTTTGACTTTGGGAAATCTCAAGAGAGAAGTTCTCAGCAGGATTTTGTGAGGAAGCCAGATTGTCTAACTAGATATGCCAGTTTAAAACCATCAGTAAATAAACTGGTCCCTGAAAATCTGGTGTTTCAGATTTTAAACAGCACTTTGTGATGGTTAATTTTATGTGTCAACTTGACTGGGTACATATTATTAAACCAGTCTAATTTGTTCAAGGATTCATCTTGATTAGAAATATGATTATTTGAGCTTTTCGTTCTATTTTTTATACTAAATATTTAAGAGCTCTCCAAATTTTGTTTAAAATTACCAAAGTTTTCTTAGTATTTTCCTCTGTGCTATCAATTTGCATTTCATATCTGCTTACAAACAAGGCTATTTTTAATTCATAGCTAAACATTTTTTCTTCTGCATATAGGATTCATTAAGAGAAATTTTTCTTTGAGAGTCAGCAGATTTAAAGCTGACATTTTCTTCCTTTTCTAAAAATTCTTAGTTATCTTATTTTAAATTTATAAAAGTGTTTAATCATCTCTATAAACCAGCCAGAAAAAGAGTTCTAGATTTAAGAGACTTTATAATCTAATTAATTTTTCTTCTGGACAAGATTTCTTAACCTCAGCACTATTGACATTTTGAGCAGATAATTTTTGTTGTGGAGGGCTCTCCTGTACATTGTAGGATATTTAGCATCATCTCTGACCAATAGCATCCCCCATCTACACACAATTGTGACAACCAGTAATGTCACCAGATATTGCCAAGTATCCCCAGGACAGGAAAGGGTCAAAATCACTCCCAATTGAGAACCAGAGATAGGCAAATGTGCTCAGAAAAGGTATAACCTTGTTCTAGAAATGAATCATATTAGTCTTCCGGGCAAGCTATGGAACGCTGCAGAGTTTATAGCCGGACTTCTCCCTATTTATGTATACGTTTTTTTTGTAGTGTTGTCCAATCAGATGTGGGTTGAGCTGGGGCACAACTTTAGGTTTATTAACAGAGCTCTTTCTCACATCTTTACCTGGCTCATTTGTGTTTTTATACTTTCTTTTTTGTTTTTGTTATTTTTTTTGTGGGGGGGAAGGTAAAATTTATGCACTGACAATTTTTTGGATTTCTTGCAGAGGTCACGATATTCCAGACAAGCCAGAGCAATCATTCCTATTCCATCACAAATCAGGCTCATTTGTAGAATGGTTACACAAACCAAGCAAAACCTTTAAAGTTTCTAGTCTTTGCTCTAAAACCACATAAAAACAATTTCAAATTTTATTCATTGTGTATATTTTGTTCTCTTTGCTAGTGGATTTGTCTCTTAGAGTTAGATATCCTTAAATAGTGTGTTCAAATGACAGCTTTCTAACTGATTAATCTCCAGCATTTTCCTGAGGGAGAGAGAAAGTTGACTTTAGAGAAGGAAGTGTAATTGCAAATGGACTATTACAAAAAGCTATGTCTTCCTTCTTGAGGAGGAAAAAGGGCTCTTTAAAAATTAATACACAGAACTGCCAACTTTATAATATTGGCCACAGATGGATCAAATGTAATCAAAGTACAAAAAACATCAGTCATGGATTGATGGTAGCAGCTCCAGATCTCCAAGGGCTGCTCACCGTTCCAGTGAGCACAAAAATATTTTTTTCTTAATTTGAACTCATAGTGGCATACAAACATGAAAAACAACAGAGTTTCGTCAATGGTCAGAAGGCACAAAAATAAATCAGTGATATAGGGAGCGATATGCACAACTTCCCAACCTGTTAGTGAGTGAAAGCTACCAATTTGACTAAACCAGTGTCTTAAGACCCAGAGGCAAAGAAAAGATGTATCTCAGATGACAGGAGATAACAGAATCCTCAAGACAATCAAGTACAATCAGATAGCCTGTCACGTGTCGCAAAGAACAGACAGACCATTAAAATGTATGTTCTCAACATTGTTGCCACCAAAGGAGAAATAAATAGTTGTGTACAAATCAGAACAAGCATGAAAACCAGTCTTGGCAAGGAAACAAAAGACAAACATAAAGAGCCAGAAAAAAGAAATAGAATCAACTAGATTAAGACCTTATTGCCACATGAGACTTCCTTAGGACTGGAAAAAGGTATACCTCAACAGCCCTTGAGTTGCTTTTCGTGGACAATGTGGTTTACTTGGCCCTGGTTGATGAATACACCTCTGGTAGATAAATACATAAAATCTTGGTGGAGTCTGTGGCATTGTCAAAGAATTACTCAGAGGCAAAGCACTTAGAAAAGGAGTTTACTTTCAAGGAAAACTTTAAAAGGACTGGCTCATCAAATTAAAAAATTCAAAAAAAGGAAAAAAACACAAAATTACCAACATTACCAAGTTTGTAGTTGTCTATTCATGGTAGAAAAGACAACAGTTATCTCACATGATTGTCATAGCCACAAAGGTCATCACAAATCTTCATCTACTAGCATTGAAAAGTTGGCGATAAAGTTGCTTTCATTAAGGAGTCTGTAACTTATAAACAAAATTTAAGGATTCTTTTATTTTGGGAAAATGAATGTCAGTGACCTTGTTTTTGTTTGCTTATTTCTCTCAGGTGCAAGATGTTTTGTTTTCTGACTACAATGTACATGCTGATAATGACAGCAGGGCAATGTGTTCATTTTGCTTCCACACATGCTTCTTTTGGTCGTTGGTAGTTAAAAAAAAAATGAACAAATACTGAGGTGATTTATTGTTGAAGTAAAAAGCATATTAATATAGGAGGGATAGCTAAAGTTTAAGGGAATTGCTTTGGAGAACAGGAATATTTTTTTTTCTTTGAAGGAAACTTTCATATCTTTAAGGACAAGGTAATAGGAAGCATAATTCATGGGGTTATTATAATACTAATGACTAAGACAAATAATAAAAAAAGAAAATTTTGACTGAGAAAAAGGATGGGAGAGAAGGGGTAGAACAAAATTAAATTTACCAAGGCATTTCAGTGAAAAGTTAAGCTGGATGCAGAAACTGACAGACCTCAAAGAAAAATATAAGCAGAATTCTACAGTTCAAAAATTCATATGATACTGAGAAGATTGAAATTCATTTAACCTATATTCCTTAGATGAGCCTCCTCTTTCAGACACCTTAGTTTTTCCCAGAGATCTATTAGGCCAGTTTTTCTCAAACTGTAGGTTATATTCCATCAGTGGATCCTGACATTGATTTAGTGGATCATGACCAAAAGTTTGTTTTTAATGAAATAGAGTAGAAAAATATTACAGTACATCACATGTACTGCAAGTAAGGATTCAAACTTTCACTTTGGGTAGGATTTAGTAGAAAGGCCACACTTCCACTAAAACAGATAAATTACAAAGTCATACGTTTAAAGAATTGGAAAGTTGTGGAAGTAACAAAGACTAAAAGAACCAAAATTTCAGAAATGAAAAAGCCTTCCTGGATGAGTTGACAATCCCTAGCTGTTTGCTTCTTTAGGGCATCATTTACCAATTCTGGTCACGGTGACACTGTTTTGGCATAGGGAACCAAATGGGACAAAAAGAAGCTAGGGGAGCTTTTGCAGGCCATGGTTGCAGGAATGGCAGATTTGAATCTAAAGAAGTCTGGAATATACCCATTAGATGTTTGCTGAATGCTACAGTATGAAGGAAAGTGGGGGGCTCCTCAAGAAAAGCAGAGTAAAATCTGCAATCTTGCAGTGCTTAGTTAAATCCTGCTAGAGAGAGGAACTGCATCAAACACATGATAGGTCTCTCCCTCAAATTTTTGCCAGATTTTGAATTTACATGGGGTGGGAGACTAAGCTCAAAACCTTTGAAGGACAGAATTTCTGAGATGACGATAAAGAGAAAAGTCAAGCTCTCGATCAAAAGCCTTAGAAGGCCACTCCTAAGAAGTTGAGTTGGAAAGGCAGGATAAAATCTCTCTGAAGGTGCTTAGGAGACAAGATCCCACTGAAGAGAGGAAGCCAGCATGCAACAATTGGCCAGTTTTTCTCTCAAGATGTTTGCCAGATTTTGAAGCTGTAGGAGGCTAAAGAGCTAAACTAAAACCTCTAAAAGTGCTGCTGAACTCAAATTTGAGTAAAAATAAATAAATAAAACCTCTAAAAGGATAGAACTGAATCTTCCACAATGTTTAAGGGCCGAAGGGAGAGAGACTTCCCAGGTTAATCAATC
This sequence comes from Daubentonia madagascariensis, assembly GCA_023783475.1. Lineage (NCBI taxonomy): Eukaryota > Metazoa > Chordata > Mammalia > Primates > Daubentoniidae > Daubentonia > Daubentonia madagascariensis. Next base: position 53,016,661 of record JAKFHU010001815.1, on the reverse strand, counting down.
AAAAGTCAGGAGAGCCACACCTGAGGAAGAAGTATAAACAAGAGGTAGACTTTATCTAACTAAAACCAGAATCCAGCCCCAAGCTAGTTCAGTTCTTCATGGGATTAAGGTGATCAGCCCTTCAAGTTATGCATTTAAAGAGTAAAGGGAAGACCTGGTGATGGGAGGAATAACATCACTGTCATTCTCAGTTTCTTTCTTTCTTTTTTTTAGGCAGGGTGTTGCTGTTGCTCTGTCACCCTAGGCTGAAGTACAGTGGCAGGCAAGATCATAGCTCACTGTAACCTCAAACTCCTGGGCTCAAGCGATCCTCCTGCCTCAGTGTCCTGAGTAGCTGGGACTACAGATGTGTGCCACCACACCCAGCTAGTTTTTAAAAATTTATTTTGTAGAGACAGAATCTTGATATGTTGCCCAGGCTAGTCTTGAACTCCTGGCCTCAAGCAATCCTCCTTCCTCGGCCTCCCAAAGTGCTGGGATTACTGGCGTGAACCACTGTGCCCGGCCTTCCGTTTCTTTCATACACCAGATATAGCATGTAATGAATTATGAGGCTTGGGTAAGGGACAGGAAAATGTGAGTGATAAGAAAAATAACAGTAAAAGCAGACCCACAAATGATCCAGATTTTGGAATTAGCAGACAAGGACTTTAAAATAATTATATATGCACAGGAAAGGGAGGAAAAGATAGACAAAATGGATAAAATAATGTATAAATTTTGACAGAATTGGAATCTATAAAAATAATAAAATATGCATTATGGAACTTAAAAATACAATAAGTGAAGTTAAGAACTCATTGGATAGTTTTGACAGTAGCTTAGCCTGAGCAAAAAATAGGATAAATGAAGTTGAGAACAGAACAATAGAAAATACCCAAAACTGAAGCACAGAGACAAAAAGAATGGAAAGAATAAAACTGAGTATAAGAGACACATATGTGCAACTTCAGTGCCAGAAGGATAAGAATCAGAGAGAATGGGGCAGAAGCAATCTTTGAAGAGATAATAGTTGAGAAATTTCCAAAACTGATGAAAGACGTCAGCCTATACATTAAAGCAGCTCCGGGAACCCCAACACTCAGCAAGAATATATACAAAGGAAACCACACTTACGCACGTTGTGATTAAACTATTGAAAGACAAAGATAAAATCTTAAAAGCAGCAACGGAAAAAAGCCACATTCTTTTTTTAAAAAAAGCAACAGTGAGACAGATGACTAATTTTCTGACTGCAAGTATGGAAACCAGAAGACAATGAAAAAACATATTTAAAGTGCTTAAAGAAAAAAAACCCTACAATGTTATACCTTTTAAAATATACTTTATAAGTGATAGTAAAATAAAGATTTATTCAGACAAATAAAAATGGGGAGAATTCATCAGCAGCAGAACTATACTTTATTAAAGGAAGTTCTTGAGGCTGAAGGAAAATGAACCCAATGGGAGCATGAGTCTTCAGGAAAGAAGAGCAGCAGAAAAAATAAATGTGTAAGTAAATTTTTTAAAAAACTGACTGTCAAAGCAGCAATAATAAAATGTATTATTGGAAACCCTTTACTTCTACATGTGTTTATAACACATGTAGAAGTAAAATAAAAACAAGTCGCACATATTGTAAGAAGGAGGTAAATGGACTTAAACTGTTGTAAAGTTTTTATTCTCTGGCTAGTGGAAAACACACACACACATGCACACACACACTCTCTAGCTTAAGATAGGCTGTAATAAGTTAAGGATGCATATTGCAATCTCTAGGTAAATGATTATCAAAGTGTGGTCTTTTTTTAGCAGCATAGCATCATCTAGAAATTTGTTAGAAGTGCAGGGTAACATGGCAAATTCTCAGGCCTCTTCCAGACATACTAACTCAGAACCTCTTGAGGTGGGACCAGCAATACATGTTTTCACAAGGCCTCCAAGCGATTCTGATGCACACTGAAGTTTGAGAACCAATGCTCTAGGTAACTACCAAAAGCAAAGAAACAGGTATAATTAAAATTTTGACAGAAGTAAACAGACCAATAAAAATATTTGATTAATCCAAAGTAATACACAAAAAGTTCGATAAAGGAACACCAAACAGATGGGAAAATTAGAAAAATAAAATGAATAAAATAAAATAAATCTAACACATAGAAAGGTGGTACACTTAAACCCAATTATAACAGTAATCACATTAAATGGAAATGAACTAAATGATCCAATTAAAAGACAAATATTTTCAGACTGGACTCAAGAGACACACTTTAAGTAAAAATACAGAGATTATTAGGAGCATTTTAAAAATATGCCATGCAAACACTAACCCCCAAAACAAAAAATGTGGTGTGACTGTGTTACTAATAGGTAAGTTTGATTTTAAGAAGGCTTATTAGAGATGAAGGGGGACATGTTATAATGATAAAAGATTCAATTCTATGAAAAAAGCACAACAGTCCTATCTGTATGCACCCAATATCTTAGCTTTAAAATATATAAAACCAAAGTGTCAAGACTAAATGGAGAAACACATAAATTCATAGTCATTGTCAAAGAATTTAATATACCTATCTCAATAACTCCTTAAAAAATCAGACAAAAAATCAGTAAGGATATAAAAGGACATAAAAGATTTGAACAACATGACTAACCAATGTGATCTAATTGCCATATATAGAACACTATTCCCAACATCAGAATGCACATTTTTTTCAAGTGTGCGTGGAACATTTACCAAAATAGACCATATGTTTGGCCATAAAGCAAGCTCAACATATTTTAAAAAATTGAAATTATACAGAGTATGTTCTCAGGCCACAGTAAAATCATACTAGAAACCAATAACAGAAAAATAGAATCACTTTTAAACAACCTATAAGTCAAAGAAGAAATCACAATGGAAATTAGAAAATACTTAAATAAGAAATAATGAAAACACAACATTCAAAACTTATGTATGCAGCTAAAATAGTGCTTAGAGGGAAATTTATAGCATTAAATGCATACATTATAAGAGAGGTTAAAAATTATTGATCTAAATTTCCATCTCAAGAGCTGGAAAAAGAAGAGCAAATTAAACCCAAGATAGTAAAAGCAATGGTGTAATAAGTGAGGTAAGAAGAAATTGGTGAAAGAGAAGGCAGACATAAACACCTAGAGAAAACTCAGTACTTCTTAAAAGAAGATAGACAAATGGCCAAAGACATATTTTTAAAATGCTCAACATCACTAATTATCAGGGAAATGCAAATTAAAACCACAATGAGATACCACCTTATCCCTGTCAGAATCGCCATTATGAAAAAGCCAAAAACAATGGATTTTGGCATGGTTGCGGTGAAAAGGGAATGCTTATACACTGTTGGTGGGAATATAAACTTGTACAACCAGTATGGAAAGCAACATGGAGACTCCTCAAAGACCTCATAGACCTACTATTCAATCCAGCAATCCCACTACTGTGTATCTACCCAAAGGAAAAGAGTCATTTTACCAAAAATACACCTGCACCTGAATGTTTATCGCAGCACAATTTACAATTGCAAAGATGTGGAATCAACCTAAGTGCCCACCTGCTGATGAGTGGATAAAGGAAATGTGGCATATATATATATACACACACACACACACACCCCCACCAAGGAGTACTACTCAGCCATAAAAAGGAACGAAAAATGTCTTTTGCAGCAACATGGATGGAACTGGAGACCATTATCCTAAGTGTAGTATCTCAGGAATGGAAAAACAGATACCACATGTTCTCATTTACAGGTGGGAGATAAATGAAGGATATATATGGTCATAAAGAGCAGTAATGGACATTAGAATCTAAGAAGGCGGAGGGTGGGAGTGGGGTGAGAGAGAGAAATCTACCTATTGAGTACAATGTACACTGTTCTGGTGATGGGTACACTGATAGCCCTGACTTCAGCATGATACAATTCATCCATGTAACAAAAAACACTGTACTCCCTAAATTTTTTGAAATTAAAAAATAAAACTCAATGAAACTAAATATTGGTCCTTTGAAAAGATTAATAAAATTGATAAATCTCTAATAAGATTGATCAAAATAAAAGAGCAAGTATAGGACTTACCAATATCAGGAATGTAAAAGGTGACAGCACTACACATTGTATGAACATTAAAAAGGTAAGAGGCTTAAAAGGACAACATGAAGAAAGTGAAGGGATGATCCGCAGAATGAAGAAAATATTTATCAATCATATACCTGATAAAGGACATGTATCTAGAATATATAAAGAACTTACCACTCATCAATAAAAATACAAATAACCCAATTTAAAAATGGATGAAGGATCTGAATAGACATTTCTCCAAAGAAGATATACAAATGGCCAACAAGCACATGAAAAGATGATGAACATCATTAGGCATGGGGAAATGCGCAGAGATACCACTTCACATCAACTAGTATGGCTTAAATGAAAAAAGACAGACAGTAACAAGTGTTGGCAAGATTGTGGAGAAATTGGAACCCTCATACATTGCTGTTGGGAGCATAAAATGATGCAGACACTGTGGAAAACAGTCTGGCAGTTCCTCAAAAAGTCAAACATAGAGTTACCATTTGACCCAGTAATTCCAATCCTATATATATAATCAAGGGAAATGAAAACAAATGTACACAAAATCTTGTACATGAATGTTCATAGCAATATTATTGATAATTGTCCCCAAATTGAACAACTCAGATGTCTATCAGCTGATGAACAAATAAACGAGATGTGGTATAGTTGTACAACAAATATTATTCAGTCATTAAAAAGGAATAAGTGCTGACACATGCTACAACATGGATGAACCTTGAAAGCATTATGCTAATGAAAGAAGCCAGTTATAAAAGACCACATATTGTATGATTTCGTTTATATGAACTATCAAGAATTGGCAAATTTATAGAGACAGAAAGTAGATTAGTGGCTGCCTATTGCTGGGAGAGAGGGGGTAGCTTAGAGAAAAATGGGGAGTTACTGTTAATGGGGATGGGGTCTCTTTTTGGGGTGGTGCAATGTTCTAAAATTGATTGTGGTGATGATTACACAACTCCATGAATACACTAAAAATCATTGTACAGTTTATGTGGGTTTGTTGTATGGTATGTTAATTATATGTCAACAAAGCCATTAAAAAATAAAGGATGATATTATGGAAAACCTTCCACCCCCCACCCAATTTGTCTACTTAGATGAAATATGCTTTAGGTACTGAAATGTTCTTTTAAAAGTCCTATTGGTTGAATGTCATGATGTATGAGAAGAACCAGCTAGAGATCAAGAGGCTGGAGGAGCAGGTGGGCCAGGGGTGGGCGGCAGCGGGCTCCTCCTCTGGGGTCCCCAGGTCCCGCGCCTGCCTCCCTGGTCCTCAGCGTCAATAAAGCCACTAAGGCCGCAAACCCACTATTAATCACTGTAGCTCCTTTCATTTGAGCACTTACTGCATGCACGGTGCTTTGCAAACATTATCCCATTAAATCCTTGCCATGACCCTGTGAAGGAAGTAGTGTTAACTTTGTTTTATGGGAGGAAACTGAGGCTTGTGGAGGAAAGTCTCTTGTTCAAGGTAAGAGTTCCCTGCAAGTGGCGAGTCAGGCCTTGTACTTTGAACCAACTCCAGAATTCCCACTCTTAACGACACAGTTAAACTATGTCCAACAGTAGAAATAAAATCTTATTCATAAAAAAAGTCTTATTGGAGTGGACACAAAAAGAAAGAGGAAATATGAATAGTCATATATAGCTGTTTAAAAAAATAGAATCTGTAATTGAAGCCCTCCCATAAAAAAACTTCAGATTAAGATATTTCATTGGTGAATTATTCCAAACATTTAAGGAAGAAATAATACCAATCATAAACTTTTTTGAGAAAATAGAGAAAAGAGTACTTCACAACTTGTCTTATGAGGCCAACGTAATCTTGATACCAAAATCTATCAAGAACATTGTAAGAAAATAACAGGCTAGTTTCTCTCATGAACATAAATACAAAAACCTTAAACAACATAGTGGAAAGTTGAATCCACTTTTCTGTACAAAAGATAACAAAACATGACCAAATGGAGTTTATTCCAAAAACACAATTTTGGATTAACATTTGATAATCTGTAAAATTCACCACATTAGTAAATATATAAGGAAGATGACATGGTTATCTTAATAGATGCAGAAAAAGCATTTGACACAATTCAATACCCTTTCAAGAAAAAAGAAAAACTTTTAGCAAAGTAGAAGCAGGTTGTTCAATTAAGACCATCAAATATATCTGTCTTATGTGCCTCTCCCTGCCCAGAAGTCATGTTCTATAGACACATGGAAGGGAAACACTAATGTGTTTGTCTGAACAACGCCTAGAGGATGAGGGAGCAGACTTGGAAGGAACCTGGGTCTTTGAATGCCCAGGAGTAGCAGAGCTACTCTACTCCCCTATACCATTTACATTAACACCATTACATTAGAGGAACTTAAAATATCTTTGTTCTTTTTAGCCACTGATGATTGTGTCTTTTTGTAAAAACAGCTTAGCTGTACCCCTACTAATGCAGAAGCTGGCATGTAATGCAAAACAGGATAAATTTCATTTGAAAACATGGAAGAACATTTGATGATCAAGATGACCACATATCAGAAATGTTTACTCAGGGAAGTTGTAGAGTTTCTATCTGTGCATATCGTCATAAATAGGACTGAACTGCCCCACAGAGATACGGTGTCAGCTTGCTTATCAGTTTAAAAATTCTGGTATTGCTAGAATAAAAGTCATTGTTTTATTTTGGTACATATGACATTACCAAATTTTGGAGGCCTTTAAAACACTTAAAGAGTTTCTGATTTATGTCTTTTGATAAATGAGATTAATCCATTTATATTTTTTATAATTACTGATACATTTGAATTTATTCCCACCATACATCTTTTTGTTTCCTTTTTTCCCTCTTTTCCTGCCTTCTATTGGATTCCCTCCCTCACTCCCACTTGTCTGGGAAGCTCTAGGTTGCATTTCTATTCTTTTAGTAGTGATCTTAAAATTTTTAATATTTCCTAGCAGTCTAAAGTTGCTCAGTATTTTTCTTTTAAACATGCCTGCTTTACCCCTTCCAAGCCTGCTTTAACCACACACTGAATACTCACTCCCAAACCCTGCTCAAGCTAATCTTACTATTTTTGTCTTAGAGTTTAAATTTTACCACTTTTAAACACATAAAAAATGTATTTTTTTTACAATTGATAATTAAATGTATTTATTTTTTAAAAATGCTATTGAGACCAGGCATTGTGGCTCATGCCTGTAATCCCAGCACTTTGGGAGGCCAAGGTAGGAGGATTGCTTGAGGCCAGGAGTTTGAAATAAGCCCGGGCAACACGCAGAGACTCCCATCTCTACAAAAAATTTAAACATTTGCTGAGCTTGGTGACCCGTGCCTGTAGTCCCAGCTACTTGGGAGGCTGAGGCAGGAGGATCACTTAAACCCAAGAATTTGAGACTGCAATGAACTATGCTTGCACCACTGCACTCCAGCAGCCTGGGTGACAGAGTGAGACCTTGGCCTCTTAAAAAAAAAAACACTATTGAAGAAATTTCCTGACAATCTCCTTTCTAAGATTAAATGAGGGCCCAGTGCTTGCCTGACACTCAGTAGGTTCTCAATAAATGGAAACCCCCCTCCATCCCCAAATAAGTAGTTGTTTATCTCTTCAAAGCTAGACATGAGTGCTCAGCAGGCATGGATTCCTCTGGGTTATGTGCATTTCATGGACAGTTGTCAAAGACTGACCTCTCTTTAAGTTAATTTTCTGAATACTGTACTTGACTGTGTAGCAAGCTAAGCAGCACAGGATTAAATGTTCTCATTTCTGAGCTGTGAAGTGTTGAAACTGATCAGGAAATGAAGGCCGAATGTCTATCCTCTGGGAGAAGAATTAGCCAGTCTATGTTGCCGCTGCTCTTGGCTGCCAGTTGGAATGCAGCTGTTAAGGCAGCTGTTTAACTGTTTGCCCAACTTGAAAGGACACTGCCAAGTGGCAAATATTTTTTATAGCAACATTTTACTTTTGCTAAGAACAATAACAGTGCATTTTATTGAGCTCCAGCAGTGTGCAAAACACGGCAGATTTATTATTCAGCAGGTTTACAACCTAGACTGAACATGGGTGCTTATTTTCATTTTTAATATTTAGAAAAACAATAAATTGGCTCCCAAAGGAAGCTTCTAAACAAAACATCTCTATAGTTTAATTGTTGTTGAAGTAGCAGCAGCTCAACTTAAGAAAATGAAATATCTCTGAAAAGAAAAATGAAAATCTAGAAATGTTAAAGGGAAAAAAGGTTTAAATATTTTAAATCTCTCTAATGTGACCTAGGAGTGACTTTATTCCTACTTGTCCAGGACAGGTGAAAGCAGCAGTAACACAAGGAAATACATCATCTGCTGGGTCCCCTGTAATTCATGGGTCCCAGGACTTCTGGGTCAAGCAGTTAATCTACATCATTAATTAGAATATTGGCATTAAGTACTTAACAAAAAATTATGTTGAATTTGACAGGCTGTGAACCAGATCTGGTGGGGTAGGAGGTTATCAAATATTTTAATTTAATGGTAAAATTTGTATGCTGAACGTGGTCGGTGAAAATCAAGAAAACACATTCAAATGCATAAGAATAATTTTCTTCCATACCCAAATGTGCATGGATCATGATCACGTTAGATAGCGCTCCACTCTTGGTATATTTTCTGGAGCCAGAAGCTAATGGCTTCAAAAAAGCTTATGGAGAAATATTCTAGGTATGTAGACAGATCCCTTATCCCCCAATTGTTTGTCCTAGTTGAAGTGATGTTAGAAGTCAGCAATAACTGCCATTTGCAGCATTTAGTGTGTCATCCCCACCAGCCCTTGTCAAGACTACGGAGGTGGGGCTGTCAAAGCTGGAGCAGACTTTTTTTTGACAGTAAACTGGGCTGAACAGAGGTGCGGTCAATGGAGATTTTAACCTACTTTTTCTTTTCTGTTTACTAAATGGTAATTAAGTAATAAATGACAACAGTCTAATCTGGCTCTTTCTTCAAATTGCAAAAGCACACATTTCCACGACGTTGACATGGTTTCTTCAACAAAGGTAGACAAAGTCCCTTATCCCACATGCTAGGTGATGGTCACCAAGGGAGTCAAGCTTTGTGCTATTCTTTTTCAGGGACACAGAAAAACAGCAAATGCAAATCATGGATGAAACTTATACGATCACTTCCACAGCAAGGGTCCAGTTGTTGGAGAAAGAACTGGCTGCGCAATTGACTGAACTGAGGTCAGAGATAGAACAGAGGGCTCTTCAGGGAACAGCCTATCAAACTTACAGGTAAATAGGGGCAGTGAGAAGATGTGGTCTTCAGGGGTTTTACTCCCCACTCTCACCCCATAATCTCCATCAGCCCCCCTCTTCTTTTTACATGGACAATTGACATTATTCAAGCTCAGATAAATGGTATCCAGTGACAGTTTCAGGTACCCCTTTCTTTTTTTTTATTTTAATAGATTTAGGGGATACAAGTTGAATTCCATTACATGTGTGTATTGTATAGTGGTGGAGTCTGGGCTCTTGGTGTACCCATCACCAAAGTAGTGTCAGGTACCCATCTCTAACCTGATTGCTGCCTCTAAGATCTTTCTATACTCCAGTATTGTCAAGACAGATCAAAGCAATGTCTTGCCAAAGGAAAAAAAAAATTGTTACGTGTTCACAAATGCTATCATCTTAGAGTTACAGAAGCTATTATACATATCATACTTAATGAAAAGATATCTCATTTTATCTAATAATATTTATATTGAATTTGCCCTTGATTTTAATGAGAAATTTGAAAGCCAAAATAATGCTAGGTATTTGGTAATGAATTCTGCAAAATGATGTTCTGTTAGGAGCTCTTCTATAGGTAAATGTTGCCTATGATAACAGACGATGAAGTTCTTGTAGAGAAACAGGGTAACCAGATCAGCCCCTGAGTGGCAAGTCTTATGGGCCCAGGACCCTCATATCCCTCTGTTTCTGTTACTGCCACAATTGATCCAAAGGAACAGTGTGAGACCCCTGTTCGGTTAAGTAGTTGAGGGAACACAATGAGGATGGTGAGGGGTGTAGAGAGAAGATTGGAGAAGAAACAGGTGAATTAGTGTTTCATTCCAAAGACAATTCTGAAGATCCAGTATTTAGTATATTTTATAATTGGTATTTAAAGCCATTGGGTGTCTGAAGCAAATCAAGGATTGTGCAATGACGTGGAAAGAGCATGGAACCATGCAAGTCATAATTTCTCTCAGCTTAGGTTTTTTTATTTGAAAAATGAGGTTTTTATTTAAAAAATGAGGTACCTTGCCTACTTCATAAGGTTGTGAGGATCAAATGAGATAATGCATGTTAAGCATTTTGGAAATCAGAAAACAATGCAAAGATCGAGTGTTGATATTATTGCAACTTAAATGTCAAATTGTCAGGCAAGTGACTCCTCACTGTACATTGTGATAAAAAAGGTTTTCTCAAGTCTCTTTTAGAACAGAGTGACGGGAAATCCTGGACACCCTTATTCGTCTACTCCCCCGAACCACCCAGCACTGCACCTGGAAGAATCTAACTATTAATTCCAACAAATACTTCTTGAGTGCCAGGCGCTGTGCTGGGTTCTGGAGTCCCAGGCACGTGGAACGCCCGCTCCCGCGGGTCCCTGCGGCGCGCTCACTTCCCAGCGCACCGAGAAATCCGCGGAGAACTGCGCCTCGCTCTTTTCTTTCCTCCTTCTTTCTATTCTTTCTTTCTCTCTCGCCCTTTCTTTCTTTTTCTTCCTTCCTTCTTGCCTTCCGCTGTCTCTTTCTTTGTTTCTTTCTTTTTTTTTCTCATTCCTTCCCTCATCTTACTCCCCCAAGCCCCAAGCCCAAGACTTTGCAGCGGTTCAGTGCTTCATAAATGTTTGCTGAATGAATAAATGAGTGAACGTTTGCGGAAGGAACAACGCTGGATGAGCAAATGAGTACATCTCTTTTTGCGGGTTGATGTACATCACTTATGTTCGCCAACAGCTTCTAGGTCATTCACAGGCACTTTGAGGTTACTGAGAGGAAAGACAAGATCTGAGTGAGGGAGGGTTGGGTAGCTAAGCCCACGACCCTGCCACCTCCCAGCACGCCAAAGAGTAGGACACAAGAGGGCAGGGGAGGTTTTCTTGTCTCCCTAACTGCCTGTTTAACAGCTGATCTCCTTTCCAGTTGGTTACTGTTTCTCCACCTCCACAGAGGCTCCAGCCAGGCTCCAGCAAGGACAGAAATTATACCTTTGGTTTACTAATGCTTTTACTCTTCAGGCCCTTTCAGAGCTTGCCTCTGTTTTTTTTTTTTTTTTTTTTTTTTTTTTTTTAATTAAAGCCAAGGGAGGCATTATTTCCAACTGAGGGCGGGAGAATTTGACACAAAATGTCTGAATGGGTTGGGTAGGCTCACATGGCTGGTGGATTTCCTGACCATCAGCCTTGTGTTCTTTTCACAGGACCCCTGCCTCCAGAGGGGAAATTGCTGGCATGTGTACAAACTGTGTATTTTTATCTTCCCTTGAAACCTATCTGTGGGGACTGATAGGGTCATATGAACAACTTTAACCTAAATTTCACTGCCTAGGTCCCCTTCATAATCTCTAGGTGGTCTCTCACATGTATTCCACAACTACCTGCTGTGGCTCCCTTACCAATGTCTGCAAAGTTCCATCTTGAGAAAGTGATGTCTGCATCAGAGTTGCTGTCCCCTGATGTTCCCAAATCCACCAAGCCTTTGAATATATCTTACACCAAATGGGGAGAGCTCTGCTCTTCCTGACCCAGGGTCTTACCTCCTTATTGGGACCTGACACCTTGTGCCTCCTCGTGTCAGAGTTCATGGTGAAAGCAACTCCCTCATAATTGGGCTTGGACAGTAATCCATGAGGCTGCTTAAGCGGGCACTTCAGCTATAAATGTTTTTCATAGGAATAAATAATTTTCCTGAAGCAGAAAGTCTGGTTAAAATAATTTCCAAAGCTTTTCATGTTTGATATTTAAGGGTCATTTTCACCCCCAGATAATTCATGGAGAAGACAAAAGTAAAAAGATTTTGTTTAAATTACAACATACTGGTTTTATGAGTCAACTAGGGTGAAAACAAGGTCTGATAAGCATAGTACTTGTCAGAGATAAGGTTACTGGAGGAAATACAGGTGGGGGAAATAAAAATCCTCACCATTGTGCCCTCCTTATACTCTAGAGTAGAAAATAGTGAGGTAAATCAAGGGTGGAAGGAAAGACTATGTGTGGGGAGGAGAGAAAAATTGGCCCAGAGAAAGGTTTAGCAAACATGAGGTATATGCAAGAAAGATTCTGAAGAAGAAATAAGAATGTGGCCTTTACGTTTCCACAATAATCCAATATAATATGATATATGTATTCAGAAATGAGCAGTTGTGAAGAGTTACAGATTAATCAGGGCCTAGCTATAATCTGTTCTATTACAGCTTCTATAATTACAGCTTCTATTGCATAACTTTTTCTGCAGCTCTGTTCAAATACCAAAGGACGTTTCTTACTTTAGAAGAGAAAGGAAATTGGCAGCAAAGAAAACCTTACAGGTGAGTAGGAGAGTGAGCTATTTCAATATAACAATAAATTTTATTTTGCTCACTTGGAAACAGGGAAAGGTTTTTTGTAAACAAACAACTGATATAATTGACAGTGGTTACAAGAACAAAATAGCCCAATATTCAGCTTACTTCTGGATCAGTTCAGGCCACTATTTCCCTGGAAATGTCTGATTTTGTGATATTTGAAATTTTACAGTTCCTTGATTTGGGATGTTAAAACTGGTTGTTTGGGTTTAGGTGGCTGAGTCAAAGCCCCTTGTTGTTCAGGCAGATGTCATGGAGAGGGAGCTAGAGAGCTGCCTAAGGAGAGAGTACACGCCTGAAAACTTACCTTTGCTTCTGTTGCAGGTAAGAGTGATTTTGCAATTTGAAAAACACATCTGGAATTTAGTAGCAATGTATGAACAAAGCTGGCTTTCTGGTATATCTCTGGCCAGGATAAGTTTTTTGTCTACATGTGTAGTTTGCAGAACTTGGTTAGTGTAAATGCTGCTCTTTGTTAGAGACGTGAGACCTATGCCATAGTTCCATTCAGTTTAAAGTCACTGTACAATTGACTAAGTTTTTACAAAATACTGCCTGTGTTGGTATTATCGGGCAATACAACATTGACTAAGACAGTTCCAGCCCTCAAAAAGCTGTTGGTTATGACTTGAGCCTGGCTTCAAAAAAAAAAAAAAAAAAAAAAAAGCTGTTGGCTAACCTAGAGAATACATTTCTAGAAATCTTTCTTAAAAAAATAATTCAAGACATAGGAAAAGGGGTTTTCCATAGAGATCATTACTGCAGCATTATAATAAAGGTTAAAAAATTGGAATTGCCTAAATATCTACCAATAGGAAAAAGAGTTAGGAAAACTAAATATCAATAGGAGGAAGAGTTGAGTGTGGTACTGGTAGAATATTATACTGCCATGAAACACTTTTTAGCATAATTATTATGTTATGTAATATTAGTTTATAAAAATGAATATATGTTGTGTGTGTGTGTGTGAGTGAGAGAGAGAGAGGTGATAATGGTCAAATAATGTACAGAAAAATCACTTGAAGAACTTAGACCAAGATGTTAACAATCAATATGTTTAGATGGCAGGATAATGAATGTCCTCTCTACCTTTGTTTATTTTCTAAATTTTCTACAAGCATGTATTATTTCAATTTTTAAAATTCTTTGTTCTTCATTTCTGTTGTGAGTTGTATCCTCCCTACATAAACTAATTAGTTCTGTAGCAACTAGTTAGCAATGAACTGTTAATCACAAAGAAACAAAAGATATTGAGGTTCTATTTTCAAGTCAAACTGTTGTCACTGTCTTCATTCTGGATTCTTCTTTCCTTTCATTTCTTCACTCTTCATTCCGTTGTGTATATCAGTGGTTCTCAATGGAGAGAGAGGAAGGGCAGAGATGGAGGATGTCTTTGTCACCCAAGGGACATTTGGCAATGTCTGGAGATATTTTTAGTTGTCACAATTTGCATGTGGTGGGTATGGTTGGTTGCTACTGGCATTTAGAGGGTAGAGTACAGGGATGCTGCTAATTATTTTACAGTGTGTAGGGTAGCCTTTCACAATAAAGAATTATCTGGTCCCCAATGTCAGTAAATAGTGCCAAGGCTGAGAAACTCTGGTATAGTCTTAATTTCCATATGATATTGTTTGCCTTCTGTCTGAAGAACTTTCTTTTTTTCCCACCACACTTTTATCAATGAAGAACTTTCTTGTTGGCTGGGCACGGTGGTTCACTGCTATAATCCTAGCACTTTGGGAGGCGGAGGCGGGAGGATCACTTGAGGCCGGAAGTTGGAGAACATTTCTCGTAGTGCAGGTTTGCCAGGGACAAATTCTCACAGTCTTTGTTGTTTTGAAAAAAGTGTTTTCCCTTACTTTTGGAAGGATATTTTTGTTCAATATAGAATTCTTGGGTGGAGGTTTTTCTCCTTCATTACTTTAAAGATGTTGCTCCATTCTCTGCTGGCTTACAGTTTCCATTTCTGAACGTATTATGTCTTTTTGTTCTCTGGATGCTTTTAAGATTTTTCTCTTATTGGTTTTTAGCTATTTTAGTATGGTGTATGTTGATGAGGTTTTCTTTGTGCTTCTCTTGCTTGGGGTTGGTTGAACTTCTTGGATGGTGGGTTTATTGTTTTCATCAGTTTTTGAAAAATTTCAACCATTATTTCTTCAACTATACATTCTGTCTGTACCTCTCCTGGGATTCTAATTACACATATGTTAAACCACTTCATATTGTTCCATAGATCACTAAGATTGTTTTTCTTTTCAGTATTTTTTACCTTGGTGCTTTATTTTGTATAGTTCCTATTGCTGTGTCTTCAAGTTTACTAACCTTTTTTTAATGCAATGTTTAATCTGCTTTTAATCTCATCCAATCAATTTTTCATTTCAAGAAGTTCCATTTGATTCTTTTTGATATTTTCCATTTCTCTCCTCATGATGTTTACATTTTCCTCTCAATCCTTGAGCATGCTGAGCATATTTATAATAGTTCTTTAAAAGTTCTTGTTTGCTAATTTCACCACCTCTGTCATTTCTGAATCTGTTTCTCATCACTGATTTTTCTTCTGCTTATGGATCATGCTTTCCTGCTTTTTTGCATGTCTAGTAATTCTTTTCTTGAATGCTGAAAATTGTCAAATTTTTATTATCGAGTGCCGAATTTTTTGGTATTACTTAAAGAGTGTTGGATAGGCAGTTAAGTTACTTACAGATTAGTTCAATCCTTTCAAGGCTTGCTTTTAAGCTTTATTAGAGATTTAGAATAATCATTACTACAGGCATAGTTTATCCTTATTACTGAAGCTTTTGGTGTCTCCACCGAATGTCCCAGGTATTCAGTGAAGACCCCTCACTCCAGCTGGTTGGACTTGAACATCTCCCAGCTCTGTATGAACTCTGAGAACTGTTGAGTTTACAATGTCCCAGTCAGTTATTCTTTGTGCAGCCTCCTGGAGTTTCATCTTCTGCGTGCATGGCTTAGTATTCAGCAACAGACTCAAAGGGATCTCTATGCGGATTTCTGGAGCCATTTCTCTGCATAGCTTCCTCCTATACAGTACTCTGCCCTGCAAACTTCAGCTGACTCAACTTCCCAAACTTCATTTTCTCTCTCTTCAACTTAGAGAGAATATTCTGCTTAGGATTTCCTTTCCTGCTCCAAGGCTCAGAAACTGCTTTCAGGCAGAAAACCAAGTTGATTGTAGGGCTTATGTAATTTGTTTCCCTTCTCTCAGGGACCATGGTCCTGCATTACCTATTGTCCAAGGTCAGAAAACAGTAGCCTTGTATCTTTTGTTCAATTTTCTAGTTGTTTATGATAGAAGGGTAAATCTGGTTTTAGTTATTCCATCATAGCCAGTATTATTTTTATTATCAGGAAGAAAACATTTAAAAGAGTTAGCTTATTTAACTCTTTTTAAGTATAAATAACATTTCTGATTTGAGGTTAAAAGCTATAGTCTTACCTATAGTAATATACTTTGTATTTTTGACTCATAATTTCAGTTTTTAATACAAATTTTTAAGCTCAGCTTTAGATAATTTGACAGATGTTTATGTTGTTGCTAAAATTGTTTAGTAACATAAATTCGCTTAAAATCTATTGACTTGGCAATAGATCATAAAGATTTAGAAAGTCTACTTGCTTTATTTAAATTTGAATGGTATGTTGAGCCAGGCTTCTTAATTTTATGATCTTCATGTGGAAAAATACATATTTCCAAAACAACTAGAGACTGATTTACCTATTGTTAGTGTAAGACTTAATTCGATCTTCCTACTATAATTGTATTCTGCTAAGTGCTTATTTTTGTTGTTGTTAAAGTATTACACAGACAGAATTACGCAGCTGGTCCAGAGTAAATATTTACACATGCTTAGGTGGAAGAGGTTTTGCCAGCACAGTAAGATCATGGAGCAACTTGATCCTCTTTATAAGGTAGGAAGCCCACGAATAGAACTCGTAGCCTGTTTTTTTGTAAAACAAAATGGTCAATAAGTGTGTCAACTTTTTAAAAGTCACAGCTAAAGACAGGAAAGGAACTAATGGGTGTAGCTTCCTACCTGTTCTGCCAGTGGCAGAAGATAATGGTACCTATTCTTAAAAGTGAGATTTGAAAAAAGTTTTATATGATAGGAAATGCATTTTTCTTCATAGACTTGGCCTCCTCAGTTACAGGTAAAAAGCTCAGAAGCCAACTCCAGTTACTAAGCATCCTTATGCACTGACTCTTTGCTTGGAGTCTGTCTCCTTCAAAGTTCTAAGAATAGGACCACTGCCCTTGTCAGAAAAATTCAGAACATGGAAGAACTTTGGGATTCCAAGAACCCCTTATTTGGCCCCCAAACAGCATTACCCTATACTTGGAAGCAAATGATACAGAGAATAAGGCTTGCAAATAACCAAATTCTGTCTTTCTATCTCTCTGCAACAGAAACAAGTTGGCTACATTATGTAGGAGTACAATGATGCCATTCAGAGAGCTGAGAGATTGTCTGTTGCTCGAGAAAACTTCCTTGTGGGAAAAAACAATCCTCCTAACTTAGTGACACAGGAAGACCTGACTATTTACACAAAGTGGTTAGTGTGTCACCTACACTCTGTCAGTACTATTCACCACTACCTGCAGGTATGTGAAACATAGCGGTGTGATGATGTAGTGCCCTTCCAGGAATGCGCAGCACATTGTTTTCTCACACCTGTCACTTAGTTTTAGATTGTCACTGTTTCTGTACTCCACTTGCACTACAAATGACAGGAAAATAATGAGTGACTGGATTTTTTGTTTTTGAAACCTTGGACACCTTGCTCTACTGAAATCACTCCATTAATTTAGTTTTCTCAAAGATGTACTATTTCCTATTTACTCTATAAGTTCTCATTTTCATCATCTTGTTCAGGATTTACACACTTTAATTTATATTCAATTTTTTTATTCAGCAATACTTAATGAGGGTCTTATATGTGCCAGATACTTGTCCTAGGCCAAGCAGCAAAGACATGATGTTTGCTGAAAAGTAACTGGGTCCTAGGCTGGTAGGAAGATGGGCAAGTGCTTATACTTATTCTGTTCTTTCTATCCCAACTGAAATACAATGGGATAGAAGGAACAGAATACGTGTAAGCACAGGGTAAAGAGAGTCACAGAGGAGAGGACCTAGTTCAGGCTAGAGGCATCAGAAAGGAGTAACATGATCACATTTCCATTTTAGAAAGACTATTATTTTGCCACCTAAATCTTTTCCTACTCTCTGCCTTATCTCAGTGACACCACCACCCACAGAGTTGTCCAAACCAGAACCTGGCATCATCCTGACTTCATTCCTTCCCCGCACGCAGTCAGTCACTATGGGCTCCACCCCTGATACATCTCTCCCCAGTCACAGGGTGTTATAACCATCTGCTCGTAAGTCTGAGTCCTCCACTAACTCTTTGGGGTTGTATCCTGTCTTATTCCTCTTTGTATCCCTAGCACCTCACATAGTGCCTTGTCCATTTTGGGTGCTTGATCAGCGTAGACCTGGCTGGAGGTTAAGGTCACGCAGAGTCAGTAACAGTACTAGGTCCCCCAGCTCCAAATTTAGCCCCTCATCATAGGGCAGTTACTGAGGTTCCGCCTCTACCTCTATTCTTCTCTATCAAAGCAAAAGGCTGCTCCTGAGCCTAAGTCTGGAAGCTTCTGTGAGAATTGTGTTGATGTTTGGACTCTTGGTTGTGCCCTTCTGTAGGCCTTCCAGTATTTGCCCATCTCCAAAGTGCTAAGTGTATTTGTCAACCAGGTCCTGGAGTTTGGTCACGAAAATGAAAAGGTCTGTGTCTATGACATTGACCCTGACATCCAGGGTTCTGCATCTCCTGGCCCTATGGATGCCAGCATTTCAGGTAAGAAATTAGTCTTCTTTCCCCCTAGGGTAATGTGGAGATAATAAGATTGTGATTTCGCACATGTGCTGTTTTGTCCCATGGTCTTCCTGAAATTTTTCTGTATATCAAAAAGTTACATCTTCTTAATAAAAATGTCTTAACTTAATATTTTCTGATGGGGAAAAAATAACAAATACTTTCCTTAGACATCTTTTGTCTTCATCTTTATAATTAGCAAATTTAGAGAGAGGGAAAAAGATGTATTTGAAGTCAGGAGTCCTGGGCTGTAGGCCTGTTTCTGTCATGGCCTCACTGTGGGCCTGCATTTCATCTCCCTGGGCTTCAGTTACTCATCTTCATAAAAAACCTTTCAGAATAAGTGATCTCTAAGGTTCTTTCCAGTTTTAATATTATACAATTCTGAAAGAATTTTTCTCATCTGAATCAATTTAATACAGTCTTCCTGCCCTTACCTTGTGTTACAGATGACTAAGAAACCTAATCAGGTTTCTACTCTGAGTGACATTCTTGCTCAGTATATATGCAAGGTGTCACAGAAGTACCTGGGAGAGGCAGCCAACCCCAGTTGTGGGGCATCTGAGGAGGCTTCTCAAAGGAGGGGAGTCCAAACTGGGTCCTTAGAGATGAGAGGGAGTTAGCCAGGTGAGAGCAGGTGAAGGCTCTCACCTTCTTCTAATTTGTTGGTTAATTTAGAAATAATATTCTTAAATTTACTACAAAGGACTATAGGCAGTTCTGCTCCCACTAAGTGATTCCCCAAAAGGTCTGTTGGGTTTCTCCCGTAGGCTGTGAGATGGTGAGGAGTCCTTGCTAACTCCCTCAGAAACCCAGCTGCAAGGATTTGTCAGATCCACCTGGCCAAGTGTGGTGCAGACTGTAAATTGTGGCAGAGATTGGGCAGGGAGCAGAATGGGCCTCCAGTCAGCACAGGGGGTCCTACCTCTAGCTATCGCGAAGAACTCTCTATTTTCTCTCCCTGATGGTGTTCACTGGTCTTAATGCTCTTGATTTTGGAATTTTTTTTACAGGGCCAAGGAGAAAAGAAGCTGCTTTCATCCTTCCCCAACACACAACAGGAACAGGAGAACTGAAACCTCAGCTGAGGCTCCTGCTCTCCCATTTCAATATCCCATACGACACGAAGAGCTAAGGGACTCCGCTAAGGAAATGGAACTTTTTTCCTTAGTACTTGGTGTACTCTTTCTTAATACAAATATAGGTGTTCTGGAAAGAAAACACTAGTATTTGCCACAAAGTTGCATATTTTACTGCCAGCAATTGTTTCTAGAGTGACAATATAAAATAGTAATAGGTGAAATTTAGGTTAGCAGTTAGAAAGAACTTCCTCTCTGTGGCAGTAATGGCACTCTGGAATAGTGAACCCAGAAGAATTGTAGGACTCATTTTTCTGCAGAATTTAAAGCAAATGGTAGGGTACAGTCTGTAGCAAATCATATAAATATAGCCAAGATTTGGCAAATTTGTGTGGCAGAATTGTCAATTGTCTCTAAAGCCCTCCAATTCTCAAAATGTGTTGCAATAGCTCTCCTTATGGACAAAATGCTTTACATTTAAGAGAGTGTACATTGTGTAGTGATGTTTAAAGTCATGCAGTCTTCTCTGCTATAACACGTTGCACGTCCTCAAAAAAAAAACCCCTCATATTATCAAAAGCCATGTTAAAACTTGTTTCAAAGGGAAAAATAGGACTATGGGAAGAGAGCTTCAGATTTATAATAACAAAATTTTCAGCAAGAGTTTCAACAATAAAGATTTTTTTCTAGCTCTAGCTGTATATTATTTACAAATGTACATATTTGCTAGGTAAAAATCATAAATTGATTGGTCCAAACAGGCAAAAATCAAATCTGAACGTTTTTGAATGCTCTTCATGTGAGAAGTAGCCACTGTCTCCTCGATCACCATTTGCTTGACCTTGAAGTTTCACTTGCATTTGTATTTGTCCCAGCATCATTTTACCAGGATGATTTCTATTAATATGTGACACACAGCCTCTTTAAGCTCACTGGAACCAATGGTATCACATGTCCTCTGGTTCCCTTGAAGGTGATGATGTTTAGTTCTTTGCCTTTCTTTTCATGTTACCAGAAGTACAGACTCCAGCAGAGTGCATCTATGGGAGTGTCCTTACTTATCACCAAGTATTATGATAGGCAAAACACAGAATTGGAATAAGACGGTGTTTAAAAAGAACCAAATAAAAGTAAATCATAGCACAGTAGACAGTTATTAATGATAAGAAAACATGAGGCTAGCTGAGCACTCCAGCAAAGCAGCTTTGCTTCCAAAGAACAATTTGTCTCCTTTTTATGGTGACAGTTTCCACTTTTTTCTTATAACAATATTTTGTGACATGCTAATTGTGCTCCCAAAATAACCAATTATACCAGCTTTTTTGTGTAGGAAGAGCTCGTATATTTAGGTGCTGTTTATTCTGGCCCTCTAATGCCCTACAGCAGGGTCAGAAAACTACAGCCTGCAGCCCATCACCTGTTCTTTTAAAATAAAGTTTTATTGGAATACAGTTGTCTTATTCCATTCAAGCTGCTATAACAAAATACCATAAACTAGGTGGCTTATAAACAACAGAAATTTATTTCTTACAGTTCTGGAGCCTGTAAAGTCCAAGATCAAGGAAGTTTGGTGTCTGGTGAGGGCCCATTTTCTGGCTCATAGATGATGCCTTCTTGCTATGTCCTCGCATGGTAGAAGGGCAAGAGTCTCTGGGGCTTCTTTTATAAGGGGACTAATCCTATTCATGAGGGCTTCATCCTCATGACCTAATCACCTCCCAAAGTTCCCACCTCCTAATCATCACCTTGAGAGTTGGGATTTCAACACATGAATTTTGTGGGGACACAACAACCATGCCCATTCATTTATGTATTATCAATGGCTGCTTTCACACTACAATGGCAGACTTGAGTAGTTGCAACCGAGACCTTGTGGTCTGTAAAGGCTAAAATATTTATTGGCTAGCCCTTTCAGAAAAAGTTGGCCAACTCAGCCATAGACCAGCACTGTCTCACTGAACTTCCTGCAATGATGGATGTGTTCTGTATCTGTGCTGTTCGATGTGTTAACCACTAGTCACATATGGCTATTGAGCGTATCAAATGTGGTTAGTGCACAAAGAACTAAATTTTTTAATTTTAATTTTAACTAATTCACATTTAAATATTAAACAGCCATATACGGCTAGGGGCTACAATATTGGACAGCACAGCCTGGGAGGCACCAGCATTAACTGAAAGAATCTTCAGTTCTGTGACTCGTGAACTTGCTCACTCATTCCAGAAAACTTTGTTGAGGCCCTAGTTTGTGTCAGCACTGTGGTAGGTTCTTTGTGTGTGTGTGTGTGTGCATGCATGTGTGCTAATATATGCATAACATAAGATTTACCATTTTAACCATTTAAGGTGTTCACTTCAGTGGCATTAAGTAATCACATTGTTGTACAACCATCACTGTGTGGTAAGTTTTTGAGATTCATAGTCTATGTTCTCAGGGAAATCATGACACAGTGTGGCAAGTACAATGATGAAGGCGCCACCATAGGCTCGGTGGGCCTGGGCCCACTCTGAAGAAGGAAGGAGGAAATATTGGGCATTATGACAGTAGGAAGTTATGTTGTAGAAAGCACTTGTAGCCTTAGTCTGAAATTAAGATATGAAGGGAATAGGCTGAAGTACCTTAAAGAGTTTGAACAGATCCTACCATTTGGACTCCTCTCTAGTTATATCCTCATTAGCTTCTGAGAGCAGGATTTACTTAACCCTTAAATTTTCTAGTTTATCAGATGATCAGAAGAAGTGAATGTATTTCCAAAGGTAGACAATTTACTTTCCAGTCATATTTAGGCTCCAGCTAAAAATACATATAAGCAAATATGTTCATATATTTCCAGTCTTCGGAGAAGACATTCAGAATAAGTAACACACACAATTATGGTAATGAGCTGAGTATATGTGCCATACAGGTATGCTCATTTAAGGTCCTATTACAATCACAGTTGTGTTTTATAAATCAGTTTGACTCCAAGGCTAATCAGTGGCTGTCTTTGAAATTGCCTACAATCTGAGACTTTTTTGGGCGTTCTAATTCTCTTTTCCTAATCCTGTTTAGGTTTCCCAAAAATTTCAAAGCATCTTCACGGAACAACAGAGAATGCAAACATTTCCAGACTATGAGACTGGGATAGCTGAAGCAGAGAATTTGGGTTTGGCAGGACCTAGTATAACCCTGAAAAAGACAGCTGACTGGATTTCCTTTATAAAGGTAAGGAGGCCTGTCAGTAATGTGAGCAGTGTCACAAAATGTCATCCAACCTGGCCAGCCAACCTAGCAGCACCAGGTCTGTCTGGGTCCCTGTTGTCTCCCTCCTCAGTGCCCTAAGCGAACTCTTCTCTATGACCAAGAGGGGATACCTTCCTGTCCTCAGCGGAGGCAACTCAAAGAACCTGGCCTTGTGCGCCAGGATCTCCTAGCTCTTTGCATGTCTTGGCTCTATGTTGAAGTTAGCCATGCTGATTCACCTTCTCTAGAAGCTTCCCAGAAACCTGTACCCCACTCTATTGGGTCCAAACTCCCTGATTGTTATTAATGATATCAGATACTTGGCAAGAACAAAAATTAACACAAAACAGTGTAATTGACTTGTGTAAATCCAACTTTTTAGTCAAAATCTATTTATTTGGTACACACTGTATGTCAGGCATGGCGCTTGGTCCTGAAGATACACAATTCACAAACAATACACAAGCAAGCAGATTAAATAAGATGATTTTAGGTAGTGCTAAGTATAGTCAGTTCTCATTATTCGAAGGAGTTGTGTTCTAGAAGTCACCATGAACACTGACTTAGCGAATACGAAATTGTTATCCCCAGGGGAAATAGGGTTAGGTTCCTGCGAGCCTCTGGTCACGACATTGATGAATACATAACTTTGTTTCATGTGTATTTCTTTTTAGACATCTTAGTTAATATCTATAGTTGCTTCATTAACACTGAACTCATGGGAAATGGCACTATAACTCATCCCTGAACAAAGCTCATCTAACACATGTATTTTCTCCAGAAAGTATACCACAGCCTTCTTGTGCTTAGGAACATTAGACAGCGCTTCAGCTTTATACTTGGGGACCATTTTCAACAGTGAAATCACCACCAAAAAGCACAAAAATGTGAAAAATGTGGCACTAACTAGACCACGAAAAGGACCCTTATTTATACTATGCAAGCAGAAACAAGAAGGCAGAATATTGCCTTGTTCAAACTTAGCTGGTAACATGCCCATTGGGCGACTCAAATTTTCACCACTCTGCACATACCTATGAATGATTATGAAAGCTCTACCAGTATTGATTTTTAGGTCACAAATAAATGTTAGATAGTAGGCAAAATCACAAATATTGAATCCACAAATAGCAAGAATTGGTTGTATTGTGAAGGAAAGAAAACTCTTACCTGATTGTCTTAGTCCTTTCAGGCTGCTTTAATAAAATAACATAAACAATAGCTTATAAACAACAGAAATTTATTTCTCATAGTTCTAGAGGCTGGGAAGTCCAAGATCAGGGTGCCAGCATGGTTGAGTTCTGGTGAAGGCCCTCTTACAGACTGCTGACTTCTCACTGTGTTCTCACATGGTAGAAGGGAAAAACAAGCTCCCTCAGGCCTCTTTTATAAGGGCACTGATCCTATTCATGAGGGCTCCACCATCATGATCTAATCATTTCCCAAAGTTCCATTCCTAGTATCATCACCTTGGGAATTAGGTTTCAACATATGAATTTTAAAAGGACACATTCAGACCATAGCAGTGATAAAAATGGACTGAGAGAAAGGAGAGAAATCAAAGATTACTCCTAGGTCTAGGGCTTGAGCAACAGGGTGGTCTGTGTACGGGAAGCCGGATTTTCTTAAGCTTGACCTCCAAGTATAGATATCAAGGAGGTAGTTGGATATACCAGGCTAGAGTTTATGGCTGTGATAAAAATTTGAGCATTATCAGAGTATTGATGATATTTACAGCTGTAGAACTAAATTTTGAAATACAGTTTAGTAATGTGAAAGTTGAAATTTAAGATGCAGAGTCACAAGGAGTCTGTGGGTGAACTTCTCTTGCCCCATAAATAAAGTGCAGTGCCCAACAGTGATGAGTTTAGGGTTCCTCCTATTCATGGATGGTGTAGTGTCATCCCAAATGGATCTACTACCCCTCATAGGCCAGGCACCAACAGTAAATGCTGCTGCTGTCTCCCTCCATGGATTTGTGAACCCATGAAGACCCATTCCAAGACCTTGCATGCCCTAGCAAACCTAGCAAACCTCACATGCACTGAGGCCAGATTCCATTTCAGAAGGTCCTTGAATCTCTTTGCTTGCAACTTTTATTGAGAACCATTCTGTTATGTTGTAACTTTAAGTGAACATATTTGTCCACTAGATCAAGCCAAGTTGTGATCCATGGCAAAAGAAGCTTTTGATCAAACTAAAAGAACAGAGAAGAATAGGTGTATTAATGCAACTCTAAGCAAAGCTTTTGAAGGTAAGAAAATAACCATGTTTCCTTGTAGATAAGATTCTTGCTAAAATCGTTCTCAAAATATGGAATTTTCTTTCCCTTTTTAAAAATGTTGGCATGGATTCACTATGAAGGCTTTATTTGGAACTTTGGAATCTAATCGCCAAACTTTAAACATCCTGTTAGCTTTCAGTAGAGAATAAAAAATTGTCAAGAGAACTGGATTTTAGTCAAGCTTTAACACCAAGTTTCTGTATAAAATCAATCTAGTCATGTAAACTCCTTGAGTCTTAGCTTCCTCATCTGTGAAACAAAAATATTGGGCTAAATGATCTTTTTAAATTTTTTAATTGACACATAATAATGGCACATATTTATGGGGTACAGAGTGATATTTTGATATATACAATGTGTAATGATCAAATCAAGGTAATCAGCATATCCATCATCTTAAACTTTATCATTTCTTGTGCTAAGAACATTTTAAAAGCCTTTCTTCTAGCTATTTGGAAATATACAATAAATTATTATTAACTATAGTCACCATACAGTGCTATAGAACACTAGAACTTATTCCCTCTGTCTAGCTGTAATTTTGTATCCTTTAACCAATATCTCACTATTCCCCTCTCCTCCCTTCCCTTCCCAGCCTTAGAAACCACTGTTATACTCTCTACTTCTATGAGGTCAACTTTTTTAGCTTCCACATATGAGTAAGACGTGTGGTGTTTGTCTTCCTGTGTCTGGCTTATTTCATTCAACATACTGTCCTCCAGGCTCATCAATGTTGCCACAAATGACAGGATCTCATTCTTTGCTATTGCTGAATAGTATTCCATTATGTATGCATACCATGTTTTCTTTATCCATTTATCTGTTGATAAATACTTAGGTTGATTCCATATCTTGGCTATTGTGAATAGGGCAGAATAAACATGGGAGTGCAGATGTCTCTTTGATATACTGATTATTTCTTTTCCTTTTGATTTGTACCCAGCAGTGAGATTGCTGGATCATATGGTAGTTCTAGTTTTAGATTTTTGAGAAACTTCTATGCTGTTCTCCATAATGGCTATACTAATTTACATTCCAACAGTGTATAAGAGTTCCTTTTTCTCTGCATCCCTGCTAGCATTTGTTGTTTTTTGTCTTTTTAAATAGCCATCCTTACTGGGGTGAGATGATATCTCATTGTGGTTTTGATTTGCATTCCCCTGGTGATTAGTAATGTTGAGGATTTTTTACTTGGCCATTGTGTGTCTTCTTTTGAGAAATGTCTATTCAGATCCTTTGCCTATTTAAAAATCAGATTATTTGTGTTTTTTGCTGTTGAGTTGTTTGAGATCCTTGTATATCTGGATATTAATCTCTTGTCAGATGAATAGTTCACAGATATTTTCTGCCATTCTGCAGGTTGTCTCTTTGCTCTGTTGATTGTTTTCTTTGCTATGCAAAAGCTTTTTAGTTTGATAACGCCATTTGTCTATTTTTGCTTTTGTTGCCTGTGCTTTTGAAGTTGTATCCATAAAATGTTTTCCAAGACCAACATCCTGAAGTGATTCCCGCATGTTTTCTTCTAGTACTTTTATAGTTTAGGGTCTTATATTTAAGCCTTTAATTCATTTTGAGTTAATTTTTGTACACGGTGAGAGGTAGGGGTCTAGTTTCATTCTTTTGCATATGGATATCCAATTCACTCATCACTGTTCATTCTGTCAAATAGAATTTCCCCAATATATGTTCTTGGTGCCTTTGCCAAATATCAGCTGGATGTAAATATGTGGATTTATTTCTGGGTTCTATATTCTGTTCCTTTGGTCTATGTGCCTGCTTTTATGCCAGTATCATGCTATTTTAGTTGCTATAGCTTTTTTTAAATTTCAGAATATTATGGGGACACAAACATTTTGGTTACATGAATTGCTTTTGTACAGTTTGAGTCAAAGTTGTAAGTGTATTCATCACCCACATAGTGTGCATTATGCCCGTTAGGTGTGAATTTACCCATCCCCTCGTCCCCCCACCACCTGCTTGATCTCTGTTGAATTTTACTACCATATGTGCACATGAGTGTTGATCAATTAGTTCCAATTTAGTAGTGAGTACATGTGTTTTTTAATCCATTCTTGCACTACTTCTTTTAAAAGGATGGTCTCCAGTTCCATCCCAGTTGTTACAAAAGGTATTAGTTCACCAATTTTTTTTATGGCTGAGTAATACTCCATGGTATACATATACCACATTTTATTAATCCACTCCTGTATTGATGGGCACTTGGGTTGTTTCCGTATCTTTGTGATTGTGCATTGTGCTGCTATAAACATTTGACTGCAAGTGTCTTTTTTATAAAATGTCTTTTTTTCCTTTGAGTAAATACTCAGTAGTGGGATTGCTGGATCAAATGGTAGGTCTACTTTTAGTTCTTTGAGTTATCTCCATACTACTTTGCATAGAGGTTGTACTAGTTTGCAGTCCCACCAACAGTGTATAAGTGTTTCTCTCTGCATCCACGCCAGTATCTGTTGTTTTGGGACTTTTTGATAAAAGCCATTCTCACTGTTACTATAGTTTTGTATTAATAGTATATTTTGAAGTGTGATGCCACCAGCTTTGTTCTTTTTGCTCAGGATTGATTTGGCTGTTTGGTGTCTTTTGTGGTTCCATAAGAATCTTACGGTTGTTTTTCTATTTCTGTGAAGAATGTCAGTGGTATTTTGATAGGGATTGCATTAAAACTGTAGATTGCTTTGGGAAGTATGGCCATTTTAACAATATTAATTCTTTCAATCTATGAGCACTGGATGTCTTTCCTTTTTTTTTTTTTTTTTTTTGGTCCTCTTCAATTTCTTTCATCAGTATTTTACAGTTTTCATTGTGGAGGTCTTTCACCTCCTTGGTTAAATTTATTTGTAGGTTGCCACATCCTCACCAACACCTGTTAATTAATTAATTTCTTTTTTTAAATAGTAGCTATTCTAATGGATGTGAGGTGATATCTCATTGTGGTTTTGATTTGCATTTCTCTGATGGTTAGTGACATTGAGCATCTTTTCATATGCTGATGGCCATTTGTATATCATCTTTAGAAAAATGTCTATTTAAGTCCTTTGCCTATTTATTTATTATAAAAGACTGTGCCTGTTTTCTGACTGGTTTGTTTTGTTGTTGGTGAGTTGTAGGAATTCTTTATATATTCATGCTATTAACCACTTATCAAATATGTGATTTGCAATTATTTCCTCCCATTTCATAAGACTCTTCATTTCGATTGGCCCTTCATTTCTATTGATTGAAATTGTGTCCACTGACGCACAAAAGTTTTTAAGTTTGATATAGTCCCATTTGTCTATTTTTGCTTTTGTCGCCTGGGCTTTGAGTGTCACATCCAAGAAATCATCACCAAATCAAATATTATAAATTGTTTCCCCTGTTTTCTTCTAAGAGTTTTATAGTTTTAAGTCTTACATTTAGGTCCTTAATCCATTTTGAGTTTATTTTTGTATATGGTGTAATATAACAATAAAGCTTTATTATTTGCATGTGGATATTCAGTTTTCCCAACATCATAAGTTGAATACATTGTCCTTTCCCCACTGAGTGGTCTTGGCACCCTTGATCATATATGTGAGGGTTTATTTCTGGGCTGTCTATTCTATTCCATTGGTCTGTATGTCTGTCTTTATGTCAGTACCACACTGTTTTGATTACTATATCTTTGTAATATTTTTTGAATTCAGAAAGTATAAGTCCCTCAGCTTTGTTGTTCTTTTTCAAAATTGTTTGGCTATTTGGGGTCCCTTGAGATTTCCTATGAATTTTAGGATGATATTTTTCTATATCTGCAAAAAATGCCTCTGGGATTTTGATAGGGTCTGGAATAAATGATCTTTGAGGTTCTTTGTGACATTAAAGTGATGTAGTAATATGTGTATCACTGAAGTAGGAGTTCAGTTCTGGGATTGTTATTCAATTCTTTACCCCCAGAAGAGAAGAAAGGACATTTATTTAGCTCCTCCTATGTGCCAGGATTATTACAGCAATCTGGGGAGAGATATCATTAGTATTTTTGTTAGGTTGACTTGCCTTGCTCTGCATGGAAAAGCCAGGATTCCAGCAGGGATACAAGCCAGGTCTGGGTCCTTATAAAGCTTGTGTTTTCCCTACGCTACCCTGCTGCCTCTTCCTCCCTCTCCTGGCAGGTTCCTAACAGCTGACAGAGTTTGCACCCAAAGCTGATGTGTGCTTACCTTTTCAATGATGCCACCGCACTTGTTGGGGTGCCACCTGCTATTGTCTTTAGGGCGTTGTTACAGAATTTTAAATGAGCTGCTATGTATATTTGAATACTTGTAATATTGAATGGACAAATATATTTAAGGAATCATGATGCCGGACTTTAATTTTATTTTTTAGTTGAATAACATCCCGCCTAAGGCTTTTTCCTTGTTCATGTGTATGGGACTAAATTCTTGCTGAGAAGAGGGGAATATGTTTCTCCTAACCGTTCCTTCTCCTCTCTGTTCTACCTGAGATTTCTGACCCCGAGCAAGTAATGCAAGTGCTCCAAGATCATGCTGCAAAGACAGTCATGCTGGCTCCACATCATCCATCTTTTCTGGCATCCCAGGCTTTGCATCAGTGCAGCTATGACAAAATATGGGAGAATATTTATAGCAACATCAATCTCTATCAGGTACAACAGGAAGAAATAACCAATATGCCTTTCTGTTCAACTCACCTGTGTGTAGGCCTTAGAAATTTACTTTGGTAATTCTTCTGAGACCCTCCCCACCAAAGCTCTATTACCTAGCCAGGTTTATTTTCATTATAAGAAAGACTGAGTGCTAATTAAAAAGAGGGATATAAAAAGGTATACTATAAGATGTTGTTCCTACCAGGACAGATACTTAAACCAATAAATACCAATGCAAGGCTGTACATCCTAGTGCTAAGTACCCAATGAGTTGGACAGTTATTAAACATTGTGAGTGTTTAGGGGGAAAGTGATCCCCAAAGTGTTGGTTCTATTGGGGAAGGCCTCTTGAAGGAGAGGAAATTGAGCTGGGTTTGGAGGAAGCATAGGGCTTAAGGAAGTGGTGGAGAGAAAAGTAGGGAGAGCATTCCAGTGGGTACAGCATGAGCAATGGTGCAGGGGAGACTATATGTGATGTGGTCAAGGCAAGTTTGGTTGAGTGGAAGATTCATGTGGAGATATAGTGAGGAGAAGGGATTTTTTTGGTTGTTTTTATTGGTGGGGGGTACGTTGAGAATGCCCAATAAATTCCGGACAAAGAAATTTGTGCTTTATCCTGTAAGAAAATGATAGTTACAAAGGTGTATTTTTTAGGAAGGTTAACGTGGCAACAGAGTGTTAGTTGGATTGAAAGAGGGAGAGATTGGAGGCGAGGAAGCCAGTTAGGCGGCTGCTGCATAGGACAGGCATGAAGTCTGGAAGTGAAAGGGAGTTTATATGCAAAGTTCGTGGGTATTTGTCTTTACAGTGGTGCCATAACATTTTTGAAGCTTTAACCTGCTATTATTTGTCACTCTAAAAGAAGAGTTTCGTTTCGTTTTCCTATTTAAGATGGGAAGACCGAATACATTTACAGCCTAAGAGGAAGGAGCAGTAGAGAAGAAAACACCAGGTTAGGGCAACAGCGTGAGCAGCTGTGATAGAAATGGAAGTAGGGAAGGTGCCTGCTTCCCTTCTCCCAGCCATGCGGTAGAGGGGAGAACTAACCCTTCGTGTTCTTCTGTTACTGTGTCCTTCCACTTGCAGACGGGATGAAAGTCAGGTACTGATAGGATGCAATCTGTGCTTGCACCAAAGTGTGTTTTGAATGCAATTTCCCAAATGTTAAAAAGTGAAAAAAAGAAAAGAGAAGAAAACTACTTCCTCTGGCTATTTACTGACTTGTAAGTATTGTTCTTGGAATTGCCCAAAGGGAGAAAAATATAACCACTACATTTTCAAGTTGAATTATGGTAAATAGAGCATAAAGAGACTTAGAATGCCTGTAGATTTTCAGATTCCAGAGGTGGGGCTTGAGGGGAGACAAATCACCCTGCATATTAGTGTCATGAAAGTTTTCCAGTTTCTCATTCATTCAGTGATTATTGAATGAATAATCAATACATGGATGCTGTCTTTGTGCCAGGAATTGTACTCAGCTCTGGGGATGAAACAAACCCAGTTCCTGCCCTTGGGAGCAACATACAATACATAAATGAACAAAGAAGTAAAGCTGTTATATCTAACTTGTGAGTGTCACAAAGCAAACCACAGGGGGCAGAGAACAATGCGTGGATAGAGATCAGCCAAGATCTTGGGGCAGGGGGAGGATTTGGGTTGAATTTAATGAATGAGAAGGAGCTAACCATGCAAACAGCTTGGAAAGGAGCTTTCTGAGCAGGGAACAGAAAATAGCACTGGGTTTAAGGAAGGAAACTCTGAGGTAACAACCAATATTTTCCACTTTTCTTCACATTTTCCCATTGGTGTTATTTTGTGACCTCCTCGAGTATTTCTGCTTTATCCAAGAATCACCTTACACTGTATCAGGGCCCCAGTGATAGCATCTTGCCATTCTGAATGTTGAATGCCAGTCAGATCAGATTAGAATTAAGTACAAATGTGGCAGCTGGGAGGAGTTACAGGAATGTGGGTATGAATCTTAAAGTTCTGTTTTGCAAGCATGTAGCAGTCAAGTATGAATGTTAGCATCTGCATGCTGGTCATCATTTTGATTCTGAAGTTGGCAAGTGGCAACCAATACCTCGTGACAAATAGCTTTCTTAAGGGCCTTCTGCATGGAGGAAAATAAACCTCACAGGACTGTCCATTTTGACAGCTCTGAGAGAATGTAATCACTAACTGTAGCACAATTTCAGAACAACTTCTGATCATTTTTCAGTGAATGCCATTCACCAGGAACCTTTCTTTAGGGAGTTTTTTTTTTTCTAAATAAACAGTTAATAAATAGAAAAGCTGCAAAGGTAGTACAAAAGAGTTCCTGTATACCCCTCACCCAATTTCTCCTATTATTAACATCTTACATTACTGTGGTACATTTGTCATGCCTAAGAAACCAACATTGGTCCGTTACTGTTAACTAAACCAGACTTCATTTGGGTTTCATCAATTTTTCCACCCATGTTCTCTCTCTGCTCCAGGATCCTATTCAGGGTGCTCCATTGTGTTTCATTGTCATACCTCCCCAGTCTCCTCTGGTCTGTGACAGTTTCTCAGTCTTTCCTTGTTTCCATGACCTTGATAGTCTTTAGGAATACTAGCCAGGTCACCTGTACAACTTTCCCTAATTTGAGTTTGTCTGATTTTTTTTTCATGGTTACACTGGGGTTATGGGTTTGGGGAAAGAAGAATATCACAGAGACTAAATGTCCTTCTCATCACATCCTATCAAGAGGACAAGACATCAACAGGGCGTATTACTGGTGATGTTAATCTTGCTCACTTGGCTAAGCTAGTGGTGTCTGCCACATTCCTCCATGGTAAAGTTACTATTTTTCTCTTTAAAGAGTTTTTAGAAATTAATTTTAAACCATGGAAGTAATAAATAAATGTCTTCTCCTTAAAAAAGTGAAACATTACTGAAAAGTTAAATTGCCCTTTGACTACCCTCACCAGGCTGGGCCCCATTCCACCTCCTTAGAAGTAAATACTCATTGCTTTGAGCCTTTTCAATGCATTTATGTGCATATATATGTGTCCATAAAAATACATAGAGAAAGGATAACTTTGTTTTAGTTTTCTATATAAAAATACGTCACACTATGTGGATATCTTTCTGCCATTTGCTTTTTTCACCCGCCAATACATCTTGGAGATCTGCTGTTCTTTTTAATGGCTGAATTGTATTTTACTGTGTGCTACAGATTACACAGTCACTCTCCCCTGTGGGTAGCTGTTGCCATTTTTTCCCTATTAAACACCACACCTACAGAAAGCTGGCCCCTCCTTCTCTACACACTGTTCTAATTCCAGATTTACTTAAAAGTCTGGGTTTGGATAATAAAGAAAAAAAATCAAATTTCCTTGTAATTGTTCGTTGATGATAGTATATAACTAGAAAGAAATAATTCTGGTCAAAGTGGACTGCATTCTTTTATATTCCCTAGAAAAAATTTAAAAATAATTTCACTATAGTCCCTGTCAGAAGATAGGATGGCCCAGCTAGCCCTGTGTGGATCCTCTGGAACTGTAATTCTGTTAGAGCAAGCTGCTGTGTCCAATGCCTTTCCCCAAGAAAGCATATGTTTATTAAAATGGTACATATGGACATTACATACTACTATTGACCATTGTTGTTTTAAAGATATGGTTTAAATCTTTCACTGTTCTTTAACTTTATGGAGTGGTGATGCAGCAGAAAATACTGCATCCAGGATACAGGGCCGGGGAGCTGTAGTAGAACCTCTTCCTTTGCATCTCCTCACTGGCCACACCAAGGAGGGAAGGAGACAGCCACTGTGTGTCCCTGCCTATATTACTGCTCCCCTCCATTTCCAGAGATAATGTGATATGGTGAGTACAGGTGTGCTCTCACACAAATGGTGTTGTGTACAGTAGCTCCAATGTGCAAGAAGTTCAGGGAAACATAAAACACCTTTTTCCTGGTTCTCCTCATCAAATTCAATAGAATATTTGCTTTTAAAAGCAAACATTTTCTGATGACAATAATGACATGTATTTATCATAGAAAATTTGGAAAATATAGTAAAGTACAAGGAAGAAAATAAAAACCACCCATTATTGTACCATCCAAAGTAACAACAGTATTGTTTATATTTGGTATATATCCTTTTAGTCTTTTTTTCTGTAGATAAACACAATAAGCTGTAGAGACATTTTGGGTATGGGAAATAAATCATAGACTCACTTTTCCTCTAATTATTTCTCCCATTCTACCTCCCACTCCACTGCCAACTTCCCAGAAAAAAAAAATGAGATTTGCAATCAGTGGAAATCACAGAACTGTCAAAATACATGAACTCAGTCATTTTGGCAAAGAGCCACAGGCAGAGAAAAAAGTCAAAGGATTTACCTACCCAGGAAGAAAGAATGAACACAGATGGGGTTGACATTCTGGATTCTGAGCAGCCCTCTGTGTACCTGCGCCGTCTCCGGTTCCCTTAGGAAATCTACTGCTGGGCTTTTGGTATTTCCTAAGTTTCCTTTTGGGGGCTGTGGTTGCTTCCCTTTTCCTGGAGGATGCTGGGCTCTCTCGTTTTCCTCACCCCAGTCTTTCTGTGCTCCCTTCCTTTTCCTGGCCATCTGCCGGTCCAGCAGTGCTTCTGTGGTTTGTTCAGTCATTCATTCAAATGTATTCCACTGTAACTTGACGTCATTTTCTGTTCTGTCCTATGTAATTCTGGGTAATTTTAGAAGAGGCTGAAAAGGTCACAATCCCATCAGAGAAGGGATGTGCCTCATTGCCTTCCTTCTGGGACCGCAGCGGGCAATGCTGAACTGCAACCCAAGAGCTCTACAGGCCCAGGAGGCAAAAGGCCCTACAGGACCCCTCTCACCCCAGATTCATAGGAATTGTCAAAATTCAGCTCCCCTCATAGAGTATATATTTTCCTACAATTTTTTTTTTAAACGGAGTTTTCTTCACTTTGGAATGATGATCTTGTGTTTCTGTTTTAAGGAACAAGAGTGCGCCATGTCACCTCCCCGAGTCTTTTCCAGTCCTGGGGTTGTGGAACATTTACACAGAAATACACTGATGTACACTGACCTAGAACAGACAGGAGCTAATTCTATTCACAGGCAGAACTGGCAACCACTTAATCTTACCTGACTGGACAAATCTCTCTCTCTCCTATTCTTCCTAATAACCCTGTCAAAATTTTCCTTCCCCACTGCCTGTCATGAAGCCTGGTAGTCTATCTTTAGAGTCTTGAGGACTGAATTAGTTAAAATTAGATTTGGCTGTTGTTCATGGTAAAACAAAATGACAGAGGATTAAAGGAGATGGAAATTTCTCTCTCTCCCTGGGTGTGGAAAAACCAACTGAAACTGTTTTTCCCCTGCTCTCACACCACAACAACAATCAACACAGAAGACGACTTCTGTGACCAACTGTTTGGGCGTTTCTCCCCACACACATCAAGCAAGCAAGCAATTCTGCAGTGGGCACCAGCTGGGTGGGCTCTAATTCAGTTCCGACACCACCTACCTGGAGACAGGTTAAGGGCTCAGTCCCACAAGACCGCCCCCTCCTTTCTACCAATTCCTAGTCTGGGCCTCAGGTACATCTGACGTTCCCAATGGCTTCAAGTTGGGGTTCCCACGACCCCCTTTTCAAGTTCAATTAATTTGCTAGAGCAGCTCACAGAACTAAGGAAAACACACTTACCAGTTTATTACAAAGGATATTTTAAAAGGTACATAGGATGGGGAGTCTGGAAGGGTTCCTAACACAGGAGCTTCTGTCCCTGTGGAGTTGGGGTGCACTACCCTCCCAGCACATGGATGAGTTCTTGCTCACCTTCCTGTCAGCCTCCATGTGTTCAGCTGTTCAGAAGTTCACTGAACCCTGTCCTCTTGGATGTTTTATGGAGACTTCATTGGACAGGCATGATTGAAGCATGGACAACCATGTTGAAATGTGATTGGCCAAAAAGGGTATGATCAAATACCAATAGACAGAGTAGGGAAAACCAGCAAGACTTGTCTGTTCAGATTCTTCCTGGCCTCTCTGTGCAGCATTCCTTCCTCCAGCGTGTGGGGCAGGACCCTCTCTGGAATGAGGGTCTTATGACTCACAATCAGATTAGAGTCCTGCCTTGGACAGGTGAAAGGAGGGCAGGAGAAGGTGAGAGGGAGAGATACAGAGAGATTCTGTTTCCTGAGGCCAGCTTCTGAGGCCTAAAGTGCCCCAATATTATAGCAAAAGACTATAATAAGGGCTATGGGAGTTACAAGCCAGGAACCGTGGACCAAAAACTATAATATATGGTAATATCACACTCCCCCTCATATTATCATCTAAGGGTAGGAAGTACAGAGCTGGTGTGGCAGCTCTGCTCCATGGTGTCCCCAGGGAGCTCAGCTCCGTCTATCCCGAAGTGTTGACAAATGTGTCCCCCATACTTGAGATCAACACCTGGTCTGAGGTGGAGCTCCAGCTGTCACATTCGTGTTCTAAGCACCAGGATGGAGAATGGGGATGGGGAAGCTGCCTCTGCCAGGAACTCCCAGAAGCTGCAACGTGGCGCTTTCCCTCCAATGCTGTCAGTGCTGTCATACCTGGCCGCGAGGGAGTCTTGGGAATGTCATTTTTATCTGGGTGGCCAGGTGCCAAGATAAATATTCAAGTACTGTAGGAAAAGAGGAAAATGGCAATTGGGGAAAAACCATCGGTTTCTGCCGTAAGAACTTGGAATTCCGAGAACCAACTACTAGAATATAGGTAACCCAGAGGGGGGTTTCCAACCCCAGCCCACTCAGTGCTTTTGTGGGGACCGGTGCCTCTAGGAAACAGCACAGCTTATGAGAATGGGGTGTATGCCCAGGGACGGGCAGAGAAGGCAACAAAGAAGAGGTTGCCCAGAGGGCCAGGGGCAGGACCACAAAGGTACGTTACCCTCTTCGCCATTTTCCCTGGGCCCTGATAAGGAAATCGGCATCAGGAAAGGTGACTGTGGAAATAAGCATGAACCACAAATGCCGTGGGAGATCCTACAGGGCTGACTGACTACTGCAATTCACGACAGCAGAAAACTAGCATCTTTAGCACCTGGGAGGTGCCAGGCACTAAGCCAGAGGCTTTATATACATTCTATCATTTAATTCTCACAGCAACTTATTATCGTTTTACATTATCATACCATTTTACAAATGTGAAAACAGCCTCAAGACTAAAGAGGGTTTTAATCCATTGCTCTCTCTCTCAGTGTAGAACAAGACTAGGTTAGAGAGGTTCAGGGTTCCAAGCATATACATTGTTGAAAAATGTGGGTATCAACTTTTTGTAAAGTGAATCACCCAAAGGCAGGAAGATGGCTGTCCTGCTGTTCAAAAGCTGTGAATACTTTCATAAAACAAAGCCTTGTTTAGTGAAAACAGTGACTTCCCTAATTTATTGTAGAAACCCAGATTTTCATATGTCAGGTTGAAATGGAGCAAGATGTTCTTCTACTTATTCATCTAAATATCGTTTGGATTATGAGCAATGACCCAACTGTGATTTTGTTAAAAATGTTGCCAAGTGTTTATGTACTTCAACTAATGCTAATTTTTTGATAGAATGAAAATATGAAGGATGATGACCTCTCAATGGAACGAAATGAAAATGACCTAGAACAAGTAAGTCTTAGCCAACACACTGATCAGCCTCTCAAGCAGAATAAAGAGACAGGGTAAAATTAAATCATTTTATTGGTGACTCAAGGAAATGGATTAAAACACTGTGGGGAAAACTAAGTGATTAATATATAGTTTACATGTTAACTCAAAAAATATTTGAAGTCAGAATGAAAAACAGTTTAGAAAACTAAATTGTTTTACCCTAGGACTGTGTTTTTAATGAGAGTAAGCGCTAAGATAAATTTCTTTTTATATTTATGCATATAATTATTTTCCCTCCAGTACATTTTTAAAGGGAAGCTATCATGAAACTCCCTTAAGTTAAGTAAAATGACTTCAATTTGTATGTGAATTTTCTGAACCACTTTGAAATGAAAGGCATTATTAAATTTCTCCTGCCTGCTGAAGGTACAAGTATGCAATGGTGCTACAATTGCTGGGCTTGGATGACGGCCCCACACCCAGTGATAGGAATGCTGTTCTGATAAGAGGAGCCTACTTGTCCTTTCTGTATCTGCGCTACCTGCAAATCAGGGAACTGCAGGTATGTGGATGGCAGCAGAAATGCCTGGTTGT
This sequence comes from Daubentonia madagascariensis, assembly GCA_023783475.1. Taxonomy (NCBI): domain Eukaryota; kingdom Metazoa; phylum Chordata; class Mammalia; order Primates; family Daubentoniidae; genus Daubentonia; species Daubentonia madagascariensis. The sequence goes on along the minus strand of JAKFHU010001815.1, from coordinate 52,978,658 downwards.
CTAGAAAGGGGGCTTTTCTGCTATTCCAGTAGCAATGCATTTTTATGTTTTTTCTTGTTGTCCTGATTTTTTTTTTTTTTAACATGAAATCAGCCCCTTTCTGGGGTGGTGTGTTCCTCTCTCCACAGCAAGGCTGACCTGCCACCCTTGAGACTTGCATCAAGTTTTTCTCTGTAGGGTGGGGCTAGGCAAGAGACAGGGTCCTGATTCTGTTCTTTCTTTGTTTCAGCGCATCTGCTTAGGAATTCTGAACTATGTCAGATCTGTTGAGCGAACCCTGACAATCAACACTTCGGGCCTTACCTTGGTTTCTGGGAAACTGGTCCCCACCATGGAAGATGGTTCCTGGGTAAATATGGCAAAAGGAGGCTTGGGCACCTTGTATGGCCTAGGATCTCGCCACTATGTCCATGTGACACCTGCTGAGCACAGGGTGAGCCATTCTGCCACGGCTTCCTTCCATGATCATTCCGTCTCCCAAGCCACCCTCTTCTTAGCACCTGCAATTAGTTAACATGATAAAGTAACAGGTGGGGGGTTTCTTAGGGAAAAATGGCTTTTAAAAAAAATTATAGTAAAAGGGGAAATGGCTTTCTAACTACCAACCCCCCCACCCCCCGCACAATGTCGGCTTGAGAGCAAGACACAGATGGCGAGTACCCTAAAACCAGCCCTGGAGGCCATAATACCAGGAAGCTATTTCAGAGCATGAGGGGCCGTTTCTGTTATTCTGGCCTGAGAACCACCTCCTTTCAAAGAAGCTCTTATAAGACCCTCCTTGGCATTTCTAGAGGTACCTTTTTACCTCTTGCCTATTTTCTAAGCCCCAAATGAAAAAAGTAGACTAAAAAACAAATGTAGAAAAGATTTGAAAGAGCTAAACTATAAAAAAATCTTTTATCTCTCCAAAAACCTGTTTGCTCCTTGGCGCTTTTGATGTCTGTGGAATATATTTTTCTATAAAGTCTATAAATTTTCAACCCTGCCTAACAAAAGGCCAATAAGACAAAATTCATATTAACTCCCCTTCTTTGGGAATAAAGTTGAGAATGCCTACATTTTATTGGGCTATTTTAGACACTCTTGTAATATTTTAGTCTCTAGAAAGTTTATTCCTGAAGATAGAGTTTACTATGAATTTTATCTTCTTAAAAATACTAGATTGACAAATGTGAAAAATAAAATCTATTTAGCTACCATAGCAAGTCATATTCCAAGCTAGTGTGACTCCTGACTTATGTGTGTTGTGTCTATAAAATGTTACTGTTAACTGTTGTTCATATGCACACAGTTTAGAGCAGTACTGTCTAATCTGTCCAGTGGAAATATAAAGCAAGCCACATACATAATTAAAATTTTTCTAGTAGCCAGAAAAAAAGTATAAAGAAACATGTGAAATTAATTCTAATAATATAATCTGTTTAGCCTAATGTATGTAAGATACAATCATTTCTACATGTAATCAATATTAAGAAATCATTGATGAGATATTATGCATTTTTTATACTAAGTTTTCAAAATCCGGTGTATGCTTTATGTGGACAGCACATTTCAACCCAGACAAGCTGCATTTCAAGTGTTCAATAGCCACAGGTGTCTAGAGGTTACTGTACTAAACAGGTCAGCTCTAGATCTTGGGAAATGTTTTCTTACTTTCCCAACCCAGTTACCTAGAGTCCTACCTTCACACCCTTCCTCCTTTGGTCTCTTTCTCTAACAAGCACCCCCAATTCCTACCCCCTCACCACACAGACTTCCTCTCAGATCTTCCTTTATCCCACCACGCTCCTCCCGTGATCCTAGCTCCTTAAGCCTAGTCAGTGGAGCTGGAGAGAAGGGTTAAGTCACTTTAAAAACAAACACACCTATAAACAAATACATCTTTCTCTTACTGATGTTGATCCTACCACAGCAGTGGTATATTATTATGCTAATAGACATTAATTTTTTTTTTTTTTAACCAACAAGACTTCTCTCAGTTTGTTTATTCTGGGGTGAGGTGGGGAAGACAAATACTATCCTGCCCCATTGTAGGAGGAGCTCCTCAGGAGTAATGCAATATGTCTTTCCTATGCTCTCATGAACGATCAGGATTACAGCACCCTTTGAAGCTCCCAGCTGCTATTACTTTAGTGCACCTTGAGAAGACCACTCAAGGAAGTGGCCGCCTGTCAGAGTCTTTAATAGAACCATGTGGTTTAGCTACAGCCCGTGGGTGTGGTCTTGTTAGCATTCGTACCAGAATATCCAGGTCTGGTTGGTGTGATTCTTTCCCACGTAGGGATGGGAGGCACAGGTGCTAATTTGGTGTGTTGATCTCACCCGGCCCAGGGCCAAGGCTGCTGGGGGTAAGATCACTGGGCTTACCAGATACCAGAGACACTCCTAAGATGGAGACTCCTTCCCTGGCTCCTTTCCCTGGGCCTAGTGTGTTTGATCCCATAAGGAAAGTCTTGGGCTAGTATTAACAAATGGTCATTCAGCAACAGTACCTCGCATGATTTCTGGGCAGAGAAGTCAAGTTTGAGTTCAAAGTTTTGTCCTGCGTATTTGAAAGTTTGGAGTTGCCATCAACTAAGATATGGTTGGAGCAGATTTATTGGGAAGATCAGTATTATATCAGTTCAGAACATGGAAAGTTTGAGATGCTTATGAGATATTAAGGTGGCAAAAGGAAGTAGAGAGTTGGATATGTATCTTTCACATAGTAGATATATAATAAATGTTTATTTGATAAAAGAAAGGCTCTGCCCATAACAGAATGGTTGTGAGATTACAAAAAGACCATGTACATGAAAGTGTTTTATAAAGTATATCATGCTGTTCAAATGCAGAACAATTAGCTATGATAATAATATTATACTCTGCAAACTAAAAGGACAGGTAGAATAGAAGATATCTTTGATTTTCTTTTTAAAAGATTTAAAATGTAGCCAATGGATTGAGTCATTCACCCAAGAAATTTTGATGGTATTTTTAGGCTGAACTATTATTATCTGAAATGAATGTAAGATGATTTAGGAAAAGGTAAACTAGTCAGAGAAGTTTGTAAACCTATATTGCCAAAATGCCTAAAATTCACATTAATAAGTGATGGCAGAAGCCACTAGGGTGAAAAGAAAGAACGATGGGCCACCAATTTTCCTATATTTACTATATTCAGCAAATAGTCACCTTGGCATCAATTAATTTTCAGACTTGAAAACATATGAATCATTCTTCAGATCATATTATTTCATACCCAAACAGGTAATTATTGCCCTCCCCTTTCTGCTACTCCTCCAAGCATAATATTGAAGGATCAACTCTCTAGACCACAAAACCTTTAGAGGGAGGGTCTTCCACATCACTGTGAAAATAATTAAAATTAAAAGGAAATAAGGAAATGTTATAGTGACTGAGCCATATCCCTGCATGAAGCAATTTGGCCATCAGATCTTTAAAGTACGTCTCCTGTGCTCATGAAAGCAAAAAGAGCAGAAAGAGAAGGAATATGTATGCCTATGTAAAGAGTGTATGCCATTGTAAACAATGGGGCACGGGAGGGGAGAGTGAAAAATGACCATTTAAATAGACGATGGTATTTGAGTAGGCATCTTGACAATACTATCGCTTTCCATCAGCTTCAGAACCCAATCCATTAGCCATTTCCTGAAAGTTTTATAAAATTCCTCTGTACAAGAACATTGGGAAAGGCCTTTTCCAGTAAAGTGGATTAAGTATAACACATTAAGTTGTCCTTTTTTTCCTCAAAGGAGAGCTCATTTTAATATATAATGAGACAGGTGCTAAATGCCAACAGGAGCCAACATGGTAATTTATAAATCTAAGAAGGCTGTTTAACTTTTGTATGCAACATGTCATTTTCTCAGCGTCTTTTCTGTTTTCCACTGGTACCAATCATTTTGAAAGAAATGATAATTTCACTTTTGGAATTCTACTCAAAGGAAGCTCCTATTATTAAAAACTTTTATGACTGAAGAATAGCAGAAAGCAAAGCAAAACAAACACCACCCTGCTAGAGAAATGCTTAACTATGAAATATCCTTTTGATGAAATATTATGAACCATAGTTGTTATTTAGAAATGCTCACACTTTTACTTATTAGAAGGTTTTAAAGTTTCTGCTTGAATGACTAAGAATCTAGAGCATAACAGCATGTAAAAACTGATTTTAGAATCGTGGAACCGAAGGGCCCTAGAGAGCACTCCATCCACCTCTCTGACATTGGCAATTAGCCATCTAAACAGATAATAATCAGCCCTGTTTGTGAAGGTACCAGAGGAGTTCCTGTAGTTGTACAATAGGCGATGCTGTACACACAAACCAACTGACAGGTTTATGGAGAGCCAGGATATAACTGCCTAAAATTTATAGATAAATGGATTCTAAACAAATAATTACCTATAAAAGCAAAGCTTTTAGCATGAATAGATGTGGAACGAAATATTGGTAGCCACTAGTTCCATAGTTTAAAGGAGTCATGCATAACAAGTAAGAAAATCAGATCATTTTTCTTAAAATATATAATATACATATTAAAAAAACAGAAAATAACGAGTGCTGGTGAGGATGTGGAGAAATTGGAACCATTTCACCGTTGGTGAAAATGTAAAACGGTGCAACCACTATGAAAAACAGTATGGAAGTTCCTAAAAAAATTAAAAATAGAATTACCATATGATCCAGCACTTTTACTTTTGGGTATGTACCCAAAAGAATTGAAATCAGGAATTCAAAAAGATATTTATATGCCTATGTTCATAGCAGCATTATTCACAATAGCCAAAAGGTAGAAGCAATCCAAGTGTCCATCAGCAGATGAAACAAAATATGATGTGTAGATACTATGGAATACAAGTCAGCCTTAAACAGAAAGGAAATTCCTGAAACACGTGCTACAACATGAATGAACCTTGAGTACGCTGTGCAAAATGAAATAAGCCAGTCACAAAAGGACAAATACTGAATGACTCCATTTATGTGAGTACTTAGAGTAGTCAAATTCATAGACAGAAAGTAGAATGGTGGTTTCCAGGGGATGCAGGGAGGGAAAAATGGGGAGTTATTGTTTAGTGGGTACAGATTTTCAGTTTTGCAAGATGAAAAGAATTCTAGAGATATATGGTGATGATGGTTGCACAAAAATATGAATGTACTTAATGTCACTGAATTGTACACGTAAATATGGTAAATTTTGTGTTATGTGTATTTTACCATAATAAAATACACACACAGATATATTTTATATACATATATAAAAAATATAAAAAATAAAGCCAATGTTTCTTAACCTTTTTTTCATTATGGCTTCTCCCACAAATACTCTTTTTAGAATTTTTTTTTCCTAATACCCTCCCTAAAGAAATGTTAACACCAGAGATATGCCATATATTTGTCTATGTACAGTTTGTATATATGTGCTTTATATATAAAAAGAATCAGGGGGATTTTTTTGCCCTCAAGAACCACTCTGGGCATTAGCATCCCCATATGGAATGCCTGTATTATTAGGCTGTAGTGACATGAGGTCAGAATCTATGAGGGCAAAACACAGGGTTTTTTATTGGTATATGTTATGAGCACAGGTAGAGATCATAAATTATAGACTCAAAGAAACCTATGTGCAAAAGTGTCAAAAACCATTCATATATTCATCCATTCTTTCATTTAACCTATTTTCTAAGCACCTACTATGTGTTAGGCCCTGTGCCAAGCAATGGGAATACAATCATGAATAAAAACAGACATGTTCTTTATCCTTACAGTACTTTCTCATCCAGCCAATGAGATAAATATTGGTCAAAAATCACACAAATAAATGTCAAACAGTGACATCATTAAGTTCCTCAAAAGAAAGAGAGATATTTAGTGCTGTGGGGTGGGGGGATTCCTATGGAAGTGATGGCTGAGCTGAGGCTGGAAGATGAAAGGCTTTAGGTAAAGAGAGAGGGAGACCTTTCACAGAATGGGGACGGCCTATGCAAGGACGTGTGGCCAGAGGGAGCATGGCACCCACAGGACACCAAAAGAAGACAGGAGTGGCTGGAACACAGTAAGCCACGTGGAAAGTGATACAAAATGGAACCAGCCCAGGGTTTCTCAACCTTGGCACTATTGACATTTTGGGCCTGATAATTTTTTGTTGTGTCAGGCTGTTCTGTCCATTATAGGATATTGAGCAGCATCCATCCCTGGCTTCTACCCATGAGATGCCAGTAGCACTTCCCCCTTAGTTGTAACAACCAAAAGTGTCTCCAGACATGGCTAAATGTCCTCTGGGGGGCAAAATCACCCTCAACCGAGAAGCACTGGACTAGAGAGACAGGTGAGTTTTACTTTATTCTGTGAGCAATGGGAAGCCTTTTAAGGATATTAAAGGGGGAGGGGATGACATAGTCAGAACTGTTTTTCTAAAAGATCCTCTGCCAGCAGCGAGTGAGAAGAGGGAAAGCCCAGGCCAGAGGGGACGTGGAGAGAACAGTTAAGAGGCTAGACCTGTTTAGAAGCTCCTAGACCAGTCCCCATGAACGATAACAACAGCCTGGACTAGGGTAGTGGGTGGTAGAGATGGATTCGAGAGATAGGAAGTAAACCGACGGGACTTGGTGATAAATTGGACGTGTAGGGGGAGCCAGAAGAGATGTCAGGAATGATTCATTCTAGAGGAAGTGGATGCGTGGTGGTGCTATTTAATTAATCGTAAAATGGGCTGGAGATGGCCTAGGTTTGACGGGGGAGGACTGCATAATTTGATCATGTCAACTTTGAGGGTCCTTTGAGATGCGCAGGGGCAGACGTCCAATAGGTACTTGGATGTGTGGGTCTGGAGCTCTAGGAGGTCTGGATTGGAGCTATAAATTGGGGAGTAATTGGTCTAAAGGTGGTAATCTCAGCTGTGAAAGTATATGCCACCTCCCAGGGAAGGAATATAGGAGGAAAAGATGATGAACTAGGATTGGGGCTTGAGTGCGGCCATCATTTAATGACCCGATAGAGAAAAGTACACCTCAAGGCATCAGAGAAGGAATGGCTAGAAAGTTAGCAAGATCAAAGAGAATGGGAAGTTCTAGATGCCCACAGAAGAGAGTGAGTCAAGAAGCCAGGAGCACTGAACTGCGTCAGATGCTCCTGAGAGATTACTAAAATAGCTAAAGAAAGTTTGTTGGATGTAAAGCAATGGCCATAGTTGGTCTTAGCAAGAGTGGTTTAGTGGCTTGATGGGGACAGGGGCCAGATAGGAATGGGTTGAAGAGTAGGAGGTGAAGAAATGGAGACTGAGGGTGTAAATAACATCTTGAGGGGCTGGCCCGTGAGGGGGAGGAGAGACATAGAGTGGAACCTGGGGAAGATGTGAGGTAGTTTTAAAATGGGAGGGATGTACTCATGTTTCAGTGTCAGTGGGGAAGGCCCCAGCTGAGATGACTTGGATATCCAAGGGCGAAGGGATGCTCCTGAGCGGGGAGGGAATGAGATTAAAGTGTGGGAGGCAGTGGCCTTAGAGAAGGCAGCAGCCTCGTGCTCCTGTGAGAGGGAAGGAGGAGAGGTGCGCGCAGCGGGCGTGGGCAATGGCGCCATTGAGAGGCTTCTACTGAGAGTGACGGGAGACTGGGCCCCAGAGGGAGTGAGTTCAGAGGCTTGAGGAGAGTAGAGAAGTTTGAAATTATAATTATTATTAGAATAATGATTTTCAGGAAGTAGCAGATCCTCAGTTATCTAAGAAAAGTAACATTATGATTGAAATACTCCTACTTGTATCAGTTTGCCATAACAAAGTACCACAAACTGGGTGGTTCACAACAACAGAAATTTGTTCTCTCACAGTTCTGGAGGCTCCAAGTCCAAAATCAAGGTGTCGGCAGGAGCATGCTTTCTCTGAAGGATCTAGAGGAGATCCTTTATTGCCTCTTCTAGCTTCTGGTAGTTGTTGGCAATCCTTGGCATTCCTTGGCTTATGCTATAATCTCTACCTCTGTGTTCGTGTGACCTTCTCCCCTATGTGTCTGTCTCCAAATTTCCTTCTTTCTATAATGATACCCAGTCACTGAATTAGGGCCCACCTAATCTAGTATGACCTCATCTTAACTTGATTACATCTGCAAAGTTCCTATTTCCAAATAAGGCCTCATTTGCAGGTTACAGGTAGACATGAATTTTGGGGGACACTATTCAACCCAGTACATTACTAAGACATGAGACTGTGCCAATGCATTTTAGAAGTACTTATAGAATTAAAGCAAAAATGTTTGTAACAGCTAATGTTTATGGATCTCAAGTGCCTCACATGCACAGTGTCACGTACACCCCACAACCATTGTAGTCTATGATGTTCCTCTGTTCCCATGTTACAGATGAGGAAACAGAGGCTAAGAGTAGCTGAATGGCTTGCCCAGGGCGAGACCCTGGCAAAGCAGAGTGAGAATGGACTCACTCTCCCTCCCAACATTCTTTGTTAATGTATTTGTTTATTAATATATGTTTTTTGTATACAGCTTTTTATACATTCAGAATGTTTCCAGCCTCATGCTGACAGCCCACTGTGTGGGAGCAGAAGCCTACTGCTTGGTCCATTTGGGCTGGCAAAATACAGCTCTCCCTTTTCCAGTAATTGCTGAGCTTGGCTTTCTTTCCCCAGGTCCACAGCGTCCAATTCATGGAGTTCTCGGAAGTGGAGAACCAGGATGACTACTACAGCACAGGAGCTGGCTGCATCCACACCCAGGACCACCAAGGGGTACATGTCATGTATGAGGTAGCCTTGAGTGATCTGAAGGAACTGGAGGCACAGCTGCTGCTCGTGGCCAGCTGTTACATTGAGAAAGAAAAGGGTGAGAAGTCAGATTTTTAAAAATCAACTGGCCAAATAAACAAAAAATACCATGGGCTCTATTTAATGTTCCCCACCCCAACGTATAAACACATATCCAATAGTATCTGAAAATTCAGTAAGCACACACCACCCCCTACTCCCAACACACATCCACTTTAGAAAAGATACAGTTCTGTTTACAGCTCAACCCCCTTCTGATGGAGACTGTGATCCCTCATTAAGGGCTCGGTTGTAATTCTTACTGTTGTTTTGTAACGGCAAAAACCGGAGTCACGTTGCCGAAGGAAACACCGAGAGGTACACGAGGATGCAGAGAGATCAGGTTTATTAATGCCGGCGGGCTCAGAGGGGATCCTCCGCCAAATTCTGAGCACCCCCGCTCAGGGGGACTTGTCTTTTATACTTCAAGATCAAGGAGGTGGTACAGAGCGGCTTATACCAGGAAGGGTACACATATGGAAGTTACTGTAACTTACAAGGTAGCTGCTGCAAGGGGGAGCTGTTTTCGGGAGTATGAGCTGCAGGTGTTAGTCAATTTCAATTTCTTTCTTTATAACATCAGTTTCACAAACATTCCTGTGGGTGTGGCGATAAGCAGTCTTACAGAAGCAGATTAAGCAATTAACATACATAGGGCTATAGCTTGTCCGTTTCAGGGTAAAACGTTTTTTAGTGAATTTCAATTTTTCCCTCACAGTTTAGACTCTGCTTGCTGCCCAAGGGCATTTCTGTAACACCACTGGGTGCAGGGGATGTGGTGCAGGGCCCTGAGGGAGGCAAAGTAAGCAAGTGAAATGAATGACTTTTTTTAAAAAGCCATAGATCTTGAGGAAACTGCATTTAGAAGCAGAGACATCCCTTGGTTCCTAACAGGAAACCACCAGGATGCAAGAAGTTCTGGCTAGGAAAATGCCAGACAAGCCCCAGAGGAAGGAATAAAGAAATCATTACTCAGGGTAATCAAGTAACCCATAATCTGTATTCTCTCTTCCTTTTGGCATCACCCAAATTTATCCACTTTTAGAAATAGATGAGGTAAGAATTTTTTTTTTTTCCTGAGACAGAGTCTTACTCTGTCACCCTTGGTAGAGGGCAGTGGCATCATTGTAGCTCACTGCAACCTCAAACTCCTGGGCTCAAACAATCCTCCTGCCTCAGCCTCCCACATAGCTGAGACTACAGGTGCTACATAGTCCACCATGCCTGGCTAATTTTTCTATTTTTGTAGAGATGGGGTCTCACTCTTGCTCAGGCTGCTCTCAAACTCCTGGTCTCAAGCAGTCCTCCTGCCTCAGCCTCCCAAATTGCTAGGATTACAGGTGTGCCAGGCCTGATAATTATTGAACTCAAACTTCAGCACCTGAAAAATCTCTTATCTTCAAATATTTCATTCTGAAATAGACCACTTAAAAATTAGAAGCTATAATAATGCTGGTTGTGAAGAGTAACATTAATACAGTGAAAAAATATTTCAGCTGAATAATGACAATACCTTTATTAATTTAAGTTAGTAATTAACACAATTAAGGAATATCTTGGAAACTTCTCTGAAAAATTTTGACTTGGCTAACATTAAAGGAAATAGCAGGATGAACTGACTTTGTTGTTAAATCGCCAGGGACCTGTTTTTATAGAAGAAATGTGTATATTGCCTTTAAATTGTAGGTTTGAGGACATTTTAGCATAGATTTCTTGTTAACTGAATTTTGGTTTTATTTCTAAAATTAATCTTTAAAACTAAAATTAGAAAGTAAAACAAAAACTCCTGTTGACTTTGAAGTCAACAAGTATGAACTCAGGGCCTAGTCTTTGCAGATGGTTCTTTAGCTGATTCTTAGGAATCACAGTGATTGGTTCAGTATTTCCGTTCCTGAGGTGGAGCTAATAATCCCCGAGAAGAGCACATTTCTAATTGGAACAGCTTTTTGGGAAGGCCTGTCTCTAATCATTCCCACCCCCTTCTCTCCCAGGTCACAAAGAAGGCAGCGAGTCAAAGAGTGGCCAGGACAGGGGATGGGCCCATGCGGGTGTGGACAGATTTGCTGTGCTGTATGACATGTGGACTTGGGAAGCAGCTCTTCTGGAAAACAAGCGCCAGGTATTTTTGCCTAGAAAACAAAACATCTATTAAAAACCATTCTTACAAAATCCAGTAGTTTTTAAATTTGTTTTTGTTTTTGTTAAACCCAGTGGGACTTTTAGAAAAGCTCTCAATAAAGCCAAGAATTATTTTAGTTAAATAATCTCGGCTAATTATAAGGATGTAATAAACTTTATTTTCTTTGCTGTGGTTTCTCATCACAAAAAATAAAATGTGAAGGACACTACTTTGTCTTACAGGTGTAATTTGTTAGCGGGCTGTGGCCTTTCTTATAATCTGTGTGCTTTTAGTGAGACTGGATAATGATTCCACTCCACTCACTGCGCAGTCACAGGGACGAGTCTTACTTTGCTAATCACAGACAAACTGACTGACCTGATCATGTGATGCGACATGTGGGTGGGGGAAAGCAATTGGGTAAGGAGTGCAGAGTGCAGTAAGTTATGAGGGTGAGTTTAAAGCAATGAAACAAGTTATTAAATCATCGCCATATCATGAATGGTTCATGTCCCAGTAATAAATGAAACACTGCAGGTGTACTGCTCTTCATTTGTGTTCTTAGCATGGATTATCAGCCCTTCTGATAATCACCCATTGTTAGGAGTTTATTCATGAAATATTAAGTATTTACTCTGCCAGGTACTGTTCTAGGCATTAGGGACATACAGATAAATAAGACAAGATGTTTTCTACCTTTAAGGAATTTGTAGTCTATAAAAGTTGATCTAATCTCTAAGCAAAAGTTATAACCTAGTGGCTAACAGCCTACAATTGAGGCATATTTGAGAGCTGCAGGGACTCTGCAGAGAGATGGATTTGTGCTGGTGGGGAAGGGCTGTTGGGATGGAGGAAATGCTAGGAAGTCTTCCCAGAGGAATAGATATTTAACCTTGTTACTAAAAGATGAGTTAGATGTTGTCTGGCAGGGAAGAAAAGATTCTTAAGCAGAGGAAACAGCATTAGCAATGTCAGGGAGGTGGACATAGGAATGGCCGGTTTGGGGGATGGTAAGAGGGCTGCTGTGGCTGGGATGGAAAGGCGTGATGGAAACGAACTAAGCATGTGTTTTGGGTGCAGCCTGTGAAGGGCCTGCTAATCATTTTAGAGTTTAACTAACAAGCAAAGAAGAGCCATTAGTGAGTTTTCATAGTGGAAAAACCTGACTGTGTTTTCAACAGCTATCTTGGGTGTCAGTGTGGAGAACGGGTCGGATTAGAGAGCCCCTAAGAAAAGCGCAGTTATTGCAACAGTGACCAAGAGTTAGGAGCACCTGGACTAAGGATGTGGCAGTGCTAATAGGGAGGAGGGGTAGAACTGAGAACACTTTTCCGAAGTGGAAAAATGATAGGATTTGAGACTGGCTGTGGATGTTGGAGTGGGAGCGAGAGGGTGGAATTAGAAGGATTTCCTTAGGGTCAGGGAAGAGGCTGTTAACTCTAACAGGATGCAGGAGGAGGAAGGCAGTCTTTAGAGAAGATAATGTTGACCCTAGGACAGCAAGGCTTTTGAGGGGGTTTGCTAAAGCCCAGGTGTGAGTGTTTGGCGGGGAGCTGTAGGTCTGAAGCTCAGGAGCAGGTGTGAACTGGGATATGAATGTGGAAGTTGAACCACAGTAATGAATTGAAACAACTGGGAAAAGCTAGGCGACGTCTGAAATGAGTCCCTGGGTAACACCTACATTTAAGGGGCAGGTCACGGAACAGGAAGGAGTAATTAAAGAGACTGGAAAAAAACAAGGAAGAAATAGTATTGTGAGAGCCGATGGAAAAGAGTTTTAATTAGCAGGGGATGGTTACAAGTGTGGAGTGCAGTGAAACAAGAAAGGTAACTCCTAACAACCAAGCGGATTGGTCAGGTGCTCAGTGGCAGCTTTGTAGAACTCTTTCAGAAGGGTTGTGGGGGTGGAAACCAGGTTACAGCGCACTATGATGTGGTCAGAAGATGGGGAAGTGGAAATGTTTTCTTTGAATTGTTTTTCTAGTAGAATACATGGTTCACCATTTCATCTACTCTCTGGTTTGTTACTCATGGAGATGTAGGTCACCCGATGTTTGAAAAACAGCTAGCTGGGCTGAAAGGGTGCAAGCCTTGGACTTTGAAAAAATGTTCCTCTTTTCGAAGATAACTGGACTTTACAGTGTTTGTCTGCAACCTTAATCTGCCATTTAGAACCTTACTTTAATCAACGGAGTAAATGAAAGATTTAGATGCATAGTGTAATTGGGGAGGCTGTATGAAATGTAAATAAGACAGAATCCTTAAATGGCAGTTTTATTGGTCCAGGCATGAATTTTAAACAGCCTCCCTCCTCTGTATTCTCTCTCTCCCCACCTTCCCTTTCAATGCTTCTAGGCCTTCTATGGAGGTCCAGGCAGGAGTCAATGGCAAGAGAATAGAAAAGCAGAGAGGACTGAAAAACAAAGTTCTCCACACTTTAGCCTAGGATTCATTCTGTGCTAAGCTATCAGAGCTGTCCACTAGTTTCTTCTATGGTGAATAAAACTAATTTAACTTAAAAACAATTGTTGAAAATATCTCCCTCCTTTCTACCCTGAGAATAAGTTCCCCATAGAAACTGAGCTGTCTGTGCCAAAACTGTAAAATATGGCCTTCTAAGTCAGAAATTCTGTTAAAGGAGCCTATTTTAATGGATAAGCCAGATTTCTATCTAGAGTACAATTGATTTCCCTCAGTACTGCTTCTGCTGCCAAGTTTCTCAGCTGTTTTTGATTGTTAAGTATATTGGTATCACTAGAGTTAAGAATTGCTTGAACATATTGGGTTCTTCTAAATCCTTAAAATAACCATATTATGTATGAACGCTCATAAAATTAGAGCTGGTGTGAATTTAGGTGGATTAAGGGACTCTTCGAGGAGCCATGTATCAGCTGCACCAGCTCCTAAGTGACACTTTACCGTCTGCTAATTCTTTCCACGGCCACTAAAGGACACATTTAAAGGATAGTTTGAGTTAGTGTATGCAATACTAAAAAGATTTTTATGTATTATTCCTTTGCAAAGCAATAAAAAACAAATTTCTGCGATAGGTTGGGTCTAGCAATGATTTTCTATTTTGCACTTTCATTTGAACTACAATGCTATTTTAAAAAGTTTTTTAAATCCCAGAAACAAAAAAAAGTTTAAAGTAAAAATAATATAAAAACAGTAAAGTTTGAGGTTATTTATTTTGTCTATTTTCCTATCCTCTCCAATATTTAATGCCTACTATCAGTGTGCACCACATATTATTTTGCCTGAGAGTTGGCCCTTGACACACACAAGTGACATTTGACAGGCTGGGAAGACTTCTTAGACAAATACCAGCCCAGAGTTTAAATGGAAACGGGCCAGTTAGCAAACAGATAATAAATACAACCCATGAGGCAGAAAGATCATGGTCCCACCCCTGTTGGGAAAGAAATCATAATAAAATTATGCAACTGCCTATCTGAGAGCTGCTTGAGGTTGAGCCCAAAGCTTGAAGAAGCCTCATCAATTTAAAAAGAGAGCCCATTTTCCTTCTCAGTAGCTAAGGTTACCAGATAAAATATTGCAGTATTTCTGACACACCAAAAAACTATTTGTTACTTATCTGAAATTCAAATTTGACGGACTGTCCTACATTTTTATTTACTAAATCTGACAACCCTATCAACAATAATAGTGAGCTCGACAACTTTGCATGGGCCTCTGCAATCTGGTATCACCAGACTGGAATCACCAGCAGGAACCCTCCCCCAGCTCCCCACAAACTTCCTCTGCCAAATAACCAAACAATGGGGATCTTTGTACAAAAACAGGTCAAGGAAGTATAAATACTATAAACCAGCTCCTGGGATTGTCCTGGCCCAGCCCAAAAGGTTCAAGTTAGTCCAGAATGAATTAGGGAGGTAATTGTTTCCTTCCTAATCTCCACCTGGGGCTACTGAGTGACACCCTTCTCACCCCATCCAGGCATTCCTCCTTCGTCTCTGTTTTATCTTCTGCTATTTAATAATTAAATGTTATTCGAGAGTAGAGCTCAGTGTACAGAACAAGGTGATTTAGATCACCCTGCTTGCTTCATTTTCCTCAGGGCTCACTTAAAGGCAAAGGGATCCCCACCTTCCTTCCCATCAGGCTCTTGACGTGTGAGTTTCTAACATGGGCATACTAAGGTTGATCTAAGGTCCCTTAGACCAATGTTTCCCAAAGGTCATTCTACAAAACTAGGTGCTAAATAAAGTGCCCTAGGCTCTTCCTCCTTGAGCCTTAGCATTGAGCCCTCTTAATAAAGCAGTATTTGATTCCTAATGTGCTATTCATTCTCAAGTGTTCAACTCTCTTGTGTAGAGGAGGAAAAACTTTTTCCTCTACCTTCTTAGATTCAGTGCCTGGGCCGTGAAAACTAAACATACCAAAGACAGATTAAGAGGAGAAAGGGTGTATTATGTACTACATTGATCAGAACTACTTATCTTGCCCTAGGGTCCCAGTTTGGTATTCAAACCCAGTGATCTCTGAAGAGCTTTTTCTGCTTAGCATCATGACTTAGCATCACACACAGAATAGAAATTCCTTAAGCTCACAGACGAATGTAAAAGCAAA